>CP017346.1:0-4804168 GCA_001571465.2 Talaromyces pinophilus | reverse complement strand
GTTAGGGTAGGGTTAGGGTTAGGGTTAGGTTTTTTTTCCTAACCTAACCCTAACCCTAACCCTAACCCTAACCCTAACCCTAACCCTAACCCCCTAACCCTAACCCTAACATGCATTAAACTATAAAAAGAGTAAGGAATACTATAGAATATATTAAATCTATATAGAAATAGAGAATATATCTTTATAGATTACTCTAGAGAGCAGCTAAGGTATAAGTATATTACTATAACTATTACTAAATAGATATATAGTTCTAAATTAATAACTAGGTTATACTCTAAATAATAAATATTATACCCTTAGAAGAGAAAAAGAAGTTTAATTTAAAATAAATTAGTCTATTTTAAATAGTCAATATATAAGAGATAAATATCTATAAGCTAGCACTTTTATTAAGGTTTTATAGATTATATAATATATTTTATATCTTATTATTTAAACTATTTAGGAATAGTATATAAAATCTAATACTTCTAGAAGATATACTTATAGATAGATACTTAGAGTATATAATAGAAAGTATTTAAATAGTATAAAGATTTCTAAAAAATTAGGAATACTACATTAAGTAGGAAGGATATTCTAATAATAAATATATATAGGAATCTTTTAAATTAGTTAAGGATACTATAGTATTTAATATATTTATTCAGAACCTGGTGGAGTTATATAATATAAAATAAAAAGGAAATAAATAACTTATTAAAACTATAGAACTAGCTATAATTTAAAATAAAAGAAAATTATAAAAATAATATAAGCTAGTCTAGAACTAAATCAGGTATTAACTATACTAAAATAAATATTAATTTATAAGAATTTTATTATAATCTATAAATAAATTATTTCTTTTTTTATTCTCTTTATCCTCTTTATCCTTCTTAGTCTTATAAGAATTATAATTTATTAGTAATATATTAAGTAATAGTAATTATAAAATATACTAGAGCTATTCTAAAGTAGCTTTATAAACTAAGATATAAAGATTAGAAGGAATCTTTAATTTCTTAAGTCTATAGATAAAGTCTAAAACTAAATTATAATTACTTTCTAAAATATGAATAATTTTATAGGAAAGACTAGTAGATATAATTAAATTAGTTTTAAATTTTAAAATATGTTTCTTCTTTATAATAGACTCTTTTAATATATATTCTAGGAATATAGCAGCTATATTATAAATATTCTTTATATATTTTTTATTTTTAAAGGTGTTATAAATTGCCTCTAAATTATTAAAGAATTTAGCAAGAATCTAAACAGAGATTAGTATAAATTAATAAAGATACTAACTAAAATATACTAGAATATAAGATAAAATATGCTTATAGGTATATATGCTATACTATAAATTCACTCTAAAATATATCTTATGTTTTATATTATAGCAATAGTGGGGATACTTCATAAATAATTTATTCAAAATGCTATAGATATATTTATAATATAGAATGATTTATAGGTTGCTAAGGGGATAAATTATATTAGCCTTAGTTAGAAGCTTAAGAATAGTAAAATATAATGTATACTATAGAATAAGAGTTTCTTTAGATAATTTAACACTAGGTTTATTACTAGAAGGCTTTATAGGCAATTTAATACTAGATTCATCATTAGAAAGCTTTGCAGGTAATTTAATACTAGGTTTATTATTAGAAGGCTTTATAGGCAATTCAGCTGCTAACTTCTTCTTTCTCTTATTTTTTTTCTTCTATTTTGCAGCTAATTCTAAGAGAGATTTACTAGGATATTTTATAGCTGATTTAGAGAGCAAACTAAGAGTAGAGATTATAAGCTCTATAAAATAAGTAGGAGATAACAGACTATAGAGATAAAGCTTAGCTATACTAATAGATATAATAAGTAGTTCATTATAATTTATAGGAGATAATATTTTTCTTATTTGAATTATTAGCTGTATTAGGATGATACTTAAAAAAAAGAAGAATAAATCATGTATAATTTAAAACTAAATAAGTATATAATTAAAATAATAAAACCTTATATCACTAAGTTAAAGAGTATATATTATAAAGCTAAAATACCCTTGATATAGTAATAAGAAAGCTATAAAAATAGATAGATATTAAGAGATAAAGATTTAATTTAAGGATATATCTTAGTAAATATATTAAGATATATTAGAGGATAAGAATATATATAGGAATAGTAAAGAAGTATATTATATAATTAAAATAAACTTAATTTAACTCATCTAAAATCTAAAGAAATATATAAATAATGAATAATAAAATATTATAGAAGATAATAAGATTTGTGCTATCAACTGTAATAGTAAAAATCTAAAAAGAAAGGATATAAAGTATAGGAGATATATTACTTACTAAATATATTAATAATATAGAGAGGAAAAGAAAGAAGAATCAAGAGATAGATATTAAAATAAAAATATATAGCAGTAGTAGTGTATCTAATACTGGTAAGCCTTGTCTAATATTACATTATAGCCCTCTAATTATAGATTGAATTATGAGTATTCTAGAGTTGATTCCTCTATAATATTCTAATTCAAGTATACTATAAAGAAGAGCTATAAGGACTTAGCTCTAAAAGAGGAGAATAGCTGTAAGGTAGAGAGCTTAGAAATAATAAATAGCTTTAAGATAGAAGCTATATTATATGCCTATTTCACCCTAAGACTGCTTAGTTATTAACTAAAGGCATTATGTTTCATATCTATATATAATCATGATTCGGACATGGATCCTAGAAGGTAGCGAATAGCTACCTTATGAATCGTACCCTACTTAGTGAATCTAATTCACATTACCTCGCAACCCAAGTCATATCGTATCTTACTATCACGCTTCCTACCTACTCTCTTACAGTACTCTATTAATAAGCTAAAGTATTTAGCTAAGTAGAAGTTATATACTAAGAATAAAACATTAGTTACTTTTATTAATAAATAAAATAAGCTTTAATAAACACTTAAGCAGTTAATAATCTATTTTATTAATTCTATATAGTTATTTCTATAATTTGTATATTCCTAGGAATATACTCCTAGGATCCATAATATCCTGGGGTACCTATTCCAGTAGCTAGTTCACTATAATATAGATTATATAATAAATCTACCTTTAGGTGTTGGAGCCACTTAAATACATTCCCTTCCTGTGCTTACATAAGTAGCGCCGGGAACTAATCTATTGGCTGTGACGTGCTGATTCTTCTGACAAGCTACTATCTTATAAGATTAATAAATAATCAATAAAGAAAGAAGTAAGTATAAAGGAAAGAATAAATATATATCTTAATAATTAAGGCTTAAAAAGAAGAAGAAAGAAGAAAAAGAATAAGAGTAAAAAAGAAATAATATCTTTATTAATATAAAAAGAGATTTTTTCTAAAATAAATATAAATAAATTTTAACTTATTATCTATTTTATATTATAAAGGAACCTTTTTATAACTATATCTATTATATATTTATAAAAAAGTTTTTCTTAAGGAAGAAGAACTCCTCTAATAATTAAAGAAAAATTATTATTATTAATATTAAAGTTTATAAATATATTTATAAAGCTTAAGAGTAAGCTTTCTCTAAAAAAGGAGAAATTATAAAGGCTAGTTCTATTATAAGATTAAGAAGACTAATCTAATTATTTAAAGGATTAATACTCTTAATCTAAAATAAAGATATAGAAGCTATATATTAGATAGAGATTATATAATTCTAATAGCTCTACTATATAGTGCTACTTAGGCACTCTATTATATATATATATAGCCAGTAAAGATCCTATATCAGTTGAAAGAAGGATTAAGTGATTATTCTTTATGATAATTATACTATAGCTTCTGGCTTACTTTTAGTATCTGTATAGCAACCTGTTCCCATAGTAAATGGCTCAGCAAGTGTTCTGTAGCCCATACCCACATTCGGACTATCGTTCCATCCCTATCGTTACAGTAATCTAAATATCTTTATTGAGTCTACAGCTACTGTATTACTTAATACTAATATAATAGGCTAATATATGCTAGAAATACTACTATATATCTATAAATCTGCTAGAGATGAGATAAGTCTAGTTAATAATACTAATAATCTAGTCTTGCAAATTTACTATCCTAGAGATATAAGCATGTAGTATTTATATGATAAGTTATTACATACTACTATAGCTATTCTTGGTGCACTAAATATATTTATCTGGTTGGAAAATTGTATGAATAGGCAGCTAGCTGATATAGGTTATTTGTAATCTACTGTTCTTATGAGTTTGACTGACCCCAATACTCTGTTGGCTCTAAGAGTTGATATTATAGATGTGTTACTGTCTCTTCTCGCCGTACCTATTGGACCTATTATGATTGGGTGATCTCCTACAATCTGGATTTTACGCTTCGACTTTACTGTGATGGCGTTATTGAGGTTTTAATGTATCCTTAAATATCTACGAATACGATGACATCTTGGGCACGAGCTGGAAGTCGCCGAATACAATCTAGTCTGGGAGAGGCCGGCTTGTGCCAGGCCGGCATTATAGCCGTCAGAATCGATACCTAAGCACGAGCGTGTTTTCCCCATTCCGCATGGGAAACTCATAGCCAGCATTAGTATTAGTTTAATCGTACAGCCATCGCTCAGGGGCAAGACACAATTGAAAGCTGAATTGTATAAATGAATAGTGATTTGGAGAATAAATGAAGGAAGTGGGTTCGTAAGTCAGAGGAAAGGTCTTCTCATAGTTCATGCTGCATCCTAGATCTGGCAAAAATCCAATAGTATCCCAATTCTGGTTATCCGTGATGTTAAATATGAAGCTAGCTTTTAGAATTTCTGGAACAAGGTCCTCGATATACGTGATATAGTAGCTAAACATCTCATCGTAGCCGTTATTGATGTTGGTATAGTTCATATAAGCTGTATCCAGTATATTAATAAGCACCTGCATCGTATAAGCAGTAATATAATCAGATCTTAGACTCTTAGAGACCACTAATAGATTATCCAGGCTATTAAAGGTCAGTGTAATTATAGAGTTTGAAGTTATTACTATTATTATAGTTGCTGCTTTCCGCACTGTCTATACCATTGTTTGAGAAGATTTAATTTAGGTTAACTACCCAGTCAAAAGTACTGCTAAAGTTTAGTCCATCTATCCAGCTTCGTCTGGCTTCATAGCTCGATGGACCAAGCCATGAGACCCAATTTGTCGTATCATATGCTTGAGACAAGAGTAGGGATGAAGTAGTCGAAGATAATTGTACCGCTCGTGATCTTGCTAAACATAGCAACTAGCTAACCGTACATGTGAATAGCCACAAAGCTTAAAAGACAGAGGAAACCTATCTTCATTATATAGACCATCCTTCCCCAGCACCTATCATTCTCAACCCAAGCATACCGGTTCCTAACATTACGCTCTGAGGTATCGATCCTTTGTCCCATATCGAGGGGTGTCCCATTACGAAGGTATGGACGTTACATATTATGGCGATTTAATTAGCGGGAAAGACAACGCTCTCGTAGACCGCACCGCCATTAATCAGCTTCGTGTCCAAGCAGTTGTCCCCGCCAGAGACATAGATAAATTTACACCAATGTGTTGAGGTATAGTAAGTGAAGCGAGTGTTTTTAGGCACATACATCACATCTCCCCAAACAAGCGTCACCGCGTCATATCCTTGGACATGAACGATAAGGGTACCCTCCAGAACCAGGAAGGCGCTTCCATGAGGAAAGCTGAAATAGGGCAGTGTCGATATATCAGATGGTGGCCCGTTGATCGTAATGGTCGATTCAGTGAAGCTATAGTTTCCTGAGGCCGCTGGAGTAATTAGCGGCTGCACAATCTGATAATAACCGGTCATGGCCTTGTTGAGGTACTTGGGTCCGTATCCATTTGCAACCCAGTACGAAGTGTTGGTGTTATTTCCAAGGTAGTTAGGCCCGTCGTGCCAAGCTGCATTACCTGGTGTAGTGCCGTTCAAGATGTCTCGCCGTGGGACAAAGTTGGGTTGAGCCCAAACATCCAAGTAAGTGAGTTTCTCTTGTTCGGAGACTGATATACCAGTATTATTTCCTTCCGCATAGGTATTCAAATATGGCGTATTGGTTGTCGTGTTCCATGGCGTGCCAATGACATCCATTAACTTCTCGAATCCTCCCGGCGCAACAACAGCGAGCACCTCGGAGTCAGGGTCAATGAATTGAAAAGTGTGATTCGTGTAGGTCGCCCACGACCCAAAGTCCCCTTGAGTAAGCACCCGTGCTTCTTGTATTTCATTTTCATGTTGAGACCAAATTTCCACGCGACCTTTGATGTTGAAAAAGCATTCGTAATGATATTTGTGGACATGGGGAGAGACAGCGATATTTGAAGCGGTTCCAGAACCATACATGAAGAATGTGAACTCGCCACCGGTAGAATTGCCATTTATCGGTAGTCGCAAGGTTATATTTCCTGTAGTGACTGCGTTGGAATGCGAGTATCGGCGAATGAGGTACACCTCAGCAGTCTGAGGTGGATCCAGCAATTCAGGAACTGCTTTAGAGAGTCCATGATGTGGAATGAATGCATTAAGATGTATTGGCAGCGCTAATAAGAGTAACAGCCGCAGAAATGTATTGATTCCAGCCATCTTTTCGTGATGTTGTAGACGATTGAGTTATATAGGCTTAGGACAATTGAAAATGTAGAGAGTAATAAACTGCATCCTACTGTCTTTAAATAGCCTTTCACCCTCTAAGTAGAGCCCTTGCTTCCGCCTAGACAATCCTGTTAATTACCGCGTTGCCACTACGTACAGGTTCACAATTTGATCGACACTATCGTCGTCATCTTAAAATTATTCCACAAGAGTCCAGGCCACTGATAGGGTAAAGTAGATTGAGCTCCGAATCCGCTCCGGTACTTCCGTCTGATAGCAGGCTTCGCAGGTGGTATCCGGGGTACCCCCCTGGTGAGGTATCTCGCCCTTATGAGCATGAAGTCATGGGCAAGGCCACAGACCACAGGCGGCCCACCAGGTAGGTCCGAATCGAGAAACCCAGTCGCAGAATAGTGTGATACGTATGCAAGTTACTCTGTTGATGCTGATTATACTTGGTGGCATTTTCAATATTTTGCATAGACAGAGTCCCTAGTCCGGAAGAGCCGATTATTGAATCGAATTGCGTCACCTCCATAGAATCACGCATTGGTTAGTGGTGCACGACCAGCCAAGCCTGTCATTAGGGGGTTCAAATGCACGAATTATCAGTGAGTTGGTGCTTTGAAAGCTCAAGGTGAACGTCATGCTATCGAGAGATTTAAGGTGGAGCCTAATTAGCTGGAAATTGGTCGCGAAGAGGAGGGAAGGCCATAAATGGAGTCTCTATGTACCCCTTATGAACGAACATCGACCGAATTTCACACGTTTCGTTTAGGCAACCATGCCCAAACTCTTGATATAGCGGCACGGAAGAACGGTATACCCGTACATATCATTATGCTGAGCATATTCCGCCCTATTAAGATAAATAGCTATAGAGGCTACTACATGGCCTTACGTTAAATTCAATCTATCCCTGTTGAATTTATTGGCATTCTCGTTCCTTCAAAATTGATTATCTTCGGCTCTGCGCCAGCTAGCCGTTCATTACCAAGCAATGGAGAGCAAAGACAGCTTTCCTGGTCTGGCACTGTCAGAGTATGACCTGAACGAGAAGGCTGTCACAACGCCATAATATTGACCTTGGAAGCTTGACCAAGGTATTCTCCTAGCAGTAGCTAGAGAGAGGCATCAAAATTAGGGGCAGTTTTTAACTCTGGTTAATAGTATGGAGTAGCCATTAAGTGATTTTCTAGGGAAGACTCATGACACATTAGCCAGAGGATCGTCAAAGGAGGAACTCACCGTTTATTCTCTAAATCATGAGTGGAGTATTTAGAAGACGTATCATTCTATAGGCCAGAAAGACACTTGCACGGCATAGAACATGTTTCCAGGACCCATGTGCTTTGTAGAGACAGCATATTTGCGCCTTAACTTATGGGGCTTATACCAGGGGGAGGACGGCTGAGAAGGGATGGGCTCAACTTCCTATGATGGACAGCATGCATAAGAATGAGTAACCAATGTCAATACCAAACTCTTAGTGGCGGATACAAGATTAATGGAGCCTTCTTGTATTTAGGAACACGCGTTGCCCCGAACATGAATCTTTGCTACACAGAAATTATACATAAGTGTGACGGAAAAAAGAAAGGTGCAACACGTTATTCCCTGCGTGCAGGTCCATTTTCCTACAGTGCTTCACTGCCCGGGGCTATTAGTGTAGTTAAAGTACCAGGAAGGTCAACGTTCCCCCGACGTTATGAAGATGCCGCATCTACTTCCAACTCGCTGATAGTAGTCCTAATGCTGGGAACATCTTTAGCTAAGGCATCAACTACCTCTGACCAAAGTTTGAGTCTCAATCTCTGACCCTTATCGCCGCTGACGTTTGGAGAAGGCCTAGGATTATAGCGTGAGCGATGGCACTAAATATTGGGGAAGGTCTCGTCAAATTTTCTACAGCCTTACCTTTGTATTTCGTCATGTTGCCAGAATCTCCCATGAGCTTCGTCACCCAAGGTTGTACCGCTGACAAGCGTTCTGGATCCCTCTTCTGCCGTTCTCATGAATACTGCATTCGAAATTGTTTTGACCATTTTCATACTCAGACCAGTCGATGCCTTCACTAGATCAGACTTGCAAGCTCCAGGACAAACGGCCAAAACCAGAACAGGTTGCTGGGAACTCTCTCCGACCTCCGCTAACAAGGCAAGGCTCTGCACCACATACATAACGAGAAGCTTTGACAAAGGGTACTGGGCGTGAGCCTGGAACTGTTTGGCAGCACTATATGTTTTTAGAATGTTCCCTGAATCCAGCCGGTCCTCGGGAATCACTACTTGCTCGTGAAGCCCAGAGCAGACGATTTCTAGGACAGGCCGGTTCCCGTGCCCTGTTGCAGTTGAACTCGCCCTTAACACAGGGAGGAGTAAAAGACCGAGCAGCGCAGTTGAAATCACGTTCACTTGCAAGGTTTCCTCCCATCCATATGTCGACTTGTCATATCGAAATTTGTAGACCCCAGCATTCAACAGAGCAACATCCAGACGATCAAGATTTGAGGCACGAGCAGCGAGCTCACGAATACTATCGTACGAATTCATGTCAAGACTCCAAACCTCTATAACTCCTTTGATTCCAGTATTTGCTTCGATTATCCTCTTGGCCTCCTTCCCCTTCTCCTGGTTTCGAACACCTAAAATCACGCGTGACGCGCCAAGAGCCACGAACTTCGTTGCAGCTTCAAAACCAAGTCCAGTATTGGCACCTGTCACAAGTATAGTTTTCCCCGAGAATGACACGGTTGGGTCAGCGGGAAGTGTCCACTGTGAACGAAGGAATCGAACGAATGCCACGGCCATTGTGAACGATCTCAATTATGCTCGATGCTGGTACCGCACAGAAACAGTTGTAATGTGAAGTTGAAACGCAACAGAGAGAGGAACAAGTAGCATGTAAAAGTATACAACGTCAGAAAATATACCAACGTTTTCACAAGTATGACCTCGAAATGAAGCACTTGGAAAACAGGGTTTCGAGACAAATTTGAACTCGCATCTGAGGCGAAAGATATCACTGCTTAAGGGCCAGCCTTTGGCGGAGGCCATTTACTGCAAAGCTAAGTTGTCATGATGCAAAGATAGCTATGGATGTGATAAGAAGCCGTGAAGACCTCGCGGTACCCCTTTCCAGGATTCATAATCACAATCTGGACTAAACCACGACAGAATTACCGAAGAAGGCTTAGCTTAGGCGTTTGCCCTTTACCAACCAACCTGTAGTGACTTAGGCTTCTACATTATCTATTTAAACTACTCTATCAACTATAATTAATGGAACCTATGTAGGGTTTAATCAAGCCTAATGTATCTCGACACACCGCTGTTTAACTAAGGTGGATCTAGGTCTGTGATATCTACCTAAAATATGTGCACAATAGCAAAAAGAAACAAGAACGTGGGTAAATTATCAAGCTAAGCCGACCATTTTCGGTGCTTTCGAAACAAGGAAGTCCTTCCCCTTGATCATCGCTACGAACTTCCCCCATGGTTTCATTCCCATTAATTGTCCAGTTCCAGTAGATGCCCCAATAGGCACCATCATCACGATTGATTTGTTAGGCTTGAAAGTAACCCAGGATGTCGTTTTCAAGATCTCCGCCTTGAGGTTTCCGACGACGACGGGAACTTGTTCGGATATTTTCATAGAAGTTCGAATTGGTTGAGTTGTAATATCACCAATTGCGAATATCGGTAGCCTAGTCTTGCCTTTCACCCTGAAATGCTCATCAACGTCTACCCAGCCATCCGAAGACAGGAACTCAGTGGGGATAAATCGATTATTAGGGATAACTCCAGTGGTTGAGACGTAAACGTCTGCCTTGATCATTTCACCGCTGGCCAAGGTCACGATCCATTTAGTGCTATCGTTGTCCTTCTTCGCATCAGTCACTTTTTGCGATGTAATTACCCGGACGTTCATGGTAGCTAGAGTCTTTTCCACAACAACTCCAGCAGCCTCTTTGATGCTTGGAAGTAGATGCTTTGTATTCGTGACGAGAGTGATGGATGTACCACTACGATTCGACCACGCTTCAGCAAGCTCGCCAGCAAATTCGACTCCTATAGGACCTCCACCGCCTATAATAATACTTTTCGCTTTCGAGATCGTGTTCTGTGCCTCACAAATTGCCTCTTCCGTATTTGCGGTAGGCTTGAATGGCGCTGGTGATCCTTGGCTTAAGGAATTTGTAGAGCTGCCGAATGCAATGACAAGAAAGTCGTACGGAATGTTTGATTTGGTATTAGTGGTGTCCGGAGATGTTGACGCGGTGATGACTTTGGACTGGACGTCGATTGCTTCAGCAATACCCTTGACGAATTCAAAAGAGCTTCTCGAATATTTTGAAAACCCTTTCTCGATGGGGATCAGGTGCTGTTCGTGCTGGAATGCGTTGGGCTTGGCGATAATACGAGGAGCTGCAATATTGAAATACCACCTATCTGACGGGTTGATCAAGACAACCTTCACTTTATTCTGAAGAGAGGCCAGCAGCTCTTTTGCAACCTGGATGCCCCCAAAGGATGCGCCGACGATTACCACGACTGGTCTTGATTTCTCTGCCATTCCGACTTTGATGGGCTGCTTTGAATAGACAAAGAAAAAGAGGATATGAGGCACACTTGGTGCGTGAAGTTGACCTCGAATCGTTTTCAAAGGTATTTATTTCTAAGTGAGTGATTGGACTTAGTTTAATAAGTTAGACATGTTATTAATAATTCTCAAGTCAAGCAATTTCATTCAGCCAGCTTCAAAATATGGCTCACCCCCTATCATCTAAGAACGGACATATCCAATGCGCTATTCTTCGAGAAAATTACTTTTGTGACTCCTTGGCCCACACTCACGTACCTATAAATACGGTTTGAGGAGTTGGGTACTTGAGCGAGTGCGATGGCGCCACCCATCCACATAGTTACAATCCAAGCAGAATGTTGCTATGCAAGCCAGCCTATCGGACCGCATTACGCCGCCAACTCATGCCTCTCACTGATTTTATGCCATTTCAAGAGTTAGAAATCCAGATGGGACGAATCTCATGCCTATCGTGTAGCCGGAGAGGCAGTGTGGCCGGGATAAATTCGGTGTCGAATACCTAAGGTGATTACTCAGCCGCACTACTTCACGAGTGTGTTTCCTTTTGCAGACTAGCCACAATTATAATCGATGGAGATTGTCGCAGTAAACTTCCCGATTGGATTATGGAAAATCCGGAGTGACCTCCAGGGCTTTGTTGACTGTGTGGCTTAATATCGCGAGCAGGGTGTACTATGTAAGAGAAACAAGGAGATATATATACGTATATCCTCTAGGCACGCCCACATTGTATTATATACCTCCGAAGGGAATGCAATAATGACAAACAGGGCTTGATTTCCAATCTATTCTTTCTGTACTTTTACCACCTTTAAAAAATGCCTTTCAAGAGGAAGGAGAAACGATTAGAGGCTGGCAATGAGGAGGTGGAAAGCCCTCTCGAATGGAGCGCTTCTAAACGATGGACTCATGTGGTAATTGTGAGTATGATTACCTTTGTCTCGTAAGTGACGAATGCCGCTGGTCAAAACGTTTAGAGCGTCCTCCTGGTTTCTGACCAGTTTGCAGACCACTGGCATCATCGATGCTGGCTCCTGCGATGGGTCAAATTATGGATGACTTTCACTTCACTGATGAACTCCTGAGCTCTTTTGTGGTATCGGTATTTGTGCTGGGGTTTGCTGCTGGTCCCTTGGTTATCGCCCCTTTATCGGAGATCTATGGCCGCCTTATGTTCTATAACATCTGCAATGTTCTTTTTCTGATCTTCAATATCGCCGGCGCTGTTAGTTCCGGAACAGCCATGTTGATTGTCTTCCGCTTCCTTGCAGGTTTTGCTGGTTCCGCCCCGTTGACCCTGGGGGGCGGTACCATCTCTGATGTTACCCCCCTGGAGAGCAGGGGCAAGGCAATGGCTCTCTATGCTCTTGGCCCTCTAGTAGGTCCTGTAGCAGGGCCTGTGATGGCTGGTTTTATAGCACAGGGAGCGGGTTGGCGCTGGGTGTTTTGGGTACTGGCCATTACAGTAGGCTCCCGATCCCGGATATCTTCCAAGATCAACAAACACTGATACTTCGTGAAACCAGGCTGGAATCCTAACAATTATCACCTTCGCACTTATGCAGGAAACGTACCTCCCAATTTTGGTAGCAAGAAAGAGGAGACGGGCAGAGATAGCGTCAGATGGCTCAGAACCCACCGAAAAGCGGGTTACTGAAGTATTCAAATTGGCCCTCATTCGCCCCTTGAAATTGCTCTTATTTTCGCCTATAGTTCTCCTACTATCTACATTCATGGCAACTGTCTACAGTTATCTTTATCTTTTGTTCACAACCTTTGGAAGCGTCTTTGAAGACGAGTATGGCTTCGGACAAGGGACATCTGGGCTCGCGTTTCTTGGTATAGGCATTGGCAATTTCATTGGGCTAGGTGTATTCGGGCTTATGAGTGATCGGATTTTGAAAAGATTGAAGTCTCAGACAGGAGAATCAAAGCCAGAGCATCGCCTACCCCCGATGTTTTACGGGTCTATTTTTATACCAGTAGGTCTTTTCTGGTATGGCTGGACGGCTGAAAAGCACGTTCACTGGATAGTACCCATTATCGGAACTAGTTTTGTTGGCATTGGGGCCATATCAATCTTTGTGAGATATGCTCATTATCCCTTCCTGAGTCCAGTTGATGCGCTCTAACTCTTTCTAGTTGCCAGTTCAGACCTACCTCGTCGACGCTTACGATCGCTATGCCGCCTCTGCCCTTGCCGCCAACACGATTCTCCGCTCAATTGCAGGGGCTTTACTTCCTCTCGCTGGTCCAAAAATGTATACGACGCTGGGTTTGGGATGGGGTAATAGCCTCTTGGCTTTTATTGCGCTTGCTATGTTGCCTGTTCCTTGGTTCTTTTACCTGAAAGGTGAAGCAATTAGGAAAAGTTTCAAAATGCAGCTATAAGTGCTACTTCATTGGGGATCGGGGGATCTGTCGACATCATCTCGGTCTTTTGTTTTCGTCGTGTATATAGACATATCCTTAATCCTTCGCTTCTCTTTTCAGTTACTGAATATTAGTAAACCTTTAATTCCAAAAGAGTAGCTTCTTTATCCGTAAGATTTGTTGCGGCCTCCAGGCAACTCACTCACCAAATATGCCGTCGTGGATTCTTCAAGGAGATCTGGGAACGTTCTTGGAACAGATGACTTCACTGTTTTCGAACAGTCCGGCACGCCCAGAGTTGAAACACCTATCATTAGTTTGCGTTGAACCATCCTTTGGTTTAGGGTTACGGCTAACAAAATCCTTAGGAGCTACGACCCATACAGCTAGCTCTATTCATAGTTTAGGAGAAATTGATTTTATAATTTAATTTTCTATATAGTATTTTTATAGTTATTTTTTTTTAGATTTTTTTATATTTATCTATAGTTTCTTTATCTATTAATATCTTATTTGTATAATTTAATTAGATCTCTTATATTAGTAGAGGAATTCTTCTTTTTATCTTACTTTTATATTCTTTTTAAATAGTAGGTAGCTTTCTACATTAAGTATAGCTCTTATTATATTTATTATAATCTTCTTTAATATCTTCTTCAGAAATATTATATTAAATAATCCTAGTAATAGAATATTGAATAGAATCTTTAATATTAAAATATTATTAATACTCTAGATAAGATAATCTAGCTCTCTAATAATATTACTAAGATTAATAATTTTTTATTAGTTTTAGCTTTTTCTACTATATTAAGCACTATTATTATTATTCCTATAGTATTAGTTATATATAATAATATTATAATTAAGAATATAGATAGAAGAAGAACTAGGGATTAATACTTTAATACTATATATATCTCTAGATATTATTCTAGGAAAAGGAATAGATCTGCTATTTTATTATAATTCTAGCTTATTTAACTATATAACCTTCTATATCTCTATATCCTTATTTACTATATATATATCTATATACTAATATATCTAAATATTAAGTTATCTCTTCTTTTATTATTACTAATTATCTATTATTTTTTAAAGTGCTTTTAAATAAATATTATACTATTTAAAATTAGAATATTATTTTATATACTATTTTAGATAGCTAGTATATCTCTAAGATTATACTCTAGTTCTAAATTATAAAGATTTATATCTATCTTATTAAATTAGATCTAGATTTTATTAGAGATTTTTACTAACTTTCTATATAAGCATATATATTGAGCAAAGCTCACAAAGAATGAAAAAGGCATTATACTCAAAATCTATAAACCAGAGGCTTTACAATAGAGTTCATTCAAAGTTTAAAAAGACTATACAAAGACTATACAAATATAAAACTATACTAAAACCAATATAAAACAGATATCTGTTCAAGATTTGAAATTATATAATATAAAATAATAAATAGTTTTATATTTATAAATCATATAATATAAAATAAAAAGGGTTTTAGATTTATAAAATATTATGCAATTAATTTGAAATTAAGAATATTAATTTAAAATTAAAATAACTAAATAATAAATATAAATATAGGTAGAATTTCTAATAAAAATAAGAATTAGAATAACAAGCATATATAATAATATAATTTATATAATAATATTTCCTTTATTCTTATAAAATCTTTGCCTCTTTATTCTTCTTTATTCTTTTATAATATTATATATTATTTCTCTTTACTTCACTGATCAAATAACCTGCTAAAATATATTCTATTATTATTATAGCTATTATAGTAAATGTTATGCCTGCTATACTAAATCTTTATATTAAATTATATTATTATTATAATCTACAATACTACTCTAATTCTAAAATTATAAATAATTCTTTATTCTATTATGTATTAGCTCCTATAAGGATTAGTCTAATTTATTAGCTATAATATTTTTAATCTTTTAATAATTCTCTTTTCTGAAGGCTAGTTATCCTAATAATTTAATAAATAGTTAATATTCCCCTACTAGTTTTATAGATTTATTTTATTTCTTAAAATGCTTATATTATAGTAATACACTAACTATAGTATTAAAATTAAATATTTAAAAGAATAATTTATATAAATATATTAAATAATTAAATATTATCTTAGTAATTCCTTATATTTATTATATAAATTCTAGGAAGAAGTATATAAAATTTAAAATTTTAAGTTATTATAATAAGTATATTTATACTAGTTATTATAAGTATATTAATATAGCTTTATCTGATCTTATATAGAAGAAGTTACTTATAGTATAATAAAAATTAGATAAGGATTATAAAGTAATACTCACTAAATTTTTTTATTTTAAAAAATAATAAAAGTTTTTTTTAAAAGCATACTAGTTAATTTATTTAAATAGATATAAAAGATATTAAAGAGTTAGAAAGATTAGAAGAAAAGAAAAAAAAAAGTTAATAAAGGAATAGATAAAATAAGAGATAGTATATAAAAAATAAGAATTAATTATATTAATACTTAATTCTAATGATTCTAATAGCTTAATTATAGATAATTTTTCTTAGTTTACTGCTTTTTCTTTTTTAAATTAACTATTACTTAATACTCTTAAATCTTATTATAGTAATTTAAATTTATAATAGTGTTGGTTCATCCAGTCTAAGATCAGCTTAATTGGATTGGGAACAGGGCAATCTAACAGCCCTATAAGTCAAAGCAAAAGAGAATATACTTTATATTCCTATTATTCTGCTTGCTAACTAAGAAACAGGGGTGCTGGGGGTCCAGCATATGTATAAGGCTTCTTCGTATATGCTCCAGAATGTGTATAACACATTCTAGCGCGTATATAATAGAGCTGGGGGTTGCTAGTAGGCCAGCCAAGATGCTAGGCAGTAGGCCAGCCAAGATGCCAGGCAGTAGGCCAGCTAAGATGCTAGGCAGTAGGCCAGCTAAGATGCCAGGCAGTACGCCAGGCATTCGACCAGGCATTCTGGTAAGTAATATGCTGGGGGTTGTCAAGATAAGGGGATTCTAATGCCAGGGTATAAAGCATATATAAATTGACGTTCTGACAAATAGATTTCTATAAATTATTTTTTAGTAAGTATCCTTTCTATTTAATTAAGTAATAGATTTAACTATTTTCTTGCTTATAATCTAGAATCTTTTCTACTTTATATTCTTTATTATCTACTTTGTTATTTCTATTTTCTAGATTCTTTATTAATTTTAATAATATATAAAATATTAGATATATATATATTTTTATTAATAACTAGAGTTGATAATTATTATTCTTAAATTTTTTTATAATTTTAAATAATCTATATTTAATTGTATTAAATTTATTACTTAGTTATTTTATTTTAATATTAAAAGTTTTTAAATCTAGTATTTATTATAAAAGATAAACTCTCTCTCTCTTTATAAGGTTGGTGTGTCCTTGTATTTTATATTATAATATTATTTTATTTTCTATTCTATCTACTGAATATTTCTAGATATTATATTATATATCTATTGTATATATACTACCTATAATATTATTTTATTAGAGCTTCTATTTATTAATATAATAGTCTATAATATTCAAGAGTATCTTTTTAGATTAATAAAATGTGATACTTCTCCTATTAAAGTATTTTTTAAGTTATTTAATATAAATTATATTAATAGTTTTATTAAGTATAATTTATCTAGATTATATAATATAAATATTAGTATTTTTTTAATTAATTCTTTAATATTATTAAATGATCTTTCTCTTTCTTCTATTTATTTAAATTTAAGATTTTTCTTAAGTAGTTTAGTTAATAGTCATGCTTTTTTAGAGTAATTCTATAGATAATATTAAATATATCTATTTACTCTTAAAAATCCTTATACTTTTTTTATATTTATAGGTATAGGTTAATTTAATATAGTATTTATTTTTTCTGATTAAATCTTTAATCCTTTTAGTATATAAACTATTTTTAAATAATTAATTATATTATTATAATAATATTAAATTTGTATTTCTTGATCTTAAAAGTTAATCCTACTTTTATAAATTCTATTATAATAGCTTATATATAGCTATTATATTCTTTAATATTTTTAGAATAGATAATAATATTATTAAAGTATATTATAATAAACTTGTTAAGAAACTTAATTAATATATAAATTATAAATTTTATAAATTCTATAGGTAGGCATTTTAAACCTATTAATATAACTATTTATTTAAATAATTCTATATCTATTAGGAAGACTATTAATTAATACTTCTTATTAATCTATTTAATTTAATAGTTTTAAGTTTATTTTATATTCTCTCTTATAAATTTTTAAATCTTTTATAATCTTTTAGTCTATATCTATATATTTTTTTTATTAAGAATTAACTTTTACAGTAGTACTAGGATAATCTAATTAAATAATATTTAAGATTAATATTCTCTTTTAATTATAAATAGTAATATATCTACTAAGATTTAAAGTAAAGCTAATATTATAAAATTAATAATAAGTAAATGCTCTGACTAATTATTTATTATAAAATTAATATAAGATTATAAGTATTATTAAAGATACTAGTTTATAATCTTTATCTAGCTATCTATCTATCTATATTATACTATAAATAATTTAATCTTAATTTATAATATCTAGTACTATATAATCTTCTTACTTATAAACCTCTCAAAATATATGCTAATTTATATACTAATTAATTATAATTAAGAGATATATAAGTGAGTATATAGAAAGCCTAAATTAAGTAATTAATTAAGTAATTATATAGATATTAAAAGTCTATAAAATAACTATAAAATATAAATAACCTCTTACTTATATAGAAAGAAAACTATGATTTACAAGCTATATATAAGAAAGAGAAGTAAAAGTATAAAAGATCTAATAAATAGATATTTATTGAGTAAAAGATTATTAAAGAAGAAGCTTAAGCACTTATATAAGATTAGATTAAGATATTTTGAGCTATTACTACTATTCTAGCTAAGCTAAAGCTTCTAGCTTCTTAAAGAATTATATACTGTCAATATTACTATGGTAGTTATAACATTATAGGGCATAGAATTAACTAATGTCCTAATCGTACTAGTAGTTAGGGTTATGTATATAATTTGTGTATGGTTAAGAAATTATGATTTGAAATCAATATAGAGCGGGGTTCTGGAAAGAGATGGCCGGCTCGCATACGTGGCTGGTTCGCTTACCGATTACGTTAGATATTTTGGTTAGGCCGCACCATGAACGTCCTAACATGATGAGGTTCAATTCAAAAGTGAGGAGGAGCGAGTTATCGGAGCCAACTTCCTTGAGGAATATGGTCGCGTCCGCAGTAGCAAAAATTTAACCAGATAGGTTATTTAAGACTCCCACTACTATGGAGAGTATGGTACGACGGAAGTTGGGCTTTTTGAACAGATCTGCCCATTTCACGTCCGATTTGAAGCTTCTTAGCACTGCTTGCCTTTTGAGGGACTCCAGCTCGCAAACAATGTCCTCCTGACTATTCCTGGCGCACGCGCGTAGGCTTTGCTCAGCACCATCGCCATCGCCATGAGTGAGGTACGATGTGGGCGAGTCGTTGACATACAACAGACCTACCACAATCACGAGACATAAAATTACGACCTACATAAAAGGCGAACTCTGCTAAATATGCACCTATACTCAAATTCAAGCTGGTGTACCCGAGCTACTCAGAAGACTCGAGTAGCCTAGCCTATTAAGGTGATAAAGATTGCTCCGAAATCATCAGCCAGCCCTCCTTGCACTGCTTGTATAATTGAGCAGCGTGTTGATCATCTAGTCCTATATGAGGTTATTGTTCACTCGACTTTGTGACCGAAATCAATTCCTTTGCCTCTTGCACTACTGTTTCCAGTTCAGGAAAGTATGTTGATTGAAGTATATCCATTGTCGTGGCTTCTTCCAGCAGGGTTATCGCAAACTGTACACTGAAATGAAAGGTCAGTCTTATTGATACGGCGGCAGCTAGAGACATACACTTACTAGTTCCAAAGAATGGGGTCCGGATCAAGGTCTTCTAGAACGAACACTTCAACCATGTTGTAGGTTGCAAGCAGCGTATCCTGTAATAGTATCCACCCACTCATGGTGAAGCGGCCGTCCCGTCGAGCAAGAGCATTTTTGACTGGATGAAGGTGTAACGCAACCTTCGCAAACCAAAACAATAGCTTGAGTCTGCTTGCATTCTTTGTTTGTGTACCCTGACCAGGTTTTGTTGACCAGTTAAGAAATGCAGGAATTCCACTTAACCATGCTGATAGCTGACATTTCAATTCCTTACTCACTGGATTTTTTGTGTCTAATGCATGATATTGACTTCCTCTGTGTGGTCCATCTTCTTCTTTTCTTTGGTTCATTTGCCGAATCCTTGCTAGTATAGCCTTGAGGCTGGTCTCTGCTAAAAAGAACGTGTAGATTGTCCGTGTTGTCATTGGCATATGTGTGGTTGTAGATTCTTCACAGCCTAGAGGAAGCGTTAAAATATCCTGCAGGCCTGAAAGCGGTGTTTTTGGAAGCTCATCGAAACAATCTGTGATGCCTCTAAATAAAATCAGTAAGCTGTTAAGTGAGTTAAAGGAAAATGTCGTAAAGTACCGTTCTAAGTTTAGGGAAATCCAGTATAAGCGCAAAATGGTATTTCTTTCTGAATTCTCTCTCTGGGTCTGATTCACTAGATCCCTAAGAGATTTGTTAGCACGTAGAACCTCAGCATTGAAGAAGTGGATGTGGCGAATTTAGTTACCTCTGGATCAAAACGTATAATGTCGTACAACCTGCGTGTATGTGCCTCCAGGATTCCATGATTTGGAATTTGCGATATAGATAGATTCCAGCAAGTATTTCAGCTTGTACAAAGTGTAAGCTGAAGTCACACTGCACTCGCGTGAGAATAGACAGAGCACACTGGAAATCGTCCTTCCCTAGGCTATCATTGCAGTTATCGCTCTCCTTGCCTATTGCCACAAGCAGTAATATGAGACAGGTTTCGATGTCATCTTTACAACCGCGAGAAATCACATCTGAAACCGTCCTCATCGCCGCTAAGTCACAAATTATCGGAAATAACGGACAAATTTTATCGAAGAACTTTTGTACCAGAAAAGTGAAATCGCATATCTCTGTAAAAGTAGGATATGGTGCTGTGCTGTGTGATTGGTCGCCAGTAGAAGCTGGCAATGAGATGGTCTTTGGTGTGCCATTTTGGTCGAATGCGGTGCATATTGGCGGCGTTGATTTAGGCTCGTCAGAACTGCAAGAAGACAAATCATGTCCATTAATCTGCAACAAAGCCGCGGCAGCGGAGTCAAGGACACAGTTCAATTCTGTATTCACAGAATTACTGTTTTCAGCTAGAAGCGTAGATATGATGGAATCATGCCGTTGTGTTATCGAAGAGACCCGGTCAATCGACTCTCGGATACCATTCACTTGTTCTATAATATCTGCCAACTGAATTTCCGTACTAACTCGACATGTTAGCTATCCAATTGACGTTTTTCCTTATCATTTTACGGGATGTAACTCGTACGGAGTTTCAAGTGGTGTGCGGTAGTTGCAACGATAACCATGTTGGACACAGAAGTCACAACCAGGCCTCCCTTCATTGCAGCGAACCTTCTTCTGTCGACACGTATCACACGCCTTATGATAACATCAATATGAGAATGAGTTAGCGGATGCTGGTCTATAGCTTACAGAGGAAGCGCGGGAGAGTCGTCGCGGACACGATGGGGACTCTCTAGTCTTCGATTTCAGGAATGATTTGTTGCTTAAAACTCCATCATACCTGTCCTTCTCTCTCTGCGTTTGTCGATGTCGATGTAATTGACTTGGTTGTAAGCGCTTTAACTGACCCTGTTTACCAGAACAAGGGATCTCGTTCCTCAGTTTCTCCATCGACTCCACCGATATTTTCTGAACAATTAGGATGGACGAGAAATATGGGTGTCTTAACTGCTAGATCACGCAATACGTTGAGCACAAACGCAGTGATACTCTGATTGACGAAGGAACAGATGAATGGCAAGTGAGGAGTTACTGTGGAAGAGTATGGAGGGATTGTGGACACGGATATGGTATCTGCTTGAGGAGTGGACGCGAATTGCTCTGGAGCGGTAAAAAGGAGTTCACTAGATTCGGATATAGGGTTAGACTGTGTATTGGAGTATTTCATTTGGCCCTAGGCGAATCGAATGCGCAAATTATTGTGTCTACCCACCCAACATGATGTAATATACAGAGACCCACTTAAGACCTAACTAAAATATTGCGAATTTGCAGTTTAGGAGCACGCATTCTGCTTAATTGAGATACGTATAGATATCGTTCTTTCCCATTGGCTACAATCGGAACTTTCCCGGCTGTTGTAAGCATGTCGGAAGTTTTCTACATGAATCATATTATGCCTCCTTGTGAAATTGGCTGCTGTCAGTACTTGCTGGTCAATGGCGATGCCGAGGTGATAGTCAAGTACAAATTCAAAGCATTAACACGAGCTATTTCATTTGAGGAGTCTCTTGTTCGTCTCTCATGGTTTTGGACTACCTATAACACAAGATTCCCTGGAATTTGATATCGCACTTGATGATAAGTGCCGTGCTTGGTTGCAAAATTGAACAAAATGCCAGATAAGATTCGTGTAGCAATCATTGGCGCTGGGCCAGCTGGCCTAGGTGCTGCCATCGAATTTCAAAAATCGCCTTTCATCGATTTGAAGATATATGACCAAGCAAAAGCTCTTCGTGAGATAGGAACCGGAATAAGTATTCAAAAGAATACATGGCGGATGTTGGATGCGATGGGTGCATCACAGAATATAAGCCCCAATGAAATATTTCGCCCAGCCGATGGCCATTCTTTACAACACAGGTATGGAGCACGAGCCTTGAACAATAGCGATAACCGTTGAATCTGACGTATCACTAGAAACGGAAGAACCGGGGAGCTTCTCGTTACACTTGAGCAGAATGGTTGTGACTATTGGGTGTGTTTCTTGTGCAACGGCTGATAGTCTGATAGATGGTCCTCCTGAACACTTCCATGCACGCACACTTCGTTCGGTTCTACAAAAAGCACTTCTGTCGAATGTTGATAAGTCAAAACTTCGCTTGGCATCTCGTCTCGTAGAAATCGTCGCAACACCCGCAGAAACATACATTCTTCATTTCCAAGACGGCCATGTAGATGAAGTTGACTTGTTGGTGGGTGCCGACGGTGTGCGGTCTGTAAGTTTCACCTTTTAACGAAAGGCAACGTTCTATCGGCTGAGTTACTATTCAGGTTGTCAGAAGTTTTGCGTTTCCTGATCATGAGATCTCATACACCGGAAGAACAGCATACCGTGGACTTGTGCCTACGGAGGAAATACTCAGTATACCCAACTTTCCAGATGCAGTCACATTCTGGCATGGACCATCGGATTGGGTGTATACCTGCAATTTGAACGGAGGGGTATATGAGATTACAGTAAATGCCGATGAGTCCGAGGAAGTGGCCCGAGTAAGCTGGGGCGAGAAGGCTACCCTTGAGGAGTTTAGGAGACCATGGAAAGTGAGTGGTGAGCATCTTGCTTATCCCCTAGTAAGGGAGCTAATAGGTTAGGACTTTGCACCCATCATCCATGAGGTTCTGGACAAAGTGACGGATGTTCAGAAGTTTGCTCTTTTCGCTGGTCCTAGACTTGATTCAGTCATATCTCGCGGCTCTATTGCTTTAATTGGAGACGCATCTCATCGTAAGTCCGCTATCCATGATCTGCTGTACTTATACTGACAGATCTTGATAGCATTGTCAGGCGCATTTGGTAAGAATCTTCAGCTTTCAAAACTTCGTCGTGTCTTATCTGACCTTCATTTCCAGGTTCTGGTGCTGGTTTTGCTCTAGAAGACGCTTTCGCGTTGGTGAAGTCCGTCGCCTGGGCTAGAAGTCGTGGGCACAAACTACGAGATGCGCTCGATTTGTATGATCGTGTGCGATCTCCACATTATCAGTCAATGGTCAGCCATCTCGTAATTGTCCGCTTTATTCATGAGACAAAGAAACTGAGATCTTGATTTTGAAGTATCGTATTCTGGATGACTTCAAGGTATCGGACAGAATTTTGAATGCAGGGAACTTTTCATTCGACGAAGGAGTTGCCCACACCGTTCGCAATAAGTGGCATGGACAACACAAATGGTTGTTTGATTACGATGTATGTCATCGTTCGATCCATCTTTTGTTTTCATCTATCTAACCCTGTTTCCCGTCTAGGTACAAAATACGTGGAACGAGGCCGCTGAAATAGAGGATTCCAAGCGGAGGCACGGGCGGAATATAGAATCAGGGGCCCATTTGTAGATAGTTTCATTCTTTCTAAACTTACTACTGAAATGGGAGTCACTAAGCAGATATTGACTGAGCCACCTCTTTTAGTGTCTAGTTGAGGAGGGTAGCCATGAATTTTTCAAGGTTATCATGATTAATATGCAAAACCTGAAGTATACAAGGAAACACATATCGTAGCGAGCTTAGCAAATTACTTTAATATAATTCATAAAATGATATAACATTCTATTCGGTGACGTCTGCACTCAGGGAGTATTGGATTAAGGACAACGACAATCATCGGTTGAACACCGCAACCTGCCCGGATATAACTACCACCTAGGTACTTCAAACATACTGTCACTTGGCAAGCATTAGTCTAAATCACGTCAGTTCGCTCATCCAACCTTGATCACCAATCATCTGCCTGCGAGACGGAACAGCATCCGAAAAGTCTAGGACCTTGATCGATACTTATCCACAATTCGGCAAACATTCAAATTTTTTAGCATTTGGTGCGCGTGGTGGGAAATTATTGATAAGACCTTAAATGTCCACCAGAAAAATGTAGTCATGAACCGGGATACCATCATCAACGTCGGTTTTCCAGCACCCTAGACATCTTCGTCGGAAATTTCAGAATGAAGGACATTCGACTCCATCCATGGTAAGGATATCTTTCCGCAGCAACTCCGGGCTGTCTTTTTGCTAGTCGTCGATTGACTTCATTCTCTTGCCACAAAAACAGGTACAGCGTGCTCGTTGTAGCATGGACGGCTTTCTGTCATCCTGGCGTGTTTTCAGCGCTAAATGTACATCTCCCTTCTGATCTAGTTCGGTGTAAAACAACCAAGTAACGATGTCATTTATCTAGGGTCTCGGAGTGAGTAGTTCTGACGGATCGCCAAATTCTCATACTCAAATAGACTTAGGGAGCCGGAGAAGAGTCAACCACTCTGTCAAATGTTGTCAATGCGGTGGTCTTCGGAACCATGACCGTCTTAGGTTTCATATCAGGCATAGTCTGCAACAGAATCGGTGTTCGCTGGACCCTAGTCATTGGATCACTAGGCTATGCGCCATACGCAGGTGAGCTCGAGTCTCGCTTTGGCCTTCATTTGAGAAGTCAGCTCATTATGAGTAGCCGCACTCTACACGAATGCAGCTTTCGGGAATACGTAAGATTACTGAATCAACCAATGCGGTGTACTCGAGTGCTGACAAGCGACGCAGGTGGTTTCCCATTCTGGGAGCCGCGACATGCGGTATTAGTGCCGTCTTCTTGTGGACAGCATCTGGTGCAATCAATCTTGTTGGTGAGTATGAAACCATGACCTCGGGATGCAACGGCCAGGATAGCTAAGTATGTGAATCAAAGTCCCATTTGTACATCATCGTGGACGTGCAGTGGGCACAAAGTTCGCGTTTCAAAACATTGGAGGGTTCATTGGTGGTGCTATCTCGCTCGGTTTGAATATCAATCAGAACCATGCCGGCAGAGTGTCAGACGGTAGGCGACTGCCTAAAACTGGTGATATTGTTGTATGACGTCGCTTACAAGAATAATATGCAGCAACCTATTTTGCCTTCATCTCAATTATGTCCATTGGATTGCCACTGGCAGCTACAATTCCTCGTCCATCACAGGTTAAACGCAGCGATGGAACACACGTTGTCGAGCATCGCTTCAAATCCTGGAACGAGGAACTCTCAAGCCTGAAGAGTGTTCTGTCGCTAAAAGGCTTTTTGTTACTGGTTCCATTTGCCTTGTATTGTGTAAGATTGTCATCACTGAAATATTGGACGCAACACTAGCTAATGACAGCAATAGCAATGGGATCTATCTTACATGTGGACTTGGAACGCCGTCTATCACACAGTCAGAGCTCGAGCGTTGCTGAGTACTCTGTTTTATTTAGGTCAGTTATACCTATTGCTGAATATTATTTACCATATTCGTCAATTGACCTGTACAGTTGGGCCTAGCATTATTGGTCCGATACAAGGATGGCTCATGGACAGAAAGCAGTGGAGTCGTCGAACTCGAGCGCGATATGGAATGACTATATACACAGTAGTCACTGCATTGACCTGTGGGTGGTACCAATCGCCAAAGATAGAATTATTGATATTGATTGACACTAGGGATATACGGCCTAATCGTGCAATATCAGTACGATAAAACGGCAACCACGGCCATTGACATTGTTGATCCAGTCTTCATAAAATCATGCCTACTTTTCATACTATACGGACTCATTGAAAATTCGGGTATGATGGTTATTTACTGGATCATCGGTTCCTTGGGATTGGACCCAGGAAAAGTAGCGTCAATAGTAGGGCTGGTGTGAGTATATGGACAATCATACAGAGGAGGACATTTGCTAATTTCACGTTGGTGCCAGGACCGGAATTGGCTCTTTTGGGTCAACAATGGCATTCGTTCTAGGGGCTTGCAATGTTACTTTGAAATGGCAACTTTGGGCGAATGTTATCACCTTTCTCGCGAGCCTCCCGGGTTTTCTCTATGTGAGCTGGACTATGATCACGGAGGACAATAAACTCAAGGAGGTTACTACTGTCAACTATTCTACGTCGTCTATCGAAAGCTCTGCGGTGCAACAGGAGCAAGGAGTCCACACAAAGACTGGTTAGACTTCTATCGACGTCCCAAAATTCTAAATCCGTTACAAACTGGAGTACATCCAAGCAAGTTTTTCGTTTGTTTGCAGCATCGACTTCATTATGAGGAATGTTTAGACAGAATCCTAGATTACTCATGATCCAAATTGCATAATTTGTACATCACAACTTTGAACACTTCCCCCCCCAAAAAAAAAGTTTCGGTTATGTAGCTAAAAAATCAACGTTAGAAGGTATACAATCTGAGGGTTTCCGATTCCGGAATTAAATTCGCTGGCATGATTTCCGAGGAGTGGCTGAGTTGAGATAAGCAAAACGTGCGTGAGTGGTAGCTCTTGGAACAAGATTGTAGGCCTATTAACGTACGTCTGTAAGCATCAGGAGAATGAGGATTCAAAGGTTGGTGTTTGGGACACTAGAATGTTTGGAGATAGCCAAGTGGTAGATAGTTTATAGATATCTGTAACATTGAATCAAGTACCTAGTAATTAGGGTTATTGATGTAGCTAGTGGCGGAGGTGGATTAGCAGTTGACGGGCATTTGGTTGCCTTGATGCCTCTTACATGAAAAACAAGTGCCTGGATGGCTCATTATTGCTCTATCAAAGAGCGACACTACATAGACAACAAAAGGGATAGTTATCGTTACCAACTTCTACGAGGTGAAATTGCGAGAAATTGTTATGGGCGGAGAGGAGGTGTCACGTTCTGTAATTCAACGACAGAAGCTTACTGAATACGGCTAGTGAGGGCCCATCTGACATACAAAACAAACGTATTTTTGTGTAATGTGTCTGTAACTTCGTTATCTCTGCTTAGGCTTCGCGCTATTCTCGAACGATTTCATATCACGCGGAACATCGCCAACTGGGGCATCAGGGTCCTCCGCGGCATGCGACGCCATTTTCTCAACAATCAACAATTTCTTCACAACCTCCTCCTTCGTCCAGAACGGACTGTCATACGCAAACTTCAATTTGTACCTATCCACATGCCCAGTCCGGACCACCTCAAACACCACAGCGTAAGGGTGCGGCATGGTGATTCCCGATTTCGCCATCACCAACCACTGTTGACGTTGCCCTCCTACCGGCGCTAAGGATGGTGATGACGATGACGCTGCAGGCTCGAAAGGCTGGAAGAGAAATAGGGCCTGGTTGGCTGAATCCTCGCGAGAAACGCCGTCGCCATAGCTTCTATAGATGCCATCGATCCACACCGTGCTGTGCTCATTATACTGCCAGAAGTCGTCCCGGGTTCCCAGGAGAACGTCTTTGACGGCCATTTGCATGTCCACCTGTGAGCGCATGGAGAGAAAATTGGCGTAGGTTCCGTTGATGTTCTGCGGGTCAGGTAGGTCAACGTTGCGGCCCGTGTAGAGATAGTCAAATGCGACGCCTCGCTGGCTACTGCGGTAGCTGAACCAGATATGGAACATCGCCTGGAAGAAAATGGAGACCGTGACGCCGCTGAAGCAACTAAAGCTTTCTAACTGATCCTGCTCGCCTCAACGCAAGGCCGAGGCGACGATGGCTGGCTAGCATATTGGCGGCATTTGAGTTGGAACTGGATGGGTTGCTTGTCTGGCTGCTGGCAGAAGGCCATACTTGGTCGTTCTTGGTTGATTTTCCAGATGAAGAAAGTAAAACTTCTAAGCGAGATAAACTCTGCCAAGAGATTCACCCCGCTGGTATTTCTGGAAATCTGCATGGAAGACACGGAGGAGGGTGCCGTCATAGAGACGGTGATCCAATTTGCTAACGACCTGGTGCTCGCCTTCTGCGAGGCGGAGGATAGCGTAGTGAATGAAGGGCTTTTCAAACAAGGAAACCTTTCACTCCTGATTGTATCTAGAATTTTTTTTGCTCCGAGGGGCTCTTGATGTCATAGAATTCTACAACCGGGGTGGGATCACGCAAGACAACTCCGTACCACTTTTGCAGTGCTTGACAAACGAGGTACGGAGGATATCATTAGTCTTCGTCAGTTTCTTGACTAGTTCAAGCCATTTGGTTGGGTTGCTACTCTGACCAAGTGATCGGACCGTCATCAAGCACTAGAAACGATCCGGTCGAGCTCCCTGAGATAGGAACTCGGCTTGACCCGGGGGACAGGAGTAGATATACTCATAATCATCAAGCCCAAGACCGGCGGAGGAGATGATAAGATTCAGTTCTGCTGGTGGTGAAAAGACGAGAGTTTGTGGTGCCTTGGAAAGAACCTCCATTCTTGATATTTGCTCTTGGGCTCTTCTTTTGCTTCATGGGGCTGTACTTCCCGTTCTTCTATCTACAGAGCTTCTTCACCTCTTATCGTAACAGCGACAGTAGCCTCAGCTTTTACATTTTCTCTGTCTCGAACGCCACCTCCGTCTTTCCCCGTTCTACTGGCCGATTACTTCGGAGGACTCAACACCCTAGTCCCATTCAGTATTTTGGCTACCATCCTGGCCTTTGTGTGGGTCGGCATCCGTGATGTCTCTGGAGCCGTCGTCTTTGCACGTTTCTACGGCTACGCGTCGGGTGTGATTGTCTCGTTGCCGCCTTCGATCCTCACGCGCATGTCCCCTAACATGGGCAGGAATGATGTTCGTGTTTGCCGGGTACAGTTTCTGATCGGCACTTCTATCGCGTCTACGCTATCGGATTTGGCGAAGGCGGAGTTCTGGAAGGCGCAGCTGTTTAGCGCTGCATTTGTGGCGGCGGGGACAGTCTACTTTTTTTGTCTTGCGGGTTATGTAAATAAAAAAGGTGGATGCGTGGAAGATCTCAGATTGAAAACAGGCGAGAGGAAATGGACAGAACGACAAACGAACTATATGGCATAATGCAGTGGATGCTTGGCCGGGCACTCCATATATGCCACAGAAGCCCAATCGGGACGGTGCAAGCTCTGACGTAGAGCACAAGAAGCCGAAACTTGTGGTGTGACTTAGCACCGTTATTGGCACACAATCTTCGATAGACTCGGTCAGCAAATAGCGTCGCGCTGTGTTGCGATAGCCGTCCCGATCGGAAGAGAGAGATAGTTGAGTGAATCGATGGCTTCACATTCACTACATATTTTAGTCCACATAGTAGTAAACGTAGCTATTATCAGATAAATACCGTTCGGAGAGGCTAAGTACAAACTGAAAACTTGAACAATATGTGTAGGCAACGGGCGAAATGGTCGAACCAAGTTTATATGAATCAGAGCCAACGATGAAAAAGCGAACCACGACCAGTGTGTTATACAGTCCTCTTTCCTCTACTTTCAAAGGGCAATAGCAAACTAGTGAATATCAAAGCGCCGTATAGCCCCGCGCAAATCCATAACGGCACCACCGTCTCTACATTGGCATAGCTTCCGACCAGTACACCAACAATACCTCCAACACGATTCAATACCACGCAGAGACCATATCCTGTCGCACGATGAGCACTCGGCAAGATTTCCGGAGTGTATGCATATATTGTACCGTAAAAGATGTTCGATGCTGCGGTAATTGCAGCAGATACTCCCACATTTTGGGCTGGCGTTTTGATTTGAGTGTATCCTAGCTGTAGCGCGGTGGTAATTGCTGCGCCAATAGCAAGGGTTCCTCGTCGCCCAAACCATCGCCATTCCACAAGGAATCCAGCAATAACGGGACCAATCAAGCCAGCTACTTGGTTGATTGCATAGTTGCGCCAGGTCGTGTAGTTTGAGTCATCTCCAGTATCGGCACCCCGAGACGCAAGATAGTACGGTAAGAAAACACCATATAGGGGCGAGACAGTCCCAATTAGTAGCCAGTTAACGATGATCATAACTGTAGAATACGCTAGTTTAGGCGTGCTAAAGAGACCGGAGAAGTGACTTTTCAACCGAAGACCAGACCATACAGATTTCTCAGTATGGAGGACGCGCCCCTGAGACTGTAGCTTTTCTAACGTCAGCGAGAATGGACGTTGGTATTTCTCTGATAAATCCAAGAGAATTGCATATAGTTCTTCGTCGCGGTTTTGGCTGGTCAGCCATTTGGGTGTCTGAACCATGCGAATAGCCAACAAGCGTAGGACACTGAGGACAAGCACCAGGCCACCACAAGTAAAGTGAAGGTAGCGCCAGCCCATATTGTCCGCTCGAGTGCATTCTATGGCGTCACTTGCGCAACTGAAGTTGCTCATGAACGCCCATGCCAGTAGGCCTGTGATAGTGTACCCAACGGCCCACCATACAGACAGAAAAGTGACCAGCCAGGCATGCGAGACGGGGAGGAACTCGAGAAAATTGGTCGCGTCGAGAATGTAGTTTCCTCCAGCCCCGGCTGAGTATATGGCAACCCTGAATAAAGGTTAGCGATTCTCGACTGATTCTCAATAGCGATCAATTGATCTTAGAGCACGAGCGTAGATGAACGAACATGGCAGAGAAAGAAATATAATTTGGCATCCCACCGGCAATCAGGACGAATGCAGCACAAATGAACAGGCTTGTGTTGAATGCAAGTTTTCGTCCGATTACATCGGCTGAAAATCCCCAAACGGCGGCACCGACAAGAAGACCAACTTGTGAAGCAAGCGAGATGCCGGCAATGTACTTGCTCGGATTTCCAAATTCCTGCGTGGCTGCTGGCTGGGCGATGGATTGACAGACCACGAGGAGCTATCATTATCCAGTCAGCAAGATTGTGTAACTAAGTTAAAGATGACAGAAGAAGAACAATGAACTCACCGAATCAACAGCATATCCAAATCCATTCAAGAAAAATAATTTCCATTGAAACGCGGTCATACCAATCTCATCAATTGCAGCGTTGACTAGAGCCATCTTTCTAGCCAGCACATCATCAACCTTCGTCGTATCGATGAGTTCATTATGCAGGTCAATAGAGCCATCAAAGCCGACTGAGTGTGAGGGGCTAGAGTCAATGCTATGAGCTCCATCCACCTTAGATGACACTGCGTCCTTAGTTTCGACCATAATTTCCGTCATTCTCGAATCCCAGTCAAAACAAGTGATATAAGCACAATATCATGTTGAGGATATGTCAGATTGGACGGTTTTAAGGTTGGGGAATTTTATATATCTATATATTTCTATTTCGACAATTTATGCAGTCTGCACATATACATCAGGTATTCAAACCGTGTCTTGTATGTAATATCTTAACGCATAAGCTTATTAAATCACATTATTAGATAGAAAACGTATTACGAGGTAGTAATGAGGTGATAGTAAATGTCAATCTCGTGCTTTAACTAGATGGTAGTTCCTCGTATCTGGCCAGTTAGATTAATGGTCACTAACCATGCATTATTGGTAGGGCGTTCACTCTTGCTCTTACTTGGTTGCAGGCCAAGTGCAATTCACCAGTCCCAATGCAAATGTCGTAATAGCCGTCGAGTCAAAAATTCAAAATCTACACGCGGTCAGACCTCCTTATGGTCACCCCTAATTCAATTCGTTAATTCATCAGAGAAAGATAACGATCCGAGCGGCTTGAAATGATCATCTCAATCACAGCCCAATGGAATGACACCATGATGGCGGGATATATCGTCAACCCTGTAATAATGTCACACACATGGCATGTTGGTGGTATTTACGAAGTCATGCAGGTGCTATTATTCATCAGGACATGATAACTATGCATATAAGGAAAGCCATATTCGCAACTTCTAGCGGAATTCAGTGAAACTAGATAGTTAATCCGCGCGCTTATACCAGGGAACAAAGTAACACATACAAATAAAATGATCGGAGCTCATACAGGCCTCACCGAAAAGGTTCTCGCCTACAAGCCCATTGATCCGCCGGTCGAAGAAATCCAACCGCCCAAAGATCGTGCATTTTTTGCTGACCCGCGAAAGAAGTCTCTTCTCTCAGCGGTCACCGACATCAAGCATTTGACGCCGTATATAGGGACGGAATTAGTGGGCGTGCAGTTGAGTCAGCTGAATGAGAAGCAGAAAGACGAGCTGGCTTTGCTGGTAGCTGAAGTAAGATGATTACCAGAATTCGCATCTTGGAGAGGCTGAAAATTAATCAATCGCAGAGAGGTGTCGTCTTTTTTAGAAATCAGGATCTCACACTTGAAGGGCAACATGAATTTACAAAGCATTTTGGAATTGTAAGACCTTTTATCCTCTTCTATAATTCAATCGACAATGTTAACGACCTGCTCATTGTAGCAAGATAAGGACCCAAACCAAGTCGACCCACGCCATGTTACTATACTAGGACGTGGAGGGTGAGAGAATCAATCCTGGTGTCTGCTTTCACTCGAAACTGGGGTTAATCGTTAAAATCTGATAGCGACATTCGATCTTACGAACATGCTAGTAGCGCCTTCGCTGAATTTCACTCTGATCACTCTTTCGAGATCAATCCGCCTTCCTATACTTTACTTCGAATTGTTAAAACGCCTGAGTATGGTAAATATTTTCCTTCCTATATCTTCCTTCTGAACCCTACACATGTATAGACCTCTCGGTAGTGACATTCCTCTAGGCGGTGATACCATCTGGACCAGTCAGACGGCGTTGTTTGATAAATTGAGCCCGACCTTTCAGAAAACATTTGAAGGACTTCATGCAGTCCATAGTTCTGAGGTGAGTGCATCACTTATGACTCGTACATCTTCAATGAATTTGCTAAATCAAGCATAGCATATTTTCATCAACACTATTAACAGTGGCGGCACCACTTTTCGGTTGCCGGTACGTAGGCAGCATCCCCTGGTAAGTATTTCCTTCTTCCAGGGTATGGTATTGTAATGCTAACACAGGGGGTAGGTCCGTACTCACCCTGTTACTGAACAGAAGGCACTGTTTTACAATCCGGCATTCGTAATCAATATTGCCGAGCTCAAAGGGTATGAATCTTTACATACTCTCAACTTTCTCCGCGAACATCTGCACTCAGCCGATGACCTGACGGTACGCTGGCATTGGACAGCCGGCAGCGTCGCCCTTTGGGACAATCGTGTTGCCATTCACCGCGCGGTTCCCGGTGGATACAACACCGAAGAAAGAGAAGGAAAGAGGACAGCGGTGTTTGGTGAGAAGCCAATTTACAATCCAAAGGGTAAAACATTGAGTGAGTGGCTAAGAGAGCGAAAGCGGGATGAATTGCCGGTTATTAAGACCGGGTTGGACGGGTTTTGATTTTGGCCTCTTGGAAACCTGGAAATGCAAGTCTTTGAATTGTAGTGGTTTACTCCGACCACCTAGGTGGATAAGGGGGAAGTAGAAATTTGTCAATTATTCCGCTAGCTTCCATTGTACAATCGACAGAATAAGACGCAACTTGAATCTTTATCGTCAACTTAATTGTTAACAATGGGGGAGAGCGCTTGGTTTAGTTATTTGTGGATGACTCCAGGATTATGTTTTGTTTTTAGAACCCTAACCCTAGTGCTTTAAAATATTTCATAGTTATAGTAACTTGCCAAAAGAGAACTACGCCCCAAGCGTCAACCCAGGCTGCCAGCTGGAAGTAGCTTACATGTAATAGTAACGTAACTTTAGGTTGGCGCTCACTCTTTACAGGAGCGGACACGCATTTCAGCAAACCAAGCATTCGCCGAAGCTGTTGCTTACAAAACTCGCTTGCTTGAAGACAACTGCTCACAACACAATAATATACAGATGCAAGCCCATCCTTCTGACAAGCTTAAGAGCAATATAATATAACAGAACTATACACATACTAAATCACAACATAGTAAAACCATCACAGAGACTTTCAAGATGAATAGGCCCTCACCTCAATCACATATTATCCATTCAAAGGGGATCTTCCATGGTCTACCTAACATCCCCAGCCATCTATCAGAGCTTCAAGCCATAGTCATCAAAGCAAGCAGGATATCTAGGCAGCCCATAGTCAATATACTAAGTTCAAATCCACAGGATAGGAGAAGGTCTATACTCTATACACTATCAAAACAGCCACCGAAAACAAAGAAAAATTCAAATATAGAATATATACCAATAGACCTTCTATACAAACCTAAGAAGATCATTACTATTCTACAGAAATACCAGATTCAAGCATAAGCCACTATTTTCACTACGCTACTAGTTCCCTAGTTCTAACTTATCCTACCTAGAGATTACATATTCTATTTCCGTAAAATAGCTATAATATTATCTAAATAATTATTAAATAGTAAAAATAAATAATAAAAAATAAAAATAATTCTTAGATTTAGTCTTTATTCTATAATATATAAATAGCATAACCCTAATTTTAATTTAGCTCTTAATACTTATCATACTTTAATTAAAACTTTATTATTATAATTTATTAAATCTATTAACTTTACTATATATCTATAAAATATAGACTAGATAAATAGTAATAAAAATTATAAGGATTTATAAATGAATAGTTAAATAAGAATTAATCTCAGTTTAAGAGAAATTAAATAAAAAAAGCTAATTATTAGCTATATTTTTTAGTGATTATCAGCTACTCCTGAACCCTAGATTTTTATTAGTAAAAAAATAGCTCTAACCTGAACCTTGATTGTCGGCTAGTTAATTATTATTATTATTATTCAAGTCTATAGTCCATATGCAACACTACAGGTTATGACAGACTCATGGGTATCCATGGCTGGCCTCTGGGGCCCCTAAGGCTCCAGTAGCTCCAGCCCCTAACAGTCTCGGGCATAACACAAATCTGGGCTCTATCTCGCCCCTATCTAGCGTCTTCACCAAGGACCTTCGGGCTTGCTTACAGGCCACCATACCTATAAGGATCCCTTATACTTTATAATAGGTATAGGTATGCTCCACAGAGCCTAATTATATATATTAGGCTTCACTATAGGCATATCTCTCCCTCTATCTATCCCTAGAAGCATCCTCTTACAGGGCTTCCTAGTCCTAATAGTTACTAAGCTTGGCTTCCTTGGCAGCTTGCTCCTTATCCTAAAAAAGATCAGTATTACTTACAAATTAGAGTAGCGCCGTAGTAGCCTTGGGCTCGTTAAAAAAGTGTATCTCTGGGGCATCCTCCACTACTATAGGTAATAGGACTCTGGCCTCGATCAGGCCCTTATATAGCGCTTACTAGGCTCTATGGCGCTTCTAGCACTTAAATAGAATATAGAAAACTGTCTCCTGCAGTCCTCTGCAGGCTCTATATTCTAGGGAGTCCCAGGCCTTGATCTGGTAATAGTATGCGCCTATAGGTGTATGTCTAGTTTTTAATTAGTAATAATAGCTTGCTAGGCACTTTGGCACTCTTATAGTAATCCTATCTAGTCCCCATCCTCTTAGTATTCTGTAGGCCCTGCTATGCCAGTGAGCTTCTTATACAGCATTCTTTTAGGCCTATTCCTCTACTACTTTTATTCTTGCCTTAGTACAGGCCTGCTTAACATAGGCTAATAATAAGCCTTCAAAATCAGATCTTACGGGCCTTGTAGAGGCTCACTTAGTGGCCTAGTCTGCCTACTCATTTCCTTCTACTCCAGTATGACCTAGCACCCATTGTATTGCTACTGGACGACCACTAGAAGTAAGTCAGGAAGCAGCCTTATGAGCTCTAATCGCTAGGGCCTGGCCTGGCCCTAGTTCTGTCGATTGGAGGCAGTTGATAGCAGTCTAGGCATCTAGAAGAACATAAATAGGCCCTTTAAGACCCCTATCCAGCACCTATTCCAATACTACAGCCACCCCCACTAGCTCCGCGTTAAAAACCTTGTAACCTATGCCTATAAGTACTTCTAGGCACTCCCACAGCGCCCCCAGCCTCACCTATAGCACTACTCCGGCCCCAGTACGCCCATCATCCTGCCTGGAGCTATCTGACCATAGAGTAGTCCCTAGGCGCTCCTTTATTGCTTCCTTCAGCGCCTTCTCGGTGCTCAGAACCCAGATAGTCCCCGGGAACGCCACTGGTGCGCATTGTAGCATTCTCTCAATTCCACCTGATGGGTCCTTGGCCAGGCGCTCAGCTAGATGCCTAGCCAGCCTCTAGCCTATCCGCTTAGGGGGCTTGCCCCCAATTTAAGCCCATTCTCGATCATCTAGTGGTTGCTCATAGGGTTGAGCGTGGGCATCACCATGCCTAAGAGTCACCGGAAGCAGTTGTGCAGTAGGGTGAGTCTCCGGTAGGGTTAGCAGCCTAGCCACGTATCTAGCCTTTCTAGTATCTAATAAGATATTGGCTGGCTCTAGGGCCGCCTCACGGATCAAGGCACCCACTGGGGCCTTGGGGTCGGCTAGTTAATAACAATCAGGTATTTTGGATAGGAAGTCAAACACAGGTGCATAAGCCCTGATTCGAGATGAATGTGGTCCCCGCTTAGTCTAGTAAGTGGTGTTGTCTGTTTGAAGGAGGCGACGAGTGTGGTAAAGATACATCTAGACGACGGTGTCGTAGCTTTGAGAAATGGTCACATAAATGCACGATTTGGTTGCAGAACAATTGCTCCTCGTGCTGGGAAACACTAAGCCTAGAAATGAGCAATTTATACCAGTAAATTTCATCGCTTTCGAGCCCTGCACGCAATCCTGAAATACTCTTGATATCATTGACATGGCTTGTCCGGGCTGCTATACCAAGTTTAGAAGCTTTGTCGTTTCGGTCCTCCACGTCTTCCACCATATCATGCGACAAGTTCAACCGTAGATGTTCTACCTTGGTAGGCATCCTCGAAAAGCTCGCCTTCTCCAGAACAGGTGCTACTTTGCTACATGCAAGGCTATAAAGATCGATGCCAACAAATATATCCAGTTCCTGAACAGAGGCCTTTAATATCTCGGACAAGTTCATTCTATGCCTTATCACCAAGAGAATTGCTTTTATTGCAGCATATTAGATAAAATAGTTTATCGAACATGGATATACTTATTGACAATATATATAAAAACCTGTTGTGCAACTCCAACTGAACTCTTCATGCGGAAACCTGGAAAGGCGTGCAAGCTCAAAACGCCAAAGGGCAAGTGTGGCTATCTGGGCCCAGAGATTGCATCATACTTGCATTATAGCCGGCGGTATAGTTCACTCGCTCCTGTTGCACAATCTGTCGGCTTGGGTCACTAGGGAGAAAGTTCGACGGCACGAACTGTACTCCAGAGCGGGCTTGCGTGAACAAAGTGTTTGGCAGGTCACCCGTCTGTGGAACGTGGTGCATGCCCAAATTAAACCAAACCACCAGGTCGGTCTGAGTGAGATTCTCCCCATCAAAGAAGTCGTCAAAGTTGATTGGCGGATTATACACGTCTTCGAGATTATACGGGTGTGCGGATCGAGGCTCGGTATCATGTTGCTTTGTGACTTGAATATCGTAGCCGGCCCACGTTGCTGAGTTAACCAGATCACTCGATTTTTGCATCGTGAGATGCGCTGAGCCGCTGTAAGGAGTAATTCGGTAGCCTGGATATTCACCGAACTGGTTGGGCTTGTCTGTATTCAAAACAAGAACCTGGGTCGCCTGGTTTGGGCTCCAGTTGAAGCGGGCTGAATCTTCGTTCTCCAAAAAGCTGCGTTGAAGCATCATTGTATTGACCTCCTTGTCTCCGGACCAGACGAAAGAGCGAGTTACTGGAACTGTGCTAACGAATTGCACAGTGTTGTCCTGCCCACGGATATCAAAGTCGGCCTTGAAGTTTATGACGTGATCGTGCATGGCACCTGATAGGAAATCGTGGATGTGGTAGCCAAAGTCTTTGTTATCCGCGTAGTATGCAGCATGGATATAGCCTGACGCTCGAACCTCGACAGTGATCGAACCATCCATGTAAAAGGAATAGCTGCATTTTATCATTAGCGAAGAGTATGAGGTGTAAAGAATGGTTCTGATTGAGCGTTCCTTACCTTATAAGATAGTCATAATTCCCGACTGTCGATATGGAACGTACTGTAAAGTAAATGTTCTTTGTGCTGCTTGCGAACATGGTATTCGTGTGTCGTTGTATAGGGAAATCCGCGTCAAACTCGAACATACAAATGTTCTGTAGATATGTGGCGCTTGTTTCTTCAAAATAAAGCGACGAGTTGAGATAGGTCGCGTAAGCCGGACAATCATAGCCCTTGAGTAATTCAAATGCGTTCGCGCCCATTCCCGAGAAACTATCCAAGTATGCCGTCCCAGATGTCGCGGGGTCAATGCCTAAAAAGGGGTTACTACTATGATTTCTAGGATAGTCCTTGTGATAGATATCTTACCTGCGTAGTGAGATAGCGCTTCTTGAAGCCCTAATTCATATATGATTCTTTCACCTTTGAATCGTATATCGTATAGAGTCAAGCCAGTGTCTCGGGAAAATCCAAGATAGAAGCTGAAATCCATCCAGGTTACGTATTTCTGCGTCTCGTCGACCGAATAGCGTGATCCACCGAGAGCAGTATGAACCGGGGGTAAAGGAGTGTCGTGAGGCAGCACTGGCTCTTGCTGACCGGTACTTGTCCAAGTTCCGTCGACATTGGCACCAAGCCTCACAAAGCCTGGAGACTTAAATGCAGCTCTAAATTCATGGGTGTTATGATAGAAGATATTGTTGTACCACCAGCCTTCGAGCTTCCACTTGGAAGGATCTCTGCCCGTAAGGTCGGCTTTGAAGCAGAGCCCCAGGGGCAGCAACGTGGCGCTATCATATTCACCGGTGGGGAGGTTGGTGAGTGTGTACCAACCCACAATACGATCATCGTTCTGCCAGTAAGGGCTAATGCCACTGAGACTAATGGTGTCATTCTGGAGACCAAGCGCCGTCCCATTCCATAGAGCAAGGGTAATGTCTTCGATAGATGCAGTGATGCTGTAAAGCCATTCAACCAGCGCATGCTCGTCGGCATCGAGATTGCGCACCTGGCCCTTTGTTTTCCGAGTGTAAGGGTATTCTAGATAGTTCCATGTTGTGGTCCCATTTTGCACTGGCAACGGTCCCACAATGAGATCGCCATAGTAAGGATCAGGAGAAGAACGATGCGCAATGACAACATGCGCAAATCTCACTGGTTCTGTATCATTTCGATCCATGTACCTCAGCACATCTGTCTTATTGGGATACATCAACTCTACCAGTAGCCTATACTAAGATTAGCCTCAAAGAAGTCTGAAATCTCGAACATCTTTGGTGCCACAAACAGTGTATTGTCCCAATCTCCAGCCTCACTAGCCTTGGTGAGGTTCAGGTCTCGCTGATTAAAGAGCCATTGTGTTACAGATGCAGTCTCGTCGTCTGTCAGACTATTCCAAACATTTTGCTTCGGTGCAACGATTGAGGTAGCACACGCATCTGTCGACGATGAGCTTGCCGACTCGTTTGTCCGCCGGGAAACTCTAGGCTTAGCGACTCTCTTCAATGCGGATCTTTCCAGCCAGGGCACAGCTAGAACCCCGTACATGAAAAGGCTGAGCGCCAGCAGGCGGTTGAGCCGTGTTGCTGTCGCGGGCATGTTGTCGACTTTTTGGTGTCTGAGGTCGGTCCGGAAGCCCAAGCAGTTTTGGAAAGATCCTTGATAAATATAAATTACATCCAACATAGGGTGACGTGCGATTCCACTCTCGACCACGTATTAATGCCGAAGCATGCATGCATGATCAATCACATTTGGCAGTTGATATTACAACCCGAACACGGATCTATCAGAAAGCCGCATCGAAATACCTGTAGCCATTGGATGTCCCCTGACCTAAAATTCGTGTTTAAGCAGGGTTAAACCCAGCAATTGCACCTCTATATCCACTAGTTCGATCAGTGAGGATTGCTGTCTCCAATGATGCTACTGCTAGAGTGCTCCCGAGTTCTTTGTCTTACGCAGTACCGAAGACTCCGATCCAGACAGCAAAGCTCATGCGTCGTCTTATTTCCGCCCTCACTTGTATCTTCTGACCGGTGTTTGATGCTTTGGAACTCAGTAGAGGTATAACGATTGATTGGTTGGCGAGAAAACCAATCTGTAAACTGTACTGGTAAAGCAATAAGCACGTTGGCGTTGTTCGGCGGAAACAAATCCAGGAAAATGACCGGATGTGACAGCCCTTTGGGTTTCGTGTGACTTTGTGTTGGGAACTCTTGTCGAAATATCCTTTGTATGCGAGTGATGTATAAAGAATCTTTATACCTCGATGCGTACGTTCAAGTTTGTTCATAGACCCGTACGTGAGCCCATACGCTAGGGCGCTGACATGCCGGTTTTCAATGCTAATACAATACCATGATAATCTCCAAGAAACACGGCAACTTTCCGTTTCCCAGTATACCTCTTCGCGGCTGCAATGCAATGTAGGTTCGCCTCGGTCCCGGAATTGGTAAATGGTACACGGTCAATATTGAATCGTTTGCAGATGAGTGATGTATATCGCTGCTCGAAAGGATTTGTTGCTCCTCGACATAGACCGATGTTTAGAATGGGCCGAAGTAAGGGCATACCCGTCACGTCGCCTCCTCCCCACCCTGCGGTTGGGAGTCGGCTCAGGCTCAAGTGCCAACTTAATTTTGTATGGGCGGTAACAAAATTGACACTTATGCAATCCTGATTAACCACCCCAAAATGGGGTATTATTATATAATAAAATATATAGTGGATTTGTTACGATGAGCTCCATATCATGCTCTAAAGCAAAATTAAAATTACCAAGATATACTAGTAAAATTGTAGAATGAAGTTACCGCTAACAAATTTTTGTACGGCTAAAATCTAGTCTACTATTTCAGTGGCTATAACTTATTTTTAGAGCTTGAAATTTGAATATGGTATAGATTGTATAATAGACAGTTTATATACAGTCCACGAAGCCATTAGTAGGGGTTGTGGGGTGGTTAATTTAGATTGTATTAATGTCGATTTTGTTACTGATCCCGTACAAAAGTGACATGGCATTTGAGCCCAGGCTGACTCCCGGGGAAAGCGACGTGACGGGTACACTCCAGCAGTAAGTATGCCGACAAAATCACAATACCTTGGCTAGAAATTAAAGCAGCTGTAAGGAAGCGAATTAGAAAGACTCGGCCGCTGTACTCTAGAAAAATACAGTCAAGTACGTAGCAAATTAGCGTCTGTTGGCAATAGCAAGTTTCCGGAACCTACATGCAAGTTGCGCTCTGTCTCTCAAATGGATTGCTTCATCTAACTGTACAGGAAGAGTGATCTTCCCAGTATTCATTCGATATCTGGCCTCAGAGATTGGTCAGTAAAATCATACAACGTCGTCATGTCTCAGCTAGTTCAATGCATCAATAATTAGGCTTTCCATGGGCTGTGCGGTGCATGGGACTCGTCGTTCTAATTATGGTAACATCATGCTGGCACCCCTGCGAACCCGGGTCCCCCCATGCAGATCAAGGCAACTGGTCGAGTGAAGCACTTTCGAGGGACCAGCCTACGTGCTCTTCGCCTTGGGGTCTTCCCTCTTTAGTGGACCCTAAGTAGTGGAATTTAAGCTCTAGTAAATACGCTAACTAGCCAGACAGCACTCCAGCAAAGCCCTTTGGCGAGCACTATAGCAACCTCCAGCGAGATCTTCAGCGATCGCCGTCGTAAGGCATCCAGTGAACGCTGTGGCAAATCCTCTAGCAAGTAATCGAGCGAGCCCTGCGGCAAGGCCTTCAGCAGGTCTCAATGCTGAAGTTGAAAATAGTCGGCTATTTTTAATTGGTGCCGATGTTTGCAGTTACTACGACAGAGCAGTACAGTATCGATATTTCAAATTTGATCTTCAACGTCGATTACACTCAGATCTTGTCCTGCTTTACATTCATAGTGGACGCCTTAAAATTAGCGGACGTCGATCCGGAGCATATTTCGATGCTACAATTGCTTACTTGCGGCCCAAACCATTCGTCAGTCAGATTATCGATTCAGGAGACGGCCAACAAGTTCCGGTCATTGGTTATGTTTATGTTCAGCTTATTCGCGTCTTGATTGTCTTCCATATTTGCTGTGAGGATATCTAGCTACTAAATCCAGCCCCGAACAAGGCCCAGCAGCTGTCTTAGACGATCAGTTCAGCTCGAGCGAGCTGTAGAAGAAGAAATTATACACTCAGAAGTTGCCACGGGATGTCCAGGTTGATTCACTCGCCTGGCTTGAAATGGCTGGAGCTTCAATTGAATCGTCTATAAATTCTTTCTTGTCCATCGAGTAACTCTCTTCAAACATCAATTGCTCATTGACCAAAGTAACCAAGAACAAAAAGCCATCAGGTACTATTAAAAACCGAAAAAAAATTACCCAATATGTCTTTGAATTCTCCTCTAATGTCGATTGGCATGCTCACGGCCATACTTGGAGTATCATCCATTCAAGGAGCAGCGGCGCAATGCTCAGATGGACTTGTGAACGTTGTCTTTAACACCGGCCACGGTGGCTTTACAGAGCAGCGATGGGAGCAAATCCACTCCGCTTCCAACTGGATCACGTTTGATTTTGGACTAGCGGACAAGCAAATCCCAATGCTAGGTAATGACGATGCGGCTATTAGCCACGCCATTGACGTGGTTAATGGTCCAAATCCGCCAGATTTCATGCTCACATTCAACGAGCCCGACAACAAGTATGGCGTGACTCCGAGAGAAGTAATCTTGCAGCCTGCAGAGGCCGCCAGTCTGATCAAGCGATTGTTGGACAACCGCGGGAACCATACAAAATTTATTGCACCCGTGCCGGCCTACGACAACCTCCCCTGGCTTGACGAGTTCTATGGAAACTGCAGCTGCCGAGACGCTTTTTCAGCATACAACGTCCATGTCTATAACGAAACCTTTGAAGAAGCTAGAGACCGAATCGTTGCTTTCCACGAGACATGGAACGACAAGCCTTTGTGGATCACCGAGATTGCACCTCGTCAAAAAGGTCCGTGTCCGAATCCTATTCCCTGGGACAACAGCATCCAGTTCATGCGGCAGATTTATACCTTGGGGGGGCTAACCGAATGGATTGAGAAGATATTCTGGAACTCGGCCAATGAAATCGACTGTGGTGACACAAATGTGGCTGCCTCATTCCTGCTTGATTATAACAATCAGTCGACGCCACTTTTGGATGCTTTCAATCAGTTGGCTTGCTCCTAAAGTTACCTGCACTTTCTGCTGTAGAGAATTTTTCACTTCTGGGGTCTCATTCGGGCCGCCCTGTTCTTTATAAAGACTGTTTTTAAAATGTGATTCCACTGCGAGTAGGTGGGCAAGACCTAATCAAAAGCCTACTTGAGTCACGCTTTTGGAATATTCTATTGTTGTTGTTGTTTTCTCCATTTTAGGCTGTATAGATATATGCTGCCTATTCTTCACTCTTTATTCACCTCAATATCACATAGTCTTTCTTAATCTTCTTCTATACAAAGTAGAAACTGAAGGACGCAGTCCCAGCTCACAAAGCTGAAATTGATGTAAGGCTAGGCCAACAAGCCTACAAAAAGGGTTGATTAATACGTTAAATGAATCCCGAATCGCCAACTGATTCTTAGTATCAACAGGAGACTGCGGAAAAGCTTTGTTCTAACAGAAAGGCGTGCGGGAAAAACACTGTAGAGAAATTGGGGACAGTGATTATTGAGCCCTAGACAGCTATGCGAGAGAAAATGAATTGATCTGTGTGGCTTCATCCGTCGCTGATAGGCAACTTTAACATGTCCTGGCTCGAAGGTAATAGGGAGTAGCTGTTAGCTGCCACTTTTGGCTGATTTGCGAACAGTCTTCTTGCGGCCTGAGCTGTGAATGGCAGACCTCTCGATGTTTTAGGTATAAATCCCACGATGGTATCTCAGCCTGCAACAATATCTTTGTTGCAACAGAAAATCTGAGTCCTCAGCATCAAGATAGTACCGTTAAAATGCAGGCCCTTAACGAACCCTCCAATTCTGTCGGTTGGTTCGTACCTGAAACGTCTTCCAGGTTGTTTTGCCTAGTCTTCCTTGTGGTCTTGGTCAACTCACTGGTAAGGTCAAGTCCATCAAAACCGATATCAATTTTGTAGCCTGTCCAGACCCTAGGATACGATGTAAATATGATGTGAACTCCAATCCACATTTTCCTAAGAGCCGTGCTGACAGGGTGATGGGAATGGTCTAATGATCCTCCCCTCTTTTTCCGACCATATGAAGTTTAGCACTGCTACGCAGGCTGCAAGCTCCTCTATCATATGGATTGGAATTGCCCCCTTTGGGCGTCCTCTCCTGGACAGATATGGTCGCAAGAAGGGCATTCTAGAAGCCTTTGTGATATCATCTGTCGGGGTTGCTCTGCAAACTTCAGCCCAGAATGCAGCCATGTTCATGATCGGTCGTCTCATTCTTGGTATGGGAGTTGGACTTGGGTCAACCGCCTGTCCGACATATGCGCCCGAAATCGCGCCAACCAAATATCGGGCTTTTATGCTGGGTTTCTATTACGACCTCTGGTATTTTGGTGGTATGGTTACTGCATTGATTACTTACGGGTCAGCGCAGGTCGACAGCACTTGGTCCTGGTGGTTGCCCTCTGTATTTCAGGCCATACCCAGCATACTCTGTTTGGTCCTGTACCTTTCGTTCCTGAAAGTCCTCGATGGCTCGTCTCTCAAGACAAGGACGAGCAAGCGCTCAAGGTCTTGGCCATTACCTTGTCCAATGGCGATACTTCAGACTCGGAAGTGCACACATCTTACAATCAAATTTTGGCGTCTATCGCGTTATCAAAAAGAGAATCCTGCTTCCCAGAGCTGGCTCGCAGGTACCAAAACTCCATCAAATCGGAAAAGAACCATGCTGGCCGTATCTGTCGCCATTATCGGTAATTTGGGTGGAAGCGCAATAGCGTCGTGAGTCATAACCTGTCCCAGAACTCCAATTTGCTGCTAACGAATAGCGAAGCTATTGGCTAGGGAGCATGCTTAGTCAAGCTGGTGTAACACACATACAGCCAATTACAGATTAATGTAGCCCTCAATGTGTGGTGTCTTGCCTGTGCAGGCGTTGGCACATTACTCGCAGACAAGATAAGACGAAAACCACTTGCAACTGGGAGCTTAACGTTCGCTCTCATTTTCCTATACCTAGTAGGCGCATTGACTAAACGTGAGTTAGTTAGGCGATCATTCTCAAAGCTAGCTAACCTTCCCATGCAGCGTATGATTCTTCCACTGACGAATCTGCGGTATATGGCACTGTTACATGCATCCTCTTGGTCCAAGGTAGGAGGACCCAATAAAAAATTGCCGCTATATACTAATAGGTTACAGGTGGTTACAGCTTCGGATGGACTACATTACTTGTCATGTATCCGTCGGAAGTGTTAAGTTTCTCCCTACGTGCGAATGGCATGGCTATTTACCCAGTTGTTTCAAATGCAGCTGGGTTAGTACCGTTTCTCATTCTATATGGTACCTATTGCAACCCCTCTCTCCGGCTTAATCGTGCCACGTCTGTGTCCGTGGATGTACTCGTTACTGACCTATTTACCAAGTGTTTTTGCCACATTCATTATGCCTTTCGCTCTCGAAAGTATCGGATGGAAGACCTACATGGTCAATGCCTCGTGGGATGTCCTGGAGGTTGTTTTTGTAGTCTTCTACTGGGTAGAAACAAGCAAGCTATCACTGGAGGAAATCGAGGAGGTCTTTGAGATGGAAATGCGTCTGGGCGCCGGCAATATCATACAGGCCGTCGACATTGAGGATGCAAAGACCTCGTATATGCCAGTCCATACAATGTATCCTAGCAATGAGATTCGCGGGGATTAAAAGATAGGCGTGCCGGAGACGGTTGCGAGACCCCAGGACTAAGATGGGCGTTTTTATTCACCTATGACAGTGCAGGCAACATGGAAGTCTATAGCAAATGTTCTTGCCCATGCTAAGTTGTCTCCTACTTTAATATAGAATAGCTGTCCCTGTCCCGCATCTCCCTTCTTTGTACTCGGTTTAACCTCCTTTCAAGGTTAAGACGAATCCCCCCAAAATACATCGGGCGTTTAATCCACACTTACATACGCTCTCAGGATAGCCTTTCCCACGCCTAATACTATGCCTCTATTGCACCTACCCGAGGTTTAGTACAATCACTTGTTGTTGCATATCTCCTTATCTCCTTATGTCCTCATCCACGGTACTTTGGTGAATTATGTTTAAGTTCTTGTTTAAGCGGAGGGCGTGCGGGCTCCCAGGCCAAGGGTTTAAATTCAAACAAAACGCTCGCTACTAATATAAGTCGCTATAAGTAGCTGCTCTGTCTTCATATACAATTTCCCCTGAGCACGAGATTATATACTCTTAGGTGAATGATAAAATCTCCACTATTATGTTTTAATATAATGTTGGGAACCAACTAGACCAAAAAGCTGCGCGCATACTAGATGATCTAGTATGGTAAGATATAGCTAGTGTAGAGCGCGGGAGTGGGGAGACGTGATCCCAACATATTGTCGGAACTAAAACGGTAACTCAAATACGCCCAAATACCAATTGCACCAAAAAGGGATACCCCTTAGTGAGGTTTCTTGGTAATGGTATGTAATGGGTGTGAACGTTCCCGTGTTCACTCAATAATCACGTGATCTAAGTTCCAACACATATAATATACAGTTTAATAGAGATTAGCATGAACATAATGCATCAGGCATATACGTGACTTCAACCCAAGTTTACCGCGCAGTTGAAAATGTTTAGCTGTTTTCTTAGATAGGTATGTGTGTGATTCAGATATTATCTGTACTTAATCTGTAGAAGGTCTCAGACTCTTAATTGTTGCAACTAACTGTACTAAAAAGATGGGCTTACTTTTCAATACAGTGGTTGATTTCATATAGATTGTAACAGTTGGCACACCTAGGATCCCTACCTAGTGGCTTCTAGGCCTTAGCCTTAACCAAAATCAGCAATAACTGACTAAGTATACGAGTCCACCTCCAGCCCGTTAATTCCACTGGACAATTTGTTCCTATGTTCGGCAGATCTTGCATGTATGTCGATGCAGCTCGGGATTGCTGTCCTTCTGTGGCTGGCTGGCCCTTTGGGTAACGGGCTCGGCGCTCCTCTGCCGATCTAGTACATAATGCTGTCATGTCTAGTCGTTTTGTGAATAATCAGCTGGTATCTTTCAAGAAAACAACAGCTGAAAGTTCTAAATATGCACACATCGTAGCGCCCAATTTTTAGAAGCCGCCCTTGTGCATGGTAGCAGGCTGGCTGAGAACGAGTTTACCTTAATCCTATCTTTTTTGCCACTTGATAAATTTCAACAACAGCGGCGTATGACCGACCTATTAATCCACCCTATGCAGCTAGCGTTGGATTTGCGCATGAGAAGCAGGTTCATTTTCGATCATTGTGGATCTAATAAGCCAAAAAGGCAGGGAGTGAAGTCACGGTATAGGGGGACCAAAAAGCCAGCCTTCTTTGTGTTTATTTAAGAAGAGATGTTTTCTCCACCGGTAGATAGGATTTCCAATTGCACTAGGAAATTGTTTTCAATATCTTGATATAAAAGTACACAGTACTATTAGAAAAATGGGTTCGATCTGCAGTCCAATCCAGACAACTTACCCGACATCGAGTCCACTTAAGGGCTTTCACAAGGCGCAACCCCTCAGAATCCAGAAATTCTTTCAAAGCAATTACTTTCGGGCCACGGGATTTGGACTTAGCAAGGAAGCTATACTACGTGCCACGCAATGCTCTGGTTATTCACTAGCCCGTGCCTTGCTCCCGGATCAGAGCGCCGACAGCTGGCAAGGGGTTCTTGACCTTGGACTCAACAAGCTCGAAGCAGTCTTCCGCGAAGTTCAAAGATCCGTAGGAGACAAATTTGACACTCAGGTAGTTGCCATTTGCCTTTCCAGTGAATTGGTTGCATGGCGTGATGAGCAACACAAGGCTGGGAGGATATTGCCGGCAAAAGGATACGGGATCACGCGAGTCTCCGACGCAGTCGTTGACTTGCTCGGTGTGGGAGACTGGCCACCACCATTGTTGACGAATGCAGCACTATTCGGTAGTGGGCTCTTGAACTTTCTACTTGGCGCATATGATTCGCGGGTTCTGTACTCAAATTATTGTTCTGATATGGGATTCTTCTATGAGCATGGATATGATAAAGTGTTTCCGGAATACCAAGCATTGCTTGAACAGGCAGGAACAGACACTTACGCTCTCTCTACTGTTGGAGGTAGGGAGCGTCGAGCAGCAGCAGAGCTGGGGCTGCGATACATCAGGACTAAGATCGTGTTAGAAGAGAAACATATAGCACACCTCTCCAACAAAACAGCGACACTGAACCGGGAAGATGCTTTGGCATTGAATTTCTGCGAGTCTAGCTTGTGGGGCATGGCCGCAGAGATGACAGCGCAAGGTTATGATTGTGGTGGCATTGTCAATGATTTTGCATTTAGTTGTCCCTCAACTGACGTTGTCGATGTCGGCTCTGATATACACAACTCCGAACTCTTTAACAGCTTTCTCAATACAGCTGATATTACTCAAACTGGAGTCGTCACAGAGGAAGCGCTTAGGCGTATTTATGATGCACAAGCACACTGTGGAGCTAGAATGTTCACAGAACGATGGTCCGAGCCAGGGGCACGTATGTGTTCATTTCTATATATTTGGCACATTGTGAATGACCGACATAACTTTCTTCGACGTGCTGTGCTGGGGTATTGCAAAGCACGAAGTTCTCGACCAACTCAAAAAATTGCTGATTTTGAAGAAGCTTTCAGTGATGATCTGCATACAACTGGGTTTAGTCATCCCTTGATTAGCGCCTGCAACGGCGAGGCGATCTGTGATCATGTTGAGGAACATCTTGCTCAGTCCCATGGTGATCCATTATTGAAAGATCTTTGGTATTACATGGCCGATGGACCGCTCGAATATGCTTCCAAAGGGATAGTTAACAAAGTGAGAGAAGACTACCTGATTGAGGGGCTGAGAATAGCAGTAGCGCGGGCATATTCGTATGCCCTAATTGATGAGCTGGCATGGTTTGCTGCACATGCAAGTCACCATGCATGGCAGGTGAATTATCTTTTTGAAGCTGCTATGTTTGGTAGCATCCTCGACGATGGAGGGTTGATAGGGAGATTAGATAGAGTTGAATAGTTACTACTGCATGCTTTATCTGCCACCACATCATCTTGGCCTCGCTAGTAGTGAGTAGGATCTGAATAGTTCATTAGAAAGAGTTATTGACCATCAAACCAAACATAAAGATGACGATTGTTAGGTAGATCATTCATGTAAACTTGATACATGCTAGTCATTTGAATTTAACAAAATCCTTGCATAAGTCAAAGATCCATTTTTGACTTGGCCAAGCAAAACCTGAGACCGACATTTAGGAGACTAGTAGCAAGGTTAGGTACAGCTTAGATATAACCTTAACCCTAATAACACTAAATACGGTTTCCTAACCCTAACCCAGATTCAGAAGCCTACCATTTATACTAGACTTGGTGCCCTGATGCATGATAACTTTTTTCTAAAAATGTTTACTTAGACAAATGACTCCTTAAAAAAAGTCTTCGAACTGCCAAAAAATTGTCAGGCATTCAAACGTTTCTTTTGTGGATGCCTCGCCATAATGAGGTTAGCTCAGGATACACCTGGGTATTGCCGAGCTTGCAACACATGTCCTAACAAATCTGACTCCCATATGTCCGTTACCGTAGCTATCCGAGATATATTCGACGTTAGTTAGACCGAGGTTTCCCGACAGCATTTTCCGGAATATCAACTTTATTTTTCAAATGGATTTGAGAGGTGTACCGTTGTTTATTTTATTCAACTCGTCAGCTGGCGGAATGTTCTATTTTGCTTCAAAGTCTGCGACGAGTTTTTCTTCTATCACTTGACTTTCGTGCTTCTAATACATCTACATCCGGTTACCTCAGACCAAACCAACCAAGATGGCTCCCATCGCAGACCAGGACGTCAGCCCACCAGCCATATATTCGGTGAAATCCTACCCCCCACCAACGCACCCAGGGCTGCTACAGGTCGTCCGCAGCGACAAACCATTCGGCTCAGGCGCCGTTTCGCTCGTCTCGCTACCAGCAGGCGCTGTATTCGCGCGTATTGAACCAGACGTCATCAGCGTTGTTCCTGAGCAGCGCTACACAACCGTGCAGATTGACCGCAACACGCACATCGAGCTCAATTCCGACCTTGTATATTGCAACCACTCATGCGACCCGTCAGTTGTGTTCGATATGCATCGAAACGAGGTGCGCGTGGTGGATGGCCGTCCATTGAAGAGCGGTGATGCCCTGACGTTTTTCTACCCATCAACCGAGTGGTATATGGATCAACCATTCGATTGCACATGTGGGAGTTCCAAATGCAAAGGGAGAATTGACGGCGCGGGAAATATGCAGAGGAGCCAGCTGGAGGGGTATTGGTTGAATGACCATGTGGTGCAGTTACTGAAAGAAAGGGATAATGTGAAATGAAGTATAGACTTTCTCAACATATTTAGGTACTGGGTGATTCACACGAAGCATGTAAAACTTAGTCCTCTGTGAGCCATTCCTCAATTCGAAATTCTAGGCAGCTATCGGCCATGGCATGCTCTTATCCCTAGCCGGCCGACAAGTCCTAGGAAACATGTATCAGTTACCGTTCATATCTTTAGAAGAAGGCTAGACCCAAGAGTAGCTACGCTAGTGGAAGGGATGGATCCCATGGTTCATAGTCAGATTCTACCATCGCCATGGCAATCACCTGGGTATGTGACAGTGTCTACCCGTTCGGTGGGGTTGTCGTACAGCTATCTCCAAGAGAGTTGCTTTGGAAATGATCCGGGGGATGATTTAGAAACGATGCCCTAAGAGGCTGAAATTGTTTCCAGGCGGGGAGACCCCAAATAGCCACCAAATCGTCTCAAAAATCATAGTGATGGGTGGACTATCATCTGAAAGACTATCTCATCCACTTCTCTATAATTAGGGCCATAGGTACGTATACACAGCCATACTCCGGAAAAGTTGTCAACTGGTCTCATTCTGGAAGAATAGCTACCAAGGCAAAAACTGCTATGCATGATCTTCTTGCACTACTGTGGCTTTGACTAGCAACAGCATCAGGAAGAAACATGCAAAGAACATGGTGTCTGGACTTTTTGGGGGTTATTTTCTCTCCACCCTCCTTTATACAATCTTTAGAGATAAGCATCACGAGTGCGCAAATCATTTCCAATTCGAGCCCCAAAACTTTTGGTCATCTCTCCTTAGTTTCATGACGCCTCGTGGTTGGTTGGATAGTCCCTGAAATATCGGGATATGCTCGTTCCTGAAAGTTGTGGCATGCGATTATATAAGAAGTAGCCCATTACCGTCTAAGTTCCAACGATACAACGATAAAATCTCCTGTCGACGTGCTTGATGTTCCGCTATCCGCCTATACGCCATGCCTTTCATAACACCTATAGTACCGCGTAGGACCTTGCGGAAATTCCTCTGCTTTCCGAGTCAGTAAGAGACCAAAGTAAGTAATAACAGAAGAGGAACTACGGTAGGTAATGGGGAGAAGGTATCCTCATCTCGGAGACTGACCTGGTATTTGGTATCAAGGGTGGCAATGCAGGATTCATGAGCTCGAATGAATGTTTCGATGCAACTTTGAAGCTCGCTGCTCGCAGAATTCCCGGTCTTCTCAGCGACAACTAAGACAGCGAACCCAACCTGCAGAATATAGATGCCAAGTAAGTAAGGCATGAATGTCAATTCCGGGTCGCAATCAAGAATTTGCTCCATGGCCTGAGAGGCGAGGAAGGTATGACAGGTAAACTGGGCGAGATGATGATCACTAAGTGTTCTAGAACTTGGATCGAGCATAGTGATAACATCCCATTCGCCATAAGTCAATATTGCCAAAGCGTGAATTAAAAATGTACTGTAGGATGTTACGATCTGCATTGAGTTCAAGTCCCCATCCTTGTCAATCAAAACCCCCGAAGCACTATGGCCCATCAGGACATCACTAGTTCCCGAAATTGAAGTCACAGACCCCATGAGCCGTTGCAATGCGCTCTCCACAACTTCTTCAAACGCACCATATCCGTAAGAGACGTAACGAGGATTGAGCCGAAAGTGATGAAGTGCAACGATGTCTCCCAGAATCACCATACATGGCAGGAAAAATTGAAAGAAGCCAGGTCCACTGATCTCGGAAGGGGGTCCAAAGGGTCGATGTGGAGATTGAGCTCCAGCAAGATTAAGGTCTAGTTGTTGCCATTGCTCATCTCCCAGAGGCTGGTATATTTGGCATTTGGTATCAAGGAGGTGTATTGGCGCATTGTAGCATAGGGCAAGATGTCGATCCATTGCGTAAAGTAACCACCAAGTCCGTCGCCGTTCTTCCTTACGCTCTTCATGCACCAGAATATCTTGAATTGCCGTGGACAGACCCTTATCATCCTGCTCACGATTCAGCTCCAAAATTAAAGCCATCATCCTCGCCTTGTCGAACCACATAAGACATTCAAATTTCAAATCACTACCAGAAAGCACGATGCCACAAAGAATGCAGGCAACGACGTGGTCGAGGGTGAAAGAAGCCTTGATGCGATCATAGTCGTCGTTTGGACGAGCTTGAAAAGTGGCAGGCCATGTCCCAGTGTTGGTGGGGGCTGAGGTGAGCACCTTCGATACCGGGGAAGTAGTAACTGGCTCCAAGGGATTTGGAATCACACTCAAGCTTAGCTCTGGCGATGCATCGCCCAAAAGACGAACAGTGATTGCGAGTAAGTCATCACATATCTTTGCTCTTAGGTATGTACGGTTGCGGAAAATCTTCTGATCACAAGTCTGAGCGGCCACAAACAAGATGGCGGCAAGCAGCGCTGGCGATGTTGAACGGGGCTCTTTCAATCTCAGGAAGGAGCTCTTCCGGAAGATATTTGCCAAGTTATATGGAGAACGACTTTGAAAGACTGTAACGCCAAGGTCATTGAAGAAATAATCCAGTAAATCACACGCGACATCCGGGGGTATCATGTGGCAGATATGAGGCAATACCGGCTGCAAGATTGTATAAGGACAACCAATACTAGATTCATTCCAAGAGCTTTCCGACCCTTCACAGAAGTCCTTGGTAGAGTCTCCTTTAGATGAGTTGAGAGCGCTTCGTGTATTTCCATTGCATGCTGACGATACAGCAGTTACGACCTGAGACGTGAGAAGATTTGGTAGGCCAAATGGATCACCTATGAGTCGAAGTTGTAAGTTTTCAGCACCGCTATACAAGAACACAGCTTACGATGCTTGCAATGTTTTCATTTTTCTGACTTACTGAATGCGCTCAAGTCAGCATTTTGAGGCAAAGAAGATGCCGCTAGATTCCCTGCCACTTCTCCAAAGTCATACTGCATGGCGTCAAGATGCCCCGGGTCGATAGGGGACATCCGCGGAAGAGACCGAGTCCTCTCATGCTGTGCAAATTCTGTTGAGTCAGGCACCGTGGTCTTCGGAGCAGTCTTCTTCGAAGACTGTCCCGGAGGTCGACCGCGGGATTTCTGCTTGCGATCATAAGCACAGTTGCGATCGTATTCTACTAAGTTAAAAGGGTTCAAATCGTCGTTGTAGATTTAGTCACTGTTTACGGACAGCTCAACCATAAATGCGATTTTGCGTACCTTGACATCTCGCACTGTATTATGTTATTGTCAGCTTAGTACAACTGAAATTATTTCACGAAAGCCTATAAACAAGAGCTTATATTGAAGGACGGCGAGAACATACCAGGGATGATTGCCATCGCACCGCGATCGGGCTGCTCTGCATTGATCGCAAGCTCTTTTGATACGAGTCGACCGAAGTCTTGTACTCTGCTGAGCATAAGAGTCACCTGAAGGTGAGGCCATCTTTGCCGCTGAGAAGCATTCACTGCTCAGAGTGCAATTACGCCACGTTGGTCGTAAAGTCGTCTAGATTGCTGGGAATCCTTACAGGTTTCTTGATCCGGGTAAATAAAAGATGCTATATAATGTTCCCTACCTTGGAAACTTGAAGTTGCAGATCTCGGGTGTGGATGTGTTTGTGAAAGAGACGGCGACAGATCAATTCAGAGGCCCGGAGATGATTGTGCTGAGGGTAAGGCGATGCTGGAGTCTTCTAACCTTGGAGGGACGTGACTGGGGTTGTGGACTTGTGGGTGCGGAGTGATCTTAGCTTTCGTAGTGTTCAATTAGGTAAATAGCCTGAACAAAGCAGGCAAAATCGTGCGAGGGCCAAACACCCAATCACAGCCTGCTTATGTAATCTCGCCGACTCGATGTCACGTGCATAACCTTAAACGAACTATTATGATTAAAATAACCCTAACCCTAAAAGAACTAAAATCACGTGATACAGACCGTCTGTTGGAACTGAGATCACGTGATTATTGAGTGAATACGGAACGTTCACACCCGTTACATACCATTACCAAGAAACCCCACTAAGGGGTATCCCTTTTTGGTGCAGTTGGTATTTGGTATACGATTTCTTACCATACGAGTTCCGACACCGTCACACAAGCCTACATAGTATAAGGCGATCTCCTTTTTAGTCTAGTGGTAACTAATATGGTCCGACAGAGACTACTACGTACGTGATTAGGGCTGTAACCCTTCTTCCTAGGAACAGTGTCTCCGGTCCTGGCAAGTTACAGCATACTGGGACTGTAATCTCTATCGGATACATATAGTCACATTTGATACCTTCTACCGATAAATCCTTATCTTGAGGTCGATTCTTGTGACTGATCTCCAAACAACCTAGGGTCAAGGAGATGTAGGATGCTTCTCTGCTGATAATTATCTCCTGAGTTCATACAATCACTTGCGGGGAAATTCCAGCCGGTGGCTCCAGTTATGGAACGCCAAGTATCTATCGCAACGAACCTTACAAGGTTTGGGGTTTCGTACTCGCTACTAGATTTGTTGTTCGGTCACTTTTTTCTTGTGCTTCTCGTGCTTCTTGGGCAGGAGAAAGGGGCAATACGATAGAAAAGATGAATTGCAGTCATTTCACCACGCTCTTGATATCTCAGGAGAAACTTATACCATAGCACAATCAACTGAATTCTGTTATAAATAGCGCACAAATTAAGATGGAATATTGGCACCGACTTCTTCAATGGAGAACTGCCTTGACCATCCCGTATAAACTATCTATTCCCGGACAAATACCGGAATTGTGTCCAAGTTGCAACTAATCTCGATATTTCTTCCACCTTCAAACGTCTCACTGTCCTCGAATAAGGTCCAAGTTCCGGGAGGCAAATAAACCGACCGGGATGTTTGACCTGGATTCAAGACCGGAGCCACGAGATATTTTGGCCCATACATATACTGATCTTCAAGTTCCCACGACGTAGCATCCTGGGGAAAATCATAGAAACATGGGCGCATAATTGGTGTTCCTCGCTCATGCGCCGCTTCCATGAGCGAGCGCGTGTACTCGCGGAGTTTCTCACGAATACGCATATACTTCACACAGATATCATACACGGTCTCGCCGTATGACCAGACCTCATTTCCCGCACCGGAACATAACGTTGCACCACCAGTGGTGCCCACTTGAGGCTGTCGGGGCTCACGGTCACCGTGAAGACGCATGACGGGGCAGAACGTTCCCCATTGAAACCAGCGGACAAAAAGCTCCCGGAAGCTTTCATCATTAGGATCACCTCCGTGAAATCCGCCGATGTCTGTCGTCCACCAAGGGATTCCCGCAAGCCCCATGTTCAATCCTGCCGCGAGTTGATTTCGATAAGAAATCCAGGAAGACGCAATATCACCGCTCCATACTAGCGCACCATAGCGCTGGGACCCGGCCCATGCACAACGAAGTAGGTTGACAACATTGCTCTGCCCAGCTTCAGTCATACCATCATAGAAGGTCTGCGCATAACATAGCGGATATATATTTCCGATTGAAACGTTAGGACCAAGATGATAGCGATAATTGTCGAAATCGTACACATTATACTCAGGCTCGGCCTCATCCAACCAGAAGACACGAATTCCTTTATCGTAATAATTGGTTTTGGACTTGTTCCAGACGTAGTCCCGAGCTCGCGGATTTGTTGCATCGTAATGAACAGTCTCTCCTTCCAAGTTCATTGTCGTACGAATGCCCCGATCTGTGCGAACTAAAAGACCTTTGGCTACCATTTCTTCGTAGTTCTCGCTGCGCTTGTCAACAGTCGGCCAGATGGATACCATCAGTTCGATTTTAAGCTCCTTGAGCTCGCGTATCATTGCATCTTTCAAAAAGATCAGTACGCGAGAGTCATGGAACTTTCTCAACAACTGGGCACTTACCGGGGTCAGGCCAGTACGTGGGGTCAAACTTCCATTCTCCCTGCAATGGCCAGTGGAAGAAGTCTATGACAATCAGATCAATTGGTAGATCCCGACGACGGTATTCCCTCGCAACTTCCAGGAGTTCTTCCTGCGTTTGATACCGCAGTTTGCATTGCCAAAATCCTAAACCGTATTCAGGCATCATCGGCACCTTCCCGGCCACAGCTGCATAAGCCTCAACAATAGCAGCAGGCCCGGAGTCTGATGCGACCACCCAGTAGTCTAAAGCCTTTGTATAATAGGCTTCGAAGCTCATGACATGCTTGCCAAAAGTCGCGCGACCAACAGCCGGGTTGTTCCAGAGAAACCCGTATCCACGGGAGGAAATTGCAAAAGGCACACTGGCTTGCGAGTTGCGATGTGCAAGCTCAAGATCCAGGCCTTTCAAATCCAGGTTTGGCTGTTGATACTGGCCCATGCCGAAGATTTTCTCGTTGCGATCCAAGGACTCAAATCGCTGCGTGAGTTTGTAGTCCCCTCCAAGGATGGGTGCGAATTCTCGAGCCTCAATTGCCAAAGAGCTGCACTTGGGGTCCAAAAGGTCATTGCGATTGCGAGCATATTCCTCCAGAAGCAACTTGTTCGTGAGGTGGTTGGATATTGTGAGCTTGCCGGCAGCACTGATCGTTGCTCTGGTCCCACCATTGACGATCGATGCTTGCTTTTCATCGATGGTAATCGTTACTTCGGATTGCGCCTCTACTTCCATTTGGAGAGCCCAATTCTCTACGGGCATTTCGGCTTGCTTCGTCGCTCGAACACGCAGCGCGTTCGGGCCCCATGGCTCAATCCATAATTGCTCCGCGTCATAGTTGTAGACTAGTCGCTGGTCTTGCTTGCTGAACATGGTGGATGGCACTGGTTATTCAGAAAATGAGTTATTGGACCAAACGCGAGAAACCTAATTTACGAGTTGAATAGAAGGGATGCACTTTTTTTTAATCCCCATTCGCAATTTCGCTTAGCCATGTGACATGCCACCACTCTTACTTCCCCATGCTCCGTATCAGATGGGGTGAACACGATAACCAATCGCTCGTTGTTCGTACTGGTAGTTCTTGAGCAATTAGATTTCTTCTCACTTTCCAAGGTGTCTTCTAGCTCTAGCTAAGCATGGGATGTGGAATTATGTTGACGCTAGGATAATAGGATAATAGGATATTAACCAATTGAAGCACTTACCTAAATCTCCCTGCGGAAATTTCGTGTCCGTTGCATTAAGCCGTGAGTAGCGCTCTCAACGACCCCAACAACTTTGGAAATCAGCCCTAACTCATCGCCTCACCCCGCATGCTACTGGAATGATCTCTCCTCGAAAGCCATGAAAATGCGGGGTGCATCAATGGAGCTACGGCGAACGCCATGCGCAATCGTCCAACACCAGGTATATCCAAACTTCGTAGGAAATATAGCCGCGGAAAGGAACGACGGCTACACGCCTATCCTAAATACCTGGGTAGGCTAAGGTCCGCCGAAGAAACGGCGGAGATTTAGATAGCTGCCTAGGTACGTTTGAGTTAGCCCCGGCGGTGGGATGCTGTCATGATACTTTAAAGGGATTGGATTTCTTCATCTTTCTGGCGACCAGCCAGACGTTATAAATTCAGCCACTGCCTGCTACCAAGTCACTTCTTTCCCGGGCCTTCTTGAGACATATTAGCGGTTCAGGATATCTTTTTCAGAGTGTTGATCCTTGGCCGCTGTTATGGTACGGGTTCTGCCACTGGTGGCTCTGGGCTGGACGACGTTCACCGTCGGCAGTTATGCCTCGGACTTCTATGTCGCTTCGTCGTCTAATCCATCAGGCGATGGAAGTTCGCCACACAGCCCCTTCTCTAATTTGGTCGATGCCCAAGCTGCAGTTCGAAAGGTCACTGGTCAGATGAGTGAAAACATTACAGTTCATATTGCTGACGGCTTGTATATGTTGGATGCTCCACTGAATTTCACCAGCGCAGATTCGGGCCAGAACGGCCACACTGTGATCTGGCAGGCAACTGGAACAAATGCTACCGTCTCTGGAGGTGTCCAAGTTACCAACTGGAAACTAGTGAATGGTAGCAGCAACATCTACTCTGCCAACGTTACCAAGGGCTTGCTTTCTCGAAATCTGTTCGTTAACGGCTGGGCTGCAAATTATGCCCGCCAAAAGGTCAAACGTGGAGATTTCCAATTTACCAACACCTCAATCACCTGGACTTCGCCGCAGTACGACTGGCTTATGACAACTCCTGGTATCGAACATGCCGAGATACGCGCTATTAACTCATTCACTGACCGGTACGCACCCATTGAGAGTGTCGAAAATCGCTCACTTATCATGAAGCAAAACTCATGGGCCAATAACGTTATTGGCTATGACACTATCTCTCAGCCAAATGCCGACTTTGGAATGTATGTGCAAAACGCTCTGGCTTTGTTGAGTCAAGGTGGTGAGCACTATCTAGACAGTGACGCCGGTATCGTATATTACATTCCCCTGACCAATGAGTCCATGGATACCGCGGAGACCTTCCTCGGCCGGCTGGAAGCCCTCTTTGTTGTTGGCGGAACTTACGATTCACCCGCTCATGACATATCGTTTGTGGGACTCAATTTTGTAAGCTGAAACCACTATTCCGAAGTCTAATGGCGGGGGAAAAAGAAGAGAAGAATAATGGCTAACAGTTATAGAAACATACCACATGGCTCAGGCCCGGCCAATACGGCTATGTTGACCAGCAAACCGGAGGATATATTGGAGAGAATGTGATCTACCCTCAATTCGAGGCATCACGGCCCAGATGGTGGCAGATTCCCAGTGCCATCCAGGTCAGTGCTGCAGAGCGTATATCCTTTATTGGTGGCAGCTATACCGAGCTTGGCGCCGGTGGCATCGGGATTGGTAATGATGACAATGCGCACTTGACGGGGGTTGGTCTCGGAGCCAACAATGTTACTGTAGCAGATGGTTATTTCACACAGGTTATGGCAAACTCTATCACTGCTGGTGGAATCAAAGCCGATGCCCATCACCCCAGCGATCCTCGCATGATCAACGCGAACATCCACCTTACTGGCAACGTATTTTACAATATCTCGTCTTTATTCAGCTCTACGGTTTCCATACTCGCGACCTATGTTCAGTATTCCGAAATAAGCCACAACGACGTCTCCAGCGTGCCATACTCAGGCATCTGCCATGGTTATGGCTGGGGCGCTAACGATGCCGGTGGCAGTCAGACGTATATCACCCGAGGACTCTATAATTACCAACCTTTGTACGACACGCCAACTACGTCTATGAACAATGTAATCAAGGGTAACTTGATACACTCGTATGGTCTGTCTCACTCAGATCTAGGTGCCGTCTACACCCTGTCCAAGAGTCCCGATACACATATTTCCGAGAATTATGCATATGATTCGAATTGGTACGGCTTGTATACCGATGAAGGATCCAACTCTCTTATAGCTACCCAGAACAATTACCTTTCAGATGGCTCGTGGTTTGCACCGAACCAGGGCTGTGCTACTTGTGGCGTCCACACTGCAAACAATACCCTTATTAACAACTTCGGCCACAACCAAGGAGACAGGGTCAACTCCCCTAACGGCACCGGCGCTTTCAATGACACATTCCTTGGCAATCTGAATGTGCCGAGCCTGGATCTGACAAGTGAAGCTGGCCACAGAGCGGCCTATCGTGCTGGTGTTACGCCCAGTGGTCGTGTCTCTCGTCCTGTCACCAATCCAATAAGTTCAGATTCCTATCTCGCCCTAAACTTCCTGAATGGTTCACAGCCGGGCGAGTTCATTGTCATGGCAGATATGTCCAATTTTGACGATTCCGACTTCACCAATGTGGTGTTCCAGTCAAGTCTAAACGACAATGTGAATTACGAACTTACTCCCCCGGGCTCCATTTTACTCACTGTTCCTGCTAACGGTATTGCTTCCGCAAACTGGACTTTGTCAACCAAAAATAATTTGCTATGCGTCACGCCGCCAACGGTACATGTTAATGTAACATACCACAATCCTCGCACTCGGGTATCTAACACCATTACCGATAGTGGAACAATCCCTGGCATGCAACCCGTACCATCCGGGTTAACTGCGAGTTCAACTTGGCCTTTTGTCACGTCTGGACAAGTATGCAGTTCTGGCAATAACACCGTGCTCGGGATTCGGGTGGGTGGCCGTGACGTCTATGCGCCATATGACGACTGGGCTGCTATTTACAAACACAGCTCTCTCGGAACGAACGGCAGCGTGAGTGCACAAGTGCTTGCTCTGGATATGGAGGATCCTTGGACAAAAGCCGGTGTAGTGGTCCGAAATAACCTGGCAGCAAAATCCGGACAATATGACAGCGATAATAGTTTAGGCTATGCTGGAGTTTTCTTGACTGGTGACTACGGGGTCAGCTTTCAGTGGGACGGGAATAACGATGGCCAACTTGAAACTTTGTCCACAGTTTATAACCTCAAAGCTCCAATCTGGGTTCGACTCGCCGTCGCCGGTAACCAATTCACTGGCTTCTACTCGTCCGACTCGAAGAATTGGACAGAACTCCACTCGGTGACCCTGCCATCCAGATCGGGTTCCTCTGACGCTGGAGTGTTGGTTTCGTCACATGCCGGATTTACAAATGCCACCGGTGTGTTTGGCGGACTGAGCTTTGCTTAAAGGTGTCGCCGCAACAGTGCGAGGATACACTGTTAAGGCAGGCATTCTTCTTAATAGGGGTTGGTGGGTCCGAAAGGTTCGGACAGTTGATGAAGAGATAGAGCATCCTACAGCAATCTATAGCTACAATCTTGCCAGACCTCGGCCATGTTTAAATTAAATCGGATTGACTGGTTTGGGTAGCACGCCACTTGGTAGGGCTTTAGTTGGCTGCTAATACTGAGGACTATGCTAGCACCCTACTTGAATAAAAATCTATTACGTGGAACATTGAACCAACTTTTGCTGATATAGTTAGGTACTACTACATCGCTAACTAAGCCTAATCACAAGCGCCAGCATGTCAGTCTCATCTACTCGTTCGTTGAGGCTGAGATGTGGAGATAAAATTAAGATATAGAAAGTGATCAGAAGTAAAATTTGCATACATTTCATTCTAGCAAGGTTGTAGCTAAAGGCTGCTGTAGCATCGTCCACCACCAGACAGACCAAGATTCTAGTGATTCAACCAAATGCATGAACCTTGACATTAGATTATTGAGATGATGAAGAATCAAATTGGAGAGCGTACAAGCCAAATAAAGAACCATATCAACTCAATTTGAAATTCCGGAAATTCATTCAGATATCGATCTCTGATCTACTGGCCATTATGACTTGTTTTGTTTTGCCTTCGGGGCCTTCGATGTGGTGAGCAGCTGGTGCCGTCTTGAGCGCCTCATTCATATGCACAGAGACAAACTGATCGCCAAAGACCTCGCTGATCTCTTCGAGACTGACTCCATGGGTTTCTGGAAGGAAGAAATAGACAAGAATTGCCGATACCAAGTTGCACGCAATGAAAAAGAAGTAGTATCTCCATCCCACGTTCTGCAGAGCAGTTGGCGACGCCTGGGCGAGAACGACTTGTATAACAAACGACCAGAATGTCGAGATGGCACCACCGACCGCGCGAATCTGCGTCGGGAAGATCTCCGTGGTGTAGACGGGCGCACCGGAGTTCCAGCTAAGTGAAAATAGCACGCCAAAGAGGATGAGGAAGAAGATCCCAAAGCCGTTGGCCACCTTGTTATCGGAGCCGCTGTAAACGGCAACGATTGCTTGGACAATGGCGATATCAATGGTCATGGCAATTGAACCCCAGAAAAATAGCGTGCGTCGTTTGACTCGGTCAATAATCCAGAGCAAGCAAAATATATTGGCCAATGGACCGGTCAAGCCCCAGACACCGGCAAGCGCAAGTACAGTGACACCTTTGATGCCCAACGTCTTATACATGACGGTTTGGTAGTAGTTGATAGCAGAAATACCACAGATTTGCTGTCCGATCTGGATCAGGCACCCGAGGATCAGGCGCTTGCGGTAAGACGGTTTTCGCAATATTCCGATCAAGCTGGTTTCTTGATGCTCCGCCTCGTACTCGATCTGATCACGCATCTGAACAAACTCCTTTTCCAGATATTCGGGGTCGGCATTAGGTGCTCTGAGACGAGACATAACTTTGCGCGCTTCCTCATAGCGTCCTTTCTCGATCAGCCAACGTGGCGACCGTGGTAGAAAAACTGATCCGACAAGAAGCAGCACGGCCCAAAAAATCTGGAGGCCGACGGGGAAACGAAACTGAGGATGATGCAGGGTTAGTTTATAGCCGGTGACAACTTTTATGGATCACAGCACATGTTCATACCGTGAATTGACCCTTGCCGAAATAGACTCCAAATCCAATCCAGTTGGAAAGAGCATATCCAAAGCCGATGAACTGAGCATGCAAGCCGACAAAGAAACCACGATGAGAGGCAGGGGCAATTTCTGACTGAAACTGTGGGATGGCGAAGTAGATGATACCAATAGCAAGGCCTGCAATCAAGCGTCCGACAACAAGCATGGGCGTGTTTACTGAAGCAGTCTGGATAGCAGTACCAATGGCAGCGATGACCGCACCGATCTGGATCGTGCCCCGACGGCCAAATCGATTGCCAATAGGGCCTGACAAAAGACAACCAACGGCGCCACCAGCAGTATAGACCGAAATGATACCACCGAGCATGGCAGAGGATGGATGGAATTTCTCCTCAAAATATGTCTGCGCCTGGGCAGTGCCGAAGATACCACTGTCGTAACCCCATAGGAGCGAGCCGATACCGACAAAGAATGCTATTAGGCGTATCATGTCAGCTTTAGGCCTCTACTCTTGAAGTCTATAAAAGTGCGTCATTAAATGATGCAAGGTTTTCACTTACCACAGAAATAACTGTAGCCAGAGGCTTCCGCCGAAATGAACTGAGGCCGTCGCATAATTAAGAGACACTAAGTATAGTTCAATTATAGGTACTATACTTGAACGATGTAAGAATCGAAGGGGAAAATAAGACTATCCCGAGGTCTTTATATGTCTCCATGGCTGGCGATGGTTCTTGCTCATGTGGAGGCAGGCACGCTGCAACTGCGATGGATTCCTACAGTGTGGATATTCTGGGGTACCTACCCCATGGAGCATTAGTGCTCGGTTCTTCACTGGCTTTGAAGTTTGGACGCTTGCGTGTGAATCCATCCAATCATTGCTTGATGCTATTACCCAAAAAAAATATCCGCGGAATTTTATTCTTGGATAATAACGTCCCGCAACCGGGAAGCTCGCCAAAATAGCACGTTCCCCTCACCAACTAATCGGCCTAGGCTACCCAGTGAGACTTCAAATGTCAGCTCCAGCGTAAAGGCCGACCGGTATCCAATCGGAAGATTACCACAAAACAACCCTCGCTGGGTGAGATAGAATTCCTATGCTCTGGAGCATTATATAGATTAGAAATTGTACGCTAGACTCAGATTAGGTCCGGTTAAATGTACTGGAGGTGATGAATTGAAAAAAACAAAAAAAAAAAAAAAAAAAAAAAAAAAAAGGAAGAAGAAGAAGAAAGACAAAGAAAGAGTCAAATTTCAAATCTATTTACTGCATCCTCTGCCAGGACAATGGGTCCGGCGAAACGTATCATCTGGTTGACCGGCTGTTTGAGAGAAGTCATTGAAATCGCCCAAAGTGGAAATGCGCTACTACGTTCGATTTCCCCTGTTGACGCTGCTGAAGAGAAGACAATCAACCCATCGATCCGTGACTCGGCTGTACCCCTGGTAGAATTGAAACTTGGAGGCGAGAGTAGCAGGTCCGAGATCGGCAAACGTCATGTTCGCACTTATTGCAGCCAGCGCTTGCTATACAGGGAACATAGCGAGTACTCACAGAAGTCCTCAGGGAACAGACTCATCAATCACCTTGATGTCGTATTGCACAACCCGGATCCAAAATCCTGGTGACCGTACATTTCTCGGCTTATCCCGATGTGGCCGTCCTGCGATCTGCAGTGACTGTGCAGAATGAATCAGCGATAGAGGTCGTCCTGAGCATGGTCTCGCCCGTCGTCTTCAGTGGCTTTATATCACCGCAGTGGTGGAAGAAATCTAGTGTCTCCTACTTTCACAATACCTAATTTAAAGAAGCACAAAGGCAGACAGTACCCTTGCCTGCTAGCAGTATCGATGATATTGGTAACGTTGAGTTAGGGTACGAATCCTCGCAGTGTTGCTACCCCCTTTCCAATCCAGGATCATTTTCCACGGCGGATTATCTCGCTATGGCTGCCCTTTCGGGAGGCGACGGATCCCGAGCGTGGCTCTGGCGGATTGAAACAAACGGCCATTGGCGGTGGGAAATTGGCGACTATCGAGATAGCCTGTACCTTTTTGCATCAGGACAGGCAGATCAAGACCACCAATGGAGTACTGTTCTTGGTACAGGGAAGTCGTTTACAAGCGTGCCTGTCGCGTTATGTGTAATCCCTCGGGGAATGGCATTCTCGGAAATGTGTCACTACAGACGAAAAATCATTCGACAGCATCAAGACAATAGCAGAATGTCCGTGATATTCAATTACTAGTTATATGAATTGCTTCATGGGCGATCCGACAGAAGAGAAGGTACTCACTCTGATACCGAAGGCTGCAGCCTGTGGAGCCGAGTATTTCTGCATCGACGCCGCATCATATTCTGAAGGAGAAGACTGGTGTGCCTCAGTCGAAAAGTGGGAGCCCTCTCGAACACGGTTTCCCTTTGGCCTGCAATCTGTCACAGAGAAAATTCAGGATGTAGGTATGCTGCCAGGTCTCTAGCTAGAGCCAAAAATAATGGGAGTCAATAGCCCTGCACTTGGGGACCTGCCAGTAGAGGCCTTCTTTCAACGCAACGGTACTAGAGTCCTCGAGAAAGACCGCTATCATCTCGATTTCCGGCATCCCGCTGTCATTTCAAGAATGGACAGAATCGTTGACAAGTTGATCCACACTTTCGGCATCCGATACTTCAAATTTGACTACAACATCAATGTACCCTACGGGACAGACACTTACGGCCGCAGCCCCGGCGATGGTCAGCTAGCCCATAATCGAGCCTACCCAGCCTGGTTACGAGCTTTGATCGATAGACACCCTCTCCTGGTTATTGAGAATTGCAGTAGCGGTGGTCACCGGCTGGACTACGCGATGCTGTCTGTCTGCGCCCTTCAGTCAACAAGTGATCAGCAAGACCCTGTCCGATACGCGGCAGTAGCTGCAACTATCATGACCGCTGTGCTCCCTGAGCAAAGCGGCGCATGGTGTTATCCGCAACCTCACAGTAATGACGAGCTAAATGCCTTCTCAGTTGTTAACAGCCTGTTAGGACGAGTGCATTTGAGTGGGCGTGTCGACCAACTCAACGACAACCAGCCGGAGATCATTTCGAAAGGAATCGATGTCTATAAGGATATTCGTCAAGATTTGCGTTTCGGAACTCCCTTTTGGCCGTTGGGTTTGCCGAAGTGGTCTGATGGATGGATTTCCGTGGGCCCCAGATGTTCTGAAAGACTATGCTATGTTTCTGTCTGGCGAAGAGAGAGCACGGCCCCCTGACTCTATCGAGCTGTCTGTACCGAAAGGTGCTGGTACTTCCAAGACTACTCTGACAGTTTTGTATCCTGCATGGCTTCCAGTGGAAAATCTTTGGGGCAAAAAAGAGGGTGTATGACAGTCAAGCTTCCCTGTGCACCGTCTGCGCGGCTTTTCAGGGTCAGCTTTACAATTTGACAGCTGTAGCGGTTCTCCTCTGTGTCAGTTGGCGAGCAAGTGAAATGGAGTGTAGTAAATGGCACGGATCCACTAAAACCTGGAATCGAGCAAGCTTGGTTTTCCCTTAACGTTGAATACTCCGGTAAAAAGCTGGACTATGTGACGCGATGAGAGTCGTTAAATTGGACTTTTCTGTTTAGGGTGGCTGAGACGGAAACAAGCCATCGAGCTCAGATATGTACACGCTGAGTACCTATATGTCAGAAACAGTCCCAAAACATGCTATCCACCACAGATATATGGCCACCTCGTTGGTGTATATATAAAGATCTAGTAGAAAATGAATCAGCAGACTGGAGAGTATTAAGCAGAATGTGCACTAGCCACAGCTGATTTGCGCCACATATTGACTTAGTTATATATGTGGCGCAGCGATTGAACACGTACTAGAGCATATTTAGTTAGCGCGGCATCCACAAATGTCCTAGTCACTTTCTCCGATTAGGGTCGGGGTTACTTTCAATTGCTACAAGCTAGGGTTAATCCTAAGTATATCAAGGCAAATATGGTATTCCATGAGCGATGTTCGATATATTAATTACCCGATCACACAAAGAGGGCAAAAAGTTGTTTTTGGGATCAACTTGTTTGCGAAGGCGATCCTAGGAAATAGATTTGGCAGAGGGGAGAACATGATGCTTGTCTGTTTATCTACACAAATCCTCAATGGAGGATATCCTATATGCGTAGTCTCCAGTGGGTGACATATTCCTGATGCGTATACCACCCTGCGAGCTAGGTTTTGCTCTACATAGCAAATATACAAATTGGCACATACATATATGGCTAGGTACGTGACAATTAATTTGAGGCTCATCAATGTTTTGCTTTGAAACAACCGCTCACTTTTGCTGTCAGTGCGTCAGCTTTTTTTTTAACTCACACCACGGGCCCAACAAAACACTCTACAGGGTAAAGCGGAAGCGGGGATCATCGTCACCCATGTTGTTGAGTATATTTTCCTCGAGCTGTAGACGATCATCACGTTTCCCCTCCACACGGCTCTTGTTCTCCATAGTCAGACCAATAGCAAACAGCGTCGACATAATACCACTAAACAGCAACATAGCAAGCGCAACGCCATAGCCCACAAAATATCGTGGTGCTTGGGTGGACACGAAAATGTTGCTAGCAATGATACCGCCAATATTCCCAACTCCAACCTGGATAGCTAAACCTATGGCCCGCTTGTAATGACCCGAGAGGTTATTAGCCATCCAGACAATAGCAACCGGCTGGACGATGTAACAGCCAGTCGTCACAAAGAAGACCGCCATGTAACGAACATGCGGGTTCAGACCGCCGTGTAGAGGACCCTGGCAGAGGAGGATTATATAGCCAATGCTAGCGAAGATCACGCCGAACATGATAAAGCCGTAGCGATGTCTCAAGCGGTCAGTTAAAATTGAGACCCCAAGAGTCACAGCTGAAGCGACAATCCAGATAGGGATGCTGTGAATTTGAGCTTCAATGCCGGAGTAACCCAGAGATACCACGATGCTGGGAATGAACAGAGCTGTGGCATATCCGGACACGGTAATACCAATATAAATCATGCTCCCAACCAAGAGCTTCCAGTCAGTCAGAACCCTTTTCCAGGCGGCCTTATTCAGGCGGTTCATCTGAGCACCGCCACCAACGTCTGCAGACTGGATCTGTTGCAGAATCTTCTTTTCCTCAGTCGTTAAGAACTTGGCGTCCTCTGGCCAATCGGCAATAAGGAATTTGGCTGGAAGTGATACTGCGATGGAGAGTAGACCCTCGATTATGAAGATCCACCTCCAGCCAGAGTACCCGCTCAATCCGCTCATATGGTAAAGAGCATACGCAAGGAGACCGCCAAAGGCGCCAGCAACAAGACCCGCAACCCAAAATAGCGAAAATCGCTTTTGGAAATCATGACGCCTGTAATACATCGACATAAGGTAGGCACATCCGGGCACAAATCCTGCCTCAAAGATACCAAGAAAGAATCGGCATGCAATCAGACCCGCTTTGTTCTTGACAAAGCCTTGACACATACACACGATACCTGGAGACAGTCATTAGCTGTGCCTAAAAACCAACATTGAAACAGAATTTACACCAAGAAGAAAAATGAAAAAGCAGCGAGAAGTAATGGACTCAACTTACCCCATAGGAAGGCTAAGATACTGATCCATGTTGAGGGGCGGACTTTCTTGAGCACGATGTTGCTGGGAATATCTAGTAGAATGTAGGGGACAAAGAAAACCTGAAGAGCGATATTGAGCCCATTTCCTCCAAGCTTCAGTTCCGGGATGATACCCAAGACAGCAACATTGCCTAAATTGATACGGTCCAAGAAACCCAGAGCGAAAATTATCCAGAGGGGCAGCATGAGATGTATATCGATCTTGCGCATGATCTTCTTAATCAATGCTGGATCCACGTCTAAAGAATAGGTGTATTCAAGGTCGTGATGTGATTTGATTTCTTGATCAGGCCTCTTGTCCGTCGATTGTGTGGAGGCTGGTGCGAACATCTTGATCCCAGAACAATTTGTACAGGAAGCAAGCCGTGGACTGAAAAGAACTCTTCAAATAATTTCTAATTCGCGCTCTTTGTCAAATAATAACCCACGAAACCACAGTCAGAACGAGGAATAAGAAAAACAATGCACCAGACCCAGGTAGCAGAGGAAATTTCGACGAAAAGGGATCAAGGAGACAACCACTCTCCAATCCCTTCTGTTCGGCTAATTAGTAAATCTCTCTCTTGCTATAATACAGTAATATAATATATGTAACGTCACCAGGACCAGTAGTACGATGCACTAGCTCCCTGTCTCGCGGCAGGATAGTTCCGAATGTGGTAGTGTTGTTTGTTATGAACTTATTGCTACGTACTTCCCAACCGACGAGAGAGACGAAATCAGCACATGCTAGAACGAAGAGTTCCAGAGCGGTCGATAAAGTGCCGTTGCAATGGCGTATTTCCTTTTATATGGAGCGGTTTCCTCGGGGAGCATCCATGTCGACAGATGGTACCTTTACTGGAAGTGAACTATCTAGTTCCAGGCAAATCGGGGTAGTACACATACCACACAACTAGAGGTTGTACTAATGCTCTCTTAATAGCGAATATACTACGGGGTATTCACCTTAGTTTCTCATAGCACCCCAGGTTTGAATTCCAGAGTAGTATTAGCGCAAAAAGGAAAGAATACGCAAATATATGCTCCGAAACCGTTGGGGAAGTGGTGGTTCTAGCTCGTTACTGTCAATCTAATCAATATGAGTAGATAGCCAATGATGTTCCCATTTACAACTCACTTAATTACTCATTATTTTGTATGCAGATACAGTGACATTATTATTGCAGGGACAATCTTTTTTAAGCCCATCAAACGGGTGCAATGCACAACAATCTGTGCCGCACTAAGGTCTTTTGGGCTTATCAGTAATAACTACGTACCACTACGTACTCAGACGCTTCTTACTAGCGCGTTTCTATTGGTGGGGTCGGGGGCCCCTAAACCCTTTTAGGGTGTTTTGAAAAAAATTTTGAAAAACGCTTTGTAGAAATTGGAATCTGATTGGCTTACCAGGCTCATAGTGTATTAGCCTGTCTTGGCGCCCCCTGCGCGCTAAGAAACCTCGCCAGGAGGGGCTGAGTCCTGAGATAATTTAGGGCTTGGTCTACGATAACTAGATATGATACTATAGGTATCGTACGACCTCTGGTCACTGCCAACAATCCATTCAAGGGATGACACGCTGTGTTAATGTATAAAAGTCTCAATGGCTAAATATTGGAAATGCACCATCGCGGATAATTGGCCATTATCCCAGTAACTCAAACAAATCTACAGAAGTGTTACACCAAGACAAGCAGTGAGATGTAATAAAAAATGGCTCCAATATGCAACATCCCTGTCAGCAATCACAGATTATGCACCACCGCGAACCCTGAAGGCAAACAAACGGGGCATACCAGAAAGTCCATCAGCCAAGGACCCTTGAATATAGACTATGTGTCAATGAGATATTGAATAGGCTATTTGCTAATCATAAATCAAGCAATTCGAGTCCCACGTTCATTCCTTTATTTTAATTACCAATTATACTACATAGAATAATAACGCAACTAGTTGATTCCGTTGAGGTCACTGTACCTGCTCATTATTTGCCTAGTCATGTATCAAGACGTTGCAACAATTTCGCAACTCCAGACCAGCACCAAACTCCAAATGACGAATTACGCAAGGGCCTGAATATGACTATCAGTGTCTATTATCAGATCGAGGTTGCCATTCGTTTAACCATATTCCAGAAATCAACGCAGTCAAGGTAGTTACCCCTGAAATCAAAACAGTCAAGGCGAGTCAATACCTTACATTGTAACATGGGTTGACATTTAGACAAGCCATTGGTAAACCCTTGTATGTTTCGCAGGCATTTGAGTGGCCTCTAGATTAGAATCACAAAACTTAGGATTTCCCGAATCAGCCCATTGATTGCCTACTCTTGGACTATTCGCATATAAGTCTGTTACAAGGGCCGAAATTGGATACAGAACAATGCTATAGGATTACATTCACCCTTTGATTATAGTTGCACATCACAGGAGTAGTCTCTTCAGATTTTCCTTAGGAGGTGGCAGGATGCCGCTCTTCAGTCACTACGGAGGCCTTCCTGATATCTCCTACCGGCTCTCCTATCCATCTCTCTTCTTCTGCATATTCACGCCGCTGGTTGTCATTGCCAGATTAGTATCTCGGAAAGTTTTTGCTGGAAAGGTGGGTGTGGATGACTGGACAATTCTAGTCTCTGCAGTAAGTACTCGCTTTCACTAGGATTTTACAATCTGTGGATATGACTAACGAAGCGGATGTTTGCGGAAGTCGTCTCGATTCAAATGATCTTTCGTATGTCATGTTTATCAGACCAAGTGGAGGTAGACTAACAACCTTTTCATCAGTTTGCGAGTGGACCTTTGGCAAACACGTCGGACAAATTCAGGATACGGCACTACTTGCGAAGACACTGAAGGTGGGAATAAATGCGAATTCAATTCATTTTTGCTACTTAATGGCTGACGTTGGCTGAGGAAAATCCGGGACAGGTCTACTTTGTCGCACAAATCCTGTACAAAGTCAACATTGGGCTGACAAAGATCAGCATCCTCCTTCTCTATCTCAAAATCTTTGTCACACAATGGTTCCAAAGGACATGTCAAGTCTCCATTGCAATCATCATTGCTTTCACAATTGGAACGGTGATGTCGAGCATTTTCCAGTGCACGCCGATCGCTTTTGCTTTCGACAAGACGGAGAAGGGGACATGTATTGATCTAACTGCTTTTTGGTACGCAAACGCGGCGTTCAACATTTTGAGCGACATTGCAATCATCTTGCTCCCAGTTCCTGTTATCAATAAGCTGCAACTTTCTCCACAGCAAAAGCTTCTGCTTTATGGGATATTCGCCGTAGGTATATTGTGCGTATGCTTCTACTCTCAGGATCTCCTTTGTTTCCAGCGTTTCTAACATGGCCCTCAAGCGTCTGTATCACCTCCATCCTGCGCATCACCACGCTCGACCTTGCCACTTCCCACCTCGACGTAACCTGGAACAGCATCGGGTCGTCGATGTGGACCGTCATCGAGGCCAACCTGGGTATCTTCTGTGCTTCACTTCCCGCTTTCCGGTCCGCACTGGCTAGCTTCTTCCCTACATTCTTCGGCCGCAACCGCGCCACGACGTATTACGAATCATCCCAGTCTCGACCCATTTATGGCCTTCGTGGCACCAAATCTACTATCCGGCAGACCATCGACGGGTGGAATGAGTTACAAGAGTCCAGCTCGAGAATCCACAACCATGGTAGCCTCGAAGACGATTCAGATCTGCATGACAAGTAGATCCCAAAGAATTCTAAAGCATGTTGAAGTGTATCTAGCACTTGAAAATGTGATACAACTGTGAATATCAAAGAATTGAGCCATAAGCAATGAAGTAACCACATATAAACATTTCATTATCTAATATTAGGTACCAATTATACAATTCCGGTCTTGACACTCGCTGTCCGTAATAGCGTGCAAGCACAGGACTGATGAGGGAACGCAGAATTGCAAAACCTATTTTCAAGACGTCGTAGATTTGTCTTTCTCCGAGACGGATTTCTCAGCGACCTCTTCTCCAGTCCGTCGCTCACCGGTAGTTACCGCTTCTGTAATCTCATCTTGTTCAGGAATCGGTGCCACCGACCTATCTGGCACTCTTTGTGGCTTGTTCGGCACAGGAGGTGGTACCTGTAGGGTCTGAGATGACAGGCCACCAGACATGGTCGGTTGACTTTGATGAGAAGGAGATGCTGCCACGGCAGCAGCTTCAACATCATTATCATCGCCATTCGATGTCCGTGGTGTCAGTTGACGGCTGATTCCACCTGCTTCGCTAGCAGGAGGTGACACTTGAAGCAACGGTTGTGTCGGCCTAGCCGTCGAGGGTCTTCCTACTCGCGGGGGAGCAGGACCAAGTATAGAAGGGTAGCCCCAGGTGAAACCATACTGTAACCAGAGTCCCTTTCTCTTCCAGAATCCCATGTCTTCCCACTTTTGTCGCAATTCCCGAGCGTCTTCTTCACTCCGCGCCTGAAATCCCCTCCGACTGAACCCTAGACAAATTATAACAGTTACTGGAAATATCCAGAACCACCATGTAATTGGTAGGCCACGGCGAGCTTGCCATCCTTTCATTAACCGTTGGAAATAGAAGTAGCTCTCAAATAGACCGGCCACCAAAATGACAAATGACCACCCAAGAACAGTGATCAGGATGATCGCCAATGGAGAGATGCCATAATAACTGGGATCGTTGATCCAGCTATAGGAATCATCATCTGAACTACAGTAGTAATAGCCGCAAGAGTAGGTACCGGAAGATGAGGATGAGGAGGAGGATGAGGAGGAGGAAGAGGTGGATGACGAGTCTCCAGAAGTATTGTCATCTGAGGATGGGTTGTAGCATGATGGATAAGGTTTATATTCATAGCGAAGCATAGACAAGCTGGAAGAAGGCACTTGGGTCGGATCTATGTAGGCATACACTTCGGTGTAGGTGGTGGGATTGAATGGAACATGGTTGTTGACCGAATAGCTTGTAGAGACACTAGTTGGCACGAGTGCATTTTCAATTTCAGAAGGCGGGTCAACTGGCACTGCTGTGGTATAGGTCCACGTTGTGCTGCAGGAAGTCGGGGCTGTGTAAGCGAGGTTCACAACGTAGTTCGTGTAGGCGTAGTTATAATCCTCGGTGGTTGCTGTTGCGTACGCTGCACTGGTTGAAGTTGCGGTAGGATTAAATGGATATAAGACCTCGACTATGGTATATGTTTGCGAGTAATAATCAGTCCCCGTGATGGTGGTTGTCGATATGGCAGATCCGGAGGGAGAGGTAACGGCGACAATGTCAGAGTAAGTTTCCGCAGGTTCGGTATAGTCGTATGCGTAATCAGTATAGGCGGGTATAACGGTAACAACTTCTTCGTAATTCGCAGTAACTATCCACGGACTCGCTGCGGACAGGATTGGAAAAAGACATGCAATAGCGAGAGACAAGCACCAATGGCGCCGAAGCGAGAGTAAGGCGGCCGCGGTCATGGTGGGATTAAAACGAGCGAACGTGAACGAGTGAATTTTAGCGAGTGGAGCACTGTATGAACAATCAACAGTAACGACAGCCCATTTTGAAAACGAACGAACAGCAAGAAATGACAAGACGAATATGTTGAAGTTGCGAGCAAGAGAGACAAGGTGGAAAGTGGGTTAAATAAGACTTGCAAGAGGCTCTGCGCATGGGGGAAAACCCTTCACTCCGACGCCCCTATCCTAAATATGCTTCATGATTAGCACTATGCTGTCTCAGCGCTGATTGGCGCAGTCGGAGGTAACCGAAGACATCTGGGCCATTGAGGCTATTGAGGCTGAATTGGGGCATCGTGAGTGGACAAGATGGATCTTGGACACTGTTAGTTTGTGATTAGCTCTAGCGCTAAGGGGCTTAGTCTGAGGCTAAAACTCGCGCAGCGTTGGCTCTATACCGAAGTTGGTCTAAACGGTGATACCTCAGAAGCACATTGCCACAGTCGACTGAGCCGAGAGAAAGAAAAATTGCTTCACCAAGTCCTTGGCGGCGCTTGGCTACTTGGCATCATGATGGAATAATGGTCTGCGTGATGCAAATAACAATGCATGCGGCCAGAGTCGGCTACGTATTGCATAAAGCGTAGTGTGTCTTTCGCCAGTCTGTGCAGTTGAAGACTTGATGTTGAGGGTGTTTTCGCGATCGGAGGTGAAATCGCGAGTCATGTGTGACGGCACGAGACCTCGGTACAGATACGTACGGAGTACGTCGTAATGCAATTACGGAATATTACCACGAGGCTGAGTGCGTAGTACACTGGTGTTACGTAGCGGGGTTCTCACTCAGCCAAACGATGATGACATCTCGATCACGTGGCTGACTGATCGTGTTATCTCAAGCCAACCAGACAGCGAGTAATTAGCTCGACTGTTTTAATCTCCCGCGTTGCCTGCTCGCTTGGGAATAGTGCGTCAGGGCTCTGTACTGTAACGTTACGGACATACAATACTGATGCCAATTGCAGCCTTTCTATTGGCTGTCAATATTACAGCTAACCTCTCCTGGCTAGCGCTACTCCGCATCGCGCCTGCTATCATCGTGCGTGCTATCTTCTTTCCTCTTTGGGGGTTTTTGCCAGTCGAGGTTCGCTAACTAGTATGTATCTAGCTCGACGATAATCTTTCCTAAGCTAAGCTCCCTCACGAACCAGAAGCGATCCAAGCGAACAAAATGCGATCAGCAGTGGCTCAAAAACCGCCCGGGTCCCTTTTCTCTCCTCTTTTTTTTCCTCCTCCTCTGTTCTTCCCTGCTTCCTGATCGTCTGTTGCCGCATGACGCTCCCTCAATCGTCTCACTTCAGCGACTACCGGTAGTTCATCTCTAAAAGACATCGCGATACTGCTGTCTTGCCATGGAGGATCCAATTGCTTCGACTACCCAAGCTCCACCATACGTGGCCGACGACAAGGTCACCAAGGAGGCTGACCTTGCTGATGTGCGCTCCGTTGAGCACGGCGAAAATGACCTGCTCCAAGCCCAGATCGTTGACCAAGTGCTGGCCGCCAAAATGACCCTGATCAATGACGTGAGTGTGGTTCGCTAGTATATTGAGCTCTGAAAGACGAATGGATTAACAGCCTGGCTGCTGCCTCTTAGGCCATTGACGAGATTGGTCTCACTCCTCACCAATGGAAGCTGTTTTGTCTTAATGGATTTGGGTAGGCATGACTTCGCTGCTTTCTATGCACATTGTACCTTTGCAGCTAACCCGAACTTCTAGCTATGCCGTCGATTCATTGATCCTGCTTCTCCAGTCAATCATCTCCACACAGGCCGTCCTCGAGTTTCAACCGTCGTTTTCTACAGGTCTTACCATTGCTGTGTATGTAGGCATGCTCGTCGGTGCCCTATTCTGGGGTTTGTCAGCCGACGTGATCGGTCGTCGATTCGCTTTCAACGTCTCCCTCTTTATCTCGTCAATTTTTACGATCGTTGCTGGCGCGTCGCCGAACTGGATAGTGCTGGGGCTGTTCATCTGCCTAAGCGCTTTTGGTGCCGGAGGAAACCTGGTTTTGGATACTGCAGTTTTCTTGGAGTACCTCCCTAGTCAGAATCAATGGCTGATCACGTTGATGGCCTGTTGGTGGGGTGTGTTCCTCACATTTCTAACCATTTCAATCAACTGCTAACATTTCTCCCTCTTGTTTCAAGGTCTGGGTCAACTTATTGCTGGATTGTTCGCTTGGGCTTTTATCCCAAATTACTCTTGCTCAGATGCCTCCGCTTGTACATATGATAATAACAAGGGTTGGCGCTACGTCTGGTACACCTCTGGTGCCTTTGTTTTCGTTCTATCCGTGCTGCGCGTTACGGTCGTTCGCTTGCAAGAGACCCCCAAATTCCTTGTCACAACTGGTCGCGATGCGCAGGCTGTACGAGTTTTACAGGACATCGCCCATAAGTACAATCGACCGTGTGGTCTTACCGTCGAAATGCTAGAGCGAGCTGGCCATGTACAACAGTCCAGCCAAGGTGATAGAAAATTCCGCTTTTCCTTCACTGAACTAGGCATTCATTTCCCAGGCCTTTTCGTGACTCGCAAAATGGCTTTGTCTACTACCCTAGTCTGGTTCTCGTGGCTGCTCATCGGTTTGGCATATCCCCTCTATAATGTCTTCCTTCCCACTTACCTGAAAACGCGTGGTGCCGAATTTGGCGCCGACAGCCAATACATCACCTGGAGGAACTATGCCCTCGTCAACTTTTCCGGCATCTGGGGACCGGTTCTCGCGGGCTTTATGTGTCGCTCTCGTTGGTTCTGGGGTCGTCGAGGTACCATGATCATCGGCGCTCTTATCACCATGGTTTTCTTCTTTGCCTATACTCAGGTTCGTACCGAAAGTCAGAATATTGGCTTTTCATGCACTGTCAACTTTTGCTTGAACATATACTACGGCACTCTGTATGCCTATACACCGGAGATCTTCCCGTCAGCCCATCGGGGTACCGGAAATGGAGTCGCCATTGGATTGAATCGAATCATGGGTATCGTGAGTGCTATAGTAGGAAAGTATGCTGATGTGAGTGTTCTCCTTGTGACTGCCTCTTCTCCCGATACTCCCCTTCATCCTTGGACTATTCGGTTCCGCAAGGCACTGGTTAACTTTTCCGCAGACGAACACTCCAGTTCCCATATATATATGCGCAACTCTATACGCGGTTATGGCCATTGTCTCTGCTCTGCTCCCCTTTGAGCCGTATGGTCGACGAAGTGCCTAGTCTTCGCATGAACTTCTATTATATACGCGCCAGCGATATCCTGCGTCATTATATGCCTAAATCTTGCGTCGCATATAAGGAATGCTTGACGATCTAACGATGAATGACCGGTTTGATGACATAATCCATGATGACCACGCAATCGGACTATTCTTGTATATGAACACCATAGGATACCTTATTGCTTGGCAATTGGTCGGATAAATTACAATTTTGAACTGATGATGATAGCTCTATCCGACCGGAGAAAAGTGTCCTGCGGCAACTTCAAGATATCCAATTCTCAATTATAATTTTGACTACCTAGGTAGCCTTGGAAAGCCTTAATCATGAAGGAGATCAACAGCAGGATTCCAGTTTTATAAATGCCTTTCACACACTTGCTATAGATCCTTAATAGGGACAGACTTTCGATCCAGACTGTGCATAATTTCAATGTTAGATAAGGATCTCACGATGAACTCGAATGTACATATAATCGGGTTTGACACTACATTAACATATGCCAGGATTGACATACCTAGGTAGAGTCAGCTCTTGCATATTGGCTCAATTAATGACATACGAAGTAAGCAGAGAATGGGTCTGTGGAGATCTTGTTGAAGTTCGACATCATTGAAACAAAAATGGCAGCTTGTAACTTCAAAAGCTGTTTACAGTATTTTTAATCATTGACCCATACTTTGTTCATTCAAAAGGCCCTCAGGAATCTTCTCGGATCACTTGCTTGCCCCTGCTATGTATTAGCGTCGGTCTTCTCTCGCATGAGTCAGGTAAGGTTTCTGCGCATGACTTTTGATCCAATCATCTTGTTGATAAGTAGTGTGTGAAGGATACTTCCCCGGATAAATGCCTTCAAATGTGGGGGATCTAACAGCTGAAAACAGAGACTAACATATATCTTTGAATTATCCATTTTGTTAATACCAGTTGACGGTAGCCGGAATTCGCCCGAACCGTACCTTTAATTGAGCGGCAAGCCTGCTGTATCCTAGATCATGGGCACAACTACCTTTATCACACGTATGAAGGGTAGCATGCGTGTTCTCGCCTTTACCATAGGAATGCTCAGCATTGCCAATGCTTTGTCTTATTCTGATACAGCCAATGCGGTCACAAAAGTTGATAGCAAACTTACAAACCGGAATCTACTACAAAATTTGGTAACCCATTGGCTTGCGTCAATATTGAATCAAAGATTAATACTGATTGGAATTAACAGGTTTCACGGGACTACAACTCACTCATTGTGCGCGGAGAGCGCATCATGCTCCTCTCCGGTAAATTTCACCCCTTCCGCCTACGTGTCTGGTCTGTGGTAAGATATATTCCAAAAGATCAAAGTCCTTTGTTTCACCGGTGTTTCGTTCTATATAGCTTGGAGTTTACTAAAGGGGAACCCGGGGCATGTTATGACCGATGGAATCTGGAGCCTTGATGGATTTTTCGCCGCAGCCAAAAAAGCTTGTATTTATCTGATTGCTCGACCTGGTCCGTATATCAACGCAGAGAATTCTGCCGGTGGTATACCCGGATGGGTAGTCCGTATCAAAAGCGAAATCCGCTCTGACGGCGAAGAATATCTCAATATGACAAAGAACCAAGTTTCCACAATTTGTCAATTCACTGACTTTCAACGGTTCAATGATCTCCACTACCCACGTCAAAGACACAGATAGGGAATCTGGCAGGGACGGTTCCGTACCGTCCTCCGGATATCCAGACACAAAATTTGTCCCAATTGCAGTGGAAGTTCGTGGACTCTTTACCGGAAATCCAGCCGTCCTTCAATGGGGGTTTTCACGGCCAGCTTTGAATTGAATATCCCAACTGGTTGGGACGTGCCGGTGTCTATCGTATTTAATACAACCAGCAATGGCACAATCCGTGATTTGAATAGCGCAAATCAATGGGGAAGCAATTATCGATGTCAGCTCCTTGTCAATTGATATCAATTTGGCAAATACGGTAAGTCTCCAGTCTGTTCCCACATGAATCACCGCTTACGCGATCGATCTGGTGAACAATCTCGGTCCACAAATAACGTTCCCTGTTCCCAAAAAGATCCTCGATTACAATAGCATCAACTTTGGGCTCTCGATGAAAATGGCGCGAGAATTGATGGACTAGAACTTGTAGCTTCAAGACCAACAATATTTTCAGGATACCGACGGCCAGAATCCGCACCGGAGTTCGCATGGGAAGAGAGACCGGGAGCATGTTAGATGTATCTTAAATACTACCCTGGTGATCCTACAGCTTCGAGAAAATTGCTTCAATGTTGTATTTACCCATGCATGTCCGTCCTTATTGCCTGTTCGTTGTGATGTGGCATTTATCAACGGCATTATCTTAGCAAGAAAGGTAAAATTGATACGGCAGAGGAATGTTCGGTTTGCATAAGCTACTTCCATTCCTTCGCCTGGATAAAAGTCGCTAGCATAGGTAAACTTTAGTTGTAAGTGGATGGAATGCTGGCATTTTTGTCTGATATCCGCCTAACCTAAAATGAACAAGGTGGGATGGATCTACGGGCCGTGCTTGATGACCAGGGGACCTTATTGCGACGACACATCCAACCGTCCGTTGCACAAGTCAATTGTCAGTGTGAAAACGGGAAACTGCTTCCGACTGCTAACACTATGGACATGAATGATGGAGTTCAGCTCACATGCATCGATGCTGGGAATCCGTGCATCTTATATCAACTGGTTAACCTGATACTGGTAGAGCGCTGCTGATTACCGCTGGGTTATGTGTATCTACCGCAGCAAGGCTTGAAGGATGTGTTGTCCATGAGTATCTATCTGCTAAATCTCGCATGGAGACAGAGCTAGTTTCGGCCATCCGAGCTGGAAGTTGGTTGGGAGAGCACAGTATGATGGCGAAGGAAAACTGCGAAAGCCTACAGTCTACCGGACAGCGCGAAGGCTTATGGAAGGGAGGGTATTTCTGGAGGAACAGTCATGGCACGACAAGAACTTGTTTATGAGGTCTGTTCTCGAGGAGGACCTTTGCTATATACATGCTCATGGTGGTATCCAATCCGATAAACACCTGACAGGATCACATGACGTGGTGCTGACATTCCCGTGATATGCCTCCTATATGCACCTCAACCCTCTCTTCGTCATGAGAAGAGAGCAACACTAGATACAAGACTGGGCAACCTCTGCCAGGCATAGGAACCCCCCCAAGCGCCTTGATATACGAGACAGTTGATGGGGTACATGCTGTGCAGACACAAGATGGAGACCCAAAATTCCGACAAAAACCAGAAACCAAACAAGACGGAACGGAACAAATCCGAAGCATAAGCAACAGCGACAAAAGAGCAGAACAAACAAGCAAGAGAAAAGTGTTTTTTGAGGCTTTTTCTTTTCACTTTTTTTGGTTTTTTTTTTTTTTTTGTGGTATGCAAAAGGCTCGAAGACAACGAAATCAAGAGCCGGACATCGAGCGCAACATGAAGAAGTCGAAAACAAGACAGAACTGCAGATCGAGAACAGCTAATAAGAACTTTTTTTCTTGGGTTTTGTTTCTTTTCATCTTTTTTTGGGTGTTTTCCTTTTTCTGGTGTGCGAAAGACACGAAGAGAGAACAGCGAAAGCAGAACATGGCGAGTACCCTCGAGCATAACATGAAAAAGCCGAAAATAAGACAGAAATGCAGAACACGAACGGCAAATGAGGACAACAGCGAGAACGCAGAGCACGAATGCAGAACGAGAACACAGAACGAAAGCAACAAGAACGCATAACGAGAACGAGAACAGCACAAACACACGACGAGAACAAGAATGAGAACAACAATAACGCATGACGAGGACGAGGCCGAGAACAACACGAACACTCAACAAGAACGCAGAAATGGACTATTTTTCGGGGTTTTCTGTTTTCAACTTGTTTTGAGAGGGTATCTTCTTTGCGTGGTGCGCAAAGGCACAAAGACAGGCGCGAAAGCAAACGACAAGCAATAAAAGCAATGCAAATGGCAGAGAAAGCAAAGAACGCGAGACCAAGTCAGCGTTTTTTTTTTTTTTTTTTTTTTTGACGTTTTTTTTTCCATTTTTTGGTGATTTTTTTCCTTTTTTTCTTTTTTTTTGGGTTTTTGGTGATGGAAACGGCAAGACGAAACGAAAACGACAAATGAGAGAATCCAATCTGAGCAAGAGAACGATCGAAGCGATGTACTGTTCATACAATTAGCATGCACCGTTGATCATTCGTCCTGAGGATGTATACTTGCCTCTGAACGATGAATTGCGAGCCAACAATTCCGTGCCGAGCTAATGTCCGCGTACCAGGACAAATCCGAAGTGATTGCACAGCGAACTCCTGCGCCAATGTGCCAGGGGAAAGAAGAGAAGATGTGACATGACTGGGCGATACATGGAAGCGAAAGGGGTACATGAAGGGGAAGGACACGAACTACAAAGAAACATCACCTCCAAAAGTATATAAGGAATACATGATGGGCAACCGACGGAAGAAGTACATGATGGGAAAATTAGAGAATATCATATCCTTCGTCACGAGCCCTCTGACGGTACTCGCTCCAAAGACGCATGAGGTTTTCTCCTTCACAGCTGAGGTTGATCTTCTTCCGCCTACAACGACGGGCAAAGCGAGCAATTGCTTGCCAGAGGCAGCCTTCATGCGGGCATTCAGGGTCATCTGGGTGGTGATAGTACATAGAACTGTGATCGTGTCCCCACATGGTCATATACTTCTCAGTTTCACCATCTTCGTTCGGGGTCTCGAGGGGAGTGACGCGCCAGCCTTGCAGTCTTCCCATTGCCCAAAGGCCACCGTCTTGAAAGACGTTTCGCTTTCGGTCAATCCAGAAGTCCACTTCACGAATCTCAGTCAGGCCGAACCGAACACTCTTCTTCGGTCTGACCTTGCCCGAGTCGGGTCGAACAAGGATGCTCCGAAGCAAGTTGGCACTGCGGCTGACGATAGATTTGCGAGCGTCTGCAAGTCTGGCATACAAATTAACACGAGCTACACGTTCAGGATTCCGGAAGGTACGACGCGACACTACCGCCTTTGAAGGCGAGACAGCATCAGATGGAACTGCAGCAGCCCGAGTGTCAACAAAGTTGACCCTCTTGCGTGGTGCAAGGGGGCAGGGGATGACAGGAAGGGCAGATCGTATATTAACAGAAACAGGAATGCGGGTTGGTTCGGGGCTAGAAGGATTGAATCTCCGATTCTGAAGAGCGCGAGAGACACCATTCTTCGACATCGAAGGGGTGGGCCAACGACAATAACGAGGTGGGGAAGAAGAACGCGACTTGAACTTAGCAAGATATGGACAGGGGATGGCACTGGCAACAAGAGCAGCTTGGAAACGGCGACGACGAGGTGCATCGGGCGCGATGCGACGAGGAAGCCTCGAAGCAGGGGTCGATGGCAGAGCACGAGCGCGTTCGTTTGGTCTGTACTTGACAGGACTTCGGGGTAGCTGGAGGAAAGCAGAAGCGGTGGTGAGGCGACTGAGAACAGACGGACCCTTCACGTAGGGAATACCGGGGATGTGAGCGGAGGAAGGCATTGCGAAGGATGTCCAACACAAGAACCTAGAGAAAAGAAAGTGAAGGGAAAAGAAGATGAGAAAGTAGAAGTGTGAAAGCGTGAAGATCGATAGTGTGAGCGTGGATAGAGCGTTAGAGATGGAGAGATGGAGAGTATGCGAACAGAGAGAAAGGCTGCAGAACAGTGGGGGAGAAGAGAGAAGTAGAGGAGAGGGAGAAAATGGGAGGGAGAGCGGGTATTTATAGGTGGTGGGAAGTGGGTGGGAGACGCTGGTCTGTTTGTTTGTTTGTTTTGGGGAGAGAGAGAGTGTGTGTGTGTGTGTGTGTGAACAAGAGGAAGGAGTGAAGAGGAAGGAGCGTGGATGGTGGTTGTCGGGCGAGGAAACAACGACCCGTCCCCGTAAGCAACCTTGGAAAGCATCAAGTCTACGGGGATGGCGTGGAGGATACTATAGTAAGTAATGGTCAAGGAATGGCTTCAGGAGAGTGATCGGAGTATACTGTGTGCAGAACATTGCAGTGACCGCAGCGCGATGTGCCCGATGCCATGTCTTGCAAGGTTGTACATAGTGGACGAAGCACACGTTGTAGACAGTTCCCTGCCAACGTACTCTGTGTTATAGGAGAACTCGTCTAGACAGCAGTCGATATCACACTGGCTTTTGGTACAGTGGACTGGTCGGCCAAGACAGTCGACAGGTGTTGCCCTTCGAGTTCCATCATCGATCAGCGAGTCTGCTGGAGGGAAAGTACGCCGTGGATGCTTGCCTACCTAGGTACTAGGCACTGGGGAAGCCTACCGCACCGGGCTGCCTAGATACCTAGTAGACAAACAAGTGTGTCTCCAGTACCAGAACGACTGCGCATGCAACCAGCAAACTGCTACTACGTCGTCGCTATCGCTCACAACAACTTCCTCCTATGCGTCGCCGTCGAACCTCGATCGTCGACAGGAGGCCCCAAGGCCAATCGAGCCGTCCTACGTCGTTCACAGTGTCGTGGTGGCAGGGGAATATAATGTTGGAGCCATGATGCAAATTGTTGCCGGAATCGATGCGTATAAAGGGGTTCAGGAGTCGGGTATCTTTCGCTGGTGGAATGGCGTTCCAGTCATACAATCGGACCACGCGTGTCACAGGCGGATTTCGGCCAACATCCATTTAAATGCGACGGAGGTGTGAGCAGAACTTGTAAAAAAACCTTGGAAGGATCGCGTCTAGTGCTAGACACGACAAGGATGACAGGTAGAATATTCAGAGTTATATACGCGGATGGCTACATGATGTACGAACACAACAACGACGCACATGCAATAGTACTAATCATTATCGAAAAACTAATGAGACAAATGTATTTCCGCCACAAATACGTACACGAAAAGATATCCACATACCTAGGATACGACATAGAAAGATCCGCTTCGCCAGAGACAGGTGCAATGTTGACAAAAAAGTGTAAGAACCGTGAGAAGACACAATATAAGCGAAAGAGAAAACAAAAAACTCCCATGTCCTTTCCTCTATGTTGATGCGGGATCGTGTAATTAATCAATGAGAATAAGCGCAATGTATACTTGATACTGAAAAGAACAAGACCGAGGGACTGCCTCAGTGCTCATCAATTTCTTATGTTCGTGGTGGTGTTGGTGTCTGACCGTATTCGGACCCATCGCGGCGATGGTGGTGGCGGTGGTGTTCGCGACTTGGATAGTTTATCGTGCTAGGTATGCTGGCCTGCACAGCTTGCTGTTGTTGAGCAATCACTTCTCGTGCATAAAACTCAACCAACATGGTCCCGTATGCTTCGAGCTCCTCAACGGGTACCGCCAGCCGAAAATCATTGAGAATAAGAAATTGAAGTTCAAGGTGATTGAGTTCGACAAGAGGTAGCCCTCCAACCTACGATACCGTACAATCAGCAGCCGGTCAACAAGACAGAGTTATGCGGTTGAAGGATAGAAGGCATACCTTGGCATAGCGGGAGTTAGTATAGAAAACGTCCGAGAAGAATTTACTAGCACAAGTGACACCAGCAATAACCAGTCGGTGAATGTTGAAACTATCAACAACGAAGAAATTGGCAAACTCGTCCTCCTCGTCCTCGTCTAAATTCAAGGACGACGGGATAGGAGTCTCTGAAGATTTCAGATCTTGTGCTGTAATGCCGCTCGAAGACGGAGGCGTGACTACTGATGGGTAGCCACTGAGCGACGGTCCATGTGTCGTGGTGGATGTAGAATGAGATAGCGTCGATGTTGGCTCTAGTCTATTTCGCTTACGATGGATAGGTCGACTGTTCACCATCTCCGTCATTCGGTCAAAATAGACTAGCAAGCTGAGAAATACTTCGTAGGTTGTGGGGCAATACTTGTGTATGCGCGCAAGGTAGTTGAGAATCGTGATCGAAGGCACGTTTTTGCCATGAAACGCAAGCACACTGCTAGCTTGCGCACTCAGGTTGGCTGTACCGTCAGGAGGAGGGATGTGGCGATGAATATGTTCATGCTGCATGTCATTCGTTGCGGTAATCTTCGTTAACAAGCCCGCCACCATTTCAATGATGTCCGCCACTGGCATCGAGCTGATTTCATACTGGCGGGTGAGTTCAGCCGGTCCGTGACCATCTGCTCTTCTCGACTGCTGGGACTGCTCTAGGAATTCTTCGCTAGCAAAGCTTTGGATATGCAACAGAGAGCGGACTTTGATTCGACTTGGGGAAGGCGGCTCAGAACTCCCCAATGACCTTGTTGACGGGTGTGTGGGATGTAGCTGTGGCGACGAAGGAGAGGGTATGTTCGATGTTCCGGGTATGGGTTGTGGGCCGGAGTGGCTGGCGGAGAACGCACCTGAGGAAGGCGCTTGATAATCTGTAGGGTAGTATTGTGGATTTGCTGTTGACATCATGGAACCAGCGTTGCCGACTTCTTGGGAAGATGCTAGGGTCATCGTGGGAGAAGCGTCTGGGGACTGTCGGTAAGGACGGTGGTAGTTGCTGCTGTATGGTTGTTGGGGTATAGATTGTACGTATGCTGGTACATCATGCGACGGCGGCGATGAAGATGAATACGGGGGTGTATGCGATGCAACGGATGAAGGAGCTGAGGGCGTAATTGTTGAAGAGGCTGGAGAAGCGGTGTCTCTGGAGTCAAACGTGGTGGACGATGAATGATAATAATTATGTTGTTGCACTATTGAAGGATGCACGGGCGACGAGCGATAAGGCGATTCTGAGGAATTGGCGACGCGGTTTATCGTAGTGCTCCTTCCAAGCATGGTGGTTCCGTCGCAAACTGACGGGTTGATGAACGTGATGCGACACCGTAGTTGGGCTAACGATAGCAAAGCCCATATCAGTATTGGCGGCTAGTGAACGATAAGAGAAACAAATAGTGAGATAAGAAATTGCTGGGCGATAGCGACGTGCCAGATGCTGATTCTTCTCTACCGAAGACAATGCGGGGCTGGGTGGCCCATGTAGCAAGTGTGTGATAAAAGTTGCTGGACAGACAGAATATGAGGGAGAGAGCAGGGCGGGGACAATCGAGGAGGGGGGAACAAGAATGCGGGATAGAAAATGCAACAAAACCGGGCGGTGGGTTGATAGAAAGAAGTGGCAGTGAGGGACAACGAACATGCGAAGACAGCTCCGAAGACTGGAGGTGTGTCACGCTGTCTGCAAAACGTGTGTAGGTATTTGTACCTTGATGGGGTGTCTACACTCTCGTGAAGCCCAAGGGTAAGGAGGGATAAGGCAGGGAAGGTAGTTGCCGGAAGGAGAATTAGCGACTTGACTTACGGGATTGGGAGCCTTATGGCCTGGGAGCCTTGGAGCCTTGCGGCGAATGGGCCAGACCCGAGTCCGCAGCACAACAACGTCACTGGATGTCTTCAGGATGAACGTCTTGCAGCAGATCCTGGCATCTCTTTCTTTCTCTCTTTTCTGAATTTTGGTATGATTGAGCGTCGAAATGCGGATCAGGCTGAAAATCAGAGTGTGCCCGGTTTATCGTCAATGAATTGCTCGCTCGAAGGACTTGAAACCCGAATACTCAGTGTCGCCACGACAGACCCAAACGGTGGAGGGAATACGATCAACAGTGCATGTGTCTTTGCGATGCTTTGCAGACTTGCCCAGAAGGCTTCGATATGAGCAACTGTTGTTTGGACTTTCGTAGGTGAAATAGAAGGGTTTGTCTGTATGAGATCCTCTGCAATCAACACATGTGCGTCAAAGTGCGGCAGTTTAATCTGGTCCCGTAAGCTCGAGGTTCAATTAAATGTTAAGAGCTGAGCAGATAAGACAGCTATAGTAGATCAATAAGACTTTCGTTGGGCAATCCCAGCAAAAGGGAGAGAACCTCTGTGTGCCCAATGTTCACCATCAACCAAGCGTTATATATAATGGCCCGTCCGGTGAGATGGAAGGACGCGCACAGCGATCAATCGCGTGAAGGATATTCAAAAGCAATTGAAATAGAGCCAGATATCGACTATCGACGACTATCGACGAAGAAGCAATGAAGACAACTGAAAACCCGTAAGAAGAAATGAATTGATTGATATGGCCAGCTGAAGATCCCAAGGACTAACCGGCCATAGGTTGTGTACATGGAAGCCATACACTGTCCGGTCAGATACCGTAAAATACGGTATCGTACAAACATGGCCGGACGAATGACGAGACAGCGACGGAGCAGGTGGTGAAGGAACGCGTGTTGATTTATTACACGATTTCAGTCAGGCAATAAACGGGTATACACCATCGCTGCAACTCCTCGTGCATATCATGCCCATCAACATTGACGTATGTTGACCGCTTACTTGATTGTGATAAATAGCACGAGTACGGGTCGTGGACATAGTTGACATTCTACCATTATTTACTACACCACCAAAAAATCGTCGATTGACTTTGAAGATTCCTAACCAGTCCTTCTCTCGCAGTATGAGTGCATCAAGACAAGATCGTGATATTTGAGCTCCCATAATGTTGTGGCACTAACAGTAGTCGAAAAAAGCTTCTAGTCACATGGATCTCTACTCGGTCTACCAGCGGTGGAGTAGGATATGGAAAACGAAGAAAAGAGCTCGGTCAATGATAGGTCTATGGCAACGACAGTCGTTTTCTATCTGGCAGGTCCCGGCCCGGTATATCCATTGTCGGGCAAATATAGATGACGGATTGCGCCCTTGGCTGTGAGCACAACCATACGAATCACACCACCGGAGCTGCCGTCCCATTTGATAGCCTCGCCGAGTGCACTCTTGACAAACTTGACCCCTTCCTCTTCCGTCATGTCTTCTTTCCAGTTCGCGTCGCAATATCCGTAAATGTAGGTAGATCCGGAGCCGCCAATAGCATACGATTGTTTATGAAGGGAACCGCCGAGAGGAATCGAATAGACTTGGCCTCCGTGTCGTCGGTCGTAGCCAGCGATGATAATACCGGCGCTGTTATTCACCATCAATTAGTCTCGTTTTCAATGCCATCTTATTTGTAGCGGGTAACGCATCAACTGCCTACCTTAACTGATCCTTGTTGTCATAGCACAATTCCTGGAAAAGGGCAGCTGCCGTTTGTGTACTTGGTGGCTCGTCGTTCACGATACCGTACATGTTCAGGTGATAAGAAACAATATCGGCAACTGCTTGCGTGTCGGCGGCTGATCCGGATCGGCAACACCAGATGGTGTCGTGGACTTGTGTAAGCTTATCCGTCACTCGGTTGGCGATGTATGCACCGGTAGTCGTTCGACTGTCCGCTCCGAGAATAACGCCGTCCTTGAAGTTGATCGCCATACTGCATTGCCGATACTGATTAGCTCTTTCGATCGGAGGAGGATGGACTTGGTGGACACAAGCTTACATCGAGGTACCTAGGCTGTCATCAGAGTTAGCCGCCGCCAAGAGTACTGGTATAGTAACAACTTACTTGACCTCGCCCTTCTTCAAGTGGTTCATATCAACGTGAATACCATCTATAATAGGGTCAGTTGGTGATCCGTCATAGCTCCATCAGGTCCGACAGCTTGCTTACCTTCTCCTAGGGAGCCGCTCGCGTTCGAGATCATCTTGTGTTATCTGTACGCTCGTTGATAAAGTTTGAGGTAGCTAGAGAGAAAATGTATAACGAAGATAGTAGACAGGTTGTGCTTGATGATGACTTTGCGTTGAGAGGATAATAAAGTGGACGTGATGGATGCAATATTGGCAGGTCTGGTAGGCATGAAGCTCTTGAGGCAGCCAACAAGGCAAGCTTCCAGGGCGGTCAGCTGCTGGAGCTTGTCATTGGGCGACGGCAAATGGAGCCACTAGCCTTCATTGGGACTGGTATTGGTGGGCTGTTGCCTAACTACAAACGGACTACAGAGTACTGTCAACGACTCAGACTGTTGACTGAGACTCCATCTGCCTACCTCAATCCATTCACTAGTTACTCAAACCAAGCAAGAGCAATTGAGGCCTCGCTCTATTTCTTTTATACCCATGGTATATTGTTCTGCTGAGATATTCCATTGACCTTCTCCCTCCGCTGATCGGAGTTGTTACAGTCCGCTGTTTGACCGCACCACGCGAGCCGAATTAGAAGATACGTACCTCCGCCCAAGGCTAAGGATCGATGCCTACGTGAAGACCACATAGCCTTACGAACGAGTTTTCTTTTCGATACCTTGCTATTTCATTGCCCTCTGTGAGGATCTAATCTGCCGACAAGTCGCGGTCTCCTTTTCTTACTTTTCTTATTCATAATGTCGGAATCACCTCCCCCACCGCCGCAATGGAACATTTCGACCATGGCCGGCAATGCCGTGCAGTTTCTGCGTCTCCCCATGCTGGCGTCATCAGGACTAGCAGTGATTGCAAGTAGTCTACTATACTTTAAACAAAAGTACGTGGTCAAACCATCGAGCCTTTAATCGATAGGGCTTAAACTACTTTCGATTGCGTGGGAACATTGAAATTGACTCGTCCGTTGTCGCTAGTGAAATTATATATCCGCGAACTGTACCGGTCGATGCTCGTACAAACGTTCCGAAGGCATCGTCCTTCGGTATATCGGACTATGAAGATCTTCAGATCCCGACTCCTGACGGCGAGTCACTGAATGCAGTGTTTATCCGCCCGTCGAATAAGGACACCGCTCGGGACGTCACCATCCTAATGTTCCATGGAAATGCTGGCAATATTGGCCATCGAATACCCATTGCAAAAGTATTAACGAAGACGTTGAATTGCAATGTGTTTATGCTTGAGTATCGTGGATACGGGCTGTCCACGGGGACGCCCGATGAAAAAGGACTGAATATCGATTCTCAAACAGCTCTCGATTACATTCGAAATCGAGCAGAGACAAGGGACACAAAGATTGTAGTCTACGGACAAAGTCTTGGCGGCGCGGTTGCGATCAACCTTGTAGCCAGAAACTTAGAAAAGGGTGTTATCGCAGGTCTCATCCTCGAGAACACGTTTTTATGCATTCGTAAACTTATCCCATCGTACGTGTCACGCTTCTTCCCTTCCTCTTACTTGTGATTCTAACCCTCGCAGTGTCTTCCCTCCTGCTCGCTATCTCGCACGCCTATGTCATCAGTATTGGAGCAGCGAAGATGTGCTTCCGAAAATAGAGAATATTCCCATTCTATTCCTTAGTGGATTAAAAGATGAAATGATTCCGTGCGTCTTCAATTCTATTCTCGGTTCCAAAAGTGATCTTTTCAACTAATGGTCTCAATGACAGTCCTTCGCATATGTCGCAACTGTTCGAATTATGCAAAGCCGAAACGAAAGTGTGGCGCGAGCTTCCCAATGGAGGTCACAACGACAGTGTCGCAGAGCCCAATTATTTCGACTATATTCGGACATTCGTTGTAGACTACGTAATCGACTGAATCAGTCGGACTGTTGGCTTACAGATGGCTTGCTGTCTCCTTCCTTGCTCTCTGGTGTTATATACTTTTCTCCCTTACTCAAAGATACCCCAACTTAATACAATTCAGGCTCGAGCTTCGGAAACCTCGAGAAATTTGGATCATCTGAATGATTCTCTTATCGCTTTTCATGACCCAATGACTTATAAAAACCAACCGTGGGCGGCGTTTTCTTCGGTGTACATTTCAAGTTTTAATTCTACGTTTTCGGGGCCATATGGCAGATCTTTGACTCACTCGTTGCTGTATCGTTAGATGTAGCTTCCTTCGATATGCCTGTTCTGGTGAATAGATCTCATGATGGATTGTAAACTGTGACAGTTACGGAGGACGTATTCATGACTCATTGATGTCACCTCTATATTACATATTAACATATTCGTACAAACTTCGGGCTCCATCAGGACGAAGCAATGCTCTACCACGATAGCAGACTAAGAGAGTGTCTCTGTCTCGCTGACTAGATCCTCAACCTTGAAGCCCTCAACATCCCCACGTGTGAACATACGCAACAACTCGCCTTTGCGTCCACTACCTTCACCGTCAAAGTCGTAGAATCGCTGCACGCAACTAACCAGCCAGCTGGCTTCAGAAACCGACACGCTGCTGTCCGGCATGACTTGTCCGTGCATAAGCACTAGCCCCTTCTCATCGGCCAGATCAAGATGGTGTGTGATCGTTGTATGAGGTTGCGCATACGAGCCGTGCAGCTTGTAAGCGGCCAGGTGCGTGAAAACAATGGTGGAGGTATGTGTATTGGCTGTAGGAAGGGGCGACGAAGGCGATGCGGCAGGGGGGTGAAATCCCCATTGTAAGAAATGGATATCAGCACCGCCTTCTACGGCAGCCGAGTCTTCTGATTGCGTGTTGTTACCTTGCCGCGGCAAAGGAAGAATAAATTGCGGGTTCGAGCGCGCCGCTGCCGCCATGCGTTGGTAAGTCTCTAGAGGAATAACCGCACAGATTGACCGAGCATTGTTTGCGTGTCGCAGTCTCCAGAGAGTTTCGATTTCTTTCGGCGGGAGAGTTAGGATCTTTTCGACGTTGAGAAAGGAACTCAGAGGCTTGATGCCTGGTGTGTTAGGGTCCGTGGCTGCTTTGGCAGCGGCAGCAATTTTGGACGATGCTGTCGAGTTTGCGGAAGCCGATGAAGCGGAGGAATCTGTAGAGACAGGCGATGCGCTACTTTGTGAGGGAACTGATGATGGCTCAGGCGTTGCGACGGTGGATGCTTTGCGACGATATTCGGCAATCTTATCTTTGTATGCTTCTTTTAGAGACTCTACCGACTCGTGGCCTTCCCTTTAGAGCATAGCAATGAATCGGTCAGCGTTTATTTCCTTTCAAGAGGCAAAGACTGTAGCATACTGCTTCGCTTTCTCATCAAGCTTGTGCTTGTATCTATCCAGCACTTGCTGCGGGTCTCGATGGGTGGCCAGGAATCGCACATCGTGCACTTGGGCCCATCGTCTTTGTTGAGGTTGGTATAATCTGTTGTGACTTCTTGCCAGATGATGTAGCCGCGGAACCCGGAACGAGGCCATATTGCAAGTCGATGTTGGTCGTTGCGAGATGCTTCAAGATAATCCAAAAGAATTAATTGAGGCAAGTCGGAATCGGGTTAGCGGGACTCTTAAAACTCAGGCATGTATTTTTACAGTATCAATACGGCTTGGTGTAAAATATCTTTTTATCTTTGGATCAGACGCGTGTAGAACTTACTCTGTAGTACACATAATTCTCCCGATTTTAAAAGAAGTACCCTGTCAACATTGAAGCCTTCTTTGAACTTATAAATTTTGTAACTGCTCGTGTTAGTCCTTGCGTCGCCATCGTTTCATCCGCAAAGGGTCCTCCCCCTATATTCAACGACATGCCCCCGAATCTCGCTCAATTTCGCACTCAATTATTTGTCATGGAGACGTCAATCCAGATTCCAACAGCAGAGTTCGAAGCGATGTGGGGGTATGTCGACAATATGTATGTACGTAATAGCTCATCGCACTGCAAAAGCAAGGGAACAACCACTACCTACTACTACTGTCGATTATGGAGAAGAACGCCCTACAAGGGGCCGTCAGCTGAGGAGCGCCAAAGAAAGCGATCTAGCCGAACTCCAATCGACTGTCCTTGCAAAATCAAGACCATTGAATAGGCCGGTATGTTGCTTATCGAGAAATCCTCAGTGGAAACCCATAATCATGAGTATACTGCCCTTGAATTTAAGATGCCCTCGGCAATTCGAACAATCGCTGCACTTGAAGTTGCAAAAGGATACAAACCTTCAGCGGTCAGCAAGACCTTACGGAACGCCAAAAATGGGAATCTCGCAGCTTTAGGAATTGTCGGGGGTGTCAATTTTTCCGCCCAAGGCGTTCATAATGCCACTCAATCATGGCGTAGATCTCGAGGTCCGCTGTCTGAAAAACGAAATATGAAGCCCGCAAGTGCAAAAGCTTCAGATGACAGGATTGGCGCATCGAGACGGAGGGAGCTCCAGGTCCATGGGATTTTGGACAGTGTTTTATCCTGTTACAATAACTTGGAAGCACAGACAACAGAGTTACCAAAAGAGCTTCAAGACTCGATGCTCCAGAACTGGATAGCTTCACTTCGTACGCAGACGGGCTTTCTGCAGTCAGTCGGCGGTGATCCGTTGAGAATCGCTCGAAATCAGGAGACACAAAGCGCCTTACAAAATAAATAGGGTAACAGGATTACAAAGCTCATAGTAATTGTCCACTGATTCAGCTACAATGAAGTATGGATGGCAGATTTGTAATGGAGTGAAATCAATACATCCAAGATACGTACTCAGGTTGTATCTAGATTGCCTACTAATATAATTTTTTAAAAGTAAGTTATGAGTTATACACATCCTCATTCCGTTGCATGACTCGCCGAAACCAAAACCACCGAAGAACACGCTCATATCATATAAGCATCCAAGTGGATAGCTGGTTGATATCCAATTGGTGTTCTATTGAAAACGGACTGCGTACGAGTGAACTACAATTGCCACTCTCTCCCCGACAGAGCGTCATCTAGGGATCGTGCAGTCTGCCCCGCGAATCGTGTCACTCCGGCGATTCCCCGCGTTGTACATTAACATCATTATTGTCACAGCTGATCACCGAGCTCCTACGACTTTCACATTTTTCAGCTCGGAATAAGATCAAGCACTTTTTCCGACTTGATACTACACGCGGGCTCCTGAGAAAGAATAGAACTGGAAACTCACAAGATTCGGCATATTGGCTCGATTATTCGTCGTCATGAAACCCTTCTTTAAACAGTTGTTATCGTCTGGCTGGGAATTTAAACAAGCCGACGGACTTTCTCCAGATTCATGGCTTCAAGTTTCGTCCATCCCATCAGTGGTACATCAAGACCTACTAGCTCACAAAAGGTAGATTCTAATAGACAGACCCCTGTTGCATTAGCATGGTCATCATACTAATAATTCATCAGAATTCCGGACCCTTTTATCGGCTTCAATGAACTCGATGCGGAGTGGATTAGTGAAAAGTCATGGGTCTATCGCACAAAACTAGAAAAACCAATTATTCCAGATGGAGCGAAGGCCTTCCTCGTGTTTGATGGTCTCGATACATTCAGTACCGTCCGTCTAGACGGAAAAGTCATATTGGAAAGTGACAACATGTTTTTAGGGCATAGAGTAGATGTGACTGAACAACTACTAGAAGATGACAAACAGAGTCATACGCTAGAGGTTACATTCGATTCCGCATTACTCAAAGCACGCGAAATCCAGAAGAAGTATCCGGATCACAGATGGGTTTGCTTCAACGGTGAGACAGCAAGATTAGCAGTGCGCAAAGCACAGTACCACTGGGGATGGGATTGGGGCCCGATCTTGATGACAGCTGGTATCTGGCGAGAAGTTCATTTGGAAGTTTACAATGCTAGAATCGCCGATATCTGGACCGAAATAAAACTCCCCAGAGATCACAGTGTTGCTCATATAACAACTTACGCGAAACTCGAATTTAGTCATGCCTTGGATGACTATCAAGGGACGTTTTCATTGACATTTAGGGGCGAGGAAGTGTCCCGTCAGATCATTCCGCTGAAATCTGATGGTAAATACGCAACAAAATTTACTGTCGACCAGCCGAAGCTATGGTGGCCAAACGGATATGGGGAACAAAACTTGTATGAGTTAACATTCACCATAACGGATGGGAGTGATAACACACTCCATCAGTCAACCAAAACGATCGGTATCCGGACTGCAGAGGTTGTCCAGAAACTAGACAAACAAGGGAAATCATTTTTCTTTCGGATCAATGGAGTTGATATTTTCTGTGGGGGTTCATGCTGGATTCCAACGGACAGTTTTCTTCCCCGAGTAAGCGCAGAGAAGTATCGGAAGTGGATCAAATTAATGACTCGAGGAAATCAAGTCATGATTAGGTGAGTCAGAAGAGGGAGGATATGAAACGATCAACTTTTGAACTGACCTCATATATAGGGTCTGGGGAGGTGGTATTTACGAGGAAGACGCCTTCTATGATGCATGCGACGAATTAGGAATTTTGGTCTGGCAAGATTTCATGTTTGGATGCGGTAATTATCCGACATGGCCTTCATTGCTGGATTCAATAAAACGCGAAGCAGTTGAGAATGTGGTGCGTCTTCGACATCATCCAGCCATCGTGTTATACGCCGGCAATAACGAAGACTATCAAGTTCAAGAACAAGCGGGATTAACGTACGATTTCAATGACAAAGATCCTGATAGTTGGTTGCGGACCGATTTCCCGGCGCGTTTTATATACGAACATCTCTTACCTGCAGTAATAAAAGAATATACTCCCGATGTCTTTTATCATCCCGGAAGCCCATGGGGAGATGGAAAGATTACTTCCGACCCTACAGTTGGTGACTTACACCAATGGAATGGTAAGTCTTTAGCGTATTGCACAAACCGGCCGTTGTAGAATGATTATCTCTAACAAGAAGACTACTATAGTGTGGCATGGTAGCCAGGAAAAGTATCAGATATTCGGTACCATCGGTGGGCGTTTCAACAGTGAATTCGGCATGGAGGCTTTCCCACACCTCGAAACCATCAAATACTTTGTCGAGGATAGCAAGGATCTTTATCCGCAGTCCCATGTTATTGACTTCCACAACAAAGCCGATGGGCATGAACGACGATTAGCTACTTATCTCGTGGAAAATCTTAGGACCGCGACTGACTTAGAGGTTAGTATCCTTGTCACTTTGCCAACTTTCTACATGACGCCCATTGATGGGTGACAGAGAAGCTAATCATGCTACATAGACCTACATCTATCTGACCCAAGTCGTCCAAGAAGAAACGATGATGTTTGGCTATCGCGCCTGGCGACGCCAGTGGGGAGACGAACGTCATTGTGGTGGAGCGCTGCTTTGGCAATTGAACGACTGCTGGCCTACTATTTCCTGGGCCATTACTGATTACTTCCTCCGACCGAAACCTGCATATTATGCTATGGCAAGAGTTCTCGCCCCCATCGCAGTAGCGGTAAGCCGCGAACATCACGACTGGAGTGTTACACATGCGCGTCCTCCAAAGGCGAGCAGATTCGAACTATGGGCTGTGAGCAGTCTGCGAGAAGAGGTTGAGGGCCTTGTTGAACTAAAGTTTATTTCTATTGTCACCGGGCTCGAAGTGCGAACTCGCGTCGTGCAAGAGAAAGTTCGGCTGGCTCCGAACGGGACAACGAATATCATTCTAGACGGTGTCATTGATCATACCAAGTATCCGGAGCCGCATGTACTGGCGGCGCGTCTGTGGGTTGATGGACGCTTAGTCGCAAGAGATGTTGACTGGCCACAGCCATTCAAATACCTGGATTTCAGCGATAGGGGCATCGAAGTGCGCGAGATAAATCAAAATTTATCCACGGAGAACGGCAAAGGACAACGGAAAGTTGCTCTCAGCACTCGAAAACCAGTCAAGTGCCTTGTGTTTGAAGAGCGAGATGGCGTAACAGTAAGTGACAGCGCAATTGATGTTGTACCTGGTGACGATCAAATTGTCGAGATAGATGGTCTAAAGGCGGGTGACAGCCCGTTGGGTTGGAAATATCTCGGACAGTAGCTCGTGTCAGGCCCCGGAGTTGCAGATTGATGTTTGATGTTATACTTTTGCTTTTGGAAAGAAGAATCAAAAACCACGCATGGGCCAGGTAGATAGAGAGAGACCTGATGGTATCTTTTTAACTCAAATCAAATCAGATCCTGGTATCTTGTTTACCATATCGTTTCATTTCTACGAAGAATTCAGGGCGGCGTTTTGTGGTCATCGGCGCGATTGATTTAGACCATAAAAATTACAGAACCATGCCCTGAATCCGAAGTAGATCGCGCTTGTTCGTCATCATTTTCGGCATACCTTGTTACGGCTTGCGAGATCCATGACTTACGCGGTTTTCAACGTATTGAATACTTGCATAATCCTATGATCAGTACGTATTTACGAAATACTTTTTTCGGGAAAGATTGGCCTACAGATTGTCAATTGCTGGGACAAGAATGTGCAAGTTACGTATGATCCCCATTAAGACAAATCTTGGCCGCCCTATCGATGTGCAAGCCTTGCCCTACTTTCCTAATTCGGTACATTTACCTCGAAAAGACTAACTTGAACAACGGTTGGAGGGAGAGACATAACAGCTAAATCCGACAGTCAAAACAAATGAGAGCATCATGAGTTACAAATTTCGCAACATTTCTGCTCGATCAAGATGCATCACGAGTTGATTGTCGCACTCGAAACGCGAAAGGCGAACAGGTCATGGACGAGCAACCAAAGCTAGTACCGAAAGAACACTTCCTTGTAAAGATGAAAATTTTTGGAGCTGCGTGATTTGCTGTGCGAAGTTCTGAAGTTCTAAGGGGCTTTACAAATCTATGGAGATGCCTCTTCAAAAACTACCTAGGAATGTGACATTCCTCAGATCTCATTCATGAGTCCTTTCTTCTACACAATTAAGAAATCAGGAACTTTGCCTAACTTATGACTTAAAATCCTAGCCAAAATCTTGTCCTAATCTACTTTTTAAATTGAATCTTCCATCTCTTATATCCACCTGAGGTTTAGCATTGTATCTTTGTTAGTCACAAGTTACAGCTCGTTCTTTTCCTAATATCTTTCTTTCTTCTCAACGCTTACTTTGGGTCCGTACATATTTTGAGTGGAGAGCCAATACTGTTTCAATATGATTTTAAAAAGTCTCATCGGCCTGATGGCCGTCGGAATTGCCTCTGCACACATGGAACTGAGCTGGCCATATCCTCTACGCAGCAAATACGATCCTCAATCAACTTCGGCCGACTATTCAATGACTGACCCATTAAAGACGGATGGTACATACAACTTTTTCCAAACGCGGAGTCTTTTAACTGGTTGAGAATATATCTGACTCCATGAATCATAAACAGGATCCAACTTTCCGTGCAAAGGCTACCAGACCAATACTCCTTGGCGCTCAGTAACCACCTACACTGCTGGACAGAAATACAACATCAGCTTGGCTGGCTCCGCTGTACATGGCGGAGGGTCCTGTCAGCTGTCGTTGAGCTACGATAACGGCACATCATTCCACGTAATCCAGTCGATGGAAGGCGGCTGTCCCTTGGAATCAAGTTACGACTTCACTATGCCTAGTGATGCGGCTAATGGCGACGCACTCTTTGCCTGGACTTGGTTCAACTTCGAAGGGAACCGTGAAATGTACATGAACTGTGCTGATGTTACCATTACTGGCGGCAAGGGAAGTGCCGATGCTTTCGAGTCTGCATACCCTATAATATTTGCAGCTAATGTTGGCAATGGTTGCAAGACTGTGGAGAAACAAGAGACGATTTTTGCTCAGCCTGGAAATCAAGTCATTTACGGCGATGGTGTGTCTTCATCAAGCCCTCCGTTCCCTTCTTGCTCATAAATGTGCTCATTGAGATGGCGATTGACTTTGTTCTCACCACTCGTTTTTTATTATTCGTCCTTTATTTGTTGCCCATGGGTTGTGTTTTGATTGTGCATATTCAATTTGCGTGTGGTCATGCTTCAGTACGTTATAAGTATTTTGATCAATGTCGACATTATGTCATCGTGAACTACGTGGTTTGAATAGAGTCTTCTGCGGTAATAAATCAATATTAATGTAAGCACCGGCTAGCTAATCACTACTTGAAAGTTGGAAGATCAAATTGACAAATGAAAGACCATTGACAATAAACATGTATCTGAAGTATGCCTCTATGAAAAAGTAAATAGAAATCAAACATCACACAAATAACGCTTAGTAGACAAGCTAAACAATCATCGACGGGGCCCTCTGCAGCTGAAAGAGGCTTGATATTTAGTGATTGTGATATATACCTCCCTCTTCCTGGCGGCTCATTGACACGAGAGGTATAGGGGAATAGACGCCATCACCGGCGGCTTTGGCGGCTTTTTTCTGTCGCTTGAGCTCTCCCTTTTCACTGCGACTCAAGTGTGGCCAGCTTGAGTCCGGTCCATTCAAGATGCGGCCCGGGTGGGTGAAGTTGAGAGTAAAAAGTGCCAGAAGGATAGGTGCCGCGTCAAGCCCGTATTCGTAAGCTTCGTGAGATGTGATCGCGCCACTCTTTCCCTCTCCGCCAAGACCGTAGTCGACGAGGCGAAAGATGATACGAGTCTAGCAGCAAAAGTCATTAGTAGGAGACAATTTTGGCTCAGAAATAATCGAGCTCATAGAACCGATGGGATGGATGGATGCTTACTGTTATCATCAGAAGAACAAAGTAGATACCGTAAAACAACCACTGCCAGGGTAGCGATCCATTTTGCAACCGATCAAGTAGCACACCGCGTCTCTCTTGTTGGAGCAGTCGGCGATGAAGAGTGATCATCAGGCCGGTGAAGCATAGAATAAAGAATTGTTGCAAGCCAATTCCAGCCATGTAGATATGTAGACCCAACAGTTGCGTGTTATGCGAAGACTTGGGGATGGCAATCGGGACAGCTCCTATGACCTGGACAATGAACGAAAAGACATCGAGCAGAACGAAAAGCGTGCCGAATCGCTGAGCGGATAGTTTTGCGAGTTTCCGAGTTTCGTCGAAAAACCATACCATGCGGCCTAGTGTCATGTATAGGAAGGCGTTCAGCCAGAGGGGAGCGAGAAGGAGAAAGAGCGTAAAAATGGTATCGTATGTATTTTTATTTTGATGCTTGGTGAGAAGGGTGCGGCTTATGAAAGCGATTATCTCCCAGACACCGGCCATGATCACAACCCAAGTGTATGACTAGAAGAGCAGTGGGTGATTAGCATCGATAACCGACGACGTTGCCTGTACGGATGTATCAATGAGTTTAGAACAATACCTTCCTGTATCTGATGCCCTGTGTTATATGGATCACGGTCGTCACAAGGAAAAGTATGGTAAATGCCAGAGCAGCACCGAATGAAGGCACATAATCAAGCAATGCTCCACAAGCATATGGCGGCAGATAGCCATCCTTGCCGGGAGCTACAGTCACACATGCTGTTGACGAGCTGAGTGGTTTTGACATGGCGATATAAAAGATCTAAAGATTGTTAAGGAGTTCAGGAGGCTTAATAGAAATTATTTGAAAGGGTTACCGTTGCTAAGGCTGATTTGAGATTGAGAGAATTCGATATGATCAAGAGACGAGAATGCAGAGGAATTACTCGCTCTTCAAATACTTTCAAATCTTGCGTTTAACGAGTTCCACTATATTGGAGCGGCTCTTATGATTCTCGTAATGATCGTGAGCCTGGATGAAGGAGTTAGGGCTATTGTCGCAATCTGACCAATCAGGAAACGGGGGGAGCCGCATCATGATGGCTTGGCACGATATTCCAAATGCGGTAATAAGAGCGATGTTTCCTAGACAGTGGACAGAGCACAGTGGCTTAGACCTTTGAACGTAGTAAGCTGACAGAAATGCTTTAAATTTTGTTTGCTGTCCACTTCTTACGGTTTGAAGCGTCAATCTGGAGTGAGATCCCGAAACTTAGGTATCTCATATGCTCCTTCCTACCGCCAAATGCGGAAGGTTATACCATTCTTTTAGTATTGAGCTGACGCGTCATATGATTAGATATTATACGAATACGCTTAAAGACTAGAGTAACGCGGGTTTTCTATACGAAAACAATGTTTCGATTTTGGAGGCTGAAGCAACATCCTACTTCGCATACTGGGCCTCTTGATCTTCCATATCTTAAAATAATCAGCTGCGTCAAAAGTTTGAAGGATACATTCAATAACAATCATTCCTTATGCGGCCTGATAGCTCGCTGGTGTTCCACTGAGTCAAGATGGCCCGCCAGCTTAACTGACCACAGATCTGAGCTTGTAACATTCGGATTATACTTCCCATCAATGAGGAAGTTGTTCGGGAAGCCTGCGTCAAAGGGTATTGCAGAGTCGATTTGATCGAGGTCTTCAGGTGTCAGCTCAATTTTGAGGGCTTCAATATTCGCAAGGAGATGATCGACTTTTCGCTGTCCAATGATTGGGAAGACATATGGTGTCTTCTGAAGGACGTATGCTAAGGCCTGGATTGTGTCAGTCATTGTATTATTTCTTAGGGTTACTTCTGGTTTGCGGGTGGATCTACTTACCACGGCGTGCAAACTAGTATTCTTGCGATTTGCAACGGCTTCCAAGGCGTCAGATACGCGAACCTCGTTTTCAGACAGTTGTGCTGCTCTTCCGGCTCCCGTATGAGCAGCCTCTCGTGCAGCAGCACCCTTGAATCTTCCCTGGCCGAGAGCCGCCCAGGGAGCAATGCCCATTCCCTGATCACGACACATGGGAATGATTTCTCTCTCCATGTCTCGAAACGACGCGTTCCATTTGCCCTGGTATACGGAGAAAGGTCGGAGACCATTGGCACGAGCATAGTCATTGGCCTTGACAACTACCCAAGCAGGAGTGTCGGAAATACCGAGGTAAAGCACCTTGCCAGCTGTGATCAATGAGTTTAACCCATGCATGACTTCCTCTACGCCTGTTGTGAGGTCCCACCAGTGCACATAGAATAGATCTATGTAATCTGTCTGCAGCTTCTCCAGACTCTTCTTGATGGAGACGTGCATGGATTTCATCGAGTTACCCGAAAAGTTTGACTGGATGGGCTCTTTGTCAAAGTGTGCAGCGCGAAAGTTTGCTGTGAATTTAGTGGCAATGCTAATAAATTGGAGAAGAGAATGATATATCAGTCATGTGTTGCTGATCGAATCTTTGTTATCGGATACGTTCAGCACTTACACCATCTGGTCGCGGTTTCCTCGAGCCTTCATCCATTCTCCGAGCCATTGCTCTGCTTGCTCAAATTGATAATTGTTGGACCTGAGAAGAATTAACCATTACTGTTCTGATAGTCGAGCAGTGCCCAGGACATACGTATCAATGAAATTGCCTCCGTTCTCATAGAAAGCGTCAAGGATAGCAAAGGCACTTTCTTTTGAGCATTCGCCCATAAACGATTCCCTGAAGGGGTATTAGTTGGACTCCACGACTCGTCGTTCATTGAGATATTTACCATTCGGTCCCAAAGTTCATAGTTCCAAGGCATAATGGCGACACCCGCACGCCGGCCGTGGGAGCGAGGACACGGTGATAACCGAGAGCGCTCTTTGGCGTGGGCGCTGGTCTGCGGAAAGGGTTTGACATAGTGGATGGGTTCGGGTTCTCTTTTTGTTTCTGTCTCTCCCCTGCCGGACTTCGTTTGACACATTTCAAGTCAATTTGGGACTGAAGCAGCCATTTATAGCCATCTCCAGGAACAGCCGAGCTACATCAAACAAGGCAAGCATCTTCGGCACTTCTAACTCCGGACACTTTCTCGACGCTCACCAATCACCGCGAAAAGTGATAGCGAACAAGGAATGGAAAAACATGATCATCCACTTAGATTTTTGTAGAGCCAATTAGAGAGCCTACTTTGAGCCGGAGATAGAGTCTTAAACCCTAACTCCCAGTCGACTGGCTTGAATATCCAGTGTATTTATAATATCAACATTGAATTCTCCGCACGACACCGCAGTCTCACCATTTCGAGACTTCTGGAATTATAACCAATGCTTTATAGCTATTTAAACTATTCGCGATCGACTAAGCGATTCCATGTTCGTAGCACGTAACGCTGTATCCACGTAAACATCGCTCAGCTCGTAAATATTACCGATCTTGGCGCAAATTGTCATGCAGGGTTAGGGTTGGTGCATGTATTATAGTGAGCGTGCGGTAATTGACCAGTGTTGGCTACAATGAGTAATTAGGTCGATCATAAATTAAATCGGTACGAACATCGTTCCAATTCTTTGTCTATGCCAGGCCACCTTTTGACAGGGATATCGTACGTGGGTGTAACCAACGGCGTAAGTGTTCGTACTAGAACAGCCCCCGCGCTCATCCTTATCTTCACCCCAGACTACTCTCCAGGCTTTAAGTCAACAACATCAACCATCAGTTTAATCAGACCTTCAACCATCAATTGCTTACAAATAACAGGTATCTTGCAGTTCGCGACTCCTCGCCATGGCAGACTCTCTCTTCGCTGGACCCGATGCGACAAAACTGTCCATCCACCAGACCGAGTCCCCCAAAGATTTGTTGCCGCCCGACCAACTGAAATTTGGGCGATCTTTTACTGGTCAGTAGCATAAGCCCGAATATTTATAGCATACCATCGAATATGTGATACAATATGGAAATAACCTAGTCGCAGAGATACTGACAAATCATTAGATCACATACTTTCCGCAACATGGAACGCTAAAGAAGGTTGGGGCACTCCGAGTATAGAGCCCTACAAGGCTCTTTCTCTCGATCCAGCCGCCGCAGTATTCCACTATGCGTTCTGTTGTTTTGAAGGAATGAAGGCATACAAAGATGCCAAGGGCAATGTGCGCTTGTTCCGACCTGAGAAGAATATTCGCCGACTCAATACATCGGCAGTTCGCATCGCCTTGCCGGCTTTTGATGAAGAAGCTGTATTGAAATTGCTGGCTGAGTATACCAAAACAGAGAGTCGCTGGATTCCCGAGTAAGTACCTTCGCATATGATCTGATGTTTATTTTGATTATTTAGACATTTTAAGAGGTTGATGACTAAATTGAGACGTGATTAGAGGGCGGGGGTTTGCCCTGTATCTACGGCCAACACTGATTGGAACGGAGCCGGACCTGAGTGTGTCGCGCCCACAGTCAGCTCTGTTGTATGTCATTGCTAGTCCAGTCGGTAATTATTTTGGCAGCAGCGGCATGAAAGCTATCTCCTTAGAGGCGTGCTCTTCGCCAGTGCGTGCTTGGCCCGGTGGTGTGGGCGACAAGAAGGTCGGTGGAAACTATGCACCAACAATCGTGGCTCAAGAGACGGCCGGGTCCCGTGGATTTCAACAGATCCTTTGGCTTCTTGGAGATCCTGAAGTACCTGAACAGCAGTATATTACCGAAGTTGGTACGATGAATCTGTTTGTGGCGTGGATTAATCCTGAAACAAAGGCGAAGGAACTGGTCACTGCGCCTCTGGACGGTACCATTCTGCCTGGTATTACGCGTGATTCAATTATTGATCTGGCTCAAGAGCGGCTGGTTCCCAAAGGTTGGCAGGTGTCTGAGAGGCGCGTGTACATGACTGAGCTCAAAGAGGCTTCCAAGCAGGGTAGATTGCTGGAGGTGTTTGGCGCAGGCACGGCGCTCATCGTGAATCCAATCAAGTCTATATCTTGGAACGGAGAAGTTATAGACTGTGGCTTGAAAGCTGGAGAGGAGGTTGGAGAGATCACAATTACCATGAAGGACTGGATCGAAGACATTCAATACGGAGAGGTCGAGCATCCATGGAGGTGGGTACCAATACTAGATGACACCGAAAGTTCCGGACTTGATGCTAACCGATGAGACAGTGTTGTGGTATAAACCTCGTCAACTGGCTTTTGTCCGGGATCCTAGATAGCTTGGATGTGAGGCGACTGACAACGACGACAGAGCGGAACAACGGTGCTGAACAAAGAAACACAGGGGGTCTTGAATGAGCCTGAAAAATTGAGGCGAAGTAGAGTGGCAGCTGTTATTGTGCTTCTTGGTAGACTGCATTGATAGGCAACATTTTGTTTCTTTGTTCCAAAACTTCGCAGTGTACGGTAGAATAGAAAGAGAGGAAAGAGCGAGATGGAAAACTGAGCCAATGAGAGAACAGCGCTGGAGACGGGTCATGTGACGTCACATGATTTGACCGGCGGCGACGGATTCCGATTGGCCGATGGCTTGCTCCGTGGTGCATAATCAATCTGAAGCAACGTATTCATTAATTAAGTTCGTTCATGACATGACCCTTGGATGGGTTCATATCACTCTTTTCGCATTGAAATATACAATGGCAGCTCGACCGACGACTCGCTATGTGCTACTCAGCACCTTTGCGCTCCTCTTCGTCATATACTTCATCTTCCTCCAGCCGCGAGCTCCAGACAGTCCCGCAATACGAGCACCGGGTCACTTGACAGATACGAAGAACACCATACCGTCGAATTTAGCGTTGGATGATGATGTTCTGAAAGGAAATGTGGTCATGCCCAAGCTGGCCAATGAGACTGCCAAGTATGTACCTGCTTAGCAGGCATCCTCTCCGACAACTGGGATTGAATTAACCATTTCTTTGCATATACAGAGCAGAGCTAGGTCGGGCTACTTGGAAGTTCTTCCATACGATGATGGCACGATACCCGAAAGAGCCTACGCTGGAGGAACAAGAGGCCTTACGGTCTTTTGTGTATTTATTCGCACGACTTTATCCTTGGTGAGATCTCTTGCCCCGTGGCCTCTGGAGCAGGAGCTAATATTACTGTGAAGCGGTGAATGTGCATCGCATTTCCAGGGACACCTCAAAAAATATCCGCCGCAAGTTTCGTCGCGCGACGCAGCATCGGGATGGGGCTGCTTTATCCACAACGAAGTGAATCACATGCTCAAGAAACCCGAGTACGACTGCAACAAGCTCGATGAGTATGATTGTGGATGCGGGGATGAAGATGAGAGTGGAGAGAAGGAACTGGCGAAAAAAGTCAAGAATGATGCACAAGAGTCGGATCAGGATCATGCCGTCAAACCTGCCGTTGAGATCACCAAGGAACCGTGAGTAACGCTTCCTCTTATGAATTTGAATCATTCATACTGACTATCACTTTCTAGACTCACCCGAGGAGGTTAGTGGAGATGAAGCTACTGCGAGCAACACCCCCAAACGTCAGACCATCGTCGTGCCTCGTGATACCCTGCCCACCCTACATTCATATGAGTTCAGTGATACCCTTCCAGTTTTCTTGGTTTTTCTTTCCGACGGCGCCATAAGGGGTAATCCAACATTCAATGCATTTAGCATCAAACATCTGCAAATTTCGTACCTCCCATTGTCTGTGCGTACATTGATGGGATGGCCGTTATATGCACATAATGATCAATTTAGGTGGCGTTGCGCCATGATCATGGACATAAATTGAAAAAGGAGATTAATGCAACCACCAATATGCAGACTCGCATGGCGCATGACCTCTTGGGCTGCCCTGATATGTGTTGAAACCGCGCCTGGCTAGCGAAGCGGCTTGACTCCCAGCACGCTAGATATGCCGGACTGTTGTCTGTACATCGGGATCTCATGTATCCCGTGTACACTGTACATAGTATATAAATAGAGCAACATTGAATGCGCCGAGTTGAACAGTTGCTCTATAGGTCTGTGATCTACCTGCACAAATAGACGGAAAATAAAGCGATACGGTTGGTCAGCTGTATAGTTTCCGGCTCTGAGATCTAATGTTGGATGTCTGCTGACTCGCTCGACTGCTCGTCATGCGATCATTGGTCCGGTTTTGATTGCGCTAAAGAACCGTCTCATATTCAAAACAGACGATGGAGTTTGGAGTGTGTCTCAGGAATGCATCATGTAGAATAATGGCACTTCTTCGAGTCTGGGAGGAACAGATCTCTTCGGACCACTCGCTTGGAACGAGTAATCTCATATATCATTTTCCCGGCTCTTTGATCTCATTGTCGGGCAATAATATTTCTTGCAGCGAATAGACGTTGAAACTGGACTACATATTTACGTAGTACATAGTACTAGTAGTTACTACGTAGTAAGTATAAGTAGTTAAGTAGGGGCGATCCCTGACGGCCTGGCCGCCTGACTCCTGAGGCAGCCAGCCAATGCGGGCTGAGCAAACAATCCACAACAACAAAAAGAAGCGCGTCACCCCTTGTTTGTTGTTACTTGTTGTATTAGCCTGTATATCATTGCAGTTGTACTATGTAGTATAACCAGAGGATTTGACTATTCCGTTGTGTACAACCAGAGGATTCAAATATTCCGTTGTTGTTGTTTGCCCTTTACAATCTCCCCACTGGTTTCCTGCCTCAGGCTGCCCTGTTTCCACTTTTTTTTTTGCCGTGGGCTTGCTCCTTCCAGAAAAGTGACAATATTTTCGTTCATCTTCAAGACTTCAACGCCCAACTCACCTCGCGCCTCACCTTCTGTCCCACCCCGTTGATTGGGCTCTCGCCATATCCTCATAAGGCTGCAGTCATATCGCCGACATATCCCCTTGCGACAGCTGAACAACACAGCGGTGTACTAGTCCACTCCGCCGTTAGGCATTCTTTTTTGGGCGATCGACGCAGGAACGGATTGTTTGAAAGAACCGCTTTTAGGGCTCAATCATGGTTTCTTTCCAATGCGAGGTAAGTTAACAGAGTATATCGATTGAAAACTAGACTGACTGACTTCGTCGCGCAATCTGCAGGCTTGCGGTGATGTGCTCACCAAGAAAAAACTCGATCCCCATCGCGGTCGATGTCATGGCGCCTCCTTCACCTGTATAGATTGTATGGTCCACTTTCAAGGCAACGAATACAGGTCGCACACGGTATGCAATTATTGTGGCTTATTCTTTCATGCTATTCCTTACACCGACAACGCATCCTATCGCGCCGCGCAAAGGTCTAGTCATAGTCTTAGGCTTCAAGTTGTCGGCGCAAGACCTGGTTTGCTGCCCAGAATCATTTGTTGCCCGATTGGATGCTATCGCTTGTTCTGTCTGATCATTGCTATTGTTTTTGTTATCCGATTGGACCAGGCTAACGAGATGTTCGACTCTGGATCGCACAGGCATGCATGACCGAAGCGCAAAAGTACCAGGGCGCTCTATATAAGGAGAAACCGCAGAAAGGCAACAAGCAAAATAATAAACAACCCGACAACTCCAAGGCACTCACCAATACCAACGGAAATTCAGCCAATACGAAGGCTGACACCAAGAAACCTCGCCATCCTTACGTTGAAGACGCGCCAGATACCGATGATCCTCCAGCCGAAAAAGTCCCTCCTGCCGCCCCCAGTCCTCCGCAAACATCAAAGACCCCCGCTTCGGCCTCAAAAGCAAAAGTGGCTGCGCCTGCTGAAGAAGACGTCAACGTCTTTGACTTTCTGGTCACTGACCAGACACCCACTGCTTCGAAACTCTCGCTGGCTGCTGGTAAAGGGCCGATGAAAATGGTAGCTAATGCGCGCTCGGTGTTCGAACCGGGCAAGGCTCTAGCTCAATACGACACGGATGTTGATGACGAAGATCGCGAATATGATATCGCCTACGAAGAAAATGGGTTCTCGTATGGGGCAGATCCTATCAAGCCATCCCTGTACGAAAACCAAGCGTCCAATGTTTCGATGGACTTCATGACCCCGGCACCAAAGAAGAAAGAGAAGAAGCACAAAAAGAAGGACATTGAGCGCAACTCTCCCGATCCAACACCCAGGACGACGAGCGACAAGAAACGCAAGCGCGGCCATGTTGAAGAATTGGATGTCGAGGCCGCCAATTCGCGGTATGAGGAGGATACCCCCATGACGGATGCCCCGTCTAGCGTTGCCAATAACGTGGGTACCCCTTACCTTCAGCATTCGGGTTTGACAGGGGGATTGGACCGTATGCTCCGAGACAGATCGCTTTCTCCGGACTATGAAGATTACACGGATGATGAGCACGACCTTCGCCGATACCAGGACCCACAATCTCCGCTCAAACGCACTCGCCCGAACGAAAAGCTTGCAAACAATAAAAGCAATGGGAACGCAGACGATGGTCTGGGAATCTCTCTCAAGGGTCGTGCTGGTCGCATCATATCTATGTTCGGCGGATCTAATGTATCCACCAGCAGCCGGGGAAGCGCCGAACCTTCATCGAAAGCTCTTGTTCGCACGCGGCATAGTCCCTCCGGTGGCGACGAACTGGTTCAAGTGCGCCGCTCTAAGAAATCAAGAGATGGCACCACTACCGACGCAACCAACGAAGTGCGCAAGACGAAGCGTAAGATCAGTTCACAGAGCAACGGCAACGATCATTACGACTCGACCCGGCCATCTCGTCGTCTGAAAGCGATCGAACAGCGCGGCGGATCTGACAGTGGCGGTGATGATAATCGTAAGATGGTCCTTTACCGGAACGGCGACGAGGAGGCGCTCACGGATGAGGAGCGGGAACGTGACAAAGCGCTTTACTTTTTGTCACTGGTTACAAAGGGGCCCGAAAGTGGACGGGGGTGCTCGATTAATAAAACACTCAAACGATTCCATCGCGATTATCCGGCGCGCATAGAATCTTCAGAGGACCATTACGACGAGCGTCGCGGTCGGGGACGTAGCAGTCGGGTAGATCGGGATCGTCGCCAGGAAGAGGAGAAGGACTTGTGGCGTACCTTGCGGTTGAAGAGAAATGATCGTGGGGAAATTGTCGTTTTTCTCTAAGTGAGATCGTCTTTGATTTTGGTGCATATTGCATATTTAGGGCATATCTTTCGTTCGTGTCTTTCTATTTGTTGGTTTTATGCGATGATATGGAAAGAGGCGAGAAGGGTTTGGGGACTGCAGCAGCTGCAGTCTGTTCACGGGTGATTATTGTTGAGCTTTGCATATATGGTATGGTTTATGAGTGTGTTTGGCGTCATCCCATGATAGTGTTTTTTTGTCCGATAAGAAGTTCTTGGTGTTTCAATAACAATCTCGTAATGTTGTTGAGTTTCTACATTCAGTCTGCGCTCTGTAGCATAAGCATGACCCTAACTCTCCAGATGTCGCTCCGGCGCATGTATTTTAAGTAGGCAATCCATAAGACAGTCACAACTATCGACAGCCACAAAGACCAACCATTTTCCTGTACGAATAATAAGCCTTTAGTAGTTGATTCTTGAACCTCAATCCAGGGCATCTTGTACTATACCTAATGAGAACTAGCCGAGTGGCGTATCTCCAATGGTTGGGATGGACGTTCATCCCTATCCTGTTCATCCCTTGACTTGACTATCATCCTATCATGGAACGCTTTTGAGATCCAGCTCTTCCTGGAAGCAACTGGTTTGGTGTCCGAGTTGGAGTTGTGTTACAAGGCACCTGATACCTAAGGTCAAATCGGCTCATTATCGAGGTCTCCGCTGCACGATGGCTTCGCAGAATTCGTACCTTGAGTACGCACGAAACACCCAGTACATAGTGTATTGGATCATCCGGACTTCAAATACGGTTATAAAGTCTTCAGCAGTCTCTGAAGCCGATGCACCTAGAATTCGAAACTCGACCGGTCAAATCACAGTTGCGGGTCTCGTGTCTCTGGCCAAGCTGATCTCGAAGAAGATCAGCCCAATTCCATCCACCATCTATCGTTGAATTCCAGTCAGTGATAGAAGCAAGAACGACCTTCCATGCCATTTTCCAACAAGCTGCCTCACAGAATCCAGATCCTGAATTGCTGAGGCAGAATGATTCGCATAAGCATTTTATTGATGCGTTGAATGAGGCTTTTCAAGGCCCTCGGGGGTGATGAGTGGGCGTTCGGACGGGAGCCTAGAAATGAGATAATGCATTACACGGAAATCCTGACCACCATCATGGCTCGCATTTTCTGCTAGAATGCCTCCAATATGACTTCAGAAACTGGCTAGGAGAGACCAGATACCAGTACGGTTTGGACACTATCCCATCATCACATTTCTCTAACACCAACGCAATTGGCCTTTGGGAGTACTCGCCATTTCTGTATGGTGTGGGTTTGATGGAAGCTTTGGAGATTGCTTACATCCAGAGCATGAAGATATTCGACAAGTGTCCGGAGCCAATAATGGCAGTACATCTACACAATATGCTGATCCAAAGAGGCTATCTCGCGCCGCCCATAGAGCTCATTGCGATCCTGGAAGAGCTGTTCCCACACTCATTCTACGTTGATGGTAAAGTCCCCATATCTCACTTTCCGGAAGCCCTTGTTGCACGAGTAAGTGGAAGGAGAAATTATCTAGTTGAGTCTGAACGACAGGCATGGCAGAGAACCGAAGCACGTTCATCTGTAGACATTCATGGACACCTCAATGTTAAGGGAAATCGATTGTTCACATACCAATCAACTCTAAATTCATATCGGCACGCAAACTGGGATCCCATGCGTATCCCTGATTCTGATGTTCCACTAACCTCCTATTTGGGTGCAATCCGGATTAGTCAGACGGCTCAATTGGTGGACGAAGAGACCGGCGAGACTAGGTTCACAGATACAAACTTGGTCAAACGTGTGAGAGCTCAAGGGATGGATGACACGACTCTGCTGAGCATTTCATCGAAAATACAGAGGCAAAGGCAAGCAAGGGTTCGTCTCTCAGAAGCTGTGCAGCTTTGTCTTCCCGAAATTTACCCAACAATAACTCTGGCCCAACCGACCAAAACTACCAATAAATGCTCCTCTACTAAGGGAGAAGATGCTGTTTTATCAGGAGGAGAGCTCCTGAAGCTCCTAAGATGGGATGTATTCTCAGACGTAGGTGGCGAGCCACCGCGATCGGGTATGAATTATATTTGGATCATGGCAAGGCGCATGATGGTCTTCACGCAAATTGCGAATGACTTACGCCGAGAACATCACCCAATACATGTGCGCGCGTACGAGACAGAGGAAGGATTGCAAACCAATAAGAGAATAGGGCTAGCGACGCTGGCTTTAATGGAGGAGGATGAAGATTGTTTGAGGACGATGGCAAAGGCATTTGAGGACCACCGATTTGGATTCAAACAACATACGAGCTACTGGAATGCTACGGAACCTAGGTCCCTGGAAGTAGGGCCAGATGGAATTCTCTTCGTACCATGCCATGCTTAGCCAGTTCAGGGTTTATTTACATCCTTCAGTATTCTGTCTTTGACACATGTACACAATACACGATTGATTGACACTCACTGCTTGATTAGAGTTTCTCCAGACAAACCAAACACGCGCTTCTCCATCTTAATTGCATTAGTAGTTGCCACAGCTACGGCAAAGTCTAGTGACAGCTTTTCAGTTGAGAAGGTAATCAATATTAAAGTGTTGTTATCATGAATGAGAGTAATGTTCAACCATTAACTGGGACTGCGATGATATAGACAGTCAGACTGTACCACCTCCTGAACCGAATGCAAGTCTTTCTTGTGACACTGTAAGTATGCTTTCTTTTGACTTTGACTGACCGAGGATCCCGAGTGGCTGGTTCAATATCAATTGATAATATCATGTATCGTATGGCTGATGTTGATCCTGTCTATGCCCGCTGTAGAGACGGCACTGCTTGCGCATGCGAATACGTAGGTAGTCGAGCTCTATCAACCCGAAATCGCGAAAACAGCGAGGAGGTAGCTAATTGAAATTTGAATCCAAGTGCGGATTCTCATGACATGAGCATGTGGCTTTCTTCCCTACAGGAGAGTCGAAGTTCGGCAAAAAGGGAAAAACATGGAGCGTATCAGTCTAAAGTCTATGGGTATATCATGCGTTCCATATACAAGTATATCAATCATTCAAAGCTCAGATTTTGGTTTCCACCTGTATATTTTCGCTATTAGATGAATCCTCATCAAATTGCTCTTTGGAATCACCACCTCCTTGAGTCCCTATTTTCAGAAATGGAACTAAGAAGATAGCAACGCCGGCAATAGCAGTAGCAAACCAATAAGTTGACAAATATGGTCGAATGACTGAAGAGCCACTTTCGTCCCGGACGGCATTGTAAATGGCGGTTGTTATACCGAGACCGACGTTGGAAACTAGTTTGGAGACAGTGTTGAAAATACCGCCCGCCAGGGACTGCTCGGATGGTGGAAGTGAGGACATAACATACATCTGTGTTTGTTGTTAGACTCGAGTCCATTCAATGAAACGACGTTAAGGGGGAAATGCTCTTACATTCACAACGTTGAACTCGATATCTGCTCCAACCACCATTAGTATGAAAGGTACGAAGTAGCACCCCCAGTAAATGCTGTCTTCTTTCGTAAAGCTAGCGATCAGGAAAGCCCCCATGTATGCTGTGGTGGCAACGAACATGAGAAGTTTATTGCTGACTCGGTGCAATATCAATGCACAGATGACATTGACCATCACTCCACCAACTACCATGGGCAATAAGCGAACGGTGATACCGAGGCCACTGTAGTTTTGGACTTGTTGCATGTATAGTGCCATCCAGAACTGGCCGGAGATGAAGGCCATGAACCCGAGAGAGAGCGCAGCCATCAGCTAACAACGCCTTCGTTAGTCTACAAGAATGGACCAATGGAGGGCAGTATAATGTGCTTACCAATGAGAAATTCCGATCACGCCAGACGTAGAGTGGCATCAAAGGGGAGGCACAGACCGATTGCCAATAGATAAAAGCGCCAATAATCAAGATGCCTAGAATGAGAAGAACAATCACGTATGGGGTCTTCCAGCCTTGAGGCGCGTCACCAGCGAGTCTAGGGTATGTTAATACCGTGCATATCGGAAAATGTCAAAGCAAGCATAAAATAACTTACGACAACGAGCTCGAAAAGAGCGCTATACCAGCGACAGCTAGCAGCATGCCAAGCGGGTCGAGTTTTTTCAAGTTTTCCAATGTCAATGCCACTTTAGCTCGTGAAGGCTCCTTTGGAACAGTAAATATACTGGTAATCGAGAAGAGGGCGTATATGACAGCCAAAGCCCAGAAAGATGTACGCCAAGTTGAGACTTGGGAGGCAATTCCGGACACAAGCATGCCTCCTACATAGCCGAGGGGATTTCCTAAATGATAACAGGTTGGCATTGAACTGTGTCCAAAGAAGATTCATATGCGAGGCAACATACCAGCGCTAAAGCAGGCAAACGCTTTGTTCTTCCTAGGTGACGGTTTTTCGTATGCACTGCCTAGAATGCCGACAGCAGGAGGAACAGATGAGGCACAGAAAATTCCCATGACTCCTGAGAGTATATCGAAATAAAGAGCGGAGTTTGCAAAGCCAATGACTAGAAGAGATAGAGTGTATCCTATCATGCTAGCAATGAACATAGTCCTGCGTCCAAACATATCTGCTACTTTTCCAAAGGGTAGTAGAAAAGCGCCGCTGCTCAGTCTGTATGTCCGAAAAATATATTAGCTGAATTATCCCGAATGAAGAGAAAGAAATGATTATTGAGTAGGAACGTACGAAACACCCGCAGTTGTCCAGGTCGTTTCAGCAGAGTCCATGTTGAGGTCTCTGCTGATCTCGGCAAGAACAACGATAATAGCGCCTTGTAAGAAAGACGACTGGCCGATGGCCATTGTTGAGGTGAGCACAAAGAGACATTCTTGAATGGTGCTCGAAAAACATTCCGGCCGTTCGTTTGGATTGCGCACGACATCGATAGCATTCTGCTCTTGGTCGATTTCCTTTTGATCGCCTGCCATGTCAGACATGGTGGTCATAGAACACCAAAGCCCTCCGGTGTCGAAATGCTATAGCCGATTCAAGGAGGATGGATGAAACTATCTCCAGCCTGGTAATAATCAGTCTGTCAGCTTTTAAATTTGCGGGTGGCGTGGATCGGACCTAGGTACACCAAGCCGAGGCAGAAAGATTGGGTCTCAAATCATATTTTTTTTATGTTTAAAAGCAAAATTATGATGGAGAAGTATTTACAGAGAAGTATACGAATCGGCGGAGAAAATAAGATAACTATGGAGAGCAACCTAAAACCTTTTATACGTGGTCAGCATCGGACACGGATAATGGAACCAGATACGCCGTTCGGAGATGCAAAACTCTTCCTATACTATATAGTAAATTAAAGCCGAGGTCTGCTCCGATTGGCCAGCTGCAAACAGTTGCCTGACCTGATTTGTCAGGCGCCCCTCGGACCCTTCCGCTGTGGGCCTGCCCGATTATTAAGTTGTTCTAGAAGAAAAGGGGGAATTCCGCATGTGCTGGCGTGATTGATAACAACAGAAACTTAGAAGGTTCATTCTTTTCCTCCAAGGTAAGTCTTGGACACAGTCTTGGACATTTATACCCTGAGTACTGAGAATGAGGTATGATGAACCCTCGTGCAGGCCAACTGGCGGTGCCTGAAGGATCTGGCCGCTACTTTCGGATGTCGGATGTACGGATATGCGGACATACCAAACTCCGAGATTGCTGCCTTGGGCACTAGCCTCTTGTCACGAGAGTAAGTTTTAAGGGTTAGGGTTGTGCGTAACGTTACAGTCAATACATGTCACTACCGTAAGTGTGTAATCACCCAAAATGAGGCACTAGCTATATACTGCCTAGCGGTCGACTAAGGAATGATCCTCTCGCCGATGTTACCCCAGAGTCAACAACCTCTCCCACTGCACAAGGGACATACCTATCAATTGACCAACAGCCATCTCCGTCGATTTAGCCTGCATGCCCCGCAAAGCTGATTGTCACTGCGAAAATATGGCAGCTTCGCTTGTCCCTCATACTTCTTTTCTCTGCTCCTTCACCATCGTGTGATTGATCATCAGACACTGCTGATGCCAACATGAGGTTAAACAAGCGGTGGGCTGCTAGCATTCTCCTTGCAGCTTCTGTACGAGCTGATTTCGACCCATTGAGCTTCGTCGATCCATTGATTGGTACCAATAATGGCGGAAATGTGTTCGCCGGAGCTACTTTGCCTTATGGCATGGCTAAGCCTGTCGCCGACGTCAACGGACTGAATACAGGTGGCTTTGCTACCGATGGCAGTGGTGTGACTGGCTTCTCAGCTATGCACGATTCAGGCACCGGAGGCAACCCATCTCTAGGCAATTTTCCTATTTTACCCCAGATCTGCCCGGATGATGTGATTGACAACTGCAACTTTCTGATTGGCTCACGTGCTGTCAACTATGACAACTCAAGCGTCAAGGCCAGTCCGGGGTATTTCGGCTTGGAGTTAACCAATGGCATTACCGCAGAAATGACAGCTACTCAGCACGCAGCACTGTACAAATTCAACTTTCAGAATGCTTTCGCCAACAGCACCGGGACCAAACCCCTTGTGCTACTCGATCTAACCGATCTATGGCAAAGTAGACAAAATGCTACAGTCAGCGTTGATGAAAAGAGTGGACGTATTCGTGCAAATGGGATATTCCTCCCAAGCTTCGGTGCAGGCTCCTACGAATCGTTCGTGTGTGTTGATTTTGCAGGTGGTACTGTCAACGATACCGGAATATGGGTTAACAATCGAGCCGGTACAGATGTGAAGGATCTCTTCGTCACTCGTGGTTTCAATCTTTTCTATTTGCAAGCAGGCGGTTTCGTCACTTTTGATAGTCTGTCGAACAATACGTTATATGCCCGCGTAGGAGTCAGTCTGGTCAGTACCGAGCAAGCATGTCAAAACGCCGAAACACAAATTCCCGAACCTACCTCAAATTTCGCAGACATCCAGTCTGCTGCCGAGAAAGCTTGGAAAGAAAAGCTCAGTCCTGTATCAGTAAATGCAACAAGTGTTAGTGACGACCTGCAAAAGTTGTTCTGGAGTGGTATCTACCGGACGATGCTGTCCCCGCAAAACTACACTGGTGAGAATCCACTCTGGAGCAGCGACGAACCTTACTTCGACTCTTATTACTGGTATGTCTATCAAAACCCCTATCGCTAGCCAAAAATTCCGAAAGCTAACAAATTACAGCATTTGGGACGCTTTCCGAGTGCAATACCCACTATTGACAATCATCGATCCAAGTGCACAATCACAAATGGTTCGCAGCTTGGTGGACATCTACAAGCACGAAGGCTGGCTTCCCGACTGTCGCATGAGCCTGTGCAAAGGATGGACTCAAGGCGGCTCTAACGCCGATGTGGTTCTGGCTGATGCATATGTGAAGAATCTCACCGGGATTGACTGGGAGCTCGCCTATGACGCATTAGTCAATGACGCTGAAAACGAGCCATTGGAATGGTCTATACAGGGACGTGGTGGCTTGCAAAGCTGGAAGAATGTCAATTATATTCCTTATCTAGATTTTGACTACCTGGGATTCGGAACCAACTCTCGTTCAATCTCACGCACTGTTGAGTACGCCTATAACGATTACTGCGTTGGTATAGTTGGAAAGGGTCTGGGAAAGGTCAACGCTACAACGTATCTCTCTCGGTCAACAAATTGGCAGAACATTTTCAAAGCGGACCAGACTTCATTCGTCAACGGAACAGATACCGGTTTTGTGGGGTTTTTCCAGCCCAAGTATTTCAATGGTACCTGGGGCTTTCAAGATCCCATCGCTTGCAGTCCGTTGACTGACTTTTGCTCCCTGACTTCTAACCCGTCCGAGACGTTTGAGTCAAGTGTTTGGGAATATCAATTGTATGTCTCTTTTCATCCAAACTTGTCATCTCGTTCTGTCTTCTTTCCTTTATCCTGCAGTTGGAACACAACCAACCTGTTCTAATCAACAATAGTTACGTACCGCACGATATGAGCTCTCTGATCAGCACGCTCGGGGGCGCAGACCAGTTCATCTCGCGACTTGATTACTACTACGAGTCTGGGATAGCAGACATTAGCAATGAGCCCGTCTTTCTCTCCGTATATTCCTATCACTACGCAGGTCGTCCCGGTCTATCCACCAAACGCGCACATAGCTACATTCCATCATCCTTCAACACTAGCGAATCCGGTCTACCAGGTAACGACGACTCCGGCGCTATGGCCTCGTTCTCAATATTCTCGCAAATGGGCTTGTTTCCAGTGGCCGGTCAGAATGTCTACCTCATCTCGAGTCCATTCTTCGAATCCGTCAATATCACTCATCCGGAGACCAAGAAAACGGCGACAATCAGGGTCAAGAACTTTGATCCGACCTATACCGATATATACATCATGAATGCTACACTGAATGGTGAGACATATACGAAGAACTGGATTGGTCATGAGTTCTTCCTGGAGGGCCAGACCTTGGAGTTGACAGTAGGTTCTAATGAGACCGCTAGTACATGGGGTAAAAGTGCGGATGATTTACCGCCTAGTTTGTCTATTGCCACTCAGCGTTTACTTTGATGTTGACAATACGAACAGGTCTACGTCGTTGCATAAATGTACATATATCTTAGATCGTGAAGTAACCAGTCGGACGAGGTCTGTTCAGATCAATCGATTGATAGATATCAACAGCCACTGCTTCATCACTGATAAGTTGATTTGTACGTATTCTAACAGGACGGAATGATCTGAAGTTCTGATTTTGATTCTAATTTATCATTTTCGAATGCAAAAAGAACTATATCCACGTCGCGAAACAAGGCATGCAGAATGAACGTCATAAGTCTCGTAAACGCATCATAACTATGAATAATTGTCACATCTCGCTTAATTCGATGAAATCATAGCATTGCCGCCAACTCCAGCATTCTCATCCAGCGCCAACTTGTGCTGATCAGGGTCCAATCGCTCTGTTTCTTCGCTAGACCGCCGTTTTTCTTCCTCTTCCTTTTCCTGTTGCTCCTCATGCTCGACTTGTTCCTCCCAACTGTCCGCAAGGTCCTCAAAATTTTGTTGCGGTAGCTCGGATTTCTTTTTCGATGATCCGACTCCAGAACGGAGGACAAGAAGGCCGTCTTTCTTCTTAGATGGAATAGTGTTGACACTGCTGAAAGATGATGATACATCGAGCCCCAAGGCAGCGTACATCGATCCCGTACCGAAGCCTCGACCACCAAGTGCAGCCAGTGGTGTACCTGAGCGCGTTATGCTGGCAGGCGAGTTGTTATCCGTTTGTCTTTTTCGTGTGGAAGCTACTTGCGCCCATCCCCCGCCACCATCTCCAGTTTCAGCAGATGTTGCCTTGAGAGCGTCCCTCAATGCCTTGGCCTCGGCGGCTGCTACGCGTCGCGCTTCTCGCTCCTTGAAAAGTTCACGGTCGCGAACCCGCACACATTCACCAACAGATATTCCTCGAATGCCGATCCCCGAACCAAGCCCTAGGCCGGGAGAAGTCCATTGGGTTGGTTTCAGAACGAAGACATGACGATGAGGTTCAGGATCAAAGCTCTCCGAGGCAAATCCCCAATCCGCAGCAAGAGAATGCACAAATGCGCGAAGAGGAGCCTTGGCAGGTTGAAATCGAACCGATCTCTGAGTCGCGCTTGCTGCTAGACTATGAAGAGTTGCTTCATAATCTTGGAGGGTTGAAAGTGTCGCTGATGACGAGATTTGAACGTACAAATCGAGTGTTTCCTCAGAATAAGGCATGATTGTGCTGGGCAATTGAGATGAAGCATTCTGACCCAAGGTTGTGGACGGATCAATATCAACCTTCAATGCGGACGCAAGAGTTCTATTCCGTTCGAGTCGGGCACACTCGTCGTCACACTTCAAACTCGCAGTAGCTGGTGGGGTCTCGTTTTGAGCAGTCTGGCCTTTAGTCACAGATCGAGCGGCATTGCAGCGTTTCTCCCTACGGAGCCGGCCACATGGGCACGTTATCATAACCATAGTTGGACAAGGTTCCTTTTCAGTGCATGCGAACGGCGCATGACATGGTTCGGAACAAGGATGTCCACAGAGTTTCTTGGTTTTTCCACACGCCTGTTTACAAGGCTCCAGTGCATCCTCGCATTCTCCTGGTCGGTGACATTGTTTCCGGCAGGTATGAGAACCACATTTGAGAGTCTCACCGCAGACCATTCCACATCTGGGCTCGGTCAACCAGCATGGCTGGTTCTTGAGAAGCTTTTTACCGCATAAGCACGCCTTCTCTGTGAGGAAAGGGCATTTCGGGCATTTTTCGTTGTCTGTATGGCAGTTGTGTGGCGTTTGCGGATGGTTGCAGGCCTTGGGTCGTTCACAATCATAGCGGCACGGAGGAGGACTTGTTCCACATGGAAGTGGAGGATATAATACAGAACGACCACAATGACATGAGACTTCTTCGAAGATTGCCTCTCGGCAGGTGCCACAAGCACCCTTGTGACAGAGTTCTGGACATGTGTGCCGACCACACTTCAACATACGACCACAAATACGCGTGCAGATGTGCTCAGCTTCAATGTCATTCTCGGTTGGACGGTTTTGCGTAGAACCAAGTGGCCTCGCTTTACGTTTGGTTGTCTGTCTCTCGATGGCCTTGCGTTCGCCCGAGCAGCAGTGCTCGGCACAGGTATGTCGTCCACAACTCATTGTAGCCTTGCAAACGCGGAAACACTGGGGAGGTTCGATGTTTGATTGATGGCAGACGGTCTTGAAAGTATTACGACCACATCGACAATCGATGGTAACATTCATCAAACACGGGCGACATGGTCCTGTATGGCAAATCATAGGACAGAAATGCCCGCAAGGCAAGGCTTTCCCACATGGCTCCGAGCAATTGGGAACAGGATCCTCGCATGATGTCCTGGGAGAATATCCTTTAATCCTAGAGAGTGGTGTCTTTCCGCATGGACAGCGAAGGACCACATCCGGTGAGCGTGGACAATGAGGCTGGTTAAGATCTTGAGGATGACATTCTTTCTGGCAGAAATGAACACCACAGTCAAATGGGCGATTGCAAACTTCGCTGCACTTAAAAGAGCCAACCCAGGTGTCTACCACATCAGGAGCATCGGATAACTCGCTCATTATTTCCTCTTCGGTGGCACTACACAAAATCTGATTCTCAACTTTCCCGCAGTAGCAGCGGGCGTCGACTTTCTCTTCGCAAGATCCGCAAAGCCCTTCATGACAAGGCCGCGGACAAGTGTGTTTACCGCAGGGGAGCAAGTCGCCACAAATTTCTCCACAACTCCAACCGTGAGTGTAGTCCGTGTCGAGACATCGCTTCGTCGTTGAATTCTTTCCGCAAAAACAGTCTTGGGTAGGTCCCATAGCGGTACATGGTGGGCAAGGGCCTGCGTGACAGGTTGAATCGCAAGGATGAGGGCATCGTTTTCGACTTCGAGAGCAGGTTTGTCCACAGGAGTGAGGTGGGATTCCAGGTAGCGGGCGAGGATCAAGCTCCTTCTCACACCAACATGAGTAACTCGTTGGGAGGACATCGTGAGGAAGGTTACATCCAGGGCAGCGCCACATTCGCTGAGCATCCTCGCCATTCTCAGCTTGACGCTGTTGAAAAGCTGAACCTTCATTCTTCGACCACTTCTTGACACAGCTCAGATGGAATACCGTCCAACATAGACCGCATGACCAGATACGTGACTTTCGACCGAGTTCATTCGTACATATAGGGCATTCGTATAATCCATTTGCAATGTCTTCATGTGTTCTGGTGGCGATATCGGGGGCAGTTGATTTCGTCGTGACTTTGGGTGGGTGGTTTTGAGCCTTTTTTATGGGCTGTGGTCCGGAGTTGGAGTCGTGTACATGGTGTGAATGTACTTGACCGGGTACAAATTCGGGGACGTCCGCGTGCAATTGATCATGTTCGACACCGCTTATTACAGGAGGTAGTGATGGGTTCGCCGTCGCATCGCCATCGCCTCTTGTCAACCGACCGCCGAATGATCTGCCGCCTACCCGCGTGGGGGGCCGATCATGTGTGTGTAGACTTGCTGGTTTCCTGTTTCTTCTCCGCGAGGGCCGGTCGCTGGATGTGTTCGGAGGTGTGTTTCCTTCCGTCGACGTGTCTTGCGTCTGTTCGCGATGTCTATTTTGTCGAGGTTGTCGTTGTGCTTGATTCCCCTGAGGCTGTTGTGGTTGTTGTGCTACCTGTGTCTCGGAGCTATCTGGCAAGCTGGCATTAGAAACTTCATTTGTTCCATCTCGAGCTTGACCTCGACCATGACCGCGTCCTCGGCCTCGGTGAGAACCTCGGCCAGGTCCTCCTCGCCCTCGTCCGCGAAACCGTGAGTGTCCTCTGGTGCTGTTTTCTGAGCTCGCCACTACAGGAGAAATGACTGCGGCCTCGCCGGCGCTCATGCTCGTCTCGGAATTGCTCGTCCAAGGCTCTCGAAGCGACGTAGTGTGTTTGTTGTTGATGGGCTGCTTAATATTTAACGGCGACTCGCGATTTTCCAGGCGCTTTTTAAACAAAAGATGATAGAAAATGCAAAAGGTGAATAGTCAGAAGAAAGAAAGCGAGCAAAAGACGATCAATGCGATTCCAGTGGTAGATAAAGGTGGTGGGGATAACAACAAGAGCAAGAGCCCAAAAGATTCTGACGATTTTTCTACAGGTCCCCACAGCGGCATGCCCACTGATTGGTTGGAGAGCCAGGCGGTGGCGGCAGCGGGTGGGCTCCCTTCTGGATTGGGCTTAGCGCACATGACTCACCAAGACTAATTGTGTGTCAATTGGAGCTAGCCTAATATGGACTAGAGTCTATCATAGCTTTAGGGTTATACTACATAGTAGAGATACTCCGTATTTTAAATACAGAACTTACGTATTTTTGCGTATGAATGATTACGTATTGACATGTAACAAGTAGCCCTCTCCAAGCATACACGCTTGAGTAAAAGAGTGTGAATTATGCCTATCATGGCACCAGATTGGCAACTCAGGTTCTCTGATATTGCAACCATAATGCAACCTAAGTGTTCGGCTGAAATCAAAAGCTCTTAACGAATACCCTCACTACTCGAGTCCTTTTCTTTCCATCTATCGTCTCCTCACACCAGATAGTGTGGTTGGACTTCATATCAGTGGCCTGTTTTATTCTAACGAGAATATAGCTATGAAGAACAGTCTACCTAGGTAAGTGATCTATGCACATGTCACCTCCGCACTTGCAGGAGAAATATCCAGACCCTCGACACAATCCTGGCTGTCTCCGACTGTAACAACAGCAAGCTCTCCAGTGCCACACACAATCCCATCGCCTTCCTGTTCGTAAAACTTGATTTGCAATGACGTTCCTTCTGGGCAGTCGTCTTCCCCGGTATAATATAGTTTATAACTTGATAATGGCCATATGTCGAATCCCACACAGTTGTATGTTGCATCAAATGTACCGGAATCAACTTCTAGGCCACAACTGGAGCCATAAAAGCCTTGAAAAGTAACATTGTATGCCGAGACAATGACGGGGCTTGTCACAGCTGCAGCCCAAAGAAGATTCTGTTTATTGGAATACTCTCAGCATGTCTGGATCTAGCCAGAAAACTGATTGTACTACGTACCTGGAAAAGTTTATTGGCCATTTTGAATGACCGTATTCTGGCACTTGGCGATCTGTGGATTGGGATTGCTCTTTGGTTGTTGAAGAAGTTGAAAGTATCGCGATGAAGAACAGATCATGGTAAGGTGGCAGGAATGTGATCACTATTTATACACAGAGCTCTCATGTATTACGGAGTATAGTTGACAAGGATATTGCCAGCCAAGTAAGTTAATACATGTAGCAGCGGATAATTGCAAAATAACGTATGGATATTTGAATGAAGTACTCATATGATCCTTTGGTGACTAGCAAGATCTGACTGGGATGGTTAGGTGAAGCTGAACATCCTTAAATGCCGAATGTCACCAGAAACTCCGTTCCGCCTGTGCATATCCGCCTGGGAGACTACATGCTGTCGGCCCCTCCCCGACACTCTGTAGCTAGCTATAGCCCAGGTGCGACTGTCCAGGTTCGTGAGGTGATATGTTGAAACTGGGGTATTATAAAAGTGATTATTAGGTGAATAGCGATGTTCCGCGGTGTTTTCGAACCAACCTTTTTATTGCCGAGCAAAATGACTACGGTTACAACTTACGACTGACAAGTCTGAAAGATCTCACTAAGCCTAGTATGGGAAATGCTATACGTACTTCAATGTATACAATGTTTAGCGTTATAGTATGTACGTAAAGTGTTGATTTTTTACGTATATGATTTGAGTGACTGCTTTTTCTATTTTGGGCATCGACTAACCAAATCAATTATTGATATATTCAAGGAATGTATCATATTCAGCATTTGCTACGACACATCCATTGATATCCGCATGAGAAACTTCTTTTCAGCACTCAAAGCATTCTCCTTTGTATTCTAATCATCATTAATCTCCCGACGGCGCTCCACGATGATTCATTCCGAATCCGATTCCATTTCTGCTTCGTCCGCTGAAGGGCCCATCTCTGGCGCACCCAACGATATTCCATAAGCACTTCATCATGACATATTTATATATGCACTTACAGCATGAAACAACGCGTTGGTGTGCAGCCGTGCCTCCATACGCTGCAAATGTCCCTCCACGCGTTGCAAGTGTACCTCGCATAGCAGACTGTTTATAGCGTCTACCAGAGACATCTTCGCTGAAGGGGTGGCCGCCACTTGTTCGTAGTATGCCTCGACGATGAGGAAACTGATAAACCTTTGGTTTTAACAAGCGTATCCACCGAATGTAGTCAGACCTCCCGTTCCGCCACAGCGTCGGTGAACGAACCAGACTGCCAGAGCTTTTGCACCTTGACAAACCCCGCCTTCGATTCTTCTGGAATGGGAATACAATGTTAGCTCAGGTTGAAACACCGAATGCACTTGTCAATTGTGCCATGTCTAGCACAAAAGTGAAACCTGGAACCAATCAATCTCGCACACCGTACTCAAGGATTCTCCGCCCAGATCGGATCTCGAGGATCTTTTGATGGTAATGTTGTTATCGTTACTGATGGGGTTGCTCCTTTACAGTCCGTCTGCTTTAGTTTGACAAGGAATTTTCGTGAATATTTGGCAACGGCATCCCGTTCCTCGGCTGGGATCCCTTCATAGGATAGAAGCTCCCATGCGGTCTCTTCTTGGCCATTTTCGCCAAGTGTTATTGATGGAATTTTCACAATGACCTCTGATGTACGTCGAGAGGCTGCCTTGTCCTCCGGGCTGGTAAGGAGTCACCGATTCGCCTTCTCTTATGTCCCGGCTGAACGACGTCCTCCGCCTCCTTTTTACGCTCCCAATGGTCATCATCAGAGTCCTGTTGTATTATATTAGCAATCTGCTTTGATAGACTGCGTCTGTAGTATATGTATGGGCGAACCATACGGAGGGCATGGAGGGAACGTATTCGTCAGCCCAATCAATCAAAACCAAAAATCAGCATATTAGCCCATCCATGAGAAATGTGCCAGGGATGAGCTCCAGGATCGGATTGTTGGGCTCTTTACAGAATGAACCATGTCGTCTTCTCATTCTACCGCAGCTGGTTGTTTGAAAGAGGCGCTTAAATGCTGAGTTCGAGTAGGATAACGTTGAGAGGCATGACGACTCGTGCGGGTGGAACTTGCTACCTAACGACACCTTGATAAATAAAGTCGTGAATGAAACGAATTCGGTTGGCTTACGCCATTCCTGAGATTTTTACCCATTTTTGAGTGATTCCAAGGTCGGTTATCATTCAAAAACGAAAGAGAAGCTGTTTGGGGCCTAGCCAGTTGCCAGTTAGCATTTTTCTTCCCACCCCCCCCTTATCCAACCCTAATTCAAGCATCTGTGTGCCAATAACAACTTACTTTACTGTGTGTGGCAGTGCTCGTTCCTATCTCAATGAGCTAATCCACGAAATAATAAGCATGAGAAAAGAAAGAAAAAGCACTTCTTAGATGGCCCCAAAGCCCTCGTCGGTGCCTAACTAGGAAATCATGATGGCAAAGAAGGATATCCCTGTCAAGTTAACCTATCATCAAAGGGCTTAGGACTCAATCAAAATTACGGAAAGGTCCTGTACGAAGCCTTATTACTTATAGGGAAATTCTAAGAAGGTGATGGTGTAAAATAAAGAGAATCCGATGACACGTATATTGATTGTATCAGTCTCAGAAAATCCAAATTCTTGCAAAATACACGATGTGGTAGCGATACATGAACCGTCTTTTGAAATCATGAAAACAATTACTTTCGTGAGTATGCTCTCTCAAAAGGAAATTCTACATCGACATAATCTGCGTTGAATCCAACCGTTCGCCCTCAAGGTTTATGCCAGGGGAGGCTCAACAAGAATCGTCTCTGCAACACTGGGAACGCCATTGAGCATGGCGAATAGATGCCAGTAACCAGGAAGCAGCACGCCAGGATCGCGCGGCAAACCAAGAGTGAACAGAGTTGATGTGGCAGCTTGTGGAGACACGTTCACCCGACGTTGATCAGTGTTGACTGTGTGTGTCGAACTGGCCATGCGGACCATGGAAAACGTGAGCTTTTGGTATGACTCGACGGGCCTTAGGAGTGTCACGTTAAGAGTCTGACCCACTTTGAGGATGGGGTTGGCGACATGGGTGATGATGGGGCGTGTTGCTGGCGTGACGCCATCGGCCTCGAAAAAGTAGGGTGGTGTATAGATATGTGCATCCGGATGATTGACGTCGCACTTCCAGGGGCAGAGGCCGCCACCGCCAACGAATACGGTGGCATTGGGTAAAAGAAGTGCGGTGCTGTGGTAATTCCGTGGTGTTGGGAGTGCAGGCATTTCGGTAAATTTCTTCGTCTTGGGATCCCACATCTCCGGGATCATGCTGGAGTTTGTGTCGGTAAAAACAATCGGATGAGTCTGACCACCGATGACAAAAACTTTGCCATCTGGTAGAATAACGGAGTTGGCGAATGCACGGGCAGAATGCATATTGTCAAGTGGTTCGACATTCACGGGCTCTCCAGGCTTGCGCACAGTGACGAGGTGGGCATTGGAAGTAGCCCGACTGTCGTTGTATGAAGGAGCACCACCCAAGGTAAGAATCTTGCCTTTTCCAGCATCGTACAGGATGGCCGTACCGGTCATGGCGTCAGTATCATTTGCTCGGGTTCCGGCAAAGGTGGTAGATCCATTACCACGAGTGTCGTACCAGTGCATCTTGGCGCTAGGTCCAGCTTGCAATACAGAGCCATTGGACCATGCAAATAGCCAGGCGTGATTGTCCGAGCGATATAGACCGCCGGCGTCGTTGGTAAGCATGGGTTCAGATGAGCATCCAGGCAACATTGTCCAGCTGTCAGCCTCGGGATCGTAGATCTCTCCGTTTTTGCCGCCAATTCCACCACTAAAAGAACCTCCAATAGTAAAAATGCGTCCGTCGGTAATAGTGGTAGAAGCTTGATAGCCGCGTGGTATTCGCATATCAGATGCAGCTTTCCAAGACTGACCATCAAAGATACTAGTCTTTTCTTCGGTGTCGCCACCGGAAACAATGATATTGCCCTTGAAGTCTAGACTGATTCCAGGACAGAACATGTCGTGCTCGGTATGATCAATCGAGTAGTGGCCAACTGTGCCGTCGGTGAGGTTGTAGATGGCTGTTTGAGTAACACCAGATGCATCGACACCAAAGGATTCGTTCTTGTAGGCAGACCAAACTACCAGATCACCAGTCTTTGGGATCATAGAAACAGCAACGGGGATGAGAGGGAAGTCAATGCGTTCACTCCAGGGGTGTGTGGCATTGGTTGCGGAGTGCTCGTAAGAGACAGCGCCAATGATGAGCCCGAAGGTAACGAAGAAAGCCTGAAAGGCATGCATTGTGAGATTGGAGCTTGCAATGGATGTGGGTTATGAAGGGTGACTGATTGTACATGTATCAGAATAATTTGAAGTTGTGTATGGCTTGTTTGAGCGGGACGGGCAATTGAAGCTTGTGTGTCAGAATGCGTTGAGACGAATGTAGACTGTTTGAACAAGAAGAGTGAGTAACTGAAGAAAGAAATGAAGAATCAATGCATGCCGACGCTAATATACACCTCGGAGTTTCAGTCAACAACTTCGAATTGACTTTCCAATTGGGATATCTGCCTACGCAGCACCAAGGTGATCAGGCTACACCCCCAATGCACTGCTCTGTTTGTGGATTGTGTTGCTGACTGATGGGAACCATGGTTCTGAGAGAGCTCTGTGGCAAAGAGCGCTTCAGAGAAGACCAGTAGCCTAGAATTGTGGTCATATTGCTGTCACAAGGGAGGATAAGCGAAGATGTTCGCAGTTTCCAAGGTTGGAGTTGAAGAAAGAGGTTGTTGCCTGAATGATCTCCAGGCGACAAGAAGGCACCCACCCTGGAGCCAGGCATCCACTTGATGCCTGAACCGTTATATTGATAACTTCACAATTCACAGTGTCACACACAGTAGGGTATTGTGATTGTTCAAGTATATTCTGCTGGACAAATTGAGTCTTGCATATCGGAAAGTCGTAGAATAAAACATCACAGCCAAACCCGCGTACAGAACAGTAGAAAGGTGCATGTACAAGTAAATTGGCGAGTATCACCAGTCGAATAAGTTGACTTATTCCGTCGATACAGTGGTTGGATCAAGGTTTCTCCTTCTCGCTGCTGCCTGACCCCTTGTCACTCCCCTCGGTAGATTTTGCGTCATCGTCCGGACCAGAAGACAGTGGCAAAAAGAACCTCGAAAGCACTCCGCCCAAGAATCTTTGGTCAACCCATTTGATGAATGAATAAAAGAGCCAGCCCCATCCCCACATGAGGAAGCCCGAGCAGCCCGTCACCAAAAGCACGGGGCCGAGAACCAGTAGCGACAAAATAGCCCAGAGCAAGATTGCAACAGCGGCAAAAATAAACACGCCAGCCATAAATACTAACAGAGGGACACCACAACAGATCAATTGGCAAATAATAAAAGTCGTTGCCATGGGGCGCGACATGGCCGACTTGTAGATAGCTTCTTGGCGCTGTTGCGGCAAGTATCGATTGATGAAGTCCTTGACCGTAGACTCAAACTTGTCCATCAGCCACTGAAACATGAATGAAATCGATGGGATGGACACTTGAGGCATCTCCTGTGCCTTCTTATCGTTGGCTCTGTCATTGTCGGGAAACTCGCCGGGCACCGAGACTCCCGTAAGGTCTTTGGATGTTGTGTCGGCATGCTTCTTGGTTTGCTTGACGGTTGAAGAGACGTCGCCCTTTCTGGCAGAGTCTACTGTCTTGTTGAGGTTGCCTCTGGTGCTACCGACACCTTTTGTGACTGTATTGAGCGACATGTTGGTCCCGTAGAGACTTTGAGACGATATAGTTTGAGGGTAAAACAATACACCCCGTTAGTGTGTAACTAGAAAAAAATAGGTAATAGTGACACACCGAGAACTGAGAAGAACATGTCGGAGAATATAAATTATCAGCTGGCCTTCTTTCCTATATTCTTGTTTACTGCAAGACTGGAGTGGCTGATGACGTAGTGTGCCTGATAAGATAAGCTTATCGCGTCATCCCGCCACCACGCCTGTTGCATCAAATCGATGATGTCTCTACATTTTCAAAGCATCTAAATAAATATTCGAATCGAAATTGTTGATTCTTATCTGGTACGTAACTCATCATTACATCCTTTTCTCATCACTCCGTCGCAAACCACGCATGCCGTATATCTCAAAGATTGTTATAAGTCTGACCACAAGGCCCCGCGATATTTCCCGTGCTTCTGAATGCAGGATTCGTGTCCTGTTCATACGTCAAGCCATTAAAAATACCTGCCGGACAAGCCGCGCTGACTTGCTCTCCAGATGCTGATCCCGCGAGCGACGAGTTGGTAGCCAGCGACACTACACATCCTTCGTAGCTATACCAATATGCCTGGATACAATTGGCGAGCTCAAAGAAGCAGGCATTGCAGCAGGCTTGGGCGGATGCACCTTCGGTCGTGCTCGACACATAGAAGAGGCTATTCTCGGTCGAAAAGTTGCTTGGGAGCGTTGCGTTGCCATAGGGCAAGGTAGGTGTCAGAGATGGGAACGGACTGGCGCAGGGATAGAGAGTGCTGGTTGTTGTTGGGGCTGCGATAGTGGTCAATTCGGTGACGGTGCCAGTGACCGTTGGATGACTTTCTTGCTCTTCTGCGCGCTTGTTTTCTGCGGCCGCGGCTGCCGTTGGAGAGGGTGTTGAGGATGGAGGATTGCCCGATAAAAATGTATATGCCGTACTGACTGAGCCGGTGGTCACAGTGGAAGTTGTAGTTGTCAAGACAGTAGAGGTGAAGGCTGCTCCCGGAGCGGATAGAGCGGAAGCGAAAATGCCACTCCAGGCAAGAACTGTGTTGAGCTTCATTTTCGGTATTGTGTATTTCGACGTAAGTGGATTGTTTGTGATGAAGACAGGCGATAGGCAATAATTGCCGATGAAGCGGTGTTTGTTCGATATATAAGCACTGGACATGTACCCGAATAACTATTAATAAATAGTGATTCTCATTTTGTGTAGGTATTCCGGCCTAAATTCTAAAAAAAAGTATAAGACATGTTTTACCCACGTCATCGTTGTTCCGATGGTCCATGGCCAGCATAGGCAAGCACAATCCATACATAGCCCCGAATAAAGAAATGCTCGGTACATATACTGGGGTTATATCCATAAAGGATCGATCCGTCTGCTGGTCTCACGTGTTTGTACGCTGGATTTGACGATCTTTGAAGATCATTAGTGACTAATCTAAGACAAGCAAACTGTACAGCCAGTAGTAGGTAACACAACTCTGTGTCTCTGATGCGAGATATTCGTACAACAGGCATTGTATCTTGTGATCAATCAATTCGTCAATATTTGTAAGACAGTATCGGCATCATGTCTATATATGCTTCTAGTCCCTTCGGCAAGAACAATGTGTACATACTGGAGAACGACTGCATACGGAGATAGCGGAGAAAAAATATGGTGGTCTTGGTGTCCTACGCTGATTCGTCTGATGGGGCACTGGGCCGTGTAGATCATAAGCCACATTACGCCACCATACATAAATAGCTGTAAATTACAATACAGTAATACATACAAAGTGTATCGAAACGGTTCAATATTACATACACACTGACGTTTAGTAACCCTAAACTGAGTCATCTCTTCTCTGGCCAACACTCTGTTGTTATACACGGGCACCAACCCCTACCAAAATGACCGCCATATAATACCCCACAGCTATGACTATGCCTAGAGCGAGGCTGGCTGACAGGAAGAATATCGCCTCAATGACCCGGAAGCCTGTTGTATGTATGATTGCATTCTCGCGTTTGGTCTTCCGATCCAAGTCTGGGTTGTATTTCATTTCGAACCGGGTACCTCCTTTTAACCCACCGTCGCTCTCGATGATGGCCCAGTATAGCATGCGCCGAGTATACTAAAAATATCCAGTCAGGAAATATCGGAGGATAGGAATCTGCCGCTCACCTGAATGATGAATCTGTCAACAGCTGGTATGATTCGTTGGGCCCTTGCCATGGCTATTGAAAATACACAACAGCCAGCAAATGCAATATAAGACAGGAAACCAGGTCTTCCTAGATCCAGCTGATCACACAACTCATGTCCATTGAGCCATCGGCTTCCTGCCTCAATGAAACCCCGGGAAATCGCGAGCGGCGCAGGTAAATTTTCAACGCAACGAACAAAATTATATGCAACCACCTTGGAAGTTTCCGTCAATTTCAATTCGTGTGCATAACAACTCTGCATAATGGCCTTGGCTGACTCCGGTGTTGAGAAATAATCCGGGTTTACCCCAATGATATGACTGATATAGCGAAACACGGCCAGGTAATCTCGTATCTCATCTGGACGTGGTTGGACTCCCATGTAGGGTAGTTGTAAAAACATAGGGTTGCAAGCAAATGTAGTAATTGAGTGGATAGAATCCATTGTGTTAACTGGTCTGCCATACTCGGCTTCATTATAGTAATCCGGTCGACGACTAGCCAATTCCGAGATTCGCTGGCGAACTGATGAATGAAGTAAACGTACGCGAATAGTCGATTTGAATCCTTCTCCACCAGGCTTCATCGAGTTTATATCATGCGTAACTTGGAGTAGCCATTGAAAGGTTTCCAGTAGCCGATTCCAGAGGACTCTTGTAGAGAATCCCCCGGTACGAACGAGGACTTCCACAACGCCAGTAGATGCTGAGTTCTCACATACAAAACCCTGTAATGCAAATCCAGCTATATTTGCCAAGGCATATCGATAGAAAAACTCTTGTCCACGTGCGAGTTGTGCCCAGTCGACCCATTCTGGAATGGTGTGTGTCTCACGCCAGAATTGGCTCAAGATGTCATCTTGATTGTGATACTTCTCAAGCAGTTCATATAGATCGCCTTTTTTACTCTGTTCTTTTTTGATAGTAAGAAGCCTTTTGAGAGTTTTGGCACCCAGCTCGTCATACTCATGTCGCAAATCTCTCATTGTGCCGGGATCAAGATGTTGATCTGTCCAGATGAATTTGTGAGACCATTTTTGAAATGGCTTTCCTACACATAATTGCTTTCCAATATCCATGATAACTCAGGGAACGAAGTGTCCGGAAATTTATAATACTGTATGTCGGTGAAGAGACTGAATTGATGAAAAGATTGGAGTAATTTTCTTGCAGTTTATGGATCAATATAACTTTAACTATTTTCATGGCACTGGGCTATAAGACAATAAATCGGCTCGATATCTCTTGGGGTTGTCAAATTATATGTAGGTAGTACGCCAGCGAAGTTAATGTGAAAGGCTATCATGGGTACCTTGTTTGTAGCGGCCTTGGTATGATCAAATCTCTTTGTCTAATCTCCTCGAAACAAAGAAAAGGGACAAAGAAAATGTCAAAAATAATGATTGTTGAACAAAGAACTTTTATGATTTCATCATATCAACAAAGAAGAAAGTTCGAGCAAGTGTCCGAAATAGCTTCATCTCTACGTAGGTGATCAGACAATCTTTGTATGAAAAATCGAAGAGAAGAACCTTGGAGGGTGTTATATGGTGTACGAAAGTTCAACCAAAAGCCAATTAGGCCGAAGTTATTTTATCTTGTCACCCCAAAAGTTGTTTAAATGTAACATGCAACCACCAAATACTGGCCAGTGTAACGATTTGTTTCGAACAAGTAATCCATACACCAATGTCCGCGATGACTCAAATGCAAAGTCATCAGACATCAAATCCACAGGTTGTTGACAGTACTGTTGATGTGGTACTTCCCGAACTTTTTAGACTTTTCTTATCGGAACAACCCCGAGTCAACCCTCATTATGATTTGGTCAAAAAGGAATCTGAAGCATGGTTTGTCAAGTAAGCAACAGGCTCTCGCACTTTTTCTCAACTTTTGATTCTGATTGAGTGTTTAGGGAATGCCAGCTTGGTGACCACCTCAGGCGCATTCTTGATAAAACGGATTTCTCGTACTTTTGTGCTGTAGCCGTTCCAGATGCTGGAAGGATCGAATTGAGGACATTGTGTGATTGGGGAAACTGGGTATCATCCTGAGTATTCAAGGGTCGTATAGACATCTGATGGGCACTTGCTGATTATAGTTAAATGTAGGTTTTCCCGTTCGACGATTGTACGTCCTAGTCTGAACCAACACGGAAGTAGACATATCAGGCTGACAATAAAATGCTTAGTATTTGATAACGGCGCACTCAAAGACGACCCATACAAAGCGAATAGTGTCATTAATGCCCTCCTGTCAGATATGGGCCGTGGTGTGGGCCGGAATATTTGTACGAACGGGCGAGATCAGTTACCCTCACATTTGCAGGCGCTCTTGGATGTCCACAAGTCCGTTTGGAGAAGGATAGTACAGAGCTCTTCTGTAGGCGTTCAAGATCGATTCGCTGACTCAATACGTGACTATTTGGAGGGAACCATCAGGCAAGTGTACTGCAGGTCTCGGAACCAAAATCCAACGTTCGAGGAAACGTTTGCTATGAGACGAGGCTCAGCTGGAGTTTCGCCATTGTTTGCCCTAGCAGAGTAAGATTGGGAGCTTGGTGTTGTTATGAATATATGCTAACCTGCGTTTAGATATGCACTCAAGCTAGACTTACCTGATAAGGTGTTTGAAAATGAAAGTATCAAGGAGATTCAGCGTATTGGCGTTGACTTCGTCGTAATGTAAGATATCCTCGGGGTTTGTGGGAAATGTATAGCTTACCTAGGTATTGAATAGTCATAACGACATCCTGTCATATTGTAAGGAGGAGGTGAGTCTTTCCGGGCCTATTTAGCGGTCAAGAAAACAACGAATACTTATAAGATATAGGCAGAAGAAGTCCCACACAACCTCGTTGCAATAACTCGGTATCAAATGCAGTCATTCAACCGTCAATCCCGCCATGCGCAGGATGCTTTTGACATTGTCGGTAATATCCTGAGCACATTGTACAAGCGGTGGTTTCTTGCTCTTGCAGAGTTGCCGTCTTGGGGTGAGCGTGTCGATGCAGATGTACAGAAATACATTGCCAGTGTGAGAGCCATCGTCATGGCAAACTTGAACTGGAGGCAAGTATTCTCTATTCCATTTGGTTGGCTATGAATTGTAACAGCCATAACTAATCAATTGGTAAAGTTTTCGGTCCGAGAGGTATTTCGGCTCACGCGTTTCTGAGGTGCGGAGGACACGAATTGTGCGTGTTTTAAAGCGATTGCCTGATATTTGTTGTTCGTCATAGGTTGCCATTCCCATATCTTGTCATTGTCCTCTTGAAAAGAGTTGAAGAATAAGCATGAAGGCTGATAGAATGATGCTGAGGCTTATACGGCAGTCGATACAAACAAAATGATCTCCGTACATAAGTTAGGGCTAACTGTAGCCCTGTTCTGAGTACATATTGCTTGCTGGTTCGTCACATGCAAATGGAGGTGACGATACACTCACTACACGTAAATGACAATACACGACAAATTACAGCGATAGATACGTATATACGTGCAAATATGTCAATATGTATCCATCCATGGATCCTAAGCCAATGCTTGTTCAGTATTTATTGACGATCAAATAACCCTAAATCGAGGTAAATAGTCGCTAACTTATGAAAACTTGCACTCGCACCTCGTTACTCCAACCAGCATCCAATTTTAGCGCCTTCCATGCCCGGAGAACGTCTACCGCGAGGACATTGTCCCGATCCTTCCACACGGTCTCTCTTGGCACCGCGAGCCCTGAAATCATGACCATGACATGTTTATCAATATCTCTACTTTCCAGCGAGGAATGATAAATTCCAAGTACGCCTAGGGCCTTGAGATTTACGTCAAACTTCAGTCGTCCACTGTCGACGACTGTGATATCTGAAGTGACTACCGCAGCGATACCTGTCATCTTGCCGATGAGGCCCAACACAGCAACATGGGTCAGCAGGGATGTCATCGAGGATGATGTCGAGGAACAGCCACGGCTTCCTTCAAGTGTAAATGTGCGGAGAGGATATGCGGTCAATATCTCCCAACCCTTGTTTGCAAGGGTCACAGAAACTAGAGAATGTGCGCTAGTTGGTGTCATAATATCGCTGATAACGCCAGTCAAATGTGATCGAACTATGTAGCTAGCATAGCCATCTGTATCTTCGTGAACTGGAAATGAGGAGCTTGAATTTGCCGTGGTTGTATCGATGCCCGGGAATATATTAAGTGGAACAATGGTGGAAACATCTGCAGGGCCGATATTGAAAAGACCAAGAATACCGCTTCCGGTGCGAGCCCAGCCGCTGTATGTCCCGATGCGGAGTATATTTCCTTCATTGTAGTTGTGGTAGACATCCAAAGTGCGACCTATAACACTTGGACGGAGTATGATCGTGGTATCTCGCGTTGTGGGTGCCGTTATTTGGTTGATCAGTTCGATATCATGCTCACCCGGCTTGTCGGTTATGTAAATTGGTCCACCTGATACAGCTCTGGCAGCAGCATGAAACGAAGCGTATGGATGACTTGTTTGAAACATGTCCCAATCAGGAATAATATTCAAGTGTGCCGACAACAGTGAATTATGAGCATTACAAAATACGTGCCAAGGATGGGAATCCGCGATATCTGGAAAGAAGTCATCGGAGTTACGAACGAGGATGCTGGGCTTGTTGGTGGGTATATGAGAGTGAAATACGAGCTGCGGTGTCATTGACATGCATGAGATGGCACGAGTGCTGAAGTATCTGAGTGAAGCAATTGTCCACGCCTAAGAACGTTAGCATTTTCCGTCGCAAGGTACTAATCAACGCTTCGCACGCCAGTACATACATCTTGATACGATGAGATGAACCTCTTTCGGTCCTCTGCACTGACCAGCAAATCAATGTAAAATTGGGCGTCTGTCTTTACGGCATCAATGCCAGCCGAGGTGAGAAACGAGTAGAAATCATCGTAGAATTGATTGATATCATCAGGATCAATCGCTAGCATTCTACCGCCAGCAACGGCATCCTTCCTGTCAACCTCTTTGAGCTTGTACTTTTGCGCCAGGTCCCCTTCTGGAGATATACCACCCCAATAACCCATAAGGGCATGCCAGACTGCAATATGTCCAATATTCGGATGCCGCTGCCGTATGACGCTGGTTGTATGCCGTAGACCCAAAGGAAACCCTTTTGTGTTAGCTTCAAAGCTCTTCCACGCACGATGCCATTGTTCTTTGCCTTCATTATCAAGCGATTGCCAATTGTCGTCAATAATCAGATTTACTACCTGTATTCCGTGGGACTTTAATGCATCAAGAGCCTCAAGTATTTTCTCTTCGGTCAAATTCTGACCGAGCGCATTCCAAGTGCAGTATGAAAGGCCTTCGTACCAGTCAGCAAGCCACTGAGCACGAGCATCGTCTCCTACGATGACCATGTCGTCGCTAATGGGGGAGCCAGGTTCTGGCGGCAAGTCGGATACAGCAGGTATTTCAACTGCAGCACTTGAATCTCGAACAACTTTTCGAGCTTCGTAAATCAGCGAGCATATACACTCTTCGAAGGTCTCTGCGACGGATGCAAGTATTTGAAATTGTGCTTCCTCTGTATTTTCATTTCTGGCCTTGGCCACGATGTCCCCATCTTCCCCAGACGCAAAGAGTGTGAGAATGTCGTTAACACCTGATACGGCAAGAAGGACCAGGTTTAGACCATCCGATCTTAGAAAGGAACAGAGCATAGCGTCCTCTGTTAATTTGAATATCTTTTCTCCATGCCTTGGAGCGAGCCAAGGACTCCACACCCGTACTAATGAAAAGTAGCGTAGATATGATTTGGGTATGCCGAGGGATACTCGAGCTCTTCCTGATGTCTCGCCTTCTGCGGGTGGTGCAGTTCCTGTGATGCTCCACAGTAGCGTGTTTGGTGTTTCACTTTTCTTTGCTTGGACTTCCAGTTGAGTCGATAACCCTTCAATATATTCACCAATTTCATCTCTCGGCGAGTCTCCAGCAGCAGACTCCAAAGTAGTATTTATATTGGACAGTATCAGACGATTCTTCTCGCCAAAGACTACCTCTCCGTCTTTGACATATCTCCTCTGATTTGCCCATTGCCAGTCTGTATCGTGTCCTGTCCTATACCGAACTGTGAATGTACCTCTCCCAGCAGAACACGGCAACTCCAGCTCTGCAGAGTATAAATAATGGTGATAGTTTTGTACATCGTCTGTGTTTCCGATAACTGTGGGTTTGGATGACGATTTCGATCTCGTCAGCGGGAGGGACGTCCAATGTTCGTTTTGTAGGATATTATGCCATATCTCAACTTCCCAATCTTGTTCTGGAAATGAGGTGCTCGACGAAAGAATCACAGTGAATTGAATCTATGACGATACCGACGTCAGCGTTATGCTTCAGCCTAAGAATAGAACCGTGCCCACCTTGTCCTCAGACACTGATACCGATTGCTGCGATCTCTTCAAGCATGTCACCTCGCCCAACGGTGGATAACACGCAACTCTGGCAAACAGCGACATCTGGGCTGGTCTGATGAACTTGGCCTGCAAGACTCGGCCGCCAGATGACGAGGGATGGGTCACGGAGAGGTTGTCGGACGTTATAGACATTGTGAGAGCGGATTTCAGCCTCTTTCGGTCAGCCAGTCTATCAATACTGACGAATACGAGTATATCGACTATTGGCCAGACAAGATGAGTATGTTGAAGAGGAGAAGGAACGAGGGAGTTGTTACTGCGTGTTGTGACAGCTCATGCGGAGAGTCGACGGCGGTCTGTGCTCCTATTGGCCAGAGCTGCGGGGCTCTTGTCGATAAGATGTGACGTATCTTATCGCGCTCACCGCCCTAGGGCTTTTTTCTCGTAGCCCTAATAACCCAATAACCCTAGGTAGTCTTTCGGTAAGTTAATCTATGCCAGATTGCCCGTGCGATGAGGACATTTATATCTCACCATGACATTCTGGACATCATCAGTCATGACATTGTAATGACATCAAATTCGGGAAGGAGTCATGTCTACGTCCGGTACCGATAGAAAGGTAGATTAATCTATTAATTCTACCCAGCCCGCCTTCAAATAGTCACGCATGACACCATTTTAAATTAGGAAAACGACAAGTTCGTTGATCAATCTTTGAAAACATCAAGACTACATAATGGCAGAAGTAGCAAAGTAAGTGTGTCCTGCCTTCGACTGAATGCCTATCACCAGTCTCACATGAGCCCAAAGGCCAGTGTATACCACTGAGTACAAGCCTCACTCCAGTGAGAAGATGAAGGCAGCTCTCTGGATGGGCCCGAAATCGATCGAGCTGGGTGAGGTACCCAAGCCCACCATCACCGCACCTAAGGACGCCATTGTCCATATTACCCACTGCACCATATGTGGTTCGGATTTGCATATGTATTCTGGCGATCTGAACAAGGCCATGAAAAAGGGGTTAATTATGGGTCACGAGGCTATTGGCATTGTTGAAGAAGTTGGACCTGAAGTCAAGAACTTAAAGGCAGGAGACCGGGTGGTCATCTTGCCGGTCATTGCGTGCGGAGAATGCTTCTACTGCAAGCGCAGGGAATACTCTCTCTGCGACCAAACTAACCCGTCCAAGGAATTGGAGCTGATGTATGGGCACCGCTTATCCGGTATATTCGGCTATTCCACGATAACGGGAGGATACCCTGGCAACCAGGCTGAGTACTGCCGCGTCCCTAACGCGGATCTCACCTGCGTTAAGACACCGAAGGAAATTGATGCTAAGAAGCTGGTTGCCCTTGCGGATGTGACACCTACTGCATGGCACGGCTGCGAGCTGGCGGAAGTGGGTGAAGGTGATGTCGTTGGCGTCTGGGGTTGTGGTGTAATCGGCCTCTCAATCCAACGCTTGGCGAAATTTCGTGGAGCCCGGAAGGTTTACGCAATTGACAAGGACGCGAACCGGCTCGAAATTGCGAAGTCTTTTGGCATGATTCCCGTCAATGTAAACGAGCACCGGGATCCGGCAGATTACATTCTATCTGTTGAACCGAACGGTCTGGACCGCGGTATTGAGGCTAGCGGTTTTAGGAGTACAAACTCTGCAGCTCACGCTACCATGAAAGCACTGGGTATTGAGGGCGACAGCTCGGACACTGTCACCGCGGTGATCAAGGCAACACGGAAAGGCGGAAACGTCGCTCTAATTGGCGACTTCTTCTTTACAACTAACAACTTCCCAATTGGAATGTTGATGGAAAAAACCATCACCCTGCGCGGTGGGCAGCTCTTTGCTCAGAAGGTAAGATTTTCATGCCCTTCTGCTGTGATATACCACAAGAAGAGATTAAACGAAGGAAGCACAGCTCTCCGAATACAGACGCCACTAACTATGCCGTGTGAATCTTCTAGTACTTCCCATTCCTTCTAGACATCGTTGTCGAAGGCAAATACGACCCCTCATTCATCTTTACGCACGAAGGTAGTCAACCTGAGCATAGGGCTCGGGCCTCTCCCTAGTTCCCTGTCGTATCATAAAAGTCATTGGCACCCTCAACTAATTCTTCTTCTCCAGACAATCTTGAGAACATCTCGCAGGGCTATGACGCATTTTTCAACCACACAGTGCCAGGAGGGTTGAAAGTGTGCCTTGCGACAGCCTTCGGCCGGGCACAGAAGTGAGAGAAGGGCGTGCACTGCCTACTTTTAAACTTCTGATCTTTCGAGAAATTTACGTAAAGCTCTATTTTCAATATGTATTCGAAATTAAAAGAGCTTATGCTCTTCATAACCCCCATTAGATAATAGACATCTGGGCGCTCGTTGGTTATGCTGTATTTCGCGTTATTTGAGAGGTCCCCCCTCAAAAGGTTGACAATGTCCTGCCTTGAAGGAAGGAGACAGCGCTCCAGCCAGTAGCTGTCGGATTAGTCAGGTTATTCAGGCCAATCCTTAGTGGCTTGGTAGAATCATGAAATATTGGAGATGACTAGCAAGATTTTATGCATTGACAACGATATTAATATCATATTCATACTATCAGAAGATTATGCTCTTTTCCAAAGGCTGCTAGCAGCAAGCAATCATCAGAAAAAGGCCCAATTATAGATAATGAGTGGAGCATAGCAAGAGTTATAGTGTAAATTTACAACAAATTTGATGAGGGAACAGAAGAAAACAAGGAATCAATTATCAGGAGCATGAATCATCTCAACGCAAGTCATACGAAGATGATGTATTAGCCTCTCAAAACAGGAAACTTAAAACGAGCACTTAGCTTCTAATGAGTTAAATGCTTTGAAAATACAAAAGAGATGGCCTAAGTCCTACCTTTACTACGTAGTGTGCTAACTAGTGGATATATGGGGGTCAGATTTAGCGTGTTATAACTAGACCTCCGCAACGACGCAAGTCCCATGGGACTGCCCATGGACATCCCTAACCCTAAGAAAATTACTAGAATAGCCGGAAGAAACGCACGGGATAATATTAGTTCATTCATTATGTACATTTGTTACCTCAGGTTAAACAGAACTCATCTAGCTATTCTCTCGCAGATACCGATAAATGGAGAGAACACTCCTCCAAGGAACAAACGCTGCGACTCTACATCGTGCAATGCAGTCGATATGCCAGGAAGTACTTTTGCATCGCTGTCTTCGACTACCTTGGAGATATTGTAATCCCTCCCACGGCTTCTCACTTGACCAACAATACCCTCAATCGAGAGAACGGTAGCCGGTGCAACAGCATTGTATGGATCCTCCGAAGCCTTGACGAATCCGATCAAATCGGGGAGTGCAGCTGCAATGAGATTACCATCGGCATCGAGTGAAATATTGTCAATCGGATAGCCTAGCGGAATCGAGTCAATCTGGATCAATTGCCCATCTTGCAACCGATGAACTGTCACCGCGCCGGTCAAAGAATGCGCGACATAGAATAGCCCATTCTGATCACTGGTTATCCCATTGGGAAACGCAAGACCCTTCGTAGCTGCCATATGGCACTCTCCGGAGTCAAGCTGGCAGTACGCGAGGGTCCCTGAGCGATACAGTATCTCTAGATCACGAAAAGCGCCGACCTTGGCATTATGATCATTGGTAATGACGACACCTGTTCCATCCTTATCCACAGCCAGACTATTAGGAGATATAATCGCATTGCTATGAATCGTTTTCACGTATTCGAGTGCTTCCGAGCCTTCCACTAGATCGAATACCTCAATGGTGGAATTGGCGCCGATTGTAGTAGGATCGAGAAAAGCTCCTGTTAAGTGATCAATTGGTGGTCTATGGTTAATCAACCAAAACCGGAGCGTATCCCCAATTCTGTGCACATCAAAGCCCTGCAAATCTAAGTCTCCGTGGAATCCGCCAAGCTCCAATGCGCGTAGTCCATACAACCCATCAGAGCCAGGGTGGTCGATATCCAGCACCGCAAGATGATCGGTGCGAGATCTTGCAGAAATATTATACTTGTTTCCACTTGGATTCCACCCCTGTCGGGATGTCAGAGTCGTACATGCACCATATAGTTTCCGACCCTGGTGGTCAAGCCACATGTCCTCACAGCCCTCTAACAGAGGATGATAAAGTCGCGTACAAGTCCATGGGAATTCATCAATTGTCTGTATTCTTCGACCAATGCCGAACACAACAAAGAGAATATTGGACAGGAAGTTTTGGTAGACAATGGAGACTATCAACGCAACCAACCCCCAAAAAACAATTCGCGGAACAAGCTCGCCCGCGAGGCGAGCGTTGTGTGGCATGGTCGAGACGCACGCGCAAGAGATGCTGGTGTTGATTCGAAATGCGTATATTGCCCTATCCCTGGCCATAGACTAGCGAAATAGGCCTTAGGTGCATTGCAAAAAGATTATTCGCGATGCAGAATGGGAGAGCGACACTTTGAAGAGACGAACTTGAAAAGGTGGTTCTAACAACCAACAACCAACAGTACCTAAGCCGTTACTGGCACTAGCCCCACACATTGTTTTAACCTTAAGACAGACACGTTTTTTGATATTAGTTAATTTAAGCTATTATCATTCAGATTTTTTTTATTGATCGAGTTCGAGATGGAGGAAATTTTTGGATGTATTGCTACCATATCTGGGGGTCCAGACTGGACAATTGCGACTTGGACTTCATCAGAGGAATTAGGCCTACGCTACCTAGGTAGGGCTACGATAAATATCAATGATTGAGAGCGAATTTTAAATGCTGGGTATGTTCCAACATTCAGGCCAGTGTATTTAGAGATGTACAAAGTTCCATTTCCGAAATAGTCTGCCAGGTGTCAATCAGGCGTTCCAGCTGTAATAGTCGAAATTCGGGTACTCTTTTGAAGGTATTCAAGAGTCAAAAGGAGTTTTAATAAGTACAGTAACTAGCTGAAGAGGGCCTGAAACTATATATTGAGATGGGAGTGTATGTAGTACAATGACTCCCAGAGGTTGGGCAGAACGTATCGCTGTTTTGAGTGGATTGCTCATTCTGTAGCTACTAACAAGTATCTGTATTACAACCTAGTATTATTACAATCATCACAGTATCCTAGGTAAAGGCGGAATTCACCGACTGCCCGAGTAAGTCTATCAATGGGCTGATATCACTGATATCCTCCAGCGCCATGACAATCTCCTCAATTTGCTTGACTCTATCTTCCGGCATGATGTCCATAGTCAATGTCCGATACTTCTCCAAGATCAATTCATTGGCAATGGGTTTTTTTACACCCCTTGGCATCGATACCTTCTCATTCAAAGACGTCCCATCTTCAAATTCGACCCAGACATGCCCTCCACTTGTCTGGTTCAACTGATCGAATTCCGGGTTGTGGGAGCACTCTATCTTACCCACAAGATCCCATATGTCATCTCGGTCGAGATTATGATTGCTATCAGAGAATTGAGCCAAGAGACATTTACGATGCACGAATTGCGTCGCTAAGATAAATGGTGCACTCATCTGTGCAGCAGTCGGTGTGATTGCTGATCTTTCAGGGTGCCAACCACAATGAGCAAAGGATGAGTGCGACAGTTCGACGTGTATCTTTCTGATAGTTTTCAGGTTGGCATTTTCGAAAAGCTTCGAATGCAGTGCTTGTAAGTTCTCGATGGCCTCAATGGCTCCGTGCGTCAGGCCACAACATGCGTACATCTTGATTCGTAACGCAAATGTATGCCAGAATGAACCAAGTTTGTAAATGACATCAAGTTCACGAAACTGTTCTTCCTTGTTGTTGCCTTTCGTAAACATGGTGAGAAATCCACCATATGGCCTCTCGAGAACCTGTTTGATTCCCTCATATCCACCATGTGCTAGTAGAGCACCGAGAATACCACTTCTTGCAGCAAAGCCGTGTTGCACTCGCTTAATCATGCCACCATACTGTGCCGACATCAAACCGCAGGCTTGTGTGCACGCAATACCCACTGCATCCTCCAGTTGGTCGACAGATAATCCCAGTGCTTTGCCGGATGCTAGAGCTCCGGCTGGAGTTCCGTATACAGCACCGCAATGCCAACCATTAACCAAGAGATCAGCTCCATGAACTGCTTTTCCGATTCGAGGACCAGATTCAAAGCAGGCAATTGCTGCTAGAAGAGCTTCTCTTCCAGACATGGACCTAGAGGAGCTGCCATTGCTGTCTGTATGCCTCAGAAAATCAGCTATTGCTGTAATCGATGGTATCGCAATGCTTGCGGCATGCAATGGTGCCTCGCTATGATAGTCATCTAATTCTGTTGCTTGAATAAACGCCGCATTCATCATCGATGCTGCCACGGGTCCTAATTTCTGCATGGCAAAATTAGGATCAGTCAGCTCGAGCAACAATATTCTCTTGAGAAACACACCTTGTCGTGTCCCATGACCGTGCAATAACCTGCAGGTTCAAAGCCCATCGTGACTTCAGCATACTTCTCTGACCATGGAACATGCGCTCCAACCAAAGCACATGCTATACCGTCCAAAAGAAGATATTTGGCTCTTACTATGACTGTAGGAGGAATGTCTTCAATTTTGAGATTAGAAACCCAAGAACATAATTTGGTGGTCACTCCAGCTCCATTAGCGAGTTCGGAATCAATAGTCGAAGGCATTTCTCGTTTTGTTCTTTTCTTTCGTTAGAGAATGGTTTTGTCACTTAGCATAAGTATATGAATAAAGCATGGTCTTGGAAGAAAGTATGAATCAAAGATAGTTCGATTATAGTAAACCTCAGTATTCAACGAGATGACCTGTTCCTAATGTCCAGCGATCCCGGCAGATGATATTCGAACGTCTGTCAATTGGTCTGACCAAGTGCTCATTCCGGTTTACCTACGCACAATTGCTTATCCTGGAAATGCCCCCATCTGATCTTGGATAAGCCTCGGCATGAGATGTATTTCGTCTAAATCTATATTGTGTTGCAACTCTTTTCAGGAATGATTAACACGATTTTCCCACGCTCGATTAATATTTCCCGAAATGGCAAGTAAAGACCCATGTCAAAGACTTCATATAGATATCCTATAAGTCCTCAGCCAGATCGAATCAGCTCAAAGTCCGACTTTCGGACATTCAGACAACAGATGAACGCCACTACAGATGTATATATCCTGCTTTTCACTGACCAAGGGACCTCCAACGACGGATGCCTGTAATTAACGTGTCGCCAACGGATCTCAGGCTAAACTAGTATGGATACGTATTTCTGTTAATATAATCCTAGAGCATCTGTTAATATGCAATATATTATGTTTGATGTTGCATCCGCCTATGCACATGGCTACAGCGTAGACAGGGATTGATAAATACGACACTAATTATATTAAGGTGTGCCGCCATGATATGGACACGAGGGATCTTCGTTCCTAATAGGAATTGCTCAACAATCTGATTTTCATACACTCAATCAATGTACTCTTTGCAATTTACGTCAATGCCAACAATGAGTAGGGTCATTTATGAGTCTAACATTGATTTCATACCCTTAGCCCGAGCGTTTTTGACAAAAATTTTCTCTTTCAATTTGAATAACACCGAGTATGAGTGACTATCAAGATGGAGAATACCTCAAAGAACCCAAGGGAAAAGGTTTTCCATCTTTTCAACTAAACCCAAGACGTAATTATTAATGATTTTGACCAGATGAAGGGTATTCCGGCAATAATAGCGGGAGCCTGCGCTGGTGCGACGGAGATTACGGTCACATACCCCTTTGAATGTGAGACTTCCAACCTCAAACAATATTTGCCAAGTTGTGTATAACGAACTGGAAGCTCACGGCTGTTCTTTTAAATTCTAGCTGCTAAAACTCGATCCCAACTGGGTAGTCAAGTCACTGGAGGCACTCGTCCGGTTGCCAAAATTTGGACCGGTCTATACGACGGCTATACAGCTGCGGTTTCTGGATCAATGGTAAAAACGGCAGTCCGTATGTCTCTATCCCCATCAAGATGATTGCGAATTTATCTGCTAATACTCAGTCGGGTTAGAATTTTCGTCTTATCATGCTTTTGCATCAGCACTTTCTGGTCCAGATGGCAAGCTCTCTAGCACACAAAGCATGGCCTGTGGGTTTGCCGCTGGGGTGACTGAAGCCGTGGTGGCTGTGACGCCATTTGAATGTGTCAAAACCAAAATGTGGTTTTCTCTCTCATCAACGCCAATTGTGAGGATTTTAGCTAAACAATTCTGCAAAGTATTCACTCCCGGAAGGTTCAAGACTCGAGAATGAGTACTGTATCGGGTGCTATCCTGAGTATACTACGTGATCGAGGGCCGAAGGGTTTCTTCACGGCAGTGGTCCCGACAACTCTCCGACAGTCGGTCAATGCATCTATCAAGTTCTCGACATATCACAAATTGACCGAACTTGCCAGGAAACGGTATGATCAGGAGGGCAAAGGGCTTTCCACGCTAGTCTCGTCCGCGATAGGATCTGCGACAGGTTTCGTGTCGGCGTTCACAACGCAGCCTCTTGATGTCGTCAAGACAAGGTATAATCCCTTCCTCTCGTTTATAAGTGTGTTCTAAGTCTCAGATACTATTCTAATCCCGAGACCTACAGAATGCAATCAATCCATGCTAGCCGGGTTTACGGCTCCACATTACGATGCGTTCAGATTTTGATACGACAAGAAGGACTCTTGGTTTTTTGGTCCGGTATATGGCATCGCTTGGGAAGATTGTCGGTTGCTTCTGCCATAATGTTTCCTGTGTAAGTCCGAGTCCCAATAAACTGATGATGCTAGTCTACTGATCATCATCAATGGTGCAGGTACGAGAACACGTATAATGTTCTAACACGCAAACGCACACTACGGCCAAGAAACACACTTTATTAGATTTTCTTTATGTATGATATCCAAGCAAGCTATGCGGGACGCTTTATCCCATGAATATTGAGAGTTTTGAAGCAAAATAGTAGTGCTAATTGTAAAATTGGATACCATGCCATGATATTCTAAGTTGGAAAAGCATTTGCGAGTTTCCTGATGACAAGCACACTTTCAAATGCTATGATAATTGGAAAGTGAAATCAACTAACATAGAAATAGATGTATGAGCCTTAGCAGTACCCTTACAATATTTCTGGGAACAGGCGGTTTTGGTTTGCGTTGTACCAGTCCTGGTCGTGTGAAGAGATGATCTCCACCTCTACCCCGTCAGCTGCAGCCTGGTCTTGAAGCTTTCTCAGTAATGCAAACATTTCCTGGGCTGCCGCTCTATCCGTATGGACACACAGCTCTCGGCCCTCGGTATCTCTCCAAGTTGCAATCTCTGCTTCACCTGTCAGGAGACTTCTGTGATGGAAGGTATCCCCGCCCAAGTAAACCCATCTTTTCTCCCCCACCCGGCAGAGAAGATTGACATGGCCTTGCAGATGTCCAGGTGATGGAATCACAAAGACCGAGCCGTCGCCAAATATATCCATGGCCGCAGGAAATGGACCCAACGGGTTCCATGAATTGGGAAATGAGACGTTGAGAGAATCGTCATCAGCATTGCCACCTTTCAGGTTCGGCGGCAATTCAAAGACGTCTCGATGGTCGAGGAGTTTCTTGTCGAAGGCTGCATGAGAACCTGCAGCTGCATCAAACCCTCTCTTCAGTAGTGCACCGGAGCCATGACCGATGATGAAACTTGCATTCGGAAACTCAGAAGGTTCCCCGGTATGATCCCAGTGGACGTGGCTGTAAATCACCCAATCAATTTCCGTGCTGGCCATGCCATTTCCTTGCAGGGTAGTAGCAACACTTGGGCCAAAAGCCACCGGTTCTCTGCTTTTGATGTGGGCCTGTTGATCATCGGTGTAGTTACATCTTTCTTCACGCAAGCCAAGATCAAAGAGTATATGCTTGGGGCTGTTTCTCGCGACCCCTATCTCGGAAGCTACAGTCATGCAGGCTTCTGTTTTCCGTGTGATGAGGAAGGCTAGACACGGCAGCGAGAGTGTTGCCGTCATATCCTTGGTATCGATGAAAGACCATTTCGGAACAGTGATACGCCCAGCAAGGATTGCTGCCACGGCTACATAACTCTGGCTCGTATTTGCGGGTGGCAAATACATGTTGCTGACTTGATTTGTTCAATGTTGGTACTTGCTCTTCCAAACCGTGCAGTCTGACAAGTTTGGTAATTCAAGACTGGAAAACTCGAGCCATTTTTAAATAGTGATATATATCTCCGATGACGGAAATCAAGACTGATGTGGAAGATATCTGATTCAATTTACAGAATTGATGCATGATACCCATGTAGATGTTCTGCATTGTCTCAAAACTTGCCTGAAATCGTCAATCAGTGATAGACAGGCGATTACGACTTTCAAAGCTACTTCTTTTGATAATCGTGATACATTCCTCCGAAGTTGAGCAATATTAACTACCTTGGACCGAGGAAGAGCGGTTGCATTGTGTTATTGCATTGACATCATACAGAAATACTATAATGAAAGATTGCGAGTCACCCCTCGTTTCTCGAGTTGTGATTATCCATGTTGTATCACAGCACATCTTTGTAAAGTTGAGCTCAGTGAACTCCTTGACCTTGGGCTATATATATCCTATTTAGTCGCTGCTCATCATTTACTGTAACAACTTGAGATACACAGAAAAGACGCTATAACCTTTTCTTTACACATTCAAACCACCTAAACCCCAAACTGCACCATGATTGAAAAAACCTCAATCCCAAGCCAGCCCACTAACTCTGAGCCTATGAAAGCGGCAGGGCTACTTGATGGGCTAAATCAGAAAATCACAGTCCCAGCAATTGGGACCGAGTTTCTAGACGTTGATCTCGTTGAGATGATGGAAGCAACCAATTCGGACGAGTTGCTACGTGACCTTGCTATCACAAGTTCGTTATTCCAACCCTTTATGATGTCGATATTTTTTTGTCTTCATCTTTTCTTTTATCCTTTCGCATTGTGCATCTTCACAGTTGATAATTGACAGTTAGCTGATATATGGAAACTTTCCAGTTGCGGAGCGAGGGGTGGTTATGTTTCGCAAGCAAACTCGTTTAGACGGCGAGAAACACAAACAGCTAATTGACCGTTTGGGAAAACTATCCGGGCGCCCGAAAGATAACGGTTTACTGAAACATGTTCTGCATCCTCTCTACAATGATGATCCGGAAATGATCACCCTCATTCCTGAGCGTGTGGCGTCACGCTATGGTTTCAATGAAGTCAACTACAAGCGACAGAATCACGCCAAGGAATGGCACACGGATATGGCCTTTGAGAAAGATCCTCCAGCTTTCTCGTCTTTGAGACTGGCTGACGTACCTCCAGCAGGAGGAGGTAAGCAAATGATTGTCTTCATTTGCCCATTCGGTTGATTAACTATCCCTAACTTGATCAACTTACATCAGATACTATGTGGGTGTCACTATACGACGCATACGATCGGTGGGTTTTACGGTGCTCTAGTGTATTTATTGCAACAGGCTAAGCATTTTACTGCAGATTGAGCACACCTTTTCAGAAACTATTCGAAGGTCTAACCGCCACATGGGCTATGCCGGGTTATCGCCCATATCAGAACGATGAGCGTTCTTACAAGGGGCCACGAGGATCTCCACGAAATGCAGACTTCGAGTTTGAAGCCAGGCATCCCTGTGTTCGCACCAATCCTGTCACGGGATGGAAGGCTCTTTGGGTTGGTGGCGGTCACTGTGCATTTATCAACAATGTTACCTCGGAAGAAAACACTGATCTGCTGAATATTGTAGATCGCTTGATCACTAAGAATCACGATATTCAGGTCAGATACCGGTGGGAGCATGCTAATGATATCGGTAAGCGGCCTCTTCTCCTAACCATACACTATCCTATTTGATTCCCAGAGGAATATCTATGTCATGATATTGATATTCTGAACTTCCTCTAGCAATTTGGGATAATAGAAGTGTTCTACACATTCCTACCCGAGACCAACAGGGCAAGAGACTGGGCTATCGCGTCATCACAATCGGCGAGACGCCATACCTGGATCCCAAGAGCGTATCCAAATTGGAAGCTCTAGAGGCAGCAGCCGGTATTGAGAATGACCCGAAATTGGAGGCGTTGAAGAGTGTCAACTTGATGGGAATGCATGGCACCAAAGAGTATCGCTGGTCTGCCTAGTTTAGCCTATCTGGGGATGTACCTCAACAACCAGTGCAGGAGTCGATATCTCATGTGCGAGGAGTACTTTTCCGAGATGCAGATCCCGACCAACGGATAAACCAGATTGGTCATTCATAGGAGCTAGAAGCTTTAATAGGCAGGGATTAATGAGTTGACGTACCGTCAATAAGTTTATCATTGTTAGGTATTAGTAGTCGATGCAACCAGCTCCTTGCAATCTAATTTATACACAAACACCCATTTCTGCAAATGAGAACATTCCAGGATTTGATTGAAAAAAGATCTTTATCGTCATGTAGTTCCATATAAATTTCAAAATAGGGCAAATGGGTCTGCGTTGTTCTCCTCCCGACGCACATGCCAATGTGATCATTCAAGAATCGCTGGGTAAATATATTAATTGCATGTATCGTCATAATCACCCAATAGTATGATCCAAGACCCGGAACATCAATATGCTGCCCGGCGTGATTGCATGGAGCAGATGTTAAGGATCGTCTCGGAATGATATAGGCCATCATCCGCCTTGCAGGCTGATTAATAAATAATCTGTTGATTGCCGAATACCCCTGTAAATAACACCCAATCCTTTAGAAGGCCCGAATAGAAGTCGCTTAGCATTTCTAGACTGGGAAAAGACCCTGAATACTGACTGGTTTTGCCATATGCTGTGACCTGCGTGTGCAAGGATCTCCATCACCAGAACAAGTTTTCTGATTATGGACATTCATTATCGCAATCACTGAAAAAAAAGACCTGTTGCTACCGTCCTGTAAAAGTCAACGGAGACTATTCCACATGTGTTTCTCCGCAGGCAGCCTTCCTGTTCTACCGCGGCGATCCATTCTCATAAGCGAGAAGTTCACCTATCGTGATCGCTGCATTTAAACCAATTTCCTCCCAATCCCCTGTTGCCAGGGATAAGTTCAGTATGCCATAACTCGCTTATACCTTCTTGCTGCAGAAACATTGCAGCAACTGTACGTAGTACCGACTACAATATGCATGGTTTGAGACAGCCACTTTCGTCAGCGTTGAAAACAGAGTGCTGACCACAACAAAAGCCACAACGCCAAGTTGTATCGTAGAATGGTCCCGACCATTGTCGGATCCGATGAGTGTTATGCATGCATTGTAGGCTGTTGATCAATAGCCACCTACCGTAGTATGCCGTAAGCCGCTGGTCGATCGTCCGTCCATGGTTCCAGGTTATATTCAGGTCCTTTCATTCATCCACATGGCTATTATTAGATATCCTAGTTCCTGACGGCCAATCAGGTAAAGGAGCGAGGACCGGAAGAAGAACTATGTCTCATTTGATCATCCTCGGAACACATATTCATATACACGCCATAGATTAGTTCCCTCATTGACAAATAATATGAGGCCGGGATAATATTACAATGAAACTTCCCTGCTCCTTGACATTTGTGATGGGAGGTCCTTTGACATTCAGTGATATCACTCATGTTTCGACCGTATGAGATTATCGGAGTTGGTATCTTTAGTTAGATGCCAAAGCAGGGTATGCGTATTGTCTGTCCATCCAATTTTTTTTCTTTTTTTTTTTTTTTTTCATTTGCTAGGATCAAATCAACGCAGTTTGCCCCCTCAATGTTCGGCTCGCCCTTCATGATGCCGATTTGTACTCCTCGTACCTAGGTATTGTCTGTGCTGGTCGCCTAATGTACACGTCTCTCATTATTGATCAAGTAGTTTCGAGATCATGTTCTTGCTTTCTATTCCGTGTAGAGTACAGGCAATTGCACTCTAAAATGTGCACAAATGCGATAAGACACTTGGCAGCATCATTCTTAACACTGCGGCAACAAACACTATCGTTCGTCAAACATAATGTCGATATCAACCATGGATAAACCCCCGGAATCACGATGTCGATATCCTGGTAACCGTGTCGTTTGGGATGGCCCAGACGACCCAGAACACCCACACAATTGGGCATTATGGAGAAAATTGTCTGTAGTCATTTTACTGACTCTATTGACATTGGTGATCACTATTCAAAGTAGCATATTCGGCACTGGCGCCACTGCTTTTGACAGAGAGTTTGGCGTAAGTAACGAGGTTGGCATTCTAGGAACAACTCTTTTCTTGTTGGTGAGTTTGGAATTCTTTCTTCCAAGTTACAAATGAGCTTTTATTATTATTATTATCATTTATTCATTTATTCATTTATTTTTATTTATTTATTTATTTATTTTTTTTTTTTTTGAAAATTGGTACTAAGATGAACGCCTCGTTCAAATAGGGGTTTGCCGTGGGGCCACCTTTCTGGGCTCCCATATCAGAACTATATGGGCGTAAATGGCCGATGGTTATCGGGGTTACCATCGCGTCTCTGTTCACTCTCATGGTCTCTCTGGGCCAGAACCTGGTAACCATATTCCTTGGACGATTCTTGTCGGGCCTCTTTGGCAATGCACCAATATCAATTGTTGGCGGCGCAGCAACCGACAATTGGAATGCCATCGACCGCGGCATATCGCTCGGTGTGGTAATCGGCGCGGTCTTCAGCGGTCCCATGATGGGTCCCATCATTGGAGGCTTCGTTGCAGAAAACTTGGACTGGCGATGGAACCTGTGGTTGATGATCATCGCTGGCTTTGCCATGGCGCTGATTTGTGCTTTGTTTCTGGAAGAATCCTACATACCTCGAGCCCTAGTCAAAAAGGCAAAGCGTATTCGGAAAGAAACCGGAAATGATAAACTGAGAACGGAATTGGAGGAAGCTGGGATTGATCTGAATCGCATTGTTTCTGTTTATCTGGTACGACCATGGAGTAAGTTGTAAGATTATTCATCGAAATACGTCCGACTAACTCGCCTTTTCTGCTTACGCTAGAGCTGTTCGCTACTGAACCTATCCTAGTGTTTGTCACTATTTACCAGTCGTTTATCTATGGCATCGTATATCTGTTTTTCACATCGATCCCGATAGAGTTCAAACAGATTCGACAATGGGATCCTCAGCTAGCTCAACTACCTCTGTGTGCGATGCTCATTGGTGTCTCAATTGGAAGCGCAATCAATGTGGTCTATACAAAAAGAATTCTAGCCCGCCAACTGAAACAAACAGGCAGCAGTCTCATCCCAGAGCAGCGTCTACCATTGATGATAGTGGGAGGGTTCTTATTCCCAGCAGGCCTATTTTGGTTTGCTTGGACTTCTGATCCTAACGTGCCATGGCCAGCAATGGTTGTAGCAGGCATCCCAACAGGTGTCGGCATGTTCTTGATTTGGATCCAATGCTTTACGTACCTGATAGATGTCTATCTACCCATTGCCAATAGTGCTATTGCTATTAACAGTCTGTCGCGGAGTTTGTTTGGGGCGGGCTTTCCCCTGTTCACTCCAGCAATGTATGATCGATTAGGATATGCGTGGGCTACGAGTCTATTGGCGTTCTTGGGTGTAGCCATGATCCCGGTGCCTATAGTCTTTTACTTGTATGGACAGAGGATCAGATCATGGTCCAAGTTCGCTGTCAAAGCCGAATGAGATAATGGGTGGCTGTTAGAATGAATTCCCAACTGCAAAGACCAGAAAATATTTGTACATACAACATCATTACGACAGAGTCATGAAAAAGTGGAAGTTGATCAGATTGTACCCTCTCTTTGATGCTAGGGTTGCAATTTTTCCTTAGGGCTAGGTTTAAGGATCATATCATTTCATTACACCCGGGCATCTACATATCCTACCTAGCTATCCTATACTTCATCGCGTTACTACAAGTCTTAAAATTGTAATAGCATCTAGTTCACTCAGAAGAGATTATTCATCTTCATCATGGTCAATTGCCGCTTATGAAGTAGCAGATGATGCTTCTCTACATCTCCATACTCTCTAGTTGAGAATAAAGGCAAAGGTAAAGCGTCACAGAATAAGATACAAATTCGATGTCTTTAATTTAAAATATACACTGCATTATGGCGTGGATCCATCTACTGCCCCAGTCCATCCAAATGGTGAGCCCATTCGATCCAAAATAGGGACTGCTGTCCATCGTCAAATGTAAACGGCGCATTAAGCCAGTCAATCTCACTATCATCCGCTGGTACATTCTCTACGCTCCCGGCCGAGCGATCGTTTTCAGGAAAGAAGCCTGTCATGGATTCACTTTGTAGATTCATCCACGTCGACGGGTTAGAGTTAAACACTGAGGATTCAGCTGTTGTGGTAGTGGTGTTCTGATCCGGCGCAGTGCGGTACGATTCAAACCTGACCATCTGGGGCACTTTCTTCGCGCGTGCAAGAGTTCGCTTGATAATCAGCGTAGCATTTCGAGTGACAACGCATTCTTCCATGACCTCGAGGACGGCAACGGCCCGGTCAATCTTTTGGAACAGGTATTGGGATTCTTGCTTGGTTTTTGCGAATTTATGGAAGATCGCTGTTAGAAGTATGCTCACTGCAAATAGTGTATAAGTCGAATTATACCACCTGGTCAGTTAGTGAGTACTATCCCTGCTCAGATTAATATAAACGTTTGAAGACGCACCAAGTTTGAAAAAAGCTGTCGTTGTGAAATGTGTTGTATATAAGATCAATCGCCTGGCCTGCGGAGTCGATACATTTCTCTTGACAATCACGCACTTTCCACTGGAGGTTGGAGTCGATATCTCCCGATTGTGTAAAGAACTTGCCATGGAGTACCATACGAAGATTAAAGTAACCTGGATTGAACATCAGCAAGAGTCTAAGGCAAGGTAATCCCGTAATTCGTACGAAGCATCAACACCACATATTGCTTCTTGATATAGTGAGAGGATCGCTTCGGCCTAAGACATGACCCGGTAATCGGTAATTCTGCTGACTGAAGATGGGGAGGAAGCGACTGAAGCCAGTTAATTAATTCATCATCTAGCAGTCTTGTGCGAGCGAGCGTTTCTTGAACGGTGCATGGTACAGTATATAAACGAATACCGACTTTCCGCATAATCCTGGATAACTCAACCATGCATGGGACAATTTGAAGCATGTTGGACGTTGTGAGAGAATGCTCTGTTTCATATAAATTTGTTGTTCCTGGAAGATACTGAGTGTGATATTCGTCAGGGCCGAGACTATCGGGTCTGCCCAGAGCGAAACTTGTTTGTCTACACAGATCCGTGAGTCTTACTGCGACTTATTGGGTCAACTTACTCACATATCAAGACAGTAGACAGCCCTGAAACAGTAAGCATGAAAGTTCACGTTTTAATATATAAATTCAAAGAAAGGCAGACTTGCCACCATGTTTTTGCTGCTGCATCTGACGATCTGGGATCAGATTTATTCCTGTCCGCTGACCTGTTTAAGCCAATCGCTAGGGCAGTCCTGGATGCTTGTCCAGAATACAAATATGCGACTTGAAAAAATGGCGTTAGCGAGCGGCAAGGAAGTCATTCTCAGATATCATTCATACCATGTGGGTTCAGCTCATGCTGACACACCTTTCCCTTAAAGTATCATAATTGTTAGCTTTCTACCATCGTAAACTCACTATGTCACTTACCATCAAATAATAACATTGGACCATTTCCAGATTTGTCTCCGAGCCGAGTTGGGTAACGATAGTAACAGCCTCATTGTAGAATTTGCGGCTCCACGAAAAACGATCCTGGCCGTAAATTTCTCGTTCATCCCAGATCATTACAAGACTGCCTAGACTCAATGTGATGTAGTAAAGTGCAATGAAAACCAGGCTTTGTTTCTCGTGTTTGTCAAACCAGAGGTCCTCGCATCGTGCTAAAAATATTTCTTCATCAAAAATTGGTTGCACACAATGAATGTTGTTAAAGTATGCTTCAATAAACTTTCTGGCGACCCGAAAGTAAAAACGATCGTTCGTAGCTGGGGCATTCTCTGTCAGGGTACTTGGGGTCGAATATGGCCTGAAATTCGTGTTGTGCAATAGAGAAGCAAGTGATCTCTCCGATCTTCCACTTCCGGACTCACAGACGTGGGTTTCTGACATCGTCTCCACATGCTTGAGAAAAGCCGTGGATGAGGAAGCGCCATAAAATTCCAGATTTTTGGTGTAAGAATTTGTGTCCACGATATCGGCAGCGGAGTATGATGGTAATCCTTGTGGCGGAGTCACAGGAGGGCTCTGAGCCATACTACGTGGAATAGATGGTGAAAGAAATTCTCGTGGATCACTGCTCTCATCAGGTACCAACTCAAAAGCGATATGGTCATCCCGTGTCCTGGGTCGCGTATCACTACAATCATTTTGATGACTGGTTTCTACCACAGCCCTGCTGTCTTCTTCTTGATGGCTGTCCAATTCTCCCGGCTCCGAGGTTTCTCTAGATATAATTGAGGACTTGCTCAGTGAAAGGACATCGTCGGCATCTCCTTGAAGTGGCTTTCTCCGCTTCACACGATTTGGCCTGGAATAGAGGCATTCCAGATCATGATCTAATCAGACGCTTAGCCAAAGCTGTAAAATACTCCAATTGCAATATATTACCAACGCAGTACGAGCATGGCTGCTCCTCGTTACAACGATTCTTCCTTGTGCGGCACACCTCGCACGCCTGAAGGGCCCTGGACCGTTTCGGCTTTTCAGAGTTTCGCATACCGATATTACCAAATTCGAAATCACTTTAGAGAAAAAAGAGGCTCTCAATAAATACTATCGATGCTTCTCAACACTTTTGAGTGCTGTCTTTAGAACTAAACTGGGAGTTTTTGCTCCGTGTCTTTGCGGGGTGTACTTTTGGAGTTTCGTACCCCGGTCGCGCTAACCTGATACGGTATACTGGTACATGGTATGGTGTATCGGTACGGTACCGGTATGTCGGATACAAGCATTTAGTATGTGTTCGGTATATATTACTCAAAAACCCTAAGTTACGTGTAAATAGTAGTTGGCAATTTCGATGTTTTATATCAAGAACTATGGCTAAATATTATAAAGGAATCTTCTTAATTGAGCGACTTTGGAGGGTTGAAGAGATCCTTGAGACCGCCCCAGCTTTCCTCACTATACTCGGACTGGATCTTTTGACAGGCTCTTAACCCCCAATTGGTCACACCGACCATATAGCAGCTTTCAAACATGAACGCCATGCTTCCAGTGCCGACTTTAACAGGAACCAACTTTTCGTTGCTGGCTTTCTCGAAAGCTCCCGCATCTGGCCCATGACTGCTCATGCAATTGTGAAGACTCGCTCCAGCTGCTTGGAAGCCACCCTTGCCGCCATCCTTGGCGATGTAGGACCCTTTGATGAGTCCCATGAACTCACTCATACAATTTCGGTGATAGGATGGAGGCCGGAACGTGTCCTCAGCTACAAGCCAGCGAGGTGGAAAGATGACGAAGTCAGCAATGGCTGTTCCAGGATGAGCGTTGGAAGTGACGGTGAGAACGGTGTTAAGTGATGGGTCCGGGTGATCATAGGAAATGGTACCGATGGTGTTGAAGCGGCCTAAATCGTACTTGTAAGGATAGTATCTGCCTTCCCATGCCACGACATCGAATGGGGTGTGGTTCTGCGTGCTACAGAATAACTTTGCACAAAATTTGTTGTACACTTTCCACTCCGAAGTGGTGTCGTGAGCATAAGCGGCAACGGGGATCTGAAAATCACGGGCATTGGCCAAGCAGTTGGATCCGATTGGGCCGAGCTCAGGAAGCTGAAAATGGCCATTGTAGACTTCTAGTATGTAGCCTCGGATGGGCTCGTCATCAACAAGCTGCACGCGATACCTTATTCCCCGCGGGAGGACACAAATCTCGTTAGGCCGGACAAGTAGATGACCCATTTCGGTCTGGATATCCAGTGCACCAGTTTGCGGAACAACAAGCATGTCGCCATCGGCGTTGTACATGGCGGACTTCTCAGCCATAGATTTGGTCGCTCCGTATATGTAATATGCAACCCCGTTCTTCACTGAAGGGTCACCGGCTCCAGCCACCAGATGGAGACCTTGAATCCAATCAACATCGGTGTTAATATCAAAAGGATCCCAACGAAGTTGATTTGGAACATGGTTGAATTTGGCTTCTAGTCTGTCTCCCGAAGTCAACGGCTCAAAGGAGCTGTGAGCGGCGGATGGTATGATGCGGTAAACCCAAGTTTGTTGGTTCTCCCAGCGAGGAGCTGTAAACGCAGTGCCCGATATCTTTTCGGCGTACAATCCATAAGGACATTTTTGAGGCGAGTTTTGCCCGATTGGCAATGCCCCTTTGATTGCTTCGGTCCTGTTATGCTTTAATATGCATGGGTACAATAAATCCAGCGCAATAATTGAGCTTACTCTAGATTAGCTAAAAACCCCGTTTGGTATTCATATTTTTCGGGTATATTGAATTCTGTGAGTGGCATTTTTGCTAGATAGAAGCACAATGCCCACTGTTTGATGAAAACGACGTAGGAGTATCTTTCCTCTCAAGAAGTTCTGAGATATTTACGACTAGGAAACCCAAGAACAAAATATGGTAGTCTTCATATGGTCGTCATTCTCGACATACAAGGGAGATATAAATGTACAGACGGCTCATCCGCCGGATTTCCCGTGACTGATGTTCCGGGGTGTTTTCAAAAAGCCGACTCATTCTGTCTCTCACTTATTACTTTGACGGATTTTGTTTCTTTTATTGCAAAGTTACCTAGGTAGACTATCAAAATTTCACTTGATTAAATCAGCGTTCTGTTGACACCTATTCACTGTCTCAACTAAAGAAATGACATCCGAAAGCTGGCTTAGCATACCTAAAGGGTCTCATTTCTCGTTGGCAAATATCCCCTTTGGCATCATAACGACGCCCGCATCTCCCAATCCTCACGCCGGAATTGCTATCGGAGACTACGTTCTTGATCTATATTTGTTTGCAACGCACGGTGGCTTCTCCTACCTAGAGTCATTCTCCTCAGAACAAGTTGGTTTATTCTCTCAGTCTACGTTGAACCAATTTGCTGCTGCTGGTCAAGAATTCCACAAGCAGGTTCGGAGATATCTGCAAGATGTCTTTTCGTCAGTCACCACTGTTCCACAGGCCCTAAGGGACAACCAAGCCGCACGAGACGGTGCATTGTTTCCAAAGGAGCATGTCAAGACTCATCTTCCCATGAAAGTGACTGGATACACGGATTTCTTCGCCGGCAAGAACCATGCATATAACTGCGGCTGCATTTTTCGCGACCCTCAGAAGGCGCTGCAACCAAACTACCTCCACCTCCCTGTTGGATATAGTTCACGCGCGTCATCCGTTGTTGTGTCTGGCACCCCAGTCCGACGTCCTCTGGGTCAGTACCTGGCCAATCCCGGAGATGATAAATCGGTATTTGGACCATGTCGAAAGCTGGACATTGAGCTTGAATTAGGTGCCTTTTTGTGTAAAGGTAACGCGATGGGCGAACCAATTCCTATCGATAAGGCTGAAGGGTATATCTTCGGCTTTGTTCTCCTGAACGACTGGTCGGCCAGAGATATTCAAGCTTGGGAAGCTGTGCCTTTGGGTCCATTTAATGCCAAAAACTTCGCCTCCACGATTAGTCCTTGGGTTGTGTTGAAAGATGCCTTAGAGCCGTTCCATGTCCCGGGACTTCTTAATGACACTGAGTTGCATCCTTATTTACGCCAGGAACGCCAGGATAATGTCTACGACATCAATCTTCAGGCGGAAATTAAAAGTAAGTGTACCGCCCAATTCTGTTTCCATGCATACATGGTAGAGAACTGATAGTCAATCTTCCACTCAAGCGGCTGATGGAAAATCCGAAATTTTCACAAGAACAAACGGCAAGAACTTGGTCTTTTCCTTTGCACAGATGCTTGCACACCACACAATTGGCGGTTGTCCGATGGAAGTTGGTGACTTGATTGGATCCGGAACCATAAGTGGCACAGAGCCTGGCAGTCTAGGCTCGTTGCTCGAAGCTTCCCTTGGTGGGAAACAGACATATGCAATCTCAACTGATATCCATCGAAAATTCTTGGAGGATGGGGACACAATTAGCATTCGTGGCTGGTGCGGCAAAGACGACTCGAATTTGGTAGGCTTTGGTAGCTGCGAGGGTACCATTATACCTGCTAGAGATATTTAGATAGAGAGGCAAATAAATGAATCATTCTATACAAAAAATCCTTTTATAAGGACTCCTTTAACGTTACAAAGTAACTTGCCTCGGTTGCTCTTGACATTAACCCTAACCCTAAATGCTATCTCGATCTTTGACTACAATGTATCCCAAGTGTCTCGCACGGAGTAACCCAATACGATGCCGATCTGCTCAGGTCCAAGAGAGCAAGGAACATCGAATGACTGAAGAGATTTCACGAAACCGACCAGAAAAGGTTCGCATACAAAGACTTTGATCCGGCGGACAACCCGGCGGACAACCCGGCGGATGCTAGACCCTCCCAATCGAGGAGACGAAGTACACCAAGCAGTTGCGCTACTCTATGACAAGGCACAATAGGTGCAATTTTAAGTCCGACCTGGAAGTTAAAAGATAAATTGCTGTCAATCAAACGGCTGTGATGTTGCGTTTACCAAACTGAAATCAATGCGCGAATGGACGCCATGGCCGAACTCTCTTCGTTGAACCTGATATCTAAGCTGCACTCGAAAGTTAGTAGCGCAAATGCAGAAACGTTGATTCTGAGTATTGGTTTGGTCATTTCCTTGTTGTTGATATTTGTGCTGGATAAGACCGACATTCCTTTTATTCAAAACCTACCCGCTGTTCCTTCGGTCCCTATATTTGGGAATCTATTCCAGCTGGGTTCGGACCATCCCAAACGCCTTGCTAAGTTGTCGAAACAATATGGTCCAGTCTTTCAGATTAGGCTTGGTAATCGGGTTCGTCTCTTTCTTAGTCCCATAGCTAAGCCTTACGTACTAACTACCTTTTTCTAGAGATTCGTGGTAGCAAATTCCTTTGAATCTATCAAGCAGCTCTGGATAAACAATCAATCCAGCCTAATCTCTCGACCGACACTACACACATTCCACAACGTACTATCCTCTTCTCAAGGCTTTACCATTGGTACATCACCATGGGACGAATCCTGCAAAAGGCGACGAAAAGCCGCGGCAACAGCCCTAAATCGGCCTGCCGTTGCCTCATACATGCCATTTGTGGACCTGGAGTCTTACGTCAGCATAAAGGATCTTGTTGACCAGATTCGCTCCGGCGAGCAGCAAAGTCACACTGAGAAGGATTCCAAAAAGACAGCCAACTTTCAGGTCGACATCGATCCTTATCCGCTCTTTCAACGCTTGGCCCTTAATCTTAGCCTTACTCTTGGTTATGGGTTCCGCATTGATGGGGGCGCTGATGACCACCTGTTGCGAGAGATAATCAACGTCGAGCGCGGAATTAGCACGCTTAGAAGCACGAGCAATAACTGGCAAGATTTTGTGCCGCTGCTAAGAATCTTTCCCAGGCGCAATGACCAGGCATCTAACCTGAGACGCCGCCGTGACAAGTACCTCGAGTTTCTGTTACAGAGGCTGAAAGATCGCATTTCAGCGGGCACAGATAAGCCTTGTATTACTGGCAATATCATGAAGGATCCGGATTACGCACTTAACCACGGTATGGCAATACATTTCTGAATTCCATTTATCCTCCTCGTTCAATGCAAATAGAGAGTGACTGATGTAATTCTGGTGTACAAAGCTGAAATCAAATCTATTTGCCTGACTATGATAGCCGGTGGTCTGGACACAACTCCAGCATGCATTCTACTCGGTGTGGCAATTTTGTCTGGTCCGCAAGGTCAATATTTGCAGCAAAAACTGTTAGAAGAGATCAACAAAGTCTACCCGGACGGTAGTGCGTGGAAGAAATGTCTCGACGAAGAAAAAGTTGAATACTTGACCGCATTTTGCAAGGAAGTTCTACGGTTCTGGACTGTGATTCCAATGTCACTACCTCGTGTCAATGTTAAGGAGGTGGTTTATAAAGGCGCACGTATTCCAGCTGGAACCACCTTTTTAATGGTAAGTGCTCTGATCAACCTTTTTTGTCCTTCAATTATCAGACATAACTGTACCTCTGCTAATATTCTCTGTTTTAAAACACCCAGAACGCCTGGGCAGCTGATTTTGACTATGAGCACTTTGAATCGCCCCTCGAGTTCCGCCCGGAGCGCTTCCTCAACATCCCGGAAGGATCTGGAACTCAGCATTTTGCCTTTGGAGCTGGGTCTCGTATGTGCACAGGTTCACACCTCGCAAATCGCGAGATGTACATTACCTTCATGCGCATCATTATCGCGCTGGAAGTGCTGCCAGCACAGGATCCTGCTCAGAGGCCTATTTTGACTGGACCGCTAGAGTGTAATGCCAACCCGTCGGGCTTGTCAATTGAGCCAAAGAAGTTTTTAGTTGGTTTTAGGATTAGGGATGATAATAAGCTGAGGCACTGGTTTGAGGACACGGAGATGGCGACTAGGCACATGCTGGATTGATTGATATTACCGTCAACAACTTGTATGTCACTTATATGTAGTATTAAATTTGGTACATAAGTGCAAGAAGCCCAACGAAGCCCATGGACATCTCACCACCTATGCGTGCCTACAACTCAATTGAAAGCAGTTTTTTAAGGGGCCGTACAAATTTTGTCTTCTCTACCTAGATACAACACTTAAGTTGTTCAATATGCCATACTATAGAAGGGGAAAGGTCTCCAAATAGCTTGTTTGCAGCGAACTTTTTGGGAAAAAACCTGTGGACATATATCAATCAATCAATCTGTTTACTTTCGAAGGTTTCAAGATAGAAGATTGTTAGCCTGTACATGCTGAAGGAGCAAACTCCACGACCTCGAGACTGTTGATAGTATAGCTCAATGTTGTCTTAATACTCATAGGTAGAAACAATCTTAGAGCATGTGGATTGTACAATTTCAACCTTCTACTCAAAATTCTGGATTCAATAACTATATAGCTAACTGTGCTTGACAGGAGACAGAATTTCAAAGGCAAGAAAGAAATTTACGGAGTATTAACCTCTGCCCTGTTTTGCGCGGAACCTCAATTGGTGCATCAACGTGATAATTCATGGTCTCGCTCAGATCGCCCAGGAAACAACTCGCGATACAAGCGACCACGCCGAAAGGAACAGCAATTATGAACACAACCCGAAGCGAATCTGCATATGCCTGCCGTAAGGCACGTATACATAGGGCAATAATTGTAGGAGTTACTCCAGGAACTTCGTCCAGTGTAACGGTGTCATCTTCGCTCAAAGCTTGGATGAAACCCGCAATGGAGCTGGCGGGTAGCCCAGCAGCTAATGCAGACTTTGCAATATGTTAAGGCAAAAACTTCTTCAAACGCGTATTGAAAGCGGCTGTATAGATCGCTGAGAACATTGCACCGGCCACGGCGCGTGAAGACGTTGTACAAGCTGTAGCTGTAGCGGTCAACACGCGCAGTGTAGATAATTGTACGCCAGTAACAATAAGAGCGAGCGCTGCACCAAATCCGATTCCAAAGAGACAAGAAAAGGCGATTGCGTTAATGGACTGACCGGGCTGGATGGTAGAGAGACCAACCAAGCCAGCGGTAAAAAGAATGAATCCGATAATCAGGGGCTCTCGAACAGTTCGAAAGCGACTCCCAACATATCCCCAAAGGACAATTGACACAATAGCTGGAACCCAGGCAGCCTGTGAACGAACAACGATCGAAAGCGGGTCTGAAGTGAATAGAACTTGTGTGCTTTGTTCAAGTCAGTGTGTTGGTTTAAATCATAATTGACTTCCAAGACTTACAGGATCGGGTAGAAAAGTCCAAAGGCGAAAAGCATGGTACCCTCCAGGAATATCAATGCAACACAGAGGGCAAAAGTCCGTGCTTGTTACGTCCACCACGAACAACTCATGGTTGAGAAAACCGGTCTTTGCGCGCTTCCATTCTTGAATTTCGAAGGTGAATAAAGTAACAACCCCGAATATCATGGTCGCCAAGGTGCGTGCGTTGGTCCAGCTATAAACCCCACCACTCAGACCAGTACCTGCGGTGAAGAGCGCCAGTCCAGCAGTAAAAAGTCCGCAGCCGGTGAGGTTAATGCTGCTGATCTTTTGCCGCAAAGACAAGTGATCCAAGTCAGTATGTCTTTTTGGTGGATGATAACCAATAAAAATCGCCACTGTAGTGGCGCCCCAGAGTGCAGCTTGGAACCACTATATCACATCGAGTAAGTCCTGTACAGGATACTCTAGTAACTCAACTATTTAATGCGCACACTTACGTAGTAATAGCGCCAGCCTGTGTGGGCGTCGCATGTCGTCAAAGCACCAATCACCAAGGGGGCTGAACAATTAGCAAGAAGAGCCGCAATGTTGATCCCTGCTTGAGCCGCTAAAAAGTCATTTTGTCAGATTTTACATCGCAGAGATAGACGTGAATAGGTATTGACTTACATGGATGCCATCTCCGTGGGAGAATCTCGCTTGGAACGGCATAAGCTAAAGGCACGGCTGCAAAGCCAACGCCAACGAAGATATTGGCAACGATGAGTCGATGGATACTGGTGGGCCCTGGGGCGATGCAGGCTCCAATAAAAGATATGGCACAAGTACAGGCAAGCAACATCTTCCTCGCTTGAAAGGTGTCTGAGGTTGTGGAAATGAGCGGTCCAAGGGTTCCCTGGACAAGCGAAAGAGAAACTATTACCCAGCTTTGGACTTCGTTATTGTGGAGGTCCGTCCCTGTGTAGTTCAACTAGTAGTTATTAATAAACCTTTCCTCATAATGGCTCAAAGTCCGTCTCTCGACGTCGTCGACAATTAAACAGCAGCAGGGCCCTGCAGAGCTAGAACCTGGGTATAGTTCAACAATAAGAAGGCTGCAAAGGCAATCCACGTACGAGCATGAAATTCCGGTTCCAGCTCATCCATATCGTCGTCTGGATGAGATTGAAGCGGTGGACTAGCATGCTCTACTTCTTCGAACTGAAGATTGGTTTTTGGTGTTGACTGGGCCGGATGAGTTGCATGTCACCCATGGCTGCTGATTGGAATCTGGTCGTAATATCGAGAAGTAAACACTGTGTGGAAACGCATATGCGGAACGTCAGGGAGAAGATGGGGAGACACGGGGCTTACTTTATGAAAAATGGTTACTACGTATCGTCGTTCTCAAACATATCCCCGTGGGGAAATATGGGTATGGGGTAGCTAAACTTCCACCGGTATTTCCGCTGGCTTCTGTTCAGTAGGTTACCTCCTATGTTTCCGGCGCCTCATCGCCAATTTTAACCTAAAACCTTTGTGTCTGTGCCTATTTAGAGCGGCGTTGAGTCTCTGAAACTGTTTCCCCTCATTGAAATTGAATTAGGCAAAAGCAAAGGAATAATATACCACAGGATGGCTTCTACTACTATTGGCGGCATCGAAGTGCTCTTCGGAGAGGCGCACCGTGACTTCACCAAGCGCTGGCTCCGGTTCGGCCCGTCTATGGAAATTCTCCAGCCAGTTCAGATGAACAAACTTGTCCCGGCTATATTAGCATGGAGTCCGTATGGGAAACAGGGCAATGGTGCGTATCCAGACCATCTCTGGCCTATAACAAGCTAAATATGTCTTGCAGACTTTTAAAGCCTTGACAGAGTTCCCTGGCGCGCGGAGTACCAAGAGATGCGACCAGCGATCTCGAGAAATCCACGGCTCTGGATCCGGCAGAATGGTGCCCTCGAGGCTATGCCATTGTCAACGTGGATTCGCGGGGTATTTATGATGCGGATGGAGACATGTTCTTTCTAGGAACGCAAGTAAGCCAGTTCAGCACAGAATGACTAGTCAGACGATGTACCAGGCTAACAAAATGTATAGGAGGGGTGAGACAGATATGATGCCGTCGAATTCATGGCGTTCCAGCCGTGGTGCAATGGAGCGGTTGCTGTTGCCGGAAACTCGTATCTCGCTGCGGCACAATGGTATGTTTAAGCACAAATCAGGCCAAACCAACAACATCTGATTTGTTTCCCAGGTTTATTGCCGCTGAAAGGCCACCACATCTGAAAGCTATCGCTCCTTGGGAGGGCTTTGCAGACTTTTATCGCGAGTTTAATGGCGGAGGCGGCATTCCAAACTATGCTTTTTGTTGACTACTGTGCTAGTGGCCACCGTGGTATGGCTTTTCTATCCCAAAAACCGTATAACTTGCTAAAACAAGTAATTATTGGGCGTATATAGGCAACAATCGGCAGGAAGATACAGGTGCGATGATTCGTAAATACTCGCTTTGGAATGCATATTGGGACGATAAAAGTGTCAAATTTGCCCAAATTGACGTTCCAATTCACGCCTTGGCAAGCTTCTCGACAATGCTGCGCACAGAAGGGACGATCAGAGTATTTTTGTTCTCATCATCAGAAGATAAATGGTCAGTTAGTTCTTACAATTAGGATACGCAGTGCTTACTGACTTTGAGGAAATATTAGGCTGCGAATTCACCATACCCAAGGATGGTATGACATATACTAGATGTCGTCAAATGATGAGCTACAAAAGTTCTTCGATCGATATTTGTATGGAAAGACCAACGACTGGGAATCAACAGCCAAAGTGCGACATGGCTTGCTCGGTTTCAACTGTGAGTGTATTGTGAACAAGCCAGAACCGGTATACCCACCAAGCTACGTTGAACATCGTACGTTCTTCTTGGATAGTCAGAATGCGACGATGAGCGAATGCGGCGCATCTAGTAAACCTTCTTCAACAAGCTACGTATCCGACTCCTGGGACGATGATGGGGCGCACTTTGTTCATACGTTCAGCAAATATTACCGAGTTGATTAGGTTTTCTCAAGCCAAGTTTTTTATGTCCTGTGCTGACACTGATGACTTGGACGTATATGTCATCTGTCGAAAGCTCGATGCCGCTGGTAAGCCACTGGTACAGCTGAATATTCCTCTTGAAGCCCTTCCAGCAGAGACAACAGCCAAAGACGTCCCAGACCTCAACGTTTTCAAATACCTTGGTCCTAATAGCAGGCTTCGAACTTCTCAGTAAGGAGCAAGCCTCGATGTTAGCTCCTTCTGTAGCGTGGCATTGCCACAACAGAGAGGAGAAGATTCCTCCCGGTTAAATTGTTTGCCTCGATATACCGCTGTGGCCTTGTGAAATTATCTTGGAGACTGGTGAGTCTATAATGCCGGAGATCAAGGGCCATTAGGTGACCCTACCGGAATTTCCTGCAGTGGACCGTGTGCCTACAAATTTGAATCGTGGCAAACATATTGTACATACGGCCCCTAAACACCCCTCTTCGATCGTGCTGTCTCTAGCGTCCGGAACAGGCGTACCATAATAGTTCTAACCACAGCTGTAATCGAATGCCAACTAGAAGTACAAATTCTCATGCAGGATCGTAGAACAGCTAGAGTGCCATTCATCGATGTCAGTTAGGGCAGGAGCTAGGGCTATGAAATTTAGGGTTAGTAGGGTTAGTAGGGTAAGGGTCTATTCTGCCACCGCCTGTGAGACGACTGTCGTCATATCAGGAACAACTTCATCTCCATCAATATTTTCCTAGCAATGGCGGGAAGAACGATACCGTCATCTTTTTCATCTGTCCCTCCAGCGATAAACCCCAGAAAATGCGTATAATCGATTCTCTTAGGTGACAAGCTTGAGTGGTTGGCGCATCGAAAATGAAGCGCAGTCGTTCGCCTGATACGGATCAGCCAGTCAAGAGGAATGCAAATATCAGCCAGGCTCGCGCTCGCACTCCGCCGACACTGTCAAGCTTGACTTCCTCGGTGTCTCCGCCGCGTCTAAAGAAGTTGAAGCCCAAAGTGGATATGTACTCATCGAACACACCTGCCAATGACGGTACCAATGCTTTGAGTCTCGCTGCCGTTGAAGCTGGGGAGGTGAAGGCTGAAGACCCTGTGGAACTGTTTTCGGCGAGACTCGCTGCGGTAGCACGGCCACTATCAACATCTCTAGATGGACGCAGGCTACCTGTCAAGGATTGGATTGACCTATACTCAAGGAATCGGCATGAAAATGGCTGCCATTTCGTAATCCATCAACACGATCATCCCATTGCGGGGCCGCATTATGATCTCAGGCTTCAATTTTCCGAATCTAGTTCACTCAGCTGGGCGATTATGTATGGGTTACCCGGCAATCCGAACAGCCGTAGGATGAACCGCAATGCGACGGAGACAAGAGTGCATTGCTTATGGGTGAGTATGGAACCCATCAATGATTGAGTACAAGCTCACAGTGCATCTAGAATCATTTGATTGAGACGGCATCTCGTAATACGGGAAGCATGATCATTTGGGATACCGGCGAATATGAAGTGTTGCCGTATTATGCCGCAGAGAACCCTCCAGAGACAGACGATTCAGCATCTGATATATCCAATATTTCTGCTGGAATGGCCATCAACCATCAGCGTCCATCTGAGAGCGAGAAACTCAAAGAGGCTTTTCAAAATGTAACTATCTGGAAATCCTAAGCTTAGTGGCTCAGAGAGGCTAATGAGAATTACAGCGAAAGATTCGCCTACGGTTACATGGCACTCGTTTGCCGAAGGACTACACAATATCACTTCGTCTCTCGACAGAAGATGACGATGCTGCTAGGGCGAGGCCCATCACTCAAAAGCGTCGACGTCGACGTACAAATGCTGACTTTATGAAGAAGACTCGAACGCCTTCAACATCACCATCTCCATCACCTGATGAGTCCCATGATCAACCACTAAACGCAGTCTCCTTTAATGGAGATAACTACGACGAAGATGCAATACACGGAGGTCACTCAGCGTCAGACTCTAAGTCGGAGCTCGACACCGGCGCCCGCACGCGTCTCACAAACGCATATCCAGGAGCAGTCAATTCAATTGGCTCTATTCATCAACGCCGATGGTTTATTACATTAGATCGTACAAACAGTGGATTCGTCCGTGATGGCAAGAGCAAGACCTGGAAAAGAAAGCCGCCATCCTCGTCTGATCAGGACACATTAGGCTTTGAGCCATTCTACGTCCGCGGACCAGAATTTGAACGGAGTGTAGTGACTGGACGAACTGGGAATGACGTTCTGGTTGACGAGAATGTCGAGGGCTTCACTCCTAGGCGCGGTTGGAAGCCTGTTCTGAATTGAGGGCTCAAGCAACCTACAATAGCATCACTCTCGATCTATCTTTATAGATCTGTGCAAAGGGATTATACCTAACAATTTGGGGACAAATATTCATTCTGAAATTATCAACAAAGAATTGAACAATAAGTAAATCGAGTGACAGTGGCAAAGTATACACAATACCTGATATACAATCATCGCACAGTTTCCACCACGATGTTTTTTATTGACTTAGGTATGAACCATTTATTGCAGGGGAACGCTTTGAGGGTTGTGGAAAATGTCCTGAGGATCCACAGCGGATTTCATCTCTATAAGTGTCTCCAGGTTAGGGCCCCAGTATTGTTCCGGTCCGTTTGTCAATTCTCGGTCGACGTATCCAGGGTAGGCGCCAAAAGTCGCATCGGGCATGCCAGTGAGGAAAACATTATTGACTTGATTCAAAAACGTCTTCGTCGTGGCGGACACGGGTCCAAGAAGGTTAATAGCATAAGACTGCAACCAGAACAATGCGTCTCGGTGGCCGTACGAGGTTGCATGTACGGGCACATCGCTGATTGCGCCTCCTTCAAGATCGAAAATAATGAACCATAGCAGCGTGTCTTTATCTGCTGTGTCGATGTACTCGAAAAAGTCATCGACAACGTCATCTGGGATGAGACTGGTGTTGGTAAATGGAAGCGATTTGCTGTAGAAATGTGCTGGAATTCCTCCCGTAAGATCTTCACCTAGTTGAACACCCCATGCCGCAACAAGAGCAAGCCAGTCGTCAAACACCGTGACATTGTAACCTTGGTTGGCGGGGAATTTGCTTTCCAGTTGAAGGGCCTCAAAATCCTCGAGGGACCCGAAGAACTCGCCCTCGATCAATAGTATACCTTCAGCTAGGACAAGTTGACATGAAAACTCTCTCGGTAGGCTGGGATCGGCTATGAATTGTTGCCACGCCTTGAACGTGTTGGCGCGTGAACTTGTGTCTCCGAGGTTGAACGTGAATTGATATTGGACCGCGATGCCGGGCTCAGCTTCTGTGCGAACGGTGAACTCGGTGACAACGCCGAAGCTTGCTCCAGCGCCTTTTATCGCATAGAAAATATCAGGGTACTCGGTAGTCGACGCAGTCACGATGCTAGAATTGGCCAGAACGACCTGAACAGACTCAACGTGGTCCAATGCCATTCCGAATTGTCTAGCAGTCGGTCCAAGCCCTCCGATTGTGGCATGTCCACCAATACCGACCTGCGGAGAGGTGCCGTGAGTCATGGCACGATTGCCGGCATCGTGAAGTTTTGTATCGATATCCCCGAGCAATGTACCGGCACCGATTGTCGCATATTGAGTGGTTGGGTCGTATGAAAATTGTTGGAAATGCCTCAAGTCAACGACAATTGCACCGTCGTCGCCTCCAAGACCTGTGAAATGATGTGATGAGCATTGGTACGCTGTTCCGAAAATGATATACTTTTTACATCAAATGCAAAGAAATGAAAATTAACCTACCATAGTTGGCATAGCTATGACCACCACTTTTTGCTTGCACCTTAGCATCTGCATCCACAGCGCATTTAACGATAGCGGCCACTTGGTCTGCAGATTCAGGAAATGTGACAGCGGCCGGGGTTACCGGATAATCCAGGTTATAAGGATTCACATCGACTGATCCATATAGCAATGCTGAGGGGAAAGCGACTAAAGACGCGTCGTTTCCAACAGCGTCCAGCAAGCATTGCTGAGCTACCGCACTTGTCGTATTGCCCATTGCTTCCCTTGTAGTTGGGTTATCCGGAATGTGTTTTGATACGGGTTTGGAATCCTATGCATTCGTCTCCGCGACGAGAAAAGCCGTCGTAGATGGGAGATGCAAGGGGCAGTTAGCGCTTATAAAATAGTGGTCACGAAAGTAGCTTTTCGGATCTCCGGACTGCCGAAGATGGGTGCGAGGGGCTCTTGTGACTAAATTTTAGTTGCATTTCACTTTGGTTTTTCTGCACTTCGAATCTTGTTGGAGTACCCGTCCACTCTTGGTCTACGAATATTTCGAATACTACTCCGTTCGTAAACCCGATGGTATCTGAGCGCACTCGTTCCAGACAGGTCATAAGATTGAAAAGTTCCAGAATCAAAAGCTCTTGTGACTGGATCAAGACAGTCAAGGTGATACACTTGACAAGTTGACGTGACGAAGTTGACGACAGCTTGAGGGCGCAAGCCATGGCTTGGGTTCAGCGATATTCAGGGGAACGACTGGACCAAAACGCACACGGACATGTCGAGAGTGGATTCGTTTCTGCGGAGATTCAAGGCGCGATCGCTTGTAGACCCACAAGGCTCTGCATAGTTCGGATCCCGGTCTAGGAGCTATTTGTATGCTCCATAATTCACGCGATTTTCAGAAAACTCCTTATTTCGGTAATCTAGTGGAAGTGGCTGGGCTAGTTGCTTTTGAGCAGATGGCAAGATGCAAAGACAAGATAGATCGGATCAATCAAGATCGGTCTCAGCTGAATCCTGGGTGTTGATTGGTCTTAGACTCTTAGTAGAATCCGAGTTCGTACAACGTAGCTACTTTATGTGGCATCCAGTTATTGAACGAGACCAATCGAGGGCTTCCATTCTCTGGTTTAAGTCTGCCACAAACAACATCACCACACCACAGTGAGTCAGCTTTTTCTGGTAATGAAAAAGAAAAGAGGAAATGGAAGAAGAGCAGTTGACAAAAAGCCATTGTGACTGACACCGAGGGTCGGTGGACGTTACACGACAACAGGAATGTCTGAATAACATTGAAAATACCTCCGACCTCGAGAAACCATCGAGATTCCGATCATGACAACGGTCGAGTACTCGGACATCACTGTTGAATGTGTATCAGGAGGAATGGATACAGTATATCCCATACATCTTTTCCAAGAAGTCAATTGACTTCTAACAGCATACAGTACTGGATACGCGGTGGATGACACAACCAAGCCTACCGTCAGCAATGTTTATCATCAGATCAAATATCATGATGGAAATTTCTCTATAGTACAAATCTGACATTGCAGACTGATATCTAATACCGCCCCAGATCAATGACGGCCTATGTAATATACAAACGAATCAAAGACATCCTCTCCAGTCTGGACGGGGTGTCATGCTAACGGTCAAAAGATCCAATTTGTCTGATATGGCTGTATGGCAGTATCATCCGAGCCGGCAGTCATGCGTTTGGAAAAAGTGCCCCCATTTCACTCACATGCTCCGGTGTTCCAGTATCCTCGAAAACCGACAACTGAAAAATTGCGACGCGAGATTGACCGAGTAATTGAAATATATTATACAGTACAGTCGAGCCCACAAGGACTCATTGTAGAAATCCGAATGGGGTAGGTTAGACTCTCTCACTAATGTTAATGGCTGCCCTGCATCCGGTTCGAATGATATTCACCAGAGGATCATACGGCTTCGCCTCCTTGGAGTCGTTTTCAACAGCATGGTCTAAATGTTCCAGTTCCTCATCGCGTGTTTTCCGTAACAGAGCCAACAGGTCTGTGATTTCTTCATCGACCTCTTCTCCACGTTGCTCAGCTTCCTTCATCCACCCCAGGATTGTGGTGATCTGTTCATTGTAATGCGTGCCGATTTCCGTCTCCACTGCCTCTGTACAGGCCATTGCCGCCTCCCGTCCCATGACTGCTGTTGACCAACCCAGAAATGTAGCAGCTACTTCCCAGATCGGATACATGGCTGTGGGCCGCACTTGATGCTTCGCTACCAAGTGATTGAAGTTGGTAAAGTGTACAGCTTCTTGGTCATACATGTGTTTCATCAACGGTCGTAGGTGGGGATGCGATCGTACAATAGGCGGTTTCTGCGCAGCATATATCAGGGTCGCAGCGAGCTCGCCCGCTTGGTTGACTCGCAGTGCGCTATCGAGATACTCCCTTTGTGCACGCGAAAGAACATATCGAGGCTTTGTAGACGAAGATTGTTTTGTTTCGGTGGCATCCAAAGGCTCTGAGGCGTCCTTTGTTGAAGTCTTTGCGCTGAAAAAGAAACATCTACGAGAGGAGTGGCGAAGGGTGATCGGGGCGAGGAAATCCAAGTACAACGGCGTTTGAGCGGAAAGAACAGCGCGGGAGACTCGAAGAGGCCGTACTCTCAATGGGTTTGTAGCTGCATGCATCGTGACTGGCTCCTATTATGTAGATTAATTCCTTCTGATTGAATGGGCAGCCGTATTGTTGTTGTTGTCGTATTATTGAAGGTGATCGGAGAAGGAGCGGGTGGCGGAGACTCGGCTGGGCCAAGACTTGTGGGTGCCTTGCTGCCTGAGCGCACCTGCTCAAACGTCGAATGTTTGAATTCCTCCAACTTTCTTGACTGTTCATTGTTTGCGCCAACTCTGTTCTCTCCATCTAGGACCCTGCCACCCCCTTGGCGATTGTGTCTGGGATATCTCCATCCACGGAATTTACTGTCGGATATATGTACTGAATCGCCCAGCAGAATCTCGCCCCTTCACTTTCACCGATTATCACGCGCTGGACACCAACGACAAGATCCTGATCAACTACTGCAACTCCCCGTTGCTCTGTTCCCATTTCCACCGTCGACCCCTCGGCAACAAGGCCGTTTGTAGCAGCTGCAATCAAAATGACTAGCCTCGATGACGAACTGCTCGCCCTGGCTGGCGACTCTTCTGATGAAGAGAACGCCTCCCCGCCAGCCAAACCCAACCCTTCTTCTCCTCAATCTCCCCTCGCTGAGAGAGAATCAGGCGAGGAAGGCGACGACGACGTAGAGGAAAAGGACGAATACGAGGAATCGCCACCCAAAAAACCGAAAGAGATGGCACGCAAGGGTGTTGCTAAGTCTGTGAAGGCCTCGAAACCAGCGAGACGGGTTAAGAAACAGAAACGAGATGATTCTAACGAGGAGGGTGAACTGTAAGTTTGATCTGCTACTCTCACTATGACCTGATTTATGTGAAATGTGTGTTCTGATCATATTTGTTGCAATTTTAGATCTACAGCCGAATCTCTCGCCTCAGAGCGCTCTGCGAGCATGTCAGAGTCCGAACCTGATGAAGCAAATTTAAAAATCGACGGCGATGGACCTATTTTCCCATACGAAAAGCTGTATTACTCAGCCAACGACAAGAAGGAGATTATGTCTCTTCCTGAAATTGAACGAGAGCAGATCTTGTCAGAGCGCTCCCAGCAAGTTGATCGTCACAACCAAGATATAGTCCTACGTCGCCTTCTTGCTTCCCGCGAGCGCGAACAAGCACGTTCTGAGTCGAGATCGAAGCGCAAAGCTAGCACTACTGATATAGAAGAAGGCCAGCGCAAGAGTTCCCGCCAAAAGACCACGTTGGGAGGACGCCGAGTAGGGGAGACTTCTGACGCAATCGAGGCATACAAACGACAACGGGAGCAGAAAGGCAAACGTGATGAGCAACGTCGTCGGGATGCAGATGCACGGCAGGCCCGGGGCCGTAGCTCCTCTCATGAAGAGGGAGCGTACTCGGATGTTGACGCTGAGGGCGAAAGCGAGGTAGAATACGAAGAGAAGCCGCGCCGCACTCCACCTAAACAACCCGACATCCCCAAAGACGACCCCCCTGCGACTCTCAAGGACGTTCAACGAGTCCGCGTGGGCCGTAGTAACTTTGCCAGCGTCTGTTTTCATCCTACATTTGCGACGTCCCTCACAAACTGTTTCACTCGAGTCAACATTGGACCCAATCGAGACACTGGTCAGAATGAATACCGTGTCTGTATCATTAAGAGTTCGTGTCATTCCTACTCTTTTATCATGGTCTTTTGACTAATGCGTTATAGACTTCACTAAAGGGCGACCCTATGCGATTGAAGGTGCGAATGGCCGGACCTATGTGACGGACCAATATGCCGTTCTCGCTCATGGCAAGGCCGAGCGCGAATTCCCATTCATTCAGTGCTCAGACTCTCCCTTTACAGAGGTTCGTATTCAGTTACCTATACAAGTGGAGCTCTACTGACTGTGCCAAAGGCTGAGTTCAACCGTTGGCGTCAAACTATGGTCGTCGAGGACTGCAAGGTACCCACTAAGTCCATGTTGACTGCTAAAGTTGTTGATATCAACAACCTTATCAACTACAAATTCACACCCGAAGAGCTGGAAGAGAAATTGCGGAAGCAAGGAGCTGATAACGCCAACGAGAAACTCTTGAAACGCTTTGAGCTGGAGAGGAAGCTGAATGAAGCCATCGCCCAAGGAAATGACGATGAAGTGGCGAATATCCAGGCCCAGCTCGCCAAGGAAACTACCTCCAAGCTTGCTTTCAACGGTTCCCTCCACAAGGCACGCCCTGAAAGGCAGCAGACTCCGGAGCAGCGTCTGGCAGAGCTCAACCGCCGAAACCAGAAACTCAACAGCGAGAATGTCCGTCGTGCACAGCTTGAAGAGCGACGTATGAACCGCAAGAATGCAGCGGCTGTGGCGCGCGGAGAAGCTACGGCAGATCCTTTTGCTCGTGTCAAGACTCGCGCAAAGACTTATCACGATGTAAATTCGGGTGTAAGCAGCGCGCCCAACAAAGAAACTCCTGCCGATGCCGGTAATGGAACGCCCGCGCCAAAGTCCGAATCTCCTTCCGCATCTCAAATCAGCAACACACCTACTAAAGTCCAAGCCAAGCCGAAAGGCATTGCTGTCATTCGCCATCGGAATATGGACGATGATAACATTGCGGCCCTGGACTTGGATTTGGAGGACGGTGATCTCGATCTTGGGTTTTAAACATGTTCGTTTCTTCGGTCAGATTTTGGAGGATTTTGGATTCATGGGAGTGGCCATTTGTCACCTCTAATCTCTACATATTCTTATTCCGTACCTACCGTACATGATAAACCTAAACACCCTCCAGATATCTACCATCCCTGTCTCACGATCATCTTTTTTTGTACATTAGGAGCATCTATTCAATTGGTCATTCAGTTATGGTTAGAGGAACAGCATTACAGGGAGTTCATTTGGCGCTTAAGACTGGATGGTTGCTGTCCATGTTTTCTCCACGGCATGGCTTTCATGTCTTTTTGTTTCACATACCCGTCAAAAATTAGCATAGGTTTCAAAAATTCATTGGATCATTCAGTCATCAATAATGCATTATCCATTGTCTAGCTAAATTTGACTACGTACTTTCAAGTCATCAATGTCGCAAATCTTTCACTTTAATTTGATGGTGCTTATCAGCGCGTGACGTGCAGCGACCCTAATTGATAGCGCGCTGATAAGAACGCGATACGCGGCGCGTCTTCAGCATTCCCGTAACTACAAGGAACATCTGCTACTTACCACTTACGACTTACTCTTCCAGCAAATCGATGTCCAGTTCTCTTTAAAACAATGGAATAATATACTACAACGTCCACAACAAACTTTTCTGAGTACTTGATTTACACAGCACATCAAGCATGTCTACTCAATCCACTCCGCGCTCGACGCGCTCTGTGTCCATGGGCGTCTCCCCAGCACATATGCTCACTCCAGGCCAGAAAATCAAGGCTATGCTTGCGCAGTTTGACAGCGATTCCGAAACCGAAAATACTACGACTGCGTCGAAAATTAACCGAATTGCGCCTCCTAATTTTATCGCTGGTGTCTCGAAAGATATTGCTTCGGCCCTTGATGAGGATGACAACGATGAGGACGAAGATATCACGGTCCTTGCACCAAGAGGGCGAATGGCTGCTCGAATGCAGGGACTTGAAAATACAGAAATACCAAGGTCATCCGAACCTACGGAAACAGCTTACGACAGAGTAGCAAAGACTCTGCACCTACCATCCGCGGATACCACAACCAACAACCCTCAGTCCTCGAATGAAGATCAATCCTCAGAAGACGACATGCCTACTGCTGCCCCGAACAGACGCCGTCTCTTGAACGCGAAAGAACACGAATTAAATACTACCACAAACAATGAGCCTTCGAATCGACGCGCACGGTCAGAATCTCCATTATTTGTAGAAGAAGACAGCGAAGCAGAACCCAGAGCAGAGAATATTACATCCACTGAGGAACCAAAAGATGCACGGTTTCTCGCTCTTGTTGAGCGGAAACGTAAGGAACGGAAAGAAAAGGAAAAAGTCGACGCAGAGAAAAGAGCCGCAAGAGTAGAGAAGATGAAGGAGTTCAACTCTGATATAATTGCTGACGATGAAAGTGATGAGGACCCAGAAAGTGCCAAAAAACTTACGCAAACATCCCGACCAGCTCGCAAGGCAAGTAAGAAGGCTTTGGAAGAAATGGCACGAGAAACGCAAAGAATGAGCCGAAACAGGCAACTCGCTTACCAACCACGAGTGAAGCGCAAGATCACGATAGATAGCTTCGTGGCTCTAATGAGCTCACACAAGATTGAACAACCTTCTGAACCGATAGACTCGGCATCTTCGAGCTCAGCACCTTCTTCGGATGCTGATGGAAATAAGCAAAAGGAAACCCCGCCAACATCACCAGCAAGACCCAGTTTCGACGAACCGAAGCCTGTACAAGTCCAAGCTTCAAATTCACCTCAAACGACCACCGCCAAAGCACCCAAAGTGTCAAATGAGTCTCATGTTCGAGTTCGCCTGTCCCGTGAGCAGGTCGCAAAACGTCAAAAGGAAGAGCCTGACGATGACTTGGAGATTATCACATCGCCTACCAAATGCCGGAAGGCAGCCATTTTTGAGAATCTGCGGTCAAAAAATCTGAGTGAAAACCAAACGATGCTCAAGCTCAAATTGCTTGCTCGTTTGACGTCGCCAACAAGCCGTAAAAAGTCAATGAGTCCTGCTGAGCTCTCGGCCATGTTGCAATTGAAAGCGAGGCAGCAAGCACTTCGCGAAAGGCAAGAGAGGATCGAAGAGCTCAGAGTCCAGGGCATTGTGATTGAAACCGCTGAAGAACGAGAAGCTATGGAGGCAGATGTCGAGGATTTGATGGAGAAGGCTAGGCAAGAGGCTGATTTGATTGCTCGTCGTGAGAAGGCTGCTCGCGAAAAGAAGTCCGGAGTCAGTTCCGCGGTCAGCGACGATGAGGAGGAGGATGGCGACTACGAACTTTCCGGCTCCGAGGATGAGGAAGAAGGCGCAATGGAAGAAGACGCTGAGTATGATGGGGAAGGCGAAGGCGGCGAAGAAGAACTCGAAGAGATGGAGGTAGACACCGACAATCCAGTTCAGGGATTGGTCAATAACGAGGCGGATGAGGCATCAGAAGAAGAGGAGGAGCCGGAACTGTCTTCCCACGACGTTGAGGAGACTTTGACGCATGGAACTCGAGGCAGACGTCATAGAAGAGTTGTCAGCGATGATGAGGAAGAAGACGAAGCAAACGAAGTACAGTCCACCAAGGCTGTACCAGAACCAAAGACGCCCGCAAGATCAGTAGCCGCGTCTATCGGCTCAGCCCGACGACCGCAATTTCCTAACATGCCAGGAGCCTCCACCTTCACAATGAGCCTTACTCAGGCATTCGCCGGAACCATCGCGGAGGATCAGTCAGATGGTGAAGAGGACTCGTTCAAGGTTCTGCAAAGTCTTCCAGATCCTGGGCTGCCAAATCTTCAACAGATGGCCGTCGACTCTCAGGTTATGGTCAAAGATAGCCAGGATCAGCGTCGTGGATCAATCGACCTGTTTGCTGGTTACACGCAGTCTAGCTCTCGTGTGCCGGAGTCGCCTGGACCCAATTGGTCACAGTATTCACAGATGCCTGAGCCCACTCAGGATATAGGTTTTGTATACTCGCCCATTGACGTCTCTAAGCGATTTGTCGAACCACCAGTCTCAACCATCGATACAGTTATACTCCCAGAAAGTGGGTCGCCTGTCATGCACAAGAAAGGCCGACTCCTCCAACGTGGACGACCGGTTCATCTATCAGATGACGAAGCCGGAGATTTTGAGATCAAAGCCAGCGCGTTTGATGTCATGAAGAAGGCGTCCAAGCAAAAGACCAGGGCAGCTATTGCATTTGACAAATCGAACAGCAAGGCCAAGGAACACGTTGACGAGGCCGCTGAGGAGTCTGAGGATGAGTATGCAGGCCTGGGTGGTGCTAGTGATGATGATAACGGGGAGGAGGATGAACTTGACCGGGAGATGATCAACGATAACAGTGGGGAGGTTGTTGATGAGAAAGAGCTAGCGGCTTTGAATGCGTGAGTAGTGTATTCTGCCAGATGATAAACAATTACTAATGGATGTCTCTGCAGGAACCATCAACGTGCCATGGACGAGAAACAAGTCAACAAACTGCTGAAAGACATCACAACTGGAGCTCTACGACGTAGACGGGGAGCCGACGATGATCTTGACTTGGACGACTCGGATGATGAGCGGCTGGCTCGACGAAGAGCGAAGCAGCGCGAATTTGCCAAGATGCGCAAAGCATTGCTTGCTGATGAGAAAGTCAATGAGATTGCCAGTAATCCAAAGAAACAGGCGTTCTTCAAGGCTCTCGAAGATCGAGATGATGACGATGAAATGGAATTCGAATTCGATAATGGTGCCCAATCTGAGGAAGCATCTTTCCAGATCAATGAGAAGGATGAACAGTCCGCAAACGCAGATGCGGGTGGTGAGTCAGGAAAGGATTCTCACAAGAGAAAACGACCTCTTGAACCTGCTGCAGAAGACGTTTCCAACAGACCTCCACCACATCTTCGACGTACTGCAGCTAATGTCTCACGTAAACCATATTCTCTCGCAGAGATTCGAGAGACCTTGTCTTTCTTGACAGCAACACCCGAGTACGATTCGTTTCATGAGGACGCATCCATCGAGGAAGAGATCGTTTATAGTAGCGACAAGGGCAACTCCGAGGATGACAGTGAGACCAACGCAGAGCGCAGTCGAAAGTCCTCCGTGGATGGATTCGCTATTCCGCCAAATCCACGACGCACTCGTGGTCCGGTTGTTGACCGTCTGGCTCTCAGACGTGCTTCATCCAACTCAGCACGCGCTGGCGCCAAACTGGCCTTTGTGACTAGCACATCATCCTGGGATACGGCAAATGTTGGATTCCGTCCGCCACCTCTACTTCGTCGTGCAACGTCCTCGTGGTCAACATCTGATAGCTCTTCATCCTTCTCAATAAGTGGTGCTAAGAAATCTTCATCTGGTCCCAAAGCGGGGTTGTCCAACTCAAACAAGGGCTCCGTCAACTATTACACTGCTGCCCGAGAACGCGAGAGAGAGCGTGACTTGAGGTTGAAGGAGCGTGGTGGTAGTAAGATCACTGCCGCCAAGATTGCGCAGTTGCAGAAGAAGTCTTTAGAAAATGGTTTGTTGGCATGGACAAAGAAGGGTTCTGGGTTTGAGGTTTAATGATTATCTGATTCGAGTTTATTTGGTCTTGTTATGGCGTTTAAATGAGGTTAGGATTGGGTTGTTACAAACGTACATTGTTGTTACTTGTATCTTTGTTGATTGCTTATCGCTGTACATGGAGTTTGAAGGGCGTCGGAGATCACAGTCCTATGTAGCCACGAATTGAAATCCATCAGTCAACACCTTTGATCCTCCCACACAAAACCACATCTTCTCCAAACGGATACCATTTAACATCCGTAAGCCTCGAAGCTGGTATCGCACATCCATTCTCGTCAACACGTCTTTCGGGAGATACGACCACGCCACCCCGGCCCAACCATGTAGGCGCAATAGTCACGATAACAGAGTCAATCAGAGTGCTATACCGCTGTTCTGAAAGTAACGAATTGATGATTGAGCCGCCGCCTTCGATCATTATGCTTTTGATGTTTTCTTTTGTTGCTAGAGTGTTGAGAATGAGACTCCAGTCAAAGTGTTGATGTGTACCCGTAGCATCATCAGGGTTATCACTGGTAATAGTGTCCAAGGAAATGTATTTTCCACCGTATTTCTCCAAGACTTGCCGAGCTTCCTGAGGCGGAGATGTTGATTTTGATGTTACGACGAATGGTGCCTTCCCCTTATATTGTTTAACTAACTGAATGATTTTGCTAGATTCACTGGGCACCCATCTAGCATTTGGATCAATGATTATAGGCCTCGGCTGATGCAGTGAGTTTTGCCGTTTTCGTATCGTGTCTACTTGAACCCGATCAATATGGCTCTGAAATGTTTTTAATTGCTCTTGCGTCGCCTTCGAGTTGGCAACAACTTTCATGAGATCTTTCAATTCGCGGTTTGATGACGCCTCATCGGCCAGAGCCTGAATAGCGGGATCCCGGCTTGGGTGTTCTTCGTAGCCGCTTGCGCCTTCAATGCGGCAGTTCAGGCCGGGATCATCTGCGATTGCGGTCCCGACGCCGATGAGGATTGCTTCGTGACGGAAGCGAAGGTAGTGTGTCATTGCTTTTGATTGAGGTCCAGACAGGGTAGTGCGCACACCTGGTGCCAGAGAAAGAGAAGAGTCGAGAGATGTGGCGAATGTGAGGGTTGTAAATGGTCGGGATAGTTCATCTTCCTTTGTTGTGTCCTTGTCATCTGATAATAATGGAGGCAGATAAGAGTCGAGGAACGGCCGTGATAATGGCGGGAAATGTAGACTGTCGGGGGGGTAGAATGCCATTTTGTTATCGTTTCTTTCCAAGAGTCGTGGTAGGTACCCGTGGACACCTCGACAATTAGTGGGAATCACCAGTTGACAGCTTGATACAGGTGTTCAGTAACGATCAGGTTTGTTGATATAGAAGGTCTGAAGGAAAATATGTCACGGGGACAGCGCAACTATGAACCATGTAAGGATAGAAGACTTTCAAGTCGTGCGCAAGAATTGACTAACCGACGTTGCTCTCAATCCCAGTGTAATAGAGCTTATAGTGACTATTCATCAATTCATCAAGTGTAGATATGTAATCAAGTGCAAGTGAAGAGAACCGTCAAAGGTTTGGTGTATCTGTTGGACAGTTGGTGGGCTAGTCTGTTTCTGTGTTAGCGGGATCTTTGTAACCCTAACCCCCTTTAGCTAGCCTCTGATTGGCTGTCAATGTTGATGCCTCAGGTTGAAGGGATAGGGCCAAGCCCAAAGCACTTAGGGCTTATATCTTTGTCTTCTGTCTACCTCATCAATTTTGCTTGTATATCTCGTCATTGTATTGACTTTGCTTCTTGTTTGCCGTTCGTTTGGTCAGGTCGCACTTTGCACTGGGAGCACTTGAGATTTTCAAATGACCCGAAATCATCGCTGTCCGAGTTATACATACATAGCCAAACCTGTTAAGGCTTTTGAAGTAGTTCTTATGAAAAAGTGAGGATTTAGTGGCTATCCAATATGGTAAAGGAATAGAGACTGACTCTAGATCTAGTCCTACGCCTTAATTGGCAAGATAGACTGCTAACCTCTGAACTTGTATATTTAGCCTCGAAAAGAGAATTAGAGGGTCTTGGGTTCGTACTTCTTCCTCAGATTCTCGCCGTACCTTTGAAGAACTAAAGAGATCGGTGGGATCGTCAATGCAATGAATGCCAGTACACTATTACCCCAACCCACCCCGAGATTTGAGTACATCGTCAACCCGGCCAGAGGAAGAAGGCCGCCGCCTATCGATCTCATAAACCCGTTGGCAGCCAGTGCGCTTGCGGCGTAGATTGTATAAGAATCAATGAGATACAGTGTCGTGGACATGAAGATAATCATTATACCAACCCCGGTAAGCGCCTCGCCAATCATGGGGACTATCCAGTGGACTGTGTATTGGGCCGTCCATCCGAAGATGAACAATCCCGCGGGAAGAAGTAATCCGCCGACCGGGAGGAGGAAAAGTCGATACTCTGGTTTTCTTTGCTCAACGCCGTTTCTGGCGGCTACAGACGCGCCGTATCTGTCTGAGGTAGTGCTGATAATCATGGTGCCGCAGAAAGTGCCGCATCCAAGACCGATGAAGGCAAGACCTGATATATTCGTTGACCAGCCGTACGATGCTTGATAGACAATGGAGATCGACGTTATCAGCAGGTTGAGGATGCCATATGCTATGGCCATGTAGATAGCGCAGAGCGCCGAGATTGGTGATCTGACTAGTAATTTCATGGGGCGGACAATGCCTCGCCACAGAATAGTCCGCCAAGTTACGGTGGTATCAGTATCCTGGTTTACACTCAAGCCACCATCAGGAAGCCCCTTGTGTTGTCGAACACGGTCTAGTTTCCGGTGAAGAAGAACGGGTGCATAAGTCTCTCGAGTGATCAACCCCATTATGATGGCCACAAAACCACCCACGATAGCCACAAGCCAAAAAACCCAGCGCCAACCCTTGGCTGTCGAGAGAAAGCCGCCGCAAATAGGACCAAGAGCCGGTCCCATGACGGGGCCAAGGATGAACAGACCCATAAACAAGCCTCGTTTTGAAGGGGGCATCATGTCGGCAATAGACGCGCCGCCGTTGGCAAGGACTGTTCCTCCAAATAGACCGGCCAGAAAGCGAAGAGCGATGAGAGCGGATAGAGAGGGTGCGAGGGCGCAACCAACTGTCAGTGCGACGAATGCGATGTTTGTCCCGTGATAAATGTATAAGCGCCCGTAGATCTCGGATAATGGAGCCCAAACCAGTGGCCCAAATGCGTTCTATCAAGTATGAAGACTGTTACTCGCCGGAAGGATTTCCGCTGAATGAAGAAAAGATCATAGAAGATTCTACTTTACTCACCCCTAGAACGAAGATGGACACCACAAATGCCTGGAGCAGTTCGCTGGTGCTATCAAATTCTTCCATAATGTGACCAGTGGCCGGGGACATGATCGCTTTCTTCGGAATCAGAGTTCTGCTAATGAAAAGAAGAGAGAGAGAGCGGAAAAGGGATACTGCGGCAGACCTGATGAGAAAGGCACCAAGAAAGCCAGCATAGCAAGCAGAACGGCTGTAGCATTGATACGCCAACGAGGTAGATTATACGGATGCTCGCGATGCTCGTGCGAATTCCAACTTGAAATAATGTTCTGCAATTCGTCGCTGTAATTCGAGGAGTCGTTGCCATGGTCCGCCATAGGAGGGACGGGTATTTCTTGATGAGCGCCTTTTCTCTCATCATCGTATGTCCTCTCGAGGTCATCGGTACTTGCTGTTATTGTTTCTGACGAGTTTAATTCACTCATACTTTCAGAAGCGATAACGAAAATAAACAGAAAAAAAAATTGTAGAATTAGGCGCTGAATTTACGACACTCTGCAGAATAAGGAGAGGGCGGGAGACATCATCATTCTCGAGAGATACCTCGTTATGTATCTAGCTCAAGGTTGCTTTTTTGCAACGGAGATACCGGTAAGTGCCAGTTCTCTAACTCCATGCGGACCGGAAAGCGAGGATTAGGAGGTTGCACAACTCGGTCCGTATTTCAATATTGACTGTTTGACTTCTCAAACAGCCGCCAATTGCCGCTCATCTGACTCGGATTTCAAAGAAACACCCGTGTATATCACATTTCACTTGTGATATTTGCTCAGCTGAAAGGAGCTTTGCCATTTCCTACTGGCCGGCCTAAATGTCATACCTAGGTAATATCAAAGGTCGCGCATTGAGATAATTCACCTGGCACATTACAACTGGCAGGCATCACTTTCAAAATTGTGGCTGATATCTGCACTGAAGAACGAGCGGCTGGGAATATTGAACGCATTTATACTATCTACCTGAATATAGATTTACGGAGAGAAAGATGGTATCTTGATATTATTGATTTCTACGGACATAATTAGTGAGACTTCGTTGCTGACAGCATGAATTCGTGAAAAGAGAAGAGCTCTTGAATACTGGTCCAGTTGATTCACAAATTTCTTGCAACAAATTCAACTACTCTACCACGGCAAAATGCCTCCGTCAGTGTCAAGCATGCCATTCTTAGCAATATCTTCATCCCTCTTTCCCAGAACAATATTAGCGATCTCAAGGGCTGGCTCCTTAGGGTCCCTTGCACCACCCTTCTTGCGCATTTCAAGACCCTGCGGTCCGCTCAAGTTGGAAACACACCAGCCAGGGTTGAAAGCTGCGACTTTGCACCAATCCTCGTAGTTGCGGCGGTGACAAGCAGCAAGCATGTTGAGAGCTGCCTTGCTCATACGGTATGGTTCGCCACGGAGTTTGTCAAACTTGAAAGTAGGATCTAGACGTGTTGTGATAGAGCCCATCTCGGACGAGACGTAAATGATGTAAGGTTTGGCTGACTTTCGAAGCAATGGCTCCAGCGATTCGGTGACGATCTGCTGTGCGAAAACGTTGGTGTCGAAGGTCTGACGCAGTGCCGTCAGTTGGTCCACCTGTTGGTAGACGATGATGCCAGCGTTGTTGATGAGAACGTCCAGCTTGCCGAATTTGGTTTCAATCTCAGTTTTGACCGATTGGATTGACTCTTGGTCGCATACGTCGAGCTGGATGACGGAGATTGGGCTCTTCAAAGATTGCCCATAGGCTGACTGCAGGTCAGTCAGAGCTTTCTCGCCCTTGTCGACTGAGCGGCTGCCTAGCAAGACATGAAAATCAGACGAGGCGGCGGACAGAGCGGCCACCGTCTCGTAGCCGATGCCACTGCTTGCGCCTAGGAAATGGAGTTTTAGACTTTTGCAGCATGGTTGGGATCGAGTGAACTAACCAGTGACGAGCACAACAGTCTTCTCGCTTGCCATGGTTTGTATCTGTTGGGGTTGCCTGATAAAGGGTGAAGTATAAGGTCCAAGGCTAGCTCGATATTTGTAGATGTTTAGAAAGCGTGTAGATGGCAATCTAAGCATTGATTGAGTCGAAGAGTGAGTAAACAGACCTCAAGGTCGAACTGACCGCAAGAAATATAACCTCTGACGTTCCACAAGAAGATTATCTCCGTATCTCGTCCAAATGTCCAAAACCCGCTAACTCCGCACGCATATCGTGGCAAGGCAGAGACAAAGACAAAGACAACCACAATAGGCCGGGTGTTCCAGTCGCTGCCCGAGTCTGCAGCGTGGGGATCTGTTGCAGTCCAATTTGAAATGTAGCAGGGGTGTACAAATCACGGGCAATGAAGATGTATACCTAGGTAGTCTTGGAGGATTATGGTCTGTATTCTATGGACTTGAACCTTAGTTAAGAACAATGAATCGATCAGAAAATGCAGGATCCTAGATACATAAATAAGACTTTAACCTATTTCCAATAGTCAACAGATACTAGACTTCCATACTTGTAGGAGCATCACGTTCATATGACCAGTAGACAACGGCATGATGTAAACGATTCCATTACCCGTCCAATACATCCTTGGATGAGGCGAAATGTATGGAAGTCATGGTAGATCTTGTATCTAATGTGGTCGATTACAGTACAATACAGTACAATACAAAGGATCCTACGTTCAACAGCGAACACAACGCAATGCTCGCGATAAAATTGCGATCCTGGCAACGTATGTTGATTGAAGGGTAGTAGTGGACTTGGGGATAAGCAGGTTTTATATGAGGATTTATTTCTAGCGAGGAAGGACACGTGAAGTAGCCAGTGGGCGGGAGTTTTGCTGCGTTGATGCCTCGTACGTAAGGTATCTATCTCATCATGAAGAAACGTGCGATTAAGGCACCCATAAGGCACCAATATTGAAGCCTTAACGTCATGGAGTTCAATACGTTCTGTGATTTAAAGTCTCAATGCGAACCATAGGCAGACTCCTGCGTAAATACAGTCTGAGTGAGGCAGATCGTCCAACTAAATCAAGCATAGTATTCGTCCAGCCATTTTCGTAAATCACCAATGGTCGGGTAGTCCAGGAACAGACTGCCACCGACTTTGACACCTAGTTCCCCCATAAACTTCTCTGCTATGACGAGTGACATCAAACTGTCAATACCAAGGTGCGAGAAACTGGCATCATCCTCCAAGTCTGAGATATCCAACGCTGCTTCCCGGGCAATAAGCATCAGCGCTTTGGCAGTGATACTGCCTGAAGCAGATGCAGTATCAGCAGACGATGCTGGCTCAGGGCCAGTATTGCCAGTGGTAGCAGCTTCCTGCAACGGAGTATCGCGTTGGCTCTGCACGGCATTGCTGGAGTCTGGAGTGGGAACTGCAGAAACTGACTTTGACCGTGGTTCTGACTTTTGGGTTTGATGTGCTGGTGTTGATACTGAAGCCTTTGGTGCAGGTGGTGTTGGTTCATCACCCACGGCTGGTATTCTATCCGGCGGCGAGAAGAATCTATTGAGCAGCAGACGTGGATAACGCCGAAACTGTAGGCCACCAACCATCCCGACGATGGAGTTGTCTTGCAAGATATAAACGTCGCCTAGGAAGATGGTTGGGTCCTCGATTGTCGGAATCATCTTGACATACGAACGATATTTGGCACCTGGAAGCAACGGCTTCAAAAATTGCATGGATTTCCAACCCGGAGTAACGCAAAAATTGTCTTTCGTGTCCATCGCGTCAGAACAGTTCATAACAAACCCCCCTAAATGTGCTAAACTATCAATAAAATAGGGAGGAATAACCCAAACCCCTCGCTCTTTTGTGGTAAGTTGCACATCAGCGAAAGCCTCCAGCTCGTACATGACAACTGATTGCATGCCTCGATATTTGTCTTCATAATCAACCAAATTGTTGGCGAATAAAGTATATGCCATACTGCGCGAAAAGCGGTTGGCTTTGCCTTCGACGGCCAAGCGCTCAAGGGCCTCGATTCGGCCTTGCACAAGATGATGGACGGGAGTCCAAGAAGAAATCCATTCGGATGCTCTTTCGTAATGAAGTTCTGCAGTAGCAAACGGCTCGTGAACGTTTCCGTCATTGTCAACATTTTGCCATGTCAATTCCACCTTGCCGGCGTGAACATTAGACGTAACAGCAGTCACTCGAATCAGTTGAGACACTTCGTTATTGCTTTGAGCCACAAGGCCCTTTGTCACGACAAGATTGGCAATATTCATATTGGCTTGCTCGGGTTTGGAAACTAGCTTGCGGTATAGGTAATCACCAAGAGTGTATGCGATATCGGCGTGGATTGACTAAACATATCTGTAAGTAAAAACGGCCGTAATCAATTCAGATCGGATGGTGACTTACGGATGTTACGACGCCGCAGTTGTTCATTCGATGTCCATGAGCAGCAGCGAGTAGATCAGTCTGCATAAGGTCTGACTGCATAACCACCGTACCAGTTGGCCCCTCGAACGTCTGCTCAATAATTCTCTGAACAGATGTTGTCTGGATTTCACTTCGTGGTAGGGACTTGATGGTTGATTTGGCCTGGGTCGACTGCTCCTTGGTGTAGAAGGTATTGCCCTTTGTCAAGCACCAGTCACCGTTATACTGCAACCAGTAGTTCTTTTCGTTCCAAGCATAAGTCGGCAGATCAAGAAGCCGGAGTTTGCTCTCGAACGGACGATGAAATTCATTCCAACCAACTTCCACGCTGGCAACGTGCAAAGAAGCCATGGCTTCCGCCATGGTTTTCCAATTGTCCTCACCACGGCGCATCGATGCAACTGTGAGTTGGGTAGATGGGATTGTAGACTTGACAAAGCCAACACAGACCGGGTGAGGCCCAATTTCAATCCAAATAGTGTCATCGCTAATCGTAGAAATCATCCGAGCACTCTCTAACGCCGATGAAAAATCTACTGTCTCTCGAGTTGCCCGCCGGACGTAATTTGCGCTGAAAGTTTTGCAATCAAAAACAACTTTTCCAAGTAATGGCGATATCACGGGTACTTTTGGCTCTGAGAAGACAACGCCGGTCTTTGAAATAGCTTCAAAATCGTCCAAAATAGGATCAGTCTGTTCGGAGTGAAATGCAAAAGCCACGTCCAGCTTAATACAGCGGTAACCGACACCCTCGAGCACCGACGCTAGGTCATCAATTTGATGATTGGTACCGCTAAGGACTGTATCAAAAGGACTGTTGACACAGGCAATAGTGTACTTATATGACTTGCCAGCACAGACTTCGTCTATTTGAGACAGGGAGGCTCGTACCGCCATCATAGCATGACTGCCGATTTTGCACCTCTCCTCCAGCATTTGTGCCCTGCGTCCCACCATAAATATGGTATCACTTGCAGTGACTACACCAGCTATGTGCATCGCCGCATATTCACCCAGACTGTGGCCCAGAACAACATCTGGCTTAACCCCTAGAGAAATCCAATATTTGGCCATGGCTATCTCCGTGCAAGCCAATGCCAAGTGTGTAACGACTGGGGAATGCGCATGGTCTTTGGGAAACGAGCCATCAAGTGCCGGAATAAATGAGGGAAACCCTTGTCCACGAGCCAGTGAGTCAAGATGTTGGATGTGCTGTTGAAATGTCGGGATATCGCGATACAATTCCAAGCTCATTGATTTGTAAGAAGCGCCCTGACCAGTGAACACAAATGCAACTGGTGGCGGTTCGGAGCTTTTAACAGGTTTTACCAAATCGACCTTCTCTAAACGCGATTTGAGCTGTTTTGTGAGATGTGCTATATCAGATGTGGCTATTGCTACACGATGGCTGTGGTGATAGCGACGCGCATTCGTTGTGTATGCCAGATCCGCGATGTTTGTATCTGGATGTCCATCAAGGTAGGCAACAAGGCGCTCTATATTCCCGGTCAAAGATCCTTTAGTTTTGGCTGAAACTGTAATAACATGGTTTGGACGATGGTCTTTCTCTAGAATAACACGATCCGGGGCTTCTTCTAGGACCATCGTCGTGTTGCCACCAGCGGCGCCAAAATTGTTGACTGCTAAAAGTCGTCTCTTACCTGGAACTGTGGGCCAAGGGGTCTTCTGAAAAGGTATATGCAAGTTGCGCTTATCGAGATCTTTAAACTTGGGGTTGATGTTCGTTTTGATACCAATATGGGGCGGGATGGCATTCTTTTGGAGCATGAGCAGTACTTTGATCAATGATGAAACGCCTGCAACAGATTCCCCATGTCCAATGTTCGCTTTAACAGACCCGATATGCAGAGGCTGGTCTTTATTGCGGCGTTTGGCCAGTGGTGCATATACTTCCATGATTCCCTGCATCTCTTCATGATCACCAGCTTGAGTGCCAGTCCCATGAAGTTCGATATATGACACATCCAAAGGATTCACTCCACATTTTCCGAGGACCTGGCGAGATAGGTAGGCTTGATGGCCTGCATGGGGGTGAGTAATGGAGACTGCCTCCGCAGAATGGTTTGTTCCCGCACCCAGAATAACTCCCAAGATGTTATCGTTATCTGCCTCTGCATCCTCGAGTTTCTTGATTACGACCGAGCCTACACCGTCAGCTCTGCAATAGCCGTCGGCGGTTGCATCCCAAGTTTTGCACGCGTTGTGTCCCTGAGTAAGGAAGTGGCCTTTGCATAATCCAGTAAAGCCATCAGGGTTGGTTAGCACATTGACACCACCTGCAACAGCCATATCAACAGCACCACTCCAAATAGCCTGACAAGCAACCTATAGGAATTTATACAGTGTTAACACCTGCTATTTCTTCTGAGAATCTTTTGATGTCATACCTCAATCGCCGCAAGACCGGAGGAGCAAGCAGTATCAATACTGTAGCTGGGACCCGCAAATTTGAAGAAATAATTTATCCGGCCAGGCCCAAAGGCTCGACAGCCACCTGGAATATAGTAAGTACTGACCTCCTGGCCTTGGTTGACTTCGCGGTAATCATCGGCAGCTTGGCCATAGTATGTGCCAATGCGTTCCAACCGCGTAGAAGCGGTGCGGTTACCAACATAGCCAGCGCGCTCCAGAGCCTCATACGCAGTGACCAAAGAAAGGCGCATCTGCGGATCTACAACCTGTGCTTCACGAGGGGACATATTGAAAAAAGAGGCGTCAAACAAGCCAGGTTCTTCAATGAAGCAGCCGTATTGAGTCATGGTCTTGTTTAGGTCCTTGCCCGTTGGATCAAAGTGTGTCTCAATATCGAACCTATCAGCTGGTATTCTTCGAGAAACATCAAGGCCATTTTCTAAAAGCCCCCAAAACTTTTCTGTGTTTGTAGCACCTCCCGGAAGTCGACAAGACATGCCAATGATGGCCAGCTTAGCTTGGGCTGCGGTGCGAGGTGTAAAGACGTTATGATTCAAATGGAAAAGCCATGAGATCAGACTCTTAGTTGAGAGTTCGACGGAGGGCACATCATTTTTGATTGCAGTCTGGAGATCGTTGAGAGGTATGGAATTGCCAAAGCTGAATAGAACGGCTTCGGATGTCGCATTTTCCTTCATTCGGTCTACCAAACCGTGAATGACACGGTCCCAATAAATGGCCTTTGTGAGGAGCTCCATCACGACGCTTTCAAAAATGTCCGCGGCAGTCTTGAATGGGTATGGCAGACCAGTGCTGGTGGAGTAGACTGGAATCGTTGGTGAAAAGTTTGCCCTGACCGTTTTCAAATGGGTCCCGTGGACAATGCTGTGAGTATCTGCCACTCCGTAAACGTGAGGAGCATGGCATAATCCACCATAAACAGGCAGGGCAATGAATCTCTTTTCTCGAAAGAATTGCGATTTGTTGAAAATAGCATTCAACCTTGTTGGTGGCCCACTCACTGTCACAGAAGTGCGGCTTACAGCACTGATAAAAATCTTACCAGTGTCCGGAGTTTCTGAACGAGAGTGCATAAAATCTAGTTCACTCTGGACATCATCTGAATCGGCGTTATGCACCACGTAAGCCCATGTACTTGGTGTCTCTGACAAATCACGAGCTTCTAGATTCTCGGATACGCCCATGACATGAATCCCCAAACGAAAAGCCAAACGAACGACATCTGCGCCAGCAAGTGGGATGTCGACGAGCGTTTTGGACAAAGAAATTGCGGTCGATGCTAGTAAGCCAATTCCAAGGCCAGCAAGACATAAGTTTGTACTGTCGTTAAACTCCCTGGAAGAATTCTCAATATATCTGATAATAAAGTTTAGTCGATAGATACCATAAGATAACAAAGGTGAAAACAAGCACACCCGATATACGCCGCTAGCTGAGCGACTACCAGAAGAACACCATCGACAGCACCACACATCAAGCCATTTCGAAGCTCGTTAGGCTCGGCCCATCTCGAAATGGTGTCAAAAGGGGGTATACTTTGTTTCATTTCAGTCGGTAGGCGCCGGATCTCGTCCTTGATTGCCAATGTAGCCTCGTTTATGAATTGAGTTAGTATAAAGTGATTATTGTCTTTACTGTGGTTGTGTATGCGGCGAAAAAGGTCTTCCAAGTCATCTTTGGGAAACTCGTTGCCGAAATATATGAGTTCCACTCCTGGCAAGCCCATGTCGAGCTCTCCACCAGATGTTGGGGTGTAGATAGTCATGGGTGCTATAATGTAAGCGGCGGCAAATCAGAAAGAGGTAATTATTCTTCACACTTCTTGTTCTTTCAAACAACGAGAATAAGGTAGAAAGATATAGCAGATTGGTGTAGGTCTTGAAGAGTTGTCCACAGTCAGCTAACGGTTATGAGGCAGCGAATTATAGAGCTGCACAACCATGAACCCGTGCGAGATGGTATATTATCAGTATAAATATGACATAATTCATTAAATGAAAGACTTTAGATTAACAATCATTATCATGATCTGGTCGCGGAGCGGTTTTCTTAGTCGGATAATTGGTTCAGGGGAATATTCCTGTTCTTCCATTGCACCGCACCTACCACCATACATCATCTTTCGTCCTTAGTTCTTAATTGCGAGTGCATATAGTATTGACCAATGTAGCAGAAAATTATGACTTCAGCCCCGAAAGCATGAACGCCCTCCGATCCTTACTAATCTACATCAACTAATCCCCCTAGTCGGCATTCCTATAACTATGTCCGTTTGTTCCGATTCGTATGCCCCGAACAACGCAGCCCGATGCTCTGAAGCAAATTGAGAGATCTATATCGTATGATCGTTTAGACAAGGGACTAAGCAACCTCGGAACCCGGATGAAGAGACGTCTATCCTCGGTATGCATGAATGTTGCTATACAATGTGATGTACTCTTCGATTGAATTCCAAATCTTTAACCTGGTGCATTTCTATTTGATTTCCATGACTTCGATACCGTGTATTATTCTCTCGTCTTGACGAAGCAATCTCCTTGCCATCTATTGAGTGAGAAAGAAACTATGGATGACAAGGGCGGATACAGACAAATCAACAAATCACTCAATATCTGCGCATTCGAAGAGTACCTCAAAGGCCAAACAGCAAGCCTGCCAAGTCTAGCTGACGTAAAACAACTTACAGCTAGGGTGCTTCGAATATTAGGTCAGAACCCAGGAAAGGTGATTCATAATAATCCTTCTTTTGACATTTCGAGAGCTAAAATTTGTTATATCAGTTTACCTTTCAAGGGACCAACACATACATTATCGGTACTGGTCGTGATAGAATTATGGTCGATACAGGAGGTGGCGAGCCCGCGTGGGCAGAATTAGTCGAAACTACACTCAAATCCATGGACGTCAGACTATCACACATCCTACTTACGCACTGGCATGGCGACCATACCGGTGGAGTCCCTGATCTGATACGGCTGTATCCACACCTGAAGCACTCCATCTATAAGAATGATCCTGATAAAGCTCAACAGGATGTCATTGATGGACAGTTATTTGAGGTTGAGGGCGCAAAACTCCGGGCTCTACACGTGCCTGGGCATTCTCAAGATCACATGTGCTTCATTCTAGAGGAAGAGAATGCAATGTTTACAGGGGATAACATTCTCGGTCACGGCACAAGTGCTGTGGAAGACCTCGGAACATTCATGGATAGCCTGCAGAGGATGCTTGGGCAGAATTGCGCTATCGGATACTCTGCTCACGGCGTAACCATCGAAGACCTACCGGCTAAGATATCAGGAGAGCTTGGAGCCAAATTGCGTCGTGAGAAGCAAGTTCTCCAAGCGCTTAACCGGCTACGTATTCATGGCGAGAAAAGTGCCGGCGTTGAGGACATTGTTACCGAGATATACGGCGAATCTGTCGATGAAAGCACAAAAGCTCTTGCTCTGGAACCATTCATTGACGAGATACTGCGGAAACTAGCTGGGGACAACAAAGTGGGTTTTGAAATAAGAGGAGGCAAGAAGAAGTGGTACTCCGTAGAGATGTTGCAGTCGACTATAATTCGCAAGCCCGTAAATGGCAAAGCCCATTCAAATGTTGACGTTAATGTCAAAGGAATTGCGGTTTAATTCCCCGAGCCTTGAGCGATTGTGAGGAGCATTGTCTAGTTATTCTTCAGCTTCAGGACCCTATCATATAGTTGGGATATAGACTTGGTATTTTTTTTTCTTTTTCATATTTTGATACCTAAGTTTTCACTTACAGAGGTTACTTTGGCGCTTCAGAAGATTGTGATATATACAAGAGACACTCATTTTCAATCAATCTTCATATTCCTTGGCTCTCGCCCACTGTTTTTTCATATAACCTCGGAAGTCAGACTACGGACCTTTATGGCGTGAACCATTTTGTCCTTTTTATGGGTCTAATCTTAGAAACGAGACCTTGAATTAGGGCTTTATCCTAAATCTGACTAGCCCCGACGAGCTGATATAACGTTAGTTTTTGGGAAAGTAACGAACATGCGGAAAGTAACGTTATTGGCTCGTAGTTGAGCATGAGTTCATGGATATTACTTATTTCTTGGTTCACAGAGATTGACTTGAAAAGAGCCGAAAAGATAAAACAACGGAATCAAGTATCCTCATGTGTATCGACAATTATGTAAAGACAGTACATGTAAAGACAGCATAGTGTTTCCAAATTAGGTCCAGAACCTATACCTATTCATTTACAAGACAGTTAAATCATGCAATGCGCCAATTAGCCCCATGATTGAGCCAACCATGGGCAAAAATGACCGAAAAACATGTAACAAGGCCCATTTCATAAGTAGCTGTCGGACTGCGGCTTCGTCTGCCATATGCGTTGACGGCTTTGGAAGCTCATCCAGTTCAAAAAGAGTATTATTCGTTGGGTCCATGAACACCCAAGTAAAAGGAACTATTACGATAGTCACAACGCCAGCGGCAGCATAAATGGACCAACGATTGTGTTCCCGTGTCGCCAGATTGCGCATTGCAGTGTATATGTATAACCCGCTTGTTGCCACTGCCACTGCAGGCATATAAATATGTCCGTAGTGGTAGAGACGGGCCCATTGGTGAACCATGCGCCTAGGTTGAGCGGAGTTCGTGTCGAGAAGGACCGGAACTGCGATTAGTGAAAGGCTCGTCATGGCACCTGTCAACAGATATGTGAATCGAAGTGAGACCTGGTTGCTGAATTAAGTCTAGATCATGCCCACCTGATAAAAATGACCCAGCCGTAGAGGCAGCCGTTGGAACCCCAATTTTAAGTCCCTGGTTTTCATGTTTCGATGCCATCGTATCTCGCCCAACTGAGTGACCATTCGGCGGAAGTGACTGGACTTACCTGTAATTTAGCTTAGACGACTTTGTGTCTCATCTTCGGATATATTGCATTTCTTTGATCGGATTTGCCAGCCCGGGAACTCCTTTTGTACACTGACCATCGGACCGGACCAATTGCCCGATCTCAGTCATCCAGTTAGCATGCTATCACTTCCCAACCGTATGAGCAAAATAAATACCACTTTTCCCGCCATAATGAACATTTTCCACATACGCAAATAATCATTTCAATCATGGCAGCCGTCGATCAACCGTCAAGCAGCGTGCCCAACGCAAAATACCTATGCCTTACAATTCTTGGATATCGCAAGCCGGGAATGAGTGAGGAAGATTATCCAAATCATATGGTCAACGTATCGGCTCCTATGACTAAAGGACTCATGGCAAAGTACGGAATCAAACAGTGGACACAGGTACAGTAACTTATTCAATGATGGCACCACAAATGCCAGTTAATAACAGGCCTCGTGAGGATAGATACATAACCAAAAGTCAACCCGTGCCCTAATGTCCGAACTATATGATCCACAAATGGCGAATGTCGCGGACTTTGACTGCTTTAGCCAGGTGGTATTTGAAAATATTGAGGATTATAAGCGAATGAAACAGGATCCGTGGTATAAGGAGCACTTGATGCAAGATCACGAGGCTTTTGCGGATACGAAGAGGAGCATGTAAGTATGACACTCATGACCTGCTTGATGCATATGGGGCGTGGAAGCTGAGTCAGTTGTAGGATGACAATTGGGTGGATTGAAGAATTTGTGAGAGATGGTGAGGTTGTCGATGGGTTCAAAGTCTCTTAATGGCTATTTCCTCGAATAAAAATTAGTGAACGATAATATGATACTTTGCCCCTGCAGATTCAAAAAACAAATATGAGGATGAATACAGGAGTTTGTCTATTATATGAGGTGTCTACCTTGGTACACTTTCTAGCTTTAAACTACGTAGCTACACGTAATCTTAGATGAAATTTGCATTCTCTTAACAGCTTATAATAAACCACACAACATCGATTAGATGACGTGGATGCTGTAGACACTGACAAATGTACTGTTCAATTAATTGCTGCCTCCCGAAATTCTTCGTCAATCAATATACAGCCATCTTGTTTCCCGACACCATTCGGTGCATTTCTCCGAGACATTGAAAGCAATGGCGAATACTATGGATGATCTAAGGATAGGTATAGACTAGACATCGGACCATTTACATCAACCAGTTGTACGGTTTTTTAGGCCGATCGCTGAGCGAACATTAGGGTTACACAGCTAGCGCATGCAATCAATATTTGCTCTAATTGCTGTTCCCCGTCGTAGATCTCAGCATTTTATTCGTTTAGTAGTAAAGAATTGGAAGAGTAAAGGATTGGAACGAACGTAGCCCTTATACTTACTTGCCTTTGTAAGTTACAGCGTATATACAATAGGTTGTTCGGCGCCTAAGAGGTTCTAAATGCAGTCTTATATTGTCATTATCATTTACAATAAAACAAGTAACAAGTATATAACCCTCTAATTATAATCTGGCTGGAGTCCAATTAGTAACGCTATATCGGTTCCTTGAGGCTTGGAGGAAATGGCATGCTTAGGAATAGATCGCTATTTTCGCGAACGACTTCTCACTGCTACTTAATCTGAGCCCAAAAGAAACCCGGCGATGGTTCAGGAGATATCACCTGCAGTCGTCGCTACGGCCGAGTCATACAAAGGAAGACGAATCCTACATCGAAGGAGTAAGCTTAAGCCCGAGTCTCCGTATATCCATAGCTACGTATGGACTGGCTGGGTCCGTTGTAAATGCTTCGAGTTTAAGACAATTTCTCTTCGGTCCGATACTTTCAGGACCCTTTATCATACGGAAGAAGAATAGGGCAGTGAGACCCCAAGAGCGGAATACAAATAACGGCAATTTCATTTTGAAGCTGCGACTTCACAGATAGTACACCTTACTATTGCCATATACCTCTTACTTGCTCCTAGTCCTTTGTCATGACTATGGCGACATATGCCGTTCTAGGCGCCACCGGCAACTGCGGCATCGCTCTGATCGACAACCTCGTACGAAGAAAGGATGTGAAGGTGAATGCATATTGTAGAAACAAGGCCAAATTAATTGCAAAATTGCCTCAAGTTAAGAACGACAAGCGAGTTCAAGTATATGAAGGGAGCATCTACGATATTGACCTTTTGGTCCACTGCATTCGCGATACACAAGTTATTTTTCATCTCGTTACTACCAACGACAACGTCCCCAGATGCCATGTGAGCTTGGATACAGCTAGAAGTATCATATCTGCCTTGGAGAAAACCAAGGTGAATTCAAAGGTGGGCACTAAGATGCCCAAGATTGTGCTCCTCTCGTCAAGCACTATCGACGACCATCTTAGCCGCCATATGGCCTGGTGGTTCCGGCTCCTTTTACGGACCTCTGCATCGAATGTATACGCCGATTTACAGCGAACTGAGGAGTTTCTGCGTTCCCAGCATGAATGGGTTTCGACTATATTCATGAAACCAGGGGGTCTCACAGTTGATGTACAGCACGGTCACCAACTCAGTCTTGACCATGATGAATCATTTGTTTCGTACCTCGATCTCTCTGCTGCTATGATCGAAGCGGCTGATGACATAGAAAACCGTTTCGATATGAGGAATGTCAGTGTTATCAACTTGAATGGCTCTGCAAAGTTTCCCAAGGGAACGCCAATGTGCATCTTGATGGGTCTCGCCAGGCACTTTTTCCCGTTTCTGCACCCTTACCTTCCTCCAACAGGGCCGGCTTAATACTTTTTTTCTCCTGTCAAGCAGGGTACTAATGTCTACATCTTGATTTTTTGATTCACGAAACGGCGACCGACGTCGGGATTGGCTACCTAGGTAGGGTTATATAATTTGATATACGCTGCCGCGTTGTATTTAGGTCTTGTCCAATACTTCCAAGGTTGATCCAATAGTTCCTAACAGAAATTTTGGGCTTAACAGCTGATAGAACGAAGTAATTACATTTATCGCAGGTACGAAAACCCATACTGAAGCTCGTGGTAAGTTTTCCATTTTCGCTCTGAAGCTGTAGATCTCTAATGACGTTTGTTCAATTCTACTAAAGATAAACAAAACATGAATACTAAAACTACGGCTCCCAAAGGAGTTGTCCCATCTCTACACTATGAAGAGAGATCCGCAGCAATAATGTCTTGCGCAGCACGATAGCCCAATGCGTAAGAGGTAGCCATAGTATGACAAGTGATTATTTTTGGTGCAGCGGGCGATCCAATGACACGGAGACCCTCGACTCCGTGGACACGCCAATTCTCATCTAACACGGAGCCAATGGCGACAGTACCCATCGGGTGATGAAAACTACCCGATGACTGCTGAATGGCAGACCATATGTCCTCATCGCTCGTGATATTCGCTCCTGGGAACAGTTCTGCTGGGAGATATTGCTTCAGTTCAGGACTGCCGATGAGTGAACGATAGTCCTTGTATGCGTACAGTATCGCGGCTTTGTCGGCTGGAGTAGCCCAGTAAGCTGCGTTAATGATGGGATGGTCGCGGTAATCATTCGTAGCCAAGGTCACATTACCACGACCCTCGGGCTGGACGAGTGCCATAAAAGGTGTAATAACGCTTTGGTTTTGATACTGCGTCTGGAAAGGAACCGTCGCATATTCGTAGATGAAATGTGGCCGGTCTGCTGGCAGACTCGTGTGGTAATTGCCCAATCCAGCGAAAACTGAGTCTGGCAATCGTATGGCACTGAACACATTTCCGTCAACACCCCCTAAGAGACCATCGCCGTTCGTATCGTACTCGGCTTCGGCAATCTGCCTTCCCGTTGCATTGCCGGTAAACTGCCACACTGTATCTAAGGACGGGGAGGCCTCAAAGACTAGTTGTGCATAGTGATGATCCATCAGATTCTGTCCCACCATTGGCGAGTCATGTACGACAGAGATATTTAATGCTTCAAGATGTGCCGTGGGACCAATCCCGGAGAGCATAAGTAACTGTGGGCTACCAATGGCCCCTGCAGATACGACAACCTTATTTGCTGTAACTGTGTGCATCGTGTTCGACAAGGTGTCGTTATACGTGACAGAGTCGGCTTTCTTGCCGGTAAAGCCGATTCTCGATGCCCAGGCATCATGCCGTACCTCGAAGTTGGGACGATTTGCTGCAAGCCAGCCGAAAGTGTTCCATGCGTAGCTTCGAGTCCGGTTACTAGCACGGATTGCATCCGTCTGTTCTGTAACGCCGATTCCATAACCAGACACGAAATCAATTTCGGGCACGTTCTTGGTCGATTTGAACAGATTGACGAGCGGCCGATCCAGCGAGAGTTGGTAGCGTTGAGTAGTAATCTCGACAGGGCCGTTACCAAAAGATGTCAGGTTCACCGTCACCTGGTCCTCTGGATGTATGTCCTCTTGGAAATGTGTGGTTGCCTTGAATGCCTCGAACATAGAGTTCCAAGCTAATCCTGGGTTACCTGAAATCTCGGCCCACTCATCAAAGACGGACGATGCGCCTCGACAGTATCCCATACCATTGACTGAGGATCCTCCACCTAGAGCCCGGCCCTGCCATAGGTCCGGGGTACGTCCATTGAGGGCGGGGTCAGGAGCAGAAGTGTAGTTCCAAAGGTATGCCGATGTCTCAAACCAATAAGCCGGAGCTGCGCATGTCGTTAGAGAACAGGAATGTACCAGACAGGTATTATTGATATCCAATAAAGTACTTACTGGACACCAACGGATCCAGACTCGAATCGGGCCCAGCTTCTAGAAGAAGGACACTGACTTGAGGGTGGAGGGTGAGCTGCTCTACCAGTACTAACCCTGCAGGCCCGCCACCAACAACCACGTAATCGTACTCATGATGGGACAAATTTTGCCTGCTAGGAGCTGCAAATGCCGGCTGAAAATTTATATTGATTAAGAGCTGGAGGAAACTCCATTTTAGAATGCTGTTACGCACCATGACTCCTGGTGGCTTGGAGTGGTGATTGGATATGACAGTCTGTTGTAGAAGGGTGATGAGAGTGACTTATGGTACTCATGGTGATAATTAATCAAAGACGACTTATACTCAGGACAAGAGTATTCATTTAATGAGAACCTCTCCCAAAAGCCCGCAGGACGCATATTTTGGCCCCCGTTCATGAACGTGTACACCAAGGCTGACAGCCGGCGCTGATGTGAAGCTCCTCAAGGCGTCCTATGGGGGCTATCGACGCAGATGAAGATGATCAGAGTCCACATTGCAGACAGACATCGGGTGAATTACTATCTAGACCAGATTGTTTTTAAATGGTCCGACTGAGTCAACACATCGAAGTTTCAATCACAAGCCGGATCCCGACTGCAGTAGGCTCGGTTTGAATATGCACCCAAACCCTGCAACTTATTGCCCATTGGGAGATGAACTCGAACGAGGTTCGTCTGGATACGCGTCATTTTCTCTAAGTTTACTTGATTGAACTAACCCCAGCGATTTTCAGAACTTTCGAGTGAACGGCCAACATTGCATGCGGTATGAACTATCAGTAACATGTCAGCATTGCCGCCGCTGACCGATGAGTCAAGGCGAGAATAAGCGTTCAATAATTTTTGTGTGGATGTAATTTCCACTCATGATTGTCCATTTCGGTAAGTTAAGTACTTCAGTGGAACTAGGGTTATTGCTAGGGCGAACGCTGCGGCTGTATTCGGTGCCGTTCAGTGATCCTAAGTGATACCGTAGGACTGTGGTAGATTTCGCTAAGCGCAATGAAATAATTGCCACTGATATTCTAATGGAGTCAAAACCTATAACTAGGCCTCTGATGTAGAAGGAATAAAGGCGGTGATATCCTATCATAGGCAACCCTAAGTTTCGTACACATAGTTTGCTTAACTTCTGTCTTTTTCGCTTTCGCAGCTCATCGTTCTTTACATCTAGCCACTAAAAATATCGACTTATCCCCCCCTAACCTAAGATAATGGCGTTGAGTACAGCTCTCGATCTCTCCGCATCTCACTTGGGCATCGTGAGAGGACGTCCCAGCTCCGCCGGCGCAGTGAAAGAGTGCAACCGCTTGCTACATAAGAACCATGAGACATATCACATGTTCTTCCGGGAGATTGCTGGCATGAACCATATTTCCCATAGCCTTCTCACATGTTTTGCACTGGGCGCCGATATCCAGGAACTTCGAGATCGTTACCAGGACGAGGCTGCAGCCCAACGGCCAATGCCGCCCTTGAATGATGAACTTTGGGAGAAGTTGGAGGATCCTAAGGTGTTCCTCCAGAATATGTACGTCAAGAAGGAATACAACACGTTTCTCCACTTCTTCGAGCGACGCATTGCCGCAACCGGCTGGCGGAATGTCGTGCACGAGTTCATCTTTTCTCGCAGTCAGGTCGCCGAGCGCATGCTTTCGAGCATGTTCGACGGCCTCTACCACCCCATTATTCATCTCGGATTGGGAATCGAGTTCAACTTGCCTGGCCTCGTGGCCGAGGCATTGGCTCAGGCTGCAGCTAACGACGACAGCGATCTCCACCGGCTGTTTGGCATGTGTGAGCAAGAAGCTGCAAGTCAAGTCGTAGCTTTGAGTGAAGAGGCCAAGAAGACATCCATGCTACAGCTACTGGACGCCATGCGCGAGACCGACGAGATCCGTACAGCCCCGCTGTGGTCAGATATGGGACTCAAGATGCGAAACGGCGTAGTGGGCCGTGCAGGCGGCTCCTTTGCCGCTCTAGCCGGTCGTTTCAGGGTCTCGACAGAAGATGAGGAAGAACTTCTAGAGCGTACGGCCGAGATGATCAGCACTTGTGCTCTTATGTGCGGTGGTGGACAGCATTCAGGTCGTAAGGAAAAAATTGACTTCTTCTGGATGCACTCTATGACCAGCAGTATCTTCATGAGCATTTTAGCCGCACAAAGGGATTGGATCTCTCTTGCTGACCGCGCTCGCCTGCTTGAGTACAAAGTGCGCACCGACATAGCTTGGTATGTCGCGTCGGGCAGTGTCCCACTAGATGACAAGTACATAACAAACTACACCAACCCAGAGAGTGACGGTTGGTCCTGGGACGACATATTCAGTGCCGTCATCAAACAGCACGATGATGGCCACGCTGCCAAGTTCATTCGCGCCCTCAAGAATGGCGAGATTGTCTGCCAGCAGTACGAATCTCGGAGCAAATCAGTAGGCCGATTTCCAGTCAAGGGAGACATGTGGCTCAAACTAGCTAGGATGTGCCATGACACGACGAAAAACATGGAGATTGACCTTAAGTGGATCAGATTCACCGGTTACGATGAAGCATGGAGGCGACCAGATCTGTTGTAACGAAAAGGGACATTCTCCAGGATATGGTGAAAATTTGCTGGAACTGTCTTTGAATTATTTTTCCTACTTTCTACGCCATCAAGACAGATCTTTCCATGTACTGAGATAGTTGATTAGGGGTATTTCCATTTGAATCAATGTTATTGTTGCTCTGAACATTTAAGCAAGCACATATAAATTGCTATAGTGAAATCAAATTTCCTGATTAAGTTACATTCACGAATCATGATTGATTCTTGATGCTTTTGGACAATGTTTGGAATATTCAGTCATTTCGAAACTTGTGTTGATCTTCCATGAGAACCGACTATCAACTATACTACTCCGTCTACTACCACTAGTGATTTTTTGTGTCCGAATCTTAATTATTTATCCGGGCCCGTTTCAGGCAGGTATGGATGCATCCATGGGAAGTAGTGCCGTACGAAGCCCATTGTAATACACATCAGCGTGCCTCTAGGGACCTTGGCTCCCTGGCCTTTCACTACGTTGACGACACCAACGTTTCTCCCAACATACCGGTCGTCTTCATCATCTGCAATTTCGATCATGCCTCCAGCAATGTCCATATAGCTCACAAAGCTCTCCTGCTCGTCAAAGGTCAAACGATGCCCACGGGCTATGTCGGGCGACAGGCCGGACGGCTTGATAAAGACGGATTTGATCCAATGGTCGTGCGATCGCATGACATCCTCTGCACGCTGAAGATCCGCATAGATTCTGGAGGCGGCGCGAACAATGATCCAGCGGAAATATTTGGACATGGTGCTTGCAAGGTGATCATCAATTGCACTCGCGCTGAGCTGAACCAGCGTTGGAGGCACGTATGAAGCCGGACCATTTCTATCACGCAGTCGATAGATAGATCTCAGGACTGCCATGGCAGTGTCGGTATTGAGGCGGATTCCCGGGATGTTATCATTGCTCGTTACAGCTAGGAATACCGCCTTTGTGCCTTGTAGCAGATCATCCATGAGCGCATCATCGTTGAGGCTGCCTTCAAACACTTCGATTTGTTTATTATCAAGGACTTCAGGTACCACTTTGTACAACTTAGCCTTGTTGCGACAATAAGCCTTGATTTGCGTATCAGGGGATTTCTCGAGGAGACGACGGACTACAGCAGAACCACAGTTGCCTGTGCTTCCCAGAACGGCGTATGTAGGCATATCTAGGTCTTTGGACGGCTGCAATGACGCCGGACTGATTGTAATGCCAATGCTGATAGAAAACCCCTTGACGTACCTTGGGCGAGCGGGAAACAGAACGGTTGCTGATATAAAGCATACTCGCTGTCTTGTTTCATGCGTGTTGACGTGGATCGGATTTTTCCACTGAGTAATGTCACACAAACTGAAATCGGCCGGAAAACTCAACCCACCACAAGCTGCGCATGTTGCATGATCCCTGCCTTGTATTCAGCCGAGCGAGGTGTTCGGTATCCGGCGTCCTAGCTTCGGGGGCTCGGATTCTAGCTATCCCTTAAGAACGAAAATTTGGTTTATGTAATTCTTGCTAAGTCTGCCTGGACCGGAGCCTTGTCATCGGACAGAATTACCAGCGCTGAGATGAGCTACATAGCCCCGGGGGGGGGTTCATAGTATATTGCCTGATTCGAAGACGAATAGGAGTAGAGGCGGCCCCGCCTGCATGGGATTCATGACACGTCTCTGTCTAGAATTCGAGTAATGCGGTGATATATCTGTCGAATATACTTTACCAGAGATATCTACTTTTTATTTGAAATCTATCCATCAGCTCATAGTGTTATGAATGTGCAATGTTTCACGGAAACCCTTCCCCGACCCGTTGAATCTGAGCACACTATGGATTTCTTCGAAATTTTCATCGGCCAAAGGTGGCTCTCCCTTCAAACTTATTTTCTTGTGGGGGTTTCACTTTACTTTTTGTATTGGTTGATCGTATATATCTATCGAGTCACGCTGCACCCTCTGGCTAAGTTCCCAGGTCCAATGCTTGCTGGAGCTAGCTTTTGGTACGAATTCTACTACGATGTGTGGCCCAGAAAATATCGATACATGTGGAAGATTGACGAACTGCACAAAAAGTATGGTGAGTTTGAGTCTGAGGTCTATACGTCCACGAAAACAGCCATCAACCGTCCAACTGCGACTGTGTACAATGCTGACGACTGATACATAGGCCCAATTGTGCGCATCAACCCGATTCATATTCATGTAAACGACCCCAATTTTCTCGATCAGATATACGCACCCGCTGGAAAGGAGAAACGCAACAATGACCCGTGGTTTAGCATGGCGACTGAATCTGGGATGATGGCGTGGTCGACGCTGCAAACCATGGATCATCACCAACACCATCTACGAAGAAGTGCTCTCGGTCGTTTCTTCAGCAAAGCCTCTGTACGCCAGCTAGAGAGCCTAATCTCGGACAAGATCGATCAACTGTTGCAAAGGTTAGCTCAGATGCATGGTACAGGCAACTCTGTCATAAATGCTACGCATGTTATAGCTGCGCTGACCATGGACATCATATCATCGTACTCGTTGGGCGTCGATATGGACAATTTATCCAGTGATGAATGGGGCCGTGATTGGTCTGAGACGTTTCCTCAACTAGGAACTATCAGGCCGTGGGGCCGACAGTTCAAAAGTCTTACAGTCATGTCTCTGAGTATTGACCCAAGCATCGTGCGCTGGTTCAATCCGACTGCAGCTGCCGTGGCCGAGAAAGCGAAATATCCCATGGAGGTCATTCAGGCACATGTCGATAGGCATGAAAAACATAGTGCAGCTTCAAAAATAAAAACTAACAGTAGGACAATCTTCATGGAGATACTAGACAGTAGCCTGCCTCCCCATGAGAAATCGATCGAACGTCTAAATGCAGAGGCCTTCCTGCTTCTTGGGGCAGGTACCGATCCCACTACACGCAATTTGACGGTGACCATGTATCATATCCTAGCAAACTCGGAAGTTTTACAGCACGTTCGTGATGAACTCAAATTAGTCATGCCACAACCGGACTGCCCAGTAACTGTGGCCGACCTGGAGGCTTTGCCATTTTTCGTACGTGTCGCCTAGGGGCAAAGACTCTTTTCTCCCCTGGAGAGCAGACACACTGCTGACAATCTCTTCATAGTCTGCATGCATTACCGAAGGTCTCCGAATGACTAACGCAGTTTCGACGCGCATTCCGCGCATTTCACCTGATAAAGCGATTGTGTACAAGGATTGGATCATCCCTAAGGGTGTAAGTGTTTCATTTTGCCCTCAATGGGCATACTCAGAGCTCATGAAGCTAATATCCTCCTCCCTACTGTTAAGACGCCGGTAATGCAGTCTCTGTATCTACTGCACATGAACGATGAAATCTTCCCCGATTCTGCTAGATTTAATCCTCAAAGATGGCTAGACAACCCGAGCCTCAAGACACGTTACTTGATGGCGTTTGGTCGTGGCAGTCGACAGTGCCTTGGCATAAAGTGAGTCAACACAGGGACATGCTCATAGAGGAATTTACCTCCTAGTGTTACTGCATACTCAAGCACAAAGGATGAAAAGTTTCACTAATACATGAACTTGGAAATAGTCTTGCCAATGCGGAATTGTTCCTCACCTTAGCCCGCCTTCTCACCCGGTTCGACTTGGATCTTTACGATGTTATCAGAGAGCGCGACATTGATGTTAGTGGAGATTGCTTCAATGGCATAGTACGAGATGATAGTCCAGGAATCCGATTGAAGCTGGTTAGAGATCACCTGGCCGAAATATAGCCAATATCATTTGGTTCCTTTCATTTTCTTTCTGTAAGATCTAATTTCCTGACTTTGAAGGGTCGATCGTCCATGTTTTGGGCTGTCTATCTGATAGAGTGTCCTAACTAACATGTTATACTGAAACCCTAGATAATAAAAACGGTGCACGATACTTATAATCCCATTGTGCAAATATATATCTGATATCGACTTTTTATTTTAGTGTCTGAATTTACATGTATTTATCAACAGGATTATGTCCACAAGAAAGATTAGTTCTTATCTAAATACCTAGGTACATTTGTTTAGGTTTAGAATAGATGTAATAGCAACCCTATGGTCCTACTAGCTCAATTCTTCAATCCTTCGACAGTCTTATCTATATTTGCTGTAACTGGGGACATTTACAAATAAAACTCGCTTGTGGATCGCCTTCCATTGATCGTTACATACAATCTAGTTGCTTTCCCTAGTCTTAATCGTTCTATAGGTATTTGTTCAGGCCCCGCCATCCACGCCAATGACCTTGCCATTGACCCATTCTCCCTCCTTGCTGGCCAAAAATACCACCGCGTTAGCGATATCTATGGGATAACCGTTTCGAATGAGAGGCGAGGCATGAGCAGCCATCTGGCCCAGGAGAATTAGCATATAGTGTATGCTTCAGAAATCTTCGTCTCAAATAGTGAATCGGAATGAGACATACCTCTTGCAATTGTTGGGGTTCATACTGATCTCCGTTAGGGATATAGTGCTGTGCAACGGCGTGGAACATGTCGGTCACAGTTCCACCAGGAGCAACAGCATTGACCGTGATCTTCTTTTTACCACAGTCTATAGCAAGCACTTTGACAAAAGACTCGATGGCGCCCTTTGAGCCAGAATAAACAGAATGACGGGGGACTGCAAAGGCGCGGGCTGTGTTCGAGCTCATAAGAATGATACGCCCACCTTCGTTCAGGTTCTTATAGGCTTCACGGGCGACGAAGAATTGACCGCGTGTATTTATAGTAAAAACACGATCGAACTCTTCCTCGGTAACCTCTTCAAGATGACCGAAGGAAACGACACCAGCGTTGGAGCATACAATATCCAACCCGCCCCAGATTTCAAGGGCTTCCTGGAAGAGTTTGACTGTCTCAGAAACCTTGCTTACATCCGCTTGTAGAGCGACGGCATCGGAGCCGAGCTTTTTGATTTCAGAAACAACTTTGTCAGCAGGCTCTTTGGACTTAGCATAGTTCACGATCACTTTGGCACCAGCATGACCAAGTTCGATAGCTATAGCAGCGCCAATGCCACGCCCGGAGCCTGTGACGAGCGCAACCTTGCCATCGAGGCGAAATGGTACGTGGACGTCTTGAGAGGTCATTGCATGTAAAAGTTCTGATGATGATGAATACAGGTGCTATGCCAACGAGAGTTGGGTCTCCCTGAATTATCGACTTTTTATCTTCATTCCAATTTTCAAAGAAAAGGGCCGGACTAAATTTGAATGCGATACGCTCTCCATCCAGGGAAATCTTTGACTCCGGGTTTTTTACAGAAAGCCGGCATATTTACATCTATTTCCGATTCATAATTTGAGTAGATGGCCAATTAATATGTCCGCTTTTCGACCAAAGCTACCTATTTAGCTCTTCCACCTCGGGGAGCATAAGCTGAAGCATTTCCGGAGCCCGATGTCCACTATCAAAAGAGCCGAGATCTTCTACCAAGTTAGCCAATTTTTCTCGTAAATGTATTTACTTTGAGAAGTCACGCCTTTCAAGGGAATTTTTTATCACCTTTGTTTTGTTTTTTTCACCGGCTTATGCCATTTACAAAATTGCCACTATGTCAGAGCAACCTACGCCCGACGAGGTCTTTAGCTGCCTAGCTGCCTTGTTTGAGTGGGCTGAAAGTTATGATACCAAGGTAGGTAGATCTTATTTGGTTCTCATACTCGGAAATTGACACAGAAGAGTTTAGGATTGGGAACGTTTGCGGCAATGTCTCGCTCCCATTCTCCGCGTAAGGATTCGGACCCAATCTGTCCATTCGTCCCAATGAATAGGAGCTGACACACAAGCAGGTGGATTATCGCCAGGTGATGGGCAAGATTTGGGAAGAAATGCTTGCAGATGAATTTATTCCGCTAGCCTCGAGCCCTCATTTCCTAGGCGATGAACTACTCAGGACGCAGCACTTTATCGGCGGCGCATCTAGCTGGAACAAGGTATCTGATAAGGAGATACAGGGCCATCATCAAGTCCGAGTCGCTCATCAACGCTATACGGATAGCTCGATGAAAGAGGTCGCGATTCAAGGCCATGCCCACGGCGGCGCAACGATGTGGTACAAGAAGGTCGAAGGCAAATGGAAGTTTGCTAGGTTATGTCCAAACATCAGATGGGGCGAATTTAATTATGATGAGATATTCGCTCCACGGTGATTCCCATTAGAAAATGTTCGAAGTGTTTCCTGGACTTTATACTTTTGTTCGATCATAGTCCAACCAGAAACCAAATACTCTTGACTATTAGTAACGACTTCCTGCCCCCATGACTAGGAATTTTAATAGGAACCAAGCGAGGTGAGCTTCATGGATGTTCTGTACTTAGGAAACAGCGAACGGAGTCAGGTTGACGGACTCTATCTAAAATTATCATACCTCTCATGACATATCAGCATCGTGTCAATCTAGAAATTGCTTCTTTTCAAAAAAATAGTCACTAGGACTCCAATCACTGCCCATGACCATGCCGAATACCATCGGCTCTTTTGGTAATCTTTCAGTACTAGAGTAAGGCCATGCGTCATCTATTTCCCGAATATCCTTCTCGCACTTCTGCATCTTAATTGCCTGATGCATATCAGCTGAAGATCCGGCGAAGTAGCAAGTTCCACCCACGTAATCTCCTTCACCTTAGTTGGACACGTTTGAACGAGCTCAGCTATAGCCTGATGATAATGTAGTAATACAGGACAAGACAACAAGTATACATCAGGGTTCTCGCTACGTGTTGGGTTGATGATCTGATACTGTTCACTCCTCTATGCATACAAAACCTATTCATAGCAAACCCTGTCAGGATCGTATGTGGCTTTTGTGCTTTTAATAAACTAGTGCTTAGGTACTCATACACCCTGTTTCATTCATTGGTGTTCAGTCGATCTACCTACATATGTCGATAGCCTATTTCTCATTCGGGGACACAAGAGCTAGGATTAGGGTACGGAAAGCATGGAAGATCGTATGTATTAGGGAATTTTAGCCACAACGGTCGAACACTGTCCATGTCTATGTAGCTAAAGGTCTGTATGTATTTGGGGCTGACGGAATTGTATTCTGCTGTGATGAACTAAGGAGTAGCACTTTCCTCGTTCTTAAGGTACGTTTCGCGTCCACCTAGTTACCATCTTTAGAGTAATATCTTTTGAATATTATTCTCGCATACTTGATCTATGTCCAGCGAGAATGAGCTGCTTCGATGTTGTAACGAGCCCACGAGAAGATTTCGGAGATATACCTTGTTGATCTATGGGAGCTTTGGTCCGACTTTAATATGTCTTTAGCTGCCCGGTTGGCAATGGCGTATACGGCAGATTGAGGATGACAGGTCGTGGGACAAGGAAATGTACTTGAATCGACTACCCGAATGCCCTCGAGGCCTCTCAGCCGCCAATCGTTACCCAGAACCGTCCCCAATGCAATGGTACCTACAGGATGACGGTACGACAATGTCTGCGCTTGTATAGCTTTCCATATATCCTCATCCGTCGTCACGTTGGCTCCTGGATAGATCTCCTCGGGTAGAATGGTCTGAAGTGCGCTGTTATCCATGATATCACGCAACTTCTTGTAGGCCCAGAGAATCGCTGCTTTATCGGCATCAGAACCATAGTAATTAGTCTGAATCACTGGATTATCTCGGTAGTCGGATGATTGAAGGCCAATGCGACCTACCCCTTCTGGTTGGACGATAGACGCCCACGCCGTAACAGCGCTCGAGTTGATGCCAGCTAGAAGAGGAATTGAAGTAACTTGTATCAATACATGGGGTCGATCGGCAGGCAGCGTGGTATAGTGGCTGCCATCGAGTCCATCAAATGTGGAATCCGGAACACGAAAAGCAGCATAGACAAAACCATTACCAGTGCCAAGTGGACCAGACTTATTGCTCGCGTACTGCTCACTTGCAATGACAGCCTCTGTAGTATTTTTAGTCCATTGCCATACTGTAAGTATCTCTGGAGCAGCATTATATATCATGATGGAGAGCGCATGGTCGTAAAGGTTAGATCCGATCTCTGATATATCAGCAACAACAGGGATGCTGTGTCTTTCTAATTCTGCCCTAGGTCCTACACCCGAGAGCATCAATAGCTTGGGTGAGTTGATAGCACCAGCACTAACAATAATCTCGTTACCTCGTAGAGTAAGAGTGTTGTCCTCTCCGTTGAGGGATTGCTGAAGATACGTTACGTTGACAGCTCTGTTGCCTTCGAAGCCAATGTGAAAAACCCATGCGTTGTACAAGACCTGTACATTCGGGCGGTCATCGAGTGCTGGTCCGTATACATTAGCGGCATAGGATCGTGTGCGGTTTTCAGCGTGGATAGACAGCAAGCCTCGGTCGATGCCGATGCCAGTTCCATCATTCATGTCGACCTCCGGTACGCCCATCTCGTCTTCCACTATCTGTGAGACCAGTGTCTCGTAGCCTACCATGCTACTCGAGCGACTGACTTCAACTCCTACACTTCCATGCCCATAGACTGTTTGGTTCACTAATTGTTGCCGATCACCCGTGCCATTCACTGTCTTGGCATAATGACTGACTTCTAGAAAATCTTCCAATATCGACGTCCAAGCAAGACCCTGGTTCCCAGAGACCCAGGCCCATTGATCATACACAGAGGCCGCACCACGGCAGTAAGCCATTCCGTTGACTGCAGTACCACCTCCGGCAACTCGGCCCTGGGGAATTTGTACGGAATTTCCTGCCAGGTTCTCATCCGGCTGTCCTGTGAAGTTCCATAAAGGCTCTGTGATAAAAGGGAAGAGGGCAGGAGCTAGATTGTGTATTGTCTTTTAGCTCTGAATGAAAAAGGGAAAAGGGCAGAGATTATAGCCGGTTTATGGACTTAAGTGTTAACTTACTATTCAGCAAGGTAGCGTTAAATTCCTTCGGGCCAGCTTCAAGGAGTACAATCTTGTTTGTGCCATCACGCGATAGTCTTTCAGCAAGGACCATACCTGCAGGACCAGCGCCGATAATCACATAATCAACAGTTTGTGCCGCACTTCCAATGTCACGAGCAAGCGCTGTAGTAGCTGCCACGCCTATGAGAAGCCAGGTTAAAGAGTGATCTCTCCTCATTTTTGTAGGAAAGGTCTTTTGTTAGCGAGACCAGCGTTTTTTTTTCTGTATGCAGTAATACGTGTCTACGCCATGTAACTATGATCGGCAGTGATATCAACCGGGCGAGGATTATATTTACATAGGAGCTGGCGGCCTAAACCAAAATTATGGTAATGACCTGAGGGCCCCTTAGGTATCTGGGTTTTGCAGAAGGCGGGGTTGGAAACACAGCGAGAACACGACATTTGAAAACATCATCATAACGCGACCTGCGATCAAAGTTCCGATCGGCCAATTTCATATGTCGGAAATCAGAGTCCAAATCGGAACATTACTTGCATTGAATAACAGACTGATTAGGATGGTGCCATATGTCCCTAGCTACAGGTATTTGAATAAACTCCAAACAACAGAAAATCGAAGAAAAAACAACCACTTACAGAAAGCTGCAGGAGGAGCTGCCCAATTTGCAAATTGCTAGTCCTACAAGGTTGACGTGTGCAACTAGAGTAAAAGACCCGAAAGCAAGGGTAAGTTCTATTATGTATGTCATCTTCTGTGTTGTATATTGACACTTTAAGCAATCTTGCTCAATGGAAACAGACAAGCTCAAGCCACTCGGATACCCCCATGACCGTTATAACTTCAAATTTGAGATGATCTGGAAGCGTTCTAAGCACGTACTTATATTCTTTTGGTGAAGATAGTACTACAGGAATGCGGGTGAGATGGCTAAGAAGACAGGAAATGCACGGGCACATTTGTTGATCAATACATATGTACGTGCCGTATAGCGTCAAGTAATTCTGATTTCCTCACCAGGCTGGTTGACAAGATGCTTCCTCCTGATTACTGTGCCTTTAGTTGGTTTGTCAATTGAGCTGCAAACTAGCAATCCGTAAAGGATGAAATTCTGCTTTTAACTCGACTTCCAGCAGAACAAGGCTAGTTTACCAGCCAAGTCTCCATTAACGAAGAATATCCACAATCTCTGCGGACAATTTGCGTAATCGTTCACGCAAGTCAACCTGCAACTGTTTCAACAAGGGACTTGGAAACGGGAACATCGTCTCTATGCATTTGGCTATTAGAAGAGCGTCGATAGAGTCAACGGCGGTGGTGGATGATGTAGAGACTGGGGACGCGAAGTCCGACGATCCAGTACTTTCATCATCTGTCATGAACCGTTTTGACAATCTATTCACCAACCGCTGCACCCGATGGAGCTGACGAAAAATTTGCTGGGCAGTCTTCCGACATAGATCTTCATTGTCGGTAAAGTAGTTATCTACCAACGCATGGGTGGCTGCGTCCTCGAGATATTGCGGCTTTTCACGATCAGCCGTGTCACCATACTCGTCGTTACCGTCAAGAGTAGGCATCTGCCGCACCACCGCGGCATATGAAGCCAAGATCTTCAATGTGACAACGGACAGGATAGCCAGAAAATACTTGTCCTCGGAGCTTTCCAATTCTAGCATTTGATCGAGGGCCTGGATAGCCTGCTCGTTTCCGATGATTATTGATTGAACGGTATTCTGCTGATCATGGTTGCCGAGATTTTGTCCATTGAAAGCACGGAGAGATGATGAAGAAGGCGACGTCGCTTGCGTGAGGAGACCAAGCGCTCCAATGAATTTGTGGGTCGGACTCGACTTCAGCCCATCAACAAGAGTTGGCCGGTCGTCCTCTCTCATGAATGGGAAGGGTAGTTGAAGTTCTGGAATCGCCGCACTCCTCATAGGTACTAAGGGGGCAGTGTTTGCAGCTTGAGAAGTTGCGGTCCTACCGATATCGATCAAATCGCAAATATTGTCGTTCAGATCGATTTGGTAGACATCGGTAAGATTACCGAGATTAGGTAGATCCGGCGTGGATATTGAGATGGGGGATGTCAAAAATTCATCGAAGGAGACGTTGGAATCCAATGCGGTGGAAATCAATCCCGTATGATCTGTTACAGATGAAGCTCCCAGAAACAGGTCTGGATAGGGTACTGATGATATACCGGGAGACTGTCGAGAATTCTCTGCACTGAAAACAGGGCCGGTTGCCCAGTTTGAAGCCGTCTCTGGGGAATGAAGATTGATTGGGGATGCGTTTTTTTGACTTGCTGGCTGGTTGCCCGAGAACTTCTTGCGACCTGCTCGTCTAGTCATAAAGTATTCGCAGACCATGCCTCGGCTTGCACAACGCGCGCATGTCGGTTTCTCTTTGCTACATTTGAGCTTAGAAGCAGCACACCGGTTACAACTATCTCGTAGTTTTGGCCAACCCGGTGCAGGGATTGCACGAGCTGAAGATTGTAATGTGTCCATAGGAGGAGGAGGAAGGCAAAGTGTGACTATCGACACCTTACGCCCAGCAAGACGTCACGTAGTTATATTACATTCTGCACAATGCCCTCTGATCACTTTCATGATTGCTCTTTGTTCGTGCTGCTCGTATCCGTGCTTCTGTCAGCCTTGCCTATCGAAACTACATGCGGTAAGTTGCGATGTCCAGTGTCGAGTCCTCCATTGGGTTCAAAATACGTTATGGTTACACGCATATTGATCTGGCCCATGTGGCTGCATTCGACCATACAGTTATGCCAATCGTTGGTTAGGCGTCCGATAGCTGACCCGTAAGCAACCGATGAACCAAGCAGCATGGAGCCATATCGAGTAGTTGGCGAGCTGAAGATATTTCAGCCAACTGCAGAGGCAGTTGCTTTTTATGGAGATTGCAAAAAAAGAAAGAAAAAAAATACTACGTGCATCATTTAGCCAATCAAGGTTTGTACATAAGTGTGCATTATTATTTTCATTAATTAGAAATACAATCTTTGACACATATTACTGCACATAAACATAGTGCAAATTTGTGCATGCTCGTCTATGAAGGTCTATCCGTAAGCCTTTTGGCAAATCAGGGGGCAGAATGTCTTCTTGCGGATCAAAATGTGCGTACTGAAGCTTCTAGGCTTCTTCCCGAGTCCAGAATTAGGCAGTACTATATCAAAGATGAGATGGCTGTCCTGCAGCCAGGTTAATGTATGAATTATTAATGCGCTCATATACGACGTGGGATTCGGGCTAGGGGAATATGCAATTGCTTAGGTATCCATTCATATCTTACCAGCCGTCATTGCCTAGGACTTTTTATCATGAGGGGTAAGGCAATTTTTGCATTTAGATAGATAATCTGAGCCTCCTAGTAGCTATGGTTACTAAAGGCAAGGTGAAGGGCTCTAGGGCTCCGGCTGTGATACAGTTATGTCAACATTTGAAGTCGACCTCGCGCAGATCCAAACGTTCGAAGGGAGGAATAAAGGAAGCTTCCGTTATGTATATCTATCTATCAGAGATCTAGTAGATTATAGTTTGAACTATCCCTAGGTAATTTCTAAAATCTCATATCTCAGACTGTGCGTGCTATACTATGCTAACCCTTCTAAGGCAACCTCGTATCCCTTTATGACTAATGCTCGTGAGATCGGGCTTGCCTTGATCGAATTTATGGCAATCAAATGCGAGCAAATAGCTGCACGCATGTTTGGCCCCCACAAACGAGTGAATGACCCGAGATACTTCACACCATTCGTGGGCAAACCTACATACAGCTTGCTTTTGTGGCAGTTACTCCAGGTATGTGGAGTCGGTACAAATTGCCTCAAAAACGGCCCGCTAAACTATACCTGTGATTCATCCTATTCTATGATCTTGGAGCCTTCTATTGGGTATGTATGTGTTCTTTACAGTCTCTTCCACTATCTTCACCTTCGTATGGTATGCATAGCACTATATAATATGTAAGTTGACGGATTACAAGCCTGCATATGCCTGATACTTGAACTCAAGAGCCACGATGCCAGCCACAGACGCCGACATCACCTTGTTAACCAATATGAGCCTTCCATCAAGATCGCCCACGCCATTCAAAAGACTAATAACCTCCGAGATCTCCAGTACCCGCTCACCCGCCAATTGCAAAAATGACAGGTCCCTTATCCGCGAGAGCAACGCCGTGTCTGGGCATACGCCTACAGCCTCGCGCTCGGACAGAAAGGGCGTGATTAGAACCAATTTTGCGGCTTGGGTAAGCCGAAGAACCCTGACATGAGCCACCAGCTCGGTACGAATCTGTTCCAGCACAGACGTGGACGATCCATCCGGCTCCGGAACGGGGAAATTCAATATATAGACTTCAGCCTGGATGGGTTGCGGGGAATCCGGCACCCTATGATGCACATCGATACGCGAGTGTCTGGTTCGACTTTTGCGTTGATACGTCGGATGCAATTGGACGGTGAAATGAAGTGTTGGATATTGGTCTATGAGGGCTATCACGCGTTCTATTGATCGGGCTCCGACCTACATAAACGAGCGATACAATCAGAACAATGAACAACAGCCTTTTGTCATGAAGTTGACAGGGAAGAAGAATCCTCTTACCTCGACAACGCGTGCATTCCGTAGCGGCTCAAGGCATGTGAGAATGTCAGTGACTGTGTCGCAATCCAACCCTGTTCCGTGTCTAAGGTAAGCGTGCCATTGACGGCGAAGCCGAGGCAGCTCATTTCTATTCACAACGGAAAAGGCAGATCCGTTCGACTTGATATTGTTTGGCAACGCCCCAGAAGACCTTTTGTTCTTTCGGGTAGTTCGTGCCATCTCCAAAGCCGCCGGAGCCACTGTTCCAGCCAGGAACATCGCTGCGTCTTGATAGGATGGATGTGCCACAAATGACGCTGATAAAGCAGTGTGAGCGACACGACCAGGCTGCGGCTCGTGGAGGAATCCATCCGTGGTCGCCATGCGTGTAATTCGGCAAAACTCATCCTCTGGGACGCCGATGAAATCGGCTACATCTTTCATCAATATGCTGCCGTCCAGAGGAATGTAGGCGGGAACTTGAAATTCTCCCAGCCAATATATACAGGCTAGTAGCTGACTCTAGACACGTAATCAGAAACTACATGTTTTGTCACCGTAGATGTAGGTCGTTATCATTCATACCTGACTCGCCATATCCTGAAGGAAACCAGCTGGTCCCACTAGCATGGTACGAAGCTTGGTGAGAGACGCTAGTGTGGATTCTCGTGCTCGATGTGCCTCCGCCGGTGCTTCGGGAGGGATCAGTTGCGCCGGTCCTCCCATTGTATCATATAAAGAAGCATCAATATTATGAATATGCTCTACCAAGCTCTTGGTCGCTATCAGTAACTCGCCAGCAAGGGCTTCCAGCTTGGCCAACTGGTTCATGTTGTATTAAGGAAAGAAAGCCAAGTTGTGAGGCACTTGGACAATATGGATGTAGTTGAAATCAGCTCTACTAATTCAATGTAGTCAAAGGCAAAGACTGGCACAATCTGGTCAGTGGCACCCTTCCAAGTTTATACGAAGTACAACTAATCCTGCCTCTATGAATTGAGAAGGTCTTATACATGAGGTGTGGGGGAATCAACTACATCAAAGAGCTGTACGCCTAGACAAATCATCCCTAAAACATCTATTGGTGCTTACATTGTAGCTCTACATATTGGTGATTTTGAAATGCCAAACCTAATGCAAGGATAGTGACCGAGTTATTATAAGATGCCCAAGTGTAGGAAGAAGAACAGCCCCATTGCATCAAATGCCGTGGCGGAATATGATCAACAGGGAACACCCGGTCAGTTCCTTAAGTGCACCATCTCGTTTAGCACTGCAAAGATGTCTCATCCGGCGAGGCTACGGCCTCGGGAAATAGTCATGATGTCCGTTAACACCGACGGTGGGCGTTTCGGATGATAAAAAGCTATTTTCACTGCCCGGTCAGCGAAATCGTTGATTGACAATTCTTAAAGTTTTCAGCTAGAGTGCATATACCCACCAGGTCGATATTTCATTATGGTGTAATCGGCCTCGGGTGTCCCGTATTTGTATGACACCGGATCGTTGCCAATGATATGATGGTGGCCATTCGTACTTACCGTATGGCTTCTAGACCCACGAAGCTCTATACCCTAGCCCTAGAGCTTCATCTTAACTTATACTAGGGCTTAATATCTTGTAGATTCCAAACTCAGTTACAATTCGGCATGTAGGTGTAGAGTTATACCATTGATAAACTTGTCATAATCATTAGTATCTGCAGATGTTGTCACTTGCAACAATTCAATCCAGGATCAGAGCTCAAGTATCGTTCAGGGAAACAAAGACGTCTCCTCCCAAACCACTTCCATAATAGCCAGAGCAGCGCCAGGAGGCTGTATCACCCGCTTCAACACAAATCTAGAATCGGCCTCTAACAACAAATTTCTCCATTCGGCCTCATCCCTCTCTCGCGCATTGAAGAGGGCAGCCATAGATAGGTCCATACACCTATATTATGTCACACAATTAGAAATCACCATCATCATCATCATCACGAGTTCAAGGCGGCATCCAACAACCTACCTCATATCCAGCTCAACACGCGCCGGAATGGTTCCTGGTTCCGGCAGACACATATCGTTGATAAGTATTTTAACGCCAGGTTTTAAGACAGGCACAAGAGCGCGCAGGATCCGAATACAGTACTTGTCGGACCAGTTGTGAAACACGGTTCGGAACAGGTAAACGTCGGCGTCAATGTTTTGTGCAAAGAACGCGTCGTGGGCAACAAATTCGACGCGGCCCTCCAGGTCATGCGGAAGATTGGCCTGACCCTTCTCGACCACCTTTGCCATGTCCTGGACAACAAAAGTGAGGTCTGGGTAGCGCTGCGCTAGGGCAATGCACAGGTGGCCCTCTGATCCGCCGACATCCACGATCTTAGACTTGCCTAGCGCTTGCCACTCGTACCCCTCCACGGTCCTGTCCATATGGAACTGGGGGAGATTTCCAAACACCTGCATACCTGCAGCGAACCGTAGAGCTCCTTCCGGGTTTCTAGAGAAGAGCTCATACAAAGACGCTATGCCGTTGTGTGCAAGCGAGAATGCCTAAACGGCCGTATAGAGCACAGCATTAGTGACAATTTTCAAAGAAAGGAACTAAGATCGCTATTACCGTTTCGCTAGGCTCTTCAGATCCAGGCCATTTTTGCCATGCTTCGAGTAACTACAGATCGTCAGCATGGACTTGGTATCGATCTTTATTATGGTTGGCCGGGATATAACTTACCTTCACGGTCGATGGCCAGGCAATCTCTGGATGGAAGCTCATGAAGGCACTTGTTCCCGGGTCCCGTAGCAGTCTAGACGCATTAGTATGGGCAACCATACCTTGCTCCGGTTCCTGGAAGATGTGGAGGGCCATAGCGTGACGCAGAAGGCGACGCACGGTAGGTTCATTCAAATCGGTCTGCCTGGCAATTTCGTCATAGGAGATCGTACCGCCCGGCGGAACCATGCAGGCAATGTTGAAGCGGCTGATCACCTGCAAACTTATAAGGTTGTAACACTGGGATAGCTGTTAGTTATACAGCCAACAGAAGTTTGCATTTAGTGTGGAAAATACTGTCGTGTTCTTGTATATCAAACTCAACGGATCAAGCAGAAGATCATGGAGCTCATCGGTAGCATCTTGAATTCACACCGGTAAGTATCTACATCTAGCACAAACATATACTCAATGACTGTTGTCTCGTACCGAGCACTGTTCGCTGGAATTCCAGAGCCTCGTCTGGTAGGGATGCAGGAGCATCTTCTTCAAATGATGGCAATGGAGTATTTTGATCTATGAGCACTTGATCCAATTTTGCCACGGAATCCTGAATCAGGTTTGCCAGATCGACAATTCGCCTCGCGTGTGTACCGTTTGCGACTGTCATCTTTCAGCGAAGAGAGGGTAAAGGTGTATGTTCAAATTCCTGGACACTCCCCGAGAACATGACGAGATGATGGAGATTGGCACGCTATAGATAGTCATTTTTTACATAACAAGTATTGTCGGCAGTTAGCCTGACCTGCCCTCGCTGGACTCGTATTAAGTTGGCAATAGATGCAGTGCAGTCCACGTATCTTAGTCAAGAAAATCGGGGTCCGTTGACTTTACGGGCAAACCAATCTTGGATGCCCTCCCCCCAACCTCTCAAAATATGGATCCACACCTCAGCTCGGTATACTGCATATCCAAGGAATTTATCCCATGTTGTCCGAGGGCTAGCAAGATAAGTAGGTTGGCTGGATGACCCGCATTGAGGTCGGGTATTTGGAGACTGCTCCGCACAATGGTGAGTTCGTTCACCGAGAATGAAGGCGCCATGCTATTCATCCATATCTAGCCAACGTTTGAAGCTTCGTAGTCCAGGGCCATTACAATCCACCATTCATTATTGACGATTTGAGCCGCGTTCAAAAGTGAAGATGATTTGTTCGTACGGTTTTCGGTCAAGGTGAAAATCCGGCCCGCAGAGACAACTAACGACTGTACCGATACAACGACAGAGAGCTTAGCGTTTTTGTACGAAAATTGACTCGAATCCTCACGGGTAGTCTCGAGTCATTGGTATGGCTGGACGAAAAATGTCTACACAGTCTCTCGCAAGCACTTATCTGGAAAACAAGGCAGACACCAATTCTGTAGCGCAATGGCTGGCATCGACTGCCATCAAACATGGCTATCCAAAGGATTTCCTAATAGGCTCAAACAAGAAACAGCAAGTTCATCAACCATCGAGACGTGTTAAAGGCTAGGCTAGAAAACAAGCTTGTGAAGCTGCTGCATCGCATGAAACATGGCCAAGAGAAAATGATTAAGCAATAAAGCAGTTTCAGGAATACGTTGAGAGAAATATCTTGGAAAATCCAATCCAGAGGACGAGAACGAGTCTGAGACGATCCTTAAGAAAGCCTTTTCATTTTATAAGCAGCACCCACTTTTTTGCGGTTTAATGGCATACAATATACGGGGCTAATGCTCAAGAGCTAGGGCATTACACTCACGGGCGCATGGGGCTCCGCTTTATATGTGTACTATTTATACAATGCTCTCAGGCAGGAATATGTAATCGAAAATGTGTGGAAAAATTTGGAGTTGTTTATGAAGATACAGGGCGAGAGGATCTTTGCTGGGGTCCAGGATAAATAACGAAAAGACCTCATATGGATGGTTGAATGTCCACCACAGAAGACAAACAATGCTTCAACTCAAGATATAGACAAAGACGCATCTTCGAGTGACGAGCAGCAATTGACCCTCTTGAGGAGCGACTCAATTATTTAAATAATTTGCACGAGGAAGGACAAGAATGCGAAATTGTGTTCATGTCGGATCAAAAAAAGACAAGCCGGGCTCTGTAGGGAACCAGGAAATTTACTCAACCTTTATCAGAGATCAACACAATTGCAATGATATTTGGAATAGTAAAAGCCTCGGTCCGGATCTATAAGTACGAACAGAATGCCTAAACCACGTACACTTGACAAATTGCTCTTATGATGTCTAATATCCCATGAAGACCCCGAATTGTGGTAGATCTTCTGATTTAAGATGAGAATCACGATGCTTCGTCTTTTCCCACAATTATTTTCATGCTGTTGCAGCTCAAATACCTAGAAAGACTGCATCAATAGCGCAGAAGCCCTGGAGGCGTTGGGAATCGCACCTTAAGTAAAATATTGAAGAATCTAATGATTCAAGACCGCGTAATAAACTTGCAATATTTATTCAACGAATGTAATTGATCAACAGAACGATTAGCCACTATGAATAGGTTCTTGGCAGTCACGCAGAGTTCGAAGAGTACATCCACCGATATCGTCCACATCTATGTATCCTCCGGATATTGAACGCGTACCAATGACCTTAAAATGGTGATAGGAACACTACTAGCAAAAAGGAGATCTGGCCATTGGGGTGCCGTTTTTACCCCTTTTTGCTGGCGTCCTTTAAATAAGTTTGAGGAGCTAGTGTAAAAGGATGGATAGTTTGTCAAAGGGGCCTTTAATGATTTGTGCCCTTTTCCATAACACTATTTATCTGCGTTGGTTCGTTTCCTTTCCAAACGTGCGAGAGTTTCACCAAGATATGGCTTACTCCGATTCTTTGACCGAGTCTCAGATGTTCTGTCGGATTGAGCAGCCCAGAGAGGATCGCCTTGGCATGTAATTAGTGACGAAGGCGGAGGCGCATGATCTTGCAGGATGCACCTCTTCGCCACCAGGCCTTGACACTGAGCATGACAAGTGATTTTGCACGCTTCACATTGCCGATTGGCGCCTTCTTGATTCCCTTGTCCCAAAGATAGAGAGTATCCGCAGTGAGAGCACCAATTAGCTGACAGATTCAGGAGTGGACTCCATTGATGAGAATCGTATTTCAGATCTGCTTGATCCATGTAATGTGATTTTCGTTTTGTTCCTGACGAAGACGACGATGTTGATGAGTTCCTGAGACATGATAGTACCCAGAAGAGGAGCCTCCAGTTTGAGTACATACACCATATGTGACAGAGCATCTTGCACGTTGTGCATTGCGCGGCTAGAGAAAAGGGATATAAAAATTCAGCACAAACAGAACATCGCATCTCGCTATCAAAGTCTTTCATTACAAAAGTGTGCTCTGACTCCATTTTCTGATCTTTTATTGGTTGTGCTGACTGCTGCTCGGCTTTTAGAACCTGCATTAAGTATCTCGAGGTCTCGGCTAAAGATAGATAAACCAATTGTCAAGTTGAACCACTGGGTTTGAAAAGTACTCACCAAAATTAATGGTCAAATGAACTTCCCCAGCAGGAGCTAGCAGAAACCAAGTATTGATAGGGATAAAAGGAGAGGCATCAAGAGCATTGCCTGAACCTGTTGAATCTTTATGTGTTTTATGACCGAGATAAGTAACGATGTCAAGAACACGAAGAAAGAGGACACCGATTGTAGAAGGATTTCCGGTATTTTCATCTCTTTTGAAGGCAAATAACTGGATCGTAGCATGAGTATCAATTTCTTTAAAATCAAAGAATGCCTCCTTCTCTTGTGCCTGGCCTGCGTGACTGACTGGACACGCCGTTCTGTTCGTCCATTCAAAATCGGATTGAATGGATACTTCAAAGCTGGTCTTAGAAGAAACGGCAGCATGATCAATGCCTTTGATTGAATGGACTTCGATGGACAGATGGCCTGTTCTTGGTGGTTTCTTGGTCTCCTCAGAGTAGTTGTTTCCCCCTAAAAATTTAAGAAATAACTTAATTCATAAGTCCAATTATTATAGATGTGTAGGGGCATACCTGTTAAGCATGATCGTATTCCTTCAAACTCTCGGCACAATTTCAAATCAGTTGCATGACGGTCCAGGATTGATTCAAAGTAGTGTGTTGTCTTTTCAAAAAATTGTACCTTCTCCTTTATAGCAGCAACTTCTGCCGCACATGTTTCCAGGTCTGAACATCGCTCAATATCTGACTCGAGCCCTATTATGCGTGACTGGTACAATCTCCGCATGAATTGTAGTTGATATAACATGAACCCAATGCTGGATAGAGATGAGCCACCATAATAGTCGTTTGTATTATCATCTGTAATTAACAGACCTGCTCACCAAGTAAGAAAACTTATTGATAACTTAGATAAATCGAGGGAAATTTACCAAGTATGCTAGATGCAGGCAGTCTATTGGCTCCTTTGAGATCTGGCCCTGGATCTGTATGTTTCCACATTTCATCATGATCATTTTGATCCTGCTTACCAATAACGATCCAATCTGGTTCACTTCGTTGCAATTCTAGATTGTAGAGTATTTTCTTGAAGAAATCTATCTTCTTCTGTGGGTTGTACGATATCAGCGCTGCTTGACGCTTACCGTTGGGTGACAGCAAGAAATACGATTCCCGATTGATTTTCGAGTCATTGAAGCGATCTCCCCGTCAATTGTTGATTCCTTGAGTATATTCATTATGAGTTATACCTGGGAATAACTTCCCAAATGGAGTGAGAGTATGTAAGAACAGCGTATATGGTAACACGGCTGGTGAACAACTTGTGGAATTTCAGAAAAAATGACTGAGATTTTCATCATTCAAGGCACTAGTTATAAACGCACTATCGAGAGTTCAGTGAGTCAGGAAAGTTTACAGTTGATACTTGATAGAGCTAGAAAATTCCGCTAGTCTGCTTATGGCTTAGCTGCCCATCAACCCGTTTTCTTCAGGTCAACTACCTCTCAACCTCAACCTTGAACCTACACTCACCCTGTTTTATACATACACATCTTGCGCAATTGATCAAAGACAAGTAATCTTATACATCGCACAATGGACCCAGACATCCCGCCCGTCGAGCCAGCGCCCTCCGCCTTCAACTACATCCTCTCCTTCATCCTCGTTGGAATCGCATGGGGCTTCACCACACCCTTTATCCGGCGGGCCGCGGTGGACTTTAATAAACGACAGGAAGAGACCATTCGATTATCTTCTGCCGCCAATGCTGTTGCCAATGACGATGACGATGATAATACCATCCCCGTGCAGCCGCAAAGGGGAGGATTCGACATTAAGAAGAAAATAAGCGCTGTGTTTTGGACGGTTGTTAATTTGCTGCGGACGCCGGCGTATGCGATTCCGTTAGTGGTGAATTTGACGGGGAGTGTGTGGTTTTTCTTGCTTGTGGGCAAGCATGGTACGTCTTTCTTTTGTCCTCGGTGGAAGGTTGAAACACCGGTTTTTAGGTGTACGGATGCTGATATTTACGTTTGATGATAGAACTCTCGTTGACGGTCCCTATATCGAATTCAATGGCCTTCCTCTTCACGGTGCTAGGAGAATGGTATGTGGAAAGAAAAGTGATTGCGAGAGAGACGTGGTTGGGTATGTTTTTGGTACTCGGTGGTATAGCGTTGTGCGTACACTCGAAGACTACTGTTTGACCATGGAGATCTATATCGTGAATGTATATATGTGTAGTAATAAAATTAATTTAGAATTGAAATATGGTATTCAACGCCCAGTCTATATCATCAGGCAGTACAATCATTCCAATAAAGTAAACATACACAGTTCAAGCGCCAGAAAAGAAGAAAACACCCATTCCGAACCATGTGCAAGGATGGGTATTATCACGAGAACAAATCATCAACCGCACATAATGGTATCAACGTCATGGTCGAAGAGAAAAGGATCCGACATATCAAAAGTATTGCTCAGTCGTAACTACAATCAATGCTCGGAATCGTCATGCATGGTGGAATAAAAACTGGTATAAACACACAACTCCGGAAATCTCCGAAGTGAAAGAGAAACCTGACAGGCCTATGATGTCCCGGCCCTCTGATATCGTCACATATACATTTTGCTGGCGTAGGAACTGATCGAGTCTAAACGCCACGGAACTATGCTCGAATTAGTCAAGAGGTTACACGTCGATATTAAGACAGATACTCACCATTCGTACAACCAAGAACCACATTGCTCCAATAAACTTGATCAAGGACAGAGCGGCGACACTCCACAAAATCACCGACATATAAATGTCAGCCCGCTTGGCATCAGTGGTAGACGTCGAACTGCTGGAGTTGAGATTCTCCAATCCAGCGGTACTCAACACGACAGCACCTAGTGCAAAGTTACAGAAGATCCACACCAGGACGACACCACTACGGAATCCCTTGTAATAGTCTTCTTGTTTCTCTGCATCGGAAATTACCCGCACTTCTTTGGGCGGTTTTGTTGCGAATGCCGACAGCTCGATATCGTACTGTGCATTCAAATCGCCTCCATCCTGCGGAATACTAACGTCGACTTTTCCACCTGGTTTGACGGTAGCGGAGGGCAGTTTTTCTGCCTTGTCATCTCCTTTGGTGCCCCATGTGACATCGTGAGTATTGCAAAATGCGTACACATTGAGCACGTTGGTATAAGTAGGCGTAAGCAAAAGATATTGAATAAACTGTTTTCGTTAGTAGATGTTTTGAAAAGACCGAAGAGGAAGGAACATACACAAGTAAACATATGCCATGGGTCGAAGAAAACTAACGACGCGACGAACCACATCACATAGGTAGATGCTAGTGACACAATAATGGTGAAGAAATGCTCATTAGTAAAAAGGTCACTGAAAGTGAATCCATTCTCCTTGGTTTGCTGTTGAATGGATTTCACCGTGACGAAGATGGCTGCAAAGGTCAAGTATATCATAACGACAACCCAGAAGTACACCATTGTCATGTAGAATTTGTTTGATCCTTGCGGGCGATTACCGAGCGAGAGAATAAAACATGCCACCAATGTAGAGAGATAGATCCATTCAAAGACAACACCGAGAATCGCTCCGGGGGTACCCAAGAGGTCTGTAGAGCCCAGGTATTGCGTGAGGATGTGGAAGACAAGGAAGAAGTTACCGATTGCGAACCAGGCAAAAAGCATGTTAATAGTCTGGAAGATGAATTCAAAACCGAGCATGAACTTTCTCATGAAACTGTGACTGCTGCGTCCGATTTGATAAAAGTGGGCAATGGCATAAACCGCAGCAAAGAAACTTCCGTTCAACCAACGACGACGCTGAAGAATAAACTCGGCCATGCGATCTGGCACGTCTGTCTCTCCTGTAGAAGACTTCACATAGGAGAGAACCCAGCGACAGTTGCGTTTCGTGACAATCTCGAAACAAAGAATACGATCTTCTGCAAGATACATGTTCGCAGTGAAGATACCGGCATTTGCACCATGCATCTTCTCACCAGCAAAGTACTTCTCGAGAGGTCCTTGGCCGGTTTTGTCGTTTTGCAAAGCGACGTATCGATAAGCGGAAAAGGCACCAGGCAACACGGAAATGAAACCAAAAGCCGACTCCAGGGGCTTGTCAAGAATATTGCTCATTTTGTATTCGAAATTTTGCGCGGCAACCAACGGGTTGATGAGGTTCTTTCCCTTGTCCAACATGACTTTGATCTCACCACAAGCTCCACCACACATTGGCTCCAAGTCGAAAGCTCGCCAAAGATGGTAAATAGAGTCCTTGCCGGGTTTCGTACCGGCATCAAGCAACACACAGATATTGGGATCGAGTACACGGCCGAAAGCCTGGAAAAACCACCGATGGGAGTTGATCTTTTTTTGATTCTTTTCCTTCAGACAAAAGATCATCTGCACAGGAGTGGCCGAGCGTCCTTTAATAGAGACTTGTGTACCCTTCAAACCCAGTGCCAGCTGAGTGGTGTATTCGTAAATATGTGCAGTGACGTCCTTGCCGTTGACTTGTTGTTTGGCAATTCCATCCTGGTAGACTCCCAGAGCGGCTAACACAGCACGCGTACGAGGGTTGATCTTGGCACGACCGTCACTGATGACACACACGACGATTTTCTTCCATGCATCCTTGCCCCAGGTCTTGCTGTTAGTTCTCGAGCACATGTACTCGATGTTTTTGAAGACACCGATCAAGGTACGTGCGAAAAGGAACTCGTCTTCGTTATACATGGTAATGACAATGAAGAGTTCAGTATGTCTGGGTTTGGCGAACAGGCTCTGTCGCAACGTAAACCGATCGTTGTAGAACTCTGCTGGGTCGCAAGTAGCGGCCGAGTAACGCATATGGGTAAATTCATCACGTTCGGGTGGTTGAGCGTGAGGCACTTGATTCAGCAACTTGGGTGGAACGGGACAATCTAGAACCAAATTTCCGCGAAACAACTGGACTTCTTTGACCGTTTTCCAACGTCGAATTGGTGCCGGGCTGGGAGTCACTGCAGGCGGAGTCGGATCGTGCTCAGGCTGGCCGCTTGCTTCGTTGGCGATATAGTCGTCGCCATGTGTATACTCTGGTGGTTCGTATGGGTTTGGTCCGTACGGGTTATCTGCTTGAAGAATGGGAACTCGATCTTCTTGATAAGGGGAGGGTTCTTGATGAGGGTAGTTTGATAGATCGTAGTCCTCATGCGGAATACCTGTTGGCTCATAAGGTTGGTTATAGTACGCGTCGTGATGATCTTCAGGGCGCAATGTATATTCGTGAGGGTAGTTCTGTGTATGATGTTCCTCGAAGCGTTCGTTGTGACCATACGAGTTATTGATTCCTTCGACCGAGTACTAGATTAATGCTGTTAGCGACACTCGATTAGCGCAACACATGAGTCAAGCGCACCGTTGGCTGATCTAGTAGGTGATCTGTCGAGGGCATCTGCAATGGTTGAAATTCTGTCCCATGCTGATATGGCTGTAATGGCCGCCCCGGCGAAGGGGTGCGATTGTCCGTATAGTGAGGATGCATGACGGGCGAGTGACCTCCATTCTCCGCATAGGGATCTGTTAAGCGCTGCATCAGTATTGCGACGGGACAAACGAGGATTTAATCAGACGGAGTCGGGGAAAGCGGAACGCAAGTGACAACAACAGGCACAAATACAATGCCAACAAAGAGTGCGTATGTGGTACCCCTTTTGCCGTTCTGGTGGAGAGCAGCAAAGCCAAAGAATCTGAGAGTTGAAGCGGTGCGGTTTTAGCCAGCAACGGTGGCCCCGCTGTAAACAAATAGATTGCGAAGCTCTGAAACGCTAAGATCGGCCATGGTTGCTGTGCCGTGGTTCGAGGATGTTTAAAATTAAGGAAAAAAGAAACACTTACCTAAGCGATTGTAGGAAGACATGGTGGAATTGATGGGGATGCAGAGGAGGAGGGGATGAGGCAGAAGAAAAGAAATGGAGAAGTATATGACGGAGGAGTTTGACCTGGTTACTAGGGGAAGGTCCTCAGGCATTCATTCGCAGACACGTGATTGGCTGCTGCGCTGTGTCCAAGCTGTGGCTGGCCCACTCTCCGCAGATTGTATCAGCCTTGCCGAATACTTTTCTGCTATGTGGCAGAGTAGTACAGAGTATATCAACTGTGTATTGTCGAGGTTGTTATGGAGATATTGATCTCTCTGACTGAACACTCAGTCATGGACTCTACCCAGAACACATCAAACAATGCTGTTGACTAGAGATCTGTCCCAGGCGACGTCATGGAGTCCCTGCGCCTCGTCAAGAGTACGTACCCCAGTCATATCCTCTGATCCTCTGCTTCCTCACACGTAGCAGCCAAACAGAGTCCGTCGTTTCAACGCGGCATCTCAAACATCGTCCATCCTCGCCAAAAGACTTGGCAGAGGCTGTGCTGTTGCTAAGAATAGCCTGGCTGCATTACATAATCCTCCGATCCATGGCTGTGTTGTGGCTGATGCTCTCTCGACCATCTTCTGCCAGAACAGAGCCCTGGGACTCTCTTTCCTGGAAAGATCTTTTTGTACTTATTCCATTTGGGTACTGACTCAAGTCATGGCTACGACTGACTCAAGTCATGCCGGACAGCCCTCTCATCGGATCCGCAACAAAGCAATCCCCAGAAAACTCCGAGTCCATTCGACTTGCAGAATCGTCCTACATACTACTGTACCTCCCTAGTACTGTAGCACAGCATGAAATCTTTTGACGTGAGGAAAAGATAGCAACATTTCACGAAAAAAAAATGACTTATCATATCATGGATCAATTGGTATTTATAGGGCTTCTCATCCGGTTAAATACATTGCTTTGCTCCCTGAGATAGAAAGCTCATCAGCAATCGTTTTCGATTGATCGAAACATACCAAAAAGAAAAACATGTCAATGTCAAAATGCTACTTCGAAGGTTTCCAGTGGGAGGGACCCCAACAGACCGAATCAGCAAACTAGCCAACAACGACCTATAACCTGTTCCTAGAAATCTCTATTGCAATCAGACCCTCTCCTCACTGCTCGTATCTCCATTGGATTCCTTCCTCCCCAGCCTAAGAACAGACTTGTACTTCCTCGGCTCAAAAACCTGCACGTCATCATCCGCAAAGACCTTTCCTTCCTTCCGAGCCTGTCGTTTCAGTCTCGCAATCCGAACAACATCCATCTCAACATTCCGTGTAAGCCACCACGTCAAAATATTCGCAAAAAACGCAGCGATAATTGCTGCTGCCGCTATTGCGAAACTATTCTTGTACCCGTTATACGCCCACTTTGACTGAAAGAGCTGTGGACCAACGACACCCCCGACTTGTCCAACACAGTTCTGAAAACCTAGTGTGAAAGCAGCACCCGTTGAGCCTTTGAGGGTGGATGATCGCCAGGCCCAGAAGGGGATGAAGTAGGCTTGGTAGAACATTGTGCCGAGGATGCAGGCAATGTAGATTCCGACGCGGTTTGAGATGGTGAAGAAGAGGACGAAGCAGACGACCATTCCTGTCATGATGATCCTATAGCCAGGTGTCAGGAAACTTCAACGGATGATTGAAAAGGGAAACATACATTATAACTGCAGGTCGAGGAATCAGCGCCAAACTAATCACATAGTCCGCAGCAATCAACGCAATCACAGCCGCTGCTGCGGGCGGAATATTCAAAAGCTGATTTCTAGGCAACGAGGCAAATCCCAGATTGGTCGTGATGGTGGGCAGATACCACGTCAACGCATACCCGCCCATATTCACCAACATCTGCGACAGCATAAATGACCAGATAGTGGGTGTCTTCAGGGATGCAATTACTTCCTTCTTGCTGAAGATTGGATCGCTTGTCAGAGGTGCATTTTCGGGCAGTCGTGTTTCGATGAATTCTTGTTCGCGCTTTGTGAGCCATTTGTCGCTGCTGGGGGATTTGGGATAGTCCGGTAGCACGAAGTATACGACGGCAGAAAACAAAATGGTGGCGAGGCCTTCGAGAAGGTAGACCCTATTTCATCGAAAGGCGTCAGACACGTTTCAACCAGCAATGAATCATGGAAGACTACCATCTCCATGCACTCAGTCCCCGAATGCCATCCATATAACTAATACCATAACACAAAAGAGACCCAACAATCGTCGCGGCTGTCTGAATCGCGAAAAACCACGTAATCGGTCTCCCCATCTCCTCCGTACGGTACCAGCTAGCTAACTGAGCAACCACGCCGGGGAACATGCCTGCCTCCATCATTCCGAGTAGGAATCTGACGGTGTAGTAAGCTGCTCTGTTCTGAATGGCGGCGTGACAAGCGACTATGATTCCCCAAGTGAAGAAGATGCGCGACTGCCAGAGATGGGGTCCCATCCGTTTAAGGATTAGATTGCTCGGGGTTTCGAAGATGATGTAACTGATCTACTATAATCAGCCATCCTGTGGTATCATACAGCTGGAGAGACCCAGAACTTACATAGTAAATGGACTGTACCCAGTTGTACTGGTTCGCAGTCATATGAAGTTCTTTCAGGATGTTACTTGGCTGTCCAACCTGTAGCACCTTGACACTAGCAGCGTTGATAACGTCAATCTACAAGAATTAGCTTCAGCCCCTTCGAGCAACAATAGAAAACAGACCTGTTTGATCATATACATTAACCCAATCAAGACAAAAAACCGCTTATTAACCTTGTGCATGATTGCCTTTTCTTCTTCCGAAGTAAAAGTAGACAAAAACGCTGCTTTAGCCTCTGGGTCATCGCGGAGTACGACATCACCTTCGGTTCTAGAGATTTCAACGTTGATTCTCTGCTTTGTATGGGCCGCGGCCTCGGGGTTGATTTCTTGCGGCAACGATGCCATTGTGAAGTTATTTGTTGAATTTGGAAACAAAAAATTATTTGATTTGGACTGGCCTTATTTAAAACCTCCATTATCAGGATTGATTCTTCTTTTAACAGTGTTTTGTTGGTGTGGATCGGATCAGCACCAGACAGAATGATGTGCCCTAACTAAAAATGACAACATCTGGCCGAGCCATTGCCAATCCAATAAAGCATCCACAACAACCTAGAGTTGGCCTTAGTTCTTCATATCTGGAATTTTTTAGACTTTTACCTGACATGCACGGTTATCTGTCCAAGAAAATGTGGTATAGGTATTGACCATACAACTTACTCCTTCAAGCCGGTGTGGATGTTATCATATGCACGGGATGAATGGCAGCGACAAATACCGACTTGATAACCAATGAGCATATTCAATAGTCAAATTAGATTTTTAAATCATATACCGGCGTAATTGCATATTTGAAATTCGACGCGTAAGCATGCAACTCCATTGCTAAGAGCGATGTGCATCTCCGGGGTTGGTTATGTTAGGGCAAGGATTCCAAGCCCTAAAACAATCCGAATGGAATTATGGACGCAAATTTTACCCTCAATAATCGTTCAGGAAAGGTCTTGTTTTTAAAGTCATCGTTAATCTTATCTAGTGGCTATTTCTAAAGTTTGAAATCGTCTAACTGAAAGATCACAAAAACACGTCGATATTATATATTATTAGTCCTATATCTCTATACGTATCAGAAGCTTTTATACAAAGGAATCTAAAATATATATTCTAATCATCATCAGATTATGCTACAAGCGCTGAATGGCTAGATTGTTAATAGATTAACTAGTGAATATAGCCTTGGCTGCATTCTGTAGCTGTTTGAGGGTCAAACCGGCCATAGTTATTGTTGGTGGTGGTGGTCCAGTATTGGCGTTTGATAAGCATCTTGTTACTGAGAGAGGACTTCCGGAGTTGTGTCACATCGTACGTCTTGTGGCGGGCAAACCTACAGTGGTGAGGAACAAGGAATATAGCACACTAGGTTCTCCGCATGAGGCGTAGAATATGTGGCGTACCTTCTGCTGAGATGACTTAAAGCCCATTCTGCGAAGGAGGATAGAAACACAGGAATATTCCGCTCCCCCAGATGGCCGCCCACCCCAGTGGGGAAAAGTGTGGGAAAGGCAGCTGAGAGCAAATACATGAATCTACAGAGACTGCTCCCGATGCAATGGTAGGGCGAAACTCCTCTCTACATTGAGCATGCGTACTATAATGTTTGTTTGACTAGCCGACCTCCCGCCCTGGATTAAGCAGCTTCCTAAATGAGATTGCTCCTGGGAACCTATTGAATAATTGATTGGTTGATTGATTCATTGAATGTCCCAGCTGAGGAAACTGCTAGAAATTCCTGGGAGCTCATTCGACTCTATACTATTTTACGGACTGTATATGGGCTATATAGAATGCCCGAATTCGAGACACTATTCGATTAAAACGTTGCTGACTGGGGTTATAGAGAAGTAATTTCTATCGTCAGCCGTAGCATAGCTACAACGCAGCGAACTAACACGCCATCTCTCATCTATTTACGCCTTCCCGGCAATATTATGCCGATGTGTCCAGCTTCTTGCCCTCTTTCCATAAATATACATGGGAATAGTCAACAAGCTTACCCCAATAGTGATTCCACCCCAGACAAAGAAGACATTCCTCACCCCCTGTACTGATACCCAATCATTCAAGTACATCGAAAGCCCGAAAGCAAACAAGTTTTTGACAAAGTTCATCACTGCAAAACATTCGCCGGATTTCTCACGATGACAATCTACCACATAAGCTACGACACCCGTGGTTCCGAGTTGGATTCCGAAGTTAATGAATCCAAGGCCAACTATCACCGGAACCGGCCATGGATTCTGGGTATAGGACGATTGGCCCCAGGCAAAAAATCCAGTGGCGGTAAAGAGGACGTATGTGACCATGATAGGTAGACGGAATTCGGGCTCTAGAGGTGAATACGGTGAGGAATCAAGCAGCGATGTGGAGTACAAGTGAACTTACCGAAAGTTCCGCCATTTCTTAGGGACATTTTCCGGACGATACCGTCAATCAGTGGGCCCGCCGCGAGTGTGCCGAGAAGCGAGGCAACAAAGGAGGAAAGATTGGTGCAGCCGACTCCAATGACCGAGAAGCTGTAAGGAGGTGCGGAAAATATCTGTGAGAGCGTGATGGAGATTCCCACGAGCCATGAAATGCAGGTAGTGAAGAGAAGGGTTGCCCACATTACTGCTGGTGAACCAAGCATAGCAAATGGCCGGAGAAGAGTGTTCCAGAAGGAGACATGGTTGACGTAACCTCCATATGGGAGCATCTCTCTCATCCACGTATAAGGCGTCTCCTCAGAAGCCGGGGGCGACACAGTATCTGTTGCAGGCAATGAATCGTCTTCTCCCTCCTCGATGTGTTTAGCATCCATATTATGGACAATCTTGAGCTCTCTCAGAATCTAGGTGAAGTTAGCTTCATTGTGTTCGGAGTGGGGAACACTGAATCTCACATTATTGCTACCAACATCCAAATTTACCGAACGCGTATTCGCACGGTCAAAAGCAGTCTCTGGCATCCACAGTAAGATGAGGAGGAAGGTAAGTCCAAAAGCGCCTCCCATCGAATAGAAAGCAATCTTATAGCTGCCGTATTGAATAATAGCACCCGCTACGGGAATTGGTATCAGCAAACTTTGCTTGGATTCGATCTTATTGAAATAAGGGAGCCATACCAATTGGTTGAGCAAGATTGATTCCCCCAAGAACACCAAGATTGAAAATCGAAGTTCTAAACCCACGCTCATGTACAAACCTGTGAGAGGGTTAGATCCAATACTAAACTACCTGATATAGGAGACTCACCAAACATCAGCGATCGAAGCCGGCACGAGAGCTTCGAGGGGTCCCATACAAAATCCCTGAATAACTCGAGCAGCAACCAATGAGATGAAACTCTTGGCAACAGCTGCCCAAAAGCAGGTGACCACCAAACCAATAGTGGTAATAAGGTAAATTGGTCGTTTTCCATATTTGACAGCTAAAGTATTGCAGATTAAACTGCCAAAAGCAATAGCAACGAGGAGACCCCCCTGAACTCCACTAATGAAGGTGGACAGTGGGACGTCGAACTCTGTTGCAAGTTCAACAAACGCAGCTCCTAAAAGAGGGCCAACGGCTATGATTGAAATTAGCTTTAATATCAACCATGCATAAGGAGATGGAGTGAGGTCTCTAACCACCAACAGCACCACAACCAAACGCAAACGCAATTGTGAATCTCTCCTTCTTGGCTCGCGACCAGTTATAAGGATCATTGGGCGAGTCCGAAGGTTGAGGAACTAAGATAACAGTGCCGCTTGGATCGTGTTTGAGGATGCTCGAGTCCACTCCACTGGTGCTGTAGACTTCACGACCAAGTTCACTCAGGGGAGCGGTGCCTGGAACATGTTCGAGTTTGGTGTCCCTGAGGATTCCGAGATCCATTTTGGACTTCTTGTGTCAATTCTCGGACTTCGGAGCAGGAATGGCTCATGAAAGTAATAAACAGCCGAGGATGACGAATATTCCTAATTAATGTAACTCAGTGAAGTGACATCGAAAATTCGGAGAGAGGGTGCGAAATGAATAGCCTTTATATACAAGTGAATCCACGATCGGCGTCATTGCATAGCTTCCCCGGATTTTGTGATGATACAGATGCATATGGGGTGTCGGCTATTTGCCGAGTTTCAGCGCATGTTGCGAACCAAACCGCCACAAAGTTGGGTTTTACCCGAGAGCGTGAACAGTAGCGCAATCAGTGGATGACTTCCATGGTATTCATAATGCTGTGATTGGTGGAGTACCCCTTCTTATCTTTGCGCTTGGGGGTAAGATGCCATGAACAAGGTTCAATGGCCGAGAGAAACACGGTGGTTCAAATTGTAGGAGATGGTTCATTCATGTTCAGCGTGTGTACTTGATTTCAACACCAAAAGCTGCACCGGGTATTCTCCACAACCAATGACCGATCATCAGCTATGCTGGTGATAACCCACCCCCTCCCTCTCCAACCACCACCCACGCGCGACCATTAAATAGACAGAATTGATTTTGCAGTGGTTGAGATCTCTTTCCCATATCCTTCGTTCAATACTTGGTAGCATCCGAACTGTGAAAAATGACCAACCATTTCCCCCCGTGGCAAAACACCGCTAGAGCTAAACAACAGGCGATCCTTGACGCAATTCCGCCAAAATGGAGAATTCAAGGATCGATAAGTCCGGTGTCAGAAGTAGCCGATGTTACTGGGGACTATATCCAGCAATTTTTGAGCCCCAGGGAGATAGCAATCACCAACGTGGACGCTGTTGTGATCACGGAGCATACGACTTCGGGAAAATGGAGCTCTGTCGAAGTGACGGAAGCGTTTTGTCATAGAGCAGCAATTGCACATCAGCTGGTATGTTGGATTTTGGAGAGGCAAAATAATTAAGGCTAAGCCGGATAAAACTGAGCAGGTTAATTGTCTACACGAGATCTTTTTTGATGCCGCTATAATTGCCGCCAGGAAGCTCGACGCCTACTTCGCAGAAAAGGGACGTCCAGTAGGTCCTTTACACGGTCTTCCAGTCAGTCTGAAAGACCAATTTCATGTCCCAGGTGTCGAGACGACGATGGGCTACGTCGGGTGGATAGGAACTTTTGAGGGGCAACGGGGAGACTGTCGTGCAAAAACCTTTAAGAGTGAGCTCGTGCAAGAATTACAAACCCTTGGTGCAGTGCTCTTCTGCAAGACCAGTGTGCCAGCGACTTTGATGGCTGGCGAGACGGTCAATCACATTGTCGGCTATACGTGTAATCCGAAGAACCGCCACCTCTCTGCTGGGGGTAGCTCTGGCGGCGAGGGAGCATTGATTGCACTCCAGGGATCGCCGGCTGGTTTTGGGACGGACATTGGTGGAAGTATTCGTGTGCCGGCTGTCTTCAATGGCCTTTTTGGCCTCCGTCCTTCCGCAGGCCGAATGCCTTACGAAGGGGCAGCAAATTCAATGGACGGCCAGAACACAATTTTGTCAGTGATTGGGCCAATGGCAAGAAGCGTTTCTTCGCTCAGATTACTTTTCCGGGCTGTTCTTTCTGAGAAACCGTGGTTACATGACCCGCTGGTTTTGGAGCTGCCTTGGCGAGATTCCATTGAATTGGATCTGAGGTCGCAGATCGAGAGCAACAGGGAGATTCTTACGTTTGGAGTCATGCTCCATGATGGATTTGTTCAGCCTCACCCACCAGTGCAGCGTGCCATCAAGATGGTAGTTGACACTTTCAATCGGCTGGGTCACCGTGTAAGTGTGCAAATGGACCATACTCCGAGCGCAGTCTAAAAGTTAAAGCAGACTATCGAGTGGCATCCTCCTTCGCACCAAGAGGCTCTTGAAATAGCTGTTCGTATATACTTTCCACAGAGGTGATGTTTTAATACTGATACGGATTAGAAAACGGCCTTCAGCCTGGACGGGGGCGAGGATATCCTGTCTCAGCTTGCACTATCTGGTGAAACATTACTTCCACAAAGTTTCATTAAGAGCGGCACACAGAAAAATGCCAGCCAGGTAGCCGCATTGAATGTCCGGAAGCGACAGTACCAGAAAGCCTACCTAGAGTACTGGAATTCCACCACGCAGCTTACCAGTACTGGGCGACCAGTTGACGCTATTATTTGTCCTGTTGCAGCTCAAGCAGCCATTATCCCTGGACACTTTAGGGACGTTGGGTACACTACCTTTGTTAGCGTCCTAGATTACACTAGCATGGTTATTCCAGTCACTCATGTGGATAAAAACTTGGACAGAAACCCAGTCCAAGCTAAGTACCTCAGTGAGTTAGATAAACTGGTGGCATCGGACTGTAAGTGGACCCCCTGTGCGGGAAGACGTCGTGCGTCGGGTCTAACAGTGCAGCATAGATGACGCAGTTGTCTTCGATGGTGCTCCGGTTGGGATTCAGTTGGTTGGTCGGCGGTTGCAGGAGGAAAAGATTCTCACTCTAGCCGAGTATATTGTGTCGAATATGAACTTATAGATGCAGGGCAAGTCAAATGTACCTGGACAATCTGTATCTTGATCGGCAGGCACTCCGCAAATAAGACCCCTTGCCAATTACTTGATTCCCAGAAGAAGAAATTCATACTCGATAGTATGCAGGGACACGAATGATGCATTGTATTAAAACATCGAGTCAGGGTCTTCCAAGAGAGAACTCTTTGTAGATACCACCTAATGTTGAATGCTCAGTCCTTCCAGGGATATACAGTTGTCATCAGCTTGACCATCGTTCTAGTGGGTGACCGGATCCTCCAAACTCGCAAAAGACTAAGGTACGGAGAACTTGGTCAAGCAAGGCCATTTATTTATTTCAGAAACGTCGCTAGCCTACTTGTAGGAAGTCATCCGCGGGCTATAGTTTGAATAGTCTACTCACCGGCACTGAAGGCACTCTGGGATTCGCCACCAAGGCTACGTTGAAGCTGGCCCATATCCCCGAAGAATATGGAGTAGCTGGAACAACCTTTGCTTCGAGAAAGGCGGCCCAGGCAGCTACGGAAGTTATGCGCCAAGGAATTCCGGTGGCAGAAATTGAACTGCTGGACGACGTGCAGATAGCTTTTATCAATCGGTTGCACTGGTCGGGAGTGGAAAGCCCTGCCAGCTCTGTTGTTCTACATTTAGCGGGACGCGAACCAGCGTCTAGGACGACATCAACGGCGGACTGCAATGGTGAAGCAGGACGTTGGCAGCGACTTTGAAGTCGAGCAGGACCCTAAGAATCAGGTTACCCTCTGGTCCACCCGCAAAGAAGCCGTCTGGAGTATGCGCTGCCTAAGAGAAAGGGGCACAGAAGTATGGTCTAATGATGTTCCTGTCCCGCTCTCCACGGTCCCCTATCTTGTAGGTACGTGATAACGAGATCGCCTCCCCACAAAACAATCCACTCATACGCTACAGAAATCAAAAACAAGTCAAGAGTTTGGCACTACTGCGTATGTTGGGCCCCATTCTTGGACGTTGATTGGGCTTTGGGAAAACGGGCAGAAGTCCATGACGAAGCAGTGCACGACCCCTTCCGCGGGTAATTCCCGAAAGCCCGTCACATGTCCAAAGGCAGGTATTGAGAGCCAAATAATCATTAAGCGGCGTCGGAAGTCTCCCGCAACACTCCAAGCCACCTTCAACTTTCCAATGTAATTGTCTTTGCCCACCCTTAATCCCAGGTCCGGCCCTGATCGAGAAGGTTACTGAGGTCTACGAGGATCCTAGGACACCGTGAATCATATGATCGTCATATCACACCATGCCGCCAACCTCTCACAGTGTACGTCCTTTGGGCAAATCTACCTTTACTGTCTCGTCACATAGGCCTCCAGCTGAACAACCTCCTATCTGTCACGCTGACCAGGACCAGGGGTCAATACATCAGTCCTCGCGAAAGCGCAAACGTGTCGCATTGGCTTGCCAGAGTTGTAGAGAGCGTAAAGTCCGATGTGATGGATTGAGGCCTGTTTGCTCCCCCTGCAAACGACGACGAGGCACATCCACCGACCAATGTGAATATTTAGTGATAGCAAGTACGGCTAAATATCAAACCGAACGAGCGTAAGCTACTGGGCTACTGGGCTTCCCAGGACATCAACAAGGCTAACCATTGTACCGAGCCCGCTAACCGAATAACAGATACGTGCAGATGCTCCAGGAGCAAATTTCATACTTACAACAATCCACTAGTCAACATTCTAATTCCAGAGGCAGCCAAATCTCAAGCCCAGCCAGCTCCAGTGCGACAGATCAGTTGGCACAAACTACTGCTAATGTTGCGAGGTCAACTCCAGCCCCTTCAGTATCTCGCGAAGAGATCGAGTATCCGCTTTCCCCGCGCTCAGAGCTGCAGCAGCATCAGCAACCACCTCCAGAACCGACCCTTTCAAATGTCGTCAGTGCTATGGGAGCGGCTATACCGGATATCTGTGATATCCGGAGCCCCGACGAATACTACGGCCAGTCTTCTCTCGTGTCGTTCATTCAACAGTGCACCCATACTTCTGCAAACCATAAATCTGGACCGGGTCCAACGTCTCGATCTACTCAACCTATTACTCCATCCACCCTATCTACAACCCTTACCCAATGCCCTCCGCAATGCTACCTCTCCCGTGATTTTTTGCTACCACAGCGCCGAGTCGCGGACTGGCTTCTAGGGATCTATTTCAAGACTTCTCACATGTTCTACCCCTGGGTGCATAAGGAGAGTTTCATGACATATTATGAGCAACTGTGGTCTAGCAATGATGAGGAACCTCCGAGTGACCTGCCTGACGTGGGCGTCGGGGGACCGGGGTGCTCGATGGAGGTATTTCATTGTGCTTTGAATGCTATTTTCGCGATTGCCTGCGAATTCTCCAACATGCCCGTCAAAGAGAAACAATCCTCTAGTTTGATGTTTTATGACCGCATGAAAAGTCTTATGAACATCGATATACTCGATAGTGGGAATCTGGGCCACGTGCAGGCACTCCTACTAATCTCACTCTATCTACAATGCACACCTTATCCTCGGCGTTGCTGGAACGCTGTGGGTATGGCATATCGGATATCGGTTGGTATTGGATTGCATTTAAGTCAAAGCTGCGATGACTTAACGCCTTTGGAGCGAGAGATTCGCTGGCGAGTCTGGTGCGCCTGCGTGCAGATGGACATGTAAGGATATTAATTAGTTCTCCCCGCTCGGACGTGCGATGCTCACACATCCTTAGCATGGTCAGCATGACTATGGGACGCCCGTCCATGACTCGACTCCCATGCAAAATTCCGCTCCCATCACCAGTTGATGACAGTTGTTTGGCCGCAGTGACTCAATCGGACGCACAATCACAAGCAGGCGCACTCTCCCACAACCAGTTCGTATACGAGAATATGAGGCTTATTGGGATCTTGGGCAGCATACTTTCAACGATTTACCACAGTACTGAGGCAGATACTAGCAAAGGATCCCTCCAATTGCCTCCCTCGGATGGACAAGCCGTCATGGATATCGAACGTGCTTTAGAGGGCTTTCAGTCGTCACTCCATCCTGGCCTCCGATGGGACTCTAATCAGGTACGGAGCTGCACGATGGACCCCATACTTAAAAGACTATCAAATTCTCTCCATGCTCGGTAAGTCGTCCGCAGCCATCAATCTAGAAGTAGCAATGTCATGTTCTCATCATTGGTCTCAGATATCTTCACCTTAAACTTCTATTATATCGCCCGGGTTTTAGTGCGTATTGTTTTACCGCACTCTCCAGACGAGGGCGAACCCGAAGTGGAACTATGCAGGCAGAGGATTACCCGATACCCAGGACTGATTCATGGTCCGAATTAGGCCAGCGGTATTGTGCGGAGGGCTGCGTCCTAGCCGCCTGTGAGCTCATTGAGTCATTGTCAAAGGCGACAGTGCAAGGTGCTACGGCGGCCTGGTGGTACATAATATTCTGTGAGTCCTAGGGTTATGGTTAATTTGGCTCAGAAATCTGTGTAATGGAGCTAACGACCGTCATTCTTCTAGATCTCATTAGTGCTGGTGTCATTCTTATCGCAGTAGAGACAAACGGTACGGTAATCGATGGTGTGAGCAGCCGTCGACGAGACGACGCATGGAATTCTTGTTTGCAAACTCTATTTCTCATGGAGGATGTTCATCCCTCCGCCCGGGACTATGCCGTTGCCTTGAATGGTCTGAAACAACAACGTGAACACCTAACGCAACCGGGTAAATACGCAGGGGAAACTGGAGCAGACACTGGCCAGGGCGGAGATGCGGCGCATACTGTAGCTCGTGACATTCCGGACGGCAATTGCCATTACAGTGCTCCAATTGCTGCTCCGAGTCCCCTTTTGCACGGTTGGGACTTTGGCTTGGATGATCTCAGGCTTTCTCATTTTCTGCAGGGGATCGATGAGGATTTTCTATTTCCCAACCCACCCTGAGCCGTCTAAACTTCAGCAGACGCATTAGAATGGAACGAATCAATCGATTACAGAATCCACTTAAGATCGTCTTGACAGTTTATCCTGCCGCGATCATGCTAGACAGTTCTCAAGCACCGTCACCATCATAAGTGCAATTTGAGGCTTCAATAGGGTACTCATAGTTATCTACGAAACCAGCAAGCGTCAATTCGGACTCATGTCTCTTCGTTTGACTATAGAGCCGTTGGAGGCAACATCCCAACTAGAGCTTTCACATCCAGTTCGAACACATCGGCACCACCTCACTTGGCTCTCCGTCGTGCCACTCATGTGAGGCATTTCTGCCTGTGGCGGTGAACCTGGTCCAAAAGGTCCGGTGGTCTCTCGCTGGTTGCCTCTATCCTGTCATAGGTCTTATCCCGAATCCGCTACATCTTTACCCCAATGAGAATCTTTCCTCGTGTCACAGGCTAGAGTCCTAACGATTGCTTCTCCCGAACCAAGGTAGCTTTTTGTACGAGCATTTACTTGCCAAATCGGGGCCGCCTTAGATCCTCTGTTTAGGCATAAATACTGCCTATTTTCCCATGTTCGATTATTTCTAGAAATCAGTTATCAATGAAATTATTTACCATATGGTCGCTCACCTTGTAGGCTAGTAGGAACAGCCTTGCACCAAACCTTCCTTCGTGACTCCAACGACCGTGTAGAACCAACATATACAAAACGCACAGGAAAGTACTCAATGTCCCCCTGCCTGAGTAGTAAGTTACCCCTTCATGTCTCGACAACATATGATCTCTTTTAGTCTAAGTATGAGTCAATTTGCGAAAGCCCAATTCGAAGAGTGGATACTTCCTCGTCCTCTTAAAGGTTTGGAGTTACCCCATCACCGCTTTTCCAGTCACGGATATTTCCCGGCTTCCGAACCACTAGTTAGCCAGTGCCTGATCTTGAGCCCGTAATGAAGTTGAAGAAGATGAGTGTGATCCATGGCCCGAATTCCGGGCAGAGATTGATTTCCAACGGTCTCTCGGGCGGAAGAGACCCGAGAGAGGAGGGTTGTATTCACACATGGAGAGTGTATTTTGTATAGGTACTAGCTTTCCGCTCTTTCAAGTCTTACGTTCTTGAAGATTTACGCGCATATTCCATGCTAGTTATTTCCATTAAGATACTGTGGACAACATCTTACTCACAATTAGTTGTCTTCTATGTTTCCTAGACACTTCAAAGCATTTCACACGGGCTTTACACTCACAAACAACACGCCATGGCAAACGGCCACCAGACAGCACCACCCAATCTGGCCCTCTGTGTCACTACCCAAGACTTCGAGGCAGCTGCAAGGACAGTTCTTCCAAACGAAGCATGGGTCTATGCCTCCAGTAGCGCAGCCTCGGGTCTATCACTCCAGTCCAATCTAGACGACTGGTCTCGAATCAATTTCCGCCCTCGCATCATGAGGAGTGTCAGTTTGCCGAATCCAACCCGGTCTATCCTGGGTCAACCCGGCAGCCAACCATTCTTTGTCTCGGCCATGGGAGTACTGGGTGAGGCACACCCAGGCGCAGAGCCCTTGCTAGTGCGAGGAGCTACCCGGAAGGGCTTACACACCGTGGTCAGCACGGCGTCAACTAAGCCCTTGGAAGAGATTATGAAGGCCCACGTTGACGAGCAGTGTCAACTGGGTAATCAGAGCCCGTCCAAGCTGGCCTTCCAGTTGTACGTCCCCGTGGATCGGAATTTGGCTCGATCACTGATTCGGAGAGTCAAAGCGGCTGGCTATCACAGTCTATGGATTACGGTAGACACTTCTACGCTGGGAAAACGGACGGCAGCTCGCTACCTGCAAGCACAAGAAGCTGTCAATCAAGGAGGCCAACAGACAGTTCCGGGGGCTGCGGCTGGTGACGCCTTTAGTCCTGCGTTAGGCGGCCGGCCTCTGCCAGGGTCCCTGGATCCCGGTCTCAACTGGGATGATTTGGCATGGATCACCGACGAGTGGGACGGACCGATTGTTCTGAAGGGGATCCAAACCGTCGAAGATGTCAAATTGGCCGTTCAACGCGGCGTGCAGGGCGTCCTTTTGAGTAATCACGGTGGTCGACAGATTCATTCGGCCCCCAGCGCACTAATGACCCTATTGGAAACCCGTACGTACTACCCGGAGGCGTTTGACAAGTTGGAGATCTTTGTCGACGGTGGTCTCCGGGATGGCGCCGACGTCCTCAAGGCTTTGTGTCTTGGGGCAACCGCTGTAGGGGTGGGTAGGCCATACTTTTATGCCATGGCAGCCTATGGTATAGAAGGCGTCGAGAAGTGCACTGACGGTATGTTATTTTGGCATGCAAAAAGTCTTGGAGATATGAAATGCCCTTTGCTAATCCAATTCCAGTTCTTGCGGAGGAAGTTGAAATCACGATGAAGATGTTGGGAGTTTCTTCCCTTGACCAACTGCGGCCAGAGATGGTCAACACCAGCCGACTACTGAATGAAATGTGGCAACCGGACATCTGGTGGAACAAATCCAAGTTGTGATGTGAAAGTCGAACGTTAAGGTAATCAGCAATGTCTGCTTTTGTCATTCGTAAGACTCGTAGAATGGTCGTTCTTTCGTTCTTTCGGGGTTTCTCAATTTTCATGGTGATTTCATTCAACCACAGTCACGCTGCGATCAAAGTTACCTGCGTATTTGGGATTGTATGGATCGGAAAATGAAGCACCTGTAACAATCTAAAAGATGAAGCAAGAAGAAGGACATAATGGACGATAGAAACCATACGTATAAGTCAAATATAAAAAAAGAAAATAAAGGCTGACACCTTACCATGGCCTGTTTTACCAGTCATTGGGAATTATTTACAGACTAAACAGTTGTAACAGAAACGTCCAGAAGAATGGCGAAGGATCAAGCCTTAAACTAGTATATAAACACAAGGCGGTCTCAAAACCGACACCTAATAAGACAAAATCAATAGAGATATTCAAGAAGGGGATTGCGAAGAGCCTAACTAGCATAGAGTCTTATAACCTTTCAAATTGTCATTATATTTCAAGTGGCCATAGATTGGAGAGATAGTTTCTAGAGGTACTTTCACGGCACTCAGTAATTCTCACCGTCTGAAGGTACTAACGCCATATCTCACCATCACGCCATGGATTACCCCAAGCTGATAAGGATAATCAGTAGTATTTAAATAACCTAAATTAATAGAGAATTAACTAGATGGATACATTGGCCGAATATGCGACTAGTTAACTGATAGCCACTAGCATAGTTAATCTAACAACAACTGCAGTCTACAACATGGAGCCAATGCGGAGTGGAAATAGAGTCTAGTCGTCCTTATTCTGTATCATCTGGATAGGATTGGTACTGTGAACCTGTCATGATAAATTAATACGCCAGCACAGAGAGAGTGGTATATATTCTCATGTAACCTTTCAGCGCAGAATAAATGGAGACGGCAGTTTTCTCGGTGGTAGGCGCCGTGCCCTCCATTCCTCCATGTCCTTCTGTGATAATGAACAAGCGGACGAATAGGGAGGACCAGAGGAAACGGCAGAATTTGTAAATGAGCAGCGAGTGATTGAGGAAGAAAGGAAAGACCAGGAATAGCAGAATGTTGAGGAGGTTGCAGACGAGTCACAGACTGCTGTGGAAGAAATAGTCAATCAAGAGTTGGCTCAAGAAGGACTAGGTGACGCGAAGGTTGATTTACCGAATATTGCAGCGGAGCCACAGGTGAATCTGTTGATCTTCCACGTAAACTAATATGTGAAGCGAAAACTGGGATGATCATCTCCCAGATTCTCGAGTTCTTCACGAGGCAACTGATAGCGATAATCTCTCTTTCCCGCATCCCGAAGCCTATTCTCGCGTACAAGGATCCAGAGAAACACAACAGACGATATTCCGCACAGCCAAACCATGCCCAGACTTACGCCATAACCAGTTGGATAGTAGGGAGCCTGTGAAGTGATGAAAATATTGCTAGCCACAAGTCCTCCACAATTTCCAAGTCCAATCTGCATAGCGGATGCTATAGATCGCTTATAGTGCCCAGCCATACTATTGCTGAGCCATCCCATGACAATAGGTTGCGTCAGATATCCACCACCAGTGATTAAATAGAGAGCAAAGTATCGAACGGGCACAGGGACTGACCGTTGACAAAGCAGGATCACATAGCCCACCGTCGCTATAACACAGCCAAGGAACGCGAAGCCGAAACGATGTCGCAGCTTGTCACTTGCGATGGCCGTAGCTAGCGCAATAATAGCTGCAACAACATAGATTGGAATACTCATGACTTGAGCTCTTACCGCTGTCCACCCCAACTGGGTGAGAATAGTTGGAGTGAAGAAAGAGCCTGCGTATCCTGTGTTGACAATTCCCATATACATGAGAACACTGGAAAGAAGTCAGAATAATAAGCGTAATACCCAATTGCAATCCAGGTATGAGAGCACGTACGCAAGCCAGATTTTTGGATCCGAAAATGCTCGTTTCATTGCAGGTTTATCCAGATGGTCCATCCTTGCTTCTCCTACATCAGCGGCTAGGCGGGCAATCAAAAGGGCCCGTTCTTCTTCAGTGAGGAACCCAGCAGTCTCTGGCCAATCCACAATGACAAATTTGGACAAGCAGCCTAACACAGCCGTAACAAGACCTTCGATGATGAAGATCCAACGCCAGCCGGCATAGCCCCCAACACCATTCATGTTAGCAATAGCATAAGCTAGAAGCTGGATAGTATCATTATCATGATTAGTTTGAAATTCTGTTCTTTAGATATAGAGTAGCCAGTACTTACTCCACTGACTGCACCCGCTATGATACTGGCACAAAAGAACAAATTAATCCTCCACTGTAGCTCATGACGTTTATAGTACATTGAAATCAAGTAGATACATCCTGAGGAAAAATATATTTTATTAGAATGATACGAAATCAAACTTTCGAAGGAATATACTACTCACCTGGTACGAATCCCGCTTCAAAGATTCCAAGCAAGAATCGGCACGCAACGAGACCTCCGTAACTCTTCGTTACTCCTTGACCGACGGTGATTATACCCCAAGAAAACATGATGCCACTAAGCCAAGTCGAAGGCGCAACCTTTTTCAAAATCATGTTGCTGGGAACCTCACAAATTATATACGGAATAAAAAAGATGAACAAAGCAATATTGTAGTCATTCCCAACCATGTGCAGGTCCGTAGTCATGTGTTGGATTTTCGCATTCCCAATATTGATTCTGTCCATGAATGCTAGGAGGTAGAGAACAAAGAGGACGGGAAGAATACGAATATCCATTTTCCAAAGTAGTCTCCTTTCTGCGTCTTTGTCAACGGATTCAGGTGCAGCATGTGCATTAACGTCTTCGATGGCACTTGCAACCCCTTTTTGTTCAATATCGCTCATCTTGGACGTTTTCTCGATTCTTAATTCTTTGTCATATATTTGTGGATGATGAGCACACAAACGAGAGAATACAATGCCTGGAGACATGGTGAAACCATCTGAAATAACCCTATTTATAAGTAAACTGCGACGACGAGGTCATGCTTCTGATTCCCGTGTTTTCCTCCCGATAATCTGAATGCGGGGTCCCCAATTGCTCCAACTACGGGAATTAGCCGCCCCGGAGAGGGAGGGTTCTTCAAGGCCCCTTTTGGGAAAATAGTAAATTGTGTAATCTCATCCCCATAGTCAGATAGCTTCGCCCTGTGCACCTACCGCCCAATGACAAATACTGAACGATGAAATACCTCTCTCGCGCAAATCGGCAATTCTTTCGGCTTTTCCTTGGGTGGAAAATCCTTCTGGATAGGTGATTAGAAAGGAAGGGCCTAGCATCAGTGCATCTTAGGGACTCACCGGATAAATATAATAGTGTTCGTACAGGTATAAAGTTGGAGACTGCGCTCTCGCATGCTCTGGTTTTGGATCTTGACTTTAGATTTGAACGGACATTGATTCTTTTCGCCAATCTGTTCAGTCTCTGAGAACGGCGACTACGAGATGGATAAAGAAAAACCTCCCAAGGCATCCGGCCAACTGGTTTCAGCTGCCAGTGCATTTTTCGAGGCAATCCGTACGTAAATCAGGCATTCCGGTCCACTCTTGGGGCATACGTTTGTGCTGAGAAACCTTTAGACCAGGCTGGTGTTCGTTACTGCTTTGTGAACTTGTTAGTTTTGACTCGTTGAATTCTTTCATTGTACCATCGTTCATTTACCGAACTGCATGGGTTACAGAGGCAGCGACCATCCGGCGGTTCTGGAGGCGATGCTAAAGGCAAAACAAGGTAGAGATTAATTGAAAACGAAAGGGCGAAGATCTCGTGGCGGCATCGCTGACACTGCGATAGAGAATTCCCAGACGTTCCCCAATATCATTACATGTCCGTCAGAGTTGGTGGGCTTGTCCGCCGCGATTGGCTATGCACAAGTCACGGGAGTACCAGTATGCGATATCTCTCCCCAACCCCTACAGACTCCATCGCTGATAGGCTGGCTAGCAATGTGTCATTGTCCATGTTGATTGTGGAACTCTAGCGATGGGACAGTCGATCCACAATGCATGCATCGCTCGTGTTCCAGTGCTGTGCTTTGCCGGCCTGAGTCCTTACACACAAGATGGAGAGCTGCTTGGATCTCGAACAGAGTATGATACAGCCTATCTACTAATACTATCATGAAGAGCTAGAACTTGCTACTGAATCACTTGCAGATTCATCCACTGGCTGCAAGATGTCCCGGATCAAGCCGCTATCCTGCGACAGTATTGTCGGTATTCAGGAGAAATCAAGACGGGGCGTAACATCAAGCAGATGGTCGCCCGAGCCGTGCAATTTGCAACCTCTGATCCGAAAGGCCCTGCATATCTGATGGCTGCACGAGAGGTTCTGGAAGAGGTACCATATCGCTTTTCATAGCCCCACTAGCATCATCATTAGATCTAATCCCCGATTTCGCAGATGGTACCACCCAACAACTTGGATGATGAACTCCTCGGCCCCATTATGCCGCCACCTCTTCCAGATTCTGGTAAACAAAACACCTTTCTTTGCGATTTGGCGGGGTGGAGATGTCGCTGACTTGGAAATAGGAGTGGAATTAATTGCCAAGGCCCTGATAGAGGCCAAACGGCCACTGATCATTAGTGGATATCTCGGTCGAAATATGAAAGCACCACCTCTCCTCGCCGAACTGTGCGACAAGCTTCCCATCCGTGTCCTTGAAACTGTGGGCTCAGATGTGTGCCTTCGAAGTGATCATGAGGCTTACGTAGGGGTCACTGTTCGCACTCATCCCGAGGTCCTGAAAGCCGATGTCATTGTCATCATGGATTGTGATGTGCCCTGGATTCCAACATCAGGAAAGCCGTCAAAAGGTAAATTCAACTCCGAGCTCTGATTGGATCAAGAGAAACACTGACTTTCGAAGCGACGAAAATATTCCATATTGACGTAGACCCTTTAAAACAACAGATGCCTGGTTAGTCTTAGGTTTCTTGTTGCTGTTCCAGGCTTTTATTTTTCACTAATTTTGTGCTACTAGTCTTCTATCTCAATGCAAAATTCCGATACCGGGCGAGCTGTGAACTAGCCCTACATCAGCTCAATACCTGGATTGATCAGCAGCACATTGATGCATCTCGCTACGCCACCGCATTCGCGGAACGGGCCGGTGATTATAATAGCTTTAGGCAAAGGTTAGTTGCACTGGAATCACCAACCAACACGGAAGTAATTGAACTCCCATACTTCACCTCGCGGTTGCGCCGCCATATGCCTTCGGATGTTACCTATGTGATGGAAGCAGTGACCAGTAGTGTGGAGATGATACACCATTTGAACCTCACGCAGGTATGTACATCTTTCCTCGATAATTTCTGGAGAGCGAAGTTGACCAGAAGATCTCTAGCCCGGAAGTTTCTACGCCAGTGGCGCTGGCGGGCTTGGATACGGAGGTGGTGCCACTCTTGGTGTGAAGTTAGCCAAACCGGACTCGTTCGTTTGTGGAATGTACGTCCTTTCTCCTTTCTCCGGAGTAAAATATCGAGAACACTCAAGAGTTCATTAAGACTACGCTGACTGGTCCCTAGTGTCGGAGACGGTACTTTCCTCTTCTCACAGATGGAGAGCGTATATTGGATCGCCCAACGTTACGACATCCCCTTCCTCATGATTGTTCTGAACAATATGGGATGGAATGCGCCCAAAGTTTCCACCCTTTTAGTACATGGGAACGGTTTATCGTCGAAAGCTAGCCGAAGAGGTAAACTACCTACAAGCTCGGTGATCCCGATGTTATTTTGTACTAAATCATACTCAATAAAATAGATATGAATATCTCCTTCGAGCCATCTCCAGATTACGCCGCAATCGCGACCGCAGCTGGCAAAGCATGGGGTGCAGCCATCAAGGACGTTAGAGAAGTCGACTCGACCCTAGCAGAAGCTGTCAAAGTGGTCCAGGGGGGCAAATGTGCCGTGGTGGAAGTTCAGTAAGTTTTAGAAACGTTTCCCTCTGCGTTAGAATCTCTTCTGATCGAATTATTGTAAAGCATCCCATCACTATGGAGGGATCTTGATAAATAGGGCTATTTCAGGAACTCCCAGGGGAAAAAAATGAAAAAAAGATAAAATATAAGAACGGGACTGCGCCTTGGGTTTTTGGCCGTTGCCATAATTACGGCGGACTGTCCTTATGTTAGGGACAAAATTGGTATTTTATAAAATTTACACTTCTACACATGAGGAACGCATGCTTATGATTAATCGGAATTCTATTAGGATAAGTCTTAAATAGAGCACTTGTAACATGTAGGTAATATTATAATTATATAAAAGACTTCTAATCTTAGTATAGCTTGAGGAATTCTATCAACTGAAGGGTTGTCAGAACAGGTTTAGTAGGTTAATACAAGTATAGTTGTCCAAGACACTGCAACAAGGGCATCGTATTCTGGAGTGTGCCCCTTTGAATGCTTTTGTTATTGTGATCGCAACCGGGATGCCTGTGTAAGATGTCGATTGGACGAGTCTTTGAAAAATATCAAGCTTCTCCTGCAACACAATGAGGTTCTAAGGTCAAAAGAGCATTAAAATGGAAAGCTCTGCGGGAAACTAGCAAGATGTTAGTGACCACTATTTTTAGTCCAGGAATATAGTAGCCTTACGCGAGACTTAAGACCCTTAGCAGCTCCTTTGGCCATTCCTATCCGTTATAAAGTAGATATTAGAGATAATACTACATATAGATAAATGAATAAGGAGACCCTTTGTCGGCGAATGACGGCATAGAAATCTCAATAAGAGGCATGGTCAAAGCTAAGGTCGAGAAGGGGTGAGCGATTGCAACATAAATATATAGTCGCACGACTTTCGGCTAGATCACGGCGAGTAAAATAAGCCTACATCGATGAGAAACAATGAGTTAGTGCGCATTGGTATTGGAAACGAAAAGTACGTAGGCGATACCAACATGCGGCTTGCATTCGGCGGGAAGCAGTCAAATGTGCTGATTAGTAGAAACGGGGCATTACTGTGTAGGCTACCCAAAGGATTGTTCGACGCTTGCTGAATATGTCAAGTAGCTACACATACATGCGTAAGAATCAGGTAGGCTAGAATGGTGACTGCTAGTAGACCCAGACGAGCCCTCCCCAGCTTGGATGATCATCACGCGGAATTGCTCCTTCAAACCCTTCTACCTCCTTCGCTTTTGTAGTCCAGGGCGCCTTCAGCTTGCGATTAACCACATATTGGTAGTATAAGATGTCCCAGATCGGCGTTGATTCGTGACGCCACGATTGCTTGCCGAGATTGTGCTCCACGGTCCGTCAACAAGTACAGATTCACATCTGCGCCAGTTGGGCTCATATTCGACAGTCTCCTTGAGGTTGTATTGGGCTGCATACTCGGCTCCTTTCAGAAGAAGATTATTCCCGAGCCCGTATAGGTCGACACCCTGGCTTTGACCGACACGAGCTCCATACGCTGCCCAGCCCAGTCCAGAGATTGTATGACTTTGATCACGACCAGCTTCAATTGATTGGCCTGTGCGAGAATCGTAAGTCGCAAACAAGCCGGCACAGTTATCCTGAATGAATGCATCCATAGCATAATTGTAGAGCTGCACATCCTCCAGGTATACAGCAAAGCTAAGCAGGGCCTCGATGCTTACCATGCCGTAGTTTGCCTGACCGATGGGGATCGACTGTCGCGAGAAGAGCCAGTAGAGTTGGATACTGAATCCGCTACCTCCCCACCATGCTGAGGTGGCTTCGGTCCAATTGCCCTCCCATCGCATGATCTCGGCGGCATTAACGAAAAGGTCACCTTCGAGCCCAATCAGAAGAGAGCGATCAGTGCCAATGATGTTTGTAAGATTCGAGCCCCAAGCATCGAGAATGGTTGTGCTTCGTTCCCAGTGTGCCTGATCTTTGGTTATATACCACATTAAGGCGTTCTGCCACGCAGCCTTTGCGTCGTACGAGAATAAGCTATAGTTCGAGACAGCACCTCTGCTAATCACAGCAGCTGGTCCTTTCACGGTGTAGTTCGCCTGTGAGTACTTGTCGTCACTGAAATTCGCATATGCTGATGCCCAGGGCTCTATTTTAGAGAGCACATTGGTGCGGATTCTCTCGAGATCATTGTGGGTATGCCAGAGTCCCGGGTGGACAAAGTCACTGGCCTTGACCTTGAAGTATTCTATTCCATAAAAATCCTCACCATATTCTTCTAGGAAGAAGTTGGTAAGAATAGTATCAATTCATATATATAGGGGCTATTTAGAGCTATCAATCAGCAACTAGATTAATCTCCTTTCATAGATAGCCTTATTAAGTTATTATTATTAGTATTGTTGTTATTATTCAGGTCCTAAGCAAGATTAGATGGAAGAGTGGTCGCCTTATACATAGAAATAGATGGCCCACAATGTAAAGTCATTTTTGAGTAAGTCATGCTCACCATGGACTGGGAAATAATGAAGTGTCGATGTAGGGAGATAGGCGGCTTATATAGTTGACGATCAACTCGACTGCAGAATTCATTCTGACCAAGTTACATTCACAACGTGATTGTCAACCCACATGGGCACATAATCAGACACAGCATACCAAGGTGCCTTTTGCATGCCTGACCAGATAAGCTGGCCATTAATCCTCAATCCTTCAAAGTTGACAAACTCAATTAGTGAATTCTTGTCATAACCAGACATGATGGAAATATTGCTGTCTGAGCCATTGTATTCGACATCCCGCACCGTGATGTTAGATAAAGTTCCACCGGCAGTGGAATCATACTTGGGGTTGTATGCCACTTTAAAGCTAAACAGCATGCCCAGACGGAAATTCTCGACACGAATGTTGTTGAAGAGCACGTTTTTCACAATATTGCCGTTGCTAGCACTCATGGCCATGCAGCCCTGATAGTAGATCTGCGGCTCGTGCTGATCTAGAATATCGATGTTGTCGAATGTCAGGTCAGACATGGTCTCGTTTCCTCCAAAACCGCCAACGTTGAGGGGGTGTGCCACATCTGCCCAAACGGACGAGTCCCGGACGGTGATGTTCTGGCTGTCGCCACTGTAGGGCGAAGACGAAAGATAGAAAGCCAAGGAATCATCTCCCGTTCGCATGAACAGCTTTTCGTAAGTGATATTCTGGCTGCACCACGTGTCGATGCCATCGCCCCACTGGCCAGAGCTGATGACTCGAAGGTTGCGGATCAGGATATCGTGGCTAGAGCCGACCCCGACGGATGCGTGCAAGGGGCTGAGAACGGTAGGGCCGTCGACGAGGATGTTGTTAGAAAAACTCACATTGACTGCATTAAGGCTGCTGCCGTAGATAATACCATGTCCGATAAGGCGAGCGTTCTCTACGTTGAGGAATAAGAACGATCCCTTGACCACGGCACCTGGGGCGAGATACACAGTCTCTCCTGACGATATTTTGTATGTCTGGTTGAGCTGATGATAACCAGGACTAAAGGAGGTCACGGTTCCGTTCTTTTCCTGCTGAGGGTCACCCGTGTCTATTTTATTGAGAAAGAGGTGGAGGACCTGGAAGACATCACCATTGACTTCCACAACCAGGTTCGCAGGCTCCGAGAGTGTAAGCTGGATAGTACGCCCATTGAGCGTCCAGGGAATGTCATAAGACAAGGGTCGGATTCTAACAGAGTCAATCGAGGGGAAAAGATCCTGTCTGGGCTCAATACTGATATCAATGACACCGTCAAAGTCGAATATTCCCACAGATGAGTTATGATATATTCCAGCACCAGTCGTCACATTGGCAACCATGACCCTGGTCCAGTACAGATCGACTGACTGCCATTGCTTGTCGCCCTCTGAGCGGACCTTCACGGTGTAGCTATTAGACTGAGCGATGGGACTGGGAATCGAAGGCACCAATACGCTCCCAGGACCAGCTACCGCGGCATCGGCGGTGATGATCGTACTGGAAAAGGCAATAACAAAACTAACCGCAGCAAAGGTGGCTCGACCTAGAGATGATAGAAACTTAGCCATCATTTTCGTCAGAAACCAAAAGATCAGGTATTTCCCTTGCCTGCTATAATTAACATGCGAGAAGACAGACAATCTGACAATAAATATAAAATAGACTACCACTACCAGGAACGATTACAGGACTGGAAACCGTCCACTTCGAGCAATCTTGTAGACCAGTTGTAAAACGCGGGAGAAGCCCCGGGAGGAACTGGCTGGCTTCTTCCTGAGGCACGAAGAATTGTCCCCGGTTGGACCTCGCCACGGACGGACTTGGGTTGGTTTTCATGTTCTATACCCGCCACAAGTAATCTCCCGCGGATTAGAGAGCCTGGATTTTGTGGGACCCCGCGGGGGATGCATTTGGTTGGTAACACCCGGAGAAAGTCACGGGTGGGCGCCGGTCCCTGTCTCCGTGCATTTGCCCGGGATTCCTGTATCGAGATGGTGAAGTTGTCCAAGTCATTTCCTTGGACGTTAAGTAAGTGAGGTTGGTCCTTGCTGTTTGCGGGGTTAACCAGGCGTCCTTTTCCGAGGACTTGTCATTCATAGGTACATGAGGTTTCTCGCATATACCTAGATGGCAGTTTTTCGATTGCGACTAGCTCCTGCGTAGAATATCCAGGCTGCTGCTACCCATACTATTACGTCTGCCTATTGTTGGGGAGATATGACGATCTAGCTTTAGCGCGCTCCCTTGTGAAGTTTTTGGCTCGATCCCAAACGCTATACTTAGGTGGCATAGATCAGTGATTCTTTCGTTGACAGAGTGCCACTTTCACTACTACTGTGCCAAAATAGACATGGAAATCGCAAAGTTTAGAGTAATGGTGAGCGATGCTTTGCCTTTCGATTTAGTAATCTAAAGTGTGTATGTGATCCGCTGGTTCACTCAATTGAGATTCAGTTTCATTGCAGTTCAAGGGGGGCTTTCTAATGAAACTTGCCAACTACATTCTCTCTAAGCGGTGATATTGCCCAGAAAGATAACAGAATTAACAATACGCATACTCACTTCCCCAAACCATGTAGGAGCCGAAATATTACTTCAAGCAGGTGCGTAACACACGTTCTGAGGCGGAACAGGTGTTGAAGTGGAAGTAGATGAACTGTAATGAGAGTGATGATGGTGTCGGCGACCGCTCGGGGTGTGAATAGGTGTAATTATAGTCAGAACCGATGACGAGCTGATGGCTGAAGACGCAACGGGTAGTGCCCTAGAAGGTATCAAACTTGCACTGGTGACCGCAATATTCGCTGCCCGCGTAACATCAGACCCGTCCAGCCGGTACAACAAAGAGCCCCAGCCCAGCGAGTCATAATGCCCGCTTCCTTCCCCAAAAGCGCCCGCTCCTGATTCATACCCTCCAAAATGCTCCAAATGTTTTTTTTTTAAAAAATTCCGTGGTCCACGGCGCCTTCTGGTTCTTAGTCACGACATAATGGTTGTACAGCAGGTCCCATGCCGGACGAACAGCTCCACGTGAGGCACTGCTGATCTGGCTGAAGGAGACAAGCCCATTGGTGTAGGGTTCGAACGGCACATCATTGCCCAAATTATATCGAGCAAAGTACTCCGCCCTAGTATTTCACGATAAGCTCTACAGCTCTGACAATTAGTGTCGCAAGAGAAATGAGACGTACCCAAGAAGAATGCGACTGTTGTTGTAAGCAAAGAGATCTTCTCCTTGGTTCTATGCCTGCTGTCCAATAACGCCCAGTAGCTGGGAATCTAGGGCCGAATGACCTTGATCACGACCTGACTCTTGTCCTGGCCCAATGGGTTGCCAGTCCCAGGTTCCAGTACTATATTAGTCACAGCGTTGTTGATCGCTCCATTGCCAACCCCATTTTTGAAATACTCAATGGAATACTCCCATACGGTTTGATTATCTGTCAACACGGAAATAGCCATGGCTGAGGCTAGGTTGGCAAGCTCCCAATTAGCGAAAAAATGATTGACGATATGCTCCGACCCAGCGTGGTGGTTGAGGAAGAACAAGTTTTTCTCCAGGAAGAGACTGGTCATCATATTGAAAATCTTAGCTTGGCCTCCCCCAGATACAAAAGGCGGATAATCCCTGAGCAGCTCTCCAGCATTGGCGAGTTCGTGGCCTTGTAGGCCCGCCACGAGATACTGCTCGTCATTTGCTCCAATGGAGTGGAGTTTGTCACTCCATGCTGTCAGGATTTTTACCGCGGTGTCGGCATACGAGGTGTTGCCGGAAATCTTCCATCGAGGCGCAAGAGTAAACGCTGCCGCTGCGTCATGCCAGAGGCGGTCTGCGTTGGACGGGGTTGGGCCTTGAGTAGTTCGGTCAACGCTGCTGACGGCATTGTTGGTATAAGAAGCACTCACGGATTCCATTGAAGTCAACTTGCTCCATGATACCAGCCACGGATCTTTTTAGGCATCAAGTGTTTTTTTTTTATGCGATTGGTATCGTTGTTTGTTACGAGGAGTCCAGGATGCGTAAAACCGGGCACGAGAGGGACGAGCAAAACAAGAAGTTCAAAGAAATGATTGAAACAAAACATGTTTTGATGAACGAGTGTAATGAGCGTGTGAGTTATGAGAAAAGACAGCGTCTGGGGTGAAAATTAAGAATATACAGATTTCAACTCTTGGATAACTTAGAAAATCCGACTCAGGTAGAAAGCCATAGTCTCGAACACAAAATTGTTATATAGATACATATTACCAAGTAGACCCCTATCGTAGAGATCCTCATATCCACGCAAATTCATGGAGTCCCATCAAGGCAACTTCGACCGCAGATCCTACTTTCAACTTGTGCTAGTTACTCTACGTTGGATGTTTCATCCAAATTACATGGACAATGGAAGCACAAGCATACAAATTGGAGTCAAAGGTTGCATTCGCAAACGGTATATCTATCCTAGCTTGGCCCACTTCTCACTACGAAAATTTGAGCTTGTGGTATACCTACCAGGAGTAGATGTTTATAGAGGATGCGCACCTTGCGCTTGGCCATACATTGCGCCTACCTCGGCGATTGCCAAGAACGATCTGTTGGCTTGAGCAACAGATATGAAACTGGAGAAACGGGCAGTTACAACTACCAAGGTGATTGCAAGTAATTCGTGTACGTTGTCCAAGGCAGTAACGTTTCCGGCTTACACTGGCCTGGCGGCATATATCTCAATGGCGCTTTCACGGTCTGGAATCGGAGCGCCTTTACCATCAAGTCGAACTATGTCGAGATGGTTTAGTAAAACTACAGAAGTTTGTGCTCCACTTATAACAACTACATCAGACTCTCAAATACAGCCGCTGGCAGGCAATGGGCAAGATCCGTAGAGGCCCATTATCGAACACGTCTGTGAGTGGAGAAACTATTAGTATGATTACATTTTTTGAGAACTCAGGCTCACTAATTTATCACAGATGAGAAGACGTGGCTAGACCAGTTTTGGTAGGTACTTTTACGTCCATCAAGAAGATGATGTAACACAGGTTTGTACTCAGCTCAATCAGATGTTCTTTCCTTGCGATCAAAACAAACTTCAGGCTGTGTACAATGGGATTGCAGGCAATGTGTACTGGGATTTCGTCAGCATGGCACAAGACCTCAACTGGATAAAAGGAGAAGTAGGCTTTGATCGTCATCTTCCAGGGTTTCCTCGGCCAGAAGCTAACCTTAGGTACGTTGATCAGCTTGCCGGTCCTGGAAATATAGGAGACATAAGTGCACAATCACTTAAACCACTATCACCGCTAGATAACTGGAATGACATCAAAGAAAAGCTTAACTTGGAGCGAAATGATCTACAGACGTTTGTACTTGGTTGCGACATATGGACCTCAGATTACGTCCTAGGACCGCTTGCCAGGACTAACAACAGAATATATAACTCATTGTATGTGAAAACGATGCCCCCCACCCCAATCGATGGATCAGTCTTGATACTAAAATTACCTGCCAGATACGCAATCGATCCCAACCTTGGTGCAACGTATCAGATCTGGATGACTGGTCACCTGCTTGGGCCGATATTGTCCGAGTCTATAGACCAAATTGATCTGCTTATCTCTGACATATACACAAAGATTGCGCAGACCGAGAGCATTGCTATAAAGCGGTGGAACCGGTACTTGGCAGGATCTCCAGAAGGCCTTGACTTCCATAATTAGCACATATAATCTCGATTCTGACGGGGCAGATCACCCCTGTCTCAAAGGAATCACGCTTTCCTGGACACTAAACACGGCCAATGCTCGGCGATCCGAAATACTTGAACGCGACACATGTTCCACTCGAAACTTCCTACTCATCAATGAGGTGGAAATGATTGAAGGAATACCGGCTTTACGGCTGGCTGGCTGGCTTTGATCTGCCGAATGAAGAAAGTGGCTATAGTGAATTGTGTGACTCGGGATATCAGGTAGCTGGACCTGAGGGTTGGGAGCCATCCGTACTACCTGGAATACCGTCCTTAGGACAGCTTGATCTGAACGAGGGGGGATATACACAGGTTGCATGTACAATGGTTATGAGGACCCAGGTCTTAATGGAACTTTGACATGGATGGTGGCAACGGTTGGCCTTGGGTCACCGACTTTGAGGAGGTTCAAACTTGTGGCAACTGGACATTGGCTATTGGGCTGTACTGTCCTTATACCTTCTCGGCCAAATCACCTGCGCAGTGAAGACAAGATCGGAGTCTGAAGAGAGGGGCATGTATAAATGGAATCGATCTGTACAATCAATTCGATCTTGCAAGAGGAAACGACGCAATGTCTTCCTTAACTACGAAACGATGTTTCACTAAGCTAATAATGCAGTATCCGTATTTTTAGTAGATAATTTGGGAATATAGAATGAGGATATCTTAACATGGATTCGAGCAATAGTCGAAGTCTTATGACGAACTAGATATGACACGATATGTGTTTACATACGATGCCGGTAACTCTGTGCTCGGATAGGGGTACCTGCTAGGAAGCAACCTTAAAAATTAAATTAGTTTCCCTAGAGTTAGCCCTGGTACCTAGGTATGGACACCACCTGAAGAATTTTGGTAAAAAATAAGGACAGTATAAAAGCAATGGCACTGGGCCAGTGGCGACACTCATGGAGCGCGTAGATAGATGCTAAGAGAAGCTCACAGGGGATTTTACTATGTAAGGCGAATCTCAGAATGGTGTAAGGGGTAGGGCTATCAATTCCTGGGTGACGGTATGTTTTTCTTAACTTCGACATCCAATGGTATTGGTTAGATGATAACAGACACGAGGAGAGGTCTGAAGTGTACGATACTTTACATAACTACGAACTTACCTTCGCTACCAGCTGGCGATATATGTACTACGTGGAATAAAATCCTCTACGTGCTGTTTGAGCGGATCTGCAGACAATGTCTGAGCGGCGTTTGATAACCTCATGCAACACAGTCGTTCTGACTAGTGCAGGCATGGGCCGGGCAAATGGATCCCACACGGAGAAAAATGTACGAGAATGCACATTGGTCTGTTCGGCAATGATTCAATTTTCTAAGCAAAAGCTAATTCGATCGAATCATCACCCAGCCACCACGCTGAAACGCCATTTGGGTTGCATCGATGCTGGTCGTTCCTGCGACCAAGCTATCGAGCCATGTCTGGGTATCTTTTGTAATGCTCCTTATCCTTCCTTCCAATGAGTTGGTCCAATCAAGCGACAAGAATGATGCGGCCACCGGCTTCGGTGATCTTGCGTTCAGCTTCTTTGCTGACATAGCGGGCCTTGACGACGACAGGGACGTTGGGGAGGCGGCCTTTGCCGAGGACTTTGGCGTATCCGAGAGCGAGAAGGTCGATGACGGGGGCGGTGTCTTGAGGAGCACCTTCGGCAAGGTACTTGTCTTGGGTTTCTTGGGGAAGCAAGCTCCAAAGCTGGGACGTCTCAGTATTTGCAACAGCCATTCAAATCGTCGGCATTACTACTAACCTTGTCCAAGTTGACGACGGGCTTCCACTCGTGGTTGCGCTGGAGGTGGAAGTGGCGCATACCGACTTTACCGAAGTAACCGGGATGGTACTTGTCGAGGTTGGTACGGTGGTGGTGCTGACCACCGGCCATACCACGACCACCGGGGTGCTTGCGGTGCTTTCCTACACGACCGTGGCCGGCAGAGACATGGCCGCGGCTGATTCGTTAGTACATTGAAGAGAAGAAAAAGTAAAAAGTAAGACTAACTGTTTCCTGGTCTTGGACAAATGGGTAGGCATTGTGAGTGTTGTGTGGTTGATTCACGAGATGTGTTTGACGTTTGATGAGCGATGGAATTGTCCTCCGACAGGAAATTGACATGAACAGAAGATTGTTGTGTGGTCACATGATCTGCCGAAACAACCAGAACAAACAATGCAAACGTGCAAACACGGCTGTAGGCAGCCGGGCACGGGCCACCCCGCCGGGTATATAAGCAGCGATTTCTCCCACGCATTTCCATTTTCTTTCTTCTTCTTTTCCTCAGCTCTCTTTGCCTTTTGGCTTAGATCAAGTGTAGTATCTGTTCTTTTCAGTTTAATCTCTGAAAGTGTTCTATCGGAACACCTTATTGATTATTCTCATTTTTGGAGATGGCTCGAGAGTCTCTGCGCTTGCGTATGCTGTCTTGCATTGTGTCCTTGGTCCTACACTACCATCAAGTGACGCGAATCACCTTTTCATCATTGCACCGGCATGCCGGTTCACTGGAGAAGAGGTTCTTGAATCTTCGGACTTGAAATTTCCTAGCTGTGCGTATTTTGAAGTTCTTGTTCTGGAGGTCAAACTGGTACGACGAAAATTTTTATAAGGGTATCTAATCTATCTACTGCTTGTTCTTGACGTTCGTGGCCACATCTTGTTCTCATCGTATATACGTCTCACTGCTCTCGTTTCTTTTCTAAATATGCAAGGAATCCCTTGGAAAATCTGAGCGCTCGATCATACGCGATCTCAAAGCCGTTGATTCCTCCATAATATGGATCTTCAATCTCTTGACCACCGCCGACTTTTTTGTTGACTGTGCCGTCAGGATTGAAGTCTCCAAACAACCGTACTTCTGCAATCTGTGGTGTTACTGTATCCTCTGAGGTGGCATCTCTGGTCGATCGCGTGTTATTCGATCGCCCTTTAGTCCTTCCTAACTGTGCGCCCATGATAATATTATCGCGTAGCCGTAACAAGTCCTTGAGATTATACTCGTCCATGGCGAGTATGTAGTCGAATTTCCTAAAGTCCTCCTTGGTGATTTTCCTAGCAGAATGATTGTAGTTCGTTATGCCATGCTGTTTCAGAGTGGCCATTGTGCGGTAGTCGGGAGAATCGCCTGCGTGGTATGCGCCCGTGCCTGAGGAGTCGATTTCGTCGATGAGATCGCCGTATTGCGGCGATGAGGAACATAAGGAGCGAAAGACGCCTTCGGCCATGGTAGAGCGACCTATTGTAAATGTATGATTAGCAACTTGTAGAAAGCGAAGCCCAAAGATTGCAAGCATACAGATATTTCCTAGACAGACAAAGAGCACCGATACAGGCGCGGGAGCCTGGTCGTTCGACATGATTTGAAGCGACTCGTCACTCTACCGATAATCACGAATTTCTGGACAAAAGACGACTGACAGCTTCTTTGACAGGATACACTGCGATGGATTCAAACTTTGAAGAGGGGCGATTTGGCTCTTATCAATTTACAAATCTCCCCGCACGACCCACCCAACATCTGCAAGCTCCCTTGGTAACAGCTTAGCTGTTCCTGACAACTCTACACTCAATCTCAACGCCATGGCACACGGACGCCACCGCGGTTTACTCCTCACCTTCGACGCGTTCGCGACTCTCTTTCATCCTCGCCGTCCCATTCCCGAATCATACGCCTCGGTAGCCAACTCGTACAGACTAAGCGAAAACCCCATAGCTCCCGCTACGTTGCAGACAGCCTTCAAAAACGCGTACAAAGCTGAGAGTAAAGCCTATCCGAACTATGGCCGAGAGCTGGTACTGCGTGGCGAATATGGAGGGCCAAAACAGTGGTGGGCTCGTGTGATCAAATCGACGTTTGCCAATGCGCTCGACAAGCCGGATTTGCAGTTACCTGATGGGATGGTCGATACGTTGATTGAGACTTTTGCTAGTCGTGAGGGTTACTCGTTATACGAAGATGTCCCGCCACTTTTTGATCAGCTCAGGAGATTCAAAGCTCAGCAGTCTGTGTTCGACTGTGTGGTGACGGGCATTATATCAAACTCGGATGATCGTGTTTCTACAGTGCTGAGATCATTAGGTCTATCGGTAGGGCGGACTCGTGCCGACGAAGATCGATCTAGTACTTCGCTACCGGGATTCGAAGAGGCTGCTAGCAAAGATTCGGAGGATAGAGGATTCCATTCGGACGATCTTAACATGGTTATTACAAGCTACGAGGCAGGGCAAGAAAAGCCGAATCGATTAATCTACGATGTAGCAGCGCGGCAAGTCAACCGCCTTCTGAGCACGTACAAATGGGCCAAGTATGATCTGGACAACATCGACTGGACGCGCATACATGTTGGAGATGATTTAGCAAAGGACTATCGAGGCGCGACGGACGCTGGCTGGCATGGAATTCTACTCGACCGAGACAATACATTCACTGGCAGTTCGGACGTGGAAATCGTCAATTCGTTAGAGACGCTACTTCCGAAAATCCAAAAATATGCCACCAAGTAAAATGAAGGAAGGTATTGACAAACAAGAAGACTACGAGGAGGGCACAACCGGTCATCCGCTCGTATACTACTTTGGACTATGCGACCCCTCGCCATCCCGAGATAAGCCGAATCCATACCCCAACTCTCTTCCATCTGTGACTCGAATCTTCTCACTGGCAAGCATGACGAAGAACATCCGCGCCCACCCGTTGTTGTCTTCGACTGGCGTGACATTCTTCCACGCATGCGCCGTACCTCGCTGTATACACACATCACCCTTCCTCAAGACTTTCGTCTCTCCCGAGTCAAGCTCCCACTCAACTTTGCCGTCGATGACAACGCCATAATCAAATGTAATTGTCCGATGCATTGGAGCCGCATCCCGCGGCGCCATCTCCAACAATCGACATGTCGTCTGACCTCGATGCGATCCATCCGGCGGATGAGGATGCACAAGCTCATCCTCATACGCCTTAAAATCCAGATTTGCGTTCTCTTCAGGCGTGACCTGCGACGCAGGCGATAGTCCGTCAACGGGGAAAGTATTCGTAGAGTAGACCCTTACATTGCGCGAGGGCTCGGTCTTGGCTGTCGTGCTGGGGACTTCGCCAACGGGTGGGTTTTCGGGGAGATGGCTGAACACCGCGCGGCCGGTAGCGGGGTCGTGGGTTGAGATGATGCGGCGAGAGGCCGTGAAGGGGTATGTTGATTGGGATCGTTCTGCCATTGCTGGAGATCCCAGAGAAGAACGATAATGTATAGTAGATCACTTTCTGTGAAAACCCGTGGTGTAATATGTGCGATATCGAAAGATACCCTGAGAAAGATTGACACATGGACTCATATTAATGAGATCGTGTGCATACCTGCCTGTCCACATCATGTCGAAGGCTTAAGCAGTGAACTGGCAGAAAGCTCCAAGGAGAACCAGGTTAGGGACGTATGCCTCATCGCTCAGGCGGTTTCGCTGACGTCATTGATAGCGCCTTAGTTATCTATGTATCTTCTCATTCACATAGTAACTAGTATGTACAATTATAGGAGTTATCACAGAACTAATATACACGTTATATGGACGTTACATCATTCCACTCTCGTCTCGTTAACAGCCCACTCTATACAATCATGCCACTCCGGCGCAAGTATTGCATGCACCGCGTCGACCATTTCCTTCCCCCATCCTTCCAACCATATACTATGTCTCAGCCGATGAATCGTAACAGCATAGTTTGCCAAAACCGCTAATGCTAACGGATCATGATTCAGAATCATATCCCAGTATTTGGCTGGACTCAGCATTGGAAAAATGACTAGTGTGACATGTGGCGGTCGAGGAGTTGAGGTAAGGATGAGAACGTATCGCAGGCTTTGGATGACTGCAAAATAGGTTTCGGCTTGACTAAATGTCGTGGCTGTGATGGAGGCGCGTTGCAAGAGCTTTGCCAACATGGCTTCCATCTCATCAGGTAGCCTTTCGTCAAGGGTTGGATATGGCTCTGGCATCATCATTATGGACCACCGACTATGTCTCAATGCCTGCATGTGAGACTTGGTGATCGGTCTTGAATTTGAAATCAATGTTAGGATTTGATGGACCTTTTCGATCGTATTCGCAGTTGACTCCGAACATCTCTGTATACCGAACGCGTATAGCATGACTACACACGTAAAGCCGAAAATCGATTCGTAGTTTTGAGCGAGAGCCGTGGTATTGGTGAGGTAGGGGCGGAATAATGCCAATCCCAGATCGTGATGGTGAATTGCTAATATGGTATGTCGTGGTTTAGAAATGCCGCTCAATGCCAGATGGAGTGCGCTCAGACTCAATAGACCGTGAAGCATCAGGTCATTCTCAAGAGCTAGCTCAACAGCAAAATTGTGCCAAATTGTTTGATCTCTGTCTGCGGGAATGCTGATGTCTGCCAGAGTCTTTGCTGTGTGTAAAGTGTAATGGTGCATTAATCGAAGTCGCTCCCTTTCTGTATCGCTAAAATGTGAGTCGGTGGCATTGCTGTCTGAAGTGAATGTGAACGACGGAGAATTTGATGTGTCGGCCGGTGAGGTATCAGTGCTTGGTCCCCGGAAGATTATTAACGATGATTGTGTCAGATCACTGTCAGGCCGTGGCTCGGCAGCACTTGCGCTCTTCTTGTGACGCTCCGCTGTAGGATCAGTGGAAATGAACATCAAGCTTGAAGACACTTCGGACAGCGAGCAATGCTGTTTGGCCTTTTCGCATCGCCCGCATTGAGGGCGAATCTCGTCGCACTAGATACGTCAGTCAAGAACACCAAGGGGGTCTTTCCTAATTTCTCACTTTCTTGCGGCTTTGCTTGCACTGTGCACAGCCATGACGGCTCTTTGTATGGAATCGTCTATGAGACATATTGATTCCCAGATCGAGGATCTAAGTAGTCAGATTGTTGTATTGATTGTGGGATGTGATCTCATGTAATGAAGCAAGTCGAACAACAATTGAAAGTATCGTGAAAGAGATGAACACTAGCGCTAAAAACCCATGGAGCTATGATAATACTAGGCAGCATTATTTCAACTTGGTTTGAAATGATTGATGAAGTTGGAATCATGGTCTGTGTGCCTCATGAGGAAGCTTGCGTAGGCGCCGTGATGATGATTCTGTCTCCTCTGCTCAAAAAGATAGATTCGATTTGGGTCGGAGTGAGGAAAAAATAATCTGCAGAATCCCCTTCAATACAATCCAGACGATGGAGAAGGAAAGGTCAATTGAAGTTGAATAAGCTGGAAGGAGGACGCTGCCCCAAAAGAGCCGCTTGTCTCGAAACGGCAATTTGTACGCTGCCAGATATTGATTGGTCGCGCTGAGCTTCAAGCGGGTCTCAATCTTCTGCTGCGTAGATCGGAATGGCCCAGATCAGCCAATAAGCTTCTGCCATTGTTCCGCTAGTCCCTATTTGGCATTCTTTACGCTATACGCTATACGCTATCAATCTCTTGTGTCTTCAAGCTCCAACTTACATGTTCGAGCTATGTATCGCTACAAAATGACAGCGATTATGAAGTCCTGGCATATCTCGAAAAATGATGGAACGACTATAAATATGAGTGATAGACCTCCCGTGGGAAGCACTCGTCGTTCCCTTATATATCTTCGGGGAGGTTCTTGAGATCAATTTATACTCCTAACTGACTGGCTATCATCATGGTCGAATTAACAGAAGTTCACAAAGCAAATGCTACCCTCGTCCAAAGCCAGCCCTTAGTCGCCGTCTTCATCGGAGGCACATCAGGCATTGGACACCAGTCCTTGCGTGCCCTAGCCGCCGCCGAAGCCGAACATAAAGGCAAAGGACTTCGTGCATACATTGTTGGCCGAAACGCTACCGCCGCCGAAGAGATCATTGATGAATGCCGTGGATTATATCCACAAGGTCAATACCATTTTCTCAAGATCGATGATCTTTCATTGATCAAGAATGTCGACCGGGTATGCGCCGAAATCATTCAGTTGGAACAAAAGGAGAGCTCTGATCCGAGGATTGACTACTTGATGATGTCTCAAGGTGGTTCGATATGGCTTTCGAGAACAGGTATGTATTAAATGGCCAGCACTATGCCATATGAGATTCTGACAGCTTACAGAGACGGAAGAAGGACTTGACCTGACCATGTCTCTGATGTACTATTCCCGAATGAGGGTCATCGTCCAACTACTTCCCTTGTTACTCAAATCAACCCTTCCTGCACGAGTAGTCTCCGTCTACGCCGCCGGATTCGAAGCCAAGTTCTACCCGGACGATCTCTCACTTCGAGACTTGAAACTCTACACTTACTCGCAGGCACGATCACACATGATCTACATGCACACCCTGTTCATGGAGACACTAGCAGAGAAATATCCCGACAAACTTGCCCTCACACACATCTTCCCGGGTCTCGTTATCGGACCGACTTTCTACAGTTCTGAACATCCGTTGTGGTTCAGAATCATGTTCCGCCTTCTCCATCCCGTTTTGGGAAAATTCATCACTGTCCCTCGACAGGAAAGTGGAGCCAGGATGATGAGTCTCGCTTCCTCTCGTTATCCGGCCAGACCTTCTGACCCCTCGAAAGTTTACCGAGAAGACAGTGTTGCGATTGGCACGGATGGGAAGCCTGGTAGTGGTGTGTATTCGCTTGGGTGGAAGGGAGAGAACAATCTCAAGCTTTCGGCCTATGAGAAGTTTGACAAGGATGAGATGCGAAGGAAGGTTTGGGATCATACAGTGAAGGCTTTTGAGGTTATTGAGGCGGGGGATAAGTTCACCGAGTGAGGTAAATAATGTTAGGTTTAAGGGGATAGGTAGGATAATAGGGAGATAAACATGTAACAGAATGCAATTCTTTGGATGTGTATCCTAGGGAGAGTCGTTTCTCCTACTTGGCCTTTGGACCACCAATCATGGCAAGAAATGATAGCGTCTAGGTTCTGTTTAGAATCAATCTCAAGAATCACGTAAATAATTGTAGGTCTATCTTCAAAACATCGACTTTTCATTCACAGATATGCTCTTACTTAATCTGGAACATCCATACAACACCATCAAACGCCGCATGAAATACGATAATTACATACATAAAACTCAAGCCTTCGTCTTGGCGGCATTCTCAATCTTTCTCCGCTTGCCGCGCAGTTTTTGAGCCTCCTCCTCTTTCTTCTTGTTGGAGTACAACATCTTATCCAACAGCTTACGCTTCTTTCGGCTCATCATCATCTTCTGTCTCTCAAGCTCTTCTTCCTCCTTGCGTCTCTCGGCTTCGTATTTCTTGGTCTTGGATGACTTCTTGGTCGATGAGCTCTTGGTCGATCCGCTGAACGGCAGACCAGCGGCTTCAGCTTCGAGTTCTTTCTGGTGCTGAGATCTCAGAGCCTCGTCCTCATCTTCAGATTCAGAAGCAGCCTCTGCAGCATCATCGAATCCACCAAATTCGTCGTCCTCTTCTTCCTCTCCTTCATCCTCTTCTTGCTCAGAATCATCAACTTCCATGCCATGGTCATCCTCTGCTTCACTCGCTTCATCGCCGTCAGCCATCTTCGAGTCTTCGGCCACTTCTTCCTCTTCACTTTCTTCCTCGTCCTCTTCCTCGGCACGTTCAGCTTCGCCTTCCTCCTCCTGGTCTGCGAGACTTGCCCGAGGATCGTAGCCACCTCTTGTGGCCTTCACCCATGGGCTCAGATGGGGTGGGAGCGTTGCCCCAGGTGCATATAGATCTGGTCGAAGAAGCTTGCCTTCGTTAATACAATCCCAAACCCACTGGGGTTGGACGTATGTGCGGCCTGGAATACGGCCGCCGGTTCGGATGCGCACCGAATCTGCATTCGCATCCTCAGGCACAGCTGGGAGTGCTGATTCCGGAAGAGGCGGGCGATCAACGATCTGGTGAGTGATACGCGGGTCGGACTCATCGTTGGTGAAAGCACCTTCTCCGGCAACTGCGTCCCAAGCAACTCGCTTGCATCCGAATGAGCGTAAGAGGAATTCCAATGGCGCCTTAGGAGCCTCTCGTGAGATGAAGAAAGTAAATGAAGAAAACAGACTTCCAGCTTCGTTCTCACTACCATCGGGTTGAGGCAGGGTGTCTGCCTCGGGAGCAGCGGGCTCAAACTTGTCAATCGCATATTCATTCGTTGTCTGGTCTTCGGCCACAGTAGTATCTTGAGTTTGGTCAAGGCCAGCGGACTTGACAACGTCGTCCACCTTCTTTTGGATCTCCTTTGAAACCTCGTTGTTGGCTACACTGCCATTTGTCGTCGGTTGTTCAAGAGCCTTCAAATGTCCCACGTTCTTGCTCTCAAGTTTGAAAGCAGCCAACTCAGCTCCTCGCTCGTCGCTAGCAGAGTCGAATCTCGGAGGGTAAACCAAACCAATGGATGTGTACAAACGGTAGTTGACAAAGCCAAGAAGGGTAGTGTAAAACTCGACGAAGGTGGCCATAATACGATAGTCGACATCTCCGTTTACCTGCTGGACGAAGCGGTATGGGACGAGCCAGAGAATATCCTGACCCTGTATGGTAGCTTGGTAGTAGATACCCTTAATCGAAAGGAACGACTTGCGCATCGAATGTGTGGTGATGAGGTAATGCTGGAATTCGTGGCAGAGCCTCTGGCATTTTGCAATCGTCTTGGGAGGGACGTTTGTAGTAGATGGAAGACTTGCAAAGAGAAACAGTAACGAAAGGCAGTCATCCAGATCTCTCAATGCGTCGACGAAGGTCGGGTATCGCTCTTTGATGATATGGTCGAGAGTAAGCTTGGGTGCAAGGTTCTTTTCTAGTCGTGCGGCATCTCCGACTTCACCACGACCGAGGGAACGGGCAATCTTCTTCGCAAGCGCCTTTTGATCGCGGAACTTTCGGAGTAAGGGCTCATGAAGAAGGTACTGGATATCTTTGGTGTAGTAAAAAGTAGTGCTCGCCGTGGAGTTCTTGGCCGCCTTCTTCTTGTTTCGGGGTTCACGGGGATAGATTCCTATGATTCAAAATTAGCAATTGCCGTATTCTTAGAAGCTATAACATTGCGATTCGTACCTTTGAAGATACATAGTCGTCTGAAATCTGGAAGTGAAATCTGCAATTTGCGCACAGCTTGTGTTCGCGTGATATAGTTTTTGGCCTGGCCAGTGGTTCCTATAGCAAAATCAATATTTGTAATTTGTTATCAAAACTAGCTAGAGATAACCGACCTTTCTTCTTTATTTTACCCATGGTGTATGAGAGCGCAAGACTGTATATGTTGTGGTGAAGTGAAGTTACTGATAACGGAGGTCGAGAAGAAAAAAAGTTGGCTATCGATTCTTTTTTTTCTTCGGCCAATCGGCGCGCGGGAAGGTGGAGATGGCCCGTGCACGGTTTGTATGGGTTGCGGAAGGAGACAACAAGCTCCTCTCTTTCTACACTCTCACTTTATTTTCATGTTCAGGATCTTCCAGGATTGACCCAGGCCTCAATCCTTATATAAGGAGCTGGCTTGCTATGTGCAACTTACGAAACATTCACTAAATTCACAAAATGCCCGTCGACCGGAGGAAGGCAGCCCTTTTCGCAGCCGCTGTCGCTGTACGGCTGTTCCTGTTCGTCGCATTCCCTTCGTTACCAGACCTTTTCACTTCAAGAGTCGAAGTATCGACCCCGGTCAGCAGTTTCAAGAGACGTGGGTGCAACAATAGGTATTCACAATGTATCAATGACTGACAGACAACCCAGTGCAAGAAGGCCTCTTTCTATATACCCGCAACGTGTCTCCATACGAAGGTGGCGTCTTCCATCAGGTACTTATAAATTCCGGCAATACGTGAGAAGAATCATTGATCTAATTCTGAGAAAACTGCTAGGCCCCCCTCCTTCTTCCTATATTTGCCTTGCTTCCGAATCCGAGAGATTACCCACTCGCTACGAGCCTCTTTTACACCGCAATCGACCTATTGAATGCGAATGCTTTGATCACCATCTCCGACTCGGCTGAATCGGTTGCGGGAAGATTACACAGTTCGTTGCGCAAGCATGTAAGATGGGATGGGGCAGCCATTGCCGCATGGTATGACTTTCCGTGGCCTGTGTTACGTACATACACAGCTAATGCTTAATCTAGGTACCTCTTCAACCCATTCGTGATCTCGACATGCCTCGCTCGCTCCACAACCATCTTCTCGAACTTGTCTATCCTATATGCAATCTCCAATGCCGTCAGCGGAAACAGTGTGAATGCCATTGTCGCTCTTGCTTCGGCAGCTTATCTGTCCATGTATCCCGCATTACTTTTCCTACCGTTGATCTATCTTTGTTATGATCGGTCGATCGTGAACAATAGTGGTATAAAACAAACTGGCGAGTTTACTTTCGCTATTGGACACTTGGGTACTTTCATTGCAGCCATTGCTGGTCTGCTCGGAGCTTCTTTCTTGGTGACGGGATTCTCATGGGACTTTGTACCCGCCACCTATGGATTCCATCTGCTTGTCCCAGATCTAGCACCAAATGCTGGTTTATGGTGGTACTTTTTTATCGAAATCTTCGACTCATTCCGGGAATTCTTCCTCGGTGTCTTTTGGTTACATCTAGTGGGCTACGTTGGGGGATTGACACTCCGGCTACGACGACAACCGTTGTTCGTCATCACTTCGTTGATTGGCATATTCGCTATTTTCAAGCCATACCCGAGTATCGCCGATGTGTCGTTGTTCTTTGCACTTCTTCCTTTGTACCGACATTTATCACCACGTAAGTATCTGACATCTCGTGAACTAGGTCAAAACTAACCGCGGAATACTAGTGACACGATACACTTTCTTTGCGGCTGCTGCGTTGCTTTATGCGACATTGCTCGGACCAGCCTTCTACCATCTCTGGATCTATGCTGGTTCAGGCAATGCCAATTTCTTCTATGCTATTACACTAGTATGGAGTCTCGGTCTGACGATTCTTGTCGCGGATCTTATATTTGCAGCATTACGGGATGAGTGGGAACAAGACCATCCCGAGATGAAGGGAAAAGAAGTCAGACAAATCTGATTGAACATATTAATAAAAATCAAATCTATCTGCTCTCTGCCAAACCAAAATATACAGTCTATAAATTGTAACAAAATATCACCTCTAATCGCTCCAACCGCTCTTCTATCATGCCCATGTAACCAGTAGTAATCAAAAACCCTTAGACAAAATCAAATAATCCGGCTCTTTCACCGTCCCATTCCTCAACTTCCTCGGCCCCGGCGAAAACTCATCAATGCCATACCCCAACCTTTCATAAAACTTTACGGCAGCCCTATTAGCCGTGAAAACCGTCAACATTCCCTTTTCCAGCCCAATGCGTCGACCCGTTTCTTCGAATAGGGACATGAGATGCCGACCGATCCCCTGGCCCTGGAGGGAAGGATGGATGTGGATTTCGTAGCAGTACAGGACTTGTTTGCCGTCTTCGTAGGTTGTCATGAAGGAGAGGAAGGCGAGGACTTCGGAGTGGGGAGAAGCTGTTGTCGTTGTCGTTGTTGCAGTAGAAGCAGCAGGGGTAGTAGCAGGGCTGGGGGTGGTATCCGTCGGCTCGGATGTGGATGAAACTTCACTTGTATCACCAGAGGTACTGGTGCTGGTACTGGTGCTAGTAATGCCGCTGGTTCGGCTATTGTTATTATGATTCCGCTGAGGGGTTGGTGAAGGCTGCGGTGGACCCCTAAGAACCATGTATCGCATATCTGGAAGGCGCATTTCTTTGCGTTTCTTGGTCGGTGACCAGCCCATGGACGAGTTTTTGTAGTCTTCGGACGAAGTTGTTTCGATTAGGGAAAAGCAACCTTCAAAGTCTAGCGAGGGGATTGTAGATGCTGAATATATATGAATTTGTGCTTTCGTCATTGTCGGGGCGTCGTCTTGTTTGGTTTTGATGTCTATATGTACTCGGGTCGAGTCGATGTAGCGGGAGATAAAGTCGTGGACGCTCAGGGCATTGGTGCGTTCCACGAGGGGGAGTTCTTTCTCTGTGACAACAATCTCAGTTCCTTCATACTTGCGAATACAGGAAAAGAGAGGGGGAAATTCTCACCCTCCTCATTAGGCACAGCTCGGTCACGATAATGCTTCGATAGCCGAAGTCCAGATCGTGAATGCGACAACGAGTGCTGGGCCGATAGCTCTTGGACGCGACTGTCCTTGGCGATAGGTGATTTTTTCGTCTCCATGGTATGAATTCCAGTCCCAATGGCGTATATATAAACAGGTTGTAGCTGGAAAGTTGAGTCACGGAGGAGAAAAGTGTAAATAAGCCATGGGAAAAAGTCACACGAAAGACACGTCAAAATGTCCCCACGATGTCTGATAAGATACGCTTATCGTTATCGTGATAACAAAGATAAGATAGGACTGCATCCCACCATTTCTTTCTTTTTTCAGTTGACTTGATCAATATAGACTGTACCTGAGAAACCCAAGAAGTCCAAGGTTGAAAATAGTGAACTACTTTGAAAGTTTGCAAGAATGCGACTTTCCAGATTTTGCTCAATTTTACTATCATTATAATCATCCTAAATATTTAGACATGGCAATTCGTCCCTGATAAAAATAATCCCAGGAACTACCCAATAAGCAACCTAAATTACAATCCTGGCTCGGTGATACCACCGAATGTCACAGATTTCGTGATAATGAACTCTTCAATGCCGTACTTGCTACCTTCACGGCCAAATCCACTCTGCTTGACTCCACCGAATCTATAAGACATTAGCAACTCGTAATCAATCAAGGGATCGGCGAAAACTTACGGTGAAGCAACGTCACTAATAATTCCAGTGTTGACACCAACCATACCAACCTCTAATGCCTCGGCAATGCGGAAGCAGCGCTTGACATCACTAGAGAAAAAATAAGCCGCCAATCCGACCTCTGCTGCGTTCGCAAGCTTGATAACGTCCTCTTCGGTGTCAAATGGGAAGAGACCTGCAACAGGACCAAATGTCTCTTCAGAAGCAATTTGCATGTCCTTTGTCATATATGCCAAGACGGTGGGGTGATAGAAGTTATCGCCAATCTCAGATGCACGTTTTCCGCCCACCATGATTTTGGCGCCCTTGGACTCTGCATCACGGACGTGTTGTTCAACCTTATCAACCGCACGGGAGTGAATGACAGGCCCATGCGTGGTACCATCGTCAAATCCGGGGCCGAGCTTGAAGCCTTTAACCTTTTCGGTGAATTTGGCAACAAACTCCTCGTATATGCCCTTTTGGACGTAGATACGGTTGGCGCACACGCAGGTCTGACCTGAGCTGCGGAACTTGGATGCGATGGCTCCAGCAACGGCAGCATCAAGATCTTTAGTATCGTCAAAAACAATGAATGGGGCATTGCCACCGAGCTCCCAAGAGACCTTCTTAACAGTCGATGATGCTTGCTTCATGAGCAATTTGCCGACATTTGTAGATCCGGTAAAGGACACCTTGCGGATATCTGGATGCGTAGTGAGAATTTCTCCGACCTCAACCACATTCTTATCTGCCGTTACAATATTCACAACACCCTTGGGAATACCGGCGCGATGAGCCAGCTCGGCCAAAGCATTGGCTGTGAATGGTGTCTCACCGGGAGACTTGGCCACGACGGTACAACCAGCGGCCAAAGCAGGTCCAATTTTTCGTGTGATCATAGCAGCCGGGAAGTTCCAGGGAGTGATAAGACCACAAACACCAACGGGTTCCCTCAATGTGATTATTCGGTTTCCGGGAACAGTCGAGGGAATGGTGTCACCGTATATCCGAGGAGCCTCCTCGCTAAACCACTCAAAGAAGCTTGCAGCGTACATGACCTCACCTTTTGCATCAGCAAAAGGCTTGCCATTCTCCCATGTAATTAGTGTTGCCAAGTCATCGGCATTATCGACCATTAATTGATACCATCTTCGCAACATGCGGGCACGCTCTCGAGCGAGCGTCTTGCGGAAACTGGGAAATGCGGCGGCAGCAGCTTGAATGGCCTTTTCCGTATCGGAAGCCGTGAACTCAGGGCATGTGCCGATGACCTTGCCATCGGATGGATCTTTTCATCACAAACAAAACTGTCAACCTCAATCTCCTCAAACGGTTGGGCGGTGCTCACCATGAACCTCAAAAGTCTTTCCCGACTCAGCACCAACCCACTCGCCATTGACATACGACTTGTCTATGAAAAGCGACTTGTCTTTCAACTATGATAGACATGCGGCTCAATTAGCCGAGTTGAAGCATATTACCGCGCCAGACATCACTTACGGGAGGGACTGTGTGACCCATACTGTATAATCTCAAAAAAGGAGGAGACGAAGGTACGGCAAAGGGATATCGAAGTCGTTGTCTGTTCAGTTGTCGAGATAGAGGTCGAACAATACGTTCCATGGCGTCTTTAAATAAGTCTGGTCTCACGATATAGCCGATATCCTCGTCTTAAAAATCTGATGCGTGAGGGGTAAACCTCTTTGTCCAAGTCCAATCGGACAGATGAGCGATTCGGTACGCCGGCAATAATGCTATTGTTCTGTTGACGTGGGGTCAAGAATCCAACCCAACCCGTTTGGAGCCGATGCTTATAAATCGGGGTAGGTGAACTCAATTGGGAGTTATTTTGCGTCTCTCTTCTCGTCTTTCCAGAAGGCGAGCAGCGACAGAAATAATAAAAAAGACGAGAAACAGCTCCAAGATAAGAGGAGCTGGTCGCGATGGGGAAGGAGCTATGGCGGCGAGGCCCTCGACGGTGATTCGCTCTTTCCCTCCGAGCGCTCAACGTCATTTCTCGTCACGTGCCACGTCATGCTCTCTCAGAGCTTTTCCTTTCGATTCTTCTTCTTCCCGACCATTTCTCGTTGATTATCGATCACACTGCCGTTGGAATTATCGTTTATCGGCCTTCAATGCGAAACTCAATAACGGGGACGAGGGTCGGCGTGAACTGAACTCGGCGATTCTGGCCAATCAGATTGTACACATGTATTCCCGGCGATGCTAACCAATTACCGGTAATTGCGACGGGTACATCCATCCCGACAGTGTTGTTTACACTTTACAGCGTCACCAGCGCGCAACCCCATCCTCCAGATTGTTAGCGGATATCGGAGTTTGTGTGGGGAGGTAGAATTTACCCTTATGTGATTGACATCTAAACGGCACTTCCATATAATACGAGGGTCGGTTATGTACTGCGGACGGCACGAGAGAATGAACACTTTCAACCATCTGTACTGCTTCCATCTAAACAGTGTGAAGGCCAGTCTTTGTTATGAAATTACAGCGTGGATTTTGTATACAAGGTTGAACTGGTAATAACATGGGAATACAGAATGTTCTTGAAAGCCACTGAAGCAACGACTCGACTTCAACTCCTTTGCACTGCCACGATCGTGAATGAAGACACAGTTTTGAGTGTGGTAGAAGATTCAAGAAGAGACGGAAATATGCCCAATTTCTTTGAGACTGATTCATCTCAAGTCTGTCAATCGACGATCTCAATCAGCGGTCGTCCGAGCCAGGAGTCAAGTGATTTCTCGTTACCAGACAACGGAAGACTAATGGATGGGACCAGCTTGGATGGGCAGCATGGCTGGGACGCTATGACTAATTGGCACGGTGACTGACTGCTATAAACGCCTCGCATACCTGGAAGCGAGAAATCTGCTCTTCAAAAGGATTCATTCATGGGCTGAATCGGCGAGAGTAGGATCTAAGCTGACCGATCGACTTCGAGGCTCCATACTATCAATGCCATTGATACGAGGATTCACCTACGTGCTCCATCATTTAATCTCAATATCTCCGGCTTGCACTGTCGTTTGGCCAAGTCGATTCTGATTAAGCGAGAAGAACCTTCTCGACCAAACTGCATGAGTCTGACTGTCAAGCCAAGGGAGCTTGTTCATTTCGCGATGCTTTCTGTACCCACATCAACCTCGACAAACTGGCAAGTACCCGAGCACACTAGGTGAAGGCTCATCTCGCGTGGAAGAGACGGTGTCACATGGCGTGTCGATCAGGAGGCAATAGATGTCAGTGGAGCTGAGCGCCCTGAACGTCCGGAGAATACGAGTACCATGATGCTAGGACCTCGAGGCCAGTGGCGACTTGTAATTGCCAATAACTGCTATGTTTGTCTGTTACACTTAGTTGAAGAAGTAATAAATATTGATGAACTCAATAAAAAAGACAAAGAACACAAAGACAAGGCATACGAAACAACCAGAAAAAATGCGAAAATGCTTTGTTTAAGTATTAAATACATGGCTTATTGAGAGAGAAGCTAGAAGGAAGCGAGATAAAGCGCTTATGAAGAAAAGTGGCCCGTCAATCGGGATATGCGCCTATTGATACCCCAAAACGGAAATTCTCAGGTGCGGCCGAATTTCCCTTTTGGGACAAAACCCTATTGACCCCCAACGACCACCTTATCTAACTTTTGAACCTACCAGACTTGTCCCGCATATTCACAAAGATATGGCTTTTGAATGCTATAGCCTGCGAGACTCTGACTCGTTGAACCAGACTATTGCCTGCTTCGCTTCTCTGGTCTGGACCAAGCCGGAAATTGGTCGGTATCGTCCTTTGCTCGCTTAGAGCATGAATCCTATTGTAAGGCATTCCGCGTCATCAATTGCTATTGCTCGATTGTTTGTTTTGTCCTCTGAAGCATGCTGCTGTTTCAGTCTATAAAAAGGACGATCAAGTCCCGGCCTTGGCTGGAGTCTTCTTGTCTCATGCTGCCCAGAGAAGACTCATCTCTTATATAACTCTCTTGCACATATCAAATCCTTTAATTCTACTTTTTCTTTGCTTTACCCGTTACCTGGAGTACGGTCAAACAGTCAATATGAAGCTCTGGTTCCTCGTCATGACGGCTCTTGCCCTCCGCGTCGCCGCGGCCCCCATTGAAGTGGACACTGTCGATCTTGCTGATGCCCCTGAGGACATCGAGGCTCGCAGCAACTGGTGCACTCACGCCGGCATCACCTGCTGGTAAGAATGCTGCACGTAAGTGCAACGGGGCCTGAGGATTCAGGTATGTTGACAGGAGCCGACTACCCTTCCATCATGTCGAACATAGGACGAAGAAGAGCAAGCTAACTTGAAGCTTATTAGTTACCATGAATCACCCAGTCCGCCGCAGGAAGCGTCCTCGATATGTAGAAGACTCTCCAGCTCTTGTACAGTCGCGGATCGAATGTCAACTGGTTTCTCTCAGCAGATTTTCAGCTGCTCGTTTACGTCGTCTACGCTTTTACCTTCGCTATTATATATATACAAAAATCTCGAGTATCACCGACCACCTGATACATCAGATCAAAAACAAACAAAGAGCCTGTTTGTCACGATCATGTTTTGAAGGAACGCCGACAACGCACATTAATGCAGATACGACCTATCAATACTCGGAATGTCTTTTTCCGAACAACTTTTCGGCTGGAGGTACAGTGATCGTTCAAATTGCTGGACAAGAAATGGAACGGACGATAAAAGCCAGCTGGAGTTGTGTTTTGCTGGGAGAGAACTCTCCCACGTATATGCATTAGTCACGATGTCATCGTCGACTTTTTGCTTGCATGTACTTGTATATATCACCACACTCATTTACATACTATCTACTCTGCTTAATGGGGTCTAATTTTGCCTTATTTGCACCTACGGACTTCAACACTATGCTCGAGTCGCCGGTATCAGTCAACGATTCAGTCCAGGTTCTCGGACAGAACAATCGGCGGTCCTCGGAAAGATATATTCAGTACACCGCAATGTTGTTGTTTTAATTGCTTTCTTCTGCCTTGTTGATACTTGAATCACATATGCTCCTTCTATTTACTTCTTTGCTTTCTTTATGTAGAGCTGTAGTCAGAGTCTGTCTTAGCGGCGAAACCCGAGCCAAGTACCTATGCCTTTAGGTACATATGCGTACGTAAATACCGGCGAAATCCGAGCTCTTTTACGTATAAGACCTATGCCTTTCATTTACGTCTGAAGATACACCACGTGACTCAATGTTCTACAGCCCATCTTCTCGATTTTGATTTTAGATAGTGCCATGCGTCGGAATTAGGTCTTCGTATATCACGTGTTCGCAGCACATGGAAATCGTTAAGACAATTTGGTTGTTACACAATGCTGAAGACCTCGGAAGGTTAGATTAATTTATTAGTAGTAGATGTTTTTCTCTAACTCATTATACAGTTCTGGGTTCGTAGTCTCTCTAAGGCACTGGAGATTATCTACATGGTGACAGGCCATCATGGGCTGTCATGGGTTTGATGAAATGAGAGCACAAGACAACCAACCAGGAGTTCCAAGTGTTCATAGGAGCTCATTCCTGCATAGAAAATTCTTTTCAATTGGAAATCTCAAATCGGGATGTACGTCGAAGCTTCCTAGGGAGACTAGAAACCATGCGATTTCCAATAAATATTGGGGTAGGATCCACTCAGTAGCACATCGACAAAGAAAGGAACAAGCACTCTTCAGGAAATTGATAAATTTAATAAAGCTCAGCCGGTAGTTAAGCCAAGTCTATGGAGACCGTACCAGAGTTTGAAATTCGCCGATGAGTATACTGTACGAGCAATTTGTGTATGTCGGAATCCTGACACTCTGTCCAAAATTACGTTGTACGTACCTGAATCGGAGACGTTTTGGACAGGAGTCAAAAAATAGGGATCAGAACCCTTGGGCTTTAGGGCAAGTCCGGTCAGATGGCTGACTAAGCGATCCACCCAAGAAATCGGCAACTGCCTGCTCACTGGTCGGATGCACTCAACTTCATCCTTTCGACATCATCTGTGAAAATCCTACTTCATCCAAACCCATCTTTCCAGCCAGACAATTTTAATCGCAAATCATGTAGCGAGTTTCTACATGTCTAATCATCACCAAGATGCTAATCAAACACCTACCCCCTCACGCTCACGGCGGGGCCCAGCATTCTCTCTGAATCCCTTTCCACCTCGTAGTTCTACCAGTCAATTTGCGACACCACCTCGATTTCAGTTCCCAGATGAGCCGAGCACAGGTGATGCTAGGAGCATATTTCGAAGCAGTGGCCAACTGTCGCAAGGATTCTTTCGAGCACCTAATCGGAGATTTGACACTTCAAGCCCTTTGAAGATAGGAAGGAATAAGCCTGTACAGGTCTCTGTTGATGAGATTGAAGATGATTTCGACGATACTAAGGACATCCCTGGCATCGATGACGAAGCAATCACAGAGCTGGATGATCTCTTTCCTATATCGCGACATTCGAACAAAAGGCCTCGAACATCTTCACATTCAGCACGCAGACCAGGCAGACCTGAAATCATTGATGATGATGTTGATGAGATCAACGATTCAAGTTCGCCTATACCCGATTCTCCGTCATCACCAGTTCGGAGCAGAACCAAGAACCCCAAGCTGAAATCACCCACCCCACAAATAGAGCCTAATCGCCAGCTAGTCAACACCGAACTCTCTGAGCCAGAGATCTTTGAGCCAATTTCTGAACCTCAAACGCCGGACCAGGCTCACGCCCTACAGAATGAAGATATCAGTTCTAGCATCAAGGCAACATCTACTTTTCAGAACCGTCCACGGTTCATTCTCTCAGCGAATTATACTCCTGCATCGACAGCTACACGTGCTACTTCAACGCCACAACCCACGCGGAAGAAACCCACATTTGTGCTGCCGCGATCGCCATCCCCAGATAAGGTGGATGTCTCATCATCGGCTATCCCAGTACCCTTTTCGCCTGTAGCAACCCGTACTCTTCGCCGCTCAGGGCGGCCGAAATTAGGTGCGGCTACAAGTTATGTACCTGGTGGTATGGCGGAGCATCTTCGGGACTGGATCATGGAAGCCGACATGAAACGCAAAGCCGCGTCAGAACGACCACATCAAAAGCAGAATGATACTCGATTTTCAGTTACAGGAAAAATTGACTTATGTCATAACGCCTTTCTCAGATCGTCTGGTCCGGTTATTATGGCCCAAATAATCCCAGAAGATAGTAGAGAGGACTCCCCGAGTAATAATAACACTCAACCTATGACCGTGCTACTACTGGGTGTAGCCGCTTCACGTGTGCATGCAAACAACACTCGCCAGTCATCTACGGCCCCTGGCGAGGAGCTGAAACACGGCGAAATTATCGGCATTGGAGCGGGTCTATCATGGGAAATCGGGGTAGATTCTAGTAACACAAATGAAGCAACTCAAAATGACCAAACACCCAGTCATCGAGTTGTTCCTTCTTCTCAATCTGATTCCGAAGACGACCTTGAAGACCAAGAAGATGAAGTGATTACGCTCCCAGCAAGTTCTGCGCAATCTACACGGAAGACGTGGCTGGTAGCCGCAGAGTGGGATATATTGAGGTAGGGAGATAGTTGACTGGTGCATGTTGAGACGATTGTCAAGGTTCACCTGTAAGAATATAAGATACACATATGTCTATATTTACACCTAATATACAGAAACCTATAATGATGATGCATGCTCAAAGGTCATAACTCATATCCGGAACTTTATTTAAATCCACCAACTCAAGCGCCATTATTCTCAAGCCCAGTCAACGCATTCACTGCAATACCACAACCCCATTTAACCAATTTCTTCTCTCTGCTGGAAGCCACGACATCCGACTTGGCGACTACCTTGCGGATAAAATAGATTAATCCTTTGACAATATGCGGCGCTGTTTGATGGGTTTGTGCGAACATGCGAGTAAGCAAAAGAGCCTGTTTGTCCTTGAGCTCTTCTTCGGTTTCAGCTTTTTTCTTCTTTTGGTCTGTAGATTTTGACTTGCGCGATGACGGTGCTGTAGTTTGGAAAACTGTGATAATCAAGACTTCGACAAAGGTGCTTGTCTTGGGTTGCAAGTACGCAAAGTTCAAATTCTTCAGAATTGCCAGATTGAGAGAATTATCACTGATCAAGTTGGCGTACATTTTAGCAAGATTGACGATGGACTTGATGTCTAGTTTTGCATTGTTGGAACCGTCTTCGTCGAAGCCGTGGAATTCGTCGTCGCTGCCGCCCTCGTCGAGGTCGTTGGTCTCGCCGAGGCGTTTGAATATATCCCATAGTGTGAACATGAAGGACATTTTGATTCGTCGGCCCATTTCGCTACAGAGTCGGCGGGCGATTAGGTGGTAGTAGGGATTGTAAGCTTCTTCTTCCATGGCGCAATGGACGAGGACACGAGGAATTTCGTATTCTTGATTCTTTTTAAGACGTAGCTTTAGAAGCCGGACATGCGCATCTCGGTAATCGGTTGCGGACATGATGGCCACGAAGATTGAGCGTCGGACGTCTGTATTCATGCGATGCGCTTTGGCTATTGCCGCAAGATCAGGCTCGCCATCGCTATCTTGGTCTGCTTGTACTTGATTTGAGGTGACGGCAGTTGAAGAAGTAGACAGTTCCTGGCGCGCAGCCTCAAGAGGATCCAATTCTTTCCAACTGGCGCCGACAAGCCACCACTTTCCTTTTCGATCCGAGTTTTGAATATCACTCCTTGAAACTCGGATTGGTTCTGTCGCCCGTACGTTTCGGTTGTTTAACGACCCCAAGATCTTGCGCATCTTGGTGATGTGTTCAGATGAAATGCTGGATGCCACTGCGCCGGTTTTCATGCGATTGTTCTTGAGATCTGTGATTGTCTCAATCATGAATTTTGTACGGACAGACAATGATGATTCGCCGATGCGCGCTACGGCCGGTTGAACGAGAAGCACGATATCTTTGAGTGCTGACGGATCGTCTTGTCGGAGCTGAGGCCCAGAGGCTATAAAGATGTTGGTCAGCAAAGACAAAATTGCATGTTTGGCTAGGGTGGAACATACTGCGAATGATCTTGAGAAGGAACTCGGTATTAGTCTCGTTGATCTCCTCGAGAAATAGTCGGATATAGTCAAAAACCAGATTGCTTCCAACAACATGAAAGTTATACAGCTGAGAAAGGAGAGACGTCAGATTTAACTGTTCTTTTCCAGTGAATGGTCCTCTCTCATCAGCCGAATTGTCAAACATCTCGACTAGAGTCTGGATGACCATGGCGCCGAAATCCATTCCGATCAATTTGTACAGCCCTGCTATGAATCCAGCATGCAGAATGATAAAAGTATCTTGTAATGTCGCCCGGTCAGCGACCATAGTGAGTAGTAGTGTTACTAGTGTCGAAGTCACACTCTGACGCGGGTTCTCGCGATATAGTTTCTCGACATCGTTCAGTATAGATATCAAATTGGCTTCCGAAAGCTTGTTTAGCAAACCCTGTGCTTGCCGGCGCAAACGCGCTTCTTCTTCGGACTTGGTTCCCGCCGCAGTCCTCATGGATGGAGGAACATATTTCGTGGTAGAAGGCGTCTTTGTGGGTGGTGCAACGTAAGGATTTTCTCGAACGCGCTCTTGCTTTGGTCCATCCACTAATTCGCCATCGCTTTCCAGCTCCTCATCAGACCCTTGGAAATCTTCAAATCCTTCTTCTGCACTCTCGAGGTCCTCATCCGACTCGAGATCTTCGCCGTCATCGCCCGCGGATTCAAGACCATCCCAGCTTCCCACATCACTGTCCTCCTCCTCCTCCTCCTCCTCCTCAGACTCCAAGCCTTGAGCTCTTCTTCTCTTTCTCTGTAACCATTCCCGCTCTTCCCGTTTCCGTTTCTTGCTATCTTCTGCTTCCGAGTCCCCGCCAATATCACCCAACAGATCAGCAAGACCATCCTCCTCAAAGGCCTTCGGTAGCTTGTTCTTCCCCTTTATGCCTAATCGTTTTTCAAGAGCCTCAATTTCTCTGTCGTCCTGTGCGAGTTTGTCCTTTACCGTCTTCGATATCGTTGGCTGCTTGGGTTCGGGTTGTTTTCGGTCAATCGTCTTGGTCTCTTGCGATTTGGATACTTTCGCGGGCGCAGGTCGCTCTTCTTCGCTAGCAAATTCCTCTTCACTTTCATCTTCCGATTCGCTTTCAACCTCTCGTCTTCTATTCACGCCCCCCCTCGCACGATCATGTTGTTGTTGTCTTTTTCCATGTCTCTCTTCCTTTCGTCGCTCTTTGCGCGATACAGGTCGATTCTGATTTCGTTTTTTGTTGCCGTAGCTATCTCTGATTCCTAATTCGGCTCTAAGCTCTCGGGGTAGAGCTGTCGTTAGATGCCTTGGCCGCGGCATGTTGTTCTGTGTCTTCTGTAAGTTCTGGATAAAATTGTTGTAGATGGTCAGAAATTATTTGCGGAGATGAGAATAAAAAGTGGTCCGAGCTTCCGCACTTTTCTTCCCCACCAACTTGGACAGTACAGTATACAGCCTACACATTCAGACAACTCAATTCGCTTTCTACGAGATTCATTGAAAACGCCTACAGATTACCTGGAAGCTCACGCTTGCTGTCAAATCCTAAGGGCCCATCATATCGACCGCCATCTGTGGTCAACCTCCCCTCATGGCGCCGCACTTGAGCAACGACGAGGTCAGTCTACTACATTACTCGTCGCTTTACCCAAAAACTAACTTGAACTAGTTCTTCACCTCGTTATCGACCCTTCTCACAAGCACCTCCCAAAACACCAAAGGAAGCGTCTACCTCACCCAGAAACGCCTTTCCACCACCTCGTCTACAGACCCATCGATAACCGAAGGCTCAATCCTCGTGCGCGCAACAGACGGAAGGACACAGAACCCGAAGCGTACTAAAACCGCCGAAGGTACTACCAAAGTAACCAAAAACAAGAAAACGGCGGCACCCAAAGCAAAATTATCAACTGTCGTTAGTCAGGCGGATTTGGAGGCGTTTTTTGTCAGGTATGCGGATATCTGTAAGGCGGGGATGGTGGGATTGAAGAAGAGGGATCGTAGCGCGAAGAAGAAAGGGAAGGCGAAGGCGAAGTCTGGAAAGGCTTGAGGAAGAGAATATCGGAAATTATTGGTGGAGGGGTTCTATGAGTCGGTAAAGGGGTGGATGAAAAGAAACGAGATATATTATTGCATTAGCCCGGCGTTGATTTGATATTCTAGGGTTACAATGAGGAATGTTGAAAATATCATTCATCTTCACGAATTTGGTTTTCCTTGACTCGAAATTTGGAATGTTACAATTAGATTCTTTGTATGAAATATAGGCATACATAGATTCACGCACACTAAGTTGGCACACAATGACTTGAAACTTGAGAATTAATATCGTTAAAAGAAGAGGATTAATTAAAACTACATAAAATCATCTAAATCAATTATTGTAACAATGTAACTAACTCCATGCGGTAAATGGAGGCCATGTGTAAATGCACGCTGTAAAGGAAGAAAGCATAAAGTCGTGCCAATAAATATCATGAAATGGGTATGGATTATTCGAACAAGGGTGTAATGTGCATGAATGGAGGTATTTTGTGCATGAAAAGTGCGCTTCACTACTCGCTATGAGAGGGACAGCTCAAAGTTTTTTGCACAATGAAGAGCTGAGTATTAATGAGTCGCTGAAATGGGTCTCAAGAAACGAAGGATCACTCGAGATCGGACAAGGCATCGGTAGGATCTCCAAGGGACAAGGAGCGACGGATTGTGCCCGGGGTCTTTGGCATTTTGTAATCATCCTCATCTCCATCATTCTCGTTGGTTTTGCGAGCGGCATCGGACACATCTCTTTGTGCATTGTCGTCGGCAACGACTTGAGCTGCAAGATGAATAAAGAAGAGAAGAAGCTGAAGAGGAAGAATGAGAACTAGAGAGCAGGCCTTGTTGAAAAGCAATGTGGTCATGCTTTTCGATGGCCGAGGCGAGAGATATTCCAACGTGGATGCTGGTGGTAAAGGAGAGAGATCTCGTTTTCGGAAAGATCGAGTCCGGCGTAATTCCATCAAAATACTGTCTCTTCTGTCTGCGGTGGGAGAATTAGGGGATAGTACGTCCACCCCAGTTGCAAAAGTTGCAGCAGCATCGGAAAAGTGAGGTTCAGGAGCAGCTGGTAAAGACGACAAATCCCGGTTTCTGAAAGCTTCAGTTTTGTGCAGTTCCAACAAGGTACTATTTCTTCTGACCGATGTAGTAGGAGAACCAGGGGATCGTACGTCTAGTCCGGTTGCAAGAGTAGCAGCGGCATCGGAAAAGTCCGGTTCAGAAACTGGTGGTAAAGGCGAGAGGTCCTGGTTTCTGAAAGATTCAATTTGGCGCGGTCCCAACGATGTACTATTTCTTCTATCCGATGTAGAATAACTAGGGGATCGTACGTCTACTTCGGTTGCAAGAGGAGAAGCGGCATTGGAAAAGTCGGGCTCAGGAGAGGAGGAAGATGACGATATGCCATCGATATCCGGATGAGGCTGACTCCCTTCCTGTGCTTTGGTATCGGGTTGAATTAGGTCAATATTAGGTGTAGGTTGGAATGTAGGTAGTGATTCGGGTTTTACAGTTGCTTCCGAGATATCTCTATTATGCTGGTGCAAGCGTTGATGTGGAAGCGAAAGGTCCGGCAATTGGTCGTCAGGTGGCGATGCTGGGTGACTCGGATCATATGATGGTGAGATTGGAGCTTGCGACCCCTGCGTGAAGGCAGAATGGAATGATTCCGTATCATCTTCACTATCTGATTCAGGAATCGGCTGGAATCTGGCGAGCATGTCATGGACTGAGTGTGCCGGCTCTGTGACTGATCGCTTCGGGGCGTTTAGTTTGGGTTCCAGGTCATCTTTAGTATCATTAAACGGGATATCATCGGATGTGGTAGAATCTAGGTGTGGCAGACTAGTCGTGGTTGTCGAAACGCTATCGTCTGTAGTATCGCCATCGTAGGCATCAATCATGTCGTTGTGCTGACCAATCTCGCCTTCATTTGCAGTATCTGGCCATGATTTACCCAACTCTGAACCAGCCGGAGCACTTTCTCGCCGGTGTTTCGGACGCCAGGCTCTTTTCTTCTTCGGTATATGAGCCTCGGCTGGCAATGGCACGCTGAAGCCACGCTGGAAAGGACAGGGCGTGACTTCATAGCGAAGAACTTTGGCCAAGGCGGTCTTGAAATTTTCAATTAATTCCGCGTCTTCCGGTGTCTGATTGGGAAGCTCAATACGGTAATAGGTCAAAGATCGAATGCGCAGTACGAATGTCGACTTGCCGTCCACACACCAACATTGTGAATTCTTCAGGATTGCCTGCACGACGGTTCCACACTTCAAAAAGGGAGATAAACCAGTTGGAATTTCGAGTCTCAAACGCCCGACAGCAACCGTTCTTTCCGCTGGTGACCGCCACGGTAGGGTCTCGATCGTGTCCACTGGATAATCGAAGTCGATTGATGGTGCCGATTGCGACGTCGTAGGAGGCGCATCGGGAGCGAACTTGACGATTTTGGCCGACGGGTGGAAAAAGAGGACGGGATCGAATCTGTCAAGCGTAGCAGGAGTTTCGTTGAATTGCCGTCTTTCGGAAATCAACTTTGAAGGCAATGTCGCGGATCGCCGGATAGGCGCAAAGCCAGTTCCAGATGGCTGGGTCATGGTTCGCATAAGCCGTAAGGTAAGGATGTGTGAGGAGGCCGTTGACAACTTAGAAAGCGCCGCGCGCCATGTTGGCTTCGTACAAAATGTAGTCGAGACAGAGTCATGGATAGCAGGTTTACCCAGCCGTATATTGCATGTCGAGTGTGTACGACGTCAATCGGACATGGGTTGGCGGGGGTTGGAGAGATAGTCACTGTCAAGGCGAGAGCGAAAGGCACGGACGGACTTTCAATAGTTAATAAGAGCTCTGATATAGCGGGCCCCAGAGCCAAGCTAGGCGCCCCACAGTGAAGATCGTGACACGTGATGTCGCCTGCTTTATCTACAAGGCAACGTCTTGGAGTTCGAGAGAAATAGGCCTAAGAAAGTGCATCTCTATTGTTGGGGATACGAGTATGATACTTTATCCAGTGCAGCTATCCCATCGTGCAGTCTGTACCGATGATGTACATGCTGTGCAGCGGTATGCAAATGCATGCAAGACATCGGCCTATCAGCTTTTCCGGTGCCGAGATCGCTGACATCATGTCAACAATCTATTTTTAACACGAGGCAGGCAGGCAGCCATTTACTCCTTCTACACAATGTCATGACTACCAATTATCGACAAGCACCATATATCTAGCAGAAGGCCTCGATCTACTACGATCGTCTTGTCTAGCCATGTCCCAATTCGAGCCCAATGCGATTCTGCGGGGAGCACAGCTTACCGTCGTTGGGAGTAAGCCGAGTCTTGTACATGTGTTTCTTCTTGACGATTGTAAACTGATGGTGGACTTGTATAGCACTGCGAATACTGCGCAATCCCGAATTATTCAGGCATGACCACTTTCGCCAAGCTGCTCTGGCCGTCGTGGTCGGAGTGGTGATTCACCTGATCTTACAGATTCCGGTACGAAACCTCAGCGGCCCTATAACAGTCACCTGTTGGCTGACGATATTTGGTAGATGATCATTATCAAATTAGCACTTCAAATAGCTTCTATCGTTGTCGATCTGGATTCTGCGACATGGGATGACAAGCTCATTGGAGGACTGAACTTCATATCCAACTCCGTGCTTCAAGTGCCCTTCCTACTCATGACCCTCATGCGATATATCACGCCCACGTTAGACGATATGTGGGAACCCCTTTCGAAGAAACATATGATGTGGTTTTACTAATCTGAGTCGGCCACAGATTCCTCCTCTCCCTCGAATGGGTCGATGCCACATACGTCGAAAAGCACAAAACCGATGATCCTCGAAACATAAGAGCCATGTACTACCCGAACCTCATCAAATACCCGACAAAGCAAAAAGGGGCTCCATCGAAACCACGGAAGCCAATAAATACCGCACTGGTGGCTTTTCTGAACCGATACGCTCGTAGAGTAGGTATGTGGCTGGGTATCTACATTTTGTCCTTGCTTCCTGTGGTCGGTAGATTTGTTATGCCTGCTGCTAGTTTCTACAGCGTCAGGAAGTCTGTGGGAACGACACCGGCAGCGGTCATATTTGGGTCGGGATTGGTATTACCAAAGCGGTATATTGTCTTCTTTTTGCATACCTACTTTGCCTCGCGTAGCTTGATGCGCGAACTTGTGAGTATTCATCCTCGGAAAGATACTAAGATGTAGCAGCTATCACTGACATATTGAATCTTAGCTGGACCCGTATTTCTCCCGTATCAAATTCGACAAAGATCAAAAGCGAAGATGGTTCCTCGACCGCGAAGGCGTCCTTTTTGGCTTCGCCTTTGCCTTTACCATTGTTCTCAAGGCACCATTTATCGGCGTGCTTATGTACGGAATTGCGCAAGCCTCCACGGCATATCTAATCACAAAGATCACCGATCCTCCACCACCCCCTGAACAGAGCGAAGGCTTCGCCGAAAAACAAGTTATATGGCAGAATAAGCACGACTTTTTGCATCTTTCCATTGATGCTCTGGACAGAATCAATGTTAATGCAGTCGATAAGAGCCGAGCCATGAGTGCCGGCGTGGACGTATCTCCAAGCCCTGGGAAGGTTTACTCATGAACACGCTTTCTGCCATGCCAAAGACATATTTACCGCACCGTATATTATTGCTATAAAAAACGCAATCCAGTGACTCGACAGCGCCACGAATCTGTAGACAATACCCCGCAAATAGCTATAATTGGAGAATGTGGAATGAATAGATACTTTTATTCTAGATGACCTAGTTGCACTATACAAACCTAGCTACGAGAAAAATTTCCGAGCGGCCTCTTTCTGCTTCTTGTCAGCCTCCGCAATAATCTTCTTGACCCGGGTAATCTCATTGCTAATGGCAGCATCTCCAGGGGCAAGCTTCAACGCCGCCTCAAGATCCTTGATAGCAGCATCCTCCTCCTTCAACCCAACCTGTGCAACGGCACGGCGATAGTAAGCTTTTGCGCGGTCCGCATCCTTTGCATTGGCAGCATCGGCAGTCTCTAATGCGTAACCAGCCCAGGTCTTGCCGTCCTTCCAGTGTTTGAGCTTGTTTGCGAGTAGAGCAGAGTTGGAGTGTAGTGTGAATCGCAGGGCTTTCATTTGACCCTCCAATTCTTTGGGGTCCTTCTCGTCGGCGTTGGCCACTTCGTTCAGGTATCGTAGACCCTTTTGGTACTTTTCCAATCCGACGTAGGTTTGGCCAGCCTTGAAGGCGGTGTTACCGAGTTCTTTGAGCTTAGTAGCGATTTCAAAAGCAGAGGGGGCTGTCAATTCAGCATCGTGGTCTGCGGGGTAGTCTTCGTATGGGTCACCGGTAGCATCAACGGCCTTTTTGTCGGCGTTTTCATATTCTTCGCCCTTCAATTCTCCACAGTCTGCGACGACGACATCCTGATTCGGCTTGTCGGCTTGTGTCGGCATGTTCTCGATCTTGCGAACCAAGCTCTTTCCGTTGATGACCTGTCCGAATACGACGTGCTTGCCGTCCAAGTGCGGAGTCTCGACTGTGGTGATGAAGAACTGGCTACCGTTGGTGGCAGGACCAGAGTTGGCCATGGATAGGAGGAAGGGTCTGTCATGCTTGAGCTCAAAGTTCTCATCTTCGAATTTCTCGCCGTAGATGGATTCGCCGCCAGTACCATTGAAGGCTGTGAAGTCACCTCCCTGGATCATGAAGTTTTTGATGACGCGATGGAAGATTGAGCCTGTGACTGATCAGTGCTACTCTCAAGCGTATATAGAGCTACCAAGAATCATACCCTTGAAACTGAGGGGCTTTCCTTGCTTTCCAATGCCTTTTTCACCAGTACAGAGAGCACGGAAGTTGTCCGCAGTTTTGGGGACCACTGTTATTGCGAGAACGAGCTAGATTAGCCACTGCCGGTCATTGAAGGCGACTGTAATCATATTTACCATCATTAAACTAAAAACAATCAATGTTAGCTTGACATGTTGTCAATCTGCATCGTAACCGTAAAAACATACCAGTTCTAGAGCGATGCGGCCCTCTTTTCTACCACCGATTTCAATGTCAAGGTAAACGCGGGATCGACCTGTAATATGGACGCATTAGTATAAGCAAGAAGTCGCAGTCATCCTCTACTGAAAGTGAAAGAAGCCGCAGCTTCGTACGTACCTTTGTCGGCCATTTTGGCAAGCAGTGTGGTGTGATAGTAAAAAGGCGGGGAAGAGTGGAAGCTTGAAGCTAGAAAAGCACCGACTTTGATTACCTCACGGGTGTGTTGAGTAATGTGAAGAGAGTTAAACGCTTCAAGGGGAATTGTAGATTGAAGATCTGCGAGAGGAAGGGACAATTGACCGTAGAGAGCAGATGAAAGAAGAACGAGTCACGATTGGCGACAAAGCGATGAGCTTCACGAAGCTTCCATTTTCTTGGGGTGCCTTGATGCCTTAGGCTGCGGCGTTGCGAGCCCCGCACAGCCGCTGTTGGTAAATTTGGTCAAATTCTTAGCGCGGTGCATTGTTAAATTTGACATCATTTTTGAACTCGTGAAAGCAACTAATCATAGCCCTAATTACAAAAACAGCGCAAATACACCATACGTTTACACGTATGAGTCGGACATCTATTGATCCTTCATAAACCCCATTGACTTCCAATTAGCGCGAATCTTCGCCTTCACCTCGGGGTATGAGCTCTCGAAATCAGCTGCAACCCAGTCACGACCTGTGGTATACTCTTTAGGAATCACAGCATCTGAGACGACCTTGCCGCCCTTGGTTGCAGGTCCATTACCGTGTCCCATATATGGAATCAAAAGGAAACCACGAATGTCCTCAAAAAAGGTCTCATTCATGTTGGGGTGAAAGCGGGTTGAGAAGGCCCACATCACGTCTTTGCCGTCATAGATATCGATGTTATCACCAACGAGAACGAGGCGATGAATGGTGTAGCCAGCCTTACGGTTGAAGACCAAGTCTCCAACACGATTGGAGAAGTCCTTGTTGTTCGTCTTCATGGCACGTAGTTGCTCTGTATCGATGCGCAGAGCGACCCATGTTGTTGGTCTCGCAGACTAGACGTGTGATGGCGGCAGCTTCGAGGTTTGGATCCACCGGGATATTGATCTCGACGCGGTCATTGTCTTGTTTCAACGCTTCGACGAACGAGCGGAAGCTGAGATGGGAGGTTCGTAGGTCATTGTTGGAAGTCTCAGGATCAAGTCCATGTAATCTATTCAAGTAGGTGTTTGAATGTAATCTGATACTTGATAATCTTCTAACCATGAAGCTCTTTTACATGCATCTTTACGTAACTCTATGGAGAACTTCGTACTGGAGTTCGCAGGTACCTCGGAGAGGTAGACATTAGGGCTAATCACAAAATGTAGTTCAATAGTGAGAATACAATAATCGGAGAGTATTTATGAATTCTTCATGAGTAACTGCAACTGAACTTATCGCTTTTTAACTGCAATAGGTTGACAATCCAACTTAGGGCTAGAAATTGCTGCCTTGTTGCCTGAGGCTTCATTTACTAGCCATGACTAGACCAAGCCATATCCGGACTAGCGTGAAAGTTCGTACTAGCAACCCGCGTTATTAGTGAACTTCGGCCCACCGAGCGAATTTCGTCCACGTAAACTCTGTCTTAACACCGCGTTATAAGGTGCAACACTTGCTCGGTCTTCTCCTGGCAAGTAAGGAAACAAATCGACTAGGTATACACGATGGTGGCACCGCCATTAGACAGGCATCATCGCAATGCCATCCTCAATTCGCAAAAGGCTGCTCTGCGACAGCAGCACCAGCGGAACCCCAGAATGCAGTACAAGGATCTCGCCAAGTGGTTTGAGGAGAAGTTCGACCAGAAGATCAATATGTCTACCATATCTCGGACCTTGTCGTCTAGATACAAATTTCTTGACGAGATGCAGGGGCAGGCTGTGAGCGGCAAGCGGATTCGTGCAGAGAACTGGCCGGAGCTGGAATCGGCACTGTCGGAGTGGATTCGACGCGCGAAGAATCAGGATTTGGCTCTTTCGCAAGAGATACTGCGTCAGAAAGCGAGACAGTATTGGCCTACCATTTACCCAGGGAAGGAGATTCCTTCTTTCAGTAATGGTTGGCTGGAGCGGTTTCAGTCACGTCAAGAGATCAAGATTAAAAAGCAGCATGGCGATTCTGGCGACTCGGCTGAAGATGCGGGTGTTCAATTGATCAGGATCCGTCAGATTCTGAGAACTTTCGCATCTCAAGATATCTTTAGCTGTGATGAGACGGGTTTATTCTGGAAGATGATGCCCGAGAGAAATCTGGCAACCAGCGTTATACCCGGCCGTCGAAGCGAACAAGCTCGAATAAGCGCCTTATTTTGTTGCAACTCCGATGGATCAGAGCGGCTGCCCCCTTTATTCATCGGTACAAGCGAGCGGCCTGGAGCTTTTGCAAAGGCGAACGTCAACATCGAGAATCTCGGCTGTTTGTGGAGGAGCAACAAGCAAGCGTGGATGACAAGCGAGATATTCAAAGAATGGTTGCTTTGGTTCGATAACAGAATGGAAGGTCGAAAGGTTGTTCTCTTGATCGATAAGCTCTCTGCGCATCAAATTGCATTCCAAAAAGTCAGTATGAGGCTGAAAAATACTCTTGTCATGCTGCTTCCATCTTGTGCGGAGACGCCGTGTGAGCCGTTAGAGGGTATTGTCAATGTTTGGAAAATCTACTGGAAAAGAGAATGGCTGCGGTACATGAACTTGGAGTTTGGACGTGGTGCGGACCCATCGGTGACCATGACGATATTGATGGCAGTTCGTTGGGCGATCACAGCCTGGAACGTTGATCTCGACAATGAAACAATCATGCAGTACTTCAGTAAAGCGCTTGACGTGGAAGCGGTTCTAAAGGTCAATCACGCACATCTGATCAAAGACATTACAGCTGGTCTTCGCCATCTGAAGCAAACAAATCGGATCAACGACATCATGGACGTCAACCAATATCTGAACTGCCCGAATGAAAAGGTCAACGATGGGGTTATAGATATTGACTCCATCGTTTTGAGTCAATTTTTATCGAGCGGAGATGTTGATGAGGAAGATGATAAGTCGAATGAAGCCATTCCACTCATCTCGCCTTCAGAAGCACTGCAGAGTCTGTATACTCTTCGCCTTTATGAAGAACAACAAAATGTTGGGGACCGGGAACTGATTATGCTTTTGATGCGCTATGAGAGGACTGTGCAGGGCCGCCTTGAACAGCAATATCAGAGCAACGGGCATAATTTCTTTTAAGTGTGTGCCTGAGAATGTGTGTTCACCGCTGCTTCCGAGGTGCACACGATGGACAAGATGAATTGCTTGTTAATTGTTTACGCAAGTTAAAATCAGCACTTTTATAGCAATGTCATAATTATTTTCATATTCATACATGTACACCAGAGGCAAACTCTAGAAGAACCAAGGGACCGGGGCTATCCCGAAATATGGTATATCCCTCGACCGACGCCGAAACCTATATATCTATAAGGCATACAAAGTCGTAAATCATGAAACCTGTCCAATCACTCTAGAAGAGAAGCAGGAAGCTCAAACTCCACATATTTCCGCCCATCCGCATCTGTCTGAGTTTTCACCGTTTTCCCCTTGTCCTTGCTGCTCTCCGATTTGGGCAGGTCTGTTGTAATCTCGATGGTAACCTAAATAGTCAGTCAGATATTTTCCGGTAAAAATGAAGAACCGAGTTCGGAAGGAGAACGCAAGATTGTCCTACCGCTCCATCTTCACTGCGGAAATCAACACCCACCGGACCGTCGTTCTTGAGTTCAACTTCCATCATGGCTTGAAATACTCCATTCTTCACTCGCTCGGCTTTGTATAAATCGCTTACTTTCTGGACGAAGCGGTCGTAGAGACGACGGGCCGTTTCGACGTCGGCGGCGGCGTGGAAGTCGGGCTTGTTGCCTTTTTTGATGTGTCCATATAATGTGAATTGGGATACTAAGCAGGTCAGAGCCTGCATATATGAAAGTATACGGGAGTTTACGAACCACAAAGGACTTCGCCTTCAATATCCTGAACATTCCGTTTCCACTAGAAAAAAGTTAGATGGATTTCTTTGCCGGCGTCAGGGCATCATACAGAAGTTTTCGCGTTGGTCTCATCGGGCCATAACTTGGCTTTCAGCACTCTTGCTGCCATGATGTCGACATCTTTTTCGGTGTCTTCCCTCCCAACGCCGGCAAACACAAGGACGCCTTGGCCGATAGATGAGATGAGTTGGTTATCGATGGTGACGGACGCCGACTTGACGCGTTGTAAGACGGCTATTCATGTAAGCGCAATTTCGCAAACAATAATAACACTGGCGAATACCTTTCATTGTAAAGTCATCCGATATGGATTGAGTAGCTTCGAAGGAATGGCCCGTTAGCTACTGTACAAAGTTGCGACGGGGCGGCGTTTTGCGGCCACCACGAGGGGCGTACCAGGTAAAGACCGGCTGAATAAAGCCTTCAACAATGACACTGGTGGTATAAACAGACCATGGCCAGCTCCACAAGCATGCTATTTGAATAAAGCAAGCAGTGCTTGTTTCTTCGAGTTTGTCGAAGTGTTCTGACGTCGGAGAAGACTTGGAGAAGACTCGCTCTGAAGACAAAGGCGGACTCAGCTGCGAAACGGCTCTGATTGGCCAGTGCTCGTCCACCTCGCACCTGCCAACAAATGAATGGACGAGCCTTTCCAGACTTCCTTTCAGCACAACCTCACTTCTTTGCGCCATCGCACATTCGATTACTCCAAGATACTGTTGCTGTTGCAGCTTCACACGAATTATTTCAAACCAGAGAGCAACTCTCTGACCCGATCTTCCGCCGTCGAGACCGTCCTTCACGTGTCAGTAACCGGCATCCAGCCTATCACAAGTGAATGCCGCAAACATGACCTCACGAAAGACACAACAAGAGATCGAAAAGACCTTCAAGAAGGTCGCCGAAGGCATGGCGACTTTCGAGGGAATTTACGAAAAGATCAAAGTAGCCAACAACACAACCCAGCGCGACCGACTCGAAGAGAATCTAAAACGCGAAATCAAGAAATTACAAAGGTTTCGAGACCAGATCAAGACGTGGGCAGCTGGCAATGAAGTTAAGGATAAGACTCCTCTGCTGGAGCAGAGGAGAGCTATTGAAACAGTACGATTTTTCTACGAGCAAATAATTATCAGACCAGATCAAGTAGACTAACTACAAAACAGTGTATGGAGCAGTTTAAGGCTGTCGAAAAAGATCTAAAGACAAAGGCGTACTCGAAAGAAGGTTTATCAGCTGCCTCCCGACTCGATCCCAAAGAAAAGGAAAAAGCCGAATCATGCGATTTTCTGTCAAATATGGTCGACGAGCTGCAACAAAGGATCGAAGCGATGGAGGCCGAGGAAGAAGTCATCCAGGCGTCGTTGAAGAAAGGAAAGAAGGATGTTACCAAGGCGAATCGGTTAGCAGATATATCGCGAGTAACCGAACGACATAAGTGGCATGTGAACAAACTCGAACTACTACTACGGTCGCTCCAAAACGGTAATGTCGAGGTATCGCAGGTCCTCGACTTGAAGGATAGTATAAAATATTACGTCGAAGATGGGCATAATATAGACTATTCTGGAGAGGACGAAACGCTCTATGATGACTTAAACCTTGGCGATGATGAAACGGCGTTTGGAGTTGGCCATGAGGGTGACCGAGTGTCTTCGCAAGATACGCAATCGATACCAGACGAGGAACCAGAAGTGCGGGCGAAACCGAAGGCTGATTCAATATCAGGAGGACGAAGACCATCGACGCAACTGAAATCACCGCTTCCGGTACTTGCCACTCTTCATCCCACAACGACTACGGCGACGACATCGAGTCCCATGAAACCAGCCCCCCTCCCCACTCGACTACCAGGAGAAACGCTAAAATATGCATCTGCTGCAGCGGCGGCAGCGGCAAGTGATCGAAGCGGTGTTGGTATTGCGCCGTTGCCTCCCCCACCGGGGTCCAGTCCGGCATCATCATCGGTATTTCCCGTCTCAAAGGCTGGCTCGACATATTCTCCAGGTGTCAATTCGGTACAACTGGCATCTCGCATAGTTTCAACGCCAGAGCCGACTGAAAAGCTGATCCGGACTGAATCGCCAGCACCCGCACAGGCAGCGAGTGTCAAGCCTGTATCGGCAACACCGGATCTGCCTACACCGGTGGAAAAGAATGAACCAGCTCCTTCTAAATCAACCTCTTCTCAGGTGCAGAATGGCAACGTTACAAAAGAAGAAACGACGCCAGCATCAACGACAACCAATGGCCAGGATGATTCAATCTATCACTTACCTCCGGGACTGCAAGACTTGATTCAGTCTTTTGAAACCACAAAGACTCGTGGCGAAGCTAATATTTCGTCGGCATCCGTGCAAAGACTGCTTGCAGCATCGCTTAATTCCTGTCCGGAACCTGGAGATGCAGAGAAACCACGTCACTACAAGCCTCAAAATCCTTACAACACACCGCTTTATTACCCACAAGAACCTCTTCCGATCTTTGACGATCACCGTTTATATGATACGGGACGCATTGACACGGACACTCTATTCTACATCTTCTATTACCAGCAAGGAACTTATCAACAGTACCTTGCCGCAAAGTCGCTGAAGAACCAAAGTTGGCGGTTCCACAAACTTTATCAGACTTGGTTCCAGCGACATGAGGAACCCAAGATGATAACGGAGGAATTCGAACAAGGAACTTATCGATTTTTCGACTACGAAAGCACTTGGTAAGTTCAATTGCTTTATGTGATCCAACAAACACATTCTAACTATCTGTTTAGGATGAATCGAAGAAAAGCGGACTTCAAATTTATCTATAAGTTCTTAGAAGATGATCTATGATTCGTCTCGATGGCGACTTCTAGATTTTGTGTGAGTTATTGAACTAGAGGTTATTTGATCAACTAAATGGGTTGCCCTCTTCCCATCTATTCCAAGATTATGTTTCGTTGTTTTTTTCCATATAAAAATCAACTTCGGGTCAACAGGGGGGCATTATGGGAAGGGCATTGGCTGGCGTCGGAATATGCTACTGTATAACCAATTCTTTTTCCTCACGAATGATTCTATTTCAATGACAGGTCTGGCGGATGATGTATTCTGTTCTCAAGATGTCGAAGTAAGATAGTATCAAAGCCAACACGTTTGACCGGATCGACTCTTTCTTTTGCATCTGTTAAGTGTGATTCTAAATAACTTCCAAAGTCAGGGGCGTGTCCTATGTCTCTTATTAAATTCAGCAGAGGTAGATAAGATCGACTTGACTGAGACTACGACCTTGTTTAGCCAGGATGGGACACCGCATAGGCCAAGGTAACCAACTGTACTACTCGGATCTATACCAGAGACCATACCGTTCAGCTAGGCCCTCTATCATCAGACCCATAGAGTTATTCAATGTTCCTGTTCGAAGGTTCAGAACAGACCGGGCATTGAGCACGATGTCTTGTATTCCTCTGTATAGAGTTGGACGCCACATCCAGCTGGGAAGTAATCCATGACTCTTCACTATATTTAACCCGGTGGATGGATCTTTTGCGAGATATAGCGCACGACTCCGGGGGATATATGAGCGATGGTGATTTTCTCGAGTTGAATCTTCAGGAAGCGTTTTATGGCACTAATTATGCCCGGTTGTATGAACTGAAGTAACGCTATGATCCTACCGGGTCTTTCTTTGCGTTGACTGGCGTTGGGGCTGAGGATTGGGAGGTTCAGGTCACTGATCCGTTGCCTTACTCATGGAACACCAATGGGAGATTGCGGAGGTGAATCACCCCGTCATTCTTCACTCTGCCCAATTCGTTACATGCTCTACGAATAGTCTCGTTGAACACGTCTTGCATCCTAGCGATAGATTGCTTCGAAAACGCTGGATTCATTAACTTGCGCCGTTCCCGTTAGAGGCCAAAGTTATGATCAGAGAAGACGGTCCCAGGGGCATTGAATCCTGCATAGAAGTACAAATACTTCTAATAAAGATTTTTCTGCGAGTACATCTTATAATAGAAGCTCAGATCATCAATATGCAGCTCATTGGGTCTGATCCTCAGGACCTTTATGCCTAAGACAGTCACGTCAGCTTGGTCCATCTCTCCCTCATTTGCTGGGCTATAATACTTACCATACTGCTTATAAAGCTGCTCATGTCGCTGTTCGATCTTATAGGTTTTGGAAAGCCTGTTATCCACCAAGTAGAGACGGTGGCAGAACACGGCTAGATAGTGAGCAAGTAGATAAAGAGTAAGGTAGTAAACCACGCGGAGAACCTAGAAGGCAGTATACAGTCTAAACACCGCAGTCAATGATAGGCCAGGGGACGAACACACTCTCTCACACTCTCTTGTAAAGGGAGAGTCCTACTGATGAGAGCATAGGGGTAACCATTATGACTAGAGGATATTTAATAGTAGGCAAATAGATTGACGCAGGTCAAATCTGAAAAGCTGGGAGACACCGGCTTGTTGTTGCATTGAATAAATGCCCTCAGGACTCGACAACAGGAAGTCCATTTCAAACCACTTGTGCGCCGATTCCACAGGAGCCATCTGATCAGAATAGGCAAATCTGGGTACGAAATCTACGGAGCCTACGCATGACATAAGCGCTGCCTTATTGATAGCCGCTCTGCGATTCATTCATCAGAAGAAATTATTACTATAACTATATAATTCTATGGCCAAAACACCGCCTTAATTCGAGCAAGTGCAAGCACACTAATTGTATTGGCAACAACAGAAATTTGATAACCAGTTTCAAGATTATTAGGTATTGTTGGCGGCGGCTTGGCGGGGACGCTCTTAGTAGATGGCTTCCTCAACAATATAGTCAATGTCGTTGTCTATGAGAGAGATGCCCATGACTCCAAGCGTGAGGGCTACCAGATTCGCCTAGGTGAATCAGCCATGATAGGCATTAACGCATGCCTAACCAAGACTCAGAAAAATCCTACACTCAAGAAGTTTGGGCAGCAAGCCGGCTTGATATTGACCACACTGACTCTATATAACAGGTGTTTCGAGCCCGTGCTGGACCTGATGGGGCTGCCTTCATACTCCAAGTCTTCAGCAATTAACAGAGTCGCAGTACGAAATTTTTTGATGTGGCCAATGCTTACACAAGATTGAATACACTTTAACAAAGCCTTCTCCCATTACGAGATTATCTCTGACGACAGCGGCAATGAGAAGGTCAAGGTAAACTTCACTATTTACCTCCCAAAAAGGAGGGACAACAGAAGTCAGCGGGCAACGAAATCCAGTACAATCAAGACGAAGCCTCCTTCTACTAGGCATTTAGCATGCCACAGCAGATAGACAAGTATAGGGACGTCAAGGACGTCTCCAACCAGCGCAAGTTTATCCTTAACTATATCTCTGACTGGGCTCTAGAGTTATTTGTCTTACCTCTTTTCTATTCCCTCCTTTCACCTCAAATGCACTTAATACTTGGCTACAAGGACAAGCACCTAAAATTTCAAACCTCCCATACAAAAAGTGCTTATAATCAGATATATAGGGACTAGGGAGGCATTAACCAATCAATGCTAGGGTAGATGCACTAAAATAGTAGGGGCCAGCATCTATATAATTATATAATCCATATATCTAGCAAGTCTCCCCTTTTTCTAGGCATTTTTACTAGCAAATCCTATTATTTGTATGGCACTCGACATAGAGCACCACCTGGGTTATAGCACATTTTTCGGCTGTCTGAATTGGGTGCTTCTATCCAAGGTTTACTGTAACACATGCGGTCCCCTATACAATGTCACCACTAGCTAGTTACGTATTGGATCAGCTTACCGTAAGCCTAGGCCACAAGTAACATTCCGGGACGGGCTTTGTCGGCTTTTAGCCGCCCCGAATGCTGTTGCAGCGGCTTTGCGTCATGACTCCCCGAATCTTCGCTCGGTCCTTATATAACAGAATTCTACCTCGAGTTTGACTGTTGGATAGCATCAAACTTAACATTAACGGCATGATGTCTGGCTCCAGGTTTGCTTTTCGAATTGCCCAAGCCGTAGGCTTTACAGGTGCAGCGTGGCTCTCTGGTAAGTTATGCAGCCAACCTTTTCCGGCAATTCCATGATCTTGAATTGATGAATGCCCTTTTTTTTTTTTTTTTTTTCCCAAAGGAAATATCGCTGCCTTGAGTGCAAATGCAGTCCCTGCTATAGTCACTTCCGCACGGGAGAACAACATCTCGCCAAAGGTCACTTGTAAACTTTGGAGGAACATGTATGAGGCAGGCAAGATGCAGAATCCTCCAATTGCAGTCGTCACGGCCAGTGCGTTCGCGTATGTCGCCTGGTCTGTTCGCCGGAACCCAACCCTCTTCGTATCGGCCGCGTATGGCGGCTTCGGCATGTACACGGCTGCCGCCGTCCTGACGTTGAGTATTGTGCCATACACGCTCGCAGCGATGAGAAACACGAACGATGCATTGCTTAAACTAGCCGACAGCAAGGGGGATCTGTTGGCGAGTCGTGCGGAGGTGGAAACGTTGCTTGATCGATGGACTACACTGAATTGGATCCGGAGTTTGCTGCCTCTTGCTGGTGGTTTTGCAGGTATTGCCGCTGCCCTGCTGTAAGGGGAGGCTTGGGACGCACTAATTATATGTACGAAGTTTGAACGTGTTAAACTTTACTGTATTAAAACAAACAGATACAAATCTTGACTACGGCTGGGACATATTATGATTCACATTAGTAGGAATAAATGAGCTCTAGTCATACTAAGTGTAGTGGTACTGTACCTATGAGACCCAGAGGGCTTTATGAGTAAATACAACGCTCCAGTCAGTTAACAGATTTCCGCAAATGCACCACTTTCTACTTGAGAATTCTTCCCACATCTCAGGAACGAATACTGACACGACCCTCCCGGTGGGGACGGGTACTACAGTCAGAAATAACAAAACCGCCTCTCACGCATAATAGACCTTGGAGAGGAGAACCGTTATACCACCCACAAGAGGAAACAACGTCCGAAGCATATTCAGAAGTCCCCATTGACCAAGTGCTCGTTCAACGTCGCCAGAATTGGGGCTAGGTGGCGTTCTATCCTTCATATTTGCGATAGGAAAAAGAATCTTCTCAGGGCTACTCAGGAAGAGAATGGTATAGGGCACAACACACAGGCAAGAACTAGCGGCTGCAAGAAAAACGTTATCATTCGTCTGGTATTTCAGCCATGCAAAACAACCTGCTGAGAAGATAACCATCGGCGTGCCGATCCTATGGCATCTGTTAAAAACCTTCAGCCACTGTTGCGCGGCGAGAACTGGAGAGTGTTTTATGGCTAGTTTGCAGGTGCTCACGCCGCCAGCGGAGAAGGCGACAAGGGCGCCTGTGTTTGAATGTAGATTAGCACGCGCAATCGGCAATGTCTATTTCAGCACCAAGGGAGTCCGGATCCTACCAGAAACAAAGAGTGATGAGGCTATGCCTGCTATCTCGACACGGGTGTTGATATCGTGCATGCTTGCGGCTGGAAGTCCAGAATCTCTCAGATTTGCGATGGAGGAAGAAAAAATTAAAGGCGAGTCACTTGGGTTTATGGGAACAGACTGTTGATCGGCTTTTAGGGCGGCATTTGGGATGCCGGTACTCGAAACCGACGGCAAAAACGGCTGCCTTGATCGTTTCAAGTTTGTTCTGAAGGCTGCGCGCCCCCTGCATTCACTATAAATGTGGTTCCATTTAATTGCTCACAGGCAATTTCTGGGGAAGGTAGGAGGGGTTGCACGATAGATGACGAATACCTGCATTGGTGTTTAAGCGGGACAGAATGGAGTGTAAAAGAACGGGTAAGCTCCGTTAAAGAACCTAATCGACCAAAACAAACAGGTTTATTCAATACCTCGGACTGAACCAAGAGAAAGCTCAATTCCGGGGCAAATGGGCGTGGTATGTATGTTATAGCCGGTTTTCATTCTGCAATATCTCATTGCCCAAAGTAACTATGTACCCATATAATATCACCAGGTAGCCTTTTAGTGCAAAGAGGAATAAAAGGGGGAAAAGAGGGGGAGGGTGTGTTGTAAGTCTTGTAGAGTACAGGAAGTTTCATATCCCAGTCGACAATCTTGCGAGCATTGTTCTTCACCCTGTTCTTCATAATTGACATCCAGAATCGACCATGTCCACCATGACTACCATGCTGGAAGTCACCTTCACGCAGGTTGTTGCTTGGCCAATCAACCAGAAAACCCCCTTGCTATGGCATATTTCGCTTGCCAGTATCCCGGTACGAACTGAGAGAGCAGCTCTCGAAAGACTTTTCCCAGAACAAATGGTACGTAAAGTGGGTTTTTAGCTCTGGCGCTCGAGACGCCAATCGCGGTTGCGTTCGAATAATGCCCCGCATAATGGACTTTGTCGGCTTTTGACAGCGCGAAAGATCAAAACTACCAGGGTCATAATCTGTGCACGGGACTTACATGACTGTCCTTGAGGATTGGAAAGTCCCGCAGCATGCTCCCTCCAAGATTTCCCCTATTCCCCAAATGTGATTCCAATGTCTACTTCAACTCTACATACCAGCATGCCTCTGGCTTGCACATGGTCGTATCACCAGGGTTTCTCCTACAATGTCCAATCTAGCATGAACGAGAATACAAACAGATAGTGGAAAGTATATGTTCAGTGATTAGATATTGATTCCATCGTCAGTTACATTTAGTGGGATGCAAACAATCCAATATCCATGTGTAACCAATCACTAGCTACATGTGAGCGCCCAAAAAGTTCGGTTGCTTCAACTAAGATATCCCCTCTCGCCATAAAACCTTTTTGCGGCGGAATGTAGAGGTATCGTTGACTGAGCCATATTCGCCGGCTTAAGGGGATAAGATAAAGGACTGCGTTCGGGGGGGATATGCTTGTACTGCGCTTCAATGGTCTGCCTTGTCTCCACCAGGCACCATGTTAACAAATAGGCCACATCGTCGGCCATATCCGCACGAACTAGGACCACGAAGTCCGAGAAGTCGGCGCAGACAACGTCTTCATCGACTGTGCTCCAAAAACCAGCTTGCACAGTTGCCCGTTGGAAGCCAATACGGGTGGATAGCTGATTCATGGGCCCTTCTTCAACGGGGATGGGAACAAGCGCCCGCGTTTCGATCAGATTTCTCCACCAGGGCGTCATGATCGCTTCTTGAATTACTGCATCTGCTTGGCCAGACTCCACCAAAGCTAGCACCTGCTCTGGTCTACATGCCTTCACCCATGATCCACCCCACGATCGAACTGTATCCTCACTCAGCCCGTGTGCGTCCAGGATCCGAGCCGAGACATATCCGATGAAACTGGTCCCATCATCGGTCGAGACAGCGATGCGCAGCGGAATCTTCTTCGCGCATATTTCGCTAAAAGATCGCACCCCAAGTGAGGGATTCACAGCAAACATCATCCGATCGCGCTGCGGCAAGACAGCAAGAGTGCGTAAATCTGGCATTGGACCTGTCGATTCAAAGATCTCTTTACCGTCCGGAGCAGCTCGAAGCAAAGCGGCAGGAGTGCAGATTCCCACGTCTGCTTGCCCGTTATGCACCTGGAGGGGAGAATCGAGCCCTCCATCCCTTAGGGACATAATCATTGTTCGACTGGCGGGTCCCGCACGGTCACAGAACTCTTGTGTGACCCATGAAAGGATACGGTGGAAGTTGGCCTGGCCCCAGTCTCCTATGCAGCGCAGCTCGACTGAGCGTTTGATTGAAGGGGTGCTTGCTTGATCGCTCATGGTTGTGGCGTACCGGCTGCTTTTTTGCGGACAAGATTGGCGCTGATGCTTACTGGGACTCCTAGGACGGGAATTGGTCTTTAATCGGTAATGATTTTATAGCCAGCACAAGTGGAAACAATCATGTTTATGGGCTTTAAAAGCCGCAAAGACCGAAATTGCCCTTCATTTTATCACCATTCAAGGGACAGACCTACGTCCCGCAGCCTGTGCACTCTGGGCTGCCAGTTTGCGAGGAAGCCGTGTTTGAACCAATGAGAGACCTAAAAAGACTAGAGGTGAGGGTTCTCGCCATCGGCAGATCGGACCCTCCGTCCCCGGCTTTGCGCCACTCTCACTCAACCTTACCCGGATTCTCAACGTGCAACCTCAACTCCTGCAATCCTCGAAAGCTCTACAATATCCCTTAGGTCTCGAGTTAAATCACTTGTTTCGTAACACAGACAACTGAATGTCAAGGCAATGAGCCGGCCCTCTCTTGGTCCCTGCGCCCAGCTTACCTGTGAGACATGCAAGCGCCGCAAAGTCAAATGTGACAAGCTGCGACCCTGCACGGCATGCCGTAGAGCGAACATCCACTGTGTCGCTGTCGAGCGGGCTCGCCTGCCACGAGGACGCTCGGCAAAGCAGAAGAATACCATACAGCAGGATATGGTGTTGTCTCACCAGAGTCCCGACCTGTCCAGCCGAGTCGAAATGTTGGAGGGACTGGTTCGCTCCCTGCTCGACAGCCGCACACAGACCTCTCTCAACGACACGCGACAGTTATCGCCATCATTACTGGGCGATTTGGACCAATGCTTCTTCCCAAGTGTAAGAGCGGCTGCCTGTTTTCGTATTTTCTTTCCGCTCACTAGCCCATCTACGTATGCTGTACAGGAAGTAGACAGTCAGAACGATGATGATGATGCAAGCCCATCAACCGCGACGCCGCCGCAGACAAATGACTCCCTAACTGTTCTGGATCAGCAACTGCTGCAGATATACGTGACCCACGTTGATCCCATCTTTCCCATCCTGCAATGCTCCTCGCTCCGGGGCTACGTTACCAAGGGACTACCGTATCTTACCTATGCTGTGGATCATCCTGCTCCTAAAGCTCTAGTGTGCGCGATTGGCTATATTGCAATCACCACACTCAGTGATAGCGCATGCTCTCAAGAGCTCAGCTTATCGCGTGACCTCCTCCTCGACAGGTACCACAAGTTGACCGAGCATGCCCTGGAACAGGCAGATTATTATAATTCAGACGATCTAACGGTACTGCAAGCCTTCGTCCTATTCCTTGTATGTGGTGTGGCGATCTTCAATTCTTATCAACCTGATCGCTAAGCAGTAATCTAGGTCTCTCTTCAGGCACACGACCGCAGCCGTAGGCCTTGGACCATGTTAAGCCTGGCTGTCCGGATTGCCCAATCGCTCTATCTCGACAAATCGGACCCTCCGTTTCCGGTGACACCCTTGGAACGCGAAATGCGTTCACGACTCTGGCATCTGATATCCCTGCTGGATGTTCAGGCATCCTTTGATCGTGGATTAGCTCCTATGCTTCATGCCGATTGCCTAAAGTCGCAGGCTATCCCGGCCCCAGACGTCCTTGATTATCTACTGCCATTGGACGACGATGGCTCGCTGCTCTCTGGATCTACATTGCTCGCCGATCCAAAGTTCCTCATGGTGATGGCCGAAGCTGCGAGCGCATTCCGCTCCCTCGACTTGTCCGTCGGGACCTATACCAGCTTTATCGGCATGGATGTCCACTCTCGTCTCCAGACTGCAACCACCTTCCAGCAAGGATCACAGGCGATCTTGAATGGATTCCAGCTCGTTAGGACAGCCTCACACTTGTTCCTAGAAAAGGTCGCGTCCGTTACATATTTATTTCTACAACTTGTTGCCGTACAACCTGTGGAACCAAATCATAACTCCCGCTCCTCTCGATGCCTAGAAAATCAGAACATCTCACTCTCACTAGCAGTAAACTTCCTCCGAGCATTGAAAGACTTATACCTAACCCCCCAGGTAGAACATTTTCGGTGGTACTTGCGGTTGTTTGTTCCGTGGCACGCGTTCGCAGTTGCAATGGAACAAGTCTGCACGTGTTACGATTCCTCGCTGCAGGCATACTACTACGCCTTGATAAGGGATCTTTACTCTTCGCTTCAGGCTCTCATGGGCGACGCGCATCAGAAAATACTACAGCAACCGCTACAACGGTTTATTGCCCTTCCACAGACCTGCATGAATCCTGCTCTGTCGTCCGATAATCCCTTGGCACCTGGTTCTTTGCAATTATATTGAGGGGCCCTCCTCCGGTTTTTTTTTTGGCCTAGCTACGCAGGTTTGTATGGTGATCGCGCTACCGACATTTCGAATTAATGGAACTTCTCTTTGTCAAGCGTCTCCTCACGAAACGAGTTTGTTTTCATACAATACTTCCAAAGCTTGAGACTATCCTATTACATCTGCTACGTGTTGACTGATGTCAAAGCGATTGCCAGCATGTATCTTACGATTCCAGACCATTTCGAATACTCATGTAGCCCTCAGGATACACTCGTACTATCCATGATACCCAACCCTGGTAGTGTCGTAGAGCATGAACGACCAAGTCAGTGATCCAGCTATGTTTGGTGCATATAACCCCAAGCCTGGCACATAACCATCGCAATTTGGCAAGAGATCCTCAAACCCAATTTCAAACCACTCCTATCCACCGAACTCCACTAAAATGTTCTCTAATGCCTTCTGATAGAAATTTATCTTCGTTCTATAAGTCTCCTGAAATGTCTTAGGCGCCTGAATGATCTTGAAGAAGTGTGAGTGCTGCAATCATCTATGCTAGAATGTTCCCTAGTTAGTGAATTCTATATGTTCTTAGCCTCTTGCAATGCTACTATCTCTATGGCCTCAATCAGGCAGAAATCCACATTCAGTTTACGCTGACAGATTTAGAGCATGATTACGAAACGCGTATATTGTCGTAATATGCGGGCGTGTTAGTCCCGTGGAAATAGTCTCATAGGACGCGCAATATATAGGCAATAGTCATTGTGTAGACGAGATAAAAAGTTAAATTACCATTCCAAATCTCCCGTAGCACCTGCAAGGAGTGTTGAGACATATATATAATTTCTAGTTGTGTTAGTGAATTAGTGATGGCCTATGCATGCTAATACTCGAGGATACCGTCAAAATGCTGCTTGGAAGTGTACATACTTTCAAGATATTTGCAGCAACTGGGCTATACTCTATACTAAATGCCTGTAATCTGAAGCAGTAAAGGTCAAGAGCACTAGCTATCACAGCTTATATATGTAACTATCTTTATTAAGAGCATAGTTTCTTAACTTAACCTTAAAAGTGAAGCAGAAATGACAAAGTTGCAGGTTTCTAAAGATAATATTGCAAGGAGATTAAATACCACGTTCAACCTATAATAATAGAACCTAAGGCAAAGGCCAACCATAGGCCCTTAGACAAGGTATAAAGTTCACCTATAAGAAATGTGATAATGACTGTAATTAGAGCTATAAGGATACAGATAGCGGTAGTCCCCTGTATATCGCTAGTATAGCGAAGGGTCAGGGTAAATGAAATCATCCATCCATCCATACTGTATAGTATAGCGCTCGCAAACCCGTACTTCCGTCGCTACATATCTTCTACAGAAACAAGCTATTCAGTGCAAATATGTCCAGACAGTCGGATTACAGCAGCTAAGAAGGCGCTTTAAGTCCCTGTCTCTCCACGACTGTTGGCTAAAATATTGACGGCTGGTAAGATATGACAGATTTATCGACCAGTATAATTTCGGTATATCCAACCGATGGACCATGAAATTGTAGTCATCAGAGGTAAGTATAGTGGTCCCATGAATCAGACACATATATCTATCGCGTATACTGTAAGTGTTTTTGATAGTAAGAGCTGGGTTTTGTCAGTGTTCACACGATCTGCACTTTACAGTATTTCAACATGGGCCAAAGGAATGAAACAAGTAGACAAATAACCACTTTCATGGATAACTGGTCAGAGGAATAAAGTTTGGTGTGGAGGAGAGACAAGTTTTCCAAACATCTATCAATTCTTTCGGTCGTTTTTCTATCAGCCGTTACATTTTCATCAACTAATTCCATCACTTTTCATCACTCGTTTCAGCAACTCCTTTCCTACCATTTTGCGCAAACATACATAGAGCTCAGAGGGTGAATCATAGATGAATTAATAGCTATTCAGTGGCTTCAAAATATTGACATGTTGGACAAGACAAAGAATCGTATTAGATTGGGTCAAGGAGACGAAAGAGCCGCATGAGAGAAAATATTATTATCGAATACTAGATTAGTCATTGAGCTTCTACATTTCATTAAAATTAGAATAAGCAAGTGACTTTCCTCCGTCCCCTTTCTTAAATCACTCAACACTTGCATTTCGATTCATATTTTCATCCGATTTGACAAAGTTCTTCTACCGGAATCCACCTACGGAATGTTATTCACCTTTCCACCAGCAAAGCACCAGTTGACCTGAGCAGCACATAAAGAAGTTTCAAGATGACCACTTATGCAATCCAACAAATCGCCATTTCTGGACGGACTGCGCTGAGGGCAGATAGGAGATCACATATCGCCAAAGTTAGAGGATCCGCCTTGTGTTTCAGAACTTTGAACTGCAGCATGTCCCGTATATGGAGCATGATTTCTTGCGTTGAAGACAGCGGAATATAAACATCATGGCCTCCTGCCTCATTATTGATCGCGGCCTTGCGAATCGTGGGAATGCCACAGTTGAGTTTCCTCCACTTGTAGGTTTCTACCGATTCATCCGTGTTCAAGACGCATATTGTGGATACATCTCCTTGCGTTAAATCCGGACCATTGAGATTAGTAATGATTCCATAAACCCACAAACATAAGCTAGCCTGATACACTGCAACGACGTAGAATGCTGTACACTGTTCCAATGGAGTCTCGCAAAAGTAGCGTAGTATCTGCCCTGCAGTCAATACAGCCTCCCGGGCATGGCAGCGCCTGCACCAGTTCTGGACAACTTTGTATGCGGATTTAGATTCTTTCTGGCCTTCTCTGCCCGCAACTAATTCAACCTGTTCAAATGGAGTCAAGAGGTGCATAGATAGCAGTTCAATCAGCAGAGCATGATGGATCGTAAAGTGTGTTGTCTGTTTCTCATTGAGTACTCTCATTCTCTGCAAAAGGTATTGTATTCGTCGCTGTTCGCATTCATTGGCAAGTGAGTTGTAGTGGCTCATATCGGGATCACTAGAGGTAGAGCCGAATTGAATTTGATGATAGTCTCGAATCATGGAAGATATGCAATGAAGGCTAATTAACAGGGTTAGATCGTAATCATATAGATTCGATAAAAGCTGAAGCCTGGACGGATCCATAAGATAGTCGCGAAGCATTGGTCTCTGAGTTTGTCCATGATGGCGAAGACGAAAAAATGTCTCCTTCCATTCTAATGACGTTGTTGCTGACCAGAGCTGCCGATGCTGAGGAAGTGGAAGCGACAATTCAGCATAAGAGAGTGGCGATCTGTTCCCAGTCGTTAAGGATTCTTTTGAGCAGTGTACTTGCATGTGAAAGACCAGTCTGCGGGACAAATATTAGTCCCAACGCCATAAAAGGAGGCGACAATTGAACACAAACCTCTGAAACGACTCTTCCTTCACCCAGTTCCGCCATTTAGCTTCCAGTATTTCACCGCTATCGTCGCAATCTGGAACGATTGAACTATAAGTAGATGATCGATAGTGACGACCAGACCTCAGCATCTTGCACGGGATTAGTCCCTGCTATTCAGCGACGAGGAAGCCGTGGAAGCTTACTTGAAGTAGGGACCCAACAATGGCTTCCGATATTTCCATCATTCGTCTGTCTCCACTCCATAGGCCCATTTCGATAAAGAGCGCAAGAGCCTGGATATGTTGCAATTGGCGGGTGCGGATGATATGTTTCTCAAACTGATTTTGGCGAGGCGTTGTTAGCTTGCCTCAAGACAGTCGGGAAAAAAGAATGTACTCACCTCTTGGAAGAGATATGGATGAAGAACACTGTGAAGAGCTTTGCCAAACCTTCGAAGGTTATTATTCGAGGAATCCATAGCGCATGAAGCGATACAGGATAACAATAGGTCGGGCGGTGTGTCATCTACTCGAAATGTGGGAACATGGATCCATGTGTCTTCTAATAAGGAATGCGAGTCGAGAAATCGCAGTAGAAGCTGTTCGATCATCTGCGGCGAAGGAAATGCCGACGCCACTTTTGCGACGTTATGTGGTTCACAATTCTTCAGTACGGCAGCTAATAAGTCGTCCCTCGTATTTAGAGATACCGATTGATGGGATAAGGGATATCTGGCATAGGCTGAGCTTGTGTCGGCTGCGTCGGTTGCGGGCTTCAGTGAAATATTTCCCTCCTCCGCCGCACGGTGGTTTTGCAGGTCCGGATCCCAGCGACCGACTATCTTCTGAAATGCGATCGTCACATTCGAGCAACTTAATTCGTAGTGAAAGATATTCTCGAAACTATCATTTGGCGTATCCTGCGGCAGGGGGAACAGATCATAGATAAATGGCGTGACCGAGAAGTTGGTAAGAGGAAGTGTAAATTCCAGAGAGTCTTCGTCAATATGTACTCCTTTTGAACCCATCGGCAAAACATTTGTTGGGCTTTGAGGAGACGTTTCTGGTGATGCACGATTAGCTTCTTCTCGTAACTTACGTGAAGTGCGGCATATGGAGAAAGAAAAATGATTACACCTGTAGCTTCACCTGGAGTAGGTTGTAGTAACTCCAAAACAGCGGGAATTGGAGCCTCTTGCCCTGTCGAATCGAAGACGACGCCTTCCATGGAGAAGTCACCTGGAAGGTCCAACATTGGAGAACCCTGACCCGACAAAGATTGGGTAGATTGCGGTTGATCCGCAGTTTTTACGCCCGTCGTTGTATCATTGAGGACTGCATGGGGTCTGATGCAAGATATGTTCCGGCGCTGACATCTCTGGCAGCGCTCGTCGTTGTCACATCGAGCTTTTGCCGCGGCGCAGCCATTGCAAGCCTGTGAGGCACGCGGTGCACGACGGCGCTTAGGTCCGTTCTGAAGACTCATAGATTGATAAATCCCGTACCATCCATGGAAGTGTTCTCTCGTTCTTTGCGAGTTCTTTGCAAGACTTGTTCCAGATGCGATGCGTACTCCAGCTTGAAGGTAGGAAGCGGGTACTAAAACAAGTGCGGCAGACGAGTATCGGGAACTAAACTCGGGATATGGCAACACACAAAGATTGGTTCTCTGGTAAAAGTGAAAAAGTACCTAGGCAAATATCACCCGAAGACACGCCAATGGAGTCGCAAAGGTTGCTGGTGGAGCATACGCATTTCTCCCCACACCCCAGAGTTGCCAAGGTGCGGGGAGCGTGGCATTTACTCTGTACGGAGTACAGTACGTTGTCAACTTTGTCCAGCTAGAGCTGTTTTTGCTCTAGATGCTCGGGCTGCCGTCCCAGCATGGAGCAAAACGTATCTCGATATCCGTCCGAAGCTGTCACTACAATTAGATTGCCTGATCTTAGGAAAAGTCCTAGAATAACGCTGTTCGTGCATTGCCTACTCTTTAACTGATTTAAAATAACTAATAGAGAAATAGCATTCCAGAGTAGTCAAAATATAAAAAAGATCAATAGTAGGATTTGGAAACATTTATGGTAAGTTAGAGCAGTCTACTAGCATTCTGATTATGTACTTGGAAAGCCCCTACCAAAATATGGTGGATAAACTAGAGGTTCGCAGGAAAAATCACCAGCACTTCGTTACAGGGAAGGTACTCGAAATACTATATTCACGTTCTTTCTTGATGACTCCAGCATCTTGCGAAATCCGGCGTAGGGTGACTCAATTGCGTGCCAAGGTTGGGAAGTGGCAGTCAGATTTGCCGGAACCATTACGATTTACTCGTAAGAGAAGATGTGCTCTTGCTGAATGCTATCGCGTTAGTCTCGCGTTGCAGTGTCACAGTATGGAAATTCTGATTGGGAAACCTTGTCTCGATTACCTCAAGGACTACGATACTTCAATCTCAGACTTTGACTTTCAGATTGCTTCGACCTGGATGAAAAGCGGCTCACGAGATTACAGAATTGTTTCCGGATGAATACGAACAAAGCTGGCTAACAGAAATGGCTCCAACTTGGGCTATCCTGCATTTCCTGCTACGAGCCACAGCTATTTTGATCATACAATCATCCTTGGACCGCAAATTAATGTTCCCCTGTCCATGTCCGAAGGGAGCTCTTAAAAAATCAGGTCGTTGGTTGATCGAGATGTCAACATATGATCGAGGACTGGCTTGAGTACGCCTGTCGCACATTCGATGTGAAACGCTACGAGATTTACAACAAAGCCCATGAGAAGTGGAGCCGGAAATCAATTGTCATCATGATTAAGCACCAACTACAAGTAGCGAGTTAGATAACATCGCTAGATTTGTCTATGTTCTCCTTTAGGCGTCAGAGATAGTCATTTCGATAGAGGAAATTGCCATTCTGGCTATGCAGCGCTTATCAACACACTTGCCAATATTCCAGGGCCAGCTTATCCTGCATACGTCCTCTGATGACAGTTCCATGGACATCTTCGGCATGACTGAGAAGGTCCTTTTTGTCTTATATTGGGGTTATATCACACACATAACACACAACTCGACTGGACGACCAAGATAGGTTCACGTGTTTTCACAAAAATTACAGGTCGGTGAGCCAGGCGTTGCGTACTTTGCAATCTGGGCTTTCAAAGGAATATTGGGATTTCCAACGCAGATGAAGCAGATTGTCGGTCGATCTTCCCGTGACGTGACTCGAACAGAATCGATCGCGTTACGAAGCATTATCTGTCTCCTCCTTGACGACGAGCCGCTGCCGTTTAGCAGAACGATGAGAATCTTCGTCATCGAGTGCAGGTCGGCGAGGAGGTTGAGCTGCTCGATGTGTGGGCCGGCCTTCTTCCACAATCGGAGAGACTGCGGATACGATTTTTGCCAATCAAATCAATCCTTTCATTGATCTGTTCTCTCTATCATTTCTATATGAGACTACTGTCCCTTTTATATATGCGAATATCGTACAAATCACCGACTGCGATTATGTCAATCTGTGTGTCAAATCATGTGTCAAATCGTATGTCGTATGGTGTTGCGGATATACCGGTAGCACATTTTTGTCAAATAGATTCACGCCATTCCCAGTGTAGCGGCAAGATATGGCCAAGAACATTGTAACAGGCGTCATACATGGATAAAGCCGTAGGTTTTAAAGCTCGATCCACTTAGATTCATTTAAGCGAGTCGATCGGTTCCAGTGGCTTTGATTCGGGACGAACCACTCCCGCTTTTCCTCGTCTAAGGATTCTAGCCAAGATGCTTAAAATCCAGATCTGCAAGCGAGCGAATCAGTATTGCGCTTTGATGGTTGTCGTGTCGTCACAGTATGTCCATTGAACGACAGATCTATCCACTTGGGAAAATCTTTTGGATTCATTTGAAGATCTATGAACCCACTACCAAGGTCAAGTTCCTACTTTTGGGAGCTGCCAACCCTCAATATTAACGTAAACGCGTGGAAACCCAGGTACACGTCATTGTTTGAGGAATGCTCTCGAATAACATTTTCCCACGTCTACGTCTTATAAAACCAACGACAATGGCTTCCTCCATTGCCCTGCTGACTTTCTGAACGCGGAAGACACGAGCTAATTACCAACCCTTCCAGGCACAAATGGGTGAGGACAAGGAACAGCACGGGGACGACGCCATACATCACAAATTGGTCCGGCGAGGGTTGCGGAGGAGCGATCCGAATACTGTGACATGGGATACCGAACACGGAGACTTCCCCCGTAACTGGTCTGTCGCTCGTAAGTTGTATGATGGCATGATTATCTTTTTCTTGGAATTCTACACGACCGTCATCAGCACGACTGGTCCCTCGGCTTCAGAGCAGGCCATGGGAGAGTACGGTCTGAGTAGGGTCGAAGCTTTGAGCGGTTTCCAGTTTACATACGGTATTGGGCAGGCTATTGGCGGGCTTATCATGCCTCCCTTCTCTGAATCACTCGGCCGTCGAAACTCCTACTTATTGTCAGCGTCCATATACAGTATATCGTCATTGATAACAGGCGTTGTGCCCTCACCTGTTGGTTTATTTATAGGCCGATTTTTATCCGGTTATGCCTCCTCCGTGCCTTCAATCGTGCTCGCAGGGAGCATTGAAGATCTATATACTAGCCGGACAAGGCTATGGGTTCTTTGGCTATGGAATTGCTGTACATCGTTCGGCCTGTGCATCGGCCCGATATACGGATCTTATATCGTCGGCAGTATAGGATGGTAAGGTCCTCCCCTATTGAGTGCTTAGAAGGAATGCGCCGACTTACATCTTTTAATCCAGGCGCTGGGTATATTATTCCTCAGCAATCACTACCGGGCTACTATTCGTTCTCCTCCTTGCCGTTCGTGAGAGTCGACCGACAACACTTCTCGAACGAAGATTCAACGACTTGCAGTCCGAGATTGGAGACGTGGATGTCGACTTACCTAATCCGGATAAAATCGAAGATAAACGGAAGCTAATACAAGTAGTACTCGTTCGGCCGGCACGGCTGGGTCTTACTGAGCCTATAGTCATTCTCGTCTCCCTTATTGGCGCTCTGGCTTGGGGGTTACTCTATCTCTTTACCGAATCCTTCTCGGTTGTGTATGCTCAATTTGGCTGGAGTGACCAGGCCACTTCGCTCCCTTTTATAGCACTATTACCTGGCGTTCTATGCAGCGGTCTCGTTCGCTTTTGGGATCACCATCGCTTGACCGTCCAAAAGGAGAAAAGAGAGCGGGCCAAACCCGAGGACAAAATTGGCGGTTTCGCTATTGCAGCACCAGCGCTGGCTATAGGACTCTGGATTTTTGGTTGGACCGTGCCGCCACTGGTTCACGTTCACTGGATCGCTTCAATGTTTGGTCTCGGGTTGATAGGCCTCGCCACCAATGAATTTGCATTCACTTTAAGCGGTTACATTGCCGACTCGTATACGATTTACGCGGCATCAGCCTTAGCTGCGGAAGCCTTTCTACGAGCAATTGCATCGGCTGTCATGCCTTTGTTTGCATATCAGATGTACTCAGGACTGGGGTCAAACGTGGCAACTAGTATCATCGCGGCAGTTGCGACAGCTTTTTGCGTTACACCATTTATTTTTCTAAAGTACGGACAACGACTTCGGGAAAGAAGTCAGTTTGCGATGCATAGTGCAAAGGTGAACACGGAACATAGTACTGAATGAGTACACATTCCGGGAGTATAAAGAGAATGCCAGTATTTCGGTCATCAGTCTCACTACCGGAGAGTTGAATTATCAGGTTCCAGTTGAATTACCTGAGTTTACACTAAGGATGAACTTGTACGCAAGTGCGAGACTCTCAAAGAGACAGTGCAAGTGATTAAACACGCATCAACATTAAATAAGCGTATAGTTATGAGAAATATATAGTAGTGGTAGTAACCCGAAATCTTTCATATTAGTGATGAGCAAATGAATAGACTTCGAGACTTCCCGTATCACAAGACCTACAATACCTCAGTTGCCGACCCTGCATTGGCCGAAGCCCTGCATCATCCTGCATATCAACTGTCCACTTCCCAATTTGTGGTTCGTAATTCAGAAGATATATCACTTCGTCATCGCCTCTATATACGCGCGTAAGCTCGAGGTTCGGCTCGTTGTAATGGCACTTGAACTCCAATTCCATCATCAACTGCGATGCTCCTGGCACCAATGCCTCGCGAATGGACAGTGAAGAAAAGACTTTGGTGAAATCTTCGTGGAGGACGAAAAGGAAATTTTCAAGCTGAAGAAATTCATCGCCATAGAGCTATATTTTACTGACGCGTGTGCCTAGGGGTAGATGGCATATCACCCCCGCAAGCTGGTTGGTGTTGCTCTTGGTCATATTAATCTCCCAGGACGGCTGAGAGACCTCTTTCTGCTTTTTTCGACGCTCAATTCCACACAAGCGAGGCACTGCGCGAGCTGCTCATTCATGGGCGTGTCCTTTATACAGTGAGCCATGTACAAGAACACAGCCACCATGTCCTTTGCGATCTCAATCAGCATAGCCTTATCTTCAGGTTCGCAACGCTTCTTCAATGCTTCGAGTTCTTTAATCACTAAGGCTGCCTAGGCGTATATCTCACGGTCTTCTTCGAACTGTGGCATCGGCCACTGTCCCCACTTTTTACGCCCTTTCGGTGGTATCACTCAACCACGTCAAATGAGCCGTTAAAGATTGGTAAATGGGCTCACGACGGAGTCTTTTATGACTTGGATTTCTACCCGCAGTACTTTTTTACCTGCGTGGGTGCGTTTTCATAGGTGCGCGAGGTTGTGTTTTACTAATAATCATATTTAGAACTACGAATCAAATTAGGATTGATGAAAATCCCTATCGCTTGAAATTTATTAAGATAGCCATCTGCATAAAGAGCGATCAAAATGTTGTTCTATTTCAGAGTTTCTGGCCAGTTACTACTAAATTAAAACTCTTACAATTTTTGGTGTAAAGTAGGTACTGGATAAAGCTGACAGACTGCTTAGTCAATCAGTCCCCTAATCTAAAGCTGGGTGTTCCCATGTTTACAAAAGCCGGGTTGAAGCGGCGAAAAAGCATCACATAGAAGCAACGAAACACATTGTTCGAGCTATTTTACCACCTTAAAGCAGACTTAATGGCCGAAGCCAGTACCTGGCCTTCAGCTGCCTGTGTAGCAGCGTTGGGATGATAATCGCAACCAGTTGCGGAGCCTTCGGTAAGCCAGTCCACAAAATGAGCATTTGACCCAATCTGCGAGACTGCATTCATCAGAGCATTGACTTGCGTGGTATGCGAATAGTCCCCTGACGGATAGCCATCACCGAGCATGGGAGAGGAGAGCAAGAAGAATTGTGCATTTGGATAATGTCCCTGGATAGACTTGACAAAGCTGACCATGGTGTTAGTGTATGTAGTAATGTCAAGTTTGGGCCGGGCATCGTAAGGATTTCCGGACGAGTCATAGAGAATGTAGCCCCAGTCATTAGTACCGAGGTTGATGACAACAGCATCAGGAGTCCAATCTGATGGGAAAGTGTAGCTGTTATCGGCATCGTTAGCACCATAGCGGGTGTAGAGGATCGGCATGGTTGGATTGCTGTCAGGAGTGGCTGAAACATAGTTGCGAGTCAAGCCCCTGCCGCTGTATGCGACAATGCTGTAATCTGCGTTGAGAGATGTAGCTGCTAAGGCAGCATACGTCTTAGGATTGTCCTCAAGCGCAGCGGAGTTGCTGCAAGGCGCAGTACCGTCAAGACCGTAGCCGACTGAAATTGAGTCGCCCACAACCTCGATCTTACGTACAGTGGCTGCACTCGGAATTAGAGTGCCGTCGGTGGTGATGTCGCCAATCCAGATACTTCCAGTGGCGGCTTCGGAACGCTTTCGCAGCTGAACGGTATGATTGCCCCAAGACAGGCCAGAGGGGGTTGAAATAGATGAGCCAGCGACATTGGAGATAACTACTGGGTTGTTGTTGTCGATGAAGAGGTCAACACTGTTGCTCCCAGTGATCTGGGTCACAGCGATCGAGGCAAAAGTTCCCTCAAAGGTAAACGCTACTCCGGTGCTCGGCCAGCTCAACTCCTTCGTTGCAGTATTGACTCGACCGAGATAGTGAATATCACTAGCCGGGCGGCACTGCCAGTACCATTGATCGACATACGCGCAGGCGTATCCAGAAGAACAAGTGGTGTCTCCTGTGTAGCCGTCACCACCACACTTCGCCCATGCCGGAACCTCCGCGGCTGCAACAACCGCGATAGTGAGGATAGTAAGATAAGACTTCATGGTAGAAAAAGTGCAGCCAAATCCTTGTAAGTCGCTACAGCAGATACTATATTGCGTTCAGAAGCTAAAACAGTTGCACTTGAGGACAATCAGTTATTCGCGAGAAACCTATCCCTCTAGACAAGCCTAACTCTTAAAGTCTGGGTTCCAGTGGTAAGGCGGCCGGACGAACGGAAAGTTCGTCTCTCTACAAAGACTCCGCTAGTTCACAAGGTCGATATTAATCTTGGGGATTGTATCTTTCTAACGTGTGAATGAAACAAGCCGTAGCTCAAATGACAGCTTCAGCCCCCTGCTGGGGAATGGCATGAGGACGACCAATGAACACAGTTAGTTGCATGAGCGAGCATCAATAACCCCCGTTGCTCCAGATGCTCACAAACTGATATCCTGGGGCTACGTTCCTTGGATCAATACCGGTAGGAGTTGGTCAAAGAGCAAGCAACATGGAGGGTAAACAATATAAACTTTTATGCGATGAAACGACCAGTGGCGCATGTGGCGTTCATGTGGAGTAGAAGTTCCGAGGAATCAGATTCAGCGAAAGCCGCCATCGCATCTTCATTCGGAGTCGTGCGGTGATGAAATGGCGATGGAGAAGCGGCTGATTCCTTATCTTTGCCTTATGCTAAGCTTTGATCCTACGGGGAATCATTTCCACTCCCTTTTTAACCTGAAACGGTATTAGGTCAACAGAGCTGACGGCTCCAAAACCTAACCTTGCGATTGCTTGGTTATACCAGTTGAAAAAACCCACCTTTTTCTTCATTTCCGTAGATATTAATTTACGGTAGCGCTTTACTATGTACTCATTTTGCAGCATTTTCTGGTTGGTAAAAGGTTGTTTCGATCGTTCTCCGCCCGGATTCGTCAGGATATAATTGGAGGCTCTCTAAGGGTTCTCCGCCAATCAACTTTTATCCGTATGCCCTCATTCCGGGGTGTACCGATTACTCAGGCGTGGCCTTAGGTCCGGGCTAAGTCCCAACTACGAGGTGGGGGGAAGCGACGTGATGTGTACTATGTAAACGACCAGTTTCTAGGAGGACGGTCAAGGCGGGAGTCACGGCTAAATGGTAAATTCTATTATTGGTTATCTTGACGCAACCCGGTATTAGGTTTCTTTTAGGCAGATTAAGACATATCCGCCGGAGAGCAGCGCATGGCGCGAACTAACCCCTTTGCGTGGCGGAATGTATGGCCATCAACACATATATATGATGGGTGAGGAAACTTCTCGTTTGGTGGCATTGGGCGGCGATATTTGATTCCAGACTGGTCTGTTCTGTATGCATCATCCTCATCAATCGATGATAATTATTCTAACAATCTCCATTACTATATAGGTAATCGTGCACTGCCCTAAGAGTTCTGTTGGAGACGTTTTCCACTTTTAAAACTGGGTCAATCTCTGCAAGATGAGGATTCTTTCTTCAGCAGTCCTCCCGCTAGGAGTTATAGCCCTGCTACCCGCCGCGGCTCAGGTAATTGCCTCAAACTCAACGTACACAAATCCGATGCTGCCAGGATGGCACTCCGACCCAAGCTGCATCTTCGTAGCTGAGAAAGACAACTCTTTTTTCTGCACAACATCATCCTTTCTTACTTTCCCAGGAATGCCGATTTACACGAGCAAAGACCTTGTAAACTGGAGACTTGCTAGTCACGTTTTCAACAGAGCATCTCAGGTGCCACAGATTGGCAATACAACAATCCAAAATGCTGGTCTCTGGGCAGCAACTATCCGGTACCACGATGGGAAATTCTACGCAATAGTATCATATACACCGCAGTCACCTTTTATAGTTACTGGGTTTATTTTCACAGCGACAGATCCATTCGATGATAGTGCATGGAGCGATCCTCTGGTGATTCCCCTGATTGACATAGATGCGAATCTGTTTTGGGATGATGACGGAACGACATACCTCCAGTGCTCTGGCATCCATCAACAGACAATTGACCTTAACACTGGTTCACTTGGTCCAGCAGCCATCATATGGAATGGATTCACAAAATTCATTCCAGAGGCACCACGTATGTATAAGAGAGATGACTACTACTATCTTATGATTGCAGAAGGTGGAACAGAGCTGGGACATCATGAAGCTATCGCCCGTTCCAAGAGTATATGGGGTCCTTACGAGGGTTACTCGGGAAATCCTATCCTTACGAACACGAACACCACTGAGTATTTTCAAACTGTCGGGCACGCCGAGCTCTTTCAAGATGCCTCTGGTAATTGGTGGGGCAGCGCTCTTGCTACGAGATCTGGGCCTGCATGGAACAATTATCCGATGGGTCGTGAGACTGTCTTGTTTCCTGTGACATGGGAAGAAGGCGCCTGGCCTGTTCTCCAACCTGTCCGTGGTGAAATGAGCGGATGGCCGCTGCCGCTACCGACCCGGGCAGTACCCGGGAGCGGACCGTTTATTGAAGATCCAGATTTTATTGACTTCCCGCCAGACTCGGTGATTCCAGCACATTTTGTTTACTGGCGTTTCCCTCCCGAGGACGCTTTCGCAGTGTCCCCTCTAGGGCATCACAACACGCTTCGGCTGCGTCCTTCAAAGTCAAATCTTACATCTACCGATCCGATGAACACAACCCCAGAGTTGAGTTTGATAATGCGCGTACAGACAGATACTCTATTTAGCTTCAGCGTGGACGTTGTGACTTTCAACCCGACGGTACAAGAGGAGGAGGTTGGCGTAACGGCCTTCCTCACACAAACTCAGCACCTGGACTTGGGCATTGTACTCTTACCAACCAGTGACCAAGGATCAAAGGACGGGGCAAAGCTATCTCCACACTTACGGTTCCGCGTGACCAATGTGCCGAATCTCCCCAGTGACTTTCAGGGAAACATAACAACTTTTATCAAGGCACTTCCAGATGACTGGCTCAATGCACCTATCAGATTACACATCGATGCAGCCAACGAGACGCACTACATTCTCTCAGCCGCTTCATCCAGGGAGCCATGGAATAAGGAGGTCATGGGCATAGCACCAGCAACGATACTCAGTGGCGGCGATGGTAGATTTTCAGGTAAGAACAACGGCCTCTGTTATTTGTTTATGTGGGAGATATGTTTGATCTTCCATATTCAGAGCTCTCCATATCTTAAAATTATAGCAAATTCCTCCAACGACTAATTCTTCTTCAGGCACGCTTGTTGGGGTATATTCTACAACTAATGGCGGTGATGGTACAACAGAGGCCTATATCAGCAGATGGCGCTATCAAGGAAAAGGTCAGGATATCAACAACGGTACATTTGTACCATACAGTCCATTTACAGGCGTCATATGAGCTTGCACAATGTACACCTCGATTTTCTCCTGGTGCTCTCTGGCATACAGGAAATTCAATTTCTAGAGGGATTTTGCACGCTTTGAACACAGTTTATTGAGCAAATTGTCGAAATTGTGCGTTACGCAGTTGAAGGCCACGGGTTCTGGGTTATTAGTCTATCGGCATTTGTCATAGGTATAGTATCGGAAGATTTAATACAGGGTTCATTCCCACTATGTATTAAACTTTCTATGACTACACTCACCGAAGCTTATTGGCCATTATTTCAGTTGCAAGGTTCCAATGCGACTGTTTATGTGTAGGGGCTGGTGATGTTTCATATCGATATCGCACTGACTTGAGCATTTTTCTCACGGTGATGGCAAGGAGATATTGTGCCATACACACAGCACATCGCAGGATTGTTCACGCTAATTTACTACGGGAAAAGCCGCAAGCATAAATCTGCGTTACCTATTTAGCTTTTTCCAAGTAATCTAACTGATTTTTCAATCATAGATTATGCTAATATTCATATCCGCTAATACTTGACTCATATTTGTCAAAACCGCAAGCCGTCATCCCCTATGCCGTCGCATAATGTCGAGGTCTTCGTCAAGGCCCTATCGAGGTACGTCCTTCTGTTGAAACCACACCGAATAAGTCAATAACTAACAAGCCTCCTTATTTTTGTCTAGACTCCTAGGTTGGATATAGTAAGAACTACCCCATTAGTGTGAAAAATTATCAAATACATACATATAAAGCACCCTGCACTGGTCGCTCTCATTCTATCCACAGCTACTCAACAATATCTGTCACCGCTCAATCTACGGCCTAGATATCGAATATCCCACTATCAACACTCTCAGTTTTATCTGATACACTATTTACTGCCTTGGTTTCCTGTACTCGCCGCTGATCCTATCATTAGTTTGCGTTGATATATTGCAATTTAAAATATTCACAATTTTTGTATTTTGTAGAAATATTAGTCCTCAGGTGGGGTTAGTCTTTAGGTGGTAAGGACGGTAGAGGTAGACTACGGCCCACCGAACCCTAACTCTTATATACTACGGAGTAACAGCAGACTCAGCACGAGAAAGTCATGTATTTTCAGACTGCCAGATAATTCGTCGCCCAAGCAAAAGAGCAGGACTTGTAGAACCCACAAAAACACTTTTATAGATGCGTACAAGGACGACTAATCGATAAGCAGAACTTTCAATCACTCTCCCACCTCACGATCTACATTCCAGTGGAGCAACTTCTTCACAAAGTTCCATTGCCATGTTTTATGTCGAAGCTGGTTCCCCCAGAAGTAGAATGGGATGACACAGGCGAACACGGCAGCAGATATACCAGCCAAGGTACCAAACGTTCTGATGTATCCAGACTCATCAATCCACTGATCAACATAAAAGCTAAGCACGAATCCGAACAGTGCTGCACAGACGGCGTTAGCTTACAGGTTCCATTGTTACAAGGAAAAAAACAGGGGGGGAATCATTGTCCTCGAGGAGGCAAACCTTTGAAAACGGATTGAGTAACAATAACCTCGCCACCAATTGGATGATATGAATCCAGAATATACACAATGGCAATATTCGTTGATTGGACCGTGGTAAAGTTCACTATTAGGTCTTCCTTTAGTATTCAACGTCCTAAGAGATTTGAGAAGAAGAATGAATTTCTTACCCAGACCAATTCCGAAGACTGCACAGATCCAGTGAAGCTTCTTACCACAGCCTACTCCATACAGGATACAGGCCAATGGAGAGCTGATGAGGCTAACCAAGAGAGCAGGAAGCCGCATTTCAGGAGTTCTGATGCCACCGTTCCGCAACGTCAACTTATCGGCGATGAAATCAGTGAAATGGCCTCCCACAAATATGGCAACCAAGGAGCCAATGATGGAAGCAATGAACGTCAAACCAGATTGCCAGGTCTCAAATCCATATATTGCGGAGAACGCCGTCGAGAAATTGGCAGAGATGACAACAATCATGCCAATGGTTACGGAACTGATCAGTGTGGCCCAGAACACCGCTGGAAGAGCAAGCGCGAAGATTGGTCGCACAGCAAGCTTAAATAATGACTCGTCCGTGTACGTTGTAGTGAATATACGCAGAGACTGTGTATAGGATTGCCTTTGAGGCACTGGCGCGACGTTCTCTTCAACTTTCGTCTCGGAAACCTTGGGAGAATCTTCGACTGCTTCAACATGATGCGTTGCATCGGCTGTGATTTGTCTCTTATAACTTGTCTCAGGGAAAGTGAAAATAACCAACATCGTGGTCACTCCAACAAGGGCGACACAAAGCCAATAAATCACGCGCCAGCTGTTATGTATGGTGATCAAGCCCGATATAACCACACCAGCGCCAACACCACATGACAGAGCACAAGTATAGATGCTAGAGTTTTAGTCGTTAGCTCTGATAGAAAATAAGATAATTACTACTTACACCATCACTGTTCCTCGCTGGTGAAGGAAGAACATATCGGTCAAGGTGAGAGGCGCCACAATCTCTGGAGCACCACATGCAGTACCCAAGATGATTCTGGCTGCTAGCTCACTGCCAAAACTTTCCGCTACGCCACACCAAATGCAGGAGACAAGAAAGACCACGAAAGATAGCACGTAAACTGGTCTTTTTCCATACTTGATCGCCAACGGAACCCAAAAAAGGTTTCCGACTCCGATCATCAGCGCAGCAGCCGTCTGAAAATACGAGGCTTTCGATGAAATATCGTTCGCGAGGTGTGGGCCATTGCCGAAAAATGAGATCGCAATGGACACAAGAGCTACTAATGGCCCTACAGCCGCAAAATTGACGAGGAATATGCCAAAGGAGACGAGACCGAGAATGTAATATTTTCGCGCGTTCGACCTGGGATGGCTTTAAGTCAGTTCCAGGCATGTTGTATCCTTAGATTTAGAGAGCCTACCAGTTCAAAGGATCATTCGGATTGTTAGAAGGAGTTGGAACGAGGATCACCTCATTGGTTACCTCATGACGGAGCTGGACTGTGCCAAGGCTTCGGGTCGAAAGCTTTTCCATGATGGCGGATGCTCTAAGTTATCTCTGCTTTACAAGTCAAGCGTGTGACAATGACGAGAAAAATGAATGCATACATAGATACTATGTTGCATATTAAATGAGCCATCGGCGGCTTTAAGATCAGAAAGGGGGAATCTGGCCTACCGTAGCTGTTGAGAAGCTCCCTCCACTTCCCGAATAGAAAAGGGAACTTTTCGGCATTCCGCATACTGAGTTTACTCGAGTATACTCAGTCTTCACCATGTGACACATGTAGATACTACGTTCGACTAGATTCCTCAGTATATCTCCCATATCTCACCGCCATGCTATAGTATGTCACGTTTTACTATCTACTCGACTGCGCAACGTATCTACCTAGGTAGACATTACACACTACATAGAAACTACTCGTAGCATGTAAGTAACAAACAGTTCTGTGCTATGCTGGCATCTAATTATAAAAATATCTACTGCATCTACAGCACTGATGGTCAAGACTTCGAGGACTGTGGGCTTCATCCTTACACTTGAGCAAGATGAGGCCAACTAATTCTAAAACTAAATCCAAGAATAAATTGAACAAAACTTAATCGCTATTTGCTACGATAATTGCTTCTCTATACTCTATCTGCGCGGGATGATGATGTCTGGCGCTCCAATCACTGTCTGCGTTGTCTCTGCCCGGTTGCCAAATATATCTCCTCCGTACTGCTCAATGAAAGAATGAGCGTTATCTTCATTCTCAAAGCCAAATGTTTCAAGCGCTTTGTAGTTGAGCCATGACCCACCAGAGAATTGAGTGTCGTGGAAGAAGTTCTCTGTATTTGGAGTTACGTCTCGCCATAGAATGTAAGTGTCTGGCCCACTGTCAGACGCTGAAAGTTTCTCTATTTTCGTGGCTCGGTCTGCAAACCACATCGGGGAGAATTCATCCAAAGGATTATCTCTTTTGTGATAGATAAGGCACTGGACAGGGTCGACCTTGGACTTATCATCCTTATGCTTCGAAATGTTATGCACCTTCGTCATAATACACCCTTCCTGGTCAAGCCGGCAAAATATATGCTTGCCAGCATTTTCACGGTAACCTGGGTCTTTAAATCCAGCATGGATGATAAACAAACTCGGCCAGGTAAGACAAGTCACGTAGTCCCATTGTGGATGTTCGGTTCCTTGCACTGTGGATTTGGAATTGCGTAGTTGGACGTATTGGTGAATGACGGGCATAATTTCGTTGCCCTTTCGAGTCATGTCGGCGTGAACGTGCTTGTATTCATGCTCAAATCGTTCTGAAGTCCATTCCGGAATACGAGTAACTGATATGAACCACGTTACCTCGCCACGCGTGTCGAAGAAGTTGTCAGATGTACTACTTAGACTGAAGTCCGAAAGGCCAACCCGGGTCTTGGTGATAATATCTTTTGGGTCGTTCAACTTAGCAAAAGTTTGTTCCCTCTCCTTGACGTGTTCTGCCTCTTGTGAAAAAAGCCTCAGCAAGTTACTGGTGCTTATCGGGCTGGTTCGTTCCCGGAAAATCCGCTGCCTTGTTTGAGCGTAGGATGTAAGAAGATTAGGACTGGCTTCTTGCTTTATCACCTTTCCTAAAGCGATAGCGAGATGGGCAGCATCAAGTAGACCAGTAGTGAGTCCCAGACCACCAACAGGATTTGTGAGCTATTAGTGAAGGATTTGGTCAGCAGTGATCCGGTTGTTAAAAAAAAAAAAAACGAGACTCAAACTTACGTGCGCTGCATCTCCAGCCAAGAGAACATTTCCTTCCTGGAATCGAGTTGCACATCGCTGATGAACAATATATGGCGCCATTGCTTCGTACTGAATCTCACTTGTATCGCCTGGAAGAATGCGCCGCAACCGATCTTTGACTAACTGTATGGTAGCTTCATCGACTGAAGTCAGCTTCTGCGTTGCTGACTTCTTGACACCTGTTGCAAATCGCCAACTTGTTCCCCTGCCGCGTTTTACGACAATACCCCAGTCAACTGGATCGACAATGAAATTGGCTGCCTTCCATCCCGAGGCACGCAAATCGTACCGGAAATTGACAGCCACGAACTGAAACGATTCGAATGTGTATCCCTCTAGGTTGATATCAAGGTTCTTTCTCACAGCACTATGCCCGCCGTCCGCTCCGACCAAATAACGACAGGTACGTTCTGTTTCGTGATCGTTGAGCTTGTTCTTAGTCCAATATACAACGGACCCGTCAACTTGCTTCAATCTTTGGAACGCCTCATTGAATATTATTTCAGCAAAGCCTGTTTCTAAGATTTTGCCCCTCAAAATCTCTCCAAGTTCCGGCTGGGAGAGACACACAGCAAAGGTCGAGTCATTCGGAGGAGGGTCGATGCCAGCCAAAAGATCCCCGTCAGCATTTCTCCAATCGCATCCATCTGCGTTCTTTTCACCGGCAGCGATTACATCTTCGATAATACCTACTTTTGCAAATTCCTCCAATACCGGAGGAAAATATCTTTGCATGTTATCGTTAGCTAAGACTTTGATGTGAAAAGGGAGACGCATTGGAACACTTACGCAACGGCTCGGGGGGATTGGTCAATTCCTTCACCTGCTTCGATCACGATAACGTGAATCTTCCTCTGCGCAAGCAGCAGGGCGGTAAAGAGACCAACGGGGCCTGCGCCGATTACCGCTACTGACTTTTCCATCGATGCCTTGACAATCAAAAAATCAGGTCAGTACTTGTATCTTCGTTTCTGGTCACTGGGATTGCGATAATCACATACCATCTATTCGTTTCTTTTCTCGCAAACCAGTAATCTGCACTTGAGTAAGGTTGATAAGTAACGTTTAACCTGTCAAACACAAATACATCAGATGACAAGTTTATACACCAGATGTCCAAAGCAGGTGGTCATCGGAATGCCGTTCGGGATGTGGGCACAAAGTGAAATGAATACAAACCCCTTCTATCAGCCGGCAAAATACCAGTGATTCAGGGCGGGGAACGCTTTAGGTGGATCTGCTTTTCCCCAGAATAACGAAGGTCTCCCCAGCCCCAAGTGTGGGAGGTTTCGGCATTCCGGACAATGAAAGATCAGGGGAAACAGCAATGTCCTCCTTACAGCGTCATGAACTCTAGCGTTTGCGTCGGAAGTGGAACTTTGACGTTCATGAGCCACTACGGCATAGGATGAAATGAAGAATATCACTTTCGCCCGCTCTAAAATCCGCGGTTATAAAGCACGCTGTACCTACCATCGAAAAGCAGTCCTAGGTGCATCAAAACTGCTGGCATCTCCAATACCAATATGAAGAAAGCATCTCTTATCCTATCTTTTCTTTCGGCAGCATCTGCATCGATCGTCGTTGGCGATCCAAGTGACACCATCCCGGCGTCACAATGGGCTTCTGACAACGCCATCAAAGCTAATTACGACGTTCCAGTCATTTACTACCAGACAAATGCCGACACGGCTCCATACATTGTCAAGGATCGCCAGCACAAGTCTTACCAAAACGAAGTCTTGCAAACCGAAAGCAATGATACAAGCGTGGTCATTGCTACGAACGGATCCACTGTCGATCTTATCGATACGAAAATCATCAAGTTCGGTTATTCCAGTGACCTGATTCAGGCCAGTTTCTTTGGTTTGAATGCCGCTGTCCTTGTGGCTAATAAAAGTGAGGTGTACATTTCAGATGTCAACATTACCAGTCACAATGGAGCCGCCAATGTCTACGCCTATGGCTCGGATACTGTCGTTTACATTGACAATCTGTGGATGTATAGCTCAGGACCTGTATCTCATGGCTTATACGCGAGTGGCAACGGCACGATCAAAGCGAAAAATGTCTGCACTTACAGTGGTGGCAATCGCTGCTCGTCGTTTTCCGGTGACAACCCAGCAGGATATTTGTACATTGATGATGCAGTGGCCCACACATCGGGGATTGGATCTGCAATAGGATTTGTTTTGGGAGAGATGAATCTCACAAATGTTGTTGGTTCTGCCGATAAATCACCTGCGTTTTTCAGTATCGGTGATGCACACGGATCTTGTACCAATTGCGAATTGGAAGCAGGGCTTCTTGCAGGCCTTGTCATCTTCGGCTTGAGTGAAGGCTCTGGCGTCAACCTCTTCCACCTAGACCACAGCAAGGTGACAGTTACTGATGAGACCGCCCCTGCTCTTTGGTTCGGGGGTATCACTGCAGAAGTTTACCTGAGACATACGGAATTCGTCACGGAGTCCAATATACTAGCAGTCGCAAATTACTCAACCATCACCCAGGAGTTCAATTTCTATGCGGGATACGATGATGACCCAACCGCAATTAGCGCGGCCCATGCGCAGGTATATGTAGAGCATAGCACTTTAACTGGCGATCTCATTGCCTACAACGGAAGTACATTGGGTATACACTTTACCGACCACTCATACTGGACAGGCAAGGGTTCCGTTGGATATGGAGTCGCTCACCTGGGGGTGTCTTTGGATGCGTCTAGCACTTGGAATGTCACAGGGAACACTTCGCTACAAAACCTTACCAACGCTGATACTACATTTTCAAACGTTATAAGCAATGGGTTTTCAATCAAATACAATTCCAGTGCGCCAGCCAACAGCGCCTTGAGGGGTAAAACAATCAAGCTTCAAGGAGGAGGCAGGGTTTCCCCAATATCCACAAAGTGAGACTTAAGTTCCTCTTGAATGAAACACCGAACCGGGTCGTATGGCGGCAGTGGAGTTTGTGTATAGTATCGTCCTTGAGGTTCGTTTATTTGTATTACGGGTTGTTATTGAACAAAGCACCCGCAACTCAGCGAATAGAAAAGACATCATAAAACGTTGTACCCAGGTCGACAATGAAAGCCATTATTTACTGTCAAAACCAGCTATTCTAAAACTAATCATAGCACTTTCGTGTATTTTTATTGAGAGTCTACTACTAGGCAATATCCTGATACTCAGAATATGTAGCCTGGCGCAGTACAGCATTGGTAATAAATCCTAATAAAGAGATCCATTTGAATTCGTCATTGCTGTTAGTGTTAGGATGATTTGATTAGTTAGCTTGCAGTGAGGGCACCGAGCCGTAGCCCTGACGGCGCGGCAGTAGCATTTCATCTCAACATTAGACGTCGGACTGGATATGGAAAAGTGCCTCGTGTAAAAGTCTCATAGATCGCTAGAGCACCTTATTTCCTCCTCTTTATTCTTAGTATTACCCATCGGCAAGGTATGAGAGCTAGAATAGCGTATTCGAATCCGGCAAACTGACAAGTATTACATCCACTCGATGTTAATTATGACCAAATCGCCTCTCTGGGCAATCAATAAGCTCCATATAATACTAGCAATTAGGATGGGTCTTTAGGTAAACTGAGTTCTGAGTGGAGAGAACAGGCTTCAGTGGTTTAATCGATATTCAGCTTGGAACATTTCGTACTAGCTATCAAAACCGAGGATTATCCTAGTGAACCATATCCTCGCATTCCCTGTATAAGAGTGAACCAATAATTGCCCACTCCTATACATATCAACGTCTCCTACAACCAAGCCGATGTCATATTTGGCCCATTGAGATAGACATTGAGCTGCATGGCCTGAAGCTCGTCATTGTAGTACTGGAGCACCTCCATGTTCTCACCTGTAGCTTCAGTGGGAGCCAATAGCGATAAATTGCCCTGCGCTTTCACCGTATCATACCATACTACTTGCGCTTCCTGCGCACTCGTCATGGAGTCTGGAATAAAAGTCGAGATATTGCCGATATACGGATAGACCTTCCCCGGAACCATGCCGCTGGTTATGACAAAACCTAGTTCCTCGTCGACGACCAGATTTGCTCTCGCGTTGGCATCACCGGGTCTGGTAGAGGGCCAACTGCAACTAAGGGGGTCACTCGAGTCGTTTCCCCATGTCCCAGTATCAACGACTTTCCAACCAACCTCAGTGAATTGGCAGCTATCGCTCACGTTGACCGTGAGATCGTTGGAAGGATCGAAGAGAGCCTCGCCAAGGTTTTCCAAGGTTTTCCGGCTCGCCTTCTTTCGATTAGCCGGCGGTGACATCAAAATCTTGTAGTTCGCCGCAAGTTGTGCAGCGGAGAAGGCGAAGCCATCATCACCGCGGGAGCGGTTGATGAATAGCTCCAGCTCGGTGATGCGTCCGTCGAGCCCGTCCACTTTAACTCGGCCGTGAAGAATTGATTCGGTTTTGTCATTGCCTTCACTGATATCTAAGACAAAGTACGCAGAATCATTTGTGGTGTCAATGGCCAGCAGGCTAGGGGATTCTGCTTTGGTGATGGTGCGCCACGTGGTCGACATGGTAACCGATACAGGGTGCGAGTTCTCAGTCATCTTGTACACGGTAGCCAGCGGTAGGCTGGATGAATCATGCGCCACTATGGAATCCAGGAGCTGTTTGACAATGCTCGCCAAGTATTCACGAGGATTGCCACCATGGTTTGACGTCTTCTCAATGGACGAAGTGGGCGCTGGCGTCGCCATTGCTAAGCCCAGCGAGAAGCCAAGAAATATGAGTGGACTTGGGATGTGCATCTTGAATTATTCCCCGAAGTAAAGCGATATTTCCGCTACCAAAAAAAAAGTCACAATATGACTCATGAATGGACTGTCTTGCAGATGTACCAGCTGCAAAAACCAGCACTTTACATCTCACTTCGTAGCTTTATTTATCATTCATTAACGTACACCGATATCACATCGTGTGTACATCAAAACAGATCTATTCTCTGAGCTCTCTGTCGGCTCCACGCATCATGGAAATTCGGTATGACAACAATATTGACACACGCGTTGCCGGGATGATATTCACGCTTAGCTCCAGGTCGGTACGGTACTAGACTACGGAATGCCGTCGTGCAGCACAGATTCTGGCCAGTGATACGTCGGCTCCACATAGGAAAACGCGGGGGAATTTGGGGAGGTATAATCCTTCCCCTGAATCCCCTCATATTCTCTGGAGCGAATGTGGTCGCCTGAGTGAGGGCATCACTAGCGATCTGCCTCTCATTAATATCACCATGGCCACTTCTTTTGATACAGCGCCATTAAAGGTCCCCTTCAAATACCCTTCACCATCATCCCCGAACAAACACTCGCCGGAAAGGTCGCCATCGTCAGCGGCTCAAGCTCGGGCATCGGCGCAGGAATCGTCCATGAGCTGAGTGCTCGCGGTGCATCTATGGTCATCAATTTTCCTTTCCCCCATCTAGAAGCTGAGGCGCATACCTTGATGTTATCTCTGCCATCCCCTGCTATACTAGTTGAAGCTGAATGTTGACTGTCTTAGTATTTAATAAATTAGTTCATGTGTAGTGTTGTAATTGGGCAAGATTATTGAGATTATTGTGAATTGCGCGGGGTTAGCTATTATTAAGCCCTTTGAAGAGTAGATATTAGCTGACCGGGACCTGCTAGTTAATGTGAATGGACGCGGTAAGTTTCTCTTGACGCAAGTAAGTCTTCCACATTAATGAGAGGCAGTAGGAGGATTGTAAATATTGTGAGCATATGTGCTAGAGGGCCGCCCCTGAGCCAGACTGTATATGTGGGTATGAAAGGAATGTGTGATTTATTTACCAAGCGTTGGTTAGTAGGTACTATTTTATATAAGGATTTTATTGCTATTCTAAGATTGTTATAATAGGGTGAGGGAGCTACCTCCCAACTATGGCTGCACAGTCAACGCCGTCAGCCCTGGTCTAACCATGATTGAGGGATTCACGCCGCTGGAGAGGAATAGATGAAAATTCTTCAGCCAATTACGGTATTGATTAGACACTAGTTGGTGGGCGAATGGCAGATCCAAGTGAGATTGCATTTGCTGTTGCTTTCTTGTGCGAGGAGCCGGCATGGTGCATTAATGGAACGCATATTGTCGCGTCAGGATGGTTGTTCATAGACTGAGGCTATCTTTAAAAGATATATTTTTCCCTTTCAAGAGATCAGGAGTATGTCAGAAACTTTTTTTTTGTACAGACGGTGGTGGTGGTGGTGGTTTCATTTACCCTGACCTATCGCATAGCGATTTGCAGGCTACCACAGCTATGACTATCCGTGTCTAACTATTTTGATGTTCCACTGCATACAGACGAAATTGGTGCCTCGTGGTGGCCTGTGTTATTCCAATTGACTTGCATCTCCTGTTCGCGCTCTTACCGGCACGCGACTGTAGACCTTCCCAACGCCTCCGCAAAATCTAATACCGCGTCCGAGACTTCTTTACTGTCCCCTCCTAACATAGATGATATCCTGTTGAAGCTGTTCCCGATTTTCTCTCGTAGTTTCCGTCGTAGTCCTTGCAGCCGAGTGTAGTGGACGAGCACGTGGACTACCGTCCCCTTTGCGCCACAGACGCATTTATTGTCATCCCGGAACTGATGAAGTTTGGCGTGCGTTGCGAGCCACGAGTGAATGTTCTATCTTAGAAGGAACAAGCGTTTCAGGAAAGTTTCGTTAAGACGAAACAATTTATTTTGAATCTGTTCCACAAACAGATAGAGGCCGGGGGAGAGATCTACTGGATTCCCTTGCTACATACCTTACTGAACATAGGGATGGTTAGGGGAGCGGTGTCAATGAGGCAACATAGTTATAGTATATTCGGAAGAGCAAACCTGACATCGTCTAACATAAACACCAACGCTGAAACGCACACAAATGCAAACTCATATCTTCCATAAGGGACACATTGCCGGCTCTGCGAGACATACTCATGCTTCGTACTCGTACCGTATTCAAAGGAAACAATCATATCAACTCATCACTCCCACACGCCGCACTCTCCTCAACAATCTTCCTAACCCTCCCCTCCTCAAACGCCAGCCCTTTTCCATCACATTTCGTAATCTTTTTAATTGTTCACAGACATCCCCAATATCAATCCTAGTAATCTCTCCCCCGTCTCGGCACCGAGGACAATTCGATGCGGTAAATTCCCCGTCCTGAAATCTGCTGCATATTCCGTGCGTACGTCTAGTTGGACCCATTTCCCGGGTCCGTTTATCGTTGATTTTTCCGTTTCCTCGTCCTCCATTCTCGAGGAATTGCCATCGTGTACGTTCTCAGCGCTCGACGATGTGCCACGGAGTATGTCGTTTTCGGTAGTGACTTTTGCTAACTCTCATTTGAGGTGTTCGTTGTCGGCGTGAAGGGCCATGGATTGAGCTTGAAGGCCGGTTAGTTTCGGCTCAAGTTCTCGGATGCGACCCCCTCATTTCTTGCCCCTTTAGGATATTGGGGCCAGATTGGCTTGATAATCAATGCAGCCTCGTCGCAGCTCTTAGAATAAGTATTAGGATTTTAGTATTTATAAATCGTCATCGTCGGTTCAATGTCGTTGAGTAGCTTTTTGAGTGATCAGGGCGTCGGAATCTGAATAAAAGCCGAGCCACAGGTATTGAGGCACATCTAGGCGCTCTTCATATTAATCTTGATTCAAAGGGCATTAGCTTATCGAATATCCTTGCAATTTAGAATGTTTTTCACCCTGAATCTTTCGGCCAATGAGGCTTCGAACTTGCATCGTTCATGGAGAGATCCGCCTTATGCATTGTCATCCTCATCACTTTAACGACCTAGGTACCTTGTAAAGTCCCCGATCTCCCATGTTCTTGAAGCTTGATATGCCTGAGCGTGTGATGATCAGCGTTCCATATGTCAGTAGCACGGACCAGTCGTGTCATTTCTAACCCCGACGATGAGATGTAAAGAAGCCTTGAAAAAGATCAAGGTATAAAAGCCTTGTCCTTTCCACTAAGAAGTGCAGAAAATAAGAGCGAATCAACCAGATCAGTATCATAAACTGTAGAATAAGTTGACACAGGACCTCGAAGACCCTAAGATCAGATCTGATACCTCTTGACCATATCTCGATCGACATGGCAGGGATTCTCTCCTTCCTGACGCTTGCCTCGGTACCACTGGCGGGTCCACATAAACGAGTTCGTATAGCCCACGTATTCAGTACTTTGAACAGTCTCTAATATCAATTCTCTACAGTTGGAAAACACTCTTGGTGTCCAATATGGCATCAACGCCGATTCCATGATCAGCTACGATGGCGTTTATTTTGGCTACGCTCCCAACTACGATCCCCTGGTGACGATGGCGGATCTGACTGCAGCCACGGGACAGAAGGGTGCTACGTGAGTGAACCTTCCTAATCAAAGAAAATTTACAATTCTAACTGACTGCGACGTAGCTACAACGTGTACTCCCAACTTACCTCATCCAACGTCGACAGCGGCTCCTATGATGGCAATGACCAGTACAATGTGGACGACATCATCTCTTCCGGAGCGGTTCTTATTGCTTCCTTGATGACCTCCATTGACTGGACAGATGTTAGCACGGGATTGTGTGAGTCTGTGGCTTCCTACTTTGAAGGTACCTTTACCAGCAAGGGGGTTACTGTCTGGCTGCGATTTGCCCATGAAATGAACTACTATGCCGACTCCGGCACTTATCCTGGTGGAAGTAAGTTGGTCCAACTATCTATCGTTGAGACTAGTCAAGAGGCTTGTTGGTTGCTAATGATTTGATACAGAAAACTACAACGAGTTCATGACTGCCTGGCAGAACATGTACAATGCCACCTCCAGCAACGACAAGATCTACATGTACTGGTCTCCCAATGATGATATCTCCTCCGAACCCGCTGCTCCCTGGTGGCCCGGCAAAGAGTACGTTGATATTGTGGGCATGGACTACTACCCCAATGCCGACCAAGGAATTCCCGACTTCGCAACCGCTTATGGAGCTTTCTACGATACCTATGCCGCCGCCAACGGACTTCCATTCGCCATTGGTGAGACTGGTATTCAGACCTCCAGCGGAGGATCTGCTACTACAGCCCAAAAGGAAGAGTGGCTAAAAAACATTATAAACCCTGCCGATGGTCTTGGTAATTACTCCGAGTACTACATGAGCTGCACTTGGTTTGAGTATGGCCCTCCTGCCAACAGCATCGACTCCTATGTCGTCTATGGCCAGGGTAGCACTGTTGTTGATGAGACTATTGCCAATACTGAGGTTGGATCGGCTTAAGTGTCAAAATATTAATGACGGACCTCGGAGTACCACAACTTGTATACTCCGGAGCTTACTAACTGATAAAAGAAAACAGTTGGAACAATAACCAGAAAAGTATATTCAGGAGTATGAGTTTTCGGGTACATAGTCTATCATACATACGTAGTGAGATTGTGAGAAATTAATTATATTTGATTGAACATCAATAGCCTCTTGAACAATATGACGAACCCATACCATGTGCATGGAAGAGAATTCTGCAATACAACTATCGACCATAGAAAGTCATGTATGAAATCATCGTTGACCATCAATTTTATGAAGAACACATAATGTCGATACGTGGCTAATATGCCTGATCCGGGCCTATCGATGGATGTTTCACAGCTTTCGGATTTACCACGGTGTAGAAAAGCTACTTATTCATGTATGACTTAGGTAGCTCTTATCAATCAATCACATAAGTAGATATATGGAAATTCTTTTCAAGCTATCGGATTGTGATATGAATTAGATGCTTGCCCAAACTGGCCACAATGTCAAATGTGCAGCTGAGCAACGACTATTGTCCAAGTTGCTTTACATCTATGGTAAGCTGAGGAAGTACTCCAACATGCGAGGGTAGTTTGGTGTTCCAAGACCCGTGACAGGGTCCCAGCCCTCCGATGCTTGGAAGCCCCCAGAGCCGCAGTTGGGGTCTGGAAGAAGACATGATTGTTAGCAAAGCGAACTGAAGATCGTTAATCTTTTCCGAACAGAATGAGGGTACTTACTCGAACCGTTGGTGATGTCGTTCAAGACAGAGGGGTCTATTGTGTTCGGTTAGCGAAGTTGCTCTTATTCTTCAAATGATATCGACGAAAGTGACTTACTAGCATATAATGCAGGATTGATAAACCCAATCGGCCCCTTGCCCACAGCGGTACGCTCCTCGTTGAGCAAAGTGACTACAGCACCAAAGATAGGCGATGCCAAAGATGTACCGAAGAAAGTTCCTTGTGTTTGGTTCACGTACGTGAGCAAAAAGGCACCGTTTGCAGAGACGTCTGGGTATCCGCGGCCCTTGCGGTTGTAGACACCACCATTCTCACCGATGTTAGTCGCATCATCGTTGATTTCATAGTACGGCAATTTCTGGTATGCCAAATCCTTCTTGAGATATTCGGCGACAGCCTCGGCTTGGAAAGAAGCTGGTTCGAAGAAGTTGGAGAAACCACCACCGGTTGCAAAGAAGTCGTAAGGTGGGTCAGTTGGACCAGCTCCAGTGGCGATGTTGAAAGCAGTCAAGTTGACTTGCATGGCTGATTCGGCGTCGTAGACGGTATCGTTCGGGTATAGTCTTGTGGCGCCTACTACTGTAATGTAGGGGCACCCAGAAGGATAGTCGGGGTTGTAAATGGTTCCGTTCTGAGTATCAGAACTGAGACAGCCAAATTCGTTATCGTTACTACCGGGGAAACTGGCTACACCGTAGTCACCGCTGGCAACGAGAATGGTATGGCCTTGAAGTCCTAATTTCAGGATTTCCGAGCATTGTCTTTCCAAATATGCTTTCGGGAAATAGACCTCTGCTTCACCGTAGGAAATGGAGACGACCCGAGTTAGATTGTACGTGCCACATTCCCTTTGCCCTGTGTAGCCGCCGGCGAGAGAATCGGGGTAAGATGCATCGATTCCGGGGCTGTCTCCGGTGATACCGTAAGCCGAGTAATCGCAATAGCTTCCATCGACACTGTCAAGGAACGTGTTGAGGAACCCATCTTCTCCAGTCTGCCCGGAGGAGTTTGGTAGATCATCCACTTGATAAACGGTAACAGATTGTGGATAAATCAAGGAAATAGCCAGATCAAGATCGATATCGGACTCTCCACCGTTGCGCTCATCAGACGGCGCAACCGGTGCCGTGCCTCCATCAACAGAGACCACGTTCGGCTTGGTGCCAGTTGGAACATTGGTCGCAAAGTTTTGGAAAAAGAGAGTAATATCTTCTTGAGAGAATGAATCATAGGTTTCGTACAGACCCATGACATTTTCTGGTTGGCTGTATTTTGCGTTGGGAAGATCGTATAGAGCCTTGATGCAGGTAGGGGTGATGTTGACACCGCAGTTCTGGAGGGCAGGAGGCAGTCCCCTGGCTGCTGGTGGAAGCGCCCAGCCAGGATAATGTGGTGGCTTTACGTGCGGTACATGGGGGTGACTTGGATGAGATGCGGCGGATACGCTGCGCCTCTGATTCAATTGTCTCTTTTTCATGGGCGCAGAAAGCTTCACTCCGGGTTTGATGTAGTCCACATGTCCGGAAACGTGAGTGGGAAGATAGTATTCCTCACAACCAATTCGGACATCGCCGTTGGGGCTCTCGAGCTCGTAGAAGTGTGTTCCCAATAAGCTCTCGGCATGCTTAGCAGGCATGTCGATTGCAAGCCATCCTTTGTTTTCATAGTGCATGATATCATCTTCGCCAAAAAGCCCGGAGCCAAGGAGCCAGTTCTTGACGGCGTCAACGGTCTCTTCAGCTGGAGCGAATATTGAGTGGACTTCCTCTTTTGTGAGATGCTTTCCGTATTTCTCAGAAGAAGGATGAGAGACTTCCATCAGTCTTTCATAGCCGGTGTGCAAATTGCTCTGTTTCAAACCAATGCGAACAGGAATGATTGAATCGCCGTCAATGCGCTGTTTGGTGTCTGGAAAAGGAATATCTCTCTTCTCATGGAGTACATGGCTCAATGAAGCAGCCAAGGCTCCTGAGAACACCGAAGTGTGGATGAGAAGGTACTGCAACAGCATACTTGTTATCTTGTAGGTAAACAAGTACGAATAAAGACAAACGACCCTAGCGACCTTTAGGAACACTTCGGATTCCGTTTTCAATCAGCTTTTGAAGCTACCTAGGTAAAGAAAGAGAGAAAAGGAGAACGCAACAAAGAGTTGGGGTGGGCACATAACGTAATTTATATGCGTAGGAATTTTTCCCACCTGAATAAAAACAGCGATCATCATCCTAGTCGAAAGTGAGGTGCTCTGATAAGGAGCATCCTACAGGTTGAACTTATCAGAGATCCTTGTATGACTCCTTCCTATATGGCTCTAGTACGATGAAACCCTAACAAACGCTATCAACTAGCTTGGCTGCAGGAAGGATAGTCTAAATGCAAACTGGGAATAAGCACGGTATAAATCAGGCTAGACGATGCGTTAGTAGATGAAGATAGATTAAACAAAATACTTGTACTTGTATGCAAACAAAAACATGTTTGGATGTTAGGGTACAACAATCCTGTTCTCCGGGAATAACTACGCGACATCTGGAGAGTGAACTAAGACAAACGATGTCTTGGACGTGTCTAATCTCGAGGCTCGCTTTTATGTACGTACATGCGACCATTCAGCCAAGGCTGCTAAGCTTTATCAATTGGCCGCTTAATTAAATGAAGCTTTTTAGATCATAAACTAAAACGCCATGCCCCATCCTTCATCACCTGGTTGTTGTACCTCAGTGAGGTTTCTAAGCAATTAAATTCATCGAGATAGTATTTTGCCTTTAATTTGAGCAGTACGTACTATTGATTTACTCGTTACAGACAAGTGAATGTACGTAAATTTGCCCAAAGGGAGAACGTTCCATGTTTACCTCGGCTCAAATCATGTCGGACAGTAATTGAATTAATTCGACAAACAAGTGAATTTCAATTTCCACCGACTTATTCAACTAGTAAATGACGCATATACACCGATATAGCATAGAAGTCACTAACAGAGTTATAGATCGAACGGTCAAAAAATCACCGACAATCCTTCGATTCCCGAAAAAGACATGCAGTTACTTATGCGCTTGCGCCTGTCTCCTTTTTGCCATCTCGGCATCATACGTATCCAGCACAGCTTTGAGTGACTCCTTCGTAGTCATACGCTCGTACCAATCCTTTGCATGCGGGAAGGCATTCATGTCAAATCCATCTTCAGCATGGGTCGCAGCCGCAATTTTTTGCCAGGAGATGAACGCGACATCCGCGAATGAGAATTTGTTTCCGACAAGCCAGGGGCCGTCTTTGATGTCGTCTTTGTGAGCTTCCTTTTGCTCGCCTAGCCACTTGTCGAGAACGCCGGTGACGCGCTTGATTTCGTTGACGTATCGCTCAACGGCGGAGGGGATTTTTTCTTGATGGAAAGTCTTGAACCAATACGCCTGGCCATAGTAAGGACCCTGACCGGTCGTCTGCAAATACAAAAAGGAGCGAGCAAGTTGAGCTTCTGCACTTCCGGGAGTGAAACTGAACTTGCGCGGCTCTTCGGTGTCGTATCGTTCAATCAGATACTCGATGATAGCGCCACTTTCCCAGATGGTGAAGTTAGTGTTTGGATCGTGGATGGACGGAAGCCGGCCATTGGGATTGATTGCTTCGTATTCGGGGGCCTTGAGTTGATTCATAGGAATTAGGATGCTCTCAAAGGGGAGTTTGAGAGCGGTCAGTATCAGGCCGACTTTCAGGGGGTTGGGGCCGAGGACACCTCCGTAGAGCTTGATGGGTAGGAGTTTTGCTGCCATTTCGGGAGAAGTTCAATTTGACTTTTGGTCTGAAGATGTTTTCCAAATAGCTTGAGGTTATCCGGGCAATGAGAGTCAAACATCTTGTCCGACGTCTCTGAGGCTTCTTATACCTGGGTAAGGTCCCTTCGATGGCTATGTCACACTGTCAGTACTATCATCGCAAATCCCAATAGCTTCATGTTGCTTTCTAAAAGCTGATTAATCCTTAATCCCACGTTTGAATTCCAAAATCTGCCAAGAGATGAAGGATGAATTCGACTAATGAAATCGTGATTTCTGCAGAAGCTAAGACAATTTCCCCAGCGCTTGGTCTCGCCTCGGCCTCTCGGCCCTCAGGAACGACCGATTTATTATTCAGATTTCCCCGATTCATCAACAGCGAAGAGTCGAAGACGAGCTACATCATCCAAACGTCAAGCATACAAGTCAAGATCTGCTATCCAAAAACACAATATGTGACCAATCCCAAGCATCTGAAAGGCTTGTCGTTGATCTGGATCTGCCTCCGACATGGATTTCGGAACATTTTCGTCCGGACTCCGTTGGAGTTTCTATTGGGCAAATCCGCGAAGTCCATTGTTTTAAGAAATACGATTGTCTAAGAATAATTTGGCATCCTGGGAGCTATGAGACGTAGCTGACAACAAGTTAACTATCGGCCAGGCACGAAAGCTGTTCTGCAAATATCTTTCATCGTACCGGAAGCCCTAATTCGCCGATTGAGAAGTGACAGCAAGCAATGTCGTCGCGGTACCCTAGAATATAAAACAGTCTTGACACATATGCTAGATATCCAGGGCCATACGTATACGAAGTGTTGAACTGGCTTTCATCGAACGGTGGGCTTGGAATGGACTCTCGAGCTATGTTAGCCAGTTAGGGCTTCTTGGGCTTTGTATCAAAAAAGTTAGGTATGATGATTAGGGCTAATCCGGGGCAAAGATATCTTAAAAAAGGCGCGCCTAAGGCTATCATGTTAGAACCTGGAATCTTTGCATCGTACATCAAAGTCAATGCATCCAAAACACCTCAAGCTAGACGCTGTATTCGCCAGATACCCGCGAGACACCTATGGTACGTATATACCTACGACCCACGGTTTGGTCAATGCCGCTTTGATATGGTACCGTACGATTTGAATGTTTCTGATCTAGGGTCAAAACTCGTAGAATGCTCTCATATTATCATGCTCGCTCCCTTTCGTAACTACATCTCTGTTTTTATTGGTATATCATTGCACTTCATCATCATCGTAACCTCAACCCGAACCAAACGCCATGCTCATGAAAAGTAAAGAACAGACAAAACAAACCACAAGGAGGAACAACGCACAGATCTGCTATTCAATGCGCGGAGGACTTCTGGAATGTCGCTCAGATGGACTCGAGCTTTGCCTAAAGAAACACAAGTCAGTCAAATTATAAATCCAATGAATCGCCGCCAGAGTGGAAAATACATACGATCTTCTTCGAACCCCCTCCTTCCTAAACCCCTCGATGATTTTCAACATCTCCCTCCTCCCCGAAGACGCATCAACCCTCTTCCCCGCCAAACTCATGCTAACTTTCTGATGCGAATTCGCCCTCAATATCCTATCCAACAACAAACACCGCATATTCAAACACACAAAAACCCCACAATCATTACTATTCTCCTGCTGCGGCGCATCCTCCAAATGCACAAATCGGATCGGGCAGTTTAGTAATACGCCTAGTTTCATGGTTATCGTGCCTGCTTCCATTCTGTTTCCGGGTGGGAGGGAGTCGTAGTGGAATGCGATACGGTCGACGATTGAGACTACAAGCAAAGACCAGTGGGTTCCGCCTTCGGCTTCGGTTACGTTTCGGCAGTCGTTTATGGGGAGGAAGACGTGGGTGGCTCTTGTGAAGTCCGGGAGGGCGTCGCGGAGGGTGCGCGGGTCGGAGGTTTGGAGGAGCATGAAGGACATGCTGGGGCGGAGGAGGATGATGTTGGCGTGCTCGAGTTTGGAGAGGTATTCGTGTTCGAGGTATCTACCATTACAAACAAGCGAGTCAATAATTTGGATAGAGAATGATGAGGGGGAGTGGGCGTACTCTTCCCAGAATGAGATCACGTTATCCGTTAACCAGTCATTTTTCAATGTCTGAATATCCTCGCGCATCACTATACCACGTTAGACCTAATCCCATATCACTGCATCGCGCGCAACTTACATCTAACATCATGATCTACATCCAGTCAATCACATCAGTCACGGCTTCAAACAGGTCAACCCCAAAGCAACACCTACAACTCAAATACGCATCATCAGGATGCAGCTATCCATCAACAACCCATCAATTAGCGACAAGACATGCCGAATATTCCGACAGTAGACAATCCACGTACAGTATCAGACCACCTCCCCATCATCTTTTTCTGAAGTTTGCCGAGTCCACTCTCGCGCATCTTCTGGGCCCGGGAAACGGCGGATGCGTCCTGGTCGTTTCGCTGTTTGTTGATAGTGCACAAAATGGAAGTATGTGTATGTATATTGGTTTCTGTGTGCTGGTGTTTCGGACAGATAGACGTGAATGTGCGGATTGGTGGTGTTGTATCGGGTATGCTGGTCGGTAGATACAGGTCGCGTGGGTATGGAGAGCTTCGACGAGGTTATGTATGCAAAGGTAGTCGTCAAACTTTTTCATAAGATGTCAAAGTCAGTATGTGCCTTATGCGAATAGAATAATGGGGATATTCACCTTCCTATAGACGATTCGTCGATGCGACGCCGTCTCGCTCAGTGGAGAATACACGCCGCCAGCGAATCGCAGCAGCTTATGTCGAAACAGAAAAGACAAGTCGAGAACTGGCAAATCAATAATTTAGCAAGTGCTTTCAATATTCACAATACAACTGCCTTGTCAAACGAAGGTAAGCGATAATCTGTCGAAGTGCGGTCGTCAGTGGCTCTCAGTCGTTCCTTTTTGAGTCCATCGCTTTAACTTTTGCCGCGACGTCACCAGGTGTGGCTGATCAATCGTGGCTGGGGGTTGCGGGGCCTTATCCCGTCTAACTGTGGCTAATGACTGAATCATACAATTTTATAGACTAACTCGTTTACGAGGTAATAAATTAACACATTTTGGTAGAGAATAGAACATAAATATCAACATTGTAACTGGGTATCTACACTACATGAATACATTGCCCGAACTAATCCTGAGAACACATCAATGACATGATGTTGTCCGTTGACAGGCAGAATGCTCTTTCAAGGGCAAAGAAGAGAAGGAAAGCAGATAACAGCAAATAAAAAAAAGTGTACAGTCGCCATGGCCAATAGACAGAGCTCTGGGTAATCTGTATAATAGAACATCAACCACCGAGCCCAACCTGTACACTGATACATCCGGTTCAACGCCGGCTTAAGTAATACAACATAGACAAAAGAAAGAAAATCCTCAAAGTTATAAAACAGCGAGAAACATAACTCAATGAAATGTTCGTGAGGTGTACTCGACAGAGAATGTATTAGATGATTAAAAGGCAGTCGTAAAAATTGGTTGATAGTCGTTATTCATGATGAGAGCGCCGAAAATGCTGGAAAGAAATCGCTAATCTGTAGTGTAGATATGCTTTCAACCAAGCTTTGCAAAATGTTGTGTCCATATCCAGCCAACCTGGCCGGTAGGATCGTCTTGGTTCTTGGCAAGCCACAACTCACCCTTTTCTGCAATCACGTCGAAAACTTCACCCTCCGTGTAGGTGAGATAAGGATACCCAGCCTCACGTCTTGACTTGTCAATATTGAACTCGTAAAGACTGGCCGCAAGGAACAAGACTTTAGGATTAGGGTTGGCACTTTTTGCTGGTGCTGGAGGTGCAGCCGCTTCTTGCATTGGTGAATCAGTCATGGGCATTGCGGAAGAGAAGAATCCCGAGAATCGAGCTGGTGACGCAGTCGTTTCGGCTGTTCTCGCCTCTTGAAGCAGGGAATCACGCATAAAAGGCATATCAAGACTCAATCGAGGAGCGGTATGGAAGGAGTCAGTTTGACGTCCGGTCGAACCCGTGCTGGGCCGTCCTGGCGACAATGCCTGAGCCATTGCCCCAGTGCCAATCTGTCCATTGCCTAATTCTGCGCTTGCTCCTGCACGAGTCACATTAGAAAGAGATGAACTAGCACGGGTACGCCCGCCGATATATGAAAATGAGCTATGCTGATCAGTCTGCCCATCCATGCCATACGATTGCATCGATGTTGCAGTGGTCCCCTGATCGTATGACACTTTCGGGGAACTATCAAATGTGCCTGACGTAGTACGAGCGCTAGTACTGGTAACAGTAGAGGGTCTCCGAGGCGAGGTTGGCCCGTCCGCAAGAGGGACATTGAAATTAACCAGGTTGCCAGCTTCGGAGAGAAGAGTACCGTTGCAAAGTGCAAGTGACATGATTTGTGCATCGGCAAATGAAAAGTCGGCTGACCAATCACTAACGATGCCAGTGACGTCCCCTGGGAAGCGATCGAGAATAGGTCCAAGTTTCTGTTGAAGGATTTGGTACCATCCTTCTTGTATAGACACAAATTTCTTCAAGCATGCTTCCATGAGCTTGGCAGTTAGAGTGAAAAGACGAGGAAGCTCATCCTTCAAAGCGTCGTTTAGCACAGAAAATTGCTCTCCCTGCTCGATGGTTCGCTTGTCGGGTTTGTCGCCACGGTCGATGATGGATTTGTAACGGGCATAGTCAAGCAGCCTCTTGTCTCGCTTGGTCATTACCTTTTGCGGGCCTTCGTATAGCTTGAGCAAGGTCAACATGGGATCAATCACACCTTTGCGCACAGTTGTGATCTATGATGATTAGCATGGTTAAAATCTTAGGCAATGGGAAAACACTTACATGTTCAGGGAGAGCAACGTTCATAATCTCCCGAACAAACACCCGCAATCGGTGCCACTTGCTCTCAATTTCCGCGTAGTTGGACTGCGCTACATCAATATAGCCTTGAATTGCAGTAATGTAGTCATTGAACTTCTCCATGCCAGATCTGATTTCGCGGGTGTACATTTCCACATCCCGCATAACCACTTGCAACTGGAAGAAATGCTCGTTGAAACGATTTGCCAGCGAATTATAGTCAGTATCTTCGTACATTTCGGAAAGACCGACCTGTTGTCGGAGCTTCTCGGTTCGACGACCAAAGGCTTTGGTGAATCCAGAACGAACATCGGATTCCTTTCTCTTTCGGCTGCTGACAACTTGACCAACCACGTCAGCGCGCTTCTTCAGATCGTTGATGCGAACTGAAATCTTGGTAACCGCTTCCAGTGCTTGAACCAAAGCCGTATGATCAGGGTGGTTTTCAGGCGTTGCGTTGATCAGTTGGTTCAAAAGAAGAGGGTATTTCACCAGACGCTGAACAGGCTTCACAAGTAAGGCATCCAAGTTCCAAGCTTCCGTGAGATCGGCCGCCCAATCTCGGCATTCCTTCAACCAGATTTCGACTTTGGGGTTTCGCTGTAGTATCTGTAGTTTCTTGTTCGCAGCGTCATGGTTCTTGAGATACTCCGTATAAATCTTCTCCATCTGGCTCATATTCTCGATGAAAACATGACCGACAAAAGTAAGCTGATCTTGTTCCAAGCTGGATAAACCAGAAGTCGAACTCGGTGCTTCTGCCGGTGAATCAGTGCGACCGTTGCGTTGCCCTTTCTTGCTGTTCCACCTTGCAGATTTCGGCATCACGTATACGCTTCTGGATGCTTGCTTCAATGCATCAAGGAAATTCATGGAGAACTGGACGATCTGGTCGGAGTTGGCGAAAAGGGTTTTGACATCATCGACAGACAAGTCCAAACATGAACTCGATGTTCCCTTGTAGATGTCGTCCACCACCTTCATATCGCGACCGTACGTGTACTCGGTATCAACAAGCTCTTTGATCACATGCCGGCGTTGTTTCAATTGTTTCTGCTCAGGAGTGGGTGAGCCAGCTGGAACCTCTCCCGCAACATCTGGAGCAGGGAGCTGGTATTGAGAAGTGGCGGAGGAGGCCACAGTTGGCGGTGATGGAGTAAAGCCAGTGTGTGTAAGATACGAATCTTCGCTGTGACGTACTGGGAGATGTTCCTCGATTGTCGGAAATGGGTCACTGGAGAGATTGCTAGATGGCGGTTGACTAGTATAGATGCTTGGTGACACCGACTGTGGTGCAGGAATCTGTGAAGAATGTGGCTCTAAAGCCGCATCATCCTTTGGAGCCGGAGGAGGACTGTAGGAAGGCATTGGCGGCATGGGAGTAACTCTTGCGTCATCCACAGGGGATTGAACATGGATGGCGAGACCTAGTCCATTCCATGAGTTATTGTCGTGTGAAGACACCGATGTTGGGTTCTCTGGAATGGAGGCCGAAGCGCCTAGCTGATGATTTCTGTCCGCAGGTCGTGGTTTGATATCATCTTTGGGTGGAGGTACTGGCGGCTCATCTTCGGCAGCGACTTGGATCCAATCTGCAATTGACGGCGAAGCGCTTTCCCAGTCATCACGTACATTGAGACTGGCCCGGTGCGGAGCGCGATCTGAAGAAGCTAACTCTTCTATACGCGGCACCATGACAGAGTCTTCTTCTAAGCTGTTAGGATTATGTTGATTTTCAGACCGTTTCTGTCGTTCAAAGCCTTCCCATGGTCGGTCTAGAGACTCGCTTAGACCGCCGCGTGCCAGTTCTTGTAGGTAGAGCTGAGTAACTCGTTTCGAATCCCAACCACCCTGTCGAATCAGGTTGTCAGGGTGCGAACGCTGTCGTTTGTGGGTATCGAGACCCTTGGCAGGTCTGTTATGGAAAGAATCCAGGGTTGCTTGACGGCGCAAACCGTTGCGAGAATCGTTCCAGTTAGGCACTGGCTGACTATCATGGCCAATCGATTGTCGCGGTTCATCATCTTCGGCGTCGCACTGGCTGTCTAGGCTCGATTGTTGCTCTCGCGTGGAAGAAGCCCAGGATGCCATACTCCATCTATTAACATCGTCGTGACCAGTGGTGTCACTTCCTGTGTTCTTGCTTGCTTCAAGGTCGTTGCTCTGACCGCGATCTATTCCGTCTAAGAAGAATGTAGCTCGAACGGGATCGAGCATGATGCGGATTGACTCCTTCTCGTCATTCTCGTCATCGCACAGCTCATTGTCGTCATCATCGTCCTCTTCCTCCTCATCGCACTCGCTACTAGAGCTTGATTCTCGTAATTGCATAATACGACTGAGGAGGTCACGGTGAGATGCTTGATGATCGAGGCCGACTTGAGGTTCAGGGTCAAAAGTGGTAGAGTCGGAACCATTGGTAGCTGTTGTGATCGCAGAAGAGGGGAGAATATCTGAAGGATCAACCGAAGCGGGAGCTGGGTGTATATTTGGAACTGTCGATGCACCCAATGTTGGAGAATCGGCCAGACTGGGCTGAGATTCAGGAATAACTTCTGACTGTTTACTATGATCTAAGCTGTTGGTGTCGGTGATGACGGACAAACTTGGAATCGGATTCTGCCCGTCGAGTGTTGTAAAAATATCCGCAGTAGTGTCGTCATGAGTATTTAATTGACGATCAGGAAAGTCGTTGGTAGCATGTGACTGTATGGGAGTTGGTGCAGACTCCATTGAGGCCATCTTTCGAAGCTCACCCTCACGAATGAGCATTGACCGTACTTGTTCATCTCTCTTGTAGCGGGCTATTCGCCGACGTTCGGCGGCTTCTTCCTCCTTTTTAACGGTCTCCTGAACGGACTTGTTAAAAGCTTGCTGAATGCGTTGTCGCCGAGCAGCAAAGTCGACATTACCCAACTCTGGTGGTTTTCGTGTTCTAGTTCGAGGGTTCCGCGTGATGTCGTCAGGAGTTTCAGACTTCTGAAAACGAGAAACCCGATCAACAACTTTGGCGCGAGATGCTGCAGTGCTTGCTGCAGAAACTGGCTGTCGTGGCCTTGAACTGCGCAACGGCGGAGACATCTTTGGCGGAGGTGCAGAGACGTATACTTTGAGGGATCCTTTGTCCGGTGCTTGACGCGGACTTCCATGGCTGTGGATAATGTTTCGGCGACCGGGCGATTTAACTGCATTATGTACAGGTATTCTCCGCTCCGGGCTTGTGAATGCCGAGTTTGTCGCTAAATTAAGAGGTTTTGGTAGACGACTGCTACCCTTGGGGGGTAGTTGTATTTGAACGGTGGAAGTATTGTTTGGATGAAAGCCTATGGCCGAGCTGGTCCGTGTTGAAGGAGATGGTGGTGTAGAAGAATCGGAGGCTCGACTTCCTCGTCTGCTCGCCACAGGAATACGAGACTTTGCTATATATGAGCTTTCCGGATTCATTGTGGAGATTGGATCTTGTACCGCGACGGTAGCCATCTGGGTTGCTAAAGGGCTTGCCGCGTTAGGTTTCACAGTCGTCCAGGAAGCGTCACTCCTTGATCGGCGGTGATTGCGGCCACCACCCTCTGATGAATTCTTATTGACAGATTCCAGTGAGTGGGTGTAGCCCAAGTACCAAGCGGTTGGCGAAGATGGCGATATCACTGGACCCAATGCTCCTCCTAGTCGCGAGCTATCTCCAAGCAAAGGGTGCGGGCTAGAAATGCTACTCTCTGAGCCTCGGCGACGGGGATGGGCTTGAAGAATACCATGTCCCGGCCGATCGTTCACGGCGGTATCAATGGTGAGAAGTTCTCCAAACAATGGTCGGCGTGTGGACTGTCCTGCACCGTTGTAGTTTTGATAAGCTGGAAATTGGGAGTTCTGGTAGTGATTGGACTGAGACTGCTCTGGTCGATCGTAGTTTGGTATAGATGGCAAAGCTGTTGGAGGAGACAGGTTACCCTCGAGGGTCTGAGTCCCAGAACGACTGCGACTGCTGAAGCTAGGCGAAGGGCTAGCCGCTCGAGACGAGAAGGCTGATGCTGATCGAACAGGTACCGGTGGAACTTCGTCGACGTTTTTGTTGAAGCGTTCTACCAAGTCCTTGAAAGAAGCCTGCCTATTTCGAGCGCCAATAAATCCTCCAGGCGGTTGTGGACGAGAAGCGCCGTTCCTAGGCGAGGTGCTTGAATCTCCCGATGCAGACCGTAGTTGAAAGGAACGAGGTGTGGATCCGTTGCGGCGGTATGAAGCAGAATCGAAATGTTGTGAGAATTCCGGGGAGCGAGGAGCCGAGGTGATTGTGGTCATTCCTGGTCGGACGTCGATGGGTGGCAGCAGGCTTCCTAGGCCTGAACTATTCTGCGCATCATTGATGGTGTAGGGCCGATAGAAATCGCTGGGGTCGGGAGACGGGGTCTGCTCGGCGCGAGATTCGTCTACACGACTATTGCTGTAGGCTACCTGAGGCTCAGAGGACGAGTGCTCTGGTTGATATGTGAGGGCGGACAGAAGTGGTCCCGACAGTTGAGATGTGGAGGTGAGGGTCGAGATGCGATCGAGAGGAAGATAGTCGGCGGAGGAAGGAGCGACCGGCGAGGAAGGTTGTTCAAAGCGTGGGGGAGAATGGACTTGTGATTGAACAGAAGGGAAGGAATCATGGTCGTCGTCTCCGTCAGGCATCTTGCACGACGCCTGCGGAGAGGGACTGAAGGCAGGTTATGCTTCGGGTAGCCGTGTGAAATCGAGAGGTTCCACCAGGGAAGGAGGATGCCAGTTAAGCTACCGATGTGTTGTCCACCAGCCCAGCCCACTCTCGACTGTCAAATTGACTTGTAACTTGGCCCCGGTCCAACAAACGAAATGGTCGGTTGTGCAATTCGAAGAGCGGTGTCGCAGATTGGCTACAGAGCGGGCATCTCGTTGGTGCCTGAGGCTAGCGGCATATCGAAGCTTCGCCCAGCTTGCCTGGATGGACTTGCGAGGTCTATCCTGGTGTGGAAAAAGCAAGCAGCGTTCCAACAACGTCCAAGCTTGAGATAAAATGAAATGGGGCGACGGTGACGACAGGGCTTCCTGGGAAGAGTCGCAATGGTTTGTCCAACGAGGTGCAGGGGGACCGTTTCAGTTGACGAATAAGCGACGGGCGAGGCGGCGACAGGTAAGGATCAGGACTGTCGTAGTCGTGTGTCGTACGGAGCGAGTCGGAATGGATCGAAGGAATACGTAGTAAGTTGGGTGCGGTGTCGTGTGGTGGAAGCCGTGGCGTGTAGAGAGTTGTGTGCTGGAGGAACGAACGAGTGGCTGTGGAGGAAGGAAGGAAGGCGTTGAACTGCGACTGCCAACTTCGACGTGTCGCGGCACTAGAGTGAAACCACGCACAATCGGACCTGTGTGCTACTTGCTGTCAGTCGGACTAGTAGACTAGTAGTGGTCTACTATACTATGTAGTAAACTACTGGGATCTCGCGGTAATCGGGGCTGGCAGAATAATACATACATCAATAATTTGTTCAATGATCGCCGACTTGGAGGGAGGATGAATGAATGAACGGTCTTATGGATATCAATAATATCAATAATAAGCACTAGAAATGTATACACTGTACACCACTTTGGTATTGTTGCTTAAAACCTGATATGAACAAATAAGTGAGCGAGGATTAGAGATGCAAAATCAAGAATCGATTCTCCAGCTCGATCGCCGACGTAGTTTTAGGGTACCGTACCCGGAAAAGATGGCCGCGGAAGCAAAACGAGTGGCGCTGGGTTGGTTTCAACTTACTATACTTACAACGCTTATTTTCTTCTTTTTCTTTTGAAGTTTTACGAGTGCGATAATCTACGATTGCTCGATTCACTACTCTGTACATACTCTGTGGGCGTGCCTTACTATCGACTGTTGTTGCCTTACCCTGGCAGTGGACTTGACGGTGCGTTGGCGATCGGCGTCCTATGAGATCGTTGAGATGCAAGCACGGTGCATTAGCGCCATCGGCTAGAAATGTTAACCTGACAGAAAACAGTTGAAGATGCTATACTACACAGTACAAGTATATAGTGTGCCTACCGACACAGATAATCAAGTCCCCAAGGCAGAAAATTGCACAGAAAACCAACAGTCGCAATGTTGGATGTTTCAAGATTCATACAAGGTTCAAGGCTGATGACGAGGGTGGCTCAAACGTCTCCAGGCTGAAACGGGTCCAATGACATTCGATGGAACGGCGTACAGCCCTGGTGTCTTTCAAGGGGAGAGACCAGTCCGGAAAAGCACCGAAGTCTATCTACGTAGAATATCATACGATCGGCCATCTTTGTACGAGCTTCGATATCTCCCGTCCAGGAGGAGAGTATTATTTATCGGACGACGACGAAGTAAACAGTGTGCCTGGCCCGGATCCAGCATTCCGTCGCCCACAGAAAGCCGTCTAGCCAATCAGGGGCTGTCTGCCACGTGAAAGACCGGTCTGGCCATTCCGATGCAAACAGAGCAAACTCCGTTCGTTTCTTTCTTAGTTTCGGCATCGAATAACTGCCGACCTTTGTTGTTTAAACTCTGTCTAACTCATCTTAGTGTACACTACAGTGACTACACAGAAGAAGACAGACAAAGCGGAACCGATTACTGCAATTAATCAGCGATTGCGCCCACGGTTACACTCGCATTTCAATCCGAGCCGATATCTCCAGCCATTATCGATGAATAAACAGTCGAGGATCCTCTATGAGGCACCGATCGCCTTCTGTTTGGAAAAAGAAAATTTTTATCGATGCTTTGACAGAGCCAAGAGGTGACAGAGAGAAAGAGAAGACGCTTTGTACTCTACAAGGTTTGTGTAGGTGCCAGGTGTGGACGTGTCACCACTTACCATGGAGTAGGGCCCGCTAAAATAAGCAGGCTGCCGTACCTGCAGTAGATTGGTCACACAATCCGTGCCCATCTTTGTTGTCTGGGGTACACTTGCTCGTATGAAGAACTACTGCCAGTAATTGACGGTGGATCATCCAAGATGGAATGATCTATCGTTCATAAAAGTGTTGAGCATGAAAATGCACGATGTATCAATTGGGTTCCTGCATCGTACATGGCGAACTTGAAGTTCTTGTCGCTTCTTGATATATACCATTCAATGAAGCACCGCCACTATGCTGACGAGAATTCAATCGATGTGGAATTGCATAAATTCTTGCTTTGAACCAGCATTGAGAGTTTTACATCGAGGCGCAAATTGTCCGATACACGACAAGGCGATATCTACCGGCATACATAGAGAGCATTTTCTAGTTCAAGGCACTGTACAGTGGAAGTGTCTTCACTATGCTCTGCTAAATAATGCTTCGAGGATGGAAGACGAACCAGTACAATGAGTGCGTATACTAAAAAGAGAAATAGATTGATACCAAGGCATTGAAGCTTCAATTTGGCTTATACATATCTACCTAGGTACCACACTTAAATAAATGTCATCGGCATCCGGTGTATAAAGTTCCTGGGCCATAGTACCATTAATGGCTTCTACCTAGGTAGAAACTTACTACAGACTTACAAGCAACAATCAGAAACAAGAAGATACAAAACTTTCTGAAGCACCGAGGAATTCCCTGCCTAGAGGTGAAGCCAACTGGCCAATTATGTAGAGCGAAGAGTACAAAACGTCATTAGGGCTAAGTCCAGCGCGAGCCCTAACTCCTATCATATAATTAAATGGACGAGATACCTCACTCAATTCTGCGAGAAGAAATATGTCATATGTTCTTGGGCAAGCTATTAATGTGAAAGGCGATTTAAACACAAAGATTTCCAAATTCAAATACTGGCGATATGAATTGGCTCATTGAGTTTTTTTGAGACTTAAACGGTTGTCCTTTACGGTTGTCGGATTTGATTTCCGAGCGAGTTTGGCTTTTTCAAAATGTGGACTTGGTGTGGTTGTCATGAATGATCTATGCAAACTATCCTATCTAGTGGCAGCAAGAAAACAGTGCGAGCATAAATATCAGGAACACTTGAAGAAGAACACTGTTGTCGATACTCGTTTTAGCTTTGGAACGGAATCACGGGCCAGGCCATCTCAGCCATCAAAGAAACGGTTCAAGGAGATGGCGAGAAACAGAAGCAAGCCGATGACATTCTCAATGCAATAAACGAGCTGGGTAGAGCCCAAGCAGCCAACTTCAAACTACAAGTCATGTAAGTATCCTCCTCAGAGTCGAGTACTTGATTTGACTGACATTACTTACGACAGCAACGACACTGTCGATATAAATGTACTTCCCATCGACAGAGTCATCGGGTACGACAAGGTAATCAATGCGATGTGAGCAGCGGAGACACAAACGCTATACTAGATGAAATCACTACATGTTTTAGCGATTTCGCCAGCGGAGAGGTAGCAAATGGTCTCAGCAATTTAATTAGTTCGGCTTGAAGACATTGTTTGGAAACTATGTAGAAAATTCATCGAGGTTGGAAAAATATTAAGTCATATCACGCCGCTGTAGATCTTTGGTTTTCTGACTTTACTGATACATAGCTTCAAGTGTGCTTGCAACGGGTAGTCTGGGCGGCCTTATGAGGATAGATTTATTCATGTTCGCTTACAGATATACGTCCGAGCAACTCTCGACGATTGCGAAGAATGTTGTCATCTCTTTTGTAGTATCTTCGGCCAAGGTATGCATGGTTAAACTACCTGTTTATTTCCCAGTTTCTCATCACTAACGGCCATAATACAGATTATAGGGTTGAAAGACAACGTACTTCGAACGGTTGCTCAGGATATCTACACCGGTTCGACATTAGACGAACAAAGGGAGATATTCGAGCAACTCAAAATAGCCAGAGAGTCCCAGGGAGAACCAGTCTCGGAATCGATTGTTAAAAGTAAACTGTTCCTAGCGGCTGCGAGAGCATACGGAGGCACTCCAGTTTAGTTTGAATGATGCAAGAGACAGACAGACAGATCAGGGTAGGGTAGGATATCAGCCGAGGAATGCAGTTTGTTGCTTCTGCCAAATGGCGATGTTTCAACTAGGTTCCATCGTTCTTTGTAGATTCCTCTCTTAAGGGCGTACATAGTCTGTGGCTCCATTCAGTAATAACGGGAGATCGCGTGAGGTAACAGCTCGCTAGATGGTTGTGTCTTGAAAATTCGAATTAGCCTCCAGACAGAACAGTTCACAGGCACCAGTTTCCCGGAGTGAGATGAGACCACACTATCGTGATATGTATGATATATGTCTGATTCAGTATGAAAGTTTTTAGCAGCGGCATCTTGCACAGCAGAGATCAACAGAGTTGCCCTTGATCATCGTGATAATGATTATGGCTCGGTCAAAGATGCTGACTCGTTGTTTGAGAACAATGAAAATGCCCCTGCTGCACTTCAGGCTGGCGTTATAAGATAACCAAGCAACTCTTGGGTCGGTGACAAGAGTGACTGGAGACCGACAGTATCAAGGTAGTCATGCTAATTGGCTTCAGCGGCTTGAACTTACAATCAAAAGAGACTAGACATCATCATAGTTGAAATGGCTGGTGACAGCATTCCAATGATAAAGCTGAATATAGGTGTAAGCAAACAGACTAATTACCAGCTCGCCGGTTCCGGCCCGGAGGTGAGATGATCTTTCGGACGATCGAAATTTTGACATTTAAGACTTTTGTTTTCTCTTCATGTGGTAAATTATAAACAATTGCAGAATTTACTTACAATGCCCGACGTTTCGAAGCACGCGGCCGTGCTTCAGGACTTGAAGAATGGCACCATTCGCACTCTTGGTGTGAGCATCGGGCCGGTTACGATTACACCTGGACAGAAAATCGCGAAAGCAGGTGAGAATGCAGACCTTGCAGCGCTCATATGAATTTTATCTGACTATAGCTCATCAGAAACTCACCAAACACCTAAACTCACGGCACCATCGGACCTACCAAAAGACTCTTCGTACACGGTCATCTGCCTCGACCTAGATGCACCATTCATCTCGTGGAATTTCATGAGCCCAATCGCTCATTTAGTCCAAACCGACCTCAAAATCAGCCAGACAGACGAAGAAGGTGATCTTGAGCTCAAAAGCAGCGAGCCTACGCTTGGCTCGTGGGTTGGCGCTGGTCCTCCGCCCGGGGCGCAGCCTCATCGTTACGTTTTTTACCTTTATGAGCAGAAGAGCGACTCGTCCATCGCCTCGAAGATCAAGCCGTTCAGTTACGCGCAGCGTATTCGGGTCAATTTTGATGCTTTGGTGAAACAATTGGATTTAGGAAAGTTGGTTGCGGCGAATTACTTTGTTTCGAACTAGTTTTGAATTTCCTTTTTCTTCTTGCTTCTTTTCTAATTTACTATGTCGAATGCATGTGAGCTTTTGATATTGTGTATCAGTTTGAGACATCCATGGATATACTACTTTGTGCAGATACCATCAGTTTAGTTTTGTCGGGTTTCTAATCGTACCATGTTCACACTGATTGTACCATTAATACATCTTGGCTAGAAAATTCCCATGATAAGCATGTGAGTCATGTGGATAATCCATCTAATACTCCATATTTAATTTCAAGGTGGGAACATGTCATGAGAAATCAATTTGGCGATCAGTTTCTGTTGATTGGGCTTCTCGCCTGCGGGGATGCCTAATGCTCCCCCTAGAATTTGATATGCTCGCCCTCTATTATTCCGTAATGCTTCTATACGATCAAAAATTGTACATTTGTCTCACTATTAACTATTCTGATAACCTCTGCTTACTTCTGCCCTCTCTCAGTCAGCGATTCGGTGTCGGCATATCAACCGTGGTCCTGTACCGGGCCTGCACCGGGAATTATATCTATATATAGATTAAATTTAAGGTCTCAATATAAAGAGACCAACACAACAGAAATCATAATCTCATTGTGTAACACGCAGGAACCGAATGATAGCCATGTCTACCCTAAAATTGAATGATGGAACACTCGTTCCTGTGGTAAGTACGAACTATCCTCGATCCTTCAAGGCGTGGGCAGAGATTGATCCATAACCTTTTGATACAGCTGGCATTTGGCGCTGGAACTGCTTTGTACAAGCGTGGACCACACGAAATCCTTGACCGTAACAAAGTCGACCTGATCAAAAGTGCTATTGCGGTTGGATATCGCCATCTCGATACGGCCGAGATGTATGGCACTGAAGTCGAAGTAGGGCTGGCGATCAAGGAAAGTCTTGAGGAAGGTATCATCAAGAGTCGTGAAGAAGTCTTTGTTACGACCAAGCTCTCGGGGGACTTCTTCAATGCGCCTCGGCATATTGATGTGAGTCTGCAGAAGTTGGGTCTGGAATATGTCGACTCGTAAGGTTTATCCATGTCCGTCTTTCCTCCTTGAGATGACTACTAATCGTTTATAGGTACCTCATTCATTCGGCACTGTGGGCAAACTCGGATGAGGAACTTCGGCGTGCTTGGGCTGGCATGGAAGCAGTAAAAGAAAGCGGAAAAGCAAAGTCAATTGGCGTGTCAAGCTTTGGTCCTTCTCATCTCAAAGCCATTAGTCAGACTGCACGTATTCAGCCCTCAATCAACCAGCTGGAATTCCATCCATACTTCTCAAAGCGACAACAGAAACCTTTCCTCCAGGCCCTTCGCTCACCTGATACTGGGAGTGTGGCCGTGTCGGCATACGGAGCACTCGCTCCGTTAACGAGAAATATTCCTGGTCCTCTAGATGAGACATTGAAGACAATTGCAGACAAACATGGCGTTACCCCGGAGTTGGTCTGTTTCCGATGGTGCCTCGATCAAGAGGTCGTGGTCGTCACAACGACACGAAGGGTAGAGAGAATGAAAGAATATTTGCGTGTTTTCGATTTCAAGTTGACGCCGGACGATATTGAAATGATTAACGAGGACGGTTACGCTTGTGTTGGTACCCAGGAGCCGAAATCAAGGGCCCAGAAATTCTATGAAACTCTGAAAGCGCAGGAAAAGTAGTTTTAACGAATCTTCGGTTAAGACTAGTTGTTGAGTGATATGATATTTCGTTTTGGTGAATGTTGTCGATAGAGTAAGCGATATTGAACGAAAGCCGAGTCTACACTCTGCCCAATATCGCTTTCTATCAATCTACAACACAAGATGAAAGCCGTTTCAGGGTATATTTATCTATTTATTGGATGTCTTTTTTGGAAAGATGTAAAATTTTTGATAGAACTTAGGGCTAGGGCTAGGGCTAGATGCGATGACGTCGACGCGTCGATTCCTCAAAGAAGTAATCCATCAACGCGTGATCGACGCGTCAACTGTCAACCTCTTCAATTCTCCGACAACACTGCAACACTTTATAGAGCCGAGGTAGTCATTCACTGTACGAATACGTGCAGTGTTAATTGTACTTTTGAGTCAAGATTCCGATGTCAGCATGTTAGTGCTTGTCGCATAGTGTGACTACCATGGGCAAAAAACGGAAGCGCCCTCAGAAAGCGACTACACCCCAAGATGGCCCCATCAACAAACGTCAGAGAACAGCTACCACATCGGTGACAATTGAACACCCCGTTCTGTCGAGATACTATCGTCGGGTAGTCACTTTGAGACAATATTTGCTGGAAGAGCTCCCGTCATCCTCCAAGGCGCGGCGACGTCGAATCATTTCTGCGGGGAAACGAGATGAGAACAACAAAACAAGCCCTAATGTCTCTGCCATTGCAGTATCAACTCAGGGTAGTGCCTACGGTGGCATTGATTTTGCCCGGTTTCTTGATTCCACCCTCGTGGGACTACTGCACTGTCCAAGTCCTGCGGAATTGGAAGCTCGCCAAAGAGAATACGCCATCTTTTCCCAGTCGGAAGAACGATCCCTTCATGGTACTGACACAGGGCCATGTAACCATCAATCCGAGGTGAGAGAAAGCTCTATCACTGAGGCCTGTGCCAGATCTGACTCTATTCTAGATAGTGGATTATGTTATATCTCATCTGTTCAGGCGGAGCAACAAACCTCAGCATGTCTTGGCCAATGGTTTCCATCTTGCGACCCGGCGTCAAATTGAGGAACAGAAGTTTGGCGCAATGACGTTCAATATCCCCGGAGTCGTGTTGCAGATCCCCAATCCCCATGTGATCGCTCTGAAGACAAGGCCATGGACCGATGTGTTGAGCCTTCTAGGTGGTGACGGAGAGGACATTATGGGCAAGCTTCTAATTGACTGCGGTGTGTTTTCTTGTATTGACGAAGAGAAGGCTTCTTACAGCCAAATAAGTGGTATGCATTTCCTTCCACGACTTTTTTGAGTCAGCTGCTGAGATATTTACCTTCAATAGGTACCCATTTATCTGAGCTGGAACCTCTAAAATTGGAGGATGAATCCTGTCAAGATCGAAAATCCAGGACTGATCCCGTTAAAAATATTCCCAAGGTCTTCACCAAGCCAGCGGACGTACTTCACAAGCCGAACAGTATCGTCTTCGTTCGCCGTCGAATGCTCTACGCTCGGCCCGCCATCAATTCAAAGGGAGGCGTGAGGTTCGGGCTTCGACATATCCGTAAGTTTTTTCATGTCAATTATACAAACAGAGAGCTGATGCCGTCATGATAGACGTACTGAATAGATTCCCTGACTCGAGCAACCTTGCGGACACGGTTCATGTGATGAAGTACATATTTCCTAGACAGTTCGGGTTGCACAATGTGTTCACATCTGTAGTCGACTCTCGAGAGACGGTGCAACCATTCAAAGACTATACTCTGAGAGAAGAAGAGATTGCCCATTCGAAATTTGCACAAGGGTCTCGATTCCAAGTGAGACCCAAGATACCGAAAAGGCTTCGGGGAGGTCCACTACAATTAGTGCAGAGATTGCAGAAACGCAGCCAGGCATGTTCTTATGCAGAGTTACTGAGACACTATTGTCCGATCTCTGTAAGTCTCACCTAATTTTATTGACACGTGCAGCGTTTACTGATTATAACAGGAAACAGGGCCTCCGAAATCTGGTCCCATGCCATCCTCAACACCAGCCAACTATTCTCAACAGTTTGTGACCCAGATAAGCCAACCAAGTCGACAGCCACCGACACCATGCCAGCCAAAAGGAGTAGATAGAAAATTGCCAGAGGCGACAGGTCACGCTGCTGAAAGAAATGGACACTCCTCGCGAAAAGTTTGTCTTCTAGATTATGCGACACCTACCTCATCTGTCTCTGCGTTTTGTCGGGCGACACTGCGGAAATTAATCCCACGAGAATTTTTTGGCGAAAGCAAGAACGGCATAACGAACCAGCAGGCGCTGATGCATCAAGTTGATCGATTTATCCGGATCAGTCGATTTGAAAGTCTTTCGCTCCATGAGGTTTGCAACGGTTTTAAGGTGCGTTATTTTGATTGACGACATGGTGTTTTAAAGATACATCTAATACGAAGCAGATATCAGCTTTACGCTGGCTTGAACCGCCGTCCTGCCCAAACTCAGGTGGGCAGCATATTGCTCTGTCCGATCTCCGGAAACGAACTGAATTACTTCACGAATTTATTTATTACATATTCGACTCCTTACTCATCCCTTTGATTCGCACTAACTTTTACGTGACAGAATCCCAGGTTTACAAGAATAGACTGTTCTATTTCCGTCATGATGTATGGCGAACCTTGATTGAAAAGCCCTTGGCTGACATAAAATCTGCCATGTTCGAGGAGATTAAACGCGATAAAGTCAGCCGAGTATTGCAGTCTAAGCAATTGTCATGGAGCGCTGTACGATTGCTACCCAAAGCCACTGGAGCTCGCCCGATCATCAACCTTCGACGACGAGTTTCAAAGCATATCGGCAACCGTTTGTATCTAGGCCCTAGCACCAATTCCATAATGACACCGGTGTTTAACATGCTTCACTACGAAAAGGATCGCAACCCTGAGTTACTTGGTTCGTCAATGTTCTCAGTTAGTGATATGTATCCTCGTCTGAAAGCCTTTAAAGATCGACTGATGCGTTCTGAGAGTGAGAGCTATCAAAACGGAATGCTCTACTTCGTCAAGTTGGATATCCAATCGTGCTTCGACACAATCCCCCAGGAGCGCCTGATACCGCTCATTGAGAGCCTTGTCTCTCAGGAAATGTATCATATCTCAAAGCATGTAGAGATCAGACCAGGGGAAAGTATCAGCAAGAGTAACGGTTTGTCCCATAAGACCGGAACAACTCAGAAGCCGATAGCCAGACCGATTCGCAGATTCCTCAGCAAGGCCAATGCGCTCAGTGAAATATGGAACAATTCTGCGGGATCTACAAATGGAGTGAAAAATTTACGCAGAAACACAGTCCAAGTGGATACGGCAACATCTAAGAATCACAGCGGAAATGCGCTGCTCGACCTCTTGAGCGAACATGTCCGGAAAAATCTTGTCAAAATTGGCAAGAAATACTTTTATCAAAAGAACGGAATCCCTCAGGGGTCTGTTCTGTCTAGCTTGCTCTGCAACTTTTTTTATGGACAGCTTGAGCGGGAAGTGCTAGATTTTCTCAAAGACGACGAAACGCTTTTATTACGACTCATTGACGATTTTCTATTGATAACAGCTCGACCGGAGCTCGCCAAAAGATTCCTAGAGGTAATGCTAAACGGCCAGCCGGAATATGGCATCACCGTCAATGCTAGCAAGAGCCTTGTCAATTTCGAAGCTACCATCAATGGGACGAAAATGCCTCGCTTGGAGGGAAGTACTGGTTTTCCATACTGTGGCAATCTCATCAACACGCATACACTGAGTATACGCAAAGATCGAGACTATAGCCGCGGCGGGCAGGTAGATGTTACAGATACATTGACCGTCGAATCCAGCCGACTTCCAGGACAGGCATTTCATCGCAAGGTTTTGGCTTCATTCCGACTTCAGACTCATAGCATGTTCTTGGACACCAGACACAACAATCTACGAACTGTTTTGATGGGCATATATTCGAGCTTTGTGGAAACAGCGATCAAGATGTATCGATATATCAAAACGTTGCCACCACGACTTCGGCCCTCGCAAGAACTTGTTCTTCAGACTATTCGAGACACATTTCAGTTTGCAAATAAATTGATTCAATCCAAGCGACTAACAACGATCACGAATTCCGCTGCTAGAGTTCCCGGTACGAATGAGGCCGAGCGTCAGACGTCTGCTCTCAACTTTCAGTGTGCAGTGTCTTCTAGTCAGATAGAGTACCTAGGCGCTGCGGCTTTTCGGCATGTCTTAACTCGCAAACAGACAAGTTACGCATCTACGCTACAGGCACTACAGCATATTATAACGCGCAATAAACCGCGAACAGACAAAGAACTAGTTCGTGTGCGATGGATTCTCAGAGAAGGGAACAAAATGTTTGATAATTGGAGATATTGATTCAATCATTCTCAATAAGTAGATACAGATACTCTACCAACACGACATGCTTTGGTAGACAACATTCGAGATACATACATAGGTCGTTAGAAGAAATCCGAATAGACTTACTCGTCATCGGTCATGAACTCCTGCAACCACGTATTCCGTCCAATCCAGCTCCTAATCTTCTTTCCATAGATCCACATGGGAATAGTCAATGCACAGCAAAACAAGAACATGCCACCCAAAGCACTGAACACAATCAAGATACCATTCTTTTCCAACCAAGTATTGACAAAATACGTAAATCCAAAGGTCAAGAAATTACGAGCATTGACCGAGACGAAAATCTCCTCACTGAGACGCGGGTAGCAGTCAACCACGTAACCGAAAACGCTGGTAGACGCAAACGCCATGGCCATGTTTGCGAGACCGAAGCAGAGGACGGGGCCGGACCAGTGGGTTTGGTAGTGAATCGTGGCGCCGAAGCCGAAGAAGCCGACACTCCCCAGGATGGCGGTGAAGATGACGAGGGGCAGACGAAATTCGGGCTCGTAGATACCGCGGTTTTTGTTGGTGAGGTACACGCAGATCCAGTCGTTCATGGGGCCGGAGATGACTTCGCCGACGAGGGTGAGGATGAAGGGGGAGAGACTGATGAGGCCGGTTTGGGAGACGGAGAAGTTGTAGGGGGCTTCGACGAAGATGACGCCGTTGACGACGGAGAAGACGACTATACACACAAGGTCAGATTTGTATTATGTCAAATCGAAATTGAGGACGTACCAATCCAGGTGAGAGTTGTGCCGTAGAGGAGGAAACCCCAGAGCACAGATGGATAGAAGAACAAGATAAAGGGACGAGCAAAAATCTTCAATGGCGAGGCATCACTGTATTTGCCAGTAAAGACACGAAGACTCTGAAGATATGACATGCGAGGCCGGGTAGCAATTTCGGCGGTGCTCTGTGCAGTCTCCAACTGGACAGGTGACCCCTTTTCGTTATCTTCTAGATAATCTGTGGTCTTTTCGTTGGCTGTGAGCTGAGCGACTAAACCAGGAGGGCGTCTGTATGTTGTCTCGGGTACAAAGAAGACAATGCCGAAAAAGAAGACGCCGAAGAGGATGGCGCAGACCCAGAAGGTCCAGCGGAAACCGAGGTTCTCAATGATGTATCCAGAGATAAGGGCACCACCAGCAATACCACACATTAGGAACAGACTCCAGACGGCGATACGAGTACCACGCTCGTGCACGTAGTAGATATCCTTAATGGTAGCCAAGACAAGAATCTCGTACGGTGCCATACCAATAGCAGAAACGACACGACTAGCCAAGAAAGAAGAATAATCCTTGGACGCAGCACCCCAGCAACTGGTAACGAGCATGATAACACTAGCCAGGAGGTAGACTGGACGTTTACCGTAAATCTTGGCAATGGGGTTCAACAGGAAAACGCAGAGACCCAATGTCAAGATGAGCCAGGCAGTGGCCTGGGAGAGTGTTTCGACGGTAATTTTTAGATCAGCCGCGACTTCCACGAAACCGGGAGAAAGCATAGGGCCGAAAGCACCGACGACACCGGCGGAGAGACCGATGATGAGAAGAATGAGTTCTTTTTGCCATTGAGGCCACTGTTGCTGTTAGCTTTGTCGCACTATCATGTTCGTATCTCACGATCAACGTACGTTCAATGGATCATTGGGGTCATCAGACGGCTGCGGCACGAGAATGATATGGGCAAATCTGCCCTTTCCGTGCTTCAATTGGTCTTTCGGGATATGTGCGTATTCAGGGGGTGTTTCGTTTGAATCCTTGTCACCCATGATAGCTTGATGATCATTAGTCCATGCTGACTAGATAAGAGAGAATTGACAAGATAGAACATACCTGTGCCCGGCACCAGCTCCATCTTCTTGCACTCCAATATTCCGAAAGGCATCTTGACGGCTTTGCTTGAGCACTTGATGCCTTGATGTCCGTACAAGAGAGAATATCAGTATCTGACGAGTCAATCAAAAGATAATGATCTCTGGGTATGAAGTTCAGAGTCTGGAGTAATTGATGGTATATATAGACTCGTGGAGACGTTATCCCGTTCCCCAGATTCCCCAGCTCAACGAGTTAGTAGGGAGAGAAGAATAATTGAAGGAGAAGAAGAGCTCTGGAGGCCTAAACTCCAGCTAACCCGAGAAACTAAATTCGACCCAAGGTTTTTGTCTAAGCTTTATTCGTGGGTTGTTGGAAAGACCGGGCCTAGCCACGTTCTGGAGTCTACACTCCCCGGCCACCCTCCCCAAAGCTAAATTTGCCTTTTGACACGCGTTGACTCGAGCCGTGTAAGGTTCTTACAGGACATGATAGGCGAATACCCAGACTGTCTGTGACTCTGTACCAAAAAGGTTTCGGTGACTGAGTCCGCTGACCAGCCTCAGCAAACTTAACCGGAGACCCAGAGATGGATCTTCTTCACTATTGGCTCGAGGCGACCACTTGGGGTGGATTGTCCGGGGGGTTTCCCAGCTGGACAGCATTGCCAGCCATAGAAAGGCTCGGTTTTGGGAATTTGGGTCGGGGGTTTATGCGGGGCCCCGCTGGAATATGGGCTGAAGAGACTTGTCCTGTGTAAGCGAATGGCGAGAATGGAGCATGTGGAGATGCTGGTTTTCCCGTGGGGAAACCATAACGCCGGGACATACGTATATGCTAACCTTGCTACGAATATGAGTCATTATGTGTAGATGCCTAGTGATACTGTCAAATCTTGTGATGATGAATTGTTTCAGAGTAATGCAGCTTCTAACTATGTGCTCATCTATTAGGTAACTAGTACCCAGCATGGATTTTAGGGCTACGGCAGTGGGTGTTTGAATAACTACCGGCTTTCTAATCTATCAGAACCCTAACTAAATTGACCTGGACGACAGACTCATTGTTCTGTTAGGATTGATCGATTCCTTGCGTTTCTATAGCTATGATACTGAGTAAATATGTACTTGGAAATTAGAGCATCGCCTGACTCTCCTCGGCCGTCTTACTCTCCTTTCTCAGCTTCCTAACAACATCATCGTAAATGTTGTAAGCATGCTCCTCAGAATCAAAATTCAACAACCAGGGCTCTCTTTGCAGCTTAACAACTTCCGGATGTTTCTTGACATAATCAATATCAGCTTTGTGCCATTTATCCCGTGTCGTTTCACCCGTCTTTTGCGCCTTGAGGACTCGTTCGTAGCGAATCTTTTCGTAGGCTTGTAGTGCCTCGCGGACGTTTGCGGCACCTCCACATTTCTCGAGGCAGACGGCGAGGGTGACACCGTCTTCCATTGATTGTGATGCGCCTTGGATGGATGTGGGGAGGAAAGGATGAGCGGCATCGCCGATAAGTGCAATACGTCGCTTGGGGCTGATCCATGTAGGCAGGGGGTCGCGGTAGATGAGCTTCCAATCGACGAGGTAGTCTGTCGGTGTGGCTTTGATGATCTCTTGGACGACGGGGTCCCATCCTTCGACGACTTTGAGACAGTCTTCGATCTTGCCGGGGGTGGACCAGGATTCTTCGATATCGGCGTCGTCCTAGTGTATGTTAAATTTGTTTTTTTGTCCGTTGTGCAGCAGGGGGAATACCTTATGCGTGCAAACCCAGCTAAAGTCTTTACCACCTTTAAGCGAAGCTGCCAAAAAGTGCACATCAGGCCCGATCCATGCCCAATGGGTATCTCCATTCTTCCACAAATGATCAGTCAATGGAGAAGTCAATTTTGTAGAATCGAACCATGAACGGAAGATTGCATAACCAGATGATATCGGCTTATCCTCGTATCCCAAAACAATCTTTCGTCCCTCTGATCGAACACCGTCTGCTGGGAAGACCACATCTGCCGTAAACCTCGTCTCAGCACCGGTTGCGACATTCCGGGCCAGAACACCGGCCTCCTTCTCATCTTCAAAGTAATCAATCACCCTCTGTCCCAACCGGATATCGATCCCTCGAGCCTTGGCGTGGTTGAAAACTATTTCATGAATTTCTCCTCTATGTCCATTGAACTTCTTTCCGTAGCTCGCTTCATCATCCCAATGCTGAGCAAGTAAATAATCACCATCCCACGTCACAAAGTTCAAACGATCAGTGTTGTGACATAGAGGATCCATCTGTTCTTCCACGCCTTCCCATTTCTGAAAGATGCGACCGCTATTTGGTCCGAAGGAAATGATGTCGCCTAGGATCTTGAGCTGAGGAAATGATTCGAGGACGACTACATCGTGGCCTTTGCGGTGGCATTCGATTGCTGCTGTGAGACCGGCGAATCCGGCGCCGACGATGAGCACCTTGATGCCTGTGGGAGCGTTACGCTGGTATCTAGACATGATGAATTGATTTTTCGAAAGTACTGCAATCTTATACACAAATGATCATGGTCCGAGATCAATTAGAAAAGGGTACATGGATCTTCCAATGCTTTTTATCTGCTGATTAACCAACACAGGACAAACACGGATCCTTATGATTCCGTGATACTTGGTATTGGAGCGTTGTAATTCAATCAAGATAGTATTTCCGGTACGTATCTCATCTCATAGACCCTGCGAAATGTGGAGAGAACAAATCCCTACAGACAACTTCCCCACGAAGACAGAAAAGAGGGCTAGTGTGTGGAGGTGGAGATGCGGAGATTCTGACCCCAAACTCCTTTGGATTAGGAATGACTACCACGTTTCTTCCCATCATATCATCTCATTACAAATGTCATTCCTAACGATCTTAGTCCGAGATCAAATTTCGGCCAAAAGTCCTGGTCTTCATCCCTCTATGCGTGGGCCCGGGAATAAAACCGCTGACACATAACTAACAATCCGACTGATCCAGTACGTTCTCGGTAGTTGTGCTTTGACTTCGTTGCCGACGATAGATAATCAAGCGAGCAGAGAGAATGACGCTTCAGAGATAGAATACAGCTATAAGCATGTCGTCGTCTACAGCTTCTCTGTGTCATTGAAGTTCTGTATCGTGTGACATACCTAGTGATTTTCCGCGAAATTGGGGCACGATGTCTCTCATTAACTTCACAGGCGTCGTACACATCCTGTACGGATGGTACATCTACATCATCCCCAGTCTCTTCCTCGCCATTTTTCTGGGAATAGCAATCCATGACTACATCCTCACTCTACGCATGCCTCCGGGTCCGCGTCCCTTACCATTCATCGGCAACAGACTCTCTGTCCCCCAAACCTCACCCTGGATCCAATTCGAGAAATGGTCCAAAATCTACGGTCCCATTTACACCCTCTGGATGGGCCGGAGACCTACCATTATCATTTCTGACCCCAATGTGGCGGTCGATTTGCTCGAAAAGAGAAGTAACAAGTATAGCTCCAGGCCACGGTTTGTGGTTATGGGGGAGTTGTATTGGGATAATGCGAGTATTCTTGTGCAGCCGTATGGTCGCGAATGGCAGTTGAGACGGAAGCTGTTGCATCAGGCGCTTAATCCTTCGGCGCTCAAATTGTATAAACCGATTCAGGAGGCGGAGGCGACGAGGCTTTGTCATCAGCTTTTTGTGAATCCGAAGGCGTATGAGGGGTTGCTTGATCGGTTTACGTCTAGTGTGGTGTTTAGTATTTCGTATGGTCATCGGATTGATTCGATGAATGCGAAGGTTATTCGACAACGATTGGAGTTCATGCAGTACTCTGCCTCGCTCAACGTGCCGGGCAAATATCTGGTTGAGAGTATGCCTGTTTTGAAATATGTACCGAATTTGTTGGCTCCTTGGAAGAAAGCAATCCAGGAAAAGGGCCGCCACGAAGCAGCAGTCAACATGTCTCTCGTCCGCCAGGTACAGGACGAAATGTCGAATAAAGCCGACGTCCCAGAATCTTTAACGAAGATTCTCTTACGCGCAAAAGAGGAAGACCCAGACTCATTCAGCATATTGAGTGAACGGGACTTCTCTTTTATCCCTGCATCTCTGTTCGGCGCCGGCAGTGATACCACAGCCAGTACCTTGTGCAGTGGTATTCTGATGCTTATTACGAACCCAGTCACATTACAAGCAGCGCACGCTGAGCTTGATGCAGTCATTGGTTCAGACCGCTTGCCGACCTTCGAAGATGAGAAAAACCTTCCATATATCAACGCAATGTGCTCAGAGATCCTGCGCATTCGTCCCGTTGCAGTTCTTGGTGGAACTCCGCACGCAAACTCTGAGTCAGATATCTATCAGGGATTCTATATCCCCAAGGGAACGAACATCCTGTCCAATTCATGGGCTATTAATCTCAATCCTCGCTACTATCCGAACCCGCATCATTTCAACCCCTTGCGCTTCTTACCAAACAACATCCCTCCAAGCTCACTATCCTATCTCCCCAAGGATTACATCGCGTCAACATCCCCAGAAAAAGGAGAACCGCACCCATCCCGCGACGGACATAGTTCATTCGGCTGGGGTCGACGAATCTGTCCCGGCGCCGGTCTGGCGCGAAATTCATTGTTTATTGCTGTCGCAAAGATGTTGTGGACATTTGATATTTTGCCTGTTACGGAGAAGGATGGGTCGACGAGGAAGTATGATACGTTTGCGTATACTGAAGGGTTTAATGTTCGGCCTAGGCCGTTTGAGTGTGTTATTAAGGTTAGGAGTGAGAAGCACGAGGCTGTTTTGAAGAGGGAGTTTGTGGAGGCCGAGATGACGATGAGTAGGTTTAGTGCGTTCTCTGAATAGTTTATAATTATTCTATACCTAGGTATAGTTGTTATATTTCAATGTTGGTTGGCTGTGTGCATGAGTGCAAGGTGTGTCAGGATCAGTGGTTGAATGATATTGACGAAGTGATGAGAATGGATAAATAGGTTCATCGAAATATTATATGTTCTAACTATTTTCAGTGGCCATACCATAACATCATAACTTTTGAGCTCCTTGACATGATATACAACAGTAGTCAAAAACATATCACACCCGAATTAAGCGCTCGTTGCAAAATCTTTCAAGAAGGTAGCCAACTTCTGGGCTCCAGCTTCATCAATAACGTTATAATTGGATACGCGAATTCCTTGCATAGTCGTTAGTGTTTGTATGATAACAGAGAAAAAAAGTAGTTGACTTACCACCAACGCTTCTGTGACCCTTCAGACCGAGTAATCCTCTTTCCGTTGCACCCTTAATGAATGCCTTTTCGGCTTCGTCGACATTTCCGCCCTGTGTATTATTAATTAGCACAATGCGCATCGTACAGTAGATTCAAAATCGATGTACCTTGGTGACTCGGAAACATAAATTCATACGTGATCGCACGCTCTTGTCGGGAACAACTTTGTATATTTCCGGATATGAGTCCAGGACATCATATAAGAGAGCTGCTTTCTTTGCAGAAACAGCCTCTTGACCACGGACTTTATCGGGGAACGTAGCAAGAAGCTTTTTCAGTACTTGGCCAGCAACAAAGACGCTGTAGGTATATATTAGTATGAATACTTCAGTAAGCCGCAGATGGGAGAACTCACTCAAAAATGCTTAATGTGTTATAGAGACTGTTGTTCTTGGCCGTGACCGCATAGTCTAGAATGGTCGGAGGAACTGGCAAGCCAGCTTTCCTGGCAAGCTCGGGTTTGGCCTGGCTCAGGGTTGCGAGAAGGCTCTTCTTGATAACCACGACAGTGATACCCGGTATACCGAGGTTCTTTTGTGCGCCAAAGTAGACAACGGAAAATTTATCGAAAGGAATGCGTCGCGACAGGATTGTCGAGGAAAAGTCGCCGACGACGAGTGTTTCGTCATCGGATGCTCGTGATTCGAGAGATTTGGGAAACTTGGGCCATTCGACGCCGTCAACGGTTTCGTTTTCGCATAGATAAATCATGGCGGGTTTATCGCTAAGGTTCCATGTTGACTCGTCTGCAATCTTTCCGAATTTTCCATCGTTGATCTTCCTCGAGTCTGTCGCGATGTTGACGTGGCTGGGCCCGAGTAGTCGGACAGCTTCCTGGTTGGCCTTGAGGGACCATGAACCGGTCACCAGGTAGTCGAGTCGCAAGTCTGACTGGACTTTTTGCTTTAGTTGTCTGATCAATTCCTCTTCACTGATGTCGGCATTCGCTTGAACAATCTTTCGTCTTTGGTTTTCCACCCAAACCAATACCGAGTTGTAGACTGTCGCATCGAATTGACCGGATCCTCCACCTACAATTGAACGAACGCCGTAAGTTACGTGCCCGAAGTCCGCGAAGGATATAGAACATATGAAGTACCTTGCATAATCAGAATGTCGTATGTTGGGGGAATTTCGAGGAAATCGGCCAGGTCGGCCTTCATGTTATTCACGATATCGGCAGCCAATGCGCTGCGATGACTGTGCTCGGCCACACCACTATCATCCGCGACAAATATCAGCATTTGAGATCAATCCCTTTACCTCCGGGATAAAGAACTAAACTCACAGACCGGTCTGTTGATAATTGAGCAACGCAGCTGCTGCGGTGGTGAGCACATCAGTCGCCACGGCCGATGGGCCTGCGCCAAACAGAATCACATCTCCTCTCTCCATTTTGCAACTGCACTGTCCGAAAATGAATAGATGAAATTAAGATTGCAATTCTGCAGTAATACAAGATCAATCGAAATGCGAAGACGAAGACAACGTTGAGTCATCCAGAAAAATAATCGAGTCATAATCGCCCGCGTTCCGAATCTCGTCTCCCATTGGCTGCTTGTCACTGCCCCGCGCCGATGACGGAACTACCCTAACCCTAGAGCATCTGCCCTAACCCTACAACCCTAACATCTTATGAACACATTGTTGATTTTTGATTCCTGACAGAGTGAGATGAACTGCTAACATATGATAAACAATAAACACTAGCCTCTCACCGTACAGATTATTTCTTTATCAACGGTACGTAAACACTCGGTTAAGTCGGATACTGAACCAACGAGATCCAAGATTCTAAGAGGTCGATTCATCTCTTTAGTAAATTTTTATCTAGGGTCAGGGGCTTGAGATCATGCAAGCGAGATCCTTGAAACGATTTCACTGGTCTCTGTGGTGGCTAGCGTTTCCTACCAGTCGCCTTGACCGAGGTGCAGTCTGTGCTAATTGCTCCATCAAGCCGGAGTCTTTGCCGGTTCCTACTCCCACTCCATACAATGTCATTCCCCGAGTTGTACTAATTTGAGCACGGTGCGGGGATTTTTAGAGATGTTGTTAGCGATGTTGAGGTCTCCACTATCGTATACGTCGTATTTGGCATTTAAAAAGGGGCACCCTTCTCTGCGAAACCCCTCTTTCTGAAGGAGTACATGGAAATGTTTATGTTGTATGTGAAAAACAGTGTACCTACACCGTGCGGACAGACGAGCTCTAAGCTGAGTCTATTTCCTGGCTTTGCGACTCTACGACGACGTGCGAACTTCTTGTCAGCATCTCGGAATGTTCTCCGCACGCTAGATGCTTTGGTGTTTACCGCGAAGCCGTTTAAGCTCCGAATCGAGCGATTATTGGCTGTGCAGTTTGGATAAGAAAGATGGCCGCCAACGGTATGCTCTTTGTTCGACCGAGGCTTCATTGCGACACTAATATAGAAACTATACAACAGAAGTTCTTACGGATCAGGTCCCTGCCGAGAAAATTGATGACCGTGATGCATACAATGATTTGGAGCACACCCAACGAGAAAATGAGGACCTAAATAGAGACGTCGAGCGCGGCTCATCAACGACAGAAAAAGTGAACAATGTTGAAGAAAAAGCTGTGGATCCTAGAGATCCAAATCTGGTTGATTGGGACGGCCCTGATGACCCCGAAAATCCATTGAATTGGACGACGGGCAGAAAGGCTATGATGACAACCTCTATAGCGCTGATCACATTCTTGACGTACGTTATCGTGGACTTAACTGATTAATCAAGTTATGTAGCCATACTAATCGTTCCCTAGTCCCCTGGGCTCTTCGATGTTCGCTCCGGGTGTACCGGATGTAATGCTCGATTTCCATTCTAGCAATGAGTCTCTCGCGGCATTTATCGTCTCGGTATATCTGCTTGGTTACTGTTTCGGCCCTCTTGCAATTGCTCCGCTCTCTGAGATGTACGGACGTCAACCGCTCTATACGGCTTGCAACTTGCTTTACACTATTTTCAACGTGGCTTGCGCCGTGGCCCCGGAAATGGGCAGTTTGATTGTGTTTCGATTCTTTGCAGGAGTTGCCGGTAGCTGTCCACTGACACTGGGTGCTGGCTCGCTCGCGGACATGATTCCGCAGAACAAACGAGGTGCTGTGATGGCTATATGGGCGATGGGTCCGCTCTTAGGGCCTGTTATCGGACCTGTTGGTGAGTTACAATCTCTTGGGCCTAGTATTGGTGATCGCATAAAACTAAACTCTGATAGCTGGTGGCTATCTGACTCAAGCCAAAGGGTGGCGATGGACTTTCTGGGTTTTGGCCATAGCGGTAAATGCTCACCCCCTTTTAACACCACAAATGGTTGTAGATCTTATGCTTATAAATGACCAGGGCGGCGCTGTAACCATCTCATCTCTATTCACATTACGCGAATCATATGCCTACACCCTGCTTGACCGTAAGACTAAACGACTACAAAAAGAGACCGGAAACCCCAATCTGCGTTCGGTGCTCGATACAGGAAGATCACCCAAAGAGCTATTCCTGTTCTCCATCGTCCGCCCAACAAAGATGCTCTTCTTATCACCTATCGTATTCTTGTTGTCACTGTACACCGCAGTCATTTACGGATACCTATATCTTCTCTTCACCACCATGACAGATGTCTTCGAGACCCAATACAATTTCTCCCAGGGATCAGTCGGTCTGGCATACCTGGGTGTTGGCGTAGGTTCATTTATCGGCCTGTTTCTCCTCGGCGCCATTTCAGACCGTCTACAACAACGTCTGACTACTTCCAATGGCGGGGTGCCAAAACCGGAGTATCGTTTACCACCGATGTTTGTCGGATCCTGGCTAATTCCAGTGGCTCTGTTCTGGTATGGTTGGACTGCAGAGAAGAAGGATGCTTGGATATTGCCAATTATAGGAACTGCGTTTCTTGGTATTGGGATGATCATTGCTTTTGTAGGTTCTTGTTTTTTTTATTTTATCCGAGATTGTCGTTCAATGTCTAATTTTACTTGCAGATGGCTACATCAACCTATCTCGTCGACGCCTATACAGTATATGCTGCCTCCGCTATGGCTGCTTACACGTTACTCCGTTCGCTTTTGGGTGCACTTTTGCCATTGGCGGGCGGAAAGATGTATCAGACTCTAGGTTTAGGATGGGGCAATTCCTTGCTTGGATTCATTGCATTAGCATTGGCTCCTATACCGTTGCTTTTCTATAAATATGGGGAGCGGATTCGCAACAGCAAGCTGTTCAAAGTCGAATTCTAGCCAGAGACGAGATTTAATCTAAGGGAATCTTTCGTGGATTTTATGTATTTATATGATATATGTACATAGCTAGGTCTTTGATTAAAGAATTCGGGCTCTTCAAAGGTCTATTGAAGCTCAGATTCGGATGATACATTCAGAATACATTCTTACCTAGAAACCGGAAAGTCGCTTCGCATTGCCTCTAGCCAATAATTACATATTTAATCAATCTATCCATGGATATCGGTCCTTTACACATGTAAACTTGAGTCTGAGAGATCCTCTACTTCCCTGGTAAACGCCCCTCCAGGTCTAACCTTTCACAAACACAGGCATAATCTCAATCGGACAGTCCACTTCTACTGTCTGCCCTCCAATAAACTGCTCACCATGATCGCCCGCAATTGAACCATCCTTGTAGAAAGTCCAATTTCCTTTGGGAAGATAAACAGACCGTTTCTTCTGCCCTGGATACAATATCGGTGCGCAGAGATACTTGGAACCATACATATACTGATCCTCTACCGCCCAAGCGTTCTTGTCTCCCGGAAACTCGATGAACAGCGGTCTAATAACCGGCGTGCCCTTTTCGTGAGCCTCCTTCATAAGTTCCCTCGTATAATCGCGCAGCTGTTCACGAATCTTCAAGTACTTTTCGCATATAGCATAAACACCCTCCCCATAGGACCAAACCTCATTTTCCGCACCTGACAAACATGTTGCGCCACCCGTCGTTCCATGCTGCGGTTGCTTCGGTTCGCGATCCCCATGAAGTCTCATAACAGGACAAAACGCGCCCCATTGAAACCAACGCACCAGCAACTCCCGAAACGACTCCTTGGTTGGGTCTCCCCCGTGGAAACCGCCGATATCTGTCGTCCACCATGGTATACCCGCCATACCCATGTTGAGGCCCGCCGCTAATTGGCAGCGTAGTGATTCCCAACTAGAAGCGATATCGCCGCTCCAGACCAAAGCGCCGTATTTCTGAGATCCAGCCCAGGCGCATCGAAGTAGGTTGACGATGTTTTCCTGCCCGGCTTCTGTCTGGCCCTCGTAGAACGCTCTTGCGTATTCTCGTGGATAGATATTGCCAATGGTAACGTTTGAGCCAAGATGGTATCTATAATTATCAAAGTCGTACGCCGAGTACTCTGGTTCAGCTTCGTCGAGCCAGAACACTTTGATGCCCTTGGAGTAGTAGTTTTTGTGTGCTTTTTCCCAGACGTATTTTCGAGAATCGGGGTTGGTGGCATCGAAATGTACGGTTTCGCCTTGGAAGTTCATGGCAGTGCGGATACCGCGGTCCATACGGATGAGGTAGCCCTTTTCGAGCATCTCTTCGTAGTTTTCGGATCTGATATCGACCGTGGGCCAGATCGAAACCATGAGCTCGATTTTTAGGTCGTTGAGTTCTTTGATCATTGCATCTGCAAACTATTAGGGAGAGGCTTGATAGGGGGGTAGGAGACATACCTGGATCAGGCCAATACACAGGATCAAACTTCCATTCTCCCTGTAGTGGCCAATGGAAGAAATCAATCACAATCAAATCAATCGGCAGTTTTCGTCTTCGGTACTCCCTTGCAACACTCAACAACTCCTCTTGAGTCTGGTATCGCAATTTACACTGCCAGAAACCGAGTCCATACTCAGGCATCATCGGAACTTTTCCAGTGGCTTCCGCATACGCCTCGACAATCTCCTTTGGTGAATCACCGGCGACAATCCAGTAATCCAACACTCGTGTAGAATATGCTTCAAAAGACATGACGTTCTTACCCAGTACTGCACGGCCGATACCGGGATTATTCCACAATAAGCCATAACCAAGCGACGACACGGCGAACGGGACGGATGCTTGCGAATTGCGTTGAGCGAGTTCCAAGTCAAGACCCTTCAAGTCCAAGTATGGCTGCTGATATTGACCCATGCCATAAATCTTCTCGTTCCGATCGATGCTTTCGAGTCGCATGGTCAAGTGATAATCATCTCGACCGGCATGTGGCTTGAATTCGCGTGCTTCAACGAGGAGGGCAGAGCATTTGGGGTCTAATTGATCGTTGCGGTTGCGCATGTACTCTTCCAGAAGCAGTTGGCCCGTTTCGGAATTTTTGATGATGATTTTGCCGCGTGGGGAGATGTTGGCTGTTATTTTGCCATTGGTGATTGTCCCGCCGGTTGAGTCGGGCTCTATCTTGATGATTACTTTGGTAGATGATAACTCTGGTGAAGAGGTTAAAGCCCAGTCTTGGTCGGAAGGAAGTGAAGGCTGATGACTTGCGCGGACTCGGAGGGCGTTGGGGCCCCATGGCTCGATGAAGACTTTTTCGGAGTCATATCGGTAGACGAGGCGATTGTTTTGAGTATCGTGCGAAAGCATCTTGATCTGCTACTTAGCGGGATTTTGATCTCGTATAGGTCCTTTAGATGCTGAAAAAATATGTCTTCAGATAGATTTGGCCGGGTTCTCTTCAAACTGGGCGTCTCAAAGATGGGATTCATCTCGACCTATAAACCATAGAAGCAGCGAACAAGAAGCAATGCCTTTATATAATTACACGGAGCTGCGGGGTATACATCTCATTCTCGTTTTGCCCTATGACAATAAGTACCTGTCTCCCCACGTCGTACGTGGAGATATGCGTTGTTAGAAGAACCCACTGATTAAAAGACTTTTATGTGGTACAAAGCCAGCTGTAGGTAACCGATCGTCAATCATGCTTGGTTTGTCTCGTCATTGATGTTATTTAGGCTAATACCTTCCATTTTAGTATACAGTGAGATATTGACCAGGATAGATGATTAACCGGCCACGTTGGAGATGACATGGATATTAGAGAGTGCCCGCAGGAAAATTTCCTAACGTGGCAGCTTCCCGAATAGGCAGTCAGCTACTCTTCGGCGTTGAATGTGGAGAGCGCGAATCGTCGTCTGACTAGAGGCCTGAAAAATGTTTAAAATAATGACGGTCTTGAAGCAATGAGGACTTTCTATTAATGGATTACAGACAATGAGAGGGGACGTAATCGACTTGGGAAGCAACCGGCCCGTGCCGAAAAGATTTCAGAGTCACGGATTTATGAGACTTGTAAATATGACCTTTGAATTGTTTGAATTGAGTGTGATACACTGAGAATGGTGACGGCCATGGTATGCACCAAATAACTATTGATTAGGGTTGCTGCTGCGCGAAGATGCCCCAGTGTCCATTTGGGTGGATAGGGGCCCATTATTAGGGGCAATGGTCCCTAGAGCCTACTATGGAGTAGGCACTTCCCGCGCCGACTACTCGTACTGTCGCCCCCATCCTAACGCTCTACCATGGCTCACATATCTGGGCATGCAGAGATTTTTTATTAAAAAACACGAAGGGCTGAGAGAAACACATTTCAACCGTCCCAAATCCACTTCTTGATGCTAATATAGTCCCTGAGTCCGTATGTTACTATGTATTGCCAACACGAATCTGCTTGGACTTATGATCATTAGATTTACGCAGCATGTACTTGCATAGGTAGCTTGTTGTTATCTTAGTATTCATATTAATGCTCGTTTATCTCGGTGGCAGGATCGCGGATCTAGCTTGAGCCTCAAGGCTTTATTCCCCGACAGCGTGGGTCAGCTATATAGGGTACGGTAGTTCCACCTAAATTGTGCTCTTAAAACACAGCAAACTCGGCTTGAGATAGACACAAGTTTTACGATCTTACCAATTCTGCATCTTTGAAAGGACGACAAGAGCAGTCAACTAGAAATGAGACATTGCTGTGCTGGCGCGAGATGTGATGTAGATCGAGGGGCTCAATCGCGTAAAATGTCCAAATCGAGTATAGTTTGGAGGCTCTAAGTAACTTCAATAGGTTCCCGTCTGTGCTCAGTCCCTGTTGAAGTAAGGGCAGAGCTACACAGTACTGACAGTATACGTTTGTATAACTCCGGAGTCAGGAACTCTTGATGTTCGTGCCGGAGTATACTTCGTTAACAAGCCGTATGATCTCTGTGGTAGAGACCTTGAAGCAAAGATAACCGACAAAATCCGGAGTCTCTCAAAAGGGATAAGGACGGAGGACAAGGTGTTTCTGAACCAACACACTTGTGCCGGCGGCCCACTTGCAACTCGTATAAACTCTCTTGGCGAATTGTTAGCTTTGCAGCCACTCGTGCAGTTTTGTTTCACGGCCCAACGTTAGATGGAGAAAGCTTTCAATTCACCGCCATGCAAATATGATGATGTGTTATGCGCTACGTTTCTTTTATGATGAGCAGTTTCATGCAGAATCATGGCCTCGTGGCTGTGCTATGTGACTGAAATACGGAAATAGTTATGTGATGGCAGCGCGCCAAGTTGCCAATCCTTCAATTAGGTTCATCGTCCCAGCAATTCTATTGTTCGCATCCAATACGAAGCCAGTGCTCCCAAGCACAAGCCTCAAGCTAACCACTACATTCATTATAGTCAATTACCTATTCTAGTACGTAGACGGCTTGGTCTCGCGACTCCAAGCCGTACTCCGATTACCTGTGACAAATAGAATCGCAGGAATGGAATCACACTCCTAACCCTAAAGAGTTATGGCAAGCAATGAGCCTCTAGGCCCCATGTTAAGTGCACTTGGGACTCGGATACTTTGCGAGCTGATTGGAAATTGGGAAAAAGGAGGATCCATAGGTCTTGTGAAGGGACTCGAAGCGACTCGAATAAATACGAAGTGATGGGCGCAGTCCAGGAGAGCTCTGCTGCACTTTTTCGGATTTTCCAATTCTGAGGTTTTCGAGGCTCTCGTCGACGTTTGTTTCTCTGCCCTCAACTTCTAGATAGGGAAGAAAAGCAGACAAGCCCTAAACGTCCATTCCAACCATGGCAGACCTACCAGCGTCCGTGCCACAGAAAATTGCATTTGCAAACAACACAGGTACTCTGCCTTTCGATCTCTCGGCTAGATTCGATGGCATCAACCTGATCGCAAGACAATCGACTTGTACCAACTCATCCTGGGTTGCATGTTCCAACAAGCCTGGAGAGTGCTGCCCAGCTGGAGAGACATGCTGTGTGACTAGTAATTGGTGTGCTTCCCCTGGCGGAACATGCTGCGCATCAGGTACATGTCCATCTGGCTGGAATTGCTGTGGTGTCAGCCATTGTTATCCTAACGGTGGCCAGTGCTGCTCTGATGAATTCTACTGTGATCCCGGATACTATTGCGCAGCTGATGGCACATGTGCTTTGTTAGCAACCACCACGGTAAGAGGCTCTCTTGCAACCGCACCAGCTACCGCCGATGCATCCACCATATCAGCAACATCTTCAACAAAAGAGTCAAGCAGCACCCTATCAACCTCGTCTTCATCAACGACAGATACTACTAGCGCGACAACAGCCCTAGCAGCCACTACCAGTGCCACGACCTCGGCCGTTGCCAGCTCTCACTCAGGCCTCTCTGGAGGAGCAATTGCTGGCATAGCTGTCGGCGTTGTCGCCGTTATTGCCATCGCTGTCGGACTAGGTTTCTTCTTCGGTCGTCGTCGCAAGCGAACCCCAGAACCACAACCAGCACCGCCAGCCCCAGCTATGACCCAAGCGCCACCTCAGTATACCCAGAAACCTGGTGAAGCTCAGTATGTGCCTCCTCCAAGTCAATATTCGTCGACCTCGCCCACCCAATATCCGGCTTCGCCAACAACTCAATATTCGACCATATCCCAATATGGGCCGCCAGCTCAATACGTGCCTCCTCAGTCCCCCACAGCAACTCAGCACGAGTTGGAGACAAACACCCCACCTGCGCTATATGAGGTTCCAGGATCGATTCCAGACGCTGGATATCATAACCCACAAAGATAGAATGATATCGACACGTTATGCTTGTTTACCGCCAATTCTTTGGCGACCACGACCTTAAGGACTGATTATGCATGAACACATTATCTTAGAAGCCTGAACTTTCTGGATCCGACTTAACCGAATCCCAGTCAGACCATGTTAACCAATTGATCTTGTCGCACTTTATCTCAGGCGTTTAACAATACTGCATTAATTACTATCATGTTTTCATCTATGTACATATCCTTTATTTATAGCTGTCGCGAGAGTTTGTAATTGTTACGCATCTAATTCGCATTTTCATGAGAAATACAACCACTTAGGGCTAAAACCGATCAGACCCTGATTTTGATTGATATACGTACTTGACACTCAAAACAATTCACAGCTTTCACCATTTGAAAGTCGCATCCCTTGAGGATTTTCACTACATAATGATTGTCCGCTAAATTTCGACTAAGTGATATTGCAAATTGGAGTTAGGTATGTTGCAATACCTCAGGTTACTACGTATTATCGATAACATGAAGTCGCCCATATCTATACCCTTCCAAGTTCCGTCTTCTTCTCCGAGGTAGTCGCGGCAATCCCCTTCTCGCAATAATTTCAGCGGCTTGCGTATCTGATACCCCTTGAAGAGGCTGGTCTCTCCACGTGTGATCTTGCCAAATTCAGACACAGGTGCGTTGAGCTCAAACAGTAGATCCATCTCTTCAATGCTTCCAGTTTGTGTATACGTTCTTTGAATGTGGGAACTGGATATGATTATCGCGATGAATGAGACGCATTGGAGGCCAAATGCAAGGACCACCAGTCTTTGATTTGAGGCGTGCTGTGAGAATTTCTCCGATGGTGACCCATGTCACATACATGATCTTCTGCATAGGTACGTCCAGTCGTGAGCTATGGACTTTATGCTTACTTTTGCCAGTGCTTTGATAGACCAAAGCCTTCGACGTTATGCTCTGACCATGTAATCTAGCAGATCTGTCATACAGTCACCCTGCTGTATTTCTTAATTGTTTCTTTTTTTTTTCCTTCTTTTCTCCTGCTCGTAAGTGCTTCCTGTATAACGACGAGGCTAGCCCCGAACATAAAAAGTATGTACATAGCACCCCACAACATCTTATACTCAAAAGTCAAATTCAACCTCTTACCATCCAAGTACAGTACTTATAGCCGAAGCCAAGACTGTCGCCTCAGCTGCGTGCGTGGCTGCGTTGGGATGATAATCGCATCCAACATCAGAACCTTGAGTAGGCCAGTCAACAAGATGGGCATTTGCTCCAATCTGCGAAATAGCAGCCTGCAGAGCATTAGACATGGTGGTATGCTGAGCGTCCTCGGTTGTGGGGTAGTAGTCACTGAGCATCGGGGAGGTCATCAGGAAGAATTGAGCTTTTGTATAGTGTGTTTGAATGCTTTGGACAAAGCTAACCATGGCGTCTGTGTAAGTGGTAGCATTTAAGGGGTCACGAGCATCGTACGCTTGTCCGGATGAATTGTACGCCAGGTAGCCAAAGTCATTAGTGCCGAGGTTAATGACAACGGCGTCTGGCGTCCAGTCCGAAGGAAAAGTGTAGCTGTTATCAGCATCATTGGCACCGTAGCGGGTATAGCGCTCTGGCATAATAGGGCTGGTATCAACAGTTGTGGAGACGTAGTTTCGTGTAAGACCGATGCCACTCCAAGCAACAACACTGTAATCTGCACTAAGCGCGTTGGCTGCTAAGGCAGCATAGGTCTTGGGGTTATCTTCAAGGGCGGCAGTGTTGGTGCATGGTAAAGTGCCGTCTAAACCATAGCCAACAGTAATTGAGTCGCCGATAAATTCAATTTTCCGCACCGGGGTCGATTCCGCGCTGGAAGTACCATCTGTGGTGACGTTACCAACAAACAATGTGCCAAAGAGGGTCTCAGAACGTTTGCGTAATTCGACAGTATGACTGCCTTGGGCTAGTCCGGTAGGCGTGGAGATGGAGGTTCCATTAACGTTTGAAATGACAGTCGGCTCGCCACCGTCGATTACCAATTCAACGCTGTTGGTGCCACTGACTTCTTCAAATTCAATGACGGCGGAAGTCCCCGTAAAGGTAAAGGACAAGCCAGTTCCTGGCCATGTCAACTCGTTGGTCGCTGGGTTGACACGACCGAGATACCGAATCACAGCTGGGCTTCCGGTCGAAGTTGGCATTGAAGAAGTCGAAGTCGAAGTGGATGGCGAAGTTGAAGTTGACGAAGATACTGATCCACTGCCAGGCTGGCACTGAGAGTACCATTCATTCACATATACACACGAGTATCCAGAAGCACATGTGTTCGTGCCTGTATAACCTGTTCCCCCGCATTGTCCCCATGCGGAAACTTGTGCGGTAGCAATGCCTGCGAGAGCCAATATGGTCAAGTATGACTTCATGGTGAGCAGTTTGTGGAAAGTATAGCTTGGAAAAATGCTTCGGAGCGGAATGGAAATCAATGATATTTAACCTTTGACAGCTGCTGAACTGGGTACAGGGGATCTTACTTCATTGAATATCTTCGCGATCTACTAGTTTTGATGAATGCACGGGCGGGCGGATCTTTCGATGGGCGTTTAGTATTCTCATTCAGATGGAAAGTTATTTCAAGGGCCTGCATAAAGCAGGCCGAAACTCCGCGATCTTTCCGGGCGTATGCCTGAAGGTCTTCAACGTCAACATCTGTATCTGGGGAACAGAGGCTGACTCCACAATAGAGGGCGGCTGTTTTATGCATAATTTTCCACCTCACAAATTCGAGAAACTAACGACTTATGAGGGGTAAAGGATCGTCAGTAACTAACTAGGCAACTAGTCAATATTTTCCAATATCGAAGCTGCGGATATCGTTTTTGGGCTACCGTAAGTCAAGTCCTTCAATCTCTTAGAATTGTGTAAATAAGTATTCCTTCCGAAGTATATCAATTGCGCTACGACACAACTGCCGAAAGCTGGTTATCACACAATTTCTCCTGAAAGCGCATTCCAAGCGGATGAGTTGCTTTGTTGGGTGCGGTTTCCACTTTGAAGAGCCGAGGAATGACTTAATTTGTGCAAACCTATGCTTATAGTCTTGTTTTATAAGCCTAAGATTGAATTTGTGTGCGAATCCTGTTTTCGAAAGTTTTTCGTATCAATATCCAGAATTCCATTCCAAACATCGTAGGCCACCCCAAGGTTCCAATCTCAGATAATCACGACGAGGCTCACATACACATATTTCCGACAACGAAGCCTATCACTCATCCTGCCTGTGAGACATCTGGATCTCAGGCCTTATTTATTCATATGCCAATAAAAAATTGTCAAGTTTTGCCTGGCGAGTGACCGTGGCGTGGCAATATTGGAACCCGAAGCAGACAACGGCTGAATATGCCATTTCCACGCTTCGCGGACTTGCCGGTAATTCTCCCAGATATCATCTTGAAAATGTTGCAATTGTAGCTTTCAAGAGTCATATGTTCGTCTTTATATAATCTATGGCGAGTCATGAATCGTGATAGTGTTGATTAGGGTTTGGGTGGGGAAAGACAGATAGGCTTTCACACAATCAGTGTCCGGCTATCGGCTATGGTCCCTTGGACCAAAAGACCGACAACATAGTCAATTTGAACTTCGACAACGATCGATAAGGGGCAAACGCGTGTTGATATACTTCATTTCCCAGACTCATTTGATACACTACGATGGTTAGAACAACTATCGCTTGTTCCCGGTGCAGGTAAATCCTTCCTGTTGGAGCCGAACGCCCATAGCCGGTAACTGACCCGAGCATCTAACAGGCGATACAAGGTCAAATGCATACACTCAGGAACCCCTCCTTGCCGGGGATGTGCAAAGGCAGGCGCTGAGGCATGTAATAATTGTGTACTCTCGCTACCAGCTTTGACAAGGAAGAAGAGGTCGGTAGATTTGTTACCATTCCACGCTCCTCTAATGGACACTGAGGTATTTTCAGATATGGGCCGGTTAGTATGCTGGACGCGACAACGGACACTCCTCGACCACAACACCAGACACTAGACTCATCTCTGCCAGAGGTGAGTTCGACAACATGCGAACGCGATAACCAGGCATTTCATAACCCACTTGATAATTGTCTTCTTGACCCTGCACTGGTTCTTCGGGCCGGCAATGTCTTCAATGAAAAGTTCCCGGAGATTCCATTCCTACATATGTCAAGTTTCAGGAAATCACTCAGGTCATCAATCCGAACTAAGAATGATATTTCAAGAGCACCACCTGCTCAGAGCCAAGGAACGTTTGGCCGAGCAACTGCTTTATACGCTGCATTGATCGCGGTCACCCTTCCGATAATCGAGCCTGATATGAAGAGGGACGAGTACGCCGCACTTGCGACGCAATTAATCTCATCCGATGAAGCTGCAGATATATACCAGGTTCAAGCGCTGATCGTCCTAGCCATATATGAGTGGGGCAATGGAAAGCCATATCGAGCATGGATATACAGCGGAATGGCAATTCGATTGATGCAATTGATAGGATCAATAATTGATCCAGAAAAAACAACGGAGCTCCAACAAGCCATAAACAATCGTACTTTCTGGAGTTGTTTTGTTCTCGATCGGCTTGTTTTCTGTGGTAAACCTCAGCCGCCGGCATTACCACTCGCTTCGATAGATACACATTGGCCTTCGCTCGACTCGGACTTTGCATTCGGTACATCTGGGATCAAATCATTTCCAGGAGTGAGCTTTGATGATTCCCCTAGATTTATTGTGGAGGACATCGACGGCTATTTTGCCCTGCTTGTACAGGGTATCGATATTTGGTCTGATATATTGAAATGGGTCGTCAGTGGCGGAAGGCGTCATCCAGATGTTGTGATTTCAAAGGAAATGCCGTGGTCCACACGATCAAGCTGGCGAATAAACTACCAAAGACTGCAACTTTGGAGACAGAAGCATGGGAGCCGTATTCGGTTCCCCGATGCTAGTGTGGATGGACACGTCTCGTTACGAGGGGGAAATGGAGAAGCTTTTGCTTATGTCAATCTCATATATCATGTGAGGTAAGGAAATATCGATTCTTTAAAGAGAGAATACTGGATTAACATCGTAACTCAGCATTCTGTTTTTGTGCCGAGAATACGTTCCATTCTTGCCAACTCCGAACTCTCGACCCTCTGGTCCAGTTGACCCTCCCCTTCTTGAAGTGCCAGCGCCCTCTGGGTGGTGGGAAGATCGAGCAGATGAGTTGTTCTCGGCATCCTCTAATATCACTGCACTACTCAGTGAATTGAAAAGAGAGGGCGCTCCTCTCCTTACCCCCTTTGCCGGTTTTTGTGCCTTCTCTGCGGCAACAATGAACATTTATGTCGCATGCTTCCCACAAATGAACCTCGGGCGCAGCGGAGGGAGAGAGACAGATTTTGACTTGGACTTGGCTTATTTGGACGATTTCCAAGCGCGCTGGCCTATGGGAGCTGGTTGGTGGGCAACTATCAAACGCATCCAAGATTTATACCAACGAGCGAGTGCGGATCAATCTAGGTATGCGGGCAAAACACGCGCAGACTTCCAACACCTTGAGACATCTATCCATGATTGTACTGGGGCTTCGCCTGGAAAGAGTGTAATACTTGGACATCATGAGAATCTTACGCAAGTTAATGACAGGTCGGAGGATCATCAAGCGGCTACAAATTTGCAACAAATCTCACAAACACGTAGCCTGAACGATGCTTCGTTTCAAGCCTCGCAGATTATACCTGACTGGAATGAACTGTGGTCTCTATGGGGTGATACTCAGTTGGCCGCATTTGGCGTTGAAGGAAGTTCCTATGAGTACTCATTTGATTTACACGATGATAGCGTCCCAATCTATCTGTAGATCTTGAATGCGAAACTTCTAGAGCTTTATCTCGTTGATCCATATTTTCCTCCCAAATACTACATGTAGTAGTAGTGAGCCGCTTTGCGAGCGGACTTCACACGCAGCTATGATAAATGCCCTATTTTAGTGACTGGAATAGGTATTGTTACTAAGCTGATGGATAAGAATTGATTCTAATCAGGCGTGAAATCTTAGCCTTGAAGACTACTAAGATACCCATAGATAAATAGTTCAATCATGTATAGAACCCCGGAGAACATTGACCCTTTCAAATATCAAGGCTTTTTATGGTGGTATCGTATGCTCTTTTCAAAGTCGATACTATCAGACATAGCTCGTCGTCCGTGACCGTTAGTGGTGGAGCTATCAATACATGATCACCGTTGACCCCATCAATCGTCCCTGCACCTGGGTAAACGGCCAGCCCGAGATCAAAAGCTGCCTTGGAAAGTCTTCCACCAAATGTAACATCTTTCCGAAAAGGAACTTTGTTGCTTCGGTGCTCCACAAACTCCAGGGCCCAAAAGAGCCCTCTTCCTCGTATATCACCGACGTACTTGCAATCGGCAAACGTTTCTTGCAGCAATTTTCCAAGCTTTCTACCACTCTCGGCGCAGCTCTCTACAAGGTGGTCCCGCTTCACGATCTTTTGTACTGCCAATGCAGCTGCGCATGCTACTGGATGGGCTTGAAATGTCTGGCCGTGATTGAATGCCGATGTGCCTTCTCTTAATACATCAACGACTTTGCTTCCGAGTAGCATCGCTGATATAGGAACGTAACCACCTCCGAGACCCTTTCCAACGGTCACTATATCTGGTTGAATTCCTTCTTGTTCGAACCCAAAGTATGTTCCAGTGCGTCCGACACCACACATTATCTCGTCAAGGTGAAGTAGGATTCCATATTCGTTGCACAAGTCCCTGACGCCCCGGAAATATCCTCTTGGGGCCGAAACGCAGCCGGATGTTGCACCAACAACTGGTTCCGCTCTGAAAAGCCTGTGGTAAGCAAGTATCCACTCTCAAGGATTATGGATTACTCACATGAATGATATGATTTTTTCAGGACCGATGCGGAGGACCTCCAGTCGAAGCTCCGAAACCAATCTTTGCACGTATTGTTCCTCGGTCTCGTCGTTCTTTTGATACTGATATGCATAGGCCGGGCTCACGAATGACACATTCGAAGGCAGAATACCCATATAAGGCGTTTTCCGGGGTAGATTAGATGATACCATCATTGCTCCCATCGTATTACCATGGTAGGCTTGTCTCCTGGCGACATAGTGGCGTCTTTGAGGTTCCCCTTTTTCCACAAAGTATTGCCTGGCCACTTTGAGTGCGGCTTCGTTTGCTTCGCTTCCACTACCAACTAGATACGCCTTTTCGAGTTTGTGTGCACCGCCTCCCATATTTACAAGCAATTGTGCAAGCTCCTCGGCCGGTTCCGTTGTATATGAACCGGTGTGTATATAGCTCACTTTTTGCATTTGAGTCATTGTCGCTGCTATCACTTCAGAATTTCCATGTCCCAAGATAGCGACTGCCGCTCCACCACAAGCGTCCAGAATCTTTCGGCCATCGTCAAGAAATAGATAGCTCCCATGTGCATGGGTAACTGTATGCGGTAGCTCTGCTAGTGATCGATGTAGGAGGGCAGGATCTTTACTTTGTTCACGAATAACAGTTGGCGTCTCATGAATAGGAGCAATATTATAAGCTTGGGCCGTCTCTTTGGTAACAATAGATGCAGTCATGATGGAAGTCCTTTTGATCTGATAATTAGAAGCAATCAGCCAGCTAATCTTTTCTTTAAAGCCATACAAGTTATTATTTTTCACCTGTAAACGGCGAAAAGCTTTCATTTTCAAGGCACTGGAATTATGCGACGTGTTGTCGCAGATATTTTTCGTCTTCGATGCAATGGACGTGCAAACCCGAATTAGGGTTACGGTATCGCCTTTGTCTAAGAACAAATCCGATTTCAGTTTCTGTCATAACTCCGAAACGAACAAGGCGATAAGCGAGCTCAAATAAGACAAGAACCTGTTCATTTTAGTTCAATTAATGCTTCTATTCTTTGGGTCGTTGATTGTCAAAAGAATCTCGAACCGGGTTTGATCAAACCCGAAATGCGATCAATGGATATTTCACGTCTGATTCGGTAAACAAACCCACTCCATACCTATCAGACTTATCTTGCCAATGGGAATTGAATGAGATGAAATCTGTAGTTGTGGAAGCGAACAATGGAATATAGCACCGAACACTCGTCTACGGCTATGTGCTGCATAATATCCTGCAAGATCATACAGTAAAACCGAGCTATAACGAACAGAAGGCCCCCTTGTCATTATATCGATATCAGGTTAGAAATTATTCATATGAATACGAAGAGCGCTCCGAATCGTTTACTGGTCAGACATGTTATTATACCAGGGTGCTCTCCATTCCCATATGAAATAAAATATCCTATTTAGATCTTGGAAGGCTTTTGCTCGTTATAGCCAGGTTCTACTATATCTATATTTTTTTGAGGTTGACGAAATATACTGTAGAGTGGAGATGTTAATCGGTAATGACAGTTTGATCCCCTGGAAATATTTCATCTGTACACTAAAACCAGGGCTTGTATACACTAGGCTCCCTGCTAAGCGTACGTAGTGTCTCGCTCAGCATACCGTCATCCACAGATAGTAGTGATTGATCATAGTATTTGCTCTCGCCAACGTGAAATGGAAGCTCATCTACTTCGCAAACTGTGCCTGTACTCGGTAGCTCTCCAGTTTGGAAATATTTACGAACACTTTTGGCCGTGCATAGAGAGGGTGCGCTAATTGAACCATGCTGTGATATTTTAGTCAGCTGTCGTATTGGGGCTTCTCCAGTGCTGGTGCAGGAGAAATGCAAGAGTGATTGACTTACACCTTCAGATCGTTGCTCAAGGACAGTGGAGTTTGGGAAAAAGCCGGACATCAAATGAGCACTATAGATAGACCAGTGATCAGCTTGTGGGGTCCTCCTGAGAGATGTTTGATTCCATATTCAAAAACTCACTTTCTCAGAGGAGTAACCGGATCCCGAGTATTTCCAATGAACAATAACGGATGCGCTGTCTCACCACCAATCTCACCTAATAACGAAAATGATGAGTTAGTTTAATATCGGCGAATGAGAAGAAGACTAACCGTCGAATCGCCAAGCCGCTCTCTCCTTGAATCCTATGTATTTGAGTGCAATAGTGGACCACATGTTCCCAAAGATCTTGCTTTGATTATTAAGTATTTTCCGATACTTTAAAAAGGAAGCTTTGCTGAAATTTTTGACGGTGGCCACATCCGTACCAGCTATCCCCATGGCTACCTCGTCGTCAAAGGTATAACAGTCTTTTCCACTAGCATCCTCCCTACAGCCAGTAGAAGACGGTGACCAGCTCTCACGGCCTTGTAGTTTCAATTCCAATAATGATGTTCCGTTACCCTGCGCTACCTCCGCAAGAACTTTGGCCAAGAGCTCGAACCTTAAGTAGGGAGCATATACCGTCTCGGCTATCAGGCGGTTGAGATCACTGTAAGTGACGACCTCCGGCACCTGATCGGAAGTTCCAAAAACCACAATTGGTTCGGTTTTTAATGTGGCGAGTATGCCGTCGAATTTATCCTTGAGGTCACCTGGCGTCCCCCCAATTGCAAATGGACACCTTTCTAGACCCGCTTCATGGCAGTACTCGAAAAACTTGTCCATGATAGAATCCGTGTCTTGCAAGTTCGAAAGCCACGAACCAGTGTAGTAATCCGTTGCGTTGCAGACAGCGTCTATGGCGGCGCGTTCAATCCTATAAGGTTCCATTGCCGCAAAGGTCATTCCGAGAATAGATCCGTAGGAGAAACCCCAGTATAGAAGTTTCTCTTCGCCTTTGTTCCACATGTTCCGTTTTCGGACGGCTTCTACTGTGTCATTAGGAGTCAACTGAAGAGACTTTTGGGATATCAATCTTTCCGTTTCAGCTTCGCGCCATTCCCCGTGTCGTTCAATGAACTCAACCATATCTAAGACAACGGGAGATGTGTTCATAAAATTACCCACCCATTCTGATTCTGTTTTTGTCTTCGCACATGCCGCACCTAAAGCCTCATTACGAGCCCAGGCTTGATGAACTGCGTTGTCCGAGCTGCCGATAAGACCTTCTGCTTCTTCCTGCAATCTAGCCTCGTATCGAGATTGGGGGTCTGGATAGCATGAGAAGTTAGGTGTAGTATTATTTACACCTCTTGGGTCAAACCCAATAATATCGAAGTACTTGCCGAGATCGCCATCAGGATCTGGTTGACCGGAGGTGAAGTCGACAATACTCTGGATTCGTTGGCCTTGTCTGAAGAGGAGGCTTATACCTGAACCTCCCGGTCCCCCTGAACATAACCTATCAGCCTATGCGTTTTAAACAGTGCTCAAAGAATCTAGTTAGCTTCAGAATGACATACCTGGATTGATCAGAACAGGCCCCCCATACCGCTTATCTGTAACGGGGACTCTAGCTGGGAGCTTGGTGATAGCTAAAGCAATCTTTTCACCAGCGCCGTCCGTCCGATTCCAGTTCATTGGGAGCTCGAGGCGAGCACATTGATAGCCGCCAAAGCAGGGATAATACTTGAGATCTGTTGTGGGTGTGATCTACATTGCATTGTCAATACGAAATGCGACCTCATAAGCGATTTTTCCGCACTCTTTCGAGATCTAAAGTAGAGCAAGTTCCAGCATGGACTCATTTGTAAGACTCACATGATGCCATGCAAATTCAGAAGGCTCGTCCAAAAGCGATCGTGTCTGTTCATCTTCCCCAAATTGAACAGGAAATATCCACTGCTGCACATTGAACACAATAGCCAACGCGATGACACACGAGACAAGAAATACTCTGCTTTGTGAGAACTTTTTGCCACGAGGTAAACCCTGGGGCTTTTCTGGCTGATATCCCATTTGGTCTGCTTAAATTATTCGTTCTGGGAGTTGGATCAAGCAATATTCAACGTTAAAAGCCCACAAAGGTAGACGATGAGATAAATTGGTGTCGAGAGATGAATGAGGAGTTAAAGTCGGAGAACAGGAAAGGTCTCGCTAGATGACTAACTAATGCTGACTGCTGCCTGACTCATGCTCCAGTTAATTTATTTTGATAGTTAATGCGAGTTGTTGTCGTTCTTATTGCGGGGAGCTGTCCAATCGTTGATGCCGGATAACCATAATGTAACTCTCTGATACAGTCTCCGTCATTAGTTTACGCCAAGGGGCCGAAACGACACCACACCAAAATAACGGGGGTTTTTGTTTTTTTTGATTATTTCCACCAACTCCGCTTCAAATCTAATAAAAGTTGAGAATACTGTTAATCAATATAAGCGCTATATCATACAAATTTTTGCCGTTCTAAATATCCCCTAATAACCCGTATACCACCCATCTGCCTCGATAATCGCTTCAAGGCGCCGTGGCATGGACTCTATACAATTCTTAATCAACTCACTACGTAGATTGCTCCAAGAGCCATCTGCTGCATGGAATAGAATATTCTGAACCGTATCTTCACCCCCAGTAACGTTCTCAATTCCTGGCTCAATAATATAGACCCCCTCTTTAAGCGGAAACCAGAGGTTCTCGATAGGATTCAAATCCGGTGAATAAGGCGGCCAATCGAGTAATTTTATACCGTTATCCGCAAACCAGGCCTTTGATTCATTTGAGGTATGGATAGGCGCGTTATCCTGCATGAAATAAAGGCCGGGTTCGTAAATAGTAGGCAATATCTCCTCTATAACCTTAAGATATGACTTTGAGGAGTAGCCATTTTTCTTAGAATCAAAATCTCGCTCCAATTGTATCAAATCAGAGCGCTTATCCCCCCAAATTGCAGCCCAAACCATAACGCGTACACCTTTGCCTTTTTTGGTATCTTGTACGAGGTCTTTTCTCCACTTCTCACCGTATGCACGCACACGAAAAACCCATCTCGTACGCTTCCCGGAGCCAAGTTCAATAGAGCATTCATCTGAGAATATAACCTTGCTCCATTCCTCCCATCCCCAGTCCTTATACTTGATAGCGAATTCAAGCCTTAATTTAGCATGCTCCTGCGTTAAGCGAGGCCTTTTTGCAGCTCTCCAATGGCCCCATTTGCTATCTTTAAGAGCGCGGAGAATGGTGCTAGGGCTGCAATCCAAATCGAGCTTATCCCGGAGCTGGCGATATGTAATAAAAGGCTCCTCTTTTATAACTCTGAATATACGTCGGATAGCCCTTTGCGTAAGCTTATGCGGTTGACCGGATCGCTCTTTTGACTTGCCTTCGCTGCGAATGTCTTTCTTATCGATGGTGTCGCGTACGGTGCGACGTGGAATTCCAAGCGCTTGGGAAATTGTGTATGCAGACTCTCCAACTTCATGCCGGCCTAGAATTTTACCTCTTAGGAAAGGAGTCAATTCTTTTCTCTTCACAATATTGCCAGATACGGCTCTCAATGGCCTTCGTGGAGGCATTGGTGGGTGGTTGAAAAAGTTGAGTTGTAACGCGTTGGTGGGGCGGAAGCGCGTTTTGGCGTAAACTAATCAAGGTGACTGTAGTTACCGATCCTTAGCCCTAAGCCCTTAACCCTAATGGCTCGTCTTCTATCCTTCGACACTTGAGAATACAAATGGGTTATGGGCATGTTCGATTATTTCATTATCAGATACAGTGTGCAAAAAATATAAAGAAGAATACAATGATTCCTCAATTTATTTAGAAAAATCCCCCGTCACGAAAATTAATCGGAATAGACAATATAGATGTCATTCTTGATCATATTCGCCAACCTTGAGAGCGCTGTCTTTCTCTTGCATCACTTAAGTCAATGTTTGTTCACTTCCAAGGTTCCATTAGCTTGACTCTTTCTATTTCGTGAGGAAGTTGCCTTGCTATCGAGACGATGTTCCATGATGAGGGTGCACAACAGTCTGCCCGTGTGATTCGACAATTCGAGATTCCCCTGGAGGCGAGTAAATGGTATATCTATTTTGTCCTAGTACAATTCAAAGATTCATCTTTTAAGTAGCCAATTGATGGCTCACCACCCGACGTGCTGATGCCTGTTCCGACTTGTTCCGACTTGCTCCTAATGGGCAACCAATGCTACAAGGTGTTTAAGATAACGTAGACAAATGGTACAAGCGCTAGAGAACATGCACACTCCAGTAAAGACAATTATCCAACGGTAAGATACCGGCGTTGCAGCTCCAGTTGACCTTGAATTGGAAATAAGGAACCCTCCAATAGGCCCTGCAAGCACATTTCCAATCCCTTTACCAAAGTTGAGCAGACTAAAAACCATCGGTCCTGCTGTCACATCTTCAGTTATGGCGCTGCTCATTCTCGCCCAAATAGCAGTAAACCCTGCGCCAAAGAAGCCATACATTATAGCAAATATTATCAAGACCGAAAGAGACTCGCCTAGCCTCCACATGGTAAGACAAGCAATTGCTGCAACTGTGGTTGACAAGCAAGCAAGGATGTTCACTGGGACCTTTCGATCAGATAGAAAGCCAAAGACAAATTGGCCACCGACTTGAGAGACGCTCATCAGCGCGAGGAGAAGTGCGCCGCTTTTGTCGCCGAGATTTAGCGAGGATGCATAAGTCGGTAGATACAATGACGGGAAAAAGTATCCAAATCCTTGCAGCAGATTCGAAGCGGAGTATATCCAGAACATATGACTCCGCAAAAACGTCCAATTAATCTTCCGAGCAGTGGTTTGCTGCGAGGGCGGCAACCGACTCTTCAAAAGAGGTATCAAGGGCCCCGTGAGCAAGGTGAGAGCCAGGGCCATAGCACGAAGCGTCGTCCTATATCCATACTTCTCCAATAATGCATGTAACACGAACGGCATAATGGATCCTGAGACACCAGAGGCACCACAAAGAATACCATAAGCCATGCCGCGGCGCGTGATCCAGTATTCGTTGACCATACTGAGGATAGGGTAGTAGAATACGAGGAACCCTAGACCATAAGCCACACCCTGTGTAAGGATGAGCACTTCTAATGTGGATGCAAAAGATCCTAAGACGAGTCCAGCAATACAGATGGGCCCTGAAACATCAATTAGAGATTTGCGTCTTGGCTCTCAGACATACGTACATCCGACCCAAATCATCTGCCGCTGCCACCGTTGGTACCTCTGAATCAAGGGCATAATAATTGGCGCTCCGAGATAACCGAATCCAGATGCCATGGTACCAACAACTGAGATATAGGGATTATTGGCGAATTCTGGAATGTGGGAGTAATATTCTTGAAAGACACCAAAAGAGAGGGGGAATCCTGCAATATTTATCAGCCTCATACTATATCTTAGATTCAAAACGAAAAAATTTACCCCATAGTAATGTCTCGAACATAAATGCAACGAAAAGTAGTTTCCATGCAGCATGTCCTCCATCTACTGGAGCAAGTTCTTGTTCCGTTCCCCCACGATTCGTTGGCTCGTTTTCTATATCCTGTGGTGGTGATACTCTTTCACAGCGTTCAGAGGCCGAAGCAGCCATGGCTGACTGAGTGTCCACAATGGTCATCAACTCAAAATCACTCATCGCGGTGGCTCAAAACTAATAACGACTTAATTCGCAATGACGACCGAAATATTTGTCAGCGATCGCCTTTATCTTGTAGCTCATATTAATGTTGTAACTACTATGGAGTAGGCTTTGAGTCCAAAGGTTTTACCGAGGCTAACGTCGGGTACTAGTGATGCCTTAGTTATGTTCTGTTACACAATGGACTGAGAACTGCTTCATTATAGCAGAAGGCTATAATAATATACATATTCAGGGAATTATCTGACTTTCAGATTTCAAACGCCCTCATGTCAGAATTGTGAAAAAAGTAAAATATGCAAGTGTAACAATGCCGCACTACCGAAGTAGTGGTGAATATAATCGAAGGTCAATGTATCAAAGAATCATGCTCGTCCCATAGACTTCCTCACAAAATCAAGTGCGACCCTGCGCTTCAAGAAGTCAAACGAAAGCTATCAGATGAGTAAAGCGTCGCTTCAAGGTTGAATCAATGCACAAGCGTATGCAACCCTGCTATCATCTATCGTGCCCCCGTCTTAGTTGGAGGTAGGAAGCTGGACGAGGGAAAGGGGCAGTTTGGCGTATGTAGCAACTCCCTGGGTAAGAGCAGTGAGTTCACCCACGGTTTGGGTCAGAGGTACGTTGCCTGACGGATGATGTCAATATAAGCTCGATATATGATGTTCGGTGGCAATGACTTACTCTCAATGCCGCTGCAAAGGTTGTTTGCCAATGGGAGAATGCTCTCAACGGTGCTGACAGGGTTGGAAAGGAGGCTGGTGATGTCGCCAACTGCGGTAGAGACGACATCGCGCTTGGCCAAAGGAGCCAAGGATCCGACTTCTATAAAACCGGTCGTCAGATGAAACCTAAAAATTTGGGGGGTTTTGAATGACGATGGTACTTACCATTGACAGCAGGAGCAGCAACAGAGCCAACAGTGTTGACGGCATATCCCACGGTCTCGGTAGCACCTTGAACGATTTCGCGCTTAGCGGGTGCACCGACGAGGGCAGTGATCAAAGTCTTGATCTGGGTGAGGTCAGCCTCCAAGGCGTTGAGGTCAAGGTCGGTCTCAGCATTGTTGACGAGGCTGCTGAGAGAAGGCTCAACACTGTTGAGCAAACTGTTGAGTTGGTTCAAAGTAGAGTCAAGGGAGGTGGTGACAGTTCCGCGAGGGATAGCAACGGCACTGACGGCGCCGGCGAGGGCAAAAGCAGCAGCGATTCCAGTGAACTTCATTTTGATTGTAGATTTGGGTTGGAAAGAGTGACTGAGTTGGACAGATGATTGTAAAAAGAAATGAGCGAATGTAAGACTGTAGTTATGTTGAAGAAGAAACAGAGAAAGAACTATTTCGACTCAAGTAATTGACTTGATTTTTATATCTGTCTTTCGAGTAGACCTAACCCCTATTTTCTTGTAATGTCCATTGTAGATGCCTAATTGAACATATTCGACAATCAGCGATCGCCAGTTCCTATTGACAAATGGCAACTTGAAGTCATACCGATCGACATTAGAGAGGATGACTTAAAATGAGTGCTGCTTGTGTGATGCCAATGGAGTCAAACGAATTTAAAGCTAAGCAAGGTAGTCTTTGCCTAATAAGTTAGGCTTTATGGTGTCTGAGGTTTGCCCTGTCGATCTCAGCCTCTGTCGATGTCAGTTTTGTGGCTGAACACAACCCCCCGTTAACGTAGTCTAAACAGGAGTTTGCTTGCTATTGTCATAACCAGCGACTCAACCAGGTAAAAATGTACATTGTGTGATGATTGATGTAGGTCTTCTATCTAATAAAGAGTTCTCCGAGGAGGTTAGGGCAACATAGTTGCCGTAGAAAGAGAATTAAAATGTTCAAACATAGTTCGTAGTTCAACGGATCTGCTAAAAAGGAAACGTCGGTGGCACATGATCGGCATATGAAGCCTTAGCTGTTTGCATTCAAGTTTTACTTAATTTCCTATTAAAGTGACTATTGAAGTTTGACCTTATTTCCAGCATTATCGTTATTACAATTTATCATCTAGCCAATAACCATTCAAGAAACCTATCGTCGATTAAAGCGCTTTTTAGCAAACGGTGATCTTCAACCCGGTTTGCTTTCTATGACATCGAAAAACCATCCCAAGATGGCAAGGAGTAACATCTAGCGTCACATACTAGCACGGCGTTTGAGCCGTTTGCTGATCCATATTTCCCCTCAAAATTCTAACCTTCCAGAACGGAAAGGATGATCGAGCACAGACAGGAACCCGCCATCATCGTCGGGGAACTCATTTCTTCTGACGGAGCTTAAGGAGCAGCATGAGGAATGACAGCATGGCTGGTTTTCCACGTGTTGGTGGCGTCTTGTTTATTAATTTTATCTAAAATTTCTCTGGAATTTATATCAATTGAGGTCAAGAGAGATACATTACGATGTTTCATCCCTGAACAGCTATCTGTTTAAGGGGCACTGGGTACCTAAGTACTTAAAAGGCTCCTCACGCAGCAGACTGGAAAACCTCAATGGGGTTATTGCTCCTATAATAATTTAATTCATGACTTTGAAGATCTTATTTGGTATGGTTCATACTTGGAAACTCTAAGCGCACAAGCTCATTTCATTCGAGGTCAATTGACAGGCCCAACAACGACGGATCGTCATTCAACGCAGTAGCTCTTCGGGATTTGTATGTGCTGATCTTGACTTGTAAGAACCGTAATAAGTATACTACGTAGTAGACATCAAGCTACATGTATTTCAGGAACGAATCTGCCATTCTGCCAATTCTGCAGTCTGCTAGAGGGGTTCAATATAGGTTATTCAGGTCCAGATCACTTCCTCTCCAGAACAGCTTTGGTACTCTCCGTCAAATCAGCCTGTTTCAATCCCACGGCCTCATTGTCAAGTTTGCGAGTAGCAGAAAAGTCGGATCCAATCCCGGCTTTGAATACAGCCGCAAAGATCAAGTCCAATGCACCGATGAAATTACCATTTCCAATCTTCTCAAACCCTTCTTTCCTCAAATCGTCCGTTGTGCGATGCGTAATAGTCCAGTCTTCGCGAGTGGTCTTTGTTGTCTTGAGCAACGCTTCGAAGATTTCGTTCTGGCTAATAATGAATTCCGAAACGTAGACGTATCTGTTCTGGAATTCGTCTGGTCTGGAGAGAATGCCGCTCACGATAGCTCCCAGGGAAGTCACGTTTATAGAGTCGAATTTGCCGGTGCCGTTGTCGTACAATGTTGCAGTGCGCTTTTCGGGGTCAAGGCCGAAGGCATTCCGTTCCGTACTCTAGAATGACTGTCAGTAAACGTATTCAACTGTGTCTAAGTGAAAGAATGTCTCCATGTTCCTCACCCAATCGAAGAAAGGGCCATTAATAACAGCTGTCCAGCTGGTCGCAGGGTTCTTAGAGACAACACTCTGAAGGTGCTTTACCGCATCCACTTTTCCTTGGAAGATGGGGACTGCTTCCAGAACCTTGGGATTTGTTGTATCCTGTACTCATAAATTATCAGACTTTTAAGAACCTCTTAAGAACCCTAAGTTGATACTAACACTTCCGAATTCACTAGGAATCACACGTTTAACCCCGACAGCGGCGGCAACATCCACCAACCTATTTTGCAGCTCTAGAGTCACTGGGTTTGCATCTAGGGCAACAACAAGCGCATCTTGTCCCTTCAGTGCGCTCTTGAGGAACGAGTCGTCGCCGAAGTCGCCTCGGACGACTTTGAGAGCGGCATGGCCTTCTTGAGCGATTTTGGAGGTTGACCCTTCGCGGACAAGAGCTGTGACGTTGAAGCCAATTACAGAGGAAAGTAGACCGTTTAGAATGGACTGGCCAACGCTTCCGCTTGCCTATTCAGCCATGCTGTTAGAGTGGATATTTCCAAGGCTGTTCAATGTTGGTAAGGAGGAGAGACGTACTCCGACAAGGGCAACATTCTTATACGCAGACATTTTGAGATCTGGTTCGGGTTTCTGAACAGTGCTCAGTAGAGTTTGTCGTTTGATATCAATTGATGTTTCTTGTATTGCTGGTTAGAAAGATGAATGCTGAAGTGGCTAGGAGACTGTCATATTTATAGTTGAAGTCAAACGTAGATGTCTGGGTCTCACCGGAGGATTTCCGCTATGGTTTCTCGATTTCTAATACGAGCACATAAGCAAGCTGAATATTTCAATTAAGTTTCCGACATGACGAGTATTCTCGCCTCTTCGGTCGAACAATCCATGGATATTTTCCTATATACTTTGTACAGTGTTGGAAAAGATATCGCGCTAGCGGACGCTAGCGGACAGTCAGTCCCATACAAAAATCGCCCCGATTATTTTCAAGCTAACCACTTTTGGCATTGATTTTCGGAAGGATTTCTTCGTTCGCATTTCATAATCTTTTCTAGTCTTTGGTCAAGGCCTATTGTACATTTCTTACGACTCTGTGAAGAAAATGATGCATTTCATAAGATCGATCCTGTCAGATCTCGTATATATCGGTCTAAAATCTCACGTCAGTGTTCCTGGGCGATCCAGGTGTCAGATAGCAACATTGAAAAGACGTACCAGCAAGACCCCATAGGTGATTCTTTTTCTTCAGGGACCCTTTCAGAACAAATAATCCTTCCGAGTCATCTGTTGTGATTGCACGGCCTAGTTCCCTTTGCTGAAACATGGCCACCAAACTATGGTGATCGGATATGACGCCTGTGATGGGAATTATTCCATTGGCAAAGTCTGTGTCTTGATCCTCGAGATAGTTTCTTGCAATATCGATAGTAATTTTGGTATGTGTTGAGATTGCTTGTAGGCATGACTTGGCGGCTTCTTTATCTTTGGTGATTTTGGTCAACTTTGCAAATTGAAGTTCAACCGCCGTTCTTCCTTGAGTTAGTATGTGGGAGTCTATTATTATTCAAGTGAGGGGAAATGGAATACTCACACGAGTAGTATAGCAATAGCGCTGCAGAATGGTCTCCAGGACCCAGGCGCTTTTTCAAACATATCCCCAAGACGTGCCATTATATGGCTATTTAGATCTTCGAAATATGACTCTTGATATTCATCGAGAGATTTCATGTATTCTAGAGTCTGCCCAGCTAAGTATGCGGCTTGTAATTCTTCGCTGAAATAGTCATATGTCTGTTTCTCTTCCTCATTCTCCGGAGAAGATCGTAAGGTGTGTATATCTGGGAGGTCTTCAACGTCTCGTGGTTGTTCCATCAGGAGAGGTAGATGGTTTGGTAAAGAAGCTAGCGCAAGGATTCTGCTAGAGTCAAAATACTGGCCTTGAGCATGATTATGGAGGAGAAGGCTTACCGATCTAGCAAAAATATAGCCCACCAAACGACTGCCGCTTCGTGACTATCGCGACTCTTATCATGACAATCTAAAAGTCGAGTCACTTGAGCTAAACCCGTCGTAGTCGATAAAGTGACATAAGCATCTGAAAACAAGCCAGCGCCAATTTGGTACACTGCCAGCAATAAACCACATTGAATAGTATAAAGAGAGAATCTCCTTGTCAGCTGCAAAGAAGAAAAGATCTTCTGCGCCTGTATATAGAGTCTTTGCATATGAGCCTGTTCTCGAACTTCGGTTGATGATGGCTGAGTGGCTAGGTGAATGCATAAAAGAAGACCGGCAAGCTCTGTGTCTGCCACTTCCAATATATGGCAATTCTTTATGCGATTGCTAATTCTGTGGATGTCGATTATCGGTAACCAGTGATGTATATACTGTATATATCGCTCCATAATATGAGTCGGGCTAGTTGAGTGTTCTTCCAGGGTCCATAGTATTTGGTGTGTGATAAATTGTTCTGTACTTTCTGACCAAATGTCCAAGATGCGAGGTGTATTTGGACTATCTCCTGACATCTCACGCAGATGGGCATAACAACATTGCTGCCGGTTCCTTAAAAATTCAGCCACCGTTCGCCCATACTAATGTGGAATGATTGCTTACTTTGAACACCGGTCACAGGCGGGCAGCTTTCTGTCACATTTTCGCTTCTTACTGTGGCACGCTGTGCAGGAAGTCGGGGAAGTTGGCGAGCTTGTTTTTTGCCTTTTTTTATCGTGGATTGTATCGCCCATCTTCGTATTCAAAGTAAAAATTAAGAATATTGGATATTCAATTTTGGGAAGCAAACCTCAATCACTGTAGTACTCCGTAAATCTTGATTGTCGTTGTTGGTTGACATTTCAAATTATGGTGCTGGCAGAAGCTAAACATTTAGCCGTGGCTCTAGCCTGCAAAACTTGGCCAATTAATGGCCGGCTTCCACAAAGGACAGTCAAGGAGGCTTGCATTCGACCGTCTTCTACTTTGAAAAGTTTACATCCTCGTTAGTAGTTCTCGGATACTCGAGAATAATTGCTTGCGTGGCGATTTATGTGCAATGAAACAGATATCTAGAACGTTACTGCCACATACTGGCGCTGTATCAGAATTCTCCTCCTTTACAATATAAAGCCCAAAGCCTCTAGGAGACAGATTGATAGGGATAATGACAGAACATTGATATACGTTCTCCATATGACACCGTATCGATAGCATTTCCTAGTAGATTGAGGGCTTGGTACACCACGTGATCTTCGATCACCGAGACGTATGTACTTGAAATTTGTACACAGCTAGCGAGGGAAAGGTGATAAATCCATACTTTCAATGGAGAGATGATCCGCTGCTGAAAATCTTGGTAAATTTTCGGGTTCGTAGTATCCTACAGGCGCAGGATTGTGGGTAGTTGGGACCTACACCAAGGTTGGTATTGTGTCAGAGTTTACTGCATGCCAAATAACGAAGCCGTCGATAAAGCTACAGGTGAGCACGGCAATGGTAGAAACCTATGATTGGGAGAGAGCTAGAACCAGACTACTAGCGTGCCCAGAAGTGAGGACCTTGGAGCTTGCCCCAAGTCAATACGTAGTATAAGAAGCACGATCCGCGCGATTGTGTGCCTACCTAGGTACGACATTTCTATAGCCAGAATGGCTTCGATCCGTTCCAAGAAAGGAACGACATGCCTTGTTCATTGATATCCTTTTGGAAGCAGTGGTGGCTTCATCTAACATCCGACGGCTTTCAGCCATACAAAAAGAGTATCTATCTCACATTGACTGAATCTCTTGCATATTGGCAATAATACCTGGAGCAGGATGATGTCCTTTTTCAGATTCATTAATGTGAACATAGAGAATGGTCGGGGGGCGTTTGTCTGAGAAGCGTCATGATCCAACCAATTCATCAATTCATCCCGGGGAACGCCTGAAGAGAACGAAGGCCAACGAGTCATTATTTGGGCTGCAAGATGAGGGAATGCACTCTATTTGACTTTAATATCGATAATATCGACATTGGAAGACATGTGAATCTAGAAAATGATCAGATACGACGGGCGGAGGACGCCGGAGCAATGTATCTTGAATCTCGAGTTGAATGCTTGATGTGAATGCTTGATTGTTATGCCTTCGGAGATAAGCCTATTCGAGAAGGTCGATTATGCAAGGCTTAGTCCATGAAATGACACGTCCGATGATCCTTGTCATAATGTCATTTTCCTATGTGGGGATGTGGATGCAAAAAGGCATCATTCCCTACAAGTCTTCAAGCCATCCAAGGCATGAATACTGATACGAAATCAAGGCAAGAAAAGTACCAATACTTTGAGGTACATTCCGCTGAGGTACTATTCGTGGATCCGTCCACGTTCCTCCTGCGACAGAAGCGAAAGGTCGGAATTCCTTTGTGGCTGGTCTCGAATAAAACACGTCAATAATCGCAAGCCGTCAAGACGATGAAATAGAAGAGATATCACATGCTATCTCATTGGGGACGAAATCTTCAAGCACCCGCACGTCATGCTAATCCGTTTAGATTTTATTCCCATCGCGAATTTACCGAGACGGCGACCTCCGACTATACCAAAATTTGGGGATAGTCTTGGCAGGGCTACTTCACAGTACTTTTGCATGAATAAACGCGGTGTTTATCGAATGTTATCAGTATATCTCTGCACGTGAGCCCCATTGGGGCTCAACGGTTACATCCGCGGCACGGGTGGGCTGTTTAGGGCCTTTTAGGCTTTCTTGTTTGGGGATTTAATTCGCCAGGGACATGATAACGATCTGATCTGCGTGATTTGCGTACACTGCCGTACAGGAGTATTATGTTGTGATTGGGTATTCGGGGACATCCTTGCGGTCAGGTCTCATTTCGTCGGGGTTAAGGTTATTTCGATGGATGCCAATGCGACGGCATTATCAAGCATCGTGCCAGCCTGCCAAGTGTTTCTAAGTTCCAGCAAACGTCTTGGTAAGTCTTGTTTTTCTTGGTTGTAACCATTGGATCGAATGTTTGTATAAATTGGGGAAGGTTGTCCTCCGAAAGATCAGCATTGGAACTTACCTTCTATCGCATTCCCCAGACATATTTGTTTCCTAGAAAGCTAGAAGTTGAGGTAGACAATGCTCGACCCTCGTTCCCTCCTCCTTACCCTGGCCACCCTCCAGGGTGCCCAAGCCTGGGGTAGTCTCGGCCATGCCACTGTCGCTTATATTGCCCAGAACTACCTCGACGACACCACAGCAGCTTGGGCCAAGGGCGTCTTGAACGATACCTCAGACTCTTACTTGGCCAACATCGCCTCATGGGCCGATAGCTATCGTGCCACCACCGCTGGGAAGTGGTCGGCTCCTTTGCACTTTATCGATGCCGAGGACAGCCCTCCAACCAACTGCAACGTCGACTATGCGAGAGACTGTGGCTCCACCGGCTGCTCCGTCTCTGCTATCGCAAACTACACACAGCGTGTAGGCGACGGCCGTCTTAGCGCGGCCAACACAGCTGAGGCTCTCAAGTTCCTCGTTCACTTCCTTGGCGACATCACTCAGCCATTGCACGACGAGGCTCTCGACAAAGGTGGAAACACGATCACCGTCACTTTTGACGGCTACAGCAGCGACAATCTGCACTCGGATTGGGACACCTACATCCCGCAGAAGCTGGTCGGCGGATCCACGCTGTCGGACGCACAGACTTGGGCCAACGAGCTCATTGCCTCGATCGACAGCGGCAGCTACAAGAGCGTAGCACCAAACTGGATCAAGGGCGACGACATCTCCAATGCCGTTTCCTCCGCCACCGCCTGGGCCAGCGATGCCAACGCTTTTGTGTGCTCTGTGGTCATGCCCGATGGTGTCGCAGCGTTACAGCAGGGCGATTTGTACCCCGACTACTACAACAGCGTCATTCCCACAATCGAGCTGCAAATCGCTAAGGGTGGTTACAGATTGGCCAATTGGTTGAACAGTATCTATTCCGCCAACATTGCCAAGTCTAAGCGTGACGGTGAAATCATGGTTTCCAAGAAGGACGTTGACTTGTCAGGTCGCAGCTTCTTGCCTCCTCCGATTCCCTTGAGCGACGCGAAGCGAAAGAGGGCCGCTGCTGGATTCGGATGCAACCACAGGCACTAACCTTCACATTCGCAAGGATATTAAGCACAAAAGAGTTGGAATTGAGGTCATAGTTGTTTTTGTCGTGCAAAAGTGTGTTAAATAGTCAGTCTTCGCAGACTAGTGAAGCGCGTTGGACCATGAATGAATGAGAATGATGAATTCGAACGAGCCTAGCAAAGTCATCAGGCCAATGATTCCTGACTTGTATAATTAAAGCTTTTCTTCTGTTTCTCACAGGAAATGTGTGATGACACCTGGGGTGCTGGTTGAGTAGAAATAAATAAACGAGAAATCAGATCGCACCTTCCTAGACGCGTCGTTTTGGCCTGAGGTCCCAGGCAGCAAACGTGGGGCAGCGGACTCATTCCGCTGAACTTTTTGAGACTTCAAAATCATCATCAACTACACCTGTTTCCACACTGACTCATGTCGTCGCGATTTTGTACTTGACATGGAGGATATCGACACAAAATGCGCATCTCTACGAGCGCAAATTGCCGCCACCGAATCCCAACTTTCAGCCCTCAAGCAGGAACTCGAAGCTACCGAAAAGCTGCGCGGGGAAACTGTACCAGCATCGACAGCATCTAGCGAGCATCCTGAGCGCAAATGGCCTCTTTCGGCAGAAGAGTACCAGCGATATGGGCGTCAAATGATCGTATCTCAAATTGGACTTCCTGGTGAGGACAATTGCTCGGTTGTTTTTCGGTTCAAGTACGATTACTAACAACCTGTCTCAGGTCAACTCAAACTTCGATCCGCATCCGTTCTACTAGTCGGCGCAGGTGGGCTCGGTTGTCCTGCAGCGCTATATCTCGCCGGAGCTGGAGTTGGTACACTCGGTATGGTTGATGGAGACACGGTCGAATCCTCCAATCTTCATCGCCAAGTTCTACATCGCACGAAGAATGTTGGAAAATACAAAGTGGACAGTGCAATCCAGTATCTCGAAGAGTAAGATCACGTCTTATGGGCTTGGACGAATTACATGGCTGATATGTCATGTTTTCGCGTATAGATTGAACCCACATGTGGAATATCGTGCCTATCGCGAGCATCTGACATCTCAGAATGCGCCTGCTATTTTTCAAAATTACGACGTTATTCTCGATTGCACCGATAATCCCGCAACTCGATATTTGATCTCAGACACTGCGGTCCTTCTCGGAAAACCACTTGTCTCAGCATCAGCATTGAGAACAGATGGACAGCTAATGGTCTTGAATAACCCACCAAAACCACCCGGTGATCTAACAGGAGGGCCGTGCTACCGATGCGTCTTTCCCAAGCCACCGCCTGCAGATACAGTCATCAGCTGTGCAGATGGAGGCATACTCGGCCCGGTAGTCGGCACCATGGGCCTTTTACAAGCTCTGGAAACCATCAAAGTTCTTACAAAGCCTGCTGTCCAGAACGCTGATGACCGACCTTCTCTGCACATATTCTCCGCTTACAGCAACCCACCATTCCGTACCATTCGTTTGAGAGGCCGACGGGCCAACTGCGCTGCCTGCGCATCAGAACCGACCATTACACTAGAGACCCTACAGTCAGGGTCGACAGACTATGTTCAGTTCTGCGGCTCAGCAAGTTTCCCACAAGTACTCTCCAAAGATGAACGCATATCTGTTCGTGACTTTGAGCCTATTTACGACTCCAAAAATTATACCTTGGTCGACGTCCGGGATCCAATTCAATTCGGTATATGCAACCTAGAAAACAGCATTAATATTCCTATCACCAAGATTCTGCAGGGCAAACTCCTCGACGATACAAATACAAAGGAGACTTTAGAGTCACTCCTTCCACCAGAAGTGGCGTCTATCGACAGTACGGATCCAATATACTTCGTTTGTCGTATGGGCAATGACTCACAGTTGGCCGTCCAGAAGCTGAAAGAGTTAGGCTTGGACCAAGACGGGAAGCGATTCATTGGCGATATTCGCGGTGGCCTCAAAGCCTGGAAAGCAGAAGTCGATCCAGAGTGGCCGGAGTACTAAGCTAGCTATTAGATATAAAATTTATTACAAGCGCAATATATAATTCAAAAAGAGAAGTTTTGATGTCCATTGTCTAAAGGTATGAAACCCCCCACAAAGACCACACCACACACACACAAAGGTCCTAGATCATAAAGCTGTTTTTTGTAGCAATCCCGCTTTCTTTCGTCGAAAGGAGTCTAGATACAAAAACCCCCATTGGAAAACCTCCACCTCAAACATCATCACACCATTTGAAAGATATCACCCAGTCAAGCCAGTCCATTCCGTTCGTGTTCGTAACGAGGAGATCCTTGAGACCGACACTCTCTAGCCTTCTGCTGCGCATCCCGCGCAACGAACTCAGCCTGCGCATACCGGTCCTGTACAATTGCACGCGGAAGTGTAGTCATAAGGTCATTAACCGGAATCCGCAATTCATTCAACGCATTGTATTCGGGACTACCGATGACCTGCGGAAAGATCTGCGAAAGCGCAAAATCGGATGCGACGCTGTTGTAGTCGGGAGGGAGCAATTGACCGTCTGCGCGGAAGACGCCGTGCCAGACGTGTTCTGAGTAGCCGCGGTGGTTGGGGTATGATGCCGTCGCGAGGTAGAGGTCCACGCCGGTTAAGGCGCTTGAGTTCTTGTCCTGCGTAGCGATGTTTGTCGCGATTGTGGCGGCGGAGCTGTGCTTGATTTGGTTGGGGGACATGCCCCAGTCGTGGCACGGTGATGCTGGGTTCCAGTCTGGTAGTGAGGGGGATGTCCAGGGTAGCAGTGGATCGTGTGAGATAAGGGCAATGATTACCAGTTGCATCGTTCCGTTTGGTGATCCTTCGAACCAGCGCGCGGCTTTCTCGTAGATGTAATCGCGCTCGAAATGTTCATCGTTTTCCTTTCCTCGCTCGATATGGATAGTTTCCAAGACGACGCTGGGAAACGCGTCCACTTCTTGGAGAACGAGGCGAGCAAAGTAGTTGCACCCTGACCAACGTCCATGAAGTTTCCACTGCGATGACTGTCGCGTGCCGTATAGCTTTTTGGATTTTGTTGACAATGCCCGCGCGGCGTCGCCGAGCCAAGTCTCGAAAATTTTGATGAGTTGAGCCTGCACTGGGCTTGGCTGAGGGTACAGTATGACACGCTTCATGGGGGCATCGTAGTCAACGGGCGAAATGCATGGTTGATTGAAGAGGAAGTGATTAGCTTGGGGAGGCGAGGCGTTCAAGTTGGGGAGTGGCATGCAAGTCCTCATGTTGCCTGTCTCACGAAGTCGAGTCACTGAGCGATCTTTGAGGTGGTTGAGAGTCGTGATCAGATTGAATCGTTTGTCACCATTTTTATGGGCGCTCTCAATTTGTCGTGCCATGGCGTGGGGTTTATTGGCGTGTTTCTGGTTTGCGTGTCTTTGTTGATTCGATCTTGAGTCAGAAGACCTCAGTGTGCTTTGTTGGTTTAATAAAGTGGTTTCAGTAAACAATCACAAATTCAGCAAGAAGACTCTAAGATGGCTTGAGAACTAGAAAACTGAGTGTTTTGGCTGGTAGTAGTCTTGTTCTGATATGATGAGTATCAAGGTGGACAGTAAAGATTGCAGAAGAATGACAAAGGCCAGAGAGATGATTTAGGATCAAGTTGGAGATGAGGGTGTGGACAGACAAGTAACTAAGTAAGTGAGAAAAAGCCAGGTGATTAAGTACTAACAGAGTCAAAGGGGTATCACAAAAATGAACGGAAGCAAACGAAAAGTGATGCTAGAAGTGCTTTCACAGCACAGACATGCTGGGCAACACCGCTGGGCGCAGTAAATGACAATAAATGATGATAAATCATGGTGCGGATTTCTCCTTCAATGTCAAGAAATAGAGGTAACATTGACAGGTGAACTCTCCAACCAAGCCCAATCAACTGTCACTCGCCCTTGGTCAATTTCAGCCAATGTCCCAAATACCGATGTCGTGGTATCAATATCCGTGGCTTTGCACCCAACGCAACGGTCGACCACAGTAACATCAACACTCTCGTCATTTCTTCGAAGCCGTATCTTCAATCCACACAATGGGTTTGCATTGGGATTTGACCCGGTCTGTGCGGCATCGAAGACCAAGTGCGACACAGCGCAAATGCTGTCTGATGAGGAGGAAGTGATGCCACATGCTCCCAGGCCAGGCTCATAGTAGGTAAGGTCACCACTATATGGTCCTCCATTTGAAGTTGGCAGAGGAAGGTTCTGAGTTCTAACAATACCACCATACAAGATTAGCCACAATTCGCTTAATATGATCCGCACCAGTTGACTCACTTTTTACCTGCAGTCAATCCAGCTGCAAGGCCAATTATAAGCGCCAGTAAGGCAAGTAGTATACCAGCAAATATTCCAGCAACTGCATAACGGCGCTTCCGTTGCTCATACGGCAAGTACTTGTCTAATGGACCAAGACGGACTTTATCAAACACAACAAGCGACAAAGCAGGCAACGCAAACCGTCTCCCAGTGCCATTATTGACTGTTTGCGACTCCCATGTACCAGCCGCGACATCTTTCTCCGGGTCCGAAGCTATATTCTGAAGTTGTTCATGGCCCTGATCGTCCGCGAAAGTAGTAGTCGCTGTGGGTTCGGCGACGGGAGCTTCGTTTGTGGGGAGAGGTTTGCGCTTTGGAATGCTCACTGGCTGTGGAGGCTGCGCAGGCGATGGTTGGACCGATTCGGCTTCTGCCATTGTATCTGGGGTTGACAGGTTGTGGAGAATCTGTAAGGTGCGAGGAATGTACGTATACTCTTTTGGCAGTATGCTGCGGAGTTGTGTGGTGACTGGTCGAGAGCGAGCGCAATTGCGATATCTAGACTAGCGCATCATGCGAATTGCATCAATTCATCGCGCGACTTCGTCAGCTCGTACGTAATGCGACGACTGGAAGAGAGTTTATGAGAATACGAACGATGAAGATTAGAGTTGGCGGAGAAGAATGGAGAAGGGGAGTTAAGAGGGATTCAGGGGTCGACCAATCAGAGTGCTTACATCAGCGGAGTTGCGGAGTTGCGGATGCCTTAGGTCACAACTCCGCTGCTGGATTTCTTTCTCTTCAACATCACTCTCGCAATGGAGGACTGTAGACTCCGCAAGATTCGTGTGGCAATGCGGTATTCTTACTAACACGATTGTCAAGAAGTGACAAATTCGACTTCAATGCTGTACATAAAGAGGCACAGCTCCTTCGATCTAAAAATGTGTTCTATAGCTCTGTTCTTTCACTATCGAATCCAACATTGCCTCAAACTGTCCTGACACTCTAATTAACAGCAACAATCCTCGTATTCTCGTATACAATGACCCTCAAATACCTCATAACAGGCGCCACAGGCGGTCTCGGCAGCCAAGTCCTCGCTTACCTCTCCAAACACCTCCCCTCATCCGAGTATGCCGCAGCATCCTCCAACGAAGCAAGCCGCGCTCAATTCGAAGAGGCCGGAATAGCTTTCCGGGTTGCAAATTTTGATGACCCAGAGACATTGGATGCAGCCTTTGCGGATGTTGAGAATGTGTACTTTGTTAGTACGAATACGTTTGATAATGAGAGGAGGAAGGTGCAGCATCGTAATGTTGTGGAGGCTGCGAAGAGGGCGGGTGTTAAGCATGTTTGTACTCCGGATGTACTTCAAAATGGAAAATTGAGCTAACGTGAGGCTAGGTGTGGTATACGTCTCTTGCGTTTGGCGGTTTGGGGTCGGACTCGAAGGTGTCTGTCCAACAAGCCCATCTTGAGACCGAAAAGATGCTGAAAGAGTATGTTTCAAGTATCCCTGCCTATTTTAGGAAACTCGAATTGACCCATATTTAGATCAGGCGTGACATACACCTCCATCCGCGAAGGCATCTACGGCGACGCCTTCCCTCTCTTCTTACAGTGGTATCCCAGCACCGAGACCATCGTCATGCCCCAAGACGGCGTAATCACATATACCTCGCGCGAAGAGCTAGGTGAAGCAAACGCCAAACTCCTACTCAAAGGAGGCCATGAAAACGAAATCGTCCTTTTGACCGCCAACGAACCACTCCGAGGAGCGGACATTATCAAAATCATCAACGAGACAACTGGCCGCAACGTAAAGCTGCAGCTCGTATCGCCCGAGGAGTACGTCAAATATCATACAGAAACCGACATTGGGAAAAAGCCAGAGTCATTCTGGCGTTCGCGAATTTCCTGGTTTGAGGGTATTGCGAAGGGGGATGCGGATGTATCGAATCCGTTGATGAAGGAGCTTTTGGGTAGGGAGCCGAAGACTGGGAGTGAGTTGATTCGAGAGATTTTGGAGGAGAATCCGGATTATACGTGGCATCAGAATTATATTGATAAGGCTCAGTATGAGGCTACTCTGCCGAAGAGACAGTGAGTACAAAAATGATGTCAGTAAGGGGAACGATGATGAAGTAAATTAATGCGAGGCATTTATTATCATTAAGGATAAAATGAGTATTGATAATTGATAATTTTAGTAAGAAACTGCTCATCCACATCATTAGCCATATCAGCTAGGCACAATATATGCCATTCTCCCTGCTCTCGAGTGAAAGTCTAGACACTTTCTTGAGCTCTCTTCCACAGATGCTCCAAGTCATCGCCAATGAGCTTATTCGCCTCCTCTTCAAGCTCCCTTGGAGACAATCCTCTCTTTCCAATAGCAGCAAGTGAATCCATGCGTCCAAGTTCAACTACAATAGTAAGTATACGCATCGAAGTAGAAGGCACGTAACGACTTACCGTGGATATAGACCGCAGCGCGCTTTCCACTAAACATAGCATGTGGCACATTAGTAGCTCCGTCATTATTGGCATCTCCAATGGCATAAATGCCGTTGTCGCTAGACTTCATATTTGTTCCGACCTTAATCTTTGTCCCGTCCATTGTCAAGTTGAGCGCTCTGGGTAGAGTGGATTGCTGATCATCAGGGAAATTCGTGATGAAAGCTGCTCGCTCAATGCTGGACCCGTCGGTAAGATTGACACGGAAAAGGTCAAATTCCAAATCTTGAGCAGGGTCGTTGTTTGTACTGCCATCCTGGACACGGTCAATGGATACGATAGTTTCATTGTTGATTGTGACATTGTATGCCTGTAATTGCGCTTCCCAGTTGGGATATTTGGCGGCTAGTGCTGCTTGCTGTTCGGGGGTGTTTGTGCCATTAACGAAAGCAATGATATCCTGGTTGAGAGTCCAGACTTCGATGACGCTGCCCATGACATCGCTCAGGTTACCCAAGATACCGAATGGCTGGCCGCGGTGCTCGTAGCCATCACACCAGGGACACCAGTAAATCCCCTTACCCCAACACTCAGCGACGCCGGGAGTAATAGGGAGTATATCTTTCATTCCAGTACCGAGCACAATTCTGCGAGCGGTGTATTCCTCGCCGTCGGAATCTGTTGCTTTGTAATAAGATCCGTTATTGATTGACTCGAGAGATGCGACGGTTGCATTTTTCATGGTGGTTGTCGCATTGTATCTTGAGATTTGGTCCCGAGCCAGTGCTCTGAAGACTGCTGGGACGGTTCCTATAGTATTGTAAGATTACGGCGTATAAAAAGCTGTCTATGATTAGCGTACCATCATTTCCGATCACGTCATGCATATGCCTTGTAGCATCGTTGCGGTAAATGCCCGAATCTAACATCAATGTCCTCCTCTGGACTCTGGAGAGACCGCTTGTAGCACTTAGGCCGGCAGGACCACCTCCAATGACGATGACATCGTAGTCAGTCTCGACAGCGATGGGAGCTGCAAATGCCAGGCTAATGATGCTCAATAAGAATACTGAAAGGAGTCTGAAGGAAGCCATGTTGACAGTTTTGGTCAACAACGGAGAGGCGCCGGGGATTGTGCGTTGAAAGCAAGTGCATCCTTTGATCAAGAATTCTTGGGAAGGTGCAATACTTATACCTTCCGTCATGACAGCCTCAGCCAGCCATGTACAGCAACAAAAGCAACGTGCCATAAACCCCAGAATCTAGATGTGTACTCGCTGCTCAGAAGGTGACTGATCGTCCCTTCTCCGCGCAGAGAGGATCCCTTGCTTCCTTTCCATTCGCGTCTGTCATTTGACATCTTCGGAGCTCAAAATTCAGACTGCATATAAGTACCGCAAACAGTGACGGTACCATTGGCCATAGACAGCGAGTGGTTCAATTTGTGGAGTTGAGAACATTGAAGCCTGGATGGAGATCTTCTTTGATTGATGCAGTTGTGCATCATTTTGTGTTACTTCGGTGATTTTGCTGGTTGCTCAAGAATTTTCCTATTTTATAAGGCTGGGATTGGTGTAAGCATTGCAGGGTTCTTCATTATCCAGCACAGAATGGATGTTGATCTTCGGAGTCCGGACGAGATACACCAGTGCGCACATGCAACAAAATCTGGGCGTTCATGCAGATTCATCTTGTTGTTCAGGTTGCCACGCTTAAGCCCGATCACATTCTATCAAGTTTAACGTGCAGATACGAAAAGTGATGTCCGTGTTCTCCATCTCATAGTGGATGGAACAGATAGATCGACAAGTTACAGCTCTTGGCTATGCGGACTGCAGGTCAAGTCTCCAATAGCGGCGGATGATCTGCATTCACATACAGAGTAATTTAGCATTTCGAGATTTTGAGTCGGAGCTTTGTCTACGTAATAGTATAAAGGATTTCATTGCATAAGACTGGCTTCTCACCCCAGCATTGATGTCAGAATGCGGTGTCGATCTCTACGGAGTAGTTAATCCGAGTCCAGAGCGATGAAAAGAAGAAAAGGGTCAGCATTGACAACTTTGAACCGGGGATTTTCAGACCCTCATACGAAGATCGTAATGAGCAAATATTTTCGGCATGCATCAACGCAAAAATCCACGGCCAGGTTCAAACAATGACTTAGGTACGTACGTAGTTCTTGGTTTACATATAAGTAAATGTGTTAAAAGTTGAAAGAATTTCAGGATTGCCTATCTCAATTTTTTCTGACACGGATACATGTACTACTACAAATATATATATCTAACTTTAAAAAACATGCTGAATTAATATCTCTGTATAAAATAAAAGCACGTTGTCGTTACAACCTCGTAGATCCCGCCGGCGGCGCAACTCCATTCCCTTCAGAAGAAGCCCTATCCGAATACAACTCCCATCCTCTCCTTGTATCTCTAGCCGGCCATAGACCATTACGTCCCGGCGCCAAAATACATCTCACTGGTGTCATTCAAGGCATTTGGCACTTCAAGCACCACGCCCATCAGAACGAAGTTCCGGCGGGAAGGTGGTTGTTAACTCATCCTCGGCCGGGTTGTATCCGATGGAATCGAATCCTATATACAGTACACTGCTGCCAAGCATGCACTCGCCGGGCTGGTCAGGTCACTAGGACCGGCTTTCGCGAAAGAAAACATTCAAATTAACGCGACATGCCCAGCATTTGTCCCGACTGGACTTTTTCCACCGCATGTGCTAGACAAATTTCCAAAGGAACATATCACTCCCATGACGACTGTAACCAAGGCATACAATACGTTTATCAATGATGAGCCACTGCACGGACAAACTGTGGAGCTGAGTCTTGATCAGTTGTTTCCAAATGAGAGCCAGCGGTGGATGGAAAGAAATCAAATCGAATGATTCTCACTGGTCGATCTTGGAGTCAAAACAGACTAACTGCATACAGTTAGTCTGCTGATTCAGCGGCCACTTCCGATTGCCGTCCCATGACGTGAATCACGTGATGCTCCAATTACCGTAAGTCTCCGAGACGCTTGTAATTACGGCCGCTCTGATTGGTTGGAGCCCTCTGTCACGGCAGTCACGTGTTGCTTTCGGCAACGGGCCCTCGGCAGAAGCACTGGACGGCAGAGTAGGCTAACAAGAAAGCGAACGAAACGTCGATTGACTTCATACCAAAAGTCCCTCTTCTCTCCACCACGAAAGCTATACGCGATCACGTTTTACTCTCCGCTCCCCTCTCAAACTGCTGCTACGCTCTTGATTGAGTGATAGTCATTGCAGTCTATCGCGTCCGTCGTATATCGTCACATCTTCCAACCAAATTGCTCTCCTCGTGCCCACCATGGCCGCCCTTCGCACCACTCGCCTGTTGGCCTCTTCCCGCCCATTGTTCACCTCCTCGGTCTTCGCACGCTCCTATGCCACCGTCGACCCTCTCTCCAAGGTCAGCGAAGCTACCTCCGCCAGCAGCAAGTTCGTTCCCGAGTCGCAAACCTCGACGGTCAAGGAACCTGCCCCTTCCGCCACGCCGCGGACCAAGACTTTCCATGTCTACCGATGGGATCCCGATACTCCCTCCGAGAAGCCTCGCATGCAGAGCTATACCCTTGACTTGAACAAGACCGGTCCTATGATGTTGGATGCTTTGATTCGTATTAAGAATGAGGTCGACCCGACATTGACTTTCCGACGAAGCTGCCGTGAGGGTATTTGCGGAAGCTGTGCTATGAACATTGACGGTGTCAACACTTTGGCTTGCTTGTGTATGGACTTTTTTGTTCCAAAGGAATTCGATTAGGTTTTGCGACGTGGCTAACGATTGCAGGCCGTATTCCTACCGATACCACCAAGGAATCTCGCATTTACCCTCTCCCACACACCTACGTCGTCAAGGATTTGGTTCCTGACTTGACCCATTTCTACAAGCAATACAAATCGATTAAGCCATATCTCCAAACCGATAGCAAGCCAGAGGATGTGCGTGCTCAAACCCCCAGTATCTTGACTACCAACTTACATATGCATAGGGTCTTGAGAACCGTCAATCGATTGAAGACCGCCGCAAGCTCGACGGTCTCTACGAATGTATTCTGTGCGCCTGCTGCTCGACCTCTTGCCCTTCATACTGGTGGAACAGCGAGGAATACCTTGGACCCGCCATTCTCCTCCAGTCATACCGTTGGTTGGCCGATTCCCGTGACCAGAAAACCGAGGAGCGCAAGGCTGCTTTGAACAACAGCATGAGCGTGTACCGATGCCACACTATTCTCAACTGTTCAAGGACATGCCCCAAGGGTCTCAACCCCGGTAAGGCCATCGCCGAGATCAAGAAGATGATGGCGTTTTAAGAAGTAAAATCCGTCTGTCTGTATTTCTGGCTGAATATTTATGTATAAATTGACTGAGACATCACTTACATCCCGCTTGCTTTTCTTGTGTTCTATCAGCTGTATTGTGTTTTATCACTTTCGCATATGTTCCGTGTCAGTAGCTCGGACGAACGGGACTTGCGGATAGTGGCTTGTTCGTGAAAACTTTCCGTTTTCTCCATTTTGTTGCAATGTCATGGAGTCTAGGAGAGGAATAGAGCTCAATTCTACAAAATGATTGCATACATTCGATTCTTTGTATCTCAAATGAAAGCTGATTCTCCTATGTTGCGATAGGCATCTGATTGGCGGTTTCGGGACAGCCAATCAGCGGTTAGCATTTGTCAAGTATCACGCTTTCCATCGTTCATTCTACACCAGTTGACCTATTCGCCCTTACATTATCCATCAATGGGAACAGGGGATTTATGTACTATAGCCTCACTTTTTGGGTAAATGGCTCTACTCATTGGAAGACATGGCGTTCATAACCATTGAATTTTTCATCAGACAAAGATGGTTTCTACAGACCTATCTAAAGCATTCACCTTCCGACAAGTACAGACAACTACATGTATTTGACCAGCTGTCTGTTTATTGAGGAGGAAGAGGCGCCAACATATTCGCCCTAATAAAGTCCACCGTCTTCTCCTGATCCGCATACGGATACCTCCATTCCAACATATTCTCGAACTCCGGCACCGTGGGCACAGTCACAATCGACTGCTTGTGCGAGAAAGTATCAATACTGGCTTTACCGCGATATGCGCCAAAGCCACTACTTCCGAACCCACCGAATGGCATACTGGTTGGCGCGATTTGGCCCATTACGTCGTTTACGGATGCAGAGCCGTTGGGGAGGGCGTTGATGACTTTGTTGGCTTCGTCGAGGTCTTCGGAAAAGACGTATAGACCCAATGCTTCGGGGGTGATTTCGCGGGCGAGGGTTTGGGCGTGTTCGATGTCCTTGGCTTTGATGACGGGGAGGATGGGGCCGAAGACTTCGGCTTGGAGGAGGGCGTCGTCGAGGTTGACGTCGGTGATGATGGTGGGTTCGATGAAGCGGGTGATGGAGTTGAGTTCGCCGCCGAGAATGACTTTGCCCTTTGTGGAGGAGAAGAGGGATTGCACGCGGGAGAATTGGGCGGCGTTGACGATGTGGCCGACTGAGGGGAGCTCGGCTTTACCTTTGTAGAACTCGGTGTAGTACTGACGCAAGTTAGCACTGCTACAAATTCGTGGGAATGAGATGAAAGATCTTACATCCTTGAGAGCGCCCACAAACTCATCATATACCGCCTCATGCACAATCGCAACATTGGGCGCAAAGCACGTCTGACCAGCAGCAGCAGCTTTTCCCCACAAAATACGTTTAGCAGCAAGACGAACATTAGCCTTGTCGGAGACAATAGCCGCATTTCTGCCACCTAGTTCCAGTGTAATGGGCGTGATGTTGTTGGCTGCTGCTTTCATGACTTCCTTGCCGACTTTGAGACCTCCCGTGAAGAGGATGTGGCCGAATCGATGTTTGAGGAGGGCTTCGGCGGCTTCACGGCCGCCGATGACGCAGCGGTAGCTGGTGGTGTCGAGGTATTTGGGGAATAGTTCTACGAGAAGGTCGGCGGTGGCGGGTGCGAATTCACTATTTACCCATTGGTCAGTGGAAAATTCCCATCAGGGAAGTCGATGGGTAGCTTACCTGGGACGCAGGATACCGGTATTGCCAGCGGCAATGACTCCGATGAAAGGCAGAAGCGCTATAGGAGCTCAATCAGTATCTATGACTGGTATGAAGCTGCATCATGGCCAGATTGAAAACTTACTCAATGTTAATGGGTAATTCCATGTTCTATAAGCTCATAGTCAGCATGCCATTTCCAGCTAATCTCCAGAGACCGCTCACCCCAGAACAAGCACCAAACCCTTTGGCTGTTTTCGGATGATAGGAGACCAATTCTCGAACGGCGGCATAGTCTGGACTATCTCATCCTTGAGCCAGTCATCGAGGTTTTGCAAAAAATGGACAATCTGATACCACCGCGTTGACTTGTCAGGACCATTCTAGAGACCAGAGAATAGGTGAACTGGGAGACAAACTTCATTGGCAACACACAACGTCTCGAAAACCTCTACTTGAACAGCCGGCTTTCCGACATCCTTGAAGATGGCTTCTGTGAATCGATCACGGTTGTCCTTTCCACAGTCACGGACTGTTAGCAATCATTATCAACCATGATCTAGGGTTTTTGAACTTACGATAATAAGATTATACAAATTCCGCAACTGCTCTTTGCGCCAGGCAATAGGACGAGTCTTGCCACTGTCAAACGTCTGACGAAGCTCGGCGACAATGCTATCAATCTCCATGATCGTTGTTTCCGAAGACAAATGTTCAATTCAGTATTTGACAACCAGCGGAGTCCAATTGTTGATGTTTACCCTTTACCCCTCAAACCTGACAGGGAAGCTCTGTCAATATATAACTACGCAGCACATGCAGGCGATTTGTATAAAACCAAAAGAATCAATTGGTTGACTAGTACTTACCTAAGTTCGTAAAGTAAAATTGATTGCAAACGAATCCTTCGTCTGAGGGTCAAAGACTCAGAGCAGTTTTCTTTCTGGCACAGTGTAGCTAGTGGTCAGCTAGTATGTACTTAGCGTGGATTCCATCCTAAACGGGAAGTGGCATTGCATGACGGACTACGAATCTCGTGGCAAGCAAGCGTTTCACTTCCCCTAGAGCCTGGTAGGTATGTTCTGGACCAGACAACCAGACATGGTAGGCTTAGTGACGATAGTATGATAACCGTTGTCCGGAAAACGCAACCGCCGTAATCCGTCGATACATACATTTGTATACTACGTATCAGTACGTACTAAAAGTCTGAAACTTAGTTTTCTACGCCGCATGTAATTTTACAACGTATCACGCCAAAACAGACCCTGACCGTTAACTTTCACGAAATATAAAGAACTGGGAACAGGGATCTGAAGGGGACTAGACTGATAAGAGTAATTCCATTCATCAAGCTTCGGGCCAAATTCCACAGGTGGCTAAAGATTAATCTAAATGTTACTAATGTATTTCATCGGGTAAGCGGCGCACCCGCCCCGCACCCGCACCCGCCCCGCACCCAGTTTCTTCTTCCCATACAAATTGTATGTAAAAACCGAATAAATTATATTTTGTCTAGATAGCGGGATTCGTACACTGATTATGCTCATGCCCTAACTGCCAGTAATTTCTATACCTTGGGGGTGCGCGTTGAGGCGCTTGCGAAGGCGTATTCTTATGGGCCGCAGTAGGGGGGTTAACAGCTTCATGAGGTGCTTTAGCGAGCTCCTGGCCTTTAGTAACTGTTAAAATACTGTCATTGAAGCGCTCAAGTACAGTGAGATTGGCGCTTTTGTAATTGATTGATAGCTTCACGTAGTTGGTTATTTTCCTTAGCTAAAAGCGCTGTGTTGTATATCTATATGAGAGACCTCTTGATCAACTGATTAAAAGCCTAACTTAATAGCGTATTTTTGCTTAAATTAGTCTAATTTAGAAGATTTTTGATAGATTTTGCCTGGCACTTTAGTATATATGAATTATATAGTGTCTTAGGGCTTTTTGATTTTTTAGTATGTTAATAGCAAGAGAAAGTCTCCCTTTATAGCTGGGGTTATTTTTCCTGTGTATTCACTATATTTTGATGTTATAGAGTTGTTGGAAAGGCGGTTGTAAGAAATCCGGATGAAATTTGGTGTGGGTTCGCCGCTTACCCGTGAAATACGTTTACATGAAACTATGGACTGTGGGTTGATAAACGCAGTACTTAGTTACGAGAGTAAGATGGATGACTGAATTTACGGCCGCTAGTTCGAGATTTCTTACTAACTTCTTACAAAAGAGAGTTTATACGGCTATAAGATCGACCTGCACAACGGCTCTTTTGTAAGAATTTAGTAAAACTGATGGAGTAGTATGCTACTATTATGAATGTAGTAGCAGTACAATGGTCAGCCAATTCTGGGCCTGGATGTGTGGGATGTTGCGGAAGGCCCGGGATGTTAGGGTTTCGTTTTCTAAACCCTAACACGGCTATCCCTTGAATAACCCTATTCTAGGAGACGATGGTCGTACTGCTAATACGATGATAAATGATCAAAATGGTCATGAATAATTTATCAAACGCTTCAGGAGATATTATGTAGTCTAAGACTCACACAGTTGTATCAATGCCGATCATAATATCACCATACCACACTACTTGTATCAACCCTCTTTAGGGCGCGGAAAGTTACATAGGTAGTATTTGTGTTTGAATTGCTAGCCGATGACTAGATCTTCGATTTAAGCACAGATCCATTCTCATTGACGATTGAATCCACAACGAGATAGTCTAGGTCCTTCGTGTTCACAAATCTCGAACCCACTTGAGACAAATCCGTGATTCCGACGAGTCTCATTGCTGTTTCCAATTCTTCTTTCAAGACTGTAGTGATGTCTTTATTAGTAAAATTAGAAGTTGATAATGGGATGGAACTGACTCTGTATTAGGTGCTGGACTCCTTGTTCTCCGTATAGAACAGAGTACAGGAATGGTCGGCCCAGAGATACGCTGGTGGCACCAAGGCACAGCGCTTTGAGGATGTCTGTGCCTCGTCGTATGCCCCCGTCAAGGTGTATTTGGATTTTTTCAAAGATTCCTGGATGGAACTTTCTGAGCTCGAGAAGGACCATGAGGCCTGGAGGTGAAGTGTCGAGATTCCTTCCACCGTGGTTGCTAGGCACAGTCAATGATTGTCTTTCGTTGTCCGTTGAATGAAGTGAGCCGCGAAAGCGACCTACCTCAATGTAATACCATCCACACCAGCTTCTACAGCCATGATCGCATCTTCCACAGATTGAACTCCCTTCAAGATTATCTTTCCCTTCCAGATGGTTTTCAACCATTGCAGGTCGTCCCAGCTCAATTGGTCATCAATATACGTACCCATAATTCGGGTCAAACCGCTTCCACGATTATCATTAGCACTTTGTGACCCAGTCATAGGTGTCTTGATCATTGCACTCGTCTTGACTTTTTCATCTGCCTCTCTTTTACCTGGAACTGGTGCGTCTACAGTCAAGAACAAGACGCGTATCCCTGCGTCCCAGACCCTTTTGAGCAGAGCCTCGGTTGCTGCGCGTTTTTTGTTGACATACAGTTGGAAGAAAAAGGGTGTTCTGGGCGGTGCTGCGTTGACGATATCTTCTAGCTGATATGATGCATTTATACAGATCTGACCCATAACTGTTAGGTATGACTTGGCTTGTATGATGTAGTTGGAATTTCAATTTACATACACACTGTACAACTCCATTTCTTGCACACGCTCTTGAAATAGCCAGTTCTCCTTCGTCATGGGCAAGCTTTGCAATCGCAGCTGGAGCTACATAGAACGGCACAGACGTCCTGACTCCATGAATCTGTCGTTCTGTGGCTATATTTCTCACATTCCTCAAGATCCGTGGGCGGAACCAAATCCTATCCCAGAAGGATTTGTTTGCCCGTTCCGAGACTAGATCTGTAGCCGCTGAGGAATAGTAAGCCCATGCTTTTTGCGAGAGGTGTTGTTTGGCAACCGCTTCAAGATCGTGTGTGCTCAGAATACTTGAGAGTGGGGGTAATGACTTTTCGGCTACTGAGTCGTCGCCCATAGACTCAGGTTTGACATCCTGTGGTGTTGCGGATGGATTTTCATTGATGACCGTGCCTTTGAAACATGTTGCTGGCAGGGTTCGTTCAAGGAGGTTGGGGTCGTGTACTTGATTATACGTAAAGGATGCATCTTTTCCGGCATGACAGAATATGACTTGTGTTTTCCGTTAGCCGTATGGATTCTCATTATAAGCGAGCTACTTGGTTTTTACCATCTACCCCGCCAGGGTGATTGGCCAGGTATTGTGTTAGATCCCACACTTTTCCGTTGACTATGATCCAGCAGTCGGTGCTATCTGAATGAAGAGCAATTTCCTCTTTCCTGAGAACTTTTTTATCGCCCATGTTGAGGTTGATCTCGATTTTTCCTCAAAGAATTCTGTGGCTGTTAGATTAAGAGGACCGGGTAAAGGATGATCATGCACGGTGGTCACACAAAAGTGAAATTCTTGCAAGCAGGATGCAACTAAGCAATTTTCTGCAATGTCAGCATTTATCAACGTTCTTTACTAGGGTCGGACTGTTAAGGCATAAGCCAGGATCTCCTCACCTAGACCCAACTAGTTTCGGCAAATTAAAACCAGAATTATGCAGCGATCTTCAAGAGCGTGGGATGTTTTGCCGATCAGAACGGCAAGTTGCTGGTTTCGTTGAATGTTTGTGTTGGAAGCAACAAGTATGTACTATTCTTAAATCTCTGCTTCCAAGATTGACATTCTACTTAAAGCTCAAAAGTCGAAGCATGCAGTGATCAGACGGAATGGCACAATTTCTTAGCCCCAACGACCGACTCGTCCTATCTTGCGTCTTTGATTCACATCCTGCGGGATCCCTGTCAAAGTCCCTCGTTGATCCCGAGCTACCAACAACGTCTAGAAGCAATCTTTCTCCCACCATCCTGGAAAATCTGCAGTCTCAAGAGCAGTCCATCATTACCACATGCGGCGGCACATCTGTTTCCGCGGAATCACTGAAGCAAGCCAATGATCAATTGACCGTCCTCATCCATTCACATCCGACATATTCCAGTGCGTACAATAATCGGGCTCAGGTACTGCGCCTGTTATACGGGGATGACCTATACAGCGAGGAGGTAAAAACTACCACACTGTGGAGCGACCTCTGTACTGCTATCAGGCTAGAATTACCGGAGCAGCCGAATAGAAAGGTTTGTGAATTACAGGCGAGGATATTGAGGGCTGGCTATGCGCAAAGGGGATACTTGATGTGGAAAGCAGCGAAACGTGTGAATCAGAAATCATTAAATGCGGGAAATCTACCAGAGGAATTGAAGGGGCTGACACAGAGTGAAATGGAAGATAAAGCTAGGGCTGATCTGGAGATGGCTGGCAGATATGGTGACCAGGAAGCTATGAAGATGGCTGTGAGTGCAAATCCATATGCAAGACTATGTGGAAACATTGTTCAAGAGGCTATGAAAGTAGAAATTGAGAAGATGAGGGGCGCTACAGAGTGGGTTACAAAGGAGAAGGCTTAATGAGTCTTTTAATAGATACAAGACAAGAACTCAGATTGCGATGAAAATTTAAATGTTCTCATATCTAACAATCTAAAATCAAGGCATATTAAAGATTTCCCCGTTTGGCTTGTTCTCTCTCAACCGCTTCAAACAAAGCCTTGAAGTTTCCCGCGCCAAACCCATCAAAATTGTTCCTTTGTATTATCTCTAAGAAGACCGTTGGCCTATCCAGCAAAGGCTTGGTAAATATTTGAAGCAGATATCCGCCTTCATCAAAATCAACAAGGATGCTTAACCTTTGAAGAATATCCATATCTTCGTCAACCGTCATACCAGAGCTCTTCAATCGAACCGAAAGGTCTTCGTAATATGTTGTGGGGACAGTAATGAATTGAACACCGCGTTCTTTCATATTCGTCACTGTCTGTACAATATTTGTTGTGTGAAAAGCAATGTGCTGGACACCGGCTCCGTTGTAGAATTGTACGAATTCCTCAATCTGCGACTTCTTCTTCCCAACAGCCGGTTCATTCATTGGCATCTTTATTTTCTCACTGCCCGGGGAAGCCATGACGATGGAATTCATAGTAGAGTATTCAGTTGTGAGAGATCTGTCGTCGACGGTCCAGAAGCGGCGGAAACCGAGACATTCTTCATAACTAGAATTTGTCAGTAAACACACAAGCAGCGGGGTAGTATAACGTACAAATTACAGGCAGATTCAAGATTGTCCCAGTCGTGATTTCCAACACAATGGTCAATTTCATCCACATGAATGGAAGGAAGATATCGTTGAATGGGGTCAGACTCAGCTACTGCATGATAGCCCGGAAGAAATGCTCCAGCGTATTTTCGACGGTCTATGAAGGTATGAGTAGTATCTCCAAACGTCTTGATTGTTGCCGCAACAATAAATCCATCTTTTCCACCTTTGATTGTTGTTGGTTCTTGAACGCTAGTGGCACCAGCTGCTACCGCATTCGAGAACAACGCATAGACATCGTCGACATCGAAAGCAACGTCTTTGACAGCATCGCCATGCCTTTCCAGGTGTTCATATATCTCCTTGACAAGATGTCGTTCCTCGAATGATGAACTCTCTTCAAGAGCAGAATAACTCTGAGTAGCAGATGTAAGAACGAATCTCACATTATTGTTGGCGACCACGTAAGAAGTAGTACAACGAGAACCAGTTTCCAATCCCTGATAGGCAATCACTTCAAACCCCATGCGGGTTACATACCAAGAGGCGGCCTGTTTGGCATTTCCAACATACCAAGTCGTGTGGTCGTATCCTCTATATCTATCTAGACTCAAAGATTCGCCATTTGCTGACTGGAATTCCTCCTGGCGAGGTGAATCGATACTAGGTGCCATGTTCGTAAAGTGGGTTTAAACACGTTGCACATGTGTATCCGTATGTATCGGCCAGAGAGGTGTCCTACATTGGAAGTAAAGTGAGATGCAGCATTTGCCTCGGAAGTCAAACAGATTATTTATATATACTTCATTATTTTCTATCTAGATAGTATTAGAGATTAATTCTGGAATCTGGTAGGCCCGGTAACATCCCACCTTGTACAATCTACCTACTTTTCAAGTACCATTCACGGTTAACGATTCATGCATACCCTCTCGTTCTGAATGGGCAGTCACACCCACCCGGCAATAAGGGTGGCGCTCTTCAACGGGCGAGAAACTCAAATGGTACTGTGGGTACTCTGAGAGAATATCCGACGCAGATCAGAACATAAAGTCGGGTCCAACCGCTTATGAAGAATCTTACAGTAGTAGACCCGGAGAAGGTCGGGATTCGAAAACACATGCTACATACGTAGTATGACCCGGTAGAAGTCAGACAGTAGGTGCAACACTTACTACATGTTTTCCTACATCTATTCCATGACTGATGCGTAACTTGATACCAAGAGTCAGGGGCAGAAAGGCATGGTCATCACCCAATGCTATTAGGGCTTCTCAAGGTTAGAGTTATGAAGATATGTATGAGTATTAAGCATAGCCCCCACGCCAAACTGTTGGTCAGAACTGGGATTGTCACAGGAAGCCAGAGTTTCCATGGCCATCACGTTAGTTGTGAATTTGTCCTAATGCGAGGTATGTTAGGTATATGGATGATGTATTTCCTTCAGAACGTTGGCCATATGTACTGGTTCATGACCATGCAACTACGTACATACCTATGCATAGACACTAGGGGCAGACATCCGACACGGTTTTTTACGAGTCTGCAACACTACTCGTCAGTCCTTATCTCGGCACGTATGACTTACTTGTGGTCTGCTTGAGCACAATCATCAACGAATAGCCTGCCTTGATTGTGATGAGGGCATGGTTTGATTGGTAGGTTCCAATATCAGTCGTTGAACGATGCATTCACCGTGTCGAGAAATAATGGTTGGATTCCATGTCAATGCATTGATATCACCCGTATTTATGAAACTAATCTTAACTTCCAACACCAATTAGAGGCTCCTTGCTACAATACCCAATTTTGATAATGCTTTTACTCTAATCTGTGGCAGAATGACTTACTTTAATTACTGCGTATCTTAATGGGGACATGAAGATTTTCTGGTATCCCAGTGCCAAGGCCTTGCGTCTCTAATGTCATTTTTTATGGAGAAAAGAGTAACAGGATCCTAATAGATTAGAGCGGTAGATAAGTACATATCACACCTCAGTTATCGCTGGGTGATTTGCCCCCGTCGAACCTTGTCGCTCCCATCAATATTGTGGCATGTATGGGCAACTTAATGTAACATCAAGCTCGGAGTCTACGGGGAGCATATATATAAAAGGTGACTATAGGCCCACAAATCCTATAATCCGATTACACTCTGTATGGAGTACTTGTCGAACAGATTCTGAACTGAGGACGTGGATGAGAGCTATCCCAGCGACTCGCTATAAGAAACTCATTGTATTAAGCGGTAACGCTAGTGTTCTGATCTAGAATGAACTATGGGCATTTTCGGCTTACTGCTTACGTCATCCGTCGTTGTTGAAATAACTAACTACGTTGTTTAATACGATCAGTGTTAAGGGTCAATTCATTAATGTCGTGAGGCGAGATACGTTCTAGTACTCTGTCTCCAACGGCAGGAAAGTCCACTGATCTGTGAACTCGAACTCCGGGTACTTGTATCAAGTTATTGACAATTGCTGATTCACTGGGATAGTTTGAGAATTAAAGCATGAAACTTGCCGGTGCAAGGATTGCCATCCCGATAGAATATTGACCGAATACGTAACCCACTAGTTTAAACCATGTCAAAATCCTTGGAACATGCCTCTCATCCTATCCCATTGCAACGTGAGCTAACTTAGCCGAGATATTTATTCATCCTCCAGGAGAAATGATCAATTGAAAGTCGGCAAAACATAGTAACCGACAATTCATATGAGCTCCTGTTCAACATTGAAACCAAACAATATCCCATCATACGTAGTAAACTGTGTGTGGGTCTTTGAGTTCAACACATCAGACGCTACGGATTACCCTACTACGAACGCAATTTTCTTAATTAGCTGAACCCTGAACACAGCGGAGTCTGGCCACTGGATAATGGAGCGTTCGACTATCATTGCTGCTTGAAGAACAAGCCGCATGCCGATCGATATGTCATCTGGCTGAGTGGCGTTTGAGAACCAATCAGCCAGGTCAATGGCGCGAACAGCTTTGCATTAGTACCGTCCTTCCTTCGAAGTTCTACCAATCGGTCAAGCCTGACTATAATCTGACACATTAACAGCCCGGTATCGAAGGTGGTAATACTTAAATACTAAGCTAGAAATAGCATAATACCCTGTTCGACAGTTCGAGAATCAGGGGACAAGGGTTGAAGTGCCAGTCCTATGACAATGGTGGTCCTGATTACCTAGTGGGCCCTTGTGGAGCCGGACGGCGGCCCGCGCATAACCTTGAGCCAAAAAAGGAAATATACATACATCTGTACGTACGTATTTACATTGTATTTACGTCAAATATTACGACACCGTACGGTGATACTAGTGTCGTAAACCAGTACCTATATCCAAAGATCGATTAGCCGGAGCACATAGTATATTTCCTGGTGATGTGCGATTCCTACCTTATCGGTTGAGGAGGTACTCCGTACTTATTTGTAGTTCCCGTGTGTCTTGGAACGTCCCGTTATCCCTTCATTCTGTAACGACTTAAGAGGAATTTATCATTGCTGGCTGGCAAATAGTGAATAAGCTCTTACCATTTTCTTTGTCAATGGCGTGAAACTCTTGTCGATCCAGAAGTTATGCACACTATGCGATTCTATGAAGATATTCGGCTGTATTTATACTCTTTTTTTCCGGCCCTCGGTGCGAATTTCTACCTGGCTGTTCTAGTCTTTCGGAAGCTTATTACGCCCATGCAAAGCGCGGCTCCAATATAAAGAAAGCCCGTAAAAATCTGTGTTGGAAGATAGATCCTGCTGCCGTCTTTCTCTCGCAGCCCAAGGGCTATCAGTTCGGCGACTACCAAACAGTCAATACTTGCTCGTACTCCTATAGGGGTTTGTTTGTGAGTCAAAGTGGTAAAATAAGAGATTACCCACATGTGCCAGGTATGGTTAACAACAGCCAGAGTGTAGAAAGTATCGAAGGCAGGTGTTTAATACCAAATATCTCGGCAGAAACTGGCGCAGTCGCCTGTTTCAAATGTTAGCGTCTCTCTGATCTGTTCATCAGAAGCAAAACCAAGCGAAAATTGACTTACCGCCCAATTATTCCCGACGAACAAACCAGACATCATAGCAAAGAATATTAAAACACCATAATTTCTAGCAAATATCCATATGAAAAAACAGCAAAGTCCGCAGGCTGTGCTTGCGAGAGCAGTGACTCGATATCTCCCCAAATGGTCACTCAGATAGCCTATTGCGGGCCGTCCAACGGCCTGGGCAACATTCAGCAGCGAGCCAACAGTTGAGCCCTGCTGTTGCGATAGACCGATGCTCACAGCGTAGGAAGGTAAAGAGAATGATAATATCACGTATCCTATGATGCTCAAAACGGACCAGGAGGCGAGCGCTAAGAAGTTCACATTCGTAAATAGCTTATAATCGAATGTCTTCTGTACTGCCCCTATTTGTCGATTGCGATCTTTGATAAAAGATGCACAAGTAATGTTTGTCGTGAAAGCCACAATTGCAAGGATTCTGTACGCCCAGGGCAGAGAGATATTCCGAATCATGGCATTGACGGAAAGATTGTACACAAAACCGCCAGTGCCAGCCCCAGCGGATGCTAGACCCGCCGCCAGTGAGCGCCTCTTGGTAAACCACTGTGGGACGACACCAATGGTTCCTAGAAATAGAAAGCCCATTCCCCAGCCAGAACATAAGCCTTGGCTCAGGAAGAGCTGCCATATTGAGTTTGAGAAGGATGCCCCCACAAGTGCAAGAGCTTCCAGACATGCGCCAATGTACAAGGTAGTTCGGGTGCCGTATGACCGGGTAGTGTAGGTTACCAAAGGAGATATGAGCAATGCCTGTGATATTGAAAGACCGCTGACCAAGGCGTAATCAATATATGTGGAACCCGGAAAAGTGTTCGACGTAAGATAATAAGAGAGAAACACGCCATATGACTGTCTCAGTAGTTGAACGGTTGCTCATTACCAGATGGGATTGGAAGGCTTACACCGTTGATGCCAAAAGTATGCATGTTAATTAGAAAAACGCAGACAACACAAATCCAGCTATAAATTCCGTCTTGGGAAGGATCTACCTCAACATTTGTCTCGGGTATCGTCATCTCGTTGATTCCCAACACGGAACTCGCATTGGTAGTAACTTCCCGCGTCTCAGCGGACTTTTCCATTTTGGATACCAAACGAAGTTGATGACTTGATTGATGCAGCATATGAAACCAATTTTGACTGTATCGGGCGAGCTTTTAAGCAAGCACGACTATAAAGGCTGGAGAATTTACTGAGATAAGAGTAAAGTGAATGGATGTATAATAGTCTACTTAAACTTGAAGAGTCTGAAATGGTCATGTCAGACACGTGAAAACGTCGTTAACTTCAAGTGGTGTACTAATGTCCCCTCCCCTGCAATTATATTACCTTTGAATTACTAGTACGTACACGATATTTACGTACTAATGTACACAGAGAAACCTGGTCTGTCATTGCGGGGGCAAGACAATCGATTCATCGAAAGACTCGGCATGGGTCAACGCTGAACGGCAAGACGCACGATGTGGATCTAAGAGCTCTGCTCATGCTTCATTAACGCCTCTGTTGTTGATCCTACTACATGTGTTGCAATTTTGATACTTATTTGCTGATATTATTTTCTACCTCTCTGTATGAATGCTTAGCCCCCTTTTCCACAACGGCCCCAAAACTGTTAGCCTTAGCGGGTTTTAACTCTACTGGTGCCAGGGTAAGTTCCGTGTGCTCGGCCACACTACGCATGCAATGGCCAATGGCTTTAGGCTCTTTGGAAGAACTTTAAACTCCATCATGCCTTCTTTATTCTTGAAGACCTTGATATGTAACTCCATCTAATAAGGTGGTGGCAACGTATATTGACAAAATGAGTGTCAACCTCAAGGATAATGACCAAGCTCGCATTTTAGGTTCAACAATTGCAGTATCTGCATTGGCAGATATAGCACTTGTACTCAGATTCGTCTCCAGAAAGATCAAGGGCAACTATGCTATTGACGACTTGCTAGCAGTCATAGGTCTGGTAAGCTTTAGATAGCCTTGTGATTCCGGCTTCATGTACGCAACTCACACTGCTTTAGATTTTCTCGTGGGGATGTCTTGGTTTAGGGATATTTAGTAAGTTTTTGATAATGTTCAGCAGTCGTTCAAAGACCATATCTCAACTGATGGGCGCGAATAGTGGTGGACAATGGAGTTGGAAAACATATACAGCTTGCCTCTCCAGAAAACCTAGTTAACTTCGCCAAGGTTTGTCTGATTGTCAATCATGTTCAAACTTGCCAGCTAATTCAAATCATCAGGCTCTCATGGCCTACGAAATTATCTACTTCATCAGCCTCGCTGCGACAAAAATGTCAATCCTCCTTTTCTACACACGGTTGTTTCCAACACGAGAGTTCAAACTTGCTGCCAAGGTGATTGCGTGTATAGTCGTAGCCTGGCTCATTGCGACTATCCTTGTCTCCATCTTCTCCTGCACCCCAGTTCGAGCTTTTTGGACGCACGAGGCCGGATCCAAGTGCATTAATTCAGAGCATTTTTACATCGCCAATGCGGTACCCAACATTATTACGGATGCCTTTATTTTGACTCTGCCACTTCGCATGGTCTGGGGATTGCACACATCTAAGTGGGAAAGGGTTGCTCTTACTTTTATCTTCATGCTTGGTAGCTTGTATGTCAACGATCTATTTTTGTTTTCGCATCGTCGCTAAACCTCTGTGGCCTATATCTGGTACCCTGCTAACTCTTTGCGTCTGCTCCAGCGTTATTATAGCGAGTATCATTCGACTATCACAACTTCACGAAGTTGCCAGCCCCGACGTCACCTGTGAGTACTCCGACACAAACTGACTTAGATCCATCAAGTCAATACAATTATCCCAATGGGTATGATTGAGAAATTTAAGTGCACTGACTTATCATTTTAAGGGGGATTTAATAACACCGTTATTTGGTCGTCCGTCGAGCCTTCTGTTGCCGTCATCAGTGCCTGTCTACCGACTATGCGTCCTGTAATCGAAGTTATTCTACCTCGATCATGGCGCAGTCGGAGTTTCAAGTCCTCATCCCACGTACACAGTTTCTCCCAGGATACATCAAAGTACATGGGTAAACCTTCAAAGGTTCCGGATACCGACCATCATACCATCGATTCAGAAGACCGAAGACTTAACGGTTACTGGGCTCATTCTTACGGCCAAGAAGTACCGCTCAATCCTGTTGCAAAATCCGGAAGGCCACCATTCAGTGATTACTCAAAGGATGCATCATCTAGGTCTCGTGAGATTCACGTCGAAACCGATATCAATGTCTCGGCCTCGTCGATTGTGTAATATCGGGATGATGTCTTTGTCCCGCATACTTATGTCGCTGTACACAACATACATGTATTCCAAAAAGAATTGTTCAATATTATCATGTCGGCGTTATACTTGTTCTATCCATGGATAGAGGTTTGGCAAGCACACGGTTCTACTTTCATTTATTATCATTTTTTATGTATGTCTTATCGGTTGATATGCCCTCAGTGTATTCAAGCAAATAACAATTCAATGAGTCTAAAACGTTAGTTACACTGGCTAAAATGCTGTTCGGCTTTCTGAATCTTGATATGATTCACCGGTAGGTAATGTTTTATTACTAAGAAGAAACATGAACTGACAATCCGGCAACCGTATATACTGAACTCTTCTGTTCTTCTGTGTCATAGAGGTTGTTTCTTGGGTGTTCAGACAATCTAGTGGATATTTAAAAATGTCAGAATAGGCGAGAACTTTATTTCATCATGAATTGGTCGTTGACTTCTCTTTCAATCTACCCATCCGTCTTATTCCTGCCATATAAACTCGATAACAGCTAGATCGGATTCCTCTGGCTGTACGACTTCCACAAAGTGAAATCTTTCATCTGCGCGTTTGAATAGGTTTATCCATTCACCTTTGTCCCTTTCTTGAGCGTTTTGCATCGTCATCATAGCAATATCCATAGCACTATGACAATGGTCAGCAAATGCAAGTCGATTGTTCTGTTGGGTCTTTAGAGAAGATAAGGGAAACATTAATGGTAGAACTAACCGCAACTTTCTCTCCTTCCTGACTGCTATAGTGTTAGGCTCGGGCAAGCATATCTCACTGACAACCACCCTTGAACCTTGCCTTAAGGCAGGTACCAAGTTCTTCAATATGCGTATGCAGTGTTTGTCTGGCCAATTGTGGAAAATCCATCGAAACAAGTAGACAGCCGCACCAATAATTGGCTGGGGCGTAAAAAAGTCGTGCTCCATGAATGATACACAATTTTCGAATTCTTGAGGGATGGGCCGCCGAGCAGCAATAGTGGGTGGTAGATCCTGGACAATGAACCGAAGGGAAGGAAACTTCTCAGCAATGGCAACCATTGCTTTTCCGTGAGAACCACCAATATCCACCACGGTTCCTCCAGCTGGAAGGGAGCCCCAAGGTCCGTGGTCAACCAGAAAATCAAGTTTCAAGGCTGGGCCTGTAAGACGGAATGCCATTGCATTGGAGAAGCGTTGGGCTCTGGCTGGATCTTTGCCCATGATTTGATACATCGTATCTGTCGTATTGTTTGCCAATGAGAATCCCTATATAAGAAAGATATAAGTTCACCATCCGAAAATTTGTTAAGTAGGCCAACCTTTTCGACTTACTGTTTGTGATGGGTCCTCGGAGTCAGGCCATTTCAACATGGCTGGGATTGTCTGATGCTTTTGTGGTTATCATTCTTGATGCTCCAACTCATATCAAGGGGTATACGGACATTCAACTCTGCTGGACACATTTCCTCGCATCTCATACCAACATAATCGCGAAACCTTTCATCTTCCGCTAAAGCTTTAGATGTTGCAGTGTGAACAACGACTCCTTTGCGAACTTCCTTGAAGATTCGATTTGTCATTGCAAGGCGCATGATACGGCGGACTACAACCTCGCTGCAGTTGCAGTTGCTAGCTATCTGCGCAAATGTTGCCTCTTCTCCTACAGGGAAGGCATTCGGAATCTTGTATTGATATAAAGCTCGCATGCAGACGAAATAGTTGTACTAGGAGGTTGTGAGAAATCTGATATCAAATCCATACAATACGATACTTTAATTGAAGAGAGTGCTGACCTGGTACTCAACAAAAGTCTCCTTCGGGCCCAGAAGAAGCTCGCTCAGCTCCAGATTAGCCTCGAGGACAGCATCTCTAATTGCTCCCATCTCTTCTGGGAAGCCGTTGATAAATGGTGTATCAATATCAAAAGATGGGCCCGAGAGACCATTTGACTTGAGATATGATTCAATCTTTGCAACATTCTGAGAGATTGATGTCGCTAACTCGACGATCCTGTTATGATCCATTTTCGATATTCGTCCTTTTACTATTTTCCTTGTCTCGATGCGTAAGTTGTCTCGCAGCTCTGATCCGTGGTTTGCTGATTGTGAGGTATGAAGCATTAAAATTTTAATATAACAGGATTTACTTATGCATCAAGCACGAGCCAGCAGATCCGGTAGTACCAGGTATTCGGAAACTGTATGTAAGTGTGAGAATCTCGTATGCTTATTCAAAGAAAGGCCTCGACTCACGGGACTGAAAAATGCAGCCACTAGGGAGTACAAAGTATACTACTATATTTGAGGTATGGGGGCTGCGATACCGCGGAGACAAAGGGCTTCGATTTGTTAGGAGGGGTAGTCAGATGTCCTCCTCGGCATTGGAGACGTGCTACAATTTTGAATTTCTTATTGGGTGATTTATTATTGATCGACATCTCTCATACAAGGTGCGTTTGCTGATGCTCAGGGAGTCTTTCGTTCCTGATGTGGGTTTTTACAAGTATCGCCATACCAATAGACTCACCGGGTACATACCAATCCATTATTGCTTCGAGATCCCTGACACACTACTGCGTATTTTCCTGCGTGTGAGCACTTCGCAAGGAACCTGGAAGCATAATGTGACAGCGGTTCGTCAGCTATCTAGCTAACTATTACATGATGTATCAGTTACATTGCATTAATCTGCCTATATGCTGAAATGTTCCCTGTTTAGTAGGACTAAATCCTTTTATTGGTTGATTATTTGGTTAGTCCCCGTATCTAAGGTTCAGCATATGACAATACGGTCCGGTAATCTGCGTACGTCCATGTATCATTCGATACATTTCATTACAAAGATATACATTACGCACCTCCTTATAAGCAATTCCTCTCGTTCACATCGAAGGTAGATAGGGACCTAACTTAGTGCTTATTGCCGTTGAAAACCTTTGTTTCTGACCGACATAACTAGTTAGGGTCCAAGGATAAATTTCCATTTTGGGCTGGTAGTCAAGAAGAGGGCTGCTAACATGTACAGTCTGGAAGTCAGGTTCGACTGTCATTAGTTACACTACATATGGACTGAATCTCATTTGCGAGCTATTGACGTGAGAAGTTCGAAAGATAGCGGCGTGTTTCGCAATTTGATAATCGCTAAGCGAGGGTGTGTGACTTGGGGTACAGTCAGTAACCCTAGAAACTCAACCCTAGGGTATGCTATTAGGGCTAGGTGGCGAACGTCTAAGAAGGTATAAACTCGACTCGTTATCAATTACATGCGACACGAGGGTTATGAGTTTTAGCATTATCGGCACTGTTTGTGAATCGTGTATTTTCGAATCATAATGAGCGTAAAAAGTCCAGGCCATGTCTATTACCTGCCCATCGAATTTGCGTCGACATGGCCTTGGAACGATTATCTCATAGTCTTCAGGTGCTCTCAGGTAGTTACTGGTTACATACCTAGGTATGTAGCCAGATTTTGTATGTTCAAGGTCAGTTTATACACCTAACAATATCATTATGTTCTCCCTGCCTTTAATGACAATTCCTTGAGAGTTTTAAAAGCTCTCCCAATCTATTTTGAAGTACGTGTCTTCATCTAAACACCTCACGATTTCCAGAAAGAACCTGCTCAGCGTCCAGATACTTCTATTGCATTGCACGATCCATAGGATGATGTTGGATATACAACACCATCTAGTTATAAATATCAATGAGCTGGGCAGCACAATCCATAGTTAGGTCACGCGGACTTCTAATCGATCATCGGCCACTTTTCTACACTGAGATTCATCAATTGATGCAGGTGACAACTGGAATCATTCGATAATTTGCGTGTATGACCATTAAGACCGAAGATCTGGCTGTGCCCACGTAGGATTCAATTGTCATTTATTACAGTACTGTTATTTTCAAATCCTACCAATAATCTTTAGCCGGCACTCATACTTACAGGTCAAGAATGATTTTGATAGACATCTCAAGTACTCCCGAAACAACCCGTTTGCCGTCCATTGTTGAGAGTTGCATTGCATGCCGAAGTATATCGGATATTGTTTTTGCAGTGATATCCCGAGTTCGGCAGTACTCGGTACATTACATCGGCTTTTAACCGAGTCGGTATCTCGGTATGATGAACCGCCCAATAAGAGTCTCGGATGGACGTTACGAAGAATGATATCATCGAGAAAAATGGTTGATATAATGATATTATCTGCTGTCTGATTCCCGTGTCATTTTTCGTGAAAACGCGCGCAGATTCTCCTGACAGGCAGTACTGGTGTTCATGATGAGACTATTATTATTGTGCCCTTAATTGAATCACCAAAGTGGAATCCCATTGCCAGGAACCACTGTATGTACTCCGGTTTTCAGTAATCCCATCGTGCCGCGCAGTCTTCTTGCGGAGCCCCGCGTCAGTCATTCCTGAATCTGGAATGTGAAGTAATCGATCAGAAATTTAACCGACTTCGCTTAAATTCAGGTGGAACTTGCAAGTGAGGGAAAGCCAATCACTTCGACATAACTACATCATTCATAACAAGGCAAATTGTGGAGATGCATCTTTTTCGTGGGGATATTCCCCAGCTCTTGTATGAAGATTGGAGCGTTTGGGAGAGTGGAGAAACTGGGAAAAGATGCCTGGTAGAAACAGGTGATTCAAGCTGAGGGTTTATCATAAGTAACAATTCATCAAAAATAAAGTATATAAATAGCGATCATCTATGGACACCTCCGTCTTACGCTTGACTCATTTTTCCGGTACCTAGGTGGTATAATCGATCGTGCAAGCCACGCGCCATTTTCGACGCCATAGCTCCATAGCTGTTGTCTTATAGCCAGCCCTACATAGAGCCAACCCGATAGTTTGGTTGGCAAGACAGAATGTATCGAATCACGAATATCTACGGTAAGCAAGCGTTCTTATTTCATTGGGTTTCAAAGGCGTCCTATACTAATTGAGACCGGATTCCAGTCCTAGCGGCGTTTGGCACCATTGGTGGTGCCCTTTTTGGGTTTGATGTTAGGTATGTTTCAATATAGACTCAGGTATAGAATCTCATTTTGACTGACAATCACACAGTTCCATGAGCGCATGGATTGCCACACCCCAATATCTTGATTACTTTGGCAGTCCAGACTCGAATTTACAAGGAGGGGTATGTTGACTTTGCAGCTTTTCGTCTCCCTGTGAACCACGCCATGACTGAACTTGGTGAAACCTTTAGATTACAGCTTCCATGTCTGCCGGATCATTCGGTGGTGCCATTGCCGCCGGTGCTATATCCGATTATCTAGGTCGACGTCGAGCTCTCATGCTAGCTGCGTGTATATGGGTGATTGGGGCAGCAATTCAGTGCAGTGCTCAAAATGTAGCTCATTTGGTTGTTGGCCGAGTCGTGAGCGGTCTCGCAGGTATTCTTTTCTGCCCTCTTCCCAAAATTGTTGATATTCCAAAAGTCGGGGAGAATGCTAATTCTTCTGCCTTGATGTAGTCGGTATCACATCTTCACAAGTCTGTGTCTACCTTGCCGAACTAGCACCGGCTCGCATCAGAGGACGAATTGTCGGAATACAACAATGGGCAATTGAATGGGGTATACTCATCATGTATTTGATTGCATATGGTTGTTCTGTGGGCGTCTCCGGACCCGCCGCTTTTAGAATCGCCTGGGGAATTCAAGGCGTCCCGGGTCTGATTCTGCTTGCGTCACTATTTTTCTTCCCAGAATCACCTCGTTGGTTAGGGTCAAAGGAGAGATGGGAAGAGTGTCTCGATACCTTGGCCGCACTTCATGCAAAAGGTGACCGCAACGATCCTGTTGTTCAGGTTGAGTTTGAGGAAGTCCGAGAAGCCGCTCGGATTGCGCATGAGGCGCAGAATGTTTCTTTTCTTTCGTTATTCGGTCCACGTATCTGGAAGAGAACTATGTGTGGGATGACTGTACAGATGTGGCAGCAGTTGCTCGGTGGCAATGTGGCTATGTACTATGTTGTCTATATTTTTGAGATGGCCGGCATGGTTTGTCTCTCCGGTTCTGTGCCTCTCAGAACATAATCGCTAACTTGTGCCCACAGAGTGGAAACACGACTTTATACTCTTCTGCTATCCAGTATGTCATCTTTCTAGTAACTACTGGTATCATGTTGCCACGCGTGGACCATATTGGACGCCGTCCGCTTCTCCTATTCGGTTCCATTGCGTGCATGGCGTGCCACTTTGCGATCGCAGGGCTCATGGCCAATTACGGCCATTATGTCAGCGAAGTTGATGGAAATAGTAACCTACGATGGTCAATTGACGGTGCTCCTGCCAAGGGCGTTATTGCTTGCTCGTACATATTCGTTGGTTTCTACGGCTTAACCTGGGTACGGATTTCCAATTCTCTATACTAATCCCCATTATTTATTGACTCCTTATTACAGGCACCGGGCGCATGGATCTATGTCTCTGAAATCTTCCCACTCAAGTACCGCGCAAAAGGAGTCGGAATATCCGCAGCAACAAACTGGATCTTCAACTTTGCTCTCGCTTATTTCGTGGCTCCCGCTTTTACGAACATCCAATGGAAGACCTATATCATCTTCGGCATTTTCTGTTTCGTGATGGCTTTCCAAATATTTTTCACCTATCCTGAGACGGCGCGTAGGTCGCTCGAAGAAATTGACCTTGTCTTTGATACAGACGTCAAACCTTGGCGCACCTCACAAATCAAGGATCTGTTTGAAGAAGAGATTCAGCATCATAGGGAGCATAAAGTTGATGGAGAACATAAGGAGTTTGCTGATGCTGCTAGTCATCATGAAGCGGTTTGAAATGTGACATCTCACCTTCTGGAAACGAAAAACACCAGGCGCTAGGAGATTCTAACGATTTCATTCACCTAGCTATCAGATCACTGAACCGATCCACGTCGAATGTATCTATCTATCAACAGGCTTGATATGAAGTTAAATTGGATATGACATTATGTGTACGATAAAAAACATCATTAGATTGCATATAGTATCTCTGCTGCAAAAGTTATTGCTCTATTCAAGCCGCCTTGCCAGTAGATCCCAGCATATCCATGCATCGCTCGATAGCCGCCTGCATGGCATTGGTGGCTTCCTCATGCAAAGTAGTCAAGGGGACTTTGCCAGCCTTCTCAGCCTGTACGCGCAGGTACTCATTATTCATGACCTTGTTTATATTGATTTTGGACACACCGTGAGAGATACACTTTTGGAAAATCTCGGTTGTGAATGGGTCGGCTCCGTGAAGGACAAGGCGGACTTTGTCGCCAACAGCCTGGTTGATAGATTCCAAGCGGTCGTACTCCAATTGTACGCCACGGGGGCCATATGAACCGTGAACGTTACCAAAGGCCGGTGCGAGCCAGTCGATACCAGTGGCAACGAATTCATGGCTCTCTTCGGGGGTAGTCAATAGACCGGTAAGGTCAGCGGTATCTGCCACTCCGTCCTCTCCACCTTCAATACGACCAGGCTCAGCCTCGGTTGCGATTCCGCGCTCGTTGCAGTAAGCGACCAATTCGCGGGTCTTTGCTAGGTTCTCCTCCTTCTCATAATGGCTCATATCAACCATAATACTATCAAAGCCACCGAGGTCAGCCGCATAACGAATGATCTCTGGCGATTGGGCATGGTCCATGTGGACTGTGACGGGCACCTTGGCCTTTTTGGCGGCTTCGGCAGCTGCGTGAACGAGCAAGCCATCTGCGTACTGGACTGCCCAGGGGAAAAGGAGGATCATGGCTGGTGATTTCTTGGCCTCTGCTGCGCGAACGGTGGCTAGAATACCTTCGATGTTGTAGCAGCACATTCCGGGGACGCCGTATTTGCCGGCGAGGGCATTGTCGAGGATTGCGAGGGCTCGGTTGCCCTTGAGGTTTGGGTGAGGCATTTATATGATTATTTTCGGCTGTCCTAGTTGACTTTGTTCGGATGGTAATTCTGGGAAGCGAGTTAGCAATTGCGGTCACCTCCATAAAGGACGATGTCAAATTACCTGTGAATATAATGGTGCCAACAGTCCAATTGTCAATGCAATGATATTCTTGAATACGATCAAAAGTAATAAGGAATGCGACTGCTTATATGCTCAGTACAGTCACTTCAAACCGGCTGATTGTCCGCTGTTGGCCGACGTTCTTCCACGGAGATCGGACCAAGTCCGATGGAGGGCTGGTGGGGATCGGACACTTCTGCGGTGTCTTAACCCTAATTGCTGGTGGACGGTCAGGTTCCTGGAGATATATTCAATTTTATTGGATATGTTGAGGTTCTTCATAGTCTAGAGTTACGTATTTACAGCATGTTAAAAAGATATTTTGTTCCTTTCTCAGTCATTATCTCGTAGCCGAGGTTTTATCATTGACGGTATACTAGTATGAATCTATGTGCACAATTGGGAATGAAACAGGATTATTTTAGGCAATTACAACACTACTTTATACTTCAACAGTCCCGAGGTCATTTAACTGATTATCTAGTTCTCCCACACCCTGATAATACTTGTCGCAGCCTCGGACCCCCAGCCACGTCGTTGTGCTACCAGATACTGTGTCAACGCCTCGGTAGCTAGATGCAATGGCGTAAGCGAATCTCTCGCTTCTTGCACAATAGCACTAAGTTCATCGATTATATTATCAATACTCAAAGTCCCCTCTGGTGCTTTTCCCGTTGGAATTCCCTCGCCCATTGTCACGCCGAGCGTGTTGAACATCTTGCTTCCTCCGGCGGCGTTGATGACCAAGTCATAGAATTGTTCCATGTCAACCTTCAGGTACCGCGCGAAGGCGACAGCTTCAGCTGCTGCGACAATGTTGGTGTATTGCATGCATTTGATGACCATATGGATTCGACGTGAGGATTCCTCTGGTGAAAGAGTGCATTTCACGCTGGCGATCGGATCAGGGGTGTACATGCGGACAAGAGATGAATCATCCTTGGGACCATAACCATGAACGAGACTAGTAAGGTAAATTTGTTCGGCTGATGATGCAAGAGGTGTAGGAAACTTGTGTAGTCGGGCAGTAGATGTGATGATACCCTTGCTCAGGTCAGCCATGTTCTAATACAACTTTTTGGATGAGTTCCACATACCACGTCTTTGAGGATAATCGTCATGGCACTTGCACCCGGATTCCAGTCCTCTTCCAGCATCCTCTTGATGCGATTCTCATGCATCCACGTCCACGCATCCGATTTTATAATTGCATCCGCGACAACATGAGCGTCTAATCCCAGTCGTGCGGCGAGACCCATGGACTCGCTCACACCAGCAATGTGAATTGCCGCCAGAACTTGATGCACCATTTTCATATTACTACCTGCCCCAATGCCACCGGGAACCAAGTACAATTTTTTCGCGTCGGACATTTCCTGAAGGAGGAATTTCCCCTTCTCGAGAGCAGCGGGACTTCCTCCGGCCATTATTGAGAGCGTTCCATCAGCTGCGCGACCAGCGCCGCCGGATACGGGACTATCGATGAAGAGGATATCGTCTCGCCCGCGGGCTTTCAGCTCTTTTTCAACCGATTGGGCATATGCTGAGGGGACAGTGGAACAAAGCAGGAATGTCGCGCCTTGGGGGAGTACTATCAATCATCTTGTTAGTGCTATACTTGAAACGCATAAATCATCGTGATAAAGTGAGGAAGAGGAGCAAACCATTTAGGATTCCCGTTTCCGGATTAAACAATACCTCCTGCACTTGAGGTGCCGATGCGACCATGCAAATATAGTACTGTTTTCCCTCCGCCGAGTCTCTCAAAGATGCCGCGGGGATTCCGCCAGCTGCCTTGAATCGCTCGACTGATGCAGGAAAGACGTCGTAGCCTCTGACGGAGTATCCTTGTTTGACAAGATTGGTGGCCATGCCGAAGCCCATAGCTCCGAGGCCGACGAAGCCAATGTCAGGTTTTGCAGAAGTCATGACTATATATTATCAACAATGTATTTCTGATCAAGGAATATTTACAAATCGTGGAAAAAGATTAGGATATACACGATCCTGGAGATTTTAAAAGCTGGCAGTTTGTTCTTAAGCATGATCATTGACCTCGGAAATTTGTCACCCCGGCGCTGCTTCACGGAGCAACTCCGAGTCTCGGTGGAGCTCCACAGCATTGACCTCATATCCTTTTGCCAGTAAACAATGATCATCGCATCGAATTCCGGCTAAACTGGCTATTCTGCGAGCGTCCTTAAATCAGGAACCGGCAACATCCTATCGGAGCTGATGCTTGTCGGCCGCGGGGCTTATGGCCGTGGCCGAAGCTCATATTGGTCAAATCATGAAGGTAAGAAGAAATGAGAGAGCAGTATAGCGCAGATGACTCAAGTGTATACATCAGGTGTATTCGGATATTTAGAAATCGTGATTTGTTCTATTTTATTTCTTCACTTCCAACTTCCAAGGTTGCGTGCAAGTTTTCATGGGAGGGATCCAGGACTGTGTAAGTATGCTCAGGTATCTGAATATAAAGAAGCTCCACGAACATTGTTTTTGAAGTCCTATTCCTATTGGCAGGTAGATTGCAATTGATCAAATCGCTATTAATGAACATTCAAAATATAGGTGATATTTTGTCATATTATAGTCGCCAGTGCCTAGATGAATTAGGGTTAGAGTTGAGCTTGTGGCCATGACGTCGCATATCGGAGCGGAGATCCGCTGTGTCCTATACAGCATCACCCGCTCGATACAATTTTGACACAATGTTTGGAGAAACGGAGATTCTAGATCATTTCAAACTGAAGTGACGTGTATCGCCTGACTTGATGTTGTTGCAAGAATGAACATGTTGATGCATTATTATCAGCAGCTTCAAGATTGGCCGGAAGACAACGGATACTTCAGCAATAGAACCAAAGCATGGTCAAACCTTCAGTAGTATCAATTTTTGGAAAGAATTCTTGGTACAAAGTGTGGAAGCAGGTACTCATCGCATGGTAGCCTCCTTCTTGCCTCTTCGACACCTTCCTTCGACAACAGCAGAACTATTCAATAACATCCCTCAATCCTGTTCTTCCATTTCTTCTTGTTCTTTGATTTCAACATCGTATTCGTTGTTGAGACAATTTTTACCATCAGCAGACATTCATTCCTCTATCAGTTATTTATCCTCTAGAAACAGCAACAGCTACACTTCTACGTACTGTATGTACGGAAGGATTCACTTCCTACTTCGGGTTTCGTTCCCTTCAGTTCGACTTCGGTATGTCTATCTCTATTATGATCATTTAATCTAGTACGGAATGTATGCTAATATCTTGAGGTGTCTAGCGAGTACTGGTCGATCGTTCAGCTCGTATCTCTTCCCAAGTGGGTGCTACTTTACCTTCTTCTTGATCAAAACATCCAGTAAGAATACCCATCGGTCTTAGACACCGACACCGAAACTGACTATGGTCATTCAAGAAAACGCTGGGCACTATCCACAGCCTTCACGATGGCTGTTATCGGCAAAGTCTACGATCACCACCACACCCATGAGCTCCTGAAAAGACACAATTGGGCAAGCAGAAACCCCGGCGTTATCCTCGTATTCTGCATCGTCTTCCTTGTTGTATTGGGATTTTGTACGCTCTTCATCTACAGGCGAATGCTTCGCAGAAACGCCGAGAAGCAGGCATTTACTGGATAGGTATATCGCAACAATGGTAATTCGTGAGCAACTGGTAGCTGTTTTCGGTCTCGACGTTAATCAACTATGCAGACGCTTCACGGCATGATGATCACTCGTCGAGCAAAGACATAGAAGGGCCTCGGTGATTCGCTGAATGCTCTTTGCTTGTGGTTGCTATTTGGGTGGTATTGTTGTCATCTTTCAGCTGATTGTGGCGATAAATGTTCTCTTCAGCGAGAGTTAGTCCTTTCGAGACAGAGCCGGTCAATCTATAATGTATAATTACTCTCATCGTTAGCTTGAATTCAATCAACCTTGGAAGTGACACGCCAGTGGCAACCAATGTAGCAGAGTGAATATCCGTAAGAAGTTATGATATAATGTCGAAGACTTACCGTAGTCCTAAGTACCTAACATCATACCTGGAAAGATTTGTAATATATGAATAGCTACTTCTCTCGATTGGCATGACAACAGTCATATCGAAAATGAAAAGACCTGTGCCAATTCAATTCATATTATCCTCTCTTTTCCCGCTCACGGTCAGATACGACAATAGCGATGTAAAATCTCTACAACCGAAATCTTTCTCTTGGAGATAACTACTGGCTAAGCTAGTCTAGGCAGGTGCCGAATTTTCTACGTTACTAATAATTAAAATCGACAGTTACATGCTAGAAATACATCATCTATCATGTCTCAATGATGATGATTTGCGGTTCTCGTGCAGTCACGCCGGGGTGATACGGAAGCTCGGGGGTTAGGGCTTTGCATCAAATGCCTTAATATGAAATCATCCAGACCAACTACCAAATTCAGTCATCTGGGGTAGTGGTGACTATTATTTTGATTTTTAATTCGGCGATCAGACTAATCATTGTGTACTTGTGCACTTTTGTGTACTCTTATGGGGTTCGCTCTTGACCACGATCGGGATATGCCACGTGTGGACAGAAGTAGATTAGATGATGGGTTTCTCGGCAAACCCATGACTCGAGCCGGCAACAACTGACAGATGGTACTGTTATACGTTAGAAATATCCAGTAGACCGAAGGGGCCATTTCGAAGCAGTTTTTGCGGGGATGGAGAAGGAGGTAAATGCCAAACATGCAATGAATACCGAGCTACTTCCGAATATGCCTTGTTTGGTTACAGGTCACCAGTTTGTGAGAGGTGAAAAACGTGGGAGAATTAAACCAAGCCTTGACCTTGATCCTGGCATGGTTTACTACGTAGTGTTCTAATCCATGGTTGTTTCACGGTTTCGCACGTATTCTTAACCAAACCTCTGGAGATCGCTTTTCAGACGGCAGATTTAGATAATCTGATAGTGTTAGTTAGCTCTTTAACGAAATGCCTGAATGCGTGATTGTCCCTCATCACCCAAGGGAGTCAAGATACGGTGCTTGGACCACACTAGGCAGTAATTTCCCAAACGGATGTAGTGTTGCTGAATCCATGCAAGATTTAGCGACAGCTGGAACACGCGTTTTCAGCCGTTCGTGATAGGCAGGCACCAAATTCCAATACGTAGTCAAAACGCCTGGCAAGGATTTACATAACAATTTGCCGGAAACTCCGCCTCTTTCTGGATTGAATGCTTCAACAGAATATCGAGAATCAAATAAGCCTTGACCATGAAGAGAAATGCTGGGAACTGGACTATTTACGAAATTCGACACTTCTTGTACTGACTAATAACAGTTTAGCTTCCGACTTCTATCTTCTATCAGAAAACTCTGTCATATCATCGCATCAGCTGAACCTAGTGAACAGACCGAAAGCTTCTTTCGAGAAAGATTTTCACGACTTCCACTTGCATACTATGTATGGAGTAAATGTACGTACTACTACGTAGTAGTATGTGCATCACTAGTACTAGGCCAGCGCGGCTCAAATTGAGGACCGTGTTTGCTTTGGCCACCGGAACAATGTCCTTTTTCGTTCAGGCTGTCAGTCTGAGCGTTCCAGGCCAGGTGACGGCGTGTCAAGGTGGCAGCTTGAACCAATACTTGTAAAAACTAGAGCGCGTACCTGGACAAACAGTCACAAACTAACAGGGGCGAGGGCCGCGAAGCGCATTTCTCGGATCTCCAATGATGATCCCGGACGAAAAGATTGTTATGTTTAAGTTCAGCTGAGAATTTCTAGCGACGAGATAGGCTATACGTAGTCATTAAAACGGGCCCTGGAAACCCCACTGCAAACTCTGCTTCAATGCGGCATGATAATTTTTTCACTCGTGTCTCACACTCTCACACTCTCACTGTCTCCTGGATAAATATGGGCCCTCTTTAGGCTCTACTTTCTCAAAGCCGTTAGAGCCACGCCGTTCATTTGCGCACTAAATTGGCCTAAAAAATGCGCCAGCCAGCCATATCGACGATTTGCACTTTTGACCCCGGATTTTTGCTTCTTTTGCCTGTACGTAGCGTACTCACTGGCGTCCGCTTATTTGCTGGCTCCCCTGGGCTATCATTGCGACTTTTTCCAGGGCTGACACATTAAATAGAATGTTAATACCGCACGCACATATACGAATCATGATTTAAGTACGTAAGTCTCGCTTATCCTCCATATCTTCCCATTTGTCCGCGCCGTTCATTGATGCTATATTAGCCAGCGACCCAATTGATCATGCAATGATCTATGAGAACAACAAAGAATGCTATATAATGGCATTATGGCAAGTTAGCGGCTGTTGGCCATACTACATAAACCTTGGAATGTCATACATAGTACCAAAACTTAAAGTCAATAGCAGATTATCTTTCGAAGTTTCTATGGACCCCCGCTCGTGCATTGCCCACTTTATAAGCTGCGCACGAGCACGGCATACGTATAATAATATATTCCTGTACTAGTCGTAGATACTAGTGACGGCACTGACGGCAATTCTGAAGCAAAAGTGGCTCTTACACTTTGGACTCAAAAACTGGTATCCAGTGGACGGAATTTAGGGCTTCAAAAGGCAACTACATGACATGAAGAAACTCGCTATTCCATTAAATGTCCATCTTTTTAGCAAACTCTGCTGCTGATCTGCATATCAAACTGGCAAAGTTCAAACTTTGTGGGAACGACTATCAAATTTAGACTCTTGTTGCAGGGTTTATACTTGTCAATCCCCGTTTGTTTCTGTACCTAGGCTACCTATTCTCACCCCCCTTTCTATCCATGGGTGGCGTAAGCCTTCCCCGGATAAAATTATTCCATTCTTCGCCACCAGATTCACATGCATGCAATGTTCGAGAACAGTTGATCCATGTATAAAGTAAAGGTCATCGGGCTCATTTTACCGAAAACGAGATTTCGGCATCTGGTTCTTGTGCCCTAGTCCCACGTCTGGAGCTTGTCTATTAGGCTGCATATCGAGGACGCATGTACACTTGCTCTCTTTTAGGTGTGATCTCAATGTATGTGGATGAAAAACAATCAACTATCCAGAACACATCGAACATCCGATAGTAGTGATGGGCTTTATCACTGGGGAGCTGATGGCGGCGATATGGGACAGCAACAATAACAGTCAAAATCCTCATCCGATGGACGATGCGCAACTCCAACAAGCACACTCGCTTACCACGCGCACTGCCTTTGACATCGATCTGAGCCCGGTCGCTCATTCTGGTCTCATCGCCATCTCGATACTCGCAGTGATCTCCTTGTTAGCAACGTTCGGGCTTCTCAGCTTCATCACATACCGCTTCATCTTCTGGCAGAAATACTACAAACGGAACCTTACCAACAATCAGTACGTTGTCCTCATCTACAACTTGATTTTGGCGGATTTTCTGCAGTCGTTGTCTTTTGTTTTGTGCTTCCATTGGGTCTCGCTGGATTCTATCAGAACGGGCTCAGCGGCCTGTGTCCTGCAAGGACTATTGGTACAAGCCGGTGACCCCGGAAGTGGGCTATTCGTCTTGACTATCGCTGCTCATACGTTCTTGCTTGTTACTTCGGGAAAACTGGTTCCTCATAGGTGGTTCACTTCTGGCGTTGTGGGAGTATGGGTGTTCTTGGCCATCTTGGTCATTATTCCAGTTGCTTCTCATGGGGTGGACGTTTTTAAACCTTCGGGAGTATGGGTAGGTATTCTTTCTTCTATCTCTCGACTATAGTTAGCTATGAACTAACATCAAATCCGTCAGTGCTGGATCGATTCCAAATACGAAGACTACCGCCTTTACACTCACTACCTCTGGATTTTTCTGGCCGAATTCGGAACCGTCGTGCTCTACGCCGTCATGTTCTTCCAACTTCGCCGGCAAATGGCTGCCTCCTCGATTCTCGCCGGAAGTCAAATGGACAGCCTTAAACGTCTTCGTCGCGTCGTCAGCTACATGGTTATCTACCCCGTCGCGTACGTCGTCTTGTCGCTTCCCCTCGCAGCCGGACGAATGATGTCAGCACAAGGAAAGACACCTAGTACGGCATACTTCTGCGTTGCTGGAGCCATGATGACGAGTTCCGGGTTCGTGGATGTGTTGTTGTATACGCTTACTCGTCGCAACTTGCTCATCTACTCGGAAGTCAGCGCCAACCGTGGGAATTACGACAATATGGGCAGTCAAAGCAATTCGAAACGAAAAATGAGTCGCTTGATGTCGAATAATAAGGGTATATCCACAATGACTACAACCATCACCAGTCGTGTTGATAATACCGGCGAAGGTGGTGGATTCCGCCGGAACCGAGGTGCCCCTGATCATGAAACGATATACTCAACTGATTCTCACGATAACAGCAACCAGAATACATCAACTGAAAACATCGTCCAGAAGGATATTGAGCTTGCAGAGTTGGGCAAAGTCTATCAACAGACGACGATTGAAGTTACGAGTGAGCCTGCTCCTTACCATCCTGGGGATCATCGGAATTCTGGTAATGTGGAGGATGGTAAGAGTTGGTGATTATACCTTCGCTTTGAAACTTTTCTTATACCTATTTAATTATCTAAATGTATTTAATTGGCATTCGTCATGGGTAGACGGGCCTGGCATGAATTTTTACGGTCGAATCACGGAACAATCTCTTTCAATATTTTCTGCTAAGCTCAAACTCGTCGACTTGTGGTAATTGTTGCAAGCTCCCTTCGGGATAGTAGTTTAGGATCAACGGTATTCCTCCATATCCTTGGCCACGGTAGTTGTATCGTGCTTGATCGCCAGGCTCCATGGCTGGTTGCAGGCCAGGGCTAGAGTAAAGCCCTTGGTAACCCTATTGTATTTGGGATTTATGTAGGGACATCAGACATCAGGCTTCCGCGTTCTAGTGGCACACGCATCATTAGCTGTTGGATGACCATGTTGCTTCAACGTTACATAAATTTCAAATTTCTCGACCTCTATCTACCCTTCGAAACACTCTACGTAGTGCCTGCTCGCTATTCGACGAACTACGTCCGTAGATACGCATTACTGATCAGCTTTTTTAATTCCAGTCATGGAATCATCACTTACCTACAACTTCTCAATAAACATCTACGGCCGCGGCGACATCAATCTCGGCGACGGCCCCTCTCACATGTCCATCACCATCTGAATCTGGTTCTTCAACTTGCGAAATGCATCACATCCGCAATCCCACAGAAGATCAAGTTTTCATCTATGAATCGCGCATACAGCCTATCGACGATGACCCAGTTCTCAGAGGGCGCTGCGAGATTACTTCTTGTCTTTTGTCTGCACAGAGACGGGATGTTGTTGACTTGATTACCACCTTTGGAAATGATGAAGCCACCATTCCCGAGTTTGGGGTTGGGAATTGTCAGGATTGGCTCGCGGCTGCTGTTGGAGTGCTTGAGCGTGCTGGCCTTGTTTCGAGTGGAGAAGGGGCGTTTTGGAAGAGGATGATTAATAGAAGTGCAGAGGAGATGAAGAATGAGTGTCTTCGGCGTGGTAGGAAGTGGACGGATGGGCCAGCGGAATTAATCTTCGAAGGAGAACCTGATGCGAGATTTGGTGATAGAGAGGAGAGGTGTGTTGGGAAGGTGGTCCAGAATCAGATGTTTCGGGAGCGGATGCAGTCGCTTTTGAGCCCTAAGCAGACCCCTGGAGAACGGCCGTTCTATGTATCGAGTCGTTTCTTCAGTCAAATGAATGAGAGGAAAGATTGATGGTAGGAGTCTGTTGGTACAATCTACTTTCAAAATTCTGTTACTGGGCTTGAAGTTGTTCATTTGTTCATTGTTTTACCCTTGCCATTCCTTCTAGCAATGCAATTCGTACGTTGGAAATACCTCTGGAACAATCTGATGGCATATTACGTGCCGATTCCGTCGCTATTCAGATCTACTCCAACCAAAACACCTGCACCGCTCTCGGAGGCACAGTGGCCTTCAGCACAGAACCGTGAAGCTCCGACTGATCCATAAGGGTAACGTTATGACTGTTATCTGTCAAAAACGTGCTCACTCTCTTTCGGGCCTTTAGCCCCTGCAAATCAATGGTGACCTCGTAGGGGAAATGGGCAGCATTAATCACAGGGATCGAGACAGTGCCGTTTTTATTCTCGTACGCGGAAACGTAGACATTCTCCACGCTGCTGGTGGCGCCGATACGTACGGAACCGGGGCGCGCAAATCGGAAGTAGGATGCGAATGCCCATAGGCGTGAGGAGACTTCGTAGCTGTTGCCTGTAATTGAGATGAGGACATTGTCGGCACCACCGCCGGCGCACCACCAGTGGTTGTAACCTGAGGTGTCGCTGTTGGTGAAGGCGTTGTGCATATAGAGAGCCCATTGGAGGCCCTCACTATATAGAGTTAGTCTCTTATCTTGAACGACAGCAACATATATCAGGTATGTAAGACTCACGCAAGCTGGCCGCTGACGTCCCAGGTGGTGTTCCAAGGTCCAGAGCCCTAGGTATAATTATCAGCACGGTCCGAACCTCTTGACAAGATGCTTTGGAGGTCAAAGCTTACATCAGCCCATTCGGTCATAATGTTAGGTTTGCCTACAACATTGAACGGTCTCTCGGGGCTGCTCTGGTAGTTGTGCCATGTCTTTAAATCCAAGGTTAGCTAAGACCTTTCTTTGCAGAGGCAATGTAGAAAGGGGGATCGCCTACGGCAACGTCAAAGAAGTGTTCACCACCCGCTTGCTGCACTTCATACAGGATATTTCTCTCTTGTCTCGCTCCCGTAGCGTCGCAGCAACTGACGTCCAGATTCGGGAACGCCTTTTTAACGGTTGGATAGAGAATCTCTAAGAAGTCCTTCGCCTGGAAGCCGTCCGACTCCATACTTTCGTACGTCACCGGGTTGAAATCTGGTTCATTCCACGCTCCGAGAAGGCTAATATCAATTCCCTCCGCCTGATAGAACTTGACGTATTGCACGAGATAATCGGCGTACGCCTGACGCCAATCGTAAGTGCAGTTTGTGCCTCGAACACCGCAGATTTGACCTCCGTCGTTTTCCGTGCCGACGGTCTTCATGCATCCCGGTGCAGACCATGCATTGGCATAGACATATAGTTCCGGGTTGTATTTCAGAGCCGTCTTGGTCAAGTTGAATTGACACGAATCACTGCCGTCCCACTGGTAATTGAAGGGTCCGGCTGGAGTCGCTGGGCAGGTCGGCAGGATCGTGCTGCCGGGAGAAGAACCAATATCGTTTCGAACGATGGAGAGACCACCGATATTCTCATCGAAGAGAATCTTCGTCACTTCCTCCTGGTTCTCGGGAGTCAGGCCGGTCGTGGGGAATTGCTGGCAGGCCCAGCCAAAGGCTCCTGAGCATCCACCGCCAATCATTTCTTGGTATCTTTGCAACGCATTGACTTGGATGTTTGCCGATAGCGTCTGGGAATAGCTCCATGCCGAGGCACGGCCCAGGACGGCCAGAATAGGGATTGGGTGCCGCATATTGAGTTTCTCAGTACCTTAGGTAGGTATATAATTCAGGAAGGAATCGATAGACCAGTTGACAGTTAGGCGAGACGAGGAAACAATATGCCGATGGCGGGTAGCTCCATTGATTTATATATGTAGGATATAAGTACTCATTTTATCCGCCTAAAACCTCCATTGAACCGGTCAGCATCGCAGTGAAGCAGTTCAGTAATTCACTGTCCAGAGTAGGCTCGTTTTTTGTCTATCATCCAACAAAAGAAGAACGCGGAGATACTGGGCACCGGTTAAATGCCGTAGCCTAACTTGGAATATGGGGTTGAAGACTTGGGGTGTGAGAGGGGTAGCGTTGTCTAGTAAACTCTACCTAAGTATGGACGTACGTAGTGCGAAATATCATGAGTGAAGCTAGCCCCTTTCCATAGCAAGTAGGTATTTTAGATCTCATTTCGAGAACGAATTGTCCAATTAGATTTTAGACCCAAAGATCTAGAAATTATCCACCGTCGTTGGACCGGGGAGAAAAGCGAATGTCAATTCTTCATGACAGTATACATTAGGCTAATTGATTACCTGTAGTAGTCATACGAGTAACATAGTGCGATCGTCAAAACTACCGGCTGTTTTATTATCTAGGTACCAGCTAGAGCATTACGAAGAATGGCTCCTCCTGTTCCCAGCTCGGCTTTCTTCTTTGCTCCTTATGTGTCCGTACTTTTGGCATCTGAAGCGCGTAGTGTCTAGCCTTGCAAACAATCTGTACACCAAACACTTTACATAACCATTCTCAGTCTCATGGTCCGCGTCTTCTTCTCAAGGGTAGCCTATAACTACGGTAACCTGTGTAAGTTAGTCAACCTTGGCGTAACTACCTTATTTCAACTAGCCTGGGAGTTGATATCTTCATAAGGCTATAAGCAGACCCATTTATTACAGTATCATCCTCTATTACACTGACTTTGGTCGATATCGCCTTATTCAGCCAATCAGGTATCACTTACCGTACAATGGATACAGACAAAGTATGCCATGACCTCCTCCAGGCCTAACCTTATCCCAGATCTATCTACGAGACGCTGATAGCTACCTACCGCAGAATCCACCTCCTCCGCCTTACACAGATAAAAGCCCCAGCCTTAACATGGATCCGCGCCCCTTAAAATCCGGTGCTCTATATCCCGCTGTTTCTCATTCGAGCGAACATACGAGCATCACCAGGACTCCGCCCACACAATTCCACCGTTTAGAGCTGGATCCTCGAGACACGATCTTCCCTTCCTCCCAGTCGTCTGTTCTTGCGAAGAGAGTCATGCGCTGGTGTTGTGGCATTATTCTTGGATTTATGGTGGTGATTGTGCTTTTCTATGTGTGGCTTTCATTGGCGATGTCGAGCTGGCGGTTTTAATTCAATCTGTATAGTAGGCAGCTGGTCAGGATGTTATGTATATATATACACATGTAATAGGTATTAGTATTGCTGGACCTACCTAGGTAATCATGCACTGTGCGTAATCTGTGGTAGACATATTCAGGTGAATGTGGTGAAATATGTTACTAAAAACGTTCTAATAGCTGTGAAACAGAGCTTGTTCTAAGGCTAAAATGTATCGCCATCCTTGAAAATTTCAGATTTGATACTGTACATTCCATCACATGGTGTTCATGCTTTGATTCTCTTGTTTTTCGTATCATCTTCAGGTTCTTCTGTTCAACCCATTGATATGCGCTATCCCTGCAACTGATGCAAGGACATCGCTTAATGGGTAGGCTCGTAGGCTATTGGGAGAATAACCGCTTTTTCGTGGTTCCAAAGGTGTGCTTTCGTACTGTTCGCAGTCACTAGATTCGCCCACATGGTTCTTCACCTGATGGTCAATTGCTATGGAACTAGAAATGACTTCCCGTTCATAATACGCTTTTTTGTAGTTCTCATATGATGGAACATCATCAGGTAGGCGGTGCTGAGTATCTAATTCCAACATATAATAACTTTGCTATTCAATTAAAAACGCCAACACCTCCAAGTTGATCAAGCAATACACAATCATCCTGCTTACAAACACCTCTGAATATACGCCAATTCGTACGTCAGTCAACTACAATCAAGAAACGTATAAATGAGCGTACGGGAAGCCCAAGTCAAGTGATTGATCAAGCAATTATGCGGATGTCAAAAGCCTATGAAAAAATAATGAATGATCTTTTACTCATACGGAAAGAAAACCATGATTTACGAGCTGCGCATGAAAAAGAGAGCAAAAGCGCCAAAGATCTAAAAATCAGATATCTATTGAGCAAGGGATAACTAGAGAGGAAGCTCAGGCACTCGTACAAGACCAAGTTGAGGCATCTCAAGCTAGCCGAAGCTCCCAGCTTCTCAACCAGTCGTACGCCGCCAATTTCGCTGCAGTGGTTGTGGCGTTGAAGGACATAAAATAAATAGATGTCGTAGTCGTACTAGTAACTAACTTCTTATGTATAATTTATATGTGAGTTGGAAATTAGGAATTGAAATCAATATTGTATACTCGTGTTGTATCATTGTATTAGAGTACCTAGGTAAATCCACCGAGCCTATGCTGATTGATCATCGGATCCTTTATAACTCAAATGACTCTTCACAAGACAGAAGCATAGTGGTTAAATTTTCCTTCCGGGTCATACTTCTTCTTGAGGGCTTCTAGTTTCTGCAGTCTCCATGGCTCAAAACCGTAAAGGCTTTCGCGCGTCTCACTGCCAGATGCGTAGTTTGCATACGCGTGCAACTCTCTCTGACAGCTGGCAGCAAATATGGTCTGACGTAGCTTCTCCCCAAATTCATTTGCTTTTGCGTCTAGTTCTGGATCATTGGCTTTGTTATCGTACGTTACCACAGGAGCAATAATGATATTATCATCACGATGTGGGAAAGCACTAGATTCGCTAGGAACCGCCTTGACCCCGTGAACAGGGTAACCTTCGAACATAATGTAGGAGTTGCTGAACTCTGGTGTCTTAGATGTCTCTTTGGCAAAGAATTCGTATACTTCGCGTTGAGCCTGGAGGTTGTAGCTCTGGACATTGACAGGGAATCGGATCACACTGAGTCCTAGCTTCATGGTTGACGGAGACTTCTCATCTAAGCCTATCCAGCCAGGAATATCTGTATATGCGCCGGAACCAGACTGAGTGAAGACTGAACCAAGATCACGGAAAGGCTGTGTATAGATGGACTCGACAGGTTGACAGCCATTTTGGACAATGAAGAAGATGAGTATAGGCTATAAACAATAGAGCTTAGCTTCGGCATAATTTATTTTGAGATTGCAAATAGCAAAAGGAAAAGAAGAGAGCATACTTTTTCTGCGTCAACTGCTGGGTTGCGCATAAGGACCGAAAAGTTGATCAGACCGCTGGGCTGACTTCCGCCAGGCCACAGTGCATTAATCCGTTCGTATAAGCCCTCCACTTTGTCTTGAGTATACACGTGGTTCTCAAATGACCAGATGTCTTCATTTGGAGCATCGTATATCTTCATCGTGACAGACGTCACGATACCGAAGTTGTGGCCTGCTCCTTGTAAAGCCCACCAAAGATCAGGGTCGCTTGACTCTGAAGAAACATTTTTCACAGTGCCATCTGCTAGCACAATGCGTGCTGACACAAATTGGTCGGATATGAGTCCGTATTTGCCTTGTAGAAGACCGTGACCCCCACCTAGGCCAGGGCCTAGCAGACTTGTGGCTTCACAGCAGCCGGTGACTATTTCGAATCTCTTAGACAAGACATAGAGCAAGATAAAATATTTTCTCACCTGTTTGCTTGCCAGCTTTCCAGAGCGTGTCTATGGCCTTTTTGGATGAGATTCCCCCGCCAAAGGTAGCCGTTGTTCCTGTTTCTGAAATTTCGACAGAGTCCAACTTGGCCAGACTGATTTGAATGCCCTTTTGGACACTGGCCAGTCCTGCAATGGCTCCATGTCCACCGGAGTATGCTAGGAAAGGAATTTGATTTGCGTTTGCGTATTTGATCTTTGTTGTTTAATGTTAGAAATTATTGGAATGTGGGACAGATCTAGGAAAAGGGATATTGAGATCAAGCTTACTGTTTCTACCACATCATCCTCGATGGCGACTTCGACAACGACAGTGAAATCAGGGCTCTTGTACTGCGACCAACGCAAGGTGGCAGTGCCAAAATCTTTAGACTTTTGTACATATATATTTGCACTAGGAGATAGCTTCTCTCTCAGAGTTGCATAGGCATCGATTTGGGCACTCATTTTGATGTCGTGCTGGTTACAGTACGTCAATCAAGTGTTTGGTCTTGGTTTTTGGGCAGTTTGATAAACTCAAAATAGCGGTATATTGTCTCTATTTGAAAACAATAGACCAAAGGGCAGAATATTTAATTAATAAAAATATGACAAACACCTGGGCGCTCGCTTTGGATTGCCTAGTCATCTAAATACCGCACTTCACTGTGCCACAGACGACTCTTGACGATAGAACAAAGAAAGTCTGTACAATACTCGGAGGATAAACAAGTGCGGTGTACGAAACTACGTATAGGAGATTGTAGGATATGACTGGATGAGTTGATAATACAGTCCATTCTATATCTCATTAAATGAGATTACTTGCGTTATTTTTTCAGCTACATGCAGTTCGTTCCACAACCCTGCTGGCTACTCAAGAGGGGTTATGAGGCAGATGGTGCGACTCGACCTCGAAGAGACGCTCTCCCCTTGTTACTCGATACTATAAATAAATACAAGAGATGAGAATCCATGTCAAGGTAAGGCTACATTTTCACAGAGAGCATTTATAACCCTAGTAAGTCGATTCTGTCTTTGCCAATGTAACAACAAGGTGTGTAACATTTTTTGTATCGGTGATTATATTTATGTAAAGATTTTCCATTTTTAGGACATTTTTGTGCTCAAACGAGCCATCAAAGGGGGGAAACTGTCGTTCTTGTGATGATAGCTTCAATCCTTGTCACACCTTTGTATAACTTCACGTGTACATTGTACATAGGCATGTATCCGTGGGACACCTAAACGAATCCACCGGAAAGCTAGATATAAAGCATTATAGATTTCAGAAGTGCCTGGAAGGAACCTAGACCATTTACGCGAGATAAGGAAATTCATACTTGAGTTGTTGAAAAATGATACTACCAGGGGTTTCGAGTCGCTATGATACTTGAGACTGCAGAATATTTACCTAGACCGTCTGGAGAGATGACACTGCATGAAGATACATAGATACATGTTGTTTATTATTACATGTTCAGTTTCTATAGATACGTACACTCCTCCATGGACTCTTAGACGCCTGTTTATTTACCTGCATGTCCTTGATGGGAGCGTTGCTGATCAAAGTAGACTATCTAATAAAAATGTGCAAAGACATTCACAAAGAGTTCGATAGAATTGGCGACATAGTTCCAAATTTCAGCCATAAACCATATATTGCAGAGACCCAACATCTACTACTGAAAAAGATGAATCACTGAACCAAACGATCTCGGAACAGAATTTGAGTTGCTGGATTCGGAATGTCGGAGTCAAAGGTCAATATATTCTCTGGTCTGCTCTCACCCTCTTTCAGACGAAAATCGTAACGCTGAAGGTCAAAAAGTTACGATCAAATTCGAAAACGGCACGGCCATTGCATTGCCAAGGTACTTAGCTGATTTAGATCCAAATCTTATGCACCAACTTCCTTTTCAAAATGCAAAATGCAAAACAAACAGAACAAAACATAACACCTAGATAAGTTGTGGCGACGTGTGGTATCATCAATCATTGTATGCATATCATATCGCTCATCATCTGTCATTTTCATCATCATCATCATGATGGACTGGTACCGGATAATAAACAAAACAAAAACTATCTGCGTCGCATCCGCCTTGCGTTGTATTCCTCGTCTTCCTCCTCATCCTCTTCCTCAACTGGCGCTGGCGTGCGTCGTTCACTTCGTCGCTTTGGTCGGCGTCGTCGGTTCGAGCTGATGTTGCTTGCAGAGTCGTCTGGGGCAAGGGACATGTCGTCGTCTATTCCGTCATCTTCATCTAGACCGCTCTCCCAAAGACTTCCTGCCATGGATGCTGGAGTGCCCAGTCGAGCATCGAGATTGGTAGCGGAGCCTCGACGGGCTTGGTTAGCAACCGATAGTCCGGCTCCTCGTTCACGTAGTGCACGTCGTACGGCCTCGGCTTTGCAGTGTAGTGCTTCAAATGCATCTTCAAGTGCTTCCATGCTCTGGAAGATGTCTTTCTCGATTTCTGCGAGAACGGCAATCTCGGTGTCTTCATCTAGCCCAATCGGCGCACCATATGACGCAGAAATAGTCGAACCGTACGGCTGACTCATCGGCCGATAGGTAGGGTCCATCTGGAAGGGTGTAGGTCCACGAGAGGAGGGTGTTATGAAAGGAGTTCCCGCGCGGCTAGCAGATCGTGATGGAGCAAAGGCGTCCTCGGCACCACTTCGCAAGAAACCATCAAAGCGGCCAGAGATAAGAATCTCCCACTCATCATCGCTTATCGCTGCAAGTGTCGCAAGGACGTTATGAATCAGCGGGTTCTTTAGCATGTAGAGTGCTGTCTCAGAGTCTCGAGCGGGGGCAGCTAGACGGTACAAGCGTTGTATAGCCAAGGAAGAAGCAATCAAAGGTTCCGGACGTGGGCGCGGAGCGGGCGTTGCGCTTCTCGGTACTGGAGTCGACGATTTGATGCCGAGGAGTGTACAAAATATGTCTCTCTGTTCGTTATCCAAATATGTCATCATTGCAAAAGCAAGCGTCTCATCGTCTACTTCTTCAGGCGCGTTCGTATCCGTTTGTCCAAGTAGCCATTTGTCAACTGCCTGTTTCGTCTTTCGAGATTGTCGCACGTAGTGGTCACGATATTCCTCTGGCACATCAATATCCAATTTCTGCATAGGAATGTGCTCTTCTCCCGGAGCAATATGATCTTGCGTCGGTGTAGGCATATGGAACGGAGGCCAAATGGGTAGCTCGCGCCTGCCAGACACCAGCTCCAAAACCTCGCCCCAGCTGACACCCGTTGTCATCTCATCGGACTCCTGGCCGTCACACATCACGCATTGACAAGTCTCGGAAGATATGTCTCTTGCGAAAACCGCTTCCAACCGATCCAGTAACCGACGAGCTACAGATCGATAACCCGTAGCTACCGCAAGAGATCCGTTCTTTGACAAAACCTGATTATAGTCGTCTAATAAGCGATGATAGGGCTCAAAGGCTTGAACAATAGTACTTTGTTGAATAGGTTGTTCGGGCGTGTTCGCAGCTCCGAGAAGGTGTTTAGGAACTGGATAACGCAAACCGCCATTTTGCAGCAAATAGTCTACTCTGGGTGGTGCGACAGGCATTTGTGGAGGTGGAGGTGGCGGAGGAGGGAGCGAAGGCGAAACATGAGTGTGATCTCCATTAATGACTGACTCATCTTCTTCAATAAATACCTCAATCGGAGGCGAATTTTTCCTTGGGCGGTTCTGTGGTGAGCGAACTTGGGATCGCAACGGAAGTTGGGACTGGTTTGGGGCAATCGATGTCGCATCAGAGTCAGTCGTGTATTGTGAAATATTGTCCGTACTGTGAACGATCGAATGCGACGCCCTAGAGCTGTGACTTGCTGCCCGCTTGGGAATATCAGAACCCTGGGATGTGGATTTCGATGCCCGGTGGCTAGATGTACGATGGGGTGCAGGCGAATCTCGAAGTCGAACCTTGATCGGGGTGCTTGATCGGGGGGACTTTGTGCTCACTCGCGAGCCATCTTCGTTATCCCGGCCCAAACTAGAGGATGACTGTGTTGGATTTTTGCGGCTTTTCACCTTCGAATCCCTCTCTTTATCCTTGTGTTTGCTGCCTGCCGAGCTTCCCACCCTCGAAGATCGTTGGTCGGCGGTGAGAGGAGGACTTGGTGGAGTTCCATGACGGTGTCCATTGCGCGATGAAGTCGCTCGGTTTTCGTGGTGGTCGACATCGGTAGGGTCTGGGGTAGGAATCTCTGCCTGCCGCGCAGGATCAGGTTTACCCCATAACGCCACCTTGCTGTGTGCCTTGTTTAGAGCTGGATAGGGAAGACTTGCTCTCGAGTCGAGGAATGAAGTGGCAGCAGAACCCGTATTGCTGTCAATCTCTGGCATAGACGATCTGCGTGTGCGAGTGTGAGAGCTCGAAGTGGACGAAGTCATGGTGGAGTCGCGATCCCTGGTTGATGTGCCCGCTCGTTTTCCCTGGGACGGACGGGAGTACCGACGCTTCTCTTTATCCTTCTCCACATCTCTCTCTCGGTCTTTACTCTTGGGAGACTTGGCCATTGTCTTTCCTTTGTCCAGATCGCGGTCACTAAGTATGTTTCGCAGCTTCGACGACATGGTCCGGAGGTAAGAGGGTGGTTGACTAATGAGCGGAGAGTTTCAAGCGAATCGCTTCTAGCTCGCCTAACAAATCAGCGGATCGTCAGACAACATGTTTGGACAGGGAAGCGCGCGGGGCACCAACCGTTGCGATAGGGCAGCTATACTGCGTGAGTCGCACCTCAGAGAGTCACCAGTGTCATTGAGTGAGGTTGGACAACACAGCGAAGCGGGGCCTGGTCGACCAACTCTTGCGCAGTCGTCCAGTTAGAGAGCATGATGCGGCCTGAAGCCTGCACCGTAACGGTTGTAAGAAGCCCAACGCAGCCTGCTTCGGTGTTGATGTGGGTTCTTGATGTGACGTGGGCAGCTAACTGTCAGGTATAAGGGCGGGGGGTGTAGAAGGACTGTAGCCGGTCTGGAATAATGCTATTGTCCGTCGTCTTATGCGGCAAGGGTGCGGATAGGTTGCTTTGTACGGCGTACTTGGTAGGAATAAAGATCTCTAACGATGCAGAATACAAATTTAGCAGCTCTCGCAAAGAAAGAGATGGCAGGGCAGGGATTTGGCATGGAGCAAGTCATAGGCGAGGAATAGGCGCGCACTTATGTATGGCTTCACCGCCTGCCAATCATTGGTGCCTGACCGATGCAACCGTGCCTCAGGCATATGATCGCCTTTTATTTTGATTCTTATTTTGATACTAGGTCTTATTTGTCAAGGATATCATGTCTATTCATCATATGCATTATGTACACGTCCATATCGTTCAAAAACATTCTATATAGCAAACCCTCCGGAATTCTTCTGCCTTGGTTCACCAGCAGCCTCAAACGTGCCATTCGACAACAATCGAACACACTGTGCCGAACTGGCACCAATAATCAACTCGGTGACATTATGGCCTCGATCTCGCATAAATTGAATAGTATCATCGTCAAAGTCGGCTTCCATAGCGGCCACATTTGGGATGAGTTGATCATGAAGGCGAGGTGCGGAAAGTGCCTGTACCGGAGTCATCCCTCTGTCGATCAGATTAATGACACTCTGAACTGTCGCCGTGATAATACGACTGCCGCCCGCGGCGCCGGTGACGAAATAGAGTGATCCGTCTGCATTTTCCACAATCATCGGGGTTATGGATGATAGTGGCCGTTTCCCTGGCTGGATGTAGTTTGAGGGTGAAGGAGCGTACCCGAACTCGTTTGAAAAACCAGGTATGGAAAAGTCTATGGATCAATTATTAGTATAAGTTGTGTACACGCGGGATAGGAGACTAACCGTTCATTTCGTTATTCATGATAATGCCTGTCTCAGGCACCATAATCAAATTACCAAAAAAGAGGTTGATCGTGGTTGTCAAAGACAATGCAAGCCCAGAGTGATCTGCAGTCGAGACATGCGAGGTTCCTGGTCTGTATCAGTCAGCCATGGTATTCATTCCCAATTCAGTAAACTGTACGTACGTGTCTAGACTCTCCAGACCATCTGGATCATAAGCCGAAACATTCTGAGTGCGAAAATCAGAAATCCGGCCACGAATCGCAGAGGCAACGGTGTCATTCAGCATGTCTTCTTCATGTTGATGTAAGCCTGGTAAGAAGGATGGGTCTCCAAAACTCGTTCTCTGGAAATTCAAGCAATCAGCAAACACAAAAGCCCCAGAACAATGACACGCAACGTACCTGGCCGTAGGCAAATCTCATGGCCTCGTCAAGTCGATGAGTGCTTAGGTGTTTGGTCTCTGGATGAAAGAAATCACTATAGCCTCCCAAAATCTTCAATATGCTCAATCCAACAGTCCCACTAGACGGAGCCGATGTGCTGGTAATCTTATATCCGCGATAGTCGATCTCTTTAGTATCACGGATCAGAACCTCATAGCGCTGAAGGTCTTCCAGTGTCATTGTCCCATTAGCTTCCTGTGTCGCTTGAATCATAGTTTCAGCAATATGCCCATTATAAAATGCATCTGGCCCTTCAGTCGCAATTCTTTCAAGAGTATCGGCATAGCGTTTCCGATAGATAATGTCCCCAAGTCCCAATAAAGTGCCGTTTGGCGCAAAGTCCAGAGACCAAGAAGGGTCGGTCCTTAGGAAATCAGAGTGGTCGACAAGACTGGCATTGATGGCGCGAGACAAGTCTGCCGTTATCGGAAATCCGTCTCGAGCGACTGTGATCGCAGGTTGAAGGAGTGTTGACCATTCTAAGGTGCCGTACTTTTTGTGTATGTATTCCAAACCCCGAATCTCGCCAGGAACGCCACTAAACATTTATATCAGTATACATTCTTAGTTGCTGTTAGAAACAGTAAACCAACCTCGCCAGCCCACCGACAACAGATGCCTGTTTATTACCATTGAACATGTCCTGAAATGCAGCTGCCGGCGCAGTCTCTCTAAAATCGACATGTTCATAGGTACCATCAGGCGATCTGACAAGCACAAACCCTCCACCTCCAATTCCACTATGATACATACCTAGAGATTCATTAGCCTAATATGATTGACAGTTGTAGGAAGCGGAGACTCCTTACCAATTACTCCAACACAGAAAACGGTTGCAACCATCTTGATCAAGTCAGTAGAAGGAACTCCACTTGCTGGAATCATATACTTACAGCATCCGCGGCATTTCCTCCGTTTTTCAACATATCAATTCCAGCTGTACTACATATCGAGCTTTCACTCGCCACAGCACCGAAGCTCGCGTCGTCGTCTAGTGCCACTGCAGGAGACGTAGTCCTCCATGAACCGGGAAGGATACAAGATCTTAACGCGGGAAAAAAGATGAATAAGTATAAAATTGCAGCCGTGGTTGTGATGGCGGTTTTGACAATCAGCATCCCTCGGCTGGACAGCCGGGAGTTCGGCTTCGATTCCGAAGTCGGTAGGATGAGAAGCTATACCAATGATTAATACCATCTTTTTCTGGAATGTAGTATACAAGAAACTCACCTGTTTCTCTGAGTCCGAGGCAATTACGCCATGGCAGAAAGCCATTTTGAAGTAGTCAATGTGGTCCTAGAATCTGTCGTGGTGTTCCCTTCTCTTATCGGTTGACAGGGATCTTGGGTTGATCAATGCTGAGAATGCCACAATCAACCATGCCGAGAAGGCTGTATATATCGGATCGCAATAGGAACAAAACGCACAAGTCACAAGACGAAATGAAATAGGAAGAAGAGATAAAGCAGTTGAAAAAGAACGATCCACGTGCCACACAAACAAAAACTGGACTTTTATCGGGCTGCCCAGATAAGCTCACAGCCATTTGGCGCTAGTCTAGATCCGGTAATGCTTGATGGGGCCTTCTGCCAATCAAATTGCACATTTCATCAAGATCGCTTTAGCCTCTTTGGGAAGGAGGTACATAGAACAAAGAAGGCATCGGGGCTTCCTTCTCCTACCTATACCTTCTCTATTTGTCTTCTATAGAAATGTGTGGAATGATAACAGCAATATCAGCGAGTCCAGCTTCTTTCCAGAACGAGGCCATCGCAATTTTTGCATCGACAGCACCACAGATATTTCCAGGATGACAGATCTCGACACTGAGGAATTGCTTGACTTCTCGAGACTTTTACGGGGGCCCATTTCTGAAGATGAGGACGTGCGCAGTTTATAGAACTAATTATCTCCTGGAGGATAGCTAACACGTCGTGGGAAAAGAGTTATTATGGCAGAAATAGCAGATGGCTTTAGGGTTAGCCTTCCTGCTATTTTAGGATTTGCTTTTTCAGAAGCTACAGGTTTGTTTACATTAATAACGGCGATTGGGCAATCACCATTGATTCTTGCATCTAGTCCAGTCATTGTTCCGCGTATCCTGCAAATGACTGGTGTAAGACATAATTGGTAGTTTTAGTTCACATTTCTGGATGAACGTCTACCAAGTATTTTTAATATCTGCTCTCTTCCCTATGGTTTGATTGTACGTTACTCGGCTTTCGAAAGGAAGAATAATAACGATGAATTGTCAATCCTCTATAAGAATATCTCATATAGCACTGTCATGCCTGGTAGTGACAGATTGTATATAATGATATCTGATAGCCATTAAGGATGATCTTGTCGAAAAGTCTATCGCGCCGAGGTTTTATTCAGACCACTATCCGCCTTCCTTCGTGCAATTCATTGACATTGACATTCTCCCATAGTGCCACTAACAGTAAAGCTAGCGGCAGGAATCCCAGCCCTGCAATGCACGTATGCCGCATAAACTCTTCATAAGCTCGAATAATTGCGTGTCTGACTGCGCTGCCCATCGGGTAACTGAGTTGTTGGTTGAGACTTCCGTAGATGATTTTGGCCCATGGTTTCGTATCAAGAGGGAGGTACTGCTCTAACAACTTGGGCATATAATTTATGTATAGAGCTGACGCAACGGCCCGTCCAGTGGCAGCACCCAGTCCTGCAAAGAGACTGAACAATGCAAGCGATATTGGCGCCTCGGAAGTTTCAACCACCGCCATAACCGCGATCGTTCCGCAAATTCCCATCGTACCGCCGGGGAAGGATAACAACAGTTGATTTGCAATGATATGCCACGGTGTTTTGTTTGGCTGACGGATGATTATCGTCAGACCTGTTGCTAGAAAATCGAAAGCAGTAGCTGCAAGAGCCAAGGTTGTGTACTTTCCGTTTAGGCGAATGGAACTATCACGGTCAGAACATGTTCATTAAGGGGAATGATCTTTGACTTACATTCCAGTACATAATGCGAAGAAACAGGATCCAACAATATAGACATTGTGTACATATCCCGCCCTTGATACTGTAAGATTATGAACCACTTGGAGGTACGACAGAAAGTAAGAATCTAAACAGCTACGCCAAATGAGTTAGTCGATAATTTCCACGATGGAAAGAATAAGGTACATACTAGAAACTGGCAAAGAGCGCTGCGGTGGCGATACACGCTCCGAGTATGGTTGGGTTGATCAAGCCACGAAGCGCGACATTCCGAGTCTTTAACTGGTGTCTCTCCCACAACCCGAGAATCGGCAGCAGACAGACACCCAAAGCGAGCATGAATGCCAGACGAGGAGCCTTTGAAGGTTTCTGTGAGAACACTCCGAAGCTGAGCGGCAATAGGAGCATTGCGAAAGATGCTCCGAGAAGAATGCCGCCAATAACTAGTAATCCAGTTAGTTGCTAACTATCATGGAACGGGATATCCATTCGCACCATCAGACTCTACCAAAAGGCTTCTGGATACTCTCCATACTTTCTGTCGGCGCTTCAATGGTTCCGAGGGCTCTCGAGGCTTATGGGTCGTTTGCGCGAGCCTTCGAGGATCGTCAAAGAGAGTGGCTGCCAACGGTAACGAGAACAGCGGTAAAATGACTGCAAAAGCGCCATAGGCCCAACGCCAGTTGCCACGTTTATGAAGCGATTGAGCTGCAATAGGACCGACGAACGTGTTGATGAGATGTGGTAAATTGCTGACTGCGAAAAGCCAACCTCGGTCTTTGATCGAGGTTATGTCGGCTAAACCAACACCAAGGATATACGAGATTGCATCGTAACCAATCCAACATAAAGTCTGTTTCATTAGCTATAAGACATGAATCACGAAAGTACCTAGGTCCAATGGCAGCTTACCTGCGCAACCATGAACAGCGTCACATTCTTAGCAACTGCCGCCAAAAGGAGGCCTAGAGATTGTTAGCAGATTTCTTCGATTCTTCTCCAGCCAGACCCTACCAAATACTGTTACAAGCACAACCGCAACAAACAGCTCAACTCGTCCCCAGGTATTCCCCACTTTAGACATGGGCAGCTTGATCACAGCCCCAATGATGCTGGCAACAATTCCATTCGTCGCTGTCAGATGATGTTTTCCGAAAGTACTCATGGTGTGGACGATGAGATGATTGCTGATTTGTAATTGAAGGCTCGTGAGATAATAGACGATGAATATACTGCAGGATATTAGAAGTCATTTTCTCGTTCAATTGACACACAGTGTACAAACCCAACATACGCCAAGGTTATTCGACGTCGAGTCCATATACATGCACGATTGTTGTTGGCATTCCGAAGTCCCTCTGCGGGTTGCTTTTCCCCAAGCCTCGAATTCTCGCCGTCAAGTTGATCCACAAAATGTACAGCAGGCCCCGACTCTATTCCATGGTGAGGTGTTTTTCGAGCGTGACTGTCCGGGTCGGCAGCTGAAGTCTCTGAGTCCTCCGCAATCCTGCCCAGACTTTGACGAAAGCCGCGCATGGTGAACGAAGTTTCCATGGACGTGAGGAGGTTCGATCGAGCTAGGAGTTATCTTCAGCGGTAGAGTACGGCGATGGTAGAGCCTGGAGTGATATAAGAAGGCGTATCAAGTAACGTTACGGTAACCACACCAATATCAAGACTGTGCAGAACAGTCTAAACCCCTTCATGCTAAAGATGAGATTCTGTAAAAGTGGTACAAAGAGTATGTTCCAGGTGAGATGGTTCTGTTCGGATAGAAGGTCTAGCCTTCTAGGTCCCTTCCGCATTGTTTGCAAAAACGGAAGGTGCCTGCCTTGGTCATCAGGCAGGCTATCTGAGAGTAGAACGGGTACTTTCCATGAAAGATACGTATATTCCTATATTTCTTGTTCATTGGTAACGTAATTCATTATAGTCCGACCCCTTTTCGCCGCCAATCTGTTCCTTTATATACACATTGCAATATCGTCATGATTAGGCCGGACACTGAAAACGTTGCCAAGGAGCATATCTAGTCCAGTTGTCGGGCGAATAACTGTGACGCAAGAATCAGACTCAGGCAGATATCAGTACAATTCAAATATAGGGGTGTTGCGCTTTGATATCATCAGAGCTAGATCTCCTGAGATATGGGGTTGCTGACTGATTCCACCCGAGGCGTAAGAGCGGTCGCATCTTCAATGTCTGACATTCCTGCGTCGCTCAAGTCAACCCAAGCCAAAGCTGGGATTCGGCCAATGTCCTGATGTTGATGAATGAATATGTTTCAAGCCCCGAATGCAACTCATTTTGCGTTCTTGAATGCGGGCTGGTGGTCCATAGTCTGAGAAATGAATCCTCGGAGAGCTCCCCAGCGATTTGATATAGAGCTGGGTTCGGCACTAGTCGTTGGATTTTCGGCTTGCTGTTGCAATTTCGGTGCGGCCCGTTCGATAGCGCTCATTTGTGCCATATTCTTAATGAACCTGTCACGCTCCAACTTTTCCATCTTCTCTTTCCTCTTCATAGCCCCTGGGCGATGCTTCAATGTCTTGTGTTTGATAATGTTCGCTTGATTGGCAACGGCCGAGGGAGTCTCATCGTCAGCGTCGGGTAGGGCATCGGCGAGGGAGTCGAGATTGGCGACAAGCTTTTTCGAGGGTCGTCGTCGCTTGGGTGCTTTCTTCTGAGATTTTGCCACCTTGTTCACAAAGACCGAGTGCTTGATCAAGCGCTTGTCCTTTTTGGTTGTTCGGAAGTCATCTGGGAAAAGGCCCTTGTTGACCGAAGGTACTGCGCCTCGGCCGCTGGATGCCTTGCGACTTGTGGGAGTGACTGGAGCCTGTGTCGGTTAGACGTGGTCTGCGCCGGCGAACGTAGAATGCCTACCATGTGAATGACGAGATACGAGATAAATGAGCAGAGACAAATTGTACGAAACAGAAAATCGAGGTGCGTGTTCAATTACTACAGTACGTAGTTGCATGTGCGTAGTCGTTGCGCCGTGCGGATGAAAAAATGTAGTGGCTCGGACGGCTTCCCGAAGAGCCTACCTATGGTCCTATGGCGGGCCAGCCAGAAAAGAAGGGACTCGCATGTGACGTCGACCAGGTCCCTTTCTTGCTGTCAACAAATATTCTGGAGTACTCTGACATCAGATCTGCTACAATGCTTTGTGTTGCTATTTCATCCATCGCCCATTGATGAATTACTCCAAGCTCGCGTCACATGCTGCCGCTCTGAGAAAATCCTTGGTCTCTCACCGATTTCTTGCCCGAAGCCTGCCTCAACAATCTCTAGCCACCACCACCACCACTTCGGCCTCCATTACGTCTCCCTCAGCGCCGCCTGCCTCACATCGCCCGAATATATTACCCTGCCGTTACACCACATTGCCCTTGAGCGGACAACTTCAGATTCGTCATTCTTCTACTACCCCTCAAAGCAGCCAAGCCAAAATGTTGCTCAATACGAACTCGAAGAAGCACAAGGTGACCGTTATCGGGTCTGGTAACTGGTGAGTGGTAGAAGGTTTCTGCTAGAGAGGGTGCGCTAATCGTACTCAGGGGAACCGCAATCTCAAAAATCATCTCCGAAAATACTGCGGAGCACAGCGACATCTTCCACGAGACGGTCGAGATGTGGGTGTTTGAAGAGAAGGTGGAGGTACCAAAGTGCGGCCTGCATTTCAAGTCTACCAACCCCCTTTGTCAGGGCCCCCAGAATTTGACGGATGTGATCAATGGGCTCCACGAGAATGTCAAATACCTTCCCGACGTCGCGCTCCCGGCGAATCTCCATGCCAACCCTTCGTTAGAAGATGCGGTTAGAGATTCTACGATTCTGATCTTCAACGTCCCTCATCAGTTTATCATCCGCATTTGCGATCAGCTTCAGGGCAAGATCCTGCCTTATGCTCGTGGTATCTCTTGCATTAAGGGTGTGGATGTGACTGAAGAGGGAGTTAGTCTCTTCTCCGAGACAATTGGCAAGAAGCTTGGAATTTACTGTGGCTCCCTTTCGGGTGCCAATATTGCAAACGAAGTCGCTAAGGAGCTCTGGTGCGAGACTACGATTGGTTATGACCCTCCTCACCTTGACTCCAAGGCACCTACCCCTACTGGAGGCTCGCCGTCTCAGTCACATGTGGACCTCGTCTCCTTCGAACACAAGGATTCTTCCGGACAGTACTCTAAAGTCAAGCTTCGACCTCTGCCTAACGACTACCCACCAATTGACCACGGTCTCTGGAAAACACTGTTCCACCGCCCTTACTTCCACGTGCGTGTTGTCAACGATGTTGCCGGTGTCGCTCTTGGAGGTGCGCTTAAAAACATCGTTGCGGTTGCTGCCGGGTTTGTCGATGGCCGGGGCTGGGGTGACAACGCCAAGGCCGCCGTTATGCGCGTGGGTATGTTGGAGATGGTCAAGTTTGGATCTCAATTCTTCGCCAATTCTATTGACACGAAAACGTTCACCGAAGAAAGTGCCGGTGTTGCGGATCTTATCACCAGTTGTAGTGGTGGGCGCAACTTCCGTTGCGCGAAGCTGAGTGTGCAGCGAGGTGTTCCCATTGAGGAAATAGAACAGACGGAGCTTAACGGCCAGAAGCTTCAAGGCACAACGACTGCTGTCGAAGTTAACAAGTTCTTGAAAAACCAGAAAGTGGAAAAGGAGTATCCCCTATTTACTGCTGTTTACCGTAAGCTATTGTATCCTCCGGCTCGACAGGTCCGTTACTAACTTCTTGATAGGCATTCTACATAACGAGATGAATGTCGAGGACCTTCCTGCGTTCATTGAGTCTAAGCTCTAATTATCGGAGTATTTGGTGCTTATTCCAGGGTGTTTGCTGGATGTACGGTGTTAGAGAGAAGGGCGGAGCACACGGGGAAAGAGGATTGGTATATACGATGATGTATTATTGTCTGAGAATGAGTTTAACGATAATTGCATGAGCGGTCTGAATATATCCACGATCTGTTGTGTTAGAGTAGGAGTACTAAATATCAATTGATGTACGTACAAAGTCTGGAAGCCTCAGGTACCAAGGCATGCCGCATGATGTCATGGGCGGTCTAGCCCCGCGAACGCCTGCCAATTGTGCCAAAAGCCGGGAAGTCCTTCTCTAACCACAACCATCAACACCTCTCTCTCTCTAGCCTCCAGATGGGGGTCATGGTACAGTAAGCCGTCTCTGTCATTGTGGATATGCAGAGTCTGTGTGTACTCTCCTGGCGTACTACCTGCTGACCTGGCTGACCGACCATGAGCTAGCCCACGCCAAATAAATCCCTTCCAATCCCACCCGCCTGTGCAATTCTTCTCAAAATTCAATAACCATCCCTCCTCGCTTCTTTCCTTTTCATTGCGCTCTCACAATGGGCGGTACACGACAGGTCTATCTGCTGCCGCTGACAGATGACGGTGCGCCGGATATTCCTGGCGGGTACATCTACCTACCACCTCCGACAACCCCCGCTTATGTGCTACGCTTCGTGATCGAAGGCACAAGCTCCATTTGCAGAGAGGGGAGCTTGTGGACGAACATACCAGAGGAAGGCGTAGAATTTGATCGATCGAAGTTTCGCCAATTCACGTAAGTCTTGTGAACCCAAAAGGGTATTACCCTAAAACTGACTCCGAATGGCAGTCTTCAGCCGGACTTTAACAAAGATATCCATATCGACGTACCCATAACCCAGGCGGGGGCGTTTGCTTTCTATACCACCTACTCGCCCCTCCCCGAATTCACAGCATCCTCTCTTCCATCGCAGAAACAGGAGAAGAGTGAAGTTCACTATGTCGACGTGTCTCCAGCATTGTCGCTGCGGGGTGCGGACCTGCCCTTGGACGCCCTGTCGATATTCTCGGTTATATCCAAATTCATGGGCAAATACCCAACAGACTGGGACAGTCATCTACGCGGCATATCGCAACGGAATTACAATATGGTCCACTTCACACCGCTGATGCAACGCGGTTCGTCTAATTCTCCTTACAGTATTTACGACCAGATGCAATTCGATCTGGATTCGTTTCCCAATGGCGAAAAGGATGTCGCGGAGCTGGTGGAGAAAATGAGCAAGGAATACGGCCTATTAGCATTGACGGATGTTGTCTGGAATCACACTGCAAACAACAGCAAGTGGCTTGAGGAACATCCCGAGGCTGGGTATAATGTCGAAACAGCACCGTGGTTAGAAGCCGCTCTTGAACTTGATACTGCTTTGCTCAATTACGGAAACGATTTGGAGAAACTTGGTTTGCCGACGGAATTTCATACCGTGGATGATCTGTTAAAAGTGATTACTGGAATGCGCAAGCATGTCATCGATGCGATCAAACTATGGGAGTTTTACGTTGTGGACGTAAAAGAGAATGCCGCTCGAATCATCAAAGAGTGGACAACTAGCTCAGCGACGGCAAAGCCTATTGAGGGTGCTCAGTCGTGGGGTTTGAAGCAAAAAGCAGACTTTATCCGTCAAAACGCTCTTCCGAATGCTTCTCGTATTCTTGGAAGATTTGATAGGCAAGTCGATGAGAAAGAAGCATCACGCTTACTTACTGCTTTATATGGTCCGAAAGACAAAGCGGACAGCTCGGCTGTAGAATCGGAAATAGGCCGCATTCTTGACGAGGTCAACCAACCGTTCTATGAGGAATACGACGCAGACGTCAAAGTTATTCTAGACCAATTGCTTAATCGCATCAAGTACGTCAGGATTGATGATCACGGTCCAAAGCTGGGACCAGTGACCAAGTCCAGTGCTCTTATTGAAACCTATTTCACACGACTGCCTGTCAATGAGACAACCAAGCGTCATAATCCCAAGTCATTAGCCTTGGTCAACAACGGCTGGATTTGGAATGCCGATGCTATGAAAGACAACGCCGGGCCGGACTCGCGGGCATATCTCCGTCGAGAAGTCATTGTGTGGGGTGACTGTGTTAAGCTTAGATACGGGTCTTCGCCTGAAGACAATCCGTTCCTTTGGGAGTATATGGCCAAATATACACGCCTTATGGCAAAGTATTTCTCAGGTTTCCGTGTGGACAACTGCCACTCTACTCCTTTACCTGTGGCCGAGTATCTTCTTGATGAAGCGCGCAAAGTGCGCCCCAATCTCACTGTCTTTGCCGAGCTTTTCACTGGATCTGAAGAGACTGACTATGTTTTTGTGAAACGCCTGGGTCTAAGCGCATTGATTCGAGAAGCTATGCAGGCATGGAGCACCGCTGAACTGAGTCGGCTGGTCCATCGACACGGCGGTCGGCCCATTGGAAGCTTTGAGCTCGATCTCCCTACCGGATCTTCTCCAGCATCAAACGAGCAAGAGACGATTGCGCATATCCGTCAAAGTCCTGTTCACGCATTATTCATGGACTGCACGCACGATAATGAAGTTCCAGCTCAGAAGAGAGATGCAAGGGATACATTATCGAATGCTGCATTGGTTGCAATGTGTGCCTCTGCTACTGGCAGTGTTATGGGATATGACGAGATTTACCCTAAACTTATTGATCTTGTTTCTGAAACTCGTTTGTATACCTCCAAGTTTTCCGAAAGCGAGACACTTGAAGTAGGACCCGGCGAGGGTGGCATTGGTGGTATCAAGAAACTTCTAAACGAGCTTCATACCAAGATGGGCAAAGAAGGATATGATGAAACATATATCCATCATGACGGAGAATACATCACAGTCCACAGAGTGCATCCAAATACACGGAAAGGTATCTTCTTGATTGCTCATACAGCATTCCCTGGGTATGGCAGTGGGAATGGTATATTAGCACCAACTCACTTCACTGGTACTCATGCGAAGCTGCTTGGAAGTTGGAAACTCGAAGTCGACGTTAGTGATGAATCTCGAAAGGACGTTCTAGAAGACCAGAACTCTCTACGAGGTCTGCCAAGTAAGGTGGTCGGCATTGAAGGCGCTACGGTTAGTATCAATGGGGATGATGCCGATATATTCGTTACTGAGCATCTGATCCCCGGCTCCATTGCTCTATTCGAGACCTGGACCCCAAGCGCCGAGCATGCAGATGGATTCGATAACTACATCACCAGCGGTGTTGACGAGGCTTTTTCGAAACTCGATCTCATCGATCTCAACTTCTTCCTATACAAATGTGAAGCCGAAGAACGAGACTCCAGTAACGGACAAGACGGTGTGTACAGTATCCCGAGCTATGGTCCGCTAGTCTATGCCGGTCTTCAGGGCTGGTGGAGTATACTCGAGAACATTATTAGATATAACGAGTTAGGACACCCGCTGTGCGACCACCTTCGTCAGGGACAGTGGGCATTGGACTACATCGTTGGTCGTTTGGAGCGAGCAAGCAAGCAAGAAATGTATACTCGTCTAGAAGCGCCAGCAGCGTGGCTACGAACACGCTTTGATGTGGTCCGAACATTACCCAGCTTTCTTCTTCCGCGATACTTTGCCATCATTGTGCAAAGTGCGTTTACTGCCGCATGGCGACGAGGTATTCAGTTATTCAGCAAGAACATTCAGCATGGCCAGCATTTCATCCACCAATTAGCGATGGTCAGTGTCCAGCAAGTGGGCTACGTCAAATCAGCATCCTTGTGGCCAACCAAGAGCGTACCAAGTCTCGCTGCTGGTCTCCCACATTTCGCCGTCGATTGGGCACGATGCTGGGGTCGCGATGTCTTCATCTCCCTCCGCGGTTTGCTTCTATGTACAGGTCGTTTTGACGAAGCGAAAGAACATATCATAGGTTTCGCAAGCGTTCTCAAACACGGCATGATTCCTAACCTGCTGAGTAGCGGCAAGCTGCCGCGATACAACTCTCGAGACTCGGTCTGGTTTTTCCTGCAAGCTATTCAAGATTACACAAAAATGGCGCCTGACGGAATCAAAATTTTGGATGCAAAAGTCCCTCGACGATTTTTGCCTTACGATGATACATGGTTCCCACATGACGATCCACGCGCATACTCTCAATCATCCACAATCCGCGAAATTATCCAAGAAGTCTTCCAACGCCATGCATCGGGCCTCAGCTTCAGAGAATACAACGCGGGCCCCGCGCTTGACATGCAAATGAAACCAGAGGGATTCCAGATCGACGTCAACGTCGACTGGGACACTGGCATCATCTTCGGAGGCAGTCAATTCAACTGCGGCACATGGATGGATAAAATGGGTGAAAGCGAAAAAGCAGGAAGCAAAGGATTCCCAGGCACACCACGCGACGGCGCCGCCATTGAGATTACCGGTTTGTGTTATAGCGCACTGAAATGGGTCGAAGAACTTCGTGCAAACGGACAGTACGAGCATGAGGGAGTCTCAGCGGCCGACAACAAGAAATCTATCACATTCGCCGAATGGGAATCAAAAATCAAATCCAGCTTTGAGCGATGCTACTACATACCCATCGACACCGCGGACGACAAGAACTACGACATTGACCCTTCTCTCGTCAACAGACGAGGCATCTACAAAGACCTTTATAGGTCAGGCAAACCATACGAAGACTACCAACTCCGCGCCAACTTCCCCATCGCCATGACCGTTGCCCCCGACCTCTTCAACCCCGACCACGCACTCCACTGTCTCTCCCTCGCCGACTCCATCCTTTTGGGTCCCACGGGCGTCGCAACCCTCGACCCATCGGACTTGAACTACCGCCCAAACTACAATAACTCCGAAGACTCAACTGACTTCTCCACCTCCAAGGGTAGGAACTACCACCAAGGTCCCGAATGGCTCTGGCCTCGAGGATTCTTTTTACGGGCGTTGCTACATTTCGATCTGTTGCGAAGAAAGACGGCGGATGAGCGTACCGAGAGTTTTCAGCAGGTTACGAGACGGTTGAAAGGGTGTAAAGTTGCCCTGAGGGAAAGTCCGTGGAAAGGGTTGACGGAGTTGACGAATAAGGATGGGGCTTATTGTGCTGATTCGGTATGTCCCTCCCCCTTTCACATCCATTCTTTTTTCTGTAGATGGGAGGTGTGTGAGCTAATGGTTTGGGTTGTAGTCTCCTACGCAAGCTTGGTCGGCGGGGTGTTTGCTCGATGTGTACTATGATGCGTCCAAGGTAGCGTCGAAGTGATTATCAACACTTCATCGGTTGAGCGCGTACAAAAGAACATAACTCTTTTTTCCCGTCAATAAATTACATAGTATATATAAATAGGTAGATAATGGAAAACTTTCTTATGAATCTTGGAAAGTAGGAAGAACCTTTGTACGGAGGTATGCAGATAGAAAGATATGTATTTATACATTTAAAAAATAGAATATGCAACGCTTGCTATAATCAAATGGGGTAATCTCCAGAACAAGTAAATGTATCATCAAAATCATTAACATCAACCAAAGCATCACTGTATATACATGCTAAATCATCGCCACCGACCGGCAGATGGCTTCGATGAAGACGTGGACCAAACCGTATAGAACTTTCTAATTTCTTTAGGATCGTAAGAGGCGACGTCGTGGAATTCGGCGGACTCGAAATGGTCGTTCTCGAGGCCACAGGCGGGTATTGATGGAGCCGTCGAGGCGCGGTTGGGATCTGTCCATTGGCCGTCTCGGGTGCCGAGTTCGGGGATTTTGAGGTCCATGATACATGCGGCGAAGGATTGGCGGCGGTTGGTTCTGGTGCTCAGTCCGGTTGTTGGTCTTGATGGTGAGGATGTTGGGGCTGCTGCGAGATCGGGAGGGGTTGCATCGTCGTCTTTATTGGTGGATGTGTTGCTGTTGTTCCACATGCTCAACAATTTCCGATCGAAAGCCGCGGGCTGACTGAGGTGCTTTCGCTTGCGTGTAGCCTTGATAGGGAGTGGTGATAAAAGGCCAGACTCTGCCCGGTCCTGGAGCTGAGCAGACCCAATACTGCCATCAGAAGCTACATTCAAAGCTTTGATGGCAACATCCATACTTGTCCTTGTTTTGGAAGTGCTTGTATCGATGTCAAAGATACGAGCCTCGCCAGATGCACCAAACGCCCAAACTCGAACTCCGCCATTCGATGTCTGAACTGAGAATTCGACAACCCTGTCCATACGTCCTATTTCCTTGCCGTAAATCTTCAATGGCCAGAGCATAGCTGTTGGTCGGTAGCTCACTCGCAACAAAAACTCCCAGTCACCGTTCTGGTTCTGCGCTAGACTGCCGCGACGCTTCGAATTGCGCTCGTTGTCAAGGAACCAATCGCGCGCCAAATCACTGTCACCCATAACGTTATCGCCCTGGAGTTGTCGCTCTCGTCGAAGGACGTTGTACACATCGACAGGCACGGTGTATAGGACAATACGATCCTGATAAGCTGCCACGATACGTAGGCCTCGGCTCAAATCGGATCCAACAGCAAAAATGGTCGGAATGCGATCTTCCGTCGAGTCCAATCCATGATCTGAAGGTGGTATACAGATCATAGCACGGGTCAAATTTGTCGGCCCACCAATTGGAGCATCAGATCCGATGCAAAGATAGCCAGTAACAGGTTCTATGAACAGAATGTGCAAGCCGTCATTAACCGGCATGGCCCGATAATGATGACAATGCGTCGCCTTGACTAGACTCAAACGACCGTTCTTTCGTGGAGTCCAATGGGTGAATGAGTTGACCCGAGAAGAAAGATGAAACTGGCAGACAACATCTTCGCCGTTAGCTGCACGATGGCATTGACATCCCGAAGCACCTGGACCTGCTAGTGACGAAATCAATCGCAACTTGGATGCCTCGTCGATTTCGACACGACTGGGCAGGAAGTGCAAGACCTCTGCCGGTTGAGAAAGCGGAAACATCTTCCTAGAGTCCTCCTGTGTCTTTTCATCGACCCAGTGCAACTCAATACCGGAGCCGCAGCCAAACGCCACACATCGACGGCCAGGGCAAATTGATACACTGCGAGGAGGGTCCTCCACAGAACAAATATCGTGAAAGTACTTTCTCGGTGCTCTGGTCAGGCGATTCATTGTACGACGCGTGGAAACAGTACGAGGGGCCATCGGGGGTCGTCCAGTCCCGGTGGTGGCCTGCTCAATAACTGCACTCGAAGCAATGGCATCTCTGAATTCGTCCATCTTTTTAACGTGCTCTGCAGGAATATCCTCTCTGGTCGTGGAACGCTTGCGCAGGAAGGGCGAAGTCTGCTCAGCAGAAGATTGAATCGGAACTCCTTTGATATCGCAGATCATGCCAACTCGGCCTCGCAGCAATGCAGCGATCACAAACTTCGGTGTACTGGTATCAATAGTAGCAGACAAGACCTCATAAGGACAGCCTATGCTTGACACAGGCAAAATGTCAAGATCGTCGTCCCCCAAGATCAAGTCTGATGGCGTGGCATCTGATATACGAGGAGGTAATGAGTCACCTCGCTTTCGGCTGCCCAGGTAGTACACATAGATCATACATCCTGTGGCAACCAGAACATAATGACCACATGTACTAACACTGAATTTGATCGAACGAGAAAAGGCCGGGTCTCGCAGCGCAGCTGTAAGTCTCGGCGCAGAGCCGTTGAACATATCTCGTGACAATCCCGGAGACTCTTTTGGTAATGATTCTCGCGACAACTGTCCAAAATCAACGACACCGGTCGGCAGAAATCCAGTCTTCTCGACGTTGACTTTTCGACCAGATAGTACACACTCGGTGGAGAAACGCTTGCTCAATCGCCAAACCAGACTTTCCTCCACACCGTCGACAGGTTTGTAGGTCTGGCAGTCCCGCCGCCATGCATCCCACCAGCCGGCCCTTTTCAGCATACCTTCAAGAAGTGTTTGTTGCAGGCTAGCGCGCATCCATTGCGAGCAGGTTCGTCTGGCGTTGTCAAAGTCTCGAGGACTTAGCATAGCATAAATCTGGAATAATATCTCTGGAGGTGTCCTGTTTGCTGCGGGAATCTGCTCCCAGGCATTGCCGACCTGGCTTATACCTCGCCATTCTGCTTCGGAAGATGATGTCCCGCTTGCTGAAAGATCTGGACTAGAACTACCCGGAGATGAGACGTCGTTGTCAGATAACGTCGTATCTTCCGAAATGCAGGGCGACGATGAAAGATATTCCCCAAAATGATGGTCTTTCGACTGAAGAGATGTGGTCGCTCGGTGATCGGAAGGATTTAATGCAATAATATCCGCTGAGCTCTCGACACCGTGTGGCTCAATGGCGAGTTCTGGAAAAGGTTCCGTTGCTGGATCCCAGTCATCTGGCCAATGCAAGGGCTTCTGAGGCAGACTGCTGGAGGTGGATTGACTGCTGGACCCTGACCACCAGGAAGGCGCCATTGGTGCAGTGTGAGAGCTGCCGGACATAACAAACTGTGCAGATGCGATGAAAACGTCCGCGCGTTGATGGACTTTCTCGTATATATATAAGATATATACTATAATTAGACGATAAGACCGAAACCAACCCAGTAGATGGAAACCCCTGGAACGCGACTAAGTTGGAGACACTGAATCGCACGGAAGTTGAACCGGGGTCTAGAAGTAGACTTTCGAGGTCGAGACCAAACGAGGCGTTCCGACTATCGTAGTAAACAATTGAATCCAAAAACCGGAATCACAAGCTGTGCATGCACTATGCAAAAAGAGGGACCACCCAAGTTTAACCCGGAGAAGATGGAAGAATCAAAAGTAGGACCCAGCGGTGAGCTGTCATTTGCATTTCCAGTCAGCAAACGAATACGTATGATATTTGATGTCCCTGACGAGATTTTGAGTTGTTCCAATCTATGAACGGCCCATTCAGACTAGCTACCAAAATCAGCAGGTCACGCGCAACATGTACCTAGGCGGGCGATGGGCGGAACGATGGTGTTAGTGCTAGACTCGTTCGGTGGCGTCGAATGAGTTTCGGAGGCTTGATGAAGAAATGTATGGAGTCCCGGAGTAAACGTAAATCAATAACATAACATAACAGACAGGGAAATCAAAAAGCGAGCTTTGAGCAAGAGAAGTATTTAAACCTTTTGATGCTGAGACGGCAAGATATGCACGACGTAGAGATTAGACGATCACTCACTAACCACCACTAACGACGATGGAACGCCCCTCTAGCGAAAAGTCTGACCAGAACTCAGAACCGGCGGCCCATGAAACGGGCATTCGGAGAGTGGACCCATTGCGATTAATCAAAAGGCAAGTCAGAGAGCAAGGCCGCTCTCTGAATGGCTGGGCCACGATAACTGATTCGAGGTTTCGATGACCATGGTCCGGCTGACGTCGATACGGTTAGCCGACAGGTATGAGAGTATGAGAAAAAACTGGGGACTCGCGCAACGAGGGCGATGGGATCCGATTAGGGGTCACTAAGGGGTGGATCAATGCCTCAATCAGCCAGGAGCTGGACGTGCTACTCACGCTACTGGGGGAGCCAGAGGCAAAAGCGGAGCCGGCTAGAAAATGAGGATCCATGGCGCTAGACGAGTCGGGAAGTTGACACACAGCATTCAATCATTTCAATGCCATATGAAAGTATGATAGACGTGAAGATAAAGACAATAAAGATGGTGGCTTGATGGAAGGAGTATGACGTTGTTGTGTAGGTACGAGATGTGAAGAAGTCGAGGTGGTGGTTGTTACACCGCAAGGGCAGGAAGGAGCAAGGAAAGAACGACGGGCGGCAGTCGCGCATCTAGAAGATTGCCTAATTAATCGGGTGTCCACGCTAGGCCGTGATCTCATCTCTTAGTCTCTCACTCCCTGGTCAAGTTAACTAGTTAGTCCCTCTACACCGTCTCTTCTTGGTTCTTACAGCTCATTCAAAGTCTAGATTGCCATGCCCATGCGAGGGCGTGGATTCACGCATCCGAGGAATGCGGGCAACGGGCTTGATGCTGGATGCAGACACCACCGAGTCTTTTACCACATAGCACATCACCTCTAACAATCTATACTATGTATTTCATCTAGAAAAATAGCGATGCTTGGGGTACTCCATACTCCATGGTACACGAGCGACTAAACAGACGATCATCGCGGATCTCACGTCAGCGTGGGGTACAACCTCTACTGTAGTATCGTCGCAAGGAAGCGCACGAAGACTCTGTACAGAAAAAGATCATCCAGCCTTACCCTAGAGAGGCTATTCCGAGTCTCTCTTACAGGACCCCTGCGTATACTGCAGTAGTCGCACGCTCAGTGGATACCGCCGCAGCGGATGTCTGGCGTATGACGATTGCCAGCGCATGGACTGGAGCTTGGACGAGGACACTGCTATGCATACTGCCAGTCTGATGCATGCAGAGATGGGCTGTCATCTCCCTCCCTTGGCTATCGGGCTGTGGTAAATTGTAATGATTGATTACTCCGGATATCGCAGGATAGAGTCATGGCATGATAGTCGTGATATATACAGTAGTCGCCACTCCCGAGGTCGGGAAAGTCTTCCTGATCTCCGAACGTTCTCACATGGTCACTTATCTCGTGGCATTCATCCATCCATCCATCCATCCATCCATCGAACAACTGAAACATATCACCCTCAGGTCCTTAGAGAAGGCTTTGACTCAAACTCAAACCCTGAAAGTCTAAAAGTAAGGAACCATTCCCGTAAAGAAGCTACATTCCTAAACTCTCGGTCCATCCGAGTCTATTAGTCTGTAGATAAACTTCGCTCAGGAATGTCGTTTCAGCTCCTGATGTACTGTACTCCTGCAAGGTATTCTCACGCTTTCTTGCACCCATATTATACTCAAGACTCAGGGCTCAGTACAGTTCCAAGGTTGAGAAGGTATACCGCCACTTTTCCGTCCGATTGGAATGTGGCGGGACGGCCCCTCGCCTCTTTGTCTTGCTGGCCCAGCCGCTGTAGCCTGGGTTAGGGTTATGACGGGTTTCACATCAGACTCGTGGCATGGCCATGTGCAAGACAACATACATACCAGAGTAAAATTCCGAGTTTGAGCGCACGCTATTTCAACTAGGAAGTACGTAGTGAAATTGCAATTGATATCAATTAATATGGTTTCGCGTAAATAATCATTCTATTCATCGCTGGGAAACGAAAGGCATGGTTCAGTGGTATCTTCGAAAACATCAAAACATCAAAACAAATCAGACAAGAACGCAAACAGCAAACAAAACAAACGAAATAACACACAAAACAAAAATACAATAGCCACAGTCCATAAAAAGAGATATGCGTACATCCATGATGATTTTAAGAAACAAAAAAAAATGGAATCGAACATGGGGATAGTTCCATGCGTTATGTATATATACGTAGATGGTTATACTTCACCACCCATATGCTCCTCCTCAACTGCACTAGGTCTAATCACAATCGACCCGTCGCTGCGCGGCACCCAAGCACCGTCAAGCGGAATCGTAAGGTTTGGGTTGACATATTTCTTGAGTCGGAGACCAATCTCGCGTCCACCGATGAGGATGGGGAGGGCGTCGCGGTCCAAGCCCGAAAGTGGTGAGAGGAGAGGTGGTGGGCTCACGGAGTCATCCGAGTTGTTGCCGTTGCCGTTGCTGCGATCCGGTCGGTCTTGGTCGATGCTTCGCAAAGCAATGAATTTCATTAATGGTTCGTAGGTGTATGCGAAGAAATAGGTGAACCAGACTGTTGCGCCCAAAAGGGGTACTAAGAGCAAGGATCGCGCGATCAGTTTACGGAGGGCGAGGACACCGATCATCGCGACTTGGAAAACGACCAGACCTAAGAACACGCGACTGCAGATCATTGGCCAGGCGCGGCCGGTTGAGTGTTGTTGGTGGTCCATTGCATATAAGAGTTGGTATTTGTAGATAAAGTGTCCCAGGAAAAAGTAGATCAATCCACAGAGACAGACGAGCCATGAGCTGGGGAAGACACTGTACACGACGCAGATGATGAAGATGAAGATCGTCTGAGGGATGGTGAATCCATAGCTGAATTTGGGCGGTGTTGATAGTTCGGCGTACTCGCGAGGCGTTTTGGCGTACAGCATGTTTATAGGATACATGGCGACGCTTCCAAATTCCAATAATCGGAACGGGAACAATCCTAGACCTTGAAGGATAATGAGGTTGATGTAGAATTTAGACAGGTTTTCTAGAGACGTTGCCAGGGCAGATGCGATAGTCGTTGCGTCTTTGAAGGCATTCTGGAGGTTTTGGAGAAAACCGTAGAAATTCGAAGCCGAACCGAGCACAGTGAATAGGAAAAATAGGTTGAAGAAGGTAAAGAAGAAGTTTTTCGAGATGATGGATAGTTCCAAGTCGCCTCTAGAAGTCATGCCTTGAAGACTCGAAAGCCCTATAATGGTTCTGTTAGCAGTTTTATTTAATAACCGGAGAGAAGACACTTACAGGCGTATAGATAAGGCACTGCTACAGTCAATAAAGAGATGGTAATGGTAGGCAATCCAGTTCGAACAAGAGAGTCAATAATTGGGTTTCGTGCAAGCAGATCAGCAAGACCAGGAATAGCCTTGTGGAGCGTATTCAAATCCAACAAAGACGCAATGGGAACTAGCAAAACAGACCAGAAGATAGTCAAAAAACTAATGACAACCGTAATGAGCCAGGACCGGGAAATTCGACTCGAGCGCGCGAGATACGTATTCTTCCATACCACGTCTGCAGGAGCCGGCGCAAGACTGGGTACTAGCTGAGTCGGATGAGGGTCAATGATGGTCTGAACGACCAACTGACATGCAGAAATCGTCTCCATCGTGACAAAGGCAAGATCAGTGGCTGGCCAGTCTTTCTGGCGAGCGGCCAAAATCCTCTCATCGACGCGACGTAGCTTCTCCTCGTAGTAATCAATCGAGTCGACATTCTTGTATCGAAGCTTGAATGGGCCATACCATAATCGATGAGTCGGCCGTTTCTTGTCTTCTGTTCTTACCGGAACCCGTCCATCTTCACTTCCAAGTAGCTGTGAATGCTCCGTAGCCTCAGAATGCACACTGAGTGATCGATCACGTGTACCTCGGACCAATGGCAATGTATCGTTATATCTCCTTTTTTGCTTATAGCCAAGATGCCTTGTGTATGCTCGCTCCAATGGCTTCAGGATCTTCTTTCGCTCTTCCATCAACAAGTCTAGCTCATGCCACTGACGGCACAACGTGACGGCTTCCACTTTTCCAATATGCAAATCTTCGATAATTTCCTGAATCTTCTCCTCTGAGCGCAATTCATTCGGAATTCCCGATAGTCGAAATGTGCGATCTGTTGTCGACGTTTGACTGCCAAGGTACTTCTGACGTATGCGAATAATCTTGTTGGTTTCTTGGATAAGCAGATATATGGCGATACCAGTAAACACGTAGGGAAATATCACGTATATCCACAAATAAGTCGGGTCTCCTTTGAATTTCTTATTTCCATTACCAAGCAATATGTCCCTCGCGAACAGCAATTGTCCGTCGTCGTCGTTATCGTCGTCATCGTGGTCCCAGCCCGGAACACCCCATTGACCGGCATATTTCAGATGTAGTGGCATGATTATAAGTGTAGCGAAGGCAAAGGTGGCCGAGAGAAATTTCGTAGCGAATTTGAAGAACGAAAGCAACTAAGAAAGTCATTAAATTAGTAAGACGTCATACCATCATTTCTGGTCAACACATACAACATAAGCATCCAAGCCGGCAGATTCCAGCACCTCTTCATCGGTTATCCTATATATCACGGGTATCCAACCAAAGAAACTATCCGGTAGTTCGGGGAGGAAGGAGGCCGCATTGCGCCGTTTCCTTCGCGCAGCATACAGCTCTGTCCATTTCGGGCGGAGAAGCTATCGCATCGATTAGTTAGCAGGCGTTACGTCTCGAGTGAGAAGAATGACATACACAAAACGAGAAGAAAGCGCTCAACCCCAAAACCACACTGATCACGAGCTGCGTTGCTAGGTCTCGACCTTTCGCTTGACTTCCCCAGTCTATCTGATGGTCTCCGGGGGCTGTGGAACTTGCTATTGCCGCGAACTGGACCGGAGTTGGAATACTGGTGGTGGCCGACATCTTGATTTGAGCCGTCTCTGCTCTAAGCGCGCAATAATATAAGTGGATTTCTATCGACGAGACATGGGTATGTGGCTGTTTGCTATGTCGCGTGTATGACGATCGATGTTTCGCCGGAAGGACCGGGTCGCGAAAGACAGGAGATCCCAGGAGTAATGGATATCAAGAAAATTAAGAATTAGAAGTAAACACTTTATATAATACAACAAGTACGCAACATGTCATAACGAGATGAGTATGAGTTAGTTGTCAAGATCACAACATTCAAAGATGAGTTACCCCATTTGGGTTTTGTTTGCGCTATGACGAAACCAACCGACTATCGCACTAAGCCGAATATGTCTTAGCCTACGCTCCTTATTTTCTAAGCTTATTTTCTCAGCTGAACATCAACACAAACACCAGCAAGGATCAATTCATTATCAAGTCCATCTTGTTATTTGCGGACCAAACTCCAACTTTTATAGCATCTCCTTTCCGAGATCAGATGATATCGCCAACAAACATGAAGCTTTTCCCGACTAATTCAAATCATATCTAGGTGTAGCGTCCCGACATTAGTTACCGTTGGCAGCGGCCAGTTTCTGACGCTTGTGAACAGCTTGCGCCAAGTTCTCGAGTACGGTCTCGGTATCTTCCCAGTTGATACACGCGTCGGTGATACTGACACCGTACTTCAAGCCGGACTTGCCCTCTGGAGGAACCTTTTGGTTGCCTAGAATCGTGTTAGCTGATGACGTGCAGTGGAAGGATGCAAACTCACCCTCGTTGATGTTACTCTCGATCATAACTCCCATGATAGCAGTCTCACCAGCAGCAATCTGTTCAGCGAGAACCTCGGCCACCTTGGGCTGGTTCTTGTGATTTTTCAGCGAATTACCGTGTGAGCAATCCACCATGAGACGCGGCGTCAACCCCTTTTTGGTGAGGTTCTCCTTTGCCTCCGCAATGCTCGCAGCATCGTAATTTGTTCCCTTGGTACCACCACGAAGAATCACGAAGCAGTCGTCGTTACCATCCGTGCCCACAATAGCGACAACACCGGGTTTCGTCACGGACAAGAAGTGGTGGGGATGTCTGACGGCGCCAATGGCATCAATAGCAACTCCTAGCGTACCGTCGGTACCGTTCTTGAATCCGACGGGGAAAGACAATCCGGACGCGAGTTCACGGTGGACTTGGGATTCGGTGGTACGAGCACCAACGGCTCCAAGCGATAAGCAGTCGGCGGTGTACTGCGGAGAGATGGTATCCAGCATCTCACTAGCAATAGGCATACCCTTGCCAGTCAAATCGACAAAGAGTTGTCGGGACAGGCGCAGTCCCTTGTTGATCTTGAAACTGCCGTCGATATCCGGGTCATTGATCAATCCCTTCCAGCCAACGGTCGTGCGGGGCTTTTCGAGGTAAGAGCGCATGACAATGAGGAGAGTATCTTGGTATTTTTCTTTGAGTTTGAGTAAACGATCGCAGTACTCGAGGGCCATTTCGGGGTCGTGGATCGAGCAAGGACCGATTATCACGAGCAAGCGGTTCAGCGGGTCGGTGCCTTTGACAACGGCGGCGGCATCTTTTCGGCCTTGGAGAACGGTCTTTTTGGATTTTTCGGAGAGAGCAATCTCATGTTGAAGGAGGTTGGGAGGGGTGAGAGGGTTGTAGCCGCGAACTATTCAATCAGCTTTTTTTACTTGTGTAGCGGTAATCGGACGAATACATACTTCGGTGGTCTTCCAAGCTGTCGACGTTTCCCAAGTTGGGATTATCTATGAAGAACTTGAGACAAGTTAGCTTGATCAGCAGGACAAGTCGTAAAGTAGCGAGTAAATACCGGAGCAGATTCCATTGTGCGAGTGTGTGTTGACTGAGTTGTTGTGTAAAGAAAAAGATGTTGACTGACTCACCGGCATAGTACAAAGTAATGCGGGGGATTACTTTTTTCCTCCAGCCCGAACGGCTAATCCGCTTCCAGTAATGACGTTGAACTCTCTTTTGTTCTTTTCTCTCTTCACTTCAATCTCGACTCTGATTTTAATCTGGTGGATTGCACAAGATGAAAATTTCAATATCTTCCAGTCCAATGCCGCATTGTTGATCTGTTGACCGTATAACCCCTGTTATACCCAGTGAGATTGTGCATTCGGAGTCACTTCGGGCCCTTCACTCGGTCTTTCATATCCTCAGTGCAACAGAGATCAACGCGAAGACTTCTGGCCACGAGACTGGCTCAATTCAACTTCTTATGACTCATTCACAGCAGCATTGAGCATTTAACTACATATACTGCACCCGACGACCACATGACTTGTATATTACTCTGGTCTAGGGTAAGCACGAAAGCCGGCAAATGATTTCCCCTCCGACTACCTCTCCCGCCAATTCGCCAATATCTCATCGGAGACTATCGGTTCATGGTGTAGTATGGCTTACCATGCGACGTCTGCTTTGTTCACTGTTACTCTAATCTTTTCCATGGTCGAGTAACGAAGGGCTGGGGATTTTCAGACACCGGTATCGGATAGCAATGTTATATGCTCTTCCAGGTTGAGTTTAGTTGATCCATTTCAGGGCAAAGCTTCAATGTTGACTGAATAGATGCAAAGCCCGTGGACCAGCTCGACTCTGATAGGCGATCTGGTGTGTCTCTTCAGAAACAAGGCCACAATCCTGTTGCTTGCGCAGGACTCTCACGCAGTGGCTCATTGCAGGCGGAATTCCTCTCACGGATTGGTTTCTCCTGCAACACCCCATAGCAACGATATCCAACTCTTCTTGTCCTTTGGCATTTCAGCGGCTTTGGTGATGAGCACTGCGACTGTCCCATCGCGCCCGTTCTTAGTCGCCCAATGCAGCGGCGTGTAACCCCGTCCATCCTTGGCCTGAATGTTCGCGCCTTTGCTGACGAGCAGCCTGATTATCCCCTCATGCCCTTTTTCGGCAGCAAAATGAAGCGGTGTCCAGCCTTTTCTCGCTTTGTCTTTGTCGTCCTGGTAGTATTGCCCGCCAATTACTGGTCCATCACGGAGCGTCGCCCAATCACACCCATCCATCACCTTTGCGTTGACATCCGCGTAATTGTCAACCAGCAGCTGGACTACCGCCTGTCCCCCCTCCCTTGCTGCGAAATGTAGTGGTGTCCAACCAACCTTGTCCTTCGCGTTGACGTCGGCGCCGTTGCCTACCAACTGCTTGACGACCTCCTGGTGCCCTTCAATAGCCGAATAATGCAGTGGCGTCCAACCCTCCCTTTTGCTCTTGATCTCAGTGGCAGCGCCATTGCTAACCAGTGGCTTGATTACCTTCTCGTAGCCATTCATTGCACCCCAATGCAGCGCCGTTAGATCATGATTGTCTTTCGCGTTGATACAAGCCCCCTTGTCAATGAGCAGCTTGATTACCTCCTCCTGCCCATGGATTGCACCATGATGCAATGCCGTTCGATCGCCATGGTCCTTCGCGTTAACATCAGCGCCCTTGTCGACTAACATCTTGACTACCGCCGTGTGCCCATACATGGCTGCCAATTGCAATGGCAAGCTATCGAACGGAGTTCTGTAGTTGATATTGGCGCCCTTGTCGACGAGTATATCGACTACCGCTTCGTTCCCCGTCATGGCCGCCCATCCCAGCGGGCTCAGATTATCCCATTTACCTTTGTTCGTGTCTGCGCCCTTATCGAGAAGCAGCTTCATGGTCCCGTCGTGCCCGTTTATTAACGCACCAAGTAGTGCCGTCCGACGATCGTAGCCGTACATCTCGTTAATGTCAGCGCCATTGTCGACTAGCAACTTGACTATGCCCTCGTACCCTTTCTCTGCGGCATAATGTAGTGCTGTCCGGCTCAGATACGACCCAATTTGCCAGACCGTCGCGCCGTTGTCGAGTAGCAGCTTAACTATACTTTCATGCCCACTCTCGGCAGCACACTCAAGCGGCGTTCGAGCCTCGTTGTTCTCGCGCCTGGGGTACGCCGCTGCATTGACGTTAGCTCCAGCGCCGACCAGCAGCCTGGCTACCCCATCGTGGCTTCTCTCCGCAGCAAAATGTAAGAGTGTCCAAAACTCCTTCCTCTCCGTTGCCATAACGTCAGCACCCTTGTCGACCAGCAGTTTACCTACGCCCGTATGCCCTTTCTCGGCTGCGCAGTGTAGCGGTGTCCGACGGTCACTGTCCTCTGCGTTAATGTCAACACCTCTATCAACTAGTAGTTTGACTACGGCGTGGTGGCCTTTCTCTGCAGCCCTGTGCAGCGGTGTCTGATCGTGTTTTGCCTTTGTATTAATTCCAGCGCCTTTATTGAGCAGCAGTATGACCACACCGGTATGCCCTTTCTCAGCCGCATAATGGAGCGGCGTTCGATCGTCACTATCCTTCGCGTTTACGCTAGCTCCCTTATCAATCAGTAGCTTGACTACCGCTTGTTGGCCTTTCTCTGCTGCCCAATGCAGAGGAGTCTGATTGCTAACATCTTTCGTGTTGACATTAGCGCCTACCAACAGCTTGACTACCGCCTCTTGCCCGTTCTCTACCGCAAACCGTAGCGGCGTCCAACCTTCGCTAGCCTTACTCGTAGTGTTAATGTCACAGCCATTATCAAGCATCCTCCTAGCTATCGCCCATTGCCCGTTCATTGCCACGCAGTGTAGCGGTGTCCAGCTAATCTCGCTAGTCCCAGTCTCGAAGACAGCGCCATTGTCCGCCAGCAGCTTAACTATGGGCTGGTGTCCGCTCATTGCCGCAAACCGCAGCGGCGTCCAACCCTCCCTGTCCCAGACATTGATCTCGGCGCTATTGTTGATCAGCACCTTGATAATCTCCTCGTACCCTTTCACTACCGCTCCATGCAGCGGCGTCCAGCCAACCTTGTTCTTGGCATTTACATCAGCGCCACTATCGAGCAGCGACTGCATTGCCGCCAACCTCCCATTCTCTGCTGCAAAATGCTGTGGCGTCCAGCCGCTCTTGTCCTCGGCCTTGACATCGGCACCTTCTTGGACCAACAGCTCGATGAATCCCTTGTGTCCGGTCATTGATGCATGATGTAAAGGCGTGACATCATTTTGGCTTCTCGCATTGACTTCAGCGCCGTTTTCGATCAATAGTTCAACAACAGGCTCAAATCCCTTCTCAACTGCTATGTGCAGCGCAGTATTCCCATCATTGTCCTCAGTATTTACATTACTTCCGGCCATCAGCAACAGGTCCACAACAACCGCAGAGCCTCCCCAAGCCGCACGATGCAGCGCAGTCTGCCCATACCTGCACTGAGCGCCTAAGTTAGCCTTCCTTTCAAGTAAAGATGACACTATCACCTTATCACCTCGCTCAGCTGCAAGGTGTAGAGGCTGCTGCCCAAGTTCATCCGGCACATTTAAGCTAGCTTTTTCGATAAGCTCCGAAAATAGGCCATGATGCCCTCTCCAGATTGCATCATGCAAAGCTGTCCTCTGCAAAGAACCCGGCGTTTGTAATAACTCGCTGTCTGGGTTTTCATCTGGTCTGGAAGTTGCCAATATTAAAGGAAGGATTTCCGACTCCTCATGAGCTTGGTCTTCTTCGTTCGCTGCTTGAGCGTTGGGGTCTGTCCTGCATTCTCGACCCTTGGCACCATCCCTGTCCGACTGATGGGACTGCTCAGCACTCTTTTCTCTCGACATCTCAGTGACAAGCTGCCAGGCTTTTCTATCTGTTTCTGCCGTCCCTTCTGCATCACCTAACAGGGTTACTTCCGTTTCGTGCCAGGTATCAGTGTCTCCGTTGACTTCCTCCCCCGTTAGGGCAGGGTGGAAATGAACTGCCCCAATGTATCGATAATAGAGAGTTGCTAGACTCCTTTCTTTCACCATTGCTTTCGCTAGCAGAGCCCTATCTACGGACTCAGTGCCACACTCAGCCAAGAGTACACAACTGTCCGGGTTTTGTAGATGAAGCTCAATCTGCTTCTTTATTAGAGGATGCGTACAATTCCAGACGTACTTCTCACTTGAGATGCTCTCCACGGGAATAATCCTCCACTTTCCAACAAGATCTAGGCCTTGTGTAACGCGTAGAGAGGCTTCCATATCCGTAGCAGGCATGTTAAAAAGACTGGTTGGACACCAACTGAACCCTTTGCACATGGTTGCTGAATTATGGAAAAGGTGTCCAGGCGAAACCTTGCCTATCTTTTTCAGAATACTTTTGTAGATATCTTGCTGCCAAATGTCCTGCTGCGGATTTTTATGAGCCACCTCAACGCCTAATAGAAGCCCAGAAATGACGGCTCTATCCTTCGGCCAAGAGGTAGAGCGCGAGCCCAATACGGTCAAAAGACCGTTAAGTGTTTTGACTCCATCCCGGAGGTTTCGGATAATACTAGTTGCTATTTTGTGCGGACCAGGCGGCGCATCAGTAGTAGTATCCTTTGCCAGAATCTGTTCATCAAGGTCCTTGATGAGAGGACCGCAAGGCCCTCTGAAAACCACTTTTACCTTGCGCGACTTTGCCAACTCCAGCGCGGTCCAACCTCTACTAAACCAGGGTGACATAAGAATGGCAAAGCAGGCAGCTTCAGCGTCAACCCATTCCCAGTTTCGGAGGAAGCAATCGTGAACTAGGGTGATTCTGGCATCCTGGTAATTGCGTTGTATCTTCTGGATGGCCTTGGTGCGTGCGGCCTTTTCTTTAGGGATACAGATAGTGTCCCACCAGATTCCATCGCATTGGAATTGAGTAGCGATATCCTCGAAGAAGGTGTAGAGGCATCTATTGACTTCTCCACCTGGCCAGGCCCCGGTTCCAGTTCCATCGGACCAGACGTGCGAGACTGCCATAAATGGCACGGGGGGCTCAACCATAGACTTTCCGTCCAAACTCCATACCGTTGACTTTCCAGTATTTGCGGCTTCCTCAAGTGTATCCCTCGAAAACAAGCCTTGGAGTCGTAGGCATTGTTCCTTCTCCTTGCACTCGTGTCGCTGCTCGACTGCCGTGAAATCACGCTGCGAGTATTCGCAGAAATCGAAAGTGCACAGATCATGCCCTTCATGTCCTGGGATCGATTTGCCGTCCGGTAATAAGCCTGGTAAGTTTTCCTTGGCCACGGCCCAGACACGGTTCGGACAGAGATTAAGTTTTTGTGTTGCCTTCTCGAAAGCTTCGACGAGCTTTCTGGGGGCCGTATCAGGATGCATGGTTTGCTAGATCATATCGCTGACTATTGCAACAGACGGACCGTCTTGCGGATCGCTGTCCATTTCCTGCACCGCGACCTCTCCCAAAATGCCTCGATTACAGTCGATACATAATCAGAAGAAACCACAGCCAATAGATTAGGCCATCTGTAACAAGCTAATGCAGACGGAGCAAAGGATTATCCGAAGCCACTACCGGTAGGGTTAGTATAGCGGATTGCTGTACCTGTTATAGGGTTGGTAATAATGGGGCATATCAATTGATAAGGCAGGATTTTGGTCAATTCTGTGCATAACTTATAGCTACAGTACATCATGAACACCCTCCCCGTCGAGCTCCTCCAACAAATATGCACCACCCTCTGTCCCCATTGCACTGGCATCGAGAGCGATGACCACTTCTCATGCCGCCGAGCACTCTCATCTCTCGCTTCGTTTCAGAGACTCGAGTCCCTGCGTCTAGACGAACCCTCATTCTGCCTCCACTGCGTCGATTCCTTTTATAATATGCATACAGGAGGGCTTGCCAACGAGCCGACGTGCTTGACCAATATTCTTCCCAGGACGGTGAGATTCTTGACTGTCATACTTGTCGGCGAAGGATATGCATGGCTAGATATCGCCCGAGTTGCATTTGTAGCGGAGAAAGAGTTTCCGCGGCTGGAGGCAGTGACTGTTGAAAGGAGAGATCATCGGGGACTACTACATAGGCCTGGCCGACCGCGTATGGCGCAGGAAGCATTTGAGCAGTCTCGAGTGCGATACTCTTGTACTGATTGGAATCGGTATGATGGTGTTGCGCAATTTGACGATGTTTACAGTTATAGCTTAGTAGGTAATGATTAATAGAGGACTAGTCTGAGTTCTTTGCATTCATTCATCCCTGCCGTGCCATATCATACATCATTGACTTCCTGAAAACATCCAACAACTTTCATCACCAACTCCAATATTCTCTCTACCCAATTTCTTCCACGGGAGTCTTCCAGTCTCACACATCAGGCTTTTGCAACAACATATCAATAACCTTCTGACGCTCATCCATATCCCTCTGCAGTTCAGCCACGTACTCCAATCTGATAGCGTCGACTTTTTCCTTATGCAAACGAGTCATCTCATCAGTCACTCTGGCGAGCTTGGCTTCTAGATAGGAAACGGCTGTAGAAGGCATGCTGCGCAGAAAGGAGCCGTTTTTCTGAGAGAGGGACTCTGCGAATTTCTGCATATTGGGGCCTGGTTAGTCTAGGTCTCTGAGCTGGATGAAATAATATGGCATGGGGGGAGCATACCTGATTCTCTTTCAGTAACTGAGTCGCAAGTGCTTTGCTGCTCTGTACAGTTTGAGTAACAAAGAGGCTATCGGAATTCTGATACTGAAGCGTCTGTCCCTGAACGCCTTCAATACTGCTAGCAGCAACCTCTGGAGTCATCGAAGCACGGCCTTTTTCTCCCTGAGTAGAGGAATCAATTTGCTGAAGAGACCTCTGTGCCACTTGTTCCATACGTGCGAGATCGTTATGAATCTGAACTTCGACGACATGTTTAGGGATAGCGCTGGCTTGCTTGTCGGAAGTCTTTGCTGGAGTCTGGCGAGGGCGTTTGACGGTTTGACTTGGAGGGGTATCGTTGTCACTGGACTCGTTTTCTTCGGTTTGCTCTGTGTATGGAGTTCTGCGAGCTCGTTTGCGAGTCGTAGTCTCCTGAGTCGATGGTGCGGTACTTGGCGAGTCTAGTTCGAATGCAGTCATTCCTGCTCCTAAAACATAGTGAGTAGATAATATCAAAGCAAAGCTGAGGACTGGCCTTACTAATGGCCTGACCAGCATTAGTGACAGGAGTACTAGATCGCTGAGTCCTCGAGGTCGAAGGTGGCTGAGGGGTTTTCGAGGAAGCACGACCCGCTGGCTTGAAGCTCTGAAAGGCTTGCAAAAGCTCAGCATGGCTTTTCTGGGTGTTTTGCTTCTCAGGGCTGCTTTCTGCTGACTCCATGATGCGTAATTGGCTGGATGATAGGGAAGGAGATGTAAGAGGGGTTGCTATTTCTTGAATGACGCGCTGACGAGGGGGCTCGATAAAAGTAGCTGGACCACGTTGTGCACCAGTGCGGAAAGGATGAGAAGGTTTTGTTAGATAGACATTCTGAGTTACAGTTTGATAGAGAGGAGGGGGTTGAGACTGAAAAGGGTGAGAGAGAGGTTGAAATAAATGAGGCCCTGCTTGGAAAGGATGAGGAGCTTCAGAGAGAACGTTGTGAGGAGGGAAAGTTTGAAAATGATTGAGAGGTCCTGTAGGGACTAGATGAGAGTTTCCAGTTTGATAAAGTGGAGGAGGCCCCGCCAGGAAGGGACGAGGAGGTTGAGTCTGAACTGGATAGGGAGCTCTGGTTTGCAATGGATGAAGAGGCCCAGGATGAGAAGGAGGGGTGTTAGTCAGAAACAACTGAGAAGGCCCAGTCTGAGGTACCTGAAAACCTCCAGTTCCAGAAGGCTGAGGAACCCAAGTGTGGTTGTCAAACGACCACCCAGGATCAAACGACATGTCTATCCAGAGTGCAGAGAGCACGGTGAAGATTTTCTACTCTGGTAGAGGATGACTTGAGCAAACACCAGAGAGGGCTTTCTTTGGAGTTACTAGTGATATCAATTGATTGGATTGTTTGTCGACTGGCAACTCAGAAAGCACATGTTTTTATATGGAACTTCCCTTCCCTTCCAAGGTTCCCCTGAGAATCGCTATGGACTGAGTGACACCTTACCTCACTTACATCCATGTATGCTTACATGATTCCATAAAGATTGAAGTATAATATTCATGCGCAAACAACGTCAAACTTTACGCAGAGTAGAGTTTGGCTCATCGCACTTGTCTTTTACATATGAAAAACACAACCTAGTTGATAGTAGGGAGGTCTGATGTGGATGATCAGACCAATTTTATATCAACAACATCCAACATCAATTGATTGTGCAAATTCAGTCAAAGGGCCGCCCCAACCACCAATTTCCAATAAAAATAGATTGATGTATTGAATCCCACATTTCCATATCAAGTCAACTGGTGCAGTTTTCAGATATAAGATCTAGTGCGTAGGTTCGAGTGTGAAGCATCTCAATCCAGTTCATCCGAGGCCGCAAACAAACCAATGACGTTCAGCGATAAGGCCGTTCTACTTATGTCCGTGTACTACATCATCAACGTCTACACCTCTCTCTCTTCTCAATTACAGTACGTATACAATATATTGTATATATTCAGCCATCAAAACGACCGACTGCTCAAGCATCACAATGCCTCCCCCGAAAGTGAAACACCCTCGTCTCCCCCCTCCCTCCACCGACAGACTCCAGCTCGCCCGACAACCGACATCGATAGACGCCGACCCGAACCTCTACCACTCCATCCTCCTCTCCAAACACCAACCCCAACCACCTTCGCCCTTAAACCTCCAAGACGACGAAAAAACCGAAAAGACAGTCCTGTATCTGGCATATGGCTCAAATCTATCAATCGAAAAATTCAGAGGCGATCGAGGCATCGAGCCTCTTTCGCAGGTCAATGTGTACGTGCCAGCGCTGAGGCTCACGTTCGATTTAGCTGGGATACCGTATTTGGAGCCTTGTTTTTCGGGGACGCAATACCGCACTGCTACGAAGGATTATAATGATGCATATAAGTCACCAGAGCGGTATCGCGATGTAGTCGATGAGAAGGAGACGGCCGACACAATAGAGGACATCGACCTCGAATCTGGATATAACAACAGCCAAGGCCCTGGAAATGGAGGCTACCACAAAGACCAATGGCACAAACCCCTCATCGGCGTCGTCTACGAAGTAACTCTAACCGACTACGCACGCATAATCGCAACCGAGGGCGGCGGAAACGGCTACGTGGATATCGTGACTGAATGTTTCCCCTTTCCCATCAACAAAGACTACAACCCCAATGATCCAACTCCCGACATACCTGAGGGAAAATCGTTTATGGCGCATACGTTGTTATCACCGCCCAAAGAAGCGTATAAACCCAACAGTCATCTGATAAGGCCCGATCCGTCGTATGCGCAGCCGTCAGCGAGGTATTTGAAATTGATAACGGATGGGGCTGAAGAACTCAATTTTCCGTATGATTATCGTGCGTATCTGGCGTCTATAAGACCGTATAAAGTTACCACTTCGGGTCAGAAGGTTGGTGAGAAGATTGCGGTGTATGTATTGATTCCGTTGTTGCAGATATTCCTCGCGTTGGGGCAGTTGTTTGCGGATGATGAGGGAATAATACCGGGTTGGTTGGCTAGGATATTTGATGCGATGAGGGAGTTGATGTGGATGGTTTATGATGTTGTAGGCGTTAGGGCATTAGGGGATGGGGAGAGGAGTGTTGATGATATGTAGCCCTACCGACATAGTTGTACATAGTTAAGGGTAAGAAGGCACGATATACGACATCTGGATATATAATCGCTAAGAAAAAAATGAATTGCACATTGACAAAGGAAATTATCTAAGGTCTCAGATCAAACTAATTTTGTGTCTATGTATACAAGGAGTACAGGTCCACACCCCAAGGTATATCTGCGAAGAGAGGCGTTGTTCTTTTTCGTCCGTCTTGCGATTTCGTTTGTCGCCAATAAGAACACTCAAGTGAGAGGAAAGAAAACAACTTCTAAACGTACAGATACATGTTTCGATGGCAATCGGCAAAACCATATCCATCAGACTCAAAGAATTGTCTAACGTCGCACAGGAGGGTTGTAGACAATCTTTCTGGCCTTGATGGCAGCCCACTTGTATCGCTTGACCCACACACTGACGGCGAACAAACCGGCAGTGAGAGCAAGAGCCTTCATACCCATCTTCTTGCGTTCGTCCATCTCGGGCTCGGCAGCCCAGTTCAAGAATTCGACAACGTCCTTGGCCATTTGGGAAGTGGTGGCGGGAGTGCCGTCTTCGTATTCGACCAGGCCGTCAAAGAGTACACGAGCCATAGCAATACCTATGCAGAATTAGTAGATGACTTCGACGTAGACGGTGGGTGTACATACCGGTACCGGGGAAGTAGGGGTTGAAGTTCAATCCCTCCTGGACAGAAGCACCAGCAGGGGGCTGATCAGGGTAACCAGTAAGAAGAGAGAAGATGTAGTTGCAGCCACCGTGACGGGCCTTGACAATCAAGCTCAGATCGGGAGGAAGAGCACCGTTGTTGGCAGCACGAGCGGCCTCGTCGTTCTTGTAGGGAGCGGGCATGTAGTCAGAAAGCTTTCCAGGACGCTTCTCGATTTCACCCTCGTCGTTGGGCTCTGTGTCGTATTCTTGTTCCTCGGCCATGGCCTTCATTTCGTCGACGGTGTGCATGACACCGACAAAGTCACGCCATGGCACACGGGTGAGGGAGTGGCAGCTGGCGCAGACTTCGCGGTAAACCTGGAAACCACGGCGGAGACTAGTCATATTAGTACTTTGTAATCGAATCCTGCTGGTATATCATTACATACGCTTGGTGGTCGAAGGTCTTGTTCCATTTGGCGTGTTCCCATGGGTACTGAGTTGCGTGCAATCTACCGAGGTTGTCAGTCAGCCCAATCGTATCCAAAACCATCATACACTTGTATAACTCACCCCTCCTCAGCAGGGGTCATGGCAAACGCCTGCTGGCCGTACAAGTGGTAGTACCAGGCGGTGGTTGCGATGGTGGCAGCGGTTGCAACGGTAGCGGTCGCAGTCAGATAGAACGGAGAGCTCGCGTTCTCAGCACCGGAGGATGTGGAAGAGGCTCGCTGTGTCAATCGTTAGTAAATCATCCCAATAGCCTATAACGCATGGCTGAGAGCCATTGCACCGGCAACAAAGACCCAATGGCTATCGCAACGACGGATGGGTGGTGCGTACCGAGTTCTGACGAAGGCTCTGGCGTGCAGTGGCCCGGGCGGGCGCAGCACGAAGAAGCGAACGAGCCAGCATTGTTGCGTGATAGCAGGCAGCTGGAGCCCTCCGATGTGTATAAAGAGAAGAAAGCGTAGGGCCCTGGGGTGGAGGGGAGAGGAATTGGGAGTATGGCCTATGATGGCTTGCGAGGTGAAGTTCCAAGTTGGACGTTCGGAGCTTCGGGGCGGATGGAATTTGCTTTCGCTGATTACGTGCGCGCTGATTGGCTGGCGAGTCTTCCTCGCGAAAACACCCGGAATGGCTGCACCTCACATGTATACTAGCATTCTTCTAAAACATTTAACTAGATGCAACAACTGAAATAGTATATATATACAGATTATACATTGAGCTAGTTAAGCTCCATTTTCATGATTTGTTATAACCTCAAACTCCTTATCAGATCTCTTTGCAAGTTCCTCACTGACCCATCCACCAATCAAGGAAGCAGCGTCATAAGGGCTCTCTAGGTGATGCTGGAAGAAGCCCTGTAAAGCAGACGGAGTGATCTTATCGTCCGGAATCTGTCTGGCAAAATCAGTGGCAAGTTCTTGCAACTCATCCATGTCCACCAGCGTCTTGAACCCCAGGTCAGGGGAGAACATGCGCAGGAACATCTCCCTGCTAGACTGTCGGTTGATATTGCCCAGATAAACCTTCATGTCAATGCGACCTGGTCTGGTCAGTGCACTGTCTAAGGCTTCCGGTCTATTAGTGGTCATGATGACAATACGACCTTCCTGTGAACCAACGCCGTCCAGGACATTCAACAGTCCGGATAAAGTGCAATTCTGCATTGGTTGTCCTTCTTGTGCGGGTTTTGATGCAATTGAGCGATCTGTCCAAACAGCATCGATATCTTCAAGTAGGACAACGCATCTCGGTGGGATATCCTGAAACATCTGCTCCAGATCGGCATCGGTAGCAACACTGGGAATCTTCACTTCATATAAGTCAAGACCGAACTCACCCGCAATGGCGAGCGATAAAGATGATTTTCCAGTTCCAGGTGGTCCGTAGAAAAGGTATCCTCTTCGATAAGGCATGCTTCGTGTTTGATAACGTCTCTGAGTCTTGGGGTCTAGATAATTTCGAATATCCGCTAGTAGATCCTGCTTGAGCTGATTATCGAAATGGACAGTTTCCAGTAGGCGAATCGGTTTTCGAGCTTTGGGCTGCCATGCAAGCCCGTATCGGTCCCGTGAATATATAATAACAAAGAATTGGGTCTGCGTCTCAGAATAGTCTCGACAGGCTTTTATAAATTTCTTGACAGGGTCTGCAGACCAGCCAAAACAGCTTATCGTGAGTTCCTCTCCACCAATACCATCATAACCTGGATTCGACATGGAGACACCGCTATCACTGGAGCGCACCACAAGAAATGCATTTCCATTATACCAGAGCCACCTGGTATCCCAATGGGGTAAATAGCGGACTGGATGTCGAGTTTTCTTCAGTGCTGCAGCTCGGTCAATGCCGGCATTCCCAACTTCTGTAAGTCCCGTAAAAGATCGATAATTTCTCGGTCGATTTGCGAGGATCCATTCCACGACACTTCTGTTAAGAGGGTCTCCTCCGGGTATCGTGACGGAAGCCAAAAGACAATGTCGTACCCAGCTATATGTCTCGTCCCATGCACGCCGTAAAAACCTCCAAGCAGTCGGTAATAATCCGGCAATGGCAACAAGAGATCCAAGCTGAGTGATATCTAGTTCGGAGAAACGAGACACGACTTGCTTGGCGAAAAGAAGGCCATTAGAACGAGGATCTAGCAATGGGTGGCTTGCAGCTCCCCCAGCATGGATATGAAAGGCCATATTGCTGTGGTCCCACACAGCCGACTGGTATAGATAATCTCAAGGATGCTGAATGCTACTTCCAAACATCCTCGATTAGTTCAGACATCAACAAAGAAAGGATTGTAGCAGTGATTGGAAGCAATCAATGAATAAATATAAGAAGTGTAATAACGACAGTATGAAGAAGAAAAATCATAATACAATGAGCGACAGAAGAAGAAAGGAAAGATGTTGTACAGCAATTTGATGAATGAATGAAGTCGAAATATTTCTGGCCCGATTCCGTTATCGACTTATCGGAACCCGGACTTATCGGATCTGCGCCACAGATACATTCATTCATGCGCCACAGTATAGATTGCTTATGTAACCACCACTTACTTCGTCAGGGAACAACCATCACAACACTGTAACCTCAGGGATGACAACCGAGTTCCTGGTCTCACTGTCGCCTCGAGTATACCCTCTACACAGTAATAGACCGTCAATTGATACGGAGGGATCAGACCGTTATGAGATAGCATCCCCGCCATTCCGTTGCCGTTCAATGGCTTCAGCCTCAACCACTCCACTCCATAGCTGAAGCTATACCTAGATGGCAGCATACCGCTAAACGACTTCTCTCGTTCACACTGGATTATAGGCACAATGTCAAAGCCTAAAAAACCGCCCGCATCTCGCGGTCCGCCGCGCAGAGATGTTTTGGCATCTCTCAAAATGGCGTCTATGGAGATCATTGTACCCGTTCTACCTGCAGGTACGTTCATGACTCGTGAGCCGGTAGTCGCTGTATAACTAATGAAGGAAAGAATTAATGTCGCAGGTGCTCGATCATGTCGATCCGGTCGATCTCATTAGCGTCGCTCAAACGTCGAAACGCATGCGCGAAATGGTATATGAGGATGCGAGATGGGTGACAAGATTAAAGCGGATAGGTTGCTGGAACGAAGAAGAAGCCAGGCAGCATGCCGAAACCGCGACGCCTACAGTACCTGCAGCTGTATATGGGAGACGACGATCGAGTGCTTATAAAAAACCAGCGGATGGGTTCGATGCGATACCGACTTCGTCCGGCGCAACAAAAGAGGTTGAAAGTTTAGTTCAGGAGGATGAAACACTCGACATTTTGCGGCATGTTAAATCAATACGTGGAAAAGCGCGCCAGGAGTATGGCAGGGTCCATGCTGTGTTGGCGCCATTGTATAATGATATCGCAACGAGTGGGGGATCTACAGACAGCTTGGTTTTCAAACGATATACCGACCCAGAAAGTCAGGCCAAAATGCTTGCCCAAGTTGTGAAATTTGCCAATAGCGACACTTCAGATGGATGGGCACATCGCGAGATACGTCTTCAGGAGGCAATACAATTATTCGAAACAGCTGCAATTCGCGAGTTCCGAAATGCATACGAGGCTTCTGACATTGACGGCGATATGCGAAAATATGCCCACGTCTTGTGGTACCTCAATGGCGGGCAGTCTGCGGTCGATCTCTTCCTTCATCACAACCATATTATCACACGAAAGGCTGAGCTCGGTAGAGTCTCGGATTGTATAGACCCGGAGACTGTAGGAGTCAAAGTGGAGCATACACAAGCATTTTTCACACGGTTCGGGGTTGCCTTCAACGAAGAAATTGAGGCAATCAATGGTGCATTTCCAAAAGACTTGGATGTTGCGTTGCCGTTTCTTGACAAAGCAAGCCTCGACGTTCTATCTCCTTTTCTAACCAGCCTATTCGATGAATTGCATCGAAGCAATATCGAAAGCTATCTTAAAGCTGTTTCTGGAACATTTGCGCAATGTTTGAATCTTTTTGCAGACCTGAAGCTTCCTCTCCCATCCGGTGTGAGCAAGGAAGACACTATAACCCGTTCTATGGCTCAAATATTTGAGCCACATTTAGATCTTTACCTTGCAGAAGAGCTCGATTTCTTCCGCAAAGGCTGCGACGCCACCGTCGATGACTGGGATCGGCAACTATCCGAACAAGCGGCATCCACAGAATCGTTCCTCATGTCCAATGTGAATCGACAAGCTGCCAAGAATGACTTCTTGACGTCCTTCAAAAAAGTCCTCATGATGCCAGTTGCCATTTTGCCTCTACCGAGCTTCAACAAGTCTCATAAAGATGGAGGAGATAGTTCCGAAGCTGAAAACACAGCGACACATAACAAGAGTACAGCGAGATTTTCGACAGTTTCCCCTATCCCTGCTCCCTTGTCCTTGTCCGAGGCACCATCCGATGAGTTGGCTGCAAAGGCCGCGTTGATGAATACGAGACTAGAAGGTATTAAGTCATTGTTTAGCATAGAGGTTGCTCTCGGTTTAGTTCATGCGGCCAAGACCAGTCTTGAACGTACAATACAGTTTGTGAAGCTAGGGGGCGATTGGGGAAACACGGCAAAACTACAATGCGAGGGTATATTCATTTCTTTGCTTGAAATTCTCGGTCATCGGCATGTCATCAGAGGAATGACTAAGGCCGTTGATCATTTATCAAACTACCGACCGCGCGAGCAAGGTGAACGGGACAAAAATGGAGTGGAACCTCTAGTTACGTTTCTAGAACTTGTGAATGTTGGCGATCTCATCTTACAAATGATGGATGTCTTTTACGAACAGGAACTCATCGGTGCGAAACTTATCGACCGTAGCGACTTTCTTGACCCAGCTGCAAAGGGCAAGAAGAAATTCGAGCAAAGACTCGATGAATGTGTGGCATCTGGCTTGAACAAGGGTATTGATGTGCTCATGGAGGAAGTGGACTATATTCTGGCCACGAAACAATTGACAACTGATTACAATCCGGAAGCCGACATTGACTCTGGGAGGAAGGTGCCAGACATTGGTGTCAGTGATGCAGCAGTCGGTGTCATTGATGTCGTTTCATCGCACACTTCTATGCTTATTGGCAGCACGGATAAAAGCACACTTGATGTGTTTAATCAAGAAGTCGGGCTTAGGCTCTTTGCAGCCATCTGCAAGCATCTCAAACGGCAACGGATCAGCGTCGACGGGTCACTCAAACTGATCAGGTATGTAGCCTCACCCTGGAACTGTTTCTCCAAGTACTCATCAAAACAGTGATATGAATCATTACTTCAAGTTCGTCCAGAACCTCAAAAACAACGAACTACTACTCTACTTCAAGGCTCTCCGAGAGCTATCACAGATCTACCTGGTTGACCCATCCGATGCCAAAGAACTCGCATCCGTCATAGCCGATAACGATCGATTCTACGGCATATTCCGTGCCGAAGAGGTATATGAATTCGCAGAACGGCGAGCGGATTGGTTCCAGGTTCGCCGGGATGTTGAGCGAGCCATGTACGGGCTGGAATGTAATGTAATGTGATGTGATGATGTTGATGACAATGGTTGATGCTGCCTGTATATATACATTTCCCGCATATAATATATATAAACTAGAGGTTGATTGGGGATGACCTCGGGATTCTATCCGACATTTCCATGGTGATTGCTAAGCAGCTTAGCTGATCAGATCCCTGCTTAAATTCCGCTTAAGTGCTATATCCGCAGATGCATACTATACTACGCAGTATACGCTCTAACTATACGCGCGGATCAACACTTGACTAATATGTAGTTCCACTCTTGATTTGTTATATCGACGGCCAACAGCATTTCAGGTATTGTCAGCATTCCCAGCTATATATATCAGACTGATGTTCTAGATGAGATAGGGTTTGAGCGGGGTTTACGGCGATATTGGCGGAGATACTTGATAAAAATTGGGCCCTGCGTGGGAGGAGGTATATAACTGCCACTCTCCCTCATATTCTTGATTCTTCCCTCTCTCGTAAAAACCTGCAAGTCTACATCTATACGTCTACCTAAACTCCCCAGTAAAATATCAACATGCCTCGCGTCCTCGTCACCGGCGGCAGCGGCTTCCTCGGCGGCACCGTAGTCGACACTCTACTCGCACGAGGCTACTCAGTTGTCACAACGGTCCGCTCCACCGAAAAAGCGCAACAAATGCGCCTTGATCGACCACATGTCTCTGCAAATCAACTCGAATATGCGATTGTGCGCGACATTGCGCAGTTAGGCGCCTTCGATGAAGCCGTGCAACAGAATCCGCCGCTAGATGCGGTTATTCATACCGCGTCGCCGTTCCATTATCGCATCGATGATGTGAAGAGGGATATGCTTGATCCCGCCGTGAATGGCACAGTAGGGGTATTGGAATCGATTAAGAAATATGCGCCCTCTGTGAAAAGGGTGGTGATTACGTCTAGTTTTGCGTCTATGTGGAACAATCCTAACAAACCTACTGGATCAACGTACAACGAAAAGGATTGGAATCCCGTGACGTGGGAGACTGCTCTTGAACCCGAGAATGCAGCTGGTCAGTCTGGTTACAGGACTTCAAAGGCCCTTGCCGAAAAGGCCGCGTGGGAGTTTATAGAAAAGGAGAAACCCGGTTTCACGTTGACGGCAATTAATCCGCCGCTCATTTTTGGGCCCGTGGGTGCGAACACTAGTTCGGTGGAAGGGATGAATACGTCGAATGTGCGGTTTGTGGAGTTTATTACGGGTGCGGTAAAAGAGAAATGTCCGCCGACGGGGAGTCTCTTTTGGGTTGATGTAAGAGATGTTGCGTTGGCGCATGTGTTGGCGATTGAGAAGGAGGAAGCTGCTGGTCAGCGTTACTTTACGGCTGTTGATCCGTTTTGTAATGTTGATTTGGTGGATATTATCGGCGAGTCGTTCCCTAAATACAAGGATCAGTTGCCGGCGGGTGATGCGTTGGAGTTAGGGAGGTATCCGGAAGGTGGGCCGCCGTATAAGGTTGATAATTCGAAGTCTGTGAAGGAATTGGGATTGAAATTTAGGACGTTGAAGGAGAGTGTTGAGGATACGGTGAAGAGTATTGAGCGTTTGCTTGAGAAGGCTTGATTGTTACTCGAGAGGAGTAGCTGAGGCGAGCTATCATAGCATTTGTATGACCTCATCTATCTGGATGATATGTTTTAGTCCAGAAGTTTTAGGATAGCAAAATGAAGTAATTTGTACATCTATCTGGAGTTCATCGACATTAGCCACGACCTACCAGTTCAAGGGGAGCGAATGAGGTTCAACATGATCGCAAAAGACATGCCGGAAGAGAATTTTTGAATTCTAATTCAATATTTTGATGTTTCAATCAATGTTGGAAACATAGACCTGCCAAAGTATTTGATAGGTTAGGGCTAACTTCCTGTCATCCCAGCGCCTGCTGAAACATTTAAACCTCAACCGGTAGCCAATCATTCCAACTCTTCGATTCTACATGATTCTTCATCTCAACTAAATCTATTTCTGTTTATAGCTGAGTCTAGAACTAATTATTGTAAGAGGTTATAAGATCCGTTGATCTTCTGTAAAGATCACTCAGTACGAGACGATGACTGTACCAACTTCTAAGCTCTCCTATCTCACACTTGACATTGTGTGGATTTCATTCAAATGTTAGTGCGAGCCTGGGATCAAAATGAATGTTAGATAAGATTCCAGCAATCATAGAACAGAATAATGCGACATCTTCCATTCTACCTCCTGCTTCTGTATACCCTACTCGCATCCAGCCAGGACCTACAAACCCTAACCCGGCCTACTCCAACACCAACAACACCAACACTCGAACCACGCGCAGGCACCGTCATTATAGTCACAGTTACAGTTACGCCTTCAACCGTACCCGACTCTCCATCTTATACCAATCCCGCAGTTTTCGAAAACGACATCCTCAATCAAACAAACTACTATCGCCGACGACACAATGCCAGTGATCTGACATGGAACGATACGCTGGCGACGTACGCGAAACAATGGGCCGAGCCATGTAATTGGAAGCATTCAGTACGATAACCATTTACTTAGTCTATAACTAGTCATGACGATCGATTGCTAACCGCTAGATTGTTGTAAAGGGCGGCCCCTACGGCGAAAACCTCGCTGAAGGCTACACAAACATCACATCCGCAATCGACGCGTGGGCCATCGAAAGCGACAAATACAAATACTCCCCCCCTACTGGGTTCAGCGAAAAGACGGGCCATTTTACGCAGTTGGTATGGAAGGCTACGACGGATGTTGGGTGCGGTGTTGCGGATTGTTCGGCAAATGATAATGATGGTAGTGGTGGTGATGGGAAAGCGGTAGGGTGGTTTTTGGTGTGCGAGTATTGGCCGCCGGGGAATGTGGTGGGGGATCATAACGAGTATTTCAAGGAGAATGTCCAACCGGTGGTTTCTTTGGGTGTTGGGTTAAAAGTGGATGGAGTTGGTGTTTGGTTTATGTTTATTGTTGTGGTGACGCTGTTTCCTTTGCTGTGACCGTCTGTGTTCTGGGTTCGTAGGGAATGCATAAGCTCATTTTGTGAGTATATTGGGTATCTCATCATATATACTATGCTGTAAATTCATCAATGCCGCCAAATTCTAACTTTTTTATCGGCACCTCCGCTGCCTACTCGTTCCCCATCTGGTGACCAGTCTACAGCAAAGACTTGATCCTCATGGCCAGGTAAATCCATGACCAGCTTTCCTGTGCGAACATCGAAGATTTTGAGGGTGCTGTCTTGAGATGAGCTAACAAGTAAACGGGAGTCGGCTGAGAAGCAGCATTGATAGACTGCTGCTACATGCCCTCGGAGGGTGTTGATGAACCTAGAGTCTGTCAGTGTATAATGAACTCCATGAGATATAGGTCAAAACTCACTTTCCGTCTCTAGCATTCCAGAGTTTGACGTGGTTGTCAAATGCAGCACTGAATGTATTAGCGAAACTCAAAGAATGGAGATGGTATATAACACACCTTGCAATATAAGCCCCATCAGGAGAAAACGTAACGTGATTCACTGCTTTTTGATGACCCAACATCCTCGCAACAGGTTTAGTTGAGCTTTCCGGATCCCAAAGATACATCGTAAAATCGTCACTAGCTGATACAAGCCTCTCCGTGATTTTACCTTGGACAGTGGCAGCCTTCTCAAATCGCTTTTTAGCTACCTCCACTTTCTCAGCTTCCGTCTCGGGAATCTTATGTGTATGGTCATGGAAAGCGGTTCGCAGCACAAAGTCAGTCGAAAGCGCCAGATGGTTGACTCGGTGTGTATGTGCATTTAAAGCGGTTATCAGAGTACCATCCTTATCAGACCAAACTCGGACGGTCTTGTCCAAAGACGCGGTGTAAATCTTTCCAATCCCACCCCAACGCACGCAGGTCACGGAGTCTTTGTGACTTAGAACCATTTCGACTTTTTTATTGATGACATCCCATATCCTCACTGTTGTATCCTTGGACGCTGACGCTAAGCGCGGTCGACCGGCCTCTTGTGTATGGTATGGCTCCCACGACAAACTGTTAATCCACCGACTGTGACCCTTGAGCGTGCCCAACGGTTTTCCTTTGTCTGAAGACCAAAGTCGTACTGTCTTATCTTTACTTCCTGTAGCTATCATCTGGCCATTTGGAGAGAATGACACAGCCAAAACCCAATCTGTGTGTCCTTTGAGAGTCTCGATCGGTGTGCCGGTATCACAATCGAATATCCTCGCAGTGGTGTCGCCACTACCTGTGACCATAGTCGATGACGACACGGGGGAGAAAGCTATAGCCAGAATCGCAGATCCGTGTCCAGCAATCGCTGCGGAGCATCGTGAGACTGCTTTCACTTTGAAAACAGCTTGCGGGGTATAGTGGAGGCGAATGACATCTTCTGTAGTTTTTAAACCGGGCTTGATCAATGCGTCGTATAGATCGGATAGAATGTCGATCGTCGGCCCATCTTCGTTTTCAGATTTATAGGCAAATCTGTATGGAACTCGGTCATGTTCCGTCTATGTTCCCCCATTAGTGCTCTGAAAGGACATGTGGAATGTCAAGACGGCTTACATTGTTCAATATGGTATTGAGTATAGTCTCGAGCTCTCGCACGCTAGTGTTCGCAACAGGGACCTTGATTTCGCCCTTGGTCGGCGTTCCGGTAGACTCGTCGATGAATTGGAGCACAACACTACCGAGAGTTCGAGGAATAACTTCGATTTCTTGTTGTTCTCGAGCCCTGTCGGCGATTTCTCGTTTTTGTTTTTTGCTCGGAGGGGGTAAGAGGGTCGCCATTTTACCAATTCACTCCGAAGAGACAAAAAATTGCAATAGCGACGTCTTGTCGTTATTGTTGAAGGTGCTTCGTCCATGCCAAGAGTTGCAGATATGTGAGAAATTTTGGACATTTTCCCGCACTAACCCATTTCGGATAACCCTTATCTTATCGCAGCGTGCCTTCCTAAAAGGGAAGGCAGCACTTTCCTTTGGATTTGTGTTCATAATTCTTCTGCGCCAACTTGCTTCCTCTCCATCTTTTCTTGAGCTATACGCTTCATGACTTTTCAACAATGTCGTCGATTCTCACCGACAACGATCCTCCGAGCGAGAGAAGACCTCGACCTGGCTTCAGTCAACGCACGTATACTGGCACCAGACCTACGACTTCTGGAACGAGCATAGCATGCCAGGAAGTCGTCTGTGCCATCAGCGAGTCTCGTGGAGTCTCGCCAACTGTCGGACTAGCATTCGTGAATTTGTCCACATCTGAAGCAGTACTCTGTCAGATCTGCAACAGTAACTCTTACGCGAGAACGATCAACAAGCTGGCCGTATTCGAGCCAACGGAGCTTTTGTTTATGAACACCGCAAGTGCACGCCAAACAATGCTATACGATACCATTCAAAACAATATTCCAGATCTGATCATTAGTTCAGTTGACCGGCGGTACTGGTCGGATAGGGCAAGCCAGGAATACGTTGACAAGCTTGCTTTTCCAGAGGAGTTGGAGTCAATCAGGGGGTTGTTAGAGAGTCACTACTTCGCAGCTTGTTGTCTTGCAGCGGTATACTATATTCCTATATTTTCCGTACAGAGTGGCACTGACCAGCTTAGGTTCTGAAATATATCGAGCTCCAACTTGACATGACTTTTACATTTCACTCCCTTCGCATCAAATTCGAAGCTTCACAGGGCTCAATGATGATAGACCTTTCTACTACAGCATCACTAGAGCTAATTCAAAACCTACAAAATGCTAAATCGCGGGACTGCTTGTTCGGTTTGCTGAATGCAACCCAAACTCAGATGGGATTCCGGCTATTGCGGACTAATGTCCTCCAACCCCCTACTGAACAAGAGAAGATAGCTGCTCGCTACGATGCCGTTGAGGAACTGAGTACGAAAGAGGACATGTTCTATGCCGTTAGAGAAGGTTAGTTCCGTACACATAATGGTTTTCATGGCACCGCTAAGTGTTATAGCATTGAAGAATTTCATCGACGCCGACAAAGTTCTTACATCAGTAAGCTCATGTACGCAAGAATGGCGAAGCAAAACTGACAGAAAAGATTACATTGAATCCCGTCAAACTTTCTATCAGTCATGTGGAGCAATCTGTCAATCATGTCATTATGCTAAAGTCTTACGTCTATTCTATCTTGCCTATCTACGAAGCATTAGCGGGAGCAAACAGCAGCCTACTCATAAAGATCAAAGATGTTCGACTATCACTTTACAACTAATGACCAAGCTAATAAAGCGATTAGGCGTGTGCAACGAGCAATTACGAATCTATCAAAAACGCCATCGACGAAACCCTCAATGATGATGTGGTGTATCAGAGGAAGCCACTTGATCTTCGAAATCAAAGAGCATACGCAGTAAAAGTGAGTATAATTCCTGACGGCAGACGATATGTTTCAACTAATCGCTATGTAGACAGGTGTAAATAGTCTGCTCGACGTTGCTCGGCAGGCATACAAAGAGTCGAATGCTGATGCTGCTGAACTTGTTTCCGCTCTTTCTGGTAGGTGCTATGTCGACGCCATAGACGTCTACTAATGCTGAATAGAGAGACACAACCTTACCTTGGAACTCAAATACGACACTGCACGGAACTACTACATCAGCCTGTCGGCTTTCGAATTTGAAGGAGCTCTTCCAGAAGAGTTCATCAATGTATTCAAACGGCGAGACCGCATCGAATGTCAAACACTGAACCTTGTCAAGCTCAACCAGAGAATTTCGGACTCACATCATGAAGTCATTAGCATGAGCGACCAAGCTGTTCAGGAACTGCTGGAAAAGATTTGTGAGGGTGTCCCGAGCCTCTTCAAAATCAGTGAGGCAATAGCTACACTAGATATGCTATCAGCTTTTGCACATCTAGTGACGATACAAGAGTATGTGCGGCCTGAAATAACAGATGTGCTGGCTATCAAGTCCGGTCGCCATCCGTTACATGAAAAAATACTGAAAGATAAATTCGTCCCAAATGACACTTACGCATCGCAGCAATCCCGCTTTCAGATCATCACGGGTTGCAACATGAGCGGAAAGTCAACCTACATTCGATCAATTGCACTTATGGTTATAATGGCTCACATAGGATGTTTTGTGCCTGCCGACTATGCCTCTTTTCCGATTATCCATCAACTATTTGCCCGAGCAGCTACCGTCGACGAAATCAATGCTAGTGTCTCAACATTTGCTGCCGAGATGCGTGAGATATCCTACATCCTCCGCAACGTAGACGGACGCAGTCTTGTCATCGTGGACGAACTCGGTCGTGGCACAAGCACTACAGATGGATTAGCTATAGCAATAGCAATCGCAGAAGCCCTTGTGGACAGCCACGCACTCGTCTGGTTTGCTACCCACTTTCGCGATCTTGCGCGCATAATGGCTGAACGAAGCGGCGTGGTCAATCTGTCTCTGGCTGTAAAGCTTTCACACGAGAGTAGTAAGATGGCCATGTTGTACAAAGTTCAAGAAGGGCATGCACAAGAGAAGTTCTATGGTCTGGCTCTTGCAAAAGTCTTAACATTTCCACCGCAAGTCCTAGACGTTGCGCAACGGGTTTCGACACATCTATACAAAATCGCCGAAGATCGCGCCATCAGCTCTAAAGCATTAGGGATTTCTAGGAAACGGAACCTAGTCCTCCAATTACGAGAGCAACTACTACAGGCGCACAACGGAAATATAAACGGAGAAAAATTGAGACAGTGGCTGAAAAGACTACAGGATGATTTTGCGATGAGAATGGCGGCGTTAGAAACTGGGGATGATGTGACTCCCGTGGACGATGGTGTTCTCAATAACCAGGAGAATGGGGATCATTTGATTCACAATCTGGCTCAAGAACCAAAGTCGGACGAGGACTCGTTTGAAGCAGTTGAGGACTTTGATGGGACAGTGTTCACTGAAGGTACGGTTCTTGTCAGTGAAGAGGACGGTGAAGAGGAGATGTGGGATATGTGATCTTCATAACATATCGAAATCGTGATACTATCTATTGATGGCTAAGAGGCTGATGGCCAAAATGTTTATTGAAAAATCTATGTACTCATAATGAAACATCTTTCACTGTATCTACATTCATAACCTTTCCAGGGCTAATAATCTATCCGAACTGAAACAAAATCTGCTTGCCCTTCTTTCCCTTCCCTTTCTTTCCTCCAACAGACTCATCGCCCTCTCCCGGCGTCGAAGCACCAGATGTCGTAGTCTCCGAGCCCCAAGCAGCCGGAGCCGGACCCCGACGATCATCCCATCGTACCGTCCCACGCGTCAATCCAGCCATTAAGGTATTCGGCTTAGGAGCCGCGGGCAGAGCCGGGAATGCATTTCGATCCGTCGTTCGAGGTGCAGGACCTGTCGATGCGCGTGGCGCGGGGCGCGCGTATGATGATGTGGTTGTCACAGAGGGACGGGTAGGCGGCGTACTAGTCCAGACGGGCGCATTCGCAGCTGCAGCAACGGCACGTTTGGTGGTAGTAGGTGCTGAAAGGGGTGGGAATGGGTTCGTACTACTAGTACTCGAAAGACTTCCGGCGCGACCAACTGCCGAGCGCGAGGATTGCGCTGTCGACGATTTGAGGCGTAAGACACGTTTTCCGCCGGAGCCTGTTGTACCAGACGACAAACCTGGGAGGATGCCGGGTGGTCCTGGTAAAGCGGGATAATCCTCGTTAATAGCGCGCCAGTTATTCCATGCTGAGAGCAAAGCGGACTTTTTAGCGTCGTCTTCGTAGATCTCGGCGAGTTCCTTGATTAGTTTCCCCAGCTCGGAGGTAGGGGTGTCGAACATTGAGAAGAAGGAGTCGATGAGATCGGTGGCGGAGATGAGGGAGGTGCGGTAGTTGGAGACTTTGGTGCGGAATTCGGAGATTTTGGAGGCGTCGTTTTGGAGGAGGTTGGATGCGCGCTCGACGACTGCTGCGTGGCGGAGGCGACGGGCTTGGTCTTGAGGGGAGAGAGAGGCCAGGTTTGCGGTATTGTTTAGGGTAAGGTTTTCCATGGCGTTGACCGGGGCGGAGGGGGCACGAGGGGCTGGGGTTGTTGTTTGACCGGGTAGAGGTCCAGCTGGGGATCGAGGAGCAAGAGCAGGAGCAGGCTCGCGGGCGGTAAGTTGTCCACCGAAGCTTCGAGTAGACACGGATTGCGCACTTTGAATAGCCATTTGTCGTTGGTAGGCCAACTCGTCTCTTCGCATTGGTTGGGCGCTTGAGAGAGGAAGTGAATCTGCATTGGGATCACGACCTCTTCCGGCGCCACGTCCTTCCCGTCCATCCCGACCATCTCGACCGCCACGGCCTCGTCGTCCTGGTTGATAAGGTGCTCGATAATCGAACGTAGATATGTCTACAGTACGGGCATCCCGTCGAGCGTCCTTGGAAAGTCCGTTGGGATGCGCTTCCAATTGGTGAGCTTTGAGATCTATCTGACTCTCAAAAACGACGAATTTCTTCTCTAAGCACTCCTTATCCAGACACAAAAAGTGAGCTTTTTGGAAGTGTTCCTCGAGAGCATCGTAGTTGATGTAGTACTGATGTTGGCGATTGCCAGGCTGTCGGTCACAGATGTGACATCGCTCATGCTTGTCTCTGCAGTGGGCATACAACTCATCATCACCATAGAAACGTTCGTGACAGAATTCGCATTCGGGGTGGCCTTTGAAACCACTCTGATCAATAGCACCAGGCGTATCGTCTCCGAACTTTTCGTGCTTGCGAAGTTGCGCGATAGTGAACAGTTCGTGTTCGTGTGTAAAGACCTTTTTATTCCGAGTACACAGATCGCTTGACAAGTCAGCCATATCGAAAATTCAGTCAGAGAAAGGAAGAACATACCACATAGATCTCCCATGCTTACTCTTTACATGACGATGCAAATCTGGCCAGCCCATGCAGGCAACATCGCAATCTTTATCCGGACAATTGTACCGCAACAGAATAACAGTGTCTTCATAAATCTCATCTTTCTCATACTTGATACCCAGATTCGGGTCAGTCCGGGATAATTCGGTGCTTTTGAAATCCTCAAAACGTTTGTTCGGATCATCCGTGAATATCACAAACGACGACTCAGTCTAGCAGTTCAGTTAGTATCGAGAGTTAAAATTCGGAGGAGCTGTTCAACATACCCGACAATGCGCACAGGCTTTATTCTTGTACAATGCCCTCAACCTCAACGCACAGATATGGCAAGTCCTATGATTACACGGTGCCACGGAGGTATGCTCAACAGTCGAAGCACAAATAAAACACACTTCTCCATCGTCGGGCTCGTCCGTGGCCGCCGCTGCAACCAATTGCTTGCCGGTCGTGGCCGCTTCACCCTCCCCCTTTATGGCATCTCCAGTCGGGTGATCACCGGAGGTGCCTGGTCCATCAGGATCTTCACCGGGTGGCTGCCCACCACCTCCCGACGTTGCGGTTCGTGGTGGGTTGTTGCGTTCGTTGTCATGGCCGTGGCTGTGGCCTCGTCCTCTTCTACCGCCTCCTCGACCGCGATACTTTCTGGGTTCTCCGCCTTCAGCGCGCCCTCCTTCGTTTCGGCGATTATCTGTGCGATTCGGGTTGTGAGAAGCTCCTCCGCGTCCGCTACCTCGTCGTCGACCGCCGCGTTCGGCGCCAGCGGGATTAGTTTGTGGCCCCGCAGAGTGATTGTCGGCCATGTGTGCGATGGAAGAAATAGGGTATTCAAAGGTACGGCAGGAAGAAGTCCCTATAAGTATGTAGATCGCTCACACCGAGCGAGGAAATGTGCAAGATGGAGTGGTGAGCTTTGAAATATGTACAGAGTAGAAGAAGTGATGTCGAACTGCCCACTTTTTTATTTTATTTGGTGGGAGCAGCGGCAGGCCTTTCCTATTAGGTAGCTTCTAGAACGCCGCAGCAACGCCCACCACTTTGCTCTTCTTTTTGCTACATATTTAATCAGATACTGAGGCAGTGTAAACTATGTGTACTTGGTTAACTGATTGACTGCTGTCACAAGGCTGCTCTGATATTGTGTGGTTTATTGCTGACATGATGACTCATGATTACTCTATATGACAGCCAGCATTGCTTGCTACATCCGCAACACTTAGGGAGAAGATCGCACAGCATGGAAATAATATCAATAGATTCATAACGCTAAATAAAAATATCGATGTAATATGAGACCTATCAACTCCCGCTGAGCGAGGCAAAATATGAATATACTATACGAACGCTAATATGAGATCAATCATGCAATCACCAAAAAAGGTCATGAACACATAAAACGAGCTCGCCAAATGAGGTCGCCAAAGCAATTGCAAGTATGAAAAGGTGCGTGTCGATGCAGTCGAGTTGGATCGAATAAGGTGGCTGTAGGGGATAACAATGCCTGGGAATTCGAACCGGCGTAACTGCATCTTTGATGTGATCCCAAAAGTGATTTCGTACTCATGATAGCACACTGCACGGTGTGTCAGGTATCTGAGCAGAATCGCAACTAAGCGCTGACCAGGGACATGTGAGAAAAAGAGCTCAAAGTGAAGCTTTTCGAGTAACACAGACTACTCGCCAGGATCGTAGAGATTCTGATTGAGTATCTTGGTCATGGTAAACATGTGAACGCGATCTTGTTTGAAGACAGGTCGCATGCGGTCATCGCACCGAATTTGTCGGCGATCTGATGGGTCTTGGAGCTCGTTGGCTTTGATATACTCCCAGACCCTTTTTACTGTTTGTGGGCGCGAGAGCTTCTTGAATTAGTAAACGTTCACCGTATGAAATGTGACATAGAACTCACCGCAACTTCACCGTCTAAGAGTTCTGAGAGGGCGGGAGATAGATTGAGAGGTTTCTGTTCCGTAAGCGACAATTACCAAATAAAAGTAATTGCGATCGAACTCACATGAAATCCACTAGACCGATTGACTTCTTTCTTGGTCTCTGAGATCGATTCCAAATCCGAGTCATCTTCTGCCTTCACTTTTTTTGACGTCTTGGATTTTGACTTCTTTTTAGAAGGCGCAGTCTTGCGCGTAGCACTGCCTCGTGTTGGTCGAGCTCGTTTGTTTTCCTCAGCCTGTAATTTCGCCGCGAACTCTGCATCTGCGTCTACATCATGATCAGGCCGCTGCGTCTTGGGCCCAGGTTCATCTGAGGCCATACTTTCTGCTTCGCGTTTCCTTTGCGGTGATGACGAAGGTGGAGGCGTGATATGGTTTTCTTGTTTATGTGAGCCGTGCCCATGACCGTTGGCGATCTCGGTCGAGGGGATGACGTCTTCCGAGGGGGTTGACGGTTCGTCTTTTTTGTTCATGAACAGGTCAAATCGCTCCATTATGAGGTCCTTCACGGGGGCCTGCTAGATGTTAGGAATAGCGCATATCATAACGGTGAATCGGAGCTAATCCCACCTTGTAGTCATTGAGGTCATAGTTGACGGTAGCTTGGAGACCCTGGCGGATTCGCTTCGAGGAGATGGTATTGATGTCGCTCGCAGCAAGAATCGAATCAATCACTTTTGTGAAAGAAGCGCGCTGCTCTTCGGAGACTGTATAGAGCGGCCGGTTAGTGACTCTATTCAACCGCCGCATATCCTAGTTCCACTTACGCGACATGTTGAGCGCTGGCAGCCTGTGTAGGCGTGGCAATCCAAAAATCAAAATCCAAGAAGAGTAGATTTAATTGCAGGCGCAGCAATCAAGCATTGGCTCAAAAGACAAGAAGTTGGGTTGCTGGAGAGAGAAGGGCAGGACGTTTCGTATTCTTATGTTGATGTCGATGAGAGACGGCGCTTAGGGCGATGGGTGGGGCATGGATGAAAAGACGGAGCTCAGACAGAACAAAGCTCAATGACAGTTGAACGGATGACCAGTGTGGAGGAGGATGAAAGAGACGGAGATGATTCCTGGAAGAGAAAGGTATGATATATGCGGAAGATGTTCTTGGGAGAGGTTCTACAAAGAGAAATGTGCTGCAGGAACGTCTGATGGGAAGCTCACTGACATGTCACTTTCGCTATAGATGCTTGCAGTCCTCTTGGTTGGCCGCGGAGCCGCAGCCGCGAAATCAGACGATAAAGCACGTGACTTCGCGCTTAAGTATGTACATAGGCATTCTATGCAACGAAGTCAGATCTAGGTATCTCATACGAATAGAATACACGCGATTGGAAGTTAAGTGTCTTCTCAGTCCTATTACCAGGATGTTTACTAGCTAGTCGTTGATCGAGACCAAGCATATGGTAGTTGTGGTGTATGTTTGCCTGGTTTGTCTGGACTCTGTATGGTTCTCCGCCTCGGGATGACTAAGCAGCACACACAGAATTAGTTAACCCTCTGCTGGTGCAAGACCAAAGCCAAAGATCCAGCCAAAAGAGGTCGACGAACAATTCTGCTGAGCGCGCAACTCGCTACATCGAGCACCAGGGCCTTTTCAACTGATACTCACCTTTCAGTCTGCCCAGCATGGCTCCCAGCTTCGACAACCTCTCCGAGGACGAGTTCGACGTTGAAGATATCAACTTTGATGGTAAAAAATTAAAATTTCCCCAGTTGGCTTACCCCTCCGCAATGGGTTAACAGGATGAATAGATCTCCACGAACAGTTTGAAGTCCGACTCGAATCAGGATACGATGCCTTTGTTGTTCTCGATGGTCTTCCGATTGTGCCAGGTGAGCTGCGACCCCGATTTGCGATGAGGTGGAATGAATATCGGAATGGCTTGTCGTGTTGGAAGGCGAGGTGGGAAAAATGAGAATCGTGCTGACGACTTTCATAGAGGACAACAAGGACAAACTAGTCAAGTATGTTTCTAAAAAGCTGGCTGGCGTTGGCCGAGTGGTCGACTTTTTCATGCCCATGAACGAAGAGTCCAAGTCTGAAGGGTAAGGGGAAACTGCAAAATAAAAGGGAAGACTGGCTGACTCGTATAGATACGCCTTTGTTGAATACGAGACCCCAGAACAAGCATCAGCTGCCGTCAAGTCACTTCACGGCGTCGCACTTGACAAAAAACACACCCTTCTAGTCAACAAACTTACCGATATCGAGCGCTACGGCCGCGAAGGACGTATCGATGAGGAATACACCCCACCCGAAATCCCACCATTCCAGGAGAAAGAACACTTGCGATCATGGCTCGGTGACCCAAATGCTCGAGACCAGTTTGCTCTTTTCCGCGGCGACAAAGTCGGTGTTTTCTGGAACATGAAGAAGGACGAGCCGGAGAATGTCGTTGATCGCCCCCACTGGACACAGCTTTTCGTACAATGGTCGCCGCTCGGAACATACTTGGCTTCGATGCATCCTCAAGGTGTGCAACTTTGGGGCGGACCTTCGTTCTCCAAGCAAAAGCAACTTCCCCATCCCTTTGTCCAGCTCATCGAATACTCCCCCAACGAAAAGTACATCACAACCTGGTCGGCGCGACCTATTCAAGTCGAAGAGGGACAGGCAGGTCCTCTCACTATTGATGAAGATGGAAAGCACATTGTTATCTGGGATATTGAGTCTGGAAAACCCTTGCGATCTTTCGTGGCACATGACCTTGCTGGACCTGAAGGTGATGCAGCTGCACCCAAAAAGAAGATCCAATGGCCCGCATTTAAATGGTCGGCAGATGAGAAGTACGTTGCTCGTATGCTGCCTGGACAGTCTATTTCCATCTACGAAACGCCGCGCATGAACTTGCTGGACAAGACTTCTGTCAAGATTGACGGCATCGTGGACTTTGAATGGGCTCCTGCTACTGTGGTCCGAGAGGGCGTCAAGCGCTACGAACAATTACTTTCTTACTGGACCCCTGAAATTGGCAGCAACCCGGCCAAGGTGGGTTTGATGAGTGTTCCATCAAAGGAGATTGTCCGTACACGAAATTTGTTCTTGGTTTCAGATGTCAAGCTTCACGTCAGTACCCCTTCCATATTCCATATCCATATATTCTATGCCCGATACTGATCCATTGTAGTGGCAATCACAAGCAGCCTTCCTCTGTGTCAAGGTTGACCGACACAGCAAGAGCAAGAAGAGTATGGCCACAAACCTGGAGATCTTCCGTATCAAGGAGAAGGGCGTTCCCGTTGAGGTTGTGGACAGTTTGAAGGACACAGTGATCAACTTCGCATGGGAACCCAAGGGCGACCGATTCGTTTTGATCACATCCGGCGAGGCCGTCGCTGGAGCAGCAACAGCCCCCAAGACAGCTGTCTCTTTCTTCGCTCCCGAAAAAGTCAAGGGACCCGGTATCGGAAACTTCCGACTTGTGCGAACCATTGAGCGCAAGACCAGCAACGGTATCTACTGGTCGCCCAAGGGACGATTCGTGGTCGTCGCCACCGTCCACTCACAATCCAGTTTCGATCTCGATTTCTGGGACATGGACTTTGAAGGCGAAAAGCCCGAGGCAGAGAAGGACTTGAACGCCAACGTCATGCTTCTGAAGACCGCAGAGCACTACGGTGTCACAGACATTGACTGGGACCCCACGGGCCGATACGTCGTCAGCAGCGCTAGTGTGTGGACTCACTCTATGGAAAACGGCTGGAACATCCACACCTTCGCCGGCGAGACGCTTGCCGAACACCCGACCGAGAAATTCAAGCAATTCCTCTGGCGACCCCGACCACCCACTTTCTTAAGCAAAGAAGAGCAGAAACAGGTCCGCAAGAACCTGCGTGAATACTCCAAGGAATTCGACGAGGAAGACAAGTACGCCGTGGACATTGCCAATACAGCCGTCGTCGAGAAACGTAAGCGCGTGCTTAATGAATGGTTGGCCTGGGCCCGGAGGGAGAAGGAGCTTCTCGCGGAAGAAAAAGAAGATGCTGGTTTGCCGGAAGATGTGGAAATCTTCGCTGATACACCCAAGGCCGTCGCCAAGGCGGAGGGAGAGCCTGCCGATACGGTTGTTGAGGAGATTGTGGAAGAGATTATCGAAGAGACGGAGGAGATTATTGGATAGTTTGCCGCCTTTTTCTTCTTCTTCTTCTTTCATACTTGCATACCTTTTTTCTTTCTTTTCTGTTATAAAATCGTTCGGTACCGGGGAAACATTTCTTTTTCTTTTCTATCTCATTTCATTCCATAAGGTTTCGTATTTCTTCCAATCGAAACAAAATCAAAAAACGGAGATGCCGGTTTCATGAATTCTCGATATGTACATGGTTATGCATGTGAGGAGGAGGGGGGATGATGATACAATTATTTACGATGTAACTCATGATTTGATGAGCTAGGTGAGATTGATAGGTAGGGTAGATAATTCGATACAAATGACTTCTATTTGCTTCTAATCATTTTATATTTATATCTTTATAGTACTAATACTTTCCTTACATTATTATAAATTAGTAATCTAATATCCTTCTACTGGTCTTGTTATCATATAGTTTATACACTCATAAATCCAAAGTGCCATAGTAGTAGAGTAGGTACTCATAGCCCCAGTGTATGGCGGCCGTTTCATGTGACACAGTGGCATCGTTCCGCCGGTTTAAGTCAAACGGCTGATGGAATGGTAAACTTAACAACGGCATACTTCATTTACGACACATGATCTGCTCTAGGCAAGTATGGCTGACCGGCAATATACACACGAGGATTATACGATCGGATGGATATGCGCTTTACCGAAGACCGAGCTTGTGGCAGCAGCAGCAGTGCTGGATGAGGAACATCCAGTACTCCCAGCGGCCGATCCACGAGACGCAAATACGTACCTTCTCGGCAGTGTTGGGGACCACAATGTGGTAATCGCTTGTCTCCCGGCAGAAACAACGGGCAAAGCATCAGCCGCCACGGTCGCTAGAGATATGATACGCAGCTTCCCGTCGATTAGATTCGGGTTAATGGTCGGAATCGGCGGCGGCGTACCTTATTACCCATCGCAGCGACCAGCCACGGGTGCGGGTATAGGACACGTTGATTCGGATGATTCAGAAGATGACGTTAAGGATATACCAGATATAAGACTAGGTGACGTGGTTGTCGGTTTACACACGAAGACAACGGAAGCGGTCGTGCAGTACGATTTTGGCAAGTCATTGCAGGAAAAGGGGTTTGTTCATGCCGGGGGAAAACTGAATAAACCGCCGAATATCGTTTTAAATGCAGTTGCTAGGCTTCAGGCCAATCATGCTCGAGGACGTCATCAAATGCCTGAACTGTTATCAAAGTTGAATTTCCAGCACCCCGGTTTGAGAAAGGACCGTCTATTTAAAGCAAACTTCACCCATCTAGAAGGACAGAAGTCATGCAAGGCTTGTTGCGGAGCAGATAATGCGAACCTTGCAAAGAGGGCGGACCGAACTGATACAGCTCCAAAGGTTCACTATGGGACCATTGGGTCCGCTGACCAAGTGATGAAGGATGCCATCCTTAGGGACCAGTTGGCGCGTACGGAAAACATTTTGTGCTTTGAGATGGAAGCTGCCGGTAAGTCGAGCGCCTACTTTCATCATCTCGTGACTGACCTTGAATTTAGGATTGATGGATTCGTTTCCTTGTCTCGTCATTCGAGGGATTTGTGACTATGCTGATTCTCATAAGAACAAGGTGTGGCAACCGTATGCTGCTGCAACGGCTGCGGTTTATGCGAAAGAGCTGTTGCTAGTGATTCCAGGGCAAGGAGTTAGGAAGCTATCTCCAGTTAGGCAGTGTATGTAACCGGACTGGATTCGAAGAAGACAATCGGTTCGGTATATCAAATAGCTAATATGAAAGTGTTGGATTATGCTAGTATTGCATGTCTCTGAGCAGATTGAAGTGGTCAACTCCGGTCTTGAGAGGGCATTTGAACAGCGTTCAAGCCATCATCAGGACCTAATCATGCGATATGAGAAGGAAGATGAACGTTGTTGCCATCAAGCATTCAAAACGTCGACCTACGAGGAATTCAAGAATCACAATCCCAATCGAGTGGAAGGGACGTGTGAGTGGGTACTCAACAGCCATGAATATTTACAATGGTGGAAGGCCACAAATAATGATATCCTGTGGATCTCGGCTGACCCAGGTTGCGGTAAATCCGTACTCGCCAAATCCCTGATCGATGAAGTATTCGCGCTCTCGTCATCGAACGTCTCAACTGTGTACTTTTTTTTCAAGGACAACGATGAGCAGAATAAACTTGCTACTGCATTATGTGCTGTCCTTCATCAGCTATTCAGCTTGCAGCCTCATTTACTGGCACACGCATTGCCGTCCTGGGAAAAGAACAAAGAGAAAATTCAAAATGAGGTGGATGAGATGTGGCGCATATTCATGGAAGCGACATCTGATCCGGCATGTGGGAATACGATCTGCCTTTTCGATGGTCTGGATGAGTGTCGAGAACAAGACCAGATACGACTGGTCAAAAGGCTTCATATCTTCCAGAATCAGCGTTCCATGGGCAAGGAACATTGGCTCAAGTTTCTCGTGACAAGTCGTCCATACGATGATATCCAGGATCAATTTGAGCCAATAACGAGATCCTTCCCACAGATCCATCTCCGTGGCGAAGAAGAAAATGATCGAATTCGGGAAGAAATTAACTTGGTGGTGAGGGTGAAAGTGAAGGAACTTGGTGTCTCTCTAAAGTTGTCTTCAGCGAAACAGAAGGAGCTTGAAAAGGAACTTACCAGGATTAAGCACCGTACCTATCTTTGGTTGCACTTGGCGGTTGATGACATTAGAGAAACGCTTAAGGATAGCTTTCGCCCTAATGAGGAATCGATACCGTCTCTCCCAAAGAGTGTCAACGAGGCATACGCAAAAATACTCGCCAGGGTTCAGGTTGACCAAAAACCGAAAGCGAAGCTTATATTACGAGTGGTCGTTGGAGCACGCCGACCACTATATATCCACGAACTAGCCATGGCGCTGGGGATTGCTACAAGTCCTAATGCTAAAACGGCGAGCAGGGCAGGCCTTCAACTGAATGGCTTAGACAAAAAGATACGGCGACTGTGTGGACTGTTTGTCTTTATCAGAGAATCTAAGGTTTATCTTATCCACCAGTCGGCAAGGGACTTTCTCACAGCTAAGTTCTGCCACACATCCATATTGGAGTGGTATCTCGAACCACAGACTACAGAACTGCAAATGGCTGAAATCTGTGTCCGGTATCTTCTTATGGACGACGTAGAGAACGATGCCCAAGATTATGTTCTGAGTCTATTGGAATATGCTGCGGAAAACTGGGCCGATCACTTTCGAGCGCTGATATCTCCAAATCAAAAGCTTGTACAGTGGGTCAATGAGCTTTATCGCGCCCCTTCAAACCGGCTTAATATGTGGTTCCCAAGATTCTGGAAGAAGGCAAAGCCATCTTGGGGTTACCATCCGACCAATTTGATGCAATTAACTGCATTCAATGGTCATCGGGATATTTTAAGTCAGCACCTTTCAAGTGGCAGGTGGTCTAATGATAAAGTAGATTCCAATGGTATGACTGCACTAAAGTGGGCCTGTGAATCTGGGCATGTTGATGTCGTAAAGACTTTGTTGTGCAAGGGTGCTGAATTTAACGGAGGAAGTCAGATATATGAGGATGCCTTACTTACTGCATCAGAGTATGGACATTTTGAGATCGTGCAGATGCTGCTGGAGTCTGGTGCCAACGTGGACGCGGGTTCTGAAGACTTTGGAACTGCACTTCAAATCGCTGCTCAAGCAGGACATGTCGAGGTTGTACAGGCTTTACTACAACAGGGTGCAAATGTGAATGCTTGCGGCAAAGAGTTCGGCAGTGCTCTTCTTGCAGCATCTCTGGAAGGACATGTTGAAGTAGTAGAGAAATTGCTGGAGAATGGAGCCGATGTCTATGCTCAGAATATAAGCCATCAGACTGCTCTCCACGCAGCGTGCCGAGAAGAGCATATCGAGATTGTTGAATTACTTCTAAAAGACAGAGCATTGGATGCATCCCAGGCGGACGCTCTACACGAGGCTTCTTCGGCGGGCTCCCTTGACATTGTGCAGTATCTGGTGCACAAAGGGGCTAGAGTCAATGCTCAGAGTGATTATGACGGCAGTGCTCTTCAGCACGCTTCTAAAGAAGGTCACATTAACATTGTGCAATATCTATTAGATCTTGGAGCCGATGTCAATGCTCAGGGTGGATATCATGGCAATGCTCTCCAAGCGGCGTCTGCAAGGGGACATCTTGAGATTGTGCGGCTGTTAATCGAGCATGGAGTCAATGTCAGGGCCCAGGGCGGAATATATGGCAATGCGCTACAAGCAGCTTCCGCAGCAGGGATTCTTGAGAGTCCTCACATGGTGCTGCAAGAAGGCCCTCAGATCTATGCTGATAATACAGATCATGTCAACAGTATCTTCGCTGCATTAGTGCAAAGACATACAATGATTGTGGAGATATTGTTGGAGTATGGAGCTGATGTTCATAGTCAAGGTGGTCGTCTGGGTAATGCTCTTCAAGCTGCTTCACTAGGAGGAGGTATTGCGATCGTGAATATGCTGTTGGAAAAAGGAGCCGATGTTAATTCACAAGGCGGAGAATATGCTAATGCTCTCTATGCAGCTTCTGCAAAGGGTCACCTTGAGATCGTACAGCGACTACTGGACGAGGGGTCGGACGTCAATGCTCAAGGGGGACATTACGGGAACGCGCTCCAGGTTGCCTCGATGGGTATCAATGAAAAGATACAACGACTTCTATATGACGATGAAAGTGATGACAGGATCTACGACTACCCTTGTGGGAGCCAATATGACATTGTACAGATTTTACTAGAAAGAGGAGCAGATGTCAACGCTCAGGGTGGGTTTTATGGCAATGCTCTCCAGGCGGCATCTGCAGGAGGCCATCTTGATGTGGTACACGCACTGCTCAAGGCGCGGGCCGATGTTAACGCTCAAGGCGGCAAATATTCTACTGCCCTCTGTGCTGCCACTGAAAAAGGATATCAGGAAATTGTGCAGATGCTACTGAGCAACGGCGCTCAAGTGGGCTCTCGAGAATCAACAATGCAGGACTAGCTAATATTGATAGAGTAGAACAGTGGCATAAACACGTTTTGTTTACACAATAGTAATTGATCGGACAGATCACACTAACCGAAAATCTGGCTACAAGCTAGCAAAGGGTAGATAGTCAAAAAAGGCTGAGCCCTTCTTGAGCTGAAACAATTAAGCGATATCTACATAGGCTAGATGAAGTCATCTAGCTCTGTTACTGAATACTGTCTCAAGGCTGATAATCAAGAATAGCTATTTTTGTTTTCTGATGTAGATAGTTTTGAAGGACTAGTCGTAACTGGTCGCGGACCTGGTTAGACACTGCCACTGAACGTTTGTCAGTAGATGAAGTGATCTCTCATAGATGGCGTATACTGGTACCCATTACTAATGACTGTCTTCTCTTCATTGGTGTTTAGGAACCTCTCAATGAGGTCTCCAGACATTCCTGCTTGCAATATCTGTGCTGTATTATGTATGGCACACGGATACCAGTTATTTTCATTCTATTAGACACATTTGAATACAATACAATACGTGTTCCCACTCGATTTCTCAGTTAGCCAACTTACAGTGAAGTGGACAAATGAAACTAGGATCCCCTACCGACAAAGCTCAACCCTTCACATGTGCTTACAATCCAAAATGATGCACTACTCTGTGTTGTTTATCGTGACATCACGCTGGGCTAGAGGCTTCGGCGTTCGGCGTTTAGCCAATCCGTCGACAAATTTCGTTTACGCACCCAGCGACTCTCGCGAGCAGGGACCGAAACGAGGTTCGGTCTTACCATCTTCTCTCCGATGGCTTGAGCAATTCGAGAAACAGTCACTCAGCCACAGGCCACCTCCACCTCGATATATTTCTAGGAATAGGCCTTATCCAAGATACAGAGAAAGGACGTCCTCAGTCAGTGAAACCATTCACATCATTATCAACTTGTCGCCATGCTTGCAAAGCTGTTATATATCGTCTCGATCCTCATGTCATTGGCTCTAGCCAATGTGAATGGAACTATGAGAGCCGTCGTGTGGGGAGGAACTGCTTACAATGTGGAAGTGGTTGACTGGCCTAAGCCTATCATCATCAATGCGACAGACGCAATTGTTAAGCTGCATAGAGCCGGAATCTGCGGATCGGACTTGCACGTGTACCGAGGGACAAATCCTGGCGGATCACCACCTCCTTTCATCCTAGGTCACGAAGGGGTTGGGTACGTGTCAGAGGTAGGGCCCGGCGTTACGTCCCTTAAAGTTGGAGACGCAGTCGTTATCCCCTTTACAACCCACGAGGGCCACTTGCACACGGACCTGACCAGGCATATTTACTCTGGGTATGGATTTGGGATAGGCTTGGGAGGTACCCAAGGTATGTCTGACCATGTATTTGATCAACAGTCCGAGCGCTAACCATGCGCCTTCTCTTGAAGCTGAGTATGTGCGGGTTCCTTTCGCAGATGATGGCTTGATTCGCATTCCTTTGTCTACCAACGACGCCTTGATCAATGACTATCTAATGTTATCTGATATTTTCGCCACTGGCTGGACAGCACTTGATTATGCTGGCTTTGAAGCTGGGGATACGGTTGCAGTCTTTGGAGCAGGCCCAGTAGGCCTTCTGGCCGCATATTCAGCCATTCTACGCGGTGCATCTCGCGTCTACAGCATTGATTACGTGGCTGACCGGCTACAACTCGCTGAATCTATAGGGTCTACGCCCATAAATTTCAGGGATGTTGACCCGGTCCAGCAAATTCTTGCCTTCGAACCACAAGGCGTGGCGTGCAGCATTGACGCTGTAGGGTATGAGCAGGTAAACCAGAATCTGACTGTCCAATCCGACGTTATTATTCAGAACATGCTCGCAATAACCTCGCGAGGTGGCGGCATGGGAACCGTCGGGGTTTATGTTCCAGAGGAGTCTAATAGTCCTGGTGCCCCGCGTGGCTCAACGGTCCACACTCATGCAAACATATCTCTTGCTCAGTTTCAAGCAAGTGAGTATTCCTGGGGGGCAGGGTTCTCAGACCCAATACGACTTGCGCCGCAACTTTTACATCTTGTCACATCAGGCAGGGCGAAGCCGGGGTTTGTAGTGGGCGATGTCGTTAGTATTGAGGATGCCCCGGATGCTTATGCTAGATTTGAAAGGCACGAGGTTTCCAAGGTCTTGCTTAAATTTGACTAGCCAACTCTTCAGCCATTGTCTTTCATGGGAGGTACCCTGTTTGAGCCCGCGGGATTTTCTGCGCCAGCGAGGCTTTCTCCTTGTTTGCTTCCTTTCTTTCTTAGTTAACCATCTGTATAATTTAGCTTCCTCCCCCCAAGATTGTGCTTTCCTTCCTTACTTGCCCTAGATAGACTAGCAGTCTGGTTTTCTCACCCTCTCCCTCGTTTTCCTTAGATGCTTCCTCTGCTTATTCGTCCTTGACTAACGTTCCATTTATCTTGCTGCCGAAATATGGTCCTGTGCGTTGGGAGTTATGGCACCATGCAAGAAGACCATTGTTCGGCCGAGGGACTACCAACCGCGGGGTTCTTAGTCAGGCATGACTTCACCCCTTCGAGTTAGTTATAATGCGATATGGTATCCTGCCCTGAATTCTGCTGCCTCCAACCACGTATCTAGGCTTATTTTGCTTGTTTTAGTCGTACATGTAGCATATGCTTAATCGCAGCGCTTAACGTCAAGTTTGACGGAGAATGAGAGAACCCGAATAGACAACTGCGCAGTATAACAACGTATGACCGATTTCACGACATTTATTTGCCACGGTGGCATGCATTTCAGGCGTGGTAATCAGCAACAGCCGTGCAATACATTAATGGCCAAGGTACGCACTTGCTCTACGCCCCACAGCTATCTGATACCTGGTTCCGCAGTGACGAGAGGAGACATTTTGACGACAAGCTGATGGCATTGGAAGAGTTGAAATTTTCCATTGACATGGCCATCCATCCGGACTCCGGATTGACCCACGGTTGTTTCATGGATCTACACCAGCGACACGATGACATGTACGTCGCTATAGAACGAGCGTTTTCCCCTGGTGTGATACTACTGTACTGCGACACTCTTCGGCAAGGAAACAGCAACGAGAATGTTGGGTTGCTGTGGTTTTACGGTAAGGTCTAGTTCTTGTTTCGTCCATCAAAAAGTTGTTGAGGTCAAATTTTCTCACGCCAAAGAAATGAGTGTCCAAAGATTCAGTTACATTTGAAGCAAGTTAGGATAACGTCCAGGACATAATCACGCCATTCCCTTATGGCCACTTGTCCAGACTCTTCTGGACAAAGTCCTTCCAAGAAGTGGTTTTGTCATCACCAAGCATCTCCAAGCTAGGCTTCAAATCAGTACCGGCATAATATCCCGGGTTCTGAAGCAGTAACATATTCTCCAGAAGCTCCTGTGATACGGGGGCAGGGAGGAAGCTTTTGAATACGTCGTGGGGAACTTCAGAATAGGAGACCTTCTTGCCAGTGACTTGCGCAAATTCGGAAATGATCCTCTCAGGAGTGTAGTATCCTGTTGTAGCGAGAATACGTGTTGAAACTGTGTCGGGGAAATGTTTCACCGCCGCTTTCACAAAGATGCCTGTGTCGGCAGCAGGATCGAAAAGGGGGATTTGCGCCTCGCTGGCCTTAACTCCGTCCGGCATAGCCCAATGGTATGAGCCATCTTCCTGTTTTCTGAAAAAGTTATAGAAGCCGCTCATGAAAAGCCCAGGCAGAACAAACGTAGCAGGAATGCCACTCTTGCGGATATACTCTTCGATTCGGGCCTTTCCATCAAAGTGTGAAACGTGGGGTAGTCGACCATTTGAGGCGTTGGAAACGTTGATCAGAGAGGAGAAGATAATATGTTTCACTCCTGCGGCTTTGCTTGCATCCGTAACGGCTTTCCCTTGGGCAACCTCCACATCAGCGGACATGGATTCCCAGAAGTTGGTTACAAAAAAGACGGTATGGGCGTTTTCGACGGCCGGAGCAGCTGTCGCGGGTGATGACATGTCGGCCTGAAGGCCGTTACGTTAGTAGGCTATTGGTACAATTTGCAAGAAGATTATTACCGTCACCATTTCGACGCCCTTTGCAGTGAGAGCCTGAGCGGCTGGCTTGGACGGATCGCGAGTTACACCACGGAGTTTGAATTGCTTGGAGAGGACGGGGTCGGCGAGGATGGCTTTGATGACGGAGCCGCCCTGATTGCCTGTGGCACCAAAGACCGTGAAGATTTTAGACATTGTGGTTGATGTGAAATCGAGAGGTTGTAGATTCGTTGCAGGGTGCAGAGGTAAAAAGGATCCTGAGATTTTGCTAGAGCTTTCTTCAGATCACTCCCATTAAATTACACTTGGAGGAAAGATGGATAAAAACCACAGAAACAACGCACAGGGAATAATGTAGTCCATCCTTGTTAGATGTTGTTCATTTGCTTAGAGTTCCGCAAACCCTTGCATCATGCTGACAGCTGCTGAGATCAGTAATTAGTAATGATTACTAACGTGCGTTTGCTTAAATTTACAGTTGCGATGTAAACCTCACAACGGATGCTTCGAGCCTAGTTAAACCGTGTGTGGGGCTTAAAGCCGAAACGCGATCGGGGGTTAGGGTAGCCGGTATGGGGGTGGGTCCTGGTATTGAACTAAGGCCCACGCATATTAATAGCAAGTGACCCAATTTGTAACAAGCCTGTATTTGGTGGAGTAAACGCCGACGTTTTACGTCTAACGCCTAACCCCGAAAAGAGGTAATCATCGCCGTTGACAAGGATATTCCCACCTCAACGCTGCGAAAAGACGTACGATGTAGGTGCATCACGATTAGGTCTGCGTAGGTCAGGCAATGGCTTCCTTTTTTTGCTGCCGCCGCGCCGCCGCGTAAAGCTACGTTTGGTGTCAACATACAGCGGACTCCGTGTCGGAAACTACATAGTAGGATAGTTATATTAACAGAAGAATTCAATGTAATCTAAGTACAAAAGGATTCTTAAAACCTAAGTCTTAGACTAAATTAGTTAAACTAAATATCCTATCTAATAAAAGGAACATACTCTCAAGCTATTATAATTAATTTGTAAGGCGGAGAATGTAAAAATGGGAATAACTTTATGATAGAAGCCATATCATGTGGGCTGTTTTACCTTAGGCTTAATTAGTTACTACCTAAATGATACTACAGTTTAAATATATAAATAGATATCATTTATATACTGACTTTTATGAAGATAGTAAATAGTGACTCTACTTGTAAGGCTGGGGTTTTGTAGGTCTTACTACGCACTGTAGTACTGTACGCTGGCTAGGACGCGCTCACTAGTACGGAGACCTTGAGAAGTTAGAAAGGACGATTAAGCAATTATTCTCTAAGAATCTGTTACACACTATTGCTCCCTGATCATATACTTTTGATATCGAGTTCTCACAGTAATTGGTTGTAACGATATGGGTGAACGATAGTTCGATTGGGGGTACGTGCTACAGAACACTGCTTGGCCGATTGCTATGAGAACTCGATATCAAGAATAAAGAGTTAGAAGAGTAATCGTAGGGAATAGATTTGTACGAGAATAATCGCTTGATCTCTTTTCAGCTTCTCGGGAATCTACCTCTTCTTATATATGTGCAATCTGGTGCCTAACCGGCACCCTACAATAGGGTTATCTTGATCACGAGTTTGCCGCTCAACGTAGGGCTTCCAGGCTTCCCTGCTTCTACCTTAAATCACTAGCATCAACCTACCGCGCAATCAGATTGGTCCTTGCGATCTCGCGATGGAATCATCCTTTACATTGGTGCGGCAAGTGTTCTATAGCACATACTCACAATCCAACTATCGTTCACCCACACGGTTACATCCATAGTATCCTAAGATATCTTAGGAGCTTTTAAAAAGTACTGTAGAAGTATTTATTTAGATATAATTTCTTATCTCTTTAAATTATTTATAGATATTTTAGAAGCACTTTCATAGTAGTTATCTTAAAGACTTTATTTATCTATTTTAATATATAGATTGTATACACTAGTACTTTAGTATAAAACTCTATTCTAATGTCCTGAGCTTGGACAGTACGTATCAACTATACGCTCCTGACCTGTCATGTGACGGCTTGCTTGGTCATGTCGGTGATTGCCATTACCAAAGACGGACGAGAGGGGCTTCCACCACACACAAACACCCTACTCGCTTCTATCAAGCCACCTCGACGCCTGATTAGCTCAGTGAGCTGTCGACATACGAGATAATCGACATAATCGCGGTTTTCTCGACAAAGGATGGGTGGTATCGCATGGGAAAAGCGTTGTTAATAATTTCGGACGGTATATGTGCACTGGATTCGGGGAGCCTTAAAACTAGAAGTAGCATTTGTCTAACGTCCGTCTGGAGCTAGTTATTCTGCACCATGGACGTTTCGATGCCTGAGGATCCTGTACAGCCTGGAAACAATACTCATAAGAAAAGGAGGAGAGTTGTTGTTTCCTGTATAGAATGCCATAGGAGGAAGCAAAAGGTAGGAGATCGTCGCGATCTCATTTCCTCACCTGTTGGCAGGGTCATTTGATTCCATTCCTGCCTTCGCTCTCTTGACGCTGACACATTTACACCGAGCCTAGTGCGACCGCGACCTTCCCTGTGCCAATTGCCGCTCCCGACGTCGCGAATTATTTTGTTCCTACAATCACGATGCCCATACTTCCAACACCACCAACAAGGCGGGCAAAAGATCATCGTCTACGCCTACCCGCCCGGTCTTATTGCCCTCAACGCCACTCAAAGTGGCGGAACCCCTCTCCACGGTCGCTGCAACCTGGGGGTACAGTCAAACTGGTGCCTCGACAATCTCTTGTCTGAAAAAAGTTGAAATGGTCTCCTCATCCGAAGACCAATCCTCTATCTCAGGTACATCGTCAACATATGCAACCCACGCAGAGTCCCTTGGGATTCTCAATAAGTACAAAGATCTCATCCGCCAACTACCTGCCAAGGTTTTCATTGATAAGCTTGTCGCTATATTCATGCGCGAGTTCAACTGGCAGTATTACGTTGTCGACCCAGACGTTTTCTACACACAGCTCCGTGAATGGAATAGCCTTCCGTTTAGTATCTATTCCACAGAAGGCTGGCACAGAACATCACCAGACTTGAGGGTGTTTCCCGCGGTGCTGTTTCACATGGTTGCTACCGCGCTGCTGCTTCTGTCGGACGAGGAGGAAACGGAGTTCGCTACGTTAAAGTATGCGGCCACCATGACATTTGAAGACTTGGCGCGTGATTTTAGTGCTAGCGGGGCAGATATTGTGGGATTGTTTGGAAAGAAAGTCTTGAGTTTTACGACTGTTCAGGCAGAGTTTTTGAGGGCTTCATTTTTGAAGTATACAGCTAATGTGGCTGAGTCGGTAAGCTTTTTTCTTTGGACGAGTCCATAGGTCAGCTGACAGACTTTGGCAGTGGCACATGATCGGAATAGCTATTAGAGACGCCCAAGAATTAGGCATGCATCGTGATAATTTCGACTCTAACCCAATAGGAAAGAGTTTGGAGGAAGTCCTTGAAAATCAGTGGCTTATTGAGAGACGACGCAAAGTATACATGGTACTTGCAACATGGTATGTACCCAACTCTTATCGTGCCTCGAAAACGCCAACTTACAGTCCAGGGACATCCATATGAGTTTGATTTTAGGCCGCCCCGGTACCGTCGACTGGCGACACGGCTCTCCATCTCTCCCAACGGACGCCCCAGCGCCTTCAAATCGATCTAAAACTCCTATATTCCCTCGCAACCCAGAAAAAGACCCACCTACTCCTCTCACTCGTTTTCTGTGGTTATATGAAATTTCGTCTCCCTTGAAAGATATGCAAGATCTCGAACAAGACGGCCCCTATCCCAAAGATTTCTCCAAAATTGATAGGCTCCATCAAAAGATCATGAGTCTCCATGATTCAACGCCAGGCATATTCAGGCTGGAAAATCCTGATACAAGGTGGGATGACCACCCGGATGTGGCGCATTGGATACAAGAGACACGGCTCTACTTTCAAATGTTCCACGACTTCAGCATCATGGCGTTGCATAGATCATACGTATTTCATCGAAAGGAGAGCAGAGCAGAGGCGTTACGAGCTTGTTTGGCAGTTCTAGACATGCAGAAGTTGATGTTCGAGGAGCTGTCTTCTAGCTCTTGGAGGAAGTAAGTTTATGCACTGCCATGGATATTCGAAATGAAGTTATTAACGAGTACTAGTTTCATGCTCTTTTTCGGAACTTTCGATGCAATTGTCCTCATTGCATCCATATACATCGTCTTCCCCCACGATCACCCAGACCTTCGACACCTATCAGTACAGCATATCCACTGGGCAATAGAGCGATTTGCAGTCCTGCAAGCCCGAAATCCACTCGCCAGATCCGCCCAAGCTGTTCTCCGCGCCATTTTTGACAAAGTTACAAGGACGCTCTCACAGTCCATGTCCCCTCCTACAACTTCTGAGGCGTTTCATACTACAACGGAGACTCCAGAGACTCTACATACCCATATATCTGGTGGGCAGGAATTGAACTCGATCGTCGGTCAAATAAATAATGGATATGAGAGCGAAACTATTGGCACTACCGCAGTAAACATGCCTACAGAAACACAGGTATCGCCTAGTTCATGGCCTTTGGCTCAGCATGGTCTTTCAAATATCATGTCCACGTTTGCTACATCTGATTTGATATTTAATGATCTAACAGCAGTGCAAGGTTGGAGCAATATGACAGAGGCAGCGGATACTGGTGTAGAAGGAGGGGCCGGAAGCTCGCATTGGCAGTTTGGGGGCAATATTGGAGAAGACACACTTTGGCAGATGCTGAATCAGATCCAGCCGGAATAGGGAATTGGTTGCGTGACATGTTAAGAAGCATCTGGTCGACGCAAAATTCTGATATACAGTAGCATATACTGAAATTGCATTTAAGTATGCCTTCGGATATAAGAGGTACCTTGCAATGAAGACACGACAGCCTCAACCGCACACCACTAGGATAGGACGCTCGCTGACTCAAAGCTCTACTTCGACGCCGCAGTAGAGAACTTGGCTTGCAAGTAACATCCCTTTGACTTAGGCATGTGTCTGTTAAACCAATCAATCATTTTGTCTGGGTTTTCAGGAAAAAAGTTGTAGCCGTCCCAGCGCCGGGTGCTATTTTCGATCCAGAACAGTTCCTTGTCTGCGACAGGAATATTGTCGAAGATGGCCTGCACGTCGACAGCTTTGGTCAGTGCGTCGTCGCGCACCTGTAAAATGAAGGTAGGCACGTGGCAGTGCTTGGTGTACTTTAACGGCGACAGCTGGTCGAGTGTGAAGCTGGTCCTTAGCTGAATTCCTCGATCGACGACGTCAATCTTGTCTGCTGCCCCCATCATCTCGAGGTTGCGCTCGACCATGAAGCGCGGGGAGATGGGTTGCAACGCGACCAGCGAGCGAACGCCTTTGAACAGCTCTGGGTGCTTGGCCATGGCGACAAAGGTGGCGTTAGCACCCATACAGCGGCTCAGCAGTCCGATTACCATGTCCCTGGTATCAGGGCGAGACTTGACATACTGCAACGACCCGACCACATCACGGGATTCGAACAGGCCCCATGTGAAGATATCACCGTTGGCAACGCCGCTGTGGCCATGATTCCGCAAGTCGTACGTCAGCACATTGTAGCCAGCCTGATGTAGGTTTTTGTAGTCCCGCATGAAGTTGACCTCGACGTCATTTCCTGGAACAAATCTCCAGGGGTCCAAGTGCGAAGGGAAGCCGTAGCGGTTCATGGGCATCGGATGGTTGGCGATGATCAAGTTGTTAGAGCCTGGACAAGGGATCCACCAAGCCTCCAGCGGAGTACCATCTGAGGACGGGAAAGTAACGTCCTCATACTCCAGCCCGTACTCATCAGGCGTATGGAGGATCGGGCAGCGCACCGGGCTGGTGAGGCCCCTGGCCAGATCGAGGAGCATTGAATCTGCCATGGCAATCGTTCTCCTGCTTTTCTGATTCTCGTGAGGGAGCTGAGAAAGTAGGTAAGATTCTTCAGGACCGAGAGACAATTAATGGACTTTGTCAGAGCAATTCTCGTTGGATTGAGAAAGTTGCTTGGTTTTGGTTTTTGGAGCAGGCATGATGCCCAGTTGCAGACATACACCTCTTTAAACTTTTGGATATCAACTTACTGGAGATGACGGTATTAGGATGGACAAGAAACTTTGTTTTCGGCGTCTGGAGCATTTCGGAGATTAGCATTTCGGAGTTTAACGAACACGTTCGCCGCAGCAAGGTGATATCCGCTTGCAGGGCATCCAGTACATGCTCAACCTAGTCGGGGATATACACGAAAAGTCATGGCTCCGTGCAGTCGCAAGTGTCTATATAGTAGTAAGTCTTTAGTTAACTAGCGTATGTAATGACCGGGTTGAACGATAGTTCTGATATGTGGTTATAGGCTACAGTACACTTGTCGAAGCAGGAATTAGGGTAATTCACTACGTAGGATATACTGTTGGTTATATGAGTGTTGGAAGTTGGCATCTTCCCCAGCGCTGAGACCTAACGCTTAATTCCCTGGTCGGACCTACACATGGTACACGGGGAAAGCGGTATGCAGTTATCACGACGTGGTAGTTGTCATTTGAGATTCAGCGGTCGTTTCATTTCGATTATCAGAGCATACGTATATGTAGTTATATTTTTGCAAATTCCATAGAGCATTTGATACTAAAATTTAGGACCAATATCAGGGTAATACTGGTACGTAGGCAGACCAATCCAACGCCGATGATTGGATTGGCGTCGCTAAAGATAAGACTAGCAAGGATGGATTGAGGCGCTACGTAGATTGTATTTGCTTTTTTCTTCTCTTCACCTCTTATATCATGCCTCCTCCATTTCACTTCTACCTGAGAAGATTGTGAGGTCTTGATTTCACCGAGAACTATAGATCCAATAACATATCCTATGTATTGCCTATGTACCAACTAACAACACAAAACAAAACCAGAGCAGGATTATACAATCACTTCCAATACAAACAGACGATTATCAACTGAAAAAAGAAACGGAAAACATGCCCAGGATAACAAGATGGGTGAGGAAACCAGAAGAGAAACCCTTTTGAGCAGCTAAGTACGCCGATACGCCTTGACGGGGAGGGTATTCCAAGCGAGACAAACAGGAAGAAAAAGAGGATATAAGAAAGGGAATTGCGCAAGACGTGGGAATGGGAAATGGATATCATCTTGGATGTCGATAGTCGTGATGTCGCATGGAGATAGACGGTGCAACGACTCCAACGCATCGACTCCGAAACTCGAGCAACGAAAGACTCTAATTAGTCTTTCCACCAGGAACCTCCTTGGGTCGCTCCTGGCTCGGCAATCGCTCTGGCTGAGGGTCGGCGGCGGTATGTTTCGCTTTCTGCTCTTCGACTGTAGGGATGACTGCATTCGCGACGCCACCTTTTATCATTGTCAGTCCTCTATACTCTCCATATCTGCTCCAACCGCAAACTTCAGTTGTTAAGGGAGGGGAAGGGAGGGGCGTACCGCGACCAGTGAACTGCACACTCTCCTCCGACCGTTTGGGCGGCTTCTCAACATCCTGGCTTCCGCGCGCCAGCTCTGGACGGTCCTTGTCGTTGTACATCATGTTGCCTGTGCCGCCGCGACCGGTTGTGAAGAAGTCTTGTTTGATGGTGGGGGTGACCAGGTCGGCGGCTGTGGTTGCTTTGCCGTTGGTGTGGATGTTTCCTTTGAAGGGCAAGATATGTCAGTCACTGCATGGTCATACTGACAAGGAGGAGAAGACAGCAGGGGAAATGCGTATAGGTATGGGTATAGGGTGGCCTTACCAGCGCCTCCCCGGCCGTGCGACACGGCGCGACCCGATGACATAGTGGATTCGGACGAGGGATATGCGATGCGACCGAGAGCTCTGAGATATGAAGCGAAGAACAACGAGCAGGGAAAACACTCGACAGGCGAAAGAAGAATGTACAGAGTAAGGAGTAAAGTGGAATGAAGTGACTGAGTTGACAATGGAGAGTCCACAAGGTAGGCGTGACTCTCGAACCTAGGCAATTACGTACGAGCAATAGAATTTTTTGCCTGGGGCCGCCGCCGCCAAACTCTCGCTGGACCCTAACTACTTTTCTAGTATACTCTGTATGGTTTGGTACACGAGATGAGATAGACAGGGGCTGTTACGTGCTATGTTGTCATATTAACTGGATCTCTTTCTAACTGGCCAATAGATGGGTTGTGGTGGTACTCAGTGCTATCGAGTGGCAGATATTGCCCCTCCATTACCCTAACCCTTATTCGCGGTTCGTTAATAGTATGAGCTTAATATTCAACCAATCTCAGTATAGATCAAGGATAATGACATTCTTATAAATCGCGCAAACCCGAAATCGTTTCTCTGATGTTCATCATTTATCGTAAAATAACTCAAATACCTAACCTAGAAATTCACCATGGGCCAAGGCCATCCACGGCAAATCCTCTTCCCAACACCGCTGCATCAGTTTGCGTGCGTTTTTGAACTGGATCGTTGTTAGCAGGTGTCGACACACCGATAGGGGGAGGGAAAGGTACCTGTTTGAGTCCCTCTGTCTCAAAATTCATCACTCTCGTCATAATATCTAATCGTTGCTGAGGATCCCTACTTTCGCAACCCGCCGTAAACAGCGGAAAGAGAACAGAGCATTCCGTCGAACTGCCAGAACGGATCCTGGCAATAGCACCGCAGAGACTGTCGACCGCTTCGTGAATCTCTGCTGAGTAGCCTGTATTCCCCAACACACGGCGATGGGTGTGAAGGACAACAGACCAGTGAAATGCCATATCGATTGCTATCATCTCGTTGTCCTCCAACTCGGTATGATGGGTTCCCGGTACATAACCGCGCTGTCTGGTTCGGCGCATATCCTCCAAAAGAGATTGACCAGCCTGAACCACGTAACGAGATGGGGTCCAATCTGTCAAGAAATTGCCAACCCCGTCAAAGCGCTCGTTGTCACAACGATGCGTCAAATGCGCCAGACGTGCCAAGTGAGCCCCCGTCGGACGCGTGTGCCCGGAAAAGCAGTCAACTCGGTAGTGCTCGTCGTTATCTTCATCCTCATGATATGGATTGTCAGAATGTTCATGGCTCGCTCCTATTGGCCAGTGGCTGGAATCCAATACGGGAGCGCCGCTGTATCGACAGGACAGACTTCCGATGACGTCTAGATAGCAGAACCATTGCCCAAGGAACCAGGCTACTTTGTTATCCGGTTGGCAGTGAAGATGAATACCGCGAGCAATAAAAAGATCCCTGGCGAGTTTGAGGTGAGTCTGCCAAGGAATTGGTACTTCGAAAGTGCTTGGAGACACAATTTTTAATGACACAAGCATGATTGCAGTTGCGAGATGACTATCAGTCACGTTGCCGTCCGGCGCGTTCAGGGCGTGCCGTAGGGTAGGAAAGACATCCCTGACCCAATGCGCAATTCGGTTGGAAGGTTCTGGATGACGCAGAAAGCGGGCTCGATGGCTTGCCGAGTACGCCAACATAAGGTTGAGAAGGTTTGGATCGGTAATAGCCACTATGAAAGTCAGTTGAGATCAGGTTGATCAAAGAGATCACAACTCACTCGCAGGTAGAATATTCAACAACCCATTCCGATCACAGTCATGAGGAACCAATATTCGTGCTGTGTGGTCGATGAAGTGATGGAAGTACAGCAGATTCATTGGATTCTCCAGCAACGTTGATGGCAACGGGGTCATCCTTCGGGGGATTTTGACACGAACAGGGGTTATGTAGTAACCACCACCCGTAGTGAATGACGACCTTCGCCGAACGTGAATAGAACCACTGGGCGTGGGCTCTGATGCAGGGCTTATAGGGTCTTCGTCAATCACTTCATCGGATGGATTGATCGGAGCAATGGCTTCTGCGTCATTGTTCTTGGGCAGATCATAATCCGGAGTACCGCAGTCATATCCATAGAATATTTCGTGGCCTGTGACTATAGGTTGACGTCTGTCCGGTGACTCAAAAGTGTTATCGCCGCCGCGAGACAAGAAGCCTACTGACATCCGACCGGCATCCTGATCGAGTGACGTTTGCCGGTGAAACTTACGATTGCCTAAATGATCGCCTTGGTGACGCTTAGCATTGTGGATTCCTTGTTCAGTCGCCAATCCATCTGCCGATGTATCGCGGAGAAAGGAGACTGGTTGAGAGACAGCATTGCTTTCGAATCCGTATGGAAGAGTGGTAAACCCTAACCCAACAGAATCCGGTGCTACAAATGGTTGTGAATAAGGTCGAAAATTCTCGTGTACTGTCGTAGATGGTATAAATGTAACCTCCGCAGAAAGCTCCTGCTGCGCAGCTACGAGTTGGTGATCCTCGGGTCCTGTAGGCGACTGGGCAGGAAGGGATGGGGTTGATCCGGAGGGAATCCATGTATTGCCAGTACTATTTGTATAGGGGCTTGAAGCTGCAGACCACTCATCCCTTATGCCCAGGGGCAAATCGACTGGAGATGCCAACTCCGGTCCGGAGACTAGACCGGACGGCTGTGGGTTTGTCGCGAACGAGATAAACCCTGAAGTCGAGGTTGGGGTCGACGACTCGGATGCCTTCCTCTTGGTGCGACCTTCCCAATTCAGGCGAATGCTATAGTCGCACGTGTCCCCCTGACGCAGGCAGTTCGCGCAAGATGGTTTTTCCTCGGTGCTTCTAGATATTAGTTCACTGGGTGTAGACTAGAAATTGAATGAATGGGTGCCTTGTACGTCACATACCATTTGATCTTACGTCTTTTACAAGGCCTAGGTCCGTTAGCTCTCCTATTACTCGCACGACTTCCCCAGAGATTATATATCTTACCAGCATCCATGTCGACTTCTGGGCTTAGGTGCAGGCGCGCCCGGTCGTTTCGGTCTCGGCATTATGACTAAGCGTCCAGTCGACGAAGATGGTTATGGGAATGGAATCTAGAACTGTACTCGAATACGCAGCCATCAAGCCTTGGTTGTTCGGGTCTAGCGTCTCTGACAAACTATCAAAGTATTTTTCTGTAGAGGCTCCTAGGATGATAGGGGCTTTCATCGACGGGGTGATGTCTATGTTCCTATTCATCGATGTACACGATTGGCCGGATTCGCCGGTTGCGATGGTGGGCAAGAGCAAGAGGCTGAATGCTAATCTGGGGACTTCAATTGTGCGTGCTGCAACGTGCCACGAGAGGTTTCTCGCAGCAGACAGATTGCTATGGCTATCCCGAGCTGGATTGATTGAGCTGATCCGACGTTCTTTCTTGTGGTCTGGGTGTCTGTCTGGACGACTTTTCTCTTCTGGAAGCAGAGCGGAGACTCGAGAACGGGGCGGCACCGGAATAACTCTTACCCCGGATGACTAAGTGGGCCGTCAAAGCGTGTTTATCCTATTCGGGACTAGTCACATCGGGATTCGAGCAGCGACCGTGTTCTGCACGCCGATTGGTCAGATTCCACGGGGACTCCGAATAAGCATCAACGACGATGACGTGGGAACTCCGCGGTCTTTCTTGGCCAGCTTTTATATGCGACTGCCTTCCTTCCTTGTCTGTTGCACGACCGAGCTTTCCGACGTTGAGGTTATACAAAATGTCAGTTTCCAAGACTTCCGAGTTTCTTCTGAGGCAACATCCGCTCCAGCGACTTCCTAGTCCTGATCGAGGAACGTCTGCTCTAGTCCATGTAAGGATCCCCCGTCAACCGCGCCGAGCAAACCCATGGCTAACGACAACTCTAGTTGCTTGGACTAGCCAGTTTCCTCTCTTCTTTCAAATTGTAGGTTCATCTTTCCGCAAACAAAAATCAGAGGTCTGGACTAACTTTCCGCGAGTCTCATTGAGAATCCAAACCATGCGTGAGTGCGAGAATCTGAACAGCTCCCCGAATTCGTTCTGACTATATGCTTGAAGCTCCGAGGGTTTTGGCTGGCACTTTGTCTTTTTGACGATTATTGGTCTTGCATTGTCGACATGCACGTTCACCGCCGGTCTGTTAGCAGACGTAACTCTTTCGCGCCGACTCTTTTTGGTGAAGAATATACTGTCGGTATGCAGTGCGCCATTGGAGGTCCTGATCAGCGTATTATATTGGGGAATTCGATCCGTAAGTCACCGCTCCTGGATTCACCCATTTTACGGCGGGATACTTACTGCTCGATTAGATTGACCCTCATCTGGTGGTCCCGCCTGACGAACTGAAAATTCCATTCCATGTTGGTGAGTACTCATTCTCCTCGATCTTCATGCTGCGAATTCAAAACTAAGCTGTACAGACCTAGGCTTCCACCTCGTCCCCAGCGTCGTGATGCTCGTCGACATCCTGTTTCTCTCCCCGCCTTGGACAATTACCGCCCTTCCATCGATGGCTCTATCAAGTTGCATCGCCTTTGGATATTGGTTTTGGATTGAAAAATGCTATTCTGTCAATGGATGGTGAGTAGGCTGAATTACCATATAGCATGAGCCTTTGGGCTAACGGAATCATGGAATAGGTACCCTTATCCGCTTTTCGAAATACTCGATATGAAAGGACGTATTGCGCTCTTCACGGTTAGCGCTTTCCTGATGGCTCTCAATACGATAACATTGAAATGGCTCTATGGCCGTATCAATGGACTGGGTAGATCGGAATATCCACAGGCACGACCGGGGCACGTCAAGAAGCCTGATTTTCACAACTGAAGGGTTGTATGGGATGGCGGTATGGTCAACAAGACAAGAAGGATGTCAGACGCTTATAATTTTACGCGAAAAGAGCGTATTCCTGGCTCTCAATCAGATCCTAAGCACATACTCGGCATGTGCTTTCGCATTACCACTAGATCACCGCCCAAAAGTCCTAGATACTTTCGCCAACATGTCTATAATGAGCAAACGCAGAAACGAAAATGTTAGAATATGAAATAAAACATATCATTTATACAAAATCGATGCCATTGTAGGACTCCATATACTTTGCCTAGAACTGACCAATCAATCAAAATGGATTTATGATTACATAATCTCGAAAAGTGGGTCTACATCAAAGCTGTTCCGCCTTCCTCATGAAGCTTTTACCACCTAACACTCGCTATCCACACGGCATCAACCGACAATACTCTTTGCTGCGACATAACTATCAACTCAATTCAGCACGATGCATGCCTCGGTTGCCAGCGCTCCCATCCGCAGTGTCATGCTGTCGGGAGGCTCTCGCTTTTCCTGCTGCTTCACCCCGTTCCATTTAACCGGATCATCAACCGCGGCCACGCCTCCACAGGGCTTCAAGCGAAGCGTTAACCAATTCTCGACGAAATGCTCCGCATCAACGCAGAAGCCTTCAATCAGCAGCTTTGCGCGAACTACAACGCGAATGTCATTCAACAAGGAGACGAAACCCACAACAAACTCACAATTCATCATCACATCTCTCAGACGCAACTTTAGCAGTTCTGCTGGTCTTCGCGCGATACCACCTCCATCGTCTAAGACTGGCAGTGCGGCTTTACTCGATTGGAACACATTCTTCAAATTGCGTGCCTCCCGCCGACGCTATTCACTCATTTCCTCCGTTCTGGCATCCATCGCTAGCACAGCCGTTGGTGTCCAGGTGCTCTCCGCCCAGGACTTTGACACACTCGGCGCACAAGTCATGGGTCTAGATCCTTTCATTGTGCTTGGTCTTGCCACAGCTGCCTGTGGTGCGTTGGGATGGCTCATTGGTCCGATTTTGGGGAATACGGTTTGGGGTCTTGTGCATAGACAGTATCGGGGTGGTATTGCTATTGTAAGTTTTTTATCCCAAGCCTTTTCTTCATAGTAGTGATGGCCCATGCTGACAGCTCGATGTTTAGAAAGAGAAAGAATTCTTCAACCGCATCAAGCGCTTCCGTGTTGATCCCTCCGCTAACTCGATTGCGAACCCTGTTCCGGATTACTATGGCGAGAAGATTGGCAGTGTGCAGGGCTATCGTCAGTGGTTGAAAGATCAGCGGGCTTACAATAGGAAGAAGTCAAGGCACATTATCTAATGTGTGTAGCTCGGAAAACGTGCGATGGAAGAGGAAAAGGGGATTTGTTCATAGTAAGCGGGGTCCTTTAAAGTGGCTTGTATTTTTATATTACGTCTGTCTGCATTTCAGCTTTTCAGTTGTTGTTTTTTCACTGCTGTCTCGGTTCATGTTAGGTAGCAGCAGGTTCAGAAATTTATCAATAGTCATCACCGATCTTTATTACTTCGCCATCCTATATCGAATCCCGTCCTACTGAACAAGGGTCCTCATGAAACATGTCAGAGAGAATGGACCTAACTACATGATCAAAACATTCTATATACAGTCTACTCCATCTGCTTCTTTATGAAAGCAGCAACCTAAGGTCACTCAGAACAACCAACCACGGCGTATGCCCCGTCTTCATCTTCTCTGTCTCAATAATCGCGCCCTGAGACCGCCAGCGCTTTGTCAACTATCAACTCCTGCACAAACAGTGGGATTTGCGTGGTTATCCTCGCAGAGGAAGTACGAGCATGGAATCTCGAGATATGATGCACTGGTCGCGGGCGAATTTTTGGTTGCCCATGCATGTGGACGGAGTTGTTTGGACCCATTGTTTGCTGTCGGGGACATCATGGACGAAGAGTGTGTAAGAGTCGTGGGCTGTTACAGTGCCAGTGGCTTCCTGTTCTCACTGTCAGTAAATCTGCAGGATAAAACCAGCACAACGAGGGAAGAGAGATTACAAAAATCGCGAATATACCACTCCGGCGCCTGCCCCCAAAAGCCTGAATCAAACTCTGCCCTACATCCGGTATAAAAGCAGATATGAAAATCAATTTAGCCACGCCGCCTGCTTGACCGGATTTCTGACGATGAGTACGACTCAGGCCGTCCAGAGCACCGCTGACTGCCAGGTGGTAATTGAGACCAACTGCACCAGTGGTTAGGGCTAGGGCTAGGTTAGGGCGAAGCACTAGCCATAACCACCCGCCAGGGACCCCCTTCCATTCAGGGCCCACGCGCGAAGTGGGATGGAGAGATTGATACGAGACCGATGTTTCAGTTGATGGGCCTACAATTGATTCTAGAGAGGTTTTCGATGTACGTGATTCTCACTGAGGAGAAGTAGAAGGAACCGAGATGGGACAGACCACCAGTTGACATTATGGTGGAAGTTATTGAACGCTTGAGAAGGGTAGTACGTAGTGGCATTGACATCTCAAACTTGACACAAATGGTCTGCAGCGTACCATACGCAAAAGCAAGTTACATATTAGCTGCCATATCATAGTTCAATCTAGTTCCTGCCCAGTCCAAGCTCTTGTATGAAGATATCAGCCGCCTTTTCGCCTACAGCTAAAGCCGTATTATTTGTATTTGCCGCAACGTTATGCGGCATAATACTCAGGTCAGCGATTCTGAGCCCCTCGACGCCGTGCACTCTCAGGTTTGCATCCACAACGCCCCTATTCTGCAAGGGTGCCATCTTACAAGTGCCTGCAGAATGCCAAGTGGTCTCGACATTCTGACGCAACCACTTTTCCAGTATGAGATCGTCCTCAAGACTATACTCGATGTTCTTGACATCTACAAGTGGAGCATCTGTTTCATTGCATACTGCTTGAGACGAGGCTGGAAATGGAGGATGGCAGGAAGTAACTTCCCCTCGGTATGTGTGCATGCGGCGTGCAATCTCACGCTGTTTTTTGTAGGCCCACATATGCTGTTTGATATCGATGTTATCTGCGTCAGCGAAAAAGCCGGTTTCAAAGTCGAGTGGATCGCTTAGTTTAGGTCCCGTAATATGCAAATGGCCGCGAGAGTAAGGGTGTGCTGTGAAGACCGTAATACTGATATACTGCCCAGCTGGGATGCTAGAGGGATCACCGGGAAATCTGTCAAACATCGATTAACATCATTGACACTATTAATACTAGGTTACTTTCTTCGTCTTACCCATTGACCACGGACATGAGCACCGCCGGTTTATCTGGGATATTCTTGAAATCGAGATCCCAAGTCTTTTTGTAAGCCAACCCAAGTCCTTCTATATCTGCTTCTGATGGCCGCAGTTTACAGGTAATGTCCATGGAATTCCATCCCAAAATTGGATCATGGTTTTTGATGAGATCTTGGACATTACGGCGACCGCTAAAAATTGCATCGAGCGTTTCTTCAGGCTTCAAGCTAGATTTGTAGGGGTATAAAAGTAGTTGGTGATCCAAATATTCTTCTCCAACACCTGGCACTTCTGCCACGAGTGGTATGTCCGCTCGCTGGAGAATTTCCACGCTGCCCACACCGGATCTTTCTAGAACCGATGGAGTTCCGCAGGCACCGCAAGAAAGAATTACCAGCTTCCTGGCTTTGATTTGTGTAGTGGTAGACATGCTTGATCCGGGCTTGCAGCACTCGACTCCAATGGCTCTTTTATCGTCATCGAACAAGACACGCACGATCTTGGTCTCTAAAAGAACATGCAAATTTGGATGGTCTCCATCCTGCAGTCGAGGATGCAGATACTTGGAGGCTGCATCTTGTCGTTTCCCGTCCGGTGAGAGATAGCGCATTGCCCGCTGAACGCCATTATTGGCATCTAGGTTCTGCAAATCCTCGATCTCGGGCCAACCAAGCATCTCTGCTGCTACAATAAAATCATTTTCCGATGTGGTGCACCGAAAAGTTCCACTCGATACGTGGATTGGACCTTCATGACCATGTACATCTTTAGCTCCGGGCCCATGATATGTCTCCAGCTACACATTGATGCTTAGTTAGCGGAGGCGCTTGCTACCATTAACAGAGGAGGTGCACACCTTTCGAAGGTACGGCAGCATATCGTCAGCCGACCAACCAGGTGTATTCCATGAGTCGAAATCGGATCGTTGTGCACGGCTATACATCATCAAGTTCGTGGATGAGCCGCCGCCGAGGACACCTCCAGATGCAACAAGAAGTTCTCTATCCCCGAGTTGTTTCTCCTTGTTCGTCTTGTAGAATATGTTTGCTGTGCTGCTTGGCACCAGGTTCGCAGGGCAGAGAGCAGGCACAGTGATGGTAGGCATGTCATTGTTGCTCCCGCCCTCGACAACCAGAATGCACAAACCTGGGTCAGCCGTGGCGAGTCTTGCTGCTACAACGCATCCTGTAGTCCCTCCTATTGTAGAGCGACAGTTCAAGGTTATTCTATTACTTCAAAATCTTGCTGATGCTAGGAATCCATACCTCCCGCAATAATCACATCCACCTCACTGAGCCCATCAGGCAATACAGTGTAAATCCCCATTGCGACTTTTGAGTTTGCGTTATAGCCAGTTTAGAATGAAAAATGAAGTAATGACTTGATGAGGTTCATTTTTTTTTATCCAAGTTCTAGTGCTATCTTGCCAAGTCGCTTCAGCCTTTTCAGCCGTACGTAATAACAAAGAGGGGTCTTGTGTTCAAAGGTTACGTCGCCTGAAATTATGCCACGGCCACTACTTCTTTGTTCCTCAGCTGCCTCTAGGTGCTAACCAATAATCACTAGGAGAGGGAAAGAGAGTAAGGAACAAGGCCGCGAGAGCGTCATATTGCATGAGACTATACAGAGGCCTTTCTAGCACTTGTTGGCATTGTACCTCACTCTCCATGTAAATAATCATCTTATCTACCTTATGGCCCACTTACTAGATTTTATCGTAGTAGAGCAGTGTGCGCATATAATTATCATTCAGCTGGAGACTCTCATAACAATTTATAACCAATGACTTTAGAACATAGAAGACTACACATAACTAGTGCGCATATAACACAGTGGAGATCAAGACCAACACAACGAGTCGGCAACTGATTCGACCAAACAAGCCCAGATTTCAGGAACGTGATAGGTCAACTCCGCAATATTCACTCAAGCTGAGCCTTTAGTCATGACTCAAGACAATTATCATGACTCTCACTCCAAACATCAGCTATTTGCTAGCCAAGACGCCCAACGCTGCAAGTAGTTGTTGCTAGAAGTGAGAAGCCAATTACATGGCCTGGTGTTAGGTATTGGGTAGATTGATTTGTTTAGCTCAAGGTTTTCTATAAACGACTACTAGAAGCGAGATAATCTAGTATTTAGGGCTTTAGACAAGTAGCAGGGATCTGGTTATATATCATATCAAATTTCAATGTTGCAAGATGTTTCAGGAATAATAATCAGATTGGGTGAGTGGCCAGCCTCTATGCAAAGGTAGGGTTACAACAGTTGAGCCCTAATTGCCAACCAGACTACATCCAGCTAAGAAATTATACATCCCCATCATGCGCCTTTTTTTAACAGAGAGTTAGTCCATTTGCGCCATCCAGTAATATCTAGAATAAATATTATTTAGATCGCCTATTAGCTGAAATTTCAAGGCAGCCAGTTACACGTCGAGCGAGGACGTGGATGGCGTCCCCTCAGCGTCCCAGCCCTCACCAAAGTTCACCTGAAAAGCACACGGATGGTCACTTATACTGGCCACCAGGTATAGCCTGCGGTAGATCGATTTGGTCTGGTACTCGCCTGGGTCAAGACAAACGTTAGCTAGGATAAATGTACAAAAGCAAGAGGGAGTAGCAAAGGCAAGAGGAGGTAGAGGCTGTTTACCAATTCGCTCGCCATTGACTGTGTAATAGACACATTCCGTTCTCCAAGATATGCCGCAGCCCACAATGTCTCCTTCCTCATAGAATCGACCGGTTCCTTTGGAGGACTCATCGCTGCCAGAAGACTCGAACGTACAGCCGTTATCGTTGTGGTAGCCCATAGAAAAGGGGTGCGATGACCATCCCGGGAAGCCGTGACTCAATGCCAGATTGCAGAATGAGAATATCCGAAATATTCACCCCCCTAGTAACGATGCAATCATCCGGATCGGCTCCGCGACGAAATCCGGGGAGAAGGCAGACCAGGGCAAGTTTCGCGCGGCGAATTACCTCTTCCCTGGACAGGACATACCCATTACTGGCGATAATAAAAACCAAAATGCCAGCGGCAGCTCTGTGGTGACATCGCTCGCTGCAGGCCTGGCCGGACTGATTCTCTGTACCCAACGTCTACTTCTATCTGACACGAGTTATAACCTCACGATGCCTTAGTGAGAGAAGCTTGAAGCATGGTCGCGAAAAGGACTAATCAATCAAGCTTTTAACGTTCTCGCGGGACACCCAACTGAGAAAATGTCCAAGGATCTCTATGTGGCACTGGGATCGCATTTTGACAAGGACCCGGTGACATTTGCGGAAGAAAGTGGCTTTGGAGGGCAATCAAAGGTTCTGGAAACTCTAATGACTAGCCTAATGCTGATGAATTGATGGGAAAAGGTTTCCCCTTTTCAAATTATGGATTTCCTGAATTGAATTTCCGAACCCCCGAGCATATGATAACATCATGGTCTGCTCGCTGGGCCCGGTCAGAATCGATTGTGTTTCTGTACGCCACTGTATATACATTACATGTAGGGTCCTTAGCCTAGTGTAAAGTAATATTGTAAACCCCTCCAGGCTGGGTACCAATCGCTCCTGAATACTTCTGCCCATTAACGCTGAAGGAGCTTCCGTTTGCCACACTTAGCGCAAGAGTGCTACCCAACTTAGACGTGATAGACGCAGATCCAAGAACACCGTTTGACCAATGGATGTCGACCTCAAAACCGCCGCGTGCAACAAGACCAGTAACACTACCTGTAGGGACTGCCGATGGAAGAGCGGGCAGAATATGAACGAGGCCGGCATGAGATTGGAGGAACAGTTCTGTAACACCAGCAGTGAAACCGAAATTTCCGTCGATTTGCATGGGTGGACCATCATTGCTGTTGAACAAGTTTGTTAGAGGGAAGGTTTGTAGAAAGGCTTGCACGTTGTTCCACGCCGAGCCGCCGTTAAAAAGACGCGCGTAGCAGGCAATCACCCAGGCGCGTGACCAGCCCGTCGAGCCACTACCGTGCTGCATACGATGGTCAAGCAGGATTCCGGCTGCGGTTGCTAGTGAGGAGGAGACGGTAGGAGTCATCTGTGATCCGGGGTAGAGGTCAAAGAGAGGTGAGAGATGACGCATGCCGGGATCTGTTTCGCTATATTCCTGACGCCACTCAAGGATCTGCCCATACGAGCCAATCTGTGGCCGTTTGATCTTGGAAAGGTAATTCTTTGCGTTGCTGCACTCGCTGGATGTCAACCCAAGGATCTGACAAGCTTCGATCACATCACTGAAAAGCTGGTAGAGTAGGGAGTTGTCCATCGTCGGCGAAAGATCAATACCTTCTGAGTGGCCTGCTGTACTCTCATTTGACGGGACTATGAAAGAGTTCTCAGGCGACAAGGATGGGCCGGTCGTGTAATAACCGTTCCATAGGAAAGTAAAACAAAAAGAGAAATCAGCAGCGCTCTGTAAGATCGGCCAAGCAGTCTCCTGAAGGAAAGTCTTATTTCCCGTGAATCGGTAATGCTCCATGAGATGGCTTGAGAGCCATAATCCACCCATTGGCCAAAGAGTGTATGGAGTTCCGTAGTCAACCGGTGCAGGGTCTCCCCAGAGATCAGTGTTGTGGTGCAAGACAAACCCGGGGCATCCATACATGGAAGAGGCTGCGAGCTGTCCTCGAGTTTTTGCCAGTGCAAGGAGGTCCCAGAAGGGCTTCGTGGTCTCTGCCAAGTTTGTCGTCTCTGCGTGCCAATAGTTCATCTCCAGATTGATGTTGATCGTATACTTGCTGCCCCATGCCGGGTTGAAGTCTTCATTCCATATTCCTTGGAGGTTAGCTGGTAATGAAAGAGGACCGGTATCTCTGGATGAAGCTACTAGTAAATGCCTGCCCATATTGTACATGAGTGTGACCAGCTGAACATCACCTCCAGGGTTGGTCTTGTAGTTCGACAATCGTTGATTTGTAGGTAGGTTGGCAGCTGAGCCACTAGAATTACCCAGATCAAGAGAAACGCGGCCGATTAAGGCTGTATTATCTGCAATAGCAGCTGTTCGCAATGCCTGGTAACCTTGACTAGTCGCACTGCTTAATCTTCTTGCCAATACTGCTTCGGCATCTGCTTCAGTGCTATACCGATAAGAAGTTTCGGCGTCGAAAAGAATGTCTACAGTCGTTGCTCCACGAACCATCAAGCTAGACCCAGAGGCAGAGACGGATCCTAGAATAAAATTGGTTTGGATTTCTAACATCAGGAATCGTACTTACCTCCAGAGAGGATAACTTGAGCCTCTGCGGTAAAGTAAGGGTCGGACCCTCCACTGTTTCCCCTCATGACGATTGAGTTGACTCCTCCGGATGTGGAAGCAGTGTTGCTGATAACGTTTTGTGATCGCGATAAGGAGATATTAATATTTAGTTGGCCAGCCTGGCCAGCCTGAAGCCGCATAGCTAAGACTCCGGTAGGATAATTGGCAACGATCTCTCGTCTATGTGACTGGTAAGTATAGAGTCGTTAGATTACAGGGTATCCTTACGTGTAGTTGACGCCATTGTAGATGTAACTACAGCCAGAGTTGCCTTGATAGGTATCAAGCCATCTGTTCAGTGAACCTTGGCTACTGTGACCGAAATCGAGACTGAGCTGGCCTAACGGCGTGTAATGTTGCGGCGAAGTTGGGTTTCCAGCCATATTTGGCAGAGCAACTTGGCCAGCTCCGGTGATGTTTCCTGACTCGAGCATAGAGCGAACATGTGACAAGACTGAACTGGCATTTGGGTTGAGACGGTTCAAGAAGGGCCCGCTCCAGATGGAGTTTTCATTCAAGGAAATCTTCTCTGTGGGAGTGCAATACATCAAGCCTCCCAACCGGCCATTGCCTACCGGCAAGGCAGAGTTGAAATCGGTGGCAGCAGAAGTATACCATGCGTATCGAGATCCGTCATATTGGCCGCTGACCAAAAGGGCCAGCGACAGAAAGGAAACGATGAAGCCTTGTAGGTCCATGATCGTAAATAGCATATTGGATGAAGTTCATGCTTTCCATTAGCAACTTTTAACGTAGGATCCATTGCTACATACATAGGTATGTATCCCGTATCCGGGATTATGAGAACATCATGATCTTCAATTGTTGAAGACACACCCCGCCCCCGCGGAATATTAAATCATCAGAATAAGTTACCTACCCCAGAAATCGGATAATTTTCAAACCTGGGGTTCACCTATTCATACACTTCAAATTTAGGCTAAGGAACATAAAAACATCCGGTAGAACTCCATAGCGGCAAAAACTGGATACTACCGTGGAGCTTCTTCATTCCAAAATAGGTGTTAATAACTATTAGTTTTCACTTTTAACATCTCTAATTACGCCACCTGTCGATCAAGTATTGAAACAAATGAATCATAGATTATCCACGAGTAGGGGAATACGGTTTTCGGCAGACGAGAAGAAGTAATTACCGAAATGAAACATGGTGCGTGTCGTCGGCCAACGATCACGCCTCAAGCCCTAAGTTTCACACTTTTCTAGATGAAACAAATGGCGAGTAGAAGACTGGAGGCTGGTGTGCACAGCTATATAACGGCCGTATTCCTAGATAGATTTCTATTATCATTCACCACAGAATAACATCACCTTCCACCATGAGAGTCCTTCCCACGCTGTGGCTCGCGGCCACCGCATTAGCCACTAACTTCAATCAGCCAGTCCTCTGGGAGGATCTGGCTGATCTAGACATCTTCCGCGTTAACGACACTTTTTACTACTCGGCATCAACCATGCATTATTCCCCTGGAGCTCCCATTTTACACTCTTATGATCTAGTAAACTGGGAGTTTATTGGCCATTCAGTCCCGAACCTCGACTGGGGTAACATCTACAACTTAGATGGAGGCCAGGCATACGTCAAAGGTATATGGGCATCGACGCTGAGATATCGTAAGAGCAATGGAATGTGGTATTGGATCGGCTGTATCCAGTTTTCCAAAACATATGTGTTCACGTCTCCTTCTGCGACGGGTCCATGGACACAAAGTGGCGTAATCAACACATGCTACTATGACTGCAGCTTGCTTATTGATGATGATGATACGATGTATGTGGCTTATGGTGGCACGCAGATCTCGGTTGCTCAGCTTTCCTCCGATGGTCTTAGTCAGGTTAAAACACAGCAAGTGTTTAGTTCGAGTTTTTCCATTGAGGGATCGCGATTCTACAAGAGAAATGGACAATACTACATCCTGAATGATCAGCCTGCCAACGCTGAATATGTCCTGAAATCCAGCAGTCCTTGGGGTCCATACACCCAGAAACAGCTACTGAATAATATTGCAACCCCTATCTCCGGAGGAGGAATTCCTCATCAGGTATGTACCTACGGATATCGAACCCCCATTGACTCACTAACACCTTCAAGGGAGGAATCGTGGATACCCCGAATGGCGACTGGTACTATATGGCCTTTGTTGACAGCTATCCTGGAGGACGCGTACCTGTTCTAGCTCCGATAACCTGGGGCTCAGATGGATTCCCTGTCATTACGACTGTGAACGGGGGCTGGGGGACTTCATATCCCTACCCCTTAACACCTCATACACTGTCTTCTCCAACAGGCAAAGATACCTTTCAAGGAACCTCACTCGGCCCACAATGGGAATGGAACCACAACCCAGATCCGAACTATTACAGCGTGAACAACGGTCTCACGTTAAAAACTGCCAAAGTAACAAATGACCTCTACGCTGCCCGGAACACATTAACACATCGTATTCTCGGACCTCAATCATATGCAACCATTCAACTCACAATAAATAACATGAAACCCGGAGATCGTAGTGGGCTCGCTATGCTCCGCGACTCATCTGCCTATGTCGCCGTCATAAATAACAGCGGCACCCTCCGCGTGAGCATGGTACAGGGACTTACTATGGATTCCAACTGGAATACTGCCTCAACTGGCAGCGAAGTCGCTGGTGTTAATTTACCAAGTGGTACTTCTACGATTTGGCTACGTGCCTCTGCAGATATTCACCCTGGCAGTGGTCGAACGGCGGTATTTTACTATAGCACGGATGGCACGACTTTCCATAGCATTGGGTCATCTTATGTCTTGAATAATGCGTGGAACTTTTTCATGGGCTATCGCTATGCAATCTTTAACTATGCCACTTCATCGCTTGGGGGGAGTGTGGTGGTGAATTCGTTTGATATGGAAAGTGGTTCACCTTAAGGATATTGGCTTCACATACGAATCTACTTGTATCTAGCTCGTTTATCATTGCCATGATACTCTTCCAATACCTAGGTATGTTCTTGTATGAAGGTGTATTCAAAAGAGAGACTCAGCTAAAATGGTGGCCCACCTACGTACACAAAATAACAGTCGGAAATTTTGTACTTGAAAATATCCTATTAGCAATATATACTTCGCTTAATTAATATTATAATACCGTAATATTGCATCTTTTCTTGGCAAAAGACTCGGGTAATATTGATCTTGCATACCATATCTGTCTCAGAATGTGGTTACCCCAGTCAAGAGGAGTATCGGATCAACTACTTCTTAGTGCTGCAAATGAACGCCTGGGGAAGCAAGACCAGGCCAGGCTCAAACCCAGTCTATTCAGTTAGCGTATTACACATCACAGGCGATCCTAGTAAAGCGGGGACTATCAGCAAAAGAGCCCACTGTTTTAAATATTGAATGATTCTCTTCTCGCGTAGCCCTAATATTGATCGCAACAGATCAACAATACCTATAGAATGAGACCTGGTGGGGAGCCGGTCGTAATTCCCGTGTTTGAGTATTCGCTTATGTCCTCGTAATACTAAATACTTCCGTACCTACGTATGCAGAATATTTAGCTATGGACAAGTCACAGCGAAGAAGGGTAGTATCGGCCATCAAGCACGCAATGCAATTTATATTATTTGTGGAAGAATAGTATCTAATTTGGAGGATCTCGCCTGCATCGGACATGCATACATGCGAACTGTTAATCTGGGAACAATATCAATATTCATATCTGGGATATGAGGCAAATTAATGAGAGAGATCTACTGATGTACATTGTTATACATCCATGGATCTTATAGAGGTTCAGAAACCTAGTTCTGACGGTAACAGCAGCCATACTCCCATCTTCTTCACCATGAAGTTATCTACTCCAATACTTATACTGATTGCTACCTTAGTAGACCGTTTGGAGATAATGTAGATGTGATTCTGGCTGGATATCTATGTATGTAGATATTTATTACCTAGGTACTCTTAATGCATCACGAGGCAGAGCACATCTTCAAGCCCTTCTACTATTTCCACCAGCACTACAACGTCTCCTTTATCATCATCATCGCTAGCATCATCCCTACAACAGCAAATCTTTTCTCCTCAACAACCAGCCCTGTCAGATAGTCGTCAGCCACGTGGACCCTCAACGTATCCCACGCTCCTACTGACAACGTCTGCAAATGGTTGGTGCCATGGGCCTAAACACGGGTTTCTCATACGTCTACGGATCTCTGCTCGTGACGTACACTAGAAAGACCCTGATCCTCCTGGCATTTAAATTGACTCTAATCTGACAATTATTGAGCCTCAATACAGTTGGGCGACATTCTACGTCTTGTGTATCGATGAATAAGCTTCACCTGGTTCTTGGCTCTATCAGGCACCCTTTCCATGTCAAATCCGCGCGCTCTAGGCGTGATATGAATCGATGTGGGGGCTTTGAGGTCAACAGATAAACTCCGAGTTGATGGATGAAGATATTGGACTCGGCAGGTGGGAGGTTGGAGGTCGAGAACTGAGGCGCGAGGATTCAGAGAGCCTGGGTTTTTTATCCTATGAGCGAGTCGTGGCTTGGAAGGCCATCCCTGTATATGAAGTATAGAGAATAGGTTTTTGTGAGTGTTTAATTAAAATCAATAAGGGTATTTACCCACGCTTGTAAGCTGCAAGAATGAATCAGAAGCTTTGCTGAAATTCTAAATAGAAGGCCAATCCATGCAGGACACGCAGAAGACCCTATCTGCAAAGGTTGATCACCTAGTTGGCCTGGAGCCAATTGAGGAGAGAAAACTGAAGAGAGAAGCGCTGCTTATCGATAAGTGCCAGTCGCGCCTTCCCAATTAGGAAGCTTCCTTGTTTGCAAACAAACACCGCCAGTTCACGTGCTCACCTGACTTGCCCCGTTTGTCTTTATATCTCACCTGGGCAACTTTCACCTCATCTTCTCTCTCTCATCTTCACCATTTGGTCTTTCCCCTCTCTTCTCTCTCCTCCATCTCTTCCCCCTTTCTCCTTTCTCCTCTCTCCTCTGTTTTACCCCCTTGCTACATCTCCTTACACACACTCTTTCTCTAATTTTTTCTCTTACTTGGGTCTTTGATCTCTCCCCCCATCTCACTATCTCAGAGACTGCACATCAGAGGGGCTTCCACCAAGCTGTCTGAAGCATGGCAGATCTCAGCTCCCCAGTCAGGCACCGCCTCGAGATACTCGAGCGGACCATCTATGCCCTTCAGGCTCAGCAACGTCTATTGGAGTATCGTGTCCAGGTCATGGAGGAGAATCAAACGTTGCGTCCAAACGTGTCCTCAAAACCACCACAAGCTACTGCCGCAGGCGGTGCATATGCCTTGTCTCAGCCTTACACGCAGACACTAACTCCCAGAGTAAGTAAGGATAGGTATAACTGTGTGACTCTCAATCTTACAATTCGCAGGCGTCTTCGGGTCACAAATCTTACGTCTCTGAGCTTCAAGCCCTTGCCAAAGAGTCGGATTCCAGGATTGGGGAGCACGCCACAGCGTTAGCTTCTCTCAGTCTCTTGGATGCACCAAGCTTGTTGACGACCCCAACTTTGACGCCAACTCGCAATGTAAGTAATCAGAAGGGACGTAAAAAGCAAGACTGACAAAGATTCAGGCTTTCGTTCCAAAGACCACCCCGACTTCGAATTTTGAAGTTCGCTATTCCCCTTTGGCACCGTCAAGCGCTGTAAGTATGTTCCTTTGGCTGGACTATGGACTATTGTATCTAAATGGCTATAGGAAGCCCTAGAATTTGAACCAAGTGCAGCTAGTCAACGTCCTTCTACTCCAGTAGCTTCAACCCTCATATGTTGCTCTCCAAAGTCAAGTCTTATCGTTACTCCTTCAGAAACAAAGGAGCCCGACCAACTTTCCACCTTCGTTACATCTCCAAAGACCGCCACTAAGTCCACCGTGGTGCCATGGGATGGAACAATTGCATGGAAGTTCATCAATCTCTATCCAAACAAGAAGGAAGAACAAGAGGCTATGCTGAGCTCAATGGATCACTGTGATGTCCAAGATGAATGGTTCTTCCAATATGGCCTACGCTATATTCCAAAGGCCACCGACAAGGATGCATACCGCACGGTTCGTATTGAGAACCTTCCTGAGACAACTATGCTTGATAAGGTCCTCGCTCAGATTCACTATGGAGACGTCTTTTCTGCCGATCTTCTCAACACGCTTCCGATTACTGGCTACCATACGGCTAGAGTCGTCTTTTTGCATCAAATCTCGGCTGAAAAATTCTGCAAAAGCGTCAAGAAAAGAGGCCTCATTGTAGATGGTGTCCGTGCTCATGTGACACTTGAAAGAACCGCAACTTACCCCATTGGCAATACCATGAAACAGGCCATCTGGGGTGGCTGCACCCGCTGCTTGACCATTGATGAGGTTCCAGAGGCTCTAATTGAGTGTGTTGAAGCGGTGATTGGCGGAACATTCCTCAAGAACTCTGTTGAGTGTTACTACAAGAGATTCTGTGACGATCTAGATGAGCCAACGACCAAGCTCAGAGTCTATGTACGTTTTCACTCTATGAGAGCGGCATCGTACGCCTTTAGAGAGTTCCAGAGAAACATCTTCTTGAGAAACTGCATCTTCCGATATGACGATGACCCATGCAACGCCGAGCCTGATATGTGACTGGAGTCCTGAAGCAGATGGAGGTGGATCATTTGATACAGAGAGTTCAACGAGGTATGGGCAATAGGACGAGATCTATTCATGTTTGCACGATTTCCTTTACTTCTGAGGGCTTCCCTGGAAAAGGGGATGAATTCACAATGTGTTTTCCATAGAGTCTAAGTTGCATTACTAGCCCTCAATATAATGATGTAGCGTGGACAAATATCAAGCAGAGCTCGTAACTCACCGTGCTGATATGCGTGTTTCAAGATCAACTACTCCGTATGTAGTAAATTGTACGCACTTGTTGTCAGATTATAGTTTGAATTCATTAAGATCTAGTGCATCTAGCTTGTAAGGACGAAACACTCTAATTCGTACCAGTCGTATAGGCCGTATAGCGTATCCGTATTGCTCGTTTGCCGTATGTTATCGCTCTAGTGCTGACTTCATGCGACAACATGCGCAGAAATTGCAGATCAAAATTGCTGCCTTCGTGTTTTGTATTTATTTTAGATTCGAGTTCTGTATGCATTCTAACATATCAACTGCGAGATAGAGCTGCTATTCGAATGGGTTAGGGTTCGTTATCCGTGTTACCTCTCATGTCCAACCCCTTTGGTTCAGTGTTACCTCGTCGTTTAAATTCTCACTACAATTACAGGGTTCAGGGCAAAAGACTCAGTCACTACCATGGCTATCCTTGAACTCAAATGGACATCAGTCGTTTCCTACATCTTTACCACCGTATGTCAAACCCCCAAAACTTCCCCATGGATCCACGACCCGATCATTGACTTGAGCATAGACCGTCATTTTCACAATCTCCAAACTAGTTTACAACATCTTCTTCCACCCCCTGCGACACTACCCAGGCCCTTTCCTGGCACGAGCAACACGTCTGTACCATCTGTACTACGACCTCAGTGGCGTGCAGCACCTGAAACAGAAAGAGTGGCATGACCGGTACGGCGAAGTGGTGCGAATAGCGCCCGATGAGCTTTCGTATACTTCTGCGCAGGCTTGGGTCGATATCTGCGGTACGTCCCTTTTTTACAGGATCAAAGATACATGTTGTATTTTAGAAATTAATGAATGAAAAGGCCACCGCACTCGCGACAGACCAGGCAGCTTCGAAAAAGATCCCGTCTTTTTCGGTGGCACGCGCAGAAAAACGAGTATTCATATCGTCGTTGCCAATGACAAGGACCATCGCCGCTTGAGACGGTTGCAGTCCCACGCGTTTTCGGAGAAGGCCCTAACGGCTCAACAGGGTGTTATCAAGACTCATCTGGATACCCTTATTGCGCAATTAAAGAGACGAGCTGTCCCCCGACCGCATAATGAGACAAGCAGGGACGGTATAGTCGACATAGTCCAATGGCTCAATTTCCTCACCTTCGACACAATCGGCGATTTAGCCTTTGGCAGTCCCATCGGCTGTCTACTTGATCCCGTCAATAACACGCGATATATCCAGGTGATTTTCAGTATGATCAAAGTCGGGAATTACTTTCGAGCGGCGAGACGGTTTCCGTCTCCGTTGAAGCAGTTGTTGATGCTGGCGATTGTGCCGAAACGGCTGGTTGAGGACCGGAAGTATCAGGTTCAGGTTAGTAAGGAGAAGATTGATGAGAGAATGAGGAGGGAGACGGAGAGGGCGGACTTTAGTATGTCTCATCATATTCGTTTTTTTACAGTGAGTTTAGTTTCTGACGAGATGCGAATAGTGTCATATATCCTTCGAGGAAAAGATGAAAACGCCATGACGTACCCTGAATACATCGGAGCGGCAGTGATATTCCTCGCAGCCGGCAGCGAGACAACAGCCACTCTCCTGTCGGGCGCTCTATATCTTCTTCTCACCCATCCCGAATCTTTAGGGCAACTCACGGCCGAAATACGCACCTACTTTAGATCCGAGACCGACATAGATATGCACTCAACAGCCAATCTACCATTCCTACAAGCCGTGCTCCAGGAATCACTCCGACTATATCCTCCCGCACCAAATGCTTTCCCCAGAAGGACACCTGCCCCTGGCCAGGTTATATGCGGCAGATTCGTCCCCGCCAAAACGGCAGTGGGAATCCATCAATGGTCGGCGAATCGATCCAGTCGGAATTTTTACTTGCCTGACAGGTTCGTGCCTGAGAGATGGATGGGTACGGATAAGAGGTTTGATAATGATAAAAGGGATGCGTGTCAGCCATTCTCGTTTGGGCCGAGGAATTGTATTGGGCAGAAGTATGTCTGTTCTTTCCTCTGTCTATTTAATCTAATACTGATATTCGCGGCGTTTAGTCTGGCATATGCAGAGATGAGAATGACCATGTGTCGTATTCTATGGAACTTTGATCTTGAATTACAGGGAGAAAGCCGCAACTGGCTCAAAGAGCAAAAGACGTTCAATCTGTGGGAAAAGGATCCATTACATATCCGCTTGAGAACTGTTGCACGCTGAACAATGTACCTAACTGACTTCGATCATTAGGACTAGAGCTAGAGCTTGGATTTTTGCTGCGCGTTGCAAACTTTAGACAAAATCTGACCGGCTTTCTCAAAATCCTCTACTGTTAGATAAACCTGTCCACTCAATCGAACAAACATGTGTCCTCCATGATAGATCAGAGGGATCCAGGTTCGATACTTTTCCGAGATTTCCCTCTCGATCTGCTCACGGAGTAAATGCTGTTTTCCCTGCTGAATCTCTTCCGCGGTAAATGTCAATGGTAATCGGACCATGACCATAGGAGCCTTCCTCTGATCGTCATCACCTAGTACCTCAGTGCCCAGGATACTAGCTACACGATCCCCACCCTGTTTCGCGAGAGTGGTGATATATTGCAGAAGCTTTTGCTCACCGCCACAAACCTCATTCCGGAATTTGATGGCTTCAGGCACACATAGGAATGGTGCATAATCTATTGTTCCGACAAAGTCGAACAACTGTGCAAATGCTGACTTGGAGCTTGCTGGCAAGGGGTTGACGATTTTTGGTCGTCCGGGCCGTTCTTCTGGTTGGTAGCCGTGGGATGTTGGGAATGATGTTTTGATTAGGTGATGGTTTCGTGCAGGGACGTGGAAGACTGCGCAGGAGCGAGGGACGTATAGCCATCTTTGCAAGTAAGTTAGCCATGTTATTAACAGATCTGCTTCGGTAATTAGCTGATAGACAACGTACTTGTGCAGATTACTAATGAAGAAGTCGGGATTTAAGCGGCGCATGTCGACTTCAATAGCTCCCACGGCATGAGCACCATCAATCAGACTGAGAACATTGTACTTCTTGCACAGAGCAACCATCTTCTCAAACGGTAATCGAAGGGCCGGAAGACTTGAGATGGTATCAAACAACGCAATGCGCACTCCCTTTTGGGAGATCGCATCCTCAAACCGCCGCAAGATCTCCTCACTCGAGACTGGGTACTCTACTTCCACTTTGATACCCTCAACGGTGCCTTCGGGAACATATGAATCCACGATATGAATAACCGCCTTCTCACAGGCACCATACGTCGTACCCAGATACACAATCTTATCCCCCGGTTTATAGATCAGATTGCGCAACACGGTATTAACGCCCGTGGAAGCATTAGGGACGAGAACCACATTATCAACGTCGGCATTGATCAGCTCCGCAACCGCACTGCGAGATTTGTCAATCAATTCCGGAAGTTTGTAGCGGATGAAGTTGTCCGGTTCGGCATCGGTTTGGCGTTGATATTCCCGTAGTGCATCTCGAACGGAAATGGGAAAGGCGCCGAATGAGCCGTGGTTGATGTTGAAGTAATTGGAGGGGAAGGGGAAGTATGAGCGAAGCGGGGCTCCGAAAGGGGGATCGTTAGAAGTCGACATGTTGATGTCCTCCAACTCTGTCTGCTCTTCAATTGATCCGTTCGTCTGGTGTTGAGATCTGATCTTACAGTATTTATACGTCTCATATCGTCGATCGACGATAATGTGACTCAGATCATTGTCGTCCGTGCTATCTTGAAGTGTCGTCCGTGAGTCATCGCGGCATATCAACGGAAGATCCACCGAAATTAATGTCAAAGGGCGTCTGTGCCACGGATTGGTTTTTTGAAACTGATATCTCGCTTAACATCACTTTATCCGTCGAAGTACATTCTCCAGTTCGTGCAGAAAATAGACCATTGATGACATGTCTTTCTTCAAGCCGCAGCTAGCCGAGTTGAGTCGTGAGTAGCCTTTTTGCGGGGTACATAGTCAAGATAAAGACCTTTTGCTGTTGCTTACATCTATATGAGCCTGAGAAGGACTGTTAATATGGAAGGCGAGGCAGAGGAAGAATGAATTGACAAGTTTTAACACTATTAAGAAGGAGTCAACCCGAATCGGTTAAGATGATCTAGAGTTAGGGTTAGTATATAAAACTAAGAACACAGAGCTGAAGAACAGATGCAAATATATAATGAGGACGGTGATGATTGAGGATTTCGTATTTGCTAGCTGGTCTAAGCAAGGCAGGCAAAAATACTCCCTCTCAAACTGTTTTGAGACTTATCATCTACATTCGTCTGCCCACTCAGATGGGAACACTTTCCGTCACATCCATCCAAAATCCACATCGTTCTCTCAACCGTTCAATCTTTGTAGTCGTAAAGCCGCTCATTGCTATCACCCATTCCTTCCCCGTCCTGATATTTGGGACTGCAGCTTCCGAGGAATTGGTCAACTTGTTTGTGTTAGGGTTACCGGTCTGTATCAGGGACGCATAGGCACCTGCAAATCCTTGGTAGATCATAGGGTATTCTGTTTGTAGGGCATTTGGTTTGCTCCACTGTTTATATGTCAGCATATAAGTACAAATACATACTGAGAAAGCATGTTCTCTTACTTACCCAAGAAACATCACTCCCGTGGGTGGCCGGTGATATGGTGTACTCGCCCAGGTATCCAGTGTCCGCAACATTAGCAGTCCAATACGCAGGGCAAGCGAGGACAAGATCTCGGTATACCAATTCTGCGCGTACAAAAGTAGAATTGTAACTCTCGATATTCTCACTGCTGCCGCTGGGCGGGTAGTAGACAGTTTCGAGACGCTCCAACTCATCTTGGGAGAGTCCAGGCAGGAAATCACTCAGCCAAAGCTTGAAAGCTGCATCCGAGGTTGATGAAGAATCAGAGTTGTTGAGCGAAGGCGGGATAAAATTCTCCCCTTCATATGTATTGTACATTCCCCAGTGTACATCTCCATTGATATCACCATGTTTTATTGCTTCGGTGAGAGTGGTGCGTAAAAAGCGGCCGTCTATGACTGGTGCCCAAGTGTACGAAGAAGGTCCGTACTCGTCACTGTATGTTATATTGTACGCGGCGGTCATCAATGTTTCTAGACTGGCAGCCTTCAAACAACCGAGAGTATCTTTCGAGCTAGAACAGTTGCTCACACGCGCGAACTGATTGTAGATGGCCTGCGCCTCTGGATCATTGTAGCGATATGTTTTAGGCCAAAATGGACTCAACGACAACGACCTTTGAAACAGGGCAGGTTCGGTTCTACCGCCGTTTGCAATCGATTGCGCTACCGTGCTTCCTCCCCCAGCACTCTGGCCAATAATCGTAACCTGAGATGGATCTCCACCAAAGTGATGAATGTACTTGTGTACCCATTCCAAGGCGTATTGCTGGTCTAATAAACCAGCATTCAAATCAGACATGGGGTCATCGTGTATTTCTTGACCCGGTAGGAATCCGAATGCATTGACTCGATAATTCGGACCGACTGCGATAAAGTCGTTCTCATCGCTCGAATTCAACAACGGGTAGAATATTCCAGGTAACGCGGATGAGGCAGAACCTTGGACAAATGCTCCTCCATAAAACTCGACAAATACCGGGCGAAGTTTCTGTCCTTTACTCCATGGTCTTGCAAACACGCCCAGGTACAGACAATCCTCAGAGCCAGTACTAAGCTTTTGTGGGCATCCGAGGAAGTCACTATCAGTATCGTAGGTGCCGTTGATCTGAACGGGTGGTTGGGGGCCTCTGAACCGATTCTCGCCTACTGGAGGTGCGGCAAATGGTATTTTCTTCCAGTACGACATATTGTAGTCTGCATCATAATAACCCTGGAAGGAGCCGTAATCTAGCTTGGCTAGGAGGGTGTTTGCCGATGCTGCACATATTAGGGCAAGGAGGGTTGTAAGCCCTATCATTTTGGCCGCAGGTTTATATATCAACTGATTCTACCTGACGGGAGTAGGTATTGAAAAAGCTGTTCCAAAATTTTTTTATCAAGAGTTAACGCTACCTCTTATGCCACACCGTTCAATTGCAAAATCCCGATGATCAACAACAGATATCAAGATTATCGGTAATTCATTACACCGAAATTGAATCAAGAACCAAAAACGTAGCTAACTAGTCGATATTCTTAGGCTTTAACCCCGCACTCTCAAGCAAAGTACTACGTCAAGAATCTGCTGTCTGTCATGCCTCAGTAGGTTGGTATTGATTATCCACCTATAAGAAGTGCCGATGCTGGAGGAATCGGTAGTGCAGAATCCAGTGAGATCATGACTATAGACCACTCCATCTCACTTTTAACCTACAGATGTAAACATAGAATAAGCTCAGCTTAGCACTTGCTCTGGAGTAATTTTAGGGTTAGATTTCTTCAAGTCTAGATAGAGTTTCTATAGAGAATCATACAAGATTAACAATAGCAACCTTATAAATCCAACCATTTATCATTCATACCAGTATAAGTTGTATGATACCTAGTTATACGTTTTTCATGAGAATCAGTTAGAGAAAAAACCCTAGACATCCACACTTCAGGCTATTAACTCACAAACGTAGATCGATTAATGAGAAACAACTAGTAGACCCGACGCTGAAGAAGAAAGAAAAAGGGAAACAAGAGACTAAGAGGACTGCTAATTCCGAAAAAAACTACTAGACTGGCAGCATGATATTAGCTTCAATTCGGTACATTGTAGAGTTGTAAAACAGCAGAGATACAGTAACACAGAAACATCGAAGCATTGGTCGTTGTAATGGCATTTCTAAACAACCAAATACGGCAAGGGAACAACGAGAAAGTAAAGAAAGTTGACAGACATTCGGCGTTCACAAGGCGTAGCTTTCTTCATCACCGAGAGTCGTAGGGTTAGGTTGGAGTGAGAGTGAACCCTGCAGTAACAGTGTCAAGATGATTCAAAGGGAACCCGATCTCAAGCAGCCTAAGCGTCTTGAGCGGCTTTCTTGGCTCCTTTCTTGCCCTTCTTGCCCTTCTTTCCCTTTTTACTCTTTTTGTCCTTGCCCGCATCTTCAACCACGCTTTCCTGGGCATTGGCATCACCTTCAGTAGACCGGGCGTCAAGCTCTCCAGCTTCTTCGGTTGAGACCTCAAGACCAAGGTCCTCGTCATCTTCTTCCGGTGCTTGTCGTTTTGTGGCTCCGGCATTGGCTGCTTTCTTGCCTTCTTTCTTTCCTTTCTTTCCCTTCTTCCCCTTTTTGCCCTTCTTGGCCTTATCTTCAACCACATCTTCCTGAGCATCGACCGCACCTCCAGTAGACCGGGAGTCAAGTTCTCCAGCTTCAAGGTCCTCGTCATCTCCTTCCGGCAAAACATCTCGTTTTGTAACTTCGGCGTCGGCTACTTTCTTGGCTCCTTTCTTTCCCTTCTTACCCTTGGCCGCATCTTCAACGACATTTTCCTGACCGCCAGACTCATCCCCAGCGGCCTGGACGGCGCGTCCGACGTGTTTAGGACCCTTGGCTGCTTCCTTTTTGGCTGCAATTTGGGCTTCAGTATGGTGACGAGCTTCAAGAGGAGCAGAGAGCTGGGCCCATCTACTGGCAAGAGTAGAAACCGAACCCTGTACAGTTCAGACGTCAGCAAATCTCACCCTATTATTTGAAAGGGAAAAGAAGAAGAGGGGGAAAAGTCAACTTACTACATATTTCTTCTCTAGCTCATTCCCATCGTTCCCGGATCGGAAAGCAAGGGCGTTCGAGGCCAACAGGCTCAAAATAAATGCTTTTGACACGGCGACATGCATGTTGGAGTTTGAAGATATTCAGATTTGGGAATTTCAATGAGTGGAATGAAATAGCTTTGACGGATAACTTAATGATTGATGCAATAAAACTGACCAGCAGTAATGCGAAGAATAAATGTAAAGTTGAAAGTAGGTACTGACCGGCAGCACGAAATCGAAAAGAACTGGATGTAAAAGGAAATGTATTGAGATGGTTGAAGAAAGAAAAGACAGTCTCACCCTACAAATGGCTTACCTTTATATATCCATGGGTCTGAAGATATCTGGAGGCTGAACGAATTTGGCATCCATGGATGTAGATACAATCACGACGAAGGCTACCTTTGCGTGTTGCCTCATTAGGTATGCTATAGCTGTTTCTGCTTGTGCCTTCAACTCCTGACTCACAACATTTTATTTGATACATAGGAAGGAGTATCAAGATGTAGGAATGTGGAGGAGTCACCTATGAAATCGGTCTCTTAATCGTTTAAGGAGTAATCAAGCTTTTTAGAGCCCGGGCCAAAATGCTTGTCAAGACTCAAGAGTCCTTGCGGCATTTGCGCCACCAATTAATTTGGTTCCTTGACTGTCTCAATGCTAAATAAGGTATCAGTCAAGCTTTTTGAGGCAAAATTATTATTGCATGCTTTGGCTCTTTCGGGGTGTTCCCGAGTATACAACGGAGCCTCATGGTTTCAGGTTCAATGATTGACCACTCAGAGCCTCACGAGACCTGGCTATTGGAGCTTGATCCTACAAGCTCTAACTTAATGAGGCTGAACAGGCAATGTTATCATGTTACAGCTGTAAATATCGATATATATATGCAGGTCTTCTAAATCAAAAGGAGCTCGGGATTTGAATCCGTTTCATCGACAAAACTCCACCGGAATGTATCTGATATTTTACCAATCTATGTATCTAAGCCGTGTAAATAACAGCCCAGAATCGCTCAATTTAATACCGATATGTGCCATTGGTATCAATCTCTCCATTTAGATTCAGAATACTGTACTTATCTGAATTCAAACACCGTTCCATGAATGGATTCTCGAGGTAGTGGCGCTGCCCCAGGTTGTCTCACTCTCAGTCTGACGGTTTCTTGAGAACAATAGAATTATTGGATCAATCGATCTCTTCATATAGTGCAATATGTATTGGTTAGATTAGTAGGGAGCCGGCTCGTTCGAACAGTCGCCTCACAGTTTGTGGTAGCTTCGCTCAAAAGCGTAACTCGTCGGACTTCCCCTTTAGAGCTTGCACCACCACGATTATCTCGAAAATTTATAAAACTCAAGAAATGACGGGGCTTCTATAGGTTTCTGGTTTTCAGTAGGCTTAATGGGAGATCCTGCAACCCCAATCATACTATGTAGTACCCACGCTTCAGCGTGTTGAATAGTGCCTTACCTTAAGTCCAAACTTATATTATAACTGGGTTTCAGGAGAGGGTAACATCTCGAACACTTTATCGTATATGTCCATAATGCCATCTACAAAAGCTGATCAGTTCTCCAATCAGATTACCTAGTCTCAACCAGAGCAAGCAAATGATTTATTACACAGCGGGATTTATCTTTAAGCTATAGTTCCCCGAAGCGCCCTTTGTCACAATCGCTGCAGTTGCCGCTGCAATGCCTGCCATCCTTGTTTTTGTGGCTGTCGGCATAGTTGTAGATGACTTTGATACTCGATAATAACAACAAGGAACCTCGTCCCACACCCCGGGCTCCTTCAATCTCAAATGCGATTATGCCAAATTCGTAAACGAGCTCATCACGGAGCTCGCCAGATTTCAGCACATCTGTCTCTGGATGGTACTGTCCTACGAATACACCAGGGATTTGCGCATCATAATCTCAGGGGATTTCTTGTTTCAGTTCCAAAGCTTCTCTATATACCAATTGGACTTCGTCACAGCCGAGTTCAACATCAAGAAGCATGAGTAACTAGCCTCGTGGCTATAGCTTCTCTATTTCTCCATTGCGCTTTCTACTGGTGAACAGATACTATGTTGGGTGATGTCTATGACAATATGTAACGAACAGTTAACTTATCGTTACCCGTACTAGGATATTGACACCTATTTGTTGGCCTCTTACTACTTGCAGCTTAGTCTTGGAGTTCTCTGAGTTATCGGCAATCCTTTTTCTGCAGCCACGCTCTTTCGACTCTTCTTTACAATGCGAGGTTAAATGAGAGTTCAAGCGGTCTTCAAAAAAACCGCTGGGCCAGCAAATAGTCTCAAACACATTGTAGAAATATTTCCCAGAGCTTGGTGGTGGTGTTGAAAATCTTCCATCTGCATTTCGGGACCGTTGTCATACATCTGGAAGTTGTCCGAGCCCTCATTTGAGATCGCAAGAGAAACAAACCCAGAAAAGAAAGGGTGAACCATATCTCCATTGCAATGGTAGCAGACTGCGACGGAAGTGCCAGAATAAGGCAGCTCATTTGGCACGCGTTATTTCAGTGTGTTTGTACCTAAACAGTGTCGTGCTACCTTCAAGTTGTACATGAGACCGGTGCCAATGGCAACACCGTCGAGACTCTCATGCAATGTATTATAAACACCATTCAATCATTGTTGAATACGCATGATGAGATAAAACAAAGCTGCCGACTCAACACTTTCCAGCCTTGAGTGAAGAAGCCCTTGAAAAAGTGACTATCCGACCGTGGATACAGGCATTGATCGCCAGTACAACACCATCACCGATGGAGGAGTTCAAATCAACGCTGGCACTATCAACGGCGTAGGAACCATTCTAGAAAGCTAGTGAGAAATTTGCCTGTCATACAACATGTACATGAAAACTCGTTACTGTTCCACTCGCGTCTTTGAATTAATCCACGAGTGTAAATTGCGGTAGCATTGAAACAGAGCTCGTTAAGCCTGCCTAGGTCTGGTACTCTGATAATCACACTCTCTACACACCCTCTTAGTTACATCCAAGATGTCGACTATTCCTGGCCTGGCAAATACAATCACTAGCCGAGACACATCAACAATGCTAATTATTGATTGTACGAGATACCGGAGTATCCAGACACGTATGTCCTCACAATTATGCACCGCCAATCGTTGGTTCGCCAACTACTGCCTCCTCGGATTTTCCTTCTGTGGTGGTGACTTCTTCCGTCGTCACCGACTTTTCAGCAATTTTCACGGTATTCTGCTCGGCAGAAACATTGCCATTGCGATGACTGACTTTTTCCAAATGATACAATGGCTCGAGGACAGCGTCCTTGCGCATGAAGACGTAGCGTTGGATCCAGTAAGGTAGAGCCTTATTGAGCTGATAACGCATGAAGACCCGGGTGGGGACGGCGAAGATGTAGTCTAGTTCTTCGAGGGTTCGTTGCTTTGTTTCGGGGACCCAGAAGAAGATCATGATGAAAGCGAGGATGTTTGTTCCTGCGTAGAATCCGAAGACGCCCTGTAGAAATGAGCTGTGTTAGTCATCATACAGTAGCATGCTTGTGTAGGACGTGGAGGGTGGGAGGAAACGAGAGAGGGGAAACGACATACCGTGGTTGTCATAGTTTCCAACATCAGAGGAAGGAAAATAGAAAGAACAGCAGCCCAGAACAGACAAGTAGCAACAGCCCAGCCCATACCAAGCTCACGGTGAGACAATGGGAAGACTTCTGCCGAATAAGCGAATGGCACAGGCCCTTCGCCGGGGGAGTAAAAGATGGCAAAGATATAGATAAACATCGCCACAAGCGCTAGATGAGCCTTAAGATGTACACTAATCAATGCACACAGTCCCGCGGTGAGCAGACTCCAGGCCATATTGGGGAAAGTGAAAAGAAGCAGCGATCGGCGCCCAAAGGTATCAATAGTCCAGATTGCAGGCCAGGCAAAAATGAAGTTAATAAGGCCGAAACCCCATGATGCCCACAACGCCTGGAAATCGCTGAAGCCGGAGTTGGCGAAGATGGTAGACGAGTAGAAGGCGATAATGTTAATACCACACATTTGTTGCGCGATCATGACTGTAAACGAAGCCAAGGTGGCACGACGAACACGGGGGATGGTGAAAAGCTGGATAAGGCGAGTAAAATAGTTGTTCTTTCCCAGTATTTCGGCTTCGATCTCGAGCTGTTTGTGGATATAGTATAAGTCACGCGCGGCTTGGAGCGGGTTGATGCGTAGTCTCAATAAAGACTTCATTGCTTTCGGGTACTTGTTCTTTTCTAGATAGTTGTTTACTGGTTAGCTGCTATCTATGCTTTGGTAATCAACCAAGGGAATCAAAGGAGCGGACGTACTCATCAACCAACGCGGCGATTCTGGGCAAAAGTATACACCCACGAGCAGCGGGATTGCAGGGATCATTGCAGATCCAAGTTGGAGTCGCCAGGCAATATCACCCACATGCGCGACGGCTAGATTGGCGGTATATCCGAGGAAAATACCAAAGGCAGTCCACATTTGCCAACTCATGACCAGGGCACCTCGAATAGATGCAGGAGAATTTTCGGCCGCAAAGATAGGAACACTGGATCCTTTGGCACCCATTCCGATACCTAGAAGAATACGACAAGCGAACAACTGCCCCCAGGTTTGTGTGAACGCGGCGCCGATGACAGGAAGAAAACAGAAAACCGCGGAAACGAAAATGGCACCTCGACGTCCCAAATAGAAGTTCAATGGGTCGGATACCCAACAACCGATGAAGGCAGAGCCAATGTAAGGTGCCGAATTGACCAAACCTACAAGAAGCTTGTCGCGATTGCTTGTACCTCCGATTCCAAAAACTTGGGGAAAAGAAAGGTTGGCTCCATTGGACCCGGTTTGATCCCAACCCTGCACTGCGGCACCGATCGAACAGAGAACAATTGTGAAGTACAAAGTCTTTGGATGGCGCCACTTGTGTGTGACTTCTGCGTGGAGAGCGTCTATTTCTGTCGAGCTCAAGGCAAATTCCCCGGATATCGACTCAAAGTTGGCAGGGTCTTGGGCTACCAGAGCGCCCTTCTTTAGCAGATCAGTGTACTCGGTAAGACCCTTTTCTTGGGCAAACTCCTCTACGTTTGATAGGAGGACTGATCGAGGGATGTTTGCGAGAGGGTTCTCAATCCTTTATGCTGTTAATGACTATTCGCGTTGGATTCTATCGCTAGAAGCAAGAAGTAGGCACTCACTCTCCCGAAACATTTGCGTTCAAGTCCACATGATGGGCTTCGAAGCCTTCTTCATTTTGTCGCTGGTCATTTCTATTCCAGGATTAGACAAACACACACAAGGATGGCAAGGTAGCAATTCTTACTTGACAGGAGACTCCATGATGGACTTTGGTTCTGCGATGATTTCCTTACGTGCCTAGGTACATCAGCAGATGTAGAAAGTATTTTCCGAGGCTGATCAGCACCTGAGGTGGGAGAATTTCTTCTTATACGTCAACCATGCATGAGCGCTAACTATAGCTTTCCTTCCTAAGTTCACGCTATCAATAATTCAATCCATGTTTCTTTGTTTGTCCGAATTGCTCAGGTGATCTCCCCATTCGGCCCCCAAAATGGAGAGGATTTCCCAGGATTCCACGCCACCACGCTTTGACAACCAATCCTCCGCACAGCGTTCACAATCTGATTGGTGTGTGTGCTAGCAGCGTTGGATAGTCGAGTCAGGCCTTGGGGTAGACCCCAGACCCCTCACACGGCTAAATCCGATGCTATTACTAACTAGTTAGTGCCGTAGCCGCACTGGACGCTCTTCAGGATGGAGAAAAATTCCCTCATTTCATAGGTATATTATAATTTCAACTCTTTTATTCTTTGTTTATAGGTTCAAAGACTGTGTTCATCATCCGGATCCAGCACAATTGTTTCACGATTCTTGAGTTTGTATCCATTCAATCCTCGGCGACTTGGTGGCGTAAACGAGGGCGTCCATGGCGTACGAGGGCGCAGGTGCTTATTTGCGCTCGAGCGGGGATTTTCCTCGTTCCAGCCGCTTTTCGAAAAAATTCTGAGTTCAGCCACCGCCATTTTGGGTAAATACTGGATGATCAGTTGATGCCCGAGACGGCCGTGAGCATGGCTCCGGCCTCGTATGAGAAGCGTGTTTTCTCTGCGGCTAGAAAAGTTTGTTGTGCCGATCATCATGTCCGAATGTTAAAACGTGTTTCCAGACAGCAATAATGACATCTTAAATATCACATCCGGCTCAAGGGAGTCCGTCCGAACCAGGGGAAAGAGTCAAGACACTAACAACCACCAATGTAACCCTGGCCCAATCCCAGTTCCGTTCCTCGAGTATTGATAAGGAGCACCATGGGTACTGAAATACGTAAGCTCAATCCACTGAAAGAGGTCATGGATAATGTCTGATGTCGCCAATAATATCATGCTCGGCGTTCTCTCCGTTGATTGTGCGGGTTGAAGTCGGGAAAGGAGAAGGACCAATAATTAGTGACTCACTAGGGTTATCGCTTTAGGGCCAGGGTAACGTGATAGGGTTACCAGCAGTATCCAGAAATAGTTAGACCCTTCCTGTTCATCTCAACAACTGACTGCTCCCGTTCATGTCCATCTTGACTTCAACTTCATGCTCTGTGCTTACCCTCACCTCTCCTTATTAATCAATTCACCTATTCGTATTCGCAGGACGAATTTTTGTTTATATGTCTCCGTATTGGTAAGCCCCGATGAGCAACACTGACCGGTATCGCATCCGGAACTTCCGCCTGTGGCGCGGAACTTCCTGACATGTCCTCAAAATCTCACTCCTCTGCATGATATGAATCTCATACTTGCTTCACTCCGAATACGGCCATGAGTAAGACTGAATAATCTTCTAGTTGATTACCAGATTGGACTTCTCATCGATTAGTGAGATAAGTGCTCTTTTACTGCATATCGGAACATCCGTCATGCATACCACAACCACCTCATCGCAGCGCCAGAAGAGGATAAGTGAGACTAGCCATGGAGATAGTGGACCGAAGAAACGTCGCGCCCGCTATGCCTTGCGTGCCTGCGATGAATGCAAGCGACGGAAAGGCCGCTGCGATGGGCATGCACCATGCGAATACTGCCGAAAGCGCTCTATTGAATGCCACTACGATGAAGACCCTCGCTTTCTCTCAAACTGTGCCTGCGGTGGGTCTGGCTCAAGCCTTATTCCAAATGAGCCTATAACAGATAGAGACCGAGGATATAGCAGGTGAGTTCCTATCTCGGAATGAGACTAGACCAGCCGTTCTCACGTTTATTCTGCTTAGTGAGATTGAACGCTTGACCAGTTTGGTTGAGAACATGCAAAATCAGATTGATATGCTTGTCAATCTCCGTAAGGTGCATAATGATTTGCATGAACAAAACGATTATACAGCTTCCGAAAGTCTTAGCCAGGTTATGACCCATGCTAGGACTGCAAAGTCGTTACATAAGCACCAAAACCTCGATTATCCTACTCCTGAAAAGGATATTCCTGTATTTTGTGGTGCCACAAGCTCAGAATATACTTTCAATATGGCCGAACAGAACATTGTTCAGCAGCACATCCACCCAATACAACCTTCAGAGATGCCACCGAACTCAATGCCTACACCTAAACACTCACCCTACTTTACCGAGAGGCAAACAACTCATGACGATAGCAACAGCTCCATAGAAAATCACCAGTCCATCCAAACTTCCCAAGCATCGAGTGCATGCTTTTGCGAAGACTGCACCCGGCCACTGCGAATGTTGGCAAAAGATGAGGCCCTACGGCTTGTGGACATCTACGAAGAAGTCGTAGGCAATCTACACCCTTTCTTCAATCAGAAACGCTTCAAGTCGCAAGTTGAAGCGGTGTACACCGCTATAGAATCCAATCAACCCGAAATTGAGCGCCAGTACAATGTCGATTCAGATACTATGGACATTATAAAGGTCGCGCTAGCAATCCCCCTTCTTGCTCTAGGCATTGGGAATAGCGACATCGGAACATCACTCTATGCCAGTGTTCAGGACAAGGTTCAAAATGCCGTTTTCTCTCCAATAAAGAATGTTAAAAAGATTGTTTTATTGCTCCTTGCGGTTCGTCCATCCAATTCTAGACTACCTTTCATTTCTAACGCTGCAGTAGGCTATGTACCATTACTTCCATGATGATTTGCAACTGGCGTGGCGAACATGCGGTATCGCTGGCAAGGCGGCCATGGAGATGGGACTGCATCGACAAGACGCAATACTCCATATGATCGAGGATGAAGCAGAGCGCTTTGAAGTCGTCAATGTAATGTGGAATATCGTTGTTCTTGACAAGCAATGGAGTTGTGCAGCCGGACTCCCACACCACTTTTCAGACAATGGATTCCCGAGGACTTTACCGGAGCGCGTCGAGGTAAGAAAACACTTCCGGAAGGTGATATTTACAACAGATTGCTGACGGAACACTTTCGCATGATAGAATCCCTATTTGAAAGCGATGATATCGTATGCGTCTTTTCATACTCGATTTTGGGATTTCTCGGGCTCCATGCAAACAGTAGGTCCATGTGAGGATGAAGAGTTGTTCGACACTGCCAATTACCAAATTGAACAATGGCGCAAGAGATCTCTCGCAGAGCTGAATTTTGTGCATCCCAAGAATCGCACGACTTCTGCACCTGAAAATTTTCCACAGTCCATGTCAACTTTACTTTACCTTCGCGCCAACCAACTCCGTGGTCTCACTATTCGGTCTTGTTTTCTTTCCGGCTCAAGTATAGCAGGTAGCCCACAGATTGCACAATCAGGAATGGAACTTGCCTGCGACACAATCGACATACTCACAGACTTGGACGCAACTACTGATCTATACGCTAAACAACACCCCTTCTTTCAGCACTTTCTCGCCTCTGCGGTGGCTTTATTACTTCTAGTCGTAGCATCCGAATCGAAACGAAACACGTTGACCAAAACGAGGTCGCAATTATCATCCTCTGTGAATCTCAATGAGAGCTTTGCACGTGCCTTCAGCCTGACCGCTTCATATTTCAATGTTTCAGCCCCCTCGCGACGACTTTTGAAAAGAATGATATCGATGGCGGAGCCGCTGTCAAAGCTGGATATACTCTATCCCATGGTGTCTGCAAATAAAGACCTTACCTATCTTTCTCTACAAACTCAAGTGAACAATGTGCATTTTCAAGATTCTCAAAATTGCCCCCAACTTACGGAAAGATCAATGAACATCTCGGCGCCCTCCAATAATGCATTTCAAGACGATGTCCCGGATATCTATACTACAGAAGGGGTGCCTGGAATGACACAGTTCGCCCCATACACTCTAACGGATGCCGATTACGACGTTCTTGGTGGATTTGAGTCTATAATGGAAGATCGGACTTGGATGGAATTGAGTTCATTATTTTCTCTCGATACACAATGACCCTACTGGAACAAATGAACACGGCTCCAAGCCGTACTCTGATAACGCTACCTGCATCTCCTTTGCAACAACGCTCTGCAAGTCAAAGTATTTCATGGGCCCGATTGTACTCTCGCAAGCAACCGATGTACGCCCATCGATGATTGGAAATGACCACCTCTTTACTTATTATAGACTCAACATCGATGAGAAGTCTTCACTTTCCATATAGTCCTCGAGACTGGTAGTTGGACAACCTATCTCTTTTGAAATCTGTTGCGGCGTCAGTCAACGATGATGCATTCAAACATGCAGTTATGATATCTCACCTGACTGGGATGTAGAATATATTCGCTTGACAAATCGAGTTGCAGCACACTTGCTATTTGCTCCGCAAGTTCCAGGGCATGTGGACCACCTTCAAAAGCGGCAGCTTCGTCGATCGTCACATGCTTGATTTTGATATCTCCAACTTTCAAGACCTGGGTCCAGAGACGGACGTACTCTTCGTGGCTTGGAAGACTTCCATAGCCTAGGAGTAGCTTTCCAGGTGGTAGCATGACAAGGGCCCTGACAAAGTGTCCAGTATCCTTGCGCGGTACAACGAATGGTGTCAGAGCCTTGCTGTCTCCCGGCAGCAGAAAGGCATAGGAGCCATCCTCTTGCTATATAATCATGAGCCCGAGAACTTCAACGACATGACATTGTATAGCATACCTTGTTAGGTCGTCTCAATCTCCACATTCTCCAATTGGTAGCATATTCGCCAAGTAGCAGCTGTGAAGTCTTTGCTTGCAACTCTGGAAGCGACTCTTGTATATACCGCCCAACCTCCGCCTTTGCATCAAAATGGTAGACATGTTGATACTTGCCACCAGCAATAGACTTGATGCCCGGTAGACTCGAAAACACGAATCGTTCCAAAGTTTCAATGCGGGCTGCAGCATCCGCAATGTTCTGCCCACGCTTGATCTCTAACTCATAACAGTATTCATTGATCGTTTGACGTAGTCGAAGTTTTCCATAGCTGTACTGGTCATACATCGGTCCCCAGAAATCAGTGACTGCGAAGATGGCATGAGCATCTCGAAATGCCCGCGTGAGTGAGTCAATATTATCGGCATCTGCTTCGACCATTTCAATTCCTTTTCTTTCCCAGTATTTGCTTGAGGGACTGTTGAGGTTGCGCGTGGTGCCTCGGATTTTCCAGCCGGGTTCTTGGAGGAAGACGTCGGCGACAGACGAGCCCTGAATGAACGAGATAGAGGTCAGTCATCCGAGAAAGTCGTTAATTGCTTGATTGAAACGTACCTGGGTACCGGTAATACCCATAATCAAAATGAGTTTCGACATAATTGAATGGATCTTGCTTGCATCTGATGCCTTGATTCATGTTCCATCTCGTACTCCATGATCTTTCCTCCCTTTTATACTTCAACAGCCACGATGTTCCAACTCATGCATCCAGTAAGGGATCCATTGAACTGCATACAGTCCGGTAATTCCGCTTCGAATATGCCAATACAAGCACTATTCAGCTCCAGCATTCAACAAAGAAGAACCTTATGGCTTATGGCTGAGTAATAGACCGTCAGTTACATGTCAGACAACGGAAGTTCCGCATAGATAGTAAATCGTGCCGTATTCCTTAACTTTTGCCATGGTATTTTGTCTTTGCGCAATTAGTTCGACTAGGTGGTATACATAAGATATCTGGCGTTGAAACCTAGGGTTATGAACTTATAGATTTATATTGGTTCCTATATAAAGTAACAATTCGTGTTTGATATCATTTTTGTTTTCATGTTGCGCACCTATACCCGAAAAAGGGTGTAGGTGCGCCGAAGCCCTAATTGTGGGACGTAATACATAAAGACCCAGAGACAGAGACAGGACATGATTAAGGGACACAATGTTGGGTACGAGATATATATAACGCTTGAGTGATTTAGTTCCAACAAGTCATCTAAAGATGGCACCCAACTATGCTTTAAGTTTTAAATCTCGACGTCGGAGCTTCCGTAGTCGCCACATACCTAGAGGTAGGAAGCGCTTGAACACCCCTTACCTTGCCGACTTGAGCGCAGGAGTTTTGTGTTACTCTTTTTTATCTTCTGATTTTCGCCAGGTACCTGTGTAAGGTTCATACATGAATATAAGCTGACCGATTAGACGAGACCGAGAATGTTAGTATGGTGCGCGGTGGAACATGAGTCATGTACGTCTGTACCCCTATCGTGGACAGAATGGTTTCCATTTCTGAGGCAGTGTTTCTAAAAAAGTTTTCGATGGTAAGGATTAACGAGAGCATGGTACTTGACTAGAATGATTCTAGAGGCATGGATGATTTTTCTAGAATCCTTTTGTCCGTACCGGTACCTAACTTCACATCCAAATCAAAGCGACGTTAACCGGAAAAATCGAAAATTCCCCAGATATTAATTAATCAGACCAAAGCCCATCCCATCGCAATTCGGGATTTGTTCACTCTTATCTCTTGCTCTATCCCTAATTCTTCGGCATCCATTTTTAAATTCTAATCTAGACAGCACAGAAAAGCGGATGCGGGGAAAACTGGAGTAGCGGAGCCAACCACATCCACTGATTCCACTCTAAGAGTCTACTAGTACAGAGTACACACAAAGCCCGACAAAGTCACAAAGCTTGGGGGGACTTTCTTTCTTGGCGCACTCATGCGTTGTCCAATGCTTTTTGTCCTTTTTTTGATCATCACTCGTGTTTCCGTTTTGGAAGGTCTCCCGCCCGAGAGTCGAGTGTCTGTCTGGACGCTGAGGGAGTCCATGCCACGAGGAGCCAGGGATCCGCGCGCGTGGGAATGAGGGTTTCCCCTCACATGAGATGTAACTAGGGCATTTATAAGCAGTTTATTTCTGCCGAAGCGGAAGGAGGATAAATTGGTGAAGAATTCCTGCGCTCTTTTGATTTCTTCCCAGTTTCTCAGTGTGGTACCCCCGGCTAGTCTATAGATTCCATCTCGAGAAACAGAATTTCTTTCAATTAGTTCAGCTATGGAAGTTATGGAAGAAGCGCCGTTCGATAAACCATTATATATTCATACTTCGCTGGTTGAAGATCCAGATGAGGGTTTGACTGAGGAGGAAAAGGCAGCTATTGTAAGATATCAACCTCAACAACCCCAATCACGACTCAAGCTGACGATCTATCGCAGGATCGCAGATTATTATGGAAGCTAGACCTCCGACTAATCCCCTGGCTATCGCTACTCTACCTCGCTGCATTTCTTGATCGCACAAACGTCGGAAACGCAAAGATTGAAGGTCTACAGCAGGCGCTGCACATGACCAACAACCAATACAATGCGACGCTGACCATCTTCTTTGTCTCGTACGCGGTCTTTGAGCCCTTGACGAATGTCTTGTTGAAGCGGACGACGCCGAAGTATTTTATTACAGCGATTATTATTATCTGGGTGAGTTACATGAATCTCTCGTGGTGGCTTTTTCAAGCTGACCCAGTTGGTAGGGAATATGTATGACAACGATGGGTCTTGTCAACAACTTCTCCGGCCTGATGGCAGCCCGTTGGTTCCTAGGTCTCGCCGAAGCAGGCCTCTTCCCTGGTATTAGCTACTATCTCTCATGTTGGTACAAAAGATCTGAATTCGGTGTGCGCATGGCAATCTTCTTTTCTGCCGCTGCCCTCGCCGGTTCATTTGGTGGTCTTTTAGCTGCTGCAATCGCGACCATGGATGGCGTCGGTGGTAAGGCTGGCTGGTCATGGATTTTCATCATAGAGGGTCTTGCAACAATTGTGTTAGGAGTATTGTCCTTCTGGCTTGTTGTCGATTTCCCGGATAAAGCGACTTTCCTCTCGGATGCGGACCGCAGGCGTGTGACCAGACGACTGATTCTAGATCAGCAAGCAAGTGGACAGCATGAAGAGTGGAAGTCATCCTATGTATGGGAAAGTCTGAAAGATTGGAAGACATATCTGGGCGCGATCATCTACATGGGTGCTGATGGCCCTCTATACGCGTTTTCGTTGTTCATTCCAACCATTATCAAGGAACTAGTAAGTTTGCCTTTGCATTGAGAGGATTTGGATTCCATGCTCACAGATATAGGGCTACTCTTCAACCAAAGCGCAGCTCCTCACCGTTCCCCCCTACGCGGTTGCCGCAATCCTAACCGTGGCCATTGGCTATATCGCCGACCGCACGCGAGCAAGAGGTCTTTGCAACATTCTTGTTTCCATTCTCGGTGTAGTCGGTTTTTCGATGCTGCTCGGCGCAAAGACGGCTGGTACTCGGTATGCGGGTGTCTTTCTCGGTGCGATGGGGATTTATCCCTGTATTTCAAACACGATTTCCTGGACGAGTAACAATGTAGAGGGTGAGTCAAGCTGTATCCAGTTACGCCTATTCCAAAGCTAATGATCATCGTACAGGCGTCTACAAACGTGGTGTCACACTCGGTATCGTGATCGGATGGGGCAACCTCAACGGTGTCGTTTCGTCAAATATCTACCGCGGCAATGATTCGCCTACTTTCTACCCTGGTCATGGTACCGTTCTTGCTTATCTTGTTTTGTTCCTTCTGTTCGGATCAATCTTGCAGACTACTCTGCTGAGAATCGAGAATAGGAAGCGGCAACGTGGTGAACGGGATCATCGCATTGAGGGGTTGACTCAAGAGCAGATCAAGGATTTGGGAGATTTGCGACCGGATTTTGTATACACTACTTAGGCTTTGGTCTGCCGTGCATTGTATAGTCTATGCGAGGTACTGGACTGGAAGCAAAGTTAGTTCCAGGCAACCGAGGGCAAGAGATAGAACGCACCAAGGTAGATAGATACCCATTCGTTCAACGAACAACTAGCATGATGTGCACGAGTTCATTCCCAGACTACAACGTCGAGCCATTGGCAACATATTCATTGAATAGAATAAAGATTCAAAATATCCTGATTCTTCTTCGGCCCCTTGACAACATGCCTACTCGCCCAACTTAACACCTCCCCCGTCTCCGGCACAACCCTAAACGAGTAAGCAGTATAATACATATCCTTGACACAAAGATGGTCGCCCGTTGCTTGAATAACGGTCGTCTCTGGATACTTCTCTCTCAGATCGGGAACTATGAGCGGTGGTGGTGTGGGTGGTTCAAACTTCGGCTTTGCCGTGTCTGTTTCTGTGGTTTCTTGCTGTTCTTTCTGTCGATAATTAAAATCGAATTCATGAAACAAATAATCAGGCTCGTCCTGATCCCCGCTCTCGGCCTTCTCCTTGCCGGATTTTATTTTGACGAACCAGACGCTGATTCCGCCCATTTCTGGGTTGTGTTCGTCTTGTTGTTCCTGTTGTTCTCGATCGGGAAAAGCAGCACCATTCAAGCGCCAGATATATTTCTTGGTCCATCTCAGCCCCGCCAGTCCCATTACACTGCTCGACATTTCTCCTTCTTCCTTGTATACCATTTGTCTATAGGCGGTTGCATCTTCGGAGGGGGTGTGTTGTAATGGGTGGAATGTCGCTATTCCGTTGAGTTCGCCGTTGATGTCGGCGGGGTTGTCGCTGCGGAGTATGCGGTGGAGATGCCATTGTCGCGTTGGTATATTATTCGAAGCGACTGAGAGGGGGGTCGAAGGAGAGGATAGCGAGGTGAATAGAGAGGAGAGAAAGCGGGGTGAAATTGGCGATTTCATTGTTGTTGTTGTTGTTGCTGTTGTTGTTTCTGCGGAGGACATTTTGTGTGTAGAAGCTTGTTTCTTAGCTCAAATTTTGCTGGCTGACAGAAGGAGTTGTATGATCAGTTGTCCTAAAGATCAAATAGAGAAATTAAAGCGATGTGAGAGCCCTTCTTGTTGTTGGCAATTGCAATGAAGTTGAAAGAAAGTTGAAAATTGAGGGTCTGCCGGTGAAGATTAAGGTTATTCCGAACCTATCCTCAATTCAGCCAATCAGCGATCTCACAGTACGAACTGACCCAAGAGAGTAAAGGCCACCTAATTACATAATCTTCGATTCTCTCTTCTAGATAGATTGTACTATTGTCTTCTCTCTTCAAATATGATAGTATATACAGTAGTATAAAGGGGGGAAAGGGCACTGAATAGCCTCCTTTATCCATGAACCCAACAGAACATATTTGCCTTTCAATGATGAGGTATCGGACGGAATTCATACCAATTTAGCTAGTAGCAATGCCTGCCTAGGTAGGAATTGTGCTATAAAGCTGTCATTCATTGTCCACTGGCGATATCCCGGGGATACCTCTCGTATTCATAAAGGATGGACATCATACCCTTTAACTGTAAGACCCACGCTGAGAAATTTCTTGCTACAAATCATACCACGAACAAAGTTGCCTTACAAACTGCATTATTATGACGCCCAACACCAGAAAGTTAAAAACCATCATGAACACTCCTTCTGAATCCCTTTCCATCCGCGGAAGCCCATCACACAGCGCTTCCAGGGGATCTCTTACTCCAAAACTGACCCCAAACCCTGGAAACGTTAATGGCAACATGGCCGCTCAACGAGACCAAGGCGATGACACCAGCATGGAAGGCGATAGCGTGACTCTTGGCTATTCTTCAAATGACGATGATACCGTCAAAGCTACGAAAGACGCAAAAAAGGACAACAAGAGGAAGTACTCGGAGGAGGAGGTAATGACGATAAACCTTGACAGCGAAGACGAGTCTTGTTCCTCAGCCCCGGAATGCTACGATGCGAAAGCGGCGATGACGACGACGACCATTCCAAAGACATCACCAAAGACGACGATGACGAGGAGGAGGAGGAAGAAGAAGACCGTTGGGACATAGATTACTCAAATCGAACGACTACTCAGACTGGCTCAATAACACTATGATCAACGACTACACCATCATCTGCATCAAGAGCCAACTCCTCTACGCCGACATCCTGAAACACATCCGCAAACACACTATTTACTGGATGCAGAATAGCATCGACAAGGAGGACCGCGACGTGTACAAATTCGAGCGCGACTTACAACCCCGCGAACCTCTGGTCGGTATCGAAACGGCCAAACGACAATATCAACAATCCGTGGATATGCTTCTTGTACCTAGCATTGAGAATCGAGACGAATGGATCAGTTACACAGTCCGATGTGAATTTTTGCAGGCTTTCAGAGAGTTTCTGGGGGCTATGAGGCAGCATTGCGAGCGAGAGCTGTTTCTGCAATGGGCGTTTGAGATTGAGCAGCTTCAGGACCCGGTTAAGCCTGTTAGTGTTGTTGCGATGCACAAGTATTTCAAGGCCCTGGAGCGATGTGTGAGGACGGTGCTTGGTTTCAAGAAGAAGATGCGTCCGAGCGAGTTGGGGGCTGCACTGGAGAGGCAGAAGGCGTGGGAAGTGGGTAGACAACTGTGGAGGTAGGAGAGTCAAGGCCTGGGTAGGTGTCTGATTGAAGAGTGTTAGAAGAACGTTTCGTTACATACCTAGGTGGGCTGAAATCATACAGAGTAGTTGAGTGTAAACGTAAAAGTACGAGTAAGCGAGCTAAACCCTTTAGGGCTAGGCTGAAGGCAGATCTCGACATTACATAATACATGCTAATAGACTATGTACTAAACTATATCCGGCTAGCGTCGAGCTATCCGCGGCGGCTCTTGCATTGTGACCGTCTTCGGACAACTCTCGACGATGACGACCCTCTTCTAAGTTCTCGTCCATACTCTTCTTTTCATTTTCTTCGTCTATTTCTATATACTTTCTCCGTCTCTTTTTCATGGTATCACCGTTACCACGTTCGTCCGAACCATGTATACCGCCGTCGAGCATGACAGGTCCCAGCCAATTCCTCACCAACCGCCGCCTCTATCTATGGATCGCATTGCTCCCCCCGGAGGCCCTGTGTACCCGACTTCAGCGACCGTTGGGCCTCTGCGCACTACCGAACATTTGAAGCCTGTGTCGACGATACATGGAGGACGCATATGGTCGCTGCATGTTGTGCAGCAGCCGATTCGAGCTCGCATGTGTGGCTTTGGCGATAAGGTAGGTATGATGGTTATTATCAGGTGATGGATGATAGCTAACAGACTCAGGACCGACGACCGATTACCCCGCCTCCGTGCATCAGGCTAATCGTCAAAGATGCAACGACAGACAAGGAAATCGACATCAACGAGATCGACACATCGTTTTACGTCCTTACCGTCGATTTATGGAATGCAGAAGGTACCAGTGAGGTCAACCTCGTCCGTCATTCTGCAAATTCGCCATCCATCTCTACCGCAACCTCATCCTCATACCCACCTCCACAGGAAAGCAACATCTCGCCGACATACCCACAGTTTAATCAGCATGGATACCCTCAGCAGTCGGTATATCATCAACAAATGCCGGGTTATTATGGTCAGAGTAATGTATACCAGAATCCATACGCGACTGCTGCCCCGCCTCCTCAGGGTGGTCCGTACTATCCTGGTGGAGGTTACTATCCCGGCGGCATGCAACCTAATCTATCGCCACAGTCTGCGGCACCGGGTGGAATGTTCACGAGGAATTTGATTGGAAGTCTGAGTGCCAGTGCTTTCAGATTGACAGATCCTGATAACAAGATTGGCGTATGGTTCATCTTGCAGGATTTGAGTGTCCGCACAGAAGGGACTTTCAGGTATGTCCCCTTTTCGAACCTTACCTAGCAATTTGACTAATATCAAGGCAGACTGAAAATGAACTTTGTCAACGTGGGGACTTCACAATCTCCAGACGCTTCAGGTGCCCCCGTGCTCAATCACGGATCCGCTCCTGTTCTCGCCTCTGTCTTTTCCGAACCCTTCCAGGTCTTTTCCGCCAAGAAATTCCCCGGTGTTATTGAAAGCACACCCTTGAGCAAATGCTTTGCTTTACAAGGCATCAAGATTCCCATCCGCAAGGATGGTGTCAAGGGCCGCGGTGGAGGCGGAGACGGCGACGACGAGTACGACTGAGCTTATGTCCTCCGGACGTTTGCTTTCACTTTCGCTTTTCGCGTTATCTTCTTCTTGCCTATTACTTGCTTTCGTTTCTCTGGTTATACTTTGCTTGCTACTATTCTTATTATTCTTTTTATTGATATCCGTTGGCCGGAGCTTGGGTGTTATAACTGGGAAAAGCAAAAGGGACCAAGTAGAGGCGGTGTTACTGTTTCTATTTTCTGTTTCTGTTTCATGGGCCACACACAAAGAAATTTTGGGATACGGGAATAGGCGTTTTTTTGCTGGTTTTCCACACTATCCATATATTACCCTTTGTTTTTGTTTGAGTTGTTGCTAGATAGTTTCGACGCTGGTCGGGCTCTAGTTGAAAGGGGATGCAGTGAGTAGGAATTCTACCAAGGTATAGCTACCAGGATTATTTTTTTGTAATTCGATATCTCAACCGTAGGTCAGAGGAATCGTAGAATCCCTGGATTGTTCACGGGATTCTTGAGGGTTAACCTTGGTTTTGCCTATGGTGGGCGGCGGATGGATAGTTAAGGCCGCATGCGGAAGGAGGTGAGATCGCTATTAGTACACCTGATCAACGAATTAAAGTCGAGATTGCGTGTATATTAGGTAACTGGGGGGGGGTTATTGCTAGTTGTTTAACTGGAAGTGGTCAATTCTATCAACTAGACTGCTGTTAGATGCTTCTTCGGTATATAAAGTAGGTGAAGTTAGGGCTAGGGTTTAGGGCTTGGCTATTACATACAGACATTGATCAATCATATGAATGAAAAATCGATATTACTGCACATAAATTTCTAGTTAAACTTTTACTCTCTGACACTTACTCATGATTATATGATTTAGATAGTAAAGAACTCCTGATACAAAGCGTGTATTTAAAGAACCATGTATAGGTAGTGCTAATGCTCTCGAGATATCCTCTATAGTTGTATAAGTCTAGCCCAACTCACTCAGACGCAACGTCTTCTTATACTTAAATATACTTCCTCACTGAAATACTGTTGTATCGCAACAACACTCGTCGGAATCTTCATTACACAAATAGGTAAAATCTTTACTGTCAGCTTTATCATATGTAACTAGCCCTGTCGTCGTCTGCTCCCCACCCAGTCCTGGAGATTGAAACTCATTTATGTGCACAATATCCTAAACGCCTTCTGTTCTTCGCTTGCTCTGATTATTGAGCGAGTTATGTTTCTTGTTCGATCTAACTTGGAGAAGACAAAAAAAAAAAAAAACACGAGAAGTGTCTAAGCCAGTATATCTTCAAGTATCCCTGTAGACAAGCTGTTACTTAGATATCATTCATTATGTCAATTTCCGACTGGTTGGGATACGGTGCTACTGAGAAAGGAAGATATTGATTTACTCGAATGGCAACTGCTAAGCAGCGGAACGCTCCCTGACATCTACATCAAACGACGCGGTCTGCGTCACTTCTAATACTGTATACGACACTACCACCGTGTGTTTCCCCGGTGTAAGCCATGGACCCGAACCAGACAAGCTGTATCCTCCATAACCTTCGCCGAGCGCCTCAGTTACGGCGTCACTATATTCCGCCGTAACAACCAGGTCCGACGAGTCCAGAAGCTCACCAACGGTATACGTAACCTTGGCCGGAGGCTGCTGTACCGTTAATGAAACCACCTCTGCGCCACGAATAGCTGCATGGTCCGCCGGGGTCAGATTAGTGATTGTTCCGTGTCGCATCACCCCTCGACTTAGCTCATACTCCGGCTTCTCTTTCCACTCGATAGGCGTCCACTGACCCGAGCTCAGATCACTAGTCCAGTACGGATGCAACTGCTCCTCCATGGGTTCTCCGGCCGGCGAATTAGCCCAAATCTGATCAGAGAACAAGTAATACCCTTTTCCGAGCGGATCGCCGGGGTTTGCCCGAAAGGCAAGAGGAGCTTCAGCGTATGTGGTGTTCATGGTCTTATGGGTAATGCAACTCGCGATTAGTTGCCAGTCTTCCTCCGGGGCGAGAACATGCTTCGACCGTTCCTGGTATATATCATCTGCCGGGCAGTCGCCCGCGTACCGGGTGACACCGACGCCAGTAGATATGCGATCGCAGACAAAGCGATGGTAGTAACCCGTCTCCTCCTCGAGGACCATGCAGGCGTCGAGAGTGCCATGGTTAGGTCTACCGCTCATGACCTTTGCCGGAGTGAAGGTCACAAAGTCGCGCGTAGTTGCGTACAGCGTCTGGTTTCGCGTCAGCGGGTATCGACGTTTGGGGTCGTTCGGATCTTCCGTGTAATAGCTGTCGGCTGGGTACATCGATGAGGTCCAGAAAACAACATACGCCCCAATTTCCGGGTCCCAGATAGCCTCAGGCGCAAACGTCATACCGGCCTCGGGCGGAGACACAAGGATATGTCGCTGGTCGGACCAGGTGCGGAGGTCGCGGGACTCCCAGACCTCAATGTATCGACTGCACCCACTTTGGGCCCAGTCCCAACCGCGCCAGCCGTACTCCACGCCATCTACGTTGAGATCGGTGGCGAGCAGGTAGAACTTGTCGCCTTCCGGGGAGCGGATGAGTGTGGGATCGCGAACAGCGTGCACCCCCTTGGTGGAGGTGAGAATGGGTTGTCCGTTGTTGACTGCTTTCCATCGCGTCGGGTCATTGCCCACGCTATATGCCATGTAAACCTGTTGTCCGCGCAGGCAATTGGAGCGCGCGAAATTGACCATTGCATAGCCCGAGAATGGGGCTAGTTTTATGGATGGCTGGATTGTCAGTTGGAAATCCCGAGTGATTTCTGGGTCTGATTCATTAATTGCAGCGGTCAAGGTAACTCGTGCTGGTGCGGCTCCGACGGGGGGTCTTCTGACCACCCCCGGTGCAAGTTTACCATTAGGTTTGTCAGATACAATAGCTGGGTCGGATGAGGTCCAGGTGATTTGCAGCCCTTCGACGGTCGTTGGTAGTGTGATGTTACCCCTGACGTCGTCTGCGTTGGGAATAATAATACTTCCCAGGACATTTTGGGCGAGGGGCTCGCCAGGTTCGCTGACAGAAGCCATCGCATAACCCATGTGCGGTGTAAATAAACGCAGGATAGGAAAACCACAAAAAAGCCACAGGAAGGAAAATGATAGCACATATAAAAACCAGGTTTGATACTACGTACTGGATGCGCGTTTATGCTTTATCGTACCCCAGAAACCTTAAATATGTACAGCGGCAAAATACGCCACATTTAACCGGGCCATTCATTTGCCTAGTACATAGCACATAATACGTACTCTTTCCAGCTTTCAGTTGCCGTCGTCGGCTTTTGACTCGTGGTATCGCAACAATTAGCGAAATGGAAGTGTTTGAGACGGAGCACAAAAAGAAACAAAGGCTAGTTTTCTTCCAATAGGGCAATAGGCTAAATCGCCGGCTGTTTGCTAAATGTCGTCCGTTGGTTAAGTGTCGAATCATACCAAGCACCAGTTGAGCAAACATAGAGTACGAGTATACCGTGACGTAATTCATGAAGCTCTGCCCATGTAGTATGACTCATACAACAAAGGTTTTATGGCGTTGTTGAACCTCCTGGAAGGGCAGTATGTATGTACAAACACCAAAGTCCCGTTTAGATGAGCAATGATTCCTGCATTCCTTCACTGAACTCGACAATTCCTCTCCGTTGCGCACAGAGGTTTATCCAGTACGTACTCGGAGAGACTGATTGCTCTGGTTGTCTGGATTCTGGAATGAGGGGGATACTTCTTATCGATAAGCGACGGCGGAGATGGTCTAGAATCCAGGCACCAACTGTTAACGCCGTCGATGCCGTTTCGCAGACCTAACCTGACCGGTATCCGACCGGGGGTCTCGTGGAACCCGGAGAGGAAAGGGCGATGGAAAGTATCCTGGATGTTGGTTTTCTGAAAGGCTCCTTCAAGCTTCCGCTTCAGCTTCAACGATGGCAGCCCGGACGCGTTTATCCGCTTCCCAAAACCGGGACACACGGCGACAGCTTTATAGGGACGAGAACGTTGCGAACGAATGTACTGTTCGCTTTTCTGCTGAGAGGTAGCAGACATGGGTGATGTGGTACGTACATAGTACATATGTACTCTTGCAGTCAATCTTTCCTTGTTCAAGTGATTGAAGAAAACAAAACACTAGGTAGTTCTTGAATACACATATACAGTACGAAAAACCTTGAAAAGTAAACACAGGACAAGTCGTACACTCTACAAAATGCAGTCGTACACAAGTATAAGCTCCTTCTCGGCGACTTTGGCGATTCGGACGGACGTAGTCCTTGTCAACAAAGCTTCAGCCTTCAATTCATGTGCTGATCTTGTTGTCTGCAAAGTGCAAACTCCGTACACTACCTAGCCTCTAGGCAAGTAAAGTCAGAGCAAGGGATACATACCGATAACCACACAGACGTCAAGCCAAGCTCATCTCCGAAGCACGGAAGGCATCACTCCCCATCCTGATCAATGCTCTAGATCGATGCACGTACTCGGGAGATGTGTAGATGTACAAGCAAGGGAAAAATTGATATTTGATAAATCCGCACACGTGATTCAATCCGATTCCATCACGGCATTGAAAATTGACATTCCGTATATCGGCACATTAGTGATCAACGCCATGCCTGAGGCCAGGGCAGGCCACATGATATCCGTGGATGTACGCGGAGCCGCAGGAATCCGTGTACTACCGTCTACGTACGTACATCACAAATTACCTAGGTATGTATCACATCTACGTATCTACGGGATATCTAGGAGATTTATCTCCGTCAAGAAAATGGCTCAACCAAAGACTCGAGACTCGAGAGTCGAGGGTATGAAGCGGAGAAGAGTAGAACGTGCAAAAACACCTCAATGTGGACACACTCTCGACAAAACAACTAAAAGTTTAAAGATTTTCGCGGTCATGTGTGCTGTTCCGCTGGATAAGTTAGAATGCCGCACTGCCGGATGTGCCGTAAGTGCCGCCGATCCGCTTTATCCTCTCTTCCCTCGGAACTGACTCATCTAGATTGGGCTAAACTGTTTTGGGACTAAGAGGATGGCACTATTGGTGATCGACATTTTCCGTTTGTGGTAAGAGTCTTACATCTACAGTCAATCTATATTTACGAAGAGAAGAGTATATGGAATATCCATGTATTGAACTATATAATCGTCTCAACCATCAACCCTAATAAATGGCGGGGAGGGAGATCGAATCATCATGAGAAGAGTGAATCATGAGTAGAGAAAATATCGTAACCAAAAACAAAACAAACAAGTCGTAACGATACAGGCCATGCAATTCCAATCCATCCATCAATGCAATGCTAGTATGTTGTATCGCTTTCATCCAAATGCGCCGGTAATGCTCAACAGAAACGTCGCTATAATATGGGGTATATCATAAGTCAATGCGGAGAAGAGTCATAACTTTTTTGGTGGGTAATTCATATAACGATCAATAGGCAGGAATCATTGTGCCTTGATGATGAATAAAGTCATGCTCTTCGAACATTGATTGCGACTCTGTATCTGTGAGCAGAGTGGTGTCCCGCTTGGCCGGGTGGTTTTGTGTAGTTGTAGACGCAAAAGCGTCCATGGTGAGTGCTTCCGGTGATGGAGGCATGGAGTCTTCCTCGTCCGACGAAAAGTCGTCGAGTAATTCGGGCGGTGATTGGGCGGGAGGAGAGTTGTGTCGAGAAGGGGAGCGAGTCAGTGTGAGACGCGCGACTTCTTCTTCTTCTTCCTCTTCCTCCTCTTCTTCGTCAGAGGAAAGTTCGTCCACGGAGATAAGGGCAGGCGGAGAAGGAGCCCGGCGGAGAGGCTTTGCTACTGCAGCAGCAGTATACAGAGCAGTAAGATCCTCAAACTTCTCTTCGTCTTCCTCATCGTAATCCGAGTAATCGTCGTCACTCAAATCGGAGTCATCTTCTTCCTCGGAGTAGTCCTCCATCGACTCCTCCTCGATAGCGTCTGCCCATCGAATGTGGGAAGGCTGAGCCTTCTTTGTGGCATTGCGGACGGTGTTGTTGAACCATTGCTCCTGTTCGCGTTCGGCATTGGCCAAGTCGAGCATCAACGAATCAAGTAGATTAGCGTGGCCAACGAGAAGACGCAAGTCGTGGTCGGCGCGGGCAGCCTCCTTGGAGAGCTTGCTGCGGGCGGTGTGGGCCAGGTAGTAGGTCTGAGTGATGCTCATTTTCTTCTTGGGTTGATCTGGCCGACGGGGGTAGAAGGATGTGGTAGCAGAGAGGAGAGAGGGAGCCATTTTAGTCGGCATGGCTTGTATATATATGTGTGTGTGTGTAGGGGCAGATCAAGCGTGGTCGTCGTGTAAAAGGCGGAGTGAGTCACCTCTTTTTAGGAAATTTTAATTTGCTTTTTCGGCAGCGAGGGCAACGACAGGGCGGTGAGGGGTGAAACGTGGTTGTCGTGATGGCTGATGGCTATTGGCTAAATGGCTGTAGCTAGACTGTTGTCTGTGTCTGTCGTTTTTGTCTTCGTCTGGATAGTTGATAATGTTGTAGTTGTTGGAGTAGTGGGTGAATCAGTTGAAAATATCCAGGGCAGCAGCTATCTTTATGTCAGCTGAAAATTAGGCTCTCTCGTTTCTCGTCACGTCGCTCGCAAAGTCCTAAATCCATGCATTTCCGTGAGCCGAAATCCGTTGACTAATCGATGCACAAAGTGGATTTGTCAACTGAAAATCTCGGCGGTCGGAAGTTGTGCGGTCGGAGCCTGGAGTTAAGCCGCTTGTTCTTACGGCCGTCAAGACACCATCGTACCATGGTTTTCTACGTAGTACAATTCTTTCCTTCTGTCTAGCAATTAAGTCCGTTTGACATATGAATATCAATATGAATATGACTATGAACTGATATCATGGCCATCGTATGTGTACACGGTACACACACATACTACGCTCAGTATCTCTAATATCTGACTCACCGCTCAAACCGATAATCAGCTTAGGCAGGCTGGCTGGCAGGGCCAAAGCTCACTCACGACTGACAAACCCGCCCGGATTTAAAATCAGCACAAAATTCGGCTGATCGCTTTCGGATTCGACCATTTTCCATTCATCCATTGAATCCATCCAATTAGTTAGCGGCGGCCGCGCTAATCCAGCATTACTCATCCTTATTCCGTCGAGCGTGTTTCTTGGCACAACCCCAGATTAGATTTTTTTCTTATTCTTCTTCTTCTTCTTTTGGATTAGTTATATTAGACCCGCTTAGCAATCGCCTTAGCAATCAACCTTTTTTCATCGCTTCTTACTAATTTATCCATGATCACGGTGACATGGTATGATGTGCTCGATTATTAATGTTTTAAGTTATCAGTAACCAATGCGACTATCATGTATGCATCATCAATCCTGATTCAAGACTAAGAGTACCTTTGTAGCGACCACGGGATATCTACTCCTATAGTTAGTAATCTCTCTGCCTGAGGAAAGCGATCCATCCGAAGCCGACTGCCAATAATTTGCCTAACTCCGCCTAGATATTTCCTTATCAGATGCACCGCCCAATCACACCGTCATATCACTGAAATCAGCACTGAATCAGCCGTACGCAGCGCCCAATCGCATCGCCCCTCGCTAGACACGTAGATCCGTTTACTTAATCATGGTGCCTAATCTTCAAGGCATAGCCTTTATCCGAATCCGCAGGAGTAAACGAGCCAGCAGCTAACCCGTTTTGGTAACGAATGCGATTTTCGCTTCGAAGAAACTTGAAGTAACTTACCGTAACTCCGTATTCGTGATTCGCTCCTCTGTACACACGTTGGTTGTACTAACGTGGTTGGCTGGTTTCATCGAGGAATGGAATTCCTGGTGCCTGAACGATGAAACAAGCCCTGCTCAGCCTCCTTACTGCTCGCTTTAAACGAGCGGGTCATCTTATCAAGGGCATGGATTCATAGCATTCCTGTCGTATTCGTGTCACGATGATTCACCCTTTTTAGTGCCCGGGGGAAGCTTGTTGAGGCTGAGCTGAGTCATATTTCGCATTGGCCAATCATGTGGATGTGCTAAAGTAGCCTTACCGTGGAGTTTCCATGGATATACGGATTGGTTTTTCTTTTTCTTTTCGTTTCTTTTTTTCCCCTTTACTCGATTTGACAGAAGTACGGAGTAGATGTTCAGGCTACACAATTGATTCTCAAGCCAATTAACCTTCGCGCAATACGTGTTGCCTGTTCACTAATCCTCAATTCCAGATCCAGATCCAATTCAGTAGAGTCGAGCAAGCCCTCTACGTAGTGAGCACCAGAACATCCGCCAAATAACCCGTGACACGGCGAGTCGGTACTTCGGTACATCGGATTTTGCGGGTACATGGTTTCTGCATAATTTTTTATCTGACAGTTGCGCACTAAACCATAAGCAGATTAGAACCCCGAGGTTCTTGCGGACGGATATAAGGATGAATTTTTCGTCCGACGAGCAAATCAGAACGACCGTCTGAGTCATCGGCTGTGATGGCTTCCGGCGGATACATAGTTGCACAACCCGGACTACGGATACAGCGAAAATGCCAAGACAAACAGAGTCGATGATGTCATGTCGTCATGTGTTTTGGTGCTACGGCCGAAAATATTTCGCCATTTTCCGGTTTCGTCCTTCAGCCCTACCTGACTTTTTTTTAGCTGACATAACAGTGCTTATTTTGCATGATTTTAATCTTATCTCCGGAGTATTCACGGACTTTGAGGTCTAGATTTTTGAAGAATTGGAAATTCAGCTTTAATTTCATTCTTTGCATTCTGAGTGGTGGGCGGTTTGCTTGAGGTTGTGCTACGTAGCTGTCATCGAAATTTGATGCAGGCGTTACCAGGGTGATTCCACGCTCTCGGGTCAGGTTCTTTCTATTATCCCGAGGAGATGGTTCGTATAATAAGCTCTGGCTCTACTGATGGTTAATTGTGCCGATGCTAGTCGTTAGACGACATTTTGACAGTTTGACAGTGCTTGCACATACAGCGGGACGAAATATGTTTCTGCACCCCAGTCCAGTTTTGTCTTCTTGGAAGCCAATCAATGGGTAAAACCCCTTGTGGTTCAAAACCCCGTCTGGTATTCGACGTGAAGATAGGATGACAGGATAGTTCACCTAGTCATTAGAGTTTGTTTCGTCGTTTGACAGGTTGAATGAATAAATACTTTTGACGTACAGCTGAATTAATCATTTATAGATAGTGCATGAGTACATAGTAATGTTCATCAGAAAATAATGACGGTGTGTTTTTATGTACAATATACATGTAATCGACATGGAGATATTGTAACGACCCACCGCGGCCGTAACGCCCTGAAACGAACGTAGGAGGAAACGAGGGTCGAGGGAGTTGGATGTTTGCTATATATGTTGAAGCCTTCTACGAAAATAATCACCCAAATATTCAGCGAAGAGCCATAATAACATGGCCCTATGCCAGCAGCGCCGTCATGATCTCACTGACCTAACTTCCACTGCACTACTCGTTATTACATCCATTGAGATTGGACCATAGTTGGAAATTTGCCCCTCATGGCGCGGTTAACAGTCAACGCCAAACTCATATGGCTGTGTCAGCCCTACTACTGCAGCTCAGAACCCTTGCGCACGTGTTGGGCACACGTCTGCATCGTTTTTATAAATGATCCCCCACCAAGCCCATGTCAGTAGATAACTTTTAGTTCCAACTCTCTATACTTTCGCTTCTATACCATCCTTCTGAATAACTAGGAAATAGAACTGTCTAGTTGCTGTCATTCTACGAAGACTTGGTTACTTACGCAGTACTACGCATATAGCTCCAAACATTCACCGTACACAGAGGGAAAGTATCGTCTAACAAGCCACAGCATCCCGCAATATACGAGCTAAATCGGAAAGGCCCCCAAGAGTTTGCACTCTGACAAAATTAGGGATCCGAGCTGGTTATAATGTCCTGTCCCCAATTTGAAACATCTCGAATTGTACGGACTCTGGGTATCCCACCGAGTTCGACGCAGACCCAGACGTGGTACGTCCAGACTAACAAAGCTACTCTACTATTCTAACTCGGCACAGGCTGGCATTGGCGTAAATTGAAACTGATTGAGACAAATAAACCTTTATGCTAACGACAGCAGGCAATTCTAGCTTTTCTGCTTTCCGCCTGGGCCACATTTCTCTTTGTCATCATCACCTTCTTGCTTGTCGATAGTTTAGACGAAGGCCGTGGACATACGAACAATATACTCGATGCACGTGTCGTTGAGAGAGCCAAGGAATTCAAGGAGAATTGGCTTCAGCCTTTGGTACCACAACTCCTCACAGCGGATCGACCACTTTCTTTCGGCGCTATCGTTAATATTGCATTCGCGTCAAGCGACCAGCAACTTATGACTGGAATGTCGATCTTTATCACGGGTTTTGTCAGACACTGCATCATCACACAGTATCACTTCTACGTTGTATATCTTCTCGGGGTCATAAGTTTCAGCACCCACCAGTCCACCATGATGATAGTGGGGAAGGAGCTTAGGGAATGTCACTGGAAGAGATGGTGGCGACTAGCTGTGATCTTTCTTGTCTTCACTTTCAGTTTCACGGCAAATATCGTTGTGAATAATTCGTACTTTCTGGCCGAGTTCGGTTTAGTCATGCAATGCGTGTGGAGTAAATTTCCACATTACTACACGTCAGTATTCGAGACGTATGCCCTGATATGAATGACTGTGAGAACATGCCTGGGCCCGTTCTTGAGATCCTTCTCTCTTCGAGAATGGCGTGCATGGACTAGTGCAAAGCTCGCTGAAGCATGGCTGATCCAAGATTGTGGAATGGTTCAGTGGATCTCATTGAACTTCCTGCTGGTCTGTTTCACCATCATACAAATTTTCTCCTCACAGATCGTGGACCTGTGTAGGATCTGGGCAACGCTTTTCTACGCCACGTACAACGTAGCCATCATCAGGGACCAGGCAGCCCATGCTACTACTGTAGAGGGAAATCCTGCATTGAGGGGGAATGAAAATACCTGGGGATTTGGTCAAATATTACCTCTGCTGCTGCTTATGCTGCCTGGTACTCAAGTCTGGGAGATGGTCTGGAGTAAGTTCTACTGTTGTCCCTTTTGAGTAAGCCAGGCGATTGTTGATGTCATGATAGACGAAATTGAAGACCGGAGAAAGGATAAGGGGAAAGAAGCAAGTTCCATACCGAATACATGCGTCATCAACGACCCTACAAAAGATGAGTGCATTTGCACGCGGGACATAGCATGCACAGATGAGCGATGTGGACAAGGACGGCCGCGCAATGTTGATAACGTGAACCTCGAGACCGGGACAGGCAATATGAATCGAGAGACAGAAAGCTCGGAATTCCTAGAGAATAAATTTGTAGAGGACTTATATGGTTCCTGGTATTCCACTGGATGGCTGTGGTTTTGGGTTGTGGCGATCTTCAGTGCCACGACATACGGTGCTACCCAAGGAATTGCCCTCTAAGTCGTTGAATTATGCTTAAAACATAGAGGCTCCATAACATAACCACATTGCCGAGAGAAATATGTGACACCTTTTATCAACAGTGTCCCGGGTGCACATTGTACTGTTATTGATTTTGGAGGCTTTTCACTATCTACCACTGTCATTTTGACTTCAGTTGCCTCGAGCTCTTCGTTTCAGGGCACTGGACGCGCGCTTTGCACGCGGTTGGCCCTGAAACGAACGTAGTGAGAGGAAGGGAAAAAGTAAACGAGGGCGTGCGAGGGGCGTGGCGCGAAAAGCGGGAGAGTTAGCAGGTGGAGGGTTATGTCCTGAAACGACCGAAGGGAGTGGAGGGGAGTAGGACCGTGGGCGCGAGAGCGCAACACAAAACTGCTGCAGGAAGCTAACACTAGAGAATTGACTCCTATTTTGGGCCTAGTTCCTTCTTGGCTGCATAAGGGTTAGGGCTAGATATGCCGTGTTGGTAATGTCCCTTGAGATTCTGTATTGTCACGGCTTGAGGTCAGGAGAACAATAACGTTAGATTGATGACCAAGACGTTGCTTGGAAGAGCTTACTACTGAGTGTCGCGGAGGGCGAACTTGACTATCTACAGGCGGTGAGCGCTGTCAGTAAACTCTCACGTGACTACACGTGACTGCTCTGGCGAGCCCGAGCTCGGATCATGACATGTAATACCGTTCATTTCTATAACCTTTTCTGAAATGTGGTATATACTGCATAATCTAGATTCGTCGGGTTAAAGGAAATCAATTATATACCCTTGATTTGCAGATCCGCTTTCTTAAGACCAATTACACGTATCTTGTAGAAAATAGTTGTATTTTATATTCTGCATCACCTGGCACGGCGAGTTTCGCAATTGCCACCACCATTCCACGCTCTCTTTATTCCTTATGCCCCCTTGCCAGGCGCGATTGACACGTTGAGACCGAAAAAAGGCAGTGCATCGTTCCTTTTCGGAAATTGTTGTTTTGTTCAAAAATTAGTTAACGCTAAGCAATTCAAGGTTAGACTTCCACCTAGATAAGCCCCTCCTTCGCTGTTTAAGCTCGGACGTCCTTACCATACTCTTGTGGTCTATAGTCCATCTAAAGTTCCAATAATTGACTCTTCCCTTCTAAAACCGATAGTAATAGATCTGAAATCTATATTCAGTGCATAGCAAGCTTGTCATGGCAGCACCCGCTAAGGCCTCTGAAAACACATTAGTCTCACTAGCAGGACGAGCACCAGTTGGACCAATCCCCACAAGAACTTGGCATATCTATCTACGCTACGGCGCGGCTCTCATAGAATATGAACGACTCCTCAAGCAGGAAAATCACTGTATCCGCTCTCAACTGTCGCGCAAAAACAAATTCAACCTTCGCACTTCAGTGGGGAACAGTGCCGCTCAGGCTGGCCTTCAAACTACCCACGAGAGTTCCGCTGAAGGTATGAGCTTTCCCTATCCAGCAACATTTCAGAAAATACTTTCGTCACAGTCACCGGTAAACCTACAGATGCAGTTACATGATGAGGAGAGCCGAGTTGGGACCTTGGGAAATGTTGGTCAGCCGCCAGTGATGCCGGTTGCAGTCGGACCTTGGACACATACCCAAGAAACACATGCTTGGAGCATTACAAGTCGCTGGTTTGGCATCACACGCACGTTCGCTGTGGACTTCGAAACCCAGCGTCAACCGGTTTATGTGGTTCTGGGTATGTTTCCACGTGGTTACCCTATCCCGGAAGAACGGGTTGTGTTTATCGAAAAGCCGAAAGAGTTATTCCGGGAGCTCTGGTGGGCTACACTTCGTCTGCGCGGGTTGACCAGAACCCTCTTTTCCCTAAGGCACGTGAAAGGTTTTAAGTTGTACAAAGTGTGTAACTGGTTACCTCCTTTCCGTGAACTTATGACATCGCTCTGACGGATACTATAGTGTGATGCCGAGGATGGAAGCCACGAAAGTATCAATCTCGACAGTAATGGGGTTGCGGATTTACGACTTCTTTTCAGTACATACAAGAGCCGGCATGTCCCCGACCATATCTCGGAGGCCTGGGCGGATTGGATCCACCAGACACTAAACAACGGCTCTCACGACGTGCTCAAAGGGATGTATGCGCTTGAGCTCGAGCTAGGTTGGTCCGTAAACCGGATCACGGTCGTAGTGTTCCTGCCAGTACTCCTAAGCTTAGCAATCGGCTTGTGGCTCAACGCGACCGCCTGGGCGGATCTTGCAACAATGCAGACCGCTTGGGCAATTGCGTCTTACATTGTGACTGCTGGAGGCTGTAAGTTCTCCCATTAGCGCAGCCTGCAGCCTGCAGTGCAAAAATCTGTGCATCTAGAGACTGACAGAGATAGTGCTTGCGGCCTTGTTGGGTATTTTAAGCAGCATTGCAGACTATTAGTGAAATGACGTATGTTCTTTTTGTAAGTTAAGCCTTAAGTCAAGCACACCTCAGCCCACTCCAGCTGTCGGCCAAATCGGACTCCTTGTTCGTTCTTTCTCCTTTCCATCTACTCCTTTGGAAATGAAGGTGAAGGCGATCTTGAAACTGTCTGTATTGCCTGGCGGCTTTGTCTTCGTTTGGGGTCCACCGTGTGCACAGTGCATGTGCCCTGAAACGACCTAAGGGAAAGAGGGAGTAGGATTATGGGCAGGCGAGCGCTGCAAATAAGAGCCTGTGCAAGAAGCTAGCACTAAAGACTCTTTGGGCCTGGAGGCTCTTGGCTGCGTAAGGTTAGGGCTGGCTATGCTTTGACTACGTATTATTGACTCAAAGCGTTCTATATTTCTTTTCATGACATCACATCATTTCTAAAGCTTCTGGCGAAGATCGACGCGCAAGATATTGTTTGCGGACGTAACGTTAATCTCTCAGGACATCTGACTTTGCAATTCTGCATTCTCTTTGTTTCAGGGCCACTGCGTGCGCATCACGCGTCTAGTTGCCACACTTAACTATTACTCACTAAGAATTTTTCCATATTTGGCTCTAGTCGACCTTGGCACTTTTCATCTGCAGAAGATATGCACAATTCTCATTTCCTTACTGGATGTAAAACCATGTGGCCCCCCGAAGCTTTATTGCGACCCCCCTATGAACGTTTGCGTTTGAGCCCTTATATGCATTGCAGATTATAGATTACATTGTGTTTGTTTTATGCTTCATATTTTGTGACATGTTAAATTTGTCCATACTATTGTTCTGGCGTTCGAAATATAATACGTAGTACTATAGGATGGCACGAAGGCTTGGATGGAAGTGCGCTCATTTCCCCCAATCAAGAACACAAGCGAGCGCTCAGTATCTGGGATCAAAGCCCAAACAAGCCTTCCTAGATGTTTCGAGCGTGAAACGTCGCGTACCAGTCTGTAATGCGATGTTGGTTGGGTGCTTGCCGTTTTTAGCATTTTTAAGATCTTGGGTGTAGGGCTACTGAAGGGATCAAAAGCTGGGGAGACAAGGTCAATATGAAGATTTTCTATGTCATATTACATTCGATACTGGGATACAAGGAGATGTTATGAGATCAAAACAACAGAGGCGTCTTTCTTGCATTTCTAGCTAGTGAGTGCTAAGAATAAATCCTATTCTGGCTTCCATATCCCTAACTTCTTCAACAAGACATCTGAGCCACCATACCAATCCTTCACTCTCTCCTCGCCTATGGCTACAAAACCAACTTTCTCAAGTACCCTCAGACTCGCTAAATTCTTCTCTTCCACACGAGCAACTACACATACCCTACCATTTTCATCCCTCTTACTGCCCTCAAATCCCTCGGGGTGAATTTTCCAGTAAATGGAGAGGAAGGCGGTGAGGGCTTCAGTAAGATAGCCTTTGTTCCAGTGGGAAGGGGAAATTTCGTAGCCAATTGTTGGGAGGGGGTTATGTGCTGGGAGGTTTAAGGATATGAATCCTATAACTTCTCTTGATTCAAGAAGCGTGATGAGGAAACTAAACTTGTTAGGTGCGAACATACGGCGGATCCATTCTTCCGTAATCGAAACGGAGTCGCTAGTAGTGCTTTTACTAAGGTGTGTTAGTCAAGTTGTCAGAAAAAGTTAAGAGGGATCTTACGTCCAGTGGGTGGTGTTAGGATGTGTGCGGATCTGGTGGATGGCCTCTGTGTCGGAAGGGAGGGCGCGACGGAGAAGGAGGCGCGGGGTAGGGATTGTGAGGTGCGAGGCTGGGAAAGATGTGGACATTGCAAGGTAAAATTCGGTTTGAATCTTTTAATGGGACTTGAAGCGGCTAATAATTGAGGTGTTGCAAAGACGCAACTTGAGGACCATGCCACTGTAGGTTGTCTGGCCAAAGACTTCGCCGTCAAAGATGTCTGGGGACGAATGTTGTCCTGCTCAGGCTCTTTCGGATTTGTCAGGTCCGCTGAGGGGTTTAGAGACGGCAATGCGGTAATAATAAAATTATGAGAAATTAGAATTTTAGAATCAGTAGAGTTGTGTCTAGTCCAACACTCTTGCACCTTATTTCTTTTAGAACAAAAGATACTGTTACGACAGATTACATGTACCACTTTTACCAAGTATTTTGAGGACACATGTTTGGAGACAGTCGATTATTCCAGAATTGTATTTTATCACCATACCTGTACTGTAAAAAAGTTCGTCTTTATCATGGCGTTTCTTGATTTCTTGACAGTGTTTCAGAGTGAAGTGAAGAGAGTTTGCGGTGTTACTCTGCATATGCAAACCACAGTATCCAATCCATCCACGTTTGCTCTCTCAGCGTTTCCTCAACGTTTCAGGGCATCAGCGTGCGAAGCGCGCGTCTTTCCAGTATTGCTACGCACAATCTCATTCGTTAAGTTCTTATCTATTCGCTCTACCATAGTAGTGGACCTTGGCACTTTATATCTGCGTTTTGTATATGTGCAATTCTCATTCTTTACTGGATGCTAAGCTATGTGATTTCTCTCCTCCCTATTGCGACGCGCCCCTATAAACATTTACATTTGGGGCTCTTACTTTTTCTCCTCCTTTCTCTTCTCAGACTCTCTTCCAGCCTTGGTCATCAATTCCTCCTTATTGGGACCCGCAAGTTTCATCTTATCAAGGTTTCCACTACTGGGATGTACTCCACATGATTTTTGAGAATCTCTTCTACGCTCTTGAACTTCCATTCCTAACAAGTTGACCTCCACTTGCTAGTGCTTTGTTAGGTAAAATTCGTACTATAATTTTCCCCTCTTTCGGCCTGCTAGAAGGCACTAAACTCTAGCGTGTGCCAATACTTTTGACTCCAACCTCCGGAGAAAGGCAACATATCAAGCGACACACTTCATCGAGTTTGCTCTTAAAAGAAGATATAAGTTAGTCTCTACGGAGTACACTAAAGATGTTATGCACCTGGCAACATCTGATGGTCATGGCTGAGAACTCGTTGGAGGACATGGCCAATCCAAGACGATTGAACATTTTGGGCAGGGGTATTCTGACCAATAATTAGCCATCATTGATCACTTATAGCACATCCCTCGGGGCATCATGCTCATTGCCAAGCATCGCTAAAACCTCGGGAATTTGTATGATACTCCCTTCTCAAAATCATAGCGAGAGCTCAGAGCTCCCTTATCGCGATATCTGACGGCTGCGACCACCATTATCGGCGGATTTGATTGGTCAAATCCAGACCATGGACAGACCCACTTCACAATCACATAACCTGGAGACTGCCATGTGGAGAGAACGCTGACACATGCTTCAAACTTTCGTGTATCGCACAAACACCTGAATGATCATCAATATCGATGAGGTTCACGGCAGACATGTATGAGCCAACGCATGTAATTGACCCTGATGGCGAGGTTGTCATCGTCTTAAAAGACGCGAATCCGCCATTCGCAGTTTGGCCAGAGGAGAAAACTGAAGATGAAAAAAGGTAATCATACTTTGACTTTCGGAGTAACACCACACCATGGTTGACAATATGCCCAGCGAAGTTCCTGAAGTCTCGAATCAAAATAGTACACAACAGTCTGAAACTGAAGAAGAGGCTGAAGAGGCGGAAGAAGCATGTTTTCGCATAAAAGTATCAGCCAAACACCTCACCCTCTCGTCACCCGTTTTCAAAAGCCTGTTACTAGGCGGCTGGAAGGAAAGCAGCACATTTCTCGACAGAGGTTCTACCGAGCTCGCTGTGTCTGGCTGGGACCTTGAGGCCTTCCTGATTGTTATGTGGATGATACACAGCCAGCACAAGAAAATACCACGCAAAGTCAGCCTTGAGCTCTTCGCCAAAATCACCGTCATTGCGGATTACTACAAGTGCAAAGATGCAATAGGATTTTTTTCAGATGTGTGGCTCGATGATCTGGAAAGGAATTCCGAGCTGCAAAACAATCTTGCCTGCAAGTTCTCCCGAGATCAAATGCTGTGGATGTGGATAACGTGGTTGTTTCGACGCGGTGAACAATTCAAACAATCTACTGCCGTTGCTATCAAATATAGCAAGACTCAGATATCGAGTCTTGGACTTCCGCTCCCGGTAAGACTAATTGGTAAGTAGGCTTGGGACTCGGCCATCAAACTGAAGGCATGCCATTGACTGAATTTTGCGGCAATAGACCAATTAAACACAGACAGAGAAAGGGGAATCGAATCTGTCATGACTGCACTCCTGAAACAACGGAGCATCCTCCTTGGTGAAAGCTGGCCGTGTACCTATGCATTCCAGTGTACGTCAATGATGCTAGGCGGACTTGAAAAGCACATGTTTGCCAACGGTCTTTCCCCTGCGCCAGCAGCTCCTTTCGTCGGTATTGGGTATCAAGATCTTGTTGACAAGGTTCGTGAATTTAAGCCACCGGCATGGTTCCACGCATCAAATGCATATAGCCTGCATGCATGCAGTCCCTCGATGCACGGATACCAACAACTGAAGCTGAAGACTGATGCCATTGTGGGTTTGAACATTCACTACTGCATCTTCTGAGGGCTACCTGAGAGACCTCTTACCCTTACCGCAAACAATACCGCATTTCAAGGGAGTGATCGGTCGGCTTCGTTCAGAATGTCACCAGCTTAGATATATCAGGGTCATGATGACTGCAAATCTGTACATACAACCTTGGTGCAACCAACCAGATCAAAGAGCAGCGCTCAATACTGGATGATCTAGTATGGTAAGATATAGCTAGCAACGAGGATCACGTGGGGTGTAGCCGTATTGGAGCGAGGAAGGAGGAAGTTATCTGAAGAAGATATTTCGCGACTATATATAGATGGAGAGATCTTGAATGCTGGAAAACTAGCGGCCACTGCTGGTAATAAGGTAGTTACATTTTTGTCTGGGACCTGCATGTAAGCAGTTCATTGGTCACGGAGAGATCTATGCCTCACTTAGCTCAAATACCACTGACGCGCTCGAAAATAATCAGAAACGCATCCCCATACGCGTCTCGGCAAAGCACCTGACACTGGCCTCGCCAATATGGAAGAGGACTCTTTCGGGAAATTGGAAAGAGGGTACTACTCTCGGCCAGAACGGTTCCGTAGATCTCCCTATCGAAGATTGGTATCCGACGGCATTCTTGCTTCTCATGCGCATTATCCATTGTCAACATCATGACTTGCCTAGCACAATCAATCGCCACTTACTTTCTAAATTGGCCGTCTTGGTGGATTACTATGAATGCAAGAAGCCCGTTCAATTTTCGCCAATCGATGGATTGACGAGTTGAAACCGAACTTCCCAAGAAGATATTCGCGAGAATTGATGTCGTGGCTATTCGTATCATTGGTTTTCGATACACGCGGCTTATTGGTTGAATCGACATCTATTGCTGTGACGCAAAGCAAGGCTCCAATACCAAGCGCAGGTATACCAATACCGCCCAGAGTCCTCAGTAAGTCAGAACAAATATCAAGAGTGTATTCCAAGAATTTTCCTGCCAATAACCTTTGCCTAGACGCGCTTAATGATAGAAGAGAAAAGGGTATCAAATTGATTTTCGACCGTCTGCGACTACAGCGAGAGAAATACCTCCAGAGCGGATCGGCGTATTCATTTGAATGCGCTTCAACATTATTAGGTAGTTATGCTAGACAAACAGATTTATAAGCATCGCAATTACTTCAAGGAGGTCCCGGCGCCGTACGTGGGCCTGAATTATCTGAAACTGGCTGCGATACTTGATGGTATCGAGGTACAAAAGTTCGCGATTCTTTCTCCGCATGAGTATGGAAGAATACACAAGTGTGGGTATGGTTATGACCTCTTGAAAGTTCCGGCCAATTTGGCAGGCTTTGAGTCATTTTCGTGATGTTGCTTTGAGGTTATTGATACACTTTTTGGAAGAGAAAAGTTTGATTGAGGGAGCCTAATTCAGCGCTAGACAGAGCCCATGGAAGGAACCAATTAAGTAGTCTATATCTATATCGATTTCGGAAACGGATATAAAATCGGAACAACATACACAAGCTCGAAGCGATTTCTCTATTGTCTACCGAAAAACTCGAGTGATCGTTCGGCAGAAGTCCTACAGACGATGGACCTGGAATGTACAATTCAGCAAATATGTCTCCTTGTATTTAACGAAACATAGCAAAACTATCAATTCAACATTTCTTATAAACACAATATATCAAACTTTGAAAGAGTGCCCTGATTAGCTTTTTATGTTGGTGACAGCCTTTGTTGAATTCGTGAAAGATGGTACACTGAATGTACCATTAGTAGATCTACCTGCATAAAGACATGACGATTGCTACTAGACTACATGCAGCTAGATTGCCTCGGTATGGTTTCGAAGGCCATTGAAAGTAACCTTTCACCAATGTACTCAGCTCAACGTATGCATCAGCGAGCAAATCTTCAAGCAGCATTACTTCAAGAATCTGGGAGAGAATTGAGAGTATATAAGCGCTCTGATTGGTTGAAAATGACAACTTCGTTGGAATGATGCCGTATTTTGCCGCTTATATTCCCCTTATTGTTAGCAACACCGCGATTCTCCTTCACCCTCCGTCATCAACCACTTCTTTGAATCAAATTGAGCATATCCGACTATACATTCACTGCTGATAGCCGGTATTTCTGAAATAAAAAATATTTTCTATATCCCATTAGAAGGCACAGGAGTTGATGAGCGCTTCCTCAGTCTTCTTGATATTTCAAGTTCAGTCTTAAGTCCTTGGTCCATAGCCTTTCTTTCACGGAGGGCTCGTTTATCAGACTTATGATTCGAGTTTTATACGCCATTATTTGACCAAACATTGGGCTTGCATCTACGTCTCAGGGCCATGAGCGTAATGGGCATATCGTTTGTTCCATCAATTTTACGCCCTGACTTCACTTGGCCGCGGCCAATACCATCAAAGATACAGGAAACGACGCCACCTACACCCCCTACACCGATCAAAATCAGCAGACTTGTCTAAGGCGTTATCCACATATCTCTGTATCACTTCTCTCGATGGTACTGTTCTTGGTTCGGCATCCTATTTGACGCCAATATTGTACAACTGCCTTTCGGGCTCGTTATGAAATGGACTGATCGAACTAGCTTAGAAGAGGCTATCTTGATGCAAATGTCCCAAGCTGCTAGAATGCCAATTCCTACAGTATTAAGCTGCGGCGAACACCCAGATGCACCGTTTAACAGGAAGTTCTCCATTCTTATGACTAGACTTCCTGGAGTGCCGTTGAACAATTCACAAGACCCGTCGTTCGTTGACGACGAAGGCCCTTGGCTGGAAGAACTCAAAAAATGTGTACAGTCAATGCGATTGTGGACTCCTCCAAATCAGCATGCTGTATCGTCGCCTATTGGGACTTACATACGTTCTTCGAGGGTTCCTAATCATATTATGGGCCTCTTTTCGAATTCAAAGGACTTTTACGATTTTCTGATCTCTCCAGCTTCGAAGCATGGTTTCAAAACCATGGATGAATATGAGGCAGCCTTGGCTCGTACAAGAAGGCTTCGAAATCGTGACTATCGACTTGTGTTTACGCACGGTGACTTTAAAGCTGACAACATTCTTGTCGGCGACGGTGGGCATCTATCTGGATTTCTCGAATGGGAACCTGCCGGGTGGTATCCAGAATACTGGGAGTTCACGACGGCAATGCGTTTTGGAAAAGCAAGCTGGTGGTCTCAAGTCGCCTCTTGGATTGGAGGAGATCAATATCTTGAGGGGTTGGATTCTGATATTGCATTGAACTCCCTGACTGTTGACTCTTACATTGGCATGTAATGACTCAACCGTGGCGATGCGTGGGTCATATGATGCGCATAGCACTTATTCCAGTAATGATGAGGAAGAAATCAATTATTTGCTTAGGCAAGAGTATACACAAAAGCCAATCAGAGCAAATCAACTCCTGTCTGTGAAAATCAATAATAAAATAGCTTCTAGTCATAAAATTTAGATTTAAAGCAAATGTAACAAGCGAAAGAGGGCGAGACAAACAATCATTCACAAGGAAACAGAGATATATAAGATGGATGGAAGTAATTATACAGTTTGCAAAAACGGTGCACGCTTTCTCTCTGTTCAATTGTTTACTGATCCCTGTAGCCAAGAGAAGCTAAACTATTTTTGTAATTATTCCGAAACCCTTGTCTCATATCGACTAGTTAACTACTAGACGCGCGCTTCGCACACGGTGGCCCTGAAACGAACAAATACAAGAGGGAATTAAGTATAAATAGCTAGTTATTAAGAAGTTCATAGTGTAATATTTTTGCACACGTTGGGTTTAATAAATTTACTTATGATTCGCTCAATCATGGACCCTAATGGCGGGAGCTAATGCACTCACACCAGTTATCATTCGCTTCTTATTCAAGTCTAACCAGAAACGGTTAGGATGGACGCCATCAATGCAGCTATTATATACTTCACTTTTAAAGGACACAAATCAGAATAGAAGTCTTTTGCTATCAAAGAACAAGTTATCAAACCTAAAGACCAGCTCAAGATTCTCAACATAATAATAGACACTAGGCTCAAATACAAGCATCGCGAGAGCCACATCTAAGGGCCTAGAAGCAGCAATAGAGCTCAGACAACTCAGGTCTATCCCTACTATCCCTATCAACAGTGCAACAGCTATTCATATCAACCATCACCAGAGTTATAGATTACACCTCTAGTATCTGGATGCACGCTTTCAAAGACAAAGTCATGTATTAGTAGATTCGTGATGGTTGCCCTTTAGGCTTGGCCGCCGGGCGTTAATATATTGTGTATGTGTACATACGTTACTATATTTATGTTCTATTGGGAAGGATCCTGAGCATGAAGGATTTATAGGACTGCCTGTATGGTCCACCCACATCCTTTTTATAATTGAATTTTGCACACTGTACTGTACAGTATCAAATCAATAATATCAATCAGCTAAGTCAACAATATCAATCAGTCTTGACCCTTTATCACGTAGTTTTGGTGCCACTTTATTTTTTAAGTGCAAAGCAAGTGATCGATGATTATGGTTAGCACGGGCTTCCCGATCAGTTTCTGCAGCCTACCATATGTTAGTAAATCTCATCTTCAGACCATAAGAACTGAGTCCATTACCATTAAATCCTCAAAATCTGGAAAACTCGGCGGTATAGTAATCTCAGAACCTTCTGGGGCCTATGGTCGCGTCAGTCAATTGGACGTACATTCCGGCATACATTCATACATTTTTGAGGCTTGCAAGCGCAGATTGGATATCGATTGTGCTGTTTTTTGGTAACTTATCTTCAGGCGTCTGTTTACTTTCCGGTACCGCAATTTTGAAATCAAACAACTCCAGCTTTTCCCTATGGGCGCGGTGCCTCTTCACGGCATTCCGCAACTTCATAGCGGTCCTTGAGGCTCTAGTTTCCACGTGCAACTATAATTGAATCAGTAAAAAAGATATAATACGTCCTCTTGATACTCACTTCCAGGGTAAAATCAAAAGATCTTTTTATGAACTCCTTTATTTCCATATTATCAGGAAGGCGACGTTTAACCGAAACACACCATTCGGCGGTATCGCTCAAATCCGATGGTTGCGGAGATTTCTCGTCAGGGATATTGGCAATCCATCGCCACCTGAAAGTGTTTTCGTTTGATGGGTCTGATATGAATACTGTAGTCAGAATGTTGAGCATAGTTATATATATTGTATTCGATATACCTGGAATAGCTGTGACACTCCACCTGTCCACAATCCTCTCAACTGTGATGGAATTTGACCAAGATAGACTTAAATTAACCGAACCAGAAGGGGGTGTGGCCGCGTTAATGGCAACGCCAGCAGCACCTGTGACAGTTCGACCTGTTGTAACATGAAAAGCTTGCTGTGATTGGGAACTTGGGGCCTTCACGGCCCTTTCCCTTGGGTCGTCTTTGTAATAAAGAATTATACTTCTTAAATAGCGTTTGGTATCCTCAGATCTATATGTTTTCATGAGGCCCTGTCTTCAATAGGTTATATTAACGTACCTGTGTCTGGGTTTGATAGCCCCAATAATTAACTGGAACCAAACTGAAACAAAATACTTCTCACCAATTTTCTCGACGGTAAGGATGGGCTGGTGGACAGTACATGAAGCAGAACAGGTTTTCTTAGTATCGAATTTCTGTGAGGGCAAATTGATTAAGAGCACTGACGAGGATGCCATATTTGAATTGATATGGGCATGAGGAGAACTCTCTAAAATTGTCACCTTAAACTACAGGAACATTATTGACATTTCCATTTAAATGATCATGGCAACGAGGATCTAGCTGACTTATAGAACAGCTGAGTACCGTTATCTTTCAAGGCAATAATACAGGTGACGTATCTGAGTGCCAAAGGCGGAAGTCAATGAAGTCAATGTCTAAACCCGCCTCGACCAACAATTTGTTGCTTTCGATGTTGTCAGGCTTTCCATTGTGAACGTAAAGTCGTCACAGTCGAGAATGTTGACTTGTGAACCACCAGCACAGGCAAAACACTAGTGTATTTGCAATAATGACATTTTTAAGCCCTTATGGAAGTGGTGACTTGTGGTGGCCTTTCACCACACGTTAGTATTACGAAAACCTGGTAATGGACACCAACTCCACAGCAACCATCAAAATCTGTCTGAAAAAGAATGTCTGTAACTTTATAGTATTACTTTTTTCTGAGAACGGAAATGTCAGTTTAACTTTCGCTAATATATTTAATCACGTTCTGCAAGACCAGCTCTATAACGTGACTCCCTTTGTGGACGTTTGCGGGGAGTACAACCAGGGCCAGTGACATCTACTGACACATTTTGTCCGGACACAAAGGGAATGCAGCCAGTTAAGAGCCCGATAACTTCTGCTTTGGATTTTTCTGATGAAATCACGTGACCATAGGTACACCGAAATACGATAAGACAGAACCATATCTTACGCCAATGGTTGATTGGTCGGATACTGTATACTTTATAGAGCACACGGGGAGCGTGGAGGACTGGATATATAAGGACGCTCTTTACCATCATATATTTAGTTCTTCATAGCACTTTATAATCTAAGTCACCTGAATACAACAGTGAGAGTCAGCAAGGCATTCTAACTCGTATGGGCACCAGGCTGTAGGGGGGATCTCTTCTATCTTAGTTACGTTTAAAGACTTCGAAACCGCCAGTTCAAGTATTGTTACTTCGTTTGTTCAAGCTCCTTTATCGACAACGACACAAGGAACCTGTGCGAGGTTCAACAAGCTTAACGTATCTCGGCGCACCGCTATTACTAAGGTGGATCCAGGTCCGTGACAACGAAGGAGGTTTCGAACCCGTCTGTAGTGTGGTGGGAGAGTTTAATGGCAGCAAAAAGCATCGCGATTGCTGTTAAGATTAACTCCAGCTATACCCACTACAATCTGACTTGCATGAACATCACTATCGAGTATAAACATGAACAGTATTATAGGATACAAATTCTCTCAAGCTAATGACAATACCAACTCAGTATATCTAGCCCTAACCCTATTCTGCCAAGAGCCTCTAGGCCCAAAAGGGTAGTCAAGTTTCTAGTGTTAGCTTCCGTCAGCGTTTTTGTGTGAGACGATCTCGCTCCCACGGTCCTACTCCCTTCCACTCCCTTCGGTCGTTTCAGGGCACGTAGTAACTACAGAATACATGATGACCCATAGAATTAATTTAACTAACTACGTGTAACGGTAATACCTACGCCTTATTTCACGTGGCTACTTATAAGGGTACGATCCTCCGGAAGATCTCCCGGAAGATCATGAAGATCAGCCTTTAATGGCATTGATTGCTGCCGAGATGGCCCCAAATCTACCACCCTCCACGCGAGAATTCATTCATAGCATGCTGATAAGTAATAAGCTCACCACATACAAGATTATGGATGCTGTTAAATGCAATCCAAGTATAATAAGCAGGCACTGGACCAACTTGCGCTTATCTGATACCACGACAGGTCCTCCAAACAGAAGGGACACCCACGAAGCCTCACACCAGTGATGATCAAAGGCTTTTGTGATCATCTCCTTGAAAAGCCTCAATTATATCTTGATGAGATAATCTTATTCATATGGGACAAGTTCAGGAAAAGGGTGGATGAATGGAGCATAAGTCGTACTCTGAAACGTTAAAGATTTGTCTAAGAAGTCCTCCAAACAAAGACTAAGACAACAAAATCCTGAGCTACGTGATTGTTATCTACATTTGATACATATCGGACCTTCGGTCATATCACCTAATATATGTAGACGAGTCAGGACGTGATAAGAGGGCAGGTTTCAGAAGGACAGGCTGTTCTCCTCTCAGTATAACGCCATCTCAAGTAATGCGAGTTTTGAGGTTTCATCATAATCAGCAGTATCAGATCCTTCCGGCCTATAGTCAGGATGGAGTCATCATGTGTCGAATCTTCAAAGGCTCAATAGATGCCACATTCTTCAAGGATTTTCTCGAGAAAATCTACTTCATCGTTGTGGAAAATGGCCAGAACCAAAGTCTGTTATTATTATGGATATATAACGCCTCCTTTAACCATTCAGACAAAGTAGAAGATATGTGCTTAATAATTGGCGTCAAATTGGTATATTTACCCCCATACTCTCCTGATCTGAATCCGATTGAGGAGTTCTCTCTAAGTTAAAAGCCTTTAGTCAGCGTCATTGGCAATTGTATGAGGGAAACCCTGATCAAGGGTTTCATAGCTTCCTCGATTGGTGTGTTGTGAAAGTAGGCGAAAGGGGCCCAAGTGCGTAAGGACACTTTCAAAATGCAGGCCTAATAGTTGAAGAGGTCCAGTATCTAGCCGGAACTAAGATCCCAAATTTCAGACGCAAGACAGGAAAGTACAAGGAAAATTACAGAGATATTCGAAACCTCCTTCACTGTCACGGACCTGGATCCACCTTAGTTATAACAACGGTGCGTCGAGATACGTCAGGTTTGGATGAACCTCACACATGTTCCTTGGTGTCGTTCGTAGGAGTAAAACAAGTAAATAAAGTGTAGTGGCGACCGTTATTGCCTTCCATATCAAGGAAACAGAGATGCTGTTTCAAACCCTAATCACATGATGAACTAAACTAAATATGGGTGTCAAGTAAATAACGACTCTTGTATTTACATAGTAAAGATACTTGGATTGTACCTATTTGTATGAATACAATGCTCTAGAACCAGAGGTCTGGACGACTACCTAACACTAAAGTGGGCTGTATTCGCTTGGAACATTCATACACCTGACACCTCTATACCCCACCGCAGACAAACTCCTTGGTATCCAGTCGGGAGATCACAATCGAAGCCACTGCCAGAATGGCGCTAAACCTAACCCTTTCAGAGCGTTAGCCTACCTATAAAATAGTCCGGGTGGAGTACAATATATGGATTACGTCTTGTAGTCGAGAAATCTAAATTAATCCACCTCGCAAGGAAGAAAAGAGAAGAAGGGAAAGGCGAGATCAGCATGGCCGAGCCCACCACGTCACCAAACCATTAACCGCCGTCAAAGGTATTCGGCGTCATATTTGACTGGAAACTCCGGTTGGGAACATTTGTAGCAAGTGGTGAGGGGCCATCAAGACAAATATCGCGCTGGGTGGGTTTAGGCACCCTCAGCCCAAAGAAATGAGATGACTCGAGCGTGCGTGGCACGATAGTTGGATATGCATTCACAGTGTGGCAATCAGTGCAAGATTTAAGATAGAGAGAAGAACTCCGAGATCTACTCATATTATCCGAGTCATCGAGACTTTTATAAAAGTCCTACTCTAAACCTTAAGGAGGTTTCTTGGCCGATTCTAGGGTGCCTATGTTACACTATGGGAGTCAATTGTGCAATGCATAAACGAACTGGTAAAAGATGGCCATTAGGACTGAGAAGCACTAGATGAATTTAGCAGGAATGCTCTTAAAGCTCAAACCCGCTCTCCGTGATCGGCCTAGTCAGCTCCAAGTTCCACTGTGACGTAGGCAAAGTTTGAGGATCTCTTAGACGCAATTCATCCCCATTTGAATCGGCTGCCAGGACCAGGGTTCCAGAATACAAATTTGATAGCCTCCACGTTCCATTTCCTTGGTTTTCAACATGCCATTGTTGTCCGGAGTAATTACCGGCCGCGGCCAAATGCGGCCGTGTCTTGTCGTCGCCATACACGTCCAGACACATCTTGGTTCCAAGCCACATTGTACAGAGATTGTAGGCTCCAGGGCTTGTTTTGGACGGACGAAACTGCCAATACTGACCACTAAAGTTTCCTTCTGCGGCCATTTGCAACCTCCCATCGCGTTGCTGATTTCCATCGTTGACAATATCGAGTGCCATGTTAGGCTTGGCTGCAGTCTTGATTTTGTACCACGACTTGCTGTCCAAAGGAGCCAGCCTTATTGTTGGCCCGGGCTTGTTGTTTTTGAGCTCTCGGAGCTGTTGCGATATCTCGTACGGTTTCTTGTTCCACTCGAAGAGCTCCTGCGGAATCGCATTGCTACGGCCCGCCTTGCGAGCTGCGATGAAGGCCTGGGAGACGAGCGCCATGTTTGAGCTGCTCCCTGGCTGGGCCTTACCCTTGTAATAGTACGAGTATTTCGTAAGCTCGGGCCGGCCATGGCCGCCGACGTGGAAGTGGACGATCCCCGGCGAGAATAAATTGTCACTCATGCGTTCGAGACCTTGGACTACGGGGACCCAGATCTGGATGAGGCTTGTCATATCGTCCTGTGTCATGGATATGACCTCCTCCGTCAAGCCGTACTGCCACCTGTACATCGTGAGCTTGCACTGCACGACGGCGTGCAGATTGCGGTAGAGGATCAGGATCGCAGCGCCGTCGCCTTTCTCAGCACGGTCGTTGATGCAGTCTTTCATCTTGCCGATGACCTCATCCGCATCCAACATCAATCGGGCGACTTTGGCGGCCACCACAGGGCTGAGGTCGGTGATCGGGTATGTCTTCGCAAAGGGTATGACGGAGTGCTGGAAGGAGCCCTGAATGGTTTGCCCTCTGCTAACGACGTCACGTACCTCTTGTTGGTCCATGTGGTGCTTAAGGTCGGCTACAGCCCGCGTAATCATCACGTCAACTGTTCACAAGTTATCACGAGCCCGGGTCATTCATCAGCAATTAGGATCAAAACGAACCAGCTTTCGTGATATTTTCGACCATGGCTCGCTGTTGGGCCGCATTCTCTTTAGCCTTCTCCATGCCCGAATAGATGTCCCAGAAGAAGCCGACGACGGTAAATACTTTGCCGAAGCCATCGATCCACTCACTGTATTCGTTGACTAGACTCGTCGCTTCATCCGCGATGGTTTTCATAGCTTCCCACTTCTGCGACACCACTGAAATATCTTCAATTATCGTCTCACTAAGTGTCTTGTCGTCCGCCATCGTGGTAGATGCTGGGGGTGATGCGGGTGACGTTTGATGCTGTCAAGGGTTGAAGCAAAATTCAAGGGACAGGCGATCCGGAGTCCAGGCGTACACCAGCGCTTAGTGAAGAGAATTGGGAAAGCAGTCAGGAGACATGTTCGACATCGTGTCTAGATAGACAAATTTAAATTAATCGTCTCAAAAAGAGTTTTTCTAGGTCATGGGTCACTGAGGTCATCAATAATAAATCTAAAAATCTATAGTATATTCTGGTATTGTAACAGTTACAATGATGGACGCTTTAAGGGATTCCCTAGTTAGAAAGAACCAAAGTACAGGATCATGCGAACCCATGATCGATCATACGTTTACGTATTTGAACCCAGATTATTCTAACAGTCGGCGGTGGCATGAGCACGTAACCAAGGCCCAAAGTAGCCTTGGTGTAGAACAGCAACTCAGCCTTCACCGGATTCGTCGATGTTCTAGATTCGTCGAATATAGGCTTTACTCTCCATCGTATGCACGCGTGCACGGTAGGAAATGGTTATGGGTTACTGTAGCAAACGTCACTATTATGCAATGTCTGGTACCTTGTAGGAGCCAAATAGACTGTCGCTTGGACATGTTTCTAAATGACCCTCTCTCGCCCACTCTGCTAGAAACATATTTTGATACTCCGGAATATTTATCAAAGCTCCAGATAAAGCAAGTGCGCTCGTCCTCGGATCACAAACCTGCTTTGCTGCCAGGGGCCGGACCATCTGGACCATAAACCGCATTAATCGCAGCACGAGAGCCCAGATTGGTTAGGCTGTTCTATTTATCACCAGTATGGTCATTGGGGAAGCAGGCTACGAATTCCAAGTCTGTGCCACATCAACGTTCTGTTTCAATAAATTTTACAAATAATTTCAGTCTCTCAGATGGCCAGCTCTACTCCAACGCTGCAGCTAGCTTGCCGAGCCCCGGAGAGGGCCTTATTTCACTACCTGACTTGGCTTCTGGAATCTCGATCATGGATGGAATGGGATATCCCAACTCTTTGGGGGAATTTCTGTGCTGGTTCCTATATTTTTAGCACTCTAGACAAAAGATTCTATTTGCACTATATCTCCATGTGTCGCTATTTCGCTCATAGATGGTTGAATGGCTAATGACGATTTAGTCATAGTTTACTTTTTTGCGGTCCTGTTCGCTCATTTCTGGTAGCTTGTTGATTTTCAAGCACCCGTTGAAACGCTTCTACCACATCATGCTCGGACAACCACGTCGTATCAGGCCTATTCGTCATCTTTGAAATAAGTGCCAAATTCTCTTCTTCGGGGGAACCATAAACTTCTGGCTTCTTATTGATCTGGCCATGGACAATCTCCAAAAGCCTTCCCGTGTGTGGACGCCGGGTTTGGTCATACAGTTCCAGTGCTCTTCTGACGTTTGATGGGCCATTGTTAAAAGCACCGGGTTGCGCCAACGAGAAAGCGTGCCTTAACGCCAGTGCTAGCGCGAACGAATCATCAAGTGCTAAAGAACCTCCAGCTGCAAAGGCGCCACCATGGGTATGAGCAGCATCACCGACCAGGGTAACCCGAGCCGCAAGAACCCAGGTTGAAAGAGCCTCGCCAGCATAGTTGGGATAGAGACGGGTATAGGGAGTCAACTCTGTCAAGGCTTTGACGATGGGGTTCCAGTTCTTGTATTTTTCTCGTAGATGCTTCACGTTGCCTGCTTGGTCCCAAGAGACTTCCTTTTCTAGCTCCTCAGTGGTGCGGCCGTCGTCGTATGCACCAACAGTTGTGTACTGTCCTTTGCCTGTTAGATGTTAGATCTGCACTTGTAAAGCATAACTGCAGGGATCGTGCGTACCCAACCTTGACGCGAAGAAGTTATCTTTCGGTCCCCACTGGTGTAGTTGTTAGTTCATCGTTTAAGTTGCGAGTAGAATCACCTCGATTACATACCCAATGAACAGAGTCAACAGGTAAGTCTCGGATTTTGCCTTCGAGTATGGACGCATCAAAAGTCGATCTAGCAAAGACCTTGCCACTGAATTTGAGTTTATATTCAGGAATAAAAGACTGTCTAGTCCTCTATTTGGAATATTAGTGACGAAAATTATTAAGGTAGGCGCAACGTGCGAACCGATTTGATACCATCAGCACCAATCAAAAGATCGCCATGAGCTTCGGTTCCATCCTCGAAATAGAGTGCAACTCCCTCATCAGTGGCTACTGCACCAGAGACTTTTTTGTTGAGGTGAATCGACTCTCTCGGAACATGCTGCAGTAAGGCGCTGTGCAGATGTCCTCTATGAAAGCGAGTCGTATGATGACGAGGATCCGGCACATTGACGTGCGTATCTACAGTAACGACCTGATTCGTTTTCCAGTGACTTGCAGTGAATAAGTCAGTATACACACACTTTTCTATGATAGCTTTGTTCATATTCATACCGAACTATTTGCGGTATTCCGCTTGGCCCTCGAAAGCCATTCTCGTCCGTAAGTGCATTGTGCACGCCGAGCTTCTCCAGAGTTCGCATGCCCTAATAGACGATAAATTTTGATACTACACGGAAACTGCAGGGTAAGGGATACAGCATACATTTGGACTGAGTGCAATACTTGCTCCTGTTTCATTCAACTCGGGAGCCTGCTCGTACAGTTGGATATCGAGATTCGGGATATTTGAAATGCGACTGAGTGCTATTGCGGTTGCTAGTCCTGCTATACCAGCACCGGCTATAAGCACTCGAAACTTGGGACTGTTCTCTGCCATTTTTATCAAAATGCTTCAAGCTTGGAAACCCAGAAAGCCTGGAGGTTCTCCTAAAATAGTTTGTTGTCGGAAGTTTACTTGAGGTCACACCAGTGACGGGAAGTATCACGTCTTGGGCTGCAGGCCTATCAAATGATATTTTGATATCCGAGTGGAGGGGTTCACTATAATCTAAGCACGTCACCAGCACGATACTGACGCAACAACATTTTGAGTAATCAAATTCGTCACGATATCTCTGGAAATTCCCGTATTCAGTAATCTTTCACGGACTTATAATCAACAAATATATCGCGCCCAAGGTCCATGCAGCGTCCCACGTCAAGACAGGGACGGTCTAGCACCAAGAAAAGACGATATATTTTGCATAATGGCGAATTGCGCTAATGCATAATCCGAAAGCATTTTAAGAAGTTATATAGATATTCATGAGGTGTCGACTTGTTCCCACCATGTTCCGAGGTCATCTCTATCCTGGCCCGACGCATTCGATCTCTTACGCTTCTTATTGACATCAGAGCGAAGTACACACCAACAATATGGCTTCAGACCAGCTTAAAGGAAGCTTTGACCCAACTGTGCAGTCCGAAGATGACAGCCTCCCTCCTCCTCCCAACGTACCCAAACTATCCGACCGCTATGCCGACGAGAGCTACAAACTCTTCCAGAAACTGCAAGTAACAGATCCAACCCCGGAAGAAGCTCGAAAGATTCGCAACAAATGCCTGCGACGGATATTACCTTTTCTTTGTATTGGGTATCATCTGATGTATGTCGATAAACAAACGGTAGGTACTCGGAACGGAGATGATATTAGCTTGCGATATGCGCAAGCTGACGCCGATACAGTTAGGAAGCTCAGCAATTCTTGGGATCTTGAAGGATGCCCATCTCAATTCTAATCAATACAATTGGCTTTCCTCGATATTCTACTTCGGTTATCTCCTTGCAGAGTGGCCGCAAAATTGGGCTTTGCAGAGGTTCCCGGTAGGAAAGTGGCTAGCAGGAAACCTAGTAGTCTGGTAAGGCAACCTATATAACTTTTATTCTCCGAACACATGCTGATCTGCTATCAGGGGCGGTATTACTCTTTTGCACATCCCGTGTAATAGCTTCGCCTCTCTCTTCGTGGTCCGCTTCCTGCTTGGACTCTCAGAAGCCTGTATCGTACCGGCATTTCTACTCACCATGTCAATGTTCTTCACTTATCAAGAGCAAGCAGTGCTGATGCCAATCATGTGGTCAATCGGAAACGCAAGCCCCATAACATCGGGCTTCTTGTCCTACGGCGTACTTTGGATCAAGACCGATGGGTTTTCGCCTTGGAAGTGGTTTATGGGTTCGTCTGTCATTATTCAACTTAGGAGATATGTTCGTACTAACATGCCATAGTGATTACGGGTGGCATCACGGTCATTTTTGGCGGCATTGTCTTTCTTCTATTCCCAGATAGCCCCGTGCATGCTTCATTCCTGACGTATGAAGAGCGAGCGCAGGCTATCCTGCGGATCAAGGAGAATCATTCTGGAATTGAGCAGAAAATTTTCAAGAGATATCAGTATGTTGATCTATTTTTGTGGAGGTTTGTAGAGATTTTATACTAATGAATGAAGGTTCATCGAGGCCATCAAAGACCCTAAAACATGGATCTTCTTCTTGCATGCCTGGTCTCAAGAAATGGCCAATGGATTAACCAATCAGTACTCTCTGATCATCAACTCGTTTGGTTTTACAGTTCTGCAGACTACTTTGTTAGGAACAGTCAGTGGTGCAGTTTCGTTTGTTTGTCTGATAACTGCTGCAATTGTGCTGCATAAGACTACTGTGAGCTACCTACAAACTTGAACTTATCATATCATTATCGTTTCAGATATAACTGACGGCGTTAGAATGCTCGAGCATGGATATCGCTTGCTTCATATATCCCCGGCGCCCTGTCAAGTATACTTCTACTGAGTGAGTATATCTCCAAACAATCACAAATCAACCCAGATAGCTCATACTTGTCATTGACCAGGTCTTCCATGGTCAAATCGCTGGGGCCTCATCACCGGCATATGGATTCGATCTACAACTGGAATCGCGTACGCCGTCGTCATGATCTGGGCTGCCAATACGGCGGCCGGGCATACCAAAAAGACTACTGTTATAGCCCTGTATCATATCGGATATGGGTTGGGGAATATCATTTCTCCTCAGCTTTTTAGGCCGCAATGGAAGGTATGTCCGTGATTGATTCTCTCCCGGGGTAGTTGGCTGATACTAATTCTGCGTCATAGCCACGGTATAAACCAACATGGATCATCCTACTCGTCGTAAGTCTCCCCATACTATCTTACCGCACTGATCTCACTAACTTTTGTTACTAGGTCGCCGCAATCCTCCCCTCTCTCTGCATCATAGCTCTACGAATAATCCTCGTCAAGGAAAACAAACGCCGCGACAAACTACAGGCCGAAAGCGATGTACGCGATGCTGGGATTGTGGAAGAAGTCCACGATAATGGTACGACGGTCACTCATGTTGTTGATAGCAATCAGCTTGATTTGACGGATAAGGAGAATTTAACGTTGTAAGTCTTTATTCTACTGTGTGACATTTCTTACGTATCACTAATCAGTTTGCTGTTGCAGTCGATACGTTCTGTGATTCGGGCTCCCTGAGTAGGGAAGGTTGGGCATGCGCTGAAAAGTCCCAAATTAGGGCTAATTGACGAAATTACCCAAAGGGGGAAAAATGAAACACACAAGAATATGGTTTGTCAAGCCCAGTATATTTTAGTTGGTTTTATACAAAGCATATTAGAAATGAGTCTCATATCATTAATTGATTCAAACCAATGCCGAAATTATTGTGTTCACTGCTTAAAACGTGTATTACTGCAAAGGTTCCAAGATTGTCTAGAGAACACTGTTATCCAGCAGCTTGCTCAAGAACGAGAACCACAAGGTTATCGCTAGCATCAAGCTAGAGCATGTGCGCATCGAAAAAGCAATTGTCATTCCCAAGGATCAAACGGGAGTTGAGACCCTGCTTCAGCTACGCCTTCAACCGGATGAGTCGAGTAGCAGCCTGGCCAAGCATATCTTAAGACTTACATTATTTTCCTGCGCAGGGATAAATATTCTGTCAGGACTCGGATCCCGGATCTGAGATAACTCAGATTTATTGTGAACTTGAAACGTGAATTTATATCCAATCCCTTGTTCATAGTGCATATTCTGAATGCCTATTGGAGGCTTTGAGCGCTACCTAGCACCAAGTAGGATTGGAATAAGCGAAAGGAGCAGAAGAAAACATAACTACGTAATGACATAGTCCGAGCTGGAAATAACTACACCGTAGATTATGTACGTATGTACACAAGTAATCGTGTGTGGACGGAGTTTGTAATAGTTTTTCTTTGTTTTCTTTTCTTTTTTGATGCTGTCGATTTAATAAAATGGCCGTTGATATATCGACCCCTGTACATTAGCTGTAGGCTAGCAAGTCGGGAGGTTCCATAATGATTCCACACAAATTAAGGGTCCTCTTTTGGTCAGGGCTTGCATTAGCGCATGGAATTGCTTTTGTTGTTCGTATAAACTAATCTATCTACGGAGTAGTGGAACGGGTATAACCTATTTTATTGTGACCAGTTAGCCCTAATACTATACATGTAGAAGGATTAGAGAGAGGCAATTCTCATCCAATGATTCCTTCGAGGTCGCTGATAACGATATCGTCTGACAAAATATCTCCAGCGCCGCTTTCCACATGTTGTTAGTGCGATTGGGAAGAGTATAAAGCGAGGTTTTACTTCCACAGCCATCTTCACACACAAGTAGAAATTCCTTGCTGCTGACTTCCAAGAATGGATTATTGGTCAAACATAACAAAAGTGTCGTAAAATCATGCAGACTGGCGCTACTCGTATCCTACTGTATACTCCATATCCTTACGAATAATCATCTTCGTGCTTTCAGTACTCCCAACGCTGCTCGCATCATGACCGTTAGTTTTCCGCCTTGTAGCCTCGACCGAGGGACCGTGCTCTACTCCAGTACCCATATATCCATCATATCTCCCTCCGACGACGGCTGATGTAGTTGAGCGAAGGACACTGTTACCAGTCATGCTACCATTACCACTACCACCCTTCTTCCGCGAAGAGCGTGACATGGCTTTCATGGCATAGCTATCACTGGTATTACCTGTGCGAGTTCTACTTCCAGATCCAGGACCACCACTGCTGGTCAAGAACTCGTCGCCTGCAGTCCCATAGTTCGTACTCACAGCCATCATGAACGGCCGCAAGCAGAACGCAGTGGACGCTATGAGAGAGTAATACATCGCGGTTTCTTCCCAGAGGTACGGTTCGATAAATGCGAGGGTTGGATCGAGTGATTTGGACGCGGGCTTTTCGTAGTGTAGACGTAGCACCGCGAAGACGATGATTCTATCCAAAGTTTCAGGTCAACTAAAAGTGACAGGCCGATTTTCTCAGCTGATGGACTCACAGTAAACGCGAGCAAAACGCAGACATGATGATAGTCTTCCGATCTAGAGAAGTTCTGACGCCGTACACTACGGCGATGGCGAGAGCAGGCCATGCGATTTCCGTGATGATATCCAAGACGGTGATAAACCGCCATCGAGGAAGCTAGAGTCGATAACCTGTTATTTTGAGCACTAAAATTTGGAAATACCGGTTGCACGTACCAGACCCGTACAATGCTCAGCAGCAGGTTCCCAAGGCTTGTTAGCCTCGCAGTCCACAGTAATGAGTAAAATAGATACCACCAGCCATGCCGTGCAAACACCGCCTACGACCCATGTCGCAAGGTTGTGTTTTTTCTGCGGCGTCAATTGAAGTAGAATAGACATGACAGATATTTTGGCAAGATATTGACTGATGATGTACAAGACATCACTGGTGACGAGCATCTTCAATTATGGTTCAATCAGCCTTTTTTTCCCCCTGTTTTTCCACCGGAGTATTAGATCTGTGGAAAAGATAGACGTACGTTTTGAATACGCACAGCAATGTCGGGGTTCAATAACTCTATCGATGTTCCAAACCCATAATGGGCAGCGATCAGGATTATGATTGACTGTATCAAAGCTATAGCCTGCAAGAAGTCTCCATTAGAATAAAAACCGAACCGTTCTCTCCTACAACAGGTAATAGAAAAAAAAAAAAAAATAAAAAAGCATCTGACATACCGAGGAGGCCGCCAATATCCAGTCGGCAATGCCAAATGTCGAAGTCAAGACAAATCGCACATACAGTCGAATCAACCAGGACACCAAGGTGATGGCTACCCCAAGTGCTGTCGTAATTATAATCCATGCGCCATGATGTTGATCGTCCACCACCTCGAAAGGCGGTGATTGTCCCGGGGGGACAACAACATAAGACATGTTAGAAGAACCTGGTGTAGTAATTCGTCAAGTCGTCGAGGCTTTCGCAAGTAACATCGCCGGTAATGCACTTATATATGGAAAAAGTATAGGGAGAAGATCATTGAATCTTATCGGGGTAAGGCTGGGCAAGAAAGAGCTCAACAGGCATCCTCTCTTTGCTACATAGGGTATGTAGACTAATCCCAGATTCTTCGGCTTTTGAACAGGTCATATTCAGGAAATAAGTGCAAGTTATTGAATTTTGGAGAATCCCTACCCAAATTTTGACATGAAAAGTGCTTTAATTATATCCACATGAGTTGTTTTATTTACACGCACACGCGATTTGGGGTGAAGCCAGGGGCCTACCAGGGTCGAGCATTTCCGAGCCTAGGAGAAATAATTATTACGAGCCAACATTGAACCCTGTTCCATATTTTCTTTTTTCATAGTACCTACTCACCGTATTATGTATGTTGATAGGAACAGGCGACGTGGGATGCAATGAAGTCTGGACTCGGCACTGAAATACCAAACACCGTATGTTAGGACTAAATCAGATGAGCGAGACGAGACTTATATCCTGCATTAGCTCGGGGACTTGAAAAGGCCAAGCCAAATAAATTGATGTATTAATTAACTTGCGCTACCTGCGGTGTTGCATTTTTCTTCTCTCTGTTCCGGTAAGACAACTCCGTAGCGTGAGGCTTACCGATCCCTCCCTGCTTCGATAGCTCTGGCCAATCGCTCGATATTATTCTCCCTCTCTCTCCTCTCTTTTTTTTTTCCTGGTGTAACCTGCACTGCCATTGAAGATCTCTCGTACGTTCAGAGGGCCACATCACCAACATAACTACCAAACGAAATACTTTTAGGACATGGAGACTTCGAAAAGCGGTGCCTGGATACAGACTAATGAGGCCGAGATGAATCAGTACCGTGTCCCAGCCAAATACTTGGGGAATGGGGCCGATAAGCGTGATATGAGTGCTCTAGGAAGAGAGCAGGTGCTACGGGTAACGGCATCCTCAGACGAAGGGGGAAAAAGCAATTGATTCAAACAGAGCTGATATGAGCGTTTGCAGAGAAACTTCGGATTCACCTCGATCTTGGGGTTTGCTTGCACTCTTATTGCAACATGGGAGGTTATTCTTACGTAGGTTTTATCTTGAAAACTGTTCACGTCAAGCGTGTTTTGTTGGCTAATCTGAAATACAGTCTTCTCACGATTGGTCTTACCGACGGAGGTACTGCAGGGTTAATTTGGGGGTTTGTCATTGTATGTATCGGTTTCTTGCTTGTTTTTGCAAGTCTGGCAGAGATGGCATCAATGTACGTTGGATACTGGTTCAAAAGTATCTATCCAATAATGACTGTTACTGATGATGAGGATACGTTTAGGGCTCCCACTTCAGGAGGGCAGTATCACTGGGTATCTGAATTCGCGCCGAAAAGCTGTCAAAAGTTCCTTAGTTACGTCACGGGTTAGTCTACTCTCAGCCTCTGGCGAGAACAAGTCTGACAAAGAAATAAATAGGATGGCTTTGCGCAACCGGCTGGCAATGCGCTATTGTCTCAATTGCATTTCTCGCTGGCACCATTATCCAAGGCTTGATCGTACTCAACGACGAATCCTACGTATTTCAGCGATGGCACGGCACTCTTTTGGTCATTGCCATCACCGCGTTCTCCATCTTCTTCAACACGTTCTTGGCTAAAAGGCTACCAATGGTGGAAGCCCTGATTTTGATCCTCCATATCGTCGGCCTCTTTGCCATCATCATTCCTCTGTGGGTCATGGCTCCGCGTGCATCAGCCAAGGACGTCTTTACGCAATTTAACAACGATGGAGGTTGGAATAGCCTTGGTAGTTCGACCTTGGTCGGATTTTCCGGAACAATCACCGCCATGATTGGTTATGACTGCGCTGTGCATATGTGTATGTATCCATCCCACAACACGTATGACAAAAACATTCGAAGACGCCAGCTAATAGTAGCCGAACAGCTGAAGAAATCAGGAATGCCAGCGAAACCCTTCCCAAGGCCATGATGACCGCGGTTATCGTCAATTCTGTCCTTGGTTTTGTGATGCTGGTCACAATATGCTTCACACTGGGCGACATTGACAATATCTTAGCCTCCCCTACTGGTTACCCGTTTATTCAAGTGTTTTTCAACAGCACTGGTAGCTACGCTGGAACCAATGTCATGACTGCAATATTGATTGTGACATTAACCGCTAGTACAATCACCGAAGTAGCCACTGCCTCTCGCCAGCTATGGTCCTTCGCTCGTGATAACGGTGTACCATTCGGCGAGTTCTTCAGCCATGTAAGCTGAACCCTGCAAGATCAGTCGAGACGCACAATAATAACCAGTCAAACAGGTCAATCCCGGGTGGAATATTCCCCTGAATTCGGTTCTCGTCTCCCTCGCAATCACTGCCCTACTCTCTTTGATCAACATTGGCTCAACGGCTGCATTGACCGCCATCGTTTCGTTGACTATTACATCTTTGATGTCATCCTACATTATCTCTATCAGCTGCCTTGTTCTGAAGCGCATCCGTGGCGAACCACTGCCTGAACATCGTTGGTCCCTAGGTAAATGGGGTATGGCTATCAACATTGCTGCTCTCGCGTACCTGTGCCCCGTGTTCGTCTTCGCGTTTTTCCCCCTCACTAGCACAGTCACACCTGTCACCATGAACTGGAGTATTGTCATGTACGCGGGCGTCATCATCTTTGCCACTGCTTATTACTGGCTGGGAGGCAGACACAAATTTGTGGCTCCGGTTGCCTTGGTGAAGAGAGAACAATGATACTACAGTTAATTCTCATCGTCGGGTAAGAGCTCGATGGGAAGGGGGTCTGTACGCAGCAAGTAGACCGTTTGAAATAGGTACGCCGTTTGTAGTATAATCCCGCCTTTCTCTTGGATATATCCCGGTATTCATTTTGCTCTTTCCAGAAAAGAACCCTCAGTATTTGCGCCGTTTTCTGGGATTACCAAGCCTGACAGGTGCCTTTTCAATATCTTGCCCCTGGAAAATGACAAACAGCGGTGGCACAGCTTAGTCGAGAGTCTAGATTTGGCCAATGCAAGCCTCATCTCATGTAATCTGTACCCTTGTATCCGTCATGCCGTATTCGGCAAGACGGGAGTGCAGGGATGAGTTTCGGGAATTTCTTTTGTCCATGGGGCAGGGTCCGCCTCGTGTCTGGCCAAAAAAAAGCAAGTAAAAATAATGGGCCTGATTCTGCATTAGCGCACACCATGTTGAAAAGGAACAGAAAATACTCGGAGACACTAAGGACAGCTACGATAGCAACCCCTCGTGCTTGAGATTCGTACGTACGTACTACTTCATGCTATATAGAAGCATCCAAAACACCAGCAAGATGTTATCATCATTAAGCACAATTGCTACAGTCGTCCTAGTCATTGCACTAATCTATCAGTATTTTATTTTCCCATATTTCTTCTCACCACTCTCTAAAATCCCTAATGCACACCTTACATCCCCAATTACATCCCTGTGGATATCGCATAAGCGCAAGACGGGGAACGAGATCAAAACCATCTACTCTCTTCATCAGCAACACGGCCCTGTGGTACGCCTAGGTCCCAATGAACTCAGCGTCAATTCCATCGATGGCCTCCGAACCATCTACACTGGCGGCTTCGAGAAAACCCTGTGGTACAGGGATATCTTCGTCAACTTTGGCACCGACAATCTGGTCAGCACCCAGGAATATAAGCCGCATTCTATCCAGAAGCGCATGCTTAGCAACGTCTACTCCAAGTCGTACCTGCAAAACTCGCCAGACCTACAGAGAGTCTCGTCGAGTATCGTGGTAGGTCGATTTCTACCCCTTTTGGGAAAACTGGCCCAGGGGCGGGAGTCAGTCAATGTACTTCCTTTACTGCAAGGGCTCGGTCAGGATTTCACTTCTGCATACCTGTTTGGCTCGAGGTACGGGACGGACTTTATCCACGACGTAGCCAAGCGAGAACATTGGCTGGACATGTACGAGAAGTTCAAGGTTTCGCATCCCAAGGAACGGAGTTTCGGCGAATTTGAGCGATGGTGTCTTGCATTATGCGATAAGGTTAGTAATAACCTGAAAGAAGGGGAAGCAAGAAGTGACCAAGGCACCCAGCCAGTGGTGTATGCACAATTTTATCGCTGTCTAGAGAAGAATCCCGAGAACTGGGAAAGAAAAAGGCTTGTGCTAGCTTCGGAGATGCTTGATCATCTTATTGCTGGACATGAAACATCGGGAATCACATTCACCTACACGTTGTGGGAATTGTCGCAACGTCCTGCCCTTCAAGTACGTCTCCGAGCGGAACTCTTAGGTCTTTCGCCGAATCTGAGAAACAGATCACCCGAAAAAGAGAAAGATGGCGCACTACCATCTGCACAGTCCTTGGATAATTTGCCGTTACTAGACTCCATAATCCGAGAAACCTTACGGCTACATACACCAGTGCCAGGTCCACAACCTCGGTTTGTTCCCTCCTCCTCTCAGCCAGTAAACATTGAAGGGTATACAAATATCCCAGGCGGAACAATCGTCAGCAGCTCCGCATTCTCTCTGCACCGCATAGCAGATGTTTATCCTAATCCGGATGAATGGCTCCCCGAGCGCTGGCTCAATCCAGATGATAGCAATTCCGAGGCAATGAAACGCTTGTTTTGGGCCTTTGGAAGTGGTGGAAGGATGTGTTTAGGGAGCAACCTAGCTCTGCAGAGTACGTCATTTAGCCCTACTACGAGCTATACAGCAGCACTAATTCCAAAGGTAACAGTGATTAAACTTGTTGTGGCCGCAATCTACACTAATTTCACCACTTCTATTGTAGATGACGAGGGGATTGAACAGGAGGACAATTACATTGCTCCTCCCAAGGGGCGCAAGTTGGTCCTTCAATTTACGTCCGTATCACAGAGATAGCTCTAGCCTTCTGGTTGATCATTGGAAATCGTACGCTATGTAACGTTGGCGTAAAGGCTTTATCTCAAATATTCATTATGCTCTCTCTCTGCCATCTAAAAGGATTCGCCTGAGGCTGCCTCTGTAGTAATTCTGACACCTACGTAGCGTCTCCTTACCTGTATATGTGCAAGATTCAACATTCTTAATGTATCTAGGCACACTCTTAGTCAATTTAGTCTTTATAATTCTATATACTTCAAGTCATACATGTGTCTAGAGCCTTCCAGCATGGAGACCACCACTAATAACTAGATTACTGCCAGTTGTATAGAGCGATGCATCCGATAAGAAATATACCGCGGCACCTTTCAGATCTCTCCGGTCTGCCATTCGCCCCATTGGGATAGCGGTCTTCATGACAGCTTCTAGCTCCGGGCGGGTCTTCCACTGACTGACTGACATGTCCGTGATGGTATGTCCTGGCGATATCATATTGACTCGAATTCCCTTCGGCGCCAACTCAACAGCTAAGCTGTGAAGCAGACCCTTGGCTGCACCCTTGGATGCCGAATAGGCAGTCAAACCCTGACTCTCAAGGCCGCTGTCCGTAGCGATGCTCCCAATGAGAATGACGCTGCCCTTTGGAGTGTTGTAATCATGCGGAGCGTGGTTTTGAAGCATCGCCTTTACGGCAAGTTGAACTGTGAAGAATAACCCGATGCTCTATAAGTTTGTTAGTAAAGACCCCCTTGTTCAAATAAAGGTGATTTACCACATACATTTACCATCTGGAGTTGAACCACCTCTTCCCACGTATGTTCAATAAAGGGCTTTTCGATGCAGATCCCAGCGCATGCTATCCTATTGGGACGTTAGTGCTATCGACATACTTCTTGAAATGATAAAAAAAAATGGCATAAAATAAGTAACCCTCAAAGGTAAAAGGAAACGAGGAAGGAAACGTACACGCCGTCCACTCTTCCAAAGTCCAGCAAAATTTGATCAAATGTCATTTTAAGCAGCGATTCCTGCGTAATATCGGCACTGGATGAACGATGTACATGTAAGAAAAGACTAGGAAACAAGTCTATTGTTGCCATCGAGGATATCACACCAATAATACTTCACCTGGCTTTCCCTGTGCACATCTTGGATCTCGCGTAGTTGTGGATTAGGCGTCTCACTCCGGCCGATCACTGCAGCATGAGCACCAAACTCTACGACAGCCTTGACAAGAGCGAGTCCAATACCATCTCCACCGCCTAAAATCAAATCAACTTTGGAATCTAGTTAATTAGGATATTGTACTTAACTGTGACTACCACCACCTTCTCGCGCAGGCTGTGGAAATCTTGCACGGAACTAGTTGTTTTGTACGATTCGAGTGATTGTTGAAGGTTTTGTTGCGAACCCATAGTGTACTTCTGCAAAAGATTGTTTTAACTGCTCTGCAGGGTAGAAGTGTCAAGCCTTTTGCACTGATATGTCACTATAATATGTACAAATTAGGGCATTGGGGGATCGGGGAACTATTGCTTAGCTCCTTCTATACTTGCCATGTATGCTCGGAAAAGGACATAGAATGATTTCGGATGAGCTAAGAAATTCAAAGAATAAATCATTTCTCCAGATTACAAATCCTCCGGAACGTGAGGTAGACTACCATAAGAAAAATTCCTCATAATGCCATGTACACCGGAACGCACCCGAAATTGCCGAGGAAGCCTGTTTAAATCACTTCGCACATCGATCTCTTGACCCATGTCTACTCAATCGATTCTCTGAATATTCTGCAGAGAAAAAATCTTGTTATCCAAGTCTAGTTGCAATTGTACTGCCTTGTATTGTGTGAAATTCTTAACGCACAAGAGCTCGTGTCTTGCGTCTCAGTGACATTCGAGTGCCCAAATCCGTGACCACCATGACATTCAGTCCAAAATACACAGCACGGGAGGTGCTAGACGCCTTCTACAAGGCGGAACGAGAGTACATGGCAGCCGCTCCAGAAGATCGAGACTTTGCCGGTATTGCAGCCACCCTTGCCCCCAACGTTCGCATGGAGCAAACATCTGCCCTGCCGTATGCTGGCATCTACGTCGGGCCAGATGGGATGCAGGACTGGACGCGGCGCATGGCCGACTACTTTGATGTGGTCGATGTACAGAATCCCGAAATTTTCGAGCGCCCAAATTCGGACCGCATCGTGGTGCTCTCAAATGTCCATTTTAAAGTGCGCAGCACGGGGGAGGAAATGGATTTCCCGTTTTGCCAGGCCATTACTGTCGACTTGGAGCGCGGAGTGATTGTTGAGCTGAGGCCTTTTTACTGGGATGTTGCGGCGGTAAACAAATCTTTAGGGTATGGGAAGTAATGATACATAATATGATATCTAGACGAGCGAGAAAGTCTGATGGTCGAGGAGGCTATGCGAGTATCGCTACTTCAGAGAAGCAACCTCAGGGATATGTATTAAGATTTCCAGAAAGCCATGATCGTGGATATAAATCTACAAATTTTTAACAATTTCAAGTGATTGTATGTACTATAAAAACATTATACAGTTTTGTTCTGTTAAGCATCCAAAGAAATACTACCTAGGTACCAAACGTCATCTATCTTTGAAGTTTCCGTCCGTTGCTAATCCTCAAGCAACGAACGAAACGGATATATCTTTCTAAGCTTAAAAGGACTTGAAAAAAAAACGTCTTCTGTCCAAGTAAGGCGTATAATCCGCGGCACTATCTCATTCGGATATATCAATATGTTCCATCTAAGGATTCAAGTCCGTGTAAGCAGTGGCTTCCCGATCCTCCCGCGGCTGCATTCCGTATAAATAAAAATCTACCAGACACAAGAGAAAGAGAAAGTCAAGGACCAATCTGAGCATGCCAGTATAAACTTGTTGTGTGTGAACTAACAACAAATCAAGTCTAGCTTTTGAACAAATTGCTTACTGCTCGAATTGAATCACGAGCCGTCTTTCTGTCTTCTTTAACTCTTGAAAAAGTCCATCTGAAAGAAATTTTGAGGAAATGGTTCTAGAATTCAACGCCAATACCACAGTCCCGTTGTGGATAAATGGCAGCCAACGAGTCACGAAGACGACATTCGACGTGATTTCGCCGGTCCACCAGCAGATTTTATGGAAAGCCTCTGCAGCCGACGAAGACGATGTACGAGATGCGATTGCATCTTCCACGGCTGCCTTTGAGACATGGAGATGGACAAAGCCCCAGGAGCGACGAGAAATATTTCTGCGGGCCTACCAGCTCCTGAAGGAACTTCGCGACGAGAGCCGCGAATACAGCAGCACAGAGACGGCCGTTCCTACTATGTCGTTTGAATTCGAATATGGCACTGCAATAGACATGTGTCTGCAATTGGCCGGACTCTCTTCTCATTATGGAACTGTAGTTAACCCTGACGAAAAAGACACGAGTGCAGTGTTCATCAACCAACCGTACGGTGTAGTCCTGGGTATTGCACCCTGGAACGCCCCTCACACCCTCGGCATGCGAGCCTGCCTTTTCCCGCTCGCAGCTGGCAACACGGTCATCCTGAAAGGTCCTGAACTAGCTCCAGCGACATACTGGCATTTTGTCTCTATCCTACACAAAGCTGGCCTTCCGGCTGGTTGTCTGAATACCATCTACCATCGGCCAAGTGATGCTGCTGCAATCACTAGCCAATTGATTGCGCACCCAGCCATTCGAAAGGTGAACTTCACTGGCAGCACCGCTGTAGGGTCAATCATTGCCAAACTCTGTGGACAATACCTGAAGCCCTGTCTTCTTGAGCTCGGCGGGAAAGGAGCAGCAATTGTCTGTGCAGATGCAGACCTTGAGTTGGCAGCAGAGCAGTGCGCTCTAGGAGCTTTCATTCATTCAGGCCAAGTGTGCATGAGCACAGAGCGCATCATTGTCAATGCTAGTGTCGTAGAGGGCTTTCGCGCGGCGTTAAAGGTAGCGATAAGTCGTCTGTTTGGCTCGGACCAGCCATCACCAATACTCATCAATGAGCAGTCTGCAGCCAAAGTGCGAGCCCTCCTAGAGGATGCAGTCACTAAGGGCGCCAGCCTTTTACACGGGTCTCTGTTCAACGAAAATGACAGGATGAATAGAATACGACCTGTGGTACTCGAGGACGTAAAGCCTGGTATGAACGTCTATTACCAAGAATCCTTCGGCCCGTCAGTGTCGCTATACGTGGTTACAGACGATGAGCAGGCGTTAACGCTAGCCAACGATACTACATATGGCCTGACTGCTGCGGTATTTACAGAAGATCTGCGACGAGGAATGAAGTTCGCGAGACAGTTGGAGACGGGAGCTGTGCATATTAATAATATGACCATCCACGACGAGGTGTCTCTCCCTCACGGCGGTGTTAAAGACAGTGGGTTTGGCCGGTTCAATGGGCCAGACGGGTTGAGAGAATGGGTCAGGACGAAGACGATCACCTGGCGGGATTGATCAAGTATAGAAATGTTTTATTCCGGTAAATCAATAAACAAGAATAGATGATTAACCGGTTCAGATGTTTCCTTCTAGGCTCGTATGGCGCACTTTGTATGAAGCTCCCGATAGTAGGATCGCTTTCATAACACACAACATCGGACGGTTTCATAGGGATATCAGTTTTAGGTATTTTGTTAGTGAACGTTGCTTCTTGGGGCTCAGGTCAGAGATAATTATAACGGGATTTACAATGTAGTTTAAACAGCGAATGGAATATTTGGGTAACATCTGCTGATCAAATCTCAAGTTTGTGGATAAGATAGTCTTCGTCATCGTTCTTGATATGACGCAGGAGTCTTAGTTTGCTGAAAAATTTGATGCCACAAAAGAAAATCATCATAGCTTTCCAGATACTGGATTTTGAAGCTCTAGATCTCGGTGAGGAAGCCTTAAGTAGTCCCACATGTAGTGAAATCTGTCACTTCCAAAGAAAGGCTCTGCATTCCCTAGGTCATCATGCACCCAAAACCAGGGGCATCCAAACGCACCAAGATCCTCGACAACATGTCTAGTGACATCGTTCAGGGCTTGCTTAATATCGGGGGTTTGTGCAGCCTTCAGGACTTCCTCTGCCTCTTCTTTGTTGAACACCTTGCAGAGTGCAGTCATCATGTGAACTGGCTTTCCCAAGTCCAAATGGTCAATCCATAGCGACTCGAAGCATGACTGGAACAAGTCCTCAAATTTCCTTGAACGCTTCTGCTTCAAATATGTAAGGCATCGATTAGGCTTTTTTTTTTTAAATGTGTCAGCCAGGTATCAGGCCAAGAGGGTTAGCGAGCCAACTTACCAGCAATGACAGAATCGGGAAGAAATCCGGAGTCTCGAACTTGAGCCCAAAATATTTTTGAGCTCGCTTGTTGTCATACGCAGAATATTTCGCCTTGGCTGGGAGAGTCCATGGCGGCTTGTTTCCTGTACAATTTCATATCAACCACAGGCCGTCACCAAAGAGGGGTATGCATATTACCGCTGACGACATTGATACCCCCAAGGAACACAGGAATGAATCTACGTCCTTAGCATATAGGGAGTATCTGATGTGTTTTCCGGGTTGACTCACTCGACTTCTACGCCCAGACTTTGAAGTGCGACCCTGTTCTTGCGAAGATAGGAAAATGCGTAAAAGCTGTAGGGAGAAACTAGTATGTGTAAGCTCTTGGAACGGATGACCAAGACCGACGTAGAGGCTTAATTACCGCAATCAAGATACGCTTCAATTTTCTTGTTATGTGGAGGCATGGTCGCTGTCGCTTTAGAGTCGATGAAGTTTGAAGGATGAACTCGCGGCTAGTTGAAATTGCAAGTCGGGGGACCATTAAGAACTAGTTAGTAATGCATCTAGCACCTCGGTATGATGGCGGATCTTACTTCGAGCATCCGAGCGGGAAAATAACTACCCGTCGCGTCGCCTCCCCCCACCCTTAAGCTACCCGTCGAACATCGTAGTCTGGGGTATTAGAGTTACCTACGGAGATCACTAATCATTAAATATCCAACTACCTCGGCGAAAACCCATTCCTAACCTTGGAACATATATGTCACTGTTAGTTCTCCCTTTTTCTACAGAGAAGGTGATACAAACAAATAAAAATAAATCATCTCCGTTGATCCAGCCATGTCATTCAATAAGCAGAACAAACCTGTCATCGCCGTGGTAGGGGCCGGTCCAGGAATTGGTGAAGCTGTGGCTCGCCGATTCGCAGCTGAAGGATACGTCACCGCGCTCCTAGCCCGGACTGAAGACAAGCTACAATCTATGTGTGAGCGCCTCGAGAAGGACTTCGGACAGGGTATATCCCGATATTACCTCACGGACTTGCGCAACGAAGAACAAGTCATCTCCAGTTTCAATGCCATTCGCACCGAGCTCGGCCCAGTCCAAGTTCTCGTGTACAATGCTGGCGCACGCCGGGTAAATGGCCGCGCGGTTCTGGACACCACAACGGAGGAATTCGAAAGCTTCACCAAAATCAACCTTTTCGGAGCTTTTTGGTCAAGCAAATGTGTATTACCAGACATGCTGGCTGCAGGGCGGGGTACAATAATCTTCACGGGCGCGACCGGCTCCTTGCGTGGGATGCCTGGCCTATCCAGCTTCTCGCCAGGCAAGTTTGGTCTTCGGTCATTGGCACAGATCATTACGAGAGAATATCAGAGCAAAGGCATTCACACGGCCCATATCATCATTGATGGTCCCGTTGACGGAAAGCTGATTGGCGGCGTGAAGCGTCGACAGTGGATGCGTGACGGTGATAAGGAGAAGCTGGAAGAGGTAGACGCCTACATCGCGCAACCAGATGACCTAGCTCAGATTTACTGGTTTTTGCACACTCAGCCGCGAAGTAGCTGGACGCAGGAGCTTGATGTGCGAGCGCAAAAAGAGTCTATGTTTTCTAAGCTTTGAAAGTTAGCACTAGGAAACTAAGGAAGTGTTAGGGTTGAAGTTTTCAGTGTCGACGGAGAAAAGCATCAGAGAGGAAGAGAGAAATCAGCAATTCAGGCGGAGGCTAGAGCTATACAAATAGATAGCCACACATAAGCCCTGCTTAGAATATTCTAGTGTCTCCTCCTCCCAATGGTGAGTGTAAAGCCAGAGCTAGAGCTCGTTGTGCGGAGAGTACAGAAAGTTCTAACAACCAGATGGACTTAATAATTATTCTTCACTCGTATTTATTTACTTATACTATTTTTGAATCTGTAGAACTGCTCTTCCTGCTATAGTTGCATGCTCCAGCTTTTTCATCACCTCTGGCAATTCCGAAAATGGATAGACCTCCACCGTCGGTCTCACCTTGCCTTGTAACACGAGATCCATCAATGACGACATATGGGATCTGTTACCTACTGTTGACCCGATGATTCGTAGGCCGCGAACCAAAATCTCGAAAGGGCTGATTGCCAACCTGTAAGACGATGGCGGAATGCCCACACAGACGAGCTTTCCCAGACTCCGCACCATCGCCAAAGCGCTCTCGTATGCCGATGGGGCGCCAGTGATACAGAGAACTGCGTGTGCTCCAATTCCTCCTGCGACAGAGCGCACTTCCTCCACTAGAGAGGAGCGGCTCTTCTGGAAATCGAAGAAGTGACAGGCACCAGAATCCCTACAAATGGCTTCCTTGTCCGGACCAGAGTCTATTGCGATGACCTGCAAGCCCATACTAGTTGCAATTTGGACTCCCAAATGGCCCAGACCGCCGCCAGCTCCGGGAATGACGACGAAATCACCTGCACGGAGATCGGCTCGTACAAGAGCGCCGTACATGGTGATGCCACCACAGAGCAGTGGTGCTGCGATTGCCGCCGGGATCTCGGCTGGGATTTGGAACAAGTATTCGGCGTCAGCAAGGCAGTATTCTAGAATTAGTGTTAGCATAGCCAGAGAATAGAGCAGCGAACAACATGTACCTTGGAAAGTCCCTGGTACATTCTACTTGTTGTGAGTATCAATATCAATATAAACTAACAGGCGACACAACAACTTACTCTTCCCGAGTTATCTTGGTGCGGGCAGTGAGTATAATCCACTTTGCATATTTCACATTTGCCGCAAGCTCGGTGAAGCCATCTGGACATTTAATTAATACCATTAAGTGTCTTGCTTGTTGGAGGTCGATGCACATACGACACTCCTACTCGACTGTGGAGGAGATCATCAGAAACATCAGACCCAACTACAGGCCCCATTTGTTAGACATATGCATGATCGAGTTAGGATATGAGGAGGAGAGCACACCTGCAACGACGATTCCCACACCTTCATGCCCGGCAATATGAGTCGTCATTGGCGTATTCCCGTAAATCGAGTGATGGTCCGAGTGACTTCACAGATATTATTAGACTTTGCCCTTTACTAATTTCTGTTTTGCACCATACTGACCAAACTCCAGAAACCTCTAACCTAACCAGAACTTCACCGGGACCGGGTTTGGGCACTTCGATATCCCGGAATGCGATTGTCGCGTCTGGTCCAGGTGTTTCCACCCAGGCACATAGTTGCTGCTGAGGAAGACCCATTAGACGTGGACGATATGAGATACTGCAATGACTTTTGTCTGTTTTAGATAGTGGTCAAATTTGTGTATATAAGACTCTCGCTTTCTCTTACTCCTTCCCCGGATTGTTGTCCCTCATGTGTATGTATATCCGAAGGGAACCAATCCGCGGCACTTTCGGGAACATCCCGACGGCCACCAATTTACTAAAGTAGTAGTTACAAATAGAGCTATTATATAGAGTCATTGCTATTCTATCCTAGACAACCTGCCTAGGTATATTCTCGACAGCCTGAAAGGTGAGTTCGAATGGGAAAATCAGAAGATTGACATTGCATTTTACAAGCTAGGCACCGAAGGTCCTTGGGCAACGACCCCCTTGACTGGCTATTGTTTAGTGTAGAACGCTGGTACAAACGCGAGATGGACTTTTTAAACTATGTATGAGCGTACTTACATAGTCTCAATAACGGCATAGACTTCAGCCATAGTATTAAAACACTTCCAACTAGATATCTCAAGCCTGAATAAACCCATCTGTGACATCGAATAGCTCATTGGCCATGAAATCGAAATCCAAAAACGAGAGATTCTGGTTCACAACTTGCTCGACTGAGAGAGAGCCGTCGTGCTTACGATGATGATCACTGAGTTGCGTAAGCAGTGTACTGTTTTGGAGGATGGGTCGATCATTGCTTATTTCTGTTGAGTGAGAACATATTAGTTGAATATTCCAGCGTTGACCATCTGAATCGACGATAGACAGATCATACCGATAAGATCCCATGCTTCCGCTAACCTCTGCAAACACCAGCAACACTTATCAATCGTCTTATTTCCCTCGTCGAGCCGCCGCAGAGGTTCTATACAGCTAACAAATGTCTGTTTAAGTAACTCTGGGGTGGTGCACGGAGGGCAGGGGTTGAGAAAGGCGGATCGTTTCACGAGCAAGAATATGGTAAATAAAACCAAGGCGGCATCGAATGCTACATAGAAACGTCAGACACGGACAGAGTGATGTTCAGGAATACAGAATGACAGACTGTAATAAAGGGTAAACCACCAGGCACCCAACAACCCCCGCCGCACCCAGTCGGATTCCACGACAGCGGAGACGACATTAATTACTTCTGTTGCAGACTCGGTAGCAATCTGCAACGTGCTCCAAGCTACATCCTGCAGAGTAAGGATATCATGGTTCCGCGCATCAAAGTCACCAAGTGAGTCACAAAGCCGAACAATAACCACGCGGTGGATCAGAAGTCGGATATTGTGATATCGAAGGGTAAGGATTGCGCGGAACCGATCGACGGCTGGGTCGTTGCTGAGCTGAGAGATATAGTTCTGTGCCTGAATAATCCCCATATGTTTGGGCAGCTGTTCAGTCCATTCCTCGAGTAAGTGCCGCATGCGTAGCACGCGAGTGATCAACTCGTAGTTAGGAATTTTGTCTTCGCTGCCTAAGTTGCCATCATAGAGGAGGTCGATGGCCTTGCCTAGGATGGAATAAAGTCGACTATATATCGTAACATTATTGCGATCAGCCGCCGACCATCAATGGTTTGAACGCTTATTGATTTATTGAAGAAAGCACTTACATCGTAGCATTGAAAAAATCGGTACTATATCGACACCGCTGTCGTGCCTCAATCTGGCGTTCACGACTTTCTATCGTATCAAAATAGACAGGCAGTTCGAGTCGAGAATAATGCTCGGGGATCGAGGCAGGACGTCCAAATGTCATACTCAGACTTCTAGAAGTGCAAAAAGAGAAAACAGGAATTAGGGGTCTGGCTTTGAGTTTCTACTTGACGACGTACCGATCGAGAACAATACACCCGAACCATGTCCGCTTCCGGATTTCGCGCTCAACAGCAGAAAATCGTTTGGAGGCTTCTGCCGAATGTAGCCCAAGTTGGAACGCTACTTTGACAGCGAGGCCATGCGTTGCCCATGTTTGAATAGACGATCTGGTCCCTTGCATGTACTGACTGACAAGGAGCAGGAATTGGACTAGTTTGATATTAACATGATGATGAAAAATATGGCATAACAAGAATTGTGAAGGCAAAACCGACCTATTTCCACACTTGCACCATTCATCACATGCTCAGCGCAAAGACCATTGGCGCGTCGATAGAATGCTTCAGATTGTCTTTGGCGTTCGGCCTGGCCCATTTGCAGCACTGAGGTGTGCGTAGCCATAGCAAGCACCATGTTCAGAACCCCCAGCCATGTACGGCGTGTCGCTGCGTTGTCATGCTTTAGCTGGGCGTATGTTTCACGAAAGGTCTCTTCGTGGAGATACGGGAAGAGCAATCCTGTATTGGCAAAGTACTGGTCGATCAAAGCTGACGTTTCCTGATCCGGGGGCAGGTAGAAAATCGACGATGTCGATGCGGTGCCCTGATGGGCATCTGTTAGCCATTGCGCAGCGCGAGGCATGGGCGAGCTTGGCCGAGAGACTCGCGCAATGTGAAAATCTGGCAGCGCGGTCTGCTGGTAGCCAGGTGAGGCCCAGTTACCGGAACGCGACATGCGTTTCAGCGTTCGAGATATATCAGATGTGAAGGCAATATTTGACGAAGCACCTGTATGGTAAATGCGAACAGCGTCAATTTCTTCAATGGCAAGCCGACTTAGAGGGGGAGGGAGAGAGAGTATACCAAAGTAGGCGCGATCCTCCTCATCGGCAAACACAAAATGCCCCATTCCATCTGTTGGATCGTCAGACCCCATCGAACCAGTGACAGGGCCATCACTTATAGAAGTGAGGTTAGGAACGTTAGAATGGTGATCCTCGTTCTCGGCCGTGTCCGAGGTATTCCACGACTTCTTAGAGCTCTGGCCATTGTTTGCGCCCTCATCAAGCAGTGACTCGAGATGGTTTAGACGGTCTTCAATCGCTTGGAAGTGTCTAAGGTGTCATCTTGGCTCAGCAGAATACAGATACAAGGGCTTTAGGGCTGGTTGCCTTACTCTTTTCCTACTACCACGGTCTGATCTGCCTGCCCAGTTGAGACATATTGGCACGTCAGCCCTAATTCGGAACAGGTGCTACACTTCGGCCGCTGGCCCGTACACTAGATTGGTTTCAATTAGCCCGATGCAAAGAGAATGAGAGGAATCGGCCATACTCGAGACTTTCGCGTTCGACAAGATATGCATGCCTGGGTGACCCGGCGTCGTTTCCGCTCCTGTTGTTGGCGCGGCGGAGTCGCCGGGGTATTTGCAAGCATTTCGTTTTGATATTACTTCAGTTTCCTTTACTAGCCTATACGGAGGCTAGAATATTGATCTTGATTGACAGATTGTGCGACGAAAGAGAAAGATGATTGACTGAAATGCGATCCCGCGGGAAGAAGCCGAAGATAACCACAGACAGAGAGGGGAATGAACAAACAATGCAAACAATCAAATATATGGATATTTCCTTCTTTCTTGTTTGTAGCTCGCCTCACAGATTACACCAATATTTAGGTTGTAAAGAGGTCAAGTGTGTTGAGACCTCTTGTAGTCTAGATTTCTGTAAATTTAAATCCCCCTCATGGAAAACTTCCATAAGTTACCAGTTGACGTGCCGGCAACTCGGAACTAGGGCAAGGATTACACGATACTAGTAGTAGATAAATTGTATGCATCTATACTTCCCTTTCTAGCCTGCATAAACCAGGGACTTCAATATACGAACGGAATTGGCTCTCCTCGAGGTTGCAAAGTGGAACATAGAGAAGACATGCACTAGTCAGACACCAAGGTCTCCACGTCGACCCCATCCAGGCGATAGAATCCTAGGGCGTTTAGCATCGGTTTGTCATGGAAGCGATACAAATAAACTTCCTCTTGACCTTCGGGGTCTGCAAAATGCTGGTATCGCTGCCAGGACGGAATACAAAATGTGTCTCCTGGTCCCCATGCAATGCGCCCATTTTCTCCAATGACAGAATAACCTCGTCCAGACACCACATGATACACTGAAGATGCAGTTTCTCGAATTCCTGGTGAGCTTGTTCCGGCTTTGAGTCGCTCGGCAGATCCTCCCAGGACTTTGGAGACTGTGTTCCAATGCATTAGTTATTCATTCCTCGTGGTTGGAATATAAAATTTTGAGAAATTCAGACATACCCTGTTGTCCATCACTCTTTAAATAATCTTTAGATGCCCAATTTCCCGGAGTCTTGTCTAGACTCTGCTTCATCTTCGTCCAAGGAAACACAATTGGTGATGCATTAGAATCAACATCATCAGCTGGGTATCGTGGATGCTGATAATGCTCGACAAAATGAACGGGAAAATGCCGAAAATTGGGTAAATCGAGCCCGTCCAACCATATCATCGGTCCTGAACCATCTTTCCCATGATCGTGCCAGTTCCAGCGCGGAGTTAGAATAACGTCGCCGCGCTGCATGGTGATGCGCTGTCCGTGCACCGCAGTGAACCCCCCATGCCCTTCGATGATGAACCTCATGGCGAATGCAGTGTGACGATGAGCTCGTGCAGTTTCATTGGGCATTACCAGCTGTAACCCTGCGTAAAGAGTATCGGTAGTGTAAGGGGCATCTGCATGAGTTTGTCACTTGTTAGCTTTGAAGCCAAAGGCAAGAAGCACTACAAAGGCATCTTACCTCGAGCAGGGTTCACCAACATCAATACCCTCCTCTCAGCCTGGCTCTCGCCGACCAGCTCACCTGCTTTTAACAAACTGGGCCGGATCTGATCATAACGCCAGATATGTGGCACACAACTAGGGTTTGGCAGCGGTGGGTTCAATTTGGCCATTCGTGTCCATAGAGGCTTGGTGTGGAATTTTTCCACCGCCAGAGCTAGCTCATCAGGCATGTTTATTTCTTCAACGCTGGTCTTTGACTCTTGCGAGATGATTGGCGTAGTAATGGTCTCTGTTTCGGTAACCATTCTTGTTCTATTGAGAAGTAATCGAAAGAATGTCGCGATGTGGTTTTGGAATACAGGCTCGTCAGCAGAAAGAACCTTATGCCCCTTTAGCTTTTGGCTAGTCCGGGATAAAGGCATTTATCAGTCATTCGTTAGGGACTGACATTTTACTGACAAAATTACCATGAGGCTTGTACAGTGCCGGAGGGGTGTCCGCGGAAGAGTCCGCGGTGCAATGCCGGCAAGCTCGACCACGACGATACCAGCGAGAACCCGAGTTTCATTTATTAAAAGATTCCAACGAGAAGAAGCAGGCAGAGAAGCATTTGAAATCAAGAATCAAACGCTGCAATGCAACTCCCGTGGCAAAGACTGATCAGATTCGAGAGCGTGGATGGCAGGGTCCTTCGAGGCGAGCCCATTCTGCCTCATCCGGACTTCGACCTCGGATACGTAACAGAGAAGAATCATTTACAGGCTCGACTCATTGTCGGTGAAGATCCTTTTGACAAGACCGGTGCAACTCGAGTATCCGATGAAGTGGTGACGGTAAAAAGAATCATGTCTCCACTAGCACCGTCTGAAGTGCCCATTCTTCGCTGTGTTGGTCTGAATTATATGAAACATAGTAAGGGAAGAACCAACGAATGTAAGGCTGAAAGATGAGACTGACCGTTACAGTCCAGCAAGCCAAGAGAACGCCGCCTCCGTTTCCATTTATCTTTTTCAAGCCTCAGACGTCGATTCTAGACCATGGTGACAACGTAGTTATTCCGAAGATTGCCCAGGATGACCAGGCTGACTATGAGGGAGAACTGGTATGACTTGAACTGTCTCTCTATTGGTTGATTGTACCCTTATCTTTTAAACTAACTCCGCGTATCAAGGCCATCATCATTGGTAAAGATGCCAAAGATGTTTCGCAAGAAGATGCTCTAAATTATGTCGCCGCATATACAGTAGGCAATGACATTTCGTCCCGCAAACTCCAGCGCGACCCAAACTTTGCTGGGCGAGTTCCCCAATGGGGTTTCTCTAAGGGATTCGACACTTATGCGCCCATGGGCCCGTGTCTTTTGGCCAGCAGTCTGGTCGAAGACCCCAAAACGCTGCGCCTCACCACGACAATTGACGGCGAGGTGCGACAGGATGAATTGATAGCAGATCTGCTCTTTGACTGTCGTTATCTCATATCATACCTGTCGCAAGGCACGACTCTGCAGAAAGGTAGTGTGATTATGACAGGTACACCCGGAGGTATGTGCTTGTTATGTCCGTAAGATGTCTCCAACTCTAACATATGTTCTCTCTCGATACAGGTGTGGGAGGGGACATGAATCCTCCAAGATGGCTACAACCAGGTACACAGATGGAAGTCTCGATTTCCAGGATTGGAACTCTGAGGAATGGAGTTGAGTTTGCTTAATACCTAGGCAAGTCTGAAGTTGTATTTCAATATTAAACACTCGACCCAAAGCTCCCAGTACATGACACATAGAACATAGAATCCTACACGTATCAAACCAGACTAAAATTGCACATGTGACACAATGTGCCAGTTTCACTGCCGAGTCCCAAATTGTAAGCAATAGGATAACGCGAGCACCTTTTAGAATTGAACGCTAGGTACATAATCGAACCAAGGATAACGGACAGTGCTTCAGCTTCTATCGACTCCGTAAATCTTGAAATGAAGGGTAGACATTTAGAATGATGTCGATTTCGGTTGCTCTATGAAGCAAAAAGGCACTGGAACAACGTCTATTTTAAAATATACATGTGAAGGCAGTATTCTGGAAGGTTTTTTGCTACCTACCTAGTCGGTTATTCCGGTTTGGATTAATAATTCATCGGACTCTTGAAGATTTGATGCCAAGTTTCTTAACTGTTTTAGGGACAATGTGCCATAATCTCCCACTAATGGCTGTTTTTTACTTGTTTTTACCTTTTGCGGTCTACCAAGGGATCACATCGTGTTGGATACGGAGCCGCTGTCCCGCGGGCTGGCTCGGGATCGTTCCGGTTGAGAACCACAGTATCACACGCGTTGAATGAAAAAAAAAAAGTTTGATAGATTGCGGGGAATAGCTGGGGTCGGATAATCTAGGCTCATTATACATATTGATCCATGTAACATGCATAAGCACAACGATTTGGACTATAAAAAAGGTTGCTATTACCCCTACAAAAGAGCTATGTACTGATCTAGGCAAACTTGGACTCTCGAAAGCAGAAATATGTCCTCTCACAACCTGAAAGACGGGCAGCAGGCCTTGCATGTGGAAGCTGCTACAACCGCAAGCGAGATGGAAGAAAGTGACCGTCGTCCGGAAGCCCAAGGGAAAGATCAAAACCAGTTGCCGGCCGGATATTTTTACAGTCCATACTTTATTGGAAGTTACTGTGTATGTTATTTGTCTGTCGCCAACCCGTATTTGCGCGTTATGGTCTAACTTATGGTTTGAATAGGCCATAGGACTCGCATTTGCCTGTGGAACAGGAGGATTTGCCTTGGTGGCGCCAATATTAAATGACATTAGTCGCGATCTAGGAGGTACGTATTCTTTATTAACACGAGCGAAACAGCACAACAATCAGTCACTAATTAGAGGGGGGGAGATAGAGTACGGATCCAGCAATGTCAATTGGGTCGGCATCGTATATTCGCTAGCTCAGGCCGTTGTCCTTATGCTCGCCGGGCGATTGAGCGACATCTTTGGTCGGCGCTGGTTTTTCATTATCGGTTCCTGCATCGGGCTGATTGGAAGCATCGTCGGTGGCACTTCGAGCTCACTCGAGCAACTTATCGCGGGGGAAACGTTGATTGGGATCGCGGCTGGGTTTCAGTGCTCTTTCTTCTGGGTTGTGGCCGAAATCGTTCCTATGAAAAGACGGTTTATCGCCAATGCTGGGCTGTTTCTGTGGACTTTACCAACAGTAAATTGAACCCTTACTCCTCCCCAACACTATTTTGGTGTGCTAATGGGAGTCTTTCCAGAATACCCTAGGCCCCAAGATTGCTGCCACTATTCAGAAGAATACATCTGTGAAATGGCGTGGGTGTTTTTACTACTTAACGGCTATGAACGCAGTATCAGTGATACTATGGTTCTTCTTTTACCACCCACCCACATTTCACATGTTGCACCGAACGAAAAAAGCGAAACACTTGATTATGAGCTTCGACTTCGTTGGCCTCATTCTCTTTTCAGCTGGGATGATTCTTCTACTGATGGGTCTCAACTGGGGCGGCGTAAGTCTTTCACCTATTCTGGGACTTTTAATAAAAGGGTTGGTCGGCTAATTTATTCTTAAAAAGTCCTTGTATCCATGGAAGAGTGGATATGTTCTTGGAACCCTGCTGGCGGGTTTCGTCACTCTCGCCGTTTGCGTGCTATATGAGCTATATATGCCACTTGAAGAACCATATCTGCCACTGGACCTTTTCAAAAACATCAAATACACCTCTTGTGTAATATGGTGTGCAATTGCGGCAATGACCTTTTATGCATTTGGGTAGGTTTTGTTCCGTGGTCACACGTATTTATATGTAATTTGAATTCTAACAATCATTGCTAAATTAGGATAATCTGGCCAAAAGCCGTACCTGTTCTGTACCCCAATCTCAGTCAAAATGACACTGCAACCATATCCGGCCTAGTCACCATGTCATTTGTCCTGGGTCAAATGTCAGGTCCGTTTTGCGCCAATTGGCTACCAGCCAAGTCACTGGTAATCGTGGGATCATTCATTGGGACTGGCCTGTTGGCCGCCGTCGCAGCAAACCCTTTAAACATGGACCTTACCATGGGGCTACTCGTTACTGGCAATCTGATTATCGGTATGGCTGATGGGATTGCATTGCCAATGACAACGTTCCCCATCAAAAGTCAGGAGCTGTTGGGGACTGCCGGTGGGCTCAGTGGATGTATTCGTCTAGCAGGCACGTCGATCGCAGTCGCCATGTACAGCACTATCCTAAACAATCGACTCAGCCAGACTATCCCTGCTGCCGTCGAGACGGCTGCGTTGTCTGTCGGTATCCCGGTGTCCTCAGTACCACAATTGGTTGCGGCCCTGAACGATGGCACCTCCCTCCGCAACATCACTAATATCAGCGGACTGACTTCTAGTGCCATCCCGTTGATTGATCTCGCCTATCAGAAGGGCAGTGCACAGGCCTATAGTACTGTTTTTCTTTCTACGCTGGGCTTTGGAGGACTAGCGCTCATTTTGTGCCTTTTCATTGGAGGTGTGGACGAAAGTGATGGGGAGTATGTAGCGGCAGTGATTCAAAATACGAATCAGCAAGTACCGGTGAAGTCAGATGTTGAAAAGATTCAGCATGAGACTTAGGGCTAGTGTTAGGGCTGGCCCAACAATGCGGAAGACCTAGGATTGGTTATGCGGATGTTGCGGTTGTGGCGGCAATGATAATGTCCAGGAATTCGAGACCCAAGATCATGATTTCTCGTCTCACCAGAAAAAATATGTCGATAGTCCTCTCCTTCTCTACTTGTTCATATGACAGCCGTTTCTAATATCGATTTTGATATTTCGCGGAGACATTCCATTTTATGTCATCAATCGATCCGAGGCCTTCCATCCGGTCCGATGTATTAATAATCAATTAATCATCCCACTCCGTCGGAGATAACATAGCATCTTCTCCTTTCAGTCCTTCATTCGCATAGCACGTAGATCTTAAATATAGAACTACGTATCGCTGATACTTACTGAAGTGATCAAATGCTGCGTTATACCAGCATAAGGCCCACGACAAGACTACTTACCACTCAAAGCTTCCGACTGTCTCATTTCATCAGAACCATGACAAAGTATACTATCGACATTACCTCGGACACCGTGTGCCCGGTACGACCCATTCACTCCAGAGTCCCAGATTCAATTAGTCTGTCGCAAAGGACACAATTAACCTTTTTTTTACAGTGGTGCTACATAGGCGTCTCCCGCCTCTCCCGCGCAATCAAAGAACACACCAAACTCCACCCAAACGACACATTCGACCTAAAATGGCACGCATTCTACCTCATGCCCGAAGCCGCCCCTTACCCTGGGGTTAATAAACTCCAATTATATGAAATGCGTTTCGGTGGCTCGGGGCGTTTACAGCCTTTAATGGCTCGCCTTCGCGCCGTGGGCGAGCAGGAAGGAATCAATTTTTCGTTTGGGGGGAATACGGGTTCGACGAGGGATTCACATCGACTTATATATCAAGTCGGGCAGCATTATGGAGGGGAGAAACAGACTCTAGTCGCAAAGGCGTTGTTCAAGAGTTATTTTGAGAAGGAAGGGAATGTGACGGATAAGAAGGTGTTGTTGCAGGCTGCGTTGGAGTCCGGGGCAGGGTTGTCGGAGAAGGAGGTGAAGGGTTGGTTGGATTCGGATGTTGGGCGTGCGGAGGTTGATAGGGAGGCTGAGGAGGCGAGAGCGAATTGGATTCAGGGGGTGCCGCATTTTTTGGTTCAGGGGCAGTATGCTGTTGAAGGGGCGGAGGATCCGGAGCAGTTTTTGAGGGTTTTTAGTGCTGTTAAGAACGCAGAGTGATCCTATGTATGTAGGTCTTCATGGTTTTGGCTTCTTTTTGGTTATGTATAGTGTGGAATTGACCGGTATCGTGCTTGCAAGTATGATCATGTTTGTCTTTTGAATACTCGTTTCTTTTGGACATTAGTCATACAGCACTGTTTATATCATATATGTGATTATTAGAAATGTAGAGGCGCAGACATAATTCGAATCACTGACAACATACAGCTCCCGCTGGCTGCCTGGGGGTCATCTGTATGGTTGATGGTCGTCAACTGTCAGAATTGCTATAATAGAATCGTAATTTGAAGTGCAAGTAAAGATCATATATTCAATGCAAATGGAAGTTGACACGAAATTTTATAAAATAATCCAATCAATCAGCACGCTACCTTACCGAAATAGGAATGTACTACAAAATTGCCTAACTAGGAAATTTTGTGTCCATATCAACTTTCACATTCTGATGACCCGAGCAGTGTAAACCCCAATTGAGTCATTCAATCTTATCGAAGATAAGACCAAACTGATTATCTCGCCCAAGGTCACTTACTCAAGTCTTCAACAACTTCTCGGCGGGAAGGTTACTGTGATAGTGCAACATCTGACACACCCTTCTGTACGACTTCTACTCACTGATAATGGCATAAGTAGATGCCTCTATCACACGGATTCATGTATGCACTCGACAGTCTTATCTCCAACGCCTGCTCCATAATTGGCCGATCACTTCAACGAACTCAACTAGTTAAGTTTTGTCGTACGTAGTTAGGGCTAGGTGGAACCGTGCATGGTAGCACAAACACTACATACCTTATCATTGTTATCAACGCGGTGATCGAAGCCCTCTCTCCAATAACATCACTTCTTTCTTGCCTTATCTTGACGATCTTGTTGCTCTATAGTTCGTATGGCTGATAACCAAACCCACAGCTGCCCGATAAGGGATGGTATGTGATTCTAAAATCGACTACATCTTAGTCTCTCTCTATCAACCCCAGACAGCACAGAGCAACGTATCGAGGACTGATAAGTCTGATATAGGCAGATGATAAATAAGTGACAGAGTTGAGTCATAGCAATTGGGTAAGCACTCTGATCTGCTATCTGTGATCTTCACGATCATATATCCTGCAGACGGTCGAACAGACACAACGAATGGTTCCTGAGAATCCAGGCAGCCAAAAGAATCCTGAGGCACCCACTGGCGCTGATTGGCCGGATAAAACTTCATCTTATCGCGATAAGAACCGCTCTTATCTCTTATCGCCACGTAGAAATGTCGGCTTTCGCCATCTTTTTCTCCGTCTCTCGTCTCTGTGTCTCTCTCCATGAAATAGTAATAGTGGAACTGGCTATATGATCGCTTTCTCCGCGGAACTCAAATACCCACGAGTCCCCTGTCTCCCCAGCGCTTCAATCTTACAGTGGCAGCAGTAGCAACCATCCAAAGCCGAGAAAACACCATCATCAGTTTCGCCCCTCTTCCGCGGAGATTCAGGCACAGCGCGAAAATTTTTCGAACATGCCCCTGGACCGAATCAACAAAATTGATCCAAATATCTCGTAATTCTCCTAGTCCTTCCGACCAGGCACAGCCGCAAATGCCGTCTGAAGCGGTTTTTTGTATGCAATTTGCAGAAATTCTGACTTTTATATCAACTGACCTGCTTCTTTAGTGGCGGTCGTTGGTCGGCGACCTGCTCCCAGAAAACTTGATGTTTTGGCAACTCCCGAGCCATAGTCGTATGAAGCATCATGTCATTGCTTCAAGGTTCAGAAGTAGCAAAGAATTTCTAATAGAAAATCAGCGATTCGATGGGAGAGCGCCAGTGTGGGTCTCCGCAACATACGTTGTGCTTATGTATGCTTACTCTGTATGTATGTTGCCTTCGTCCAGCAGTACTACGGAGTAATACTGCTTCTTCATTTCTTGGGACACTCTGTAGACATATAAATGCTGCTTCCCCGGTCTGTTGATATTATATTCAGACATTCATCATACGATAATACATCTACTAAATACACCTGCATAAATCTACATCATGCCTCTGACCGAAGACCAGATCAACATCATCAAGGCCACCGTGCCCGTGGTCCAGGAACATGGCACCACCATTACCACCGTCTTCTACAAGAACATGCTGACCGAAAACCCGGACTTGAACGACTACTTCAACACCACCAACCAGCTGAACGGCCACCAACAGCGCGCCTTGGCCGGTTCGTTGTATGCATATGCCGCTAACATCGACAACCTCGGCGCTTTGGGCCCTGCTGTTGAGAACATCACCAACAAGCATGCTTCTCTGTACATCAAGCCGGAGCATTACAAAATAGTTGGCACGTATTTGCTCGCGGCTATGGGTGAAGTTCTCGGTGATGCGCTCACCCCCGAAATTCACGATGCTTGGGCCGCCGCATACTGGCAACTTGCCGACTTGTTCATCGCAAAGGAAGAAGAGCTCTACAAACAGGGCGAAGGATGGCGAGACTGGCGCGAATTCAAGATTGAGAAGAAAGTGCCCGAATCGGATGTTATTACCTCTTTTTACCTGAAGCCGGTGGATGGTCAGCCCTTGCCCACGTTCAGGCCAGGACAGTACATCTCCGTGCGCATGAATGTGCCGGACCTGAAATATAAGCAGGCCAGACAGTATTCTCTCAGTGACAAGCATAACCCTGATTACTACCGTATCAGCGTCAAAAAGGAGTCCGGTCTTGATCCCCGGCACCCGGAAGCCAAATACAACCCAGGCTATATCTCGAATATTTTGCACGACTTCAAGAAAGAAGGCGACACAATTCAGGTCTCGCACCCGCACGGTGATTTCTTCCTTGTTGACGCCGAATCTTCGTCCCCTATTGTGTTGATTGCTGCTGGTGTCGGCCTTACGCCGTTGACGGCAATGCTGAATACAGTGACATCGGGCTCAACAGCCGACAAACGCAAAGTCCATTTCGTGCACAGCGCGCGACACGCCAAGTCTCGCGCGTTCAAGGATCACGTTTTGTCTCTCTCAAAACAGCATCCATCTCTAGAAGTCACGTTCTTCAATACCTCGCCTACCGCGGAAGAGAAGCAAGGAGAGGATTATCACGTCAAAGGTCCTATTGCGATTGACTCGCTGGCCAAAGACGGTAAATTGTATCTCGATGATGCCACGACGCAGTACTATATCTGTGGACCGCTGGGGTTCATGACTGGCACTGCTAAGCAGTTGGCTGAGCAGGGCGTGTCGACGGATAGGATTCATATGGAGTTGTTTGGTACGGGTGGTGTGCCTTCTCCTTGATTTGTTAGATAGATCTTTTCTTCTCCTCTCATGATTTATGATAGCGTTATACAGTAATTCAGTCACATAACGTATGTGTTGACCCAAAAAAGTAGTGGCTGTCCAATGAATGGTAACTAGCCACATGTGGCTGGACCGTTGACACCACCTAGATTTAAATGTGTGGCGCATAATATCTCCGCTTTGCGCCTGGACTCGTCATTATTGTCTTCTCTCAGACAGACAAAGCAAACGCTGCAACACGGTTTCACCTCGATATATAGCTTTGGTCTCACTTTCGACACTCTCCCTAACTACAATACATCCTATGTAAATCTCAAACCCGCACATCTACGCTCCCAGAAGCTCCGATCTGAACTTACACTTCAAGAATCCATGCGACCAACGCAATGTCAACGCAAAACCCCCCTCTGCAAAACACCAAAAATGGGCCTATAGCCATAAAAGCCGAAGATCAGCAACAATCTACTCTGAACCAGCAGCTGCAATCAATAGACTGGGACTCGGAGCGGCAACTCATTTCGTCTTTAGCCAAATTGCAGGAACTTGAATCCAAGGTGCGCCCCGTCCCTTCCCTCACCCTCTACCTACTATACAACATACTAACCGAGGAGATGGTATGGAATACATAGATCCACGAACTCCGCTCTTTACTACCAGACAGACTCCTCGCTCCTCTAAACCCCATCATAAACCCTCGCCGCCTATCACCCACCTCCTTCCCATCAGCCAACACGATCCCGCGCAACCCTCAGGCTCTAAGCGCCCTACTCCGCAAATCCGCGGTCGAGGGAGTCGCCGAAATCAACAGCTTCAAAGAGTTGTGGACAAGCGCAGATATGGCGAGTATATGGCACAGGGTGGATGAGAAGTTGGCCGAGACGAAAGGCGCATTTCCGCAGGATGGGGCAGTGGGGGTGTGGAGGGTTGAGTATGCTGATCTACTTAGAGAGGCGGACGAGCAGGAGAAGAAAGACGGAAAGGGAGGAGGAGGAAGAGAGGTGGTGGAGGAGGTGGATGATGAGGCCGAATTCCCAGCCTCGGTATACGGTACGAAAGAAGACACAGCATTCCCGAAGAAGATTATAGAGTCCTTTCAAGCAAGAGGCATACCCGGATTCAGGGTAGCAAGTACAAGGAATGAATCCACAATCGTTGTGTCTTTGGGCCTAGCGGGCCTCACATTTGAGATTCAAGAAGCACTTACCACCTCCGACACAACTACATCCTCCTCCTCCGCCGGCACTACCAGCACCAGCAATGCTACCAGCACAAACAGATCTCTCCCAGAATGGCGTGTTGAGGCCCGCCAAAACCTCCCCCTCTCAAAGTCGGCAGGGGCAGGAGCAGGAACAGGAGCGGGGACAGGAACAAGTCGAGTAGAGAACGCGATTGTGTCCCAACTCAATTCACGGGCACGCAAATGGGATTTACGGTTTTTACTCGTTCGTTGCCCCCAACCCCCTTCTTTCCCCCAAACTTTTGAGCAGAAAGAAGAATACTGACTGGTGACGATGGGCGGTAGGAACTCATCCTCTCATACGCCGATATAAGAAGTCTGCCGTGTAAGAAGTGTGGGCAGTTGACGGATTCGATGGCTCAGTTGCCGATTTTGAGGAGGGCGGTTGTTGCGTCGTCTGCTGCTGGTACTGTTGCCGAGGGAGGAGGTAGTGGTACTGGTGAGGGAGGCAGTGCGGCTGGGACTGCGACTGGGAATGGGGAAGGGGTTGTTTGGGAGGGGTATCATGTCGGATGTATATAAACTGAGGATATCTAGGTACATACTCGGTTAGTTACTCTCAATCTTAACGTGAAATTTATACCTAGGTAGACGAGGTCGTCACCAGCACATGGTTTATCTTTTCTGGAAACCTCTGATGGAATTCGTAAGACATTTTTATCCTTCTTAAACTGGAAATATCTTCATACACGAAAGCCAAAAAAACAGCAGGAAGAAATATATAACTTGATGCAATCTCGATATGCTCATTGCCATAAAGCACAAACTAAACTAAAACGCCGGCCCAAACACCCATGCCAATACAACTCAAGCCAAAGATCTCAGGACAATGATAAAGTAATACACGCTTTTTCAACCCGAAGCTCATTAGTACGTTTATATGTATGCAGAAAAAGCAGACAAAGATACACGTTGTAGGATTATTATATGCATATTGTCGAAAGAATGGGACGACCAGAGATTAAAACAGGCCGAATCCGCCGGTAAAGGAAGTAAATGAGAAGATTGTGATGGCGACCATGCCGAGAATAAAGCCGAGAGCTTGTCGGTCCATTGTTGACACGGCTGAGTTGCAGGTTGCGCATACATAGCCTATACTCGGATTAGTCTCTTGCATCACTAGCAAAACAGAGGGAAAAGAGGAGGCATACTGGCTAGTGGTGTATACTTTTGCGTAGAATACATCGCAAACGTATACGACGCAGGCCCCAACTGACCCGGAGACGCAACCTCCGTCGGCGACGTGCCTGCCTCATAAATAATCAACGTATAATGCGCCGTCAACAACGGACTCTGCGAATCAGAGCCGTAGTTATCAGTTTCCCAAACTACAGATGTCGCGTTCGAGTAAGTGACGTTGTTGGCTAGCGTATAAGTGGCGCTGTTCGAACTGCAAGAGGCGATTACGTCGACTGCCGTAGGCGTGATGTGTAAGGAGGTAAAGTTCCAGCCGAAGGTGATGTTTTGTCCGATTTTGTAGTAGGTTGTTGAGGTTGAGGCTGGGTTGGTCATGGATGCGCCGCCGGCGGGCCATTCGGGGTCGACGGAGATGGAGGTTGATTTTGTGGTGCTGGTGGCTTTGGTGTTTGTTCCTGTTGCTGTTCCGGTATTTGTGCCGGTGCCTGTTATTGTTGCACCTGTTCCTGTGCCTGTGTCTGAGCCTGTTGCTGTGTCGGAGGCTGTGTTTGAAGCTGCATCCGTGCCACTCGCGGACTGCGTGTTTGAGGCTGTGGCCGCGGTGTCTGTGATGGTTGACGAATCTATGAATGGTTAGCGGGTTTTCATTGAACAGAACCTCCATTTGACTAACCTCGTTTCAAAATATCGTCATACATGTTCGCTGACGACCACGCCACTGATGCCAGAAGCACCAGGCTGAAGATAACACTCAATATCGTAAATGAACGCATGTTGCTGTTCTGTATGTAGACGATCAACCCCGTGAAGGGGTGTCCGAAGGAGAGGTTAATTCAATCGATCGGTTGAACAGTCCTAATGATAAAATTCTCGACAGCGTACGTTACTCAAAGAGCAGCTGATTGAGGATGTCCGCCTGTCTGTCTCTGGTCGAGGAAGGAAGGTGAGACAAGGGATGAAAATCGGCGGGCGGAGCAAACAAAACAAAGGCGGCAGCAGCGAGCGAGTGTAGTGAATGTTTGCCGCGAATTGAATGGGTGTAAGCGAAAGTCGAAGCGAGTGAATTAGAAGATGATAATGAATCGAGAACGAGGAAAAAAACGACGATAGCAAAAGGTGAAGTGAAGACAATTGTCATGAGACTGAAACAACAGAAAGAAGAAAGATCGTTCCAGAGCCTGCTCTGTTGTGGCCTGAGGATTAAGGCAGGCATGTAATCTAGCTAGCCAAACGGGGCTAGCGGATGCTATTATTGAACACTGATCGCTCAATGGTTCAGCCACAGATATACTATTCCTTTATTGGACTAGCCTTTTATTTATATCAGGATTTGATTGGCTACAGCAGTTGCCGAGGTGCCCCATTCCTGGGTTTTCTGACTGTTGATTGGTTGATCCTCTGCAGGTCTCAGACATTGAGTTAGGCTAGCCTTTTTTGGTTAGTTTGTTTATCATATGTTCTTTGGTCCTCCTGTTGCATCACTTCCATCTTCAAGACCGTCGATGGATCTGATATCAGAGGCAACGCTTATCCAATCCCTTACTTACATTCAGCAGCAAGATATAATCAAGGCAAAGTCATATGCAACTTTATTATGCATTATCTATCATACTAATATTACACATAATCATTATTCGCATCGCAAAAAGAAACGACATCATCAATGCATGTCATCAAGGATTCATCAAGAATCATCGTCACCCGATCACGACTCAAGAACTGATAGCCGCCGGAATGAGGTCGACCTCACTACAAGACGAGGGGTATGGAATGGCACCTTCATAAGCGACAATCCAGAAGAGTTGCGGTGCTCCATGCCACCAGTCGCATGCTGCATACATTAGCGTGTACGCAAAAAATAATAAGATGGGAAGAAGGAAAGCTTACCGAGCCATCCACCGAATTCAGTGTTGTTCCAGACTATTGTGCTGTTGTTCTCCAACTCGAAACCTGGCACGCCCTGTCCGGCGTTGATTTCGACGAATTCCCACGCTGGATTGGTAGTCAGCACTTGTTCAAATAGTTATTACTATTTGAAATGCACTTACCGGCATAGTTGGTGGCACCACCAAGATCAAAGCCATAGCTAAACTCTTGTCCAATATCCATCTGCAGATATGTCTCGTTCAGATAGAAATGGCCGGCGTTGGCGGTCACGGTAGTCAAGACGGGATCGCTTAGACCGGCGCCCGTGTGGTAGGCCTCGACATAGAGGTCGTTGTGGGCGGTGATGTTGGAGCCGGTGGTTTTGAGGTAGAATTCGCTGGGAGCTGCGAGGGAGCTGGCAACGAGGGAGGCCACAGCTAGGGAGAGAGATTTGAAGAGCATGTTGATTGTATAGCTGAGTAGAAGGAGAAAATAATATTCTTAATCGTAGATATGTTTGATAATTTCACAACTTGTGCTGTACAGAAGCTCACTTATATAGCCATAGTCTAACTAGGTAGTAAGCAGGTGATGACGTTGAGTGGAGACAGTGTCGATCATGTCTCGGCTGTGCGGTACCATCAGCACTTATGCCCCGTACTTAACTAGCACTAGAGGTACATCTTCATTATCAGATGAGGTCTCCATTGGCCCTTCTTACGTCTTTCTATGGGGTCGTCTCCTGTCCATCCGAACATCTTTCTTGGTGCTTTCTACTATCCAATGAGGCTACTCAACACCGTCTCGAGTAAGACCTGATCATCATTGGCAAAGTACATTGGGGAATAGCAAGCCTGCCGAGGCTGCCGTCGACAAGATGAGACATGTCTCTTGGCAGTTTGTTTTTATCGATGTTTTGGTGATCAGCTGATTGACAGTGCTGAAGGGACGTCCATGGTTGGTTAACTATACTCATGAGTCATCGTGCTCACTGGGTACATTAGTACATATGTACGTAAACAGGCACAAAAGTAAGAACATGTACCGCATTATCTGTTTTGGGTTCAGGCCGTCTTGGAGCAAAGCTTGTACCTACATACATCCTCTGTGTACGTTGTATAGAGACAGTATACAACCATGGATCGGAGAAATTATAAGTGGACGTATGATGATTTATTGACATCAAGTGGACCGTGAAAGTAATTCCAAACTTGGATTATTGTTTACGGGGTACATCATCGTGGATCGAATCCATAGTTATATCAACGAGGGAACCTGGAAGTGTGGTACCATGATTGTAAGAGAGGATCAATCCCACGATTTTATAGTACTACCTAGGTACCTACCTGGTAAGATCGAGGCAAAAATAACAATGTCCGCCATCGCATACTTAGGTAGGCAGCTCGCCCGAGCTCAGAGGTACAAAAGTTAACTGTTCCCCAATCAGCGAGCCTTTGTTTTTACCTAGGTATGCTATTTCTTAGCCCGTATGCCTCTCTTGACAAACTGAACTATCCAGTCTAGAGCTTGATAACCTCTCAAGCAGAGAGTATCACTTTTATCTTATTTCTCCCGTGTATATTTCGAAATCTTATTATAGCTCCAATGTTGCCATTCTCATCCATAAATATTCGCCCTCTCAACCAGCCGGATTCTAAGACTACCTCCCATCTCTATGCCTTTATTCTTATCGACAAGCTACCAACCAGATGACAGCCTTAGCTTGAGCACTGGCACAAGTTTCATAGGAATGGCTTCAAGAGTGCCATCTCGACCCTCAGGCCAGGACCGAAGCTGCAGGCAATAATGCCCTGCTTTCCAACTTCAAAGGTTTGAAGCCTGTCCAAAACCGCAAGGACGGCGACGCTTGACGTATTCCCACGAGACTTGTAGATGTCCTTAGTTGCCACCGAGGCGCTTTCAAGCAGATTCATGGACATCTAAACACCCTTGATGATTGCCGAACCTCCCAGGTGAAGTGCCCAGTCGAAATCGGACGGAGAAAAAGATGCCATGCTATTGTCCCTAGTCAGAATCTGGAAAGGAGCTTCAACCGAAGCCGCCACAAGAGCAGAAGCCCTTTTGATAAAGAAAGACAAAAGCCGTGCGATGTCACCTTGTGTGACATCTCCTTTTCAGTGTTTGGGGTGATATGTGTTCGCCAATCGATCAGCAAGAACCTTTTGGGCGTGTTATGATCGACAGCTCGGGCATTGCATAGAACAAGTGCAGAAGCGCCGTCGCCAAACAATGCTGGCCCTATCCCGATGGTCTCAAGTTGTGCTGCTGCATGAAGCTCTGCTCGAACCTGGGTGCTGCAGATTTCGCAAGCGACCACTAGGACTCTGGCCGGCTGCCCACGCAAGGTGGACACCAAAGCCAAGTTCGACGCTACTCTGAGAGCTGCGAATCTTCCGGCACAACCAACGCCACTGAGTAGTACTTTTTCTGCTGACTCCCGCATCCTGGTTCTGGGGCAACCAGCTGATCGTAACCAGGACTGCCTGCGTTGGTAGCCGTGGCTGTCACCATGCGTGTGTGCTTTGAGAGCAGCATTCTTTGCAAGCTCGGCCCCATAACGACAAAACGCTGCATCGACATCCTCTTCCTTTGGGGGATCACTGAGATGCCATTTGGGATCATCCCATGTATAGATAACAGCTCGAGACTCTATGCCTGTTTGCTCATTAATATTTACAAGACCATTGAGCCTGAGATTTTATATGGTGAGCATCAACCTTTCTGAAAAATGGGCACGCTAGAAACTCACCACCCTGCATCATCGGAATAGAGCTTCAAGGCATATTCTTCAGGTCACTTGGGCCAATTGACTTGGATGGCCACTCGCTACCGAGTCCTGTGATTATCAGATTGTTGTTATCACTCTTCGATGGACCTGAGGAATCTGATTTGACATGCAAGTAGGAAAATCCCATGTTGGCAAGGTATTAAAAGTATGAAACCTCAACACGACCGATTGCGATGGAACATGCAGCCATCCATGGATGCGAAGGAACAAAGGCTGACTGTTTCACAGCATGAGCTGATAAGCGATGAGGGGCATCCCTTGCACCTTGCCGTATGGTTTACGTGGTTGGTGTGACTCACGAAGGCTATCCTATCATCTAGTTCTTGTTGTAGCTGAAAGGGGAATTCCTGCATCATCCTTAGGAAATGGTCTACTGCCCGCCTAAACAACGTGACACAGTACCAGGACAGGAGTCTTAACAAAGATGATGTCGAGTCTAGAAGGCAAAATTGTATAAGAAACAGATGTTATTGTACTACCAACCAGTTGATCTCTTTGTCCTTCTCAGAGGGAAGGCCCACCACCCTTCGCTGACTGGCAATCCCGCCTTTTGATGTACCGCTCGATCCTAACTAATTACCTCTGACACTTATTTCTCGTTAAATAATAGGATACCAAAGCCAAAACTGATCTTGCAATTCAAACTTCTACACGGACATTTGAATACAAACACGGCAGACATGGCTGACAAAGTACGTCTCACCCAGTTAGCCACCGACATACAGAAGGCTGTCGATGCATATGATCCCAAGGACATGTCTTCCCACAGAAAGATACAGACTGCCCTCGAAACAATGCAGAGCATGATTTGCCCTCCTGAGATTGTTATGATCGAGCAGCGGTTTCGAGTACGTTCATCTCCCAACCCCTCCAGCCTACTACTGAAGCCTGATTCTCACTCGGGAACGAACTAATCATGGCAAAACGAATAAAGACATTCCAAAATGTCTGCATACTTGTAGCAATCGAAATGGGTCTTTTCAAATCACTGGGTGATAACCAAGGCAAAAGTCTCACTGCACGCGACTTGGCTGAGATGTCTGGATATGACCAGGTTTTTGTTGGTAAATAATCATACGTCGTATACTAGTCAGTGTCCAGTATACTAATTATCGGTTTACTCTCTCCAAAGCTCGTGTGATGAGAATGATTACTGCGATTGGCTGGGCAAGTGAGACAGGAAACCAAACCTATACAGCAAATGCCTACACCATCTGCCAGACCCAATCTGGAGCAGAAGGAGGGTTCATAATTTCGTACGTCCCCAAACCATTTTACGAGTCTAAGCAGAAACAATTACTATGTATGCTTTAATGCTAACAGAGCCGGCCAAAGGAATGAGATGCTCTTCCCCCTCGCAGCCAAGATGCGGCAATACCTCCAACAGGAAAAACCATGCAACATGAGTGCCACCACCACGCCCTCAGCATACGACTTCGCAATGGGCGAGACAGTCTGGGAAACTCTCAAGAAAAACGTGCAATGGAAAAAAGGCTTCGATGATAGTATGACATGTCGCAACAACGTCGTCTCCGTTCCCTGGCACGTCAAATATCCATTCGAACAGAGGATTGTTCAAGCCACATCATCATCACCACGAGAAGCAGGAAAGAACATGGTGATTGTCGACATTGGCGGAAATCAGGGCGTTGATCTCGACCGGTTTGCGAGTAGTTTTCCGGATTTGGAGTGTGATCTTGTTCTGCAGGATTTACCGGAGACGTTATCGCAGCTACGAGAGAAGGGGGCACGGCTTGATGCGAGGATTAGGATGATGGAGTATGATTTTTTCACTGCACAGCCTCTACGTGGTCTGTCAATCAAATTCTCCCGACTCTGTGCCTAGGTTATGATGAGTTATACTGATTTGTATATACCCCCAGGAGCTGATATATACTACCTCAAATCCGTCCTGCACGACTGGAACGATTCCTCCTCCCTGAAAATCCTGTCGAATACCGCGAAAGCAATGACGTCTACCTCTCGCCTACTCGTCAATGAAATGGTCTTGTCGGATACGAACGAGTCCTTGCTAAGAGCGGAAATGGATATGTTGATGCCGTTTTTGTGTAATGGTATGGAGCGCACGAAGTCTCAGTGGGAAGAGTTGTTGGGCAAGGTTGAGCCGCCGTTGAAGATTGTGGGTGTCTGGAATGTTGAGAGGGATGAGCAGAGTGTTATTGAGGTTTGTCTAGTAGAGTAGTCTGGACAAATGTCCGTTCTTTTCCGGTGGGTTGTTGGAGATTACGATGGTAGTAGCGTGACAACACATGCCAGACGGTAGTTGTCGGATCGTAATGGCAAATAATGAAAATAGAAGGCTCATTCTAATTGAAAATAGCAGTGCTCATAACTTCGCAGCTGGGCCTCTCCATACAAACGTTGCAAGCTCATCTCTTGCAGCCCTCATCCTCTTCAGCACTTCGTCATTAGACAAGTCCAACAGATCGTCAAATTTCTGGCGGACTGTTTCCAAATCACCCAATCTCACATACCAGACATCTGACTGCCTTTTTCCAACAACAGAAGACCCCAGCTCCAAACAAGCCTCAGCCCAGAGCTTCATAACATGCTGACTTTGCGGCAAAGCAGGTATAACCACATTCCAAACATGCGGCATGAACTCGTAATCCACAAACTTAACCGACACATCAGATGCCCTAATATTCCTAACTAGGAACTTGATTCCATCCGAATAGGTCTCTTGGCCGCACGCAATCCACATTAGCGGCATACCTCGCCAATCAGCCCATGTTGACGGGTCAACGAATGGATGACCTATAGCTGAGTTATCGCAGTGCAGGTCACCTCGGGGAGGACCGGACGGCCAGATAGAGTCTGCTGGGAAGTTGGGTTCTAGCCATGGTGCACATTCAGATAACCAGTCGGTTTTCTCGTACTTCTTGACTCACAGCAATGACAATGCGATATCGGCGCCGGGACATATGATTGCGCATCCGGCGGGCATGTCAAGGGGTATGTGTCGACCAAAGAAATCCATACGCGAGTTTTCATTGGGATCGGTGGTGTGAAGATATTGAAGAAATTGGAGATTGTCAAGATGGAGTATGCCACCCCCAGATTCACCAACGAGGATCAATTTCTTTGGATCGACGGGCTCATGGAAAGAGCCAGGAGGTGGAGATAGGAGGTAAAAATAGGCGGTCAAGACGTCAAGGACGAGAGTAGGCAGAGTGTATTGTGGGACCAGGCGATACTGAAAGGTGAACGCTCGACATCCAATTCGTTCGCATATCTTCTTGATCAGGGGTCGTGCACCAGGAGGCCCAGCGCGGCTAATTAGCAACGAGTCAGCCTTTGGAATTTCAGAGGAGTTTCATACTTACAACCATGCACCTCCAGAAAGATAGAAAAGAGTCAAATCAGTCGATTCTGCTCAATGAGATTGAATTTTTCTCGGTCGGTCATATTGACTTGAGAATCTTGCGTCGTCTTGAACGCGTTTCTGACCCCAACCCATTCCCCATCATAGGTAGAACAAGCTGCTGGAGGATCGAGCTTCTCTATGCCCTCAGCTTTTGATTTGAAGGCATTCCATACTTTTAGTCTCAGTGATTCCGCTTCCCCTTCAGCTGGGCGCGGTATTTGCACTTTGCTGACCACGATTGACCCCTTTAGAGGTCTTTCGCGGAAGGATAGTGCCTGCATCTTTGATATTGGGATCCATGGTGCGCTTTCCATGCTTTGCGAAAGGCGAGAACAGCATTTTTCTGTCCTTGAGGGGTGTCCATTTTGCCCGTGTGCATGTAGCTGGATAGATTCTGCTTTGATATGACTGTTTGTTGAAGAGTAGTTGAAGAGTTTGTGAAGTCTCGAGATTTCAGAAGAAAATTTTAAGAGGAAAGGCATTTATAAGGAGCATCCTATGTGATCTCCCTTGATTAGCACAAAGAAGTATCCTCCGAACTCAGCAGGTCTGCTTAGCGAACACAACGGCTGAGCCAGGCTGAGTAAAAAATAGTACCACTTTGAGCATTATCACAGTGCATATTTATATATATATAGGTAGATTTCTGCATGTCTTGCTTATATTAGGATATTCTCAAACATTATGATTGATCCAAGCAGCCATGGTTCTGCTTACCTAGGTAAAATTGCAAAAATAAAATATCATGGACTTAGAAATTATTCACCCTGAAAGAATCTAAGGAAAGGATAAAGTAACCAAATGTAAGAAATATGACATAGCAAAGCTTATAATTTCATTATACATAGTCTGGTTCTATATTAAGATGGATAAAACTAATCCTAGAGGCTCAGGAATGTGTTTCCATGGGTTATATAAAGAGTGCTTATATGTGTAAGTACAAGTACATACCTAGATCGCTATATTTTTCCTGCCAGGTCTTTTTCGGCTTTTATGAGGGTGCTCACGTTCACGCTCACTGAGTAAATTTCAAAGAGTGATTTCTTGATGCTGCAAAAAGCGCCTTTTCTAATAATCGCGTTTCAACTATTCCCTGCAAATGAAAGCTTCCTTTGTGGATAGCTTCATGAAGAGCTTTATAGGATCTGTTATTTTATATATATAGTTATAATAGATTGAAGTACAGTGCAGGGTCAGCTGGAAAGTGTGGCCGTGTTGGACATTTTAAGCAAATACGCACCCGTTTACATACCATTACCACGAACCTACTAAGGGGTACCCCTTTTTGGTGCAATTGGTATTTGATTATATTGTTGTTGTTTTTAGTTCCGACAGGCCGCTATCAGTGCTATCTTAGGGCGCTAATAATCACAACCTGGGGTCACAGTGACAAAACACTGTGCTACGGGTACTGAGTTAGAACTTCTTCTATACGGTTTAGTTTGGCTACTATGAAACGCGTACAATCACCATGTTTACATGACAGTGATGAGAGTGAAGAGCGACCAGCCAAAGTGCAACGCCGGGAGAGTTTGAGCGCCTGCCCAGGATCCTTGAAGAGAGAGCAAGAAGAGCTGATTAAAGCACAACAACCGCCCTCACCCTTTTCTCCCAATTTTGACAGCGGGGTGGGTTATTATTACCGTATCCCAGTGTCGAAGTGGCTGACGAGTCTCAGAATCCCATCAATTTGGAACGTCAAGAAAAGACTTTCACGGATGCCAGCACCGCGGGAATCTTTCAGTGGATACCGCCCCCGTCAGGAGTCGACGAGCTTGATAAGATGAGCCAACCAGCATCAAAAAGATCGCGATCGGAGTCAATCTCAACTGATCGTGGGCGGGCTCAGACGGTGTCGTCGGAGGGCAGTGAGAGCACTTCGGATCGGGACGCTAACTCAGCTGCATACAAGGCTGTCAACTACCCAACTATTCTCGAGACCAAAGGCTGTTTTATGCGGAGGTCCTCCGCTGGTCCCATCCCTGAGGACATCGCCTTTTGCGAGCGACTCCTCCAACAGCCGACTGAGACCCCTCACGGTACATTATTTAACGATGAATATGTCCAGGACTTCCACGATTCGCTGCAAAACCGATCGCAGGCGCGTCTCCTAGTGGATTTACATCCTCTCCTTATACCGTCTGCTGAAAATCAATTCATCCAGGGCAAAGAGTACTTGAAAAACGTGATTGATGGATATAATGATCCATGGGTCAAGACTGAGCCAATATATGGCCCCAAACCCCAGCCAGACCATGCGCGAGGCTTGAAATGGTCGACCTTTTCGGAAAGCCAGAGGCGAAAACTTGGAATCAAACCGGATGCGAAATCGCTGTATGCGGTGCGAGACGACATGTACTTCCCGTACCTGACCGCAGAAATCAAATGCGGAAACCAGGCTCTAGAGTTTGCCGACCGGCCAAATATGCACAGTATGTGTATCGCTCTGCGAGCTATTGTTTCTCTGTCCCAGGTGGCCGGTTGCCCAGAGAAGGTGCATCGGAGGATTCTAGGGTTTTCCATATCGCACGAGCTAAACAGCCTTGGAATCTACGCCTATTACCCGGAGGTTGATGACGGTAAAACATCATATTTCCGCTGGCCAGTTGCGCAATTTAATATCTGGAAGGAGGATAAGTGGGCATGCTACCGTTTTGTGGAGAACCTTGACCGTGAATTTCTACTTCTTCATACCGACCGGTTGATGCAATTTCTGGAAGACGTTCCTGACCCGGAAGATTATCCGTTCAGCGTCGATGTTGATGATGATTCCCAGGCGTTACCAATTAGTTGGCAGGAACGTTCCGGGTTACGCCGAGCAACATCCTCACAGGGTCGAGGCTTACAACCGGAGCTTCGCATGATGGTACAGACTATGCAGCAACAACTAAAGAAGCAAGAGAAACTACTTGCGGAGCAGAAAGAACGAGAAGAGAAACTACTTGCGGAGCAGAGAGAACGAGAAGAGAAACTACTTGCGGGGCAGAGAGAACGAGAAGGGAAAAGAACAAAATGCACTGCAGGAAAAACTTCTCGCGCTACTAGAACAAAAGATAAGTTGAAATGAAATTTACGGTAGTACTGTAACTCTTTCAGATTGTTTCCATTTGCCATTGGTAGAGACGATAAACCTCTATAGTTAGACTAGGACCGACGCGTCAATCCATACACAGAGGCAACATGGTTGCCTTCTGAGAAGGCTGTTTCTTTGACCGTTGTTCTCGGACTGCTAGTATCGATTATATGTATGTTAATATCCAAATCTTATCGTACAATCATCCACGGATATCATCTACGTAAAACACTCTATGGTCATAACTCATCAAGCCTCAATGTAATCATCCTTTAGCGAACTCCTTCTTCAACAACCACTTCCCCCTGCCATTCCGCCCCCCTTTCTCCAAACTAGCAACCGTCTTGAGTGTCTCCTTAAACTCAGCCGATCGTTGAGGCGTCGTACAAAACCGATTGAAATGGTCAATCAACATTTGAGTATATGCCGACCCTCCCTGCGCAATCATGTAATCGCGGATCATGGACATGAAATCTGGACGAACCCCACCTCCGAGTACGGGGCTGTCGCGGGGACTGTTGGTTCGACTTCGCGCCGCCCCGGTACGGTTGGCTAGATTGGCGAGAATACTGGCTGAAGAAGGTCCTGCGCCGGCTCCACGCGCGATACTGGCTGCTCCGCCGAATGCTGAGCGAGGTCGTTCTTCTGGTCGGCCAGCTATACCGAATTGGCCCGTCCAGGTTGGAGTGCCTACGGGAACTTGACGGGCGGCTTGTTCGGCTTTGCGGAGTTTCTCGGCTGCTTCGGCGGCGAGACGTTTGGCTTCGGCTTCGATGATGCTTTTGTCTGGGGCGATGATCTTCTTACCGTTGACAATGCGGTCGTGTTCGAGCGCAGAGTGGACGCCTGATTGGGCAAAGATGGTTTCCATAAGACGTGCTTCGGATTTGGGGGCTCCGTTATCTTCGCCTTTAGCTTCAGCTTCATCGGCATCATCGTGGAAGTGCTCGACTGCCGCGATGCCTTCAACTTTTTGAATTTCTTTTTCGTCGTTCTGCGGCGGTTGCTCCGGTTTGATCTTGTCCTTTGATTCATCTTTTTCTTGGTATGTGACTTCCGTTTTGAACATGCTGCTAGTCTCGGTTTGACCTTCTTCTCCTAGCGAAAAAAGATCGTGCAAATTGCTCATCTCAAACGTCTGCCGCTGTTTTGGATCTTTCAAAACCTTGTTCGTCAGGAATTGTTTGAATATCTGTCGATGATATATCTTCTCTTCAATCGTTCCGGCTGTCATTAGACGGTAAATGGTGACCTCCCTCTTCTGGCCTAACCGCCACGCTCTTTCACGGGCTTGCATATCAGTTGACGGATTCCAATCCGGATCGTAGATAATGACTCGATCAGCGCCAGTCAGATTCACACCCAGTCCCCCTACTTTCGTAGTGAGCAAGAAAACATGTATATCTGGCGAGTTGTTGAACTCATCAACGAGAAGCTGGCGCCGATGAATCGGAGTCTCGCCGTCCATTCTTCGATAGTTGAAACCAGATAATGTATTCACGAATTTCTCTAGAATGTTGAGCATGATGCGATGCTGAGCGAACAACAATGTCTTGTGTCCAGTATCCTTCCACAGTTCTAGGAGCGCTTTCACTACTTGCATTTTTCCGGATTTGGAAGGATCACCATAGCCAGTCGTTGCGGAGAAAAGTTTATGTGTGACAAGATCTGGGTGATTGCAGATTTTACGCAGCATATCAACTCCGTACAGAACCTGTCTTCGCCCAGCAAGAATCGAGTTACATTCTTGTGAATTCAGGAACTGCTCGTAGGCCTTTCTCTGAAGTGGAGAGAGTTTGCAGAACAGCACCTGCTCGCTCTTTTTTGGCAGATCGGAAGCCACATCCACCTTGAATCGTTGTAAAAGGTACGGGCTGATGGCATCTTTCAATGTTTCTGCACACCGCGCTGCAGTCTGGACTTGCAAATTACTTGCATTTGCATAACCGCCTTGACGAATAGGAAACTCGAACTGATTTCGAAAGTCGACCAGAGTTCCCAAACGCATAGGGAAAACAAAGTCAAAGAGCGACCACAGCTCGGACAGGTTGTTTTGCATCGGAGTACCGGACAGAATCAGGCGATGAGGAGTACGCAATTCTTTGCAGTGAATCGTAATCGAAGTATTAGGATTGCGGATCTTGTGCCCTTCGTCAAGAATAGCACAGTCCCAATCGACAGGAATCAATACAGGAGCATATGTCTGCAACCCAGAATACGTCGTGACCAAGACATGCCCTTGCTCAACTACTCTCTGCACAATCTTCTTCGCCGTTTTCTGAGCTTTAGTCATCGTATAAGGTCGATTTGGGTCCCACATTTCATCGTTTAGAGCGTTCTCCCGATTGCTTTCGCTTCGAACATTGATCATGCCACTTCCCGATGTATGCAAAATAGAGACTCGAAAAGGTGGCCACCATCGATGAAACTCAGTCACCCACTGCTTCATCACAGTGGCAGGAGCAACTACAATCACCGGTTTGGTCAACTTTCCGCTATGGTGAAGACCAGCTAGAAAAGATATGACCTGAATAGTCTTTCCCAGCCCCATCTCATCACCAATAATGCCCCCAACTTGCTGCTGGTAGAGCTCCCAGAGCCACTGCACACCAGTCTTTTGATAGTCAAAGAGGACGGGGAATATATCACCGGGTACACGATAGCCTCCGTCGTATTCGGCATCGGGAACCGTCGGATGAGGTAGCAGCCATTCTTCCACAGAACTCCTTTCCGTGAGGTCCATCTGTTCGAATTCTTCCGTCTTGATTTCTGAATCCGCTACTCGCTTGCGAGCGGCCGCTCGACGACGCATCCAGCGCTTCAATCGAGCTTGATAAAACTCTTCGTCGCCGTCGTCTAATCCTCGAAGATCTTCTACGTCATCTTTATAGGACCTTTTACTAGTCTGCTTCTGGCGGACTTCTGCAGGCGTAGGATCAAACTCGTCCGTTGAGGATGACAAGTAGTCACTTTCCACATAGCTATCATCTTCTACCTCGGTGTCAACCTTTCGTGTTCGTTTGATGCCTTTTTGGCGACGATCCTGTGTTGTACTTTTCCTTTTCCGTGGTTTATCCGAATCGGATATAGCATCAGAAGTTATCTCACTGACGTCACTTATGTCGATACCTGGAAGTCGCAAGTTGCGATGAGAAACTGCAGCTCTTCGGGAGGCATCCTGCAAAGCTTCGGCTTCGTCGCGCTCATCTTCAGCATCTATCAGCGCATCATGTAGACTGGCTAATGGTCCCTCCTTTGGCCCGGTTCCTATCTTTGAAAAAGGCGTGATTTTTCCGGTTCGAATGAGGTACTCTCGTCGAGACTCGTTTGGCAGTCGCCCGGATTCAACATTCGCGTCAACGTCCTTCTCTTCATGGCGATTATTAATGCGTTCTTGTATCTCTTTCAAATCGTTTTCGAGCGAGGATAGCTGGTCTTGTGCCTTTGCGATGTCCGATTCGATGCGCACTCTTTGAGCAGGTCCGACTCGTTGCTCTAAACGGTGGTAGAGCTTCAAAATCTGGTCCTCTATTTTTCTATTGAAAGTCAATTTTATTGAAGATGTAGCTCAAGCTCTGAAATGCTTACAGCTTCTCCTTTGTTGTGCGTTCGATACGTTTTTGATCCCGCTCGTCGGCTTGCTCGATAAGGAGCTGGTCGGCCTGCGCATTTACTATTAGTAAGACAAAGGTTTTCTTCAGAGCAAAAGGTAAAATGTTAATACCTGACGGCCGAGCTCCCTTTCGAGCTCATCCTGATTTCGAACATTTGCCTCTAGTTCGCGAAGCTTTGCGGTCTCATCGGTCAATGATGTGTCAGGCGTTGGGTCAGTGGCATCAGACTGCATAACGGCAGATTTATCTGCGAGGTAGGAATCTGTGAAAGTTGCTCAAGGTCTTTCCACGTTCGGTGGACGTGCAAAAGCAACTACAGCAACAGGTGCAAAGCAATCATTACCGAATGGAGCTTGACATGAGATATCGTTCAGATAATCTTGAGAGAAGGTCTTCGTAGATGAGTCGAAGTGAGTCACCAGAAATCTCTCCAAGTCCGTTTCCCAGTCTCATCGCAAAATGAGCTCAAAACAACAATGTAGCATCAAGAAGTCGTTAAGATGAACAATGACATCGATGCAGAATGAGCGGCAGAATAGTGTGGCGTCGACCACCGCCTCCGCTGCAGCCTGCGGTTGCCTTACGATGAGTCAAGCCAGGCATCCAGGCATCAATCCAGCTCACCAACTTCTACTACGTGGTATGTATTTTTCTGCCCGTACAGATAGATACTCGACTGACTGACTCCAATCAGTGCAATGCAAGACAAAACAGACAGTGCGTGGCATTTACTACAAGCGGCCCTGTAACTCTACTCGTGTCGTCATGTGGAACAGCGCCAAATACCGAGTCTCAAGTTGCAAGCACTCTTTGCTTGTGGGCTAGCTGTTGGCAGTATAGTTATCAATCCGTGGCGGGAAGAGCTCTTACAGCCAGTCCAATTCGATACGCATAATAGATATTGGCCCCATTGCTATCTGTCTGTACATGTAGCACTTCCGCTGCTCGGTTACCATGAGCAATCATGTCATGGCGAGAAGGGAGGAGCAGTGGATGTGGATTGAATGAAGTGATCGTAGCAATACTCTGTAGAATATGGTGATACACATCCATTAAGCAATCATGGCTCGAAAAAGTAATCCGAAGGAAGGAAGGAGCTGTCAATCCGGGTTGCTCTTTCCCTCTCCGACTCCCTCCCGCCCAACCCCAACCTCTCTCGGAGTCTCTCCTCCACCACGATTGCTCCCCTCTTCTCTCGCTGCATCTTCTCTGCAGCCTCTTTTTGCTTTTCTGTCTCCTTTCTCTTACTTCTCCGCCATTGAGAGTCATAGTTTATTCCCCATCCCATAAGCATTGTGTACTTATTCACTGCAGATTCCAGACACTTCATTCCATCGCCGTCATTCGTTCAGGCTGAAAAGTGAAAGCCAAATCGACCCTAGTCACAGCCGATCCTCAGTCAGGGCTAGCTTCGATTGAGTCTAGCCTGTCAGCTCCCGTGCTTCTTCTGTACCAGACTACCAGTCATTTCCACCCAGCTGGCCGCCCAACGACAATCGGTTACTCTAGTTAGGTTTGGTTCATACAACGACCTTTGTCCTCGCCAACTCCTCCTTGCACAACCATCTCGGACAAATTGGTGCTCGGCTTTCTTCTTCAGCCTCCCTCTTCCGACGGCTATCATTAGAGGGTTCTGGATGATGAATAGCTGCGCCTCTTTATAATAACAAGTCACCCATTCCACGCGTCACCCGCTGCTCGCTTGCGTCAGACGCCGTACCCCCGCCGTTCTGCTCTACATCGCCTGTACAGTCCGTCAACAGTGTGAGAGTCTCGGCGACGTGCCTGCGTACCCAACCCGGCACCCATTACACACTGATTAAGCGCTCCAGAAATAATTGAAAGACATTTCTCGCGCCAAGCTCTTTTGTTAACCCGGTATTTCACTCCCTCCGCATGACTGTGAGTTTGACGCCGAGCGCCACGCCATGGACTCTCAGTGGCAGTCTTACGGGGATCTCTCGTCGGGTCACCCAGTTCATCGTGATAACTCGACAAGTCAGAATCCCTATCGATTGAACACAAAATACAACGGCCAGCAACAAGCTCAAGCACCGGCGGGATATACTTATGAAAGCTACCAGTCTCCAATAACCGCCGCGCAAGCCTCGAGTGCAGGCTCCAACTCGAAGTCAGTGTCGATGGCTTCATCTCCAGCGGCAACGCCTCATACGCGTGACTACTTTACCGATGCCGATACGCCCATGGAGGATGCCGATCCTTACAATCGTGCTAAGTATTCGTCAAGATTGAATCACAGTACACGTCCGTCGTCGCAGTACATGCCGACCGAAGAATCGTCCGCGGCGCGTCGATACTCGCCTATGAATATATTGTCGCCAGCTCTGCCATACTCGTCGAGTCCCACAAAGTCAGGCCAAAATCCATTCAACGCGCCGCCTTCTGGGCCAAGTAGTTCTCGCCAGTCTCCCACGAGAAATAGTGTTTATACCTCACCCCCGCACGGATACCAATCACCACCAGGTCGGTCTTCCCTCTAGCAATCGCCTAGTTGCGATTCTATTTCATAACTAACATCTTCTTGTGTAGGCTCACGTGTTCCTCGATTGCCTGTTCTGCAATCCACCGATATGAGTCCCGAGCAGTATTTCCCTTCATCTGCGTCGTCACAATTGAGCGCTCCATTTGGCTCCGAATTGAAGTCACCAGCCTCAAGTCAACAAAACAACCACAAACCGCCCGGTCGCGGCCCGATCCCCAAATTCTCCAGCATCAAGTCGATGCATGAAATCAAGCCCAGGGTTAACACACAGCCACCTTTTCGGCGAGCTAATCCTGAAGGAGGTTTCATCAGTGTAAGTCATACATCTCCCCAGGTGTACATTAAACTAATTTCAGTCGTTAGCCATTGCAAGCACTTACAACGCACCTGCCGGCTACGTATCGCATATGCAACCCGACTTTCAAATACGAGTCCTCGCGCAATCCACGTCGTGTGCTTACAAAGCCCAGCAAAGGTGTCAAGAACGATGGGTTTGACAATGAAGATAGCGATTATATATTATATGTCAATGACATTCTGGGCAGTGAGGAAGGAGGTCACAAGTATGATATCCCGTCCTATTCATTGGTGATATCCGCTAACTTGACCAAGCAACCGATACCTGATTCTTGATGTACTGGGCCAAGGTACTTTTGGACAAGTAGTGAAATGCCAGAACCTCAAAACCCAGGAAGTAGTGGCCGTGAAGGTGGTAAAGAATAAGACGGCCTACTTCAACCAGAGTATGATGGAGGTGTCTGTCCTTGACCTGGTATGTCTTTCCTTTTTCTCCGCAATATTACTCTGGCTAACCGTTTATAGCTCAATAAGAAGTATGACAAGAACGACGACCACCATCTCCTTCGACTTAAAGATACTTTCCTGCATCGACAACATCTATGTTTAGTCTTCGAATTGTTGAGCGTGAACTTGTACGAGCTTATCAAACAGAATCAGTTCCGCGGGCTGAGCACAACTCTCGTGCGAGTATTCGCACAGCAATTACTCAATGGTCTGAGCCTTCTAAACAAGGCTCGATTGATTCATTGCGATTTAAAACCAGAAAACATCTTGCTCAAAAAGTGAGTTTAGTCGACGAGGGACAACGACGTGGCTGAAGCTGACAAGAACTGCAATAAAGTCTAGAAAGTCCTATTATCAAGATCATCGACTTCGGTTCCGCATGTGATGAACGACAAACGGTATACACCTATATTCAGTCACGATTCTACCGTTCACCTGAAGTCCTTCTGGGTTTGCCGTATTCATCGGCAATTGATATGTGGTCTTTGGGTTGTATCGTGGTCGAGCTTTTCCTCGGTCTACCCCTTTTCCCAGGGTCGTCCGAATATAACCAAGTGGCTCGCATTACAGAGATGCTAGGGCTGCCTCCCACATGGATGCTGGAGATGGGCAAACAATCGGGAGAGTTCTTTGAGAAGACACAAGATGAATTCGGCCGGAAGTCGTGGCGACTCAAGAGTATGGAACAATATTCTCGCGAGCACAACACCAAGGAACAACCTAGCAAAAAGTACTTCCAGGCAAACACACTGGAGGAAATCATTCGCAGCTATGCCATGCCGAGGAAGAACATGAAGCAGTCAGAGATTGAAAGAGGTAAGATTTTGCATTGACGATGAGATACGATGAGATACGATGATCTGTCACTAACAACATACAGAGGTCAATAACCGTGTCGCATTCATTGATTTCGTGCGCGGCCTCCTACAAATCAATCCGCTAGAGCGATGGTCTCCCCAACAGGCCAAGCTGCATCCCTTCATCACGCAGCAGAAATTCACTGGTCCTTTTGTACCTCCAATGAATCTGAAGTTCTCGGCACTCAACAAGAGCATTGCTCCCGGCATACAGCAACAGCAACAAGCAGAAGCTGCAAGCAAACAGAGAGCCGCGCAGGCAGCTCAAGCGGCTCAGGCTCAGGCTCAGTCTGCCGCACAGTCAGCCTACGCCATGCAGATGGGACAATATCATCAACCATCGCATAACCAAGCACCACCCGTTTACAACGGAATGTACACTCCTCATCAGCAAGGCGCACCGCCACCTTATCCTGCTCAACCGCCAGGATATGGGCACCAAATGGGCATGATGCAAGGACAAATGCAACCACAGTACGCGCCTTCGCAAAGTCTTTATGCACAGGCAACTACTAGAGCTGGGAGGCAGCGGGCAACTACCCTTGATCCACAACAAGGGGGAATTCCGCCTACCATACAACGTGTGGCTAGTCACCTCGATCCTAATGCGCCAATCAGGTTGCAGCCAAGTCCTGCGTACTATCCTCCTCCACCAGACGGCTATGCCGAGTCTGCTGCAAACTCTCGGCGCCGTGGAAGCCGAGCAGGTGCTGGTCATCGCAACAGGGACTTTATTCGCACTCTTGAAGACGGTGCTCTTGGCGATGGCTTCATGGGACAATCACAGTGGCATTAGTCGGTTTCTTCTTTTACCTGGTTACGTTGGAGCTTGCTTTCATAGGCATGACATGGTGTAGGCTCACCAACGTACCAGGATTTCTACGAGAGTTGCTCGAGACGTTGGGTGTTGTAAGCGCTTGTTTGGGATTGGTATAAGAGTGATCCACGTCGACGTACATCTGTTATGTCGGTTTGGGCACTTCCCGCTCTGCTCATGGGTCGATATTGGTCCTGAGATCAATCCCTTGACTTGATACTTGGGTTGCCGTATCCTATTAAGACCAGTATAAGACCACCTTGACCTGTTCCACGCGCTTATACATTCCTAAAGAGCGACGGACACATGGTGGTCGAATCCATTTCAGCACCACGATCAATGTCGAAAGCATACTCTCAGCTCGCCTCCTGATTGTTGCTTCCATCACTCGTGGAAAGACTCACTATCATTAGGCATTTATGGGTTGTTTTGGCATAGCGCCGGCGCAAATTTTGGGAAGACTGTTTTCGTATTCCTACGCATTGACATTTTCGATTGTGATAACCATGAATTGTTACGTTTTGATGATAACTCTGCTTTTCATGGCTTTGCGAAGTTCGAAAAAACGATTGAGAGCGCGTTACAAGTATATAGTTTGTTTTTATGTTATAGTCTTGTAGTTTATACAGAATAGCCAGCCAAATATACCTTATATTCAACCATAAACAATGAATCTATCAGATTAGCAAAAAAAAATAACACCAGACAGATTATGCGCCAGCGTCAACAGCGTCTGGAGAAAAGTCTTGGCACGTTGCCTGATTGGGTTAAGCGACCCCTCGCTTAAATTTTGTATCGCCGCCTTTGCAACTCATCCCACTGCGGGCTTAGACAGGGAAACGCTTGATTCGCAGCGAATTCCTTCCATCATCAAGGGCGATATCATCGTCATCTGCCTAACAAGACCTTTCGCCCCGGGAAGCCGTTAAAGGTCATATCGACGTTTTCTTGTCTTTTCATCGAACAAAAGCGCAACAACCCGCCAACATGTCTCGTTTCTTCCACGGTGGCGGCAGCGACAGCGACACCAGCTCCTCCGACGAGGAAGAGCTTTACTCCGATCACGAGGAGGAGGAGCAGTCCGAGGAGGAAGAGTCCAGCGAAGAAGATTACTCCGAGGAAGAGGACTCTGAGGAAGAGTCTAGCGAAGATGAGGATCGACCCAAAAAGACTGGTGCCAATATTTTCTTGAAGGATGAGGGCGAGGATAGTGAAGTCAGTGAGGATGAGGATAGAGTTACTGTTGTCAAGAGTGCGAAGGATAAGAGGCTTGAGGAGTTGGAGAGCACTGTTAAGCTTATTGAGAATGCTGAGAAGATTGGTGACTGGGCTGTTATTTCGACTGGTGAGTGGACTTTTTTGATGTCTAATGTTATGGCGCTGACTTTTTTTGCAGAGTTCGATAAGCTCAACCGACAGCAAATCAAAATTACACAGTCGGGACCTACGCCAAAGGTTTATATCAAGGCCATCGCAGATCTCGAGGATTACATGAATGAGACTATTGCGAAGCAAAAGACCACCGGAAAGAAGATGAACGCAAGCAACACCAAGGGTCTTAACGCAGTCCGACAACGTATCAAGAAGAACAACAAGGACTTCCAGGTCGAGATCGACAAGTATCGCGATGACAAGGACGGCTATATGGAGGCAGTCGAAGCCGAGGAGATCAAGATCGAAAAACCAACCCGAATTCGCGTCACACCCACTCTCGATGCGCTCAGTATCGCTGACGAGGAGGGTTTCTCAACCGTTGGCCGCGGCGGCAAGACCTTGCAATATACCCCCGAAAGCATTCTCAAACATTTGCGTATCATTGTCGAATCTCGAGGAAAGAAGAACACCGACCGTTTGGAGCAGATTCGCACCATGGAGAAGCTGCTCGAAGTCGCTCAGACTCCTTACCAACAGATTCGCGTCTACCTCACTCTTATTGCCACTCGTTTCGATCTCACATCAACATCTACCGCCACCCACATGAGCCCCGAGCAATGGAAATCTGCCGAGACCGAGTTCTCCAAGCTCCTTGCCGTTCTTGAAGCAAACCGCAACCACATCGTTACAGAGGGTGCTGAGGAGTGGGAGGATGATGACAAGCTGCCTACGATCGCTGAGGGAGAGGTTCTACGCATACCTGGAAGCATTGTATCGTTCGTTGAGCGCCTTGACGACGAGCTCACTCGATCACTTCAGCACATCGACCCTCACACTGCTGAATATATTGAGCGACTTGGCGATGAGCAGGCATTGTACACCGCTCTCCTCCGCTCACAATTGTACGTTGAGGAACTCGGCAAGACCGACAAGAGCGAGCCCAGACAGGACAGCCTTAACCGGGTTGTTATCAGGAGGTTGGAACACGTATACTTCAAGCCTTCTCAGGTTGTTTCTATCCTGGAAGATGCTACCTGGAAGGCCATCCCACCCACATTGGAGTCGACCATCACTCCTCGTGCATCGACTTCTGATGTGCCTGCCCTCGTTCAGACTCTCTGCAACTACCTCTTCAAGTACAGCGATGGCATCATCCGGGCTCGCGCTATGCTTTGCCAAATTTACTTCCTTGCTCTTCACGAGAACTACTACCGCGCTCGTGATCTTATGCTCATGTCTCACTTGTCAGAGAACATTGCCAACTTTGACGTCAGCACACAGATCCTCTTCAACAGGACACTGGTCCAGATCGGTCTCTGCGCTTTCCGCGCCGGTTTGATCTACGAGGCCCAAAACACACTTTCTGATATCTGCGGTAGCGGCCGTCAGAAAGAGCTCCTTGCACAGGGCATCATTCTTCAGAGATACTCCACTGTCTCACCAGAGCAGGAGAAACTTGAGCGCCAACGTCAACTGCCATTCCACATGCATATCAACTTGGAGCTTTTGGAGTGCATCTACCTCACATCCAGCATGTTCCTGGAAGTCCCTCTCATGGCACAGACATCCTCCAGCCCCGAGATGAAGCGACGCGTCATCTCCAAGACCTTCCGCCGCATGCTCGACTACAACGAGCGACAAGTCTTCACAGGTCCTCCCGAAAACACACGAGACGGCGTCATCATGAGCGCCAAATTTTTGGCAGCTGGCGACTGGAAGAAGGCCACTGAGCTCCTGAACTCTATCAAGATCTGGGACCTGATGGCTCAACCCGACAAGATCAAGTCGATGCTCGCCGAACAGATCCAAGAGGAAGGTCTGCGTACCTACCTATTCACCTACGCACCATTCTACGACACCCTCTCCGTCTCCACATTGGCAAATATGTTCGAGCTCTCCGAAAAGAAGATTTCGTCCATCGTGAGCCGCATGATCTCCCACGACGAGCTCGCCGCTGCCCTCGATCAAGTCAATGACGCAATCGTCTTCACCAAGGGCGTCGAGCTATCTCGCTTGCAATCCCAGATCGTCACTCTGGCCGATAAATCCATGTCCCTGCTCGAAGCCAACGAAAAGACTCTCGAGCAACGCACACAGGGCATGGCAAACGCATTCCAGCGCGAACAGGGACCCGGTGCCCGTGGTGGTCGTGGCGGTGCTCGCGGTGGTGCTCGTGGTGGCGCTCGATTCCCGGGTGGTGGTCAAGGACGACGACCGGGCGGTCAACAATTCGGCGGTGGTGCATTGGGCGGTGCTATCAAGGCATAGATTAGATAACTCGTCTTTCCTCTTCTTTTTACACGTCTACGTCTACGTCTACGTCTATGTCGTTAAGACTGATGAATGCCTTTTTTTAATGTAAACATTTTCACACAATGACCTACCTTTCAGCCGCCGTTTTTTTTTAAAAAGTCCGCTTCATCATACGATGTTCTCATGTTTCTAGTCAAGTCTTCATGTCGGAGTTTTGCGTTTGACTTGTTCTTTCGATTTAGGTAGAAAAAAGAGAGTTTACCTATTTACATATCATATGTCTTTGTTGATGGTACATGATTTTCAGGACTGTGTGGTTTCTTGGTCATGTTGGTGTTTAAATTACATTGTCCACGAATCAAGATAATATTTAAATCAATACGCTGGTGCAGTTGGTGAATATGGGCATTAATAGATTAGAATATATACAAGTATCCGAGAATATGTAGAACAACGGCTGCCCATTCGAAACATTTGGTCGCTTAGGTCGTATTCATGTAGGCAAGGACAGTAGTATATAAAACGCTGTCATGTGCCGTGGATCCTCGTTGAAGCACGCTAATAGTGCCTTAAGAGTTATCTCTTAGGTCATGGAGTATCGGAACTTGGCAGTAGGAATTCAGCTTTAGACAGCTCGATGCCATCACATATCCTCATCCAACAAATTCTGAGGAGACCAATATTCATTCTCCTTGCACTGACTATCGAGCCAGACCAATCCGTCCGCTAGTAGATCATCTATGACCGTCTTTGCGCGCGCCTTTTCCCAGTTTAGGTTTGCCTGTAGCATCGAAACGGTAACATAGCCGAGGAGTTGGATTACTTCCAGAACGGTGGCTTGGTCTGAATTGAGTTCTTTGGGTATGGAGCGGATGTATTGTTTGCTGCCGACGTTGATGATGCTGAAGCCGGAGCCGAGGGGTTCGAGGGACTTGACGGCTCGGAGGATGTCATCACTGAATCAGTCACGTTAGCGAATGATGCTTATTTGAAGGATCTAGAGGTAAGGCAGCATACTTGGAAACCTCTAACCCTCCACCTATAGCTTTACCTCGCCCAACTCTCTTGCGACATTCTTCCACCCCCAACAAACCGCCATTCTCACCCCTTGTCTCTCGACACAACTCCACAACCCTCGTCGCAACCTCAAAATAAAAATCATTCATATCCCCACCCAATATCTGAGTCCAAAAACTCCCACCTTCCATCAACCCTTTCCGACCACTACTCCCTTTACCCTTGACATTACTAGCGGCGAGCGGATCAACACCGATCGCATTACACATCCGCGCAAACTCGGCGCGGAAAGTCGGGTTCGATTTGATCTTGGAAGCATGTTCGAGGGCGAACGTGTGGAGTAAGGATTGGAAGACGGAGAGTTGTGTCTGGAGGGAGGAGAGGTGGGTTGAGCGGAGGTTTGCGCCGTGGGTTGCGTAGGATTGGGTTGTTTGGGTGCGGTTGGCGAATGCGCCGAGACCGACGCCTCGACGGGTTGCCATTTTATCCTCAGGTCATATCACATATCAAGGATCTCAAGTTGAAAGATAAAGGCATGTAGACGAGCAACAACATGGAGACAGCCGCCTGCCGTCATATGCGGGACACCCCCTAGCCCTAGCCCTAACTCTCGATAAGATAACGCCGGAAGCAAATTCGGCCCGAAATCTCTTGTCGACCGATCTATTCCACAAACAGACTAGCACCGACTCCTAACCCACACAAACCATTTTCTCTTCTCAACCTCGAACTTTTTCTCTTTCCCTTTCGACTTGTCCAACCGCCAACAATCGACAACCATCGACCCCCGACACAATTCGAAATGGCTGCCACCACGTACGATTCCCCTTGACTTCCAAGCTGATTAGCAAGATGCTTCAGTTATAGTCGTCCTATATTCTCGCTGGAGTTGCTGTTGCGACATGCTCAGCGCCAGCTCGATTAGTCCCGGTTCTGTTGTTGGGTCTGGTGATTTTCGAATTGGCAGACTTGAGAATAGCGAGGGGTATTGGGGTTGAAGAAGAAAGCATGGCTTGGTCTTCTCCCTAAAAATAATTGTCACTGGCTTGTATGGCGATTCGTCACACTACTGAGCGTTTGACAGTTTCTTTTCCTGAGCGTTAGCTTAGGGTTTTGTTGGCTGAGGCCTTGTTGGTGTTCATTCTAGTATCTACGAACCTTGTCTGCCTGTAGAATGGAGACAAGTAGTAGTAGGGAAGAATCGAACCACCCTCCTCACCGACTAAATACATTTCGTCGAGTTTCTTCCGCCCCAGTCAGAGAATGTGGCACTATGCTGCAGTTCTTTCTACTCGGCGATTTTTGTTTTTGCGTCTGACAGACTATACTGACCTTGCATGTGAACAGTGTTCCTACCCAGGACCAGGTCCTTGTGCCTGAGACCCTCCTCAAGAAGCGTAAGAGCCAGGAGGCTGCCCGCGCCGCTCGCCGCGAAGAGGCCGAGAAGAGAAAGCAGGTTAGTTCATTACTCATGCTGGACATCAAAGGGATATATTGGTTGGATGATTATAACAACCACACCGCGACTAGACCAAGGTCGATGCTGTCGCTTTGTTAACCATCTTTCGGGACTGACAATCATATATCCCTTTGATGTATGTACATTACTTGACTTGCAGTGATGCTGACAGTTGTATTCAAGGCCAACAAGGAGAAGCGTGGTGTCATCTTCAAGCGTGCCGAGTCCTACGTCAAGGAGTACCGCGATGCAGAGCGCGAGAAGATTCGCCTTGCTCGCGAGAGCCGCAGGGCCGGTACCTTCTACGTTCCCGAGGAGCCCAAGTTGGTCTTTGTCATCCGTATCAAGGGGTATGCTATCTATATATGCAACCATTCGATTTCAATACTAATATTTCGCAGTATCAACAAGATTGCTCCCAAGCCCCGCAAGATTCTACAGTTGTTGCGTCTCCTCCAGATCAACAACGGTGTCTTTGTCCGCTTGAACAAGGCTACCGCCGAGATGCTCACCATCATCAACCCCTACATTGCCTACGGTTACCCCAACCTCAAGACCGTCCGTGAGCTCGTCTACAAGCGCGGTTACGGCAAGGTCAACGGCCAGCGCCTCCCCCTCTCCGACAACCAGATCATCGAAGAGAACCTCGGCAAGTACGGTATCGTCTGCGTTGAGGATCTCATCCACGAGATCTACACCGTCGGCCCCAACTTCAAGCAGGCCTCCAACTTCCTCTGGCCCTTCAAGCTCTCCAACCCCAACGGTGGTTTCCACTCTCGCAAGTTCAACCACTTCATTGAGGGTGGTGACACTGGTAACCGCGAGGACAACATCAACGCCCTCGTTCGCCAGATGAACTAAAAGTTTCTTTTCGTTACGGGATGTCTTTCGCATGGGTTGTTGGGTTTGTTGGTACTGCATTTTATTAGCGTTTATGATTGTCGATTCATAGGTAGTTAGTCTATCAAGGTTAATCCGGACCACATTCAATCAACCCATATATCCTAGCTTTTTCTCTATCGATGTATTCACACAAAGTCCACTACTTGGACGGACACTATATACGCATCACCTCCTGAACCCTCCTATTCCTATCCACAACCAATCGCAACTGCCTATCCCGCCACTCCGTCTGCGTATCCACGCTGTCGTCTGTCGGCCGAAAGACTCCATTGCGCAAAGTTTCAGTGAACAGTTCATACGAGGGGTAATCTAATACCAAAAAGAGAGATCAGTCGCGACCGTGCTAGTCAAGCATTTGTTGTGAGAGGAACGTACATCCGTCAACGAAGTGATTGACTTGTTCTTCGGTCATGCCTGTGCCTTTTGCGGCAATTAAAGTTCGCTCTTGTTCTTGTCGCCAGTCATAGACGAAGCGCGAGTTTTGTGCGTCACTAGTTAAATAAAACGTCAGAACATCTCGAAAAGTGAGTGTAGTTAGTATAGGCAGTAGACATACATATGTATAAAAGCATCGAGATGACTATCAATCCAAAAGTCAGCACGTCAATCCACCCCCTATAAAGTAGCAGACGGTGACGATAACTCACTTTGTCAAAACATCATACTCCCTCAACGCATCATTAATAGCCTTCACATCCTCAAGCTTGACGTATCCCAACCTCCCCTCATACTTTCCTGTCGGGTCGTCTCTCTGTCTCACCGCATCCTCCCATTTCTGTCGCAGTATCGCATCATCCAAGGGCCTGAACCCAACGCACCAGCCCTCGAAAATGACCGCTTTTATTTTCTCTTCACCTTCTTTATTTACAACCTCCCACGAGGATTCAGGAACACGATCCCCCTGCCCCCCGTAGGCGGATTTATCGTATTGCGGAATCGCGGTTGGAAGGTTTGCGCGGAGAGAATCAAATACTTTTTTGCCGAGAGATAAATCGTGGGTGGAGGGTTGACCGCGATGCTGGATTAGGGAGTTATCCGGGTGCGAGTTTGCGAGCGCGAGTTGGTCGGCGTGAGTAAGGTAGATGTCGTCTAGGGAGAGGGTGACGGTGGGGAGGGAGTAGGGTGGTGATTTGAGGAGTTTTTGGAGTGTTGATACCTTCGATGTCGTCAGCTTCTCACATTCGTGCTGTATATAGGCTAGGGGAATAGGGGTGGATACGAGAACAGTTTTCCCAACACCCTGCACGCCATTTAATCCGAGAAAGAACGGCGGCGCATTGGGATCGTTCGCATAGCGGGCTTGATGCTGTTTCAGCCGTTCCAGGAGGAAGGGGATGCAATGCTCGGATTTGTCGTCGAATATTTCCGGCATTTTCTTTTTATAGTGCTTCGAAAAGTGTACGTCAATTGATCAATCAATTGAGTGTACCAGTTGACATCGTGAACGTTGAGGAAGATATTTATCAGTCGGACTCCCGGCCGATATCAATACTTCCCCACCGGGTGATAGTTCTGCCTGGTGCTTCCCCATGTGGAGCGGAGTTTATCCAGCGCTTTGGAACAAAGCAAGTTTATAAAAAGGCTCTACCATTTTGTGCAGGTCTTGGAGCTTTAAGAAAGTCTTTGGTAAGGTACTCGGAGTGTTTTCATTTAGTTGCAGACATCTGGAGCTGGGGCAACATTTGAAGGTAGTGTAGGGAGGGAGCTATGTACTCCGTACTGGCAATATATATTTCGCATCTCCAGCATCGTCAAACATATTTCCCTTAAAATAGGTACAAGGGCTGGCTGCTTTATGAACATAAAACCAACACATAATCTTCACAACCTGAACATGCTGTTATTTAATTCCGTAGCGACAAGCATACCTAGGTAGGTATTCCCGAGCTGGTGTTCGGCATGTCGTGTGTCGTGTCTCGGCAGTCGATACCGGAATATGGGGAAACTCCATGGAGTGCCTGGCCAAGCAGCCGAGCTCGTAGTACATTTACCGTTCTTTTATTTTATGAACTGTTAGGATGCGATGGCTATGAGCTGGTGTGATCGAATATGTGATGAGGAATATTTGGACGTTGATAATAGGATACGTACGTACCTACCTAGTGTTTGGTCTTGTAGTCCTACGTAGGACTGGTTAGTAGAAAGCGGAGTGACAAGGATAGATCCCCGTCTGGCATATACAGGATGTAATTCAGGCTGGTTGCAGTTTTCATGTGCAGATGATCTTCGAAGTAATAGACAGTCGTTGTGTATTGATTGGAGTGAGTGTAGAAAAGAAGAAAGCATGTGAAGGCACTCTAGGAGTAGGAGTGATGTCAGCAGTCACTCCGACGGAGAAGTGGGCCACCGAGGCAGGCGGGCTGCTTCCTCATTCGCTGAGCCCCGGAGCCGAGGTTCGTCTGGCTGCTCGGAAGCCAGCCGGCATATTCATGTTCATGTAACCTCACTCTTCTTCTTCTGCTTCTTCTTCTTCTTCAACTTCTGCTTTATATTTGCACTGCTGTCTCTGTCCCCTATCTCCTTCACTCATCTCTGTATTACTACTTAACCACCTTTTCATCTTGTTTACTGACACAACTCGTTCGGCTGCCCACACCGAACACTCTCATCACATAATGTCCGAACTGCGATATGACGGCCAGACCGTCGTGGTCACTGGCGCCGGTGGTGGCTTGGGCAAGGCATACTGTTTGTTCTTTGGCTCGAGAGGCGCTAACGTCGTTGTCAACGATCTCGGCGGTTCTCACAAAGGCGAGGGCACCTCGACACGGGTGCGTTAATCACTTCCAACTGTGAAATGAGCTGAATATACTGACTGTTGTAGGCCGCCGATGTCGTCGTCGAAGAAATCCGCAAGGCCGGCGGAAAGGCCGTCGCAAACTACGACAGCGTGGAGAACGGAGAGGCCATTATCGACACAGCCATCAAGAACTTTGGCCGCATCGATATTCTGATCAACAATGCCGGTATTCTGCGCGATGTCTCATTCAAGAATATGCAAGACAAGGATTGGGATTTGATCAACACAGTTCACATTTACGGTGCATACAAGGTATGCCTCTACTCTTATGCTTCGGTCTGACGTCCTGCTTACAGTTGTAGTGTGCACGTGCTGCATGGCCTCACTTTAGGAAACAAAAGTACGGTCGAGTTATTAACACTGCTTCGGCCGCTGGTTTGTTTGGCAACTTTGGCCAGGCCAACTACTCGGGTAAGCTACCTCTGCACTGAACTGCAAACACATACTGACAGAATAGCTGCCAAACTGAGTCAGGTCGGTTTCACCGAAACCCTAGCCAAAGAGGGCGCTAAGTATAACATTATTGCCAACGTCATTGCACCTATTGGTACGTCTGAATACGATCGTTTTTGAGAAAAGCTAACGATTGCAGCCGCCAGCCGAATGACTGCCACCGTTATGCCCCCCGAGATCCTCGAACACTTCAAACCCGAATGGGTCGTTCCTCTCGTCGCAGTTCTCACACACTCCTCCAACACCACCGAATCCGGAGGTATCTTTGAGGTTGGCGGTGGTAGCATGGCCAAATATCGATGGGAACGTGCCAAGGGAGCTCTGTTGAAGACCGACTCTACCCTCACTCCCCAAGCCATCCTCGCCAAGTGGGACGACGTGAAAGATTTCTCCAAGCCCAGCTACCCCTCTGGCCCTGCAGACTTTATGACTTTGTTGGAGGAAGCTCAGAAACTTCCTGCCAACCCATCTGCTCCTGATCTGGACTTTAACGGCCGCGTGGCTTTGGTCACTGGTGGCGGTGCTGGGTAAGTTTCCTCTACGGGAGATATATACTCATACTAACGAACATTCATAGTCTCGGACGCGCATATTCTCTTCTCTTTGCCAAGCTTGGCGCTTCAGTCGTGGTCAACGACTTGGCTGACCCAGAGCCTGTCGTTCAAGAGATCATCAAGGCCGGCGGCAAGGCTGTCGGTAACAAGGCCTCCGCAGAAGACGGTGATGCGGTAGTTAAAGCTGCTATTGACGCATTTGGCCGTATCGACATTGTCGTTAACAATGCCGGTATCCTCCGGGACAAGGCTTTCACCAACATGGATGACAACCTCTGGAACCCAGTTATCAACGTGCACCTTCGTGGTACATACAAGGTCACCAAGGCAGCTTGGCCTTATTTCTTGAAGCAAAAGTATGGTCGTGTGATCAACACAACCAGTACCAGCGGTATCTATGGCAACTTTGGACAAGCCAACTATGCTGCCGCCAAGTGTGGTATTCTTGGATTCTCCCGTGCCCTTGCTGTTGAGGGAGCCAAATACAACATCAAGGTCAACACCATCGCCCCCAACGCTGGTACCAACATGACCCGAACCATCATGCCAGAGGAGATGGTCCAGGCTTTCAAGCCTGACTACGTTGCTCCTCTTGTCGTTTTGCTTGCGTCTGATGCTCTCGAGCCTGGCACCAAGGGTCTTTTCGAAGTCGGCAGTGGCTGGTACGCCGAGACCCGATGGCAACGAAGCGGTGGCCACTCCTTCCCAGTGGATGTCGACTTGACTCCAGAGGCTGTTCTTGCTCAATGGAAGAAGATTGTCGACTTTGACGATGGTCGTGCTGACCACCCTGCGGACGTGTCAGCTGGTTCTGAACGTGCCATGGCCAACCTTAACAACAAATCCGGTGGCTCAGCTAAGGCTGCCAATGCCGATGAAGGCATTTTAGCCAATATCGAAAAGGCCAAGAAGATGACATCCGAGGGCACACCATTCGAATGGACTGACCGTGACGTTATCCTGTACAACCTCAGTCTAGGCGCTAAGCGCACCGAACTGCCATTGGTCTACGAGAACAACGAGAACTTCCAGGCTCTCCCGACCTTTGGTGTTATTCCATGGTTCGACACAGTGACTCCTTACAACCTGGACGATATCGTGAAGAACTTCTCCCCGATGATGTTACTTCACGGCGAACAATACCTCGAGATCCGCAAGTTCCCCATCCCCACACAGGCCAAGACAGTCAATATACCCAAATTGATCGATGTCGTCGACAAGGGTAACGCCGCCATTGTCATTTCCGGATTCACTACCAAGGATGCCCGAACCGGCGAAGACTTGTTCTACAACGAGTCCACCATTTTTATTCGCGGCAGCGGCGGTTTCGGTGGCTCCCCCAAGCCCACCGCACCCCGATCCAAGGGCGCCGTCGCCGCATACAAACCCCCCAAACGCCCGGCCGACGTCGTCGTCGAAGAAAAGACATCCGAAGACCAAGCCGCCCTGTACCGCCTCAATGGTGACCGCAACCCTCTCCACCTGGACCCGGAGTTTAGCAAAGTCGGCGGCTTCAAAACCCCGATCTTGCACGGTCTCTGCTTCCTTGGTATTTCCGGTAAACACGTATACCAGAAATTCGGCGCATTCAAGAACCTCAAAGTCCGTTTTGCGGGTGTCGTGTTGCCCGGTCAGACCCTCAAGACGGAGATGTGGAAGGAAGGGAATATGGTGCTTTTCCAGACTACGGTTGTTGAGACGGGCAAATTTGCTATTACGGGTGCGGGCGCGGAGTTGTTGGTTGATGCAAAGGCGAAGTTGTAAAGCTTAAAAAGTAGTTATGCATGGAGGATAGATACCGACTAGTTGAAAACTACTTCATGATGATATATTTTGTTTCTATTATTCTGTTGGTTGTTTTTGTTTTTATATAGGCTGTTATGTTACGATACATGTATTGGGATGAATTGATATTTTCTTTCACTCTTACCTCACTCCTTTATACACCTTATACCATACAATATTCTCGATTGAGTAGCAGCATATAGCAGCAGCTAATCTTAGCAATACCCCAAAACCTCAATAGCCCTGTCTGAAGACGGCCCTTATGTGGCCAGTTTCTGATCCCAGCTCAATACTTTGCTTGGCATCAGACTCAACTACAAACCAGACCATACATAAAGGAGTACATAGAAGTGTTGAGATGATTGATAATCCAAAATCTTATTTCTCGCCTCGAGTTAGAGGATGAGTCGATGTCTATCTACTAAAACGGCAGCAACAGTATGCAAATGAGCAAAAAAGTCCGACGCAGAACGCAGAACGCCAAAAGTAATGAAATGGAAAGGAGAGAAGACACACAATCCAGAAAGTGGCTAGAAGCAAAGTTAGAAGAAAAGGACAGACAGAACGGATGGATAGATACGCCAAAGAAAAGTCGCTAGACGCCGGTATATGCTCCGTGGTAAACAGGATACAGTCGAGGAATGAAAGAAACGTGTCGAGAGACGGATAAGCAGGCTATGAAGCAAAAAGCAAGCAACCAAACAAGGTCAAGGACGCCAGAAATAAGTACAAGAATAAATGAAATAGCAGTTGATTTGATCAACTATGCTGGGTGTCCCGCTCAATACGGAATGATATACGCAACGGGCCCCAATCGAGGAGATAGTCATGGACTAGATCTTGATCGGCGAAAGAGGAGGCCCCAACTCTGGCAACTGGGATATGCTTCGTCGATGACTTTTGCCGGTATCCTCAAGATTAGCAGGTCGAGTTTTCCGTGGGGTTGACGCCGGTTTTGTTGGTTGATTGTTATTATCAGAGTGATCTGGCTGGCTGCTGCCTGAAGACGAAATCGCACGTTCCTCTGCAGCGGACGATGATTCAGGGAATGGAGATTCGTGTTGCAAAAAGTTCGGAGCGGTAGTGCCGTTACGGCCATTGTTGGCATGTTTGCTTCCATTGAGCTTTGCCTCTTGTGCCTCCTTTGCCTCCTTTGCAGCTCTTTCCTGAGCTTCCTTTTCGTCCTGCACCCATTCCTTCTCCGTCCAGCAGCCCTGCCAACAGTTTTTCCAGTCACATACTAAAAATTGAAAGCAGAACCCGTCAATCTTCATGCATGGTTGGAAGCAAATGCATAAATTCTGATAGTTCATCTTGTTTTGGTCGACATATGAATGCAGTAGATTCAAATGGCATGTTATCGCAAAAAGCAGGTAGTAGTTGTATGGCGGGAGTTTCGACAGCTCATCTTTCAGTAGCTGAGGTGCCGTTGTCGCTCCTTCGCACTTCTCCGCAATCATTTGCTGCGTTGCTTTCGGTAGAAGCTCGTCCGGTAGTTCTCGCAACCACGCCTTGAACATAGACCCAATCGTGTTGATATCGTACAAGTCGGGTTCATCAAATAGATTGATGTCACCCTCCGAGTCAAATCGTCGTTGCCAATGTTTCACTTCCTTTCCACTTCCTGGCACCCTATACAACCCCTCCTCTTCGCATCCCTTGTAGTTCAAGTAGTCGATACAGCGATAGGGCAGTGCGGGCATCCAGTATTCGGTTTTGTCTTTACAGTCTTCCAGCCGCTTCGAGATTCGTGTTTTTCGAGTTTGTTCAATCAGAGGGAGATTAATAACAGAGCACACGTAGTTGTCATCTAGTACAACTTCTCGCTCATTTGTACTTCCGCTTCTTGTAATCTTACCAAAGAACCCCTTTCCAGCCTTGCCTAGACGGTCCGCGGCTCCACTAGACGTGTGTTTGATATTGTTGAACAAGGAGGTAGATGCTCCTGATACCTGCATGAGCGAGCTTGATGGCACTAGTGATGGGTTTCTTTCTCTACGACTGGTGTGCGGACGTATTTCAGTTGGACGATCAGTTGGACGATCAGCCGGGCGATTACTTCCGTTCGTGTTGGCTCCTTCGTGGAAATCCTTGTCCACTCGCAGGGGTGCCGTTTTTGGCGGCTGGGAAATCTCTTCCTGGCTTTCGGACACCTTGAGAAGGGTTGCATTGGAAGGGCGACGCAGGCCGGCGCTCCTGGGGGCAGATTTATCGTCTACCCTGACTGAGCGGGCTCGAGAGAGCAGATTTCCGAATCGAGGCTTGTTCTTCTTCACCTGCGGGCCTTGAATATGCTGTCCGCCATTTCGATTATCATCTATTAACTGCCCTCTCGGTTGACCTCTCGGTTGCTCGTTCTGTAAATCCTCGGGTTTCTCCTTTCCTTGCCGGGAAGCGGTTTCTAGTAGATCAGGAATCGAACCATTCTTTCGTAGCGTCGCATGAGATCGATCACGGGAATTCCCACGGCTTTTAGACGGCGGTTCGGCTGACAGACCCGAACTGTCAGAATTGGTAATCTTATGCGACGACCTGGAAGCTTTCAGATTGGCAAAAAAAGAGCGTGAAGGGTCGCGGTTATGTTTATTCTCTTTTGGGGACGGCGGATATTGGGGCATCGCAGTAAAGTTTGGAGTGGGCGGCTCTGGATCACTCGGAGAAAGGGGTCCATTCGTCGAGCCTGTTCTTGATCGTGAGGTGACTGGTCGTATCGTTGGTTCATCTCGGATTGACCGCGGCGATGATGGGGAGGATCTCGGGGAACGGGGTGTAAGGGGGCTTAATGAGGACTCTGGTTTCAAAGCATCGGCGCTTTTCGACGCAGGGTTTGAAATGCCTTTGTTGAATGATGTGGTTTTGAGATCGAGACTCGGGAGTTGATTCGACTTCGAAGGCATTTTGAAGGCTGAATGGTAGTTGCCTGGTATAAACTATGTATAGCTCACCCCTCTAAGCGTGGGATTGTGATTAGCCAGAAGCGAATGACGGCGGATGAGTCGCGAAGGATGAGCAAAATGGTATGTGGTGTCTAAATTAGGAACACATGTTTCAGTTAGCAACCACTTCCGACTAAACGGATTTTGCAAAGTGGGATGATGTTGACGCGGATGCGGATGTATGACTGGTCAACACAAGTCTACCCATGAGTCTCAAAACATGCGTACAGAAGCAAACCTCACTGACACTGGTTGCAACGGCTCATTGTTGCGCAGGTATTGTTCGGTTGTGCAGAGATCAAGCGAAAAAGGTAAACACAACTCATGGAATCTCAGGTACACATTTCCCAACGAAGAGATAAGAAATTAACACATACCAAATCTAGCCTGTCATATTATTTCGGAGACTTTCGTCGCTACTATCCCAGCCCAATGTGACTGCCGTATCCAAAACGACCGACGAGTGCTAATGGTTGAGCGAATGCTGTGGGAGCATATACCAAGTGAGAGAGTGATGCGAGGTATTGTTTATCGCTTGAATAATGACCGGCTCGCAAATGCAGTATTAGTCACTGCATGTGTCTGGTTCTCGGGTATTTTCACAGCAGGCGTTCGAGCGAATCAGGCGATGAGTGCGATGAATGCGGATAGGAGGTGAGTAACCGTGTCTCGTTGCGTGGGCGACAGCGGCCGTTCCCAACGGTGAGCAAGCTGGTACCTGTACCCGTGTGTGTAGCTGCAGATATTTTGTGGTCGTCCCTGCCTGACGAAGAAAGCAGTGATAGATCACAACACGGCGGTATCACCAAGGAGAATTGCAGCAGCTGAATGTTTTCCGAGCGGTAATTTTCCTTTGGGCTGGGTCGGGTTGGGTTTGTTAGACACCAGACCCGCACAGACAATAACGCATTCCTGTGTGGACTACGGAGTACGGAGTAGGCGGTGGCGTCGATATTGTCATGCAGGCACGGACCCGGCAGTAAGAATAGCTGTGGATGCGATAGTATTCTCATAGATTACATAGAAGGCAATCGTTGGGTGTGTTATGATCAGGATGATCAGGATGATGAGGGAGATGAATTGTGGGAATCGTTGGAGTGAGGAGAAAGTGAGTTGATTGTACGGAAGGAGCTGTTCACCGAGGGGCAGGCAGGGGTAGCGCTGTAGCGCTAAGTCTTACTAGAATGCAGGATTGCCTCTACTCTACAATATTTTACTGCTCATTATAATAAATCAGTTAGAAGTTCGACAATTCACACGCAGAATAAAAGAAGAGCTACATAGAGATTCATCTTCGCCCCATGACCGCAGAAGGAGACGGACGACTGATCGACTGGCGACGTATTTCAGGCCCCATAGAAATGTTTGAGATCTCAGAGCCTCCACCGACTGCCACGGATCGTCGCGTATTGAGAGCACTCATAGGAGTACCAATGACTCGACTGGAGCATCGCCAGACAGGCATGATTTGTCCTTGATTCCGACTTCTCATAAAGTTGCCGTACTATGTATACTGCAGCCTGCCAGACATCAGACACGCGAGCAGCCATCTGCGAATGACAGCGTCCGGCAGCGTGGATGCAGGGGTTGATCCACTTAGGGACGTATCTGAGCAATTGACATATAACCAATGCAGTATGGCTGAACGTATGCCAATTTGATATATATTATCTTTTATATGAAAATAAATTGAACGTTAATATCGCAAAATGGATGTAACAACTAACCAACAGGCGGCAACATGCAAAATCACTTCGAAGTTCGCCAGGAACATTTCTCAAGGCGCTATGCGCTAGTCTGTTTCGGGTAAGGCGGCACGATTGACTCCCCACTTTCCCCTTAACAGCCCTGTTAAGATTGCGCTAAGCCTAAAGCGATGTAGGGTGCGACATTATCTTCGACACTTGCAGCCAATGAGCATTGTGATTGTACATGCGGTGAGAGCGACTACGAAGGCGGCCAGTCTTGGTTCGTCGTCTCTCCATATTAAATTTCTCTCTTCTGTTCCTTTGGCTGACAGCCTGACAGTGACCCATACTCTGCCTCGTACCTACTACGTAGTATGGTACGTACGTACATACAGAGTACGTTGCTGAGCATAGGCCAAGGGGCAGCCCATAGCCCCCACCTGATTCTGAAACATACTCCGTACATTCTGTGGCTGACTTACGTGGGTGCGTGGGTACATCGTACATGAAACGCTTCTCCGCGAACTGGTATCAGTCTATCAAACACTATCAGACCGTGAGTGTGAGTCCGTTCGTAGAGTGCAAGAAGAAACTCTGCCCTGATAGAAGAACTTCGGAGGCAGTACCTAGGTATGTCTACTGCGTACGTACGCCTGTTCCGCTATGATGATGTATTTTCCTAAAAGGGTTAGCGGGCGGTACCTGGGGATACGTACCATGGAGCATGCTAAAGAGGTACCCACTGGGTGAGTGCACGTGCTGTCTCTATCACGTCGAGTCAACTGCTGTGTCGTATGTTCACTAACATATGTCCTGTAGGTTCTAGCTTTGAAGAACCCTAAGTCGTTTGCCTGAACCCTGAACTGCATGAATCCGGGAATGTGTCATGTTTTGCAACTAACAGTCTGACACATATGGCGTACCGTAACCGTGCACGGACCAGAGGATTCTACCAGGTACATTCTTGCTGGTGGCTGTCAGACATGCCCAGGTAGGTATGGGGTACGGAGTCTGGAAGAACTCTCCAACAAGAACGGGCATGCCATGGATATAGAGGCCTTACAAGTCTGCTGCATCTAATCCTGGACGAATAGTCTTGCATTCAAGGGCTACAACATATAAACATCAAAGTTCGGGTTTGACGGACAAGAACCCCGGATGAAGCGGCATCTGAATCAACAGCGCGCTGTATGCGCTTCAATCGAGCCAAGTTCTCCGCTCCATACCCGGGAAAACGTGCATGATTTGGAAGAAGGAACGGTTCAACATGCCCCTTTCGGCTACAGTTTCTTGGGAATGCTGGCAGATAACAGATCAAATCGCAGATCTTCAGATAGCCCATAAACAAAAGAAAGGTACAAGGTAGCCGGACTGTGGAAATTGAACTGCTATCTACTGTTAAAAAGTCTAAAATCGCGTTTCCGAATCGTCAGAGTTGGCCAGTCGCTGGAAAAATATAGCCCTCTGGACTAACGCAGGGGCCCTGTTGCGCCGGAGGTTGCATACTCCCAGACCCTGGGGGCGACCAGGATGTTGAATCATAGTCCTCAGGTCCACCAGCTCCAAGGGACAGAACCGGGTCGGTGGGAGATATCACTAACGGGACGCTGCAATCTAGTAATCCATTCAAAATCTGCAAATCGGATTGGCCACTTCGAAAAGAACTGCATTAGGACATCTTCTTATGGCTTCTTATGGAGAGGATATACAGAACACTTACAAGGGTATGGGTGGTGGACCCCGGAGCCGCAAGAACTCCTCGTAGCCAAATACTCTGTAACCACTAGCTTCTAGCAATTCCCATTCTGGGGTTTTCAGCTGGATGAACTCGTCGAATTGTTCTTCAAAGCGTTTCCGAAGGGTTGGGAAGTGGGCAATTTTCAATAAACTGTCGAGACTGCAATAGCCTATATAGATTCAGTTAGCGGTATGTACCTACAACAAAGAGCAACCAACAGGATAACTAATGGGTGGAAGGGAGGGACAACTTTCCTGCAAGTAGCATTAGGCCAAAAGATTCCACGCAGATACTAGCACTTCGCAAGGGCCCAAAGATCATTGCGCCTGCCCTTCGGCCATCGCTAGCCCAGTCTTTGGCCTTGCATCGCCGTTGAAGAACTTCAGTCATTTTCTGATTTATCTATAGACGGATAGGTAGGTAGCAATCAGCCGCCTGAAGTTGAGTGACGAGAGGTAGGTAAAAACGCCAATTCATGGCTATCCGGATTCTGCTTTGTTTTCCTTTTTTGCTTTCTGCCAGAAACGAGCGCGTCGCATATCATCTTGGCGCGTACTCGCCGACTACGAAAGATTATAGGCGATCAGAGTCCATCGATCAAATGCCAGCCGGAACTCGAGGGCCAATCTCTGACGACACGCGAGATCCTTCTCATGCTCTTTTCCCGTCCATTTACATTATCCTTCTTTGAGCCCATCGTACTAGCGCTCAACCTCTATATTGCCTTGCTATATGCGCTCATATATCTGTGGTTCGAGTCCTTCCCGCTCGTCTTTGAAGGTATCTACGGCTTCAACGGTGGAGAGATGGGTCTGGCCTATCTCGGTATTCTGATCGGTTGTCTGTTGACTGTGCCGCCGTTTTGGTGATGCTTTCGTCGAGTCACTGAGCCACGCTTCATCAATGGCAGGTTAAAGCCTGAGCATCGACTGCCGCCGGCCTGCGTGGTGGGTTCTTTATTCCTATATCTCTGTTTTGGTTCGGGTGGTTGTCTCGTTCAAGTGTGCATTGGATTGTGCCGATTATAGGTACTATTTTCTTCACTCCAGGCGCATTCTTACTATTCAACTCCGTTCTAGTAAGCAATCAGATCTATTCCCTACTTTTTTTCTTTTCTTTTAAATAATAATATCTCTCTCGTATAGAATTACCTGGGTGGCGCGTACCCGCTCCATGCGGCCTCTGTTTATGCCGGGAACGACCTGATGCGATCCAGCTTCGGTGCAGGATTTCCTCTCTTTGCGCCTGCTATGTTTCATCGTCTGGGGGTGGCCTGCGCCAGTACGCTCTTAGCATTCCTCTCAATCGTCTTCATCCCGGTTCCGTTCGTTCTGGTTCGATATGGTGAGCGACTCCGTGCTCTGAGTAGGCATGCTCGCCATGATATCTGAGAAAAGAGAATTCTGCTTAGAATATGTGTGTTTGCTTGTTTATTAGGAAAAGAAGATACTGTCTCTGTGCAATACATATGTATACATTACAATTCGCCTAGATGTTAGATGATTCTTTTTGGTTCGCATCCGAATTAGGGTTTAGATGATATGAACTCTCCCTGGCAGTTATTGACTATAGAATATACCTAGTATATACTTTAATCTATGGGTGTTACTACTATTTCCTTCATCCTTAATATCGTAACTTGAACTTCCAATGTGAGATCAATAGTATGGCAGATAAACCAGTTGGAAGAGTTCCACGCATTATGCCTCGATAAATGCCTTGGTAAAGATGCCAGATCCGTGCTAAACACGGACCTACAGAATTCTACTTTAATTTTTTTTCTTTGCAATTCCTCTAGTTTCAGTTTGATGTACCAGAAAGATATCAAACTGAAAAGGTAGGGGAAGTTACTACTTCTCAGGTTATTGCAACTTTGGAAGTTGAGATATAAATATCACCCCTTTCTTCCGCGATGGATCAAGGACCTTGACCTAGCTTGATATCGATCTACCCATACACCAAATATGATGAAAAGCGTACCCCTGGTCGCACTGCCAGCTTTTGAGACCCTCATGTCTTTCATTCCCTCGGATCGAGAACGAAAAGCCTACCCGGTATGGTTTGAGCCGTTGCTCATGCTCAGCTGTTGCACGATGTTTCTCATGACTGGCAAATTTCTGCGTCATGGTATCTAGGTATCGTACTGCCATTGGCGACGAACATGCTTTATTACACAAAGGGCAATGTCATCGACGATTATATAATCGGCATCACCGTCACGGGATGGGTGGTCCGTGTTTTGGATCTCGCTCTTTCCAAAGAACCATCCAAACAGTTCTGGAAGGTCGAAGAAGAGGGAAGTCAATTAAAGCCAGAAGCTGCTGAGCAAAAAGCCTTACCGGACAGATGGCCGCAGAGTATTTTTGCCAGGTTCTGGTGGGCGATGGACCTGCTGCTTTCTCTACGGGCCAATATTCAAGCGAAGACTGGTCCTGAAATACCGGTTACCATGTCAAATAGCGATTCTAAGATACTGAGATAAACCCTCAAGGTGCTTGGCTACTTGAGTAGTAATTTATAAACCCAACAGCTCTTGATCTTGATAGTAGCAGTTTCCAGTTTGTCAGATCCCGTGCCAGCCCGTTCTTGGAAACGATAAACTACCGATACATGATGGAGTAGAGTTTATGAACATTGACTAGCAGGGCAGTGAAATTTGTGGATAAAAGGAAAACGTAAGATGAAATGCTGCGAAGAGGAAAAAGAAATGAATGGAATCCCCTTTGAACTGAGTGCCGTATACATATTACAGTAATTGATACATACGGGTTAAAAAATTCGGGAAAATTCATTGCCAAACACCTGACTTATGTCTCCTCGAGCGATGTGATCCTCCACAGTGTCCGTACTTTGCACGTTTGTATTGCCCAACGGATCGGGGTCACACCACAAAATGTCACCCATTGCTTCTAAATCAAGCCATGAGAACGCATCCTGGAAATAGTGAGGATTTCCCTGCAACGGAGGAGTTGATGACGACGCATCAAAGGATGAGTTTGCGCCATTGGGCGTCGGTCGTTGTTCAGCCCGTTCCCATAGAACTTCAAGAAAGTGTGCATAACGAGTACAATGATCAGAATTTCGGCTAGAGCCTTTCCGAAGAGAGCTAATCACATCACGAATCAATCGTCGAATACTTATGCGTTCAGGCGATGAAAGGACGTTCAGCATCCATATCTGTAGAGGTTTAGCTTTTAGCGGAAAATTTCTGATGCATGTCAAGAATACCTTGTATAAGAAAGCCGCAGCGTTGACACAGTACCTATTTCTCAATTAGTTATTGTAATTCAACATTAGCTCGTGCGAAGCGTACAGAGGAAACCTGATTGGGAATTGACTCAAACTCTGCGCCGAAGTGATGTAGTTATTGACAATTGTGAGAAGCATTTTCGCAGCGTCAATGGATTCGTACATAAAGCGAGCTTCAGGCAGACCTCCATAGCTCCTCATCTGATCTGATTCATTACCCACGTCGGTAGTTCTCGGCGATATCGACCGAAGAGCGGCTGCTTGGAAGGCGAAAGAATTCGTATATAATCTCAAATACTCATACGATAGTTGGAGTAGAACCTTCACATTCTGAGAACCTGCGCTATCTTAGCACAGAATGTAATGGAAGTTGAAATCACTTACATGTCAATGAGCCCCAAATGTTATTCCACGCGGAGATAGATCCCCGAAAGGAATCCAGATACGAGGCATAACTTCCCGTAAGCATCATTTCGGTATTTGAACCCGCATTGCAATAAAGAACATCGTGCACGTTAGTGAATATCTCTGTCAACTGTAGTCGGGCTTGGAAGATAATAGACTGATCAAAGCCGTTGGTCTGTACCGATTCTGATCTAACTAATGGGAAGCCTCTCCGTCCATACAAGATACTTGGCTCCAGACCACGGCAAACAAAGGGGCGGCCAATCCGGACTGAAATTTGACGATCAGAGAGATAGCACGCTATGTTCTACTTAGCATATATCACACTTAACCTCATGCGGTGAGGGTACAGACCTGCCCAGACTAAGCGTTCTCGCGACATATTCGATATTCCGCTTGATTCAGCGAGAAGAGCAGCTTTGTCTAGTTTGAGAGCATAAGCCAAGCGTATAGCAAGGCCGATATGCATCCATGCAGCCGTATCTTCTTGCCCATAGCCCAAATCTGCGCCCTCTGCCAAGCCACATTGAGGCTCCCATTCTGCTAAAATTAATAGCGCCTCGACAGCTTGCACTCCACACTTCTTACCAGACGCGATTTCTGCAATGAGGCTTTGCATGTATTGAGCACATGACTCAAATATATTTCCTTCATCCACCATATCCTTCAACACAACAGTAAGTATTGCGGTGAGAAGATGGGGTTCTTCTTGAGCTGTTTTTGGAAGACAGGCTGGGTCCAAGGTCTCGGCTGGCGCAAGAGTGTAATAAGGGTGATAGATGCGTTTATAGCTGTAGGTCGGTTTAGCCATTTTCGGAGTGGATATAAATAAGATCACTGACTATTCTAGGAGGGAAACAAGTCGCGAAGTGGTCAAAATCCCCGTAGATACGAGGTAGTAGTTGCGCAACCCATGATTCGCAGGGACTATGTCATTTTGTAACGCCGTAGAAAACGAAGAAGTATCTGGGTAAGTTGTGGAATGAAGGCTTGAGGCGTTGCCTGCTATCCGACTTAAGATATTCAGAGCATCAGAAGTGCTGTGCAAGTCCATGGTGGCGAAAGCATCATCAATGTGTGCTCCTTGGACCGACTCGACGTTTTCATCTGGAGGAGGAAGATTGGCACTAGGATTTAGGCGCGAAATATCAGTCACCTGGAGGATTGCCTGTGAGTTTGAGCTCTCTGGCGAAACCTCATCTTCCATCACACGTGCCTTTTTGGAGGGTCGATACCCGCCCCGGTTTGAAGTCGCAAGAATACATTCCACACCAGCCTGAACACATTTCTGACAGGGTGGCCCTAGTAGGTGACCTGATCGTTCACTAGTAGATGGTAAGCGTGGGATGTGCAAAGAATTTGCTGCAGTCGCTGTCATCGGATTTTCGGCTATCCAGCCTGCCACACTTACAGATTGCATTTTGACTTGTGTTTCCTGCAACGGACACAAGCTCGTGAATTTCGTTTCATACCTATCCAAGAAAAGAATTAATTGTGAGACATGAAGTCTGCCATGTAGAGATAAAACCTCTTTGATAGCCTTCATGGGCAACTGGATGTACAGCACATGCCAATGTTGCGGGATTTTGCATCGGCTTTTGAACACGGCGGACGAGAGGCGACTTTTTTGTACGTCCTGTAATCCGCGTGGTTTCGCGGATAAAGAGACGGAGGTTTGTCTCTAGTACGTTCTTTGCCTACATACGATGATATGCAACTTGTTCCTCGAATAGTCTTCAAGAGCCAACTGTATATTCTAATATACTCTGAGCCCCTCTTTTCGACATTCAAGATCACCACATATACATCTAGAATCTAGTGACTGCTCCGCAACCATTTCTCGGCCCCCGCAGTAGCCGCTGCCTCCGGAAACGTTGAACGGGGGGAACACCACTTTATTGGACTAGCATCGGAACCAAGCCTCGTGGAATGGATGGATATGGAGTAACCAGGTCGCTGCAGTCGCTGGAGACCAGCCTGCGTTTGGAAGCCCCCCACCACCATCAGATTATGGATGGCTACATGAACCTCTACTTGCGTGTTTTGGATGTCCGATCGGAGAGCTATGGAACACAAAAAGCGCGTAGCGCAGATTCGCCATTCCAAGGGCAGGTAAGTTAACTATTCCTTCTTCATAGCGTCTCATCCACTAGCTCTACGTGGGTGTCGGGCAAAGTGTAATTAATGGCACAGCCATTTTCTAACTCTACGTGGATCAAAACTCTCGCATGTTTACTGAGATTATTTTTTTGCTCGAAACTTGTCGAGTACAATAAGCTGACCGTCATCAGACTGACGTACTGCTTCAAAGTTGAGAAGTACCTGCTAGGGGTAGACTAAGGGGCAAATTGTCGAATGTCACCTTCCATAATCTAGTTTCATTGAGTGCAAAGATTTCTCCCATCTTTCCAAAGCAAAAGTTGCTTACTCCACCGGGGATAAGCACCTTGCCAAGAAGTACACCTCCAGGAGACCAGACATGAATCCCATCGCCACAGCCACTGTACACATTTCCATATATGTCGACTTTGATTCCATCGGGAACCCCTGCTTCAGTCATGGCAAAAACTCGACGGTTTACGAGGAAAGGTTGTTCGTGGTAGTATGAAATATCGAATGCGTACCTGCGAAAAGGCTAGTTAGAAGTATTGGTAAAATCTGGTGAGGCTCAATACTTACACCGTAGACGGTCGACATAAATCCATGTTTCCATTGCCATGTATACAATCCGTATCAGTAATGTATACTATCGTATTATCTGGTGAGAATGCAATTCCGTTCGGTCGTCCGAATCCATCTGCCACCACTCGAATCGACTTTTGGGATGGGTCATAACGGTATACCTGATTTGGTAATTCAGGCATGGGTCGAAAGCCTTGCTCATAGCCATACATAGGATCTGTGAACCAGATCGAGCCATCAGGGTGAACGACCACATCATTGGGGGAGTTGAATTGCCGGCCATAGAAGCTATCGACTATCACGTGGGAACGGTATGGGTATTCAGGCTCCATGAATACAATGCCTGAAGGTCGAAATTGCGTTCCTTGGCTGCAAAATAATATTCCATGTTTGTACTTCACTCCGCCGTTTGCCATTGGAATATCTGGGTTGATCTCCTCATGTGAATAACTTCCATCTTCTAAAATGGTGACTTTCGAGATTTGGATGCGTTGAGAACCGCTGCTCGTTTCAATGCGGTTACTTGTAATGAAAATTGCATTCGTCGATGATAAGAAAACCCCTGCTTCGTGAGCAAAGGGATATGTCGTGTTCTCAAGGCATAGATTGATCGACGGCTTTTGACCAGTGATTTTCACGAAATCCGGGTGAAGCTGTTGAAAAGTCATAGCTTTTTTTTACATAGATCACGAAGGATAGATATTGTTTCTTGACGTAAACAATGCGAGTTCCATCTTCCAGCAGGTGTCGGCAAAGTTATATTTGCCAGGATCAATCACTCAGAGCTCTGCATGGATCCATCCCTGTGCGACGGAAGGGAGGGGGTTTCCGGCAAATGCCCTCGGGCAGGGTATGTTATCGCGGCTATTGCAGGGATTTGCTGATTCTCCGTTTATCAGGTATTATTCCCTACAATGCGCTGACTCGGCAATGCTTATGGTTAAATGCGCTGAAACCCAATCCTTCACCCATTTCATTGGTAGCCGCCGTGACCAAGTATTGATCAAACTTCAGTTACAATGTCCGCAATCCCCAACACTCTCATCAGACAGTATGGAGGTCTTGCAGCCAAGCCCCACCGAGTATACGGACAAGGAGAGAGCATGCTGAGGATCGGGTATGATGATGATTTTTCTCCAAATACTTACTGTTTCTGAGCTCAACTAAATTTCAAAATCAAAGGAATGGCGGAGCTGGTAACCAACTGTACGGATTGGCAGAAGAATAATGTACTAATGATACGCTAGGCGGTACAGGCTTGGTCGAAGCATTAGCAAAGGACTATATCGCTCTAAATGATATTTCGGGTTCAATCGAATGGGTCTGTAACCACTCAAGAAATACCCAGCTAGCGCTTCTCTCCGGGCATATCGATATCGCTCTCACTTATGAGCGTGAGCAGGAGGAGATTGCGGTGTCGGAAGGCTGGGCCGAAAATGCTGGTTGTATCTTTCACGACCATTTCTGCCTCGTAGGACCGGGACATGATCCAGCAAATGTGAAATCTGCGCAGTCCATTGAAGAAGCCTTTGATCGGATTGCGACTACTCAGTCAACGTTTCACAGTAGGGACGATGGATCAGCCACCGCGCACAAAGATCATGAAATCTGGCGTCGATGTCACCGATCCCCATGGACTGATTCTGCTAATAGCTGGTTCGTGAAAACGGAGTTCAATCCAGCAGATGCCATCATCAATGCCACAAAATCGGATGCCTATATCCTGAACGATCGATCTACGCTGCTGAACCAAGTACGCCTTGGCAAAATCACAAAATGCACCGTCTACTTCGAGCCGACCAATCCTTTCCACCCACTCATGAATTCGTGCTACGCCCTCCACGCACCATCGCTCGCAAACCATCCGACGAAGCACATCAGATCATTTCTCGAATATCTCAGATCTCCGCGTGGCCAGAAGGTGATCGAAGAATACGGGAAGGACGCTGTTGGCACTCCATTCTTTGCGCCTCAGAAGAGTGGTATCGTCAGTCAAGGCCTGGTTGGTGGAAGGCCACGGAACTGTAAATGGTTGACAGTGAGGCAAAGCTCTTCAAAACTTTAGGTATATCGATGTGTTCAGTCTGTGACGTAAATTCGTAGATTATTGTTTTAAAGTATTCTTTATTTAGCTTGTGCTGGCCGAAATATAATTTTATGCGAAATGGTCGAATTTGCGTACCGTAATTACGTCCGCACTATTACAGTCTGTTTTTGGCAGAATTTGGCAGGTGGTCCTCCGATATTACGGTAAAAATACCACAGTGACCGCCAACCCAATTCTTATGGAGAATATCTGGGTTCAGTTATGTGGTAAATTCGAACCAAATGTTGGTACTGTCTGCCCCGTAAAGTTTCACGCCACCGTTTTGCCCTTCCCCGCATGTACTTGTACTCACTATTAAGGCGAGAGACTGTTCTGGCTAGTCAGCTCCGTCGATCGAGATGATGGTATATACATAGTACATACGGCAACTGAGAGATTTCGGGATCTGATAGATCGGCAACTGGATATTGGAGGTAAGTTACCGCGTCCTCTCGAAAAGCCGATAGCCCAGAAACAACCACAGGTCGAAACTTAGGTATTTAAGCAAGGCTTTGCTCCTTCACATTCCATCTATGAAAGGAATGTCTTTTCCTCGTACTGCGCGCTCCATCTATCCTGAACAACATACTGCAACCTACCTAGTAACATCATGAAACTCCAAGGCAACCGGCTCTTCGCCGTGGTGACGGCCTTGACGGCGCTCGGTTTTATGCAGATTGGGTAAGTGTCCTGGAGCTTTAATGTGCATGTAAAGGATATGCATGGCTAACCAGATATGAATATGTATATAGTTACGATAATGGTCTCATGGGAGGTTTAGTAGGTCAAAAGGCCTTCAATGATACATTCGCCTCGCCTGATCCCACCATGATTGGCCTTATTGTCTCCATTATGGAGGTCGGTGCGTTCTTGGGGAGTATATGCACTGCGGTTGTGGGCGAAAATCTTGGGCGCAAAAAGAGTATTTCCACCGGAGTGATCATATTGATTCTTGGGTCTCTTCTACAAGCAACTGCTTATAGTCGACCGCACCTCATTGTTGCCCGTGTTGTCACTGGAATTGGCCTGGGCATTGTGAACTCAACAGTCCCTGTAATGCAAGCAGAGTTCGCTCCGAAGGCTACCCGAGGCTTATGTGCGTGTTCTCCTTTTCTTATTTCACGAAAATGTCTCTGCATGGTGACTGAGCAGCCTTTTAGATGTGTGCATGCAACTTTCAACCCTCAACTTTGGAATTTTCTTGGTATATTGGATCGATTACGCCTTCTCTGTACATAACGCCAGCTACTCCTGGCGTGTACCCGTTATACTCCAGTGTGCATTTCTCCTTCCAATGCTCCTCCTGCTTCTCCTGGTAGATGAGTCTCCCCGCTGGCTTGCAGCTCATGACCGACAAGATGAAGCACTAGACGTTATTCAACGGCTGAATCATGGAAAGCTCCCTGAATCTGACATACAGGCCATTTACGAAGACATTCTTCGCACTATTGCCGTGGAAAAGGCAATTGGGGTGGGATCTTGGAAGGATCTTCTTAAAAATGACAAAGTCCAGACTCAGAGGCGACTTCTCATTGCTTGCGCCATCCAGATATTCCAGCAACTGGGTGGAATCAACGCGATCATCTACTATTCCGGGACATTGTTTGAGAAATCAATTGGGTTCTCAGCGCATATGTCAAGCTTGATGTCAGGCTTCTTACAAACATGGTTCTTCATCGCTTCCTTCATTCCTTGGTTCCTAATCGATCGCATTGGCCGACGCCCATTGCTACTATCAATGATTTCAGTCATGGCTGCCGTCATGATTGTACAGTCCGCTCTAATCTACCAGGTTGAGAATGGAACGAGCATTGCGCATCAGAGTGGTATTGGAGCCGCGGCGATGCTTTTCATCTTCCAAGGAGCATTCACCATTGGGTTTCAAGCAACTGTTTGGGTGAGTCCTCTTTCCCCTTTTTTTTGGGTTCGCAGTGGCGGTGTGTTCTTGCGGCTAAGCCAAAGCCAACAAGGTCTATCCATCGGAAATCCTGCCTTTACGGCTACGGCAACGTGGCTCATCTATAAGTACGGCCGCGAATTGGATTTGCAACTACCTGATCGTACAGATTACGCCTCCAGCAATCAGCAATATCGGCTGGAAAACCTACATCATTTTCGCCATATTGAATACGCTCTGGCTGCCGATCATCTATCTGTTTTTCCCAGAGACCAAAGGTCAGATATTACTGCTTGGGTATCGATACAAATGCTAATTGAACCACAGGTCTTCAGCTTGAAGATGTCGATCGGCTGTTCGCCGGTGAGAACGAGGAGGTGACAAGTGAATTGTTCATTGCCAAGTGTAATGTGGAGCAAAGCGAAGGTGGAGGCGATAAGTTGGCTTAGCTCAAGGAGTCGGTGCAGGTATCTGATGGTCAAGCAGTCGGCGGCATAATTATGTCCAGGCTTCGCGTAAAGAGCTTAAAAATGGGTTAGTCAAAGTAATTTATAATTGCCATTTACTTCCTCTCTGTGGTGTACCAAGTAAAACCATGGCCTATGGCGTCTTGTACCTACCATATGTCGTAAGTACGGTATGCTCTTTACATCGCTATTTCTCTGTGCGTCGACTCGCAGATCGACCTTCATCTCCAGCTTCTCAATGAGCTTTGCCCGATATCTGACGACTTCAAAAGACGAGCAAAATGACAATTGGGGAAGAAACGAGGGGCAGAGGAGAGAATACCTCTCAGACATTCTTTTTTAACTTGATGTGAGTACTAGACGACTTGGTTTATTTGAACAATAATGCAGTTTCAAATGACTAAGTTAAGTTAGTTAACTACTACCATATGTGGTTAAGCTGCTGGGATACCTCCGCAAATCCTCCACATGTTCCACAGGTGCGTGTCTCAGGTGGGGAAGGACAGTATGTGACTAGCCCATATTTAGTTCTTGGCTACTTATACAAGTTACATTGCTCTTGTTCCCCGAATCAATTCCCCCGAGGGTTTCGACTCTGCTGAAGCATTCTATCATATCTGAACTGTTGATATCGCATCGCTACCGTCCTTTGAATGGTAACGTTCAATACTAGCTCTTGAGTTTTTCTATTCATAGACTAAACCTAGTACAGATGTAGATTGCGGAATTGGCGCCGATCTAAAGTATGTTAAGTTGTACTGACAGGGCGCTGTAGTTATTATCTAGGATCATAATGAGTAACTATGGGCTTTTATTATGTGAACTAGAGCGATGCACGTTACCCTCGTTAAACTGGTTCCTCCTTCCAAGACACCTCGTGCTAGCCCACCTGCGTGTTCTAACGCCTTCCATATTATTTAAGATTCACCCAACCCAACGAGAACCAGTAATGCAACATTCATCACGGTGAGGAGCAGCCATACGAGTACAGCAACCACTGAAACTACTAAGTGGTTTCGCATAGGAACTTGTTCCAACCAAGTCTCGCCAGTGTGCTCGTTATGCTGCTCCGTTCGAACAGTCATGTAGCGATTAAAACACGTGAAGTAGATGAGTGGAGCAGAGACAAAGGGCAGGATCACACTCAGAACAACCTGGCTTGCATTGAGTGTCTGATTCAAGCCATCTCTGCCAACGGCTCCAGCGATGATGATGCTAGGGACGATACTGACAGATCGGGTAATGAGCCGTCGGAGCCAGGGCCGAATGCTCCAGTTTAGCATTCCTTCGCTCACCATCTGGCCGGCCATTGTGCAGATAATCCCAGCAGAGATGCCTGACAGAAGTAAGGCCAAAGCAAAAATCAGGCCAGCAGCCGGTGCAATTGATTGGCTCAAAAGGCTATAGATACCAAAGATATCTGCATCGCTGCTGTTGGCAACGTCAGAGAGAGAAGCTCCAGCGACAATAAGAATCGAGCTGTTCACAAAGAGTGCAAAGGTGAACAACGTCAGGATCAACTCGATGATTGAATACTTCATGCAACCGCGGATAGCGTGAATCGTAGGGCGGTATTTCACATCACCACCATCGCTTCCCAGGCCCACTGTAGAATCCACATAGCCGGTGGCGACATCGAATTCTTTCAAACGAGACTGAACAACGCCGCTACCAAGGAATAGCGAGTGAGGCATAACCGTGGCTCCAAGAATTCCACAGCTTTGGTAGAGTCTGCAGACATCTCAAGTCATTAGGATTGAATCCAGCAAGAGCACTTAAAAGAGATGAAATTAACCTACCCTTGCCCTTGTACAACCGCGGGTGATGGTAAATAACCCCGGAAGATTTCCCCGATACTTTGGTGTTTAATAAGGGACAATTGAATACAAAATAGTATGACAACTCCCAGAACGAGGGCTATGATAAGGAGTTCGAACAAGCGTAGACCGAGCATCGACCCATTCGGTCGGTAAAAGATGAGTAAGAAAAGAACATCAACCAAGGTGATCGCACATCCGGCTACCAAAGGGATTTTCAGGAGCAAATTCAGGGCTATCGCGGATCCAATTACCTGGCGATGTAAGTACATCTATTATCAAAATTATGGCATTGAGAGAAGACTCCTACCTCGGCAATATCAGTCGCAATTATAGCCGCCTCAGCGAAAATATAGAGAATAATCACTAGCCACCGCGGGAGATGCTCGCGACAATTTTCTGCCAGGTTAAGGCCCGTCACTGTGCCCAGCTTGATGCACAGGGACTGCAAGAGGATTGCGAATAGGTTCGACAAGAGCACGACGAAGAGTAAGGAATACTTATATGATGCACCAGCGGCAACGTCTGTGGCATAGTTTCCAGGGTCAATATAGGCGACGGCGATAAGAAATCCAGGCCCAATGAAGCGAGCAAATTTGACCACTTCCCGGGCGCAGAAAAAAGTTGAAGATATCAGAATGGTTTGGAAAGGACGGCGTGGTGACCCGCTGGCCCTCAAGGGTAGTTCAACCCCTGAGGCCGCAGTGGCCACGACGCCAGTCTGGACCTTCTCCATATTGGGGTCTTGGAGCCCGGAAATGTCCGGTCGATGGTCGATGGATATGGCGTCTACTCCAGCTGCGCTGCTAGAGCCAGCCGCATGCCTGCGATGAGCCGTAGAGTTGGCGGTCCCCGTAAAGTCGTTCCGCGTGGTGGTATCTGGATCAAAATGCGGCGGGCTTTGATTCCAGGTGGGGTGATCGAGCGTATCGTCGGTGCGCGAGGGGCAATTCATGATGATTGTTACTATGATACAAATTCTATTCGGGATCAAGCTGTAAGGAGTTGGGTTGACATTCGGAATTTGTCTCTTGGGGCCCCGCGATTTAAGTACTTTACGGGACGCTAGGCTCATGTTGAACCCCCCAATCAACACATTGGGAATGTACTATGAAGACCAGTGGCCCGTGTCTCAGCCAACAAGGTACCCGCCTAGCACGACAATATTCTTAGCCCTTACCCGTGTTATTGTCTATCCGAGAACCCCACTGTGCAAAAACCGGAGCAGAATGCAGTGCACGTGTTTCTTCGAGATATTGTGGCATCTAACGAGTAGTCTTTGGCTGATTAGCAGGCTAAAGCCCAATTGAAAAGTTATCCGAAAGAAAAGAGTCCTCAGATCTGGAATTTTCAAATGGGCGGTATGATCTAATGACACGATTATTTTACGGTTATCTGGATAAGGTGATTACAGCGCATACTATGTATACTCTGTATCCACTTGACTATTCTCATTGGATAGCAGCGTTACTCGATATAGTTATGTAGTAGTTACAGAATAAGCATTTACTAAGATTCCTCCTTACTAAATTAGTGCGCACAATCCTGCACTGCGTTATGTAACTATGGCACACGGACGTCAGTTATTTCATCCTATTAGACACGCATGGATACAATACATTACGCGTTCCCACTCAATTTCTCTTAAAAATGCCATTTTCTATACACAAATATTAATAGAACATTTCCAATCTATATTTTTATTTAAAACACAATCCCCTATAAATTTTGACTGCAGTTTATCTGCTATCTGATTGCAGATCACAGACATGAAACTCAATTGCCTAGAAGCCTGCAACGGGTGTCTATCAAAACCAATAACACCACTTCCCCGTCCAAAAGGCATATTCTGCCCACTATTTGTCAGATCATATTCGTAGAGCTGGCCAAATTTCACATCAGAACAGAGGACCCCTGCCCCCAGGAATTGCCCAAAGTACGACGCTGTCCACGAACTTGTATCTTTGAACAAGAATATCATGGTTGTCCAAGACATTTTCCACGCATGATGTGAATTTGCTGCAGTCAAATACTGGACTACCACCAACTGTGGACTCTTTATAGCCAGATTAGACTACAACTCCGCTGAACGTAGTATCGAGTTGCACATCGAGAGTTTGTCCGGGGGAGCCTGTTTCAATCAGGGCAATCAGGCTGCTTGTGCCAATGTAGCAACATCATAAGGACTTCAGATCAGTATACCATCACTGCTAGTTGGAACGAGAATACCTGAACTGTACGGTAATCATACCGCGATGTCACAGACTGACCACTGTACAAGTGCTCTATGTCGATGGTAGTAATGAGGCCTAGCAGCACAAGCTAAAGAAACATAATTGATGCAAAAAAGACCAAGTAGAATGCAGTTGTAGAAAATGGTATATCAATCACTTATTCGTTATTGATAACGCTCACCCCGATAGGCTAGTTTGGATAAGCCTTACGGCAATCTTAGCTGCGCCTAAGACCCCGTTAGACCAACAGTGAGCATCGGGTTTATCGATTCGTTAACTGCCATGTAGAAGTAAAACTGTGGTTTTTATTAAAATGTAACTATGAGTGAGCAAAATATGAGTAGATTAAGTTAATCTGAGTGTATTTTGACGGCGTATGAGAGGTTATATAACAGTGTAGGATCCTAATATCCGCTAGTTAGCCATAGTAGCTTTAATGAGACTGGCTTTGTCATGGGCTTAGTTTTAGATTGTATATGGATTATATAATAAAATAGAAATCCAGCAGTTAACTAACTTAGAATCATTTCTTTGCTATAAGGTTCATACAGAAAATTTTGCCGCCTGCGTATTTTCTGGATTTTGGAAGCTTCGCGAGCTTGCTAATCCCATCAATACCTGCATTTTGTTCAATGAAGCCATATCGCTTCCCATAGGCCAGCATCCCAATGGCATCAAATGCATAGTATTGGAAAAGAGTCGGGAGGTCGATCCAGTCCGTATTTTGAGAGATATCCTCCAGTCTGTTGAAAAACAGCTCTGTTGTTTCGTCTAGATACGGTTCGTACCGGAGCACTGAGGTCATTGAGAACACCGAGTTGATAGCGCGGCTGTGGCTGGAATGAACAGCTTGATCTCTAGTCGAAAAACAAGCTCTCGCTGATAGTGCCGTCCTTGATAGGCGCGATCACCGAGTAAAATTCCGACTACCGTATTGTTGTTTCAGCATCTAGTACGTATCACCCAGATATCCATACCCCTCCGGATTCCATACCTTCTTGAACTTCTTTCCTGACCCGTAAATATCTTGTATAGCTTCTGGAGTCGAAAATGATAACATACGGGGTCCCAAACGCACCACTGGCCCATATTGTCGATGAAGGTCAACCAAGGGCATGCGGTGTCTATTGTAGATTGAATACACAAATCGCCATATATCTGAGAAATATGCAAGTAAAGGGCCTAGAAATTGGTTAAGATTGTCTTGATACCGCTGGTGAAGTAACCAGGTCACAGAGGCGAGAAGTAGTATTGCCAGCCATGGAATAGGCATTGATATCGTGAAGGGAAGTATAGGATTCATATCTATTTATTGTATCAAGATTTTCCAAGAGCGCAGCGGCGAGATACTCAAGTAACAAAGTTTACACTACGAAGGACAGGAATATATTTAACGTTGAACCCCAACCGTAAGGTATAGGTAGGTAATCAACCAGTTGACCCATCAGACAGAAGTCAACCAAGCCGGCTCCGAGGATTCGGACTATCCACCCCTTGTCCGAGATATGTGACGTCCACCTATTGTTATGTTGGTTGATTTGCTTTTTGGAGCAAAGTTTCAACGCATACCTAGTAGCGGTTGGCTGCTCCGTTCTAAGCACGAAGCAACTAACCCAATTTATGCGACTCTGCATGGAGGCTCCCTCAAAGAAGGGCATTTCTCATTACTTACCTAGGTAAGATAGTTTTCGTGGAACAGCAAGATTGGTCCAAGCATGTTGTATATAAGAAACAGATAGGACTTTCATTTTATAGTGATCGAGAGACTTCCAGCTCCTAATCTCTGATACACCCCCACGAATATATTTTCCATTGTGTTCCTGTTTTTATTATTCTCCCTTTTGCCTAACATTATCGCGAGTGATAACCACTTTTCTTGTTCATACAAGTAAGCAGTCAGTCAGCACGTATTCCTGCGCCGTTGTGCTCCAAGTTCACCAGCATCATTCTTAAATTCTACTCTGACGGGATGGAAATAGGTTGGATCTGATTCATTAGGTTTCGTATCTTTTGAATATACTTCCGAAATGTCTATAGTAGACTTGAAACTAGCTAGAGATTATTATATGTCCACGGGTGGAAGTCTGAAGGCCAGTCAATGTTGCGTTGTAAATCCCACGAATTGGGCCATGAGCCGAGACCATCGCCTGAGGCTACAACTGCTCCTTGAACCTGCTCCTCACCACCATCTGCTTCCATTGGGGTTCTTAGAAATGGCAAATTCCAGTCAAGTACTGCCGACAAACTATCCTCTGAGTGCAAGGCCACTCCGGACAGAGGCGAATCGGCCAGCTGATGATTCCTTCTCATTGGCGCTTGGGTCATCAACGTTTCTATCGGTTTCCGAGCATACCCTGCCGCGAATCCGCAGCTAGACTACTAAAGCGGTCGAAAGCGTGTTTAGTAGGGAGCCAATATATTTCCATCGTCGCCAAGTCTTCTAATTCACAGAGCTCAGCGAGTGCCACGGCAAGCGTATGCCATGGAACAAAGATGCCCTCAAACCAGCGCCAAGGATGTCCCCGGATATCATCATACAGCTCTTGCATTTTTTGCAATACTTCGACAGACAGCTTCAGGATACCAAGCCCGCGGATAGGTGAAGGAGTGATGAGTTTAGCATTGCGCTGCAGTGGCCGCAGGGCAATTAGCTGCAAGGAGGCGTAGACGCAATCTGCAACCCGTCTGGCATACCAGTGGAAGGGATCTGACTCGGGGTAACAGTTTGCGTAGGGGTTTGTAGCTTGTTTGTTTGAAATCAGCCACATACGCCTGGCGAGTCTCCATATGCATTGCTGGTGATTCTGCCGTATCGCCAACATTAAGTAACCTCACAATACATTGTGCCTTTAGGATCATCAATGCGAACGTTGTGTCAGTGAAATCTCCCGATTGCTGTACGAGACGTTGGAAGCCGGTGCTAATATCATTGTCGTTAATGTTGGTGGGAGGATGGGATTGCAACCAGCTTGCTAGAATCATCGGCTCAGACGCCCGATCCAGTGAAGCCTGAACATCAAGTAGACCAATGGCAATCAGACGTCGACGCATCTCCTGCTCGAAAGCACTCACTGCAAAGGTGGGGTGCGGAACGTGAAGCGACAAAGCCTGAGCAACACGAACAGCCATGCTTAGCATGGTCCAGCTTCGCCTCCTTTGATCATGAGATCGAGCGCAGAACTGCCATTGGCAATACGCCGTAGGGTTAGCGGCAGATTGGGCAACAACGTGATTCCTCTTCATGGATGCCTACCTAAGTAATCTAGGTGCTATTCGGCGAGAATACCAAAGCATGAGGAATAAGCTTGGAATCGGGCCTCTAGAAAGTACGGCATCCTGCGTTGGAGTTGAGTAGAGTACTGGGTCCGAAGAGAGCAATCACTATCTTGCATATCTTGAGAAGGTCGGCGAGGCTACACAAAATGCTGAGGGAAAGCTCCCTAACTTTATTGAATCCAGCGCCGCCTTCCTCATGTAGTTAGCTGTATTTTACTTACGTATAATAACAGAGTTAATAAGTGTAGATACAGTAAAATACGATCAACTTACGAGAAACTTACTAGTGCTATTTCCTTTGCTGATACTCTTTATAATGCGATATGATTGGCTATTACTGATAGATCACATGATCTTACTGGGAAAATCGCTTGTTCATGGCCCCACTTCATTTGCACCATGTCAGGCATCAGCCAAAGACTTGGAATAGAGCATCATCCAGACTATCTTCTGTAAATATCATCGCCTTGCGCCTGGTTCAGTAGAAGGACATCAACTCAAGCTCTATCGATACCCGCATTTATTGCCATACACACTTGAAGATGTCGCTGGTTTCGGGCCCGGGTAGGGGCGGCGGAGGAGCTGGCACTCAGGAAGAGCTATGTATAGACAAACATGTGGCCTATATCCAGAGTCTCAACAAAGTGCATTTCCCCTTCTCCATAACTTACCCATCGAGCAAGAGATGACTAAGAACGAACCCTTTTAGCGCAGTGATGAACTCGAGTATGCCTACACAGAACACCTTCGTATGAACGGTGTCTATTGGGGAGTGACTCCTCTGCATTTAATGAATCGTGCTGAGGCACTACCGAGAGATGAGACGATAGAATTTGTGCTTTCGTGTCAGCATGAAAATGGTGGCTTTGGAGCTGCGCCTCTGCATGATGCTCATATGTTGTACACTGTGTCTGCTATACAGATTTTAGCAACACTGGACGCCCTGGATGAGTTAGACAGATCAGGTCGTGGTGGGAGGCAAAGAGCTGCGTCGTGTATGCGTACCCCGTCTACTAACCCACGTTACAAAAATACTAACGCTACTAAAAATTATAGTCATAGCGTCTTTACAAGACCGGGAAACAGGAGTCTTCAGAGGCGATGAATGGGGCGAGTCAGACACTCGTTTTCTATACGGAGCTCTGAATGCTTTGTCTCTCCTAGGGGAGTTGAAAATGGTTGATGTCGACAAAGCTGTCTCCTACATTCAACAATGCGTGAATCTTGATGGAGCGTATGGTGTGCGACCAGGAGCCGAGTCTCATGCAGGCCAGGTGCTGACCTGTGTGGCTGCACTGGCTATTGCTGGTCGCTTGGATCTCATTGATAGAACCCGGCTTGGAACTTGGTTGAGCGAACGCCAACTCGAAGTAGGGGGGCTCAATGGACGACCTGAGAAGCTTGAGGATGTGTGCTATAGTTGGTGGGTAGCTGCTAGTCTTGCGATAATAGGGCGCCTGGAATGGATCGATAAACGGAAACTTCAGTCTTTTATATTGCGCTGTCAGGTAGGATACTGTCTTTAAGATCTTGATTAGGCTTTGACTGACTAAGATAGGATTATGATCATGGTGGACTGTCTGATAGACCGGGGAATGTCGTTGATGTATTCCATACTCATTTCGGCTTGGCTGGTCTAAGTCTTCTAGGCCATCCAGGTCTCAAAGAGATTGACCCTGTGTAGTAAGTGCAACCACTGCTTGAGGATCGTGTTTTAGCTAACGGCATGACCACAGTTGTATGCCTAAAGAGATAACAGTAAGACTGCTAGGAAAATAAATTACATTTGTTCTCTCTGTTTCATTCAGGTGAGTGTTGTTGTTGCCGTCGTCTAGGTATAATAAGTCAAGTTTCCCTACTCTCGCTATCTAATAACCCATTTTCGTCATGCAATGGACTTGGGATACAAAGCAAGAGAAAAACAACAGTCTGTGATATTGTCTTCAGGCTTGGATGTGCTATGTTGCAAGATAATCAAGCCTCTCGAGATCAAAACAGTACATGAATACTCATAGTATGTTAGGTAGATACCAAATCAAGTGACTTGAGGGTCGTGCCTGCCAGATGCGGCAACGGTTGCTGTTGCCCGTTTGTCCCTTCCCTCCTTTTCCACTCTCTCCCTCCCAAGACAACACCATCTCTTCTTCCTTCCACCAGTATAGGCCCTGATCTGATTGCTTCATCCCTTTCTTGAGTAAGAGCGAATTTTTGCTATAATCAAGCATCAGCTTGGTATATACTCCTATACCTGCCCGCTCCTCAGCTACCATGTGGTAGATTGAGCGAGTGGAAGACCAACTGCCTTCTCTGTTTGTTCTTGTTTCCATCTTGACTTGCTGTTCGTTTCTTTTTCTGTGAGCCTGGTGCACGCTTTCATTTATTACTTTTCAGACCTTATATCCACAATGGATGCAACTTCTCTCACCTGCAGCATCTGCAACAAGAAGCCTCAGTTCAGCGATGTCTCTCATCTCCTTACCCACATCTCCTCAAAGGCCCATCTAGCCAGCCACTTCAAGCTCCAGGTCCAAAGCAAACACAGTTCCCAGGCTTTGGAACATTTGACGCAATATGATCAGTGGTACAAGGAGCATGATATCGCGAGACTGCTATCCGACCGTATGGCCTCGTCTGCGAAGGTGAATCGGAGAAGACGAAGTAATCGATCGCTTGGAACTGAAGCTGGCAAGTTCTCCGGTCTTCTCATTCAATACCCTCCAATTCTTCAACGTGCTAACGGCCTAGCAGATGTTCCGTCTCAATCATCGTTCGGTCTCCCTGGAGACAATATCGACCCTCGCCTTTCCGACATACAACCCCTGACCGACGACTATTGCAAAACCAGAATTTCTTCTTTAGTCAATCCGTATGATCCCTACGAGATTTTTGGTCCCAAGGTTGAGCCAGAGTCACCGCAATTATCAGAAATCGACAGTATCCCATGGTTTGGCCATCATAGGGGCAACTACAGCGCCGCTGGCCACAAATACAATCCATTCGTTTCCACCGAGCTACCCCGAGCGCCAATTCTGAAATCGGAGAATCTTCCATTTTCTGGTTCCTATCTTGATCTTGCCGAGGAAAAGAAAGTCGACGAGGTGTCCAGACTGAAGGGTGTTCAGTGGCCGGGTATGGATTGTTTCGATGCTGCATCAGATGTTATGAAACGTCAAAGGAACCAGAAAAAAGACGCGAGTACTTTCAAAGCAATGGAGGAAGCTTCCTGTGCCAGTGAGCCGAGCGAACTGGTCTTTTCACCATCAGGGACATTGCGGAGAGAGCGTGAAATCACTGGTTTCGTTGAAGAGGATGATCTTTTGCCTGGAGAGTGGACTGTCCCAAAATACCGTCGTGATCGTCGCGATCGCCGTGGTCGCGGGGCCCAAGAGCCTTCTACACCTCGCCGCAGGCAAGGAAGCCAACGGGTTGCGCTGGCCGTGACGGATGTTAACCGATCTGTGTTGGGAAGTCGGGTAACGAAGAAAGAACATCAACCAAAGCGTCCAGTGTTAGGGGATCTAAAGCGTCGAGAGTCCTCAATCCGTACTACTTCCTCGAAGAGCGAAAACCACGGACTGTCTCACGGCCACTTTCATCGGGTCAAGGATGAGAATGAAGACTTGAAACTTTCCATGGGGACAACTGGTCGTCGCCACACCTCTCGATTGACCATCTTCAGAGATGATGACTCCGCCGAAGTAGAGAAGAAGCGCAATGCTCCTAGCCCAGAGATGGTTCCAAGTTCAGCCACTCGCAACGAGCAACGCAACACATTGTACCAACGAGCGAGTGAAGCTATCCATACTCTGTTGGACACGAACGATTCGTACAAGCTTCCAACACTGTCGAACGATTCTGGCCCGGTTCTTGAGCACAGTGGCTCCCACAACCGTACCAGCGCTCAACCAAACACGTCCAGAAATATTGACGGTATATATCTCATTGACACCTCTGGCTCAAACCATCGCGTTCCATACGATCCTCTTGTTGGAGGCAACGTACTTCACTATCGATGGGACTGGCATGGTTCGGAATTGGGACGAGGCTCGAATGATGCCGACGACCCCCTCCTCGGCGGCGATCTGTTCTACAACCGTGCGGTATCATCGGATACGACCATCTACCAGGATGAGCAGGAGACCAAAAGTTGCCTTTGGCTTGACGGTTACAGTCGATGAATGATAGCCATGCACCGAATGCTATCCTACAGATTGTATTACCCATGCGTATCTTTTTCTCTCGGCAGCCACCGTGCTCTCTGTTACACGCACCCATGCCTGACCAACACCATACCTTTCGATAGTCGATATTGATACCCAAACTCACTGGGATTGTGTTATACGTTTCGACATGATCACCAGCTTTTCATTGTTATGTATGCTTTCTGTGATCAACACATCAGACTGGACATGATGTTTTTCTTGGCCAAGAAGATCATCACTTATATAATATCTTTTATGACGCATGTTATGTATCTATTATCAAATTAGCCAGAACATTAATCAAGTCTGTAGTTTTTTCTAAAATTTGCTGATAATTGTACGACTGCTTATGTAAGTGGGCAATTAAACCGAGAAGGGACGGCGCGTCGCGCGTCAAGCTCTCCACTTTATCTCGACTAATCCAAGCTGACCTCAGGAGGCTTCAAACCTCAAGTTGTATCGACCAACCAGGCTTTTCGCGTATTGACTTATCTGGAAAGTTACCTTGATATGCCATTTTGTGTAAAATATCGAGCCTTTTACCTGCTGTCAGGGGCAAGTACCTCCATCACCAAACACCACCCTCCTTGCCACCATCAAATATAGCTAACACATTCTCTCAACAGATAGCAGCAACCCAAACATGCCCTCCCAATCATCGCCTCCATCCTCCTCTCCCGCACTGAAGCGCAAACAGCAGACGATTTCGAGCTTCTTCACAAAGAAACCATCCACAAAGGAGCAAGTAGGAGCAGAAGGACCTGCTTCGAGTCAAGTAACGACAAAAACCGAAGCCGAACAAGCCAAGACAATCCCCTCGGGAAAAGAGAATGCCGTCTTTGTCGGTGAAACATTTAGTCGTGTATCCGGAAAAGAAGGGGGAGATGAGGAGGAGGACGATCTCGTTCTGCCGCCGCCGAAACGAGTCAAGGTTGACATTGGAAAGGAGACTCAAGCGGCGGTTGATAATATCCTGAATTCATCGCAGCGCACGGATAAGTTCAAGTTCAATAGTTCGCAGCCAGTCACGGAGGATCAAAAGGATGGATTGGATGAACAAACGAAGAAAGAGAAGGAGAGACTACACCAAAAGTTCGTCAGGAGGCTAGGCGGACCGGACTGTCTTATCGGAATCAATAAAACTGCCTCGAATACAGAAGAGGGACCCGCAGAAGGCGCGGAAGATGCTGAAGAAGAGGAGGAGCCCACTCCTCCGCCACCCCCGAAGGGCAGACAGACGAAAAAGACCGGATCAAAACTCACGCCAATGGAGAAACAGGTCATTGACATCAAACGCAAACACATGGATACCTTACTCGTTGTGGAGGTGGGCTATAAATTTCGATTCTTTGGAGAAGATGCAAGGACTGCCGCGAAGGAACTCAGTATTGTTTGCATACCGGGTAAAATGCGGTTTGACGAACACCCCTCCGAAGCGCACCTCGATCGATTCGCGTCAGCGAGTATTCCTGTTCATCGTCTGCATGTTCATGTGAAACGGCTCGTGACTGCAGGCCACAAAGTTGGTGTTGTGCGGCAGTTGGAGACGGCGGCACTCAAGGCAGCGGGTGATAATCGAAACGCGCCGTTTGTGCGCAAGCTCACGAATGTGTATACGAAGGGGACGTATATTGATGACGCAGAAGGGTTGTCGGCGCCAGCGGCTGCGTCGGCGGGTACCACGCCGGCGACTGGGTATTTGTTGTGTATTACAGAGTCGAATACGAGTGGGAGTGATGAGAGGGTGCATGTCGGTATAGTTGCTGTTCAGCCGGCGACAGGAGATATCATCTACGATGAATTCGAAGATGGGTTTATGAGAGGGGAGATTGAGACGAGATTGCTTCATATCGCTCCCTGTGAGATTGTTATTGTCGGTGAGCTTACAAAGGCTACGGATAAGTTGGTAAAGCACCTTTCAGGCAGCAAAATGAACGTTTTTGGCGACAAAGTCCGCGTCGAGCGAGTGGCACGATCGAAAACAGCTGCGGTAGAAGGACACAGCCGTGTTTCAAGTTTCTATGCGGAAAAGCTCAAATCAACAAATGCTGGCGACGATGGTAAAGCTAGTGCTCTCTTGGAGAAGGTTCTACAATTGCCCGATCAAGTCACAATCTGTCTGTCGTCTATGATTGATCATTTGTCTGAATACGGACTCGAGCACGTATTTGATCTGACCAAGTATTTCCAATCGTTCTCAGCACGGTCTCATATGCTCTTGAATGGTAATACATTGACCAGCTTGGAAATTTATCAGAACCAGACGGATTATTCGAGCAAAGGTAGTTTGTTCTGGACCATGGATCGAACACGGACACGGTTTGGTCAGAGGCTGCTTCGCAAATGGGTGGGACGGCCATTGCTGGACAGAAGACAGCTAGAAGAGCGAGTTGGTGCAGTGGAAGAACTGTTAAATTCCGAGCAAAACATGCTCACCGAAAGACTGAAGGATTTGCTAGGCAGGGTCAGAAGCGATCTCGAGAGAAGCTTGATTCGCATTTATTACGGCAAATGTACTCGACCGGAGCTGCTCACGGTGCTTCAGACCTTGCAAATGATTGCAAACACGTTTGCGCATATAAAATCCCCTGAAGACACTGGTTTCAAATCGACCATGATCAGTGAAGCCATCGCCGCACTTCCTACAATCCAAGAGGATGTTGTCATGTTTCTCGACAAGATAAATATGCATGCAGCAAAGAATGACGATAAGTACGAATTCTTTCGCGAGTCTGAAGAGTCAGACGACATCACCGAACAAAAATTGGGTATAGCAGGCGTCGAGCATGAGCTAGAGGAACATCGCTCCGTTGCCGCTGAGGTTTTGGGGAAGAAAAGGGTCGACTATGTGACTTCAGCGGGTATCGAGTTTCTGATTGAAGTTGATAATAATTCATCACAATTCAAGCGTGTGCCTGCTTCATGGGCCAAGATTAGTGGAACGAAGAAGCTATCGCGCTTTCATACGCCGGATGTCATACAGCTCATGAGACAGCGAGATCAACATAAGGAAGCACTTGCGGCTGCCTGCGATAAAGCATACATGAGACTTCTAGCCGAGATATCTACTAGATATCAGTCATTTCGGGATTGCATTCAGTCTTTGGCATTGCTTGACTGCTTATTTAGCTTAGCAGCTATTGCCACACAACCGGGGTACACAAAACCTCAATACACCGACGAAACACGCATTGTAGTTGAACAAGGCCGCCATCCAATGGTAGAGCAACTTCTGCTCAATACCTACGTTCCGAACGACACAAACCTTGCCACGGACGAAACGCGCGCCCTTCTTGTTACTGGTCCCAACATGGGTGGAAAATCGAGTTATGTCCGGCAGGTCGCCCTGATAGCGATCATGGGTCAGATTGGATCCTATGTGCCCGCCAGATCGGCAACATTAGGCATGCTAGACGCCGTCTTCACCCGCATGGGCGCATTCGACAATATGCTGACGGGCGAATCAACATTCATGGTCGAATTATCCGAAACAGCAGACATCCTCAAACAAGCAACCCCTCGCTCACTAGTCATCCTCGACGAACTAGGCCGAGGGACATCAACCCACGACGGCGTCGCAATCGCACAAGCCGTGCTAGATTACATGGTTCGTTCCATCCGCAGCCTAACACTATTCATCACTCACTACCAAAATCTCTCCGTCATGGCCAAATCCTTTTCAAACAACGAACTCCGCAACGTCCACATGCGCTTCACCGAGTCCGGTGGTCTCGATAAAGAAGGCGAAGAAGAAATCACATTCCTGTACGAAGTAGGCGAGGGCGTCGCGCATCGCAGTTATGGCCTCAATGTCGCGCGGCTAGCGAATCTGCCGCATTCAGTGCTGGATTTGGCGAGGACGAAGAGTAGTCAGCTTGAAGAGAAGATCAAGCGTAGGCAGCTTGCTAATGTTGTCAAGTGTGTTGGGGGGATTTTGTCTGATGAAGCGAAGTTTGAGGATGCGGCGATTGACAAGCTTATTGGGTTCGCGGATCAGCTTTGATATGGGGATTGTCTAATAGTAATAATCAAAAGAGGGAATATAAAATTATTCGATACCTAGTACAACATAGACCATGTATGCTCCGGCGGCTCTCAAGGGTTGTCGATACGTGCGTGCTACTTCCTCTTCCGGATAATTAGCCATTCAAATACAGGACGCGAACTAAATTTACTATGTATAGTAATAAATCAAACCAATTTTTTCTGGACATTGTGCCATACGCTACGCCACCGAAATATACCTAGGTAATTCAAAGCCCATATCATTAGGCTCGACGACAAGGCTGAAACTCTAGCTGCATGCGCCTAGTCAAAATAGAACAAGATTAAGCGCCGCCATTTCATTGATCAGAAGTCAGCCTGATCGGTATCAACAATGTTTCCTATCCTTCTCTTCGGCGTTGATATGCTGCGAGAATCTCAAATTAAAACTGATTTACAACACCATGTCCTCGAACAAATCACCAATTGATCGGAAAGTCCTCGAGGAGCGTGGCATCATCGTTTCGGACAACGTGTACTCTCCCCGCAACAGCGAGACCAAGGTGCCTGAACATGTGGGAAATGTCATAGAAGCTCTCTTAGAACACGATGTTCAATTTCCTAATACCCTACGACTCTTTTTCGAGAGGGAGCGACTGCAATTTTCCGAGATTACGAACGCTGATGAGTATACTGTGCTTCCACCTACAACAGCATTTTATGCCGTTCCGCATGATCTCAAGAAGCCCATAATCAGCGAGATCAAGGCGATAGAGGATAAGTTTGAGCAAGTAGCAAATTTGGCACGTATAGCGAGAGAATATGATGCTTCGAACGTATCGACGCAGGCTTGGGAGCATTTTCTACAGTCTTATATCTTTCTGGGTCCTGAGGATTCGGGTATAGGGACTTCGGGCCATGGGTGGGTTGATTTCTAGGCTGATAGATGAGTACATTCGATTGTGTGACTAATGATACGTTCTTTCAGTAAACTATTTGACGCTTGGGCTTTGTATGTTGACATATGCATCGAATATCCTCAAAGGTTCAATACATTCACAGACTAATGTTTCTTCTCTTTTTCCCCAGAGAAAACAACATATATTGGAACGCCGTATCGAAGCTGAACCAAATATCCGAAAATCCTCCACAGCCGAGTCTCACCTATGGATTTCCCGTACATGTTCCAGATACTGGCAAGACACCCACTGGATTCAATCGCAATGAGCTGGTAACAAACTTCTCTCTCGACACCCTCGCCGATCTAGAATCTGCCGTCATCTTCTGTCCTACAACTCATCTATCAGCAACTGAAAGACGCATAACAGAAGGCCAAACCCCAGAACGAAAAGATTTGATATGTTTCCCTTGGGCATTTGTAGAACTCCGCTCTGCCACTGAGACGGCTGAGGGGTGTTACTGTCGAGCTGCGATTGGAGCAAACGCTGCGTTGGACATGCACAGACAATTACAACTTTGGGTAGCAGCAAAGGATATTCCGCCGGTTATCTTTTTCACTTGCTCTGGTCCTGAGATTCGGGTGTGGATTTCGTTTTTGGAGTTCAAAGGGTGGGAAACATCAACTGTGGGTTTTACTATTCGAAGATGATAGTTATGGGGTACTGACAAGTTTCAGACATGCATATGTATCTGGACAGGCACCCTCACGGCAACATGGTGCATAGTAGTCCTCCGCGAGATCATTCAGAACACGACGTTTTGGGCCTCGAGGGTACTCAAACCTCAAATCTCAGCGCGGATAAGTCAGATTCGGTCTAGAGTGTCTGCTTTCACAGCAAATCCTCATGGCGCAATACCGTTCAGAAAAGAGACAGCTGCAGACAAACCCCAGGCATTAGAGGACGCCAATGAATCTAAAAGTGAGAAGCCGAATCTGAGTGCAGATGGTGATTCATCTTCACAACAGAGGATGTTCATCTTTGGGTCGTCGTCCATTGCTCCAGTCGAGACTGAGAAGTCACACGATGAACACAATAAAATATTCAAAAACAAGAAGCCAGTTGAGAGTGTTCCGAGTGGCTCACTATTCTCAGAACAGAGTTTCAAGCCATTCGATGCTACAGTCAATACTGAGAAACCGCATGCAGAAAACACCAATACATCCAAGTCTGAGAAGCCTGTTTCGAGCGCCCAAACTGGTTTACTATTTTCAGAATCAGATTTCCAGTCGTTCGACGCTGAACTCAAGGCTGAAAAGCCAGCGTCAAATATTCAAAGTGGCTTCCTGTCTGCAGAACCGAAGTTTTCGATTATCCAGTCGTCCGACGCCACGGTAAAAACCAGGAAGGTGACATATGTCTGGCACAACGGAAAAATGATCCTGGTTCGATTACCCATCAATGATGAGAGGAAGCCGCGGAGAGTGACTGAAGCTGACTGGAATGCTAAATTCTATTCATGGCTTAGAGCTCGCCAGGCGGTTACTTCAGGACAGACGGCTTTGGTCGATAAGCAAAATGCTAGTGAAAGTGGTGAGGCTGTTGCCGAAATCTCAGGAGGTCTTCAAACCCTTCAAATTGGTCAACTTGACGAAGCTGAAGGAATCAAGGAAGGAAACGGCAAGCTAGGCGTTGGAAAGAGTACAGCGGATAGTGGCGAGGGCGAACTTGAGACGAAGAAGGGTCCTACCGTCGATGCTGAAAAGCAAGCTACTCAAGCTGGCCCATCTCATACACCAAAAGATAAAATTTTCGGGAAATATTTCATCTATAGAACGAAAGAATCGTTCCATGCCAGGACTTACGACGCAGCGATCTGGGACTCAGATGGCGAGAATGATCAGTCATATGTCTCATCAGTCTCAGGCAGTGAAGGAGACTCGGAAGGTTCTGATGTTGACATTGAAGACGATGACGCTGACGACGAAGGGAGCGAAAGTCCCTCTTCCAAAGACTACGACGACGCCTCTATAGAAGAGCTTCTGTCAGATTTGAAAATCGAAAATGAAAGCATCGACAGCTCAAGCGCTTCAGTCATAGGTCCTCCAGGCCAAGTCGGCAACTTGACTCTTGACGTTATAAACGATCTGTTATATACCGCTGTTAATGTTATTTCCGGCGACCGCTTTATGGCACTCCATCCAATCCAACTCGTGCTCCTGGATCTAAAAGGAGTCGATCTTCTAGATGCCACTTGGCGAGCTCTAGAAAACTGGGAGGGCAAATCTCTTAATCTGTATTCAGATCAAATGAGACACCTCCTTGCAACAGTCGAATATCTAAACGATTTCGTACAATCACAAGACGGAAATTCAATCAATCCTTTCAAACATCATCATCTCACGATGGCTTTGAGAAAAGATGATCTCGACAAAACGCTGCAGAAGATGCAAAAGAAGGGCGACTGGATGTTGCGGCAACTGCTACGTAGTTTACTAACAAGTTGGGATGGGGAGACGTGCATGGAAATACTCAGCAATGAGTTGCTTGAGATGACTCCTGATGTGTTTGATCAAATGTTAGATGAGGCTTTTGATGTCGTTTATTCTGATTACAACCTGTTGAATACCGTGCCATGAACCGGACCATTGAGGGAACGTTCAAAGTCGATCAGGTAGATCTATTGTAATATAATTTTTTAATCAACTTTGTATACTTGGTCGTTATCCTGAAGCCTCCTTGAGAGATCAATTCTAACGGAGCTAGCCTTATGTTATGCCATTCATTTGAAGACCTTGGGCAATCTAGCGGCCCTTCTAGATGCCGAGATAAATAGATACCTCCATTCCAAGCTTGATTCCATAGAACGCTCCTATATAACTTGTTTAACAGTGCCCACTGCAAAGTTCAATGCTGGGTACGATCAATTGATTGAAATTCATGGATTCCACCTGAGCAGTTGACGTAGCTCGTACACATGCTTCCATCCCGTCAACGTCCAAGGTTCGAACGATATATATTCCAAGAGGTGGAAGAACTGACATCAGAATTGATTTGGGGGGAAACGGCAACACCGCGGGAGCTGCCAATCTTGGAATATTTCCTGGGCGCATGAAGTATACCTACATGTATAGCCCCAGGTGCCTAATACCCGTAGGTAGTTTCCCAGAGAGTTTTGCAACAGAGCTATTATTTTGAAGTCGTAAATGGATGGACTAATGGAGGGGATAGCGATGTGAAAAGGGGTCAATCAACGCAAAGGGTTTTCATCCAAAATTTTGAAGATTCATCTGATTGAAAGCATGTTCGATTGCCAGGCTCATACCCTGGAGGGATTTCGCGCTGTGATACAGAGGACTACTACGTCGTGCCTAGGTATACTTAAAATGATTCCCTAGCGTCATCACTCTCTCGGTTAATGCCGGATTTCTCCCGGATTGCGGAGTATACCGGTAAACGCTAAACATCCCATCTTATTATTCCAGTTTCGCTTCAAATTTAGAGAATAGATGTAAGTTGTCTGTTGCCAGGGGGACTTCCCCTTGTTATTTTGTTGGAACAAACGGGCTAATACTATGCACATATAGCTTTTCTCTCGTGGAAGTAACCTTCGAACTCTGAGGTGGTCTCCCATGTACCGAAGTGGCCTCTGAAATACCCCAGATTTCAATGAAGCAAGTACAAACAAGGACAGAGAGTACTATATTAAGCAATTTGCTATTAAATTGAGTCAATACTCTCTCTAAAAATGGCCGAATCAACACCAAATTTGTACGCCGGAGAACAGCTGGACGAGGCAGCCGGCTTTCCAACCCTCTATAACTACCTTCCAGCAGGCCCCCAGAAACCCCTGGTTGTGTTCATACCCGGTGCTGAACACAACGCTCGTGTCGCCTATGGCGGACACGAGGGTTACCAACAGAAAGACTTTTTAGCGCACTGGCTCAACAGTCACGGTCATGGCCTACTAGCCATTTCATATCCTATTGAAAGCGAGCCTGAGATTATGCCAGCTACCGCACCACATTTCCGCATCCGGGACTGGGGAAAGCAAGCTGCAGAAGTTACGCACAGGATAATTGAAAAGCATGGCCTGTCGAAGCAGGTTGTACTCGTAGCATGGAGTATGGGTGGCAGGATTGTGATTCCGTATTGCGCCCATGCGCATTCTTTGGGCATTGAAGTCGCCTTATTCGTATCCTTTGCAGCTACTCCTGGCATCCATGGTGCGAAAGCACCACCGCCAGGAGCATCTAGTACAGCGGCTGGATATGCAACCGCGAAAGGTTTTTACAAGATGTTCGCCAGACAAGTACAAGATCAAAACGAGCAATGGAACAACGGAAGAATCATCGTCCCCGAAGAAATTTACCTCCGAGAATACACTGGATACACCCCCGTGAGTCTACGAGGATGGAACTACCGCTACGACACCGAAAGCCGGCACTTCGTCGAAGATTGTTGGACATCAACCGAAGATGCAATCGTACATGAGGCTGAGCATTGTCCCATGATCGCTACAGCGGGAGGCACCAGTCCGCTAGATGCCCGTCACGTTATTACTGACCAGGCAACGTGGAGTTTCGTGCTTACGCGCAAATTGATGCATGATATTGAGAGTCATGATGTGGCTAAAATTGTCGAGAAGGGAAATTGGAATAAGTTGATCGAGATGGTGCATTCGTTGCCGAGTCAGATCTCGTATTCGATTCCGGGGAATCATTTCTTTTTCATGGGCGAGCCTGGGGCACGGAAATCTGCGGAGGTTATAGTGGACCATTTGGAGAAGGTTAATAAGTTCAAACGGGAGTTTGAGGCTTTGCTCAGCTGATAATTAGATTCACTTCGAGATAGTAGATCTTATGCATCTGTCTTTGCGTGAACCATATTCTGTGGGTTTGGATCAGACTGTGTTTAAATCTCCAGTATAGAACGGAAGATACATCGGCATAGATAAATCGAGGTTGCTTTGAAACACCGCATCAATATTTTCAAGCCCAAAGTTAGGATCAAACATATCAAACACATCAATGTCAGAAACACTGAATTCGTTGACAGTAGAAGACAAGCCGGAGTTTGTGGTCCCTATGTTCGTAGCATTTTCGAATACATTGGAAGGGATTGGTCGATCATTAGACTCCGTCCGAAGTTGAGTGTCATGAGATCGTGTATCGGCGTTCTTTTCACGAAGCACATTCTCAGATACTCGGTCCAATTCTGCTACCGTCGCTTTACCCATGCTAGCCATAGCAGAAGCAACATAGAAATGAGTACCCAGTCTTTCCAGCAAGCTGCAAGTAGATTGTAGCTCTTCCCGTGCGCGTGACCGATAGATTCCGACTTTGGTATAACGCATTTGGTTGTAAGATATGCTCAGTGATAGCGAGACCGCATATGGAATAAATGGGAGGAATATGAGTAGGTGGTTCTGATTCTGAATATCCTGTTCAAGGATGGAATTGATTTTGGAGGCGGCATAGATTTGTCGTACGTGATTGTTTGAGGGTTTGTCTGTACTTCGGCAGGAAAGGATGGCAACTGCGTAGTACAAAATTTCAATCGTACCTGTATGCTGTTAGTGTGGTCCGTCACAGTTTGGATTATCTGCTCTTACTAAGTAGTTTGGCATTCAGATTGTTACATTGAGCGGAAACCACCATATCGTCAAACTGTGGATAGTTCGACTCAATCGTTGTACCTTTCGACGTCGAATGCGGACGATATAAATCAATGACTTGATCCAGCTGAGAAATAACTGTTAGAAGCAACCTGAAAGCAGGTATCTGAACCTTAAAGCATTTATCTAGATCCATCCCAATATCTCTCTCATGCATAAGGACTGGCCGCCCATGGATTGCTGCATTGAGTCGGTCCAAAGCCCAGACACAGCAGAGACATGTCACTTCATATTCCTCTTCATGAGCAGCCCCTCTTTGAATATGAAGACCAAGTGTATGAACAAGCTGGATCATCTTAGCGCAGAGCTGAGATGCAGTTTCGGGCCCTTCTGGGCCTTCTGTGAACAGGCACAGGGCGCCCAGCGCCTGAATCAGCACCATTCTGTTGGTTACTGCGCCGAGTTCAATAGCACAGCGCATGGCGCAGAAGATGCGTCTTCCAAATATTCGAGGTGGCAGTGTCTCGGTCTCGTCCGACAAGTACAGTAACGATTTACACTGCGGGTTCATCGAGGCAAGTAGACACATTGCCTGGGAAAGTAAGATCTTGGAGTCGCGGTCAATGTTCGTTTCAAAAGATTTGATGTCAATGAGCGGCAATAGAGGGTGCATCTCCTCCATATAGAACGAGAGTAGCTGGGGAAGGTACGGCGTTGGTGGTAGGACATTTAAACATTCCGTCTCCAGCAGTGACGACAGCAATTTCTGAGTTGCTGGGCTCGGATCAAAGAATATGCTGTTCTGCATGGTTGTGCGATTCTTTGATTCGCGTCCGCTAGACGCAAGATTATCGACAAGCCATGTTCCTACACTGTCTTGACTAGATTGTCCTCTTGTAGTCCCTTCAGGGCTCGTGACAGAGCGGAAGACACTTTCTGGATTCAGGTCGCCAATGAACCGTCTCGAAGAGCCTAAATTCGAGTCGATATAGCATTCCTGGTTGCTGTATTGTGCTGCCTCAAGCAGTTCGCCGATTGAATGTCTTGAACGTGGAACAGGAATGGCATTGGCATTTTCTGGGGCAACAGAGTCTGCCATTGAGCCATTACCGTGGCCAAGCCCATCTTCCGTGTATTTCTGCTGTGCATGGAAAACTATATCCGGATGACCAGGAATTTCTGCAATTTCAATCGCACGAGAATCAAGGCTCAGCGTGTGATTGCAGCGTCTTTTACCCCTTCGGCACGCTTCGCAGGCGCGCCGGGCAGGCTTGCGTTTGCGGGAGATGGTCTCCGCATTGTGAGATATGAATTTCATCGGTGTACGCTCGTGCCATACAACTTCTTATACCGATACAAGAAGATCCCAGTGGCCTCTGCTGACTTGGTTGATGATGGAATGTTGCGGTTTGGTATGCGGAGTTGACGTAATAGGAAAATTTCCGCCCCACTGCGCTTGCACGACGCCTGAATTTCGAGGCCGACACGGATGTCTATTTAAGGTAAATGTGTGGGACCCACTTGCGGAACGTCCCGCCGCAGTCTTATCTTGGTCATATAAATCTAGATTCATTCATCCTGAAATTCACTTCACAACTTCGTCTATGTTCTATGTTCGATCTAAAAGAGAAGGTTTATTTAGGAAGCTCGGTAAGAAGACTCATTCTTGGTCGTCGGTAGTTGCTCCTTTTTCCGGGTTTGAAATTGACGTAACTTCGCAGCCATCCAATGTATTTGACCTTGATCGAAAAAGAAATAGTCAGTAGTTGTTGAAAACTAGAATTCTCGAGGAGGAGTATATCGAGAAATGATATAGTATACCTTCGACCCATTCAAGATATTGGGATGGAGCTCGAGACAATCGAATGATCACGGCAATGGGCAAGTCTCCAGTCAAGATGAGAGCACAGATGTATACAGGGATACATACTACTGCGAGCGTAATTCCTAGAGTTTGCAGGTTTGCAGAGCTTGGCATTACAGACATTGAAAAGATTGACTGTCATTTAACATCATGGTTAGTAAATAGATGAATAGATCTTAACACTGAGAGTGGATTAAGCGTACCGTCACTAGCATTATTGGTAGGAAAGCGGTTGAAATCTATTGCAATCAGTCTCTCCGTTGATTCTGGCTCATGTTTATGGGGGAAAGGGTCACTCACTGATGTCAAGGTACGAACATATCGCCCCTGTATGACTGCCGTTCGGGCTTCTCGCGCCGACGATGCACTGAAAACCTATGGGATTGCAAAGAGTCTTTTGTTAGAATCCCAATAACAAGGAAAGACAAAATCCCGAGAATAAGTACTTCTTGTAACTGCATCCTAATTTCCTGCCTTCGCTTGTCATTCGAGCTGATCATCTCGCGAAGTTTGTCCATTTCCACTTCTATATCGCTTATAGTCTCAACCAGTGGTTCCGGCAAGGAACTCATGAGGTTCTCCGGTTCTGTATCTTGATTCTCAGCTTCATTATCCAGTTGTACCGGAATATCCTTGTATGCTTCCCATCTCTCCAAGAGGGCTTCCAAGCTTCCGTTCAAAATTTCAATGGTTTTCAAAGCCCAGAAGTAGTTTCGGGAGAGATTCAAGCTGGAGTCGCCAAAGAAATCATCCCGGATCGATTCGTCGAATATAATATTGTCCTATATAGACCGTTCAGAAGTGAAATAGGCGATTTTCAATCGCTTTGAAGAAAACACAAAAGTTCAGGCTACCTTTGGCTTTGTCAAATCCATGATTTGATCATATACGTGACGCATCTTCCTCCGGGAATCAGTTAACTCATCAAGGAAAGTTTTCAAGAACGCCTCGTATCCAGCGAAGCGGCCAGAGAATACAAGAGATAATTCCGTACGCTTGTCAAAGTATCTGCCGTTCGCAAGAACAAGAACGCGCCAAGAGCCTCCACTGTCGTCACTTCCACTTGCAAGATGACGATCAAATGCAAGTGCAACAATAGTATTGGAGCGACAGATAACGAGGTCATCGCTGGCTGGAAATTTGCCGTAGTCTTCTCCAAGGGTCAATGGAAACATTGACTCCTTTGAGGACTTCATGCAGTACAATTTGATGGACCACGACCAGACGATTTGTGAATCATGGACACCGAAATTGCAATGGGGGATGCTAAACTTTTGTTCCGGTCAGAAACTGAGCAATGTGAAAATATAAACAAAGCTCATACTCGCGGCAAATCTTTGGCAAGGAAATCTTCAAATATGTCCTGAATATTGAAATGACCTTCTAAGCAGTACGCAATAGTCAACACATCCTCCGGAGTCATAGAACGAATGGATCTATGTCTGATCAGAGATGCGAAAATAAAAAACGAGTTCTTGAGCAAACATACATCAGTTGTCCATATGCGTCGCCACCCCCTACTTTATTGGTTTTCTAAGATATCCCATTCCGTTAGTCGTCTCGTAGCATGGAGTTGAAGAAATAAAAGGGAGGAGCATACGGATAACGCATCCCATAGCTTCCGAGGAGTATTGCAGCTAGTATATCCTATCTCCATTCCTTGTATGTCCATATTGATGACCTCGTTCTCTGGGATTAAAAGGTTGTCGAGCGGCTCAACTCCGACCCCGTTCAGTAACCTCGCCATATGAGGGAAGTACCGATAGAATTTTAGTACTAAATCTCTTTGCTCACGCGAACGACCTTCCGCATCTGGATTGGGTGAGCTCATGATGATCAGCGAGCGACTTTTATGAACAACACTATATATGGAATCGACTTCGACGTATAGTCACTCGCAACATTTGGAACTTGACGTTTCCCAGTAAGTAACGCTTCAGTTTACCGAAGCTTTGAAGATAACATACGAACGTGTATAATTTTCCATCACAGGATGTGATGATAGAGTTATATTTGACAAAGAGCAATAATAGTCACTCGAGGCTGGATCTCGACTGGTGCTTAAGCGCCTAACGTGCAGCTAGCCAATCAACCAAAATCTGCCCACGCTTACAGGCAGAATCCATTCTCAATTCTGCCTAGCAGACAACTAGACTCCAATTTTGACTTAAAACCACGATAAAAAGGCATAACTGAGTCTGGCGCAGTGCCAACGTACCCCGCCATCTGGGCAGGCGGACAATCAAAGTAATACCTGACCGAATAGAGGACTATATGCAGTACTTGTCGAATATTTTAAAAGAAATTTATGTTGACTCGAACTTTCCATCGCTTAACGGCTATATTATTGCTCAAGTCTTTTGCTTTATCTGCATGTGCTCTTTCGGGTCTCTGCTTTCACTAAAGTGCGATTGTGTAGGTTTCTCACCCCACAGCTTCAACAATGGTGCCCTAGCAAAAACAGATATTAATAAATGTCCACATGAAATATGTTTTCTTCGATTGACTCTACTTGGAAAGAATACTTACGGGCACCTGCGACCTTCGCACAATGCAGAGATTTTATGTACTGTGGTTTTGTCGCATCCACAGTTTGTGGAACTTAGCTTTGGAATGCTGCGATGTCCACAATGATACTGCGTTACTATGTAACACATTTTCTAGCCAGAAAGTTGTTAGATAATAGGACATAAGGAAAACAAAAACATCAAAATGAGATTCAATTGAGCACCCGGGTCTAATACGTACAAGCTTCTCGAAATTTCAGACTGTTGGTTCGGAGAACGTCAAAAAGCGAAGGGACGGGCGGCACCGTTGCTTCAATGGAGATGCGTCGTTGAATCAATGTTATAGCTAGATGATGAGTCGGGTTAATGAAAAAAACCGGCACGGAGAGGCGATTTTCTTTATTGAAATGTTTTTGTAGCCTGATGGTTTCTAATTTATTATTGGCCTAGATGCAACGGGCCGTACTCGGGCCCTTGGCTGTTTTCTTTTCTTGCTCTCGTCTCGTGTCGAATCAATTTCACGCGGGATAATTTGAAATTTTCTGACTTATACAGAACTGGTACTTGTTTTATTGCTTTATTTTCAACAAAGCTATCTCCTGCCTTGCAAATGTATGAAAAGCACTCCACACAACACCTGTATTTGCCCTCTAGCCCTAATCCTAAAACACTAATTACCTGACCAGTACCGTTTACATGGAGGCGACAACTGAGCTAGTGAAATTGACATTCAGTCATTCTCGGCAATTTGTATGATCATTCAAGTGTCAGATAGTACATCTGTTCACCTAGTCTTTGACATATCTAATATCCGAGCCCTAATCGTTCTGTTGTGTTGCCTCCGCGATTGGTTAACTATCTCGGGCACGATATCTAACTAACGGTACAGACAGTGCCACGAGGAGTAACCCTAAGTATACCTAGTAACTCAGTCTTCTAGTCTGAGCGATGAAATCATGAACCAGGTCGCGGAAAGATGCCAGAAAAGATCAAAAAGGGGCAGACTATATTTTAGAATGATATTAGCAGTCGTTGGTGTCTATGAATTTAGGTCGCCATCTATTCAGCTTGTAAACATAGCATAGTTGTACCTCAACATTGAACTATTATAAATAATGAACGCCCATTGACTCATCACGACTTAATGAAATGATACCTGGAGGCTTCCAAGACTTTTCCAAGACGTTTAAACGGCATCTTTTTCTTCAGCTGGCTATATCGTACTTAGACACCAGACCGCTATGCCATCCATCAAAGTTTCCACATGGCGCCCAGCTGTACTCCGATTAGTCATGGCATACATTCACCAGAAGAGTTTTACAAGTCCGATTTCTGTGCATATGCGTAACTGCACAGTCATACAAATCAGATCCTGTCTCCCGGCACGTTCCTCAATCTACTATCTTGACAAGCCGAAATTAATCGCAACCGATCAATCCGAAAGGGGGGTTGTTCATCATGCTCCTTGAAAAATAGTTCTTCACGACGTCCCACTGAGCACGAAATGGTTCACGGGCTATGCCGTAGTGGACCACCCAAACCCCCTCACAAGAGCGCCCCAGAAGGCTAGAAATACCCACTTAGCGGCCCCTCTAGCTGATCTCGGACTCGTCACATCTTAGCATCTTTAGCAGCCTTTAGCAGCCCTTTTAGACGCATCTTTCAGCTGAATTGCACCGAGCCACGGGCTACCCACGCATTGACGCATCTGCACACTGAGCCAATCACTTCGTTGGGAATTCTCATCAGCGATTGCCGATCAGCTGATATTGCAACCTTCGACTCTCTCAGGAAGAAGAAAAGATCTAAAAATTGACGATCGTATCAATGAACGCATGGAGTATTCTCCGCAGCAGGGCGAGGGACGCACGGATGAAGATGGTTTGTGCGTGGGTTAGTACGATGTTACGTACATACGATGGATAGTTTCATTGGGGTTTAAATAAGCCTGGCGTCCTCTGCTCCTGGGATTTTAATTTATTCTCATCTGTATTTACATGCCATTCCTGGTGTTGGATATAGAAACACCTACGCCCAAAAAATCAAGACTGGATAGCTATAATCAATCAGAGCGAGACATAATCATGGGCAGCATATCCGAACCAAAAGTATCCCTAAACAAACGCCTAATTGTCTGCTGCGATGGTATTCTCCCCTTCCCTCCCCTTCCCAACCCTAACATCTCTACTTCCGGACTAACGATTTGGATTGGTAGGAACATGGGAAGACGGCAATAGCGAAGAAATCAACAATCCGCTCAGCAACATAACCCGTATCGCGCGAGCCATCAAACCACATGCCGAAGTTAATATCAACGGTGTGCGGACACTGATCCCGCAAATCACGTATTACCAAAAGGGTGTTGGAACGGGAGTTTTGGATCAGTATCTCGGCGGTATGTCCTTTTAACCCTTATCCCTCCCAAGGCTTCATAGATATGTATTGATGAGGAGATAGGAATGACCGGCGTCGGTCTAAGCGCCAACGTCCGCGCGGCCTACGCCTTTTTGGCAGAGAACTACGAACCAGGCGACGAACTCTTCTTTTTCGGGTTTTCGCGCGGCGCATACACCGCTCGCGCCGTGGCCGGTCTCGTCGCCGACATGGGCCTTTTGACGCCTCGCGGAATGGACAATTTCCCCATCATCTACAACGATTACTACAAACGGAAAAAACTTACGTATGACGACGACGCTCGTCGTCAACTCGGATTTCGCGATCACCTGCCTCGATTCACAATCCGTCTGATAGGGGTATTTGATACAGTGGGCTTCCACGATTTCAAGTTTACGTCCAAGATATTTGGGGAGAAATTTGAGTTACCAAATACCATTTTATCGCCGGATGTGAGGTATGCGTTTCATGCGTTGTCGTTGGACGAGAAGCGGAAAGCGTTTACGCCGACGTTGTGGCATACGCCCACTAAAGTGGAGGATCAAGAACTTCTACAGGTATGGTTCTCCGGTGCGCATGCGGATGTTGGTGGTGGAGAGGAAGACCCCAGGTTATCGGATATAAGCCTTGCGTGGATGATTTCGCATGCGAGTAAGGATAAGCAACTGGAGTTTGATTTGGAGTATTTGTTTCATAAGCCGGCAAGGGAGTTGCAGGAAGCGGCGATTATGCCCTGGGCGACGAGCCTAGGGCAAGAGGAAGTGTACTCGTTTGCGCAGTATATGGAGGTTTTCCTGTTTGGGAAGTGTAATCGTACGCCCTTGGAGTACGTGGATGGCAATGATCGTGTTGGATACACGAATGAATGGATTCATGAATCCGTCAAGGATCGACGATTTAACAAATTCCTCGAAAAGGAGACGACGATGGGCCAAACAACGGCTGGAAAGATCTGGCCCAGTAAAGTTGTTGTGCGCAGGGTGGAAGGGAAAGACGGCAGCAAACAGTGGTTATTGAGGAATGGGCAGACCATCAAAGAAGTGGAGGCGACGGGGACGGAGTTGTTTCTCAAGGGAAGGATTAGGAAGGTTAGGGCTATTCAGATTGATCCTGCTTGATCCTTTACCTTCCCTCGGCGTCTTGAAGTTGTTGTTTTCTTTGGGTAAAAGTCCAGCAAGCGTTCATATTTTGTCATATGTCAAATCTATCGTAATAATCGTCATATCTACATTTCTTATATACAGGGTATTCATCTATGTACCTCCACCACGGCATCACATCATCTTCATCACTTTTCGTGATTGACACCAACACCGGCCTCCCTCCCTCTTACTAACGCTAACAAACATTGTCCAACACCCTCCAAATCGCCTAACAGTCCCACATGTCCGCGCTCACTCCGCACAAGACCGTGTTTGATAACTCTATACCCATGCGGCAACATAGCCGCCGACGCCAAACAGACGCCATCGCCAGCCGCAAAGGCGAGATCATCGTATGCATCCGTTCGCTTGATATCGTCGCGTGACGCAACTCGTGCACCGTATACCGTCGGCAAAGCCTTGGAATACATAACCGCAAACGGAGGATATCGATTCGCTTTTTGATGTGCTTCATTAAACGCGAGTTCCTGTCGGAATTGTTTCACTTCCTTGAGCGTGCGCTCCAGGTAAGCGAGCGCTGCCTCCCGCGGAATTGTGCTCGTAGCTGCCGCCACGTTTCCGGCTCCAGTGTTCATATTCGAGGGGATACTGCTGCTGCTGGTCGTTGCTTGGTTTGTGTTTATCTCTGGTGGCGTTTTGGCTGTGTTGGGTCCTAGGATTCCGCCGGCTGTTCCGCCCGCAATCGCTGCTGCGCCGCCCTGGGATCTGGATCCTACTGGGATTTCTTCGTTTTCGCTTCCGCCGGGTGCGTTCTCTCGCTGATCCTTTTCGCGGGATGCGCGTGGTGTTTGGCCATAGGATGAGACGGAGTTTGACTTGCTGAGTTTCATGGAAAGCCTCTTCTTGCCTAAGCCGATTCTTGGAAGCGTGCTGAGTGAACTAGGTAGATTATCCATGATTCCCTTTCTATTGTTCGTTTCGTTACCGGATGGTGGCAACGGTGCAGTAATACAAGGCGACAAGGCATGTTTATCCCATGAATTCACATCAAAAAAGTCCACCAGATAGTCCTCTTTGGTATCCTTGTTGATAAAACATCGTCCATCATCAGGGAGCAACACATAACTCGTGCGAATCGTAAAATTGACTTGCGCTGTGAGAACCTTGGAACTGAGCAGCACCTCGTCGCCGTTTCGTAGTGGTCCGAGAATATTCACGCAATGCTGCGGTGTGCCCGCATACAGCACCCCAGCGAACAGTTCAGGCCGTTGGTTAACGGCATGTCTGGTAATCAACCCCCCAAGACTGTGGGCAATCACATATGCGCCTCTTTTTTCTGGCGGGACTCCAGGCGCATTACACGGCAAACCCTCCAGAAACTTTATCAATCGTTTTGACAGCAGATGCGGACTCAGTCTCCAATCATAACCATAATCCCAGACACGGATATCGCCATTCCGGGACTTTTCATGTTTACTCAGTCGTTGCAATAACCGTCGACAAATGTCCACAGGACCGATATGCGACAAAACTTCTCTCGCAATAATGGTCTCTTCCATTCGTTCTTCGTCTTCAGGAGTCAATCCAACCTCGAGATCGACTTTGCGAATATTCAGGCCCACTTTCATAGGCACCCAGAGTTGTCGATGGGGTGGTTTCGCGGAGCGAAGGATCGATCCTCGATAACCGCCCATGACCACGACATCGCCGTTGATATGAGAGGCCGCTTGATCGAGGAAGGGGTAAATTGTATTGGGCCTAATGTTCGGTTTGCTGCCGTTAAAACTCGTTTCGCTGCCCTTGACTTCTGCGGCGCTATTGATTCTAGCATCTCCCGCTGGCACGCCATCTTTTCGCTGGTAGTCTCCTAAGAAACGGCCCGGATACCACTCGTGTCTGAAATCTGGAAGATTGAAACTCGGCATGCTGAAGATTCTACTGCTTGAGTCTTGTAGACTGTCCTTGATCGCTTTGTAGCGGCTGTTTACCTGTGAATGGACGTTCTCGTAATGCGGTCGATGTTCCAGCGTGGAAACTCGGGAAAGGCTCCTAACGTATAAACTTTCGTCCGACAAGGAGTGTCGCACACTCAATGGAGGGCGTTTCTTCGCGATTGGATATTGCTGATACGAATGTGTTCTAGTATTCTGCAATGCGCCCAATGCCGCTAGCCCGTCGTCATTTGAGTGTATCGTACTCGAGGATGTCGAAGCTGCATTTGCCTGTGTATCTGCACTATCATCTCTCTGTCCACGCGAACTTCCCTGCGGCGTACTCGACGACCTCGACCGGAGCGTCGAATGAGTCGAATTAAACTTTGTAGACGACGAGCTCTGCCGACTCGGCGTCAAACTGAAGTCTGGTAACAACTTCTTCAGATTTATTCCATATCCCGAATCACCAGATGACGCGCGCCTCCTCCCGGAAAAACTCGACATGAGCATTGACCTCGTAAAGGAGTGTCGATTGCTTTTCGGCGCATTCTTTTCGAGTTTCCTCCTCTCGTCACCAGCTTGCACTACTGGTTCGTCAATCGACTCCGGCTCCTCAAATAGTTGCACCTGATCCTGCGTCCCCGAGATCTCGTCCGGTATAACATCAAAATATCCCCCCGACCTCTCAATCGCGCGTGTCTTCTCTTCAGCGGGCGTCTGGCGCGCTTTCATCCGGCTCTGGACTTGGCTTATACTAACTCCCAGCACATCATTGACCTGATCCTCGTCCGCTTCATTCTCGACTTCGTTATCAATCTCGTCGCCGCTGCTTATTATTCCCTCGCTATTAAAGTCTGACAACCTTTCGGGTTGCTGCTGCTCCTCGCCGCTTTCGGGCGGTGTGATGTCCATGTCTGACTGGGTAGTCATTTTGTTTAACTGCGACGGTGGAAGGGGAGTTTGTTCAATGGGCTGTTTTTCACGAAATATCGTTGTTGGTGTAGTTTGGGTTGCCATGGTTATTGACCCCGCCAATTGCGACTGTGACTGCGACTGCGTATATCCAATGGAAGCAGAACGTGAATATCGGAATACAAGATAGCCATATAGACGATGCGATTTGAGATGGAGAATTGCAACGATGCGACAATAATGGTGAAAAGTATACAGAAATGCAAAAATACTTGTCAATGTACAAATAGCTGTAAGTGTATAGAAGGGAAAAGAATGACAGAAAAAAAAGCTGACCTCGGCGCAATTGGACCGGACGCCTTAACAGGAAGCACAGCCTGGATAGCGGATCCCCGCCATTCCGCGCTGAGCCGGGCAAGATTCAAACTCAATCGATCGTATCGTATTCGTTCCTCGTATACGCAGTGTACAGTAAGCGGTAGGATGTACACAGCTGATGTGAGATATGGGAATAAAGATGATATCCGGATTACGAAAGATCAACACCCGACTATGTACAAGACTAGTTAGTTGTCAGTACTGGCAAGAGGCTGAAAAGCTTAGTTGGGCGACTGGTTCCTGATCTTGGCGAGATGACGACAGGATGGATTGACTTCCTTGTCTAGATGGATTCTCTGTTTGATGTTTGATGTAGAGATCAGTGCGATATATCGAGTTGAGTTGACAAGAAGAGAGAGAAAGGCAGAGAGGATAGTGAATGATGGTGATGACGTCATGCGTGGAAAGCTTTACCTTGCTGGAAGGTTGCCGAATTAGGAAGGTGATTTGTTTGGCATCGAATAGTTGAAGTGTTTGTTCCCTACTATTCTAGAGAGAGATGGTTGATGGTAGAGAATGTTCGATGTTGTTGTATTAGACAATGACAAAGAACAATAGCCTGCAGAACAATGGCGAGGGCTCCTTCCGTATCGACGCCCGGGCAACCTCCTTCCCTCGGCGCCTCTGCAAGAGGTCGGTCTTCCTCTTCATCTCCTCTTCTCTCTTCTTTCTCTCTTGACCCGATCTCAACTCTCATCAGCTTCGACATCGTTCCGTAACGCAAGACAGTCTCTCCTTCAACACTAAAATCTGAATCTCAGTCCCCCACAAAACCACAATCATGTCAGCCCAGGCTCAGGTATATGCCCCCGAACACCCTTCACAAGAAAACCAAGCTAACAACATCAAAACAGCCATCCGCGCTCAAACGCAAAGCCTCCACCGACCTCCCACCAGCCCTCGCCCACCCCATCGAAGACAACGCTGCCCAAGCCTCAACAAACCATGCGCAGAAACACGCCTCCATCAAAGAAATATCCAGTCTGTACGACCAAACCTACCTCGACACAATCACCGAAATCAAGCGTCTCTTGCAATACTACGCATTCGTGCTGGCCGCGAACGCGAATCCAGATCTAAATCCAGACGTAGCCTTTGCTGCCAACGTGGACGCAAATATTGATACGAATGAAATGACAGTGACGGTGGAAGACGCGAAAACAGAACTCAAAGCGATACTGTATGATCTTGCATCGAAGCCGGAGGTGGTGGGCATGGAGGATGTGAGGAAGGTGTTGATGGATTGTGGGATTGTGGTTGATGTGCGCGAGGGACAGGATGGGAAGAAGGAAGTTGATGTGAGATTGCTTTGATCTCCCAGCGTTGGATTTTACGGGGGTGTTGCGTGTGGCTAGGCTGAAACACCAATTTCTTATCTCTATTATCGGCGTCAGGTTGTCAAATCCCAGTTTCATTCATTCTGATTTACATGAATAATCAACCATAACTCCGTAAAAACACAGCTAAACGCAGCACACTATATTCAATCTTAACACATAGACAGTTTTAAGTCCTGTTTTGGGTATTAAATCCCTCCCTCTGCTTCGTCGAAGGCGCAAACTGTCCCGACCTAGCCTCGTATTCACCTTCACGACCAATAGCCTCGTTCTTCGCTACGCCTTCCGGCTCATTGAATGCACGATCAACGGCGGCATTGACTGTTCCTCGGATCGATTCGCCGGCGCCCTATTCTTATTAGCTTGCGTCTGATATAAAGGGGGTTTGGAAAAGAGGCTTACGTGAATACCAGCAACGACACCTTTGATTCCTCCTGCAACACCTTTGCTTCCCGACGCACTGGCACCAGCATCAGCACCAGCACCAGTGTCAGTAGTCCGCGTCCCCGCAGTCGTAGCCGCTGTGGGCACAGTCGCCGGCTGCGTAGCTGCTTGCTGCTGCTCTCGATGTGTAGGGGTATATCCCGTCCCCGTAGCAGGATTGTAACTTCCCTGCTCACGACCGTATCCCGTGGGCGTCGAGACCGGTGACGGTACAGCAGGTGCACCTGTTGACGAACCGCCGACTACGCCACCGCTGGTGCTGGGTTTGGTAGATGAGGTTGGTTTGAATGTAGATGAGTATGTGTGGCCGGGGCTACTGCCGGTTGTAGGGTAGTCGGAGGTAGTAGTAGGGGTAGTATCGAAGTTTGTGCTGTTATTTCCCTGATTAACAGGCTCTTTTCTGGGTCCGGTGCCATCCCGATTCGTGGTTTTGGTGGTCATTTCTCCCGTCTTACTGTTTACGCGGGGATCGAATCTATTCTTGATATCGGACTCGTGTGGTCCCAAGGTGTTGTTTGCCTGAGGGTTCGCTGCGTGTGAAGTTGCGCCTGGATGCGAGTTTGAGGTTGTCGTTGTACCCGGAGCGTATTGGGCGCGATTGTTCAAGTCGCTGTCCACCCTGGGGTCGAGTTTATTGGCGAGATCGGATTGATGCGGTCCTGCGGTGTTGTTGGCAGGACCTGTTTCGTATGAAGACAAATTTGGGACGGATTCTTGGGCTTGATGAGATTGCTGAGGTTGTTGTTGGGGTTGAAAGTCGTTGGTTGCGCTGCGGTTATAGTTTGTGGATGAGGATGCCATGATGTGGGTATGATGTATATGTCAACTGAGGGAATATGGTCGCGATGTTTTTGAATGGTCGTGGATAATTGTCTGTCAAATGGAGAAGACTGACGAAATGAGGATTTTCAGACTGTATATATACCATGTTATTTTCTATCATCTCGACTGTCTAGCTAGTCGACATCATCGATCGACTTTTGACGTCACTGAGATGACGTTGCTGCTGTCGTCTTCTTTTGGGCGGTTAGTTCTCTGGTTCTCATTCCACGAACTATCATCTCACGCCCGCTGGCTCGTCTTATCATATGATTCGAAGCAGACTATATTCTGTCCTTCTGGTGCATGTCTCAAGACGTCGTGATGGATCAATTGATGTGTCTATATAGGGTTAAATGACTCAGCAATATGACTAATCCAACAACCAGCCAATAAGAAATTAATCTCGGCATCTCCGCTGGCGTCGCACAGGCGGCCTCGATGGGGTAACATCACCGAGTCAGTCCCCAGTCTGGACAAATCACTCGTCCCACAATCCTTCCCTACGCACGTATCACGATTCACTTGCGCTTCAAATGGAAGTGTCCGTCAGAGTCTACTATGTATCTATCTCTTAGACATATCTGCCGAGGTTCTTTCTCATCGTGTCTGCTTAGTACTTACCGGTAGCCGGGATACTCCTATTAAAAACAATACAACTCACCTTCTTCTCTACATACATTCACCTTCACCACACAATCATAACAATCATACCACAACACAACCAACATGACCCTCCCTAACAAACAAATCCTCTATACGAAAACCCCCACTCCAGCAATCAACCCCGACCTTCACAGCGAAAATGGCACCTTCAGTCTCAAACAAAACACCATCCCCCTCCCCATCCCATCCGACAAGGTCCTCGTGCGCAACCACTACCTCTCCCTCGACCCGGCCATGCGCCAATGGCTAACCGCCAAACGATCCTACATCGCCCCCGTCGAACTCGGCGCCGTAATGCGCAGTCTCGCCGTCGCACAAATCATCGACGTCGGCGCGTCCCTCAAATCTCAATTCAAACGGGGAGAGTGGTTAATTGCCGTTACTGGGTGGCAGGAATATGCGCTACTGAGTGCGAAGGAGGCCGCTAGTCAAAGAGCGAATGTCCCCGCTGGATGTTCACCCATGGATGCTATGACGGTTCTTGGCACGGTGGGACTTACGGCTTATTTTGGGTTGTTGGAGGTTGGGCAGTTGCGTGCCGGGGATACCGTGGTTGTCTCTGGAGCGGCTGGCGCGACAGGTATGATTGTGGGACAGATTGCGAAGATCAAGGGCGCGAAACGCGTTGTTGGGTTGGCGGGTAGTGCGGATAAATGTCGATTCTTGACAGAAGAACTAGGATTTGATGTCGCCATCAATTACAAGGATAAGGATTGGAAGAAGCAGCTGCGTGCGGCGTGCCCGGAGTACATTGATGTGTATTTTGATAATGTGGGAGGAGAGATTCTAGATGCTTGTCTGGGGCTTGCCGCTAGAGATGCGCGGTTTGCAATTAGTGGGCATATCAGTCAGTATTCTGCGGCCAAACCAGAGGGACCAAAGAATATCATGATGTTGATCGTAAGCTCCCGCCTTCACCCCTTATCACGAACGACCACTGACGAATTACAGGGCCAACGAGTCATGATGAAAGGCTTCATCTATCTCGACTATCGCAAGAAATTCCCTGCCGCTCTGGCTGATTTACAGCAATGGTTGCTCGACGGCAAAATCAAACGCAAATACTATATCATCAAGGGCGGGCTCGAGGCTTGTCCCCAGGGACTGATGGATATGTACGCCGGAGCCAACACGGGCAAGACGATGGTCGAAGTTGTGCCCTTTTCAGAGGCGATTCCCGACAGCAACAACACGACAGCTAAGCTGTGATGGTATTGTCGATTGTTCGTTTTGTATATATATTATCATCTGAGGTGTAGGAGTTAATATCATTTCGAGATTGATCACATCACTCTCCAAAGGCCTAGTTTCTTATTCTTCTATTTATCGAATTTCCGTCTTATATCGAGCTGGAGTAATCAATAATGTTAATTGTGTTGTAACCAATGTCTAAATAATGACATTCTTAGCTAAGCAGGCGTAGTCCCACATGACCAGCCTAGCCCTAAGACGTCATACTGATGATACATCACCTTCATCTTCATACCAGAAATCCTCCTTTCTGCGAAGTGAAGCTGTACATAGTATACCGTATTACTCTGCCCTGACGTACTTTTAGCTGCCCAAACCAAGAACATCGCAAACCGCCACGCCAATTAGCCATAGTCTTATGGATACTTACTTGAATAGCTGAATGCATATATCAAGACCATTGACGTCTGTCTTTTTCCAGTCGGCGGTGCCCATCTAATCCACTGCTTGAAATCAGGCAGTGAAAATGTCATCACTCCTTTACGCCCCGACGCGTCATAGGCTGTTTCTGTCTAAGAGGGCATATAAGACTCTTGCACGGGTGCAGATCGCATCTCCAGTTCTGAGTCGAGAATATCATTGCTTCAATACCTGTCAATTCAAATTCAACATACTTCCTATTGCACTTTCAAAGAAAAGATCAGTATCATCATCCGCAAAAATGGGCGCAGAAACGAATAATGAGCAATTCAAGCTTGAGAATTTGTTCAATGTCAAGGGCAAGGGTACGTCCCCTATTACTACCCCCCCCTTCTCTCTGTCTTTCACCAAACCGACATTTTGGATAAGTGGCATTGGTCACCGGCGGCGGCTCAGGCATAGGCCTAATGGCCGTGCAATCCCTCGCCGTCAACGGCGCAAAAGTGTACATCGTCGGACGCACCGAAGAAAAACTGCAGCGCGTCGCTGAGTTATACTCCACCGGCCAAAACGGGCCTGGCCAAATCATCCCCATTGTTGCCGACGTCTCTAAGAAGTCAGACATTGACCGTCTCATCTCCGAATTCAAATCCAAAGAAGACCACTTATCAATCCTAATCAATAACGCCGGCATTTCCGGCTCTGCGCGCCACGACACCGAGCGCGAACATCCCGAGGGCCTCAAAGAGACCTTCTTCGACAACGACGCCGCCACATTCGAAGACTGGGAGGATGTCTATCGCACCAACGTCGCCCAATTATTTTTCATGACATCCGCCTTTTTGCCTTTACTCCAAAGAGCAACAGAGACAATCCCCGGCTTCAGCAGCACAGTAATCAACATATCCTCCATATCGGGCATCGTAAAAGCCTCTCAACACCATTTCGCGTACAACGCCTCCAAAGCTGCTGCCATCCATTTAACCAAAATGCTTGCTCACGAGATTTACACTTCTGGCCTCAAGATCAGAGTAAATAATATTGCGCCTGGTGTGTTTCCGTCGGAAATGACGGCGCAGGAAAGCGATGAGAAACAGAAGAGTGAGTTGCCAAAGGAGAAGTACGAAAAGAAAGTGCCGGCCCAAAGGCCGGGGAATGATAGGGATATGGGCAGTGCGGTGTTGTTTACGGCGACGAATCAGTATCTTAATGGGCAGACGGTTGTGGTTGATGGGGGGTATGTGTTGGCTACTGGTACTATTTAAACACCTAGGACATGTGTAAGATAGGTTAGATATACGAATACCTCAGGTTTTGTCAAGTTGATGCATGCATATCCAATTTTACATCTATATCATTTCGTCTATAATTTTCAGACACCGTTCGTAAAGTACTGTACCTAAGTAAATTTTCATTTTTTTTTTCGCGACGTTTAAGAAGAAGGAGACCGCGTATTCTCGATCTTCAAGACCAAAATGTCTGTAGCTCCGACGGTCGTCAACTCATCCATCACGGTGGCAATCTTCTTCTTCTCAACCATGGCACTGATAGCGACCCATTCCGCTTCCTCGAGCGCGGTGACGGTCGGCGCACGCTTGCCGGGGGTGATTTTTGTGGCGGCGACGAGTTGGGCGCGGGGGATGTTGTATTGGCAGAGGACGTATTTTTGTGCGTCTACCAAGATATTAATGATTGATATATAGAAAAAGAGGGGAAGAGACATACCAATAACACCGCGGATACGGCTGGCAATCAAGTCTACAAGCTCGTTCTTGGTGTTCTTTGACTTGATCAGGACAGCTGTGCTCTGGACAACGGTATCAATAGCCTTGAGACCCGCTGCTTTCATGGTCTCGCCGGATTCTGCTCTTGTCAGCCCAGCCTCACCACAACTGTCACAAAGGGAGAAGAACATACCAACCAAATCAACAATCCCATCAGCAACACCCAACGCACACGCCGCCTCCACACTCCCACCCACATACTTAATCTTGGTCTTCAACGACCCTCCCCGTTCCGTCACCCCTTCGAGTCCAGCAAAAAACTGCGTCGACAACGCCGTAAAACTAGTAACCACATTTTTGCCTACAAGCTGTTTCGCCTCTCTAATATCCCCCTTTTCGGGAACTTGGACTTGCAATTTGCACCCTCCAAAGCCGAGATCTAAGACTTCAGCGACGCCGGACTCTTCACCCTCGGCGAGAGCGGCATCGTGTTCGCCTACTTGGTCACGGCCCGTAATACCGAGATCGACGCGTCCTTCGCCGACGAAAGTTGGGATGTCAGCTGCAGGTAGGAAGATGAGTGCGATGGGTAGGTTCTTGACGAGGGCGATGTCGAGGCGGGTTTCGCGGCGGAATTGGATGTCGGAGCCGGAGAGAAGGTCGAGAGTTGCTTGTTGGAGGCGGCCCTCTATTTTGTTATCTTCGTTAGAGTCTGATTTCATTCGCAGGATGGGGGAGGAGAGGAGAGGGCTGACTTTTGGGCACTGCGAACAATAACCGTCCTTCGAGGCTAAATGGGAATATATTAGACATCGTTACTTTGAATTGTTGTTTTTGTGACGGCGAAACTCACTGATTGACCAAATCCATGTTGCGCTGGCTAGGAATTAAGTATGCAAGATTTCAATCAGGCGCAAAATGCGCGTGGGGTTCAGATTTTATCAGCGGCCCAAAAAGAATTCTTGCAGTTCGCAATTGATTTCGTCAATTGGTGTGTAGTCGCTTGTAATTGACCAATTTCAAGCTTTTTTTGCAGTTGGCAGCTGGTATAAGAAGGTGTAGGGAGTCCGGGGAGAGGTTTGGTGTTGTTTCGTGTTCCTGGCTAAGATTCTTGCAAAACGTTTGCGGCGACGATACCGGAGTTTTGAGTCATCGCGGGGAGGTCCGTTAGTGGCCTGAGGCACTCAACCCGGCCACGTGCAAGAATCAGCGACAACTAGTCTTCGCATCGAGTAAATAGTAATAACACGTTGATCACACGATCGGCTTGATGGAAGGGCTATGGAACTTTATCATTTGCTTGAAAGAAATTTAGCTAGAGTAGCTATCAGTCAACTAATTCTCGCTGCAGATTAAGAATCAACGCCAAGCTTCAATGTCCGAGAAAGGATTAGCGTTCATGCCAGGGGAATGGAGCTATCTGATTGGTTGGAATGGCTCAAGTCATTTTCTGCCTATGTAGATAGGATGAGCCCCGATGGCTTGTGATAATTACAGTAGAGCCTTCGAGTGGTGGCTGAGACTCTATGGCATAGGCATTTAGTCCGAGTCGAAGAATGAAAATCCCTCAATAGTTTCTGCAAACTTGCCTCGTACGTAGTTGCAAAGTGCCGACTTGAGGCACATGCGGCCCTGTGTTCCAGCGACCACTTTGTTTATACGTAGTGTGACTGTGTATCAATCAAGGAATGGCGACGGATCTGGTTTTCACCATGTAAATCAATGCCAAAGCTTCCTCCTGGCCTTTTATCCCGGAGCAGTTTGACTCCTCCGTTAAACATGATAAAACATCGTAAGTGAAAGGCCGTTATGACTCGTCGCCTCGTAGAAACACTCATTCAGTCCATTCAGCCTCAATTCAAAGCAATACGATTACATACAAGCACATATCCGGCATGCAATTGTTCTCTCTCCGTGCTCCCTGCAGACCGAGTTGACAACCAGTAGGTCAGAAACGTGATGCTGATCACCGTTCCGATAGGCTCCTCGTTAGCTCAGGAACTTGAGAAGTTAGGGCTAGATTGTACTTGTTACGGGATAAATACCGCGCTATATTCAGAATTACTCCCGCCGTCCAACCATCGCCTTATTTTGGATATAAGTTTTGTACTGTACGGTAATACACAAAATGTATGGTATATACATGTATTCGTATTGATGCATGTTTTCATACCATGTGTTCGATAGCAACTCCTTAGTTCCTCCGTACACATGGCAAGAGTCCACTCTACTTCTACAGAGGATTGCTGGTGCCTGTGCGGTGGCTGACAGGGTCATTCTCAATCGTGCACAAAGTGTTACGTACGCCTGGATTGTACTCGAGCCGCCAGCTCAAAGACTCCTTCAAACTGGCCTGAAGAAAGGAGTTCTCAAACTCGTCGGTTTGTTCTGTCAAATGCCGACAGTTGCATTTTACTGAGAAATCAGCCGAAGTCGCAACAATTCGGTGAGAAGTCTGAAAATGAATGTCTTCTGACACATATGACCGCATGCGCCCAGTGATTAAGACCGGTAGGAGGGGATACTATTCTTACTTCCGAGTCTAGCGCCGTTATGAGCTCTTTTAGTCTAAGTCACTAGGGTGCGATTTATCGGGTTGAGATCTATGACAGATGTCCACCATCTCTACGGTTCTACCTACCTATTCATCCCTCATAAGCACCCGGGCATTTCGCCCAAATTTGTTGCCTGAGGTTCTGAGTATGTGATTTTGTTTGTTATTTACATTATATACCTCTCTCCGTCTTCAACTTTCTACAACCATCAAAGTACAACTATACGAGCGATCTTCACTGCGCATCTCGGCGCACGTGTCTCTCGCATGTCTAGAGACGTGCGGCGACACTTACAACACAGTCACACACACTAGTTGATCTACCTAATACGACACAAATCAAACGTCTCGATGAGTTTTGGTTGGTCTGCCGGCGACATCTTCACACTTGTAGTTACCTGCTACAAGATTGTCGAAAACTGCCGTGAAGGACTAACCAGCGCATCCATACAACTCGGCGGCCTACAAAATGATCTCGAAGAATTCTCAGCGGTGCTCCTGCACCTGCACAATGTTGTCAAGGAGAGCCAGCATATTGCATTCTTTGATATGAAGGAGATGAAGAAGACCATTGTGGCTTGTAATGTCTATCTGACCAAGTATGCCGGTCTCAAGCGCAAGGCGTCGTTTTCGAAAGGGAAAGAGTTGTTGGATAATGCGAAAGACGCGGGATTGAAGATTAAACAAGCCGTGATATTTACGACGTTGGGGGGCGATCAGGAATTACAGGTGCTGCAGCGCAGACTTGCGCGACATCGACAGACGTTGGTGCTTTATCTCCAGATTTTGGAACGGTATGTCTACAAGTATTACAAGCGTTTACCTTCGACTAACAGCAATCATGTAGTAACCGACGCACGAAAGAAGATATCAAACTCAACAAACGCTTATCCGATATGGAGGCCATGGTCAAAGACATGCACTCCGTCCGACGTCTCTCTGCCACAGGCTCACCAGATATCGTACCAAGATCACCACGTATACAACAGCAGCAGCAAAGACAACAAGAGCCCGTAAATGACGACTACGAGGCTATCTTTAGACAACTCAACGAGCAAAAACGACTAGCTCTGATCGAGGCCGAGAGACCCAATAACGACGACAACCTCGAAGAATTGAACGATATTCTCAGTCATCTAGAGATGATAAGACTAAGAGTACTAAATGCAGCGGAGAGAACAGCTAGTTCGACGGCACAAAGACGCACGGGGTCGGTATCGCATCAGATAGCACTCAACCGTATGCTCACGCCTCATCACACCATGGGAACACCGCCCTTACGACCGATACAGAGAGTCGATACCCACGACAGCGGATTTGCTGAAATGCTACCGCCGGCACTAGCTCCAGTACGCGAAGAGAGTTCTGGTCTCACTGAATCATTCGTCGAAAGTGGTCATGTTAACAAATACGTTTACCCTTCTTCATTCACTGAGGGGATGGTTGAGCACCAGCCACCACCTATCTCGCCAAGGAGTCTTTTGAAGAGTCGCACTCTATCCGTCAACTCGATATCAAGGCCAGTCATAAGTCCTTCATCGTCATCTGAATCAGTCGCAGCGTCTACTGCACCGACTACGCACTCGCCACGCCAGTCACGTACTTTTAGCATGTCGTCATCGGAAGTCTCATTTAATTCTACAATCGTATATTGGCAGCCCATTCAATTTGATGGTTGGGTGAACTGGTACGAGTAAATGAACGACCACATGAAAGCAATATGTTAACATAATCATATCCAGTTGTACGAAGACTTTACGCAAACCACTCCCCTGCAGCATTCACGGGGGCTACGACTCAAATGGCCAGCTTTATGGTATTGACATACGAAGACAGGATACAAACACCCAATTAGTTTTTATAAAGCGTGAGTCTTGGAAACTTGAACTGTTTGTCCGAGGATATGGCTCATCATGTTTTAGTTTTAAAGAAAAAAAGACCTATCCCTCAGGTTGAACCATGCGGAACACGCCACGACGTTAATGAAGGATACCAGGTTTATTTCATAAGCCCGCTTGACACAGAACCCAAAGATGAGGAAGTAAAGTTCTTCTTCCAGGAAGAGAAATGTTCGTACCTATTTCTACCAACCTACAGACTTGGGCTAATATTTCAACCAATAGCTTTGAATAAATTTGAGAGCCTGGTCTATGGCCAAGAGCTACTTTTGAGCATCGACTTCAGAAAAATATCGTCATCTGGGAAAACGCTTAGTGAGAATCAAAGACTTCGTCTTTGGAGAAAAGGTGACACCAAGTCCTTACTTTTCTACACGACCAACAAATCCGACAAGTCGAAAGGACGGTATCATCCTGTTCTTGGTTAGTAGGTTATGTCTTCTTCGTTTTATTATTTACTGACATACTCTAGCCGGAGAAGTTTCCCAATCCAAGGCGAGCAAGACGTCGTTGGAGCTCAAACTTCTGAACAATAGTCACGATTTGAAGGATCTCAAGATCGAGTTTGAGAACAAATCTGGTTAGTCCAGCTATCTACCTGTCTTTATTGCGTTTTATTTTTGTTCATTTCTAACAAATATCAACAGATCTTGCCCTGTTTTCGAATCAATTCTTATCGAAACTAGTTGCATGAAGCCGATTCTTTCGCCAGCAACCCTGTTTCTTATTTCATTTTATATATACCACGCCATTTTTTATTTTCTACACTTTGAAACATATTCGACGGGATTATTGGAAAAAGCAGTCTACGAACTTGATGCATGTTACGACTTATGACTAATTGGATGCGGTGTTCAGGGGGGACTAATACCAGGGATGACGGAATATATGAATATACCAAACTCGACTTTTTTCTGCCAAGAAATGGTTTTAAGTGTACTATGTAAAACTAGATAGTCGCTATGTTTTTTCTCATAGAATCTTTATTTTTATCGTTGATTTCTACCATTCTTGATCACTAAGGCGGATACTACATACGTAGATAGTATGTTCAGGCCACCCGTTCGTGGCAAAAGAAATGTGTTCAACTTGACAAACCACCCCTGCAATTCATAAAAGTTCAAGTAGATAAGTTACGAGCTTCTACTCTGTACTACTCAGACTCTCTAATCAGGCCAAGAACCGGTAACGAAGCTAAAATCGGGGAATTATTATCATGCACGGGGCAGCATCATGAGTTTACTAGTTACTTAGCTCTAATACAATGAATACGGTCAATACGGTAACATAATACCCGTTACATTACCAATACACAACTATACTCACTCGTAGTCAACTTACCTCTTAGTGCAAAGCGTGTCGAATAAGACAAGTGTGCCTCGCTCAGCCTCAATCGCTTCGTCTACTTTTGCCAAAAGGGATCAGTCGAATTCTTGTCTCGCTGTTTGTCAGGCATGCTTAGCCTCTTGGTAGGTAAAAAGCCTGTCAGGGCGCATGAGGAAGTGATGGCTTATTATCATGCAGGGAAAATGGCACATGGTTTTGAGCCTCTCAAGACGAGCTTCGAGGGCAGACTCGGTTTTTTTCGGCTTGCATTTATTTATTTGCGAGGTTATAACTGCCCATGAGATCGCTCATACGGGATGAATAGCTTTCATGATTGAAGGTACAACACGCGGTACCTACCAAAAGGGTGCTCAATACAGCAACGGCATATGATCAGTTGAATTTCAACACTATCTACCTAGTTGTATGCAACCGGCATAATGAAGTGGAATCCTGTTGCTTTGCATGTTAAAAATCGCACCGTCAACTTTGATCATATTACAGTACGTTCGTTTATTACTGTATATTCGCTACGATTTACTTTCTCTAACACTTCTTCTTCGAAACAGGATCTAAGACTTCGACGGCGGCGCGTTCTCGATGCTCTCGATCGAACACATTTTCAATGGCTGGTGGTGTTTGTAGCCGGCGTCGGCTTTTTGGCCGATGGTTATGATGTATTTCCCGTACAATTGTCCCAGATCCAATTGCAATAACTAATAGCTTCTTCTCATGCGATAGATCTACGCAGCCTCCCTAACGATCCCCATGATCAACCACGTATACTGGAAGAACAACATGCCCGCCAACATACAAGCATCACTAAATGCCGCAACTCTCGTTGGAACGTTTATAGGTCAACTCGGTTTCGGAGTCTTTGCAGATGTCTTTGGTCGAAAGTCCATGTACGGTCTCGAGCTTCTCATAATCATTGTCTCCACTGTTGGTATAACAATGTCTTCTCCGGGAGCATTTGGTTCAATGAATCTGCTGGGATGGCTTATATCATGGAGAGTGCTGCTCGGTGTGGGAATTGGTGGCGACTACCCGTTGAGCGCCGTGATCACGTCTGAATTTGCGCCTACGGCGAGTCGGAGTAGAATGTTGGCGACTGTTTTCTTCATGCAGCCCGTGGGATACTTGCTTGCAACCCTTGTCTCCATTGTCGCGCTGGCAGGATACAAGTCCAGTCTCACCCAGCTCAGCACGGATGGCCATCAGACATGTGTGGATGAGGACTGTCTGCGCGCACTGGATTGCGTATGGAGATGGATCATTGGCTTTGGCACTATTCCCGCAGCTTTGGCCATCTTTCTTCGGTTCAGTATTCCGGAAAGTCCCCGATATACGATTGAGGTTTTGAATCGGCCAGATGAAGCCTTGGAGGATGTTAATGAGATGGAGTTGCCTACCATGTCATCGCCTACCCCGGCTGAAGTCTTTGATAATATTCCCGACATGGAGATGCCTCATGAAGCAGATATCCCTGAGTTTGATGAGAATGTCATGCACGAACATGAGGATCACTTGGCAGAGGAACATGCACCTGATGAAAGGAGCTGGGTATCAAGTCCCGAATCACCAATATTTCGCGCCGCATCTTCGACCATTGTCGATGAGGCAGGCAACCATGTTGTAAATTCTGCGCAATACCTTACAGCTGCCGGAGAAATCCACAATCCTGCTTTTACTGGCCATCACGAAGCCTCTTTCACGCGTGACCGGCCACCCTCATCGGCCCTCAGTCCCACTATGCTCAGCCGTCAGTCATCGCACGAGAGCTCTTCTTCGGAAAGTGACGGAGCTGATATCGAGAACCGAAATGTCTGGGCCATTTATCGTTCCGGCTTGAGCGACTATCTCTGGACAAAAGGCTACTGGGTTGTTCTCCTTGGCACATCCCTCACATGGTTCTGTTTCGATTTCGCCTTCTATGTCATGGGCCCCAATTCATATCAAGTTGTCACCAAGGTTTTCAACACCGCCGGCTCTCCCCCGCAAGACGTTTATACCAATCTCATGACGGAATCGTGGCATTCACTCGTCATTGTCTCCCTCGGGTCAATCCTTGGAGGTGGAGGGATGATCTTCCTCGTGGGCCGCTACTCACCCCGCAAACTCCAACTTGCAGGTTTCCTGATCGTGTTCGTCATGTTCATCGTCGTCGGTTTGGTATTCCGATTCCTCTCCGCGCCGTCTCGCACACCACTCGTGGTTTTCCTATATGTCATCTCCATGATCTTTTTCCAAATCGGTCCAAACTTCACCACTTACATTATCCCCTCGGAGCTGTTTCCAACTCAATTACGGTGTACGGCCCACGGTATCTCCGCCGCAGCAGGCAAAGCGGCCGCCGTGATTGTGCAGGTGTTTGCTTCCCTGTCCAAATTGGGACCATCTGGCGACTCGAACGAGTTTGGATACGGCATTATTGTCTTTAGTGCTTTCATGTTGATTGGTGCTGCTCTTACAAAGTGGCTAACGCCAGAGACGTTGCAGGATGGTAAACCAGTGCCGCTGGAGAAGTTAGAGTATATTGGTCCGAAGTGGCCAATTGGTGCTCCCAAGGAGAGGAATAAAGAGGGAATATCTTTAGACCTGACGAATTCGGAAAATCAGAATGGTGGAACGGTTTCCAATCATTGATACTGGCCTTGTTTGCTGGGGTTTTGCCCGGGCTAGTGGTCAATTTAGGCTTTTCGGATTAGGGTTATATTTACCTACGTACCTAGGTAACTATACGAACTTGATTTTTCCTGCCAGGAGGCGGGTTTACTATTTCAATAGTGCGCGGACCTAAATCATAGTAGAGCTGCTATCTATCCACATTAAATATTCTGATGTTAAAAATGTGCTAGCTACGATCGGCAGGGAACAGTGTTCTACCTATTTTCTGCAGCATCTAAGAGATAATGATAGATGAAGGAATCAAATTGTAGATGATTTACTGCTAGAGGGCTTCTTACCTTAGATATTGCTTTTTATTCTAGATATACAGCTATAACCTCCAGCGACATTATATGTATTTTATTTTTGGAAGATTTGCCCACTTTCAGTGCACCTCTAAAACTCCACCGTCCCATAAAATCGCTTCACTGATTGATGGCTATTCGGCATTCCTGGGTTAGGGGTGTCGCCGTAGGAGTATTTCTATTTGCGCCGGCGACACCGGTTTCTGCGTCCCCCGTCCTGATTCGTTGAGGTACCGCCATCTACCTGGTAGGTAAAGATATAAAATGAAAGTTATGTTAGATGTCAGAATACTACTCGCGTCCCGATGGTTAGAGCACGGTATATAAAAGTGGTTAGGTCCTGAATAATATTGGGTATCGGACAAATTTGGGGTTATAGCGTCTTCATTTGTTCAAGCTTTTCAGTTCCACCTCTTGCTTTCTTTTCAGGATATAAGCTCCTCAGTTGACAACGTCAATTCCACTCCATTATGACTGCGTCTGGTATTACTAGTAGATCTCTCGTGAGATCTAGGATTAGATGCCGTCCCGTATGTTCCGCGCTCGGCGTCAACAGCAATTCTAGGAAAGTGTGTAACGTGGCCACCATCTTCCTGATTAAATGGGGTATCGGTGCTTTCATCTTGTGAAAGAAGATGAATATGCATAGCAAGTGGGCGCATCGTTATTGCAGACGAAGCAATTATGCTTATACCAACTTCCACCATGGACCATTTGATAAGTCCAGCGGTATAATAGAGGATATCATTGAACACCGCTATGTAATGAATATATGTGATTCTCACTATAGTTGCGACACTTGCGCTGATGTAAGCGTTAGCGGAAACTCATAGTTAAGCGTAAACTAGCCATCCAGAAAGTCAGCTTCGCTGTTTACTTACAGAGAACCAACGGAGAAAATGACCACCACCCATATTTTAAGCTTTGCAGACATGTTCAGACCTTTGACCATGAACATAGGGAGAACAGCAAGAATTATATCTGCAAGTATGAGCATCACTCCATGTCCGTATGTAGCAGGGATGATTCTGTCAGGTGAAGCGCATTGGCCGGAAAAAGGCGAGGTCGCACGTTCCCAGAAGAATGAAACCGGATCACAGGCAAAGAGAAGCCAGAAAAAATAGAAGATGGAGAAAGCACACACTACAAAAATCGTAGTATAAAGTGTGTAAATATGCCAACGGCAAACGGCAATGCGAAGTAAGGTACAGGTAAATGAGGCCTTGATCAAGCAAGAGGATATCACGTATAGCAGGTCGGAAAGAAAGAAATACTGAGAAAAGTTACCACTATACAACGGCGTACTTTAGTATATTGTGGAATATTACCTTCAGCCCATTTTGTAGTTCCAGAGCTGGGACAGAGTCTGCATGCTTCCCTATCGCATCTTCAGCTCCCAGCACGATCATAATGGATGCAGCAGTGAATGAAACCTGAACATTCAGTTACCATCAAAACTGTATGGTAGGGAGATAGCTACTCACCAATGACATAGTAAGTAGAATATCATCCAAACCAAATGCAGGTTTTATTTTTAACCGAACATAGAACCGGAGCGCGACCATAAGCCAGGACGTTACTAACATCCCGACTGATACTCCCGCAAGCTCCGAGCTTTTATCTGTCATGGCAATAAGCAGGGGGATGTCATATCTCAGAATCGTTAATAAAACAAGCGCGCTAGGTCGATACGATGTGTAAATACTATCACGGAGTTCTTTATATATTGTCACGAATTGCAGTCGTGATGAATGCGTGATGATATCAGTATTTGAAGTGTCTAACCTTATTTGCCCCAGTCATGCGAAGAGTCCGGGGATGTGTGGAGTACACGCCCCTTTCATTCGCATTGACTCAATCGTAAAGTGAACCAGACTTCGGTAGTCTGCGTTTCGAGGTTATGAGTGGTTACCACAATTACGCCAAACCCTGCTGCATTCACAGGCTCAAAGTAACCACTATGTAGGGGTTTTGCCACTAGAGTACACAGGTCAGGTTACGCTACTCGAATCGGAGAACCTTTTTCATTCGAGATACCAAGTTGTTGGAAAGCTTGGTTATGGAGCTTACTCTACCGCAAAAGCCGCGCGGTAAACGGAAGACTCGATCGGACCAGCCCAAGATGTTGACTGACGACGCCATTAACGACGATTACACCGATATAAATACAATCCATAATAATTCTCGCCGTCCAGAGAGGAGGATAAGACAGCTTTCCCTGGAAAAATACGACCAGCCAAAATGTCAAACCGCGGCCAGGTCTCCGCTAGAAAGCGACCTACACACTATCTCGCAAGGACTTATCAACTGCGAGTTCTTCCCATCGGAGGTTATATACTCGTTTTCGTAGAAACACAATAGGATTTCACTGGGTCGCCTCACATGCAAAAGAGAAGCCGATTACTGTACAAAGATAAGTAGACTATAAGTGCTTGAAACTTTGTTCAGATATTTTCAATGCTGAATTGCAGATTTAGTTTCAGAAAAACAAAGGAAATAGCGTCAATTTATGCTCGTGAGTACAGTACTATGTGTTATCCTGCCGCAGTAGATATAGTATCTAAGTAGCGGATAACTAGGTAGGTACCAGATTGTTTGATTATTCATTTCAATGGCGTTATACCCATCAATAATACATGATTAATGGATATACCTAATAAGGCAATTTACATTATTAATGCCCAGTACATCACCCATCCTTATCTCATACTTTTAGGCCCTCTAGACTCAAGGAGGACGGGGTGTTTCATCTCTTGTTTTTGTCTCCAATCTCAATCTAATCTGCTCCAACTTCTAAGAAAAGTAATGTATGAATGCGGGGTATATCGTCGAGCACGTGTAGCATGTAAAGGTCATTGACTACGTACTCGGGTGGACCTTTTTAGTACGTAGTACCACTACTAACTAACCTACATTCCTTCAGACAATATCAAATCAGATCCGCTCCAATCAACCCGATAACCCATATTATCCCGGCATCTAATAGAACTACTTACCAGAAACCGCATAGCCTCCTCCAGAGTCCTCCTACCTCAGAAGCTAACGTAGTAGCTCCAAAACAAGCCTCAAATAAGCCGTCGTTGCACAAAATCCACTCTGAAGATTAAACGCACTAACCGCGCCAATGTGACCATTCAGGGCCATCACGTGGGTGGCTTCACGATCATCAGTCATCGTCGTGTTCGATATCGTGAGGTGACATCGAGTCATTTTAGATGCATCAGGGTGGATTCTTTTTGACTCGCTTGTTTTCTCTTATAGAGTTGCTGCAAGAAAGTCAATTGGTTCGGCTATGAAACATCCTTGTCTAATCTCCCCGCAGATCGTCAGGTCCGCGAGACGGCAAGGTGCGAGATATCAGATCAGGTCTTCCGTGTGACGTTACTTATCCTTGTTTGTTTAGTGCCTTTTTTTGGAACGGGGAGAACTCTCGTGTGATTCTACTGCTATAGTTGGCGGTAATATGGCTAAAAAATTGGATATAAATAGGGCCATTTTCCTTGCGCTCATTTGACTTTTTATTCGGACTTCTTTTCCGTACTGACGACTCGATTCTTAATATATATATATATACACATATATTTCACTTTTTATTAAGCATCGAGGAAAGATGAAGTTCGTCACCCTCACCAACGTGTCTCTCCTCCTGTTGGGCGCTGCGGTTGCCGAACCTATTGTTTACATGATCCGTCACGGCGAAAAGCCTTCTGATGGCAGCGATGGTCTCAGTGCCGAGGGCGAGGAGCGTGCTCAATGTTTGACCACAGTCTTCGGCCCAAGCTCTTCATACAACATTGGATACATCTTGGCCGAGCAGCCCAAGTCTGGTATGTTAACATTCGATCTTCTCGAGCTATCCCGGACATATCAAGTATCGGTAATTTGACTTGGCTTCTTGTATAGATGGTTCTCGTGAACGTCCATACGAAACTGTTGAGCCCCTTGCTGAAGAATTGGGTCTCACCGTCGATACCTCCTGCGACAAAACCGACGAGAAGTGTGTCAAGAAGGCTGTTGAGGCCTATGACGGAGATGGCAACATTCTTATTTGCTGGGAGCACAATGAGTTGACTTTGATTGCCGAGAAGCTGGGTGTTGATGATGCGCCGGACTACCCTGATGACGAGTAAGCTTTTCCTTTCATTCCAACTACCTGAATCGGCGATAGTATATTGTAAGTGCTAACTCCTGAAAATCAATAGCTTCGGTCAAATTTGGACTCTTCCTTACCCTTGGGATACTATCACCGCCATCACTGACGAAAACTGCGCCGGTCTTGGCCAGTAAGTCCTACGGATTGGCATTTTTATCTCGGGTCGTTGATCTTATGGCCGTTCCGGTGGTAATAAATATATAATATATAAGTACGTGGAACAATAATATCCTTGCAGAGCGGCTTGTGGATAAAAATCTACGAATATCAACGGTGAAAATTGAGCAATCCGAACGGTCCACGGGTCTGCAAGCCTTGTAAAATATATATAGTCCACTATATAGCACTGAGAAATGTCTGCTGAGTCAGAGATAGTAAACTTCATCTTTAGAAATGCCAAACAATTGAGTAGACGTGATACAGTCATTGTAAATGAAAATAAATGCTATATAATTAGAGCTACATTGTATGATTCGTATTACATAGACGCAGCGGCACAGACAAAAACCGGCGCTTAACATCATCATATCAGAGCAGCACGGGACATAGCCTTCTCGACTCTCCATGTGTCTGAGCCTCGATAAGGCGCGTAAGATCTACTGGTAATGGTGAATTTTAAAATTACCGAGCCATATGCAAATCAGTCCATTCGCCCGGCGGCGCCAACTGAAGCCTTGGTTGTATCATGCCATATCCAAAAGGCCGCAACATGTTTCAAGAATAGTTCTCAAGGCATATTTCTATGCAGTATGTTTTTACCTTTCTGTATCAGGTGGTCCAGTGACCTCGTTCCTAGCTGGATGCACTGTGCCAAATCGTGAAACTCTAGCGGTTCCCCGCAGTCGGGTTATTACTTGATTAGGAAACTCCGCTTCCGCAAGTCAACGATCATGATCGTCATGTTAGAACGCGCATATAAGTACCTGGATCTTCCCACTTCAATCGATCCATTTTGAAAGTGATGACCATGATTGCATAAAACCAACTGTGATCAAAAATGATAGCTGTAAAGAGAGCGCCTCTATCTTTCATGCGCAATGTGTCGACAGCGATAACGTCAACCACAAAAGCAGCTGGAGATATAAGCTCCGTCTTCCCATCGTTATCTGGCAAGGCATCGGAGCCCCTTCCGCCACGTTTTCAAGCCCTCAAAACGCAGCTCTCGACTGGTAGAGAACAAGATATGACCGAGTCATGGTTCCGCCTCTTGGAGTCGCTCCGAGAAGAAGTCAAGAAGATCAAAGCCTTGGGAAGTGACGTAAGCTACCATCCATCAAAGAAAAAGCGAACAAAACATAAAATTAATTAATGACAGGTCATCCCTTCAATAACATACAAAGATATCGAAAATGGAACCTTGACCGAAGAGCAATTGAATGAAATCCGCCACCGTGGCTCAGTTGTCATCCGCGGCGTCGTGTCTAAGGAAACGGCTCTCGAATACAAACAAAAAGCCAGAGAATATATAGCAGCAAACAAAGGCAGGGTTAACGCATTTCCAAAAGATGACCCGGCAGTCTATGAGCTTTACTGGACTCCAAGCCAGGTACATGCCCGCGCACATCCGGGCATGATTAACACTCAAAAGTTCCTCACCAAGCTATGGTATTCCTCAAACCCACTGTCACAGATTTCGACCAGCCATCCTCTCATGTACGCGGACCGTTTCCGTATCCGAAACCCTGGCGATGCCAAATTCGCTTTGGGTCCCCATTCGGATGGCGGATCGCTCGAAAGATGGGAAGACCCCGAATATCGTCGATGCTATTCGAAGATCTTGGAAGGAAAGTGGGAAGAATACGATCCATTTGACGCGAATCACCGAATACTTGCTCACCAGGATCTCTACAATGGCGCTGGCGCGTGTTCAATGTTTCGATTTTTCCAGGGCTGGTTGAGCATGTCTTCTACTGGGCCAGGTGAAGGGACCTTGAAAATTTGTCCGTTGCTTAGGCATGCGACAGCATACTTGATGCTGAGACCGTTTATGACTACTGGGTTTATTCAAGCTTTGAATGCCGAGTTTCCTGGCTCCGTGCCTGGCGCTTGTCAGGAATATAACAATGAGACGCACCCGGATCTCGATTTGGCTAATACCATGTGCTCTGTGCCTCATGTAGAGCCTGGAGATTACGTTGCATGTGAGTCTTTCCTCTCCTAATATTTCCTTCTTCTTATCGACATATATACTGACGTTGATCCCCCAGGGCATTGTGACTCCATCCACTCAGTCGACAAAGAGCACCATGGTAAAGGTGACTCCAGTGTGCTGTATATTCCAGTTTGCCCAATGACATTGCCCAATGTGCAGTATTTGGTCAAGCAACGTGAGGCGGCCCTGAAATACAGCCCACCTCCGGACTTCCCGGGTGCAGGCGGCGTTGGCGAGCAAGGATTCACTGATCAGTTGGATTGGAATACAGTCTCGATCGAGGGCCTGCAAGCCATGGGTATGGGATCAAAGCCATGGAATATCGATATGAGCATGTCGGATGGCGAGAAGGCGGTTGTTGAAGCTGCAAATAGGAAATGTTTTAGCTGAAGGACTGGTGAAAGTTTAGCAAATACATTATTTCCTTACAAATTTGTTTACAGTAGTATAAGATGGTTCAGTACTGCGTTGATAACTTCTTCAACACATGCAGCCTGAGCTGTGTAACTGCTCTCTGTATTATTCGCCTTGAGCATTCCCGTGGTATCCAACTGATAAGACCAATCCAGCGTTCCAGAACCTTCAATGTCTTGGAATCCAAGTCCTCAATAAGGGATCATGAACCATATCCTCCTTTCTTTTTGATAGAAAACACGATGCAATCGCTGCTCTCCCTGAGTAGAACAGTCCTAACCCTACATCTTACTGAACATCTGTTTAAGCCAGCATAACATACCCATGGACATCTTGAATGCAAGTTCGTTTTAAGAAGCTTCAACTATTCTGTACTAATCGGCATGCAGAAAAGAGCCCCGGATGATTAAAAATATGATTGGTTTTCCGCCAATGTCAAGCCTAAGCAACACTTACAGTAGCGAAGCTCGATCTCCAGCCAGTCTACATGCTTCCACGGAGGAAAAAAAAACCTAAGCTAGCTCACATGCGTCCAAACAACATGCCGTTGCTCCTTCGAGTCTAGATGATAGGCTCCAGCGGACGAAAAAACAGATACTTTCGATTTTCCCCTTTCCAATGGTCCGAAGATGTCTCGATCGGGGGAAAGGGAAGCCAGCAAGGTTCCGATCGGCTAAGTCTCATTTAATGCAAACACTTGCAAGGATGAAATCAGTCAAGCGTTGGGCATTTCCTTGATGTATGCAAAGACCTCGGTAGTTGATTGGAAAGGTATATGCTGAGATGAGGCTGGCATACTGATTCACGGTAATGATCATATGCACTCGATAAGGATTCCAATAAAATAACATCATATTCCATTGCGGATGTGAGTAGAAACTCGCACGGCTTCTGCATCGTGTCGTTGGATATATATAAAGAAACATTTTCGCATGACGATTGGCACAAATCTGAACGATGAATGGTATCTCGTCTGCTTAAGGGCCACTGAAGTTAACAATGATGCCACATTCCTCCATGACCCAGTGTTCTATGTCAGGCAGATTTTCCTTCAGCCTTGCAACTCGTTCATCGGTTTCTAGAATGTTGTTCAGAAACGGATCCACTGGAGAATCACTAAGGCGGGCCCGTCTTTTTACCGCCTCTTCTTTCATGAGTGTCGCAAAATCATGGAAAGGGTACCAGATTCGATCTTCTGGGGGAAATCTGCTGTTGAAGGGAAGTAAGCCGCCTCGATAAAAGCGAAACCATTTGTCCGGACTTAACTCTCGTGACTTGTTTCGACACTCCAGCGAAAGCGTTTTCCAACTCCTGCCAGATACAATGTGTCTCTGTATATGAGCGAAAGAGTACCGTCTTCGCGTGTTTTCGAATGAAACGAAATCCATTATTTGGCATTCGACAGGCCATTCTGTGATAATATGTGAAAACCGTTCTTCATAGTCACGCCCAATCCAGTGGGCGAACCGATCAAGACGAAGAATATTCGCAGTTCTACCTGGGAGTATGTCCATTTTGAGGTGGAGATAGAAGTAAAATATATCGGTCAATTTCCGATGCTTTGCTGTTATCGATGGTTTAGAACCAGGTAGAATTGATTCCGCAACTTGAGTGAGCCAGGCTCTTGTAGTAGGGAATCGTTGCGGATGGAGATTTGGCAACTTCTCCAAGAGATTCAGTCGGACATCTTGAACATTTTGTAATCGATAAAATGGAGTCAAGACCGCTTCGACGTCAGATTGAATGAAAGTCAAGCCGATGTCCCCACGATATGTTAGAGGGAAACTAAAACTCAATCGCGGTTCACCATTTCCTGAAATCCACGAACTCTTATGCATCAGGTCTATCGTCAATGACTTGATAGGCTTGTCCGTTCTCTGCCATAGCTGCACAAGTTGTTGGATCCTTTCACACAAACAAATCAGCTGTCCGGGATCATTCGAATCTGGAGGCGTAATGGAGACGACAGTAGGTATGATGTGTAGTGGTAAGAATGCCAGTCCTCTGTTTATAGCATCTTCAGCGCTGGCAAAGGCCCACATGGAAGTAATATCCACCGCTTCCTTGTTGAGACGATTTGGATTTGTAACGAACATCTGAAATCCAGGAAATTGCCGATCGTAATCAGGCCGAATACAGAACGCAATTGATTTGATCACTTTGTGTAGATGGCTTATAATCTCCGCATGGAGTTGCTTGCTGGTGCAAAGGATAGCAAGGTCTGTCTTTTGTCTCTGCCATCCCGAAGGAGCAAGTTCATCCCAGATCAGATATCGAATCTCCGGGGGTAGCCTGGAAAATGACCCTAGGCCGAGACTAGCCATCTCTAAACAGGAGCGAATAAGGCTCACAAACAATGATCCAATGTTTCTTGAACAAATATGTCAGAGTTTTAATTCAGGAATCATAAACCTCCGAGAATAGATGTATCTCTAAGATATAAAATTCTCCGATGCTCGAAGGTTGGCACTCAGCGGCTGCCTGTTGTTGCCTTGGCCTGTTACTGGTGGTGACTACCCTGCCTAGGTACACATCCATTGAATCAAAACATCACTCGTTGAATGGAACCTTGGAATTACGACACATCCATGGATCAGATTCTTCCTTTCAATCGAAGCTTATCTTCTTTCCCTGACTCCGATGCTCGAGGAATTCTCTCCCAAGCTTATAACCCGCGTCGTCTGATCCGGCGAATTTTGTCATCTGTATGCAGAATGATCTTCAACAATCTGCTGAAGGTTCGCTCATCAGTACAATGTTCCATAATTCCCTATCGAGGTGTACTTACCTTTGACTTCAAGATAGGTCCTATCATCGCCTGCCATATTGGCGTCTGAGTTGCCAGGAACTTATATTCACGTCCAAACACTGTGACGACCATGATGCCAATTACTTGCGGATGCGGATTTCCTATCTGGGTAATATTCCGTCTGAGGGACATCTACGTACGGAGTACACGGATGACAAATTTCTTTCTTTTCTCCTTGAGGGGCATTTTCGTCAAAAATATATTTTATCTTTGGTCGTACTATCTACCGTCTTGTTGACAAAAACATTGGCTTAGGGTTAGGGCTGAGGGGCTGGCTTCACCAGATACAGGCCTACGATTGCTTTAGTCTTTGCTATATACTGGGTAAAGTTACATTTTGATATCACTGTCTATATCTCTCTGATAAGGGATCATTCTGCAGTATTCGTTCTTATACGTACTTTACATTCAGGCGATCTGACAAGCTTACATCATAATAGCTATGACCAGGGTCCATGCGGGAGTAGGTAGGAGGTTTGTTCGAATAATTAGCCAATTGACTCCAAATGAACAATTATCCGTCTTTTATCATTTCTTCAGCGGTATCACAGTAGGACAGGTGTGTGTTGGACAATTGACGTGGCCCGCTCAGTATCCCGCGATTCGGCACGAAGCGAGGGGTTTGCAGATCTGGGGTAGCACATCCTCGGCACCGAACTTTCTCCTGTTTTTGACAACTTTCACCTCTTCTTCTTCTTCCTTCTTCATCAATTGAAATTTTCTCTCTGATGCACAACTCATTCAAATCTGGCAAACATCGCAATGACTACAACCCTCTCCCAAGACCGCATCGAGCCAGGCTCCGTCAACATTCCCATCGGAAAGTTTCCATCCACAACCTCGCCAGACCCCTCGTCTTCGCCAACAGCAACAGAGATCGCCTCCAACCTCATCGCAGACTTCAACCAAGCCCTCGCCAACAAAGATCCTGCCGCCATCTCTCAATTGTTCTTCGAAAACGGTTATTGGCGCGACCACCTCGCTCTATCATGGGACTTTCACACCCTCGCTGGCCGGGAAAAGATCTCCCAATTTTTGTCTGCGAATGGTATACGACTCACAAAAGTTGAAATTGACTCGTCAACAGCTATCAGGATGCCCCATTTCGGGCCTATTGATGGTGGTCTCGGGCAAGCGAACGGGGTGGAATTCTTCATCAAGTTTACGAGTGACGTTGGTTCGGGGGAAGGTGTTGTGCGCGTAGCCGAACAGCCTTCATCCCCAGGGCAGTGGAAGTTCTTCATGTTAACGACCGTACTATTTGAATTGACGGGTCACGAACGACGAATCCATCGCCTCAGGCCAAAGGGTGTGGAACACGGCGGTGATCCGAATCGGCAGAATTGGAAGGAGAGACGTGCCGCAGAACTAAATTTCGAGAATACGCAGCCACAGGTCATCATCGTCGGTACATATACATTTCAAAGCCCGCTTAGTTGGGGTAACTGACGAGATTAGGTGCCGGCCAAGGCGGCCTCAGCGTCGCCGCATCCCTCAAAACACTCGGCGTCGAAACCCTCCTCATCGACCGCGAGGCACGTATCGGCGACAACTGGCGGAACCGATACCGCGATCTCGTCCTCCACGACCCTGTCTGGATGGATCATTTACCCTACCTGTCGTTTCCGCCGACATGGCCCATCTTCACTCCGAAAGACAAACTTGGGGATTGGTTGGAGTCGTACGCCTCGTTTCTGGAATTGAATGTATGGACAAAGACGAATCTGATATCCTCGTCCTGGGACGATGGCAAGAAACAATGGACGATTACGGTGGAACGAACGAAAGAAGACGGGAGCAAAGAAACCCGCACATTTAACCCGCATCATGTCATTCTCGCAACGGGCCACTCGGGTAAAAAGAACATTCCCGAAATCAAGGGGATGGAATCATTCGCAGGAGACAGACTATGCCACAGCGCCGAATTCAGCGGCGCCCTCACTTTACCAGACAAAACCACAAAACGAGCTGTTGTGGTTGGATGCTGCAACTCAGGTCACGACATTGCGCAGGACTTTTACGAAAAGGGGTACGACGTGACCATGATCCAACGTAGCTCGACGCTCGTGGTCTCATCAAACGCTATCATGAGTGTCTATGTCAAGGGCCTATTCGATGAAGATGGTCCCGTCACCGCGGACGCAGATTTATTTATTCAAAGTTTTCCGGCGGAAGTATTCAAGGGAATTCAGATACAAGTCACGGATCTAGTCGCGAAGCAAGTCGACGCAAAACTTCACGAGGAACTTGAGAAGGTAGGATTCAAAGTTGACCATGGCCCTGATGCAGGCGGTATATTCATGAAGTACTATCAGCGCGGAGGAGGTTACTACATCGACGTTGGGGCTAGTCAGTTGATTATCGACGGCAAAATCAAAATCAAACAGGGACAGGAGATTACGCAAATCCTGCCGAACGGGATCGAGTTTGCAGATGGCTCGACGCTCGAAGCCGACGAGATTGTCTTTGCGACTGGATATCAGAATATGCGTACAGAGGCACGGAACATCTTCGGTGATGCGGTTGCGGATCGGTTAGGTTCTGTATGGGGGTACGATGAAGAAGGCGAATTTAGATCTATCTGGAGACCGAGTGGACACCCAGGGTTTTGGTATATGGGTGGTAATCTAGCGCTGTGTCGATATTACTCAAAGCTGCTAGCGTTACAGATCAAGGCTATTGAGGAGGGATTGAATCGGGGTTGATCTATCTATCTAACACAATATTAGTGTTAGACATGCTCATCATCACCAGTGATCTTCCCAACATCAGATTCCGTACTGTCTGCCGTACTCCTCTTCTCCTCTTCTTTAATCCTGCTCACCACATCCGCCAACAAGGTAGTCGGTCTTTCTCTCCCACATCCCCAGCGCAACCAACAATACCCAAACAAGCAACACCTAGATTGATATCCAGCCCTTAGGTCAGAAATGAGGCGTTGATAGAACACGATTGTGGCGCTTGCGAAACCGATGTTACCCGCCTAAAACGCGGACTTGGGACATTAGCCCTTGTGCTGATGCTATTCAATATCACGCCCATTAGCTTAGCCACCACACATATAGAAAGGGAGATATCGTATTCGCGGTAATCAGCATGAAACCTAATCAACATCGTGGTCTTGGAGAATATCATTCCAAATCCAAAACCCATCAGAACCTCGAAAGTGTATATCTTTTGGCTGGGACGGGAGGAGCAAAGTCGATTGTGTGCATTAATCCGGTGTCGAACATGATGAAACTGCGGCCGCGGCGAGGAGGGTGTAGAAGGTGTTGTTTCGTTTGACGGATAGGTACGGCGCCGCCGAGGAAGGATCAGATCGCAAGATAGGTTTGTTAGCAGAAGGGAGGGATATCGGGAATGGAGGATGGGGGATGGTCTGAGCGACCGCTGATGGATAGAGCGAGGAGTGACAGGCCAACAATCTCTGTAGAATCGCCATTGACGGATTGAAAGCGTTCTTAGAGTAGATGGTGCTAGGGGTGAATAGAAGATGAATCCGCCGGAGCTGGATGCTCTACTCTTCTCGTCAGCATACTCCCCTCCCTTCTTTTCTGTCTCACAAATCGGTAAGCTTACAGTATAGTAGACAACATCATCGACGCGCCACAGTCCTAGTTGGAAACAGAGGCACAACCGAATGCTACCCTTTCGACAACCACGAAATCCAACCCGCATAAAGAGGCAAAAGTCACACCTGAAAGAATCATGCACACAATGAACGCAGCTGACGACCAGACTATGGATCCACTGCCACTTTCTTGCAAAATCATGATTAGTACTGACGAAGCGAGATATGTCAAGCAACCGAGCAGATCGAATTGTTTCCAGGTGACGCGTCCTCGGGCCTTTGAAATCGGGACAAAAAAACAGAAAAAGGATGGCGATGGGCGGCTGACAACTTCAATATTGCCATTGACGCATCAATCTCTGTACCAGTTCAACTACTCATTACATACGGTCTAAATGTATTCCCAAAATATAAACTACAAATAAGCATGAACTGTCTAGAAACAACTCGCTTTTCTGTCGAGGCTAACCCTCAAGTCTCCTCCGCATTTAGGGTTAGCTACTATACCGACCAGCGACTGGCTATGCTAGGCCAATACCTAAAGATTTCAGCAGAATCCCATCTGGGATATGTATTAGTATTTTCGCAGTCCTAATGAATCTGACATTATGTATGGGATTGCACTTATATCATGGGTATCCTAGTTCAGCATCCCCGTCTAGATGTCAGCGCCGAGATATATGTGTAAACCTCAAGTGGTCAGGGCTGTGAGAGATTCCGACCAGCAACATTCAGCATCCAGGGATTGAATTGATACGTATACAAAACGCAATTTAAGATCTCTTTTAAGCATTCTTATACACATAGAATTTAGACTCAGTCATGATCAGCAAAAACGGAGATCACCAACTCCCAATTTAAAGATGTTTCTATTTCGGATCTCGTTGTCTACATACTTTTCTCGACACTGCGGTCTGATATACGATACATATTGTATACAAAGCCATGAAGTCATAATACTCAACCCGGACTTTATCGACTGAAGAGTTTGTCCTCAAGGACCAGAGAACGAAATTGTCAATTCAATGCCCTCATCTACAACAACCAACGAGCCAATCAGGTCTCAGGGATCGATTTACTCCGGCGTCGGATCGGATGGCCCGATAACAGCGATAACGTCGTTCATTTCTCGACATCTTCTTCCAGCCTCAAGTATCGGACACACTTCATCCACTGAATCATCGCTGGGGGTCTGCAACTTCTCGATTTGATGACAGATCGAGGGAGCATTGGCCAATCCATGCATGAGTGATTGTGACTCACTCGCTCATCCAACATCCAACACCCGCGAGATCCTGCCGAGTTTTGGCGTAAACTAATGGAGTGATTATTAGCGACGGAATAACGCCTATCCACGGAGTTCGACTGGATTCCGGAATAAACCCAACCTCTATATAATCTCTGTCCACCTCGTAAGCAGTTTGTCACTTCAAACATCCAGGCAACAGACTCGCAAACCAAATAACATGCCATCCGAACTCAACATCATCGTCCTCGGCGCCGGGGTCGCAGGCCTGACCACCGCGCACAGCATTCTCGCCAACCTCCCTTCCACCAAAAGCATAAACCTCACCATCGTCGCCAAACACCTCCCCGGCGACATCAACCAAACCGAATACTGCTCCCCGCAGGCAGGCGCCAACTGGCGCTCCTTTGAACCCGAACTCAACCAATACGGCCAATACGACAAGGTAGCCTTTGAGCGCTTCCTACAGATTGCGCGCGAATCACCCGAAAGTGGCGTGAAGCGGTTCCCCCTGAGATTGATCTATGGGGCTGAGGATGATAGGCGGAAAGAAGGTCTTTGGTTTGGGGAGTTGGTGGGTGGGATTACAGATGTCCCCAAGGGCGAGTTGCCGGAGGGAGCGGGTTGGGGGGTGGATTTGGTGACTTTTATGTTTAATCCGGTTGTTTACTGTAATTGGTATGTCTATTCTGGTTGCATCGTGGATCGGGGGTTTGGGGGGATGGACTGACTTGACATAGGTTGTTTGCGAGCTTGCTTAAGAGAGGCGTGAAAGTCGTTAGGCGCTCGTATGATCATGTTGATACTTTGAGGTCTGATTTTCCGAATACGGCTGCCATATTCAATTGCACAGGACTGGGTGCGAGGCATCTAGGTGGTGTAGAGGATACGAAGGTTCACCCGACAAAAGTATACAAATTTCTTCTACTACTCCCTAATACAATTGACACTAATGATGAATAGGGCCAAACAATCCTAATATCCGAGCCCAAAAAACCCCTCACAAGAATGTCCGTCTGGACCCAACCCTCCATCTTCCCGCCCGGAGAATTCTCTCACGTATTTCCCCGACCCCTGGGCGGAGGTGTAATCATCGGCGGCGTACGTCTAGACAACGACTGGGATGACTCCTTTGATGAGTCGCGGGTTGAACGAATCAAACAAAGAGCTTGTCAATTGGCCCCTGAATTAGGTAACCCAGAGGATTTGCAGGTAGTACGGCATAACATTGGGTTGAGGCGTAAGTCGATTTCTCTGCTGACAGATACTGAACGGGACTGACCGTAATAATGTCATAGCGAGTCGGGATGGAGGCGCAAGAGTCGATATCGAAGATCGGAATGGCACGTTGTTGGTCCACAACTACGGTGCTGGCGGTGCTGGATATCAATCGTCATGGTATGTAACACAAGAATCAACTCCTCGAGGAAATGTCTTCTGACTCGGGGCTTAGGGGTATGGCTGAACATGCTGTTTCCTTGTTTGCCCAAAAGCTAGACTCGGATTTCGGTGGCCGTGAAGCGAAGCTGTGAGAAGTTGGGAGAAAGAAAATCTGGCGGTGGCCTAGATAGGAAATTGGTGAGGGTTTTCGCCGGCTTTTCCCATCACATGATAATGGGGCGTAAATATCTGACTTGTCATGATCCATGTTCTTATCTGTTTGTGCGAATTCATCTCTTGCTTTCTGTAGGGCACTGCCACCACTGCTGATATGCGCAGAATAGTGATATCAAATAAGACAATGAATATGAGGCAGTGTGAGACATTATCAGGGGAAAGATTCGACTGGGGAGATCTCTTTCAAGTAAACCGGCACTGTTTAGGGCTAGCGCTCAGCATGCGCGGGCCCCAAAGTGGTCCTCAAAATTGCTTTGTCGATCTGATGAGCGCTAGCTAACTTTAATTTGACATTCGACCGGAAATTCCCTCGTTGTGGCGATATCAAACAGATACCAAACAGCAACGCCCGATGCTGGAGCCAATACTAGGAGAGCAGAGAGATTATGAGCTCTTTCTGCAGAGATTTTTCTGGGCAGCAGTGACGTGACTCACGGTGAGATACAATGTTGACGGTCTTTACCGTGCAAAGGTGAGGACCTGGGTAGTTCTTTCAGCTTCTTTGTCCCGACTGCTAATAATATCTAGACCCTTCGATAAGGGGCTCATTGATTGTTGCAAGCTGTGTATTGATAGTATTGAAAGAGCTTTGTTTGGTTGGGATGATTCTATAGGGCCGTGAAATTGGGTGGCAATTATGGACTTAGGGTTTTCCCTTCCATTTTTGACCGCATTTCCTAAATAGGCAATCATTAGCATTGTGTTTGTGAGTCGGAGTCTCTCACCGGCGGTCATGTCAAACACGCCTTTGTTCACTGTTTGAAAAAAGCCCCTGATTCATTATGCAAATTTCTTCACCAACTGCGCCCCGTGAGAGATTTTCTTGATAGCTAGCAAATTCTACAAGGTTCCACTTGACAGGACCCCCTTCTTCGAGGCCTCCCCTCGACTATAAATAAGACCTCACTCCCCCCTTTCTCGACCTCGATTTCTCTTCCTCTTCATACCCCATCAAGCCAAGTCTCTCTCCAGGCCTCGATTCTCTCCTTCTTCTGCATCTTACCTTACTTTGACTTCATACTTCTCTTTGCTTTTGCTTCATACTTTTCCTCTTTGGCTTCACTTTCTGTATCTTCTAAACAGGATGACTCGTTTTAAAACGGTCGTTCTTCATCTCTGATCATCAGTTATGGCTCACTCTTGTGTTCAAACGCTTGCATCTTTGGCCACATCCTCAGCTACGTCTCAAGTCATGCATTTTGGGGCATGTCCCAGGCATGTCCCAGGCACGTCTCTCGCTTTTTCAAATCACCGGCAAACTCTATGATTCCTGTATCTGAGCTGGCAAACTATTGCATCGCACCATACACCAAAAATTCGATGTGGTGCGTTAGGTGATCTCAAATCATCAGCCAGCTCTATTGTTTTTGTGTCTCTGGGCCGAGAATCAATATCCGGGCATGGAGCAAATAGTATCGTTGTTTCCTGTTTGGGGTCAAGCGACATGAGCCCGACTCATGTCGCTTTGACCTCATTGTTCTGTTGTTGGTGCGGATTTTATCGTTGTTTTGTATTTGAGGTCAACGACATGGGTCGGGCTCATGTCGCTTGACCTCATTGTTCTGTCGGCGGTGAAGCCTTCATGAATGACCAGGCAGGTGTGCCCCCGGTTACGTGTTTTTCTGTTTCTCTCTGGATCCTATGTTTTTCCGGTCATGCCATGAATCATGGCGCTCGTCGAGGCTTGGAGCGGGGCTCATGTCGCTTCAACCTCATGGTTCGGCTTCTGAATGGGCATCAAAAACTTGTGCTCAATCATGTCTTTTCCGAACTATGTCTCGTTGCACTGGTCGAGGCATGCGATGTTGCGTTGGCTGCGACTCAATTTCACGAGCTGCTCGCAGAAATGGACGATACAAATGGTGAGTCAAGTCCAACAACACTTCATACATCCAGTGACTAATGTACATAGGTATCCTTCCATCGATCAATGTCCATCCCCCAGCGAATTTGCTGTATCGTGGGGGATGCAACCACCTGTCCACAGAACAACTGCCTGGAAGAAATTCCAAGAACATCATCGTCGAAAAAAAAAAAAAAAAGTAAGCCAACTATGACAAAACTTTCTTGCAACGCAGTGACTAACGTTCATAGGTATGCTGCAGTGACTCGCCAGACTTGATCTCAACAACAGCCGCGACCATTGACTCAAACATTCTATACGGGGATCATATGTTCGACAGCAATATCATCGCTTTCGGTTGTTGGTCGTTCATCGGAGTGGCCATCACAATACGTCTACCGAATTAGACATACACACATCGGCAAAGGCCCAAGCAGCGGGTTAGCATTCGTCTGACACTCAGGTCTGATTTGTTATCATCCCCCGGTTGAGAGCTTGCAGCCTCAAACAGAATCGACACACAGCTTGACACACAAATCAGTCGGAATAGTCGCCCAGTTCGTTGCACTTGAAGGCCAAGGACGCTTTTGCATTACCAGTTCCCCTTGCCGTCCCCCCAAGCACTGTCTCAGGGGACTGAGCCGAGCTCGTCGGAGCGAGTTGGGCTCAGCACCAGTAACTTGGGACGTAGCGTTCAATCATACAAGTCATTGAGTTTCAAGTGGTGCCGCGTGCCGTTTCCCGTCCTAATCCACATGATTGTCCTTTTGATATCTTTCCTTCAATCAGCCGTATCTAAGATTGTCTCGACGAAATTAATGTTGGTGCGGATGATTGCAGTCTTTCACCCATCAGTCAAGGACAACGAGCGAGCTGGGCTCATAATGTGTCTGGGTTGCTTCAATCGCATACCAAAACACCTGACCAACAACCCACAGAACTCCATTTTCCGGCTTTGCTTTCCACCATCAGTCTCCGGAAAGATATAAGTTGCAGCTTGACATCCTGAGCTTTATCCCGTTGTTTCGCCAACGACTCACGAACACGAGCCTAGCTCATTTGAAGCGAGCTGGGCTCACATGTGTGTCTGGGCTGCTTCAATCACGAACCAAAACAGAGGATTCGCAAATCTCTGGAATTTCAGGATTATCAACAATGCCTATACCGCATTGTGTGTGGCGGCGAACAACCTTGAACTTGAAGCCCAGCTGGCTGGGCTTCCCACATGGCTGCTTCAATGGATATGTCTTCCATCATTGCGAGAAGACAATGCATGCTGCTGTTGGTTGAAAGCATCGCCACAATCTGTCCATGGACGATGGCTCAGCTTGATCAAAGACCTGAAGGTTGATAATGACTCGGCTTGTTTCCATTGCACTACTTCGACAACATGTCGCCTTGCAATCTGTGTTCCAATGTTGTAGAAGAACGATGCATGATGCCGTTGATTACAGCTTTCCAGCATAACTTGTCCATGGATAGCAGGCTGCGCTGGCTGTACTGTCACTATCTCGACAATATCTTTCCTGGCAACCGTGACACCACGGCGCGTATCATCGAAAATGTTCCCCCGACTGGAACGAGAACAAGTTTCGCCAATTTGATGACGTCCTCGATGCATGGGGAAACAATAATCTGTTCGTCATTCACTGCCGTCCGTTGGAGAGCCCTGGAACAAGTCGAGAATGGCAGGTATTTGAAACGGCAGCTCAAAATCATCATTTCGGCCATTCAAACGATCATGGAGCGCATGCTGCCACCTGCACCACCCCCAATGAAAGTAAGTCGCTTATTCTTCCATCCAAACATCCAAGTCATACCTCTCCTCATTGATGCATCACTACTCCTTGACATAACACGAGCTAACTGAACTGTTCTAGACGACAGAAAACCCCGAGCCTATCTTCTTCGCGTTCAACATCAACCCCAGGACGCCGACGGTCCGCTTGCTGATATGTATGTTGAGTGTGGTAGGATAGCTTGTCTCCACGATCAGCAAAATGGTGAACTGGGATGACCTTTCATCAATGAGGCTATCCCAGAATGACTTGTTGTAGAAGGTGGCCTGCAGCAACAGGTGTACTCATTTCCGGTCTTTCGCCAATGTCCCTTTTATGGCAATGAAACCCCAACGAAAGAAACAAAGCTGGGAATAACACCTTGCAGCAGCGATGCTTGCGGGGTGGTCATGGCTCCCGAACGATCTGTCCGGATCTGATGTGTTTGAAGATTATAGAGTTGTGGTACTGAGAGTACTGGCAACGAGATATATTGCGGGTGAGTAGTTCTTGCATCGCGTGAAAGTAATCTGCGATCTTACCACTAACTCATGTTCAATAGGAACTTCAATATCAACATCAAGAGCCCCGAACCGGGAGAGGATCGCCTTTTACTATCTGATTGGCGCACCCATGGGGAGTTTTCCGTAAGTATATTCGCCCAATCCCAGCGTCGATTCGTGATCTAGCTTCTAACTCACCATAGATCAGACCCATGGAACCGCAATAATGTCCACGCCGACAACTCCTCATTCTCGCTCACGGGTCTTCGATGAATCGAAAAAAAATATCGCCGTGACTCCGGAACCGTTCGACACCGATTCCTCCTCGATCCTCTCCGCGGACCTTCGATGAACCGACCCATATCGCTGGCGCCGTCCACTTTGGTGCACTATCATGCATCTCGAGATTGTGAGGGGGAACAGCAGCAGGATCTCCTAACTCCACCGTTTATCTTGGAGACCCCAACATGCACGGCACCAGCCTGCTCGAGGTTGAATCAGATTATCGAATACTCTCGAGCAAGCACAGGCACAGGTACAAGCACAAGCACAAGCACAAGCACAGGCGCAGGCACAAACACAAGCTCATTGTGCCAACCCGCGGCGATGGTGGGATACATCTGGCGGCCGATATTGACGGGGGCATATATGTATCGGTTCATGGTGTTTGATATCGACGGTGCGGTACATAGTATCGATAGATGGAGTTTGACCTGTGATGAATAACGATAACCAAAGAGTTATCAAAATCTGAGGTCTTCGACTACTCTAGTATGTCTGAACTATCAGTACGCTCCCCGAGAGAGAGGATTGATCTCATCTACTTACACACGATGGTAACGGGCACAATATGTGTCCTAAGAAGATACCATGGTGCAACGGTATCCCTGATACATAAGGTATCGATAATAGGCAAACTCCCCTGGGAAGTGTTGCGACTGTCTGGTTTCGCGTTTCTATTATCCGCCGAGTATGCTCGTTCCAATTTCATCACGCATTAGCAACATTCACATCTGAGACACCGCGTTTTCGAAAACTCCAACGGCTTCGAATCACCATATGGTGCGATCTGTCGAATATGCGGCTTTGATACATAAGGTATCACAAATGAGATTTTCCCATCACTTCTACTGTCGCAAATCGTTGAGTTCGCCTCCCCAATTAGAACGGGGCGGGACGCCGCGTCGAGTGACGATGAACATGAGGCTTGCGACTTGATACATAATGTATCCAATACCAGTCGGCGAATCCCGACGAAGGGAAGATACAAGAGCTGAAAGCACACCTTTCCTTTCCGAATTAGAAAGATGCGTTCCCATGGCGATTCAAAGTGCCATCAGCACCTGTTGTTGATCCAAAGACAGAGACACCACCGAAGACTAATGTTTCTTTGGACGCACCCTCACACTTTCTTACCGGTTGTTGGTGACAGCCATGTCATCAAATTCTGGATGGAATCAAGCCATCCATGATTCAGCATGATCTAGCAGCTGCCCAGTATGTCGCCTGCTGGTGGTCAGGCTCATCATTGCGTCGAGCGTCCACTTAAAACTACGTTGCAGATGGTGCAGAAATTGTCGAATATTCAAGTGCCTCACTGATCTTCTCAGAAAAGGTAATATAGATCTCAACGTCGCTGCTTGTGAACTTCACTAACTGGATGGCAGAGGTGATGTATTCATCGAAGCTATGTGTCTGTCCAGTATCGATTTCCGACAGAACTCAGATACTGGAACTTGAATGATGAACTCCTTTGAAGATCATTCGGATTATATATCGGTAATCCGGTATCCGAGAGACTCACAATAGGATGCGAGGGGATTATTTCGCCTGTCTCTAGAGGGTATCGAAAGAGTCAGATCGAGATAGGATACAATCAACCTCTCCTATGTGAAGTTCTAGTCGATCTTCGCAGCAGATGTTGAAGATGTTACTGGTTTTGAATGTGGATATGATAATCAGGTAAGCCCGCGCGACGATTCTTTTGCACACTCTCTTTTCAAACCCAATGCTAAAGTTAATCTAGCAGGTGCTATGGTGCGACCTATCCAACGGCGAAGAGATTCTCGCTCGACGACGGAGAATTAGCTGAGACATGAGCGCTACTGTCTGGGCCGAGGAGAAAACTTAGTCTCCTCGAATGGCAGCCTGTCGTCCATGGCTGCTTGCGGGAGTTTCCTCGAAGCGAAAGTCGTCTAGCGATTCTGACAGCAAGAATCAACTACAAGACTACCTGAATCAGACAATTTAGGACTCGGCTCCGCTCGAGGTTTCCTTAAAAGACACCGACACAACCCTCCGCGAAATATACACCCGCTTCAGCACTTATCGCTGTATTGACAAGAGGAGGACATCTCTCTTGTCTTCTTGAGGACTTTTCGGGCTTGGACTCCTTTGCTTGATTGCGGGGATCCTCAGCTATCGGCAAACCGGACGGTTCTTCTCTGCTTCCAAAGTCGGAACGCTTGCATGTCAAATCGTACATGCCGTTCAAGCACCGCAAATGGAATCCCGCTTGCATTGCCTTCCTCGTGAAAGTCTGGCAGTCTGTGAATAGTTACAAATCATCAGCAAACTCTATGATTGGCGTCTTTCGTGGAGGACAATCGAATTTCCATCTGCCTGACGATTGTTGGTCTCACAGCACGGTCCCAACATCATGTCCAAGATGCAGTGGACATGAAGACATTCAGATTACGACTACGATGGGAAATATCTCCGAACAATCCACACCGCCGGCCGATTGTACGTGGCGTGTGTCGGTTGCTAATCTGCTGAACAAGATCCTGAAGTTTTGCGACGTAGAACCTGAATTGCTGCATTCGCTTCGAGAACAAGGAGGATGAGGCTTCAAGCTACTTCCATTCCAGCCTCTGCTCTGCCAGTCCACGATCTCGACCGACCATCGTCGAGCCGCTATGGATGTTCTGGGTTTGATAGGCCTGACTACCAACTTACTATAAGAATAACCATCGTCAAAGAGCGCTCCGCACAGTGAGTCAAGACCTGGTCCTCGATTTCGAGAACAGCGTCTTGACATATTTCGAGTCCAAAATAAACATCCGTGTCTGACGCCCTTCGATGTCCAAGATTTCCAGCTCCATCGGGTATATCTGCAAATCAACAGCAACTCATACACTCCCTACATCAATTGAACTCGACGGCATCAACCTAGGTTGAGGCACCTTCTCCACCCATCGAAGGAGAGGCGAATTTTCCACCGGCATATCAAAACGAAACACAAGAGGCTCTCGCGCTGTGTCCTCGCTAAAGTTCGTGCTTGGAATAACTCTGGAATTGATCCCATATATCTTGCCACGCATTCGCAACGGACCTTTACCAAAACGATTCGCGAATGTCGCCTGCGCCGTTCAAAGGATCTAGAGACTCATAATGTGATTATTGACTCGGCATCGCCACAGAAGTCAGATTTGGATGAAGCTCCAAGTTTCTTACGTGCGCACACGACTCGATTCATTGTTGCGAACTCTGATTGGAAGCCGAAGATTTCCTCGGTTTATGGTATCGTTCCTGACAGGTTCTTGAGCGAAAATGGTTTACACCTGTTTCTCACGAGTATGACAACAGTGCGGTCTCAAATCTGAGCCATGAGTTCACCGTTTCAACGCCTTCGACTGCATCACTGAAAGAGAGCGAGAAACATGGACCACAATCCATCCACGCATTTTGGTAGGTTTTATGACCCATCGCGTATCTATTCAACTCTTTGCTGCACCCTCACAGACTCCCAGATTCTTGATTCCTCATTCATACTATAAATTCCCCGTCGTTTCTTATGAATCATCTCCTAACCAGTTCTGAACATATAGCTTGATACTGTGTCGATCGGACTCCTCCCCTCTTATGCCTTCGCCTCCATTCCTCAAGCCGTCGTTCCTCCCTTCGATACCTTGTCCGATACCAAAACATCAATTTAATTGGCAAACAAACACACATCTTGATCACGGTATCCTTTTTGCTGGTCGAGTCTGGAAAGAGTTGGCATCGGATAAGAACTTTTGGCGAGGCTCCTGTGCCATACGTTTATCTTGAGTTTTTCTCGCTCCGTTACATAATTTGTGGGAGGAGGAGGCCAACACAAGGGATGCTTCCCGGACATCAAGAGCAGAACCATTCTATGGTCGGGAATATTCAGAAGGTATGACTTATCTCTGAAAGTCGCAGCAATACGTCAATGCTAACGGAGTTCCCAGCTTCTTGACTATAGAGCGATACGAACGAAGTCTCCTCACTACAGGTGACCTTACGAAACACATCAACAAGGAGCACAAGCCCCTAGTGTTTGTTTCAAGGCATGATCTCAGCGTGTCCACGCGCTGTAAGTGGAAAAACTTTCCACAAGGGGGCTCATATCTCACCTACCTCCAAGAATCCGTGCTGCTCATGCCTCGGGCAAAGGGTCAACATGGTGCGTACTTTCAGACCATTAACGACCTCATTCTTGATGGTATCAGGTCTAAACGCAAGGACCTCCGAATTCCCCCATATGACCCTACGTCATGGAATCTGGAACGGTGGACGGCCGCCTGTGTTTACTAGATCGTCAACAACGTGACGTATAGTGTTGACGACAACTTCAGGGGTTTCCCATAAACTGCGTATCGGAAGCGTTGTATCATTTTCAAGATGATCCAACGCCTGAACCTGTCCTGCACCGGCAATGACCTATCGCTGTTCGGCCATGCGTGTACAAGCTATCAACCGCCGGACGTTGTCCACTTCGCGATGACCGACGAGGAGTACGCCATGGTCCTGGAGTGTGAGAATCAAGCATTGTGTGAACTTCCAAGGTTCGAGGGACATGGCTCCTGAAAAATTCCGGCTGTGGTCCTCAATCAGTCAAACCTCCGGATTGATATGTGATTCTGTCTGCAAAAGAGTCATCATGATTACACCTTTTATATCAGGACGGTTTCTTCCTCCCAGAAATGGATGCAGCTGTCGACACAATCGGCTTATTCGATTCGACGTGCAGATCAACTCAAGCCCAGTCTCATCTACAAACGACACTCCTGAAGAACTACTGAAGATGTCGAGAGCAAATATAACAAGTATTTGGGAAAGTCCAAAATTCTCTGAATCCTTACGGACTGGATTGACTTTTCGTGATTACCTCATGGCGTGGCCGCCCAAGTGATTTGCAAAGATTGATTCTCCAACATTCAGTGAACTCCTAAGGTGGATCGATGCAGCAACTATCCCCGAAGATTATGTATATGTCCATGTCAGCGATATTACTACGATAGTGGTACGACTACGGGTGCACAACAATAATATCTCGGATGGAGAGACAGCGACGTCAATTGATATAGATACATAGGTATCATGAACATAACCACCCAATGATTCTGGTCCGATATTGGTAATGGACTCAACAATATCGGGAGACTAGGGTAATTTGGTCGACAACAGAAACAACCGTTGATCAACCCTACGGATAAGACCGCGCAAAATGTCGGCAGAACACGGCATGTTCATTCACTCCAGCATTCAAAGATATCCGGTCATGCAATACGTGCCCATTGAGGAGTGAGAGAAAACTCTACGGCATCGACAAATCCATTCGCGATATCTCAATCTCTGCGAGGAGTCAATTACCAACTGCTGATGAAGCAGCCAGTAGTTCTAAAGTTTGGACTTTCTATCCATGGGGATGTCTTCCCTTTTACTTTTACACAATCCGATTCATACCCAAGCCAAAGAATCGTCGTACTGCGTACCAGCTACACGCATATTCACGAATCACTCCAATATGTGCGGAATCTCCGTTCGGATGAGTTGATAGGCTATGTACGAAGTGTCGTTTTACGACCTGATCTGTTATTTGGGATCATCTCCAATTCTGCGCCCTAGTTCTCGCAGATATCAAAACAGTTTAGAAGCTCATTATCACTAGGGATATCCTAGAGATACTCCAAGAGCAAAACTGCAGCACTTATATTCGATCTACAACATCTGACCGTTCCATAGGCACCGCCGCAATTCTGCTGTCCCCTTCAACCTCGACAGCAGAACTTTATTGAGTTGGCATTATCACTCTTCAGCACAACTACCAGATGGTAGTACCAATACGGGCTTGTTCCCCTTTACCCAAAGTGGTGGTCGGGGAAGCGTGGACCCTCGACCAGATGATATATCTGGTGGCGGTGGAGAGAAAGAACAGACAGATGCATGCTACAAACCGGTGTTCTTTCGACACGGATGGGAATCCAAGCGGCACGAACAACCAACGATGCTGTCTTGGTCAGCCTCATGACCTTCAATGCATACTTGCTTGTCATTTGCACCGGTCTCGAGACACAGTACTGGACAATCCGCAGCAGAGAGATTGAAGCCGCGGTCTGTGTCTTGATGGCAGGCTCGCCGGTTGTCTTGACTAGACTGAGCTTCTAGACGATCGGGAGGAACTGCACAAGCACTTGGATGAAACCAAAGAGCACAGTGGCTAGGCTTTTGACGTCTAGAGGAAGTATTTCTTGAATCAAGGTTAGTAATCAAGGATGTGTTTTCCGAAGTTGTGTCACCGATCATATGACTAATCCCTCCTTCATCAGATACGGCTGGTAAGAGGATCTTGGAACTATCCTCTCCCATTCACACTCCTACCCACCATGTCTGTGGCTCACAATCATGAGACTTCGGACGACCGTGGGCTCCTGACGGCTTCCAAGGATTTCAGAAAACTTCCGTATCCGATTCACGACTTCCACGCCGAAGTTGTGCAAGAGACACTTCGATGAGAGGTCTTCTAGGGATTTGCTCAAGGTTGAGGACTCTGACTAAAGCAGCTCATCTTATTGTTGTCCATGTTCCTGCAGGCCTTTTTCATTGCGAGTGACTTTTGTGTTGCTCATGAGGAACCGAAGAATATCGAAACGCACAATGTTGTGATTCGAGATGACAACATCTACCATACCAAGAACATTGTCCGTCATTTTACGGTCGTCTTACGAAGGATTACATGGATAATCCTACTAATATCATATTGTGAGTCTCCATGGCTTGAATAATCCAAGATATACTTTGAAAGCTAACAGTAGTAGGCTTGGCTTGAGACCAGGTTCTGGATTCAATATCGACCAAATGACGCTGATCGGCCATTTCAAGGCAGTTCCAATCGTGTCGACTGCACAAGCCCAGGCCCAGGCTCAAGAGAACCCTTCAGCGACAGACGAAAGGAAGCCGTGTTCTACAGGGCGGCCGGAGAGCGCTGGTGCAGTACTAGATTGAGTAAGAGGAGCTCCTGATCCTAGTTATACAGTCGTGCTAATGCGGTACAGCTCATCAAGCAAAGGAAGAGGCTAGAGAGGCTATTATTGAGTCTCATTGCCAATTATTTTCGGTCGCGTTCCACGAAAGAACGAATGGACGATCAAAGCCAGGTGGAGGTGGTTTGCAGGAGCACACGCAAGCCAGGATAGATCTGCTTCTGCTGTATGTGGAGATAAGAAGAAGCCGCAAACAAGGGAATATCGCGAATCTTCCTTACGCCAGACGACCATATGGCGGGCTACGACACCGACGTCGTGCGGGGAGAAGTATACTGCCGCCTTTGGATTGACTGGAGTTGCGAACAATTGCCAGATGCTTTTCGAGGCAAACTATCACAAATCTTGCAACCCCATCCCGAAAGACACGCTCCACAAACAATGGGCGTCGCGGACATGTGCTGCGGAGCAGACGACGTAAGCAACTTCCGACAACAAGAAAAGCTTGGGACAAGGTCCATCGATGAGATTTCACAGCCGTATGCTGTTCGCCTCGCAGAGGTATCCCAGATACGCAAATCGCTCTCAGATATCAGAAAGGATTACTGTCGCAAGATCCTCTTGGAGAAAGGCGTCCGGGACTGTGGGTTTGAGCACATACTAGTAGAGCCTGAGGAGTACCTCAGAAACACAACTTGGTCGTTATTGTGGGCTGGATCGACGTATGTGAAACGCGAATGAAATATTCCCCACAGCTCTGACCCATTGGGCCGTCTTCAGAGGGAAATTATACATTCCCTGCCACATTTGTTGGAGAATCGAAGGCAACGGGTTGAGCCCTATTTGGAGCTGTTTGGTAGGCTCTTTGATTGGTTGACCGTAATATCAGGGTCAGCACTTTAGTTGGACCACAGACTTTGATGCCTAACGACATATTTCAGGAGATTATCCGGTCAGGGTGGTGAACAGGGTCCAGTGTATGGGGTTTGTTCGACGAAATCGACAAAGATCCCTTCGATCAGATTCATTTTATACTTCGAGCACGTCGAAGAAAACGACACAAGCGCTGGAGCTGGAATTTTCCCGAACTCCAGTCAGGCGCCAATTCCAACTTGATCCACGGCCGCGTCGAGTTCCGCAGGCCCCCTGGCGTGGACAACTGGCGTGAGTGCGCAGCTTGGATTCATTTCACGATGACGTTCGTTCATACCGCTATTCCGACTAAGGCAACAATGAATCGTCTTAAGGAGTTTGAGAGTGATTGGTCAGAATATTTCTGATGTTTCACTTCAAAGTCTACGGGATGCTACAGTAACGGAACACTGATTACTGTGAGGGACCATCCTGGAACTTCACCTCTGGTCAATGTTTGCAACCACGAATCCTTTACTTCGAATGCATCACAGGAAAGATTCAAAATGGTCTCTTCCTTGTTGTGGTAGATGGAAAAGTTTACGTGCTTCACCAAATAGCAAAAGGATTTCTTAGAGCCAGTCGTGGGTACTCATTCGAGCCACGGGGATCAAAGATCGGAATAACCTAGAACGTGCCTCGATTCTCGTCCGACGTCTTTCGAAGACTATCTCAGCCGCTATTTGCATCAGATATTCCTCCATATCATGACTTTTACCGACGGGGCACTCGTGTCACTCACCTTGCCTCACACCATGAGTGATATCACTGGATGGGGGCACATCTTCAGAGCATGGTCAGGAGTGCTAGCTGGCAAACGCTACAATGCGATTTCACATACGGGGTAGTGGCATCTCCTGGGAGATGAACATTGGGTTCCATTTAGATGAACCGCTACTGGCCTTTTCACATCTTGAGTTCATGAAAAATTTTGCGTCCTAGAAGACGTTGAAAAGGCAGTTTCTCTGTGAGTAGGTGGAACTTTTCAGAACAGGCAATCGGTCAATAACAGCCTACACAATGGCAACAGTCCTCACCAGCCACATTCATGGACTCTATTGCACTCCAGGTTCACAAAATATCCTTTGCATGACAGTAGGATACCACAGCACCATTGTGTGCCGGTGTTCGAACGAAATGCATGTGGGATAAGATCTGTGTCATTCCTAGTCATGTCTTGAGACAAATCATGTATATAGAAGAAATAGAAACATAAAAACTTTTAACTCGTATCCTTCTCCTCTCCTAGAACTTGCACAAGGCGATCATCCATTGCAAGGGTTCCCCTGCAATTGCATTGCAGCTTGCTATCATTTTTGACATTCACAAAGGTGTAACTACTTCGGTCCATGGACATCGCCGCTGATGCCTAATTGCGCACTCGTCTCAGATGAAGGTCGCAGATAACTACTCGAGAGTAATCGTAAAGATCCCGTTGAAATAACGTTGCTGATCCGAAAAAAGATGTATCTTTCCGTTCTTTTCCATTTTTTCCTGTTCATCGACCCAGCAAGTACGACTTAATCCTCACGACAATCCAGCCGAATCAATTGTGTCTTCGGAATTTTGCTTGTTTGACATGTGTCCAACGTAGAACCCTGTACTTGATACTCGATATGATCGATCTAAAGTGCGTTTGCTTCGTAGGTAAGGAGTCGTTTTTCTCGGAAGAATTTCGGGGATCGCGTTCCCTTCCAAGATTCCTCTCACGTAGTCTGACGCAGGATCTCTTGAAGGGCCTAAGGCTCGTCAGCCCTCGGGAAATATAAGCATAAAAGGATGTCTTCTTTTGTTGAAGTGTGCTTACATTGTTGTTTACATGAAGCAGAGATAGATGCAAATCCACAAAATGGCCGGGAGCAAGAAGCTCATCGCCAGGAGCATATTTGACGGGCGAGGTGGTCTTTGCGCTGGGACGAATTCCATTTCTGCTGACTGTATCACATCTGAGACTTGACAGTTTCTGATGTGTAGTAATGACTGGCAATATTTTGAGCGGTCGAGGACCTTGGTGATGGTTGATGTTGATGATGTTAGGTAACGGCGTAGTCAGACTGAACAAAATGAGTCGGGTCGAAGCTCAGCAATATTTTGACAAATATAGTCATGCATAGGTCCAGCCCATCGACGAGAAATCAAACTGCTTTATATACCAGCGTAAATGATTCATGCACAATTATCCCCGAAGATCGATCAGCCGACTTGGAAATACGCAAGTAACTAGAGATAAGCATAAACCATTTCGTTCGTCCCCGCATCATAGACCATCTGATATATCAATCATAGCGAGCATCCGATTTGATGATCAGAAAAGAGGGGGCCAAGTTCGACAATCCTGTCGATTCGGGCCGGGGTTGTCATCCATCTCGGAAACCGAAGGTTATCAGAGGGTTGACTCGCTGGGTGGCGTTCGTGAGCATTAATAAGCGTGCTTTCTTTCTTCGAAGGTTGTAGGGCTAAGTATGCAGCTTGAAGAGATAGGTAGTACAGCGAGATGTATGGGGTACACTGAAGTTGGATTGGTTGTGAAATGATATCCTCGCGAATGGCGCCCTTGTTAGGATTATGTTCTGCCATGTCAAGATAACAGCGAATCATTTATTCACCGGCGGTAACAGCCATGACTTGTGGGATTCATCAATCATATATTGACCCTTCGAAACGAGGTCAGTGAATGCTTTGACCAGTCGAGTGAAATATTTGGTGAAGAAATCCTCCTATTGATGCGGGGCCGAAAGCAACATGTAGTGTAGTATCAGCGCAGGTCGACAGATTGTATGTTTGCAATATCTATTCAAAATCTCAAAGTAACTGACCGAATTAGAGGAACCTTTTATTATCAATTTTCGGTGTGAATAGTCGACAGAAATGAGGCTATACACCTCGAGAATAGAGCACGCTTATTGGGTGATTAGTGGCCCGCAGTGATTCTTTTCACAGTCCCTCTCTCACCTCTTTCATGACTAGAAGACAACATCACTCATCTATCGACCACTTCATCATACATCTAAAGAGAAAGCCGGAGTAAATCAGATAAAGCCCATATGCTAAAGAGAGAACAACATGGAACCAGCTTTCTTCCCCAAACCCACAACACCGTACTCCAGCAAGACCGAGGTCGAAATCGGTGGCCTCAAAGCATACATCTACGGCCTCGAGCAAGCTCAACAACAAGGACAAACAGATTTGGGAGTATTGTATCTTGCGCATGGCAGAATGCGATCGTATCGTGAAATTGAGGCGCTGGCGCATGAGATACTACATCAGGTGCGAAGTGATGCAACGCCCAAGAGGGCGGGGTTGATTGTTGTTTTGATGGATGCGAGGAATCATGGGGAGAGGAAGGTATGCTTACCTCGAAACATTGTGTCGGCGATGGACTATGCTGATTTAGGTGCAGATAAATAATGTAATGAACATGGATTGGGCTGAAGGAAATATATCACATGCGTATGTTTCACCTCCGTAAAGCCGTGAGATGGTATTCCCATCTGACCGAGACAACAGACAAGACATGCTCAGCATAATCTCCGGAAGTGCCCAAGACTACGAGCTGCTGATAGACTACCTTCCGGCCTATCTCCCCGAATTCGATAAATTCTACAACTTCATGTCCGGCATCTCACTCGGCGGCCACACTTCCTGGCGCGTCGCAACCTCCCCAGTCGCTCAAAAAGGGAAACTGCACGGCGTTGCAATCATCATTGGCTGTCCCAAGATCACTTCTCTGCTGTTATCCCGTCTGGGCGTGGATCTCGAAGCCGCAGCGCAGCAATTCAAAGTTCCCCTTGACTTGGTGCATATCATCTCATACAATAAAATATCCTCGATCCTGACGGATGAACAACGGCAGCGCTGGCCGCGTGCCATCGCCGAGTTGACTACCTCTCTAGACCGGGTAGTCGAACAATCCTACCCGAGAGACATCCCGACATTCATCTTCAATGGAAAGTTGGATCCGATGGTGCCGGACAAGTTTACCGCGCAGTGGGTAAAGCAAAGGGGTGTAGAGAGGTATGGTAATATCAAGTATTGTGTGCAGGAGAATACGGGGCATACGTGCACGAATCAGATGGTGGAGAATGTTTCGCAGTGGCTAGTGGGATTGCTTAGTGCTAGGAATGGTAGATAGTAAATATCGTTCGTTTTTGAAGTTTTGCATTATATGTGGTAGTTTTATCTTGGCTACATGTTGGTGGCATTCACCTGGCAACCCCACAACTCTCTTGCACTCTGCGCTGGGATTTTCTCTCATTTCATTCTTTCTTCAACTTTCCACTATTCAGGATCTGAAATCCCCATGGAAGCCATGGGCCCCTTGGATGTCTTGATCTCTATGCAAGCCATCTGGCGCTTCCACCACGAGTCCTGCGCCAAGCCCTGCTCCTCGGACGATTTCCTGGCAGGTGAAAGCAAAACCCCGAATCAAACAGAGACTTTATCGTCTAATATCAGAGACTTGCTGGGAAACACAAGGAATGAAGTCGTGCAAATCCTACACGACGAACTCCCTAATTAATGGCCGTGGGGGTTTCACTATCTACCGTACCGTTTACACGCCAGAATCCAGTCATGATGTTTTCCTGGAAGCAATCTCTAAGACTCTCTATGCAAGCTTAGGCCTAGATCGCAATGAGGACGAGCACTGAAGATCCAGGATACCGCCCTTCGGTATTCGTTGATCCCGCTCAATTCGAAAGCGAGATGCTAGACAAAATCCGTCAGCATTTCAGAGCATTTCGGGGCAGCGACAACGTGCCGCAGGGAGTTCGGTCGCGGTGGTGTATAGCCATCGATGGAGGCTCTTCACAATCCATCATCGGCCACCCAGGGCCACAGAGAGGGGTGAGAAAGGCGACTGGGTGACGATACTAGAGCCCGATTATCCAGAAGGGCAAAAGTCACGATCCGTAATACTACCAGGGATAGTTTCCGTTTGTATTTGAATGACCTCTGGGATCTGACGCGTGTTGGGGATGTCTACGACTAGGTTCTGTAGACGAATGGATACACCGGACGATATTCCCTGGTTTGATTCTAATATTTAAATTTATCCGTACAACGATTCTGTATATCTCGTTTGTATGGTGTCTACACGCTGTGTCTGAGGAGCTCGCGAATATAAGTGTGGATCAATTGATCTTCGAACTCGATACGAGATTTCGGCAATATCTGCGTGTCTGCGGAGGCTCGATGCAGGCAATGCAACAATCCAGGCCGTTTTATCCGGAAACTCTGGATGCAGTGACCAATTTGAATCATAATGAATTTCATAAACCCTACTTTGTGTTCTTGTATAGTAGACTTCTGAAATTCGCTCGCAATCATCTGCTGCTAAAGACATCCCATTTCTTGGGGTATTTACATACCAAGAATTCCCAACTGAAAATAACTTTAGATAATGATCCTACGCTGGACGTGAGGCTTTGCCATCAAATATGTGCATCATCCGAGGTGGTTTTGCTGGCTTCGTCACATAGCCCTGGCTTTTTCACCGCAGTTTCTGTGTCTTTTCCAATTTCCCAACCGTTCGAAACACCCCAGTGACTTCTCTCACTGCCTGCTTCAGATAATCTGCCAATAACTTAGCCTCATTAATACATTCTGAATAGAATTGCACCTACAGCCAGGAATAACAATCCAGATGAAATTCATGAAGAAGTAATAAACCCAGAAATAATAGCTCTCCGGCCGCGAAAACTCCACCCCGCGATGATGAAGATCGAACAAGCTGGTAGCAAAGTAAAGCACATCACCATATAGCTGACCAACGGAAATGACTGTTTGCAGAATGTAGCGCGCTGGATGTTGGACGGCGATGCAGTAGGCGATGAAGAACCCGAGGGGGCCCCAGCAGATCTGTAAACGAATTCAATTTCTCAGCAAATGTTCCAAATCTAAAGGCAAGGCAAGGGCATACCGCTGTTACGCTCTCCATGCTAACGAGAAATGCATCAGAACGAAGGTACCGCGAATCCGAGAGCGAATATTCCTTCCACAGTTCGGCGAACAAGTGACTTTTACCACCGATTGTCAAATGATTTGCCACGAAATAGCCTTCGAAAAAGAGATGGATCGACGCGGCTAGATAATTTGTAAGATAATTTTTCTCTTTTTAGGCTCCAGACCAGGAGAATAAGACAAACATACTGAGGCAAAACCAAACAAAGCCCAAACGGTCAGCGTTGCTAGCATCAGGTCTGGAACGAGAGATAGTCAACCACGCGATACCGACAATAGCTGCCCAGAGTAAGGCAAATTGGCCTATCAGGGAAGGCACGGAGGATTCATTGGGCAGATATCCTGGGATATGGATACCGAGAGGGTAGTAAGAGTGTAGAAGGTTGGACATTCTGTCTGATTGTTCGTAGTAGTCAGACGAAAACACAAGTTGATAGAAGAATCATATGATCGTAAGATAGTTAGAGTATAATAGTGGTCATTCCATTAAATAGGTAGGTAGAATGAGAGATTTGTACTTGTATTGTGTCTCAGCCTCAAGTGTGCTCCTTCGGGAACTCGATTCCCGGATCGGCTCACTCGCTAGCCAACACAGCAGACCATCTAGGACCCTTTGGACTTGATAAATAGAGTTAGTAATCAGATTTACGAATTGGTTGACCCGTCGCTTTCTTTATTATTGAGACTCGTCACCAACACCGGCTACAAAACGCTGGCCGTGCAGGACATTCAACCCCTGGATTTCTGACGGCTTCTTTGCAAACAACCTCAGTTCGAACATGTCGAAGCAGGCTCCAGGATTGGAATTGCGATAGGGTAAATCTATACTACTTAGGTATGACTTGTATGATCTATTCCGCTGAGAATTTTTGATTGACAATGTGCAGGCGCTAGCTTTTTGATACCATCCTGCGAGACCCCGTCCGTCAGCGAGACGAAACACCACCCCTAAACCCTTAACCCTAAAACCCTCCCAGTTCAGAAATCCATTTCTAAAGCTCGAAGGTCGTCGACGAACAGGGTAACAAAGGTGAAACAACCAGCTATTTTCTCTGCCCCTTGTCATGGAGTGTTATCCGGTAGGCAAAATATCTGATCTGCCGACCCTTAGGATGCCTCAAGCGCCGACAACGATAGTTTGGCGATGTGGCGCGGCTCAAACACCAACACACAGACCTTTTTGTTGAAAGGCGTCACAGTTACGAATCAGCCATTTAATAGCATATATTGATCTGGTAACCCAGACGGTATAATCACCTCCCCCCCAACCCTGGCCAGCGACTACAAACAAACACGTCGACGCATTTCACCAACAAACCGACGGCCTCGAGATATATCCCGGGTGTCCGTGGCGCAAGACGTGTTTCTATCATGGCAACGACGACACTATACAATATCAAGGCGTACTGCTCAGATGTGCCTGCTCAGACGGATTGTGGTGCGGAAACTCAGTGTTTGGGCGTGCTCTCTACAGATTGGGTGGATTTTCAGGAGGAGGGTGATGTGATCGTTGATACGGTCGATGTGGTTCATCAGAGTTATCCGGAATGCAGGGAGAGCCTCGGGGTGATTGTGAGTGTGGGCTTGATTGATGTTGACTCTGTTTATAATCAGGTTGTTACATCAATTGATAGTTACTCCAGCACTTAACCCCTATCCGCCATATTAACTATATACAAACCCACGACGCCAGAATCATACATCAAGCCTCCTCCTGGGCATCAACATAATCCCTCACCCTCTTCAAATCCAACGAAATAAAATTCCGAATCCATTCTTGCGTCCAATTCGGCAGCGCACGAATATAGCTCGCTACCCCGATCCGCTCGGGGATACAGACTTGTCCACTCTTGCCGCTCAGGACGTGTTTGACAATCACTTTTGAGACATCCTCAACCTCAAAAACGGGTTGGCGGAGTTTCACACCGGAATCCGTGATGGGTTTGATTAGGGGCGTTTTGACCCATATAGGGTGGACGATACTACCATCATCGGCCCATCAGCACTCAGAACATACAAAGAGAAGGGGAAGGAAGAAAAGGGGGGAATACCTAGTCCGAACTTTCCTCGCCTTATACCACAACCTAATCTCCTGCGTCAACCCCTCATGAAACGCAAGCGCACTAGCTTTACTACAACTATAATCCGTCATCTCGCCCAAACCCAAGAAGCTGCCCGCACTCGCGATAGTGATGACATGTCCGTGGTTGCGTTTCAGCATCGCCGGTAAAAATTCGCGAACAGTCCAGTAGTGCGATATGGTGTTTACTTCGAATACGGCTCTGATTACACTCTCCGGCTTGGTGAGGATGGAACCTTCTTTGCCGATGCCGGCGTTGTTAATCAACACGGTTGGATCGCCGTGGTCAGAGCGGATGAGGGTGGCGGTTTGGTGGACGCTGGCCGGGGATGTGACGTCGCATTTGTAGAAGTATACATTTTTTGCTTTATCTCCATTAGCCAGCACGTAAAATCGGGAGGCGAAGGAAAGGGGGGAGTACGGAGAGGAGCAACGGGCTCATTGATATCAGCAACAATCACTTTTACGCCTTTGCTGGCAAGGCTATGCGCAACGTGCTGTCCGATTCCGCTACATCCGCCTGTCAGGAGCACGATTTCGCGGGACCAGTCGTATTTGTCGGATGTCCAGTTATTGAGCACGAAGCTTGACAGAACGCGGTTAAATGTTCTGATGACCGAAAGCGCAAGCACGACGCCTAGGACATTGTGTGTTGTGGATGACAGAAGGATACTCTGCGCTGGTGGAGGGAGTTTTTGGACGACCTCAAGAAAGAGGTTTTGGGCTGTTGTTATTGCGTCCATTTTGTCCGTACTCAATCACTCTCCTTATTACTGAGAATTATGATTGAATCCGGGGAACAGCTGGGGAAAGCAGACAGCTATTTATCACATCTGTACGGAGTGTGTGGCCATGAGCCTCGGTTTCTGATATGGAGCACATGGTATGGTTCACGCTGGATGAGCGCATCGATCTGCAGATCAGCATTGTTGGGGTAGTCTAGTCTAGGCTACCAGTTAACTGATCGAGTCTATTCAGGATCTCGTTGAGAATTGAGGAGAGAAGCTAATTAAGTTTGGTGGAGTCGGCCTGAGCCGAGGTTGTTGCACGTGCATGAGGGTTAGGGCTTAGGGTTACATCTAGATCTGGAGGCAGGATCATTAAGATCATGAGATTGTCATATTACTCGAACTAACTAGAGGCTAACGATCTAACGATTTATCGCGCAGTATACCCTCCATCAATCACAAGATCCGCGCCCGTGGTATACGAGCTCGCATCACTGAGCAAATACACATACGCCCCCTTGAGCTCCTTTGCATTCCCATTGCGTCCGAGAGGAATCATCGAATTCCACAGGTCTTGAGTTTCCTGCGGCACAAAGTCTGACAATCCGGTATCAATATAACCAGGCGAAATAGAATTGACACGCGCAAAATCGCGCCATTCGTTTGCCAACGACCGCGCGAAATGGATACACCCGGCTTTGGCGACGTTGTACGATGTCTGTTCCTGCGGGAAATTCGCAATGTGTCCCGACATACTCGCCGTAATGACAAAACTGCCCTTTCCGCGGGCCTTGAAATGAGGTCCCACGGCTTTGGCGCAGTGGAATGTCCCCGTCAAATCTGTCTGGATGACTTCCTGCCAATCCTGCACTGAGCCATCCAATATACCCTTATCAGCTGTGCGTCCCGCATTAGCCACAAACCCATCGATTTGGCCAAACTCCTTGATCACATCAGCCACCAATTTCTCGACGTCCTCCCATTTTCCGATGTTGCATTTGTAGGCTCTGGCTTTTATGCCGTATTTTTCGGAGAGTTCGCGTGCATTCTTTTCGCCTCCCTCAGGCCGAGAGGAATAGGTCAGGGCGACGTTGGCGCCCATTTCGGCGCAGCCGCGGGCTGCTTCGATGCCCATGCCGCGCGGGCCGGAGGCGCCGGTTATGATGACCGTTTTGCCTTTGAGGCTGAAGAGGTCGGTGAGGGAGTCTGCGGTGGGGACGGAGACGGGCATTTTGTCTTCTTTTGCTTGGGCCAGGTGGTTTGAGTAGGGTTGTATGAGATGAGTGTTTGATTGTGGTGAGTAGAGAACAGACGACAGACGGAGGGGGAGTATAAGGGTTATATACACCACCATACGACAATGCACTCGTCATACTACTACGTACCCACCCAGACACGCCACAATGCCTATAGTACAATAAGTGAGTCAATTGTCCGGCTTACATTATCACGTTTCCCCGTTAGTCAGTTCTCAGTCAGCAGGATAAGCCAGAGGATATACTTCCTAGAGGCCAGTTGAGGGGTTACGATGTATGATGTCAGCCACTCTCGGCGGAAGCACGGAATGCGGAAGGCCGGATTTGATCTGACTACGAGGGTACCCAGAGTATTTTACGTACAGAACATCGGATACTATACCCATTTGACTGTTGAATGAATTATGTCTGAATGGAGTCATGATATGGATCGACAAGAATGGTTGTTTTATATCCGAGTGCAGGGTCTGGGATCGTGTCTGGTACAACTGACGCGGGGTTAGGGCTTACTCTCAGTACATCGGAGGTACTCCGAGAAATCCCTCAAAAAAGACCAACCAATATCCAGTATTCAGTACACTGAACACTACAAGTGTACCTTTCAAATCAATTCGGAGAAACGGCAGAAAGACAAAAGGAAAGTCTACCTAGGTACAATTTCATCCAATCTGTCGCATTGCGGACTACACGTCTCCGGCTAATTTCCGCACAGCGGGGTTGTGTACAGAGTAACTGCAGGAATTATTACGGATATATCGATTCACTCAAGCAGCTTTCCTATGCTGGAGGCTTTTTTTTTTACAATACCCCTTGATATTAAATGCAAGACACTATAGTTGCTTAGTCTGTCCTACTATGTATGTCCAGCGTGAACGAGAACCAGAACTCATCTTTCGTGAGATTAATAGTAGGTGCCTACTTAGATAATCTAGGTGACCTATGAAGCCCTAATTGCTAACCCCGCATACATGTACCCAAATACGAGACATTTATATTAATCAAAACCTTACTTTTTAGAGGACGTGGGTGGTATAATTATATTGAATGATTCATGTTCGGTCTACGCACGAACCTGGTTTATGCACACAAGAAGTACCTGGGTATCCATCTCGAACTCAACATCAAAGTACATACATATCACAGATGATGCTTCTTCGTCTCTCTTCCCTCCCACCCGAAGTATTGATACAAATACTCAAACAGCTCGTTCTCTCCTCATATGATCTCTCCTCTCCATTAGTCGCAGGAAAGGAGGAGGATGTTTGATATAAATTTGCGCAAAGATAATGAAGGATGGTACGCTGCTGATATGGAGGCCGCATTATAATTAACAATAGAACCGGGTCTAATGCGTCTGCTTTGTGCTGTCCAAGTAAACACGCAAAAACCATGCGGGGATTGACGGCGCTTTTGCTTCATTATGTATACTTGAGAAGAAACGGACATAAATCGGCTGTGGAGTATTTTGCTGATTTCTCCAGATGTCATCTGGGGATTGATCTAGAAGTCAAGTCAAAGATGGGGAATGGGAAGAGTGCGCAGATGGTATGCTGTTTGAGAATGGGTATGGAGATATCGCGGATATGTTGAGTAGGTCGGGTGAAAAAGGGAGGAAACGAATATCCAGTATTCATTCACTAGATACTTTGACCAGACTCAAAAACAAAGACAAAACGCCGCCGATATGTATATACACGCCTTCCAACAATCCTGGAAGCAGAAGACAAAAAACGCCTACATTTCATCCGTGTGGTTTCGGAGAATAGCCCTGATGTAAATAATTTTGTCCGACTAGAAGTAGAAAAGAAAGTGAATGATATATGGACTTGAAGGAGATCGAAAAAAAAGGGTTATGTGTGGCGATCATATAGGGTATCGACTTCCCGAATTCTCAATCACGGGTGTCATTCGGCCTGCTCCCCGGCCATATCTCGACCCCCCACCGCGACCACCTCGAGGCATGGCGGCGGGAAGCTCAAAATCTGGATTTCCTTCCAGCAACACATCCTGCATTCGCGGTCCTCTGTTCGTGGCAGGAACAGGCGGAGGAGGGCCCTGCCATTTCGGGTTTATAGGTCGCTCTGATATCGAGGTGAAATGACTTCCTTGACTTATATCGCTAATAGCTGGTGAGCCAGGTGCAAGGTCACCGACGGTTTCGCCGGGGATTTTAATGGGTGGTGGTGATGGTGGTGATGGGTGAAGCTCACCAGCTGGTCTTCCTGCCATGAGCACCGAGGGCACGTGATTGCCGCCGGTGTTGGTCTCCTCTGCAAACCGGGGTTCAATGTCTTCATAGTATTGATCGCCTGATCGTTGGAGCGTGTGGGCAGGACTGTTGTTCATGCCGCGTTCGGGACCGCGTTGCCATGCTGCGCGTGGTGGGACGTATTGTCTGTTCAATTAGTATCGTTTTGCTTGCGCCTAGATAGGAAACTCACTCATTGCTGTATACACTTGTCGGACTTGGGAGAGACTCATTATTAGAGGATCGCTGTGGTTCGGCCAGATTACCATTCCGGACACGCAAGTTCGGCTCACTAGACTGCGGCATCATTTCAATTGCGGGACCATCGCCCATTTCCAGATTTGGCTGTGAAGCCGAGGGATTGCGTCCTTGGCCAGGACCATATGGCCGGGAGTAGTTGTTTGAATTGCTGCGGGTGGGACCAGGACCGGAGGGAGTACCGTCAGATGGCCGTCGACTCATGTTCGCATACTGATCGTATCCGCCTGGTCCACCACCTCGTGGAGGGTAGCCCGGTGGAGGGCCACGATTACGAGGAACACCGCCAGGAGGAGGCCGCATTCCGCCGCGCATCGAACCACTTCGGCCATTTGGTGGAGGTCCGCGTCCACCACGACCACCATACGGACCAGGTGGTCCTCCTCGATATCCGCCACGAGGAGGATAGCCGCGACCTCGTGGGGGTTGTCCAGGCGGGCCGTATCCTTGAGGTCCTCTTCGAGAACCAAGACTGCCGTCTGAGTACTGGTTTTGTAGCATTCGATCTGAATTCGATCCGATCACACCTGCGTCAACAGCGCCAGAAGCTACAGGGGGGATTGGATTTCCATATTCGTCTCGCGGTCCATGATAGCCCGGTCGCACAGGTCGAGACGAGTTGTCGTAGAAAGCAGTTTCTTCTCCGCCATTCAATGGAATTTCATCAGTTGTGCGACTCGAGGCATACGTGGTAAAAGTCGGCGCTGAATCGGAATGAGAATTTCCAGTAATCAATGGAGCCTTTACGTCCGTATTAATAGGAAGAGGGGGTGGAGATTCTGCTTTGGCAAGTTGCGCAGCTGCAGCTTCGGCGCGTTGTCGATTATAGAAATTCTCGCCGCTCATTTCTGCATTCTCCGCGACGAGCTTCTTGCGGGCTTTGCGACTGACCAGCGTACGACGCATGGCACATGTGACGACTCCGCATGCAACAAGAATGATGGTCGCAGCGAGGACTATCCATCCTCCCCATTGTAGATGCGGTACGAAGAGGAGGATGTCGACTAAAAAGGCCAGGAGACTGACCAAAACCGTCGGCAGGAGAAGAATCAAAAGGGCGAGGAGGTATCGTGGCGAATGGGATGGTGAATGCAGGTGAGAGGTCACGGCCATGATAAAACAGACTAGAGTCAAAAAAGCGGCAACGGGATGGACGACCAGGATGGCAGACAGAGAGTTTCGAGCGCTGGAGGGGAGGTTAAAGTCGCCATTGTCGCTTTCATTCGTGCCAAAGATGTTTTCTACGATGAACGTCAGCAGGACAGCTTTTCTCCAAAAGTAAGAAATGCAGACATACCGGTATCGTATCCCACGCGGGCTGCTATACATTGCGATCCCCTGCAATATCCAAACACTCCGAAATCGACATTCTGATACGTCGCCAACGGGATCGCTTTGATGACGGGTGTGGAGAGGGTGGACAGTAAAAGCAGCGCAAATGCCACGAACAAGAGAACAGAGAGCGGTGTCGCTGGTTTTAGCAGCATGGCGGCGGTAACTGCCAGCTGCAGATACAAGACTATCGAAGAGGGTTATAGGTCTTGCGCAGAACAAGCGACAAACAAAAAGCGAGAACGTTAGGTGATCATGGAGATGGAGATGGGAGACATTGGAGTGGTACGGCAAAATGTCGGTTGATTGGGTTGATCGATGAGTGATATTTCTTGGTAAGTAGTGCAAGCTTGCGACAGTTGGAAGTTGCAAAGGATTGAGGAGAAGTATCTGGGTCGTCAGGGTAGAGAAAATGAAGCGAAAGAGTGAGCGAACGACAGCAACGAGCGAGAGAGGTTGATTCGGTTGACGTAGGATATTGAGCTGTCAGAAACCAGTAATACTAATAGTAGGTAGACAACGACAGAAACAAGAAACGTCGTGCAGACTGCCAGAGCCTGGAGTTGGTTGAGTTGAGGCTTGAGCAATGAGAGGGACCTCTTGGGGAGGTGCGGGTAAACTGCTGCTATCTTTCTCACTAGCCATACTAGTCCTAGCGTTGTCGCATTCTCAATTTGGTGGCTGTCAAAGCGGGACAACTTACTATGTAACTACTATGTAGTAATTACAAGACAGATTAACGGCTGTCAATTCTAGCCTCTGTGTCAATAATTAATTGTCAATTGTCATTACATTCAATTGATTTACTGGGCGCCTTGTCAGGAGCAAAGAGTGGCAGCTCCGGGTCGAGAAAAAGGCAAATGAAGATCGGCCGATCCACGGAGTTTCATAATACATCGAATCAGTTTCAAATCTCCCGAATCACCAAGTCCAAGGTTGAAGCTATTGTGGCTTGCTCGCCCCTTGGGTGATAGGCCTGTTGGCCAATAATCTCTCAGCGACAGGAATGAGCCATTATCTATGGACCTTGGTCTAGCCAGTGGAGACTCTGCCATGTTAATTAAATATGGAGTAGACAGAATGATGAGTCGTGGCTATGTTGGTTTCAATCAAATACTTTGAGACTTGAGCACTTACGTATCGATTGTCCTCTCAGTCTCAAACGACAAGGCAAATATATCGTGTTGTTGCAGAACTTTTCTGTTCTTGAGTATATCTTAAGCAAAACAGGTATTGATCAACCCTAACCCTAACCCTCAATGACGTCGTGGCTCAGGTCAAGCTTTTGGGCGCTTTCCTTAGAGGAGAACTGATCAGCTTCTTTCTTTCTGTCTGTCATTCCTTCCATCATTCTATTATTCATCATGAATCTCTTCACCGAGTCAACATGAACGACCCAGGCTTAGACCCTGCCATCGCCGAAACAGCCAACCAAATCGAGCATCGCACCCAAGACGGCCACAAAGAATCCAAAAGCCAATATGTGCATTGGACATCGCCGGACAGAGAACTCACTCAGTTTCTGGAGCCGACAAGATGGTGGTATGCCAGTACCGAGATTCCTCTGATTGCCGCCACCTTTGGTCCCATGGCCAATGCATTTAGTGTCTGCTCTCTGGCACAGAAATGGAGGGAGATTGTCAGTGATGAAGAGCCGCCGTATGCCGGACAGGCTGTGGGTGACCCGGCGTGGGAAGTTGCGATTAATGGTGTCTCGCTTACGGCGGCATTGTTTGCGAACTTCTGCTTGCTGTCAACCATGGCGCGGAAGATGTCGTTCAATATGGCACTTCCGATTGTCATTGCGGGATGGTACGTTGCATCGATACTGCTGGTTATCATCCTTATTATAGTTGGTCGCGATACGCAGTCAGCGGCAAACGCGAATCAAGGAATGCAGATGACAGAGGCTTATTACTATGGATGCATCGCCGCTGGTCTATATTTCACCATCGCCAGTCTGCTTATTTTTACCATCTACGGAGCCATGAAGGGCCACTATAGTCGAAAGTTCCACCTAAGTCAGAGCCAGAGAACGTTGATGATCCAGAACATTGGCTTTCTGGTCTATCTGCTCGCCGGAGCGGCGGTTTACTCCCACATTGAAGGCTGGCGTTTCAACGACGCTGTTTGGTGGTCAGACTTTACCATTCTGACTATTGGTATTGGATATCCATCTCCGACGACGCATCTCGGCCGCGGCTTGTTGTTCCCGTACGCATTTGGTGGTATTTTGATCATCGGTGTTGTCATCGGATCAATCAGATCACTTGTTCTCGAAAGAGGCAAGAGTAAAATGAGCAGTCGTCTGCTTGAAAAGACCCGCAAAACATTCTCCAAAGCGATGGCTAGTACTGGACAAAAAGATTATTCGGGTGTTCTGAAATTATTTCCAATCATGGACGGTGACGGCGAAGATGCAAAGGATCTTGCGAAACGCGAGTTTTTTGCAATGCGCAAAGTCAGACATCTCGCGCATACCGAGCATCGATGGCTTTCGCTGCTCATTTCTGGAATTGCCGTGGGAATTCTGTGGTTCATCGGAGCATTGATCTTTCAACATGCCGAATCGACGCAGCAGTGGACATATTTTCAAGCATTGTACTATACATACACTAGTCTGCTCACCATCGGCTACGGCGATATATACACCATATCTAATTGGGGCCGGGCCTTCTTTGTCTTTTGGTCTCTACTCGCTGTCCCGGCAATGACGGTGTTTATTTCTAATCTAGGAGACACTTTTATCCGCCAGTTCCGAGATTTTGCAAATTTCATCGGTGAATTGACGGTTCTTCCTGGCGACATGGGCTACCGAGAACGATTCAGAGAATTTTTCAACACCGAATTGTGGCCGTTCACTCTGAACAAACCCAACTCGAAGAACAAATCGCCCAAGGAAGATGAGAACAAAGACGCCACCCAAGCCATGGAACGCGCCGAATCAGCACTTGAAGAAGAACAGCTCAAAGAAGAGCATGCCGCACACCGACGGGGAGACGTGGTCGCAGAAAACATTCACCACCATCAATACCTCCTAATGCGCGAACTGCGCGAAATGTTCAAATGGGTCAATGCTAGTCCCGCCAAGGAATTTGACTATGACGAATGGGTTTATTTCCTGAAATTATTGGACGATGACAAGTCCGTCGAGGGTATGAAGCGCATTAACGATGGGAAGAGTCAAAACGAGGAAAAGGAAGGGACGAAATGGAGTTGGATCAGTCATCAGAGTCCGCTGTTGGGTGACAAGTCTGAAGCGGAATGGTTGTTGGAGGCGTTAGCTGAAAAACTTGAGAGAGAGTTAAGGAAGTTGAGTGATGAGTATCGGCAGAGGGAGGAGCAGGAGTCGGATGACAAAAGTCACGATAATGATAACGAGTCTGAAAGTTCTCGGAAGCAAAAATGATATTTGTACTGTATTTTTGTGCTATTTAGTTGAGATACCACGACCACGATTTTCATTTTTTGGTCAGTCAATCTTATAAGCCGCTCCGGACTCCGTCTAGGTCGTTCATCCGACCCCATACTATGATTCAGATGGAGATTTGACACAACCTATTTTTTTGACTATACTCTGGATCGTCCATCCGATGCTTTCGATATTCTATACAACGACCGGATCGATCCAATTACTTGATACATCCCATTCTGACTCCGACATCTTGTCACCTTTCGTTCCATATTATTGACTCATATACATATTCTAGCATCGACTCAACCATTCTTCAGTACTATTGTTGGCACTTCGTTTCTTGTACTACATACCCCTTCACTTTTCTGGCTATTTTCTGGCTTCATCGTTTCGGTTTTCGGATTCGATATCTATCTGGATATTTACATCCCGCCACAGACTTTCTTCATACGATTGCTGCCTTAACAGCCATAGATTATTATTCGGGGATCCAGAATTGATAGTTCGATCTGTGTCCGAGCGGTAAGGGGTTTATGACACAGGTCCAGACACATACTCAAACTTCCCAGTCAGTGAGTTGATGACTTTGATGACTCCAAATGTGACTATAACTTTTTCTCTTCTTCCTTCCGTTCCTTTTTCTTATTCCACAGAGACCAAGACATTGATGATGGCCTTCACAGGTGTTACGGACTCTGAAAAGGTAAACATGAACAAGATCAAGAACAAGAGGAAACGGAAGAAGATGTTTAACACGTTATTTCTCAAAATCTTGATTACCATCTTTTTCTTCTTAGGTTACAAACTTCTATTTCTTCCAGAAATCTTATTCCCTGGAATAGTTCTATTCAGCATCGGCTGTTCCATCATGCCCCCCTCAAAAATAACATCAACAAGGAAGACGAGGAAGTTCCTATCCTTCCGGTTCCTATTCCTTCTATTCTTTATTGGAATCGATTATCTGCCGTCGAGGACATATACTTCCTCTTCAGAGCTATCGTCGAGATCGCCACTCGGCATCGGCGTCCTCGCCGATGTGGTCCTGATGAGCACCTTTGTCGAAGTCACGCAGACAGTTCCGCCACCTCCTGCTGCGACTGCGACTGCGCCGGCAGCGACCGCACCAGCACCAGCACCAGCTCCCGATGGAACTGCGCCTGCAGCTCAACCTACGGATGCTGCGACTGATACAGCGGCGGCGGCCACAGCAACAGCTGATGTTGCAACTAATACTGCTATAGGAGCATCCGTTACTGCGTCAGGAGTAGATGGCTCTCAAGCGATGGCGAGTGGTGGTGGGGGACAAGCTATGATCCAAGTCCCAGGCACTACAGCAGCTACATCTACAACAGCCGCAGCAGCGACAGAAACGGGGACTGTAGGAGCATCTACCTCCCCTAATTCAGGAGAAGTACAAGTTTCCGGCCTAGCAGACGGAAAAACAGCTTTCGTATCATTACCAACCGCCCCATCCGGTATCACGACTTCTCCTATCCGGGGAAAGTCATCGCCGACAGCAACATCAACCCCCAGCACCACTTCCACCTCAACATCCACGTCGACATCTTCCACACAGAAATTTCCTACCTACGCCGCCGGCCTAGCCTCCGGAACAGCCATAATCGCCGCCGCAGGCGGATTCATAGCCTTCTATCTCGTCCGACGCAGTAATCGCCGTTATAGACAGCGACGCAAACCCAACCCCGTCAACGAAATCGGGCAAGTCAGTAACAACAACAGCAATAACCGTCCATTCTCAGTCCGGAAAGTGAGTGAGCTCATGAGCATGACTAATCTGAGCCACAAACCTTGCGGCGATGGAAATAAATTGACGAGCATGAAACCGCCGCCGGATATTGATCCGGAAACGAGTTGGCCGAGGGGGTATGTACCGCCTGACCCCGAAGAGTTGAGGGAGAGGATGGATGATGAGAAGAGACGGAGTGGTGGTAGCAGAGAGAACTTTGATTCGGCGATGGATTTGGGAATTGGGTATGTTTCCTCTTCTGCTGGTTCGGGTGCTGGCGCTACGCCAGGTGATAAACGGGATGGGTATTTTGATGGGTATGATAGGCATGAAACTGTGCAGGCACGTCCGTTGTCCGAGGTTTCGATGCCGGAGCATATGAAGCCGTTTATGACGCCGCTGCAACCACGGCATAATACGCAAGGATTTGTCCCTGAACCAGTCGACAGAGCAGGCGCCGTCTCCCCGGCAGCATCATCAATATATTCTCGCGACTTTTCTCGGCGTGAGAGTATAGTAACTAGTTTCGGCGAGATTCATGCCAAGATCGATGGCAACAGCAACTTCAATGCGCGTCGAGAAGAGTATCGTCTTCGCAAGGAGCAGGCGCGACAGTTTGGGACTTATGACTATGTGGAGGAAGAAGAAGAATCTCCCGATGGGTGGCAAGAGCAAAACATATCGCTAGAAGGGAGTGAGAGACCGGAGGTTGCGAGATTGGATGAATACAGCAGTCCTTATACCGCGCACCGTTCTACCGTGAGTCCGGTGAACGATTATTTTTCCATGCAGCACCATACCGCGAATCAGGAGAGAGGGGGCATAGGGCAGTATGATGGCTACTTCTCTATGCATCACTCCGTTGTGAATCCGGATAACAGGGAAAGCCAATATGAAGATATCGACTTGAGTCAAAGTGATCCCTATGCTGGAAGCCAGAATGATCCATATACCGAGGAGACGACGAATAGCAATAAAAGAAATTCAGGTGGTTATTTCGGGAGGCTTTTCGGTAGGGTTTCAGGAAGATGAATGGCTATTGTCATGATCTCTTTTCATCTTCTATTAGGGGCTGGACCAGTGACCCCCCTACTTTCGATAAATCCATCTACTATCTAGGTACATACATTTTTACTCTTTCCATTGCATGTACACCCACTTGATTGATGTATTGATGATGTCTCTCTTGTGTTATTTTCTTTATTTTTCTATTCCAAAGAAATTGCACTTGGATTGGAAGTTTCCTATTTGCTCATGACAAATTTGTATTGTTGTTTGGCTGGAGTTGATACGTTTTTTCTTCGCTTCTGATACCCCTTTTCTAGCATTTGGGCGCTGTATCTCTTTATCAATTGATATTTCCAGGCACATCCTTAGAATTACACTTTTACTGTATTATTCAAATACAAACAGCTTGGTACCATTCCAATTGTCGCCGTCGTAATCTGGGTCTAAATATGGGGCGTGACATAAGTGGTGACGTTTTTCGATCGAGTCGTAGTTAAGGTTACATATGTACTTTCCGTGGGATCCGGAAATCGACATGCCATGAAATATACATGTAGTTAAACTCATAGAGGAGACATACCCGACAATTGATACACTATAAACTTTGCGCACAAGAATCCGTTAAACCATCCCTCTATCACTCATACGATACCCATTACAACCTCAAAATGCCAGTGCTCCCCTCTTTGAAAGATTCAACATTCAACACCGACCTCCGCGACCGCCACCTAATATATGACTACTCCGCGCAAGACAGCGCCGGCAACCCCGAGAAATGGCGCTACGAAATGTGGTTCTACAACGAAGACCGTATCGTCTACGCAATCCACGGTGGTCCCATGGCCGGCCGCAAAAACTTCCAGTCTGCAACGTACCAGTGCATCCGGCCGGGAGAACTGTGGCAATGCAATTGGCTCGAAGAGACGGGGACTATTTGTTCACTAGTGTTTGATATTGTCAACAAGAAGATCACGACATTGTTGGCGTTTTCGAGGGGCCATTGGGAACGCAACCAAGAGGCGAAGGGGGATAAGCGCAACCCAAAGGATTTTGAGAGGTGGAGGGGACTGGCGAAGGTGGGTGAGGGACAGGCTGATAGGGTGTTGTTGAGTGAGCAGGCGGATGTTTTGGAGGATTTTAGGGGGAAGGGGGAGTTGGAGGGGATTGAGATGGGGTGGGCTACTCTTTGAGGTTGGCGAGACAGGGTTGAATCTAAGTTGGGTATTATCGTTTTGCTATTGCAAACTGTATGCGTCTTCACGTTTGTGTTTCTGTCATGATGCTATATGCAGCTACTCGAAAGTTTGTATATTTTTGAGCCGGATATAATGCCGCATTGATGTCCAAAGACTCCATAGCAAAAGGGTAGTCGAGAAGAATGAAAGCAATCAAGACAGCATGTATATGAGGCAAAACCCCTAGAGGAAGTTATTCCAGAATAACCCTAATCATCGATCAAGTACCTAGGTAGCATATAGGCAACAAATTTGTGTCGCGACACACATACACACACACATAACTGCGCGGCACGTGACCGCTCACCCTGGGATATCAGAGCACTCACGGTGTCAGGCAAATTCCCCCGCCAATACGTCTATAAAAACCCAGCTTTGGAACCGGACATATTTAGACAGAGAGAGTACTCAATACAGACAATCTTGCTAGTCAGTTCTTTTTCACTATCCTAGTAAGCTATTGATTAGGATTGGAATTGGAGCAAACCCACCAATCCGACACACGGATCGTTGGTCATGTTTCAGGAAAACTTCCGTTCTTTGTTTGATGAGCGGGTATCCTTGCGGGCAGGAAACAAAGAAGCGGCCTTGGCCTGGATGTCAGTATCTGCGGCACAGTCACCCCACTAGAGCCAGCCATCTTAGTCTAGCCCAGACTTGGACAGTTGGACTCGTTATGTTCCAACCCTGGTTAAACAATGGATATGTTGAACAGAGCAAAACAGAGCCGGCTATGTTTGCTATGTTCGGACATAACAGAGAAAACGGAGAAATTCTCTGATAGATATGTCGAGGATTATGTATGTAAGGGCGCTCATTTACCATGTATATAGTTTTCTCTACTGTCTTGAATTAACTGGATTAACTTGAGTATACGTTCGTCTATCGAACCGGATATTCTGATCCTTGCCTGCGCAAGACTTTGCTTTCAATAAGCCTTTCGTACTTAGAAGCCTTTTAACTTCGACACGTCAAAAGCTATCCGACCTGTACTCGCGACGGTAGTTTACTGAAGTTTCCGACACAACAGCAGCTCGCAAAGGAGGCTAGGGAGTCTAAAAAACTTGAGCAAGCTCAAAATCGACAAGAAAAGCGAGAACAGCGCGAACAAGAAGCTGCAGGAAAAAAAAAAAAAAAAACACCTCAAAACCGAGAAAATACTTGCTAAGCAAATAGATTTATAGCTTCAAAATGATATTCTTACTACTCCTAAGCCTCGTGCGAAGGGAACGAACCCTCTATCAGAGCAATCGAAGCCAAAAAGACAAGTTGACGCCAAGGATGTGGTTGAGCCTGTTGCTACTACAAATCGTAGGGGACGCCATATTCGGCTCCCTGAGCGTTTTCGCTAGGTAGAAATACGCTTATCTGATTTGCCGTACTTTATTTACTACTACACCAAAAACTTATTGTATTTACACTTCTGGTTGCGTTGTAAAACTTCAAATCGTGTAAATTGTAAATTGGTGAAATTGTTGCGTCAGTTGGGTTGTTGCACCAGCTGGTGAAGTGCGCTATACCCAACCAGAGTGTGCCGGCTACATGGATATCGTGACTTGACACGTTATCAAGCGCACAGCACGGCACTTTCTTGAATACCAATCATGTCCCTCCTTGGCATGCAAGGCTGTGGCCGCACTTGTGTGGACGTCCATCCACCCTATCCATTCTGAAGAGAGCCTCATTGTATTTCAACTAATACCACTACCAATTCTACTGATCTTTATGAACTGGTTTGTACTATGTCATCGCCCAACTTGCAAGGCCGAGCAAATGACCACGGTACGAACAAAGACCCGGACCAGAGATCCGGACATACAAGGTATATAGATTGGTCAACTATTGTCCAGGATGGGGGTCTCACTGAACTATCAACTGGCGACTCATCACCAATGGCAGACTTGGTTTTTGTGCATGGTCTTCAGGGTCACCCGTATAGAACGTGGGCATGTCCTCGCGGCAAAAATAATAAGGCCAAGGCATCGGTATCACTTAGTTCTTTGATAAATTCTCGTCACGAACAAATTGAAGTATCGGAGAACCCGACTGCCTACTGGCCAGGTGATTTCATTACTCGAGATTTCCCGGAATTGCGCGTCCTCACTTATGGCTACGATTCGAGGGCAAGCAACTTCTTTAAAGGCTCGGCTAATCAAAACACCGTCCTGGAGCATGGAAATGACCTTTTGCACCATTTGAGTGGGAACAGGCGACGCTGCCTTGGTCGACCTTTGATTTTCATATGTCATTCCCTGGGGGGGTTAGTTGTGAAAGAGGTATGAGAAGCAAGTTGGATAAATTCAACAAGGTCTAATGTAACTTATACACGCATGGCAGGCATTGCGCCGATCCCAGAGCTCCCCCCCTACTGACAAGGAGTTTCAAGATATACAGCAATCTACATTCGCCATCATCTTCATGGGCACCCCCCATCGCGGAAGCGCGTATGCGAACATCGGATTGATAGCAACGAAAATTGCATCCCGTTCTGGTTTCAACGTAAATGACCGTAATGTGCGAGACTTGCGCGGAGACACGGGCATGCTTCTTCTCCTTCGCCAGGAATTCGGCAAAATGCTCGATGCAGGAAAATTTCTTGTCAGCACGTTTCAGGAGGCTCAGGGTATTAGTCGTTTTGGGCCTTTGAGTGCCAGGGTAAGTTGTTGGTATTATTTTGAAGCTTTATTTGATCACTATTGACTGACTATCACCATCATGCGTTAGGTAGTTGAACCGGAGTCATGCACTCTTGACCATCGCTTCGAGGAAACAATGACAATCAATGCCAATCATATGGAAATGTGTCGATTTGCAAGCAGGGATGATGGCTATTCCGCCGTGAAAAGCGAGGTAGAGAGGCATCTCTCTCGACTTCAACGGCGGATGCGGGACATACAAGAATGTGAGAATGTCGTTCTGTTACACTTTGTGGTTTTTTCTAATCTGCTGATCCTTTGTCAGGGTGTTTAATGACATTGTATCTACCGGAAATGGAAATTCGTAAGCACGAGATCACACCAGCTCACCACAAAACCCTTCGTTGGCTTTTCAATCATCCTGGTCCAGGATTGCGACGGTGGCTGTTCGAAGGAGCAGGGATTTTTTGGATCCAGGGAAAGCCCGGATCAGGAAAATCCACTATTGCCAAATACATTTATCATAATCCGGAAACACGAGCCATTCTGAATCAGCGACAGGGGCCCAGAGATTGGATTGTGGTGGGATCATTCTTCACTGATAGGGGTACCCTTGCGCAAAAGACATGGCAGGGAATCCTCCATTCCATGCTCCATCAACTATTGTCGCAGAAAAGAGAGCTCATCCCGGTTGCAATTCCCGACAATCTTCAAACTTTAGCACGAGAGACGGAGATGAAGATGTTTACAGATAGCTTCGTATCAAAACAGCTTTCAGCGGACGTCAGAAGGTCCTTTGTTGCAGAGCCGCCAAGTGGTGAGATCAGCGATAGCGTAAGTCGACCGGTCTATATGTCACTTGGAGGTGTTCGGGATTCGATTGTGATAAATCCTTTCGACACGTGGACTGTGCAGCAGCTTCAAGACGCTTTGATGAGATGCAGAAATCAGAAAGATGTAAATTTCAATGTCTTCTTCATCATCGATGCTCTGGATGAACACGAGGGAGATCACAAGCAGATGGGCCAGTTTCTTCACCAGTTTGCCTCCGACCCATCAAGCCCAGACTTACCACGAATCATCATCAGCGTAGCGAGTAGACCATTGAATCAATTGACCGATTTATTTGATCAATGTCCCGGGTTCAAAACCCAGGACTGGTCGTACGATGACGTTGTGGCATACGCCAGGCACCATCTGAATGATAATGCCCGCTTGGCACGAGATTACGATCCTAATGTCCGATCTCATAGTATCAGAAAATTTGCCTTGAATATCGCAGAGAGGGCGCAAGGTGTGTTTCTCTGGGTCCGGCTGGTAGTCAGGGATCTTGACCAAGTCCTGACGGATGGTTATTCTATCGAGGATGCCGAAAAACGTCTTACTGACCTCCCGGACGATCTCAACTCCTTTTTCCACCGTATCATTGACAAAGTCGACCCGAAATACCGTCGTGATTCGTACGTTATGCTGGAATCCGTTTTGCGAGCAGAGAGACCTCTGACGCTGGCTCAGCTTGGTCTTATTCTCTTCACAGATACACAGCACGATGAGGAGTCACAAAATCTGGACCAACGTCTTGACCGCCTGATACTATTTCTCCAAAACCTGCAAGGACTTGTTCGCCGGGTGCAGAGTTGCAGTGGCGGCCTTTTGGAGGTCTCAGATAGATACTTTAACCCACTGTCGAATGCAGATGCTGCCGAGTTTCTTTCAGAAGAGTCTCTTATAAGAGAGCAACAACGCCAATTCAACGCTAGCGGTGCCCCAAATGTCATGGGGAAATGGACTGTGCAATTTATGCACAGGACTGTTAAGGAATTCCTTTTGTCCCCTCAGAATGCCTTTTTGCAGTCGGCAAAGACTAGTGAATGGCAATCGATGGGCCGTCTTCCGGACACCGGCCATGCTTTTATCCTGAGAGCTTGCGAGGAATGGCTCTCCTTCCCAGAAGCAGCATTGACGAAGATACCAATGCATTGGTATAGAAACCGGGTGATTACCGAGGTGGTTTTCCACTCTCCACTTGCAGAGAAAACGATGGAACGCCCAATGCCTGAGACAATGGACAATATCAACCGTAAGTTGTCGTTGGGTTCAGGAGGAGACTGGCCCGAAGACTACCTCCGCCGAATCGACTCGTCCCAACGTCAAGCAAGAACCTGGAAGGAATTTGCTGTGTCTTTGGGGTTGCATCGATACGTCGAGTACAAAATCCGTAGCGGGGACTGGATTGAGGTCGGCATTAATAGCCCACTCCTCCGGCAGTTGGTTTGTTATCCTGCCACAATCAACCAGGCCTGTGTGAATCCTGCCATGTGCGAGGTTCTCGTGCAAGCAGGGGACAAGCCGACGAATGGGGTGGGTCGATCAGCTGCGCTTGCTACATTTCTAGTCAACCACGAAAGCTGCGATTGGCAGGAGTTCGCCGATTCCCATCTAGAGATTGTGCAGATATTAATCAATCACGGAGCAGATACAAAAGCCACCATTCAGACTTCCGATTTCTTTGCTTCCACGAGGCCGTTGCATTGGATCGCCACAAAGAAGATACCCGGTAACAAAAAGTTCCAAATAATAAAGGAGCTGATCCAGCATGGGGCGGATGTGAAATCCAAGAACGGCCAAGGCCAGACTCTTCTGGAGACCCTATTTTTCAACGGGGTCTTTCTCCCCCCTGAGGGCTGGCTTTGGTTGCTTGAGCATGGTTCCCGAATATCTGTCTCCATGGTTGAACAGGGATCGTTGTATGGTCCCTCACATAATTATCATCCATTGAGACATAGTGATTGTAGGAAGGCTGAGTTCTATGAATGGGCAGCTAAACGGCTGGTTTGGAATGACAATCTAAATTGGACCCTATCTCAGGTACTTCTGCGTTAATTGGGAGTTTTTGTTTTTTCTCTCTCTTCTTTTCCCTCGTTAGTATTCCAAGTTTGAATTCCGTATTGCTTGGTTATCGATGGCTGCGAGTTCTTTAGACGCTAATTTACAGTTTGCACATTTATAGTAGTAGTAGTAGTAGTAGTAGTAGTAGTAGTAGTAGGTGCGCCACAGGACAAGCCACATAGAATGTGAACCAAGGAAAATAAACAATGAATGCGGTAGAGAGTGGTGCTTCATATACCAGCTCCTCATATATACATTCTCAACAAAACCCTATTTCTTACATCTACCAACTGCACTAACGTGAGCACTACACGTTTTTATATATGCCAATATGTGTTCGTTCTCTTAGATCATGCGAATACGCGCTCTGTCCCTAATATTTGAATTCTCACTAACCCGCACGTTTACACTCTTGTCCTTGTCATACAGCGCGTCCCCGTTGACTGGCTCCGAACGACCTGATCCAAAGCTCGTGTTCGCGATATTGCTGGTTCGTATTGACAACAGCTCTGACCTGGTGCGCGCGTCATCTGCGTGCACGTTCGTGTTGGTTCTCAAGCTAATGTCCTGATTGTGTTCTTCCGTAGCGTTGTCATATATGCCGATTGCCTTTAGATCCATAGCTGTGAATTGCTCTAGGACTCTCATTTCGAGCTAGAACTTGGAGATTGCCGGTGTGGCCGATTTCTCATTAAGTAAAGCCTGTAAGTTGGTTGTTCTCTAGAATCCTTTAATTCTTGTCTATTCTGGTTACGTTCTTCTCTATATAGCGGATATTCCATAAGAATGTGTCGTACGGTCTAGCCTGATAGTCTACACTTGTAGTATGGGCTGTCACGTTTGTTGATACGCCAGAGGTAGTGTGCCAGTCTAATTCGTTCTGTAAGGACTTGCATAAGAATCGACGACGTGGTTTTACACAGGTAGTTCCAGTTCTGGAGTGTGCGCCTAGAAGGACGGGTGAGCAGTTTTTGGTAGGTTTCCTACTCTTTTGCTTATCCCACAATCGCCCCCACGTATCCTTTGCGTATTGTTGGATCTGGCGCTTAGTCGCTGCTCCTAGCATGACCCAGTGTAAGATATTGCCCGGTACGATCTCACGACGAGCACCCTTGAGCGCTGCCTCCTTTGCAGCTCGGTCTGTAGCCTCATTCCCAGGAACTCCTTCGTGTCCCGGAATCCACCGTAACGTCGCGTCGATGCCAATGTCCTTACATTCACATAGGAGTTATACACAGTCCCAAATATACTCTTGTCTAGAGACCATTTGTGGGTTCTGCAATGTTTGGAGCGTAGCCTGGCTATCTGAAGAGATGACTGGTTTGATTGGCCATATCAGCGTGAGCCGGATCAGGCCTCTAAATGTAAATTTAATACCACATGCTTCTCCCGCGTATACCGTTGACATCCTTTCTGTTCCAATACACTCTGTGATTTGTATGTTCCTCGATGGGATCACCGCCGCTGCTCTAATGTATCCTTAACCACTTCCAAATCACAGATCGTGCTGGTGATTTGCTTCTGCGTCATGAGGCCTGGTTGGTACCACGCTGCGGCACCATACAACATTTGCGGAATCACTATTGCTTGATAGATCCGCCGCATTGAGCCCAGTGCCACTCCCACCGTAGAGCCAGCCAGTCCCCGTAACGCTTCTAAACTTACCCCAGCCTCGGCGATAGCCTGTTCCTGTTTTCCTTTCTTCTTCATGTTTTGTATTCTCGTACAAGCTGCCTAGATAGGGGAATCTATATTGATTTGCGTTGTCAACTCTATTCTAGATGGAGCACCGTCACGCTAATCCAGTAGCTATAATAGTAATCATGTTTATTGTCCACATGCAGCACTACAGGCTATGACAGACTCAGGTGTAGCCTAGGCTAGGCCCTGAGACCCTAAGTGCCACGGGGTCTCTAGCCCCTATATGGGTCTCTTGCCAGGGGCCTTCGGGCACTATAAGGGACCCTTATGGTTTCGACATGTAAGGGCACGTCTAGTGGCTAGGTCAAGGACTCTATACACCGGATTGCCCTACCCCCTAGCCAATCCCCGTATTCTCCCATTCTTGCAAGGCTTCCCAGCCCCAATGATCCCCCAATTCCGCCTCCTTAGCGGCTTGCTCCTTGTCCCGGAATAGGTCGGCACTGCCCACGAATTTGAGCAGCGCCTCAGTGACTCTAGGCTCGTTAAAAAGGCGTGCCTCTGGGCTATCTTCTGCTGCTGAGGGCAATGGGACTCCCGCGCCTATTAACCCCTTATGCAGTATTCTCCAAGGTCCACGTCGCCCTCAGCACTCAAAAAGAATGTAAGGAACAGTCTCCCAAGGTGCCCGTAAGATATAAAGCAGCTTTGCCAGGTCTACTTACTTAGACATTCTCCACTGAATTATCGGAGCCGCCGACGTTTTTGTTGAGACATTTTTGCAACCTATCAATACCCATAGCAAAGTCTCGATAATGCTCAGCATCCGCTTTCAATTAGACTGCTTGCTGGGTTGACTGGTTGAGTAGCGACATCACATACTCCTTTTCCCTCATTTCTTCAACGGTGTTGCGAGACCCTTGTAATTCTTTCTCTAACTGCTATTTCTCGCCATGAAGTCTCCGGATTTGAGCCATAAAGCTATTATCTAATACTGAAAGACCTACCTGTGGTGAATAAATGTTTAGAAGTCTTCTGCTTGAGACGTGTTTAACAACATACTAGCGATACCACGTTTTGGATCGTGTGATAAGTCTCTTCTTAATTTTTGATTGGTAAAGCTCTCTTGACAACTTCGACGGATTGATCTAGTTCATTACAAATTTCATCGTAGACGCTGATAGTTCCATGGCCCAATAAGATGCTAAAAAGATATTCCTTAGAAAGATAATATGACCAAATATAAGGGTCTGAAGGTCGCGATGGAAATTAGATTTAGCCAGATAGGATTCGCATTCCTAGCTTGCGATCTTGAGAGATCAGCGCCATGAATAAAGCAAGTCGTGCACGGCTTACGAATATAGTCTGACAGTATTTCTCGGCATTGAGTACGCCGTACTACTCGTTTTTCATTGCTCAATAGAGCCATTCAGAGCACGCTTTATAACAATTTATTTTCATAAATTTTTATATCGGTCTGAATTCTTACTATCATTCCCACTAACTTTTCATTTTATAGACATACTCATTCTACAATAAATAGATTAGAAGAATAATTCTCTTTTCACAGGAGCAAAACAGTAAAAGTAAAGGGCTAGTAAGAAGATAAAGTAGCCCAAAGTTTAGTAAGAGCCGCAGTTCTACAAATCAAAAACAATCACCTCAAATCAACTCATTGCCGAGAACTGCCTTGAGATTTATCACCCGTTTCAAGCCCAGGCGAATCCAGAAATCAGTCTTAATCATCTTGCACGATTTGCCCGGTTGCACCCTACCTAGTTCGTACATGAGTACAGTAGCAGCTACCCACATAGTGGTAGAGAGTCTGGGTTCCTCTCTATCTAGATGACCACTACGTATGACTAACGGTACATATGCATCAACACGACAGTCATGCAATGCACCACCCAGCATTAGCCTGCCTAGGCACGCACAGTGCAGTGGACAGTGGGCACGGTGCAGGCTGGGGTTGCGCAAGGTCAGAACTCTACGGACGTACTTCCTCCTTAGAGTACGCAGTATTCAGAGCCTGGACAAAGTATCGGCGCATATTTTAGGATTATGAAGGACCTCGTGAATTGAACGAGTCGGCTGGTTTGTCGCTCGCTATGTGTCAACCCTGAAACCTTAGGCCCACTCTCGGACGGGCTATCAGTTGACATTCGATAAGTTGATAGGTATACTATTATTAGGCCCTCTTTAACATGCCAACCATAAAGTATTTAGGGGCTATACTAGTTTAAGCTTCGCAATTTTTTAAGTAATTATACTCACATGACTATGTTAAGACCTTAGATATTTCGCTTAATTAATTTCTACTGTCTGGCGACTCTTGACAGAACAAGGTGGGAAATGGGCATCTTTCGTAGTTGCTCGTAGGGTAGTCAAATTCGAGAGGACATGGGAAAACTGGTGTAGGGCTGGACGCGCCAGACCCGAGCAGCTCGGAGCGCTCAGTGAGCACTCCATGAGCAGACCCGTGGGCTCAGGGATCAATCAGTGATCGCCCAGGCCTCCTCACTGAGCGGCCAGTGAGCGCTGCTCTGGGATCGATGCGGGCGCGTAAAGCGGCGGCGCCAAGCGCACACAAATCTTTTCTCTAGGTAGGATATAGGTGACAGATTTGTGTGGCGACGGGCACCTGGCGCTGCCGCTTTAACGGCCCGGCACGTGACCGCTCACTCTTGTTGCAGCTAATTCTTGGCAACTCCATATGGATTAGCCCCTGGAAGACCCTGCGATAGCTTATACAACAAATATTGAGAATTTTCTGTATAATTACACATGGTTGAGCATTGCAAATCAACCATTTACTTGTGCATATCAAGAATATTCAATTTATATCATCTGTTGCTCTTTTATAATATTATTTATATAAGATTTTCAGTATATAAATAATTAAAATCTTTATGTAAGGCTATATCATTAATCCTCATTTAACTCTATACAGAGCAAATCAGATTGGCATACTATTTGTAGCAAATCAAGAAAAGCAACAATCCATAGTGCAGATGTGGCCTTTTAGATCAAACAGCATACCATATTCTTATGGACTGCCCACTGTACGTGGATGAATGGAACACCATGTAGCACGCAATCAAAGGCATTCGACGTGACACCAAATACAGCGTCCTGATCAATGAAAAACGCGCTGCAGTGGCCGATTAAGGAACAGCGAGTGAAAAGAGCGAGAGCGGACCCTAGCATGGAAGACTATGGCTATTAATTTTCCCCAAGATGCTTGCATATTTCAATATGCCAAGTCAATATGATACTACTTACAACATTCTTCAGCTAAATAAGTAATTGATAGTAGGCGAATGTAACGTCTCTGAATCCAATGCTGTGCTTACATACCATACAGCAAAGGGGCTACTTTTTCGTTATCGTTGAAGACGAAAGTGAGTTCTAGATTCGGGGCTGGATTGAATGCTGCGTGACTCTCCTTGCTGGACACAAACCTTCACGAGGAATGCATTCTTTTTAACTGCAAAAAAAAAAAAATGCATACCTCTACCTCTACTTATTAGCGGAGGGTTTCGGCTACAGCTACGCAATTATTTTAACTGATATGGACATGGCAACTTCTAACCTATAACTATTCTTATCAATGATGGTATTCTTACATACCTCGTCTGTGATTGTACCACATCAAGGGGCCCATTGCGTGCCAGCACCAATAAATTCCGTATGGCCCCTAAGAACGCTAAAGAGTATAAGATCCCCTCTCGCAGACTGAGAGGATCTTTGCCTTCAATCTTGTCAAAGGCTCCAAAAAATTTTCTCTATCATGTCGCATCGGACGCCTAAACAGGCAAGCTACAAACGCATCATTCTCTGCGCTGACGGAACATGGCTGGCGTCCGACCAGGGCGACAAATCCGTGCCTTCAAATGTCGCAAAGATCGCTCGAGCAATTGCGAACAGTGGCCCTGATACCGACGAGAATATCGTGCAGCAGATTGTGTCATACCATTCTGGCCTGGGAGCCGGAGAACTTCCGTTCCAGGCTGCCATCTATGGTTGGTCCTTCACTCCAGTCAAAGTTTTCCCGTCCTTTCGCAAATCGCCATGGCTGATGGGCTAACTTTCTCTTAGGCTCCCTCGGATGGGGTCTGGATGTAGATGTGTGCCAGATCTATGATTTCATCTCTAATAACTATGTTCCTGGTGACGAATTGTTCTTTTTCGGCTTCTCGCGCGGCGCTTTTACGGTACGCTCCGTCGCCGGCCTGGTCAGCGACGTTGGTGTCCTCTCAGCAGTACACATGTCGCACTTTGCAGAGATGTGGAAGGCTTACCGCGAGAATACTGGCGGCAAGTCATTCACGACGACAGCGTGGTATAAGAGCAACAAAGACAAGCTACGCTTGACGGGTGGTGTCAAGATTAAAGTTATTGGTGTTTGGGACACCGTTGGAGCTCTGGTACGTGATGCTGGATATGATCGATGAATCATACCACTCCCATGGAACTGACGTCGCATGAATAGGGGATCCCCGAATGGCCCCTGGTGGACTTAGCGACGAAAGCTGGCATTCCAATCAATAAGCAATACGCGTTTCATAATACAAACCTGTCAAAAAGTGAGTGACCATAACCAATACACCCATATAATATCACTGAACGAAGGTTATCGTCAGACGTGGACTATGCCTTCCAAGCCCTTGCCGTCGACGAGAAACGACTAACCTTCTCTCCTACCATCTGGCATAAGAGCCCTGATGCTCCGGTCAAGGACCTGCAGCAATGCTGGTTTCCTGGTGTCCACAGCAATATTGGTGGGCAAGCATCAGATCCGCGAAGCGCGGGTGATGATGAGGAGATCGGTGACATCACATTTGCGTGGATGGTACCTATCCTATTCTTCTATCTATTTCTGTGGTCGTGATTGACTGACTGATCCCAGGTGGACAATCTCTCCGGCATGCTGACCTTCGAAGATACTGCGATCGAGCAGCTCATTAAACAGCATCATGAGGCACTAGTAGAGAACAATGCCAGGAGTAATGTTATCAACAGTTGGGGCTGTGGGCCTATTATTTCTAACTTTTCCGGGCTTCAAGGCGCCTTTTTCAGGGTCCTTGGGAAGAAAGACCGCACACCAGGCAGCTACCTGCGGGATGCAGGTGATGGAGTTGGTGGTGCCACGAATGAGTATTTCCATCCAACCATCCGCATCCGGAAGAGCAAGCTCTCTAACTACAAACCGGAATCGCTGAACGGATATGCCCTTCAGGAGCCCGATGGCAAGGCCGGCTGGTGGTGGGTCAAAAAAGGCGTACCAGCAATACGCGAATATGTCTTGCGCCCAGAAAAAAAGATGAGTTTGGCGGTGTACGGGAAGGGTGAATATAAGAATGTGGATAGCTTATCGAGACTGCTATGTCCACCGACTGTTCTGGCAGATCTAGATAGGGATAATGGCGTACTGTCTGAGTGATCAAATAGTAGAACAATTCTGGCAAGTCTGGATGTTGGATTAAGACATATGCCGACCGTAAAGTATTTAGGGGCTACACCGGTTTAACCTTCGCAATTGTTTAAGTAATTATTCTGATATAACTAGTTAGTTAAGACCTCAGATATTTCACTCGATTAGTTAATCAAATTATGTGTTTAATTTCTACTAACAACTCTGGACGGAACAAGATAGGGAAATAAGCATCCTTCATAGCTGCTCGTATAGTAGTCAAATTCAAGAGAATATAGGAAAAATAGTAGTTATAAGACAACGCGCTAGATAATTACTAATCAATCTTAGAGCAGCCCAGAATGCTCAGGGAGTACTCTATGGGCAGCCTCACAGGCTTAGGGATCAAATAGGGATCAATCAGTGATCGCTTAGGCCCGCTCACTAAGCAGTCAGTGAGCGCTCCGGGCTGCTCTGGGATCGATTGTGGTGTGTAAAGCGGCGGCGCCAAGCGTACACGAATCTTTGCTCTAGGTACATTCTCTGCCCCACCATGACGGCACTGGCTGAGGTCGTCATTGCCGAAAGATCTATATACAGTCAGGCTTCATTCCTCATTCAATCATCTACATCAATTGCTTCACGAACACAATGGAGCCTCTCTTACCACCTCCAACCCTGCAATATCTCTTCAGCGTCCAATGCGCCGTAGATCCGCCCGTTGAGATCGGTAATGGGCCCTACGGACGCCGTCGCTGTGTACCCATCACCGGCGGGACGGTGAGGGGGAAGCATCTTAATGGAGAGGTTTTGCCAGTTGGTGCGGATTTCATGTATGCATAGTGAGCCAAATGCTTGTTTCGAAGACTGTGCGTGACTGATAACGGTAGGCTCGTGGAAGAAAACCAAACCGTCCATGTCGACACCAATTATGTTATCAAAAGTGACGATGGGGCGTATATCTATGTCCGGTATGCTTCCTTTATTCCTTGAAATACAATGTTGCAATCCATTTCAACTAACCTTTGGATATAGAACAGAGGGGCCTCGTTCCGGGCCTGCGGAGGTGCTCAGAGCATTAATGGAAGGCGGCCAGGAAGTCGATTCTTCGCAGTACTGGTTTCATCTACACATAAAGCTGGAAACTGGGCATGAGAAGTATAAATGGATGAATAACCGGCTGATTATTGCAAGAGCTACGAGAATAAAGGAGGAGGTTGCCTATGATGCGTACTTTGTCGACAATTCATGAAAAGGAACCGTCGTAGTCATTCTATACAAACCCAATTACCCAGTCAAATCTAGCTTTAAACTCCTGATAATGAAGAGGATATACATCAGAAGTAAAATCCACAAATGAGAAGAGCCCCTATCAATCTGTACAGTGACTTCCTGTGGAGGCGTGCCGATGGAAATGTTGACTAGATGCTGTGGACCTTCGCCAGCGCCACTTTCGTCGAGTGTCAATGGTGACTCGATCGTGCCTGGGACATCATCCCTGCGATTCTTGTGAGGGTTATTAGGGTTATGGGAGGATTTGAGGGTTGGGAGAAGAAGCCCTAAAAGGGTTGCCGTGGTAGGTTTGACCTCGAAAGGCCAGGAAGTGATCATGGCATGTCGGATTTGTTATTTTTCCTCGTGATATTTGAACTCGCTGTTACTTAGGTACTACGTATCACAAGGTTACGCTCGAGATATATTGATAGAACAGCTAAGGAACCATCCATTCAAGGTTTCAATGAACATTTTTGGTTCACTCTGTTCTCTCTATATCTTTGGATCTTCCGAGTTCATTTGGTGACATGGACGACGGTATTGCCTTTATCCATGGATGACATCTATGATATTTTTAATCTTTGTGAAAAACAAGAGAGAAATGTGATTTGTTGATCGTTTATAACCCTAACGATTCGTACTTCAATAATATTCGGTGTTATGGTGTATACACGAGAGTCCAGGGTAATCACTTAGCACACCACATCCTTTTCATTAGTGGTCGACTGACAATCATTCTGGCACGACAGGGTTTTGCACTTGGCAAGGTATTGTAATTGTTGGGATTGAAACTGGAAATGTGGTACATATGATTTCTAAAGGGTGACGTTGTCTCACCAGGTGTGGCCAGAGAGAAGTCATGGTATCTTGGTTGAAGTTTCCGGGTAGGTCTCGTAGCGCCTGCGAGAAATCCCTATCATCTGTTATGTAGTCCGTAGTCGTACATTTTGCTATCCAGCTCCTCCATGGCTAACTACATATGCACCAGAAAAAGGATGGCAGTGGGGTGATGTGGCGGGAAAATAGGGGAGCATCTTAGAACTCGGTCGTCGTCGTTTACCGAGCGGTGACTCTATGGGAACATTATAACACATGCCCTGAAGCTCCTAAGGTACTTCTAGAGGATTTGTACCACCAAGACGCCCGTAGGCGGTCGTCAGGGGCATCGATACTAGGGAAAAGCTCCAGCTTATCACCAAGGGTGCTCCACGCTCTTACCAATTACATCGATGACGAAGACCAACTTGTCAGACAGAGTGTATTCACAGCCTTGAAGAATCAATCTGTCTTTCCACCAGATATAATCCATAGAATAGGTCTACGATTCTTTGCCAACGACAGAAAGAAACGAGAACAGACATTCGAACTGTTGCACAGCAGAGATGAGTTCTACCGCTGTCTCTAGAACTTTGACTGGCAAGCGCCTCAACTGCTTCTATCAAGAAAGTCTACGTTGGAGTCTCGAAATCACATTCATTTTCGTGATTAAAGACAAAAGTCTCGTTGTTTACCTGCCGGATACGCAGAAGACTATTCCCATTCTATTTATGATTGGTGTCTTGAGCTACTCTGTATTGACATTCCCGTATTATGTTGACACCTTAAAAATCTGCCTTTCTAGAACTAGCCCCAGAAGGTGACTTGCAAAGCGGGCAAAATAAAGAGGAAATGCGTCAAACATGATGAAAGTTTCCCCAGGCGGGGGCGGCGTATCTGTGTGCGTGTTTGTATCGTACTGTACAACAAATTGGCGTTAATACAACCCCTTTTCTGGGCGGAGCGATCTTGGATGTATCGAGCGTCATGGAATTTCATTGACTGGAGCTTGGAAATTGCTGGGTACCATCACGCAGGCCTGTAGATTGCGAGGGCGTAATTTTTAAGGACGTTTCCTGCCGTTCAAGCGTATTTCAACTCGCGGCTGTCTACGCGACCAGGAAGAAAAATGTATTTATTCTATCTATGATGACCACTGCTGTGGAGTTGAGCAATATACCCTTGCGGCCTGCAAAGGCTAATGATGTATCCAGTGTGTACAGCTATAGCATAGTTATTACTGTATTACCCGTCGCGTCACCTTCTCCCCAGCGACGCGACAAGTAGCGACATTTTAGTAATATTGGAGTCCGTATCGTTGGAGTGAGACGATAGGGGCCTCTTAAATAGGCCAGACATACAGTCAGCGAGAAATCTGTTACCGCAATGGCAATCGACTCCTGGTCATGATTTATTCTGTTACTGTAACAACGAGCTTATTCACAGCAATCATTGATTTTTGAGGACCGTTCTTGACCAATTTCATGACATGAACGCTGCCGTAGTTACCATGATCGATGATACATGCAAGGCTGGTCAAATATCACTTAAGCGGCACGTTACGATATTCGAGATATACTCTTGTCTAGCCCATGATCTTCAACAAGTTCTTTGAGGGCGCTGATGCTGGTGTTGATTTCAGAATAATCTGTGGGCCTTTTTTCGAGATGGCTGACGTTCCATACCTCACATATTCGACGCATAGCCGTAAAGAGGACCACCATGCAGCCATAATGAAGACGGTCACGACCATGCTGGTGAAGGAATGGATCGGTTGAGGATTGTCGACTACAGTTGATAAAAGGTCATGGTGGATTAGGCATGACAGAACAGGTTAGCAACAGCCTCACGCATGTACGGATCTCGCTGGACGAGAAAAATGGGAGGTCGTAGAAAATATCTACTGCACGCTTCACCACCGCTCTTTTTTTCCATCTTGTTTGTGGTGAAATTCTTGGTTCGTATACACGTTGAGTAGATCGATACAGATCTTACAGGGATAAGGCTGGTGCAACGGATTAGATTAGGGGATGAGTGCTCGCGAATACATCCTTGGGGTTTCCTACTCCGTTTACTTGCTACATTTAGATTTACGAGTACCATTCCAGTCTAATAATATCCCATATTTCCGTCCTAACACGTGTGGGTGAGGTGGGATTTAGCGCAAATTGACAATCAATTTTACTTGTCTTGTACCTTCACAACAACCTTCTTGGACCCCGCAGAGCTTGACTTCTGATACGCCAAGGCTTCTAGAACGGCGTCAAATCCTCCATTACCGACTTCAACGTAGGGGCTAGCCACGAGCTTGCCCATTTCAAAAAGCTTAGTTAGCGTAGGAATGTATCTGGCCACAGCCTCAGTGGTGTGTTTTCCGTAATCCCGTCCAATTATTCCCAGCTGGATACAATGCGTCTTTCCCCCTTCGAAATCGGTGATACCGCTCCTGTTGAAGTGAATCAGAATACTATTCGGTAAGGTCAATATGGTACATGACTCACCAGTCATTAGTCGTAGCGAAGTATTTGGGAACGTCAGGAAGCTCCTTGAAGAGCAGACGCGCGTATTCTAGGCCTTCTGTGGCAGCATCTAGGACGTAGTGCAGATTTCCTTTAGTCTCATCAAGGCCTTTAAGAGTTTCTGCAACCTGTTCAGCGATTGGTCTCTTGTAATCGAAGGCCGCATCTGCACCAGATTCTTTCACTGCCTTGACACGGGTGGTTAGCCACATATCGCCATACCGTTACAGAGAGGCACACACTTCAAACGACTTTGTGCTACATGAAGCAATCACTTTGTAGCCTAAAAGTTTGAATAGCTGGACGGCGAAGCGCCCGACATTGCTGGCTCCTCCAAGGACTACGGCCCACTCATTCTTCGGTCTTGGGAGATTGTCGACATCAGGAAGCGGAATATTACAGCCAGGGAAGATTCCCAAGGCGGCAGTCTACGAGCAGTGGTTAGTAAGATTACAAAGGCCAAAATATCTCTTCAAAGCTTACCTCGACGCCAACGCCAATGGTGGCTGCCTGGGCAAGGCTGAGATTCCTGGGCTTCACGAAGGCCAAATCCATGTCCATGAGGAACTACAGGGGATCAGGTTAGGTTGTAAAGTTAAAGGGTAGATAACCCTAAGGCTCACAAATTCTTGGCAAGTAGAGTATCCTTTGATACCCAAGCGAGTGCATCCACAGACTTCATCACCGACTTTGAATTTTGACGCTGCCTGTTCTCCGACTTTGACGACGACACCAGCAGCGTCGCAACCTGGAACAAAGGGCCAGTTCTCAATGAGTACGCCAGAGTTAACCATCATATGGTCACTGGATGCATACCAAGGTTAGTTAAGAGCACTATAAAGGCCATGGGGAAGCGCCCAGCAGTATGTCATATGAGGAAAGAACCCCTTACACCGGATTAATAGCGGTATAGATTGATTTCACCAGGATTTGATTTACCGATGGCTCGGGAACCTCGAAGTCCTCCGTGATATAGAATGGAGCCCCCACGGAATCCGCAATAATGCCTTTCATGATGGGTAGTAAAAGTCGCAAACGAAAGCACTGAATAGGACTTGTTCGACTATTCCTGAAGTCGAAGGAAGCATGGTGCTTAAATAAGAAGCTTCTGTCTAGCCTGATATCTTCCTTTCCGACATCATGACTTGGCTAAAACCCTGGGAACGCTGACTAAGGAGGCTAAACTTAAATATATAGATTATGAGAGCCAGAAAGGTATTCCCTATTGGCCACAAGTCGAATTCCATATATTCGCCATATCAATCCGGGCGGTAAGCTAACTATATATGGTGGTTTACGGAGTATAAAGAAGGTTGGTTGTGTATCTCAGGAGGTCTGTGTGTCGAAATACGAGGGGGAGTAACCTTCCATCCCGTATGAGCCCATACTCAAGAAGTAACTAATATATTCCTTCGACGAAATACGAGGAGCGAAACCTTCTATCCTGTATGAGCCCATACTCAAGAAGTGGCCACCAACAGCTCGAAGCGAGCATTGCTTGTGTCGCTGCCGATTGCAAGTACTGCTTTAGTGAGGAGTATGTGAGTGGGAAGGATATGTATTTTGATGAGATGAATGCTGAGGATTTGGCTGAGAGTGATTTGGATGACAGGGATTCAAATGAGAAAGAATCGGATGATGATGAGGGTCACGCAGGAAACCCGCCTGAATGACTGTGGCCAGGCTGAGGCGGAAAATGGCTGGCTCAACTGGGTAGTCGCATCACAGTTGGCACTACATGCAAGGGTCATTGCATATTTGTTCGCAGCGCTCTGTAAGGTCATTAAATCCAAGCCAAGGCTAGGTTTGAATATCGAGTAGAAGTAGCTCTTCCGAAGTGAATATATGTTACCGAAAGTAGCCTTCACCATGTCGACAGGCTTTCCAGTGCTTGGCTTTCTGCTGCTCGGGAGAGAGGAACAGAATGCCAGGTTTGCTACCCAGATCAGTCCGTGTGAGGTGAAACTAGTAGTTAGCATGACTTGCGATGTTAATCAGAATTAAACATACATCAGTATTCGTAGTTGGTCGCACCTATATTTGTCTCATCGTTTTCTGTGGTGCAGTTGCATTCAGAGCGATATGCAATCTCGAAATGCAAAGGAAAGACGGGGTTTGTCTCGTGACTAGAATAACGATGAAAATTCAAGAGACGATGGTCTTTGGTAAAGAGCGTACTAGCTTTGAAAGACTTGATATAAGTGCATAGTTTCAATGGAAGATTTGAGAAGAAGAAGAGAAAATTGAGAATTGAGAGGAGCGACGGGCAAGGTAGCAGAAAAGCAAGTCGCCCGTTGATACGTCCGCTCCTTCCAAATCGAGAATGTTGTACTGACGTCTGTGCTCCCGTTAACATAGAATTACCGATCGATGATACTGGTGCTCGTACGTGAGTTGTACTTCCAATTGAACTTCCATGTACAGAGGCACGATGAATTCTCCGAGCCAAATATGAATCCCGATAGTACGGAAGGTCCTCCGAATTTGAAGGCTGTTTGCTAGATTATCCCTCGACACAAGACCCAACAATGACCCACCGAGCGGCCCTTGTTTATAACAATATTATACTTTGAAATGTGACTGACCAGTTTCTATCCTTCGTTTAGACATTGCTCTTGCTGCATATCTCTGTACTCGGACTATGCTCGAGTACGTAGCTTCAACGATGATAGACCACTCGAGACCGGTCCTTTATGACCATCTGATTTGAGCCATACTGCTTCCCGAACATTCCCATTCAGTTGGACGCATTGTGCTATACATGGAGCGACTCCTCCCGATATGGAGATACATTCCAGACAATGGCAGCGATATATGATGCTATCGTGGTTAGTCTCCTAAGGAAAGATGCTGTCAAATTAGAGAAATCATGCAATGGAAAAGTGCTCAATCACTCCAGCGTTAGTGATTTATCAGCGGATGAGATATATAACCTAATGTCTGAGGAAATCAGTCTTCTTGAAGGCTTGGCATTTCAAGGTTCTATAATGGCGACATAGAGTTCGACAGGGACACCAGAAATCACATACTCAAGTACCTCAACGACCAGGGGGACCTCTTACCTCAGTCACATAATAGTCTACTCAGAAATCTCTCCTTCTTGAGGTCCTCTAATGGAAATGCAGTGGATGAAGAGCCGAAGTGCTTCCATTTCATACACTTGACCTTTCAAGAATATTTCGCCGCTTCATGCTTCGTCACGTATTGGCTCAGAAACGTTGAAATACAATGCATTCAATTGCGAAGCAATCAGAGTGTAAGGAGTACCTCGATTTTTCCACACATCCTTCTAAGCCAAGAGACGTACGCCATACATTACAATATGATATGGTGTTATACAGCAGGTCTTTTGCATGACCGTGATAAGAAGAATGGACGTCAGCTCAGGAAGTTCTTCGAGTGGCTGAATGCAGAACCAAAAGATCTTTTGGGCCCAACCCACCAAATATTATTGGCTCAATGTCTGGAAGAATTGCCGACAAGCACCGCTCTTCCCCCGGACTTTAGCAAGTGCAGGGCTAATATAGAAAGAAGCCTGTCTAGATGGCTCTTACTTCAGTGTAAGATGCCCTGGGTAAGTGGTGGGCTTCGGGGTGATCTAAAGTATCCAGAACAATTGGTGTACGCTATATTCCAACGAGGGGACTTCGACACGAAGATGGTCTTATGGACCACGATGATAAGAACGCCAAGAGTCTATAGTGAGATCTTGGGTTTGGCTTATAAGTGGGTGACTGAAGGCCACACCGAATGCCACGATATAGAAGGCATTGGACTCAAGTTGATCCAAGGCAATGACCGGGAAACTAAATAAAAGCTTTGGACATCATTCACGACCTCGTCCGTGAGCCAATATCATTCTACGCATTGGACAAGTATCTCAAGGCAGCTTCTTTCTTAATTGGGGAGTTTGATTTACCTCCAAAGCATTGTCTCTTTGACACGGTCATAGAATGGCTACGGCAGGAAGACATGGACTGGCGCATCGCAGTACCTAATTTCCTTCTGTGTTTTACTTCTCGGCCATCTTTGCCGCCAAAAGTACTTCATTCGTTGATTTTATGGTTGCTTCACGAAGATCCTTTGATCAAGGCATACGGAACTATTACACTAAAGCCGCAGCCTATGGTCATATCCCAATCTCTTGAGACAATAGGTGCTAGCCAAGAGGAGAATACACTGTTTGGTTCAAAGACAGCAGCGTGAGTGAGTGTGATTCATCAAGGCCCTGATATACTACCCGTGATTTTGAAAATGTGAAAGAATTGTTCATCCAAGGAATGGAAACACTTCATAGAAGAAAATTCGGTTATATCGGATGCGGGGACTATTCTTCAAGTAAGGGAAAAGATAAAAGACGCCTTAAGATACCAAGTACCACCCAAGGAACAGGAATTCCTTATCAGTCAACTGGACCGGGGATATCGCGGTGAGGTACAGTGCAGCAAATGCGCTAAAAGTTTTACCGAACCTTTCACCTACTTCTTTTCAAGTTCTGGGAGACCGAATGGAAGTCGTTGACTCTATCATACGGCAAAGCCTTATAGAATGCTTCGGAAATCATCGTGCCTTACCACAAAACCTCACGCGGGTCTTACTAGAAGAATTAAAAGATCAATCGCATGAACGCGCCAAAAAGAGCTGCGGATGTTCCGGGAAATGCGATTCTACCCCGCGAAAGGCTCATTGAGGTAGTAAAATGGTTATCTTACGAACCTAGTCGCCACGATGCCAATGAGATTCTACATCAGCAGTGGAAACAGTCACCCATACCTGAAGATATTCTTCGCCAAGGGTGGGAATGGTCAGACAGTGACCCGTCTACATGGCCTATGCTACCGTGGAAGCCAGGACTGTCTCCAAAGGTCCTTAATGACCTAGCAACATAGCAGAGGATGTCAATGCTGAGTTATCTGTCAGATCACAAGCTATGAATACAATTACCGAGCAATCATCATTGCAGCCTTGAGCTTTCGGTGCCCTGCTTGCGTGTATCAACGATAAAGATCCTCTCATCTGTGGAATGGCAGTGAGAGCGTTAGTTGTAAACCAGATTTACCCAACCGTGCTTTTGATGCGTTGGTGACCTGTTTGCATGAGTGTCACGATAATTCGATTAAAAGTCTAGCAGTATTCGCCTTACGCAGACATCCAAACCTGCCTACTAGTGCTCTCGATACACTAGTGAAATATTTACATGACAGCTCGACTAGGCAGTACGGGGTAGAAGCTCTGAGTAAACATCCAATCTTGCCCAACGATACTATTGATACATTGGCGAACTGTTTGCATGACAGCCACGATGCATGCCCCGACTAGGATGTCTGGAATAAAAATCCTTATTAAATAGCAGTCAACATTGACATCCACCGCCGTTGATGCACTACTAGAATGCTTGGGCGATAGAAGTGTGAAAAGAATTGCAGTAGCCGCTTTATGGGAGCTGCCGAATGGATTTCCTGAAGCTCTAGAAGTTCTACTTGGATACTTGGATCCAGAAGACAGATATGTGAGAACGACAGCATATACGCTTGGGCGATATACTAGCTTACCATCAAAAGCACTCGACGCTCTTTTAAATCGCCTCGGCGATCTCAGTTGGCATTGCAATTGGCATACCGAGAATGAAATTATCGGAGCCCCAAAGAATCAGTCTACCTTGGCTCTTGACATCATCCATAAGATAGCTCTACAATTCTCAACAGACGACATAACGAAATCGAGAGAAGTACTTGTGCTGTTGCAAAGCAGAGACGAGTTCTACCGCTGGCTCCCAAATATGGATTGACCGTATTTCATGGGCTTCTATCAAATTAGCCAACGTTGGAGTTTCGAAAACACATACGTTCTTATCCTCCAGGACAGGAGCCTGGTTGTTCAATTACGGGATACACAAAAGGTCATCCCCATTCCAAGTATACGTGATCGATTGAAATTTCGAGCATATTTTGCACTAGCACAGTTCCTGGTCTTGAATGGTGAACGGAGAGAAGTCCGCTGGGTTATAAAAAATCTCAAGGCTATGAGACTCGTTAAGGATGTAGTGAGGTTTGCCTCTTTTGCTGTTTTTCCAATCGCTATTGCGATGCTGCTTGCTTATTTCTGGTTTTGAAGACCTCGGGAAGCCATGGCCCAATATATTACATCTTAGTTCTCGCCAGTTGAGTTTTTCATTGCATGCTGTGCTGTTAGAGAATTAACCCGTAGGAAGATGATGGGAAAGACTTACAGGGACTTGGAAGTCGCTCAGCGAGTTATATCGGTCTTGTACCTCAATATGAAGCGAGGGACTGTAAATATTGGCTCGATATTAACATACTTTGGAAACAATTCTACAAACCACAAATATAGGTACTGGCTGATCTATCATGGTGTGGTATAGCTACGCGACACGACCAGTTGAACGGAGTCGAATCAATTCATTAGGGTTTTTTCTCCGAGCCCTAAGAACTTGCGAGTCCGAGGCTCGATATGGCAACGCACTTAATAACACCAACAACAATCATCGTTAACCCTCCGAGAAATTCAATGAAACATGATGAAAATTAATTACTTCATGGATCAGTACAGCGAATTGCTCGTCCGCATGGTAGCGAGGGACAAAAAGGGGTTATAACCCATTAGGAATATGAAGTGATCGAGTATGGAAATTTCGGAGATGGTTGGCAAATCACCAAGTAAAACGATGTATATACTCACTTGGTGAATTGATAGAATTGAGTTGTGATACTTTGGGATTCAACCTATCTATATAATGCGATCGGCAACAAAGAGACACTTCATGTACGCGATCCCAGAAAAAGTCTGGATGATACGTGAATGACTGCATCTTCTGATTATTCGCTTCAAATCTGCTTGATCGAGCCCAAGTTTTTCAAGCTGTCTAATAGAGTCATTTTGCGACTACAAAAACTCTGGTAGTGTTGTCGTGGACTGAAATTCAAGTAGGGCCTTAATAAGTTTACGCTCGGGAATTTCAGCATTTATCCATCAATTGATGGATATTATCAGGTATCTAAGAAAATCCCGTACCTAGGTCTCATATTGGAGCCTAGTGAGCTAGAAAACTGCCCGCATGCTAGGTACCTAGGTACTTCAATATGTATGGCATGACACTGGATGTAGCTAGAGAATTTGGAAGCCTAAGGACAGGAGGTCTTCTGACAAGAATATACATAGGCCGAATCCTTGAATGAACCCCAAGTCAACAAACGATGGCCCAGCCATCAAATAAATTTCTATATCGGAGTCTAATTAAAACAGCCCTTCGTATGATCGAAAAACGAAAGCCAGCCAGAAGCTAAAAACATTGCACACGTATAAAAGTATCAAAGAATCAGAGAGATAGAGGAAAGTAAGAGAATGTGTGTAGGCATGTTCGTGTCCATTGCGCTGCAACGGACATTTGAAAAAAGAACATCGTACATAGAACAAGTTATAGGAGGAATTGAAGATACGACAGATTCCGGTCGAGGGAGAAAGAGGACGATCGTTTGTAGGGTGATAGGTTCGAGTGAAGAGTAGAAATAATTAGGCGGCGTCATCTGTCATTGAGTCGTTCAAGGGTAGAAAACACAAAGCAAGAATCGAAAATGTAAATGATTAGGGTACATGGTAAGAATGTACATATCTACAGGTGCTGGAAAGACGCTGTGATCGACGAAGGAGGATTGGAAAAGGATGTCGCTGGTATCAATGACGGTTCCGAGGATATAGATGTTGGTCGTATGTGCGAGGTGTCCAAGGGTAGCTCAGAATCGTGATTATCCAGATATCAGGACCCACAGAAGGAAGAAAATCTAAGATATAAAATTAGTAAAACCGCCTATGAAAATAATCAAGATGGTAGGGATGACATACCATTAAAACACCAAACATCTTCGCAATAAGCCATCTATTACCACTCATTCGTGACCAATACTTCATCAACTCGCGCTGCGCGCCCTCGACATTATCGACAACATCTTCCGTGTTCGCATCAATCCGTTGAATCATTTCTGATTGTTCGCTGACCATAGTCGCTAATTGGCCAAAAATACCACCCAACTCATTGATAGTTCGTTCAATGGCTTCAATAGCTTCTCCTCGCGCTTGGATATATGTGTTCTCGGGTTGAGCTTCTTCCATCATCAGTAGTTGTTGGTCCGATGCCCCGCGATGTGACTGGCCTAGAACAGAGGACGAGGATGGTTCGAGTGTGAGAAGATCAGAAGTGTTGCCGCCGCCATTGCGGAAACCAGGCTGAGGTGTTCTGCTGCGTGGTGCGCTATATAGAGGCGAGTCCGATCGCTGAGGGTCGAATTGTGTTTGGCTTTTGGATGATACGGAAGAGACGAAATTCTCTGTGCGCGAACGCGACGCTTGAATATTCTTGGTGCGGACTTCCAGCACTTCCTTGAAGTTTGCACCCACATCCGCAAGCTTTCCTTGCAACATGACAACAACATTGTCGTTGTGTTCTCCTTCTTGGTCCGTTTTATTTCGGCTCGCTCGAGGGTGTTGGGATAGCGTAAGAGCTTGTAGTTGTGCGATTTGTTGATTGAGAGACGCCAGGTCTTGTTTAATGACATAGGTCAGTTCGGAAATTTCAACAGGTCTGTCGTCAAACAGTGTCTTGCGCTTGGCCACTATTTCAATTGATTAGTCCAACATTATCCCCATCGTAATCTTCGAATGTTGATACTTACACTCTGCCAATCGCTGCAATTTCGCAGTCGTGCCAGTAATCCCTCTACCGATCTCTGCAGCCCTCCTCGCAAACTCCGACCTCCTCTTTCCTGGGCCTTCCGGACTTCCGTTCGCTTGTCGGCGCTGTGAATCTGAAAGCAATGCCTGGCGCTGGGCGCCGACTTTGTTGGAAGCCATCCTCTTCTGGGCTTGTCCTAAGATGGACCGGAACTCGGTCGTCCGGTCCTGTATCGATGCCATCGTCATTTTGAGGTCTGATTTATTATGTGCAAGGAAATATTATCGAATTCGACTGCGCTGGCATCAAGGAGAGTGGATGTAATTATGTCGATTGATGGTTGGCAAGGAGGCAACGAATGGAGACGCAGCGGATAGGGTACGTGGCTGCCTTGATATCGCAGGAGTTCAAGGCAGTTTGCAATCTCTCTTTTGTCGTGAGGTTCGAAAAGAATTCAATTCTTCTGTGTCGAATCAAGGCAATTATGTGAGAGAAGCAAACGCTGATAACGAAGGGAAGGGTATGTCGTTAGTTCCTCAACAATTGACCCCGTACGGAGTAGACAAACTTGGCTTGATGGCTAGGCATCCGAAATCGGCTTAGTAGCCCGCCCATGTCACGTTTCAGATTTCTTCAAGTTCTTATTGGCTGACTATGAAGACATATCGCCGCTAGGCCGGAAACGGAACATTCTATGCAGCGTGTGCCTCAGATTTAAGGCACCAATTTTGCGTTTTCTACAATGTATCTACAACACAATAGGCATCGGCTCAAAGTCTAGGGGTTCAGGCTACTGATGGGCGAATCAATCTGGCTCAGTCATCCATATCCAGTAGACACATATACTTCAAGTTAGTGGGCAAAGATATAAGTCCGTCAACAGCTTCTAAAGCGTTCGATATACATCCGCGGCGAACGGCCCGCCTAACACATGCCTCTGCTTCGGAGACCTTCCACTCCTCCCATTCCCGATTATCCTACCAGACCTGCACCTTCTCCATCTCTTGTGAGCAGATCTACTATCCCACATCTTGGAAACGAATCTTGTCTTTTGCCAATTCATACAGACACCAATTGTGCGACTTGCATTCGGCCGGAACGTACCTGTCCATCATTCGACTCGCCGCGGCTGTGGGGTAAAATATCCCAAAATCTTATCGGCACTCATTACGAGTCGCAGACAAGATCAAGTTACTGCCTTCTTCCCACTCCGTCCGAAGTCCTCTCTTCGAAAGACATCCATGGCCAATTGTATATTATCTTTATCCCGATCCTCATGAACCACGACACGTCTGTCGCCCAGGATGGGTCGCCAGTCAATGGCGCCGCGAAACTCCCCTCCACATCCGACGCCCCCCGTACCCTCGAAGAAGTAGCTGTTGACCTTCGGAGAAAAGTACTTGATCTGTTGGAGCTACAGACGGACGATGAATTGTTACAAAATCTGCAAAAGCAGGTTCGTATATCTATGAAAGTTATTGAAGATTCGTTTAAGCGGTATAAATATAAGTATGTTGGAGCACAACCCCCGGGCAATTATCCAGGAACGACTGACACTAACTGGATATTATCATACAGTTTCGAAGAATTGTCGCTTTCATATAATGGCGGAAAGGATTGCCTCGTCTTGTTAGTCCTCATCTTAGCCTGCCTCCCCGAGTCGATACCTAAGTCCACGGATTTTCCGCGAACCCTCCAATCTATATATATAAAATCATATGAGTCATTCGACGAGGTCGATGGGTTTGTCAATACTTCCGCGAAAGAATATTTTCTCGATTTGACTCGCTATGAGCTCCCCATGCGCGCGGCACTAGAGGAATATTTGAAGAAGAGAGAGAAGATCAAAGCTATATGGATTGGAACGAGACGAACTGACCCAAATGGTGGACATCTTACGCATTTTGATCCTACCGATGGAGATTGGCCTCGGTTTATGCGGATACATCCTGTTATTGTAGGTTTCATCGATTTACGATGGACTATCTCCGCGCTAATTTTTCATCTAGGATTGGCACTACGCAGAAATATGGGCTGTAAGTAATTCTCGTCCCTGACGATACGTCCATTCGACTAATGTACTACAGTTTATTCGCCATCTAGGGCTGGATTACTGCCCTCTATATGACCGTGGCTATACGTCACTCGGAGGGAAAAAAGATACTTTTCCCAATCCTGTCCTCGAAGTACCAGGTCATCAGTCCCAATTCCGACCGGCCTACGAACTCAAAGAAGATAACCAAGAGCGACGAGGCCGTGAGCGATGAAAGCACATACCTTCCAAGAAACGTCTCACTTCTTTGATATATCCATGGATGTATAGATAGTGGGTCTGGGGGACATTGGCGGATTATACCTAGGTATGACAATCTGGAGCGTCTAGCTCAGTGCAGAGCGAGCTATGGAGTATATTTTGTACGCGACTTGGCAGCAGCGAGACATACTGGATTTGGAGCCAGCATAGAAGATATGGCTTTTCGTCATAGAACTAACTTATAGCATATAATAGATGGTTATGACTTGTTTCATTTATTGCAGCTACCTCGTCGTTTGTTGTCTTCTCCGGGATGGAGGATACATAAGTAGATGGATGGTCAAGGCATGTGTAGTCAAGTAGCTAGTTAGTTGGCTAGTGAAGGAACCTCAGCGATGGCATCTGTATCCTGATCTATGGGCGTTTTTCTTGACGCCCTCTGATACCTCAGGGTTGTGACACCTTTTGATTGGGATACACCTTTCGATCCCGTGGAAAAATGCCGACCGGTAGATACCTAGCGCATCCATTGTACAGAGTAAAGTGGTCGCGTTGAGAATGGGGCGGGAAGTGGCTGATATATCTGCCGGGCTCAGACAGTATGCGTCGCATGATTATTGTCAGCAACCCATTGAGTAGACTGATATACCATTCGAAAGGAGACTTCCACAAGTCATCTAATCTGCTCCTCAGATCTAGAAGCAGTGGAAGAAGATGACGCTGGACTTGATGGATCTGGATAGAAAACACTGACACGCTAAACCCTATCCAGACTGACCCGTGGCTAGGGAAGTGGCGATCAGCCAACCCTAAGGCTTCCTCTTTCCCCCCTCCGCACCTTCCCTGGCAACGTTCCAAGGTTCGGCTCTTAAACTTCTTTAGTTCTTACCGTCAAGAAGGTTACCTCCAAGCCAAAAGGAGGCTTTGCTCTTCTTTCTATCTTTAATCAATTTCTCAAACACAATTCATTGTACAGCCTCGTTTTGTATAGTGAAATTATTCCTTTCTTTGTCTGATCCGGATATATAACTTACTACGTACCTCGACCCGCCGAGCAACGGCCTAACTCGTTTAGTGGAGCTCGGATCTGGCGATTGCTTATTGCAGTTGTTTCACTTTCACTTGCCAAGTCTCCCGCAACAACAACATCGTCTCTGCCTGGCTTGTGACGTTTCTTTCAGTGCATAGTGCTATACTATGCTTTGAATGATAACTGCTTTCAGGCAAGTTGTTGTGGTTGCGGTTGTTGTATAGTATTACATCGACGAGTCCATAATGTCGGGTCCATACCGGCCTGGGTACGTATGCTCCCAAGTGTCGCGCATTACTTCTGTTATATGGATGCTAATATTTATCTGATGATAGATTTCCCGGAAATGCAGGAACACCGTTGAGTCCTGCTTCACAAGCAAATCAGCCAGTCTCGTTCAAAACCGACATTAATCGCAAGAAAACGAAGAAATGGGTAGCCGCCAAGTCGTATTCCTACGACGGTGATGATTGGGGTGATGATGACGATGAGGAGGACGAAGAGGACGAATTAGAAGAAGAACCTCCGATGCCAAACTCGTCTCGTTTCGCTCCTGCTGCTCAACAACCGGCCCCGAATCCTGTCGCGCCCGTTAACCCGGCTGTTGAAGCTTCCTCAACACAAGCGCCGGCGTTTGTTCGACCTGCAGATATATATAGACGAATGCAAGAGGAGAAAGAAAGGACACCGCACGAATTTGCTCGATCGAATACAGCACCTGCAGAAGGCGCAGCCACGTCTTCTGCTCCTACTCCTGCCGTTCGTCAAGATACCAGCCAAACTGTACCACCGCAACAATTAGTAGGAGACGACGCGCGATCGCCATCGCCACTAATTATACCTGAAGTTAAACGGTTGTCTGGATTCGGGCAAGATTTCTTTGGTAGCGATAGCCAACCCGAGCAAACGGCGCAACCTACACAAGGTCCGGAAGCTCAAGGAGCGGTTCAAGGTTCGTCTTTGCATCATAATCCATCTCTCGGGTTTACTTCTGTCGTTCATCAAGCATTTGATGTGGGCGAAACGCCAAACTCCAGCACTGGAAGCTTCAGCCGCTCAAACAGTGATGGCACATCTGTCATCAGTCCGATCATCAGTCCGTGGAAGTCGGAGACTGACAAGACGCCCACTATTGCAGAAGATCCTACTGCAGAGGCATCTGCACAAGAGCCACCTGCAAGTTTCAAACCCGGTCACCGGCGTGATCTAAGCGTTCCATCACCAGGGAACGGACCGGATCGAACTCCAATGCTTGCCAATGCTGAAGAAGGCCAACCTGTTGAGGTGGTTCGGTCATCATCTCAGGATAGCTATTCTTCATCCGAGTGGGATAGACCTGAGTCTCCAGCTGCCAGAGAGCAGACCGGATCTGGAGAAGCTACACCTCGTCCCTTGTCCGCCGTTCAGCAGAGTTTCGATCACTTGAATCTAGGGCCAACTTCAGTAGAAAGCCCCGGCAAGCCCTCAAGCGAAGAGAATCAACAACGCGTACCATCGCCACTTCAAATACCTGACGAACAGCCACAACATATTCCACAGATCGCACCACCCTTGAGTGTCGATGAATCTCCTGTTACGGAAGCTTCTCCTCAGGATATGGAGAGTGATCGTCTTCGAAAAGAGATTATGCGCTCTTTCAGTAGCGACCACACACCCGGTGTTGTTCCCAAGGTACAATCTCAGGACACCGAACCTGAGGAATCTGAGGTCAAATCTCGACCTCAACATGAAAGTACCTATTTGCCAAGTGAATACGACAGCTATTGGGGCGAGCAGGGGATTCCTCCAACTAGTCCACTGCAGGTCAGGTCTGCTACTTCGCCATCTGAACCTGCAACCCTCGTTATTAACCCACAGTCCACGGGAAATGTTCCGTCTACTGAACCCGTGCCGAGCTCTGCTCCATCTAAGCCACGTCAGAAATTGAAGAAGAAATTCTCATGGGAGGCATCCGATGACTCGGAGGAAGATGTCCTTGAAGAGGCCCCAGTCTCTGCACCACCTACTCAACCCATACAGCCACCGCCAATTCCGGTTGTGGCTCCAGAAACTATGGATAATATTCCGCTTCCCTTACCTAGCCAAAGTTCTACCGAGATAAATCCGGAAGCCTTCGGCAATCCAGACATTCAGCCTTCCTTGCCGGAATATCCCACAGGCGAGAAGGAAGTTCTTGCACAACTCGAGCAGCAAGCAGAACAGCCCCAAAGCAATCTTGAATATGTTGCACCAATTCAGGAACCAGAACCTTCCCCATTTAGTCAAATAGACAGCAGTGTCATCCCGCCCCAGACGCAGCCTGCTCCTGCTCCAGTCAATGAGGCGTCATTGCCAACTTTCCGTAAGATCATGGAGATCTCATCGCCTAGTGAAAAGATACAAGTATTCAACGACACGCGAGAGCAATTCGCCCATATTGATAGCGGCCTGTCGGACTGGATTCGACGCTCGAGTGAATCTCTCCCCGAACATGCAGATTTGATCCAAGCAAATGGCCGTCTACCAGGCGGCGCGCCAACCAGCGGTTTGCCTCCTAGGGCTAAATTCCCAAAATTGTCATCTCTCGGAAACTTATCTTTGCCATCGACTTCATCACATGGTACAGATGGCTCTTCTTCTGGTTTTACTCCTGGTCATAATAGGCGTGGGTCAGGCTCGCCTATGACCGGTGTCATCAACAGATCGAATGTCGAATCTAAAGGAAAGGATTTCCTTCATAGTGCAGGAGCGCTCGGTGGAAAAGCTGGTGGAAAGGCTGCTGGAGCCGCGCGAGGACTATTCGCCAAGGGCAAGAGCAAATTGCGAGGAGCCGACAAGGTAGATTGATTTTCTTTCTTTACTCCACATTTTATTTATTCATCACCTTAATGTTTATGATTTTGACTTTCTTTGGGCGATTTTCATCTCATTCTTCTTTTGTTCCACGTTTGTCGTTGGGTCGGTCATGCTAGCGCGTAGTTCAAGGTGACCGGAAGCAGATCGTTTCCTCTGATGTATATTGTACCTTCAGCTACACGAAATCTCTAGTCTATACGATTCTAATTCGGGGTTTTTCTTGTAGGGAATGTCGTCCATATTCCGTGCCCAGCGGCGTCAAAGTTGGGCAGTGAGCACTACTAGCTCTGATGCTCAATCTTCTTCTGACCTAGAATTTGACCAGCGACAAGAAGAAGGGCCCGTCAATTTTTCAGTCTCTTCGCGATACTCCTTACAGCCCGTTCCGCGAATCCCATCGTTGAGATTGGGTGATGGTAAATCATTCAGAGAGTCGTTTGATGGGGATGAGGCGTTTTCGATGCATGCGCGGTCTTTCTCTGCTGATTTTGGAGGGAGGATGAGATCGCTTACGGAAGGAGAGACTATTGCGTTTAAGCCGGAGAGGGCCAGCTCTCTGAGAAGGACGATGATGTCTTTGGATAGTGATGCTGATGAGAGTAGTAGGGCGGGAGACTCGTCTGGTGTGGGGGACAGTCTTTCGATTGCGACTACTTCGCATGATGGGAATAACTTGAAGAGTGTGGAAGAAATTGATACTCCTGTGGTTGCGAGTGGCAGTCATGGTACAGAGGGAAAGCCGAAGGACAGCTGGGTTGAGGATAATGAATCGCCCCATGCAGCTGCCGATGTCATGGATAAAGATGGATCCACTTCGACGAACAATCTCGGTCATTTTTTCCAAACGAACATGACTAGTCAAGACCGAAAGATTCCACCATCCGCCGGCTCGGAGGAGGTGTCGCCAACTTTGAAACACGAACCGTCGCAGTCGAACAGTCAAGTGTCGCGATTGAGCCAAGACAATAATGCCCTTGACGCAGCATCGCCTCAACTTACCATCAAGCCTGCGATGCAGCAAACCACGCCCGATACAGTGAACTCGCCGAGTGAAAGTGTTCGTAGTCCTATGTCGCCTGCATTACCTCAAGATGGAAAATTGAGTATCCCAGAGCCCGCTAACCGACGAGATTCGATTATCTCCCAGATCTCAGAAATCAGTCGGGATGAGATGGATCGGATCCGTGAAAAGTTTGACGAAGATGGTATCTACGCTGGTCTCAGGGATCCATCACCCACCCGGTCTCAAGTCTCAGATCTAACAGAGGATGAGGATGATGTAGACGGCGCTATAAGAGAGAAGCTAGATGAAGCTGGTTTTCATTCTGATCCGGAAAAGGATGCGTATGGAAACTTTCCTCGACCGCCGACTGCTTCTTCTAACAAGCAGCCTATACGTGTTGTGAGAATGACAAAGTTTTCTATTGATAAGAAGACTGCACAAGCCACCGAAGAGGAGACGAAGCGGTACTCTAGGTTTTCGTTTGAGGGTGAGGGGAATACGCTTGCGGAGGCGGCGGAGGAAATGCTTGTTAATGGACATGCGCGACGCTCGGGGCAGACCGATCATCCCAGTCAAGGCGATAGGCTAGAGGGATCCCATGTTCCTGTAACCTTGGGTGAAGACGCGTCGGATGAGGCTCCGCCGCCATTCCCCGATAATGAAGCTCAATACGGAGAAGACCGCAAGGAGCAACACCCCCAAGGACAGACCCCGGCGTATGATGATCATGTTTCGAATTCACACAATAGACAATATTCTCAAGCAGAAAGTGCCAAGAGTCCGCCTGGATATCGACCTATTCAATCACCACCACCATCACATCTTGATACTCTCTGGAAGACTGGCCGACTGCAAGATCTGCGCACAAATCGTGACTCAATCGCATCTTCGTCCGTGTCTTCCATGAGCAATCCCAACATCAATCAAAATGCTCCTAGGATGACAGTATCCCCCGAACCGCCAGTTACCGGCGCACCTCCTCATACTCAACAGCGCTTAAGTCACAACGGCAAACCAAGCAAGCCGCAAAACCTACCGCGCATCGACGATGTCACTGCATCCGACAAACCCGGTTGGTCACGATGGGCAAACCACGGCCGACCTCAACAAGCACAGCAGCATTCTTCCAATGGATCTGGCTTGAGCCCTCCACTTCCTTCCGGTAGCTCTTCAGCGAGACGTGATGGGGACAGTCTTCACAGTGGCGATAGTATGATAGCTCAAGCTGCTGCTTCTCGGCAGGATTTGCGTACGACGCCGTCGCCGTTGATGAATAGTAGTGAGACTGCTTCGGAGCATTCGAATCATGGTAGAATGTCTACTCAATTGCTTAGTAAGGTGAAGTTTATGGGGAAGAGGAGCAAGGGTGCTCCGGCGCCAGCGAGCGTGCCGCCGGCGGAGGTCGTTGAGGCGAAGGCTGTTGAGAAGAGGAAAGAGAAGAAGGTTGATGGGAAGAAGGGGGCTTTGTCAAGATTTGGGGTAAGTATTCAAACACGCGTCTTTTGGGTTCGTTGACTGACTGATTCAGGGTATTTTTAATCGTTCCGGTCCGAACCAACGGCCTGAGGAGACCACCCAGCCTGGTAGAAACTCTCTAACTAATGACAATGCATGGGGACATGGTGGGTATGGAAGTTATCCGCCGGCAACGGCATCAAGCAGACATACCTCAATGCCAGCACAAAACAAAGCGCTACCACCTCCGCCAGCTGGATATTATGCTCCGGCTTCAAAGCCTGTCTATGAACCGCCTGTCAACTACGCGCACCAAAGCTATCCGCAACATGGGAACGCTTATATGGATGGGTATCAGCACGCACCAGCGCCAACGCAGTATGCACCGAGCAGTGGACAGTATGGATATCATTCGTCGCCGTCGTCCCAATCACCCCCCTTTCAATCTCAACAACAACTGCGACAGCCACAGCAGCAACCAGAACCAGCACATTATGCGCCAAGTAAGGAACAGTATGCGTATCAGTCATCAACACCGTTTCTACCTCAACAACAGTTGCGACCGCAACCACAACCGGCACCGTACGCACCAAGCAATGAATACTATGCGCATCATTCCTCCACTCCCCTCCAACCTCAACCACAGCTAGATCAATACGTACCAAGCAGAGAACAGTACCCCTATCACTCGCCTCAACCCCAACCCCAACACCAACTCTCCACCTCCAGCCGATCCTACAACAACATTTCCCCAACCCTCAACAGCAGCAACAGCAACAGCCGCGCCTCCAACGCCTCCCCCGAACTCGAACAATCTCGCAGCCGCGCCCGCGATCTAAGAATGCGTTCGCGCAGCCCCCGACCCACACAAATGCGTGCCGTAGGCTCGCGCAGCGAAAACGTCAACTACGCCGACCCAGCATACAATCTCGGCAAGTTTAATGCCGTTACAGAAACGCCACGGATAGGTGATCAATCACTCCCGTTCCCGATTACGTTGCCGGATGATTTGGCGAATGGGCAGTTGTCGCCGCGGAGTTCGATACAGCCTGAATCATCTATCTTTTATAATCGCAACAGATCCTCTGCTGAAGGGCAAAATCCGGGTTTGGGTCTAAATCAAGAGACGCAAATGTCAATCGCATCTGCTATCGCTGGTGCCGGTCCTGCCACCACACCAGCTACAAATACTACGGCACAAGCCGCCAATAACCGTGGCATGACCTCAGAGTACGAAACCCGACCCGTAATCGCCAAAAACACAATCCCCATCGAACTCCCCGTCCCCAACGATCATGACGAGGACGAAATCGTCATGTCGAGTACTGCATATCCAGGGCAGGAATGGCAACCAGCTGGGTTTGAGCAGTGGATGCCTTATTAGTTTCCCCCCTCTCCGCTCTCCTTATATACCTCTCTGTTTCTATTTTAGTATATAGTTATACGTTATAATACCCCCTGTTGGAAAAAATTAGGATGTTTGGTTTGATTTGTTGGATATAAAAAACGTGCGAGATACCCTGTTTCTTTCTTTTGGTCTCATTGGCGAGTTCATTTTTGATTCTTGGATGCACTTCTTTCTGGGTGGATATGGATATGGATATATTTTGGATGTGGTATGAACATACTTTCGGTGGATGTTAATATTTTGGTTTCATTCTTGGTGGATATTGCTTTTATGAGGTATATACAGAAGTCAATTCATATTGAACTGGGGAGTCTGGTACCAATACAGTTGTCAAAATACCTGTTACTGATCTTATCCAGCTCATTGCATTTTAATTCTTTGTGAGGTGGTATGGTTCGGGAGTGACGCTTTCGACCGCCTCGCGACTTAGGGCCTTGTGTTTGTTGCCCTAAGTACCTACGTCAGTATTTCTCCGCCTGCATCCTATATAACGCAGATCACAGGAAACTTGTTCATCAGGTTTAATACTGAAATGTGTCTTTGTACGTAGATTTACAAGCCTAGAGTTGAATATACGTAGGCCTCAAGGCTGCCACATTCAAACTAGCCACATTCAAACTACAGCCTCACCATGGTCAATTTTGACTGGTGCCGAATAAGTCAAGGAGTGCAGGACTGGCGTCTCTTGCGAATGAATGAAAAGACAGACAAGAGACCAGACAGCGGGCATTAATAACGCCCCTCCCAAGACGGGTGCATTGAGCTGGGGCTATGTACATACGTGACTAGCTAATCCCGAAAAAGAAGCCTTTTTAGAATGCGGCTCATGCGCTGCATAAAATGAGGGGCATTTCAGCCTGATACGAAAAACCACTTTCAGATGCCAATACACACATCGTCGACATCTGGACTGAGCGCCTCAGAAAAGATGGCTCGACTTCCGAGTGACCCCCCAAATGATAAGCTCTCCATTCTCTGGCGTTCTGCTTGCGATGACTACACCAAAGAAACCGGCATTGCAATCGTCGATGGAGACTTTCCACGTATCCTAAATTCCGAGGATCTGTCCCGCCAACTAGACGCAGAAAATGGCCATTTTCAGGACTTTCGCACAAAACGGTCGTCGCTCTTCCATGCTATGCAAATAGTATTGTCTCCCTTTGAAACCTGGGGAGACGTTATTACCGATGTGGTCTCTGCAGGCTTTCCGCCTGCGTCCTGTATCATGGGCGCCATGATGCTTCTGATTCGTGGTGCGCGCAAAGTCAGTGAGTCGTTCGATATGCTCACGGATCTGTTTCGCAAACTCGGCAATTTTGCGTTGCGTCTGGAGTCGTATAAGAATGTGCCGCTGAGTGAAGGGATGAAGACTATCATTGTCAAGGTTTTGGTTAATGTCTTTCGCGTCTGCGCAGCGTCACAGAAGCTACTTAACCGTGGCTCAATCAGGGCAAGGGTCACAAAATGGGCGAAGAATGTGTTTGTGGAGGATACGTCGATTAGTTCACTGCTGAGCGAGTTGGAGGAGTTGACCAGCCAGGAACATAAGATGGTCTCCGCTCACGGGCTAGATCTCACTCACCTGACGCTCAGAAATACTGCGAAGCTACTTGAAAGAGAAGACGAAAGAAATAACCGGGACAGATTGGACAAACTGAAAAAGGCTCTCAATCCCATCTCTGCATCCGGCCAGGTATTTTCCTCGATTAATGAGAGTCGAATGCCGGGATCGGGTAGCTGGGTAGAAGATAGGATACGATCATGGTGGCAGGGATCCGAATCTCTCCTCTGGATTCATGGCGGTCCCGGCGTGGGAAAATCTTACCTAGCTTCGAAAATCATTAACGATCTCGCAAAGGCAGAAACATCCGCCGGATCTGCACCGATTGTCGCGTCTTTCTTCATCAAGAACAACGATGTCGATCTGCGTTCCTTGAATAAAGCATTGAGAACTCTGGCATGGCAAGTGGCTATTCGACAGTCGAGCTTCGCGGCGCATGCTGAGGAGTTTTGCTTGAAAGAAGACCCAGCAAACAGCTACGTCGTCTGGAGGAAGCTCTTGCTTGAATACTTCAGCGAGTCGTCACTGGATGCTGAACCCTGCTGCTTTGTTATTGATGGTATCGATGAAGCTGATCCAGAGGAACAAGAGATACTTTTCAGTCTTCTGGAAAGTACACACTCGGCAGAGGACGAGACTGCGCCATTTCGAGTTGTATTTCTAGGTAGAGATTCAATCCGCGGCATCCTCGAAGAACACGCTCTCGACTGGATCCCAGAAATCGAGGTCAACAACAACCAGAATAAGGACGACCTCCACAGATACGTCTCTCAAAAACTTCAGAAGACTAAATTGTTCCGCGGTGCCGAGGGTTTTCAAGATGAGGTCATACGCGATATATGTGCGCAAGCAGAAGGTCTCTGGGAATGGGCAAACCTTGTCATCAAATCTGTCACGCACTGCCGGACCAAAGAGCAGATCCGGAAAGTGATTCGGAAAATTCCTCGGGGTATTACTGCAATGCTACAGGCAGAATTGGAGCGCCTGGGTAAAGAGTTATCAGCCTTGGACGTGACGTTGAATGAGCCACCTGACGAGTTTTCGGATGAGGAAGGAGCCACTGAGAAAGCAACGGCTACACGAACCCAACAGCTTAGTATCTTACTTTCACTTGTGTCAAAGGCTCGAAAACCGTTGTCCGTGGATCACCTCAGTTTCATCTTGAAGGTTCTCCTTGACGAGGAGGTCTTGAACCTTGAGGATGACCTTCACAAGATATACTCATCCCTATTTTCGCTTCGGCCCGCTCGTGATGATGATATAGACGAAGGAGCAGACAAAAATGCGGTCTATGTAACTCTGCGTCATAGCTCTTTCTACGATTTTTTTAGTAAATCTGTGACGGCTGGTCCTATCCATGTCGACTTAGACCAAGCTGAAGCGTTATTCGTATACGTCTTACTCTATACGATTTCAAAGCGCGGTACATCTTCCTCGGGGTTTGGGCTATTTCAGTTTAAGCAATATGCACAGAAATTCCTTCCTGAGCATCTGTCCAAAGCGGATCCCGAAAAGGCAACGAATCGAGAAGAAATAGCCCGCTTACTTGAGGAACTCCTGACAGAGGAGTTGACATTCGACCGTAACCGTGAACGTGACCACTGGCTCATTGAGACATTCCTCATTTTTCACAACACTCGATACATTCTTTACCCGTCTTCTAGTCCAACAGAGGTTGCACGTTACTGGTGGGAGACTGGCGGTCGGGACACGGCAAACGAGCGGGCAGAGTTGGTTTTCAAATGGCTCACCCCAGATGCGAAACAGCTTTTGTGGGATTGTGCTCGGTCATCGACAGTTGCCAGTGATTACTGTTCCTTCACAATTCTTTTCTCTCGTTTGGCCGAGTCTTTTTCCCGACATTGGTTGGCGCCCAAAGACATAGAAGCGGAGGATGGAACACCAGGCACCGTCTGCAACATGCTATTAGTGTATCATCAAATGGCTGGCACCAGCTTGTCAACCTCAGAGGAGAAGATATCAGGGCTATATACGCTTCTTGAACCTCGAAAAATTCTAGAAATTGCCGAGATGCAGTGTCTCGAAAAGAATCCCATCTGGCATGCAAAGCTCGCTCAGACGCTGCTTCACCATCATGCATACAGTGCAGCCCTTGAACAGTTCCAAATTTCCCTTGATGAAAATAATAAACACCCTATCCTGAGCAAGCAAGCGATAGCTGTCATTCACAGGGAAATGGCTCGTTCCTGTAGCGAGGTCGGAAGGTACAAGGAGGCATTAGAGCACTCGAATCTGGCGGAGTCGCTGCAAGTAGAGGAGTTCGAGTCCGTTGGCCGCGAGATTGGCAAGATTGGCAAGCTGCTAAATATTGCACAAGTAGAATATCACGCAAAAATGACAGATAAAGCTATTGCCACAGTGGATGAAGCTTGGGAAGCATTTATGGGAGAAGAATTTCGGGATTACTATTCATTCACATCCTTTTTCTCGAGCTTTCTAGAGCTTCATCAGACGCATCGAATTCGACCTACCTTTGATCTTGCATTTTCTCATTTTCAGGAAACGGGGTCCGCCGAAAGCGAAATTGATGCTTTTATTGCCGTCCTCCGGGATACCCTTCCGAATCCCCGTCTGATGGAGAGGATTCTCCACCATGTGTTGATACATGATGATAGAAAGTATATTGATCTTCTTGTCCCAACGGTAAACAGACTGGATTCAATGTCCTGGAAATCAGTCTCTGGCCCCGCGGAGGCCAAGTACTTCCTCGGGTCACTGATGTTCGAGCATGGTGTAGTCAGCCGAGGAATTCGAGCTTGGTACGAGATTAATTCTATCGAGACAGGACCTTACGGATTCTATAACAAAGAAGCCCAGAAACGGTCACGGAGCCGCCTAGCGGATGTGTGTCTCTACCATCCAGAGATTCCATTAGGTGAAGGGGCTTCTCTAGTACTGGATGAAAGCGACGAATCTGGTGACATCTGCTTGTTCGTCTCGAGTTGGCTACGTGATCACGGTGATATCCCGAACTCTCGAAAGGCTCTTCGCGGTCGAGTGAAAAGCTTTATCGAGGACCATGCGGAAGACTGGGACTTTATTAATAGTTCACCCCTTATTGGCCTCTTCAAGACATTCTTGATCGCTATGGATAGCGAGGAAGATCTGAATGGAGCTTTATATCTGCTCAAGACCAGACATGAACAGATGAGGAAAGGAGGTAGAGAGTATCTCATATCACAGGCTGCATCGGTTTCTCAACACCATAGCGCAAGTAGCGAACAACGCGGCGACTCTGAATATCCTAGCCAGGTGCAATTTGCTAATGAAGAAATACAAGAAACGGTTGATGACGTCTCTGAAGAGGAAATCATTCTTATACTCGATCCTATCAGCGGATGTGCCCACTGCAAACGTGAATTTGGCCCAATATATCATTGGTACTTCTGTCGTACCTGCCCGTTGATGATGCTGTGTCGACGCTGCTACCGCGAGATTCAGTCGGATCTTTCTAATCCGGATAAGGCGGATCATGTCCGGGGTATTTGTGATCCTCGGCATGAATTCTTTTATAGCGGTCCGCTGCTTCGGCCTGATGAATACGTGCCTGAGGGCATGGTGGTTCTTCAAAGCGCTGATGGTGAAAAACAGACAATAACAATCAAAGAGTGGAAGGATAGACTGGCGAAGAAGTGGGAGACAGCGGACTTTGCATTTGAGGGTGGACTGTCGTCCTGGTGTAGGCAAATATTGCCGGAGCCACAGAGATCGCGGTGGGCAACGTTCTTCAAGACGTAAAGTCTATTGAACCGGGATGTTTAAAATTTTAGTCCCCAAGCCTTTATGTACTGCTATTCTGTGGCATGACTAGCTATATCTATCGCGAGAAGCTACCCCCTAAAGCCTATATATTCTGAACCTTTGGTGGTGCCCCTGCAAATACTGCAGTCCTCGGCTGTTGAGACAAAATATTATATACAGATGTTGGATAATTACACCCTCGATCAACTCAGATCTCGACTTCCTCAGAAGAAGATTTAGGAGGATGGTTCTATTGAAAGATCAATTGATATCATTCTACTACGCACGGTGAATTTATCTTCCTTTGAAGCAATGGAAACCATTCCCTCCTATCACGACTATTGCACTGTAATGGTATTGCGGTCAAAATACAAGTATAAGAGAAGAAGCCAAACATATGACCACCAGTCCGATAAACCCTATTTCCAAATGGTTTCTGGATGCCGAGCCCGGAGTCGGGTTGTTTATGAACGATAAAGATGACGGCGGCGGCACCGGCCTCAGGTCAACAATTGTCGTAGAAGCCGAAGTTGTTAGTGAAGTCCCTACAGCTGTCATCGTCTGGTTGTGATCCATCTACAATACCCAGGCTCCGGTCCACACTCCGAGCCCTCGGGGCAACCTGCAAACGTTAACTTTGCCATGTATGCACGTTAGAGCTTGCAAAAAACTTACAAACACCTTCACAACTTAGCTCGTTCTTCTTGCAGCAATTCTGGCCCCCATGCTCATTGCAAGTTGTGCCGTGGGACAAACATAGCCTGTGCAACATACGGAGCCTTCTTCAACGCAAAACTTGCCGCCACACGTTTCAGCCGTATCGGGACAGCAGCGATGGTTCGGTCGGCATTCGTACTCATGAGGACAGCAGTGCATATAGTTCTTTCACTGTAGTGCTGTGAGCAACTTCCATGAAGGATGTCATTTAGATGTTCTTACACAGTAGTGGTCAGCTGAACAGTACAGTTCCCATCCATGGTTATACACGCAAACCGGTGCTCGTTCCAAGAGGCCAGTCCGGTCGTCTCGCGTTGAGAAGAGGCGCTCGGATGAAAGAGAGAGACTCGAATTTCCGAGAGGGTCGAGCGTCAAGCTTTTGCTTGGGGGTCTGAAGATTACTCCATCTGGCGGAGTTTGCGCAAGGACTATTCCACTCTGGAGGCCTGCCACTACCAAAGTGAAGTTAAACAGCATCATGGCGAATGTCTGAGGACTGAAGTGATAAGGGGATGGACGTGTTTTGGAAGAAAACGGAAGTCTCAAGTTGCAAAGAGAGTCGATGGTTTAGGTGTCTGAAGAGGAGAAGGTTGAGTATGATAGAGAGAGAGGAAGTGATGAGAAACAGATATCTGTGCTTAGAAATACAGATCGAAACAACACAACAACACAACCAAGGAAGGCAGGCACGACCAGGTTATAAACCTCACTAGGCCACCACACGTTGTTCAGTCAGTCAACGACGGACGTTCGATAGGCAACGACGGTCATGAGGAAACCGCAATCAACTTGACCAAGGCTCACGCTCACTTCCATACCTGATCTCCTCTTGAACATGATCAACAGGGTACAAACCCCAAATTTTCATCTTACTCAGACGGCTCTTGATATCCGCAACCTTGGAAGGGATTCTTCTCCAAATCACTTCCATATATACCTAGGTATCAATATATCTAGTTAGCTTCAATCTTAGCCATTAACTACATATTATTCTTCCATCCATTCCCTGTCTTTGCTTACCTGATATTTCTTTTATGTCGCCGAGGTGTTATCCCTAAGCTATCCGTGGGCGTCTGTAGGGGTCTCCAAAGTCGGCTTGATTCCACGAAATATCCACCAAACATCGGAAAATCTGTTATGCAAAACGAACAGATCTGCCTTATGCACATGGTCCATTATTGTGTGGAATGAGACCATTCTTGCCTGCCCTTACCTGGCAGGCATCCGCAGGATCCCTGTTCTGTTGATGTGCCGAGTTGCCTAAATTTGGATGCCAGTTCAGCTTCTCAGTCTTATCTACAAGTCAACTTGACTTAGAAAATCATATATATTGAGGCCCAGGGGAAGAAATTCTCGAATTGGATCTATGGATGGTCTCCATTCTCGTAGCCCTAAAAATGCGGTCATAGATCAACACATGCGGGGGAATTGGATAAGTATTCAACCGGTCACTCGGTATTCCTATTGAACCAAACTATGGATGTCTCAATGTTTAACCTTTACCTACTTCGGTTCAACCCACAAACCAGTCAAAATGGCAACTCACCACCTCGCCTCCTGGTCCCATAACCTCCGTTACTCCTCTCTACCACCGGAAGTAATCCATGCCGCCATCAAAACATTCTACAACTGGACCGGCTGCGCAATCGGCGGTAGTAACCATCCCGCAACAGCCATAGCATACAAGACCCTATCCCCCTTTTTCGGAAAACCTACTTCTTCTCTTTTAGGCCGGCATCATGACGCAGATGGAGGCGCAGGTGGATATATATCTGTAGACGCCCAACACGCCGCTTTGATAAATGGGATTGCGTCCCATGTGCATGATTACGATGATACGCATCTTGACACTATTATTCACCCCGCTGGACCAGTGGCCAGTGCGCTTTTGGCGGTTGCAGAATGGAAAGGTTCCGAGACAAAGATTTCAGGGAAAGATTTTTTGTTGGCGCTTGTAGTTGGTGTTGAGGCCGAGTGTAAACTTGGTTTGGCGGTTTGGCCGGAGCATTATGATGTTGGATGGTAAGTTCTTCCCAATCGGGTTTGATTGGGTATATATGCTAATGAGTGGTGAAGGCACATAACATCAACAACAGGCTCCATCGGCGCCGCAGTAGCAGTCTCAAAACTTCTCGGTCTCTCTATTGAGCAAACTAGTCACGCAATCGGCATTGCCGCGACACAGGTCATTGGTTTGAGGGAGATGTTTGGGGCGCATACGAAATCGTTCCATCCTGGGAGGGCGGCTCAGAGTGGTCTTATGGCTGCCGTTATGGCCCAGGGCGGATATACGAGCAGTTTGCAAGCGCTGGAAGCTAAAAGGGGGTGGGCTAATGTTGTTGGTGCGACAAAGTCCAGGGATGAGTTGCAGGCCGATCTTGCTAGATGGTTGGGTATTGGGGCTACAATTGGAGAGCAAGATGGTGTTGGACTTCCTGATGGAGCAACCGGACGCTGGGAGATCCTGCGTAATAGCTTCAAACCATATCCATGCGGGATTGTGATTCATCCTATTATCGATGGATGCTCACAACTTCACCATGATCTGAAAGCAAGGGGTCTATCTGGTCATGATGTTGCTTCCGTCCACGCTAGAGTCCACCCTCTCGTCCTCGAACTAACCGGAAAACCGAAACCTCACGACGGTCTCGAAGGCAAATTCAGTTTTTATCACGGTGCAGCTATTGGTCTTTTATACGGCAAGGGAACTCCAAGTCAATACGAAGATGGCGTCGTTCAAGATCCGGAGGTGATCGCTATCAGAGATCGGATTCAGGGAACGGCTGATAGAAGTCTAAATGCAGATGAGACGCGGATTGTGGTCATGATAAATGATGGTCAAGTTCTTGAGAAGCATGTGGTGCATGCAGTGGGTAGTCTGGAGGTTCCCATGGATGATAAGGCGCTGGAAATGAAGTTTAAGGATCAGTGTATGCGTGTGCTGGGAGAGAAGGTGGATACTGCTAGTCAAGAGTGTTGGGGGATAGAGATTGTTGAGGACGTTCGTAGTATTGTCAAGTCGCTTTGTACATAGTAGCATAGTTACAATATTTTAAATCGGATGTATGACCTATTACATGTAATCTTTGCAAAGGCAACTATAAACAAATGCCACAGCTACCGGCTTCAATAACAACTATATCCCCCATCCACAACCTACATCCCACGTCAGTCTAACGCCACCGTATTTTAAAAGAACAGAACTTACAATATTAGCCCCCGTCATAAAACTACTAGCTTCACTCGCCATCCAGACAACCGCTCCTTGCAACTCAGAGGGACGGCCCATTCTGCGCATCGGGGTATTATCAAGCCACTGCTCTGTGATCTCACTGCCTTGCTTGTCTAGAAGATCAATGATGAGGTCTGTGTGCATGTACCCTGGTGATAAGGTGTTGACACGGATTGAATGGGGAGCCCATCTGTATCTTCGTTAGTAGTTTGCACTTGCATTCGGGCTGTGGGAAGTACTCGGTAGCAAGAGACTTTGCGAGCATGATGACAGCTGCTTTACTCTATGATACTGTCAGTCACCCCTTAACCACCTCTCAATTCCACAACCAGCTCAAAGAATGGAAGATGGAAAAGGATCATACAGCATTATAAGCAGCCTGCTTCTGCGGCCGAACACAAATCTCACCACACATACTTCCCACCAAAATGATACTCCCACCTTTGACTTTCTGATCAATCATATGCTTCCCAACCTCCCTCGCACATAGGAAAGAGCCATCAAGGTTGACATCCATCAACTTTCGCCATCGAGCGTATGAATAATCCTCTGCAGCCATGTTATCGACTATTCCCGCTGCTGTGACTAGGACATCGATTTTGCCAAAGTCTTTGACAATTTGCCTGACGGTCGATTTCACTTGGGTTTCGGAGGTAACGTCGCAGGCGTAGGGTTTGAGGTTAATTTCTGATTGGGATTTGTTGAGGTGTGAGGTTATGTGTTCGATGGATGATGTTGCGGCTGGGAGGGAGAGGTCGATGCATGCTCTACTCCCCATTTAGCTATTTGAAATGTAATATCGGTATTTTGGACGCACCCATTTGCGCCGGATTGAGCGAAAGCAGTGAGAAACTCCTTTCCGAGGCCGCGAGCTGCTCTGCCGGATATCATTTCAGCAACCTATATCCACATTTCTAGGAGTTCGAGTAATAGCAGACTCAACTCACCCCGTAACTACAAGTCCACGGGAATTCCTTAGCTATGATTGTGAGATGTACAAGTTAGAACATATACGTACCGACACAAGTCTTCCCCTCAAGTGAGAAACTAGGCAGCGTCTGCGGAGGTCGTGTATACTGTATATTCTGGCGAGATGACACTGTCGAGAATCGTTCTACCTGTGACCGGGGTATTTTGGCTATGGGAGTAGTAGGAACGATGAATTGAGGCTTATACGACCGAAAGACTGCACGGCTCCCGACATTCCTCGAAAGGTGATTTCGGAATGTAGTTGAGAATAGCGTCATCGTTGGTATACTTTTTTCGTCTTATCTAGCTGTCTATATCTCGAAGAAAGTAGACGTCGCCCAAACACCCCGCTGAGTTTATGACAACAGTCCGGATTGAAATAAATTCTGGTGACTTGGAAAAAGAAAATGCATCCTAACAAAGCTCACAGCTCACGGGATCACATGGCCACTCCCAGCCACCCTCATGAACTATAGACTGATCTCGACCTTCTCACCGATCCCCTTAGTCGCCTAATGCACCTCAAGTACTTCCATTCGAGAAGCCAATTGGCCTATAAAACTAAGTTACTTGTGGACTGACCTGGCAAAGGTGAAAAGGAATTAGGGTTCCCTCTCGGCAAACTTTCCTTTTTGTCAAATCATGCGGGGAATGTACATATCGACATCGGGATAAATCCGACGTCTTGTAGACACACAACAAGCTAGATGATACTAATAATACTGAGGTGCGTAGTAAAGTCTATTCAACTTTTTATATTCAGAGTAGGGTCTATAATACACGGCATTCATACGTCTATAAATCTATAGCTAGTTGGTAAAAGAGGGGAGAAAGGGCCAAATCAACCCTCGAAAAGATTCTCATCCAACTCAACGCCCATATCCTTGGCCATAATCTTCATCTGCTTCTCGATATCGTCTTCCATTCCGCCGCCCCATCCGAGTAGTTGTCGGATCTTGGAGATGTAGAATACGAGGTCAGATGTGAAAAGGACGAAGTGGAAGACGATGTGTCCTCCAAAATTGCGGATTCGTTGTGATAGAGGAATGTCGGGTGACTCAACAAGAGCGCGGGAAGCCCATGTCGCGGTGATTTTGACTCGGTTTACAGGCGAGCCGAGGAATTGGTTGTTGCCCTGGACGATGCGCAGGTTTCGTCCGATAAAGATCAACTCGCGGGGCCATTTGGTTTCGTCCCCGAGGATTTCGCGGATTGCTTTTCGAGCGGCTTGTTGCATTTCATAGCTTCGGTTTGCGCGTTCTTCTTTGCTGAGTCGCTCGATGCCTTTGGCAGTGGACATGTTGCCGCCGCGGTAGGGGCGCATTAGTGTTGCGGATGCGAAGATGTCAGGGTTATTGACGCCCCATTGACCGGCGATTTCTTTTAGCGTTTTGTTGTCAAGTGTCATGAGCGCTTTCCAGAATCTGGAGTATTGGTGTCGGAAGGTTGGAGTCATTTGGATGTAGAGACCATGGTCGATGAGGACGATTTCGGGCTTGCCGTTGGGTTGTCGGCGGACGAAGATGTTGCCTGGGTGGGGATCGCAGTGAACCCAGCCCCAGAGGAACATTTGTGCAGAGAATAAGTCGACCATTGTCGTCATGACTTCCTTCAATGACAGACCGAGGCCTCCGCGCTCTTTCCAGCCTTTCCAGTGAGTACGCTCAGGTTTGATCTTAAGTGATGCCACGCTTCGTCTCGCAAGTTCTTCGCGACTTGGGATCTGCTTATCGGGAGGATCGAAAGGCGTGCCGTGAGATCCTGGACTGCCCTCGCGCCAGCCGCCTCTCCATGGACGAGTAATGGCATCCTTATCCCAGAGACGCACGCCTTCAATCCACTCTGCCGTCATCACACGTTTCGAGCTGAGTTCATGGTAGACCTTGGGAATGTAGACTCTGTTGCGTAGACGTGGCTCATTCGCGACAAATTCAGCCATTTGTTCAGCGTTTCTCGCTTCGTTCTCAAAGTCTGTCTCAAGGAACAACCGCTCGCTAACAAAGGGAACCAAATTGTAGAATGGAATGTCGAACCATTTACTATAAATAAAAGAGACGATCCTGTTTTTGTTAGCAGCAGACCACTACTATGGCATACGGCAAACATACTTGAATGCCCACAAATCCCATTGGACCTGCGCAGCAATCTCCCTCTTCTGGATCTTGATCGCAACCTCCCGACCATCCGCCAACCGAGCCCAGTGTACCTGCGCAACACTCGCACTAGCCCTAGCCTTCCTCTCCATCACCCCCTTTGTCGGATCGCCCGTAAAGGAAACACCAAAGACATCTTCCACTGATTTACCAAAATCCTCTCTAATCACCCGCTCAACATCCTTCCAATCATTCTGCGGTGCATCATCAAACATTCTCGAAAACATCTTCTGAAACTCCGGCGGCAAAATCGCGGACTGCATGGCTATTGCCTGGCCGATTTTGAGATATAAACCGCCATTGTGACGTAACAGGTCCGATAGACGTTCCGCATTACGCTGATGAACAGCAGCGATGGATTCAGCGAATGGCGGATTTGGTCGGAAATTGATCTTGTAATCTATAGCTACTAGCAGACCCAGCGCGAACGTACGAGTTGTGCGCGTGAGCGAGGAGGCGTAGAACGTTCTGTCAATGGCGCAAATCACGCCCGTCGTCAGGGAGATGTAGACCAGTCGTCGGAGCCATTTCCTGGTTCGAGTGTATGTTTTTGCGGGTGCGGCTTTCCCGAGGGAGCTTGGGGAGGGAGGGACGAGGGGTCTGAATTCGTTGGGATGTACGAATCTGCGTTGGCGAAGTTGTGAGAAGGGAGACTGGCGGGGTGGAGCACGAGTGGTGAAGCGCCACAGGGAATGAGCAGTGCCCGAGGCTGGAAGCGGCCGCAAGGGCATGGCCGGTGGTATCAAAAGTACTCAAAACGAAGAAGAGAATGAAACAAATAAGGAGTGATGAACTGCAACCGCTGGAGGGAAAGCAGCCAGACGGTTGATTAAAGCAGGAAGTTTTGTAATCAGCCTGGCTCTCGTCCTGGATAAATTAACGGCGTAGCTTCGACACCTTAGCGATCAGGCTGCAGAATTCCGATCGATCCACCCGACGGCCCGCCATCTCCGGGCTCTGCTCTATTTCAACTTTTATCAAGAAGTCTATGGCAAGAAATATTTATATTCTCTGCAGTCAAAAGCTACTATGGCTAGAAAGTATAGCGCATCCCTACAGCACACGGAACTAAACTACCAGGCATCGCACGCTCAATACAAAACTTTGCGCGCCATCCAGTACAGTGTCCTGCCATCATAATCGCCGGGTCCAGAGATTTCAAGTCACTAACTGTAGCGTCGATATTCTTGACATCGCTAGCAGTGGCTAGATGATATCCGCCGACAATAGCGTGGAGAGGTACGTTGCTTTGATCCTTGCCGTCGTTGTTGTTTACCAGTTTGCTGGCATATCGAGAAGTATTGACTACGCCTGCGTGACTGCACCCGGTGAAGACGACTATTCCTCTGCCTGTTGTATATCAGCTATTAGTATGCCCCATGCATGTTTCATAAAGAAAATTGGGCGATATACCTTTCAAGTTACACGTCAAAAACCGCTCATCGGCAATCTTCTCATCAGAGATCCATTCATTCTCGGACTGATCAAATCTCATCCCAAACTTGACTCCATTCTCATAAGTCGTTTCACGCGGGATTTCGCCAGAGACCAGAAACATATTATCAAGTACAGCGTGAGTCTCGTCATGTTTATTTAGCGTGGCTCCATGGTTTGTGATCTCCTGAAAACTGGGATCGGCTTCAAGAGAGATAATCTTGTCGCCTAACGCGAAGCCGCGGTAGTCCGGACGAGATGGGTGTACATCAACCACCACTTTGTTGTCATCTGATTTTGATTTCTTTGCTTGGTGGATCATATCGATTGCTTTCAACATGCCGCCTAAGTGACTATTAGCGTAATATATCGACCGTATAAAAAGAGAAGAGTACCGGAATGGTCACGATGCCAATGTGACAATACAATCAAGTCAATCTGGGATATATCGGCTTTTAGTCGGTTGACATTTCTTTCCCATGCTTGCTCTTCAGGACCAGTGTCAAATAGTACTGTTCGTTTGACACCCCCTTGAGTTGCTGTCTATGCATTCTGTAAGCATTATTTTGGGTCCTGAATTTGGCAGATCCGAGGAGAATTCTAGGAAATAAAACAAGAGAACATACTATCATAATAGACAGCCCATGCGCAGAACAACAGATATCCTCCATGCGAAATTCCTTGACTGCATTGCCACGCTCGCCGGGTTGAAGAGCAGGTGATGTCGACAGCGCTATCAGGGGCATAGTTCCACCGGCTAAGTGGACAGTGTCCGGCGCAGGTTGAGAGAGAGGATCCAGCTCATTATCGATGATGACTTGAATTTCAAGAGAGTCAATCTCGACAAGAGACAGATCCGAGGGCATTGTCGAGAGTATACGTGCTGTTTGTGGTGTTAAGATTGGCATGTTGCGGGGTGCGGGGAAGAGTCGGACGATTCAGCTTCTGTGTGTATCAAATTGTCAATTCTTTCTGGAACTGACAGCTTACAACCGATAACAGTTGATCTTCAGCCGACTGGTAGCGATGGAATATATCAAGTAATATGTTTAAATATTGGTGGATGGGAAGATGATCCGGGCTGATGTAAGTAAACTGAAAATAAAGTGTCAGCTCAGCGCTCGATTGGGAAACTGCTTCGGTTGAATGCCTGAGTACTAAGACAGACAACAAACCATGCTCACCCTAACTTGGTTTTCTCGCAGCACTTGAGTTGTTCAGCTTCTATACGAAGATAGACGAAATTTTCCTCCAGGAGCAGAAAGGCTTAGTCTTACGGGCATCAAAGGAGCATATAGGGCCACATCCCTCGGAACCGGAACAGGGAGCTCTCTATGCGATGTCTTCCAAAATGGAGCTCTATCACACCATTTGATGGATCATGTGTCTTGTTCAATCTATCGGCACGCAAGATAAAATTATACTTAATATAATCAAGGCGTCATGATCTCCAGAATATCTAGCACCAACCTAACCTTATGAAGGTCTCCCGGTTCTTGCGTCTTTCCAGCTTCAATCTTGAGATTCTCGACAGAGAACAGGAGCACAAACAGGAGCACTGTGAAACTTAACAATTTACTCACTGCTCCTCCGTTTTCTTTTCCTGAACAGGCCGCAGCTGACTCCCTTTCTTCCAAACCAACAAAGCCGCTAACAACTGCGCTCCACCTACTCCTGCCACCATCGCCAATTATCGATTATAGATGGTAACAAAAACCAACTGAACGGCTCACTGAGCCGCAGGGCTGAAGCCGGATATGGCTGTAACACTTTCTAACACGGCTGACAGTTGCTCTGCTGACAATGTATTCGCAAGCCGCGAGCGAAGTAAGCTGTTGGTGAGGGCGGACGAAATCCCCAGCCCGATAGCGCCTCCTAGAAACCGTACTTGAATCACTGCACCCGTCGCCGCGGCCAGATCTTGTGGATCGGCCGTGGAAGGCGTTTCTAGAATGAGGGTGCTAAACGTGATGCCTATTCCTAGCCCGCTGAGTGTTTCCTCAAAATACCCTACTCGTGGAAAGTTTGGCTCTGTGGTTAGGGTCGCAAGTAACGGAAGTCCAATGACTTGCAGAATTCCTCCAGCAAGAAGCATAGTGATGAATGCAAGGTTGAATTTCGAGCAGACTAGATTGGCAATGACAGCGCCGATGGGTGATCCTAGAACATACGGCAGGAGCCGCACTCCAGCTTCAAGTGGACTGACGCGCAGGATGGTTTGAAAACGCTGAGGCAGGTTTACTACCATGACGTTGAAGGGAAATCCAACGATGAAGGAGACACACAAAATGCCCATCAAGTTTCTGTTGAAGAGGAAGCGCCACGGAAACACGGGTTGTTGTTTGCTAGTACTGCTTAGTGTAATGTATCGCTCCCATATAAAGAAGCAGATCCATGAGACGCCAGATCCGACCAGCAAGCCAATAGTCACACTAGATGACCAGCTGAAGCGAGTGCTAGCCTCAAACAGCGCGATTATGAGAAGAAAAGTTCCGGAGAGGAGAAGCAGTGCCCCGCGTATATCCAATTCAGACAACCAATCCTTGATATGACGCTTCCAGTGTTATGATCGTCATCATTCGGAAAACTAGCCGGCATAGCGAGAGCAATCAATACAGCAGCAACGGCACCAACAGGTACATTGAGATAGAAAATCCATCTCCAAACAGAATGGCCTGACTCCGTGATGGCACCACCCAACAATGGCCCAGCAGCAGTTGCGCCAGCAACCATCACTGCCACTAGAGCACCGTACGTGGGAAGTTTGTACGGAGGCACAAGTTCGTATATACACAGCACGCACACTCCGTAGATTCTAGCGGCACCTACGCCCTGAAAGACACGGAAAATGATCAATTGGGTGATGCAGGATGAACCTCCACCTCCTCCCGAGAAGGCGACGAAGACACTTGCCGACGCAAGAATAGCATATTTACGACCAACGAGGTCACTGATTTTTGTCCAAATTGGGAAGAAACCAGTGTAGGAGGCCAGAAACCCAGTCACAATCCAGCTTGTCTCACTGAAGCCACCCATGTCTGTCGTTATGCTTACGAGGGCGGTACTGACGATGGATACCTCCATGTTCACCAGGAACAGGAAAGTAAGAAGTCAGGCAGCAATGAAAAAAGGTCGCCATCCCTCGGGTTAATTTTGATGACTTTGCTCTTGAATAAGAACAGGTTCATTTTTCTTGAGACGAGTTTGAGTTTCGTCCGAGAATTGCTTTATTCCGCGATTTTCGGCATCGCCATAGTCGTCAATAGTGGCCGCGAGGCTTGTATCTATCTCGTTCCCCATGATAGGTTTTCCACTTGTTGTCTTTAGTTTGAAGATGGCCAAGTAAGTACAATGAACGGGAGACACAGATGTCTCATTGGTTTTCCCTTGTGTTTCCTGATGGGTGACGGACCTGGTGGAAGATATGATGGAGCAGTACTCGGGATAACTTATTTACATAAATACTTAAAATCTTTCCAGCAATTAGACCAAGCCGGAAATGCTTGTCCGGAATAGAGTGATGCACTGTGTGGTCAAACAAATATCCCCGAGATGCATTTGGTTTCCTCGTAAGCTGTATCGTTGATAGCGAGTCATGTGTCGACAGGCTAATTCACAACATCGAATCATTTTGTGGCCGAAGACAAAGAAAATTTAATGTAAATGCAGGGTTGTCTAGGCCTGACCGATGCCGTGGAATTCTTTGGCGTTTTATCGTTTTTGTGCCATTACTGTTCTAATATTAAGCCAAGTGAAACTGCTCTGAGATCTTTCTGGTCTTGTTCATGAAGCTTTCAATTATTCTAGTATTGGATTTCAAGTATTAATTTTCTAGTCTGTTATACTATGTAAATATTGTAAGTCAATCTAATTCAACACAGCAACTAATCCAATCCTAGAAGCCTTTGCTGACAACCGTCTTCATGAGAGTCACTCAAACTACGAGCTGTGCCACAAATATGTCTTGCTAAAACATCTCTTGAATCTGCGACTCATAAAGAGCAACAGATTGACGCCTTTGAACGGTTCCTTTGGCCGTTCTCGCCAACGGCTTTCCTGCCTCACAGAAAACAACCCTTTTGCGGTCAATTTCCACCCAGGACGGCGAGGAAAGATTAATCTCTGAGATAGTGGGCCAAATCTCGTCCAAGATTCTCTCCTTCTTGTCCACCTGCCCTTGTCCAGACATAGCCGATAACTCTGTAGCGAGTGAAGGCACAAGCTCAAGCAACAAGACTATATCGGCGCGGCTAAATCCATCAAGAAGAGCCTCCTGCACAAGATCAGAGTTCTCCGACACAATCCTGCGTTCTGCCACAGTGGGATGCCATTTCAAACCGCTTGCAAAGACTTGCATATCATCAGAACGACCATAATACCTCCAAAGTCGATGATCATTTCCCGGCCCAGGAACGGGGGTGTATAGGTCGCCGGTGTCATATTCATTAACCTCCTTGGCGTAGTGAAAGACAGGCTGCACACCAGTCTTCGGATCGTTTTTGACAACTATGGCGCTGTATATTCCTTCAGATTGTTCGCGAAAGTCGAGATTGTTTTGCGGATGGAAACACATTTCTCTGCAGATAGTGGGATTCCATGGCCCAGACTTGCGGATGACGGGCCACATGCCCATTTCTGTCGAGCCACTTGTGTTGAACAAAGTAATGAGAGACGCTACTGCCTCTGCATTATGCTGGGAAACTGGACCGCCAGCCCAGAATATCGCATTCACTCCGTTCTTGACCAGAGTGTCGACCATCGCTAGATTAGCGCCGAGTTGTTCTATATGAGGAGGGACAAGAGTGTAAGCATCAATTTTCGTATGCTCAGAAGCCGCTACAGCAAGTTCTGCTGTGGGTGAGGCCAGAGCCGGTGGCATGATCACAGTAGTACCACTGTAAAGGGCGAACAGAATACCCATAAACAGATGGCCGGCATGGAACTGAGGAAATAGGCTGAACACACGGGTTCCAAGTATCAGGCTATCAAAGCTTTCATACCCCTCGGGTGGTTCGAGATATCTTTGCAATGCAAAGCTTGCAGCCCAGTCATGCGTCCAGATAACCGGTTTGGGAAATCCGGTTGTTCCAGAAGTATGAAGCACCACCAATGGCTCATCATGCGCTTCTTCAAAGGATTTCGTGTATGGAAAGTGTTGGTATTCACCATCCAAGAAGTGTGTAGTCATCGGAACTTGATACACCGGAATATCCCCATGTTTCTCCGCAACCTGCTTAACAATTTCTGACATTGGCGTGATTATCGACGAAGTTAATATAGCCTTGCAGTCAACGGCCTTCATCAGCCTCACTTGCGCTTCGCTGCTATACCGCGGCGAAGTAAATAACATCTTGTATCCTGCCTTGACTGCCCCAATAATCAAGAGATTATGGCACATATCATTAGGTCCGACGTAGGCCACAGTAGGGAAATTGGCGCCAGCAGGTCCTAGTGTCTCCGTAAGCCACCATGCCACGCCGTTCACTGCGTTTGCCAATGCGGCATACGTGATAGGGCGGAAGCCAGACGTGAAATCGGTAAAGGATATGGGCAGCTCGGCGTATAGCTTGTCTGGTTCATTCTGGGCGAGTTGGTCGACGATATTTGGAATGAGTCTGTAAGGACTTTTCGCCATGGTTGCCTTTTTTTCTTGTTGTTATTTGATGAACTTTCAAGGGTGAGTAAGATTTTAGTGCGCAAGGGATTTATTTCTGTTGATGTCCTGGGGGGTGGGACGGCTTACTATATGCTGCCAGAGAACCCACCATTTGACTGAAACAGGTAGCGCAGCTGAGACTACTCCAACTCAGCTCATGCAGTACCTAACTAGTAGTCCTTCTGTTCAGATGATCTCTGCAACATTTATACATACAAATGCATCATTATTAAGAGCTGAAAACACCCCACCTCCCCGGCTCAATGCAACAGGGTGAAATAGGCATTGTAATGGGAAGGTTTAATTTATAATACGTACCTGCGCCACAAATATACTAGTCAATATCGAACATATTATAGGTAGTTTGAACAAAGCACAACCAAACAGGGTTGTTAAATTGCAAGCTCGGGTAGCACATTTTGCGGCGAAGCAACATTCGACCAGGTGCTCAATATAATTTTTCTTTGTTTCGGATACTAAAATGATTAGATGGGCATCAGCCTTGTCTATTTATGACTTTAGACACATTTTCCTACAACTGCGAGAGAATGGAGCAGATACCATTTACGACATGTCTGATCACTATCAATTTGATTTATTCGTTGGTTAACAATCCTCTACCAAAATTTGTCTTTGATGCAAGCATAATTACATGAACAAGATTGTCGAAGCTATCCCTTGCGACGGAGTAAGATTGGATATTTTACTGCCGGAATTTTCCATCTTTTTATCCTTGGTCATACCTTGATATCTTTCCAGACGGCGAGTGGCATGAATCGCATTTCTCGGGATGGTTGTGGTATCCTGTCCGGCATTACACAAATAATACTCTTCTTTGTGTTCTTTCAAGCAAGCCTCGGAACAACCACGAGGTGTTCGTGTTCTATTTTCATAAAGTGTTGCATATAGATTTGGTAGGTACGATACTCTAGACTCTAGCAATTATGATAACGGGTCATAAAAATGCACGCAACCGTCAAACCAAGTAGGACTGAATGACTCAATAAGACGAAGTTAGGGACCCTCCTTCTTCTGTCTAGAGCCGTTTCTTTCTCGAATTTCGAGATTCTCGAGATTAGTACTCGCTTTACTTGATCATCAAGTGCAGACATTGGTCTGCTTATTATGAGGCTATCTATTATGCCGAGTATTCCGTGCTGCGTGCTGTCTTTGCCAATTTCGATCTGCTCATGAATTCTTACTTGGTATTTCCTTACTATACTCCTCCTTAGATGGGACTTCGCCACTACTGCTTCGCCTAACGAGTGACGCCTACATTTGTCATATCTAGGATGGTTTCAGAAAGACCATACTTTGTGGGTAGACAACGTGTTTGGCCATTCCGTTCACAGTCGATGCATAGGACATTGGTCTGGCCGTGGTGACGGGAAGATGGTAGTACAGATATGGTTTCCAGGTCTGGGGATACTGTTGGCCGGCCTTTGCACATACTCAAATACCTCGACAGACCGGTGGACTCTTTGGTTGACAAAGGAACTCAGGCTTTGAATGGAATGGAATATAACTGGTAGTGACGTCACCTAGAAACTTTTGGCTGTTGGCAAAGTCGTGTATGTAGGCTGCCCAGGCTAACCAACTGATTCATATGAACGGTGAGTTCTGATCAAAGATTGCCTAAAGTGTCTCGTTGAACGCATCGAATACGGTGAGAGACTGACCATCACCGCCCCGTTTACGCGACTTCTCTTGATCGAACGCATGCTCAAAATGATATCTCACCGAGTTATATACCGAACAAAGAGGGGGTCAAAATAGGAAATTCGTACATCCGTTGAGACAGAGTCCGCCATTCTTTGTGGTGTTCAAGCAATGAAGAAATAACGACGAAAAGAACCAATCAAAAATTGCTCTATACTGCGCCGTCCGTATATGCATGCAAGCGCAAGAGCCGACACGAGTCAAGGTTAGCATGAAAGAGGATGCGTATACTGTACGGAGTATGCTGCAGCCCAAATTCATTCAAGGAAACCATGGCGTCACAAGATTACTACGGTAAATACTTGACAGGTAGCTTAAAAGACGGTCTACGCAGTAGCCAAGCACGTCAAATTATTCAGAGTTTGTCAAACAACAACGAAGAAATGTATAGAAAATGACAGTGGCACGCATATGATCCACCGAATGCAGTGTTAGGGCGATCTTCGCCCGCCAACACTGACTAGCAACCCTAAATCAAGTGTGTTTGTCGATACGTAATGTCAACTGAAGAAACCTTCAGAATAATAAATAATACCTCTGGTAGAAGTTGAATCACCGCCTCTTTTAACTTTATCAGTCTTCTTCTAGTATATTTATAGGTACTTGTGAACTAAGAAGCTACGTTACCTAGTAGATACTCCTCGATCTACAAGCTAAAATCCAATAGTCGGAAATGTGATGACCCAATAGCCTGGAAACGATGCATGCATGCGAACCTGTCAACTCCGATTGCATCAATTGCATCGCTTAGTTTTAGCGAGGTGCCCTGAGCTTGATGGATTTGCAAACTGTTATTAGTCATGGCGGACACAGATCTCCATTGTTGTATGGCAGCCACTCTGAAGCACTAAATAGGAGTTTCTAGTGTAATGTTGTCCTACGTAGCATTATTTACTATGTAAGAGATTGTTTGCCATGTGTGATGGGCTGCTAGGATATTCGTTATACCGTTTCACCCTATTTCACCGGACAACTCCTTCTTATGCCAGTGGGCTAGTGCACACGTGAGCCTATTATCCGCCGCCTGCCCAAATAGGACGGAAGGGAGTTGCCCAATGTGTGACTATTTCAACAGAGATGACTGCCTAGATCTTTCTTCTCTTCTCTATCCTCTTCTTACCCTCAGCCAACTCAGTTTTTCATCTCTGTAACAAGAGCGTGAAGATCCTAACATCTCCATCTTATCCATCATCCTCATCCTCATCCAGCAGACTTGATCAAGTCTTCGACCTCAAAATGGCGTTCACGACGCGTCTCATCGTCAATACTCGCCAATACGCGCAGAACCTCACCCAGGACATTGACTTGGCCTCCCTGTCAGCTTCCAAGGACCTTGCCTTCGGTCTTATTGGCTCCATATTGCTACTCGCCGTTTTTGCTCAATGGATTGTCAAGGCTTACAAGTTCTGGCAATACCCCTTCGTCAACAAAGCTGGATGGTGGAATGCCTCCAAGGCAAAGGAAAACTTTGTTTGGAACGCCCAAAAGTTGCTCGTCGATGGCTTTCACCAGGTTCGTTTCTTAGTCGGTCGTGCAGCGAGTTGATAAATAGTTTTATCTGACAAAAGCAGTCACCCAAAGGTTATGTCATGGATACTGACATTGATCGTACCGTTCTTCTCTCACCTGAGTACGCGAACGAGATCCGTAGTGATCCACGCTTAGACTTTATGAAGCACAACGCAAAGGCGGGTTGATTATCATCTGTCTACGAGAATTTTCCGTACTAACATACGCAACAGGATTTTCTGGGCCATCTCTTTACCTTCCAGCTCTTTGACGATCGTCAGAACTTCGGCGAGATGGTTAACATCGTGGTGCGAACAAAACTAACGCAATCATTGGGTAAGGCCCCCAAGATCTAACATGGAATACTTTTCTAACTTCATTGGCAGGACTTATTACTAAAGTCGTTTCGGAGGAGATGACTGATGCCATTCGTGAGCAGTGGACAGAAGATGCTGAGTGGCATGCCATTAATCTCAAAACCACCCTGCTTGAGGTCATCGCTCAACTATCCTCTCGCGTCTTTCTCGGACCGGAACTCTGCCGCAACAAGAATTGGAAGCGCATTACAATCGACTACACCGTCAATGTTTTCATGGCAATTTCGGCGGTGAAGCGATATCCCAAAATTTTGCATCGAATCGCTCAATGGATTGTGCCTGAAGCTCGCGTCGTTCGCACCCAGATGGCTGAAGCGCGCCGTCTCATTCAGCCTGTGATTAATCAACGCAAGAAAGAAATACTTGCCGAAAACAGATCTATTTTCGAGAAGCCCACTGAGCCGACACGGAAACACACCGATGCCATCCAGTGGTTGTACGAACTATCCAAAGGAGGAGATTATGATGCGGCACTGGCTCAGCTTTCTCTTTCCATGGCAGCCATTCATACCACAGGAGACCTGATCACCCAAGTCATCTACGATCTTTGCGAGCATCCAGACCTAGTTCAACCTTTGCGTGAAGAGGCCATTGCTGTTTTGGGAACTGATGGATGGAAGCGGACTTCGCTCTACAACTTGAAGCTTATGGATAGTGTGATCAAGGAAAGCCAGCGTATCAAACCTGCTGGAATGGGTACGTATCCAAAGTTCTGTGTTTTCTTCATTAGCTAACATTAACAAAGTATCCATGCGCCGACTTGCTACAGAAAACGTCACCCTCAAAGACGGACGCCGCATCCCCAAAGACAGCATGGTCGCAGTTTCAGCACACTGGAACTGGGACGATTCAATCTACGAAAATCCCGATCAATTTGATGGCTATCGTTTTCACAAGATGTCTCAGAAACCCGAAACCGAACAAATGTCACATCTTGTCGCCACCAGCCCTCAGCATCTCGCTTTCGGTCACGGTAAACACGCCTGTCCCGGACGCTTCTTTGCTGCGAACGAGGTCAAGATAGCTCTTGTGCATATCCTGCTCAAGTATGACTTTAAGCTTGACGAGAACAGCCCTCCTCCCAAGATTTTCAAGATGGGCTGGTCGATGCAGTCGGATTATCAGGCAAAAATTCTTGTCCGTCGCCGCAAGGAGGAGATTTGTCTCGATTAGAGTCTTGTGCTTGGTGATATTTCTGGAGATTTCTTTCTTTATCCTTCTATTTCCTTACATCGTTTAGTCATGGCAAGCGAAGATTCAAATTGATGATATGGGTGACTTGTTTGAATTTCAGCATGAAACCGACTAAGTGATGCATCAATTTGTGATTAGTGGTAGTAATCGATGAGACATGAGAATAATGAATCTAGAATGCCAATCATACTCTCCCACGGCCATCACCATGTATTCGTAGGTTGTATAAGTATATCAAGTACAAAAGGTTTTGGTATTCCACTGCCTAATTACTCCATATATGAATCTTCTTTCCCCTGCTCTCCCCCCCCAAGGTCATCTTATCAATATTTTGTTGTACTCGACCAGATTGACCACATTTCCTACTACCTACCATCACCAGAATGGCATTGACACTTACGCCTTAGCTATCAGCAGATTCGTTTGGGCCTCAATCAACCCTCCCCTTTTTTTTGTCGCCGCTCTGCTTCTTCTAACCAAATCGATTAGAATAACACAGCTATTGGTCAGGAAGATACCGACAATCGTCTTCTAACGTGGCCCTGTTTTTCGGTGTAGTGGTCTTTTTGCAGCGGCGAACTCTCATAACATAACCAGGCCACAGAATCAATCCAAGCCTGAGGAAGTGAGGGCTTCTCTTTTCAGCTACTTTTGAAGATCATCCTGACTTGACAGACAAATAGTCACACTATCTAGGTCAAGTAAAGTTTTAAGATGCCTAACGGCCCTCCATCAGACTTTGGAAATCTGACCTGCACCAGAGTCCAGATGTTGGCCTCCTTCTATTGCACAAAACAATAACAATAACCATATCTCGGAGAACAGTGTTGCTACTACAGCAGACTTAGCCCTAACCCTAATACAACCCTAATCACTTTTCCACTATGTTCGGGCTTTTTTTTGTATCATTTTCAATCGCCGACCAAATATGCAATATTATGACTAGTAGTAAACACACGAGAATATTCAAGACAAAGACTGATCGAATTGATTGCTGCCTCGGATTTAAGGTTGACTTCGTATTGAAGCACGTGATCGTGTTGGTTGTTGGTCACTGTTATCTCAATTTTGATTGTGGCTGCTGCGATTTTTCAGTCTCACAATATCAGAACAATATCTCGCGAGCAATCGATTTCGATTAAATTTCATCAATACGTCCTGATCATTGATTCAATTTTGTCAATTGAGGCGAAATATCAGAACACTAACTACAATATTCGACGCGGCGGATTTTTCTTGCGGATTGATTCGGATCGCTTCATCCGGTGTGCAACCATGTGATAAAACACGTGTTTTGTGCAATCAACTGGAAAATCACTACCAATACAATGGCGGATAGAGCTTTGAATAGAGATACACGAAGATTCCATCGAAAATCGCGTAATGGATGTATGCAGTGCAAGCAACGACATGTCAAGGTGTGTGTTTATCCTCAGGTTATCTCCGAAGATGTATCCATCATCGGCTTCGCTATATCGAAGCAACACATTATACGGAGATTTTTAACTAGAAAATAGTGCGACGAGGGCAAACCGTCCTGCGGCAACTGCGCACAAACAAATCGTGCCTGCAGTTTCCTACGCATGCTTCCCAGTATCCCAACATCATTAGCCACAAATACTGGCATTCCTGGTAGTGGGACCTACAGAAGTAGCAGACACAACTCCATATCACCAGCCATATACTCCAAATCCGGGCCACCAACTCCAGCATCAGCAGTATCATCAGCAGCATCGCCATCATGTATTACTCTAACATCCAAAGATACAGCTGCAGCTGCAACCGCAGAACCAATCCCCCCACCCATCGACATCGACGCAAAACTCTTCAGCCAATACAACGCCAACCCGACACCGGAATTCAATCTCGCAGATCTTTCCATGATGCACAACTGGTCTACTGAGACCAGTCTTACTCTTTCATCTACACCAGAAGTGCAACAAGTCTGGGCACGGACTGTGGTGCAATTCGCCTTGCAGCATAGGTTTTTACTTCATGGTGTGCTTGCCATCTCGGCTCTTCATGTAGCGTATACGCGCCCCAGTTCAACGAAGGAGTATAGAGAGTTGGTCGACTATGCGGCGCAGCATCAGACTATTGCAGTCAGTTTGTTCCAAAGGGCGCTTGCGAGTCCGACGGCTGGTGGGCAGAGAGACGCGCTTTTTGTGCTGTCTGTCCTCATTTCGGTGATTGCGATTGCGACGCTGCGAGACGAAATTTCGGACGCGATGGAGATTGATATTATTACAACCCGCGCGTCCGGGGCTGCTATTATGGATTGCAAATGGATTCGTCTCTCTAGAGGGATATTGGTGCTCAATCAGGAGCATCTGGAAGATTTAGCTCGCGGACCCGTCGGGTTGCTAGTACGCAGCGATGTTGTGCTGGAACATGGGAAATGGAAAGATAAAGATCTAGCGGATGATTTACGGCATTTGCAGCGATTGTGGCATGGCGACGAACCATTGACGGGGATTGAGGGGTTGGAGGAGATTTCAGCCGCGGATCGGGAGGTGTTTGATGAGGCTTATGTTGCGTTGATTTCAACGCGGTCCAAGGCTACGGAATATATGCATGCATTGCAACCTGGTCCGGGCCCAAGCACAGCCCAGAGCCACCTTCGCGGTGGCACCACGGCATCAAAACCGAGCGTCGACAGCAGAGTTCTCGCCGAAGTCTTTGTGTGGCTCATCCGCATTCCCTTGGAATACATTGAACTATTAGAACGGCAACACCCAATTGCGTTGATTATACTTGCGCATTATGCGGCGTTGTTGGGCAAGGAGTGCGCGACGTGGTGGTCGGAGAAGAGTGCGTATATGATTATCAGGAGGGTTTGGGTTGTCTTGGATGAGAGGTTGAGGAAGTGGATTGAGAGTCCGATGGCGGATGTTCGACGCGCGAATGGATAGAATCAAAAGCCGTGGAAAGGATGATAGGTGGGCTTTGGCTTTATCTTGACTATATTGTGAACTCATATGTCGGTTCTTTTCTGGTCTGTGGGTGGAATCCACCTCAGTTGCATTGGATCGAGGAACCTCGATTTTATCGCCAGACGCATGTCATCAAGACATATTGGTTCCTTCCGGTTGTTTACAATCGCTCGCGGAATATTCGCATAAATCAGATTCTACCTTGCAAGTGTCTTTGCATCAAGCGGCGGAGGTTGCTAAAGGCTCATTCTCGACGAGTAACACACTCGAAAATAATCAATGTGCGGACAGCGTGCCATATGAATCATCCTATCCCATGCGCACTCAAAGGATCAATTGAATCAAACAAATCAGACAAATCCTCTTGTGTAAGACACACAATACTCCGCCTCCTCGGAGAGTCTTGCGGAAGTTTAGTTCCTCATTGCTATGTACTCTCAAGGAAACCTTTCGGCTTTTTTACAACGTCATATGAGCAACAGGGACGCCCGATGTACGGATATACGTGGACCATGACATTGTACATAATGACACGTGTCTAGTTGTATATAGGATCGATCTCATGAACCTTTCTGAGGGGACAAGATGCCCATTACAGACATCTTAGTATGTCCGATCGAGTGTCCTGAGAGCATTAAGGAATCAGGAGCCGGCGTGGCGAAAGAGAAAATACCTAGACAAGTTTTGAAAAAACAGATAATTGCATCCTTGTAGAGTATTACTTGTAGAGTATTACTTACTTCCATATTGATGAAAATGCAAAGATATCGAGTTTAGACAGAAACGAGGGGGGGAAGAAGAATGCAACAACAGCACGCCACATTACGCGTTCAGCAGTTAGCAGTGTTGGCCGTTGAGTTTGTAAGTCTAACAAGTTCCAAACCGCTCTGGAATAATCGCACCAGTCGGCGTCGTCGCTTTCTCATGGACAAACCGGGTATATATACTATTTAGAAGCGTTTCTGATTCATTAGGGAATTCATGTCTATTTGATAATGCATACCTAGATATTCAAGTTTTATGCCTCGCGTACTTCCAAGGTCGTTGGCCGAATTAGGACCTGAAGCTTAGCTGATACTTGGACGGGTGATCATTCATGACTCTAGAATAGTCATCGACTAACAGGATAACTAATGGAGCTGCAGGGTCATCATCAGGATCTAGGAAACGGTTAGCCGATTTTGAGATTCGGAGAAAGCCGAATGGATTCCATCTAGTTACCATTACACATAGTAGATGTGTGTGGATGCGCTTTTCTTTGGAAATATGGTTTACGTATTGTTCACAAACATAAAAATGCTTTGAGTACAATTGTTCCGGCCTCTTCTTTTCAGCTCTTCAATATCAACGACAACCAGGAACCAGAACAGATTCAACCGTGGTAGTAGTTACCTAGTTGAAAAAGGACAGAAAGGGTACCCGGGGGCCAAAATCAGCTGCAACCCTAAGCCCCTAAGCCCCATCTCAGTACGCACCATAGTCATACGTACTAACTAAGCATTTGTTGGTGTTCGAATCAGATCCGACACTAAACCAGCATTTAGCTTGAAACGAATCATGTTTTGCAGATAGCTACCAACCCGACTACCGTAAGCCGTGAAATTTTGTTGGTGCGTATACAATATCTCTAGTCACTTACAGTAGTGCGCTTACGTACCCTGGGTGACGTCGAACCGAACATAGTTTGGTCGAGTCAGGTCAGCACTAGGGCTAAGATGCGTTTACAGTAGCAGGCCTTCCCAGTTGATAGGCTAATACGGAGTAGAAAAGTCGGGTCTAGAATTAGATGAACCTCATGTAACGAGTTGGGGGAGCTATGCTGGTTAAGTACTAGAGTCAAGGATCGAGGGTAAGATGAATGCGACGTCAATCAGCATTGGGAGATCGGTTCGTTTATAAGTATGTGTATTATTGTGTATAGTTCAAGGGGTGTAGGCTGCGAAAGCCAATCAGTTGGGTTGTGTAGCTGGCAAGTGTAACTTGTAAGCTTTTGAGACCAATATGGTATGCGCCGTGAGAAATGATCGGTTTTCAAGCAAAGTCTAGACAAAGATTCAAATTCCTCTCTGTCAAAGTTAAATTGAATGCAGGTGACATACCTTATCACTGAGTGCAAACACTGTCCAACACGTTTCATGTATACACGCCCATAGTACGTTGATAAGTCCAACACAATCATACTCTACCTAACTTACGTATTACACTTCAATATCGATCTTTTTACTCTCTAGCTTGCTGGCCTCCAATTTTTACGCCGGCCTCAGGTTACAGCTTCTAATCAAGCCACAAAGTCTCCAAATCATGTTCCTGCTGGGTAAGCTTACTTCTTGAGAGGGCTGGACGGTTTCTTGTCACCCCGTACCTAGAATTACCTCCCCTGTAAGGATACATTTATTTTCTTGTTTGACTGTTTTGAAATGTTTGATGACTTGGGTGACCTGGTCGCCTTACTTCAATGCTCGCGCCCTGCACGACTGTTCGAGTTCAAGTTCTAGATCTATACCACATGCTGCCTTTCACAGCCGGGCAGCTGTTGTAGCACGTGGGGTTTACTGCATCTTCTGCAGTAGCATAGCGCGAGTCATCGTCATAGTCATCCAAGATAGGCTGTAGATGATAAACATACGAGTGTATGATTCACTAGTAGTAAGCTTACAGTACCTGACCGCATCGATGCCATATTACTAGACGCGGGTCTAGATTCTTTTGTGTTTTTTTCTCCGGACCAATAGTTTACCCATAAAACAGGGCCATATGACATTAAATGTGTCTAGAATACAGCGGAATTGAAGTCGAGCTAGTGTGTAAGCTACAAAGTAGCCCATGTAACCTAGGGCTCGGGACATGCATCCATCAGTTTGACTGACATTCTGCGTTCCTGTTCTGAAGAATTTACCCCCGAATTCTTGTTTTCCAGACCTCTCTAGACTCCGTAAGCACATGGCACTCTAACAACTATGGGTCCAGCATCACCTTGTTCGTACCTGCACTCCTCGGGCTTATCCAACCCGGGGCATTCGTTCTGTATGCTAGACTATTAGTGTGCCCTACTTATATCCATTTAGGTAGTATCCAGCTGATGGCCATGGGATATTACCTGTTTCAGCGTTATCCCTCTTCTATAAAAACCTTCAACCGTCCATATGAAACCTTTTCCTTTCTCTTCTCTTCAACCAGCTCATCAGGTTCTGTCTGTTCCATTTCCCTTCCTTTACGTTCCTTTCAACGCCAAATTGACTTTGGTTTATTCATTCCTTTCAAAACAGTCCCTCCTTCCAGACAAAAACAGCCAAAATGGTGTCATTCTCCAGCCTTATTGTCGCCTCTGCAATGGTGACGGCAGCTCTTGCAGCTCCCACCAAGACCCTCGCCAAGCGCACCAACGCCAAAAAGGGTGCTGCTTACAATGATGCCAGCCTCGTGAGACTCGTCACTGACGCCTCCTGGGCCTACAACTGGGGCAGCTCTCCCGGCGGCAGCCTCCCCTCCGGCGTCGAATACGTGCCCATGCTCTGGGGATCCGACACTACTGGATGGACCGCCAACGTCGAAGCCGCCCTCGCCAGCGGCAGTAAACACATTCTCGGATTCAACGAGCCCGATCTCGACACCCAATCCAACATCGACGCTGCCACCGCCGCTGCTCTGTACAAGAAATGGATCACCCCTTACAAGGGCCAAGCTGAATTGGTCACCCCCGCCGTCACCAACGGTGGCGCCCCTATGGGTCTGACATGGATGGAGTCCTACCTCGAGGCCTGCAACGGCCAATGCGGTCAGACCGCCATGGCCATCCACTGGTATGCCGACGCCGTCAACACCGACTTTGAGAGCTATATCACCCAGGCATACAACCTCGCTGCCAGTCACGGTATCTACAAGATTTGGATCACCGAGTTCCAGAAGACGGGTGTCGATGCTGCTTCCCAGGCTACTTTTATTGGCAACACCATCCCTTGGTTGGATGAGACCAGCTACGTTGAGCGTTACTCCTACTTTTTCGTTGCTGATGGTTATTTGACCAGCGGTAACTCTTTGAGCACCATTGGTTCTGCTTACAACTCTGATGAGTAAATATTGTGTCTTCCTTGAAAGACTAGATAGGGAGTCGAGCTTCATGCTCCTCGGTGTCAATCGCTGAACACTTCCTGCGTAAACTCAGCAACTTCACTTCACCTCTGTACATAGCTTTTACTAACTGAAATTTGAATCTAGCCATTCGCTACTTACTAATTTTGATCATATACTGTGCATCCGTGGATCTTTGCAAACTGCATGATATGATCGCTGCATCTCAAGTGACGTAGTTGAATGTAGATCCGGCCGCTTTCCTATACATTCCCATGGAATCAGGACTTCTAGAAGTTCTAGAAAGATATTCCAGAAAAGGTAATTGACACAGTTGAGCTTCTGATTGGCCCATCGTTGAACTGGGTCAGGCGATTGGCAGTTCTTGGCATTGATCTTGTGCCCGATATAGTCTAGCTCACAGACGTCAAGATCTCACTTAGCTTTAAGAGGACTAGCGCATCAGGGCTTCCTAATCCGGTAATCATTCATATACAGTCTGAACTGCATCTTTCAGTAAGCGACCCATACATTACAGCGCATAGATTGGAGGTGGAAGTATAATAAATATGCCAGTTTGTATTGGTATCTAGCTATTTAAGGAACCAACATCTGCCATACATGAATGTGGTGCATTCAGCCCGAAGCCAAAGGTACAGGGGATACCGAAATCCGACGCCGGAAATGGTTATTTCTCCATCGCAAAGATCCTAGAAAGAGTTTAGTTATTTGGGGAAAAAAATAGCACAGCAAACATCATATTTGGGGAAGGGGTTCTTACGAGTCAGTGTCACTGTCTCCAGCCTCACTTTTCCAATCCGCGGCAGCGGGCAGTTCGTCCTCGTACGAGCTCTCTTCTGCCTCCTGGGTGGCATTACCAGGAGGATTGCCATCATTGGGGACAGAAATTCCTTGTAAAACTTTTGTATCAGGATTGAGCCGTTCATTCTTCTCACGATACTCGCGCTCCTTCCTGATCAAATCTTTGCGGTGAGACCTGTCCACAGGCTTCACCAACTTATCCAAACCATCCAGATATGATAGCGTTCCATCGTCATTGACTAGCTCATAAGAGTAGCTCTTTATAAACTTGTCTCGTCTTTTCTTGATCTTATTGGCATATCTTTCGATGACGTCGGCGATATTATTTTCATGGACTTTCTTGGCGTTCTCCATGCCTTTGTCGATAGCTGCGAAGTATTTGAGAGTAACCTCCCGCCATCTTTGGAAGTAGACTCCACGCCTCCTATAGATCTGAATGAAGAGCTCATCTCTGGCCCGGTTCCACTGCTTCACCTCTTCCGCGCTCAATACTGACTGGGGGCTCGAGGAGTTTTGTGTTTCCATAGCTCCTTCTCCTGTTATTGAATGTATATGTTCTAATAAATGAAGAGTATAAACTTGTTTCGTTTTTGGAACACTTTTATTTTGAAGTATTGAGTTGATGAGAAAGATTATAGAGAATTTGTAGAGCTGTAAAGATGCCATGGCTTTGGCTCTGTTTTTATATCGCATTCTTCTGGATACAATCATTGTCTTTCGAGTCATATTTATATTACTCTTTTATGATTGTATAGTGCATGACAGTAGCGATTGCTCGGATGGTATTCTCACAGAGAGTAATAGGAGTCTCCTAGCATTGCCGAAAGCAGACGACAGCAGACTTTTCATCCTATTTCTTATATCTTACAGTCATTCGCCTGCTGTCCAGTCATAACCATCCCGTTATTTCTCCCAATAATCAAGTGTAACGCGATTATAACCAACACGACCTCAAGACGTTAACTGTATGGCCTATTGGCCTTCTTGTGGGACACGGACAGTAAAATTCGGGCTGGATTCCAATGAACGCTTTTAGTCTCCTAATATCGGTCTTAAATACACTTCTAAATTTATTGTGACACTCATAGATATTTGGTTTCGTCTCTAGAACTGATAACGGAGTCATTTATGGGGACAGTAAAAGATATCTAGATGCGAGACCGAGCAATTCCCTCAACAATCATGCAAATATCGGGAGCTAAATCGGACTGGCGATGAGCTGGACATCATTGGCGTACAATTTATTTGAAATAGAGCTAGATCTCTGGAATCGTCCCTAATCACGAGTTCTTCTTTCTCCTGAAACTGCCCTACGTACCATTATTGTCCTTCACATTGCCAGCGATGCCTGAACGACGTTACACGACTATGTATCCAGTTCTTTACGAGATTTTCGGTGTGAAATGCTCCAACAGCTTGATCTATTACGGTTAAACAATAATCTGGAATGTCAATAAGGAAAACTTATGAAGGCAGACAGCAATTAGAGCATATAGTTATCATTTGTTGGAACAACCTAGGGGTATAAATGGCTTCAGATGAGTTTTCGTAAGGATGAACACTAGCTTTCTCAGACAATGACTAGAAAATCGCTGTCACAAATTACTCATTCTTCTAGAGTCAGCTCTGACCATTAATGGTTCTTTTCGTCTAATCTATATCAGCATATTCCCTCTCAACCACTGTTAAGTCATGCCACAGGCCAAAGACTCGCATCTTTTGTCCTACCATGCCACTTGTGTCAAAGATACAGATAGCTTCATCCCTTTAAGTCGTGAATCATATTTCAATATGAATGGGAAAGTCTCTTTCACTATTATGAATAGTCTAAACAATAGGAAAGAGTCATATTCTTATTCACACATCCATGACAGAATGTCGTCAATTGCTAGTATATCAAGGGTCTCATTTCCCTCTACTCTATGCAATATTTTTCAGACTCTACAACCAGCGATTTTCTTCTACTTCAGTCACCAAAAAGAGGACGAAGATACATGCTGCTAAAAGCTGTGCTTGTAGCAGCATAGGTCACTACAACACTGACATCAAAGTCAACGCCAACGATACCCTTGCTGCAGTATCAAGATGGAGCAGAATAAGGATAAAGGCGGTTATAGATTCGGCATCGAGCTTGAATATCGCCTGACATTGAGACACAATCGCGATGACTATTCGGATCGACAGAAGATTAAGAAACGACTGGCAGAATTGTGGAATGAAGCTGGGAACGGAGTCCAAGGCCATATTTCGATGACATATGGCGGTCCAATGGATAAGGCCAAAGATTTTAAAGTCTGGAGCATAGTGGATGAAGTTTCGATGGAAGGTTCAGCAGACCCTTTAACTTGTAAGTGTACATCCATTCAAGCAAGGGAATACCAGCAGCCCGATGGCGCTTCATTATTGCAGTTGAGATCTGATATTTTCAGTTGGTTATGAATTTGTTTCGCCTATCTTCAAATATGAGGAAGGCATGAAATGGGCAAATCAAATTAAAAGGTTGTCGAACTATATTATGCAACACACGGAACCGGGGATGAATGAGACAACTGGACTTCATGTCCACGTTTCACCTGCGAATGGTCGTTGGAGCCTTGCTGATCTTAAACGGGTTGCCGAGGCGATTGTTTACTTTGATGAACCCCTAAGAACGCTTTTCCCCGAACACAAGTATACGAAAGCTTGCCTTAAGTCTAACTTGAGGGATAACCCAAGATTCAGCACATTGCTTCCTGGACAAAGTGCTAATTCACTCGTTCAAAACGCCCAAACAATTGATGAACTGATTGATATCATGAATCCCATGAAGGAAGAAGACGTCCGTAGTCGACGAACCTACGCTTGGAATTTTACGAATAACTCAGAGAATCCATCGATATGTGCTACTCTATCAAAAAATACCATTGAGTTTCGAAGCCCCCGGTCCACAACAGAATGCAAGCTCATCGAGCAGTGGATCGCATTCACGGTGACTTTCCTTCATGGTTCGGCTGCCCCATACGAAAACGAAAACATCTACAATGATTTTGAGCCTACTCTTGATGGGCTTAACGGATTCTTATGCCACAATCGTCCTCCTGGTGGTACCGACGACTACTGCTGGGAGAAGCACTTGTCTACAGATATGAGAGCTAGAGTCGTGGATGGCCTGGGACATCATACCGTTGACTTTTGATGAGAATGCTTCGGTCCGACATTACATTAGGGCTATTGTCATGTCATCCTTGAGTCCTACCATCCCCTCACTAGCTTCCCTCTATTCTTTCTTTTCTCCATTTAGCTTACTTTTTCCTCCATATACCCCTTTTTCTTTCTATGATAGACTTCCTTTTCTTCTGTCGCTTTTCTTTCTTCGTCTCCCCTTCTTTCATGTATTTATTTATACTTCCCTGTATGTTGGTTTGATTCTCTTCTTCTACTACTAATTTGGCAATTAATATTCTATTGATTTTTAGATTTCTCACGCTCCTTCTGGTAAGGGCTTAATTCTTCATGTGACTTACTGTCTTGAACATGTATTTTCTTCAATATTTTCTTTGGTCTCGCTATGTATAATCTTACTTATGAAAATTTTGGATCTCACATATATGTTACCCATACAATGATGTAAGCCAGACCCTTGATCCGAATGGGTAGTTTCCGAACCCGTGCTGCCAATACATAGGACATCGAACGATATCCAAGTATGCTCCATTAAAACAACTCAACAGCAACCAATCACGCCGTTGCCTCAGTATGCGTAACCTCCACAACACCCTTCTTCAAATCCTGCATGCCCTGAACCAAATTATCAAAATGATCAGACTCGAAATGGCCCTTCTTCGACCACTCCGTGAAAGCCACAATGGCCGAGGTCTTGTAAAATATTGCATCAATCTCTTCGAGACGGCGACCTGTGGTCTCAGGATAGAAGAAGTAGATGACGGGCACAAACGCGGCGTTGAAGATGGTGAAGATCAGGTATCCTTTCCATCCCAAGTCACCCATGACCGAAGGAGTCATCATGACGGTGGCAAAGTTCCAGATCCAATTTGATGAGGTCGTGATAGCGGCACCACGGGCACGCAAGTGCAGAGGCATGATTTCGGCGCTATATAACCACGGGATAGCGAGAAATCCGATGGCGAAGAAAGTGTAGTACAAGAAGAATGCGATGACGCAGACGATAGATGCGCCATATGTACCGGAGCGGATGGTAAGGGACATAGTCAAGAAGCAGCCGAACATACCAAAGGCACCGATCATGAGCATGTTGCGCTTTCCGAGCTTTCGGATAATGAAGAATGGCAGGAATGAGGATACGAGGTACCACAGACCGTTGAAACCGGAAAGTAAAAGGGAGAGGTTGTGGCTAAGACCGACAGAAGTTTCGAAGAGGTAGGAGATGTAGTATCCGATACTGCAGACACCAGACCACATAACCATGAACATGAGCCTGTCATCGAATTAGTTTGATAATTCCAAAGTACGTTCATTCAGTGGGTAATATTTATGACATACCACCAACCAAGCATAAGACGACGGAGGTTCTGTGTCTCGGATTTGTTCTTCAACAAGTCGAGCCATCGGCTAGCGTTGTTCATTTCCTCGATTTCAATTGCTTGGTTAATCAACTTCAGTTCCTTTTGGACTTCCTCGTTTTGGACGTCAGACGTGCCGTACATCTTCATCAGAGTCTTGACAGCCGACTCAGTATTGTTGTGAAGGAAAAGCCATCGAGGTGATTCTGGCATAATGGGCACTGTATGCTAGTTAGTCATTGCCCAAGTTCCTTTCTGCAGGATTGTGAAGACAGTGGGCAAATTTGTCCAACTTACCGAAGCAAAGAAGAATGACCGCAAAAGCCAACTGCGCAGCAACACCGAATCGCCACTGGAAGGAGGTGTTTGTCGAATACGACAGGCCGTAAGACAACCAGTAGGAGATGGAGGCACCACCGCAGACCAAACTATACTGCAACGATCCAAAGGCTTCACGCTTCTTAGCTGGTAGAGTCTCGGCTTGCCATACGGGAATGACTGAAGTGTTTAATCCAGTTCCGCAGCCAGCCACGAGTCTTCCAACAATGAATTGAGCTCGAGAGTAGGAAGCTGTCTGAATCACTGCACCGATGATGATGACTATGGTTCCGATCAAGATTGGCTTTTTGCGGCCAAGTCGTTCACTGAATGCAAAGCTGGCGATACAACCGAAGAAGCAGCCGAGGGTGTAAAGACTAGAAAGAAGACCTTGCATAGAATTTGATGGATTGCCCATGGTTTCGATGAAGTTTTCGGCGAGCCTGGGTTTCGTATCAGTGTCCTTTTCTCTCCATAACCATGCAAGATCCCAGGCAGAGGTTTAAGAAAAATATCATCGGACTAACAAGACACCAGACATGAAACCTTGATCATAACCATACAGAAGATACGATATACCACAGGTAATGGTCATCATGATACAGGCAAACTGCCCTTCCATTTTGATCACCATCTCGTCAACGTTGTTTTGAGATTGTTGGTCTGCTAACTTGGTCCTTGGCAATCAATCTCTTTAGAGAGCTGGCCCAATGAGTTCTTTCTATAACTCCACAAATCGAGATACAGTCTGGGGAAACGCCGGGGGAGAAAAAGGGAAAACAGATGACTTTTTTCTCGTCGCTTTAGCCCAGCCAATATATGCTATATGAGAAATCTCCAAAGCCAACGCCATCTGTTACACACGGTTGCCATGAGATCTAAACCTTTTATTAGGCAAGCCATAAAACCTACGCATGATTCATATCGCCTTTCTTCCCGATGGGAAGATCCCGGGTCGTGATTGGTCAGGTTGAAGCGATCTACTACTCCATACCCCAAAACATACCCCAAAAAATGGAGAAAAATGTGCGTACGTACCCAGTTTTCCCACGGGGATTTAGCAACAGACATCGCTATATAACTAAATTTGGAAGTCGACCGGTACCAGTACCTACGTACTTCACGACCTGTCCGGATCTCTAATTGCGAGATACCAACAGTTGAACCAAAATGTAGGGAACTATGCGTGCTCAAGTACTCGGATCATTTTCCAGGCATCTTAAACTACTGAACAATGCGGAAAATCGTCCCCCTCGACGCCAAAATCTGTGAAGCCGAAGAGCGGCGACACTCCCGAGTCTACAAAACATTACCGCATTAGGAAACCAGCCGACAGACTCACTCCTCGGCATTTTAGTCCTTTTACGTCCCACTGGGCTCTTGGGTTGGTGGCATGGGAATTCGTCTGCTTCATAAAGTATCATGAGTCAGGGTGATCCATTAGCTTTTTTCCTCCAACAGGCTTATCCGACTTCGTGTCCAAGAACAAGTTATCATACTGTCCACAAGTACGAGGCTTTTGTTCCCGACGGCATGATACCGAGCCTATTTCGCGAGAAGCCTATTCAATATTGTCCATATTTGTCTATGATCTGTTTAAACACAACTGAGAACTCTATTTATCTTTCTCAAACATTGCTATTTACATAGAATGATGCACGTTACAAAAAGTAGTTTTGCTCGAGGTCAGCAACCAATCCAATCTGAGTTGGAGTCCATCCAAGCTCCTTTCGTGTCTTCTCATTTGAAACAGGGTTGTGGCGGCCAAGTAGATGGCCAAAGAAGCCCAGGGCTTGATCCACCTCCGCCTGCGGCTTGCCCTCAACGGGGAGGTTGAGCTTCTTGCCAATCGCGGTCATGAAGTCCTTTGAGGGCACATTCTCAGCAGCACCAATGTAAGTGACTCCCCCAGGGGCAGCTTTCTCAACTGCAAGACGCAATAAAACAGCTGCATCTAGTCGGTGAACTGCGGGCCACTCGTTAGAGCCATCGTCGACATAATAGCTACCACCAGCTTTCTTGGAGAGACCTCCCATCATGGTCATAAACCCTTGGTCTTCTTTGCCGTGCACAGTAGGGGCGAGTCGAACAACAGCACCATGAACGCCGAGCTCCTTCGACAGTTTAAACAGCAGAGCCGAAGAATGGTTTCGTGCCCCAAGGAGGCCGTCTATTTCAGGCTCGGTGTCCTCAGTCGAGAGCGAGCCTGATGGGAGACCCATTGTGCCGCTGACGATTATGAAAGGCTTGCCGGAGAGTTCCTCGCCCATGGCTTGAATGCCAGCTCGGTCGACGGCAAGGCTGTGCTCGAATTTCGTGAAGTCGTGGATAAATCCCAGATGAATGACGGCATCAGCGGCCTTTGCACCGCTGCGAAGACTCTCAATATCTTCTAAATCGCCCTGATGCGGTTCCGCACCGAGACTGCGGAGGATCTCTGCATTCTTTTCGTTGCGTGACAATCCGAGGACTGTGTGGCCGTTCTGGATGAGTTCTTGGGTGACGGCGCGCCCAATAAAGCCAGCTGCTCCGGTGACGAAAATATGCATTTTGGTCGATGGAAGTTGATATGAGGTGGTTGATTAAAGTTGAGCTGTTAGCTATTGGTTATAGATTATCCGATAATTGTTGTGTAAGTATTCTTTGTTCGGAATAAAATTGTTTGATGATGGAGTAAAGAAACTTCGTCCCAAGTTTCCTTCCAACAGCGCCCTTTTATAGTCGATCTCGATTGCATTAAGGTGCATACTCCGTACTAGCGTCAATTCCATCCTAGCAAATATATCCTTCCTAGTTGTTGATAGGTGATGCTCAGTGTACATCGCTGGATAGCCTCGTACGGACTTTAAAGTGGGCTCGGGGAATCATCGCCTTCCCCGACCCTCCGCCCTTGCGTGTTACGACGGTATGACCCCTCGGTTTTAGTGCGGCAATGTGCTGCTATACCGGTATTTTATGACACTATGTATACGACGTATCGTAGTATATCGAATTATCAGAGTCAGATTGCCTATTATACCATTGCCCCACGATTCATTCCTCAATTCTTCATGTTTGAGTGCTTACGGTCTGCGATGCAGGATGGTCCGCCACACATTGAATCCGACAGGATTATATCGAGACAAAGTTCAAACATTCAGAATGTGGCATCTGCTTTTTCCGACAACATCAACCCCTTTTATACAACAAGGTCAACTTCTTCGTTTACTGTGTAGAGTTAAGACCCCGGAGGGTCAAAAAGACGTTGCTAACTCCGTGCATGACCCAGTCCACGCCAAGCTGATATGCTTCCAACACCTATGAATAGCCTCCAATTCACCTATAATAAGCGGTGTTCTAACTGAGAAGGATAAAGTACCAGCAGGGTCAATATGTGCTGGCTTTTAAAGTTTTAAGAACCGTATTCCACGTTGCTAACCTCAGATCGAAGAAAAAAGTCTGCCCATCACTGACAGGTAATTGCATGTAACAAATACTACCAGTGAATGGTTTCAAAAATAACAACAGTTCCCTATGATAATTTCGCTAGAACCATTGTCTTCAAACTCAACGTGAACATCATAAGATTCAATGTCGACGGATGTTTGGCCCCTGAGCATTCTCCGGCTTTCTATTTTCCCAGACCGGCGCTTGTATGCTTAGTTGGACTCTCTAAGGACTTCGAAAAGGTCACTCGACTTTTGGGTTATTTACAAATAGTGTGATAACTGCATTGTCGGAATATTGTGAGGACGTCTTATCTAAATTCGAAATAAGTGGCAGGAGTAGGCAAACGCTGTCTTGTCGACTTGCGGTCATCTCGTTCGTACTGATTATGGATACATTCTTCCGCAGAGACTTGTTCCTACACCAGTTGAATTCAGCTGCATGGAATCAAATAACTTCGAAGCAAAAATGTCTCTCTTATTCAGCAAGAGTTCATGAGGACTGCTATCTGTCATTGAGCCTACCATCTGCAATTAAAAGGGAAAACTGGAATCCAGGGCTTGGTAGATCACATGATGTCGTGATTCCTCTTTGGGTTATAATAACGCTGGTCGTATCTGAACTGTTTTAGTTTCATCTAGAAGGTGCAAAACTAAGCCAGTACAATTTATCTATATCAATCTTGAGTTTCAAATTCCGAAACCTCCACGATCACACCAACTTCCAAATTCACCTTTCTACCAGAGCCATATGCTTCAACTTGTTGCCATCTTTCAATCGTCGTCCCGGAAATGTGATCAAGGTCCAAGCATGATCAAACTTAGCTCGTCATCATCCTCTTCAGCCTTTACTTCTTGCTTGATCTCTTTCTCGATATCATAGAGATCTCCTGTGCCTGTATTGTCGGCTTGAGTAGGTTTCTTTGTCCAGACGGCCTCGCGCTCGATGAGCAGCTCTTCGTTGTCGAAAGACAGTTTGTAAAGCGACGGCCAAATACTCATTTCGACTATACTGCCATCTTCCTCTTTGAAGTTCAGACTATTCATCTGTTCTCTAGAATAGAGTATTCCGGGTGTACTCTGTTTGATAACGTAGTCAGATTCCTGTCGCTCGAGTTTCTTTTTGAAAGCCACGCAGTTCTCATATATCTGATGCAAGGCTTTGCGGGTATTCTCTTTGGTAACGTTTGGGCTGTAATAGTCGCTGAACAGAGTTTCGACCATCTCCAGAGTCGATTGCAGGTTTTTTCAAGGGGTGGTTTTCAAATACAGCATGGTTATCCAGAGCTTTGCTAGTGGTTGAGCGCCAGGTTTCCCACGTATAGCTGTTTCCTGTATCCAATATCAGCATGGAAGGCTAAATGTATTGTACGCTCCACAATGACTGCTTACCAGATTCTCTCACTACCTCGCCCATCACTCTCAACAACCGCTCAGACCGTCCATTGGGACTGCAGGCAAAGGTATCATCGAAAACAGCATGAAAAATAGTGCCAGAAATAATACCCTGAATGTAAGCACGCTGTCCCTGTATGTTCTGTAACATATCCTTTGGCAAATCTAACCAAGATGATGCCCATTGCAATTTTTGCACTGTCATTCGACTCATAGCTGATCTGTCCATAAAGGTACGCCTTGTCCAGACATCAAGGGCTTGCTGAAGCTTTCGCCATTCAGAAGCACACTGTTCGTCATATAATTCCTCGCTGCGTGTCTGTAGGGAATTAAGCTTGGTCATCATTTCCGAGGTTACCTTCTGATAGCGAGCAGCAGCAGCAGAAGCTTCTTCTTCGGTTTGTGCACGCAGCTCCCTCTCCCATCGAAGTTTCTCACGCAGCCGTATCTTATCGTGCAACAAATTCTCGAGATAGTCGATGATTTCATGATAGATTGATCCCTGTGTATTTCGTTGTACATTGGCCCGTAGTGTACCATCGCTTGAAATGGCATTCTGGCGCAAATCTGCTGTTTCTGACCGTAATCTTTCGAACTTAGCTGTCAGCCAGCCTTCTTTGGTGAGAAAGTCATCAACATGGCGTCTTAGCTCGCTGTTATTTTGCCTGAGCAATTCGCGTTCTTGTCTCAGCCAGTGAAGCTCCTGGCAACTGTCAGAATTCAGTATTCTTCAATCGATCATCAAATGGACAAACCTGTTGCATAGCTTCAAAAAGTCGATCCCTTGGATGCCGATCTATAACAATCAGTAAGAGTTGATATCCAAACCTACTTGGTGCATGGATCTCACCACGCCACATATCGTCCAATTTTTTGATTGAATGGAAGAAAAGCTCTATTGGTTGCGAAGTCACTAGTCTTGAGTAGAGGATCGTCTATGTTGACTGAATCTGAGCAGGGTATTGTAACTCCTTGGTCACTGGATGAGGTAGGTGCCAAGCTTCAAGTTGAACTGAGACGAAGAGGTCCTTCAAGGTCTCTTCAAGACTCACCGCAGTCAGGTTATTTGTTCAAGATTTGTTTGTATTCCTTTGTTGCGCTGCTTTTCGCGTTTGTTCTTTCCGTTTGTATCGGACGCGCCCCGGCGGGCATCTCCTTCAATTTTCTCGCTTGTCATTCTACGCGCAAATTCAGCTCACTTTTCTACCCCTTTTTCTTCTACCTTCAACTTCTTTTCCCTCCACCCTCACTTTTCTTCCTACTTCAGGTCATCTCTCTTCTACACTCCACTTGCAGCGCACCGTATTCACCAACCTCCAAGCTACGATACTTTCTATGACCTACTTGACAGTCCTGGCGAAGTTTTTCTACCCAAGCACCAGTTTCATCAGTGGACATGGCAGAAAGAACCACAAATCAGTCACTTGTCATAGGTATTGACTTTGGGACAACTTTCAGTGGGTCAGTATTCTGCTAGCTAGGCCTATCTGAAATTTCGAATGCCTAACGACCAACTTTCAGTATTGCTTGGGCGATCATGGACGACCAGAAGAGTGTACAAGTCATTTCCTCTTGGCCAGGATCTGGCAACAGTGAGTCTAATCAGTCAAATGGGGTTCATAATGCTCTCATAGCTAACGCCACTTCTAGGGTCAAGTGTGAAAACACCAACAGTTATGGCTTTTCTCGAAGATCGCTTTCTTTGGGGTTGGCAAGCTCTAGCACTGTCGCCGGAGCCAATACGTGGTGTGAAGCTGCTTCTCGACGAATCGCAAAGCTATCGCTACAGTCCATCATTGAACGCCAATAAGTTGCTTGGTGCGATGAAGAAGAGTCCCGTTGATATTGCATCAGAGTACTTGAAAGCTCTTGCACATACCAATGAGATGCTAGAGCGTCGCTTGGGATCTGCGTACAATGACATGGACAGGAAATTTTTCCTGACTGTACCTGCAGTATGGTCAGACAAAGCAAAAGACAATACCCTCAAAGCTGCCATCAACGCCGGTATACCAGAGCATCGGTTAGCTTTACTTTCCGAACCAGAAGCCGCTGCTCTTTACACATTGCGAGCAATTCAACCCAACACGATCAAGGTGCGCGTGTGTCTCACCTTACAATAATATTTCAGAGACTAATACTATTTTTGGTACACAGAAAAATGACACATTCATTGTCTGCGACGCAGGTGGTGGGGACAGTTGTACGATTATCCCTATCTTCATGAATAAAAGGCTGCTAATTTCACTTTTGCGATAGGATTTAATTTCGTATCGCGTTCATGATTTGTCTCCTTTGAGTTTAGAAGAAGTCGTTGAAGGGACTGGTGAGTTTGATATTCCAACGGAACTCGGGGTAATTTTCAAACATTCTAACAACTGATCAGGTGGCGTATGTGGATCAATGATTCTCGATGAACGATTCGAGCATTTTCTCGAGAATATACTCGGTTTTGAAGCTTTCGATCTTCTTTCAGACCACACGCGGGATGGGGCTCTCCGTTTTTGGCAAGACACAATCAAAGTGCAGTTCACTGGCACAGATTGTGAGGATGACTTTGATTACGTTGGTTGGAGGCTGCCTCTCCCTGGAACCGAGGATAATGGCGAGATCGAGTTGGAAGGAGGTTACCTGCAGTTGAGCAAGTGAGCTATCCGAGTCAACAACCCGAAAGGAGTATACGCATTCTAACGAAACTGGTCTATCTCAGGTCACAAATCCAAGGAGTCTTCGACCCAGTTGTTCAAGATGTACTGAGTCTTGTGCATACCCAGGTCAGAAGGATCAGGGTAGCTGGACTTCCCTTACAGGCGATACTTCTTGTAGGAGGATTTGGAAGCTGTGAATACCTTTACCGTCGCCTTCGTAGGGCACATCCCAGAATCACCGTGATGCAACCTCAGGATGCGTAAGTTTTGAATCGTGATTGTGAAAGTGCATATAGCTGACTCTAGTTCTCAGGTGGCAAGCCATAGCATGGTTAGTATTCAATCACAGTCACCAGAGAATTAATCTAGATCTAACAGAGACATAGCGGAGCAGTTCTGCGAGGCATCGAAGGTAACCAAGTCAGAAATCGACTAGCACGCAGTCATTATGGTGTAAAATACTGTGTCACGTACAACGCAGAGCTTCACAACCGCAATGAAGCGCACTGGTGCCGCTTCCGCGAGAAGTTGCTAGTCTCGAATATTATGAGGTGGTTCATTTCCAAGGTAAAACTTCAGCTTAAGCTCGGAAGTGTAACAATGCTGATAGAACACTCACAAAAACAGGGTACTCCCATCTCCGAAAATGAACCCGTCCGGAAGAGATTCTGCCGAAAGGTAGATTGCGATGTTGAAGCATCGTTGATTTTCAGGGAGGGATTGTATTTCTCGAGCTCAGAGATTACTCCGTATAAGTTGTCAAACGGTGAGTTAGCCCTTTTCTTTTTTTTTATTTTTTCTTGAAACAGCACGTATAACAATTGCCATATTTCCAGATGTCAACCATCTTTGCGATTTACGAGTCGATCTTAGAGCCATGCCGAAAGAATTGTTCAAGGGACGTACAAATAGCACTGGCCTCTCATATTACAGTATCGATTTTGATCTCGCAATCATTCCCACCTCTGGCTACATGTACTTCCAGGTCGAATTCAACGGAACTACTTACGGCAAAGTACAGGCGGAGTACTATTAGTCTCAATGTGACACGAAGTGGTATGGGTTTTCAATAAGAGGCAGGGGAAAGGGGGTTGAGAATAACAGAAGGTTGGACAAGGAGATTGGGAGAGATAATCAAAGCAGGGAGGAGCCTTCAAAATTGTCATCAGCTCTCCTGGATTTGATAGGTGGGGATGTTGCCACGAAAGCGGGATGAAATTCGTTATTGCAGTATATTGATTAGCTCAAACCTGCTAGGCTTGTTGGTATAGCCTTACGCGAATCCTAGCTGCGTATCTATGGACCGCGTTATACCAACATTGATACATAATGCTGCGATGCAAGTATACTAGATTTGCTGGCAGGCGTCTATGATTCTTAAGGCTTCTTCATGACAAGGGCTCCTGACATATCGAGATATCGTTGAGCCTAACCAATGCTGTCTACCTCTACCGATATCCAAATAAGCATGGGCAAGCTTTGGGTTCGGTTTTCAGGACCTTTGCTCAAAAAAATACCCGCTGAAAATGAGAGACTCTGGACTATACCTATAGGTATATGGATACCACAAATATTATTCCATCAAGTCCAGGGATACCATATACTCATGACTATCTCCATTCAACAACTTGACGGCACACCTCCATTTCATTTCATCGATCTACCTCAAAACGCTTGCCCACGTATCATCCATTCCCCAAATGGCTTTAGTCAAAGCTGAGCCAGAAGATCTTCGTATCTTCTGTTTTGTGCAGCATCATCTCACCTCACGTGTCCTCGCAACCCTATTCCGCTACAGAGCGGACTACGCAATAAGAATCATAGTGACGGTTCGACGCAATCCAAGTCGATAATGGCCGACTTCCCGGTGGTGATGGTTGTGTGTGTGACACGCCTCGGTCGTTAGTCTATATTCTTTCTGCTTGAACTCATCGAAGTCATAAATCGCTAGCGGGGAGTGAGATGCATTGTCCTATTCGTTTTTGCTACCGGAATTCGTTCCACTTCTCAATAGCCGCCCTCAAAAGTGGTCTCCGGCATTGACAGGAGCAGACACCATACATTTCCGAAGGCCCAATCACATTCCAAAGACGCTGATGATTGAATAAGACTCATCACAAATCCCATCCATCACTCCTTCCTTCTCTGGCGGTCAATCTCGCCAATACGTACTACGTATACCGTGCCTGACTGAAATCCTTCACCATCGCGGAGTTAAGCAACCCCTCGCAACATCGCACCAATCAAACCTCCCACAAACCGATGACCAATTTACCAAAACGCACGAAATCCGACCCAAGAATCGATCGAAAATTCGAATTTTCCATCGACAAATCTGTATGGACCAATCAGACACTCGAGACAACCGGACGTAAGAAGAACGGGAATCGGGCCGAGCGGAGGTCGGCAAGTTCGCGTCCTCCTTTTTACCGACTCGACGTACCACTACAAAAAATCCCTCATTTAACTAGACTATGCTTTTTTCAGGAACGTCGTATCGCACCACACCACACACGCGAAACGACTCAAACGAGACCCTCGAAAGTTTCGAGGACGAGTCGACAAGAGAAAGAACAGGGATTGTTTAGTGTCGTGGATCATATTGCGGAGAAAACAGCGTACACTTTACTACGTACCACGTCGAGGGTCAACAACGTCTCTCAGCTATTTCAAGCTTTTTTCTCAGAGTACATACGAAGCATACATGCATGATGCATATGTAGCTAGGCATTTTTTTCTTCTTGTTGTTCTTTCTTTTTCGTCGGAAAATTTATTTATTTATTGTTTGTCATGTCATGTCATGTATCTGAGGGATTTTTCGTTTAGACCGTACTCACCCGTACTTGACGCGAGTATGTTGTATATAACCAGCATACATACATACGTACGTACAGAAGTAATTATTTCATGGTGTTCATGAACGGTCAAAGGGACACACGACAGTCCCCACAATAATCGATTTGCTGACTACGTACTCCCTGCTCGGGTCTCGTAACTGCATCTGATTCGGTGTTGCTGGGATCAGCCTCATATTACGGTTATTACCTATGCATGGGTTACATATATCCGCTCTGTGCCGGATATCCGCGTTTTATCGCGCCGGCCGCTTCGATTTTGGTTAGTTACCGGATTTGACCATGGTTAGATAGGAAAGTTGATTCGATTCGATATCGAGATTACTATGCAGATGGTAGACGTAGTTTGTATGGGTCGAGGAAGGACGGCGTTTGGGTTCGGGATTTTTGATCATAGATCCCGCGACGGGATGCCGAGTTTGATACTTGCTAAGGGGAATACGTACGTACGCATCTTCGTTTTGATGGCGTTGACGTCAGTGGGACTTGGATTTGGCTCAGGGGTAGATTAAGAAGACCCGAGTGAACTACTACGTACATACTATGAGAGCGTTCGGTTCGTTCGGATGCTGAGATGCATGGCGAGAGAGCCGAGTGGATTGCTTGCCAGTGGATAGAATCATTGATGCGTAGAAATGTGTATGCATCGATGTATGCCATCTAAGATTCAATCAACGAGCTATTCCCAGGCTCTCATGTCATCCATTCAGAAAGCACAGCAGTAACAACGCTACGTAGCTACGTATGTCCATGCATACCTTCCAACAAACATGTGCCCAACCCCATGATCTAGAACCAACCTATCCTATCCCGGCCCATACCTATGGAATGTCAACCCATCCAGATGTAATCCTCCAAAAACCCCGCCAAGAGAAAGCCACGACCTTAGCATTCCAGATGACCTTGATGGTTTGCATTCCTCCGTGATTGGTCTGTACTTTAGTTGTGCAGAAAACGTGCCTGGAATTCACATCCGTGGAAATTTCAATTCATCTCGCTGCAAACGTGGTTCTAAAAGTGCATAGCTAGGGATGAGTTTGTTTTGAGTCGTGGAATGTCAAACGTCCAGATACATCGATACGATGGTTATGGAGCCTTACGATGGCATCTATATGCTCGAGTGTTGGTACTCATATCTCTTAACACACTCAATGCTTACAAATATTCAATTTGGCTAGCTAATCAGTAAACGGGCGGTGTTTGACTTTAAAATAGGATTCCATAGTCCTAGCTCTAAAATTGAAGCCGATATGTTCTGTCCCTCGACCGTATATCACTAGTTTTGGAAGGTCAATGACGCGCAAGCGATTGAATTGTCTACCTACATGGGTAGCTCAAGTAGTAGTCTTGTACGTATCTTTGAAGTAATCAAACTGATACGACAAAGCATCGATGAAATCAGAATAACAATGAGGTACTGAATAGTGTATACATCTGTTGGCGATATATATATATATATTGCCAGTTCCGGAATAAAGACAATTCACTGCGACCCCTTCGAAGAAAATAGGATAAAAATGAATGACAAGAAATGGAACACTACTACAAGATGTATACCAACTTACTGTACACCTCGAAGAAATAAAAAAGGCCTTGGATATACGTGCTGCCAAAATGCTGGTTCCTGTCGCGGTTTCCATTTTAGGAAATTTCTCCTCGACGCATGCTGTTTAGCCCTAACTCAGGAAACCACCGTTTTGTCCTACGTACAGAATATGTAGGCAGAATCTAAACAAATGACAGGAACATGTAATTGATTCGTCCTTATAACTAGAAAAGTAGCTACGATGGCCCTACTTCAAGAACTGACTCCATGACCTCCCCGCGGAAATCAACACACATACAAAAATTCGACTTTCAGGATGCGTACTACGCAACACAGAACCAAAAAATTAAACGTTTCGCATAAATTTCGTCTCACAACTCAACTCTGGCTCAAACCGAAAAAAAGTGGATGGCAAAAAGAAAGAAAGAGCGAAAAGAAAAAAGACACGTTTCAGCCGAACCATGGTACTCGTCAACAAGATTGTTTTCTAGAAGGATTTCAAAAGTGTGGTTCTGAGTTCAAAAAATTAATTAATTAATTAACCCATTTTCTCCACGACGTCGGTACCAGCGGCTACACGCTGGCGGAGTTTATGTATGTACACTTTGCGCTATGGTAAGAGGGAAATTTACGCAAGTCCGCAGTACGTAAGTATGCACTCACTCACTCTACTCTTAACTACCACCACGGTGTAAAGGAAGTTGAGAAACAATGAGAGATTTTTGATTAGTGTAGTGTTGCATCGCATCGCATCTGCATCGAGTCTATCTACGTATCAAGCCACAAATCCTCATCACGAAAACGTCCGCACAAATCACACTCGAGTACGTACTTCCGTTTCTCCGTATGTATGTACGCACTCAAGCAAGACGACAAGATTTTTCAGGGTTGGCGTTGACGTGGTGGTCGGTGTCGCCGCTCGTGTATGTACGTTAGTATTAAGAATAACCTTTTCCTTTTGCGTGTCATGTCATGCCAGGTTCGAATCGAAAAAAAAAGCCGCAGATGCAGGAGTAGTACGATCGAGTACTTATGCATAATGCTAAGGTAGTAAAGTTCGTTGGTCATGCGAGCATGACGGCATGTACATCCGTAGTATACAGAGTATACGGGAGGGACATAATTGCCTCAAATGAGGGTTCTTGTGCGACGTACCCCGTATACACCGACTATTTCGACTGACAAGAACAAGATTTCGTTGATGACTACGCACATATTCAATGTAACTAACTTAGTTACTGTACATAGTTGAAAATGCAGACTCGGCATTTGAGTGTAGACAATGTACTATAGGCAATTGAAGTTCTACATCCTGATCAAGGCCAAAATGAGGCAACTAAACTCCGACCAATCACATACTCGCAAAACGCACTGGTTGCAACGGCCGAACCGCCGAGCGGACAGAGCAGCTGCAAAAAAATCTTCAAAGCTTGCCGATCCTTTTTCGCTTTCTCCGAGTTGGCTTTAGTCAACTTCGGGGTTAGATGTATTTTTAGTAAGGTTGGTACAGCGCCAACCGCGGCAGGATGGAGAAACTCGATGAATCATTGATACGGGCGGTATTTGATTAGCTTTCAAAATTACGAGCCTCAAATACGAGGACGTACATCGTTAACACTGAATGGCGTGTATGTATATGGAATAGACAGGATGACGACGCTCATGCAATTCCAAGAGCCTTGGCTGCAGTATAGAGATAGAATCAAGGAGGTACATAGTTACAATGTATGTAGCAGCGTGATGTACAACAACTATTCGGAGTTTGGCATCATTCGTGTCGCCATTCAAGCCTTGGCATGGGGTATCATTGTCTATCGCCTTCTCAGCAAGAGTATCGCGTGAAAGAGATCATACATAGTATGTATGTACAATGCAAAGATGGAATACCAAGACTTGGGGTACGTAGACTAATTGCTGATCATGAGCAAAAATAGATCTGACCAACGTCCCCAAGCCCTCGGGCATCGAGACTCAAATAAGGGTGAAGAGATGTCAATGGTTAAAGATTGAATGTATCCAATCAGATTGACGCAAAACAGAGATTCAGCGTAGGCAACATCTTCAAAAGACTTGGCATATCAAAATATCAGACACGAAAATTGTATCGATCTTTTGAGTTCTCCTATCTCTCCCGCACTCCCCGTCAGCAAACAGAGAAGAAGCCAAGAATTCCAATGATTGTCCTACAAGCCACGATGCTGCGTATGCTCTCCAACAGTCCAGCTGATTGATATTCACATATTTGGGAAGTATCCCAATGTCTTGGTAGCATACAATCCGAGTTAGCCAGATGTCCCCCTGCCAAGCTGCCCAGACAATAAATATGGTGATCATATTGAGTGCATCGTACACATGATGAACATTGCATATGTACGTCGGCAGGTTGTAGGCTGCACAATTCATCGTACCCTATGGAGTAGTAGGTACGAAACACGAAGTGATTGCATATCCAAGCATATAATTGAGGTTGAGGCAGTGCTGGGAGTACATACCCAACTCATCACTGCCAAGTTGCCAATCTCTACGAATGTGTACGCGATGTTGGGGGTTGGATAGGGGTGGTGGAATGTCTATTTACTTGGCTTTGACTCTATTCAGCTATCTTCTGGGCAGTGTAATGCGCGTTTTAGAAGTCAGTCTCGAGTTTGTCGCGTTTGGCATCTATTTCGCGATTCTTCGTTCACTGTATGGAGTACTACACAGAGCTTCATCGCGTATTGTATCGACGGTATGATGATTGTACGACGATACAATACAGCTAGTATACTTGACGTCCCCACTAATCCTTTCACTAACCGAAATTTACCGCAATACGCGTAATACGCAAATACCATCGATGCTAGGAAGGTAGAACAAGTTTGAAACACCGTTACTATGGCGACCAACAACAGCTTGCTTGGCCCCGTAACAGCGGTACCCATATTAAATTTACCCTTTCTTTGGACCTTGAGGAACCTTCTACATGGTACAAAGCAAATTATCGAAATCGGGCGCGTATATAAAATCTACACCATCGCAAAATCTTGTAGTGCATTCAATGCATTGAAGGAAAAACGGTGATGATGATCATTGAGTCATGACTCTGTCAGAAAGTTATGACGTAGTTTTCAATCAAGCCCAGGTTTCAGCGATTAGCTTGCGCACGGGGCTGCAAGCGGATTGAGCTTTTTCTTTTTTTCTCGATTTTCGATTGTCACGATTGTACGGAGTATTTGTGGCGTGCGGTATGGACCGTACAGACGTACACAATTCAGACATATGAACGAATTGTATTCATCGAATTGACGGTTAATTGATTAATTGATTGTAAGAATTTACACTGCAAAGTTCAAATCAAGTTCCAAAGTTGACCAAATTCAATCTCCGCGATGGTCGGGTAATTAATCTCCATGTACTCCATATCGTACTCCATACTCCATACTAAGTTACCAGCGATAAAAAATACTCATTAAATACGCCCAACCCCAAAAAGGCAAGTCCGTCCATCGATGAACCTAATACCTCACCATTGACCAATAAGGCGCACGCGATTAGTTACTGCTCGCTGTTAGTCATACTAGTCTACTAAAACCGAGTACGTAGCTTAACCAACTACCTTAGCTAGGTAGGTAGCTAGCGAAAAATGGCGCATACTATGAGTTACATGAGATTTGCCTACCAAGCTCGATATGGAAAGGATGTATCTTTCAAGGGCGTGTGTGAGTGATGGGATCGGAGAATTTCGATTTGATCTGAGATTTGACAGCTGTCACATCCCTGCCTTTTTTTTTTTTTTTTTTTTTTTTTGCCCCTTAACTCAATACAATACATCAAGACAAGAATGGAATTGATGAAGCGATTGTTTGCATGCATTGAATAATCTGTCCTTGATCACTCCAAAAACAAGTCGATTTGTTTGTGGAAATCGTGGGTACCTTTATCCCGGCTAATGAACAAACTAGCAGTTACCTACGGAGTGGATTGGAGTCAATTGACCAATCACAGCCCTCACAACAGGTCTGTTCCTGAATATCATCTTTGTGTTAACACTGTTAAGGAGGGTTAAGGAGTTAAGTTCTGTTTAAGGAAAGTTATGGCCCATGACTATCGACTCCACCGGGTAACTTTGTTATGCGATTATGGAGTCGGAGATACCTATTTGTTAAAGTGTGTAATGCGCAAGTACGCGGTATTTGAAGAGGCGAGCATGGACGATGTACGACATATGGTGATCGCTATTTAGTACGGAGTAGTAGGAGCTTATTCTTGAGTCTTGGTTCTTGACGCGACAACGTGTAACTACTGAGTATGGTGTCCTTGCATCTGGAGAGACACAATGGTTAGCACGACGAAATGAACGACTGTCTCGGCACATCTATTCATTAGCATTGGATGGACCTAGGTACAACACCATGCTGTGCTCTGATGCTGACGCGACGCGTCTAATGCCTGCTCTTCACATGTAGATCATAATCATCGACGTCAACCGGCTAGTACTACATAGTACGGAGTACTCAGGTCCTGACTCTGTCCTTCTCCGTTTATGGACAGCTCATAACTATAGCTCCTGAAGATATTCGCCACTCCTGACTCCTATCTCTCAGTAAGGCACTTGAATGTAATAGCATTGTCTGAAGTTGAAACATCCACGTACACATACCTTTCCTAACTATTGAACGTCCCGAGCTGTATGAGGATATCCTCCGCGACAACGGCACAGAAGCGGTACGGAGCAAAGACATGAAACAGGCATGGCTTGTATCTTACCCTTTTAATCTTTAGGACTTTAAGTTAACTAACCCACAGGAGTTCGTACGGTAACATAATTACGGAGTACTCAAAAGCTAGGTACATGACTAATCCTCTTCTGTACTGATCAAACACAAAAACGCCAAAGCTACGTTAGCTCATTGCAAGCTAGCTGCGTCGTCGCGTTTTGGTTCATACCGTACAAGAATTTCAAGAAGTACTACGTATACGTACGATTAATCTCGGAAGACGGCCGAACTTTGTCAGTGTCAGTGTCGCGACTCGCGAGCTTTGATCTTTTGGCGTTACTTAGATTGATTGCGTACATGACAAGTGTCAGGACTCGGGAACTCAAATCGCAGATACGTAGATACGTAGATAACTCTCGATAGCATCAATGGAGCAGCACATGTCCTCAGGGGATTCTCTGTGAGTGCTACGCTGACTACTCCTATCCCTCTGCATAGCACATACTAAGTACGAACCATCACACTAAGCCGGACAGGGATAGCTTTGAAGCTTTCCCCAGAATGGTTAACTCGTCTCGATCAATACAGACAATCTCTTTAACGTACGGAGTAGTACGTACAGTATTACGGAGTCAGTAACATCGACTAATCGTGCATGCTGCATGCTGATGCATCTGATGCATGTCGGTATTGTGTTGTGATTGGTCAATGGGTGCGACGTATTATCTGGAGGAGTTGATTGGTTGAAGCTTGCCGAGCTGGTGTGGAGGTTGTGAGCCAATGGGAGGGGAATGATGACTTTCTGCGATCACTGTCTACGTAGTGTCAAAGTGACGAGATGCGTTACATGACTAGTATTGTTGAATATTGGAGGTGAGGATAGAGACGCGACGATTCGTCTTCTAGGAATCGGACTGAGTAAGGAGATGCGCTCATGAGTACAGAGTAATCCTACGTATTTGGGTCCAGGGATAATCACTTAGTCACCCGCTTAATCAGCCACCGCTGATTCTACTTTCTTGGCCTATCCCAAAAAATACAAAAGTAAAACTTCGCTAGTGATTTGTCCTCGCGCTGAATCGCTGACTCAAGCGGCAAGCCATCATACCTGCCAAGTCAGCATTCGATGTAATATGACTACAGAATGTATGTCAAGCCAAGCGAATAGTTACATGTTTACTACATACGGAGTAGGGGCGTAGGACAATGCATAGAATCACGAGAGAAGATTGATATGAGTCTTGGCGACGCAATCCGGCTTAGCAGAATGCTTGGCAGGACCCGTTGTGAATCCTGGGCGTAGATCATTACTTGCGGTGCATACGGAGTACACTTACCGTCGTAGTAGTAGTTAGTACTAGATGACTTCAGTTTGATCAATGGCACAATGCGTTTGTCACGAAGAATAGAATTGATTGAGTTGTATGTACAGGCTATGTCATGACTTCAAAACTCTTGAACGTTGTCTTCTGCTTAAAGAGTGTTGGACGACCAGATCGAAGTGGTACAATCGATCGCACGGACGGGAATGGGTTAGCTAGGTGATCATCGGCACCAACGGCGATGACATCCAGACAATCCGAATAAAGATGCGTACGTAGTACATACGGAGGCTTCAAATTCACTGCCAGGACCCAGGTAAGACCGTAAGCCGATTGATGGTCCATATCCCACTGGGGTCTTGCCGGTTATACCGACCGAAGCGCAGGCGAATAATTGTATGTTTGGTTCGGATTTAAGATTTTTCACTATTCATTCTCGTCGATGAATATTGGACGGCCTGCAGTGGTGTTCATTTACGTGGCTAACTACAAGATAGGAGCCGACTTTGCCGTCGGGGAGATAGCAACCACTAGTTGGTGTGAGTGACAGCAGTCAGATTGTTGAGGAGCATCGCAAGTAACAACCATAGCAAGTCTAGTCTGGTATACACTGTACTGCAGAATCCGTAGTAAGGATACCTAGGTACGTACTGTCACATACTATGTATATCTGACCAGATCGTGGAACGCAAGAGAAGCGAAAGAAAAAAGACAAAAATCGCGCATACAAATCTGTCCGACCGCCGCCCACGCCTTGAAAAGTTGACCGGAGCAGAGGGACCCTCAGCCCACTAAACCCAAAACGGAAGAATACTGAGAGAGAGAAAACGTGCGTTTTGTTGCCAGCTAAGCCGAATACGGGAGGAAACTAAACAAAAAAAAAAAAAAAAAACGGGATCGCCTCTAAGGCAATAAGGCAGCAAGGCAGAAGGCAAAGGCAAAAGGCAAAAAGACGCATGTGAGAAAATTTCTCGGCCGGTGAGATGATGACATCCCACGTAGTTTATCTACGGGCGTAGCGCACGACTTGGCCATCCCCATATGGAGAGAGCAAAGAAAAAGGAAGAATTTGGAGCACGCAAAAAAGAAAAGAAAAAAAATTAAAAATGGAGAAGCTAAACCATCAACCAATTAGTGTCCGTGTAAGTCTCTGCTTGGGAGGGGCCAGTCGGCACTCCTGTCCCGGGATTTCATCGATCGTCCACTCCACTTGTCATCGAGTACGATACTGATACTGATACAGACATACAGAATGCGACGACAATGAATCTATATTTTTGGAGTCGCATTGTAATGAGGAATATTTACAGATACAGAATTATATGCCACTTTTGGTTATCGTGATGGTCAAAGACTAGGCAAGAAGGAACAAAAGCAAAGACGGATAGACATATGACGTCGATCATGTCGTGACTACTATTTTTGACGTGAGAATTACCATTGACAGCAGCCATGTGTTAGTTGATCTGTTGATTGCATGTGTTTGCCTATCAGTGTGTGATAAGTAATGAGAGTATGCCATCGGAAACGAGGCAGGTAATCATCAATCCAATGCCATATGCGGAACAGAAGGGGATTTCCATGGATGGTGTCAGTGGCTGACCCTGGGATGCTCGCGGAAGACGATGCGTGTAAACAGTAATACGTGCTACTAGGACTAATACGGTTGCTCTACACAGTCTGCCTAGAAACTTACGTACATAGTAGTGTCAGGCTAAGAGCCGTATTACCGTTCGTATCCTTGACCGGCACCATCTGCCGTTGCAGAGTCTGTCTACGGTGCCTAGAGAAAATTTTTCGTTTCAGAAAAGGGAAAAATACGCCGTATTACTCCGTAATCCGTCTCGTACCGTCGGTACCGACGGTACCGACCTCATTCCATTCAGGAACTTCTTTTCTGGTCGTGGACGGAAGGGTAAAAACGGGGCTAATCACCCGATGCAGTAAAGTAAAATTACCATCCCGTCATAGCCGAACTGTATGCGGACGGCGGCAAAACCGCTAGGTCCCGTTCGGGGCAAACGGGATTACTAGCGCGTACGGCTGCCTGCCAAGTCAGCGACAAGAAAGGTACGTGTTTCCGTCATGACCGCCCGTAAATTAACCGTAAAACAGGGCGGATCCTATGGAGCTGCTTAGTTGTTTCTGTTTGTTACGCTCGTCCACCCCCCTCTGCCCTCTCTGCTTTGCTCTTCCTGCCGAAGTGGTTCCGTCCTCGTTCCTTCTCTTCTTCGCTCTCACCGTCGCGCCGAACCAGAACCTTTCCACACCAAAGCTTCTTGGAATAAATAAGGCGCCCCCATCCCTCCCTGGCTTTCGATTCTCTCTCTTTTTCCCTACTCTTCCCTTTCCCTTCTTTCTCTCCATAGGAAATCCTCCCAATTCTTCCATTGTTGCTTAGTGTGTCCCTTCGTCTACCTGCTCAGTTCCCGGGCTATCGAGAGGCTGGTGAGCCCCAACACCAATAGCAAAAATGGCTGAACGGAGAATCTCCTATGCGGCCGACGTCGAAAATGGCCAGACCAACACTCGCAATTCTACTGATATCAACAACGATGGCGCCGCTCTCGATGAGTACACCGCGTTGAACCGCTACATCTCGACTGCTCGCGACCGCCGTCGCGGTTCCACCTCCAGCGCTGGTGGTCTCAACGAGGGCGACAAGCCCAAGAAGAGCTGGTGGAAGTTCGGCGGCTCTGGAGCTGCTACCAGCAACGAGCCTTTCATCGCCCCGGACGACTGGGTTGACACCGATATTCGCGCTGGTTTGAAGAGCTCCGACATTGAGTCCCGTCGTCGCAAGACTGGCTACAACGAACTGGTCACGGAAAAGACGAATCTGTTCGTTCAGTTTATTGGTTACTTCCGTGGTCCCATTCTTTATGGTATGTCTACACTTTTGCCGACGTCTGGGTGCCCGCTCAATTGAGTCAATTGGGCGCTCAGACAGTTTTTTTACATCGTGTTCATAGGCTAATCTTCTACAGTTATGGAATTGGCTGTCCTCTTGGCTGCTGGTCTTCGTGACTGGATTGACTTGGGTGTCATTATCGGTATTTTGATGCTTAACGCTGTTGTCGGTTGGTACCAGGAGAAGCAGGCTGCCGATGTCGTCGCTTCTCTCAAGGGTGACATTGCCATGCGTGCCTGGGTTATTCGTGACGGTTCCGAGCAGGAGATTCTTGGTAAGTTAACTGACAATCAACTCTGGTACGATTGTAGCTAATTCAATTGAATAGCCCGTGAGCTCGTCGTCGGTGATATCGTCATTCTCGAGGAAGGTCAGGTCGTCCCTGCCGATGTCCGTCTTATCTGCGACTTCGAACAACCCGGTGACTTCGAAAAGTACAAGGAGTACCTCGCCACCATGGCTGAGGACACTCTCAAGGAGAAGGGTGAAGACGATGACGAGGAGGAGCACCACACCGGTCACTCCATCGTTGCCGTTGACCAGTCTGCCATCACTGGTGAATCTCTCGCTGTCGACAAGTACATGGGTGACACCTGCTACTACACCACTGGTTGCAAGCGTGGCAAGGCTTTCGCTGTTGTCACTGCTACCGCCAAGCACTCGTTCGTTGGAAAGACCGCCTCTCTTGTCCAGGGTGCTCAAGACCAGGGTCACTTCAAGGCTATTATGAACTCGATCGGTACAACTCTCCTCGTCTTGGTCATGTTCTTCATTCTTGCTGCCTGGATTGGTGGATTCTTCCGTCACCTCAGGATCGCTACCCCCGAATGGTCTGATAACAGCCTCCTTAAGTACACTTTGATTCTCTTCATCATTGGTGTCCCTGTCGGTCTTCCTGTCGTGACCACAACCACCCTCGCTGTCGGTGCTGCCTACCTCGCTCAACAGAAGGCTATCGTCCAGAAATTGACCGCTATCGAATCCCTCGCCGGTGTCGACGTTCTCTGCTCTGACAAGACTGGTACCTTGACTGCCAACCAGCTCTCCATCCGTGAGCCCTACGTCGCCGAGGGTGTCGATGTCAACTGGCTCTTCGCTGTTGCCGCCATCGCCTCTTCCCACAACGTTAAGAACTTGGACCCCATTGACAAGGTTACCATCCTCACTCTCCGTCGTTACCCCAAGGCTCGTGAGATCCTTGCCCGCAACTGGGTTACCGAGAAGTACACTCCTTTCGACCCCGTCTCCAAGCGTATTACCACTGTCTGTACCTGCGATGGCGTCCGCTACACTTGCGCCAAGGGTGCCCCCAAGGCAATCCTCAATTTGTCCGAGTGCTCTGAGGAGGAGGCCCGTCTCTACCGTGATAAGGCTGCTGAATTCGCTCGCCGTGGTTTCCGTTCTCTCGGTGTCGCCGTCCAGAAGGAGGGTGAGCCCTGGCAATTGCTTGGAATGTACCCCATGTTCGATCCCCCTCGTGACGACACTGCGCACACCATCACTGAAGCCCAGAACCTCGGTCTTTCCGTTAAGATGTTGACTGGTGACGCTATCGCTATTGCCAAGGAAACTTGCAAGATGCTTGCTCTCGGTACCAAGGTCTACAACTCTGAGCGTCTTATCCACGGTGGTCTCACTGGTTCTCGCCAGCACGATCTCGTTGAGCGTGCTGATGGTTTCGCTGAAGTCTTCCCTGAGCACAAGTACCAGGTCGTCGAGATGTTGCAACAGCGTGGTCACTTGACTGCCATGACTGGTGACGGTGTCAACGATGCTCCCTCTCTCAAGAAGTCTGACTGTGGTATTGCCGTCGAGGGTGCCACCGAGGCTGCTCAGGCTGCTGCCGATATTGTCTTCCTTGCCCCTGGTCTTTCCACCATTGTCGACTCCATCAAGGTCGCTCGTCAGATCTTCCAGCGTATGAAGGCTTACATCCAGTACCGTATCGCTCTCTGTCTGCACTTGGAAATCTACCTCGTCTCCACCATGATCATCATCGACGAGACCATCCCTGCCGACTTGATTGTCTTCATTGCTCTCTTCGCTGATTTGGCCACCATCGCTGTCGCTTACGATAACGCCCACTACGAACAACGTCCCGTCGAATGGCAACTCCCCAAGATTTGGGTCATCTCTATCATTCTCGGAATTTTACTCGCTGCCGGTACCTGGATCGTCCGTGGTGCCATGTTCATGTCCAACGGTGGTATCATTGAGAACTTCGGTCACCCCCAGGGTATCATCTTCCTTGAGGTCGCTCTTACTGAGAACTGGTTGATCTTCGTTACCCGTGGCGGCAAGACCTATCCTTCATGGCAACTCGTCGGCGCCATCTTCGGTGTCGATGTCTTGGCTACTCTCTTCTGTGTCTTCGGTTGGTTGACCTCGCCCGAGCACCAGGTCACCCACCCCTCTGACCCTGCCACCTTCTCCGCGAACGGCCACACCAGCATTGTGACAGTTGTCATCATCTGGGCCTACTCCATTGGTGTCACCATTGTTGTTGCGACCGTTTACGCCATCCTCACTGACATCCCCTGGTTGGACAACCTCGGTCGTCAGACTCGTTCCAAGGCCGACACTGCCATTGAGAACATGATCGGCCATCTCTCCAAGCTGGCCATTGAGCACGAGCAAGACCGTGCCACTGGTGCTTCCCGCTTCGTCATCGGCACTCGTGCCCCTGAGGAGGAGGATGATGAGTAAATGCATTAACACCCATTTTACATTTGCCATACATGAATGATTTTTGGTCTCGACTCTAGGGACTAAGTCATGAGGATACGGAGAACGAACTGAACGTGGTGGAGTCAATATTCTTTCATTCTTTTCTACCTTTTTTTTTTCACTTCTACGACTCGCTTTTTTCTTTCTCTTTTTAATCTTTTTCTTTATATGCTGGGATGATCTTCTCCCATGCTACCAGACCACCAATCTTTTTCTGATCCCGTTGTCCACATGCACTTATTGCTTGGTTGTCGTGTGTGTCTTGCTCTTTCCAAAAATCAATGCACAAACAAAAGAAAGAAAAAAGAGAAAAACCACAAACTCATAGACTCTTTTCTTCTTTTTTCTTTTCTTTTCTCGCTGAGAACAAAGTGTTGTACATCTTTTTCTTTTCTTTTCTTTCCTGTCTTTGCTTTTTCTCATCGAGGTTTCATAGAGCTATTTTCTACAACTTGCTTTGTGTTACTTTTATGTGTATGTATGGTTAATACCAGTAACTTAATTTTCAATTTTCCTTGGTAATGATGTAGACTAGACATTTCTGCCTGTAGTAACGATGGTCTTTTGACAACTTGCTATCATGGACATGCAACATTGAAACCCCTCGCCATTCTACTATGCAATCAAACAGTCCTTTCTTCTTATACCGCCAGAGGATGACTGAATCGACTAAAGGATTTATGTTGGAGACAGGTCACGTGCCATACCCCCAGAAAAAAATGTCCAGCTGTTCTCCGATTGGCCAGCATAGCCTCCGCCGAGGCTCTACGCCGTATGAAGTTCAGGAGTTTGCGATTTACATGTTTCATTCTTCTTGACTATTCTTGAGCTGCGATATCGCTCATGGGACAAATGTATCGACGCGATTACATTTTCAGCATAATAGACGAACGAACCGACGAGCGAGCGGTCGAACCCATTGAACATTGAGCCCTTGAGCATCCCGCAAATGCGTCATTGAATTTCTCCAGACACTCCGCAGACCTTCAGAGAAGACAGATCACATTCCTCCGCGAAACCGAAACGAACATTACAATAAAACGCGCTGCCGACCAAAGCAAAGCGCATGCTGCTGTCATGTTTCTGACCGTGCCCCGCGGGCTCACAAAACGAGTTTCAATCAGCTTGATCACCGTGCTATTACTTGGGATTGCCTATTTCCGGTTTTATATCGGGTATGAGCATTGGTATATGTCGTCGGGGGATAGGGTGTTGTCTAATATAAAATTCTGTACGTCCCCATCTCCCCAAGACTTCGAACCCTTCACAAACCAGTCAACTAATATATAACTGGCGAAATTGGGGACAGCGCAATCCCAACCATCCACAGCACAAACGACGTCCATCCGGCCCGATTCGGCGATTATATCACTCGTGCGCAATGAAGAGTTGAACGGCATAATATCGTCCATGCGGCAGTTGGAGACCTCGTGGAACTCGAAATATAATTATCCGTGGATCTTTTTTAATAATGTCCCGTTTTCGGAGGAGTTCAAGGCGCGCACGCAGGCGGAGACGGAGGCTGAGTGTCGCTATGGTACCTCTCTTTCCTCCTCCAAAAACCTCTTTTGTGGAAAGGATATGTGTGGCTGATTGTTGGTGGTGTCTGGGGTAGAATTGATACCGGAAGAGCACTGGGCAGTCCCCGACTGGATTGATCCAGAGCTGCTGAGCGAAGCGACGCAAAAGATGAAGAAACAAGGCATCAAATACGCCGGATTATTGAGTTATCATCAGATGTGTCGATGGAACTCGGGCTTCTTTTATAGACATCCCGCGCTGGACGGGTATAAGTATTATTGGCGTGTTGAGCCTGATGTCAAGTGCGCCTTCCTCTCCCCCTTTCAAAGTGATGAATTAAAGAGAGAGAGACTGATGTAGGGTAGATTCTTCTGCGACATAACCTACGACCCCTTCCAATTCATGGCCGATCACAACAAAACCTACGGCTTCACAATCAACATCTTCGACGACCCCAGCTCCGTCGCCTCGCTGTGGCCCGAGACCCAATCCTTCCTCAAATCGCACCCGGATTATCTGGCGGCTGACAACTCGCTCATGTGGCTCACAGACCGCACCTTACGGCCTGACCACACCGACGCCGCGAACGGGTACAGCACGTGCCATTTCTGGTCGAATTTCGAGATTGGAGATTTAGATTTCTGGAGGTCAAAGAAATACCAGCAGTATTTTGAGCATTTGGATCAGTCTGGTGGATTCTTTTATGAGAGGTGGGGGGATGCGCCGGTTCATAGTGTTGCGTTGGGATTGTTTGAGGATAATTCGAGGATTCATTGGTACCTCCCCTCCCCTTTTTCGTCTGGCTGGTCTAGATGCTGATGACGGTGGTACAGGTTCAGGGATATAGGCTACCAACACCCACCCTACATAAACTGCCCTGACACCTCGGCCTCTTCCTCCTCGTCAACCGGAGGCTCGGCGTCGGGAATGTGTCAAAACTGTCAACCGAACGTCTTCACGCATAGCTGGGGCGTAATGAATGAGGATTGCCGCGTGAACTGGTTCCGGCAAATGTGTCAGTCGCGTACGAGACATACAAGTACGATGAGGCCGGATGAGGATGAGATTTGTCGGCATGCGATGGATTTCGGGAATTATCTTTGATACACACACACACACACACACACACACACACACACACACACACAAAATCCCTTTCTATCCTGGAGGGAGGTATATAGGTTTTTTTGGCTCTTCTTTTCTTGTACACTTTATTTTTTGGGTAAGGAGCGTGTGCAGTTATAGACTATTACATTTACATTTGCATTTTCCATTTTGGACATCATGATTGATAAATCCCGCTAATGCTCAGTATTCAGTATATATATAGCATGCATAGTATGTAACAACCCGGAAATGGGCAGCCTACCTACATACATGGATGTAAGTAGATAAAAGGCTTAGAAACAATCTTTTAGAATATTAGCCAGATCGCTCCCATATCCAAACATGAGATCATCCGTCGCCGGCCACGAGGAGGTCGTGTCAGTCAATATCCCATTCCATCCTGCACCATTACCATTACCTCCAACACCGAAGCCACTACCAGTGAAACCGCCGCCAACAGCAGCTGGATCCATAATCATAATCCCATTCTCAGCAATGCCGTTGTTGTTGCTGTTGGTGCTGAAAAGGTTCATGTTGTTAGTAGCCCCGTTATTGAGATTCTCGAATATGCTATTGTTAGGCTCGCCCATGGCTTCGAACCAGTCCATTAGTTCACGGCTCATTTGTGTGCCGTCCATTAACAAGAAATCGTCAGGGGAGGGGTTGAGGTCTGGTAGGGTTGATGGTGTTGCTGTTGGGGGTGGTAGTGCGGGTGGGATTTGGAGGGATGATTGTTGTGGTTGAGTTTGAATGAGGTCGGTGGGGGTTGGCATGTAGGTCGGAACATCAGGTCCGCCTTCGGGGGGCATTGTGTTGATTGTTTCTGTGCCAGGATAGTTAGTTGGCGGCTGCTCTTGTTGTTTCTGCTGCTGCTGTGGTGGTGGCGCTGTTCGTTTTAGTTGCGATTTCCGTCGCGGCCTCACAACAGTCTGATTCTGCTCCGACGGCTTCGCAGCAAGTCCAATCTTCGGTCCCAACTTCCTCAACCCCTTAATCGATTTCCACAATCTCTGCGAAATATACGAGTGCATCGAAAACCCTTCGATCAAGCCCAGCGCCATATAAAACTCATCCTTACACACACTCGTAAACTGAGCTGGTGCATGCGCCACAGCCAAAAACAGCACGGCCAGCGCCGAGATCAGAAACCAGTTGAATGTGATTTGTTGTAGTTGATAAATGTCAGTGGAATTGTTGAGGTGCGTGATGAAGCAGATTGTGTTTTTGGCGATTTCGACGACTGTTGAGGCTTCGACGGGGGATTGCGCGATTTGTGAGGGAGTGTAGAGGATGGGCCGGTAGATGAGGATTTTCATCAAATTGGCGCGAAGATACAACAGCGCTTTGAGGCGGCGAGTGCTTCGGGGCCCGTCTTTATTTAGTTGGTCGAGTAGGATATCCGCGGAGGTGATGGTAGGATTGGTTATCTTCAAGAACTCTGGAACAGAGTTGTACCATTGCGTGACTTGCCAGTCTAGATAGGCCATTTCTTCCTTGCGAGAGTTTTGGTTTCGGTTTGGTGACGTGATGAAGCGCCAGACTCTCTCGGCGATGCGGTTGTAGCTGATCATGGTGTTTAGGTATGGTACGTTGGACTTTGCTCGTTAGTTTACTTATCATGGAAAACAGGACGAGGAGAGCTCACCGGCCGTGGAAGTGATGGATCTATGTCACTAGAGTCTAGGTGATATGGCATCCCGGTGCCCATACTAAACCTGATATCCAAAGTGTACACAGACCAGAAAAGGTTCAACACGCCTTCCTTTCCATGCGACACAATCGCAGGCTGAGGATACGTTTCTGATCGATGGAGACCCATCTCCAAGCATAGCCGTTGCGCTGTTCCAATGGTCCGCCAGGCGGTTGCTTCTTCGTCTATTTGGAACAGATATATTGACTGTGGATGTCAGTATGCAAGAGAGTACTAAACGATAGTGGGGAATGGACGCACCACAAGAGTGATAAAAACCAGTCTCTTGATATTCGGCGGTTGCCATATCACGTCTGACGCAACGTCTCGAACGCCTCGGAAGATTCTCATTGCCAAGTCACTATTCCCATTCGCTTCGGCAGTCAAAGCGCATGCAAACACTAGCTTCAGTATATTGATGTCCTCATCCGAAAGCGGTTCTTCCTTTGTGTCTTGTTCCGCAGATGACAATGGATTAAGATGGTTGTACAGGGCATTAACCTGATTGATAGCAGCCTCAATATCCAGTATAGGGTACATGATACCCATTTCTTCTTCGTAGACATGACATAATCGAATCGCTTCTTCCCGGTTGATGCCCCATAATGGGTCGATGGTGGAAGAAGATCGTTGATGGTGATGATCGCCGCGACGTGGCGTGATTGATGGTGATGGGATGGGTGAGGTATCTCTTGTCGAGACGGCATTCTCTTCTCGATCGCCTCTCTGTTTTAAACTGTAGTCGTCAACGTCGTCGCTGCCACTTACGCCTTCGCCGACTTCCGTGATCCCTCTACTCCGCAGCGTTTGCCGCGCAATTCCGAAATTGAATGAAGAGGTCGTTAGACCATGGAAGGAGATTTTCTCTGTCGTAGATGATGATTGAGACCTTTCGGATTTGAGATTGCTGTTGCCCTTTGCGGGAGCGGTAACTGTGCCACGCGACAGTTTTCGCTTCTTTGGAGATGGCGGTGCTGCTGAATTGAATGATTCCACTGTTCCAGTCAAACTGTCAATCTGCGTTTGCATCTTGGAAATTTGATCCAGCAATTTCTCAATGTTACTTGAATAAGATTTAGCATTATGCATCGTGTTTCATAGAACAATCGTCTATCTCACCGGCTATCCGCAGTAGCATCATTCGCCGCAAACACACATTCCATCATGCGCCGGCGACAACGCTGGCATGGCTGCTCACCACAGCATTTGACCTTTCGCCGCTTACATTCAACACTATACCTCGGGTCAGCACGTTTATCGCGATACCACGAAATGAAACGGACTCACCAAGCCTTTGCCGCATATTTGGTACGTTTGCGCTTCTCGGGCGCGGTAGTACCGGCAGCAGCGGCATTTGCTGGCTGAGATATTTGTGCCATTGGTGAAGATGACATTGTTCATATCGACATATATATCAAGTTAAATAAAGATTGTGTGTATATAGATGCGTGAATTCGTCCATCCGTTGTGAGGGGACCAAACGGAGAGGTTGGAGGAAGAAGGTTTTGTCTCCCTGATCGTCCGGGGTAAGTACTTCCGACTAAGACTCTCTGGGAAAAAGAAACAATGCCTTGCTTCGTTGACCATCCAATCATGTTACACCTCGCTTAGTCATGGCTTCACAGCACAGAGACATTCCAATGTTATACAGTGTATCTCTAATGAGAAATATTGAAGGGCTAAAGGTCTTGATTGGAGAAAGGATACGTTGGTTCCATCATTGAGTCGGATTTGTGGAGGAGTGGGTACCTACTTAATAGTATAGGCAGAGCCCGGAATATGGGGAATAACCCTAATTTCCAATCTACCATTACCTGCTTAGGTAATGTTGACATGATAATTTGAGGGAGTTGACTACGAAATATCATATGCTGTCGTCGATCATCGCTGAAAAAATAACTATGCTATGCTGAACTCGTACATATGCCTTCATGCCATCATTGGGTATAGAACCGCACAACAATCCAGCCATACAAAAACATCCCGCTGTCTAAAATTCGTTCAAAGGTCCTTAGTCCGCTCCTGACTCTCCGCAATCCACTTCTCCAACAACACCGGATCGCGCGCCTTGAGCCCAACCTTGAACGGCTTCGGCTCTGTGGTAAGCGCCGTAGGTATAGAATTACATTCCATCGCATTCAGGATAGGGTAGTCCGCCGGATTCTTAGGAGGATGAACAGTAAAAGCCGTGAAAATTCGGATAAAGGCTGTGTATAGCTCGCGATTGGCGAGATGAGAGCCGGCGCACATGCGGGATCCGGCGCCGTAGCCGTAGTGAGGAGTTCCTTGGTTGCCCTCCGAGGTGTCGAGGTAGCGTTCGGGGATGAATTTTTCGGGGTCTTTGAAATATGTTGAGTCATAGTCTGCTGCCCAGGCATTCTGTTATAAGTATTAGCGAAATAGTCCACCTCAGGAAAAAAGGAGATACTCACCATGAAGAATGTCGTACCGGCCGGAATCGTAACACCGTTCCATGTGACATCCTTGATACTCTTTCGTGGAAGACAGATAGGAATCACAGTCCAGAAGCGGAGAATTTCCTTAACCAGAGCAGTAATATAGGGCACTTTCTCTTCAACAAGACATTTGTCCCAGGCGTCATTCTCGGGATAGACTTTCATAATCTCGTCGTACGCCTTTTTCTGAATGCGCATTCCGTCCTCGGATGCTAGGTAAGCAAGGCCCATGACCAAGTTTCCAGGCACAGTGTCGAGGCCGGCGGAGACCATGGTGAGACAGAGGGATTTGATTTCAGCTGTTCTAGTTAGCTCATATCCTTGCCCTCCGATAGGAGAAAGAATATACCTTCATTTAATTGAGCCTCCGGATCCTTCAAAATATTCCCCGTAATACAAGGCTTATCCGTCCCATTCGCAATACTCTCCTTCAACAAATTCAGCAAATGCGTCAAATACTTGTCCCGTCTAACCCGAAACTGTTCAGCCTCAGAATTCTTCTTGGGCAACAAACGCAACAATGGCACATAATCCTGCCAATTATTACTCGTACTGCGGAAATTCGAGACACCGCGCTCGACGGCAACAATTTCCTTTAAGAGATTATCTTCCACATTGCCATCAATACGAATACCATAGTTGAGCGTCAAGCTGGTGTTAAGCGCATATCGCTGGAAGTATGGGATAGGATTGATGTCGATCTGGCCCTTTTGACTGTCGCGATACATTTCGTGAATGCTGGTGGTTGCTTCCAGGTCAATGATGGGCATGTAACTCTGCACGGCGGGCTTGTTGAGCGCTGTCGCAGCAGCTTTGCGGCGTCGTTTGCAAGATTCGTCCCATGGCGAAGTGCCGATTGTGAATCCCTGGCTGCTGGAGACGACGCTGTGGAAGGTGTGGAAGGTTGGGCGGGAGATGAGGGCTGATTGTTCTTTGAGCCAGAGTTGTTTGACGGATTCGAAGCTGTTTGCGAAGACGATTCTCTATATTACACCCATCAGTTATTTATCTTTAAGGGAAAAATAAACAGGGTAGAAATTACCTTATTGCCCATGCGCACTTGGAATACAGGACCATATTGCTTCGCCCATTCTGCGGCTACTTTTGCATGATTTTCACCGAGTTGAATCAAATTGCCGAATATGGGCACGCCAGGGATCTCGGGTAACCCTCTGATTTTGGGAGTATCGGTCTGGTTGAGGTAGCGATAGAGAATGACAAGGATGGAGAGTACGGCGACTGCCACAGCCTCGTGTGCCATTTTGCCTTCCTGTGTGAGCTCTTTAAGTTATACGAATACAAGCTTGCAAACGGGACGAGCTTGTTTATTTATAACAGAGTGTCAAAAAAAGATAAGGATTTGCTCATTCAGACAGCCAAAACGTGGGTTAAATAGTAGTACATGCGCAATGCAATGCAACCACAGCAGGAGCTACACGGCAATCCGTGTATGGCTAATCCGTGCATACACCCTGGATTAGGTCCAACAATAATGCTGTCATTGCGGTAAGACGTTCCGTCACGCAACCCCCCCTGCTGGAGCAATCAACGGCTGGGTATTTCGTTTTCTTTGGTAGAGTAGATGAATAAGAAGGCACTGAGAAACGAGTCTCGGAAAGGGTTCCGCGAATAGCCATGTCACGGGTGGAGAGCTACAAGCAGATCTGGGTTATAACGAAACGGAAAAAACACTGGAGCTGCTGAAACTCGTTATGAGTATACTGGTCGTTCGTTGTACCCGTCGACTTTTTTCTCAAGCAGAATAGATTTCAATTTGCATGGGATTCGTTGTAACCAAATTCGCTATAACGCGGTTTTACATAGTAACTATTGCACTAGTGAGGGGATCGTATTGGACCATGTCTATAAGATTAAGAACAATTCTGTTATTTCCGCACTGGAGACGAGAGAACCGTCCTGGGCCAATGAGTAAGCGCCTAAGTACAGAGGTCATACTATATAGTACGCGCAATTTGTGTAGCCCCAGCAAAGAAGAAAAGTGAATGACGAAAAAGAGCAGAAGGAATGTACAAAGAGAACGCGGGGTAAGGAAGTGCTTCCGCTGTTTCCAGATTCTCCTATCAACCCGAATTTCTTCTTCTCCAGTTTCTGGGTTCTAATCTGTGGAGTATAGGTCCATTATATTAGTATCTATGGGTGGCCGTGATGATCGACGGATTTTCTTTCATGATATCTAATAAATATGTGTTTGCAAACCGAATAAATGTATTTTTGTTTAGTGATCAAATTGTCTGCCCCTGTTGAGTAATCTGAAATACATCTTCCTCGGTAACTCAAGGTTTATACTGCAGATATTAGGGTGAAATCGCAAACTAAGACTATAACAAGTCATCCGCCGGAACATAAACCTAGATACATGTACCTAGGCAGTCTTCAATCCAGCATATTCAGATGCCAGACTAATTCTTCATGCCAATCGCCTCCGTCCTCGCCATATGCATAGCAGTAACCTCATTCTCATCCTTCAAAACCCCAACATCACTCAAATATCGCCTCAAACCTTCCTCACCTTCAGCATGCTTCACACCACCTTTATGAATCATCTGAATCGAATCACGCAAGAACAGCTCATAGAATCCAGTCGCAAACAGTGTGGCGGGGATGTTGACCAAGATACTGATCCAGCAGTACGATTTGTAGGAGAAGGCTTCGCCGCCGTAGAAGATGGCAGCTACGAATCGGGAACCGAGGTCTCGAGCCATGTTGGTGGAGATGGTTAGATCGGCGAAACCCCAGACCATGACACCGTAGCCTACGCCGATGACGATGGGGACCGTGGCGGGGGTGACGAAGGGGTTGGCTGGGTCGATGCAGGACCAAATTACGAGGCCCTATATTCGTCAGTTCTTATTCGAATAAAGGGGGAACATGCTGTTTGACGTACAATGAAGGAGTCGACGAAGAACTCGATCCTAAATACGGCATCGGAATTAGCCTATCGCCCAGGTATCCGACAATCTATCTGAGCCGGGGGGAGGTACAACTCACATGAAGAGATAACCCATACTCTGTCCCTCCGCGGGGAAAGAACAAAAGATTCCGGCAGGACCCGTGGCAGACACCAATGGCATTCCCAAAGCTGTTAATGCTTCTTCATACTTTACAATCTGCTCTCGGTACATTCCCATGACCAAAAGAGCGGCCATGAAAGCGCCGAAAATCTGCGACAGAATATCTAAACAGCACATATGTCAGCAACAGATCTCTTGAAATTGATATAAAGAGGAGACAGATCATACAGTGAGGGACTTTTTTCAACGGAAATCCTTGCCTAAATCATTTTGTCAACCGGGAAGCAGCCTCTGGTGAAGAGGCCGGGACATACCAAACAGTCAAAGCAACAGTAACAGCTGGATTGAAATGGCCACCAGACGTCGGTCCAGCAATGACGATAGCAAACATGATACCGAGAGCAAAAGCAAGACCAATCTGGAAGAAACTACTAAATGCAGTGACGGGGGGTTCTTTCGAGGCGCCGTTTGTGATGAAAGCAGCGACAGAGGCTAGACCGGAGAAGCTTTGCACAAGGGTTCGGTCAGTATTGGTATGTCATTGTGTTTCTTGATATGAAGGACAATATACTTACACGTAAAGGAATACACCTGTCGCCTCGCCAATACACTCGCGCAACCATCTTGGGCGTCGTCGCTCATAGTCTAGCACACGTTGCGAGACGGGTTTGTGTTGAGCGACGTGGCGGCTGGCATGGCGTTGGAGGGCATCGGTGACGCCGATCTCGATGTCGTGAGTCTGCAGGCGACTGAGGTCACTGGATTGAGACATTGTCTCTTCTATATCTCAAAGTATGAAGGACAAAAAGAGATGAGTGTTGTGATGTGTTTTTAGATGGGTAAAGAACTTTGGAGAATGATGAGCGGCACTGATCTAAAGAGACAGGTTCTGGCATAGGGCCAGAGACACCTATATATAGTCTCAATATCTATTAACAGGGAACGAAAACACCAATCCCCGATGAAACAACATGGCTGAAGGATCCATGCATCATTAGTCGACATCCGGACTGACCGCACTTGCGTTGTGTCCAAACGAAAGTGATACAAAGCAAGCGACAGGATCACGACTCGCTTGCTCAGACAGCATTTCCCTTCCGGCAGTGCCATAAACCTTCCTCTTTTCGAACTAGAGTTTTGAGCTAACCATCAATCTAGACACAAACGACCTGGAGCAGACTACCCATTGGGGAAAGTACTGTCCGGGGTAAAGAATAGAAAAGCTGGGAAAAAACAAAATGCGGGGTTGTTTCTGACCTCCATTTTGTTGGTCTTTTTTTCTATTTGTGTGCGTATATAGAAAGGAATGGTATGGGGTTGTTGTTTTAGCGCTAATGCGCTGATGGCTGATGGCTGATGGCAAATCCAGGGTTAGTTACATCTAACTATCTTAGTTTGCGCCATGTGTTTGATGTCATCCTATCCTGTCGTCGAGGACTCGGTGTTACGGATACACGCAGGAAAATGTGTTGGACGGCATGACAAACAGTCCCCGAAACACATGAGCATCACACCGGAGTGTGGTTTGGATTTCAACCAGGGGCCGACTTCCTTCTGAAGTTTTGGCCATCGATTTACGACACGACAATATCCATGCTCAAAGAGAAGGATTGACAAACAAAAAGAACATACAAACTCGCATTTCAATTCTAGCCAGTTTGGTAAAGCGTTATCTACCTATACCACGCTAAGCGACGGACCAAAAACACCAAATTCTTCCGGTCCATACAGTAAGGATACCCTTAAGTCCGTCCTCGTGCAGACAAACGATAAAGATCAGCATAGCCGGACGAACCATACAGAAGCTTCAAAATGGACCAAAAGCCTCGGCATCCGGTTAATGCAGTTGCTGATGGCGTTACAGTTCTAGACTGACCGCAACAGACTAATCTGTAGTCTATCTGGCAGGGAAAACTCAAATCAAGCCCTTTTGATCATGCAATGAGGCTCCGTGCCCGGCGTACGGGATTCGGAGTGCCCTTTTCTTTCCTTTGGAAGCTTGGATCAAACCTGTCAAGAAAAGAAATACGGATGTGAACACATGGTCGACGGCAGAGAGTGCCAGTTCAGGATGTTGCGCCGTGAACAACGTGTTTGTTCTCTTTTTTACCCCACAACCAAACTCCGCAATCCCGTCTGTAAATCCGGGGATTTTTTTCTGGAGAAAAGACCCAGAATTTTGTATCTGAATCCACAACAAAGATAGCATGACTCGACTAATTCTGTCGATATGATATTTATCATTGTATTAACTATTCACGTTTCTCTTATGTTTGTATCATCATAACTGCTGCATTTTTAGGATCAGATATTCGTATCCCAACATAACGGATGGTACCGCTCCAGCCTGCCTATATCGGCCTAGTCAAGTGCGCATAACTAAGCCCAACACTTGGCCAGAGTTAATCATAATATGACATGCCAGGGTTCTGCTATGACAAGGATTTTGCTTGGATCTCGTGGCTGAGTTTGGCTGATCGAATGCGTGGAGGCTATTCCCTTTCTGACCTGGATCAGGACCAAGGTTTTGCCGCAAAGTCTCTTATGACTCCACGGTGACTGTTATACTCGTATTGATGAATGGATATATGCGTATAGAGAAAGCGGGACGATGCTCATAAGGTTGTGTTGATGTCAATGCTCAGCCAGCGTATGCCACACCGTTTCAAATCGGGACAAAGGAGCTGAAAGGACAACTGGGATCATTACCGAAAGTACCTAGGCTCCCCAAAGTCAGATAGCCGAGATCTAGACTCTCATCTTGTTCAAGAAGCATATATCTGTTGAAGGTACAGTTTTCATTCATTCCTCTTCCTCCACACTCACATTTACATGAACGATATACTAGACTCGAAGGACCTTGAGACTGTTTCATAGAGTCGAAGACTTTTCCCTCTCCTTGACAGCTAGCATGTTTAAGTTATTGCTACCTACGTGAATGGGTCGATATACCACGCATCTTGGTGGATTGAGTCATATGCCGGTTCTGGCAGTACTTGGAAATGTCCTGCGTTGAAGAGACCAGATCAACCTATCTTAATTATCAACGGCATGAGTGCACACTTTCAAAGTTTACATCATGAAGATACATCAATCAGGTGAGCTAAATTTCATTCGATAATATGGACACATTACGCGTTGACGTCGCCCAGCCCACATATACATTCCTATCTCGTCCCATTCCTCATCACAATAGCTATTCGCCTCATGAGATCATATCATGTCAATTCATTCATCTTAAAAGTCCATCTCGGCAATACATCCCAACATGAAGGAACTACCTTTACTCAAGATGCTCACTCTGATTCTTAGCGGCCGTGATAGCTTCTTCAGTAGCAATGTCAACATCCTCCACTTCAACGACACGATCACCGAAAGCGGCCGCAATTTCTTCCAGAGTTCTCTGTTTCGTCTCACTAAAACAAACCTCAAGTTAGCCGTATTCTTATATTAAACAAAAAGGAAAGCGTTGAATGCTTACGGGAAATAGAAATAAGCAACAGTCAAGAAGAACGCCGTACACGCCACAAAGACGTAGTAGTAGTTCTCGTGAATGTTTGCAAAGGCGCTTGGGCCGGCTTCGGTGACTGTTTGAGGGATTAGAAGTCAAATTAAATCTCATGAAGGAAGATGAACTTACTGCCGACGTTGACAACGAAGTGGGACGCAGCGGCCAAGCCCATGACTTTGCTTCGCATGTTGATGGGTAGGACTTCGGCGCCGTAGAGCCATGTCGTACTATTGAGCATGCCATCTAGAATCGTGATCAGTTATATATCGTTCCGTGGGAACACTTTTGGGAAGAGAGATTACGCACAGTAGCAGACGACAAAAAGATAAATGCCTAAAATGGCAAATCCTTTCCCAACACGGTTGTGCGTATTTTGAAACTCACGTTGCATGACAGCAGCGTAGATTTCGATGAGAATAATACCTCCGAGACCGGTGAGTATCATCCTATTTTTCATAATTAGTAAACGTTGACGCGGTTAGATAGTGAGAAAAAGGTAACTCACTTTCGTCGACCCCATTGATCAGTGAGGAATTTGGTAGTCAAACAATTGGCTAGGAAGGCAACCGTGCCGTAAACACCAGAGAGAGCGAGGATGAGTTTGGCGTTGATACCGAGGGATTTGTAGAGAGTGGCTATTCATCGTATGTTAGCGGTGCTTCTGATTGGTTATACTGAGCTAGGGATCTCACTTTGGTAGTACTAAAAGATCTGTTAGTAACTCAACTCAAGAAAAATATTCCTAGGGCAAAAGGGCGTACCTGAATAACATTGACGCCTGTCAAAGAAGTCATAGTCTGCACGGCAATAGAAACCAGCACACGATGACGATACAACCTGAAAATCTCCTTGTACGACTTGAGCTCTCGCTGCATCTCATACTCGATCTGAGCCTTCATCAATGTGAACTCTTCATGCACTTCATGCGAATGCAAGTCTCGTCGGATCTTGATAAACTCCCTTCTAGCCTGCTCAATCTTGCCCTGTCGGATAAGCTGACGAGGCGAGTTGGGCATAAAAGTAGCCAGACCGATGAACATGATTATGCCCCAGGGTAGTTGGATACCGAGCGGCAAACGCCATTGGACTGTGCCGTTGGATGCGTAGGAGCATGCGAAGCCGACCCAGTTGGATGCCATGGTTCCGAGTGCGATGCCGACACCGGAAATACCGCCGATAAGACCGCGGGAATTTGGCGATGAGATTTCGGAGAGGTAGACGGGGACTGTAGCCACCATACCACTTTACGAGTCGTTAGTTTGCTTGAATTTCTTTTATTGGTGAGATGGATACATACCCAACAGCATACCCGGCCAAAGCACGTCCGGCCAAAAACATACCAATGTTGACGGATGCGGTTTGAATGGTGCAGCCAATTGTCACGAGGATACATTCGAGTTGCATGAAACGGATTCGACCGAGCCGGTCGCCGATGAAGGTCTGAGTGAGAGCACCGAGGGCTTCACCAGCGATATAGACCGAGACGACTGCGCCGGTCAAACCATTGGAAGGATGGCCCATGTAGTCAATCCAACTTTGATGTGCAATTGCTAGGGAATTCAATCAGTCCTCAGTCTTTGATATCGGCTGCTACTAAAAATGAGGCTCACTTGTGGTGGCAATGCCGGTATCGAAGCCCTAGAAATAGTGTTAGTTGTTGACACTTTTCTACTCGATTATCGAGTTATGAGAAGACGATCGAAACATACGAAGAGGAATGTTCCAATGGCAGCGAACAAGGCAACGCCAAACGTATACCAATTATTACCCGCCATCTTCTGTCTTGATCCCAATGTCGGGACTGATTGTATATTCCAAGATATTATAACAGGCCCGGAGAAGAGCTTTGAAGAGAAAGGATTAGGTGGCACGCCTGTGTTTTATATACCTATGTAGGTACACCAGGCGATCTATACTAGTACCGGCCGACACTAAAAGATGACAAACGACTCGATGACAAAGGTGCCCAGCATCAGACTCAACGCTAATTTCTTCTATAGCGTCAAAACAGACGACTCGGCGCAAATCCGACAGACGTCAAAACGTCTCAAACTGGATGTATCGCATGTATGAAGTTACGTTACCTAGGTTAAGTCAGTGGCTTGAGAGACCTCTTGGCTGAAAGTCTGGGGCGCGGGGGCGCTTGTGTGGGGGTTCCGGGGTCCGTGGGGAAGGGTTTAAGGTGGGCAGATAGTTAAAACTAAGGTCTAAGGAAAGGCCTCATATCCCGAGTTTTCAGTGTTCTGGATATGCTAATATATAATGTCGATGTACGCTTATGTACCAATGGCAGTCTATGCCATTTAGTGATACGTAGTGAGATTTAAGTGGCTCTATTTCAAGGAATTTTGCATGGCAATTATCCACAACCCCGCATATTGCATGAGTATGGAGTATTGAGTAAAGGGTGTACTAATGGAGGGATATATTGCTCGAAGCGATCCTGCCATCTCATTTGGCGAGAAGAAACAAAATACGGAGTGTTCGAATTACGCGATTGGTACGGAGTCTTCTGATTTCGTGTTGATTTGGTTTGGCTTTTTTCCGAGTCAGTTACAAACCTACTAGAGTCACGCAGATATAGTAGGTGTGGCTAAATGCGGCCAACAACCCTACATAATTGCTTTACAAACCCTACCATCCAGACTGGCCAGGGTTGTAGATTGTCAAAGACCTTCTTTAAGATGCTTCATAATCTGATCTTCTCAAGCCGGGACATCAACCTGCTTGACCATCCATCTTGTCTTCAAGAACGACAGACAATGGATACTCCCATCACAATCAAACTCGGCCTTCGCATGAATTGAGCCCGAGACACCGCAAGATAGAGTCATAATTTGACTCATTCAAAATACAAAGGAAAGGGTGGTCAGATCATTCGCTCTCCACAGCAAGTGTCGAAACTCGGAGTTGTTCCGTGCATCCATAACCGAAGCACGTGCATTTCTCTCGGCGGTTTTCCGTGTTCCGTCGGAAACCCGAAAGAGTAATCCGTACATCTTCAAGGCGGCTTGAAGCGACAAGAGGGGAAAACTCTCAGAGAAGGTTTGTATCTTCGGTTCCAAAAACTCTATATCGATCCGGACAGTTACTGATGATATGAGATCGCTGTCTATCGAGTTATCAACCCATATTTATTCTTGGAGTTGGGTTCGTTCTCAAACGATAGAAACCGTTCTGATTGGCTCTCAGGAAATAGCCTTAACCTCTGCACGTGATCGAGACTGATCATGTGACTATACCAGCCTCATGTGACTCTATCCGTCATATTGGCCTGTGATTGGTCATCGATGCTAGCCCTTTAATGCCTAGTTTCTCAGGCAAGAAACAATAGCTCATCTTTCATTGATCATGGCGTGCTATTGGGATTGAAGACATTGAAAAGTGCTCTTTGGGGCACTGATGCTGGGGCCCAAACCCGACAAGATAGCCCCCTTTGCTCCAGATTCATCTGGGGAAAAGCTGGGGCAAGCTTGGACACAATTCTTGGAGTTGAGATCTGAAATCTCATTTAAGAGAGGCTGTCATTCTTCGAATAATCGGCCATCATCATCAGTAATTCAGTCGACTTGGACGCAAGTCACCAGGGTGGAAGAAAAGTCCGAGATAACGCACCAGGAGCAGCGGCCGATGCCTCTGCCTGAGCTTGTCGCAAGATCATTCTTACCTGTTAATGGCCCTGCAAGGATGGTGGGCGAGATGGCCGGATAGACATCCGTGCGAAGAGTGATCGGTGATTGCATCACTTTCTTTACTGGAAATAGATTCTATACTTGCTGATTCTCAACAAACAGCATCAAAAAGTATGTGACATGGATTTATCGATCAACGGATCAGCGATATGTGGAGGAAATATATCGGAATGTCCCCAGGGTTCGACACTCGGGTAACCCGAGACTCTCCTCCACAGCCCGATTCAATCCCATAATCCAGGTAATTAGTATCGAGTTTTGGGATATTAAATGTATCTAGTAGTATATGATTTTGTTTTAAGCATATTTCGAAGCTTCAAAGAGGAATCTCGAAATATTTGAAACCAAGACTTCATCACCATCATGGCGGAATTTGAGATCTATATACCCGCCAATTTATCCTTTCAGGATTACATCGCCATCATTCAAACCGCCCGCGTCTGGGCAGATGGCTATGACAGAAAAGTACCTACACCCTCCCTTTACCTCAAACAACTTGAAATCCACTTACAAGTGATTTGAAAACAGGACCTCGCCCGCCTCTCAGCGACCCTCGCTCCCGAAGTAATCGTAGACTACACCTCCGTCGTCCCTGCCTGGGGCGAGAAGCGATATACATGCCACGAATTCGCAACCGAATGGCTTTCCCCGGAACATCTCGGAAACAAAGCACTCGCTACACAACACCTTCTCGGTCAACCGTATATCAAGAGCGTGTCCGAGGCCGAGATTGTGGTTCAGTGGCAGCAGCTTGCTAGTCATGGACGGTGGGAGGATGAGAGCTCCGTTTCCGGACAAAGCGGGAAGAGGAGGATGATTGTGGAGACGAGTGATGGAAGGAGCTGGATGGAGCATAAGTTTGTGAGGATTGAAGGGAGATGGAAGATTGCGAGGATCATGCCGGAGTTGAGGTATGACACGGGTGATTTTATGAGGATTAGGAGGCCTGAGGGGGCGGCTTGAAGTCCGTGTCTATTATATAGGTTGATTGCATAAATACGAGTACGTATATCTTCTATATTCGCCCTTTGATCGCTTGAGTAGGCTCTGTATTCTATACAGTTCTGGTGCAAAGCGCGAATATCAAACACCTGCAGTTGGCATAGACACTAGACAATGGTCGAGATCAGTCTTAGTCTACTTAGTCGTATCAGCCTCTATAATGTTCGGCCAACACGAACGCTATATCTATGTCCATAAAAATGAGAATGACGAAGTAGAAACGGCTATTGTGTGATAATAATTGCCTTTTGCCGATCGGCTAGGTATTGACCCTGTCCACAGAACCTAAAACTTACCTATTTGGGGACTCGTGCTCCAGATGGCAGATTTGGCCGTTTGTTATGCTTTATTGGCACCTGCATATTGCTTTCATGAGATGGGCCTTTACAATTTATAACCTATCGGACCTCATTATGTGCTGAGATCAAAATAGACTTAGGGCTAGATCTAGGGCTAGATCTAGAAGCCTAAATTTCCTGATGATGGTCAACTAATAGGAAGCCAATGCCTACTAAACCTACGTGCACTGTGAAATATGTGCAAGTCCGATTAGTCGTCTCGCATACACACGGATTATACGGCGTTTACTCCGAATCTCGCATGTATGGAGAAGGGCTAGCTAGCTGGTGTCCATGATGGGTGGATATAGTGCTTTAATCCTGGACATCACCACGAAATGGTAGAATTTATACTAAGAGTCCTTATATGATTAGATTTCCGTAGTGAATAGGTCTCAAGCAAGATTCTTTTGGTCGGATTGCGCAATATCTCTTGGTAGCATGATGTGTACATACACCTCAAGCAAGCAAACAAGTACCTAGGTTAAAACCAGCTACGAACGTCCGAGAACATCTGCCGAAGCCACGTTCTCAACTATAATTCATGCTTATACGGCCAGTAGCAGTGAATGAATGGATCCATCTGTCCAATGATATCAGCCAAGTATCCCTAGGCTGTAGATACATACGCACCGAGACGATGTTGACACAGATATGCGGAGAGAATGCCGTTTTTCGGAGTTAGTCCCTAGAAATTTACTATATAAACTAGTTTGATAGTTTGAGAATTATATATATTCCCCGATTCCTAAATTATTGCAAGTCTATATCTACTTCGTGAAAACATTGCAGATCCGAAATATCCATAATCCGTTGAATGCCCGTCCGAAAGATAACCGTCAAAATAGGGTATGAAAAACGACATGTACCACCCGATACGCAAGGAAATCCAGAGAATCATGACTCGAAATCTATCTTCAAAATCCACAAACAACATGATCAGACAAAATTGAAACTCAAATCCGTCAAACCATAATCACCACCTTCAATGCCGTCCAACATCGGCAAAAATGTCCCAGCACCACCGCCCATGCCAGCACCGACACCAGAACCGCCGACCATCATGGCATTGTCGTCGTCCTCGGCGTTGAAATTACCGAATCTCGGATCTAGAGACAAGAATGACGGTTGTTCGGGGATTTCGCTGACGCTGTTGAATAAGGTGTTGTCGACGGAGTCGTGATGCACGATGGATGGGCTCATTGTATTGATGCCTCTGCTCCCGCCGTTTTGATTGTTGGTGTGGCTGTGGGTATTGTCCCATGATAAGGGCACATTTGAGTGCGAGCTACTATTAACGCTACCGTTTATACTGCCGTTGATGCTGCCGCTACTCGTACTACCCGTCGAGCTTTGCGCGCAAGAAGATTGTACAAGCATCTTCGCAAGACCATCGGCCATCCAGTGGACAAGATGATACTGGCCACAGTTCACGTGCCTAAAAAAATCGATCACACGCTGAATGAGTGCATGGGTGGTCGCAACATCGATACCGAGATCGTCGCGATACCGATCCACGACTTTTAGCAACACAACGCATGCGAATGCGACCATGGTGTGGAAGTAGTGCGGTACACCGATTATGCTACGACGAATGTCGGCGTCGCCGAGTAACAGCTCCAAAATGGTGGTGGCGTGGGATACGGCTGTTGAGGCTGCATCTTTAAAGTATGAGGGGATGTGTTCGATGTGATCGCCGGATTTGAGACCGCGGAAGACGTGAGAATAGAGATGGAGTTTGCCGAAATGATAGTGTAGGAGAACTCCCTTGGAGGGGAAATTGCCGATGTGTTCGTTGGGGCCTGGTGCAGATGATTAGCATTCTCTTTAATCAAGGATGCGCCAAAAAAAAAACTTACGAAGTTTAGAAGACCAATGTGCCAGCCATTTATCGAGGTGATGACTGAATGTGTTGATGTGAGGCATTGCGCCGCGAGGTATAGACTTGGAGGCATCCACGCCAAAAAACTCGCGGATCTGACTGAGTAAAGTCATAAGTGCTACCTGCGATGAGATTCGGATATCCGATTGCGAGGCGTGCGGAGACTCGAGATATGCACGCCAGCCCCGGATGGTATCGTCTTCTCGAATCATGGGTGCTCGCGTATACAATATCGACAAATGCTGATCACAGATATACAGCAGATACCACAACCGAACAGGATCAATCGAAGCTTCCGGGTCTGACGGATCCCAGCTATCGGGTGTCTGCGCAAACCCATTTGCGGAATCAATGATCCGGTAATAAAACTTGTGAAGATTGATATCGCTCGCGCGTCGGACAGCGAGGCCAGCTAATGTCCATGAAACATCACTCAACCAATACGATCCAATCACCAACGCACGCAAATAATCCAGACTGATGCGGCGCTCAAACATTGAGCCAGAGACCAATCGGCGGAATTCTTGATTGCAGGTTTCGTATAGTTGACCGTTACCAGCTTGATGCGATGCCGCTACTGTGCAGATGCAGGCTGTGAGTAAAGAGGAGCTTCGACGTAAGCTTTCCAATGTCTTATACTTGCTGGCAAGACCATAGATGTAAGGGTCAAGCTGAGTTTGGTAGAAATGGAATAGTTTCTCGGCTTCGTCGATGGGGACCAGACCGCGGGAGATGAAGTCGTCATGATTAGAAGGCTGCTCTTCTACTGTTTCTCCTCGTAAAGAGCGCAGGCGTGTGAGTTCGTATAGCGACTCGATTGGGATATGTGACGAAGTCTCCTCAGCAGGTTGTAGTTGAGAGGAGATTTCGGGATCTCTTGCGGTAATGGACTCGGTTGTGGTGTGGGTGATAGGAGCTTCTGGTTCTTGAAGACTTCCGAGCTCTGGTAGTGGGGTGTGTAGAGAAGGAAGCGCCGGGAGGGATAATGCGCGCAATGTCTGTTCGAGTGCGGAGTGCATGATGGTCAAGTCATGGCTAACTGTTTTGCGCCATCTGTGATCTCCGTCAGTGACTGTTCCTTCTACCATGACGAAGGGGGCATTACCTTGACTCTTCATCGATGAGGGTTTGCAAGCTCTTGTTGAGTTTACACGATAAACCTCTTTCCTTGCATCTTTTGCAAGGAGGATGGTCATCGTCCATGTCACATTTAATCTACCATCGAATTTCGGATTAGTTTTCCGTTCCCGAATCTATCTGAAATTTGCAGTCTCACCTTCTGCTTGCGACAAGCCGCACAAGCCTTCACCTTGCGCGTAATAGACGGCCATGCAATCTGCTCGTTGTCATCCGAATGAGTGCTAGCAGCTCTCTGACGCGATCCGGATTTCGCAGATCGAGGCTCTGATCCGGCATCCGTCAACGTCGGGGTGGGAGGATGCGAAAAGTTGACCTTGACGTCGTCCGGGCTACTTGGACTTCCGGACTTGATATGGATGTCTGCTGTCGATGTTTTGTTTGCGCCACGACGGATTGGCTGTGTCGCTGCTCCGTCGACTTGATTCCAGGAACGTTTCGGCATGGTGATGCACGCTGCAAGGGATGTTCAGAAATAGTTTTAGTGTGACTCAGTTGAATGCATCAATGATCTTCGTTTTCAACTCAATCCTGATCAGTTATAAAAGCTTTGTATATTCTGTATGTCTGAAGAAGAATAAATTCTGGAGAAAGTCGAAATCCGGGGGAAGGCAAGTCAAGAGCTACGAACAAAAGAAAAAACGACGGAACCCCTCACAGGCAAACCACACCTCCCCAAAATCCAGATCAATCGCATCACTAATTGGTACTGTCAGACAATTGGGTCTGGACGCGAGCTGCCAACAGCGACGAATAGTCCTAGCTAGGTGGGATTAAAATGACTCAGATAGCGACGAACATGATTAAAGCAGAAGTGCATTTACCAATGATATGAATGGCCAGCCCAGGTCCAGAGGTCGCCCAACCTTCCCTACGATCGGCATTATTCCGTGAATTAACTGAATTTACCCTGTACCATGGACACTCTCCACTGCGGGGGTTTGACCTGCACCCTCTAAGAGAACAGCAAAAATTGCCTATTTCGGAAACTAGTGTTGGTTACCGACTTCGAGGTGGAGTAAGTCCGTTCCAGGCAACTCAACCCGGTCCGTTGATTGGTGATTTGACGTCGCTTGGAACCCCATTTGCGGATCTGGTAGAAAGTTACGAGCCCATATGCCACGCTTTTTTTCTGCTGGTCGCCTGAACACAGACCAAACGAGTAACCCGCAATGTGGTACAAAGCATGACTCGGGCCGATGTGATGAGGTATGTACTATGGGCAGTGGGCTCGTCTAATTTCTAGAACAAGGTTTCCCGACCGATGTTGCTTTTCGATTTCCTGGGTCATGGCGTTGGTTTGGTTAGATTGGTAATGATAGGTGAGCCAGGGGCTGTGTGCCGGTGGCAGGTGAATCCGATGATTCTTCGCCTTTTCCAGAAGCTGGCTTGGAGTGGTACAAACCACGAAGTAGGAGGTCAATCCGTATCCTGCAATTCGTCTAATTCGTTTCATCCTGGGCTGCTGAGCTCTGTGCTCACATGGATATGACAATGTACGTGTACTCCCCGCGGGGAGACGGATGACGTGGGGGTTCAGCGAGCTACATGGGGGGGACAAACTGCCATACTTTTCATTTTACTCCCAGACAAGCTACAAACTACCGGTGTGTCCCTGTGCAGAACTTACTAACTTATGTAACTGCACAATAACATACAACGTCGTATTCTTGGAACCATGAAGTCATGAACCAGCATTCTCTTGCTATATCTCGCCACTAAGCAAGATTTATTCTCACGTGGAAGGCACCCCCACAGCTTTCATGGCCATGGCTTGGCAAGGTTTCAACGAATTCCGGGATGACCCCACGCTTGGATGCAATGGGACTAGCGTCAGAGGGTATCGGAATTAGGATTGCGTGCTTGGAAATAGCTGAGGCATTAAGGCATCACTCGGGCGAGAGACGGCATCACTCCTTTCGTAGAAGTGTGTCAAGCATCTCGGAATTTTCCGTATTCCACCATGACATGTATATGCGATATCCTATACTGTTTAACAAGTCGATATCCACGTCCTTCATACACCAATTCCAATCTAATACTGTGTCAATCGAGCACATATGAAGTGCTACGTCCTCTCCAAAATAATCGCTAGATAAATTCATTAGCCGACGCGGGATTATTCTCCTCCGACGGAGCTTCCCCGACCATTATTCTCCGAAACGGGACTAGCGTGACATGTACAACATTTTTCCGATTTAACGGGCCATGTGATCAGATCATCATTTTTGGATAAAAAGGCGCCTGGCGCATACGTACATGATTGGAGCGAAATTAGCCAACGAGTTCTTGATTGCCTTTTCCAAGAATATGGGGCCCGGTTGACCGGGACCCCAATGGAGAGTTTGCTTGGGATTCGTGGTACATATGCGGATTTCCATATACGTACATCCTACGGAGTAGTATGGACCGCCCGCTCAGTGGGGCTTTCCGATGATAGAGAGGCTAAGAGAGCACTGTGTAGGAAGGCATGTATCCTGGCTTTTGTACAGTGCTGATCGATATTCGAATTTATTCTTGTATCATGTATGGCAGTGTCGGTTCGAGATTGACGGTTTCTAGACTCATTTGAATTTGATGGTCTCCCTTGAACCTTCAAATTCCTTAATCCCTTTTATAGCGTTTTCACAATGTCAGAATATGAAGAGTCTCACGTATCTAGCCGGAAAATAGGTACTTAGTGTGGTGTATCAATATCAATGTACCTCGAATATTAGTTCAAGATGCATGCAGACAAACTTCTATCGCATATCATTATTGACTACTGCAGAGGAGCAAGGGAACCAACAAGTCTTTCCCAAGACTGAAAATCACCCGGCTCTGGGAGGCTACGAGTTGGACCAAACCAATTTTCAAGCCAAGTATCATTGTCAACGGGGTCGTTCTCCGTGTTGGTCACAGGTCCAGGCGCTGCGGCATTTGTTGTCATTATGGGGGATCGATACAAACCCGGAAGACCATTTTGATGGGGAGGATTCGCCTCCTCGACAAAGTTGACATCCAGGGAGCGCGTGGAAGTTGTTCGTTCCTCCATTATCCCGCTTTCCTGCCTCGATCTTCTCGCGCTTGATATGCAGAGTTCAATAACTCGGACTTCTGCAAGCGCAAACTCATTTGCCCAAGGGTCAGAGTTTTGTTTCTCGCAATATGCTGTCAAGTCTTCCAAAATGAGGGCCGCTCGGGCTGATAATGGATCGCGAACAACGAGAACCCCAAGCACTAGACCACTACTCAACAGACTGTGCATTGTGGCGCCGGCCCTCAACCGGTCAGCCATGGTGGTGTTGCTGATACTCAATTTGAGTTTCAAATCTGCGGAAGCAGAATTTATACATACGTCGCGACTATACTCGAATCGATCCGCGATCGAATCGAGGAGGACATATGTCTTGTGTAGTGTGACCCGTGCAAAGTGAAACGCAAAGTGAAGGTACAGTCTCTGCCAATACAGATACGGACGACTATTGTCCATCGTAGTAAGCGGGTTCTCGACTTGAAAGTACTCAGGCAGCGATGCAGCCCATGCAAGCAGAATCTCATCAAGATTAAGCACTTTTGCATAAGAGGTGTACGAGGTTGTGAGAGGAGTGAGTAGGAAGCATTCTTCTTGGATCAGACCCAAGATTTTAGAAAGCTTTTGCTGGTAAATATAGAAGACGCTGGGAGTAGGATCGTTTTCGGGGCGTTCCATAGCCACTTGAGCCTCGTCGTGCGCTTTGTCGTCTATCCACACATTTCTTATCTTCATTTCCATGCTGTTCTTTTCACTGGTAGCTGAAGGGCGCCCTAGGCCTAGTGATATGTATTTGTCTAGGGCATGCGCTGAGCACCACAGGCGTCGCCTAGTTTCCAATACCTTGGGAGGTAAACCCCAGCTCTCACCATCTATGTGCATTCCCTGTGCCTGGGCAAAGCGAATGGAGAAGCTGGAAGCCAACCAGGCCTCCGTCTTGCGACCAAGGTAAACAAGATAACGAGTGATGAGTATCCCACACCTCACAGCATCAGTACTCTCCCCGTAAAAAGTCATGGCCAGAGTAATTGCAGTCCGAGAGGCCCAATAGAATTGCAAAGATGCCTCTTCAGAAAGTTCGCGAATATCCCGTGATGCATTGGCGGGACATTCAAGCAGCTCTCCAAACGCAAGGACAATGAACAAGAGACTCAACCAACGAAGATCAATAACGGAACGATCATCATCACTCCATTTGCGATTCCAGAATGCTTCGTAGCGGGTCATGAACGTCTCTTCATGAAGACCGTCGTATACTTGATTGAGATGCTCGATAAATGCCGTAACTAGCTTGTCGACGACTGCTTTCTCGCGAGGCAGGTAGCCCAGAAGCTCCCAGATGTGACTATAGGAGCCCCTCTCGCTTCTGTAGGAATACGTGCGACGGCCATCGTAGGTGCTTCTGACACCTATGTTGTTCATGCCTGTCGGCAATTGCGGGCTTTCGACTTCGATCATATCAGCGGCAGATTGGTAGCCAAAATATGAATTGCCATGATACGTTGGAGCTCCGCGGGTATTCCATAGACGCCCGACGTTGCTGGGTGGTAGAGACTGCCTCGAGTCTACTCTCCTATGAGAGCCATCTAGTCTTGTATCTGCCACGTTACTGCTTAATGGCGGTGTCGGGCCCTTGCTTCTCAATCTATCGTGTCTTGTCGGGGGTAAATGGCACAAATGTGGAATTGACCTGCGAATACAGTTTGAGCAGGGTGTGTTGCGATCACACTAGTCAAGTTAAGTTCACTAATAAGCTAAGTGATCAATATGATCGGAGGATTCGAGACGTACTTTTTGCTTTTGCCGGCGGCATTGTGTACAGACGTTGCTCCGACTAGACCGATTCTTGAGAGGCCCAAGAGAGCGTGATAGGTCTCGGTCCATGTTTAGGGGTATTAGCTGATCAAGATACAATGCCGACATGTAGACCTACAACGAAGCAGAGGTCGTATCAAGATAAAGCTGCTATAGGAGTTACATGTTCATGCACCAAGAAAGGCCGAAAGCATCGGGCAATTTCGCCGGTTGACTACAATCAAGTAACTAATACGATAAGAGAGAGTCGGATGCTCCGACAACACCACTTAGGGTTAAGATTGCTCCGGGTTAGGGCTAATGAAATACATCGGCATCTTCGGCATCTAACCGGCCTTGCATGTTCAAATCGGTTCGCAACCTGATGAATTAGATTGATTAAAGTCAAATAATGTTGATTGCAGGATTGAAAGTGCAGTAGACTGGCATCAACTACAATGTACAAGGAAAGGAGTCTAAAAGTTGTTTTGTATTCCTAAGTACATAAATCCCTTCGGTATCATACCTTCGAATCATGAGCTCATACTTCGTTTATGATAGGGTTCATCAAAGACCCAATTTCAGATATCCAAACTCTAGTTTCTGAGCCCTCTTTTAAGTACAAAGGCGGATTGTGACTATGGCCGATCCCTGCAGGAGTGCCTGTCAAGATCAATGTACCCTTGGGAAGAGTGGTGCCCTAGAGAATTGCTTAGTTTTGCAATACACTGATACAATAGAATTAGCTTTAACTTACTCTTGAGACGTAGGATATAATTTCAGGAACTTTGAATATCAACTCCGAGGTGCTGCTACTCTGTAAAGTCTTACCCCTAACAATCGAGCCCAATTGTAGTTTCGCCGGATCAACAATCGTCTTTGACGATACCAGTACCGGACCTATAGGACAGAAACTATCGTATCCCTTGCAGTATCCCCATTGCAAAATCCCGTTCTGCACATCTCTACAGGTGAGATCATTGGCAACTGTGTAACCCAGCACGTAGTCCATAGCCGATTCAGCATCGACGTTTTTGCAATCTTTGCCAATTACGACTGCTAGCTCAACTTCGAGATCGACGGCATCCGGGGCTATTTTGGGGAGAATGATGGGGTCTGAGGGTCCAATGAGAGTGGTTGATGGTTTGGTGAAAACTTCCGGGACGGTAGGGATGGTCCCTTTCATTTCGGCCTGAAAAGGGATTTAATGAACGATTAGTCCGGCTGATACATATAGGATATTTCTTCAACCCTTAGCTATTACTTACAACGTGGTCCCTATAGTTCATACCGATACACCGTATCGTTCCCACCTCTTTAGCAGCAAGAGGAGAGAGGAGCTAGTTGGTGTGAGTATGAGAAAGATGAAAACATCAGAACAAAAGCATTTTACCTTCTTGATAGTGGCGGTCTCACTGGTGAACTTGCCACCATCTTGCAATGGGGACGCCACGTCCAAAACTTTCACTGGAACAACTTCATTCTTCGACAGAGCCAACCCAACTAACAAAAAGTTAGGTCATTTCATGGTTTTTGGAAGCTCGGTTTCCTGGTTGATAGTTAACGAGGGTCTTACCATCGGTTACAGAACTATCCGGCTCGCCGCAAAGTTCACGATCATCTGTAGAGATAAACCGAACGAAACGGTTCCATACCTAATGATAATGAGAGTATTGGTTAGTTGAGCCTTTTCTATAACAAGACGCTTCGACTCACGGTAGACATGATATTTCAGCTGATAAGGGATGGTTGACTTGAGTATCCTGTGAGTAACTAAAATCAATCTAACTTCTGATAGTCAAAACTCCTCTCACGCTGTTTTTTCGTTGAAATTGCACTGGCCGCTTTTTTATAGTATACACGAGATCCTAAATAAAAAGTAGGTAGCGTTGGCCGGATCTAATTCTTCTGCAATATCCACTCTCTGGGTTTCGGGCAGAGAGGAACGCAACATCTTTGCATACTCCTTTCTATTTCCGAAGACTCAAAAAAAGAGCAAAAGCGTGATATAGAAATTCCCGACACCTTCTTGAACATCGGCATTTTTATCAGGTTATCGAATGACAACGCCGTAGTGTTGCCGTAGCGCTGCCGTAGTGTCGGCCATTCCAGGCCGATCAGCGCTTATCTGCTCCCCTTCTCGACAGTAGAAGACCCAGGGCTAATAAGATTAACCTAGAACGAAGAGATTGCAGGTTCTCGAATCCATTAATTGACTCTTGGCTCCGGTGGTATTGCATGACTCAACTGTAGATAGTAGCCATATCAGCTACAGCTCTATCTATCTATACCCTAGGGTGCCTAGAACTCTGTACAATTGATATTGGCTGGATATCTGATGATGACATGCCTTATTGGAAACTAAATAAGTCTATAAACAAGATCAATTCCCACTGTCTAAGTCACCAACCCTACCTGTGGGACCACCCTCATAACATCTCAAACTTCTTCTACAAACCGACAGCTTACCACAGCACAAAACGAGAGAATGCAGAACAGGGAGAAGACCCTAGTCCTAGACACCACCCCTCAAGATGTGAGCGATGGGAGCATTGAAGACCACCTTTACGTCGATCCGGTGACCGAGAAGAAATTACTCAGAAAGCTCGACTTGTGGATTTCTCCCGTCGTGTGTGTGGTCTTTCTCGCTGCGTACCTTGACCGTTCCAATATCGGCAATGCTGCATCTGCTGGTATGACGGCTGATCTAGGTATGAACAATAGCCAGTATGGAAGTAAGTTCAAATCACATTGCAAGCAACCCAAACGCGAAATTCTAATATCGTTTTTCGTAGATGCTGTCACGCTCTTCTACGCGACATACGTCTTCTTTGAGATCCCGTCTGTTCTTTTTGTCAAGAAGTTCCATCCAAGTGAGCATACAAATTATCTTCAACTATATGCAAAAAATACTGACACATAATTCAGGACGCATGATACCGGCTCTTATGTTCTGCTGGTCCCTGGTCATCATCGGTTCTGGATTTATGCACAATGCCGGAGAACTTTACGCAACTCGGTTGCTGCTCGGGGTCTTTGAAGCTGGAATGTATCCATGCCTCTCCCTGTACCTCACGACCTACTACAAACCAACAGAACAAGCACTGCGAGTGTCGTACATGTTCGTATCGGCAGCATTATCCGGTGCGTTTGGAGGACTTTTTGCCTACGCCCTTCTGAAAATGGATGGTGTCGCCGGTTATGCCGGTTGGCGTTGGCTGTACATTATCGAAGGCTGCGCCAGTGTTGTGGTCTCTATCCTCGTCTATATCTTCCTACCGGACTCCTTTGAAACGGCTCGATTCTTGACCGAAGATGAAAAGCAATTGATGCGTACTCGTGCTGCACTCATGACAAGGTACAATGGGAAATCCGTAATGGAATGGTCGGAAATCAAAAAAGCGGTTCTGGATCTCAAGACATGGATCAGTTGCTGGAGCCAGTTCATGGGCGATATTTGCTCTTTCGGCTTTTCTACCTTCCTACCGCTGATTATCAAATCCTTCGGCTTTGATACCGTGACAACACAACTACTCCTCATCCCTGTCTATTCCTGGGCTGCCGGTATCTACATCGGGATCTCGTGGTTTTCTGATAAGTATCGGAGAAGGGCCCCTTTTATGATTCCGGCTGCTCTTGTGACAGCAGTTGGTTACGCAATCAACTTGGGAAGCAACTCAAGAGGTCCTTTGTATTTCGCTACCTTCCTCATCGGTCCAGGAATCTATATCATTGCAGGTATAAATTCCACTTGGGTTCTAAACTGTCACGCCGGTTACTATAAGCGTGCAACAGCCATCGGAATGAACCAATCTCTCGGCAACTGTGCCGGTCTTGTGGTAAGTAAAATTCCTATGCCAGTCAATAGAGGGACCATATGCTAACTTTGAATTTCACTAGGTCGGACAAGTTTTCAAGTCCAAAGTCAACGGGAAGTATCAGATGGGTCTGAGCTTTTCTCTGGGTGCTATTTGCCTAGCTGGCCTAGGACACTTTGTTCTAGCTCTTTATTTGAATCAGCAAAATAAAAAGCGAGACACCATGAGCGAAGAAAAACGCGCCCAGGCCATTGAGCAGGGCAAGAATGGCGATTTCCATCCGGACTTCCGCTATCCTATTTAACCTGGGAAGCCAATGTCCATTCAATTAGGGACGTGCTTCTGGCAAGAACATAGTGTCTTGTTGAATATTCTTCCGTAAATATAGAGGTCTCATATATTTGAATGATATATAACTCATTTCGAAACCAAATGCCTCCCATGTCTTAACTTAGCCCTAATATCATGCCTGAGGACATATCTACTTCTTAAATGGACTTCTGCCGGGTACATATGTACAGATAGCACTTACAGTCGAAATAAAAACGCTACGTGGCAATCTATTTCCGTTTCAAGGCTTCGTTCTCAAAATGTATCTACGTCTCGTTTTCCACATTTCATTGTCGAGATAACTTCAAATGTTGATTGACGTGATCATTTGTAAAGGTACTTCTATCCGCAAAGCTCAGTAAAGAAGATAAAGAATTATTTCCATATACAATTACATCACGGTCTTTTCACCCAATCCAGGATACTTTTGAATATGGCGATGCCATCATGATCAAGGTTCGCCCTCTTCAAGAGTGCCGACTTGGCCTCCTCGCTGTTGATTGTTGAAGTATATCCTGATTCCTTGCTAGTAGGCGACAATAGTAATTCTTCCATCAGTGCAGCACTCATCTCAGGGTGTCCTTGGAAGGTGATTATCCTGTCGTCATCTGACAACAGTATCTGACAATTTTCTGCGAGCTCCTTGAATCCCGACGGCGGCGATGTAATGTATCGTTGATGGAACTCATGTATGCGAAGCGACGAACGGCCGTTTATTGTCAAATTGGAGAAGAATTCTTGTCCAGCCGGCGTTAGAGGAATATCGGTAACCGCTAGCTATTTCGACGATAAGCATATTCCTTCAAGGTTGCTCAGTCTTGCTTCAGCACAAATATAAACTTACTTCTGGTTCTCCGGAATAACCCATAATCGAGCCATTAAGAATTGCCAGCGTCTGGTGTCCCAGACATATTCCCATTACCTTCTGCTTCGTATAGACACTGTTCAACTTGTGCTCAAAGTCCTTCAAATTTTGCATCCAGGCAACACCTGGCTTGGGTGGATATGTTGTTCCACCAAGTATGACCAAGTCATATGTCGGTTCTTCCGTGAGCGTTGGCAAGTTCGGAGATAGCAGCAGATTGAAAAAATCCAGCTTAGACCCAGGAGCAATGCTCTCAAAAATGTGCTCAAAGCTTTCTCGCATCATTCGGCGGGGTTTGGGTTCATCTGTATGGATGAGAATTGCTATTCGGAGAGGACTCATTGTGGATATTGCTCAAGCATCAACCTTAGAAAGGGTTGATCAGTAAAGCAGGTGTAATAGCTTTTATGACAATCTATGAAGCGTTCGAAATCTTAAACACAGTGGTCCGAATAATCATCATCTAATGACATTAGAAATAACAGACGCAATTTTCTGTCTATTGTGGCAGATAACTATTAACTACGCAGCCGGAAATTTATCCGACTCTCTTACGGGTTAGAATTTACCAGGCCTTCGATGTGGCTTGTGGTTTGCTGATATTTCGGCGACGCTATGGCATGTCTATTGTGTCTAACTATCAATTCTATCAACTCAAGCTTAAAACTATGTAAGCTATCCCACATCAGCCGACTTTTCTCGATTGAAAGTAGTTGTTGGAGGCTATGTTAGACTTTAGGTACCGTAGAAATGGATTTTTACTACTTGTTGTACCTAGAATGTTGTAAAAAGCAAGTTGAACTGTAAAGTACGAACAATCACAAAGGCTCAAATACAATTGAATCAGAAAACATCGTCGCCAATCATCATATCGTTTCATAATCATAAGATCATCGCTATATACAAACCTCTTCCTGTCCATCTTATTCAAATAGCCAGCCAGTGGAAATCAACCCGTTGGACCACGGCCCTGGCGTTGATATGTTATTATTACCCGCCATCTCAATCCCAACGGGAACACCATGATGAATGTCCACTTGGGTCAAAAAGTCCTCGATGGAAGGATTATTCAATCGACTCTGAGTCAAGAATGCACTGTTGTTATTATTGTCCACCAGAGGGTTCTGTTGTCCATCGCCATCATCCAGCCCAATGTCTGCACCACTTCCGGGCATTACTAGTAATTCTGCTATATGATCCATTGGCTGCGCTGGACCATTGCCATTGCCATTAGTGCTGCGATCTGCGAATTCCAACATCACTTTTCGGATTTCGAGGAAATGCTCATAGAACCCGGCTGCGGGTAGGTTGCCATCTTTTACAATGGACTCCATGATATCGGATGCGGTATCGACGGCTTCGCGGTCCGCGTCGCTGTTGTGTGTGCCGAGGATGCTGGACATCATTAGGATAATGGTGGAAGAGAATAGGTATTGGGCGTCAAAGTAGCCGTATATTGCCATTCCGGCGTCGATCCAGAGTTGGGTGAGAAGGCCGTTGGAGCTGCGTGCAGCGTGGATGCATGCGTCTGCTAAAGCCATGGTAGTTGGTGATGGGGCTGTGGCGCCTTGGCCTTGAAAGCAAGATTTGAAGACGTGAAACAGAATCGGGCGGGTAGTGAGTATTACGCACTATTTACAGTTCAGAGGTCATTCATGAGTATGGTATAATACAAGGCTTGGAATGAAGGAAGGCTTACCTGATTGAAGCACAAATGTAACGACGCAACATTCCTCGATGCATATTTCAAGGGCTTGGTTTGCGATATCTGCACACTTGCAGGCAATGTTTCCGCCCATGTTCTAAGGCTGCGAAGAATCTTCTGCACACTCTGCACAAATGCCTTGGTCTGGCTAGATCGACCATATATGTCCGAGATAATATCACCCGAAATTCTCGCCAGCTTGACGTGAGCAATAAGATGAGAAGGATCAGAGAATTCTTCTTGCTCACTGGGCGTGAGTTTATCCATTGATGGTAAGTCGACGTCAATGTCACTATCCTGGACAGTGACTGGGTGACCCAGTTTTGAGCTGGTCATACGATCGATAATGTATACGCTCCACCAGACCCGTATGCGATGTTCTCTCTCAACGGCAGAGATTGTGTAGCCTTCGGGGACATTGTGATGTAGACCTAGAGTAAGGCAGAGACGGAGGGCCATCCCGGCGTAGGTATATGCAGATTTGGTTCTGTTGAGTGCCAGCGAATACAGAGACTGTTTTGCCGCGTATCGTCAGAATTGAACACCGTGACACATGCCCGATAAGAAAACAACTTACGATAATCAACAGTGCTTCCACGTACACAACCGAGGCCTCCTCATGAATATCTTGAGTCAAACTCATTGCCTGCACAAAGTAGCCAGTACCGGGTACATCAGGTCCCTTAGTCGATCCCAATCGTCGGTTAGAATACATCTCCCCCATGGAGAAAAGCGCAAACAATTTGCACACAAAAACTGGATCGTCGAGTTTCTGTGTATCATAGATCGCTTGCATTCTATCTATCGTCGACTTGCGCAGCATCAAATGATAATCATTACCCAGAAACCGCAATGCTACTTTAAGCAGTAAATGTGCATAAGCACGATTAGGCCACTCAAATCGGGGAGCTGGGGCTGCCATGCGTAAGAAGGCCTTGTGTTTGGAGTACTTGGATCGTGATAATGGCGCGACAGGCTCATTGCCATTCAGGAATTGGCGTAATCGTGTACCAAAAGCTGTACATGCCGCTTCACCAATGTATATAGGTTGCCATGATGCGCTGTCTGTTACGAACCATGCTTTGTCTTCGATAAGAGGGTTTTTGAGGTCGACGTCAACATTGCCGATTTTTTCTGGGGAGTCGTCGTTTTCCTCGAGAGTTTCGGGCGTGTATTGCCTTTGTGATGATTGCCTGACTATATCTTCTTCTGAGACTTCTTTGCCTTTGAGAAGCGCAACCTCTTGCTTTAACCAGTTCAAATAACTTGATACACCAGATATATTAGAGATACAGCACCAAGCCCTCTAAGATCAGTGGACTCACCTCTCCTGGACCTGGACCTTCCGGTCTCTATAAGGGTAAACACATTCGGTGCCTTCGGGCTTTCGAGCACAGCTGCGACATGGATTGCCTCCCGAACATTTTACTTTGCTGCCGTGGCAATTCAAACAGCTATAGAACATATCAACATCATTCTGGTTCAATAGATACTAATGACATTGTGGGACATACGCTAATGAATTCCGTTGGCGTTTCGATGGTCGATCATCCAACTCTTCCACAGAAACTGGAGAACCGTCTTTCGACTCCCGACGAATGGTTTTCGGCATATTGTTTACTTTTATCAGTATCTGTTCCCTATTGTGGATCTGTTTCCCTGGAATTGAAGGCGAGAAATGATGTGAGGCTCTGGGGTGGGTTACATACCAGAGAGGATCCGAGTCAATAGATAGGAAATCAGCCGGCAATATCTTATCAGAGCCGAAATGCTCGGCTCGGCGATTGTCTTGCCGCTGCCGTGAACAACACACCCACCAACAACCTACAGAGTTTGAGACTCGTATCCCAAGTAGACTCACGCGCATCGGCTACACGTTGCTATCGACCGGAGGCTATGCTTTATTGAACTGGGTATATGCATTGACAAATCGTGCGTCATTGCAGGACAATCAATATAAAGATGTACAGCAGCCACGTCTTTTGGTGGCTTACATCCATCAACACCAACACAAACATAAATAATCGGTTATAATCTTGACAACGAAGATTAATCGGAATAATCGGAATCATGGCTATAGAAAGCGAAACTAAAGGCATTAGAATTGCTATTGACAGGGGCGGTACATTTTGTGACTTGTACGTTGTCCATGACTTCTCACACTCAGGGCCTATACTCGAGGTTACTAATGTATATCGGAGAATAGCTGGGCAAGCATCCCTGGTCGGGAAAATGACTTGATCTTTAAGTTGTTATCCAGAAATCCGGGAGAATATGATGATGCACCAATCGAAGGTATTCGGCAAATCCTTGAACAGGCCACTGGCCAGACGATTCCCAGAGGTACACCTTTGGATATTACACCGGTCGAGTCAATCCGTATGGGTACAACTGTTGCCACAAAGTTAGTATCCTACACACTCTTATATTGCATAAAATAACTAATATTTATTGATTAGTGCCCTCCTAGAACGAAAAGGCGAGCGAGTCGCCCTTCTAATCACAAAAGGTTTCAAAGACCTTCTCGTAATCGGCAACCAGGCCCGACCTAGCATTTTCGACCTTTCCGTTTCCAAACTCGACCGTCTATATGAGAAAGTAATCGAAGTAGATGAAAGAGTTACAATAGAAGGCTTTGCCGAAGACCCCGAACCTCAACCCATCGATATAAAATCCGACCCAGCCTTGGTCGAAGGCATTACCGGAGAAGCCATCCGCGTATTACAACCACCAGATCTTACGCAAGTCCGCCAAGATCTTCAGTCATTGTGGGACGAGGGGTATCGCACGCTGGCTATTGCGTTTATGCATTCATTTGCATTTCCGGATCATGAAGCTGCCGTGGCAGCAATTGCGCGAGAGGTCGGTTTCAGAGCATCGGTGTCTTCGGAATTACAGCCTATGATTCGAATTGTTCCTCGAGCTCAATCGGCGACAGCAGACGCTTATCTATCTCCGGTCATTGCACAGTATATTGAAGGTTTCCGATCAGGCTTCAAAGGTCGTTTAGAAGATCATAACGCCAAGAAACTACTTTTATGTCAGTCAGATGGTGGTTTGACCTCTTTCACGAGATTTACGGGTCTACGAGCAATTCTATCCGGCCCTGCTGCTGGCGTTATCGGGTGTGCTCGCACTTGCTATGATGAGGAAGATGGAACACCTGTCCTTGGCTTCGATATGGGAGGAACAAGCACAGACGTGTCCCGTTATAGCGGTTCATTCGAGCACGTCTTTGAGACCACTGTCTCGCAGGTCGCGCTTCAAAGCCCACAGTTGGACGTCCATACTGTAGCAGCAGGTGGAGGCTCCATGCTGTTTTGGCGCAATGGCCTGTTCGTCGCCGGTCCTGAATCTGCAGGAGCATATCCCGGTCCAGCATGTTATGGCAAAGGAGGTCCTCTCACAATCACTGACGCAAATTTTTTTCTCGGCCGTATTCTACCAGACTACTTTGCTCGTCCTCTAGATTTTGATGTAGTCAAGAGGAAGTTCTTGGAACTCACCGAGGTCGTCAATGCAGAAAAGAAAGGCACAGAAACTCTGACATCGGAAGAAGTCGCCATGGGCTTCCTTCTTGTGGCAAACGCATCTATGACACGACCCATTCGTGCTCTGAGCGAAGGACGTGGTTATGAAACTGCTGCTCACAATCTCGTCTGCTTCGGCGGTGCTGGTGGACAACATGCAACTGCCATTGCGCGAGACCTCGGCATTAAACGAGTGTTAATTCACCGTTTCTCCAGCATCTTATCAGCCTATGGAATGGCTCTTGCAGATGTCGTCGTTGAGCTTCAAGAGCCGGAGTCAGGTGTTTATAACAAGGATTCCGCTCCTCGTATTGAGAAGCGAGCTGATGCTCTCCGTCAGCGAAGCACCAAACAGCTTATTGAGGAAGGCTTTGCTGAAGATCAGATTTCACATGAAGTGTTCCTCAACATGCGTTATCGTGGCAGTGATACTTCGCTTATGATATCCGAATCTGACGCCGCTACCTTTTCCGAGGGGTTTATTGCTCGTCACAAACGCGAGTTTGGATTCACCCAGCCTCGCGAAATTCTAGTTGATGACGTCCGCCTTCGCTCGGTTGGCAAGGCTGTGGATGTCAAAATCAAAAGCCCATTTAAACAATTGAAAGAAATTAATCGCTCAAGCCAGCAAGACCTGAAACCAGCTCTGGTTCGAAAAGTATACTTTGAAAAAGAGGGATGGACAGACTCGCGCATCTTCCATCTACAAGACGTACCCAAAGGCAGCGTCATACTCGGACCAGCCATGATCATTGATGCAACTCAGACTATCGTCGTGGACCCTGCAAGCGAAGCGACTGTCTTGGATGAGCATGTTGTCATTGATCTACTTGATGCCGAGACTAAAAAGATATCCGCAGATGAGGTTGATCCCATCCAACTTTCCGTCTTTGGTCATCGATTCATGAGCGTTGCTGAGCAGACGGGCGAGACCCTTCGAAAGACGTCTATATCGACAAATATCAAGGAACGGCTCGACTATAGTTGTGCAGTCTTTTCAGCAGATGGCCAACTAGTCGCCAATGCACCTCATATACCCGCTCACTTGGGGTCAATGTCCTACGCTATTGCATACCAGGCAAAACGATACGCAAAGGGAGAACTGAAACCTGGCGATGTCATTCTATCAAACCATCCTATTGCCGGTGGTACTCATCTTCCGGACTTGACTGTAACAACACCTGTCTTTGACGAGAATGATCCTACAAAGATTCTCTTCTTTGTCGCAAACCGTGGCCACCATGCTGATATTGGTGGTATCGCTGCGGGAAGTATGCCGCCCAACTCGACTGAATTGTGGCAGGAAGGTGCCGCCATTGAGTCATTCAAGATGGTGAAGGAGGGTGTCTTTGACGAAGAAGGCGTTACTCACCTTCTCTACGAGGTTCCGGCTCAATATCCTGGCTGCAGTGGCACACGAACCTTGAATGACAACATCTCCGATCTCAAAGCAGGCATTGCAGCAAACAACAAAGGTATCCACCTGATACAAGGCCTTGTGCGCGAATACAGCTGGCCTGTTGTCGAGCTATACATGCGCGCCGTCCAGAAGAATGCCGAAGATACTGTTCGCGGCCTACTCAAAGACTTCAGTCGCCGCTTCCAAGGTCAGCCTCTCGAGGCAGTCGATTACATGGATGACGGAACCCCATTAGTATTGAAAATAACCATCGACCCAACCGACGGATCCGCCAAGTTCGACTTTACCGGCACTGGGCCCGAAGCTTTAAATAATCTCAACAGTCCACCAGCAGTCATGTACAGCGGTATCATGTACTGCCTCCGATCCATGATCTCCACCGACATCCCCCTGAACCAAGGCTGTCTGGCACCCATCGACGTCGTTTGTCCACCCAACACAATCCTCTCACCAAGCATGAAAGCTGCAACTGTAGGATCAAACGTTGAGACAGCACAACGCATTATTGATGTTATCCTGAAAGCATTCCGGGTTATGGGTGCTAGTCAGGGAACATGCAATAACCTCACGTTCGGCTACGGTGGTAAAGATCCCGTTACTGGTGCTGTGACGAAGGGATTCGGATACTACGAAACTATCGCCGGTGGTGCAGGTGCAGGCGCAAACTGGGAGGGTCAATCCGGTGTTCATACCGGTAGCACAAACACACGCATGACTGACCCAGAGACTTTTGAGAAGCGGTATCCGGTTCTTCTCCGCGAATTTAGTATCCGCAAGGGTAGTGGTGGGGCAGGCAGAAACCGGGGCGGCGATGGCTGTATTCGTGATATTGAGTTACGACGTCCATTGCAAGTAAGCATCTTGTCCGAGAGACGAGTCGTTGCGCCATATGGTATGGCTGGTGGAGAGGATGGGAAGAGAGGAGTGAATCTGTGGATTCGCAAGGACCCTATCGATGGATCTGTGCGGACTATATCTGTTGGAGCCAAGGCGTCAATGGCAATGAATACGGGTGATAGATTTATTGTCCAGACTCCTGGTGGAGGTGGTTATGGTGTTCCGTTGGATAAGAAGCAGGCTGTCGAGGTTTTGGATGAGTTTGTTGTTAAGCGTGCTATTATGTAGATTGCCTTGTTTATGATACGATACTGATATGTCTTTCCCGTTTAATTTAGCTACTCTATTTATTATCAACATATGATTATCCTTAGCATGATATAACTCGTCCATTGGTCTTCGAAATTCCCATATCGATACCTGTCATTTAAGAGGTGGACACAATTTCTCCGTCTCCTAACCCTAAGCGGAGATTTAACTGCCATGCGCAAGCTGCAAGGTCCAAGCTATACGCGAATCAAAACATTTGTTTTCAGAAAGAAGCTTTCTCAAGAAACATTTCTAATCTGATGTAGAAGCTTGGTTATTTCGGACAGTACGTTTTATTTCTCCAGTCAAATGGGTGATTGGGGGAGATAATCCGGAGGAGAAGCTATTGCTTCCCCGCATATTCCCCGGATAAATTCAGGAGATGTTGTAGAGCTATTTGCATGTTGTGAATCTATATAAGGTGGTCAATTATTTCTCTTTGTGCAAGAATACTTTCTGGTATACGTCGAGCTGAGCAGGACGCCGAAGACATTTTTCTGTGATTCCGTACCTGATACATTGGGCGTGGAACGCAAGCGGCTTTTCACCATGAGATTTTTAAATAATAACGAAGTCTTCCAGACTTTGGCAGCATTGTCTGCTCTTCTTCCTACAGCTCTAGCAGCACCAGCTACCAGAATCAATTCTCGCCTCCCCTGCCAGGCCGGCGTACTGTCAGCTTGTCCAGACCACACCATCATCGTTTCCAAGGACAACTCTTCCTCTTCTTCCAAGCATGCACATTTCACCTCAATCCAATCCGCAATTCTTTCTCTGCCTCACGACAACTCATCGGCAACAATCCTTATCCGCGCCGGCGACTATACTGAACAATTGAACATCACCCGCCCCGGTCCTGTGACTCTCCTCGGCGAAACGAGCCATCCATTGAATGCTAGCGAGAACCAGGTTACTGTCTACTGGAGTGCAGCAAACAGCGCTACTTATCTCGACAATGCATTTACCAGTGTATTAACCGTGGCACCCACGCAGAATGCTTCTCTCACTGGCGCTGGTCCCACAGGTTGGCCAGTTCCAGTCGATACGCCGTATGGCAGTACCGATTTCAGGGTATACAATATCGATTTCCGGAATGTGTTCTCCGAGTACTCTGCTGGACCATCGCTGGCAGTTAGTGTGAGCTATGCCAATGCCGGGTTTTATTACTCTGGCTTCTATTCCTATCAGGATACGGTATGCCATATCACCCCTACTCGAGTCAATTCCACTATGCTGATCCAAATGAATGATAGGTATACATCGGCAAACTAGGCAACGCCTACTTCTACGACTCCATCATTGCCGGACAAACCGACTTCCTGTACGGATTTGGCACAGCCTGGTTCCAATCCTGCGCTTTACAGCTCCGCTCTTGTGGTGGCGGCATTACGGCCTGGAAGGGTACAAACACCACCTACGCGAACAAATTCGGAGTCTACATTGTCGATTCCACCGTCAAGGCCGCCAATGCCTCAATAGCAGCTACGATTCAAGGCAAATGTGCGCTTGGTAGACCATGGAACGCCCTTCATAGGTCAATTTTTGCGCATACGTATGAAGATGGAAGTATTAGGAGCAGTGGATATACGGATTGGGTGAATAAAGGTGTTGAGAATTATACTCCCGGTGTCACGCTGCAGGCGGAGTTCGAGACATATGGACCTGGGTGGAATGAGACGGGACGTGTTGCGGGTGGTTGGGATACGATTCTGAACGAGACAGTGTGGAAGGAGTATGATGAGCCTGCGAAGGTTTTTCAATTTGGGTATGTAGGTGGTGGATTTGGGTATGTTGACTGGATTGATTGTACTCCTTGGGCTTAGTATGTAGCCTTCGGCTTGATATGTAGCGCTGGAAGATCAAGGCAAAATTTGTCGGATACTAGATTTAATCATCAAATTAACAAAAAAATTTAACATATTTGCGAAACTGAACAGCCGATGTGTTAGAAAATCTAGGCAAGCTTAGATACCAAAGCCCTAGTCTTTTGCCCTACTTTCCGTATCGGGACCTGCCATACAATAAATCAGGAATACCTTTAATATGCCCATATGAGTCCAACGGTGATATGGCAGAGTTCTACCTACTTCTGTTTGTCGATTTATGTATATCTGCATCCTATCCCGTATGAACAGCTCTTCGTCGGCATAAGAGACTTTGATAGATATTTCCTTTGGGACAGCTCCCCAGATGACATCATACTTCTGTCAAAAGTAGCAAGACACCTCAACGTCTCGTTTTGCCATGTTTATACTTTATTGTCTAAATAAAAAAAAATACCACTATATCAAATTCATCTTTGAAAGATACGTCAAAAAGAAATGCCCACCCCACGACCAGCCATCCTCTCCTCCATCCGCTCGCTTATCTCAGCCTTCACCTCCAAGGCCTCCACGCCCGCCATCCTAGCACACTTCACCTCCTCCCCAACACCGCTCGTACACGAGCACGGCTCCCCCTTATTTCAACCCTTCTTACCTTTCATCGGCCGCGACTTCATCGGTCTCAAAGCCGTTGGCGAATACTTCGATTTACTGGCGCAACACCTCTCCATCAGCGACGCTACTTTTGAAGATGAAGATGATTGGGTCGTTGATCCGCAGATTCTGACTGTTTGTCTCCGGGGTCGAGCGCGGTTTACGTCCCTAGAGACGAAGGAGAGTTGGTTGGAGACGTTTCTGTGGCGGGTTACATTGTCCGAGGATCTGACGGGGGAAAGTGAGCCTGATGCGGGACAGGGGCTAAAAGTGCAGGAGTATAGGGTCTGGGCTGATACGGGCGCTGCGTTCTTGGCGAGTAGAGGAGAGTTGAAAGATCTCGAATCTGCGAATCCGAGTAATGTGAGGAGATCTGTTGCCGGAGCTCACAAGGTAGATGAAGTTTTGGGAGGGGAGGATTATCCGATCAAGGACAAGCTAGGGGCTGGATTGTCGTTTGGTGGGAGTTCAGGGTGAAAATTTCTTGGAATCGGAATGAACGTTATTAGTATTTCAAGACTGCTAAATCAAAAAGTGAAAAAAGATATTGTGCTAAAGTTACAATTTTGAAACAAAAAGCAAAAGGCAGTAAAAAGCACCGCAACTCCAGTTCCCCTCGAGATGAACGGTAGTCTCGACCTAGGACCATACCTGCGCATCAACGATTCTAAAAGTTGACCACAAGAACGAAATGAAAGGGAAAAAAAGAGAAGAAAAGAAGATTACTGCTTCCACGACTTTCCGCAATTCAAACAAGTACAAAACAATGTCATCGGTTCATCAGCACTACGCGTCTGGGCCTCAGTATAAGTAACCTTGCGCTGACCGCATTTACCGCATTGCAGACTTGAGCTGATACTCCGTTCGGCTTGTGCCACCATCGCCTTGTCCATATTCTCCTTCTGAATCTTCTGGTCCAGCGCCCTTCGCTCGTCGGACTTGAGTTCGTCGTGTGTCATCTTGACAAATTTGTCCGGCGTCACATCACCCGAAAGCACGCGCTGTCGAAGTTGTGGATTTGACTTGTTCTTCAAGTTCTGGAATAAACTTCGAATCTTCGTCTTGTATTGTTCTTTCGTTTCCGGTCCAAATGAAGTGAATGCTGCATTTTCTACAGCTACCGCCTTTGCTAGCACGACTTTCGGGGGATCGGTGGACATAAACGATAATCCGTCGTACATGAGACCAAGACAGCTATCACGGATCTTATTACTTGTGACATTCGTATCAACACCATCTGCCTTCCACGACCGTTTCTCGGGCGGAACAGTCGACTTCGGAGCCTTATCACCAGGCGTGCTTGCAGGCGCAGGCGACGCAGTACCGGTGCGCGGTGTACTCGAGCGCTGCGGCGAACCATTCGACTTTTGCTTATTCACCTCACTCCTCCATTTGGACACAATCTCGGACGATAGACGCGCAACATCAGGTGTTTTGTGTTGTTTGAGTTTATTCACGACGATACCGATACGGGTTGAGCGGAGGAGGTCTTCTGTAGGTCGGACGCCTTTTTGGAGTTCCTTCAAGATGGTGATTAGGTTGGCTGGTGGCTCGCTGGATGTCGCGGCTTTTGTGAGAGCCTTGGCTTTGAATTCGATTTCTTTGGCGTCCATTTTCGAGGACCTGGCGAAAGCTGAGTTAGCGCGATCGATCGTTTGATGAGGTAAAACGTCTGTAGAATGATATCGGTGACCGTCATCAGTGTATACAAGTGTCTGTATCACTGATGCGATGCGCCGGATCTCAAGCAAAAATCAACCATGACTCGATATCTACATACTACTGATACCCAGCAACAATAATGAGGTTCGATGACGACGAAGCCTAGCAAGCAGTTACGCAAAGCGCAATGAATCAAAAGTGAACGTGAGTAAACACTTCTAGACGGATAGTCCTGATGCTGGAAGCCCCAAAATTCCAGGTTTGCGACAAACCGTCAGTCAAACAGGAAATTAGAAAGAAGAGACAAAAAAGATAAAGAGGAAAAAATTGAAAGATAATGGCACAGCGATCACAAAGTGAAGAGAGAAAGAGAAGGAAGCTGCTTTTTTGCGACAAAAACACTTTGGGAAGTTGTCCGCTTGACCGCTCGGCAATTGATTTGATTGGTTGCTACCTTTGCTGAGCACCTGTATTTTGAATTAATTCCGTTTTATACAGTGTGAAGCTTCTTTCTTCTTAAATTGTGGTATCTTGATTGAATGCTAAGTAAAAGAATAAGCATGAGGGACATCATGGGCTGAGGAGGTGGGGATGAGAGCAACGCAGCATGGCCGGCGATGATGGGTAGCTCAAGTCGGTATAATCTATGAACCTGTTTATTTACATCGAACACAAAATGCAGGACAAACAGCAATGCCTTTATCACGTCATTCACTCTTTCGGGAAGGGGGTTGCAGCGAGATTTCTGTCGGTGGTCCAGACAAGTTGGAAGTGTGGAGGGCGATACGTTGACTGCGCGAGCACCCATGCTCTTTCTCCATAGGGCTGATGCCTCTTGACGTTGGATACGGATACTCATTGGCAATAATGCAAGCTTAAATACCCGTCTTGCCAAGAGCATCAGCCAACGCATCCACATCATCATCCTTCTTCTGGCTGACGGGCTCATCCTCGGCGCGAACAGTCTCCTTCAATGTCTTGTCGGCCAAATGTGTCTTCACTTCCTCCTCTTCCTCCTCCTCGGTTTGTTCATCGCTTTCTTCTTCTTCTTCTTCTTCTTCTTCAAGCTCGTCCAGCTCATCAAGACCCCAAGCATCCTCAGCATCTTCATCTGTACCATGCTCCTCCTGTCTCTTCTCGAGCAGCGCGCGAAGCTCCTCAATATTGGCATCATCCTCCATAAACTTATTTCCATTCAATTCAACTCGCTTCAAAGCCGGAAGAGTATTCTTGGCCGCAAACAAGAAATGCTTAACACCCTCTGCATTGATATCGTTAAACTGGAGGCGCAACGTCTCCACTTTTTCGTTTTTACCGGCTGCAAGAGCCTGAGCGACCTTGATACCACCACGAGCCGAAAGCAGACAATCTCCAACACCCAACTCGCGCAACGAAGCCCATCCCTGAACAACCTTGGCCAACGCACTGGATCCAAGTAACGTGAACGTATTATCCTGCAAATCGAGAACCTCCAACTCCGAAGCGTGGCTCAGCCCGTCCTTCAAAAGCAGTGAAATGCCTTCTTGACGAATACCGTTCTGCGTCATCTTCACAGAGCGCATACCCTTCGCATGCGCCTTGTATGCCGAAGCCCAAGCCTCCATACTTCCATTCTCAAGACGGTTGCGTCCACAGACAATTGACTCTAGGAGAGGAACTTCCTTGCCCTCACTGCGCGCCTTCTCCTTTTGTGCTGCCAACTCCGTAAGTGCATCGGCGACAAGAACACCAGCCTTGGGACCCAACCCGTTATTATTGAGAATCAAATGACGGAGCGGCACAGCTCGCGACAGGTAATCAACAAGTGGTGCTTGCGTATTAAGTCCAAACGCATTATCAGACAAGTTGATAGTGTGCAGATTCGGAACCTCCAACAGCGCATTCAATAACGCAGATAACGCCGGGGGGATCTCGGAGAGGAGGCGCGATGTGAAGATATCGTCGAGATTGGCGACTTGTAAATTCTTCTGGGCAGCGAGAGCAGTTGCGAGACGTTCGGAGGCTTCGACACCGAGGGTATTGCCACCCAGGTGCACTTCTGTGAAGGTGGTGTCCTCGAGGAGAGGTTTCGCATGGGTTTCGATGTCCGCCGCGGTATCGAGTTTAAGGCCCTTGCCGCTGATGGAGAATATTTTGGCCATTTCTATAGATAATAGGATGAACTTCTCGCAAGAATGGACTTCCAAGAAATTCGTAAACAAGTCGTTGTAAAGGAAAAGAAAACAAGCACGTCGAGACGAAGAAAAGGAGGAGGAGGGGCTGTATTGTTTTTTATTTTTTTTTCCCTTGTACGGAGTACGTATTGTTATTCGCCTCCGATGCTTTAAACCCCGCCAGTCGCCAGGGTAAAATTAAGCTATCAGCAGCCTAAACTGTTTTGGTGCTAGTGGAATTGGATTATTGAAACCGACTCACCGCCCTACCAGACCCATACTTGCTGGTAACCAATTCTGCCATCATCGGAATCATTCGATTTCGAGATCTAGATTACTAATTGCGAATCTTTCACCAACCTCTCTTTTCACGAATTGTCCTGAATCTTTGCATTCTCGTCTCTGTTGCAGCAATCGGAGAGACTACAAAGCCAAAAAGGAAACTACATATCCTCAATAATTCAAAATGTCTTGGTTCTCAGGGTGGTTCGGTAAGTCTCTCTCGCAAACAGTCTGTGGGAGGCACATCTCACAGATCAATTCACACCCACTCCGAGCTCCCCTTTCTCATTATTCAGACAATCGCTGACTGTATCTGCTTTACCAGGCTCCTCGAGCACATCCACACCCGCCTCTAAACCAGTCGAAAAACCCAAGGTTCGTCCATTTCCACCCACCTATCAACAACGACGACATCACGCGCCAACGATGTAGCTAACTAACGATTGGAATAGCCCTGCTGCGTCTGCAAAGAAGAAAAAACCGCGCGCGACGACTGCATGCTCTTCTCCAAAGCCGACGATCCCGCGAAGACGGACTGCAAGCCGCTGGTGGAGCAGTACAAGGCTTGTATGGCTGGGTATGGATTTAAGATCTAAATCAGCCTACTGAACACAAAAAAAAAAAGGATATCTACTATGTAGTAGGTATGGGGATAGACTTCTGTGTGTAGTGGGACGAAGATTGCATAGACACATTGCATTGGGATACGTTATTGGGCCTTTTGCGGATACTCCTCTCATTTGATTGATTGATTGATTGATTTGGGCGTTTTCTTTTGCATTTTATGTATTGTATATATATGTACTATATGTTAGAAATATTGAACTTGATTGAATTGTATGGTTGGTATCAAAGTGTAATTCCAAGTAAAGAATCAATGAATATACAGATAGAAAAATTATTGGGTCTTCTTCTTCACATCTCCAGCTGGTTTTCCGCTCAATCTATAAGCCTGCACAATCAGATTGCTCGTCGTCCACAGGTACGCCAGACCAAATCCGCTGGCGCCAATAAGCACGTTCAATACAACCCACAGGTCCGGTTTGTTGGCTGGCGGTTGCACGAATGCCTCGAGGATATGCCATCCAATCATACTGAGATAGAATATTGTATGGATCAACACCGTAAGACCACTGACCGAGGCCTCTTTGGTTGTAGTGGTAATGTTTCTTGCCCTGAAAATCTCAATTGAGGTAGGGAACAGTCCCAACAGGTAAGCCCAAAGGAAAGTAATGACGAAATATGGGATGCGGAGGTCTTCGCGTTTGAGTAAGGGGTACATTGTCCATGCGCCGAGAATATTGGCCCAGCCGATCCAGGCACGATTGACTTTGTTGAGACCTCCGTCACCGGCGAAGAGGAGGGTCATGGGGAGTAAAGGTAGTAAGACGCTCTTCTCGTGGACTTGGAAGGAGAAAAGGAAGAATCCCCATGCGGAGCTACTCAAAGCAAGTAAGAGGAATTGTGGACGAGGATAGCGGAAGATAACGAGACAGGGGACGGAGATTGATGCCAGAGTCGCGGCGAGAGATGCACGCTGCAATAAGGACGATGGGAATCGGTGTAGTTTGTAGAATGTGTGGATGGCGCACCAGGCGTTTGCGACCTTGTCTTCGAACAATCCTCGCGCAAAGGGGAATATACGATGGATAAGCTGGCCGAGCTGAAGGAGTGGTGCGTAATACCAAGCTTTTCCATCCAATTCAACCGGCAGTTCTGCGATGAGGGCTGGTAATGGACCAGGTAATGCGGTTCCATGAGCCCAGTCATTCACCGATACGGCGATGAATGGTGCAAGTGTAATAGCAAAAGCCGCTACTGTCGACAAAGAAATAGCCAAGAACCGACCAATCCGTATGCGAGGGAAGATACAGCTTCCCAGAAGGAAAGAAAACATGATGGGTGCATAGTAAAGTGCCATCTGTTTGAAGGACAATGCCGCAACGAAAAATGCACATGCCAATGGTAGTCGACCTGTCAGTATACTCTCGACACTAGCCACCATGAGCCCCAGCATGACCGTGTTGTACTGGAAATGACCGTGGTCGACAAGAATATTTCCAGGTTGCATCAAGATAGCGATGAGGGCTATAGAAGTTGACCACATCGGTACCCCGAGGAGACGACCGTAGCGGCGTGCAAAGAGCACAACAGCGGGTATGTAGACAAGATATTCCGATACGATAACGGTGGCGCGCATGTAGAGCTTAAGAAGGGGGTCCTCGATACCCCGCGATGCGTCGAGAGCGAAGAAAGCCGGATCAACCAGCGAGCCACTACTAAATCTTAGCTATGCAATTCTTCGCACGAGGGTCTAGAAGGTAAGATTCATACATCTTCCCCAACAACCAGCTGTGGTATGCCGTCAATGGCGGATAATCAAGACCCCAGTATTGCAAGTCGTAAAAGTACCATTTCGTCAGCGGAAGATGAATAGTCAACTCCATCCAATGTCTCTGAGCCTCAAAGTCGCCGTGCAAGGGAAGCACATTAAACCCTACACCACCAACAAGTCAATGAAGATTCCTATCTAAAGCATCATGAAGTGGTACATACCCGAATATCCCCACAAACTCACAGCCCACCGAAACAATCCCACCACCATAAGAATCAACGGAAGTATAATCCATTGCGAAGTTGGGCTGCGCGCAAACCACATGAACGAAACCAGCGGGAAAGCAGGAGCTGCATGCGGGGAGCCCGCGTCGAGGATCAGGTCATTGTTGTGGGTGCCGGAGAAGGTTGTTGGGAGCTTCTTTTTTTGTCGGGGACGGTAGGAAGTTGGTGAGGAAGCCATTGTGGCACGTGTATGGGGAAGGGTTAGTTGTTAGATTCCATGGGCTGAGTGAGGACTATTGCATCCAACAATTGCAAGTCAAGTGCTCACAATGGTCAGACAATTGAAAGATGGCGGATCAATCGATCTGGAGACACGGTAGCTTGAGCTGCTATCGGGGATACCCCTAGACTCCGACGGGATGGTGCGCACTATACCGGATTGGGGTTCGCTCAATATCAAGCAGATCAAAGACATAATAATGGCCATTAGGCTGAACTTCGAATACCCCTCTCCAGAAAAGAGATATTAATTCAAATGTTTCAGGCTAAACAGTCTTCATACCCTATCTCTTTCTATGACTTGACAATCTCATGGCATGATGCATCATTCATGATATTGCTCAAATGCTTGGAGCTGGGACTGACATTTACCAAGCTCCTGCCATCTTAGCATTTTTACCTACTTAGGTATACTTGCGTCCCCGCAAACGAAGCTCACCGGATTCTCTCTCCACCATTGAAAGCATGAACAATCAACTCATATTAGCCATCCTTCTCAGTCTCATATTTGCCTCGAACGCATCAACCGTCGTAAAATGCACTCAGCCAACCTCAGTCTCCTTCTGTACCCAGGCTTGCGGCTGTGTCTGTCCGCCAAATGAGGAAAACAGCATCTCTTGCTCGATAGACCCAATTACATGCACAGAATCAATGGAAGAGACATGTGTTGAGACTTGCTTTTGCTTTGCGGATATTACGCCTGATCCTACTACTATCCTCTGCGAAGAGCCTGTCAAGACGTCTTTCTGTGAGGAGGCGTGCGGTTGCGGCTGTGATGACGGGGGTTCTACCAATTGTCTGGCTGAAGAAGGCACTTGCACTCATGATGTGGCCCTACTCTGCGAAGCGGCTTGTTCATGTAAAGTAGGCCAGACACGCCACGGAATGAAGGAAGGACCGAGCAAGCAAGTAGTGTTGGAGCATGTCAACTATCACTAATTTCAGAATGTTGAGCTAGTTGCTGTACTGGAACCCGCTGGGTATCGAGTATATCATACTACATTGGCAGTACATGCTTATTATTTCTTGAAGCAATGCTTGAACGGTGTCAACATGTCTATTGTCAAACGCTCATTGATGCAACATTTGTATTGACTCATCGCTGAAATCTAAGGACTCGACCATCCGGCCCTACACTAACGCCAAGATGCTCTCGTAGAAACGTCGTAGTTTCTTGAGAAGGCGCAAACGCAGTACGCGACCTGTTTCCCGTATTGTGTTTCCACTGATCACGTATTGTCTCGAACAAGCCCATGTCCAATATCAAGGCTTCCCCGGATGTAAACGTGTCAAGAGGGTGAGTGTGTCTAGACGCCGGACTTGAGCCATCTTCAGCAGGTTCAGCTAACAAGGCCGTTCGCTCAAGAGTCGAATCCTGCGATTCTTCAGCAGATTCATCGTTGTTCGTTTCATTTCGTAAAACACCCCGTTCTTCGGCATCATGATCTTGGTCAGGGTTTGTACCATCCTCCGCCTCTGTTGGGGTTGCCTGAGAGTCGCCGCCCTCTGTAGACTCGCGTTTTACATCCGTCCGCACACGTTCTAATATCAATCCCAACATGACCAGATGTATCAGCATAATGAGAAAGTCGAACATCACGAGCCGGACTCGCGACACTGGAGCTTTCTGCCCCACGAAATCAATAAAGAGACCGCCATGGAGATATCCTCGCGTTTCTTCGCCGGCACTCGGATGGATGGCGACTACATGTAGGAATGCGCATAGTAAATTACTGCCGAAGACGGCACCGATATATGGCTGGCTTCTCGTGGGCTCGAAGGGCGGGGCTTTCGGCGTGAAGAATATAAGCTGTACAATAACGCGTAACGCAAAGAGGAAAAAGGTACAACTATATCAAAATCAGCATTAAGTCAATCAACACCAGAGAAACAAACTTACTCCATATAATACAATGCAGCAAGCTCACAGTATATGATGATGTCGAGCTCACGCAGTAAACGATCAATCAAAGCAATCTTCGTCTTCCGTTGCACCTTCTGCCTCAGATCCTGCTGGGCGGGTGTGAGGGGTTGCTCGACATCATCGAAATCAGCCACATCCGGGATGCCAGAGACATCAGCGAAGTGCTCGGCATCCCTGAAGGCATCCGGCGTGGTCATAGGGGGGTCATGAGGCAGTGAAGAATAGACCTCACAGCTCTCGGCGGATGAGCGCGCACAACGGTCAATTGTCGACAGGGAGGAGAGGGTACACAAGCGCGGTTGGAGTGGGGGGTGGGAAGTTGGCAAGTGTACAAATTTAGAAAGTAGGTTATAAACGCTAATACGGCGTCAATTGCAAGTCGTGTGAGGTTGTTGAGGCTCTCTGGTCCGTCGTCGGCTCATTCCCCATTCCCACTTCGCACTGCGGCTCGGCGGCCCAACTGCCAATCCCCACGGACTATCGTCGGTCCGGGCTATCTCCAGCCAATCTCGTACTATCCAAGCTGCCAACTAATGTAACGTGGCTGTCATTGCTTTTCTTTTTCAACGCACGAAGTAACCATATTAACTACGTATTTCGACCTGGCTCAGATATTCAGCGCGGTCGCCGGAATAACAAATGTGTATTTTCTTGTGATTTACTCGCTCTATTTCTATTTACCACCATCCATAATTCCATATCCCGTATTCCGGTGGAGTAAAAAAAAACACCTGGCTAAATCGCTAGTCTCTTGGAGGCGCATCAACCTGGAACGCTGTGGTTCTCGTGCATCGGGATCTGCCAAGGACCCAGGATCGTCCCCTCTTCCCTTTTTCGATGGCCAGTGTAACCACCCCGGTCGGTTTGGAATCTCTTTCTTCTCTTCATCATTCAGCCTGCAAGGTTTCCTACACTTTTACGCTCCTCTAGGAGCAGTTACGAGTGTACGGTCACTGACGGAACGATATCATGCTCACATGTGCGAGCCGCCGCCAATTTGACAGACGCCGCCATATGTGTCTCGGAATTGAAACACCAGCAAGCGTGTTCAGCACTCGGTGATAGAGGCGGGAGGAGCGATAGAGGGGGGAAATAGGAAAGAAAGAATTAAAAACAGAAGGAAGAGAAAGCAATGAAGTCCATTTCTACCAACATTTTGAAGGCAGCGCTCGCCTTCATTTTCATCCCGATATTGCCGGCCGCCGCCGATTACTGTACCTTCGACAATGCCAATTGCATCGATGGTCTAGCCCAGGTTTCCGTTTCGTTCCAATTTGATGCTATCTCACCCGCACCACTACTTTTCTACTATGGATTCGACGCCGGCTGGGGGTCTCCCGCCAACCCAAACACGTGTGCGATCAAAGTCGGATATTGGCTTCAGTATGATAGGGGAATCGTCACGGACTTCAACTCGAATATGCACGGCATCAATTGGACAACAGAGGCTGCATTACGTATCGGGAATCTAGGCGGTTGGGTGGGCGGCGCCAATAACGGCTGTGATGGCGTTTGGGGCGAAGCTTGTTCGAACAATTTGAAAACTTTCTTGCGCTCCTCGTTATTTAATCTGAGTACTTCGGGACAGCCTTACGATTTACCACTGGACACGGTACTGAAGTCGTTGACGACCGGCACTCCCGGACCCTTTATCGACGGATGTCCGTCTACACTGTTTGACTTGGATCTAATTCCCACCTATGGTAAGATTTTCCCCTCCCTCCTTTTTCCATAAAATGTCCAAGCAAAGGCTTATTTTCGGTTTAGCTGTTGTCAACGCCACAGCATCTGGCAGCAACAACGCATCGGAAGCCATAAGTGTTGCCGCACCGGGCAATCCTGGCGCCCCATGGCGGACATGGTACATTCCCGGCGCAACTCCTATGGGCCAGGCCCAAGAGGTTGCCGTCGGCATCATCGCTCGTGGACCCAACCACGGCTCAAACCCACTAAATGGCCCGGACGATATAAAACTTGAGTTGGTTTGTGCGAGGGCACCAAGACAACCACATCATCCGCCTTATGGCGGCGATCATGACGGTAACAATAAGGGCCCTCAGGGATACCCCCGAGGAATCATCAAGACATATGCTTTTGACGAGAAAGACTTTGTGTACGAAGTCGAAGACGATGTAGAAGAAGAGGTTGAAGATGAGGGATACTATAATGACGATGACTCGGCGACAGGGACCGATGTCGATTGCCCTGAAACCAGTGCTTCAGTTCTCTAGGTGAGGACTTAACATATCTTTTCACTTTCTCTGAAGATATTATCCGTGTACATAATACATTTCAAGGCGCGTCGGGCGTTTGGACAAATATTATTTCGATTTTTTTTTTTGTTTGCTTGCTACTTATTACACTGACTGCGACAACGTCTAGAGAGCAATCCGGGCGTAATTGCCCACCTTCACAAATAGGCAGGCGACAAACGAACACGACCTTCGCGGCACATGGTTGCCTCCTTCCTCCTGCCAGCTCCCTCTCCTTCTCTTCTTCTCTTCTTCTCTTCTTCTCTTCTTCTCTTCTTCTCTTCTTCTCTTCTTCTCTTCTTCTCTTCTTCTCTTCCCCTCTTCCCCTCTTCCTCTCCCTTCCTCTTTCTCTTCCTCTTCCTTCCACTACAGGAACAGAACCATCACCACCAGCATCAGGGTCTGGACGATGGCTGTTTCTTGCTGTGATGGCATTGGAGCCTGACCCCTAGGACACGAGAGAGCTGATTCTTCTTCTTATTCTTTAACAATCATTTTGAGTCAATAAGACATCCATTTTGATGTTGCATTTACTACTATCATCATCACCACTACCACCAACAGCAACAGCAACAGCAGCAGAGAGTACAACAAAAGGGATGGCAGCAACAGCAGCAGTAGCAACAACAGCAACAGCAATAAGAACAGGAACAGGAATAGCAACAGCAACAGGGACGACGACACTGCTTCCTACGGCATGCAAATTGGTGATGTGTCGGTTCTAGTTCCAGAAACACAAACATCCGTCTTCATGCTAGACTAGACTCACGGAAATATACATACCACCACAACATGGCGATACTGCCTGCTATGTTGTTATACAAGGCACAAGGCACTATATTATTTGAGAACAATGGCAAGGAGCCACTTCTGTGGTGATTCGGAGACAGGTGGTGCGGTGCCTGGGCCCACGCTTATCCCACCACCTCCTTCTAGTCCGCTGCGACAGCGACCATTGCGTCCCGCCTCTCGACTGCCTGTACCAGTCAGTCCTGAGGTCCAACTACCACGCATCGTCACTCCTCCGCAGCCTGCATTGGTGTCGCAGTCACACAATGGGAATTACTCGATTCCAGTCAGAGACAGGCAGGCGCCATTGTCATAGTGATACAGTAGGCCCCAACAGTGGTCAGTTTTAGTCAAGGGCACAATATGAGCTTCTTGGGGTATGTCAGCTACCTACATAAATTGTCGATATAGACTAACGAAGTTCCCTCTACCTAGGTAGTGATTTACCATTCTCCACTATGAGCCCGATCCAGTCGCGACGACAATATCTGAGGCGCCGCAAACATCGTTGCTACCATCCTCGTCTGGAAGCAGGACATGTTCCCCCTACCACTATGGGCACAGTCACCTTGACAACTGTAGTCTTGAAAGCCATGAGAGTGACCGAGGTTAGCAATAGGGGCATGGAGGGCCCATGATTTGATATGGGTATTTTTCAGTCAACTTTCCTTTGTCACGGCGCGTTTCTCGTTCTCTGTGACGCCACAGAATTGTCTCTATATGGAACTGTAATACTGCAGAAGTGATATTCGAAACTTATAGCCAACAATAAAATGGCGTATCCAAGCAATAGACAAATTGAAGCTATTCCAACCAAATCTGCGTACACAACGACATGAACTGCAATCAGTCTCTTGGCCCGGCCAACCGGGCAGCGTCGGTCGTGTCATCGTCACTCCGAACCCTGTCTGGCAGCGCCAACCCGACGCATTCCAGTGCCAGCGGACCTATTGCATGTACCTCCCCATAATCGCATCTCGGCCCTCCAGGCAGCACAACACCTGGATCTACTCAACAAGGCTGACAACGTCGGCTACGCGGGCGCTTGGAGGGGCTACGTGTTCTACGAATATGGTTTCAGGGCCGGCCTGGGGCGAACAAGATTCGTACAGACAAGTACGAAAACCCGACACGGTTTCGGCCGGAATATATTGGAATGGATCGTTGAATTCACGTCCATTCTCACATTTTATCGTGACTTCTTGAGTGAGATTTCTATTATCAGAGCGAGTAGTATTTTTTTTCCCGCAAACCTCTTTAATGGATGATTTATTGTGTGCCTTGGACATGTCTTAGTATAAGCAAGGGGTGGAATTGTCTAGACGCCCGTATCAGTTATGTACCCTCTTCGGCTCTACACACTACAAACGTTGCCATGATTCCTTAGCATTATCTCAAGTCAATTGCTAGATCGGCTTTTGCCGTTTCACAAATACTACAAATCACGACTTACTTGGTGATTGATTCATATGGCTAAAAAAAACTACGTATATGTCTGTCACACAGGCTTATTCTGCTTGTATAAGCTCCTGTCCAGGGTGTGTAGGACACGGTACATCGTTAGGAGGGGTCATTGTGGTATCTAGGGATACGGTGTCGTTCGACGTATACACGTATCATGGACCTTGTACTTAGGATATTGCCCATCTTTGCCGTGATATACTGTTATACTCTATATGTTATCCAGCTTGAATGATCAAGTTCGAATCTAAATGATGAAGTCAACCCAAGAAAACGATGATGGCAAGGCTTATGCCCTGATTCGAGATAACAGCGACGACGATATCGAAGAGCCTTTCCTGCATAACGCTACCACCAGGGAACGAGTCAAGCATGGCAGCATCATCCGATCACCAGTATGGGCGGTGATGACGTTCGTCTTAGCTATGATATTGTTAGTTGAAAATATCTATCTACTTAAATCAATCAGATCAACAAAGAGGAATATCGGTACATATGAGACGGGATTTGACACGGAGCTCGGTGGGTTTCCTTGAACAACTGGCATCGTGACTGTCGCCATGATACACAATCATCTATATCAGCCAACCAAACATCAAACCCTTTCTTGTTCCAGTTTGCTAATCTCATCTCTCCTCGTATAGAAGAGATGAAATCATCCATCAAACTACACCAGAAACGCTACACTAGCGCCATCCGCGACCACCCCAACGGCACTCTATACATGGCCTTCAACACCTCCGAACCACAATACGTCGGTCCCCCTTCCCCAGAAATCGACGCTGCCTGGAATTCTCTACTTCGAGGACGCTACATCCACTTCACAACCAACGAAACCAGCTGGCTCAACTCCGACCCTGGCCTACCCTTACTCGAACAACTCCCTTCCCACGGCTCCTCAATCCCCACAGCAGGGTACTACGGTGGTCCTGACATGCTGCACAGTCTACACTGCATAAACGCTCTTCGCCAACACATCGATATGGATTATTACCATAACGAGCATGTGGCGTGGTTGCCGGAGGAGTATAGGAGGATGCATATTGATCATTGTCTGGAGCAGTTGAGGCAGGCGACGTTGTGTCATGGCGATATGACCCCGGTAACGCTCAAGGCGATTTGGATGGATACGCCACGGTGGGCGGCGTTGGGCCAGACGGAGAGGGTGCATACGTGCAGGGATGGGATGGCGTTGAGGGAGAGGACGTGGGAGAGGGGTGGGGATGTCGGGAGGATTTCTTTTGGGGGGAAGTAGTATTTTGCTAGTGGCATGATAAGAAGTTATATGGAGTCTCGCGGAAAGTTTTAAGTTGATAGGTAGATAGATTTGACGGTTATTTTTTTGTCTCCTCGCAGATAGATGTCAGTATTATTCGTCTCATTCAATCTAAAGTACATGTTGAAAAACATAAGCCCTAAGCATGCTAGATCGTGTCCACCCCAACTCTTTACAACCGTGACTGAAGGTGGCGAATCAGTATGTTCAAGATTCATATGGGCGGAAGCTCGGCACTACTTTAATCTAATAATCATTTCTAAATGATCCATTTGAATCAAGTTCGATGCTCAAATGGCAATATACAGTCTCATTGCCCTTTTGGGACATCCAGCGCAATCTGATTGGCTCATGATGTTTCAAGCCAATCATACCACATGAAACGGCCCCACATACCAGTCGCCTCTTCCCTGATTGGCCGGCTGCCCAGTCATAAGCGTCATGATGGGGTTGTTGGGCGTTGTCGGACAATAATAATCAGAGTCCTGCCTCCGCTTTGTTCATTCAACAACCCCCTACCATCCTTCATCTCTAATCTTCAATCAGACACAACCAAGTACGTTCGTCTCACTGCCTAACGGGCCCAATTCTCACCTCCTCGCAACAGCCAGCCCGCCGGTGTCGCTCTCCTGGTGGTACCGGAGTAAGCTCAACAACCCCACCACGGTGGCTCTCTACGCTGTGGGGGAAACAAGCTCGGCTCGTCCAATACGTATTCGACATCCCCAACCTCGTTAACGGATAACCTGGCTTTCTGGCACTGGCTTGGATTCTGGAGAGACAGAACAACCGTTCAATTATTGTTACTGAGCCAGAATTAAGCGACAAGACCACGGAACTTACGGGAAAATTCGATACTGGGTTCACTCACGTCACATTCAATTTCCCTGCCAAGCGGCCACCAGACAACAAGAGAAGAAGGTTTTTAGACTTTCCGGCCTGTGCCTCTCGCTCTCGCCTCAAAATGGCCGCCGCCTTCGACGACGAAGATCTCTCCGTCTCACTTGCGTCAATCCCCCCCAATCCGAATCATAGACAACAACGCGATCAATCTACGGCCGATGCGATGTCCAACTCGAATCCCGCAGGGATGGCAATGCCGCCTCCGCCGCGGCCGAATAATAACGGTCATAACGGACACCACAACGGTGGTAACCGGAGCGGCTCGTCAGCGTCCGTACAGTCACCGGCGACACGGCGAGATATGCAACGGTTAGATCAATATAAGACGGTTAAGGTGTTGGGAGAAGGGTCGTTTGGCAAAGTCAAGTTGGCAATTCATCAGCCTAGTGGACGCCAGGTTGCGTTGAAGATTATTCCTCGGCGGAAGTTGTTGTCGAGGGACATGGTGGGACGGGTTGAGCGTGAGATTCAGTATTTGCAGTTGCTTCGGCATCCGCATATTATCAAGCTGTACGTCTCTTCTCACTCTTTTCGGTGCTATGGCTAATCGAGTACTTCCCCTAGATATACCGTCATTCCCACAAAATCGGATATTGTTATGGTCTTAGAATACGCCGAGAGAGAACTGTTCGATTACCTGGTCAAACGAGGAAAGTGCAACGATGACGAAGCGCGCAAGTTTTTTCAGCAAATCATTTGTGCTGTCGAGTATTGCCATCGCCACAAAATCGTACATCGAGACTTGAAGCCGGAGAATTTATTGATTGATAGCGAGAAAAACGTGAAGATTGCCGATTTCGGTCTCAGCAACATTATGACGGATGGAAATTTTCTCAAAACAAGCTGTGGAAGTCCTAACTACGCCGCACCGGAAGTTATTTCAGGAAAGTTGTATGCCGGTCCCGAAGTCGACGTGTGGAGTTGCGGAGTTATATTATACGTTCTTCTTGTCGGCCGTTTACCGTTTGACGATGACTATATTCCCGCTCTGTTTAAAAAGATTGCCGCCGGAAATTTCCATATGCCTTCTTATATTTCACCGGGAGCTGCCAGGCTCATCAGAGCCATGTTGCAGGTTCATCCGGTCCACCGAATCAGTATTGCTGAGATCCGACAAGACCCGTGGTTTCTCGACGGTCTCCCCAAATATCTTCAGCTACCCCAAGAAGAGTTTGTCACGACAGGTGCCGATCCAAACAAGGCAGTCGACCGTCGCAAATTTGCGCCGGGCAAGTCTACTAGTGTACAGCAAAAGATTCACGACTTTGCCATCAATAAACTGGAGCACAGCATGGGTTACAAGAAGGAAGAAATCGAGGACGCCCTGCGAAAGGCTGAGCCTAGTGCTGTTAAAGATGCATTCTTCATTATTGCAGAGAATGAACTGATGCAGACAAACTGTATGTCCCCCTTCGACTAAGGATTTCGACAGTACTAACACAGAACAGCTCCCCAAGAAGACTCGCTCGACATGTCATCTCCTCCAGCACCTTCATCTCCTATGACCAACGATAACAGTGGCTACAACTCTCCACGAGCCCCGAAAACTGCTGCGGCAGCCCTTCGTCAAGAAAACGCGCTTACACCTTTGACACCCCATTCACGAGAAGCAACGCCTCCACCAGCTCCTCCTCCAACTTGGGGGGCCATGCCAATAGAAGAGCCTCGCGTAAGCCATGTGCGTATTCTTCCGACGAGTCTTCCATATGTTCATGACCAAATCATGGAGCAACGGGACGATATTCGAGAACGCGCTAGAAGACAGAGGGCGGATGCTGAACAGAAGGCTGGTGTTTCTGAAGATCGGACCTTGGAACAGCAGGCCGCAACGTTCAGGGCTCTCAAGCCTCATGCTCGTAGCGTGGTTGATTTGGATAAGCTTCGCTTAGAACCGCCGGAGAAGTTCCATGCGGCGCCTATGCCATCGAAGAGGTCCAGGAAGTGGCAGTTTGGTATTCGATCACGAAACCAACCCTATGAAGCTATGCTCTGTTTATATAAAGCCATCGAAGCTATTGGTGGTGTCTGGGAGATTATACCAGCAGAACCAGGTCCGTATACTCAGATGCCTTTGATGATACAAACTAACAGCAAACAGAGGGCGACGCACCGTTGGAAGAACTTGATCCCAACCAACCCATGCCACTGCAACGTAAATACCCCGACTTACCGTCAGATTACTACATCCCCAAAGATCCCTGGTTCATCCGCGCACGGTTATTAAAAGAGGGCGTGACAGCACCCGGAGTATCACTCAGCGCCCACAGCAGCCGCAGTGACCTCGGCGATCTCCGCCGCAAAGTCAACCTAATGAACGCCTCCATCAGCGCCGAAGACAAAGCCGCCATCGCCGCCGCAGTCCAAGCCAGCGCCGACAGCAGTAGTGGCGCGGGTAGCAGCAGCACCACCAGCGCACCCTCCTCCCTCGAACAAGTCCAATCAATGCGAATCTCGTACGGAGTATGGTGCTTCATCGATATCCAACTCTATCAACTCGAAGCTACGAACTACATGGTCGATTTCAAATGCGATGGATACCAGAACGTGATTCGTGCAGATATAGATGGCGAATGGCGGCCCGTTAGCAAACGTATTCGAAATAAGGAGAAGGAAGTCACGAGTCCGTATCCTTATTTGGATGTTGCGTCGGATTTGGTTGCTCAGTTGGCGATTGCCAGTTAGGCAAGTATTTATATTCAACATTTTCTGTTGTCCTTTTTGGTATACTGCTCGCACAAATGGGAGGATTTTGTCGATATGTATGTGGTTTTCTTAGCGAGGCGTTTTTCTTTTTCTTTTTTTCTTTTTTTTTTTTCGTTTCACGGGTATGGACAGCGATGGTGTTTTCTTTTCTTCATGTTTATTTATTTGTTGTCTAGCTGATATTGTCGATAATCTGCATTGGGGATTATTGTAGGGTACGTACAAAGTTTTATCTGTTGATTTTTTCGTTATATTTTGTCACTCATATGTGTTGAGTGGGTGGTATATTTTATGTGTCGTGGTCACCGGATAGTAGTTACGTAGTTGATTAGTTGTAGGCATAGGGTATAGCCATGAGTGACGAATTTCATTTTCTATTTATATCTCCATACTTTTTGACATCTGGAGGTCAACTAGTATTTAGATGAATTGAAGTAGGGTGCCTAGGCATGTAGACACATAGGGTTCCCGGAATCCCGTGCCTTTGCATCAACCACCACAACCTTGGACACCAGACATATGGAGACAAAACTAACGTAGGTTAGATGTTACACAGAACGGGCGACTTTACTAAATCGGCCATGTTTCTCGAAGGAAGTCAGATCCGGCTAGTTCCAGACCTATTCAGGATCGGTGTTTTACTACATATGTAGGACTGAGAAACGTGACATTGATTGTCATGATCAACAGGATTGTTGATGATGTACTACTACCTACATACGATAGCCTCGGTTGAGCTGGGATTGACACTGAAAACAGGATAAGAGACAAGTATCCCAGCCACCAATTACTTTCCTGTTTGAATAACCAACTGCTCACGACGTAGCCGAGACGAGGGAATATCCGATGGGGCTAGCCTAAGTTGCAAGACTAAGAAGTTGAGGTAGACGTTGATCTGACGTCACCTCCATCCTCCCCTCACCCAGCCCTAATCATGCCACTTTACAAGAAACTAATCAATAGAAAACAAAACCAGGATTTTCACTTTCTGGCTTCCGGAAGATTGATCCATTTTGTCTTCTGTTGGCTAATTGGTCAATTTAAGCTGACAATGGAGTTGCGTAAGGGGAAGTAATCCCAGGATCATGATGAGTTTAGTATAAATTCTCCGTGTTTCTATCCCACATGTGCTTGCGGACACGGGTTGGTCGGAAGTTTGTAGGTGGATGTATATACTACTTGCCTGCCCCTCTCATCCTATTCATTCTGCTTCTTTCGTGTTTGGTGTGGTTGGGGATTTCTTCACTTTGATCGAGCACTTGAGGTCATACAATTGCACTACATAGATCTTATATTCTATCTACGGATCAGTCAGGCATTGAACAAGACTGCAAGTGCTGAACATATAGCATTTCTCCCATTGATTGATATCATCTTATATAATCGTCTACAACCATGGTACGTCCTCATCCCCTGCCCCGAAACACCATCTATCGGTAGTATCCGTACCAGAACCATACATCCCGACTCTCTAGTACTAACACTTACAAACCAATATCAAGGCACCCACCACACTCGTCGCCAGACAATCAACAACTTCCAGCTCCGACACATGCCCCAGCAGCCTCTCCGGCGGCGCAATCGCAGGCATCGTCATCGGCACCATCGCCGGCACACTGCTCATCATCTGGCTTATCAAATCCTGCTACTTGCCCGGAGCACCGGGCAACCCCGAACCAGAAGGTGCTGCGCCTGTGGTGTACTCCTCAACACGACCAAGACGTCAACGACGAACGAGGAATTATAGAGATGCGCCGGATTATGTGGAGTATATTGAGAAGTCGCCTGTGCGCGTGAGTCGGAGTCGGACGAGGAGGGGGAGTGTGGCGAGCCAAGTGAGTAGACCGGAGAGGGTTTATATTTCTTGATCTCCTAGGGACCTACGATGGCATTGGGTGTGGGTTGATACCTACGTATGAGGTGAAGCAGAAAGGGAGAGCATGATGATGCATGAATAAGAGACTGCAATGATGTACGATGTTTTTCCTTTATTTTGTTTATGGCTGATGAAGATGATGACTTTTGATTGTGTATTCTCTAACTGTCATGTTAATATATTTACTATGGCTGAATCGATACTGTAGAAAGAGAACATGACGCAATGAGATTATGATACCTAGGGTAGGGTAGGGTAAATAGACTAGGGTACAGCCGGCACGTGCGATTGGCCAGGTCGGGTCGGAGTCTCGGAAATCGCTCCTTTCCCAGTTTAGGACTCGAGGCCATCCCAATTTAGCAGTACGTATCACTGTATCAGCTATGTAGTACGTGTGTAACAGGGATATCCCAGACACTAGTCAGTCATCTTATCTCTAACCTATCTTCTTTCATACGGACACTCCGTCTCAACTTCATTTCTACTCTTTACAGGCAACAGCGCCACCGTCTGAGAATAACCGTGGAATCAGACGGGTCACACCTCGCACACAATGGCCTGGCCATACAGTCGGATACACTGATACAGGAAAAAATTACGGCGGGAAGATAAAATAGATTAAATAGGGGCGCTTGGCTGGAGATGAGCCCAATCAGATGAGACAGCAGGGGAAATAGAATGGCCCGCTATGAGCCTCATTGGGCCAATGTGCGGCTGCCGTTGACCAGTAGATAGTAGGGACAGGGGCACTATTGTGCACGATCTTCTCGGCAGTCGGGAGTAATTTCAGTATGCAGGTATGCTGTAGACACCGAGTAAGGACGGTCAATATTCATTTTACTCTTACGTCCAGAGATTAAATCGCAGCAGTACATAACCACACGTGGATGACGATGTGACAGAACAACATCAGGTTGCAGTTGCAGAACTACGGCAAACTAATCGTAAAATACTTAGTACGTACGAAATACATCAAAAAGACCGCGGCGCAGACATGGCTCAGGTACCGGCCAATCACATGCTCCAGCCTCCTTTTAGCGCGACAGCCCCCTTCCTTTCCTTGCTCACCTTGACAACTTCTCCCTCTCAACCTCGCCCACAGACTCCCTCTTTTTGCCCAGAGAGTCTCACTAACGTCTCTTAGCCTGATGGACTGGGGGCTTTTTCGCCGAGCTTTTTCTCTTGTTCTCTTTCCTCTGGTCCACTGTTACTAACGATACCAGTCCTGTTCGGGAGATAGCGTTATCTGAGGAGAACACCCCATTCCTGCCGCCTCCTCGTTCAGTCATGCAGTAATTAATCTCTTTCCACTCTCTCTCACGACACTACGGAGTCCCGTTTGACACTCTCTTTTCGTGACTTTCCCCGGTCCTTTTCGATGTCGCTCTTTTTGATCGAGTAACTGTCATTCTTTATACCTCTCTCAGCAAATACACTCATTTATATTACTCTGGGGCTCATTCCTTTGCACCCGTATATACGACTCAGATCATACCACTTCAGTAGGCAGCGTGTGGAGCATCTCCCACAACGCCTTTCTTTGCCTTCGATTCGATTATATACAGTCATGATGCGATCTTCGGTATTGGCAGCCCTCGTGGCTGCTCTCGCCTCGACCGTCTCGGCACAGACAAGCACGACCTGCCAACCCCTAAACGAGACATGCCCGGCAGATTTGGCCTTCGGTACAACACATACCTGGAATATCAGCGCCAGTTCGCAACTAGACGACACATGGAACATCACCAACGGTGTGCTGAACTACACTGACGACGCCGTCGGATTCACAATCAACAAGAAACTCGACTCGCCGACCATCAGATCGACATTCTACCTCTTTTTCGGCCGCTTGGAATACCACGTTCGGGCTGCTCCCGGCCATGGTGTTATTAGCAGTGTGGTGCTTCAGTCGGACGATCTTGACGAAATCGATTGGGAGTGGGTGGGCTCAGAACCTAACCAGGTTCAGACAAATTTCTTCGGAAAAGGACAGACCATTGCTGGTACGGCCGAATACTTCAATATCAGCAGCAACACTCACGACCAATACCACAATTATACGACATGGTGGGACAAGGACAAACTCGAGTGGTGGGTCGATGGTCAATTGTTGCGCACTGTTACACCCGCAAACGCCTCAAACAGCACCTACGACTGGTACCCTCAGACTCCGATGAACATCCGCATTGGATCCTGGCCCGGTGGTGATCCTTCCGAGCCTCAGGGTACGAGAGAATGGGCTGGTGGTGAGATTGATTACGATGCTGGTCCGTATACCATGTTTGTGTCGATGGTTATGGCACAGGATTTTACTACGGGCAAGGAGTACAATTACACAGACCACTCGGGAACATGGGAGAGCATCAACGTTGTTGCGTAAGTCCACCGGCAAGGAAGACATTGGAAACGAGCTAACGAATACAGTGGCAACTCAACCGTCGCACAAGAACTCAATGCCGTACACCTAACTCTCGCCCAGAGATGGAACAACCTGTCTTCCGGCGCTAGAATCGCTATTATCGCCAGCGCCAGCGCAGTCGTCGGCATCGCTGCTCTCGCCTTTTTGTTCTGCTGCATCCGCCAGCGACGACTCGGCAAGCGTGAATGGAATGCCCAAAACAACCAGTGGACGCAAGAGCGTACAGATATGATGAATATGCAGGCCGAATGGAGACAAAAAGGATATGTTGAGATGAAGTAGACATGCCTATATACCCGTCTACGTATATAGGCTATGTCCCGATGATGCTTTTGCCTGTGCCGTGCTTTTCCTCCGGATCTTCAGAAGACGAGGGAGAAAAGCAATTTACGATCTTTTACAACATGCCTTTGCTTGCGTTTTCGCTTCTCTGTCTATATTTTATTCTTTTCGTTTTGACACATCGTCATCGTCTCGACCATCCGATACCACTACTGTCTCTGACTCTTCTTATCTCTCGCTCTCACAACCACTCACGTCCGTCCTTCAGCCTTTCAACCTCTCCGATGGCCCAAACCCATCTCGCTCCTGTTTCTTGTTTCTCGTCGTCTCTCGCAAATCACCTTTCCGTACAGGGCTGCTCTGATATATTTTCCAAATCTGGTGTTCGTTGTTTATCTGCCGGTGTTCTTTTTGGCTGCAATCTCTTGACTATTTATTTGTATCTATTCTGATTGGATTGTCGTGCCATTGTTGTTTCTTTGTCTATAGTAGATGTTTGGAGGGGGTGCTAACTATGGGTAAGGAAAAAGGAATCAGAATTGATTGATATGTTCATTACTCGCGTATACCGTAGTTTGTATCTGTGTAGGTATTGTCAAGAATAGTCAGCCTACATTATAGGTCAACTTGTTCATCGAGATATAGGTAAGATTTGTGTCGCGACGGGCGTTCGGCGCCGCCGCTTTAACGGCCAGCATGTGACCACTCACTCTGGGATCCCAGAGCACTTACAACCGAATCACTGCAACATCCATAAGCCAAAAAATACAGTGACACATCTGTTCTTGTGATCTTTCTTTTCTCCAGCTGTACGATACCAGGGTTTGATTTGACAGACTTTCTCGGTGATTTCGTGTGTTCAGCTATGGCCCCATTGCAGCGAAGCTGAATGACAATTGGTAATCTAGACTTTTCCTCCACCAAGATTCTGGAGGAAAATTAGATCCGGACCAAAGTGGCTACATGGAAGTGTGATTCTCCGTACACCTGAAGATGGAAAAGGTTCAACAGCGGCAATCTTCCTTGATAATGCGTCCACTGTGTGAAGTATTGGATTGACATAGACTGGAGTTAGCTGCTTATGGATTCATCGTTGAGTCGACAGGTATCATTGTCCAGCTTCCGTAGACAAAGTCTGTCCTCATGTCTGCTTGGTGCTCTGATATTTAAGCGGACTCGAATTCCTCAATATCCCCCTTCTAATAAATTACAAAAAATTATTATTCCACATCAATCTCATTTGAGAAGAACAATAATTTGATCTTGGTCTTCATAGTATCCGAAGCAATGGTCACCCTCAGGAGACTCGCGCTCCTGGCAACTGGGCTCAGCATCGTGCCTCTTTGCCTCGGATCGTTTTCTGTTACTACCTGGGACTTTGAAAACTGTCATGATGAAGAAGAGAGAGGCCCTCGTTACAGCATTGTACCAATGCCTGAAGCAGCATGTATCTGGTTCCCCATTTCTCAAGCCTCCTTCAGCTTTTCCGATGGCATCAACAGTTTTCCTGAATTCTACGCTGTCGGTCCTGCATCCGGATCACGGGGTACCCCAGTTCGTGTTCCCAACCTACTGGGCTGCGGATATCACAGTCTCGCATGATTCAGTACCACTCCCAATGAGGTGTTTCAGGACAACGGAGTGTACAATCGGCACGCTAATGAGGCCGGTGTAACCTTCTCCGGCTGCCTCAACTATGCACACGACACTCATCACTGTGATGGTTGGATCGCCTTCATGAACTGCGCTAGAGACTCCTTCAACGAGGATGCGTGCGAGGATGGGGACAAGACACCCACCGGCTGGGGACCGGAAGGTAATGGCTCTGTCGCACCATGGGCACACGATGAATTACGAAAAAGAGGCATCAGAAATACGGTACATGACACAGCAGACCCTGCATATGGAGAATCTATTTTCAATGTCTTTTCGAAAGCAAAGGATCTGCAGGGAAATTGTTTGCGCAGCGACTACTCTGACATGCTCATGACCAAGAACCATTCAAAAATGGTCCAGCAATACTGTAATACTACCAATCACATTACGATTCTTGATCAGGGAACCACAATCAGTCGTTTTCATGGCATCAAATGCGGTGGCACTCGCAATTTCTAGTCGACTAAAACCGATATCCGGGCGTTTGCGAGGCATGGTGTACGCTCATTCTCCTGCATAGCCGGTTTACATTTGATTTTAGAAGTGTCACTTCAATTTTAAGTTTTTTTTCCATCCTGGGGGAAGGAAGAGATGTAAACGTACTACACAATACTATTGATAACGAATGTTGGGGGTTAGTGTTGGATTTGCACCAGGAAATGGATCCTGGTGTATATAACTAGTAGATGGATGGGTGGATGATGAACCCTGACCTCTCGCTACACTAGCGATATACTCGATTGCTCGCATGAATCCCGTGGCAAATAGTCAGTTGACGGATCAGTCAACTGAGTAGAGAGCACCACGCATGGTCCGGACGTAGGAATTATCGTCGGGTTTACAAAGTAAATGAAAACGAATTTAGAAACTCATTGTTTGGTGATTGCTGCTCATTTGAGGAGTTTACACGTAACACTTAGCCGCAGCACTGCACCAATCTCAGATATCGCATAATTATACCATAACCATCACTGTGGAATTTGAAAAAGATGTCTGAAACAAACGTCATCCTTATCACTGGCGTAAACCGAGGCACTGGTTACGGAGGCTCTCCAAATCTCACAAAGGAGCATGCTGAATATCTTGTTAACATAGGCAGATCAAACGCAGCTTGAGGACAAGAAGAGGCCTCCACCGTTAATGCTGAAGGGCTATCCTCATTTATTACTAGAGATTGTTATTAGTTTTGATGAATTGATCCTGACCATCAAAGCCTTCATTGAGGAAACATAATGACGCCTGTATGATCAATAATGCCAGGATTGCCCTTGACGTGAAAGATCACGGAAAGCACCCGCTTTGCGAGATAATGAAGTGGACATATGAAGTGAATGTCTTAGGTGCAGCGGCGGTGATAGACGCGTTCGTACTATTGCTTGCGAAGACTAAGGACTGTTAATTGAGTTTACGTCTTTGACGGTTGGATCCCTCGAGCACTATAGTTTTCTTGAGCGGGAAAACATTACATTATGCGGCTAACCCTAAGTCTCCACTTCTTCTTCCCGCTGGTCAATGGACGGGGCCATCCTGGACTGAAAGCAATAGGCCGCATAGATACATGGCACAACCTTTTTTTTTTTTTTTCTTTTTGAATTGTTGATGGTTTTTAGGGAATCAAGTCCTAGTCGACCAAATACTTGGTTTACCTGGGGGAATCTACCATTCAATACTGCAAAATACTTCACATTCCTATGAGTCGAATCTACCAGAATCACCAAATATCCCTTGTAGCTTAACCTCAAGCAGGCCGTTGGAGACAATCTCATCCTTTCTCTCAATCAGTTCATCCACAGACCAGTTAACGGACATGTACCTCCCGTTCATGAACCCTGCTTGCTTAGAAGCCAGCCAAACAGTAACACCACCAACCAAATCAAAGGTGTCCCTTGAAAAGCGTTGGAAAAACGGCGGAGTCATGCGGGTCATCACAATTCCAGGGTGCAAGCTGAAAGTCTGGACGCTGGGGTTCTCTGCGCGTACAAAATCTTGAAGTCTGATTTGGCAGAGCTTTGAAAGTGAGTAGCTCGATAGAGAAGGGAATGAATTTAAGGCAGCTGCGCTCGTCACATTTATAATAGTCACATTACTGTCCTTCCCATTCAGCCGTAAGAAATTCTGAGTAATCAAGAATGTTCCTTTGACATTGACTTCCTATTCCGATTGTTAGCATCGCCCAAGCAGATAATAACGTTCAGATGATCGTCTCACAAAGTTGTGCCACCATTTACCAGCGTCAATTTCAACAATTGGAAGTGAGGTTCCCCCAGCCCCAGCATTGTTGACCAGAATATCAATTCTTGGATATTTAGATTTCAGGTCGTTGAAAGTATCCCTGACTTCAGCTTCGCTACTAATATCGACTGCCCTAATGTCAATCAGGATTGCCGGTGCCACCAGTTGTATTTCGGTAGCCGCTGCCTGCAGATCCTGCCTGTTTCGCCCAGCAAGAATAAGGACACTCGCGCCCGCCTTTGCAAAAGACAAGGCAATTCCCTATGTGGTCAAGCAGTCAGCAGCAGCACAATCTTGGTAGTTAAGTGCATGACTCCCTACGTAACGCCCGATACCTGAGCTAGCACCCGTAACCAGGACAATCTTCCCCTTTTGACTGAGTTCTTCTGACGACGGAGTGATGGAGGGGTAAAGGTCGTTATATAGGATTCGAGTGAATTGGTCCGCCTTCGCAAAGTGATCAATTGGGAGATGAGAAAGGTCCATGGTTGTGACTGCGCGTCTTATTCCTGTCTTCAGCAAACCCTGTAACTAGTTGTACCATCGTCTTCATATAGAAGTTGCGCTAGCTAATGGCCCCCAAAGAAGCGCCTTGAATATTGGAAGGGCAAAACATTGACTCCGATATGTCCGAGTCCCAATCGCCAGCTGAATGTCAATGATTATGAATTCGGATTCAAAAACCTTCGATTATCCACGAAAAGCGTGGTGTCAGCCCTAGCTAATTCCACTACAAGTGGGTCCCCGCACCCGTACCCGCACCCGCACGTCTGATAAATACGTAGTAAGCGTAGCGTCGTGCGCAATCTCCGGGAAATCATTTCTCTAGAAACATTTGACTTCCACGCAAGAAAATGTCTGCATCGGAAGTGGAAGCTTCGGCACACACTATTTCTACTCCCAGTGGTTCCCCAGTTCAAGATCGGGATTCCGTCTACTATTGGCGCTCGGTAGTGCAGCGTCTACCGAGGGTCTGCAAGATTTGTCGCGTGGGGAAGCGCAAATGCGACAAGCATCATCCGGCATGTGGACGTTGCGAGAGGTTATACTTCCTTAAATTTGTCTAGGTTAAGATCGCTAACCTTCCTGGTTGTCTGCAGACTAGGGCTAAATTGCTCATACGATGATCCCGTCATTATCGAGAGTGCCAATACCCAAGAACCTGCAACTCCTGGGGATCCTGGAAGCACATCGCAGGTGCCTTTGACCCTTCCCGTAGAGCTCGATCTGCCAGAAACGTACCCCATTCAAAAACGATGGTACATGCCGTTTCTCCTCCAGCAATGTGGGTACTACGAGGACCTCAACATAGGACCTTGGATTAACGATCAATAAACAGTCCTGCAAGAGTTCGGCTTGTCAAAAATTTCCGTCGATCCGAACAGTATCGCGTACCAAATGCGAACGGTCTACGTACGACAGAGCTTAACGGACCCATGCATGTTCCACGCCACTTTGTACGCAGCCTCCGCACATCTGGACGCTGCCCGGAACGACTGCGACAATCCAATTACCCTTTATCATCAAACCCAGACTTTGCACCTCGTTAGGCAGCGGATCACCCAGTCACAGCATTCTGTTAGCGGAGGGCTGGATGGCGCGATTGCTGGCGTTATTCCATTAGCTTTCTTTTCCGTAAGTTTTGCCCTGTTGGTGCACAGGCGCGGTTTCTGATACTGAAACCTGGATTCAGTACCTTTTGGGCGATATAACCGAGTCCCAAAACCACCTTGACGGCCTGGTGCAGATGATGGCTACAAGAGGGGGTCGTAGGAACCTAGGATTGAGTGGCCTACTAGATGGTCTTATAACCTTGTAAGTCTCAGCATCTCCAGATTTCTGCGCATGTGAACTAATGGTCGATTCTTTCGATTCTCCAGAAGTGCCTTGGTCTTCACCATCGTCTTCAACCATTCATATCTGGAGCTTTCCTCACTTGCTTGGACAGACTGGCCTCTTCGGCCACCAATAGAGTATATCTCCAAACTCATAACAGAAGTCCATAAAGCATACGGCGAAGGCCGGCTCTCCAAGTCCGTACACGATGCTATCCACGATATATATGATACGATGTGGTCTTCCGGCACAGCGTCGCATAGTCAACACCATAGAGCATTCATCGCCTCAATCTACGAGCGATGGCGTTCCGAACGTAATCGCTATGTGAACGAACTAGACTCAGCTGAGACTTTAGCGGTTTCAATACGCTCAAAAGAACGCCAAACACCCGTCGTCCGCGCAGTCTATCTGACTGGAATCTTATTCTTCACCATCCTTGACGAAATTAATCAGAGTCAAATTACAACATTGGTCCAATGCAAATTACTCGAAGAGCTGACAGTGGTCTTGCGAGAGACAAGAGATTCTGTATGGCTGGACGCAAACCCATTCCTATTCTCTTGGCTTTGTTTGACCGGGGCGGCTGCGTCCGAAAGTATACACCAACGCGCTTGGCTCTACTATCGCCAGGGCCACATTTTCATGGCACTAGTCAATGGTCCGTCGTGTATTCAAAGTGTTCTATCATACTACACATGGCTGAGAAATCACGTGACACACCTACAATGTTAGAACTAATGCTTGGCAAATCCTAATATGGATTAGCTCCATAAAGATCAAACTATAGCTTCATACAACAAATCTCGAGTAATTTCTACAGAAATCAACGCCTAGGTGAGCATTACAAATCAACCTATATTTGCGCATATCGAGAAGATTTGATTTACATCATCTGTCGCTCCTTTTGATATCAGATATATGAGGAATTGTATCTAAAGAGTATCAGGATCCTCGAGCAGCAATGCTTCGAGATCGTGGACAATACACTGACAATATTCCAACCCCATACATTCTTCATTCTTGGTTAGTTGTAGCGCTAGAACATAAACGCCTTAGTACGATTCCGATCCAATTTACAAATGTCGGAAATCTAGTCATTAGGCCAAAGAGACGTCAACTGCATATAATGATTTTTGGCCTGCCACGCTGGAGTGGTTGTATTGTTCCCGCACGCTCTTTCTTGGCTATACTATTGGGAAATGAGCATAAATAGTGCAGTTCATTGCATTAGGATTGTTGCATACAACCCAAAAGGTTCAGTCGCTATACAAAAGTTTGGTTATATCTAGCGTATATGCCATCCGTACAATGTCTCAAAGGTGGTATACTATCTCTCATCTTGGAGAGTACCTCTACCTCTGCTTCGGAGAGGTATTTAAGGCCGCTGATTTTACCGTGTATCTAGTCTTACTGTATGGTCTTGAATAAATTGTTCATTTTTGAGTATACCATTGCTCATATATCTACTTAAACTAAGGCCGTCCTTGAATATCTCTTAGGCATCCTGCTCTTTCGTTATCGGAATGCTATTGAACCGCCGTTCAGTGATGATTGCTCTAATCTAGACGCTAGCCAATTATTGGTTACTGACACATCCATGATGCCTACTATGTAAATCAAGGATTACTCACGAACCTACCGATAGCAAGGAACGTGACTTTTATGAATGCACTCAGAGATGTCCCACGTTTAGCCGCGCACAAGGTTCACACACGTGGGCTACGGAAAACTGCTCTAAATATTAAGCGAATATTTAAGTTTTGAAGCACTTTTCTACTGCGTAATTTCTAGATTGAGGAACTTCTTTTCATTGAGTGGTTTTCCGGCAAGCTGTTCCTTTAGGGAGAGTGGACGTACCTCGCCTCTAATCTAGACCCCAGCTACGTATTGAAACAATCCCGACTGAGCTAGCAGTAACGTGACAAAGGTATTATGATAACGGCTAGCAAGAATTTTGAAGTTCAGGGCTTCAGAACCACATGACTTCCCCATCCACTCAGCTTTGAAGCCGCCTCCAGTGCCCCGTCAGCTTGCTCAAGTCCAAATACCTCAGTTTGAGTCACACCGGCCTTCTTGCCAAGAGGAAGCAGCCCAGACCCTGCCATTTGAATCAACCGTTGCACATGCTGGCGGTCGTACATGAACCGGCCTTGGATCCGAATACTCTTGAACATGATTTCTAGGTAAGGGAAATCCTGACGCACCAGCCATTACAGATGAATCTGGGGTATACTAATCCATAATGTTTTGCTTGGTTTATACTACGTTATACTACATTATATCTGTTCGGACACTCAACAGTCTTTGGAAGCTAATCAGTGAAAATATTGAATATCTTGGAAACTCAGTATCAGATGTCTATGAGAGCACATTTGTACACGGCCGTAGTATTGACCTGTGTCCCTCCCCGTTCCAGTTAAACATCATGACTAATTGACCTATGGCAATGAGTTAAGGTTCGTGTAAGACTTACAGACACTCGAGTCCATGCCGAAGCAATGTTAAGTGAAGGCTGACATAAGAATCACGCACGCAGCTGGGACTTTAAGCATAATTTAAGAAAGTCTCTTATCAATTTGCACAAGCAATTAGAAAATTAAGATATTGTTTCTCTGTTGAGTCGGAAATGTGCCAAAGATAGAATAACCAATGTTTTCAAGTCAATCTAGATGCCCTTAAATGGTCAAATCACGAACATCAGTAGCTCCTACCGAGGAGCAAACGTCGCTAAACCTTCTGCAAGACGCCGAATTTGATCCGCGTAGTATGTCTATGGCCAAGCCCTTAGTATGAATGCTTGAAGCGTAGGACTCTTCGAACTCACTGTCTCCGCACCCGCGCCAACCAGATTGCGCGGCAAGATCGTCGCATAAAACGGCAACGGCACCATTTTCAGTGGAAGCGCTGCGTTTTCACTTGCAATTTTCTCGTCCAGAAGTAACAACGGGAATTTTGGATCAACAGTAGCTGGCCGACCAATTCCCACCAGATCACACGCGTTGTCTCGGATCGCCGCCTCCATACCGGCGCGAGTTCGGAACCCGCCCGTCAACATCAATACCAGGCTCGGGTGTTGTGCCCGCACAGTCCTCGCGAACTCAAAGAAGAAAGCCTCCCGAGCCGCGGCGCTCTCAGATTTGGGCACATTGATTGTAACCGGATAGCCTACCATGCGGGGGTCTTCATAGGAGCCTCCGCTTATTTCCATAAAGTCTAGGCCGGCGTCAACGAGGAGTTTGATTTGAATCATGATTTCCCCAAAATCGGCGGTGCTGTGATCAGCAGAGTTGAGCTTGATACCGATGCAGAAGGTTTTGGGCACCACCTTACGGATCCTCGTGAGGATGTCGAGCACCAAACGCGCGCGCCTCTCGGGACTACCACCGTACTCGTCCGTGCGGCGATTTGTCTGGATGGGAGTGTTAGCAAGTACGGTCATTAGTTTACTAGAAGAGTACACAGTATCTATAATAAATGGTAAAAGTGAGAATTTGCCTACCATCGACCCCATAAACTGATCTGCAATGAGTTTTTCTTAGTTAATTCCCCCATGGCAAGATAGAGCACTATTCAATCACCCACCAATTAGATATCCATGTGCACCGTGTAATTCCACTCCTGAAAATCCTGCATCAGACATCACTTGCGCCGTGTTGACAAAGCGCCCTATGGCATCTTCGATGTCGGCTCGGGTCATTTCTCGTGGCTTAGACCAGATCACCTGGGAAGTGATTCGATCTCGTAGACGATTGCCAACATTCATGGGTACTGCACTCGGCGCGATGGTCGATGCAAAAACGCCGCGCCGTCCTGCCCTACGCATCGACTGTCGGCCAGGGTGGCATATCTGCGCAATGGCCGGCGTGCCGTACCTCTGACAGACGGCCGCGTATTTCTTCCATTCTGCGAGCAATCTTTCATCTTTAGTATGCTCGTCTTGCAGGGCAAGGTCAAAACGGTCACCAAGGTGGTTAACATCCACTTGAATATTGCCTGTTACAATAGGTTGGCTGCTGTAATCCCAAGTATCGATTCAATGCAAGGATAGTGGCTTGAGTAGAATACCAGTTAAGATACAGCCCCAGCCGCCTTTGGACCACTGTTCGTAAGCATTATTTATGCTCTTGGTTGGTCTATTTCTTTTAGCCAATCTCTCTGCCATCGCTGCCTATCGAAGTATCAGTACCGCGTGAACGAAAAAAAAAAATCAGTTCGAGCTTTGAAAGACCTTAGAAAGCCGGTTGGGCAGGATCAGGCCACATGGTAACTTGACAGGATCTGCCAATGGGGAGGCCATCGTTTGGTTCAATTTTTTCCTCGCTGTCAGGAAATTTCGTGGGCCACAAGAACAAATAAGTAGTCCCAGGAAGCTAGTCGCGAACTCTACTCAAGTTCCTTCAAGACTAAATCCGGTAAGGGCAGATACCTTGATATTTACCCGCAGTCGTGCAATTCGACGAATCGTAATATGCTTTGGATTATGTAGCTGCAGAGAAGTGAGTGGAACCATATCTCTCATCTCATTCATGAAAAGATACTGCTAGTGTTTCACCAGCGGCGACAAAGAACTGAAATTTGTAAAATTCTTATCCATACCTATATGACTAATGAGATACAAGTCAAAAAATAACTCGGCCAATCGCTGAAAGAAAGTCGCTCCTAAACGGCCTATGGTAGTGCGAATCCGACCTTGGCCAGCAGCGGCTCACCAGCTACAAACTACTAATCGACAATCACTAGATTCACAGGGATCAGCATGGAATCATTCTTGTTTCTGTCCGCTCTTCTCTCGCGTGAGAAACCTCGGTATTCTGGACTTCTTTCCCGGTTTGCGTGTAAACTGCTTTTCCTAGCGGTGGAAGACTCTACGTCCTTCAACTTATCCTGCCGCATTCCGGTTGTTTGCCAACCGAGGATCGCTCTTTTTAATTGGGCTGATGATGGTATGAAGTCAGTGGCGTGACTGTAGCCAGCTCATGCTTTTAGTACTTTAAGTGATTTCTAACCTTTTACTATTCATTTATTCTTTTTTTTTTTTTTTTTTTTTGAAGCCCTTGGGATTACGCCGGGCTAAGCAATATACGTTTGTTCACATTCCAAGACCAAAGATTGTACAGAAACCATAATGCATACCACGAAAAAGTGTTAGCACTCCACATATCCATATTTTCACCGCCCTTTTAATATAATAAAAGACCAAACAACGGAAACTCCAGAAAGCCCTAACACATCGTAGATCAGCGATGTGCGCGTTTCTGTTGGTAGAATCACTGGTGGTGCGGAATTTCAGAGAAGAGGGTGCCAGCACCTTTTTCCCATTCCCAGTGAAAATAGGGATAGTGTGCCTGCGAGAACACTCAGTCTTGTGCCGTGCACCAAAATGGCCGGTGAGAAAAACAGACATGTCGACTCTCATTGACCACGATGTACTATGTAGAAATGGACCAGATATAGGCCCACCTGATGCGCCGCTAGTGGACCTTCGTACCCGCACCCGCATTCCCGCAAATTTCAATGCACAGAGCCTCATTGCTTGGCTAGTCTCTAAGGCACTTCAGATCATAGTTACCATAGTATATGCTCTATAAATAGTCCACCCATCTGCTTCTGGCTCGGATGGTTTTCCGCCATGCCCGCGATAGTGTTTTTAAATCCTTGGCAGCCGACCTGTGCACAACGCGTCACGCATCGAGTCATCTCGTATTATTTGGACAGTTAATGGTAGGGGCATTGAATTTAGCTGCGGGTGCGGGCATGCGGATGTGCGGCTGACAGCTCAGTCGCCCATCGGTATGCGGCCACACGTAGAAACAACTTCGGCAGTCTCAGGGGTCACGCTGAGAAAATGGAAACAGTGGCCAGGTATGGTCAGAGAGAGCTAGCCATGATTCTTATCTCCTGGCGAAACCTTGGATAGATATACCGTCTTACTCTCCAAATTTGTTTTAGCCAGCATGGCGGCTCAGTGGAAATGAATCAATCCTGCTTCAGCTCATTACTTTAAGTAAATTCAGGTCATATGTGAAGCCAAGTGGACGATCATAAGAACGACCAAGAAAGGGAAAGGACAGAAGTGTAAGGTTATATATCAAGACAACAATACTTGAGCTAAGAGCCTAGTAAATGATTTGTGTTACTTGGCGCACCTTCACCCGCGGATATCGATACAGTGTTTCTCAACAGGTGCGGAGGTGGCCTGGAGCGGTGGTGGAGGAAGCGGGACCACTAATTCTTCCTCCTACATAGTATTCACCATACAATGCTGCTTAATTTACGTCATCACCACAGTATTTTACCAAAACTTTATCAGACTATCTGAGAAACTACAAAATCCACGCATAAACTGTTCTCTGGAAAATGCGACTTCAGAGTGATCCTGGCGTATCCGCGTAAAGTGCGGGTGCGGCCGCATGTGCAGACGATTGCCGCGCATACACGCGAAACAATCAATTGGTATTACTATAATAAATCTATCATTTGTATAGTACCCTGGTGGAAGGAACATCAGTGGCGTTTGACTACCAAATATTCAGTGTATTTTCGTTGCGGAATATGAGCATAAAACTGATCAATGTAGGTATGTATCGAATTAATCTTTTCCGGTGCCGTTGTATTTACCTTCCAAATACTGCACCCACTGTGACGCTTTCGCTGAATCCATTCCCCCGCGAATACTCTTATACAATGTTCACGTTAGATTCGCATCTGTGCATTTGTGGATACATACAGCTGCATGATTGGTGTAAATACGGTACGAAACGCACACTCTCATGAGTCCACAATCCTGGACTGGCACCAGTTCCAGCAAGGAAGGAAGTTGCCTATTTGCTGTTGATCATTCTCTTGGTCGTGAAGCTTTCAAGCTAGATATCCGCGTTCTTTTCGGTTAGCCATGTGCTAGTGGCATTGCCCGTACGCGACCGTGGCTGCACTTCTCAAGAAAGAGAGAGAGGAAAAAGTATAAGAAGCCAGAGTAGCCCAAGTCTGTCACACGACATTACAGTACTTTGGAAATCTTTGTTCATGGCTTCTGGAACAACCATCCTCTTTATCCCCGGTGCTTGGCACAACCCTCAATGTTTCAGCAAAGTCACCAAAAGGCTAGAAGCCGACGGCTTCAACACCGTTCTGGTCCACCTGCCCTCCGTTGGCCCTACAGGATCTCACGCAGATTTTTCGAGAGATGTATGGGAGGTTAGAAAGCAAATTGAGATTGCTGCCAGCGCTGGACAACGAGTAGTCGTCGTGATGCATTCGTACGGCGGGCTTCCAGGCTGTGAGGCAATTCGCGGCCTAGACTGGGATTCGCGCAAGCTTCAGAATCAGCCAGGGGGTGTAGTTCATCTTTTCTTCTGCTGCTCATTTATTGTCCCCGCGGGAAAATCTTTGATCAGTTCTTTTGGTGGTGACGACCTTCCCTGGTTCCAAGTCTCCGATGATCGTTCTATCGTAACCCCTGCAACTCCGAGAGAAACGTTTTATAACGACATGGATGAGGCTGATGCAAGTTTTGCCGTGGGAGAATTAAGACCTCATAGTTACCAGACATTTCACAGCAACATTACCTTCGAGGCTTGGAGATATGTGCCTTCTACATACCTCTATTGTCTCAAAGACAAGGCGATTCCACTTGCGGTACAGAAGTGGATGGTGGAGGACGTTGCAAAAGGAGTCAGGATTCATACTGAAGTTGTTAATGCGTCACACAGTCCTTTCTATACAGACCCAATCTTTGTAGCAGCTGCTATCAACAAGGCTGCTAATTGGCGTACTTGAGTTATGTTTGAGACATTATGCATGCCAAATAAGGCGAAAATGCTTATATATTTATAGTTCCATAACTTTACTGACCCGTATGTTCCACCTTCTCGCTATAAGAGTACCGCCCGTAGATCTATACTGTACCATGCCCCTATATGGCAGCCAGTATGATTATTTCCTTAACGTACATAGCTACCCGATCTGTGTGGACGTTCATTCCGCTCTCTGGCAGGAGCTGAAGTTATATAGGCAAGCTTTATTCACTTTATTGCCGAGATATAGTGACATCCGGTGTCCACCATTCGCGCCCTTAATTTTCCTGGAGAGGTTAGATTCAAAATGTAAAAGCACCTGATGCAAGATTCAATAGATAGCTCTGGTACAAACCGATCGCGACTCCGACGGTAGACCTCGGTGGTTCTACTCAATTTTGTAGTAAAAACTATTTTCGGCTGCGGTCTGCTATATAGAAATATAGCAAAGATTTCTGTCTATCAAGCCGCTAATGACTATCACGCCACAGAACTACCGTTTATCTCGCAGTTTCAGCCTAGCTGAAATTTACCCTTCGAACATTCGTTCTTAACTCGGGTATATCATGCGCCCGCACTTACATGATCGTCCTTGCGAAAGCCTCAACGGAGCAGACTTGAGACGTGGACAACGGCCACATCGCACAAATTTAGATACACAATCGGTATGTATTGCCCAGAAAGAGGTCATACCGGAGTTTGCTTTGGTTTTACGTGGATGGAGTGGAATTCTTAACTTATGGCCCATTATTAACCGTCGATGCCTCGATAGTCAGTCAACCACATCAACAAACCATCACCAAATCTTGCTGATTGACAACATGTCTCCAGCAACCGTTGTCCTCATCACGGGTGCGAATAGAGGTATCGGTTTTGGAGTCGCGCGCAGTCTCGCAAAGCAACATCCGAACTACATTATTATCATTGGCAGCCGAAAGCAGACAGAAGGGGAAAAAGCTGCTTCTTTGCTTCACGCTAAAGGGTTCACGTCGGTCACCAGCGTCGAAATTGACGTCACTTCAGATGCCTCTATAACCACCGCAAGAGACTATATCAAGGAGCAATACCAGCGCCTTGATGTTCTCATCAACAATGCTGGTATTGCGCTGGAAGTCAAAGATCGAGGGAAATATTCTCTACGCGAAATGACGAAATGCACATATGATATGAACGTTTTTGGGGCTGCGCGGTAATGGAAGCGTTTATTCCTTTGCGAGAGAAGTCATCGATCCCACGAATTGTGTTCACATCTTCAACGACTGGTTATCTGGAGCGGAGCTCTGACCTTAGAAACCCTTAGGCTATGGCAAGAATCCCAGCATATAGTAGTAGCAAGGCTGCTCTGAACATGCTTATATTCTACTATGCAAATCTACTCCAGGGCCAAGGATTCAAAGTTAATGCATCATGCCCGGGATATATTGGAACAAACTTGAATAATCATTGTCGAACAGGAACTATTGATGAAGGTGCTGCTAATTTGATTCGATTGGCCACACTGGATAAAAACGGCGAGACCGGAACGTTTTCTACCTCGCAAGGGCCAAGGCCATGGTAGAAGCTCAGCTTAAGAATTGCGAGTTCACAATCGCGCCTCGGGTATGTCTGATCACAGTGACTTGTGAGAGGTTATTCGCAACCATTCTCATAGGCCTAAGTCTCTATTACTGACTCATATGTATCCAGAGGAGTGAAATTTAATGAGATCATTCATTTTTCGAGCCTTATAAAATTCTGGGCTTGGTAAGTTCGTCCATCCTGTTTACGCATTTGTGCGTGCGAATTCAAGCTGAGATGTAACAGGAAGGTCGCCAATTGCCTCAGCCTACACACAATTAGAATCACGTATTATACTGCAGATGCGCAGGTCGCGGACGGAGGTGATAGTTAGGGGGCACCAGTATACGGGACACGGCCCTGAGCACGCACAAGGGACGAATCTGGGGGCTGAAAAACCCCAATCAAAGGCTGATTAGAAGGTATAGACAAGTTACTTGTGCGTCTTGGGCTTGGCATCCCCCCTTAAATAATCCAACACCAAAACCGGACCCTCTAGGGTCTACCCTTCTAGCTAGAATTGCGGCTATTGAATCTAAGAGACGACCCAATAAGATGACCTGATATATCTTCTACGCAACCCGATTGAAATTATCTACAGGATCTGACCTACACGGCAGAGGAGTTTCTTGTGGCCCCCCCCTCCCCCAACCCACCCTCTCTCCCCCCCAGGGACAGCGCCGGAATGCATTTAGGGTAACTAACTAGGCGGCGTTTTAAGCTAGACCGCACCCTGCCCTGCCAATTATCATCTTCTCCTGATTGGCGCATTGCGAATTTTACCAAATTGGAAACTGTGCCATCCTACGCACCATGCCACCGGAAGATCTTGCCTTTTCTTTCTCGGTTGACCGCCTCAATCGCCTCACGTGCCCCCTCCCAGGACTTCCGCTTCTTCCCCGGAAATAGTCGAAATATAAACGGTGACATGATCCCCGTCATCAGCATGTCGCAAAAGCTTCGATCGCGAAGCCAGAACCACCACCCTTCTAACCCATAGCCTAGTTTTCTGTTGACACCCGTTCCTGCTGTCTCATGCGCCCAGACGGACCACCTGCTGAAGTCCAAGGTATGCGGTGAGCAAGATCCAGTTTCTGCAATGCCGCAGAGCCAATCATGATGCATGTTGACGTGTCTGTTCATCTCGACCGCGGATGGTAGAGAGCTGTTACCCTTCCACACCTGCGCAAGCGCCATTGACGCTAAATCTGACATCGTAAACCCGGAGATGAGGCCGGAAAAAATGCCAATATATGCAAGTGAGTGTGGTCGGTCAAGAGAGAACATATTCTGATACAGGCGGGGAAGCCGACGGTCGCTGGAGCCCCTTGCAGAACCCCATCGAGGCGTGGTATGGCGCGTCGGGTCCAGCTCGTCACCAACAAGTGCCCAGTCAGTCTTATGATAACCCGTGCAGAATACAATCGCGTCGATTTTATCAAGGGTTATGTCATCTTCGAGCTGGACAGCCCCCTTTCCCGTTACCTGCTTGATTTTGGGAACACTTATCGCTCGCCTAGCCTCCAGCTCCGCGACAAGATCATCCGTGATGATGGGTAGTGCGTGTTGTAGTGAAGGGACAGGTGTGAGATCCCACTCGACGCGAATCTGAAAGACCGTATTCTGAAGCTTCTCCAGCGTTTTCACCATTAGCTTCCCCGCGTAGTTGGGAAAGTAGTTTGCAATAATGTCGCCTATGCGTGTAGAGCGGTATGTGAGCGTGTGGTCGAGTGGCATCTGCTTGACCCTGCGAGGGAGCTAAGTGAAAAAAAGGTTATTGGTTTCCCTGCTTGCGTGGGTTTGTTGGATACGGTGGACGTACAATCAAGGCCCCACGTCTATGGGACCAGTAGACCTGCCTCGCATGTCCTTTCAAGGTAGTGACCACATCTGCCGCTGTGTTTCCTGTCCCCACAACGAGTACTCTGAGACCATTGAAATCCGAGGGTCTGAAGATACGTGAAAATATAGTCAGTATGGAGGATCTCTTTGAGCGACCGCGTACAGTGCGGGTATAAAGAACGTTGAATGTCACCTTTTATAAGCGGAACTGTGCATTACGAGTCCCTCAAAATTATCCAGGCCCGGAATCGTTGGAAGAAAAGGAGTTGAGAATGACCCAGAGGCGACAACGAGTTTGTCAAAGTAGAGAAGCACGTTATCAGAGGAGCCATCTTTCGTGATCGCCACCTCCCATTTCTCGACCCCCTGAACCGAGGTTAATCTTGCGTGGTGGATTGTCGTTCCGAGTCTAATATGCGGAAATAGTCTGAAGTGCTCCGCGTATGCACGGAGGTAGAGAGAAACTTCCCGGGCAGATGCATACGTTGAGGAACCTACGTTGAAGAAGACCATGAGTTGCGTCCCGCCGAGGCGACTGGTGAGCACGACCTACCATTAGGATAGGGAAAGTCCGTATAGCAGCCCTAGACCAAGAGGATTAGATATTCTTTGCTGCAATTGTCAAGTCTTCGCCTGTAGGCATCTTACAAAATCGGTAGAATTGTTCGCAATCGTGCCTGGAGTAAGAAAGAGCACGTCAACGAGCGAATGTACTAACATCGGCGAACGAAATTTTAGATAAGTGCACCATATAGGGTACTTTCTTACTTTCAAGAACTGAGGGTCGATCATCGTCGCGTAGGTTCCAGATTCCTCCAATTTCAATATCTCGGTCGAAAGCAGTTGCTTGAAACCCTTCTTCGAGAAGGTTTTTTAAAGTCGCCAACCCCGCCGCCCCTTTCCAGACATAAGAATAAATCCATGCATCTTATTAGGCCTGGAGAAGAGGATCCTGACATACCAGCTCCGATGATGGCAACTCTGGCCATTTTTCAGTTGATTCAAAACTGGGCTGTTGGTGGGACGTCTCTTGTCAGGCTCGATTTTAGAAGTATGCAGCAATTGTAAGAATTAAAACTAACGTCGATTGCATTAGCGAAGAGGATCAGAAGAAGTTTATCTAGCAAGTTCAGCAATTACAACCAGCAAGAAATGGGATCTTGACGGAAATTGAAGCTACGCTCAGCTGAACGTGGCCCTCATGCATCCCATCAACGGCTAGAGACGGACGGGGACAATCGTACGAGCAGATTATCAGCTGCGGCCGCTCGCGGCCGCATCTTACCGTGTTTCACGCCTTTCCAGGGATGCTCTGCGGGAGCTGCTTGCTTTCATCGGTGCTGTAGATCACAGGTAAGGTGAAAATGCTGCGAAGCCATTGGGATAAATCTTTCGTTTTAGCCACTGCATGCTGTTCGTGGTTCGAGGGTAACAAAGGTTGCTGCGAGTGGGCGTTTAAAATCCCGAAGTACGCTCTGCAATGGCCTTCAATCCTCATGTATTTTATTCCAGACATGTGTTATAGTACAATTCCCAGTGTTTCGTACACAAGACTTTGAAATGCTACAGCACCACCAGCTTGGTCAACTGTATGGTTGGTTTAGAAGGAAAATGAGACGTTGAGTAATTATTTATGTATTCTTGAGGTAAAGGTATGCAATGTGTCTTACAGCTCAAGCTGTTGTCAAATATATAGTCCCGGATAATCAAAATGGCTTCATCTACGATACGAAAGTATACTCCACGTGAGTGTCTTTATATAAGAAGGAACAACTTTTGCCTACAAGTATCTAGCAGGCCTACCCAGAGCTCTGTTCTCATAGAAATGGTTGAACTTGCTCCTCGCACCATTTCCAGAATTGCCTCCCAAGCGCTGGATCACGCAAGTCCTCGCGGACCGGTTCCAATTTCCCGTATGGAGAAACTGTAGCGAAGAACCATCAGAATTTACCGATATTGAGACCCCATGACACTTGCAGGAAATATGTAAAAAAAAAAGAGAGTGCAAGTACGTACCCCAGCCTCCATTATCCTTCTGAGTGATTGACTCGTCAAGACCCGCAAATAGCTCAGTGTAGGCACCATTTCTCGGATCCTGGGCTACCAATTTCTGCGTTATACGTTAGCAGTGATCGCAAGCTAATCTCTGGATACAAGACGACTGGGATAGACTGGTGACATACGAAAAGCGCAACCTGCCATTTAGGCATAGTCCTCTGCAATCCAGTGAGAAAATTCCCCGGGTTAAGCGTCTATCACAATCCAATGTTACTTGATGTACTCGCACAACCAGTCCACGAATTAGGTAGGAGAAGTGAGGCAAACCAAGCTAATTATTCCATCCTTGCCGGCCTGACGGCCATATTCAACAGCCTGTAAAACATTCCCGGCCTTGCTTCGAGCATACTTAATCCAGATTCCCTCATCTGGGGACTGATAATCCATATTCGCGAAGTCAATCGCCGGCTTCGGGACTTGATCTGCCACACTTGACGAGACCCAGATTACCCTTACAGAGTTGCCTCTCTGCTGGAGATCCTCTTTTGCGGTCTTGACAAGCACCGGATGTAGTAGCGATGTGAGGAGGAAATGTCCGAGGCAGTTCACGCCATATTGTAGCTCGTAACCCTGTACCGAGGTCGAGCCCTGCGGGGGGACCATGACTGCAGCATTGTTCCAAAGGACATCAAGGCGATCTTCTGCAGCTAGAAATTGCTCTGTCGAGGCTTTGATAGTGGAGAGGTCGTCAAGATTTAGTGGGAGGTGGATGAGTTCCCCGGAGGAATGGGGGTGCGCTTTGCGGATCTCAGAGATGACGGCAGTTGTTTTTGCGTTAGAGCGGGTGGCGAGATATACCTTTGCGTTGGCGGCGTATAGAATTGAGGCGAGCTCTTTGCCGATCCCGCTAGAAGCACCAGTAATTATGAAGACCTTGTTTCCCAGGATACGTCAGAGGGCAAACGGTTGGGTATATAATTTGCTTCTGGATCCAAGCAGATAGGACACCAGGTAGGTAAGAGAGGACACGCCTTACCTTGCCCTTTTGGCTGAGTAAATTCTCCTTTGTGAGGGTCGGTTTGCTGTGGAAAAAAGTGCTTTTGCGGGGGATAGAGAAGAACATCATGCATCACCAGGAAGTGGACAGTGTATCTTCGTGTGTTGCACCACAGCGGATAGTCAGGCTTATGATGAAAGTCCCATGTGGCCTCTGATGAGTATGAACGCTGTCTTTGACCATGTCTTAATATTTTTTCGTAACGACTTATCGTAACGTTTGCTGTGTACTGTTCATTATCCATGGACAATCACGCACTTTATGTGGCCATGCGGCCGCGGGTGCGGACGCGGGTGCGGACATTCACTGAACATTGTACGGGGCTTCGTGACTAGCTCCCCCGATAACATGGTATTCCAACTTCCTTTTCTTATAGAGGTTCACAGATCAGCATACTCTCCTTGTTGCGCAGTCCCTTAAATTCACATAGACGATCCGATGGAACGAGTCACAGTGGTGATTGGTCTGACTGACCAGAATAGTAGCATTGTGCATCACGCAGTGACTTTCAAAAACCTACGGAGTACTCAATCTGTTCTTGCAAGCCTGTATGGAAGAAAGGACATGTGCGCATAGGCTTCGGGATGGAGGAGTTATATGCGCCGCAAGAGTCCGTAGGTCAACTTTCTTTTCATGCTAAACACATGTCTGGATGACGAGGCAACAGGTGATGCCGCGGCGTAATGCCAGACGCTGCTGAAGGAAGTTTGTTTGAAAGCTGCAATGGGCAAGACGCTGACCACTAACAGTTCCCTTAAAGGTGTCTAGATTCGCAACTTGTAAACCTTTGAAAGAATATTGCAGGCCCTGGCGTGGACTCAGCGATGCTGCGCAGCTAACGAATTCTCAAATCGTACTCCAAATGATGCTAGTCCTGATGGCTATATTATCCGCACTCTATGGAGATGGATCCAACGTGGCTGCTGGCCAGGGCATGGCTGCTATAATTTTCTTGTTCCTTGGCGCATACAGCTTTCCGTGGACACCATCGACATTTGTCTACCCGGTGGAGATCTTGAACTATACGCAACGTGCCAACGGTACATCCGTAGCCAAAGAAGAGGACACGATTGAGGAACTGCATTGTACCACCTCCAGCTGGTTACAACTAGCCGAAATTAATGTGGTAGAACATTGTTCGAGATGCTACTCTATCGAAACTTCGCCTGTGCACTGGGGAAACTTGGATATCAGTCGAATTTTCTTGCCGTATCTGTAGAAAGATGAGGATTGGCTAGTTGCATCTGCTTCAAATGGATTTATCACAGATGAGATCGGGTTTGAATGGCTTCAACATATAAAATCTGGACAAGTAATCACTACGTATACGGTTCACCCATTTCCCTGGGTATCTATAAAAAACCGCAGTTTTGAGGCTCTGTTTGGCCTCGGCCTCTTGTTGCTTTGGCTCGTCCACGCCTAGGATATGTATGACTTTTACGTATCCTTAACAAATCTCCCTCATGACGGTGGTTTATGAGGCGATTCGCATCCTTTACATAAAGCGCACCTACCGCTTTAATCTGGCGCTTCGTAGTTTTTTGATTCTTGCTTTTTGCTGTATCGCACACCTTTTTGAACCCCTCACGGTGTAGGTCGCCTAATTCAGCACTCAGGCATGCTCCGGGATCGGTCTCAGCATGTAAAGCGGCGACGCCAGCGCGCACATATCTGTTGCCTAGGTTGTGAGTAAAACCTGTCGACTCTGACGAGCCATTCCAACTGTTAACAACGTCTAATGTTACCTACTGGGCTTGTTTTAGTTGATGTCGATGTATAATAAACCGCACAATTTCTAGATCCATAGGCTCAAGGCCCATGAGCCAAAAAGACCAAGACATTTGGCCGGAAGCCCAAAACGGTTGCGCTCACACACATAAACCACACCAAGAACGAGAACAACGAGAATTCCCAGATGCCCACGGGTAAAGGTTCACCGAAGTCGAACTCTTTTACACATTGCAAGTATTTTCGAGATTAGAGATTTTACTGATTTAAGAATCATCTCAGATGATCTTAGTGCGGTCCTGCATCTTAAGGTCCACATTACCACCATATACGTAGTTTTTGACGTATAGCTCAGTTGGTTAGAGCGCCATGCTTGTGGGATAGCTATGCGAGTTTGAACTGTATTCTATATTTATACCATGGATGTCAAGGCTTCCGTCCATTTTTATTTTTTTGTTTTTCATTTCTTTGACTGATCTGATAGTCCTTCCTTTCCTCATTTAAATGAACCAATTTCCAGGTCTAACGGAGCATAGCGTGTGGGTGAGAAGTTGTTTAGATATCGAGGGATCATAGAGAGTGGGAGCCGGAATAGGAGAGTATGTTGAGGGAAAGATGAATATACAAAACATCGATTGTGCTAAGGACCTCACTCTTGGTTATTGGTTTGCTGTCGATAGAGCTCATTGTGGTGGGATCGGTCTGTTGGGGGAGGATTTTGATCTATGGATACCAATGGAGAAAATTTGAAGAAGATTATGCGCCCGGACAGCTGAAAATATTGAGTATGAGAAGAGTGTAGGACTTGCTCTCAGGACTGATTCTGACAGAGCAGGTTTTCAAAACAATATACGATGTATTGTTGAAGGGATTACTCTTCCTCTCCTCCAGCACCGCCGTCCGTATATAGTTAGGTAGCGCGTTTGGGGAGGAGGATAGAATCTCGCTTGCTAGCGAGGATATCCTTCTCCCACACACATCCATACATACAATAGATCATATTGATCAGTCAGTTCATCCTAGAGCCTCCAGATCAACATACAATGATCCAAAGACAATGCAAAACAGGCATGAAAGCAAGCATGTACCTTGGTAGTCATCAATTCCTTACACTTCCAGTAAGTACGTAGGTAGTCCTTGGAAGCTAGGTACCTAGGTAAAAACTGTTCTAGTTATATGGACTTTGAGAGAATGTCGTACATACTCGGGCGTTTTCGCACGCGGCAGTAGATATGGGAAGTAAGAGTTGTTTGGGAGTATTGGTTCTCTGTGTACTTATACGTAGCAGCTAAGTAGTTATGGATGTATAGCTTTTGACGAGGAGACCTCGGGAGATGTATGTATGACATGAGATATCCAGTGAGGGATGGGAAAGGGAAGTAGACCGACGTTAAGGTAAGTGAGGAAGAAGATTAGATTATATCTGATATAGACAAGAGATGAGATGAAATGAAATGAGAAGCAATGATGATGCAGCCAGTAAGTAGGTAACCCCTTTATGCCGAGAACGCCGTGAATGATGAAGACTAGAAGAAAGTGTATGAATGGGGAATCAATATTGACACAAAAAAAAAACAATAGACGAGATCAGGACACTAAAAGGATGGAATGGACGGGTTTAAATCAACCGGCGTCTTTTTAGGCTTCCTCTTCAAGTCGCAGCAGCAGCAGCAGCCGCATTCTCAACATCCGCCTTGGGAGGAGCATCCTTCTTCCTGATATCCTTCCAGCCCATCCCCCACGAAACCAGAAACATCAGACCGGCCGCACCAGCCGCAAACCAGTACACCGCATCCACACTCTTCGAGTACGCAAGTAACGTACCCGCCAACCCCGCAGGATCATTGCCCACAGCAGCCCTAACAGCCGGTCCCGATCCACCCGCCGCAATAACGGCAGCCGTATTAACACTAGGCGCATACTTGGGTATATTTACTCGCAGCTGATTCGAGAGGATGGTTTCGCCAATCGCCAAGAATACGGCGCCACCGAAAGTCTGCCCGAATGTGACCAGGGCCATGGCGACGGGGACGAACTTGGGGTTTATGCTGTTTTGGACGGCGATAAGGGGCATTTGCATCCCCAAGCCGCGGCTGAAACCGAGCAAGATTTGGTAGCCGATCCATTTGCCGGCGGACGTTGTGGGGTTGAGGGTTGAGAGGAGGCCGAGGGCGACAGAGCTGATGGAGGAGGATGCTACGATCCAGGGGAGATAGTAGCCTAGTCGTCCGACTGTAGCACATTGTTAGAAACAGAAGATGAAGGGAGAAAAGAGGGAGGAGAGGCTTACCGAGTGCGCCAGAAGCAACGGTGGAGACCAACTGGCTCAACACGTTGGGCAACATGTGCACACCACTCACAATCGCAGTCGAGCCACGGACCGTCTGGAAATAGATGGGCAGATAATACGACACAATCTGTAAACAGCCAAAGAACAAGAACATGACAAAACAGGATGTCCAGACATGTCTTATTTTCAAAATCGAGAACGGAGCCATGGCATTATCGCCCTGGTAGTACTCCCACACTCCGAATAGGATGATTGTTCCTCCCGAGCCACAGAACAAGCCGATGATGGTAGCGCTGTTCCAGGCGAATTTACTTCCGCCCCATTGCAGGGCTAAAAACACCTGGATTGCGGCAGGCGCAAAGAGGAAGAAGCCCATGATATCGAGTTTGCGTGTGATGATGGTCATGATTGAATCACTGCGCTGTTTGACGACTTCCGGAACGTCGATGAAGAATAGCATAATGGCGCCCGCGACACCGCCGACGGGGAGGTTGATGTAGAAACACCACCGCCAATTAACATACGTCGTAAACGCGCCACCGATGATCGGACCTAGAATTGTGCCCATTTGGGCAAATCCCATCATGATGCCGAAATATTTGGGACGTTTGTGGAGGGGCATTGAGACTGATAGGATGGTTAAACCGCCGTTCATCAACCCGGAAGAACCGATACCTGCGATAGCGCGGCCGATGATGAGCATTGTCGAGGATTGCGCAACGCCGCAGATGAGCGAACCGACTTCGAAGACGAAGAAGCAGGATAGATAGATGTTCTATCATCGGGGATTAGTTGGGATCATGAAAGGGGGCCTAGGAGGAGAGGCGTACCTTTGCGCGGAAATTGGAGTAGACTTTTCCAGCGAGAGGTTGTAAAGAAGCACTACCCTCATGTTAGAGCGGCGTCAAGTCTGAGGCGTAGAGACGGAGAAAAACATACCAAGCTAACTGATACGCAGTACCGTACCAACCCACATCCTCCAAGGAATTGAAATCACTCGTAATCTGTGGCACAGCCTGTTCTCTGTATTAGCCTCATCCTTTGTTGAACTTCCAAGGTTAACTCACGGTAGAAACAATCGTTATATCAATCATAACCAAAAAGAAGATTAAGGTCATGGACGCCATGAGAACGTATAATTTCATGCCCTCCACGTATTGCACAGTGGACGTTGTGCGCGTCAGATCTGCCTGGCCGGCGGTGGCATCATTCACTTTTTGAGGATTTCCCTCCTCGTCTTCTGTGTCGTGGTTGAAGGTGCGTCCTGTTTCTTTTTCATGTTCTTTTTCGATGTCATGGTTTCTCTCCATAGTTGTAGTTGTATCAAGACTTGCGGACTCTCCGTTCATTTTCCTTGATTCGTGTTGTATTGTTGTATTATGGTTAATGTCTTCATTGTTCAATGTTGGAGTCGCAGAAACTGGTCTACGATCGTCTGCCATGATGTCTGGGATCTTTGACCATCAGCCAAATGACTTTTGCCAAAGAGTCAGGTCAATAAAGGAAACAGTTAAATATTTATCCCATTTCTCTTTGGAAGCTTGGAGGAGTAGTTATTTTCATTTTGTATGGAAATGGAAGTAAGTGGCGGAGATAAGCGTCGATAATACTAAATAACTAATACGGGATCGGTCGGCTTCCCGAATTCCGTTGGCCTCAATCCACTCTTTCGCGTACGTAGTAACGTAGTTAATCATTCAGGAGAGTTGTATGCTGAAGTTTTAGTTGTGTGAACGTGGAAGCCTAGAGAACTCGCAGGTTGATTTGAAACAGTTCTTGATCAGATGTGGTGACGTTGTTTTGATGCTCGTATATGAAACCCGAAACCCGTCTTCAGGTAGTTAATCAGATCTGTGTAACAAGTGACTCTTCAGGCAGTATTGAAGATCTACCACACTGACGAATATCAGATATTGACGAAGCATTGAACCGTATTCAGGCAGTTTCAGGTGTTTGATACGAGGATTACGTATAACTATGGAGTCTAGACGGGTTAAAGGAATTAAGCTCACCGATTGATTTTTCCCATTGGATGAGGTAGTTATGTGTCTGATATTGAACATGTTTTCAACTTGATATTCGTAGGCAACGACTCATATCGAGTCCAGAACCAGACCCGTACTCCCACCAACCAGCTCAACAGACGCCCGACAGCTTCTGAGCTTACGGCCGAACCCAACATCATATCCATCGATCGATGCTTCGTATTCGTACATAGTAATATCGTACCCATGTCCCCATAGAACTCACACGCCTTAGAAACATGCATCTAGAATCTTTTCTGACTCACTGGCTTAGTAGGCTTACCCTTTCTACCCAATTGAAGCTCATCGCTAACACGAACCCCTAACTTGATCAATTCCGAATCCCGTGGCGAGTATACGAAATCCGTTCGTACTTAAACCAAATGCGGCATCTCTGGCCGCTGGCCGGTCATAGCTTCGTCTCGGAGTATCGGCGGCTAGCCGAATGTTCTCTAAGAATCTAAGCACGGAGTTAAACTGAAGAAGCTAGCCAACTAGTGTACTACGTAAGCACTTCAGTGGCCCGTTGGCTTTAGCTGGATGGTGGGTGTCACTGGTTGGTGGTTGCGAGCTGTTCAGCCGTCGGAAGCCGGAGATTTGAATCCCGCTTCTGCCCGCTTGAGACGGATTTGGATTGGATGAGAACTATTTTCCTATTTGGGTAAATTCCACGAGAAGGATTTAGCTCGAGTTTGAGTGCAAGATTTAAGAATGGGAGAAAACTATGTGAGACAAGAGTTGAGATAGATTCGTATACGCTATTAAGTTGATCCGTATATCTTCCCCCCAGCATACAAATCCCAAAACCCGAACACATCCTCCGCCCAAGGTTCCTGATTGAAATATGGAAACATCTCAGGCGGCAATGGGGGCTGCATTTGTTGCGCCAATACTGCTGCTGTAGCTGCTGCTGTAGCTGCTGCCGACGACTGGTTTTGCCCATTCATCATGAGCATGTGCGATGAATCAGGTTGGTGCGCAGTCTGCATCTGTTGCTGCTGTTGCTGTTGCTGTTGATGCTGCTGTTGTTGTTGCACCCGTCGCTCCTGTTGCCGTGTCTCCTGCTGCTGCCTATCAGGCTTCAAGCCTGGCCACGGATTCTCCACACTAGGCGGCTGAGTGGGAAGACCCGTAAACACTGCATTTGTCCAATTCATTAATCCAATCATATGCTTTCGTGACCTTCGATGAATATCGTCATCATCCACGTTCGATTTCCATGGCTCAAGGTTCGCGACATAATCCAGATGAGAGCAGATAACATCAAACATGGCCGGAAGATTGACGGTTTGCTTTACCTGCTCAACGTCCCAGGAGGGATCTTCAAGGGTGGCAAGACGCATGACGGTGTGGATTACGAGGCCGAGTTGTTTCCAGAGTGTGATGGGGACGCCGACGTAGTCTGTTGGTCCTAGCGTCAAAAACAAATCTTTCCAGGAGCGGAGGGCTTGAGTGCAGGCGAGGAGGCATTGCATGGTCTCGAGTTCGCGGTCGGCTGCCAGAGGGACGTATTGAACGCGCACAAGGGCTGTTTCGTAGATCGCGATTTCGACGTAAAAATTAGAGAGTTGTACACCTTCTTTAATTTAGTTAGTCGGTAGTTATATCAAAGCAAGAGGTTATGTCGACGTACTGTTCTCGGCAACGTAATCCGGCATCTGATTCTTCAAATTATTCAATTGACACTTCAGCGCCCGGATATATGGTACAATCATCTGCGTCGTTGACTCGTTTTCGCAGCAACGTAATCGCGTATATAATCTGTTTATGTTGTTCAGAATATGCATGAACTTGACTTGCGTAACCTGGAAAGCATCGGCGCGTGTCTCTCTGCCTTCGTCCAAAATTTTCAAAGTCTCTTCATGGTATGTTGACCATGGGACGGATTCGGTTTTGTGGTGGAAGAAGGCGCAACTATTCAACAATTAGTGAGAGCACTCATTATTGAGTAGTTTGTGGTGAGGTCATACCTCGCACTAAAACTGTACGCAGCCATAGCAAGTCGGCGATGCTCCATGGTCCTCGCTTCCGGAATACTAAATTTCGCAGACCATTTCGGCAACATTTGTTTACCCGGATGCTTGTTGAACTCGTTCTGACAGGGCTTGTCCAATTCCAAATCCACCAAGATTGAGGCAGAGAGATGAGTCAGAGTGGTTAGTATAGGGCCGAGTTGAAGGAAGTAGTATGCCCTGGAAAATAAGTATGAGAATACACTGAGGCCATAGAGAGACATACCAATGACCAAACGTGAGTATAGCCAACAACAAATCTGTGGATCTGTCCCCATTGACAACTACCTCACGAGCAATCAACTCTTTGAACGCTCGTCCTAAACTTAATTGCTTGCGTACAAACGGACACGCAACAGCCATAATCCCTAACCACAAAACAGGCTTGTCCTGCCGTAACTGCGTAGATGATGTATTTTGGATGTATGGAATGGCAAAGGGGACATGTTCCATGTACTTGGTCTGGAACGTATAGAACCAGAGTTCTGCCTCATCGGGCGTAGGCTCAACATCACGCGGGAGAGGGTATGCAAAAGATGAAGAAGAGCTAGATGCGGGTGTGATGGGTGCTGATCTGTTTTGAGTTCCTGAATTCCCCTGATGAGGAGGCGGGGGAGGAGGAACTAGACATTCCGCAAAATTTTCACATCCATGACCATATTTGGATGGAGATTGAGGTGAGGGACCGGGGGTGGCGTTGTCGGTACCGCCAATGCTTGTACTTGGTAACGTATTTGCGGATATACTTGAAGCCGAAGCTTCGATAGCCTCTGTAGATGGAGTGCCTTGGGAATTGGCTTTGAGCAAAGATACAAGTCCGTCTAGTTTCTGTTCCAGACGAGCAGTCTGCGACGAATGCCTGGGTGTAGCCCTCTTTTTTCGTACGGATGATGAAGGTCTGCACTCTTTCTTTAGGCGGAAGCATCTAAAGCCTTCAGTATATACGCAAATAGGTAAAGATAAAGGGGAAATACCTCTCACAAATCTCTCCGCCATTCCGGAGAATACATTTACATTTTGCACGTACACAATTGACGCAAGCGCGGCCATATGGCGCCGGTCTGGAAGCAAAGGTCGGCGCCCCTTGCCCTAAGACGCCTGCACCTGCACTTGCAGCGCCATCGGCAATGTTGCGATCCATAGTCAATCCAACCTCAAACGGGACAGGCATTTAATTCTCAGAAGAAAAACTCCGAGTCTTGGTTGCGTGCACTTTCAACTCCGTGCCATGCACAACTGGAATGTTTTTGACTGCTAGATTCCGTCGGTACTAGAAGGTCCGGATATTGAAATTAAGAAATAAAGGAGACCGGTCAGCCCTGTCGGTTGATTTGTAACCCTAGCTCATTAGTTATTTGTTAGAAAAAAAGATTAATAATGTAGAAATACATGCCAATAATTGTCCATGTTGAGGATCTTTCAGCCTAACGAAAACGAAATCCGGCGGGGGATTCTGGACTATCGGAATTCGGAATTCCGAGCTTCCCTAAAGCCGACAAGACCCGCAATTGACCCACTACGAGGAAGCTTGCAGACGACCAATCAGATTGTGTGTATGTGTATTAAGTCACGTGATCTGCGGCTCACCGCCTGGCCGCAATGGCCTGTAAACACGGGGCGCCGGATCGGGCGATGAGCGACGTCTCTTGTTCGATCGTCTTTTTGCAAGACTACATCCTCCCTTTCGCGCAGTGTGCCTGCACCGAGCACACGCATCTCCAGGCCGTGATACTTGCTGTGATCCTCGAGCTGAATAGACCCAGCATTCTTCGTCATTAGTTTGGCAAGCAATGCACCTCTGCTTATCGAAAAGTTGCTCCCCTAATTCCGTCTCCATGATCCTTCCGATATGACCGTAATCACGTCTCTTATTTGGGTGTACTGAGCTCAATTCTTCGGGGGTTTTGGACCACCATTTACCCTTTATTTGGGGAGTATACTCTTCGGTTGTTTTGCCGTTGACGCGCCAAACCCAGGGTAAGCGGACTTTCGAGGCTCGTTGTGAGTCTTCGAATTCTGCTTGAGTGAGACCGCTTGTACTACGTATGAAATCAGTCATAACAACTCTCTATATATCAAACAGACCGGGTCATACTTACGCAGGGACTGGTGAAGGGGAGCCAACAGCCTGCTCATGAGCAGACGAGGTCCTGGTTATAGCTTCCTGCGGAGGAGATGGGGATTTGGCCACGGCTTCCACTTGAGAAACAAATAAGTCCTCGGACTCCTCCTGGGGAGATAGGCTCCTGGCCACAGCCTCTTCCTCACGAGAGGGCGATTTAGCAATAGCCTTCTCTTTACAGGACGGGGTATTGGCTATAGCTTCTTGAGGGGACGGGGGCCTAGAGACAGCCTCTTTTCGGGGAGACATTGACCTGTCCATGGCTTCGTCTTGAGAAGGAGAGCTGATTACAGGATGCTCTTGAGGAGCTGGAGATCTGGTCACATCCTCGTTTCCAGGAGGAAGGGATGAATCCGTCACCGTCGAGCCCGGTGAATTGGACACAAAGAGACCGGATCCTACCCTCCGGAGGCGGGCAAGGATATAGCTTGCCATGGTTACCTCGGCATATATAAACGGTTGATGCAATTGATAAAGGTAAATGAGAACAGAAGATTCACTGCATTCTGAAACAATTGATATGAGGGAACAACAACAAGTATGCCAGTGATTTGCTCGAGAACACGAAAAAGGTGAAAAATTTGATTAGTCCAGTTGGTCACAGTTGTGGGGCCGATGAGACCAGTTGTTTGGTGCCTGAGCATACCGTGAACGGCCTGAGGCATCGAAATTCTGCCCCCTTACTCCAACCAAGTACGGAGTACAGTTAAAAAGTAACTATATACGACTGCTCACATCAACAACCAACGGCTCCTCTCCCCTCTTCACTCTCCACCGATTCGTGGAGTCAATCAGCTCATCACAACCAACAAGCATACAAGCCCACTTCTTGACAAATCCCTCCATCAACTCCCACGAATACACATCCCACGGCTCTCCCCAAACAATCATTCCATCTCTCTCATCATGCCTGCTCACCTCCTCGTCGTACATCGTCCCTAAGATATCATCACATAGATCGCATTCATCGATCATGCCTCGGAGTCGTATGAGATTATCGCGTAGAGCTGGCAAAGGGAAAAGATCAATCCATGCTTCGTGCGGGATTGAGCGTTGTAGTGGTGTTGGTATGAGAGTTGGTGGAACTGTCTTATCCGGAAGCGTAGTTATTTCTAGTAAGGGCGTGGATAAGCAGGCGATTGTTGTTTTGGGCTCTTCGCAGCTGAAGAAGCAGGGCAGGGAGAGGATGGTCATGTTTGTGAGTAGGGCGCGGAAGACGTTGAAGTGGACTAGGGTGAGGAGGTAGTCGGTTGAGAGAGGGAAGTAGAATGGACGCTCCCTTGAAGTTGCCGATAACATAATCATCCGCGCCCTGTTATCTATTTCCGAGAATGTTGTGGATTCTCGAGAGAGTTTGACTTGTTCCTTGCGACGTCCTAATTGGACCTGGGTAAGAGTACACCTCAGTAGGATGACGTCCTTGGATACTTACGACGTGCTCGCTGATTGAGTCTATTCTGTCTTCTGCGTCGAGCTTGTGCGTCTGTTAGACCCGTCCAATTATCGTCATTGACCATCGCCTTTTAGATGTAACGTCAGCATCAATCTAGAAACTTAGAGGCAATGAAGGATTTACTTCATCAAGTGACTGCATAGGCCGCAGCATAACACGTGTCTCCATTGCCACCAGGAGTTTAACATACACAAAGCTCCTCAAAAAATCTACGTTGCAATAAAGAAAAAACCAAGATATGCAACCTGCTGCCATGTAGCGGGTGGATTTTAAATAGCTTAGAGTCGGCGCTAATCATGCAGCCTGCTGACAGAATACACTAAGCCCTAAACGTGTGATGGGGTTAATCTTCCCAAAAGGGTAATTTCTCTTAGGACTGGGCTCAATTGACATGGCATTAGTAGCAGTTGTTTCTGGAAAGGATCGAGTAGGCAACTATAAAATCGACATCTTCCCCCTGCTCCCCTGACGCAAGATCAAAGTTGAAACAGTTCACCTCAGCCAACTACTCTTTTGCAAACCGTGTCTCTTCTGCCAGTGAATAAAATGCCAGAAGCGCCCATCGTCCTCATCACTGGCGGAACCGGTTTCCTCGCCGGCTGGATCATAGTCCTCCTCTTCCGTCAAGGCTATCGCGTCCGCACGACAGTACGCACCCTCTCGCGAGCCGCCGAAATCAAATCCTCCATCCGCGCAGCTGACGGAATCACCGAAACACAAATCTCATCTCTCCAAGTCGTTCAGGCTGATCTAGTCAAAGATGAGGGATGGGCTGAAGCTGTCAAGGACGCTATATACGTTCTACATGTCGCCTCCCCATTTCCGGCTGCACTGCCAAAACATGAAGAAGATCTCATCATCCCTGCTCGTGACGGTACGTTGCGTGTCCTTAGGGCTGCTCGTGATTCTGGAACCGTTACCCGCGTTGTGATGACTAGTAGCTTTGCAGCTGTTGGATATGGACATCCCAAGGAGCGCAGTCAGAGTGGTATTCCTTATACTGAGAAAGATTGGACGTATCTCGGGCCTGGCAATACTGTGCCACCGTATAACAAATCAAAGACTCTAGCCGAGCGTGCTGCTTGGGATTTTATGAAGACGTTGGAGAGTCAGGGTAACACCAAACTGGAGCTTGCCGTTATCAATCCAACCGCTATCCTGGGCCCCGCACTTGGTAAAGACGACGCATCCAGTCTGAGAACTGTCACCGAGCTTCTCAATGGCGCTATATCGGGTTGTCCACGCCTACAATTCGGCATCATCGACGTCCGTGACTGTGCTGATATGCACCTACGAGCTATGACAGACCCAAAAGCCAAGGGGGAGCGATTCCTATGTGTCGGCGAAGGAAGTCTTTGGATAGAAGACATAGCCAAGATCTTAAGGAAGAACCTGGGGCCCAAAGCAAGAAAGGTACCGACCATGGTTCTGCCGAATATCGTGATGCGCGCCGTGGCGCTTTTCGTGCCTGTTGCTCGGCTCGTGTTGGGGGATTTGGGAGTCGCGAAGGTGATAAGTAATGCTAAAGCGAGGGAAGTGCTTGGTTGGCAGTGGCAGTACTCAAGTGAACAAGCGGTGATGGCTTCGGCTGACAGTCTTATCAAGTTCGGTATGGTCAATTTGTAGGCCGTGATGGACCGTAGTGGGATCAGGTCTTCGTGCACTATATTTAGGGGTATTCTTTTTATATTATTCGACAGAAAAATCTCACTCAAGCTTTGGAAGTATTCAACTAATTACTCTCGACAAACTCCCTATAAAAAGCCTTGACTTTCTTCCCCTGCTCCGTCTCCACCGTATCACCTAACATCAAATTAAACATAGGTGCAACATGCGCCTCCTTCTCACCAACAAAGAACTCAACTTTACCACCACCAGCCCCCTCATCCCCATCAAGACCTCCCTTGAACCGACTCGCAAAATCCTCAATAAACGGCAACAACAACTCATACCCACCAGCCGTGACAAGCACATGCTTAATCGGAAGATTGTGCCACCACTCAATCGGCGCCAACCGCGCATCTGTATAATTATCCCTCTGCCTTCCAGCCAAATAATTTCCAGCCCATGGCTTCGCGCAATCCGGATGAATCAAATCGCCCAATGGCTCTGTATCCTGCGGCGGGAAAGTAGTCTCTAGCGAAGTCCAGGGTGATAAAAGCGTTGCACCACCAAACTCCTCCCCAGCCGATAATTTGATCGGCTCAACTTCCGGATGAGGATGCGCAATATGACTCAATACAGCAAGGACAAGGTTTCCACCCGCAGAGTCACCGCCAAAATAGACATTGGTAGCTTTGCGATCTGTCTTTTCGAGAATGTAGCGTAATGCAGTTGTGCATTGGCGCAGTTGCATTGGATAAACTGCTTTGGGGACGAGAGTGTATGCTACTACGAAGACGGAGATGTCCTTGTTTGCTGCGCGCATTTCTTTGAGGAATTTGTCGAAGAAGGCGAAGTAGCCTCGGTTTGCGGGGACGGCGAAGCCACCACCTTTTTTCCTCGTCAGTTTTCTACAATTGAAGGGAGTGTGGTGTTGACTTACCGTGTATCCAGATAAGAACATTCTTTGCATTCGGGTTTCCCACCCAATGGCCCATGGCACCATCGCCGAGATCAACGGTCTGCTGTTTGATCCCTTTCTTCCAGGTGTAGATTTTGTACTCTGTCGTAGTTGACGGCACAATAGCTCTACTCCAGTCAGCGTCATAATCCCGAGACCACTAAGGATAGGAAGGAAACGCACTGAATCTGCAAAGGCGAAAATCGCGCCACAACCCTCCTAAAAATCGAATACCCAACATGCAACAACATAGACCTCGCAATCGTCTGTTTGGGATTCAATTTCTGCTTTCGAGCTCGAAACGGGCCCGTCAAGATAGCGAAGATTGCTACAAACGGTACCGAAAGTAGGGCAAGGGGTAGATCAAGTTTTTCGGATAATGTCATGCTTGATCTTTGCCTGTAGACGGGTTTGCTTTTTTCTGCGGTTCCATTCTGGTGATTGAGGCTATTGAGTTCATCGTGAGTTGGTTTCTCTGTTTGTTTGGTTGAGGTCATTTTGGCTTTTTTCTCTCCAGGATTGTTAACACCCTGTGGAAGTTAATTTGTCACAGTATGTAATCCAAACTTTTGTTCAATGTTTATTCCATATATTGAGTATCAATGTTCCTGAATCGAACTTGCAAGGGGTATATCGGCCCATTTAAGGCCAATTGTTAAGGTTATCGTCAATATAAAGAGAGGGGAAGATCGTCACTCGAATGAGTAAGACCAAAAATGTTGAGGTGCAATCGCTATCGTGCCTCGGTACTTGTGAAAAGGCACTGTGCGTATGAGAGTAGTATTGATCGTCATCGCAGTGCGTATGACACGTATTTTAGCGTATTCCTTGTTACGGTGATGTATCTAAACAATTTGCCGGATTTAGTTATACTCATATGATTCAATTTAAAAATGTTATTGCTTTTGTTTTCATGGTGTGATTATGGATATACGAAGAGTTTTGCTGAATCTACTATATACATTGTCGCTGTACAAACTGGATCGTAACCCTAAATTTCGAAATTTCGTCTACAACACAATGCTACTGCAAACATCATCGAAAGCTCCGGGAGCAATTCTGTAGAACTACCATTCGTAAAAGTTGAAACGATACTGGAATTACTTCGCCGAAATATACTCAATCCCCTTATCAACTCGTCCAAACATAGCCTGCCAAATATCCACATAATAGCTCCCCTTTGGTCGCCACGGATACTCCTCCGCCGTCTTTGGCATAATCTGCTGCGCTCTCTCAAAGTACGTCGAATTCATATTGATAAGTTGCTTGGGCGTCAAGGCAGACGGATCCTCAACTCTTGGAACAGCGACAATCGCGTTGCGACGTTTCATGTATTGCAATATACGCACAAACAGCAGTGCAGTGGCATCGGCTCCCAGAGTCCAGGAGGCGTTGATGTATCCAATCACATAGCACAGGTTCGGAACGTCTTGTAGCATGCATCCGTTCCAGAGGAATTTCTGGGAGACGTCAATCTTCTCACCATCGACTTTGATGGGGACGCCGCCTGCGACGGAGATCCGTAATCCTGTCGCGGTAACGAGGATATCTGCCTCAATCACTTCGCCGTTATCGAGAACGATAGTGTTCTCTGTCATAGTCTTGACTGTCCCCGTTTTGACGTCGGCTTTGCCGGAGCGCAGGGCTGTAAAGAAATCGCCATCAGGTGCAAGACAGAGTCGTTGGTCCCAAGGGTTATATCGTGGGGTGAAATGAGGGTCGATAGGCAACACTCCGCGAAGAAGTGATTGCATGCGTCGTAGAATGAGATATCGGGCCTGTCGCGGGTATGCGCGACATAGCTCATAACTGAATCTCTGTAGAAAAATGAAGAACATGCGACTGAGTTTATGACGAATAAAACTGGGAAGTAAGAAACTGAACCATCCGCGGGTGTTATTCGGGAGTGGGTACACATATGTCGGACTGCGCTGAATCATGGTGACATGTGCCGCTGTTGGAGATAAATTTGGTACAAGAGTGACTGCTGTAGCACCACTGCCGATAATGGCAATTTTCTTGTTGGCATAGTCGAGATTCTCGGGCCAGAATTGTGGATGAATTACTTGTCCCTTGAAATTTTGTAGACCTGCGATATCAGCTCTCAAAGGTTGATTGTAATCATAATATCCAGTTCCAACGATGATATTTCGCGCCCGGACGTGTTTGGTCTGTCCTTGAGCATCGATAGTCAAAGTCCAATATTGGTCCTCGGACGACCACTCCATCGCCTCCAACCGATGATGAAATCGGATATGCCGATCAATCCCAGTCTTCTTTATTGACTCCTGCAAGTATTGCTTTATATCACTTCCCGGTACAATCGGGTTATCCTTGGCCCATGTATTCCACTCAAACCCAAAAGTGTAGAAATCTGAGTCGGAACGAATGCCGGGGTACTTAAAAAGATCCCATGTGCCTCCAATGTCGCCGCGGCCTTCGAAGATTTGGTATGTGGCATTGGGGAGTTTTGTTTGGACACGATAGCCGGCGTTGAGGCCGGAGATGCCTGCGCCGATGATAGCGACGTCGATTGTTTCGGAGGCCCCATTTGCGAAGCCATTGGTATGGCCGTTTGCGTGGCCGTTCATTTTGTATTCTGCTCTCTCCTCAGCTAATCAAATTGAATGTTGATAAGTTGGCGTACGTTGGTAAAGGTGGTATTAGGGTTGGCAAATGATTCAGAAAGAAAGCAAGGGCAACGTCGATATTTAATGCATCACTCTTCACGATAACCTCTTCAAACAGACAGATCACATGTACACCTCGGTAGCAAGACGCGAAAATTAGTTCAAGATTTTAGCACCTGCGCAATACGTAGTTGTACTAGTTGATCATGATATTCTGCTGCTGGGGCGGACAGACCAATGTTTAAATCGCAACAATTCTTGTGCAAGCAAATGAGAATGCGCGCTGACGCAAATCGGAAGGTGCTAGGTTGTTGATCCTTTACTCCAGATGTTGCTAATCTCGCAACCCATGCCGTTAAGGGGATAGTCTAGATCCACTGTACATTTTGCTTCTTTGAGGTATTGTGCCTCGGCTTTTCTGGGGTTTCACGACTGGGATGTACCCCAACGAATTTAACGCTAACTTCTGATAAGGGTGTTGCTAATATTGCTGCCTACCCCGGTTCATGTGCGATACTGTTCATTTTATCAGAGGCTCCAAATTTCGAGTCTCACGTACTCCAGGTCAGAGAGAGAGGAGAACCTCGATTTTGGATTTGGCATCACATGCCGGTAATCGTACCGACAAGATCGACTGGTCGATGGTATTTCCGAGAACTTGTGCGATAGAGTTGCTCGAGTTGTCTCCCGCATTTTTGGATCTCGGATCTCATTCGAAAGCCGAATAAGTCGTATCTGGGGTTGTTCTTATTCTAATCTCGGTATATAACAGTTCGTGGTATGTGACGATTTTCCCCACATTATGACTGCCTGGGCAAATTCTAAACCCTGACCAATTTGAGCCCTAATGCTAGTCTAGGAATTTAAGTCAGCAGCTAGTATATGAACTTTGAGATTTTGACATAGAAAGATCAAACTATGACATCACATCTGCTCATGTATCAGCAAAGAAATGCCTGCGATTCTGTGTTAGTGCCTATTGTATCCGGTTGGACTGAATGTTGCATGGCAGGCTCGACTGAAGCGAGCACGTATATGCTTCATAATAGATTGTGTTTCTTTAATAGAATGACGAAAGAATTTGACATATTTGAAAGCTCAACTTTGACTTGTTGTAGGCTCTTAAACGAGGTGGCGAAGCTTCATACAGCTAATGCTAAGTCGACCTAAATGCCCTGGATTCTCAGGCTTGGAAACCCTGTTTGGCTTGTACGTAACTCGACAAGTTTCTCAAGATAGTTTTGAGACAGTTACCTTCCAGTGGTGACTCCTATTCTCGGACAGGGTTCAAAAGTGACCGGCGATAAACCCTCTATATCCAGCCCACTAGGCAGTCCAGCATATCCAGGCAACACCAGCGTCAACGGTCCCAATTGGGTCGATTACCTCACAGTTCGGTACAATTGATATCTCCTACTCACATACAACTCTGGCGCCAGCGGCAGTACACTCAACACAATCATCGTTGCCGGCAGTGACTACAGTGTCCAAGATGAACTCAACGAGTAGTACGTGCCATAATACGCTGCTAATGGAACCTGGGGCAGCGCAACCAGCTTCTTCGCTATGTGAAATGGAATCAACGACATCGATGGGTCTTATATGGCAACTAATGTCCCCAATTCCACATACATGACAATTTTTGAACAGTATCGTGACCTGATAGATACTCTCTATGATTCAGGTTCACGAAATTTTATGCTTGTTACTGTTCCGCCACTCGAACGGTCACCGATGGTGACGGGCTCTGCTACAGCAGCTACGTGGATCCTCTTATGTGCTGCAGCAGAGGGAAATTGGAATGAGAGATTACGGAGTCTCCAGGAGGATGTTCAAAAGGCCTCCTGTCACGCAGCATTATTCGATTTTGATCCCCATGCGCTTTTCAATGCCGTGATTGATTTATCCAGCGCCGTTTTTGCAAACTTCTTCGTATGAGAGGACCACCGAGTTTTGTGCAGCGAATGCTGGGTATATACCAAGACTCTTTGATGACTTGTGGCATTTCGAATCGTAAACTGATAGCAAACGCTGACTGGTATTCAATAGTGTCAAGAATGAAGCTGCCACGCCGCCAGATTGTGCGTATCCCATAGACGGCTATTTGTGGTACAACAGACTTCATCCCACCTCTCCGATGCATGATTTGTTGGTAGAAAGAGTGTCACACTTGTTGAGCGCTTGAAGGTTTTATATAGGATGACTATTTGTAGCTGCTTGTCAGGAGGAAGCTGCCTAATCATTCTGTGAATCCGCAGAAGCTAGGGATGTCTATAGCTCCAACATGTGTACGACCGTTTTTCAAGCCCTCACTTGGTCAAATAGGCCAAAAGATTGTTGAGATATCGGTGAAAACAAATGCAGGACTTCCACATAAAATACCATAACGTTAGTAGTGAAGACTGAAATAGATTTCAAGTGTAGAAAAACTTTATTCAATTTAGCCGTAAAGTGTATTGCCAATAAAAACGAAACAAGCCACTACCAGTCTCGACGCTATGCAAATCTAGTAATACAAATGGGTATCTGTGTAATGAAAAATCCCATACATCAACGCCGACCACTACCTGAACCAAAACCCGAAACCAGTGCAACCCCAAAGCCGATATACTCCAGAACCAGAACAAGGTCAAAACCAAAGGATGTCTCATGGCCTCATGCGTGAAGTCGTAGCTCGTATTCTTTCTTGAGACATGTCGTGTCACCAGTTGGATCGCCGAGGTACCATTCAGCGAAATCCCGGAAAGCCTTGGAGGTCTCATTGCGAAAATCATAGATCTTTATACGGAGTAGTACAAGTCTTTGGCCATCGAAATATGACTCGAGTAGGCGTCCTTGTTTTCCAAAAAGCGAGAAAAGTAGAACCTAGATTGACGTGACATCAGTAACCCGTCGAGTGATAGCAGAATACAGAACGAAATGGACTATTAACCGGTGCGATGAATGTAGCGTTTCTTCTTCAATTGACCCAGCATCATGCGAAGACTAATCAACAACTCTCCGCGGAGGAAATGCTTCTCGTTAGACGGGACATGGCTGTGGTAAGCAACTGCCTTGGTATGCGGAAGCTTTCTTGATTCCACGTCTGTCATTCTGAAGACACCGAATTCCTTTTGAGCACACTGGTCTCCTGTAGCCAATTGGTATACACTCTTGGAACCTTGTAATCGCCAACGCTGTAAACCGAATGTCAGAGGAATGGACTTTCATCGGGTCAGGCCACGAGAAACTCACTCTTTTATAGTCCACAAGTGCTCATCGAATTTGTCTTATAACGTATCAAGAGTATATCTATCCAGTGCTGTTTCGAGCTGATACGTTCGGTCGATGGGTCTCATGTAGCAGGTATCTTCGTCGTCCAAGCATCCGTGGACTTCATCGCGTTTCTCCCTCATTTAGCTCTGGGAGGTTGGGGTATGCCTCAAAAAAGTGAGGCTTATACTCTGAAGTCATATCAAGGACCATGTGTTGTAGATCGATATTCAGGCCGTCTTTAATAATGTATTCATTAGCATGTATCCTCTCGATGATGGCTTCCAGTTGGAACAGAGCCACGCGCATATCGGAGCGCTTGGCTGGTTTGACAGACATGTTGGAGCAGAGAAATAGCGGTATGAGACTTGAGCGAAACGATGGATGAATATGATGAACTAAGTCAGGCATATGACTATTTTGTAGTGGGTAGAAGAAGGTGAAGTTCAATCGCTGTTGATGGCAGAAATAAGCGATGTTTAGCGAGGGGTTGTTGTTGTTGCTTGGGCGACGCCCCATTAGGGACTTCTTTGTCCCACAAACTGCGCGTTTCCGGCGGGAAGCTGCATCCCTTCCGCACGCCCCCAATGGCTAGTGTGAGCCTTATTTCCAAGCCCTAACTTCGTATATCAAGTACGTACTAGCCTTTACTGAATGCTTTTGTCATCGAAGAGGGAGTGTTTTGAGTTGGCGTTAAGTAAGTTTGATTGGTTTCCCTTTTTGCATTCTAGAGATCTTCTTTGGTATTTCTAACCAACATTGAATGTTCCTCAAACGAGGTGAATGGAATAGAAAGATTAGAAAGAATAGATAAAAGCTTGATCTTCCAGTGACTGGTCAGCAAACTATGTAAGGTAATGCACTGTTTTATTCAAACGTTTTCTTTTTCGGAAATAGAATGATATGAGAACTAGCTCCCAGATATACATTACCTAGGTAGCTATGCAAACCATATTTTCCCTGCCAGGTGGGGTTTTCCTTTTTCAGCTGCCGCTGCTTTTGTGAGGTGCTTAATTCATGCTTTTACAGTGCGTTCTTCGGCATCTGTTAATAGTATATTTGTTGGGGAGCGATCTTGGTACGAATTTTGATCATGAATTCGCGCAAACAAGTGGCGATAAGGCGCGTCAAATTCTCGCGCTAACACAGTGATTCTTTAATTTAGATTTTGGCATCTTGTTGGCGATATGGGTAGAAATGTTGTTTCAAAAATTATTACGTTTTAACTAGTAAGCACCGGTATCTCATGGGTTATTGAACACAGAATAGGGTTTGAGGCAAGTGAAAAAAATTTCTATAGCTATCTAGTAATACGGCATCTAATTATAAAAAATACCTTCGCACGCGGGCAAAGTTTCCGCTGGAAAGGTAGAAGTTGGAGACATGGAAACCCGGAAGTGCTGGCAATACCATTCGCCCGGCCAAAAGACATAGCGGAATCCATCCTTCTTGTCTTTTTCAATGTTTATAACTTGGCCTTGGCAGGCTCGAGGGTGGAGAGTAGAAGATCTCGAATGTCCCCTGCAGCCTCATTGAGGTAGAAGCTCATCCTGTCGCTTCCCAGCTTCTTGGAGACAATATTGAAATTAATGCTATACGCTATTAGCAATCGACACTTTGGCAGATCCTGAGGGCGACTTACCTGTTTTCGTTTATCATATAGGCGATTCCAAACCCAGGATCGACGACTTGGCTCCAGCCAAATCCGTTGAGGAACTCCGAGCTGAGTTGCGAGGTAGAAATGAACCATGTGCTAGAGTAGGCATATGCAGGATCCTGATAAATGGCCGGAACCTCATCATAAGGGTCCAGCAGCCTTTTTAATCCAAACAAATGCCGATCAACCCCCTGACCAACGGACGCTTGAGCAACGTAGGCCACGTGTGCTTTTAAGGCTTTGTGAAACAAGGCGGCCTTCTCGCTTGCATCGAGAGAATCATCGGCCATGGCTTTGCAGAAAGCCACAGATTCGACAGAGACCGATCGACAGGCCTCCGTGCGTCCTTGCTGGAAGCGTCGAGTCATGACGGACTCATACGTAGGTCTGTTCTTTCCGTACATTTTGAAGTAGGCCAGTTGAATAATCATTTGGACGTATGCATCGGGAGAGCATTTGAGCTTCTTGATCAACCCTTTGCCATAGGCTTGGTAGGCTTGGACTTGCAGTTCATGGGCGTCAATGACTTCATTGAAGTCCTTTTGGGCCCGTTCAATCTCGGCTTGGACCTCCTTGGTAACGTGGAAATGGATGAGTGTGGGATCTGGGAGGTGGGAGCGGACGGATGAGGCCGAGAAATCGAGTGTGTTTTTAAAGACGGCGTTGTTGACGAATTCATTCAGCCGGAGGGTCGAGGTACCGTCCATCATCGCATGCTCACCCATAAAACCAGCAGTGCCATTGTCGTTGATAATAAATTGCGCAGGTTTGTCGTACCAACGGTTTGCCCCATCACCGTGCCAATACTGGTGTGCCCTCTCTTCCAATGTCACAGGTGAAGCGTCGTCCAAGCATACAACAAATGAAGCGGACTCCACCTCTTTCAGGGCTTTTGCATTCGAGGGGTGCGCTCTCAGTAAAATTTCTCTTGCGTCCGTCCAGATATCGCGGTGCTCCGTAGTCAAGGCCCCGACAGCAGGTCCCTTTTCTGCCTTTGCGTAGACTCGTTCAAATTGCTGTTCTAGTTCCGCAGTATTCAGCTGCTTTCCATCAACTTCGTGCAGTATTTTGAAGAACTGATTCTTGCGTATGACAAGAATGTGCTTGTGCTCAGTAAAAGAGTATTTGACGGGATAATCCGATGGTCTAGCGGGTACTCTAGAGACATTGAACATCCATTGGTAGCTGTCCATAGCCATGGGTTGCGTCTTTGCGTACTCGGGCTCCAGGGTACCTTGATCGACTTGCTTCTTGAACTCCAACACCGCGGTAGAAATTGCTGCCGCGCGCTTGGAGGGAATACGCCTCTTTCGGTCATCGCGGTGCGAATAGAAGTAGCTGGAATATATCACTGAATCTCGGAAAGCAAGGTATGCCGCATCATTCCACCAGTCGTATAACCAATTCCTGATCTTTGGATCATTGCGGCGAGCAATCAGCTTTTCCTGAAGCTTGTGACCTACGCCGTCGGGCCGGATGAAATCTTGGACGGCCTTGGTAGTTGATGCTAATTCGGAACTCGTGAGGAGCGGCTGAACGGATTTGAGATATTTCGCTGCGGTTTCTTCGAGAGACGGGACGGGGAGTTTTGGTAGGGATTCTTCGAAGCGGAGCATTGGCCCTTTGGACAGGTCTTCCTTGTAACCTATATTCTTCGTCAGGTATCTCTCCGACTCGGGATCCGGTATTTCACCGCTAACCTGGTAAAGCAGAGCCGCTGCTCTTCCGCGCGTTTCTCACCGTCATTCCCACGTACTGTTGTCTATAAGCTATAGGGTCACGAGTAGGATTTTGGGGTGAGACTTGCGCTGGATAGCTCGGTGATTTCGATTTTTCGAAGCGCTGCAGACGTCCGGCGACTGCTGAGTGCCTTGAACATTATAGTAAACGGGACTCAAAACTTGAGTTAGACTCCAAAGCCGTTCGCGATGGAACGCTATAAAGTGCTCTGCTGTTGGTATTCGTGGTTGTCGTTGGCGACTTGCCACAACAGAGCACGAGCCGAGGTTATAGGTTACGGGACGGAGCCGAGGTTGCGCAGGCTCATGAAATGCGCAGGGTTATTATATACCGTTCAAATAGCTCCAGAGTACTCCGTACGTTTGTGGCGAAGATGCCTACTATGATAGTCCGCGTCAAGCAGCTTACCCACCATGAGGCTATTCCTAATAGAGTTTCTTACTAGTTGTAATATATCGTTGTTCAATTTCCACCCTAGCCACATCTGGAAACGTAGAATACGTAGTATGCTCTAGTTATGACGCTAAAATCGCGTCCATTGATAGCGAGTCAGCTAGGGCCAACCTCTTCCTAGCGTAGGGCTAATTAATTACTAGTAGTATACCATACCAGGTATTACAGAGTATTATCAGTACCCCACGCATACTGTATTTTCCATCTGGCCTGGTGTATGGATGGATACGCAGGGTTTGATGTGCAGGGTTTAGAATCCTCTCTTGGATTGACGGTATGGCGCTACAATAGTGGATTTGCTGCTATGCTTGCCTGGAGGGTCTCCTTGGAGTCCCTTGTTGTCTTTCTTGACATATTAAGTTATCGCAAGCACCCATTATGATTCCTCTATCTGCCATTTGGCATGACCTCCATTTACCAAGCTAACCTACGGGTCACGAGGTTCTCTCCCTTGACCCAGCTGCAGACACAAAGGACCTACCTCCGGCGCAGACCTAACTTCTCAAGCCGTCGGAGCTGACCAATCTGGTCCTTCCAGCCATGGCGGACCTCAAAGTGCAGAGCCGGGAAGCCGACGAAAAACAGGCAAGCATCCTGGACCGGCAATTGAATGGGGTTTCCGGGACCGGGCAGCTCAAGCAGACCTCGCTGCTCGCCTACGCAACGACGGTCGACCTCATATTTATCGGTCTCAGCTGTTTGTCTGCTATCATTGCTGGTGCTCTAAACCCACTTCTCACGGTACTTTCTCAGATCGACCTCCATAGTCGACATCTCTATTGACGGAAGCAGGTTATATATGGACAATTTGCCGGTACCTTCGACGACTTTGCCAACGGCTCCGTTACCTCCAAGGAAGCAACGTCGAAGACGGCCGAATTCACTCTTTTTTTTGTCTATCTCGCCATTGGGCAATTTGTTTTCACGTATCTTACCACCATCGGCTTCTATTACACTGGAGAGCATATCACCCGTCGTTTGAGGAAGGCATACTTTGAATCCATCATTCGACAAAACATAGCGTTCTTCGACACAACAGGTGCCGGGTCAATTACATCACGCCTGACAACAGACATGAACATGATCCAGGAGGGTCTAACTGGGAAGCTTTCCTTGTGCCTCAGCTCGGCGGCGACATTTGGGTCCGCGTTTGTCATTGCATTTGTCGTGTACTGGAAGCTTGGCCTCATTCTGTCGTCCACCATCGTGGCAATGACCATCTCAAGCACCATCGGTGGTGCCTACGCTGTCAAGTACACGAAGCTATCGCTCTCGTCTTCCACCAAAGGAGCCACTATAGCAGAGGAAGCGATCAGCTCCATCCGCCATGTTACGGCGTCCGGGATCCAAAAACAGCTCTCGGACCGTTATGTGCCATCCATATTGAGCGCGAGGAAGGAAGGCATGAAGGCGCGGTCATCTGTTGCAGTTGTGGTGGCGGTCTTGAACTCGGTGCCCTACCTGAGCTATGCTCTCTCCTTTTGGATGGGCTCCCGATTTCTGGTCAACGGCTCTATGAATGTTTCCGAAATCGTGACCATGACCCTAGCCATCGTCATTGGCGCTTGGTCGGTCGGAAGAGTCGCTCCCAACGCACAAGCGTTTATCTCGTGTATAGCAAGCGCAAGCGGCATTCTTAAAGCCATCTCTCGTACATCGCCCCTGGATCCTTTTGGCGTGGGTGGGGTGGATGTCGACACGATAAATGGAGATGTTACCTTTGCAAATGTCGGGCTTGTGTACCCTTCCCGACCCGACGCGACTGTTTTGAAGGATTTGAGTTTTACGATACCCCTCCACCAAACCACGGCCATCGTAGGAGCATCGGGGTCGGGGAAGAGTAGTATAGTGGAACTGTTGATGCGTTTCTACGAGCCTACGAGAGGCCAGATCTGTCAGCTTTCTCCTTATTCGTTTGCTCCTTCTTCGCTCCGTCTACTATACTGACTCGAGGCCATTAGTGTTTGCCGGACATGACATTCAATCAATCAACCTACGGTCCCTCCGTCGCCAGATCTCCCTGGTCGGGCAAGAGCCCATGCTTTTCAACACCTCGATATTTGAGAATATTCGTTACGGTCTTGAAAGTACTGCAGATGACTTGAGTCCTGAGGAGACTGAGTCCAGAGTTATTCAGGCAGCGAAGAGTGCCAACGCCCATGGATTCATATCGGGGCTTCCGTTAGGCTACAAAACACCAGTCGGAGAAAAGGGTCTTCAGCTCTCCGGTGGGCAACGACAGCGCATCGCAATTGCTAGAGGCCTCATCAAAAACCCAAAGTTGCTTCTTCTTGATGAGGCCACGTCTGCCCTTGATGTCCATTCGGAGCGAGCAGTCCAAAGTGCGCTCGAGAAGGCAGCCCAAGGCCGCACTACAGTGATCATTGCTCACCGGTTGTCTACTATTCGACATGCAGATAACATCATTGTTCTAGCGAGCGGTAACATAGCAGAACAAGGAAGTCACGAGGAGCTGATGTCGAAGAAAGCATATTACTTTCGCCTCGTGGAGGATCAGCGGTTATTGAACACGAATGAAGAAGAAAAGTATGTTGGAGCGCGTTCCCATGAAGATGACCTAGTAGAAGATACGAATGACACGCTCGAGGTGTCTGGTGTGGTGGAAGTGAAATCAGAGAACACAGTGACCCCCGACGTGACACTGAGAGCAGCTAGCCCGGCCCCGGGTGCACTGTCGTTTCTTGCGACCCAAAAGTTTCTCGCTACAATAAATTCGCCTAGTCTTGCCCTCCTGGCCTTTGGCCTTGTGCTTTCAGTAATTTCCGGTCTGGGAACTCCTGGGTTCGTCCGGTCCCCGTTTTTCCAAACCACTATTTACCGTCGTACGCGCTAACTTCCATGCAGTCAGTCGATCATATTTGCAAAGCTTATCGACGTCTTGTCATTACCTGCCAGCGCCTACAGCACCTTACGGCACCGGGTTGACTTTTGGGCCCTCATGTACCTAGTACTCGGGGTGGTCATACTAGTGATTTGGATATGCCAAGGGGTCGTCCTGGCGTACTGCGAGGAAAGCGCTATTTTCCGTGCTAAGCGCCATACCTTTCGAAGTATTCTTCGCCAGGAGGTTTTGTTTTTCGACCAAAGCAATCACTCTACAGGACAGTTGATGTCCTTTCTCTCTTCCAGCACCACTGACCTTGGGGGCGTCGGCGGGTTGGTTCTTGGCACTATTCTCTCGTTTTGCGGCACCATCGGAGGTGGTCTCATCCTCTCCTTGATCATCGGCTGGAAGTTAGCGCTCGTGTGTACATCGACCATCCCGCTTGTTGCCGGTTGTGGCTATCTACGACTGATGATGCTGTCTCTATTTGATCAGAAAGTTAAGGAATCGCACAACGTGTCGATCAATTATGCGAGCGAGGCAACGACTGCTATCCGGACAGTAGCTTCGCTTTGTCTCGAAGACCAAATTCTTGTGAATTACAACAGGATGCTGTCTGAGCAAGCCGCCAAGTCTTTGATATCAATACTTCAGACATCTGCTCTATATGCTGCCTCTCAATCCATCACTTTTCTTTGTGCTGGCCTAGCATTCTGGTATGGTGGAACCCTGGTTATTGATCATCAGTACTCAATCTTTCAGTTCTTCGTCTGCTTTGCCTCCTTGATCTCCGGGTCTCAAACGGCCGGTATCATCTTCTCCCATGCACCTGGATTCAGCAAGGCAATGACGGCAGCTGGAGAACTCAAAGCCCTCTTCGATATAAAACCGAAAATAGACACCTGGGAGGCGAGTGGCCACCCAGTTCCGAGGGGAAAATCCGAGTCTCGTATTAAGTTTGAAAATGTTACTTTTCGGTATCCTGAACGGCCGGATCGCGTTGTCCTGAAAAATTTCAACCTATCGATACGAGCGGGACAGTACGTTGCGCTTGTCGGACCCAGTGGGTGTGGCAAGACTACTATCGTTGGACTACTTGAACGGTTTTTTGATCCAACCGAGGGTCAGATCACCCTGGACGGACAGGACATCACGCAGCTCAATGTCAATGATTACCGACGAATGCTCTCACTTGTTGGACAGGAGACTACGCTGTATTCAGGCACTATCAAGGAAAATCTCGTGCTTGGCGCCCCAGAAGACATCTCCGAAGATACCATCATCTCAGCTTGTAAGAAAGCAAACATATACAATTTCATCGTATCTCTTCCGTAGGTGAGCCTTTCTTCAAACCTCAGAAGAGGAGCTAATCTTGTCTGTGTAGGGATGGATTCTCGACCGAAGTCGGTGCACGTGGTACCATGCTGAGTGGCGGTCAGCGACAGCGCATCGCCATTGCGCGAGCGCTCCTCCGAAACACTAACATTCTGCTTCTTGATGAGGCGACATCTTCATTAGATTCGGAATCCGAGAAGCTGGTGCAGGAGGCATTGGATGTCGCTGTTCAACGTCGTACTACCATCGCCGTTGCGCACCGGCTTTCAACTATCCGGAATGCAGATCTCATCTGTGTGCTGGACCACGGAGTCCTGGTCGAATCGGGAACCCATAGCCAACTTATAGCGAAAAGAGGCGTATATTTCCAGATGGTGCAGACGCAGAACTTGGAGAAGACTAAGACGAGATAACATGGAGTGATGGTAGGGTTGTCCGTGCCCTGTCGCCTGCTTGTGACGGTTCGTTGACCCCCAGGGAGCATGCTATTACTTGATAAAAAATATATTTCGTTTCTAGATATCAAAAGTAGGATTTGAGAATAAGGATATGAAATATTTAATAAAATCACTCTGATAGCATCCAAGCGGATCTTGTGCGCCGAATTCAAGCAACGCACTGCTGCAGGCCGAGTCGTCTCTCCCGCTATATCAATCAACACCATAGGCACTCCCCAGTACGATTGTCCTATCGCTACGTAACTTCTCAATATGTTATAGCAGGCTGTCTACATATATAGGAATTGGAATAAGATTCCTTCTAGCTTGAAAACGATTCCGATCCTGAACCTTTGCTCATCTATTTTGTGGATATGTTCCGGCGTAACAGCTATAGGCTTAAGAAAACATCTCGTTTCCCGCTATACAATGGAAAACCTGACCTCTTGTCTTACACGGTCGGCAATTTCTAATACATGGGCCCTGCTCTCTCTCGAGAACACATTAAAGTATGCCACCCAAGCATTGACTCCGGTTCCAGGATCCGGCACGGTGTCGCCGTGATGTAAGAAGCAAAAACTTTTGGACACGTGCAAGGCAAGATCAGGATGTCTGTCGAATAGTTCCTTGCAGACATCCGCGGAATGAAAGACTCCGCCCTTGTCAACCGGGATGAACACCATCTCGCACCAATACTGCGGGCCTTGCAAGAAGGGGACCGACAGTTGCTTGACACGCTGCCGACTATTGAGACCAAACAACAGCGCAAGACCAAAATAGTCGACCCCGTACGTATATCGAATGGCTTCCGATTCCTGTATTCCCGGCGGCCGAGCATTCACTTCGATCAGCCAGGAGGAAGGGGGTTTGTCTTTGGCTGGAGTGGTGCGCTCGACCAAGTCGAGGATATTGTTTTGGGTGGCATACTCCATGCTTGAGTTTTCCACCCGCGCTTCCACGTGGTAAAACCCATTCTGGAAGCCCATGTGAAGGAGGTCGTGGTGCAGCGAGTCTCGCAGGATGGCCAGCTCGGATTCGGGCAGCTTGGACGGGAGGACATTTGCCAGTTCAATGAATGTTCTCACACTGCCTTGGCCGTTTGCATCAGCGCTTTTGGGAAAATCATCGGATATTTCACAAAACAACAGCTCGCCGTCGCAGAGGACAAGATTCGCATCGACTTCCGGTCCGTCGCAATACTTTTCCAGGACGAACTCCAGTCCATGACGATCGGTATTGATGCCGCGGACGCCGCTCTCGAGGTCGGAGACGTTCTCGGCCCGGAAGACGCCTTCGGAGAGGAATCCGTTACACGGCTTGATGATCAGGGGGAAATCGAGATTGTGCTCCCGTACCAGCTCGACAGCTTGCTGAGCACTGGAAGCCTGGAACACATCATGTCCTGCCGAGACACTGGTTTTGAATTTGTTCGCGGAAATCTCCAGCGCCGACGGAGGCTCCGTGTATAGCCCTAGCTGTCGGGCAGCCTCGGCGACAGCGACCTTGTATTGGTCGCGCAAAGTCACTAGACCGTCGACATGACCAGACAACGATCGCACCGTCTCAACGATTCGACTGGCATAGCCGGCGTCTGGGTGGAGTGGGGTATCGAACGGGATGAATTCCTTATACCAGTGGCGATAGCGAGGCTCGTTCAGCCAATGCCCAGGGTAATCGAGAACAACCATATCGATCCCCAGCGCTTCGGCCGCCAGGTATATGCTTTCTCCCGTTCCCCCATAATCAGGGCTGCGAAGACCACCATCGAGGAGGACAAGGGTTTGACGTGTCAGCGTCTCTGTTGACAGCCAGGTAAAGGACAGCCGGTTGTGCAATTCAAGATCAAGGGCACTTAATAGCGACTCGGAGGTTGGAAAGCGAGCTGAATTGGGAGTGGTCAAGAGTATGGCCCCAACCGATGCGACGAGAGCTGGTGGAAGCGCTTGAATACTGTCAATACTGATAGGTTCTCCGCTAAAAGTCTGCAGCGGCTTGGAAAAATCGACGACCTTTTTCACCGGCGGGCAATCCAGTAGGCGCTGTGAAAGTATGTCCGATCGTACGATGAATCCGCGGTCCTGTGGCACTACTAATCTGGCGATACTGCCGTCTTCATTATTGGCCGCCGAGAGAGAGTCATGTATCAACCCGAATGCTTCTGCAGATCCAAGACCTTGCTTATCGAGGGGGAGGAGCTCGTCGCTGGCCAATTCAATGAAAAGGCGTACGTCTTCTATCCTCCCAGGCCATGAGAATTCACCGGAGTAGGAAGCACGCTTGAAATTAAGGTCGATGGTTTGCCAGGAAGTGCCTTTTTCTGCAGGTATCGTTGCATTATTGACTTGCCAGTCGCACTGAAATCGGACTACATCGCCACGACTTGTCAGTACAGGCACCAGGGTAGCGCATGTCGCGGTTTGGGGGGATGACTGCGCCCATGAGCCTTACCTTCATGATCATCAGCATCTCTTGCAATAATAAAACCCGACATTATGACTACGGTTCTTGTACAGTGGTCTTGCTTTCTACATATTCTGATGGGCTGGTAAGTGCAGGCAAGGCGAGTTGCGACGATTAAAAGATCCGGATCTTGGCGTACAAAGTTCCCCGGCAATTATCACGCCTCAGCTCCATACGAGTTAGCGTCTGCATACGCTTCTCGGGCATGTTCTTCTCTGACATGTGAATGCTCATTTATGTTGGTTTCATACCGCTATGGACAATACTAGTCTGCGCTAGGATGACATCGCAAGATGCAACGGAGATTATGCCATTTGTAAGGGCGTTCCATCCATACGTATACATCCACCTCAAGCGAAGGATCCAACATCTTTACAGCCGAAACATACTGGCAGGATCGGTCAATATACCGCCTCCAGCCTTTTATCAACCAAGAAACAACCTGCTTTTTGGCGAAGTGGTAATTAAGTTAAAGCCACATCGCATGCTGTGTATTTTTAGGGCGGCGGGGAAGCGGAACAATGTGGACCGGCAACGTGTGTTCTATTTACCGGGGAAACCGTATGGACAGTGGGGCTCTAAAGATTTGAATCCGATACTAGTGCTCCAATTTTGTAATTTCAACTAGTGTAATTCCATGAAATTTGGAGCCCTTGTAATTACAATTTCATGACATATAGGCAAATTTCAATAATTACAGGAGCACTACAGAGTACTGTATTGGCGCTAAGAAGTAATTATTAACCTATCTAAGAAATAACTAGAATACTATATCCATACTATATACGGAGGATATTGTAACTTGTACTTCTATGTAATCTACTAGTCGAGAAGGTAGTGCTTTGGCGTGGGATTCATATATTTGGTTAAGCGGTGTAGATTTTATATCATATCATGCATGGAGAAAGCAAGTTTACATCGCAGAGCTGCTACAACGACTGAATACTAGCAGGTTACATTTGACCTCAAGCTGTAGAAAAGAGAACGCCCATCGTAGATCTATCGGGTCGGACTTCAGTTTTACTAGGATCTACCCTCACTCTCGCGGCCTCAACGCAATTGTGATTGCCACTAGAGGATATAACATTTGCCATCACATATTTGCCCTAGATTATTTCGTATATGTGTTTCAAATTAGCCAACTCTGCTAGCTGGAGTTGGGGGCAGCGTCTCGGCTGGGCCTCGGAAAGGATTAGAATGCCATACCTGGCTTGTATGATCCCCATCCTAGATCTCCTTTATTTCTCCGGGTGTTTATTGGCCTCTACGAGCCCGGTTTTACCATTGGCGAATTTCTTGTTTGCGCTTTTTTCATGCGCCGTAAAGCTACACCTTCATCGCGGAATTGACCTCCGGCTGATAGTTGCAACTCGGTCTACAACGTCCCATCTGTAAAAGAAAGGAACACTGAACACGAGCGAGACATCAAGTGAAAAAAATAAACACGAAGCACACGGAACGTGAATGATGCAGCGACATTCTACCGCCGAGGCCACAACCGCGGGTGGCTGCGTGCATCACCTCTTTGAACATACTGTTAATAGCTACCCAGACAACATCGCTCTGATCGGTGGCACGCATGAGCTATCCTTCCAGCAGCTTAACACGCTCGCTAACCATTTTGCCAGTGCTCTGGTCAGGCGAGGGGTAGGGCGCGGTGATCTGGTCGCTATAGCGCTGGATCGATCTGTGGATCTGGTCGTCGCCTTGTTAGGAGTCCTAAAGTCGGGGGCGGCATACGTGCCCGTAGATATCGGTTTCCCTATTCGGCGGATCAGGCAGATGATGGATGATGCGGGCCCGAAGTTTGTTATATGCCGAGATAGTACACTGGATGCACTGTCATCCTGGAGAGATATATGCCTGAGTGTTGATGACATACGAAACAGCAACGGCGAGAACAACTCCTCGTCCGGCCCTGATGGAGGCAACTTGGACCTGGACGTGCGCGCCGAGGATCTTGCATATATCATCTACACATCAGGTTCGACTGGAAAACCCAAGGGCGTAGAAATCAGCCATAGAGCGGTCTCAAATCTTCTCTCGTCGATGCAACGCGAACCGGGATGCGACCAAACGGATCGACTACTAGCCATAACAACCATTTCCTTTGATATAGCCGTCCTAGAGCTTTTTCTGCCACTCGTCTGCGGCGCAAAGACGGTCATTGCCCAGGCACATCAAGTCCGCGACGCGGGAGCTCTAATCAAATTATTGAAGCACCACGCAATCACGATGATGCAAGGAACCCCAGCCACCTGGCAATTGTTGTTGGATTCGGGCTGGCAAGGCACCCCCCGGTTAGGAAAAGTTTTATGTGGTGGCGAGGCGCTTTCTCGTCGACTGGCCGACAGGCTCCTTTCTTGCGCCGACTCGGTATGGAACATGTACGGGCCAACCGAAGCCACTGTGTGGGCGAGTGTTTGGCGGGTGCGCCTTGGTGGTGATGTGCTCATTGGGAGGCCAATAGATAACATGCAATTCTACATACTCGGCGAAGACCTATCGCCAGTACCGCAAGGGAGTCCTGGTGAGCTGTACATTGGAGGCGCTGGCGTCGCCCGCGGCTATCATCGTAACCCTGAGCTTACTCGATCTCGCTTCATCGAGAGCCCTCGTCATGGCGGCATTCTGTACCAAACAGGGGACTTAGCCCGTTGTCTGGCGCCCGACGAGGTCGTGGTGCTGGGCCGGGTGGATGACCAGGTAAAGATCCGGGGCCATCGGATTGAGCTAGGCGATATCGAAGCGGCACTTGCTGCCCACGAGGATGTCTCCAAGGCCGTGGTCGTCAGTCGTGCCGACCAACTGGTCGCCTACTGTGTCCGGAAACTGCCTCAGGTCACTGATGAGGACCAGGCCCGCAGCCTGGCAGAGTGGACTGCCACATGGGACCATGCGTACGAAACCACAGATCAAGACGCCGTGAGCCAGGATGCCATCCTCAACCTGGCCGGGTGGAGGAATAGCTACGACGGCCTCCCGTTCAGCACCAATGAAATGCGTGACTGGCAGTCAAGTTCCGTCAGACGCATCTTGTCCTACGGCCCGGAACGAGTCATGGAGATTGGCTCAGGCACCGGGATGATGCTCTTCAGTATCGCACCGCACTCTAGTATCTACTACGCTATCGATTCTTCGAGAAAAGCAGTCGAGTTTGTGCACCGTCACCTGGGGTTGTTGCCCCATGTCACCTGCGAGCATCGTGAAGCTCACGCACTGCCCGTGATAGAGCAGGAGTTCGACACGGTCATCGTCAATTCTGTCATCCAGTATTTCCCCAGTATCGACTATCTAGTCTTGTTCCTCGAATGGGCGGTTCAGGCAGTCGGCAAAGGCCGTATATATCTTGGCGACGTGCGCAGCCTGGCGCTGCTAAACGTCTTCCATGGCGATATATTGCATTCCCGCATAAAAGGCCAAATTCCCGCCGTTGATTTAGCTAGCCGGGCCGCAGAGGCGGCAAAAGCCGATCGGGAATTGGTACTTTCCCCTGATTTCTTCGCCTCTTTGGCCAAGGTCTTCCCGCGGATATCTCATGTTGATATCACGTTGCGCGATGGTGATTACGATAATGAAATGACCCTCTATCGCTTCGATGTCACCTTGCATATTGGAGAGCGTGACGAGATTGGTACGAGGCCGCGAGAGGTGGATTGGCGGACTAAGGTCGATTTGTCCGCTCTAAAGGATGAGCTAATGGATGCTGCGAAAGGCAACAATATGCTGCGTTTAAACAATGTCCCTAATGGGAGGCTGCGCAATGTCCACAGTCGACTCGGGACTATTCTCGGCTACCCGTCATACGATAGCTCGTCCTGGGTCCATCCGCGTATTCTCCATGCTGTCGCTCGAGACGTTGGTATGCAGTCGGCACTTTTGCCCAGCCGGTCAAACGATGTTTGGAGTTTCGACGCGGTGTTTTGGCAGGCTGGCCAGATCCCAGATCTCACACTGCAACCCCCCAAAGCAATTGACAAGAGCGCATGGGCTGAATACGCGAATGTACCTAATATCGGAAAAGCGATCAGTCCGGCTACCCTCGACAGAGTGCTCCGACCATGGCTAGCAGACCGGTTACCGACATATATGATGCCATCGTTTTTCGTCGTACTCGACACCTTGCCACTGACACCCAATGGCAAGATCGACCGCAAGAGGCTACCAGATCCATTAGTAAGAGACCGGGCAATTCAAAAGCCAGTCACACAACTAGAGGCCGATATACTGGCCGTTTGGTCGCGGGTGCTGGGTCAGAATGGTATAGATGTCAAAGATAACTTCTTCCAAATCGGAGGGGACTCGTTACGTGTGACTAGGGTGCAAACCGAGCTGGAGCAATTGCTCAGGCGGCCGATCTTGCTCGCCAAACTATTCGAACATTTCACCGTCAAGACACTCGCGGCATACTTAGCTGAAGATATGAGCAATGATGTGAAAACAGACCCGAAAGCTCATGTTTCTGTTAGCCACAATGACGAAGACATTGCTATAGTATCTATGGCATGCCGGCTCCCTGGTGGAGTCACCACCCCTGAAGAGTTTTGGAAGCTGCTTGAAAGCGGAGGTGATGCAATCAGCGAAGTACCCAAGGATCGGTGGGATGCAGAGGCTATCTATAATGCGGATCCAGACGCAAAGGGAACATCGTACTGTCGTCAAGGTGGGTTTCTCGACACCCCGATTGACTGCTATGATACAGGGTTTTTTGGAATTTCGCCCCGGGAAGCACGGTCGTTGGATCCAATGCAATACATGATGTTAGAGACGTGCTGGGAATCGTTTGAGCGAGCTGGGTATACAAGCGAACAGCTCCGTGGCAGCCAGACGGGAGTATACGTAGGGGTCAGTAATATTCCGGCATACTCAAACCCTAACGGCAGCGGAAAAGCTCTAGAAGACCTAGACGGATATGCAGGGACGGGGTCGGCTGCCGCGACCATGTCTGGGCGTGTTTCGTACACGTTTGGGCTCGAAGGTCCGAGCATGACGGTGGATACGGCCTGCTCATCTTCGTTGGTCACGACCCATCTAGCATGTACTGCCTTGCGCCAAGGTGAGTGTGACATGGCAGTGTCTGCTGGGGTTAGCCTGATGCTCTCGCCGGGGGTGCATGTTGAATTTAGTCGACTCAGGGGAATGGCGAGAGACGGACGATGTCGAGCTTTCGCGGCCGACACTGAAGGCACAGGATGGAGCGAGGGGTCTGTGGTAATGGTGCTCAAGCGCCTATCTGACGCCCAGCGAGATGGTGATCGCATCCTGGCGGTGGTGCGTGGCTCAGCAGTTAATCATGGCGGACGCAGCAGCGCCTCCCTCACGACGCCGAGCGGACCGGCTCAGAAACGGCTCATTCGGACTGCGCTGGCCGCGTCTAGGTTGCAGGCGAGCGACATCGATTACATAGAAGCTCACGGGACAGGCACTAAGCTTGGAGACCCCATCGAAGGGGTGGCACTAGCAGAGGTTTTCAAGGACGATACCCGTGAGGAGCCATTGTGGGTTGGGTCAGCCAAGTCCAACATCGGCCATACCCAAGCAGCCGCGGGTTTGGCTGGGATGTTGAAGGTGGTGTTGGCCATGCAGCATGCCATTCTACCGCAGACGTTGCATGTATCGAACAACCCGACGCCAGCAGTGGAGTGGGAGAGAGCAAACATGGCACTGGTGCAGGAGAAGCGGTCGTGGCGGCGACGAACCGCACGGCGAAAGGCAGGTATCAGCGCCTTTGGTATCGGTGGCACCAATGCCCATGTAATCCTTGAGGAGTGGCCGTCGCTTGCACCAGCTGTGGCCAATCTTGATCCTCGTTGTGATCCTCCCGGTAAAGATGGTGGTATTGCTACACCTCCTTTGAAACCGCTGCTGCTCCTGTCGGGCCACAGCAATGCTGCGCTGCGAGCACAGGCCAAAAAACTTTTATCCCATTTGACTAATAACAGTACGGCGCATTATTCTCTGTACGATGTGGCCTACTCACTGGCAACCACACGCAATCATTTCCGAAGGCGAAAGGTGCTGATAGCGCAGGATAAGAGGGATCTGGCAAGCCAGCTGGCAACCATTGCAGCCGCAGAGTCCACTAAAGCGCCAGCAGAAGATATGGTGCAGCCATCCAGAGGCCAGGTGGCCATGCTATTCTCCGGTCAGGGTACCCAATTTCTGGATATGGGCAGAGATCTTGCACAACACTTCCCCGTTTTTCGCGACGCCTTGGAGGAGATTACTGCGCACTTTCATGGATATTTAGAGCGGCCACTGTTGGATGTCATGTGGAGTGGTAATGCTGACAGCAGGGATGATGCCCTGCTGCAAAGGACTGACTACGCCCAACCCGCCCTGTTTTCTTTAGAGGTGGCGCTGTGGCGTCTGTGGACCAGCTGGGACGTGAGGCCAGACATGCTGCTAGGCCACAGCATTGGTGAACTGGCAGTAGCTCACGTCGCCGGCGTGCTAAACCTGAGTGATGCTGCCCGTTTGGTTGCTGCTCGTGGTCGTTTGATGCAGGCAGTAGATACTCCTGGGGAGATGATATCGCTAGAAGCCAGTGCTTCCGAAGTGTCTGCAGCCATTGACGGTTTAGGGCTTGGTATGAAGGTCGATATTGCCTGTCACAACGCCCCCTCACAAACCGTCGCCTCTGGTGATATAGATGCTGTCGAAGGGCTACGCACCCACTTTGCCACTCGGGGTCGCAAATTCCATTCTCTAAGCGTCTCCCACGCCTTCCATTCTCACCATATGGAGGCCATACTGGCGGATTACCGCGGCGTAGCAGAGGCAGTTAATTTCAGCCCTCCTAATATACCCATCGTCAGCAGTGTAACGGGTCAGAGAGTGGCTCCTGGCCAGCTAGAGCAGCCTGCATACTGGGTACAGCAGGCGCGCAACGCTGTCCGTTTCAGTGATGGAATACAAACCCTTCTGATGGATCACGATATTAATATCTTCTTGGAGGTAGGACCGCAAACAGTTTTGTGCGGCATGGGTGCCGCCTGTGTCGATGATATTCGCCATTCCACCATTGCGCCTACCTGGTTGCCGTCAATTATTCGGGACCGGGACGCTGGCTCCGTTATTCAACAGAGTCTTGCGGAACTACACATTCAACATGTGTCCATCGATTGGTCGGCTTACTTTAAAGCTGCCAGCTGTCAACGTGTCAACCTGCCGACCTACGCTTTTCAGCGGGAGCCTGTGTACACTATAAACAGGGACCTCAAATTCAAGCGTAGCCCCACTTCTAACCAGGTGACTACCGTCGCAACAGCTGCTGCTCTTCATGGAACAGATCCTCTCGATGAGCTGCGCAGCTCCTTGATCGTGGCTGCTCCGGCAGAGCAACTGAGAATCGTATTATCCATGATCCGAGAAACTGTGGCCAAGATCTTGGACCATTTGTCGCCCGACGATGTCGACCTCGACCTCCCCTTGCAAGACCTGGGAATTGATTCACTCACTGCATTGCTGATGCGGAACCACCTTACAGCGCAGACTGGTTTGAATTTACCGGCTATGGTGACACTGCATCATCCCAACTTAAGAAGTCTGGGTCAGTTCCTCTTACACCAGGCATTACAGGAAACGTCGTCAGCTTCATCACCTAGCAGCCCAAAATCTTCTATAGCAACACCTGCTTCCTCAGGTTCACCACAGTTGTCACCGACAGCGGCACAAGCGATCAATGGTCATTCTGAACCGTTGCAGCACACCAAAATGCCTTCTATCGCCCCCCTTCATCGCGTCTTCTCCCCTCTATTGGGCTTGAATCCTCCAAATACGCCTCCACACCTGTTCTCGTCTGCCATGAGCTACTTCAGCAATTTTGATTGGTGCTCCCGCCTTATTTACGATTCTTCGCCTACCTCATCATCTAGTCTGCTACCAGGTTACGGACAGGCTATTCCCTTTATCCCACAATGCTTCAATCCCGCTAGTCCGCGGCATGATCAATTTATCGGCAACTGGCTTTCAAACCACAAGAAAACGATCGGTAGCGACAATGATACAAAACAAAGTCCTCCTCTTCGCCACATGCTCTCCCTCTTCCGACCCCACGACCCTTATCACATTGAAGATCCCTTGCGCCATATCCCTCGTGTTGCTTCCCTGTTTGCTCTAGGGGAGGGAACGTCGGGATACGAGGGCGTTCTACATGGGGGCTTTACGGCTACCCTTCTCGATGAGAGCATCAGCATAGTTCATGAGATCAATACCGCGCTAGGCAAGTCGGGCAAAGTCTTCGCCGCCATCAATGTCACGGCTTCTCTCAGCGTCAAGTTCTTTGCTCCGGTAGCCGCGACCGAAGAAGTAGTATGTGTGACAGCGTGGATAGAAGGCATACAAGGGAACAATACAACAATGAAGGCGGAGCTCACAGATCTCGCAGGAAATAAGCTAGCTGAAGCAGAGAGCGTGTTTGTTGCCGTGAATCAAAAGTGATGGCCGAGGCGAAAATATACTATCTCGAATTCGAATGAATACCGGATAGTTTCCTATGCGATTAGGATCCGTATAGTTTAATGCATTGTGTCTCTACAGAAGATCTTGCCAATATGCTGAAAGGCTATTACCGGGTTTAATTTCCTCGATAGGATTATCGTATACAAATATCATGTCTTCTTCAACACTAACATCCTTCCTCCCGTCTCTGTCCAGTCCAAAATCCCAAATTCTTCCGTGCTCACAATCTGCAAAATCCCATCAGACTGTAACTTTTCAACTTTCGCTTTGTAGCCACCACTTTCCCAAATGTCATTATGCACTGTAGCAACAAGCAATCCACCCATGACAGTCACACGGGCAAGTTCTCCTAACACCTCAGGTCCGACGTGACCCTTGGTCAAGGTTCCCACACAAGTTACAACATCATAACTCCCATCAGCCTTATCAATCTTCTCGTTCAGATTCGCCCTTTCAAGTTCCCGATACACGCCCTTTTTGCGCGCCGCTCCTAACATGCCCACGCTAAGATCCACGCCATCTAGAACGAATTTGTTCGCAAGGGTTGACTGGGCCAAACAGTCGCCCACCAGACCAGTGCCGCAGCCGGCATCGAAGATCTTGAGTGCTTCCGAGGAGCTAGGTGAGAGGTTGTTAACAATCGCCTCCACGCAGCGCCGGGGAGAAGCGTAGCCATTCGCATTATCTGCATCATAGACGTCGGCCCATTCATCATACAGATTTTCCGCTTCCGAGCTCTCATTCAGAGCGTATGCGCGCCGGAGAAAATGATGAACACGTAAATCGGAAGTGTTAGGAGGATGAGACATGTTGCGGCGTAGTGGCAACTGGAAATGCTTTAGTCGGGTTCTGGGGGTAGCTTTTTCCAGCTCGCTAAGCAACTAAGCCTGGATTTGCTACTTAAATAGCCCTCCCAAAGGAAGCAAACCAAGGGGAGCAAAAGGAGAGAACTACTTTCTCCTCTATGATTCTAGTACCGCGTCCGAGCCTAATTTCCCCGAAGGAGGACTTCCAGCCTTAGCGATTGGCGTGTCTTACGTTGCCTCTTTAAATCGACTGCATTTACGGACATATGACTTAATGATGAGAAACTTCAAGACAATAATTGATCACCTTTGAAAATTCCTTTTATTGTGTTATGCAGCCTGGAAAGGTTACCTTGATGATTACTTCCTTCTAGTCTGGGGGTTATGTTGTGACCTGTGACACCGGTATATACAATACAAAATCCAAGACTAAACCGGGTAACTATTTCTTCTCTTTCTAAAATCAGCCCCAACAGCCATACTGCCCCATCAGGCCATTACAAAGCAACACCTAACCTCCTTGTTGGAATACGCGACTTGCCGAGTCGGCTTCGACTCAGCGCCTGCATGGAGTTGATTAGAAGCGATATAGCATATTGGACCAATCAGCCATGGTCACGTATTAGAATGAAGCGTTGGGATTCTCCAACCCGGGGAACATTGCCTTCTATAGAAAACTTCCCCGGATTGATAATTATATCATCACATGTTGAATGCAGATCACCGCAAGACTATACGAGCGTCTTTTTCAAGGTATTATGGCGTGATAAAAGTGGAATAACCAACGTTGGTTGGATGGTTGGTTGGTATTTCTATTTAACGCCCGGTGCGGCTGCCCTATTATTTGGCTCCATGCAGACTTCAACTGGCTAAATACATGAGTCCTGCTTCTTCAGGCCCCACAGCCTCCGTAATTCCTGGAATGGCGTCTTATAAAACTGACTAACCCAAACCGAGTGCATGCTCCGGGCTCCGGGAACACGGATCCAGATCCCTGAATCCACGCTACAATACAGGAATACATTTGATTTTGTCTATTTCTCGTCATCAGTTAGTCGTTTTTTTCTTTTTTTTTTTTTTTTTTAGCAACAGTGGTTTTATATACTAGTGTTTTGACTAGTTTGCGGCTGACCTTGGCAGCATTACAGATTGGGTTTCGGCACATGCCATACGAGCCCCACATCGCACCTGTCAATTAATTAGTGTGATGATCGTTCCAGTATGGTTTTTGTACTCATGTTTAGTAACGTATTCTTGTAATATAACATTAGTCGTAACATTGCCTGTAATTCAGTCGGCTCCACATAATCGCATGTCCTATAATATATTACCGCTTTAAAAGTATAGCTCTTGGGCATCAAAACAAAAGAAATACTAAAGAATACAGCTCTAAAATAACATTGAATACATCAGAAGGATACAAAAGGCTTTTGGGCACTTTAATTATTTACGAGAGTGGGCCGACCTGGCTTGTAGGTTACTTCAGAGACATGAAAAGAGGGTATAATGTTCGGTTCACCACAAGTTGAAATATGTGTGGCTCAAATGCTGCCATTGGTCCTACTATATACACACTATAGTTAGAGACGTCTCAGACCTGAAAGTATAGGTTCAAAAAAGAGCTTATATCAGTATGAAACTCGAAGAACAGCATCTTGTTTACATTTTCTTTCAACAGCGCCTCGAAGCACTTTCTTATCCAGCTTGGCTGAGCTATTGAGCGGCCAGTCAGCAAGCTCTAATTGCGCAAGTGTATAAACTGCGCCTAGAATGTACTCCGAGCCAAGATGGGCTAAGACGCCATGGATAATCGCTTGTGCAGCTGATTCGCTTGCGTTTGATGGGAAATGATTTGAAGAGCTCAGCTCCGTTTTTGTGAGATGGCTATGCCCTTTGTCTGTGGTTGTTGATGGCAGTGATTTCAAGACAGCAACGGGCATCTCTCCGTAGTCGACATCAGGTACACCGATGACTGTTGCCTAGTATAAATATCAGCGTATAAACTGCGCCAGGACACGGAGTAGGCGATGGGGCCTCCGTCTCCTCTGAGATGTATGGAAGTCTTTTTGGTGTCTAATGATGATCGACTTACCTCGACGCCGAAAGAATCCTTTATATACCCTTCAATTACCGGAGGGAAAAGTCCAATCCCTCTGCACTTGATTGTATCTTTTATCCTTCCGACTACGTATACCACCCCGTCATCATCCATCACCGCCCAATCACCGGTTCGGAACCAGCGCCCCTGGGCATCTTCATAGAAACTGGAACTTGACACATTGCCGAGATAGCTATGAATTAGCACAGGAGAAGACACGTGAAGTTCTCCTCGGACCCCCCTAGGCACAGGCGTTCGAGATGATTCCTTGGCCGAACAAATCTTTGCTTTGGTTCCCGGCAACGCGCGACCAATGCCCGTATCGCCGCTTTCCAACATCGGAAGCGAGGCCAAGGTGTTATCTGCAACTGAGAAGCCAAACATTGGCGAACCTTCTGAAGCGCCCCAATGAGAAACAAACCGACGCGGCTTCAAGGCTTGTCGAGCGCTACGAATGAGCTCCTTGTCGGACACATCACCCGCTGGGGAAATGAACAAGATCTCGTGTTCGAGCGAGTGATTCTGGTGCACAAATTCGGTTACTAGAGCGCGAAGCTGCGTAGGCAGTATCATGAGATGCGTCCCTCGCTCCGCCTTCAAGCCCTCTATCGATGCTGCTGGATCAAAAAAAGGGGATGTAAAGATGACGCTGCCGCCCGCGATCCACGAACTTAGACAACCCAAATAGCACAATGGGCGGAAGAGACTAGTGGTCACCAGAAACCTCGCCGCCGGCGACCAGCTGCTATATGCGAATGCGTGGTGCCCCTCAATTTCGGCGTGGATATTGGCAAATGTAAGGCAACAACCCTTTGGCGTACTGGTCGTGCCGGATGTGAACATGATCAGAGCTGGATTCGTAGGTGGCGACACGGATGGTGGAGGAGACGATGAGGAATTTGCCGGGTAGGTCAAGTGTGATAGTGATGACCACCTTTCGCTGCCGGCTCCGGCGTTTCCACCGCAAATGAGCCAAATGACTGCGTTCTTCTCTCCCACGTCGTTCACCACCCAAGACTTCGTGTCTGTCCCGTCACCGAGGACCACGACCTTTGGTTTCAACAGTTTGTAAACCTCATTCAGTTCTTTCGTTCGCGCCAACAGGGAAGGCTCTACTGGAGCAAAAACGGCTCCAATCCTCCAACATGTCAACAGAAGAAGGGTCCACTCGACTGCGTACTTGTTGCCAATGAAAGAAGCCACTACATCACTCTCGCGGACACCCTTTTCATAAAGAATGGTTGCCAAGTTCTCAACGGCAGTGACAAGTTGCTCGTAGGAGCATCGGAACCCAACATCGGCGGATGACGAACCGGGAGATGATTTAGAGGGCGCGAAAAGATTAGATAGGTGTCCCGGGGGTTGATGACGAGATACAAGAGCCAATCTTGAAGCCTGATGGCGCGCACCAAGAGAGAGCAATTGCCAAAAGTTGGCAGGGGAAGGCGAGGCTGGGCCACCGTCCGCTGTTGAAAGAAGCTGTGAATGGGTCATGGCCGCAAAGATCCCCATGGAGATCCTTTCATGCAAGATTGCCAATTGATACTATCCGAGACAGGTTCAAAAGATTTTCAACAGTATGTGGTCTTTGCTTGCATGTCATGCGGATTTACCACCATTCATCGGTTCATATTCTTATAGTCCCGTTCAGTGTATGATAAAAGGTTTATAAATGGCATAATCTCTCTAGGACCTCACGACATACAGAAAGTAGACTCTTGTTTGAAACTACTGCGACTCACCCGAAACTGATTTACATAGTACCCTTTTGCTGTTCTATTAGTACGTTGTATAGCAGCCTAAAAATGTTCTGTATTTGGTGAGGTATTGTCTGTAAGATTTTTACAGAGCAGTATATTTTACTTAAGAGCGCTAATTTAGCGGTATAGTCTCAAACAACAGTCCACCTCTGTAATAAATATTGCTTTGCAACGGATTTGTTTTAGTAGGACCGATAATATACGGTTCAGTTGTCCTGCCCTAAAATTTACTCTCCGAAGGTCTATATTACCTCGGCCAATAACGAAGACGTCTACCTACCTGACTTCGCTCGCTATCATGTGAGTCGACTTGTGCCCTTAGCCCCCAAAACCACCACCTGAATCGTAATGATTACTGCACGGAGCAGGCTGTTTTAGCCCTAATCAGGCCCCTTAAATTACTATCAATACTTCAATTACGTGGTTTTAAATAGAATGTACTTGATAATACCTTCCAAAGGATTAAAATAGATCCACAATCTCCAAGTATATCGGAATAGATTACCTTCGTAAGAAAAAGCGGTCAGCGTATGTATATACAGAGGAAGCAAATTCGACGCAAATGCTAGTAAGCGCGAAATGAGGGCAATTGTAACAGTGAATCTCAAACTTGTTCCTAACATCGGCCGTTAAAGGAACCAAATTTTGATGAAGCCCTAAGGTTGATTTTAGTTTAGATCAGGGAACGGGGCATCTACAAGCCATTTCTCTTTCAGTGCGGGCCAAATTTTTTTCTCGCCATTATTGCGAGTATGTAGACAATCCGCAATGTTGCTTATATAGAGTCAATTTTTGTTTTCACTCATTTTCTCTGTCTTTTTCCATCTTGCGAGGCAGATCACGACTAATTTCTTCCACGCCGGTTTCCATCCCTCCACAATACAGCAGGAAGCTCAATCGCACAACTTATTAATTCGGTATCTACCAGTTCGGCTGAATGCACCTTTCTCTTTTGTTTCCTCTTTCACATACGGTCTGTTCATTTGATAAAGATTTAAAGCTACGGAGAGAATGGTATTCCAAAACTTCAAGCAAACTCATTCTGAATGGGTAGAGCTGCAGCAGCTCTTGGAGTCTGACAAGCCTGTCATCATTGATGGGCAAAGCCTCACTATCACCGGTGTTGTGGCTGCAGCATTGTATGTTAGCATTCATCAATCCATCAATGCTTTTGGAGCCTCTAATTAAGGTCTCTTCACAGGTATGGAAAACATGTAGCTGTGACAGACGACCCAGCTATCCTCGATCGTGTCCAACAGAGTGTTAACATTCTCGACTCTGAGCTGAAAAATGGTCACACTGTTTATGGCGTGACCACAGGCTTTGGTGGCAGCGCTGACACTCGCACCGACAGAGTCGAAAGCCTTCAAGTTGCCCTACAGCAGCATCTGAATGTGGGTATTCTTCTGCCGTCAGACAAGGGCCTGTACTCCGATACACCCGTCCAGCCAGAAGGTCTTCAATCCCATGCTCTGCCAGTGTCATTTGTCAAAGGGATGATGATTGTTCGTTGTAACTCTCTTATCCGTGGCCACTCTGGTGTCCGCCTCACTCTGATCCAGAACATCCTTACTCTGCTGGAGAAAGGAATGACTCCAGTTGTGCCGCTACGTGGCAGTATTTCCTCGTCTGGGGATCTCTCTACTCTCTCCTACATCGCTGGTATGCTTGAAGGTAACCCGGATGTTTTCGTTCGTATCGGGAACGAAAATTCCTCCATCTACCTCCCCGCCGACAGGGCCCTTCAGCTGGCGGGGATCCAACCTATAACTCTACAGGCAAAGGAAGGACTTGGAATAACCAACGGTACCTCTCCTAGCTGTGCTGCTGGTTGCATCGCAATCTACCAGGCCCAGCAACTTGCGCTTCTTACGCAGCTGCTTACTGCTATGGGAACCGAGGCCCTTTTAGGCACTGCACACAACTACCATCCGTTCATTTCAGCCACTCGGCCCCATCAAGGCCAAACTGAGGCTGCGGCCAACATTAGTCTCCTGCTTTCTGGGTCCAAACTAGCACCCAACAAAAACCCTGAAACTATCGGTCTGGCTCAGGACCGTTACGCCCTGAGAACAGCTCCTCAGTGGATTGGACCCCAGCTTGAAGATCTTTGCCTCGCCTATCGCCAAGTCCAGGCGGAAGTGAACTCCACCACGGACAATCCCTTGATCGATGTGCAGACCGGGGCAATTCACCATGGTGGTAATTTCCAGGCTGTCTGTATAACTTCCGCAATGGAAAAGACTCTGTCGGCACTGCAAATGCTAGGGAAGCTGCTGTTCGCTCAAAGTTCGGAGCTTGTCCATAATAAATTCAACAAGGGACTGCCTCCCAACCTTTCAAGCGATGATCCTAGTCTTTCGTTCACAGCAAAAGGCTTTGATGTCAATATGGCTGCGTACATGTCGGAACTCGCTTACATTGCACACCCAGTGAGCTCACACATACAATCGGCGGAGATGCACAACCAGTCTGTCAACTCTCTTGCTCTAATATCTGCACGCTACGCCATGGCAGCAGTAGAACTCGTCTCACTCATGTCTGGAACGTTCATCTATCTTCTTTGCCAGGCTCTTGACCTGCGATGCCTACATTTGGAATTCGTCAAGGCCGCGGAGCCGGCCATCCGTCAACTTCTCAAGACCCAGTTTGGCAATCTGATGGCAGACAAATTGTTTGACGATTTTGCCGAGCAGTCCTGGAAGGCTTTACTTGATAGATGGGAAAGCCTGTCTCACTTAGACCTAGAAGATCGTGTCTCTGCGACTATTAAAGAGTCCCTGGGAGATATAGTCCATTCCTTCATCCACGACACCAATGTGGAGGATGGTTCTGCCGGGTCTCAATTTTTGCTCGCCATCGAGCAGTATCAGAGAAGAGCGGGCACGACGCTGAGAACCCTCTACGACCGCACTCGCGAGGAGTTCTACAAGAACCAGACCACAGCGGACTATTTGAGCCCCTCATCCGCCAAGTTGTATACCTTTATTCGGAAGGACCTTCAAGTTCCGTTTCACCGCGGATTGATTGATCACCCGAGTACATCTGCGGCGATTGATAGCGAAAGTGGGCCCGGAAAGATTCTGGGCACACTTGCGAGTGAGATCTATTTGGCGATTAGAAGTGGAAGGATACACCATATCGTGATGAAGGCTTTTACTAATCAATAACAGTCAATTTGGAGTTGCTAGCATCTCTTTACTCTCGATTATTAGTCCGAAGTAGATTATATATCTAAATACCAATAACGGAGGTGAAGCCAGCGATTGCCCAACAGTCTACTTTTAACAGTGGGCCAGACTTGAACAAGAGTCATAGAAAGGCACACCATCTGCGTTTCTTAACCTGAGATTCATTGATTGGCCTAATGAAACTTTTATCTCTCCCCTGTACCATGGAGTTTGGTCTTTTACAAACATTAATTCAGAACTGATGTTTACGGGGACTAGAAAAAAAAAATTACAAGTATTATATTGAATCTCTGCCATAAAATACAACAATGAAGACTACGGCTGTAAGAACATCATTTAATAGTGAGTTTGCTGGGTTTGCAATTGTACAGAGTATTATGGATATGTTACGGTTGGGTGTTGGTGATAATGCAAGTACTATGTACATTAGTGAAAAACGGGATGAGGATTAAAACCCTGCAATATTACCTAAATACGTATCCATTACGGCCCCGGATACAGGCTGTTACAAGTACGTATTATTCAACATGGATATGCTCCGAACAGAGGTTCGTGTCAAAAGTAATGTGAGTGGGGCATCCACTAGTGACTCTACATAGTACCACCACTAGGCTAAAATATTGATTTTACACACTCAGGTCACTAGCGGATGGCCCCATTGTCCTGACTTCTGACATTTACCTCCCTCCAGTGCTACCAAAATTCCATAGGTAAACAGAAGTAGCGTATCTATCCACTGCTGCCTGCTGTACAAGTGCAACGCACGCTAGAAACACAGCAGACAGCTAGCTCTTCGGCATGTTTCGGCTGTAAATATTTTGAGACCTCGGCTTAATATGTGTATAGTGTATAGTGGAACGTTGGAAATGACACAATCTGTCTGGTATCTCACAACATCTTGATGTATACTAGCATTGGAACCCTTAGATTCCAGTATCGTGAAGTTTCGTATCTGCAAATACAGCGGCCAACTAAACCTGTTTATACGAAAAGTTACATTAAGTATCAGCTTACACATATGCGGGGGCGTAACAATGATTTCCAACTAAAAGTGCGGCATATTTCGTCGTCAGAATGTATCCCGCTGAGGGAAGGAGGAGAAAGGAAGCGATTGTCGTTTCTGCCTTTTCCTGATATCCGTGGACGGGACTTCCTCGCTAATGTCCTTTCACCATAAACTCCCTGTTCTTGAGACAGAAATGCCGATTGTTATGGAAGCTCCAGACGGACTCACGTCTAGGGAAGCGGCCAAAGCCTCCAAATATGAACCAAGGCTCCTGCCGATCACTATAGATGCCATCGCTCAAAGTGATCCAAGTCGGGTGCTTGCAGAGTTCCTAGAGGCTCCTCATCACTCGGAGGAGACGTTTGAGTTGACCTTTGGGCTTTTTGCCCGGGTAATCGATAGACTGTCCTGGTGGATGAGCGCGATCGGCAAGCAAGCCGAATTGAAGACTTTTGATACGATTGCTTTGGCTGGTTTCCTGGACTTTCGTCACTATGCTATGCTGGTTGCAGCGATCAAATGCGGTTACAAAGTTCCAACCCACTTCCATCTTTTTTTTTTGGCTTACACTGATACTAACAAACGGGGTTAGATCCTCTTCTGCTCCTTAGTCACTGATACTTCTGCTATGGAACGGCTATTCCAAGATGCAGATGTCAAGATCTTTTTCACTACAGTAGAGGAAGAGTCTCCTCCGGTGCAACGGGCTTACTCTTTGCCAACAATCCTGCTCCCTAGTGTAGAGGAATTGATAAGCCCTGGAGAAGTGCCACGATTTCCTTACTCAAAGACATATGCCCAAGCTGCTCGGGATCCCATCATTGTATGTTTTCCAATCTGTGAAAGCACTAGTCGTAATGTTGATTCCGCTTCGGGTCTTCCACACATCCGGAACCACAGGATTTCCAAAGTCCAGGGTCTGGTTCAACAGCCATGCGGCCGCAATGGACGTGGACCAGAACATACGCCCTTTCCGCGGACGAGATGTGTCTGACCATCACAAGCCTGTCCGTCCTTCTCATAGACGCCCCCGGCGATTTTGCGGTCTGCGTTGCTGCTATACGAGTATGCTTGCTGGCATTGGGGCTGCAGTGTTTCTGGACGTTGTCGTCGTCTTCCTTCCTTTCCACGTAAGTGGCTATAGCGGGGATCGCGCTGCGTCCTGGCTAAAAAGGGCTCGTTGCGATGATGCGATTGTGTTTCCAAGCTTTCTGTCACTGGCGGTGGATAGTCCAGCACTGCTTGAGCAGCTCGTCATGCTGCGAAAAATATTCTGGATCGGCGGTAAGTGCCTTACTTCCCAGGCCCTGTGTTGTCCATTAGCACTCACCATTTCTTTTCGTGCCCAGCTCCCTTGACCTGGGACATTGCTCGCCTGCTCGTTGACCGGACTCATTTGGCGACGTTGTGGGGCACAACTGAAACTGGCTATTTAGTCAGCTTTGAGACCGACCCCCAGGACTGGAATTATCTGAATATTGATTCGGAGAGAGAGGGGATCCAGTGGGCAGAAGTCACCCCAAACCGGTTCGAGATGCGGTTCATCAAGCACGAAGCACCCGCGGAGCCACAAGCAGCGTTTTTGACACTGCCCGATGCTGACGTTGTTCCATCCGGTGGTCTCTTCTCACCGCACCCTACCAAGCCCGATCACTGGAAGTATGCAGGACGGCCAGACAATATCATAGTGGTCAAGGACATGCTGTTCGACCCAGCAGGAATTGAAAAGGAGATTGAGAGTCATGACTCAGTCAAGGGGGCGTTCGTGTTCGATATCAAGTGTGCGGTGGTCTGCCTCATCCTGGAGCTGTACGAAACTCCACAGGACACTCAGAGTGCATTCGAAGCAGTATGGCCGACAATCCAGAAAGCTTGCGATGGGATGCCCGTGCACCAGGTCATTCAGCCATCCCGAGTCATTCTAGCACGATCGGAGAAGCCGGTTCCCAGGAACCATAAGGGAGAAGTCAAAAGACCAGCTTTGGCGGACTTATATGAAGCTGAAATGAGCGCTTGCTATAGATAGGGAAGCAGGACGAATATTCATGGCTTATTTCTAGGTTCGTGGGAATACGAAATTAGTTGTCAAATCAGATTCTCAGTTCTCATATTTGCCTACATCACTATTAAGTTGACGGTGTTTATCGCGCTCCGTCAGTAAGCAACATTAGCCATCTGAATGACCACCCGTGGACACTTTCCCAAGTTGAAAATCCTATTTGCTTGCTTCTTGGCACCTGTAACGAATATGACTTAAAAGGAGATTGGACATGGCCACAGCTATATATTGTGCAGGACAAGCCTTTGGCAGCAAGCTAGGCCCATGCAGACGTGTCTTGGTATTCAAGCCTGTATCCACGGAAATATTCACTGTAGAGACCTTGGAGTCACCATCCATGACCTAGGGTAATAGCAGGGAGCCCTTCCACAGAGAGAGCCTCCCATGAAAGCTTGCGTTATGGACTGGTGCCTTTGGCAAGGTCATCAAATCTTGTGGATACCCGGCCTGGCTTGAAGGGCGGTATGTATTCGGGAGCAACTTGGATAGAAGCGCTGACGACCAAATCCGGAAAGATTCTAGAAAAAATAAATCGCGCGATCTACCTTGAAAGGAAAGATTCTTGCAAGGCCCAAACTTTAAGTTCCTGCAGAGGTTACATCGAACGGCAAGGAATAATTACGACAGATTCATACTAATTTTACCTTTCTTCCGTTCGACTGAAGTTGTGGACCGTGCTGGGTGTGGTAAGATGTAAAATACAGTGCAGTACGTCCGTATCTTTCGCTAGATTTTCGATACTAGCCCAGTAACGCTCTGTACGGAGTATAGCTAGGGGGCTAGTGGAGAATCCGGGATGTGCCGTTCCAGCAGATCGGACGGGGCTAGTGGAGGATTCGGGGTGCGTCATTCCCCACCAATCCAAGGCAGTCTAGACGATAAGGTATCAGCCAATCAGAGCTGTATTTGACAGTGCAACCAATCACAGCTGCATTAAATAGTGCTTATGTTGGTTCCCAAGCATCAGCCTGATAATCCTATATGTAAATGAACAAGGATGGAATCCTGTACTCCCATGCCGATTAGAACGTCTCTCGACTGGAGATACCAGAGTCACGGATTCTCAGAACACACCGTGTATTAATCCTGTAATATGCCTGTAGCGAGCGCGTCCTGCGGCTAAAATCTACGAGTAAATTACTGGGCAGTTACCAGACTGAGACTTGGATATAGGATACTACCGGCTCCGTCGGCATCAAAGCTCGGCCTTAGTAGGTACAGTTCGATCGTGGTCAGCTAGCCAGGTATTTGGCCAAACTATACGACTTGCTGAGCCTCGGTTTTCAGTCGAAGTCAGCCCCCGCTCTCTATCATTGCCGACTGATTGGGTTTGTCTAACACATGTGACGGTCTCGGAGGGAATCTTCTGTTCCCAACAAGGTAGAACACCTCATATTGGCTGTTCGAAGGAAGTATATCCGATAAGGATCGGGGCACACAATTCTCACCGCCAAGTGAGCTGACCAAGCGAGATAACGATGAGCTGAGTCAAACAGACACTCGCAAATCGTATCAGCCAGGAGATGTATCCCCCTATTTGGTGGACTGGATAAACTGTGGATGCACAATAACCAATTTCTCCACGAGACTTTCTTGACTTTACTGCCCGATAATCTCAAATCCTCGCACATCCCTCTGGCGATCCAGGCGGTGCTGACATCCTAAGCCTTGCCAACCTCACTCTCTACGTATAAGGGCTATCGCAGTACTGCGGGCCGGCCTACCTCATTGCACAACTCCATTAACAACGCAGGGTCTGACAGGATGGTTTCCGATACTCAAACCCAGACAGGAACCAGCGCACCAGAGAAAAAAGAGATTAACGGCACCAATGGCCAGCTAGATCTTGAGGCGTCTCACGTTCTGCACAACTCGCTCATCTCCATCCCTCCGACGGTGGTATCTGCTGAGGGTTCCTATGTGACTTTCGGTACTGGTCAGCGTGTCCTTGATGGGTGTACTGGTGCGGCCGTCGCTATCATCGGGCATGGCAACCCTGAGGTGCTGGCTGCTGTTCAGGAGCAGATGTCCAAGGTGTCCTACACGCACACCGTGGCATTCACAACCCCCGTCGCCGAAGACTTAGCGAACGAAATTCTTCAGGGGAACCCACATGGGCTCTCTCGAGCGTTCTTTGTCTCATCCGGCAGCGAGGCCATGGATTCCGCTCTCAAGCTCGCAAGACAGTACTATGTTGAGATCGGCCAACCGCAGCGAACTCGACTCGTGTCCCGGCAGCGCGCATACCATGGCAACACAGTCGGCGCGCTGAGTGTGTCGAGCCATGTGTCAAGACGGGCGCCTTTCCTGGATGCGTTGGTCTTGAATAACGTGAGCTACGTGAGCGCAACGTATGCCTACCGCGGGCAACTCGAGGGAGAATCCGAGGAAGAGTACAGTGCGAGGCTTGTCCAGGAGCTTGATGAACAGTACCAGTCTGCCGGGCCCGAAACGGTCATCGCCTTCGTGGCGGAGCCTGTAGGAGGCGCCACAGCGGGATGCATCACGGCCCCAAAGGGCTACTACCAAGGTGTCCGCCGGCTGTGTGACAGGTACGGCATCCTGCTCATCCTCGACGAAGTCATGTGCGGTAGTGGCCGGACGGGCACGTATTTCGCGTTTGAGCAGGAGGGCCCAGGCGTGTATCCGGACCTGCTCACCATGGGTAAGGGGCTGGGAGGAGGATACGCCCCCATGGGAGCCGTGTTGGCGCACGAAAAGGTGATCCGCGGGCTGCAGAGTGGCAGCTCCTACTTTGTTCATTCGCATACCTATCAGGCCCATGCCGTGGGTTGTGCCGCCGCCCTAGCCGTGCAGAAAGTGCTTCGCCGGGATGGCCTTGTCGCTCGCTGTGCGGCCAAGGGGCAATGGCTCGAGGCGGCCCTGAATGCAACAATAGGCCAGCGCAAGTATGTCGGGAATATCCGCGGGAGGGGCCTATTCTGGGGAATCGAATTTGTCCAGAATCGGGTCACTAAGGAGCCCTTTCCGCCTGCCCTTCGCTTTACGTGGAAGCTGGTTGATGAGGCTTTCCGCCGCCACCTGTCAATTTATCCCGGCGCGGGCACAGCGGACGGTTTCAAGGGGGACCATGTCATACTTGCGCCTCCTTACAATGCATCAGACGACGAGTTTGAGGATCTTGTGAGACTGTTGAACGAGGCCTACGACGCAGTTGAGACAGAGGTAGACTTGGCTCTTGTGGAGGGCAAGCGTGACAGCGAGTAAACTATGCGACTCGCAAGTCTTTGAATCGGCTATATTTCGTCCCAATCCCATCAATTCATTATAATCCCCATGGTTCCAACTAAAGTCTCAAATAGGCACGAGATCAGGTTTTGCGCTATAATCTTCCATGTGGCGTGCGGTACCAACTACATTTGTGGAAGAATCAATTCTTCCATTACTTGTGCACTATCAAATCCTGCAAACGTTGCTGCAGTTTCGGATGGAACGGATCTTGCTAGTTTATATACCGTTCCAATATTACAATACAATTGTTGATGCCTCAGTGAGCGGCGCCGACAGTAAGGATAATACCGTAGGTACTAGCATCTTAATTAATCACAATGCTAGGACTATTAAAACGACATAAGTACCGGGCTGGAGAGAGAGAACTACGCTGCATTGTGAAGAAGGCTGATGCGAGTAATGATTTCCATATGTGTTTTGTGCAGGCTTCTGCTTGCTTGGCTCATTAGATTGACTCGGAAGTAAACCTTATGCTATGGTTCTATGGCCTTCAAGAGACAAGGCTTCTTGTAGAGCTCGATCAACCTTCGATATTAGGATAGACTCATCTTCCAGTCCAGCACTGATTCTTATGATGTGCTTGGCTATCCCGTGAGACTCCGCCCAGTCGAGTTCATAAGCGTGTGCCAACTGGGAATAAGGTAAGATCAGCGTAAAGTTGGCGCCGAGACTCGGGCCCTTGGGTAGGTCAATAGCGTCGTAAAAACGAATCGCACTGTTAGGGTCTCTAAAGACGAGACTAAGTAAGGCCCCGTATCCGCCACTGGGTCGACGGTATCGTTCATATAGGGATCGAGTGGCTACCATTGAAGGATGGTTCAGCTGCAAAATTGACTCGCAGGATTTGAGCAAGTTGGCAATTGCTAGGGCGTTGGTATTCATTTTTCGTATGCGGGTTGGAAAGTCGAGACAGTTGTGTAGAAGGACCTTTGCGTCCAAAGGAAACACGAGATCCTCATGTAGTTCGTTGAGATTCGACTTCAGCAAATCATACCATGGAGACTTTATATTCAAAACTGCGCTACGAACAGGAGGTCAGTAGCTCCCTACGAAAGCGTGTTACGGCGAGGATGATGCTTACCTTCCTCCCATAACATTGCAAGCCCCGCTGAAAGCCTTCGTTAAGCTAGTAATGACGACGTCAACATAGGGTAGGACATCCACATTGATGAATGTGCCTATTGTCTCATCACATACCACTGCGAAGTGATATTGATTTGCAAGACTACGAATGCGATGGAGGTCTGGCGTCGCGCATAGAGGATTCGACGGAACTTCGCAGAAGAGACTAGCGATCCGATTGCCAGATGCTAGTGACGCTTCCAGCTGGTCCAATTCTTCTGATGTACCTTGAGAAAAGAATGTGAAACGCTCATACTCACTCGCCCTAACACACCTAGGTGTCGATCCGTAGGGCCATCTGCGAGTGGTCAGTTTCAACTCGGCATGTCCCAGCACAACCATGAAACTACAACTTACCCGAACACAACTGCCTCAGAAGCCTTCGTTGATCCTGGAGCAAGTATACTTGCCACACTGCGAATGGCACACATGCCTTTGGGGAAAAGGTAGACATCATCTGGATTGACTGCCTCTTGCCCAGGTTGATCTGACGTGACAAGTCTTGCAATAATTGTTGTAATGTCTTTTTTGGCGTCGGCATCGGAATCTTGCCACGGTTCCATAGGAATCCCTTCGCCATCGCTACCGGTTTCACCGGTTTGTAGATCGGGGACTAACGAAACCGAGCTCATGAATTCGAATCTGTCCAGGCAAAATTGTGCGTGGCGACTGGAGATTCCATCCCCCATCTCTCCCCAGAACTCATTCGCAGCGTCTTTGTCCTCCTGGGAAAACAGAACAGCACTGAAGCGGGCCCAAGTTTGATTCGCTTGGGACACGTGTTGAGTAAGAGAGAAGGATACATCATGAACCATAATATTAGGCCCCTTTCTCTTGCGAATGTACGCGCAGCATCTCTTTGCCGCGTCCTTGGAAGGAAAAACCATACATCGCGTATTCTCCGGGCTTCCCACCCTATTAAGAACAGCTTGGTTCAATTTCTGCACAGTTGGGTGCTGATAGAACCTTTGGAAGGCTTAGCCTGGCTCGAGGTTTCTTGGACCAAGTATGGGAGCCCATCCTACCTCGGATAGTAGATCTGCAATGCGTCGACAACAGCCTGATCATTCGCCATGTAATCTGACAGGTTTTTCCATGTTGGAATTGAAGCGCTCACGGCCTATATTACCTGCATGAGTGCACTAATCAATAGAAGATGAGGTGCCGCATACATGTATATCACCGGGTGGCAAAGATGTTCCCAGTGGAAAAGATTGAGGGTCTGAGACAGACATATTTACTGGCGTAGTTTAGAGGATATTAAAGAAAAGATCCCAGGTTTTGCTTTCTCAGCGTAAGCATATCCAAGGTTGTGCAACGGTTCGAAAACAATATGAACGCTAGATGTGACAAGTAAAGTTGTTTTGCCGGGGAATCGCGAAACCTCGGAAACTTGAACTTTCTCCCCTTAACACGTGAAATATCGGACCAAAACGACACGATAGAGTATTGTGTGAATTGATGACGTACGAACTCGTGAACGCCAGGAATAGACCCCCAAATGTATCAGGAACATCTTTGCCAGTGAGCACTAGTAAACACCAGTAAGAGCCGCCCGCGAGTGGTTTTAAGTAAAACTCCGGTACTCAACTTGCTCCGGTACTGGTACGTACCAGTACCAGCTGAGGCGAGTACTAGTACTGCACCAGTACTAATTTACTAGTTCGGTACTGGTACAGTACGTACTGGTAGAACCCCTGCGTCAATAGCTCTAAGTTCACCCATCGGCTGCGCCGTCACACTGCTCTCATATCAAACTGACCCTAACCCCTAAGAGATTGGACAGGTGTGTTGGTCTTTACTCTTTATTCTAGTATATTTAACTTTTAAGCAGCTTCTTTAGCATGCTAGATCTCACCCTCTTATCTGTATATAATTTTGACTCAGTTAGCATTTTCTTTAGATTCTGAACCACTGCTGTGTAGCGCTAGGTCTTAATTCCTTTCCTTATGAAGGATAATGCATATATTGCCCATGCTTAGAGAGCAAATCAGTGCACTCACTGAGCATACCTGTGAGCTTATGTAAGCTGATCTGATAACGTGCTCAGATCTACTCAGGAGCAGCTTCACCCTCTCTACTCAGTAAAAGCAGCGAGGGGGTGAGCACTAAAGTAGAACAGGAAAGCCCCCGGCACGTCAATCAAGTACGTAGGTAACTGATGCAGTCGGGGTGTTCCCAATAACTTGCCACCTACATATGTAGAACATAATACCTATTTTTTAAGTCATAATGCCCATCGATATTCATGTATAAGATGGGAAATGTTAGAAAACATAAACTGAATCGACCCCATTGTAAATAATAGCCCTGTTCTGCGTGTGAGGTTTATATCTACCATATCTTTTGACGTATAACAGTTCCAAGGTTGACAGGTGACAATCTCGGAACCTTTCATAGAACACATAAATGAAATATGTTTGACATCCTCATTTATGGTAGGAGTTCTTTGAGACTTCAGAGGCTGTTCTGATCTATATGATCTATCTCACTATTGAGCCATGGTCAGGATTGAAAGAATCAGGTTGCCTTTGTCACCTTTTACTCTCAGAAGGCGTGAAGCATTCAAGGAACAACCACAAGGAGGGCTTGGAGAACGCTTCATACAATCTACAAAAGAAGTTATATAACACTGCATATGTAGTGTAGAATAGCAATGAAGTACTCAGCATTTGCTAGAGATTCCATCCTCGAGAGGCCTTCGGTTTTAAATTGCCCTAGTCACACGCACAAGCTCTTCTCGTAATGGCGGACTCCAAAATCAGTTTGCCCGGACCCCTGTTGAATGGCATAAGTTACTAGCAAAACGTGGCCTGGAAAAAAGCACAATTCATACTGTTGATCTTGCCTCCGCTTCCAAGATCGGCCTGGATCAATTTCTCCTGTCCCGGGTGTTGTGGAAAAAAGCACGAAAAGAGAAAAGATGTGATCAACTTTTTGGGATTGCAGGACTAGGTTAAAAAGGGCGCAAAAAGAGCTTCTTGGCCGCCATTCGTGGTCTACATATTGTAGTAGCTTTGGCATCGGTAAACGCATTCCGGAGGAACCTTTTGCTATCTTCCGCCACTATCAGCTTGACGCTGCAAAATCTGACGGAACGCCAACCCCTACAATGTTTGATACGCCTATCGCTAGGCAAACTCTTGGACGACTGCTTCAACAAGTACAGCCGAAAATGAGAGATACGCATTTGAGCACGCCAAATACAAAGAGCACAAGTTTTCCGGAAAACTGGTCTGCTTCAGAGAGCGACGACGAAGATATACCCACTCCCCCTACGGCGGAAACCCCAGTTCCCCAAGAATTGGAGAATGTTATGTACCCTCCAACCAAAGACGAACAGATTGTCAACACCGCGCTCATTGTACTCCTGAACGCTCTTACAATCCACCTTGAATCCTTCTCCTCCAAGTGGACCTTACATCGAAAAACCTTTATCGCGGCCTTTGGGGTTGCCGAATTTGAAGCGAGAACCGATGGCTATTTGAATGACCATCGAGACAATCCCAGCATCATAGTTGAGGTCAAGCCTGTGATGAGGTCCACAAAGCTATCGGCGATCAGGATGCAGGAGAGCGCGCAGATGGTAGCTTGGATAAAGAGCGATGACTGTGAGATGCAACGAAACTGCATGATGTAAGTTGTTTTGGAACTTAACAACCCTTTCCTATGAGGTACTGATTTGCTGATTTCAAACCACTGGTAGACGTGTTCATATATCTCAAGACCGAGACCAAATCTTCGTGAACGTTGCTAAGTACGATGAGGGCTATCTCACTCACATGAACAACACACAGCCTTCTAGTTGAGATCCTAAACTGTCTTTTCTGACTATGCACCAGTTTGGTCCATGGGATACTCTGAATGCTGCCCACATGAGAGAATTGGGACCTATTCTGTTGGCGATCAACTTACGCGCCGACTATGAGAGCAAGCGAAGATAATAATATCTCGGGTGTTGCGTGTACATTATTCAAGGAGTTTATGGGGCTTTGCATTTCCGTTCATTACTACAGTATGTCGGTTGTGATTATTGGTACGCGGTGTAAGTAAATCTACAACAAGACGAAGTGCCGTCGAGTCGAAGACACAATAGTGGAATGAATATTTATCTCTGTTTCAATTCATTTCACTCCTTGATCAATAAATAGAGCGGTTATGGAAGATGAAACTTTATGACTATTGACTGCAGTAAAGCAACAACACGAGTGAATATAGTAGCGTTTGTTGGGACGAAAACCATTACCTAGTCATTTAGTCATTTTACTAACTACTGGAGCCATCTGAGAAGACTCAAGTCAAACGACCTTCTTGGTAGAATAGTGGAAAATTGCATCTTATTGTGTTATATAAGGTGTTCATGCCATGAGCTTAGGGTCAACAGGACCCCAGAAAAACAGATATATTTGACATGCCTTCGAAAGGCCTTCATATACTATCTAAACCTCTTCTCAAGAGAAGCTAAGTCTTCACCAAAGTTAAAACCATGGGTTCAAGGGTCAAGTTGATCATTCTCTAGCTATACAAGTATCTGCAGCTATTTGTAGTCACAGTAGCTGCCCATGTGTCTAGAGTGATGGTAACGGCTACCACAATATCTATATACCACGTCATCTGGGCGCAACTCGGAAGTGGTCAGGGGTAATGATTACACACAGGCACATACGCCCAGTACTTTCCAGTGCTGGCGCTCGTGAAATATGAAAGAATGGGCCCGTTCTGGTGACCACTGTGGTCTTCAGTGTGCTAATCATTTGACCCTTGGGTCAAGCAGTGAAACGCGTGTAAGAGTAGATAGTGTACTCAATTCCCCCAAGGAGGTGCCACATAGTAGACGATTCCGTGCGCCACGGATGCAACAATCGGTCCGACCTAAGCAAGAATAAGCATAGATTTCAACGAGCAAATAGTTTACCATTAGGCAAATTTTGTCGACTTACCCAATGTATCCAGTGATAAGTTGGAAATGACGTAGCCACGAAGACACCGAAACACCGAGCAGGATTCATAGCTGCCGAAGCGAATGTGAGATAATTGCACAGCAACACTTTGGAAATTTTCATCATATATATAACTCACAAGCACCCGCAAACCCAGTTCGCACAAACGCGGAGCCCAAGCTCAACGTTCCAAGCACCATTCCGACCAAAAAAGGCGACAAAGCAGGCCCATAAACTTTCCCTTGACGGGGGTCTAGCCCGACTCCAAAGGACAGGAAGATTAAAACCAAGCTAAACATGAACTCTAGAAGAAATGCTTCATCCAGAGGGACCATCGATTGCTCGATTACGCAGCCTCCACACGTAAAGTCTCTGGCTCCGTACGCCTTGCGGAGAGTAAACCCCGCTATAGCGCCGCCGGTTGTCTGGCAGAGCACATAAATTGCCATTCGTGGAAATGAAATAAGACGCGCCAAGAACGTTGCAATTGAGATAGCCGGGTTGAGGTGGCTGCCACTGACGTTGGAGAAGGTGAAGATGAACAAAGTCAAAAAGAGCCAATTGATAATTCCTCCGAACAGGGGACCAAGGAAAGCTGTCGTAGAGAAAATACCCGATGCCGAGGACGGCACGGCACTAGAAGACATAGGTGGACGCACTGAGATCCAGGCCGTCACAAAGACCAGTAGCATAGTGCCTAGAATAATGAGATTAGTAGTTTCGCTAACGCTTATTGCGGTCAGGGTATACGCTACTCACCTATCATCTCAATGAAACCGAATCGCCATAAATCCAGATCCCAAAAGCCGGACAAGTTAGTTCCTTCGCGGAACGACATAAGAGGAGCCGCGTCGGGAAATCTTTCGAGCAAAGCTGCATTTTGGGGATCGCTGCGATCGACGACTATTTCCTGATTACCACCGATTCTTCCGGCGAATGGTTGAATTGCGGGTTTGAGGCGCGATATGTCATGAGTTGATTGATACTCTAGGTCTGCTTGATAAGTTTGGCGGGGCTGCTCAGGAGAGAGGGTCATGGTTGCGGGTGAGTTGTGAGTTTGTAGCAATGAATGCTAGAAAACTCTTGCGGGGGTTGCTGCTGTCGGATTGCTATAGGTAGCACGGTTGCCCTTGTGTCGAAGGAATGGAAGCATAAAATAACAAATCCGTGGCGCGATGAAAGACGTAGAGGGAGCGAAGTGGTGAAGGGTAAAACGCTACGTAGTATAGCGGCAAGCTAACTTATTTCTATACATATAGGACTTAGTGTATGCCCTAGTACTACAGAATGTTTATGATAATCTTATTTAGTAACTAGTTATGTAGTGATCCCAACTACACCTTGGTATCTCCGAAAATAAGCGATTCCACGGTGAACGTGCGAATTCCAATCTATATTAAGGTTTTGTATCATTATCTGTACTCTACTATGTATAGCATTCCTAGAGTGCCATCAGTCTAATCATTACGGGAGGCGCATTAATATGAGCGCTCGCCAAAAAGTGAGGCCGTTAAAAATATCTAAAGTGCGAATCTTCCTCCTTCCAGTGCCGCTTCAGCATTGATATATGCCCTAGCATTAAGAAGGCGCTTAAGCACGTCGTATTACTACCTGTTCTATTTTAAAATTCAAAATCATTGGAAACCAGAAATAAAAAAGTGTTAGTACGAGAAGAGAATGTACGTAATATATTTTCTCTCTCTCTATATAGTTATATATATATATTTCAAACGTCATTACAAAAGTTGCAACAGGTTATTAATACTAGACTGATACTAGGCTGATACTAGAGTCTAAGAGGTGTTTTGCCAAGGGAAAGCCAAGAAATATTAACCTGCATCTTACGTAGTAAACTTAGATTATACTACGAAGTACGTAGTTAGATTATAGAAGTCTGACAGGGTCGCGTAATCTAACGCAAAAGAGTAATTCTTACTCCTTGGCTTAGGATTATGGAGATGCGGCTTGCCTCTAAGCCCTCTATTACCTCAGTTCTAAAGACTAACACACTTCAAAGTTCAGCTATTCGGCACTTTACAGGGCCGTATTTCTGCAGCTGGCGCATTCCACAACCTTTCCACCAAGCCTACCTTTTACCATAAAGAGTCAAGAGCTTGATCGATTCTCTAACGCCCAAGTCAACTGCGAATAAGCGAGATAGGCAAAAATGGCCTCGGCGGATTTACTGGCACGGAGATATCGGAGTTGATTTTCCGTCGACATGATAACTCCGCATACGGATTAGTTCGTGGAAGCCCGCAATAGCTTCATACCATGTACACCAGAACAGATATCGAGAATTTCTACAGAATAACGCACGGTTGAGCATGACAAATCAACCCTTTCTTCGCGCATATCGAGAATATTCGATTGACATCATCATCATCATCTGTCGCTCCTTGGTGATGTCATTTGTGTGGGATTCTGTGTATATAATCGAGTCATATCTCCCAAGCAGCGATGTATGGAGACTGTGCAAATCTAAATCACAATATTCGTACTATATAGAGCCTTTCTTGCTTTCTTTTTTAGGTTACAGGGCTTTCCCCAAATTCATACCTTCAGCACAATGTCTCTCCAGGGCGCTCCTCGCCTTAGCGGCAAAGTAGCCATAGTCACTGGAGGTTCTCGCGGTATCGGCGAGCGCATTGCACTTGAACTTGCGCAGAATGGAGCCAAGGTAGGTAGGAACTTTTCAACTACTTCGTATCAAAGTCAACAGCAAAGTCAGCTCACATGTTATCAAGGTTTCAATTACATATACATCGGCCGGAAGTGAGGCGCGCCTGAACGATTTGATAGAACGTATAAACGCGCTCGATAATGGTTCCTCTGCTATCGCTGTAAAGGCTGATCTGCGGGACCCCTCGTCTCCCGCAAAAATCGTCGCAGAAACAATCCAGAACTTTGGCGAACACATTGACATCCTGGTCAACAACGCCGGCGTCGAGCTCGTCAAGCCTCTTCAGGAGATCACAGTGGCCGATTTTGGGTTTGTTTATGACCTCAATGTCCGCGCACCCATTTTGATGCTCCAGTCTGTCCTACCGTATTTACGTGCTCCAGGGCGAATTATAAACATTGGCTCTGTTGGCGGGCGGTATGGGTTTAAACAGCTTTCTGTTTATTGTTCTTCAAAGTCAGCACTGGAAGGCTTGACAAGGTGCTGGGCTGCTGAGCTAGGGTCAAGTGGGCATACTGTTAACTGTGTGAACCCTGGCCCTGTTCAGACGGATCTCATGGACAATATTCCCAAGGAGACTATTGCGATGCAAAAAAGCCAAACCCCAATACAAAATAGGATAGGCACCGTGGAGGATATTGCGCCGGTAGTGGCCTGGCTTGCCAGCGAGGAGAGTAGATGGATTACTGGTCAGGTTGTCTCGGCTAGTGGAGGTTGGGCCATGTATTAGATCTGACCTGCTGGATTGATCATATTATTTGATTTATGTTCCTCTGGTAACCAGCTTCTCGATGTAACGTGATGCCTTTCCATGCTGAAAACCTCAACTCAAACTCCAGCCTCACCCTCAAGCACCATATTAAAGGCTATTTGCCAGGTCAATTTATCAACGAGAAGAATATTGTTCTGAGTTGCATTAATTCCTTGACATAAGAATTGTAGCCATTTTCTCAGCGGCTTCTGGGTAATGATTGTTGATTGCGATTACGGAAAGCGCGCTGCAATCAACCGATCTAGATGTTACATTCATTTATGCTCTTCGAGTTGAAAAGGAGAAACTTGAGTGCTCAAATACGGTTTTCTTCAAATCGCATCAAACACTGTATTTTGGGTGACCAGTATCGCATGGAAGAACATGGCTTAGATGTAATAGATCTCAGTTGAAAGTAGATTGTTTGATTGTTAGATGTACCCTATACAATTTCGATCTCGACTCTACTCAGCATTAGGCTGAATGATCAGCCGCTCCGCACTGACACGTCCCTGTCTGAGAAGATCCCAAGCTAGCTGAGCCTGGCTTAATCCTCCCATAATCCGAGACGGAAGCACATGCATCTGACCATCCGCCAGTACCTTTTCTAGATACTCCCACCACACCCAAGCAGTGAACTCTGCATTCGCCGGGTCCAGGTAATCGTCTAAGAACTGGGCGAAGAACCCAGTGACCCCATCTGGCAGTTTCACACCAGCCCTCACACCCATAGTAGACAGAAACGTGCCGCCACCCTGCGCAGCCAACACAGCGCCGATCGTATCCTGGTCCTTCGCTGAATCCGCTGCGGCAAGCACAGCATGATACGGCCCCAGCGCGATCAGAGCCTCGGTTGCAGAACCATTTGTCCTGTCTACAAACTCAGATGCGCCTAGCGATTTGACCAGCGCGGCATTCGATTTCGACGCTACGCCCACGACCGAGTAGCCAGCGATGGCAGCTATCTGGACGGCAGCAGCGCCGAACGAAGAGGATGCTCCCCATATGAGAATTTTTTTGGACTTATTCTGTGAGTCTGGAGCAGAGCCCGGCCTGTCCAGTCTCAAATGGAGAAGAAGTGCACTAATTGCGCCGTAGAGATTGGAGGCGAGTGTGGCTGATTTCTCAAAAGATGCTTCGCCGATCTAATGCAAATGGTATTATAAACTGCGCTATATTGGGGGAAGGAGAAAAGTACGGACAACTAATACCTTTGCTGTGAGCTGTTGTGTAGTAAGAGCATACTGCTGCAAGGCTCCAAAACGCGCGTCATTGCGCAGTGTTCCTGCACTGTTTGTCACAACTCGGTCTCCTATCTGGAATCTGGTGACACCGGGACCAGTCTTGACTACTCTTCCAGCGAAGCACACTACTCTACAGTTAACAACCGCGCACAAGACAGACGTATTTGGGGCTACCACGAACAGCCAATGATTGTAGGATATGTCAACGGGAATGGAAGGATACCATCCTGGATTTTGTACTCGGCTGGTTGAATCGCGACAGCTTCAGTCTAGAGATGTTATCTTCTTAGCTGTGTGGCGGGGGTTCACATATCTTTTAACATCGCCTACCTGGATAAGGAGCTCATCTTGTCCCGGTTCAGGGATTGGCGCAGGGCGTAGCTCTAATTTCGCCCCTACCGCTGGAAGCCACGCCGCTATATTATGCATTTCTGACATTGTTGGTGAGAAATGGATAGATTTCACGAGCAAGCTTGATTGAGTAGCAATGGCAATAAACGAGGACTGAAGAAGATTTCAGCTGTCTCTCCGTCACGGCCAGTTTTCAGGCTCTTTTATACCCCTCTATTTCCGCTTTGAGTTTGCCAAGTAGTCCTCGGGAATAATTCGCTAACTTAGTTAACGTAACTAACTAGTTAATTCACCTTAGTGTTTTGTCAGCAATCTAGACCGTGGAGCTTTCGAACTAATGTGGTATGTAGTAATCAGGTCCCGGTATTTCTTACGCTACGTATTATTACGTGAAAGTTTCCTGACCAGTAATGATTACAATCCAATATCAAGTTTCCAAGCATCGAGCTTCCATCGAAATTACCCTCTGTGGAATCAATGAGCGAGATTCTTTCCATACTAAGCGAAAGACCACCTGTACTTAATAAATCTACTGAAGCTAATGCGTTTCCCATATTTTATTCGAAGCAGGACGTCGGGCGGGGTATAAAGTAGGCACCTAGGTAGTGACCGCTCGGAGTTTCCATTTTTTATCATTTATTCGGAAACATTTCCTTCTCTCTAATTTGTGGAATATGAGTTCCCCTACAGTGCTAGACATTGCAGTTGTCGGCGGTGGTCTTGCTGGTCTTGCTGCTGCGCTTTACCTCCGAAAATCTGGCCATAGAATCACAGTTTGTTCCCTGACAATGATATATTTATCGGATCTTCACCACTAATACACTTTCCGCATGGAAAGATATTCGAAAGATCAGCTCATTTCAAAGAGGCAGGGTTCGCAATCTCTGTTGCGCCAAACGGAGCGAGAGTCCTTACTGCTCTTGGTACGTATCTTCCATGGAGCCAACACATATACCTGAAGATGGCTAGCACACATAAAGGGCTGATTCGGAACAAACCCAGGATTTGACTATGCGAAAGCCAAGGCAATTGACTGCCAGAAGGTAATTTATGATTCAGTGCCTCTTCAGGCTGCCCAAGTTGCCACTACTCACAATCGTCGACGCCCAGATCGTAGTCAGCTGTGGAATCACACTGCAAACTTTGGTCGACATACCCTTAGAAAGCCATCTCAAGGTAAATTTTCCCTCGCAGGCTAGTCTCAGGGAAGATAGATACGCAGCTGACCTTATATATTGATTGTTAGAGATGGGGCGATCGTTGGGTAGTATTATACCGACCCGATATGCATGCAGAATTGACAAGGCTCGCCTTGGATCGAGCAGACCAAGGCCCGGAGATCGTCATGCGACTTGGTGTTGAAGTTGTGAAAACAGTATGACATAAATTTGCTGCTTCGGGTTTCATCGATGAAGAAGTTACTAATTTTTTACCCATGGGCCTAGGATATAGTAGGAGGAACTATTTTCTTCAAGGACGGGTCAAGCTTCACCGCAGATTTAATCATTGGCGCAGATGGTGAAAACGTAAGTTTTGCAATGTTAATTGCCCTTCTTTCAGTGATGTTTTCCAGCAGAACTAATTTCAATCCAAATTCATAGTCTGTTGTGAGACAGGACGAGAGCTGGGGTGGCAACTCGAAGCTGCTGAACAGTCCAATTCGAGTATGCCGCTCAATAACCCCAACCACAACCTTCCTTAGTGACGAGGTTCTTGGTCCCTTCCTTCGATCGAAAGAAAGCCATCTCTCTGCATTCACTGATGGAAAAAGAATATTGACATGGTGGTCGTGTAGAGGGTAAAAAGTGATCCTATATCCACAAATGCTCACTCTTTCCCGTTCCACTAATGAGTCATGCTAGTGGCGAATTACAGGATTTAGAGGCAGGATATCGGGTCTCACAGAGACAGCAGCTTGGTACCATAACAACTCCCCCCTTGCTGAATGCTGCTTCAGACACGGAGGGATCTGACCTGATTGCATGCAGATCAAAAAGAATCACGGCGTAAACTCTCCGAGGAATACAAAGACTTCCATCCCACAATTAAAAGGGCTCTCGATTCGCTCGCGACATCGTCCGATTGGGACATCAACTTTACTAGTCCCCCAATTCAGTGGACATATGGGAAGTCGGTTCTGATTGGCGACGCTATGCACTCGGTATGCTTGATTCACAATCGTTAAATATTGCATTACTTGACTGATTAGGAGGATATCTTGCGTAGATGTTCCCGACAACAGGTCAAGGAGCTTGCCAATGTCTTGAAGACGCAGCTGCCCTTGGTATACTGCTAAGCCAACTGAGAAGCATGGATGATATCCCGAAGAGACTTGAAAAGTTTCAAGCGCTGCGCTGCGGCCGCGTTGTGGAGATTCATGCTCTTTCGTCGGTTCTCTTGGGAGCAGAGACAAAATTGGATGAACATGTCCGTAGTGCTCTACCAGCCGGTAGAGTCTTTAATGGACCCTTGGAACATCTTGATGTCACTAATGGGTAAGTTCTATATAGGCTGAGTAGGAACGTGCTTGCGGTTGCTAGGGAGCTAATGAGAGATGCAAGGTACGATGTGATTCGCGAAAGCAATAAGATGTTGCTGAGCTGTTTCGAAGTTACTGGTGAGAATAACCGGGCGTCACTCTAAGAATCGTACAAGTTGTTTCTTCGCATAGATAGATTCAGTTTGCAATTCTGTCTGTCGTATCAGTCACTTGACCGTATCTCCAAGCTTTTGTATTGGTTTATTGTACTCGTTTTGATACATGAATTACAATGCAGTATTGTGTAGAATTTTTTACGGTATTATTGGCAGTGACGCCGTCTACTGAGTTCCATTGGTCAGAATCTACTCTATCAGAGGCCCAAAATTACCACTAAGATACACAAGCCCTACGGTGCGTGAAATCTACTCTCGCGCCATAAACCCCAAGATTTCAAATTTTACATTTTCCCACGCCGAACACGGAGGGTTCTGATTGGTCAATTTTAAATAATTCTAAATCTTGTAAATATAAATAGCTTTATATTTATAAATGCTAGCTAAATGTATTTCCGCAGGTTTACGAGATTATGGCGCTAGAATCGATTTCGCGCACCTTAAAGCCCGCGAGATAGGGCCCATACCTAGGGGAATAGAGGTCCGTGTTTACTATTTAGCTAGGTGTTCTTGGCAATACGGCGGGCATACCTTCCGAGGCCTACAGTATGTACAGTACGTACAGAGGAGAGATGATTGGGGGCGGGGTGGGGATACGGCGCGAGAAGGATGGAAGCGGAGGGAAAGGGACTGCATCGAGGCTCTTCAGTAGTTCCGATGGTCTTTGCAGAGGCCCATGCACACTATAAAACCTAATTTTTGAGGCTTAGAAAACTAACTACATTGCGTTAGATTGCGCGAAGCCAGGCCGCATTCTGTAGAGTAAAGATCCATTCCCAACAGTTGCGTATGGGTTTGCTGGAAGGCACGGATAAGGGACATTTGAGCTTGAAGTTTAAGCAGATTCTCAATCAATGACAAATGGATGTTCTAAAGCTCACGTAAACTCATCTTAACCAGGCTGTGCCTGCACTAAAGAAAATAGGTAGGAAATCATTTCACCGGGTTAGCAGCCCTTCCTGCGGACCGGGTAGAGAAACTATATAAAAGTTCCGAGCCAGGTCTAACTTATGTTTCTTCATCTTTTTCCTGACTCGAAGACTTCTCATTCAATCTTCTTCATCTGAAAGGCACTTCAAAAACCTGTCTTCCTCTGAACATTCAGCATGGCTCCAAAGGTTGCTATCGTATTTGTATGTTGTCTTGTCATTTTTAAGGGCCAATTACAGGATGTTGATGATCGAGATTCTTTCTCTATTCATAAAACTGGAGAATTCGGTGTCTAATAAATACGCTCATTCTAGTACTCCATGTACGGACATATCAAGGCGTTGGCCGAGGCTGAAGCTAAGGGGATAAAAGCTGCTGGTGGTGAAGCGGACATCTATCAGTGAGTCTCAAAGCCCTCCCTATTTGAGCAGCAGCTGATTTCTGACTCTCTGTCCAGAATTGCAGAGACTCTTCCCGACGATGTCCTCACCAAGATGTACGCACCTCCCAAGTCCGAGTACCCCATCGCTACGCCGGAGACCCTGAAAGATTACGATGCCGTGCTCTTTGGAATTCCTACTCGATTTGGTAACTTTCCTGCGCAGTGGAAGGCCTTCTGGGACCAGACAGGTGGCATCTGGGCTACTGGCGGCTACTGGGGGAAATACGCTGGTTTGTTTGTCTCGTCGGGAACCCTTGGAGGTGGGCAAGAGTCAACTTGCATTGCTTCCATGAGTACCCTGGCACACCACGGTATGATTTATGTGCCTCTTGGCTACAAAACTGTATTCCCGCTTCTGAGCAATCTGGACGAAATCCATGGTGGGAGCCCCTGGGGTGCTGGGACGTTTGCGGTATGTTAGATCTTATTTCTTGTTTTCCTTTTGTCGCATTTTGCTACGATCTGCACATCTTCACCTGGCTGACTGAGCTTTTGCTATTTAGTCAGCCGATGGCTCTCGTCAGCCTACTGCACTTGAGCTTAGCATTGCAGAGGAGCAGGGCAAGGCCTTCTATCAAACTGTGTCCAAGGTTGCTTTCGCATGAATACATGATAGAGACGACCTGCCAAAAGAGAGGGAGAGTCTATCATCTGATCAATCGCCAGCGCATGGACAGAGTCAACCCACAAAGGTGAAGGCTGGTGATGGCGGTCCTTGCGGTTTACCCAAGAAATGCACAATATTGTGATTGGCTTGAAGGCACTTACCTAGAACATATTCACTCCTGCTTCTATACAAAATAAAAACACAGGATTGATTTTGTTATGAAACTCGTAAACCTTTAGAAACTGTATAACGTCTTCACAATAGGAATTAAGTAACCCATCAGAAGGAACTGCTACAACATTTTGTGCGCGTTGGATTTGAGTCCGCCGGCAATTCAGCTTTGGAGGGGTTTATTTCAAAGTGTCTTATGAATACGGTGAGTCACGTATTGTCAATCTTACACTACTTGAATGGAGCTCGATGGCCGTTCAGAGGGTGTGAAATTCATACTACTACTGCGAAATCTCCACAGAAACATACTCCATCTGCTCTGCACTACCATGAAGATTTACCTCTCATGCATGATCCGACTGGACAGAGATCGCCGCCCAAGATTCGATCAGGTTGAGAGTGGATGTGCACTTATTTCTGATGGCATCAACACAGTCACTACCAAGAACAATTCTCAGAGGCAAGTCTCTGCCCTCGGCAATTCCAGACGAAGTGAGAATATCGACACACAACGAAGCCCCCTTCTTGACATCACCAAGCTGATGACCATTATGGGCCTCCAGACCTTTACGCACACTCCCCGACGGTGTTGTCTCATCCTCGTACGCGGGGATCCTGGTAGCCGTTGACACCTTAGATCCGGGATTAAGAAACCCAGTTCGGAAATATCCCGGCTCAATAACGGTAGCCTGGATATCAAATGGAGCTAGCTCTTCCTTAAGAGACTCTGCAAGTGAAGACATGCACGACTTCGTCATAGCATAGAATGCATAGCTTGCCCCTCCAACCCATGAGCCTAGACTACCAAAGACGGCGATGGTCGCACGATGACGGCCCTGTATATGTATTTGCTTGCCAATTTCAGATAACACCGACTGCGCACGAAGATGCGGAAGGAATGCCCGAATCAAATTTGTTGTACCAAAAACGTTGACCGCGAACTGTCGCTGCACTTCTTCCGGAGTAGCCTCTTCCACTGCGCCCTCGAGAATGTATCCGGCAGCGTTGATCAGGTAGTCCACGCGCTGATACACCTGCATCGCGGTCGAAGCAAACTCGGTGAGCTTTTCTATAGAATCCGAAACATCGAGGGCGAGTACATAGGACCCCTTTTGTTCAAGGTCTGAGATCTTGGAGGTATCACGGGCGGTTGCGATGACTCGGTGGCCGCGCTGGAGGGCCGAGAGTGCAATCTCACGCCCAAAACCGGAGCTAGCGCCGGTAATACACCACACTGGAGAGGGTTGGTCCATTGTTCAGTTGCCTGGTAAAGAAAACAATCTACGAGATTCCAAGGGAAGGAAAAGAGACTGTAGAAAGATGACACTGTTTGTGTATGCAGAAAATCCGGTGCTTGAATTTATACCCACTACCAAGACTATGTGTGTTATAATTAGTAGTAGATAATTAGCTGCACGCTAGCGAGCAAAAGAGTTCAACTTGAACATATGGAAAGCGAAGTCCAGTCATCTTATCTTATCCCTCCAATCAGCTCTTAAGCCTAACATGCTTGACTCATAAAGTGGATAGAGACTCTAGCCAAGCACTCTATCAATGATACAGTGCTTGGCTAACGAGCCCTATATACGTTAGGGATGGGCCAGGCGGGCCAGGATTAGAACCTACGTAATAGATGCGGGCTAGATTTCTGTCATCCTTATCTTACAAGTAAGAATTACTCTTTTGCGTTAGTTAACGCGATCTCCTGTGACCTCAATATTTCTTGGCTTTCCCTTGGCGAAATATACACAATATATTACTCTATGGTACTCCGTAGATTGCTACAAAATACTAAGGCAAGTTAGTGAATTATTCCCGACGACTACTTGGCAAACTCAAACTGGAAATAGAATAGACTAGTATCAGTCTAGTATCATTATTCTATAGACTAGTAAACTAGCTTATGGATTGTAAATTTTTAGAAGTATACATGTTAATGATGTTTGATACATATAGTAAGCACATTGCAATCTCTTCTCGCAGTATCGATTTTCTCTTTCTTTTTTGAGAAAGAAATGAAAGTGAAAATGTAAAATGTATGCTCGGAAAACCAGGGCTTACAATACTATACACGGTTTTCAAACCATAGAGATGTCAAATCTAGTCATTTATGAACATATTGTCTATATCACTGCAACTCAGAATAAACTACCGGAAATCATTGTGGCGGGGTGTGTTTTCGCAAGGGCTCCGAAAACTTCACTCCCCGCTCCATAAGCTTCCGAAACACCCCAAGGCAGTATTCAGTTTTCTGCTGACAAGCCGCATCGTTTCCACTCTCGTACGTATCTTTAGCAACCCAAAGAGGAAAAAGAAGAGCTAGAGGTCCTGTGGCCCCTGCCTTCTCACTCGTACAATACCGAACAGAACAGGCTATCGCATCCGCAAGCTGGAGCAATCTGATGTTAAGCCCGGATCCTGTCGGTTCTTCTCTGCAGGCGTTAGCATTATTGGCAGGTGGGAAACCTAGGTAGCCACCGCTCTCACTTCCGAGTAATGGGCTTGCCGCGGCGACATTGCCGACAATGGGGGCGCAGAAAAGCACGCATTTTAGGAGTATGATCAAGGTGGCCCAATAATGGATCATCGCTTGAGCCACAAGGAGGTTGGGAAATCTCAGCTGTTCTAGATACAGGGGCCGGCCACTACTCTCGTCAATATCATGGAGGGGTTCAAACCAAACGCAAGGATGCGGGTGGTGCTTGAGCCTAAAGTCTGCGAGCCAGTGCAAAATAGCGCCCATGATTGCATTTGCGCGGATGGAGATTTTCTGCACCATGCTGTACACTACTGTCTGCACGGTCTCAGTGGCGAGGTCCTTCATATCTTTGAGAAGTTGGGGAATGGACATCATTTCTTCCACTAGATAATCAAAGTAGTTTGAATTTGCGAGTCTTGAAAGCCAGCTGAACTCTTGGCCAGCTAGAGGGAAGGCCTCCCGACGTCCAATTGCGGCGTAAAGCTGGCACAGTGTAAGTTGTTATTAGCTCATGTGCTCTTCATGTGTTATTGAAGAAGCCTGTGCTTACTCCGGAGATACGGAAGCGCAGGAACATGCTGCGGCCTAGCTCTGTCTTGAGAAGGGCATGTCCCCTTGACATAAGTATTTCACATGCGCCTTTGTTGTGAGCAATCCAGCCATGTTCCCGATCTTGGAGGGGGCTGAAGACCTGTATGGAATCCTGTTAGCCTAGCTCGCCTGCATTCGTGACTGGGCTCCATAATTTTCAATCATACTTCAGCAAATGCCAAACACATGATGGATGCCAGGATCCGGATGTCCGCTGCAGCCACATTTCGACGCATTGTTAGACCGAGTTCACGGATTGATCGGTCGTACAGCATAGCCGCCTGCCGCTGTAATTGGGTATTTCGGCTGCTTTGGCTGACGTATGTTGTAGCAAGAGTAGAAAATGCTACGTCCAGGAGTGGGGATTGGCCATGCACAGTGAATAATTCACGGACCCAGAAATGGGCGGATCGTTCCGAGGGAGCGAGCAACTCATAATCGTCAGGGCAAAAAGAGTCAAGGAATCGAGCAAGAAACTGGCTACGTTCACTAGGTCTTGGGTCTGGGCTTGCAACAATTCGAGTATCCTTCGCGGCCGGAATTTGTGGTGGCGATTGGTCGCCAACATAAACTCGCCACTTTTTCACGGCTATATTCACCCCTGGTATCGTGGCCGATTCCTGGGTTGCCATGGCAGATGCGTAATTCACAAAGATGCGCGGGCGCTCATAGCCCCGACAAATATGACCGTTTCGAGTACAATTAGTGCATCCTGGCTTGGTCGAGTCGCACTGGACCGAGTTCTTGTCAGTCCATCTTCCTGGCGGAGCGCTTGGTTGTTGTCTATGAATACGAACTTTAATCTTCCTTGCCCTGCACGTGAGACATGCGTTGGATCGTCCAGCCACGTTGACCATTTTGGCTTCCCTTCTATTATTCTCTTCTGTGGTGTCTGGAGGATTCTTGGAGGAGAAAACGAGGTTGCAGGCTTACCACCAACGTGGGGAATGAGAGCAAGCGAGGACTATCTCGAGCCCTGCTTGGTGGATATTAGGGCAGTATTACTGTCAAGCCTTAGTTATATTACCACTAATATTAACCACCCACTAACGGGATCTCGTTTTTGGTCGTACGGTAATATTGTGGTTTCTCAATTACTCACGCTTTTTTTTGGTAAACTAACGTAATCAACAACTAGAAGATTTTTAAATTTGATTGATTCTGAAATCCTCGAGAATTAGTTGCATGTATTGAAATTAAATCGGGCTTAGAATCTAGAATACACATTAATTAGTCCAGAACAATTAGTAAGAATGACTTGTGAACCATTTGCATGCGGTGTTGGCCTGTAAGCATGCTTGAGGAATAGGAAAGTGGTATTGGCTTGGAATTTGTTGATTGATTTAGAGGAGGGTCACGTTGAGGTCTCTTTGGTTACAGGTTCACGACCTCAGAATAATACTTGTCGAGTCGCACAATCGAGTGAAATCGCATACAAAAGTACATACAAGCGTGCCTCGGATGGTAAATCAACACCTGCAAAAGCTTATCTTGATCATAGATATCTGGAGTAAAGTTTCCATTCTAGGGATACCGCGAAATGTAACAGTAATATGCCAGTAGTTTTATTGAACTTCATCTTCCTGAAATGGGTCCTGTTCTGGCCCCAAGGCTGTGCTCGAGTCTGTAGCCATTTGCCACCAAAACTGAGTGTTTATTCTTAGCTAGAGGAGAGACTTACGGAATTTCAGCTAGCTAGATTTCTCGATCATATATTAGTATTGAATACGTGTCGTAAAGACTACTATTCTCCCTACCGGCTATATCTCGATTCACATTCCACAACGAGACGGCCTGAATATATATTTGATCTGCCTTTATTTCTTTTGAACCTCATACTCAACAGATCAAGCCTCCATAAACATGACATCTTTCGTTGGTGGCTCCCACAAGCCTAATGGTCTGAGAACTGCAGCCTCCTCTGTCCCTGCACAGGATGTCCCCGGCCGGTGGTCCCAGTTGGGAGTATCCCATCCTGCTATGGTGATAGTTCCTTCGAGCGAGGACGAGATAATAGCTGCCATACAGCTTGCTACCACCGAAAACTTGCGGGTTATACCTGTGGGAGGAGGCCACTCGCCATTTGTTCCCATAAATGAGAAGTCCCTACTACTTGATATGAGAAAATTCAACCATGTGTCAGTCGGAACAGGGTCAGTTACCATCGGAGGTGGCTCAACTGCAGGAGATGTCATTCGAGCATGTGCGGAAAAGCAATGCTATACATGTGAGTTTGTTACGGCCCCAAAGTACTTGCCTGTCGCCCCTGTACCACAGTTGTCTGATTCTCCGGACTAGTGACCCCGAATTCTAATGCAGTCGGCATGGTTGGATTTCTTCTCGGAGGCGGCTCTTCCTTATTCAATGGAATCCACGGTCTAGCTGCAGAACATATCATCGAGGTCCGGATGATCACCGGAGACGGACGGTCTTTGCACCTCTCATCATCATCCACAGGCATCGAGCGTGATCTTTTCTCTGTAATCCGAGGAGCCGGCCACGGGTTTGGCGTCATCACTTCATTGACGATACCTACTTTCTCTATCTTCCTTCTCAACATGCCTAATAACAGCGTGTCGGTCCGAAGAATCACTTTCTCTCTCGCAGCGGTTGACCACGCCACGATGGCTTTCTTGAAGATACAAGAGCGCGGTGCTGGCAGCTCAAATCCGAGACTTCTTACTAGCATCATGTTTCTTCGCACACCCCCTGGGATGCCGCAGGCAGGGGAGCCACTTATATCTCTGACCGCTGTTTATCACGGCTCAGCATACGATGCGGAGCAATGCACTCCTGAACTTTATGATCCAGATCTCCTTCAGCACGCCCTTACGGCCAGCACTTCCACCATCCCATTACACAGACTGAACGACGCGACAGAGCCCCTGAACATAACTGGCGGATTCAAGCAGCTTGGAAACGCTTTAGTTGCCTCTGTCGACCTCGAGGGGATCCGGCGAGGGGTGCATGCTTGGTTACGATTTGGTGACGACCATCCGGATGCAAAAGCACATACCATAATATTTTGGGGAACTTGGAGCCCTTCCCCCATGCCTAGAAGCCCATTTTTGCAAGGGAATGATCGAAAGGCTTTTCTCCAGGTTCTTGTTTGGTACACCGAGAGGAAGACGCATGATCCGGCAAGAAAATTCATGGAAGATCTACTCCACGTCGGGCGGGTGAATGACACAAATAATGGCATTGCTCCACTGACCTTTCCAAACAATCAGCTCCTCGGAGGAAATATTGGGGAAATATACTCACCGAAAGCTGTCCAGGAGATTAAACGGGTCAAAGCTCTATGGGATTCCAAGAACCTCTTTTGGAGCCCAGCTGTTGATTCTTTTTAAGGATATTCAGAACCATCACATGGATGCAATGATTCACTGGCATGTATCCTTTCACTGTCACAGATAAATAGTTATCAATTCATGAATTCTTTTCCGGACTAAGAATTAGGTCTTGGTATATTAACCTGGAGGAAACCGAGTTGTCCATTGGCCGTGCACTGCTGGTTTCCATTGTGCTGTGACACCGTATGTCAGTGCAGCGCCAACAATGACAGAGCTGACGAAGAAGGGCAACATCTTTTTCAAGCGGAGGCGAGATCTAAACTTTTGCACAAAATAGTCGATCTGGAGAGCGAACATCACTTTTTATGACTTCCTCATTCATTTCATATCGAATTTGTTGATCAAGACCCGATACTTTACGATACGACATTCACACAATGCAGCCATGTAATCACCTCGAGCTTGATAGTTGAAGACTGAGAAAAAGCAGAGATGATTACAAATGTCGAAATTGACCATAATATTGTATTATTGATATTCAAAGGCTCATGTTGTTGAGCTGACATAATGACAATTGTTGAACTTGTTTGATAATGCAATGTGATTGATAATGCTGGGTTGAGCGGCAGAATTCGATCCAGTATATCGCGAAGTATCATCTGTCTTTCGATTCCTGCTCGGCCAATTGCAACATAATTACATCTAACCATGGCAAACAATTTTTTAAGGTATACTTTCAAGATGCTGAATGCTACTCTGTATGGTAGCGCATACGCTAGGTAGCATCCAAGCTTCTTACGGATCTACCACGCATGTGTGGAATTATAAGGAAGCTATTTTGCCCTTCCAGTGCCTCCGAGGGTCTTTAGTATTGCTGCGATTAGAATGATTTTGAGTTTCGGCATTTATGTGTAGACAGGTCATTCGTCGAACTGGCTGCTTCCGACGCCTCATCATAAGAGTCCCATCATCAACCTAGTTAAAGTCTCATCTTCAACATGGAACACATCCAGCGAATTCTGTAATTGTTCACTCGGCATAGCATTTGTTTGATCAGCCTCTCCACGAATGCCGAGTTGAGGGTCCATGAAAAAGTCACCAGCAAACTCAAAAAAGTTGGTCAGGTCACTATAGTCGTCTGGTGTAGTTTCATTGATTAGTGACGGAGGGAGTGAATAGATTGAATGGCCTATATCAGCGGGATGTGGATTTGATGTCGTTCTAAGCTCGACTGCGTCTGCGTGACTAGAATCATTTGCAGTTGCAAGGAGGTTGGATCGACTAGAAGGTAGGTTGGTTCCGAGTCGTTTGAGGTTTTTCATGACCTTGCGAAGTCGTCGAGAGTGCCTCCCACGGTTTGACGAACGTTTCAATGCATTCAATGCCTCGGAGAAACTGTCGCGGCAGATGTTCACAAAATAATCCGGGTAATGAAACATGGCTAGGAAAAGAGTTGCAAGAGCCGAGAAAAGGAATCGGTCGAATGGCTGAGGTCGTTGGAAATAGATAGCCGAGACATAGCTGGGATTGCTCAGCGCTTGTATCGTATTTTTGGCATTCGCAACGGCAACGTTTGCGCCTGCAAAATTGTTCCTGATTGACTGGGTGCTCAGAAGGTTCTGTTTGTAAATAAGTATTCTCATATGATTTGCGCGTAGATGTAGGAGGATCCGCGGGGTTGCCAGACGCGCATCTCTCATCGTAGGAGTCCAGTCGCCCTGTAGATCTTCCAAGCGGAATTCGGAAGGTATAGATTCTTGCCATTGATGTATCTGAAAGTTCAAGAAAGACTCATTATCAGATGCCACCGCTTTGGCTGTGCTACCCCAGCCGATCATCAGATCCCATATGTTGCTTCCAACTCGACAATATGATATCATACACTCTAGGTACGTATGGTGTTCAGACTAGCGGAAACTTATGGTTAGCACGCGGCCGTCGATATTCACCCCAGAATGAACATACCGGTCGAGGTAGGGTTACATCCATGTCAGAGTCCCGCATGCCAAATGGCAAACCTGTCTCGAATGAATATTCCTTGTCAAAAACGTAGATGCACCAGAAAAGGTTTATGGCCCAAGAGCGCTCCAGGTCACCTGGAAAAATGCCCCCAGTTCGTAGCCACGTATCGCATCTATGCAACCCCATTTGCATGGCGCCTCGTGATGCTAAACCGATAGTACGCCATGCCAATATATCATCATCCCGACAAGAATGATACAAGGACTTTACAATAATCAGCGATAAGATCTATTGCATTTTCGAATGGAGTAAACTTACCACCAATGTTAAGATGATCAACTCTTTCATATCGACCTCAGGAACCTGCGTCCGAGTTGTGGCAAACGTATCTTCAGCGCTCGCAGCAAGTATATTTCCTAGCTCGCTTTGTCCAGGCGATTCTGATATTAGACCCAGGGCAAGCACGAGTTTCAAGACTTCGGTATCACGCGCCGAAAACCACCAGTCCTCATTCCCGCTTTGGGGCGGAGACATGTGACCAGCGGCATCGTTCGAGTGTTGGCTGTAGTAGTCGACAATATACTCTCGTATACTTTTGAGGTCCACGACAGGATACATCGTTCCGACAGCTTCCTCGTAAACATCGACAAGCCTAAGAGCATCGGTCTCGTCGAGCGATAGCAGGGGATTGGTTCGTGAGATATTGGTTCTCCTCCTTGGCTCTTCTGGCGCTACCGGCGGTGCATATGGACTGTTTGATGCAGAAGGTTGTACTAGTTCTGAATTTTCCGTTTCATCCATATCCTGTGCATCATCGTTGGGGACATTTAGACCGAACTCACTGCTGGTTGGTCCGACATAGCTAGGTGAAACTGGAGCTCGGCTCGCCCATCGGGAATCAGTAAGCTTGCTGGCTTTTTTTGTTGCCTGGGCGTGTTGCGGAGGTGGCTTCGATCTTCGTCGCAGTACCCGGATTTCATTGGACATAAGATCCAGCTGCCTTTGCATAGCGGACATGCGACTTTCCAATGATTCCAGCCTCGATGGGGAACTAGCATTTTGGTTAATTTTATTCGAGAAACAGAATATTGGACCCAAAAAGTCCTGGATAATTCCGTACTGAGCTGTAGAATGGTTCTCATGATGGGTTTCCTCGCTTGCAGTTGGTCGAGGGACGGCATAGACGCAAGAAACGCGGTTTGAAGCGCATCGCTTGCATACATCTTCCCCGCTGCATTTTAGCTTTCGGCGCTTGCACTCATTACTATATATTGTTAGATGGGTGATATTGATATAAATTTGATAGAATGAGAGTATTTTTACCATGCAACCTGGGTGTATTTCCCTCGTTTCCGCGGCTCAAAGTCGTGTGCCTCAAAGTTGGCCGCGCTTCTCTTGTCGTTTGCTGCCATTTGCCGGATACCATGCTCTTCGGCTGTTCTATCTATTGACATCGATTGGACAGAAAGCATCGAGGTTCGAATGCTAGGGAGAAAAGGGAAAGAAAAGTCACAAAGAGAATAGAAAGAGAGAGCTGAGTACCATCGGCAACCTTGGAAGTCAAGATAAGATAAGCCTCTCGGACTACTTTCGAGGTCGGACCAATCAGATCTCCGAATAGTATCAACTTAATTTCTGTGTCATTTTGTTAATTATCGGTTGGTGTTTGGCTGTTTATGTATCGATTTCTTACCATTTGCTTCGTAGCTTCAGGTACGGGCTTGACTAAGAAATCCGGGTACTTCCAAATCCGCGGATCAAGCGTACTAACTCCTTGGTAGTTAGCAGTCCCAGTTGCATAACCACCTTCCGGAATCGTGGTCTTGTCCGACTTGACAAGAGCCGACAAAAGGTCTGCTACATCCTTGACGCTTTTACCTATAGGGCCAATTGTGTCAAAAGATTTCGAGCACGGAACTGTACCATCCACTGAGACGATTCCGGTAGTTGGTCTGATCGAATAAAGAGACCCTCTGATTGCTGGCGCGGTAAGGGAGGCTTCGGTATCTGCTCCAACACCAATCGCAGCTAGACCAGCGCTGATGTCCAATGGAAACTCCTGAGGAGGAGCCGCCGGGTACCTATGTGCGAGGTATTAGAAAGTTTGTCTTTTCTAAAGGCGGGTCACATGAGGATACAGTATGTCCACCAATCGAGTCATTAGGGTCGAATCCTCCGGGAACATAGGGAGATTGTCCTTGACCGTCGACAGCAGACCAGCCGCAGGGAAGTCCGTTTCCTCTAGCACTAGTGCCAGACAGAAGAAGAGATAGAAGTTTATATATATTGAAAGTCTCACTGTCGGAAGCTTAACTCCTGAGTGCTTATGAGCTCAACCATTTCATCCAGGATTGTCCACTGGATTTCAAAAGATACTTACTGAACCGGTTGTCTTTTCTAGAATAACAGCAACGGCAACAAGAAGCTACTAAAATTTAGACCTGCAAGCATGAAGCAATTAAGATACAGTATAGTAGAAGTTCCCTTGTCAACATCTCGAGCATTTTTGGTAGGCTTGGTGCCTAGATGCGTCATTGCTCCTGCCGATGTCCGCATCTCTAGACATGGTACCCTATCGAAAGTATCCTGGTTGTGTCGTGTCAACGAAAAGTTTCAATATCTGGCTGAACAAATGGTTTTGCCTTGATTAAAATGGGGGTACCATGAAGTGGGCCCAAGTAAACTCCAGATTGCCTCTTAGTATCCATCTCCTGCGCCGGTTCCAAAGCATTCGGCGCATATACGGAGACCGCACGAAGGTAGCTATTGTGCTTCTCAATCTGTCCAAAGTATATTTCGACCAAATCGGTACTCTTTAGAGTTCCTGCAATCATCAACTGCTGCAACTTATGCGCCGTCGTAGTGATGGAGTTGGATAGAGGAGGTCCCTGACGTTGAAGAGCTACACCACGTGGAGGGTTTCCTAGTTTCCAGGCGTGGGGATATGCTGATTTGGACATCGTCTTGAAGTTTTCTTGAGGAGTGCTCTGAATCTGATAGTCCGGACTAGAGAAAGAATGATTTGATATTGCAGAGGACAAGAATAGAATCTTAGTTCGAGGTCTGTGAGCCAGAAGACTTATTTGTACCTTCTGAGTCACCTGAGGACAGGACTTTGGATGAAGTACTAAGGACGAAGTCCTACGAAGGCCACGAATGGGAGATCAAGCCGCAGCCTTCTTTCCCATGGAGTCAAAGGATATGATGCTCCGGTATCAAGGTGATGAGAGACCAGGATTTGAGATATACTTTACTGCTGCCACAAAATGCATGCTTTATTGTATTCATCAGTATCTCTCCATGATAAATGACTCAGATATTTAACATTTCGAACAGAATTCTTGGGGTATCACTCAAAAATATAAACGCCGCACCCGCAACAACGGAGGAAGGCTACACAGCTTCCCAATCCATAGCATCGACAATAAAATCCCAGTCGGCTTCTGTATCCTGGCCAGCAGCGGCCTCAACTTCCATTTCCGGATTTTCACTGGAAACATGTTGGTGCGCAAGAGCATGCCCTTGTTCCAAGCCGTTGAATATACTTGTCAATATTCCTTCGAGGTCATAACTTTCTAGCGATGCTGTCTCGTCACCAGAAGCAGCCGATCTGTATTGCTCGTCGTCCTCGGGGGAGTCTGCCGTCTTCCATTGATTGCGAAGTTGTTTGGCTCGTCGTAGCTGATCACGAACTGATCCAGTTCCTAGCGCAACGTATAAAGGGCACGATTCTCGCTCCAATGCCTCTAGGACATTGGCATGATATCGATGATTCGAGGACCAACGATCGCTGGAAGTGGTTGAGTTGTCAGTTGGCTTGTATCGCGAAACTGTGATATTCCAAACCGCAAGCAAATGGACGATTGCGCGTTCGAGGAGGGCGTAATACTCGTGAAAATCGATCTTGAACATCATCTCGGCATAATGAATGTCGGCTGGGGACATATTGTTGCGGGTCGTGGCTAGGCGGTAGCCTTCCGATAAAAATGGGAGTTTCCATCGTAATCGCGAAACGATCTTTAAGAAACGCGCGAGTTCTTGAGCGGATGAAGGCGACGGAGTTGTTGTCTGGGAAGGCGCCCAGCGTGACTCGTAGAGGCTTTTGTTACGCATTTTTTTGTTGACATCGGGCAGTTAACGGGCGGCCTAGGCGGCGGGCTTATAAGCGGACCCCGTGTTTCTCGGGCCGCTTTAAGCAACAGACCCTAATTGAGACTGTTATACGTTTTAACTTTCCATTCTTTGATTAAACCGTCTCTTGTTGTGCAGTTCCTCAGGACACCTTTTCATGGAGGATCATATCTTACTCATTATTATCAACATCGAAAGGTTTTATTCTTCGCTATCTTATATGCTAGCTGGAAACGGAACAGTATACAACGAGCTTGTATTACCACTGGGAAGGCTTAATAGCGCTTCCTAAAATATATAGAGCCAACACTGATTGATATTCGATAAATAACAAGTAATTGCATATTGTTCTAGAATGTAACGACAAAGTGCATAAAATAGGGTAAGGGTTAGGGCTTTGATACGAATGTGGAAATCAGATTATAGTCTATGCTGTTGTGGGCTTAGTGCGGCTGTTGCCTGCTTTTATTTCAACCGTGGATTGGGCTTTTCTTGTCAATTTCTCACAAAAATGGATATCTTGCTCCTGACACTGAAAGAAAATGGCCCGAACGAAACAAACAGCTCGAAAGTCCACTGGTGGACGAGCGCCGAGAAAACAACTTTCCGGCAAAGCCTACTTCATTGACTCATTCCAGGATCATGCTCAGAAACCATATACAGTCGTGGGAGGGCCAACATATTCAATGAACTCGGACATCATCCGAAAATTGAGTTTACATCTCTATTTTCTCAGTGATGTGGATGCAGAACAACGAGCAGAAATCGGAAACAGTCTTCTCCAGTCCGACGCTATTCTAGGATGGGGAAATGCGAGAAATTACTGGCCGCGGGTAGATGTGTATGCACCTTTGGGCAGTATTGAGGAATGCATTGAGCATCACCGACGTGAGAAGATTTATCGACGCCGTGCTGTTGAGGAGATGCATGCCACTATCGCTGCCGATGCGCGAGATGAGTGTGGATCCGAAATGGATGACGAGGATCGCGAAGAAGCGGCACAGGAAGCAGTATTGGCGTTAAGAGGTCTGGAAGTATACCCACATATCATTCCCACATGGTGCCGCTCTTCAAAAGTGTGGGTTGATCGTGGACATTTTGATAACAGATATCAAAGTTGGATCCTAGTGATCCCCGCGGATTGTCACTCCTGGGACGATGTCTTGCAAAAGGGGATTATTCATGTCATGTTTGACCAAGATGTGACACCAGCCATGGAAACATACATAGACGAATTTTATGACGAGGAAGAAAAAGAGGAATCTCTTCTTGAGAATGATCGATCTGGTTGGGCATATGTTGAGAAGATTGATCATGGTCCACCGGTGCAGATTAAACGCCTTTCTGTGGGTGATGATGCCAATGAATTGGCACTTCGTATACACACCAGGGAGCCACAGAGGCCGGAAGAGATTCAGGGCCATTTGTTTCATACGTGGTCAGACTGGACGGGTGCGCTGTGGGATTGTACTTATCGCATACCGGTCTGTGATTCATGTGACGACGAGGAGCCCCATGAACTTTGCGAGCATGAACTGTAAGTCACTTGCCTACGAACAATTGGCGTATGGCATTTGATGAGGTATACCCTCTGCCATAACTGACCTTTTAATTTTGTCTAGGTATGATCATTATTTCAATCAAGACGGGGAATGTATAGCTTGTCAACGGTCCACAGAATACAGACGCCGCAGCAAACGGATATCGAAGAAAAGAAAACAGGACCAGACTACGACGAATGCATAGGTGAATAAGAATATATACATGATACCTACATGTGTAGTCTACAAACTAGGCTTTGAACAACAACTGGAAGTGACCAGCTGAGAAGCCAGATTCTTCATTGACGGGACATCAATAGCCGGGTTCTCGGTAAAGAAGTCTGCCGGGCGGATGTTGAGTTGGTAGCATTCCACAGGCCTGTACGTACGAAAAGCGTTAGCAATGATTCAAAAGTCTGGCAGGAACAGGCAATCTTACATGACCGGCCAATCCTCAACTCTAGGGTTATGAGTGATACCGAAAACGCTCCATACAACAACATCTTCATTCGCCACAGTTTCACCTCTTTTTACGGCATCAGAAACACCGCCAATCTCGTCTTGACTCTGTAGTGTATATCGACCGCCAGCATAGAGCTCGCCATCCCGGTACTTCGTCACCCATACATGGTGCTGCGCAAATTGTGCCCGTCTAGATTGAATAGAACGCTTATCAGCGAGTAAAAGCTGCGTTGCCATCGGCGTAAATTTATATCCTATTGGTCTCCGGCTTATTGGGTTGATTTTGTCGGTATTAACCATCTTGATGATCCGATTGTGCTCGGGTGCCGCATCAAACCAGGCCGATCTCTCAACTGGCGTCTTTCGAATTTGATAGAAGTTTCCTTCCGGATTAGTGATATCGTTCATTTCGACCGCATGTGACTCTTCCACATATACCGTATTTTTGTGTCCCTCAATAGCAGGATCGATACGAATGCAAAACACGTGTTGATGGTTTTGTGCCAGGACACCGTTACCGACAACATTTCCATATTCGGACACTTTACCCGGGTCGATGTTTACAACGCTGACGATTCCTGTTGCTCGGGATTCGACTGATATGCCGCCGGCGAGATCAAATTTATATGCGAAGATGTACTCGTAGTTGGCTAGAGTGATGATGAATTGGACGACCAATTCGCGGGATCTGGTAACCACGGCACGTCCGGTGCGCCAGTTTGTGTGCTTCCAGCCGATGCCATTGTCTTGTTCGTGTAGACAGATGACATTTGGGGCAGGTTTGGCGTTGCCTTCGCCGTCTGTCATCACTGCATCGAAATACTGGAGGGACCCGTTAGTTTCTACCTGATATTCGGAAACGAATTTTACATACCTTGATGACACCTAAACAATCGCATCCAAGTGACAAATTATTTGCACAATTTCCAGCACCTCCATCCCCAAAATCAAAGGCCTGCTTTCGATGGAACGGATACCGGGGATCCGCATATGGCACAGTCTGGTAATTCCGTCAGTTAGCTGGACACGATCAAACCAACGATCTTTACTCACCATCTCACTCATACTAAGTCGATAAAGAACACTCCTCCCATCATACCAAACATCATGTATCGTCGCACCTTCGCGCGGATTAAAGCCCACACGAAACCTCCACTTCTGCCACTCAACCAACGACTCATCCTGCGACACTTTGAACGAAGGACCATTCGGCTGCAGTACATTCAACTCCTTTAAATCCTTCCTTATACCCTTGGGTAACAACTCTGGCACATACTCTGCCGTCGTACAATGTCCGATAACATCTTCCCTGAAATCGGCATCGGATGCAGTCAGGGAATCACCCTTTCCGCCCGTGGCTAACTTGTCGATGCGGACGATTTCGCGTTTGTGGTAATCCATGACCGGGATGATAGGGATGGGGTATGCATAGAAATTGGAGTCGGGGTTGTTGGAGCGTTTGTCCTGCGCGAAGATCAGACCTTGGAAGTAGCGACTGTCGTCTGTGACGCGGTCACGGCCACCGTAAGGCCAGGGCTCGATGACATAGTCGAATCCCTCGGGGAGTTTGAATTTGGAAATTGCTTCTTTAAATAATGGAGATTCTTGACAGGTTTTGACGAAGATGTCAAATTCATCACTGTATCCATATCAGTGGCTTATCGCAGGTCAATTATCGGAAAAACCAACGTACAGCGTCAAAGAAGCCTGATGCTCTTTCCCAACCACAACATGATTTATCCTCGTCTTCCGTTCAACATCAACAACAGACTCATGATATTCCGGCACACGATCACCACCGACAACATCATACTGACATTTCGCCAACCTTTGTGGGCGAGGTGATGTCGGACTCAAGTTTCCGGAATGCTCTAGCTCCAGATATGGAACGAGTTCCGCCTTTGCGGGTTCTTGGAGGTAGATTTCGCGGAAGAAGATGGCTTTGTTGGGGTGGTAAGTGAGGATGACGTCTCTTGCCGTTGTCGTTTCGAGCGCGGAGAGCTGTGAGAGGGGGTGGGTGTGCATGATGAAATTCGGCCTATGATGTCTTTAAAAGAGAGTTGTGATGTAGGTGAAGAACAGAATCGAATTCAATTAGTTTCTGAGCGTATATATATATGTTCTCTAATGAATTTCTGGGGGAATATAAAGCATGTCTGTACGGAGGAGTACAGATAAGGTGGTATCGGAAGTTTCCGAATTTCCGAGCATGATAGCTCTGGGGAATTAGTAGGGATGAAGTTCCGACATTCCGAGGACCTGCGTTGATACATCTACTCTGTATACAAATCGAAGACATATCAGAGAGATGCGTCCCTATGCTGAACTTTATCAGAACTTCCACCATTTGTTATCTCTGAAAGCAGAGATAAGAGATTGACGAATATTCGGAATTCAAGATTGTATTGCCTGATAGTTTCCGAGCCTCAAAGCATGAATATGAAGCCCTAAAACCTAACTTAAATTCAGCATCGGACATTCAGGGTGTTGGCACTACTGATTGAACATGACCACAAATCATATATGAGGCAAGACTTTGCGAGAAAAGAAGGAATACCAATAAGTACTACATATGACATGCTACATTGAAAGTACATTTGCCATGCATTTCTACTGTTCTCCAAAGAACTACCCCTTCCGGCAATGATTGACGCTTTCGGCGCAACTCCGAGAGTTGAGATCACAAGACCAACAGCATCTATCTCTCTTCTCTTTCTAGATTGAAGTAAGCCAGCCATTCGACTATTCTAGAGGGGATGTACGGATAATTTCATACCCAGCCAAGTGGCTCGACTCGCTCGACTTGCCGTATAGGAACAGGGTCTGTTGATCACCCCCACTTAGCGAGTAAGTAGGATCTCCTTCCGCGAGTCAAGAATTCCGTCGGTACATATGCCTGGAACTACGGCCCTTCTTAAGGCGATGTAACATTTTTTTGAATGGTCGGTACTTCCAGTTTTGGGCTAGTGATCTGAATTTAACCGATGCTTCACCGATTGTCCTGTACCCCGTGGAGAACCCCGGTCTGCATATTATCAACCTGTCTAGGGATTTTTTTACCGATCCGAGAATCATCAGTGTACTCCGTAGTAGATGGGTACCCGAAGATCTTTCTCGGCCGGTTGCATGCTCTTGGCTATATGCACTGACTCTTTAGTTTTCTCTTACTTAGAGAGGTGTGGTACATGTTGTGACATGATTATACTCGCTTCCATGCTGTTTGTACAACAATCAGATGTATGCTAGGGCCTAGCATTTGGCGGGGTTGAAAGATCCCTGTCATCCCACTATGTTCGGCCATCGTAGACTCTAGAATCAGGTACTAAAACGGTGAGTACATCCAATGCATCGACTGACGCAAGTGGACATCGGGAGGATTGCCGGAAAATTTGACCACTTTCCCAGTTGAGATTGGTAGCAGTCCCACTCTACATGCAGACCAAAGGCACGCATATGTGCTTGTCAGAACGATGGCTACTTGAGCATGTGCCTAGATTTAAATAGTCGGATGTCCCCCGACGTGCAGGAAAGTGGAAATGATTTTCCGAGAGTCGAGATTCAGTGCTTCTGAGATTGTTTGCAAAAAGCTACCTTGAAAGACAACACCGCAAACATGAGCGACAAAATAAGCTCATGGAACGTCGTCCACCGCTTCGAGAAGCGCCAGCTTCTCATCGCCATCAACTGCGCCGCGGCCCTATCAATCCTCATGTTCGGCTACGATCAAGGTCTAATGGGCGGCGTCAACAACTCCAAGAACTACATTGATCTCATGAAGTTTGGTTACACGAAGGACGTTGATGGTTCACCGACTCCGGTTATTACCAATAGTCTCCTACAAGGAGGTATCGTCTCTGTGTATTATCTGGGGACACTGTTTGGTGCGTTTTTGGGAGGATGGGTTGGTGATCGTATTGGAAGGATTAGGTCGATTGCATTGGGGGCGCTTTGGGGCATTGTTGGGGCTTGTTTGCAGACTTCTGCGCAGAATCATAATTGGATGATTTGTGGTTAGTATCGATTATGATGAATTGGGACTGTTGAAAGACAATGGGCTGACGTGCTGCAGCTCGAGCGGTTAATGGAATTGGTACGGGCATTCTCAATGCTATCATTCCAGTGTGGGCAACAGAGACTAGTGTGCGCATGTCTCATGATCTAAATCAACCATAGGAATCTAACATGCAAATCAGGAGCATACTTCTCGCGGACAATTCATTGCCATTGAGTTCACCTTGAACATCTTCGGCGTAGTCATCGCTTACTGGATGGAATTGTACGTCTCCCTTTCCCTAGCCAGGATGGGAATACCCCTTTTCACTGACAATAATAGCGGCCTCTCATTCATCGACGGCGGAAAATCGGCTTTCCGATGGCGCTTCCCGGTAGCCTTCCAAATCATCTTCCTCCTCATGCTCTTCAGCATGATCTGGTTCTTCCCCGAATCACCCCGTTGGCTAGTCAAAGTCGGCCGCGACGACGAAGCTCGCTACATCCTGGGTCGCTTGCGTGGTAGTACTACACCTGAAGAACGCGCAAGAGCGGACCTAGAGTTTCGCGAAATCTCACATATTGCTGAACTGGAAAAGTCGATGACACATGATCATTCCTATTTGGCCATGTTGTTTGGATACAAGTCTGGGAAATTGCATCTGGGGAGAAGGGTGCAGTTGGTTATTTGGTTGCAGATTATGCAGGAGTGGACTGGCATTGCGGGTGTCACTGTTTGTATGTTCCTCTGTCTATATCTTATTGGGCCATTGGGTTTGTTGCTAATGTTCCTCATAGATGCGCCAACTATCTTTTCCATTGCTGGGTACAACGCAGAGAAGAGTCAATGGATCAGTGGGCTGAACAACATCTTCTATATGGTATGTGAAATTTTCGCCACGGAAACTCGAAATCGTTTACTAATCGATCAATAGTTCAGTACCTTGATTTGCGTATTTACATTAGATCGTATCGGCCGAAGATGGACACTGTACTGGGGCTCCATTGCACAAGCCATAGCCATGTTCCTCGCAGGTGGGCTTTCAAGACTTGCCATCAACGCTTCAAACTCAGGAGACGCCTCGAAGGCCTCTTCATACGGAGCCGGTGCCGCATCCATGATCTTCATTTACACCGCAGCTTTTGGTGCTACTTGGTTAACAGTGCCTTGGCTCTATCCTGCTGAGATCTTCCCGCTGGCAGTGCGTGCTCGTGGTAATGCCTGGGGTGTAGTTGGATGGAGTATCGGAAACGGATGGTTGGTAGGTACTCCTCTCTTCTCTCTCGCAAGGATATAGACTGATATATGCTTAGATGCTCGTCTGCCCGGTCATGTTCAACTCAATCGGCGAAAAGACGCTCTACATATTTGCTGCCTGCAACATAATCACTATCCCCATGGTCTGGGCTTTATACCCCGAAAGTAATCAGCGCACGCTTGAAGACATGGATCTTCTTTTTGCGGCTGATACGCCATGGAACTGGGATGCTGAAGAGACTTTCGCTCGCCTCAAAGAAGAGAACGGAGACTTCACACAGACACCTGACCGTAAGGCGAGTTTGATGGATCCGGAGGCGGCAAAGACGGCGCATGAAGAGGTTTCTACAACGGAGTCATAATTGCCACTGGATGATTATTTATCAATAATCCTATCAATGACTCCGCGTAGTCATGGGACTCGCTAATGACGAGACGAAGATGATGCTAGAATGGTCATGATTGGACAATACTCCGTGATTAGACGAGAATTGCCGCGATGAGTAGACTAAGTTAGAGTATCTGTGTCAATGAAAGATTACTCAACAATGGAGAGATGAGATGCTCTGTACAGAGTTGAGTGGAAAGAGTAGCCGCTCTCCCGGTGGATTCCGTAGAATCGGCCCGATTATATGCGGTATTTAGTGTCCGTACGTGATTGTAACCGGTCAGTCAATAAAACTACCCGCTCATTGGTTGATGGCTGTATACAATACACAGATGACCATACGTGACAATACGCATAGCTTTTGCTATTGACAACTTTCGAACTGGCCGACTGACGTTGCACCTCCGAAAGACAAAAACACATCCCCATCTATATCCTCACTCCACCCCCAATCAATTGCATCCGGGGTTCTGTTTGTTTCTTCTTCCTGTTTGCTACCTTGGTTTTTCTCTACACATTACACGCCATGTTCCGCTCAATGCTTCCTGCGCGGAGCGCTCTCCGCACGGTGAGACCTCAGGCCGCCGTTCCTTCGTCCGTCATTGCTGCTCCCTCCTTGAGCCTGTTTGGTCGTCGCGGATATGCTTCCCAGTCGGAGGAGCATGATCTAGTTATTATCGGAGGTGGCGTTGCCGGATATGTTGCTGCTATCAAGGCCGGACAAGAGGGTTTGAAGGTGAGATTTTTCCTCCGGCTGCGATCATCGGAAAAGCCGCGATTCAACAAATTCAATGGGCAACGACTAACATGCGATTGCGAATTGATATAGACGGCTTGTATCGAGAAACGTGGTACCCTCGGTGGTACCTGCTTGAACGTCGGATGCATTCCCTCAAAATCCCTTCTCAACAACTCCCATCTATACCACCAGATCCTCCACGACACGAAAAAGCGCGGTATCGAGGTCGGAGATGTCAAACTCAACCTGCAACAGATGTTGAAGGCCAAGGATACTTCCGTTGAGGGTCTCACAAAGGGTGTCGAGTTTCTGTTGAAGTGCGTTATTTTCCGGTTATCCGTTTCCCGCGGAATATATACCTAACAGTTATTTTTGAATAGGAAAAACGGTGTCGACTACGTCAAGGGTACCGGCAGCTTCGTGAATGAGAATGAGGTCAAGGTTAACTTGGTTGATGGTGGCGAGCGCACTTTGCGCGGTAAGAACATTATCATTGCTACTGGATCCGAGTCTACGCCATTCCCTGGTCTTGAGGTCGATGAGGAGAGAATTATCACAAGCACTGGCGCTTTGTAAGTGACCTTGTATAATCAGCTTTCTAAGCGGCGGCTAATACTGGTGTCAATTAAGGTCGCTCAAGGAGGTCCCCAAGAAGATGGTCGTTATCGGTGGTGGTATCATTGGTCTGGAAATGGTGAATATTCACGCCCCGCTGGTTTGGTCTAAGCTAACAAAGTAGGCCTCTGTCTGGAGCCGACTGGGTTCTGAAGTCACCGTCGTCGAATTCTTGGGACAGATCGGTGGTCCCGGCATGGACTCTGAGATCTCCAAAGCTGCCCAGAAGATCCTCGCTAAGCAGGTACATTCTACTCGTTCGGGTTTTCTTTGTCGCGACACCGCTAATATTATCATGATATACAGGGAATCAAGTTCTTGACCAACACCAAGGTCACCAAGGGTGACACCAGTGGTTCCACCATCTCCATCAGCACCGAAGCCGCGAAGGGAGGCAAGGAACAGACCTTGGACGCCGACGTTGTTCTCGTTGCCATCGGTCGACGACCCTACACCGACGGTCTCGGACTCGAGAACATTGGCATTGAGGCTGATGAGAAGGGACGATTGGTCATTGACCAGGAGTACCGCACCAAGCTCCCTCACATCCGTGTTATTGGTGGTACGTACCACTAGGTCTTCAAATAACTGAGCTGGTAGCTGATTGATAATCTGTAGACGTCACATTCGGTCCTATGCTTGCCCACAAGGCTGAGGAAGAGGCTGTCGCTGCTATTGAATACATCACCAAAGGTCACGGTCACGTCAACTACGCTGCCATTCCCAGCGTCATGTACACCCACCCCGAAGTCGCCTGGGTCGGTCAGAGCGAGGAGGAGTTGAAGAAGGCCGGTGTCAAGTACAACAAGGGTATGCCCGAAGTTCTATCGTCTATGAACTGTTCTAATGGTCAATAGGAACCTTCCCATTCTCCGCCAACAGCCGTGCCAAAACCAACTTGGAAACCGAAGGTTTGGTATGTATACCCAGTCCTATCTTCCGGAGTAGTGAGAGGAGCTAACATTATCAAGGTCAAATTCCTTTCTGACGCCGAGACTGACCGCATCCTCGGTGTCCACATCCTTGGCCCCAACGCCGGTGAGATGATTGCCGAAGCCACCTTGGCCGTTGAGTAAGTGTCTTCTCCCTAACTTCCTACACACTCACATCCTAATTATCCCACAGATACGGCGCCTCCAGTGAAGACGTCGCCCGCACATGCCACGCCCACCCTACCCTCGCCGAAGCCTTCAAGGAGGCCGCTATGGCCACCTACTCCAAGGCCATCCACTTCTAAGCCATCAACCTCCCTACCGTCTACCTTTCATGGAGGAGGTGTCTAGGCCGATATCAAGGCGGAAAAAAAAGATAGATAATTACCCTGTATTCATTCTTCTCATAAACTTTTCCATATTCCCTCCCATTCTATCTCTTTTCCTTGATATATAACTTTGGCCATGTCTCTCGTCCATCGTGGGGTTGAAATATTTTTTGTGTGACAAATTATACTATGTATTACTGTGCTAGCAACTAGCGGGGGGAGATTTGTTTCCCCCTTTTTTTTTTGTTTATGTTTTTTATATTTCCGTGTAGAATTGTCTGAATTTTTGTTGCAATTCACTTTTATTTAGTTGATAGACAGTTTTTCGGATAGAAGGTGCGTAATACATATGAACCTTGTTTTGATAAACAGAGACAAAACCACCCCACCCGCATAGTGTTACTTTTCAAAGAAAAGCAAAGCATGTCGCTGAATTATGTAAAGTCGATAAGTTACTTAATCAGTCAAACTCCGCCCATAAAGATGCGAAGAAGACGTAAACAGTTCCTCCGCCCAAGTCATGCTCGGCGCAAGAGGTTTTATCCATTCGGACAGGACTGCGTCGAAGACGTCGCATACCCGGCCGACGGCTTTGTCTTGGTCGTCGCTCCAGGATTCGATGTAAACTGTCAATCAGTAAAATTAGCATACCATTCTTATAAAAGGGGGGGAAGGGATAGGATGGGAAGTGTACATTTAACCTTGGGCTCAGTGCCCGACCCTCTCAGGGTGAACTTGATATCATCGTCCAGCCAGAGTGTTAACATATGACTGCCCTTGTCCACTGGTAACTCGGGCATATTATCGGGTGTATCCGAATCGTATCCCAAGGTCATATCACGCCACCGCGTAATTGTGAATTTCGTCTTATGGCCGAATTTCGCACCCTTTTTCCACTTGTTGTTCCCAGCGCGGATCTTGCTGAACAAATCGGCTGTAGTTTGCGGATTCGGAGAGCGGAAGTAATTGTTAAATGATTCGTGGTGGCCGTACTTTTTGAACAGGTCATGCAACTTGTCGAACGGTGTCAGACCTTGTTTCCGCCAGTGGGCCTCGGCAAGCAAAAACACTGCCGCAGCTGTCAGACCGTCCTTGTCGTAGCATTTTGTGCCGGGGAACATGTATCCGATTGCTTCCTCAAATGCGAAGGGAACAATGTAGCCTTCTTTCTCTTCGAGATCACGAGCGATGCTCCCCATCCATTTGAAGCCCGTTAGGGTTTCGCGGTATTGGATGCCGTGCGCGGCACACATCTTGGAGAGCATGGTTGTTGAGACGGTGGTGTTGAGCATGTAATATCCCCGTTTGGGGCAAGGGAATTTGAGGTTTTCGATTATGTGGGCTGCCAGTAAAACGCCGATTTGGTTGCCTGTGAAAGTGTACCATGATCCGCGTCTTTTCTCCAGCAAAAGTGAAGATTGTGAGTGTCAACGAGATGAACACGTGGGGGAAGGGGGGGAAAGGAAGTGGATGGATGTATGGACTAACTCAGGAATAATTTGTGCAGCTGCAAATCGGTCAGCGTCAGGATCATTGGCAATCAACAAATCGCGAAAGTTAGCCTCGGCAGCCATCATGGCAAGATCGAGAGCATGATCCTCCTCAGGATTCGGAAATGGGACAGTGGGAAAGTTCGGGTCTGGTTCGAATTGTTTGTCGACAGAAATCATTCGAGTACCGATACCAATTTGGTGTAGAAGGTGTGGCAGAAAGTTACCTCCCACGCCGTGTAGAGGTGTATAACAAAATTGTGTGGGAAGGAGAATTTTCGGCACGGTAGATTTCTATGATGGGTGTTAGCAGTCGAGTCAAATTGACATAAAAGGGGAATAGGTCAGTGGCTTACGGCATAGTTGACAACGGCATCAACCCATTTAGAGACATTGTCGATATAGATGGATCTGCTGAATTCACTTTCAGTTCCTGTCCTCCAGGCACCTTTCCACGGTACTAGATTCTCCTTGATATGCTGCGATATTTCTGCGTCCCAGGGTGCATTCACTTGGACACCTCCTTGGAGGTAACTAATAAGTCTAAATTAGTAGATGATCGCGACAGGTCGAGCTCTTGAGGTTGCTTACACTTTGTAGCCATTGTCCTTGGCTGGATTCTAAACAAAACTAAATCAGCATGCTACTTGAACCCAACGGGATCTGTGACCTTACATGACTAGCAGTAATCATAACACCAGCAGCTGCTCCCGTATGCCCCGTAGCCCATGCCACCAATGGCGTATGAATGACTGATCCAAGCCATTGAACTTTGAACCCCAAGGCAAGCATGGCATTGGCAACGAGGACAGCAAATCTGTGCGAGTTGTGTCGCGCATCAGCGCCAATCACAATCCCATTTTGAATGGCACGTTTTTCATTAGTCGCCTTGAGGAATTTTGCTAATCCTTGCGAAGCCTGGATGACGGTGAGGGAGTTCATGAAAGCGAATCCAGCGCGCATTTCACCGCGGAGACCAGCAGTACCGAATTGGATTCCTGTATGGCGTTAGGATATGGAATGCATGTGTGTGCTAGTTGTACTGACGATTCCTGAGACATTTTTCCAATTCGGCTTCGTTGTTGGCTTCCTTAAAACTTCTAATTTCATTCCTAGTTTTATCATCCTGTTATACCAGTGAGTACATATACCCCGACCGATGCAAATGATGTCTTACTTGGTCCCATTCTAGCCACTGGCTCGTCAAGTGCCAAAGCGGCGCCTGTTTTTGAGCCCGATTAGTCTGATGTATATCCTAAACGGTTTTCAGAAGGATATCCGGGTTGATTACAGCACCTCTGAAAACGACATATTGTTCTCCCGTAATGGTTGTCTGTCGGGGTAGAAAGAAGGAAAGAGTGAAACAACGAGGTGTATCATCGAGGTCAGAAGGCTCTTATCGATAAGGACGATAAGGACGATTAGGATGCCTGAGGCACCACGGCATCCCATCCCACTTTCCACCATCAGCCAATCCGTTTCAATCCTCAACTAGGTGCAATTAAGCCTTAATATTATCCAAGATTTCCTTTCTATTCAAATGATGAGTCACATTGACTTATCAAGATGTTGCAATTGACAATTAAATGATATGGAATCCAGCAGCCTGTTATTGGTGGCCCACTATAAGCGCCCTCTGAGCCGCTCCTTCTCCTTTGGGATCGCGTCAATCCCAGCTTCTCATCAGCACCGCCAGCCGCTTCTGAACTTCTTCCTTGTTATTTCTGCTGCCTACTTGTTCATTTATTGCACTTATGCAACTAACAGCAGTAGGGCTTGCTGATTCATTTATCAACTGCGAATATTCGGCAGAATCACCACTCAATCGCTTGTTTATTGTTCTGCCTACGCCCTAAACCATTCCCGCCGGCCACTGGATCGACTCAAGAACAAGGACCGCACTCATATCACATCATCCACTCTAGCGTCACTGGTGCATTATGTACTCGAAGTCGACATAATAGCCCCGCAAGGACTGATGAGTCTTAATTTCGGAGTATAAAAAGGAGGAGAAGGAACTGCAAAAACGTAACATCCATCTTGTCTGGATTTCCTTCCCATTGTCTCCCCTCAAGGAAAGACACATTCTATATGATGGAAACTCTTCTATTCACAGCAGAGCAAAATAGCTCGATCCTTTCCAACTATGGAGACACCAATTCCTTTGGCCCGGCAGCAAAGACTGCCTTTGATTTCACGCCTTTATTCGAAGATACCATGTTCAGCATGATCCCATCGATATTGCTTCTTCTTGCCATGCCGTATCGCATATTTGCCTTACGTGGCCAGCGACCAAAAGTTGCCCGAGGGGGCTTCTTATATGATAGCAAGCTACTCTTCATGGTAGTCTTTGCCGCAATGAACCTAGTATTGCTTGCAATGCATGCTCTCAGTTCATCGGAACGTACCAAAGTCACTATCGCCGCCGCAACACTGACATTTGTTTGCACCTTGGGCCTTTGTGTGTTATCGCATTTGGAACACATTCGGTCCATTAGGCCGTCTGCAATACTTAACGGATATCTGGTATTGACTCTCATTTTTGATATTGCACGCTTGCGCACACTCTTCATCTCCCATGCCAGTCGATCTATCGCTGGCTGCTTTGCCAGCATGGTTGGCGTCAAGATTATGTTATTGCTCACAGAGGCGACAGAAAAACGAGGTATATTGCTTGAACCATATCAGAACCTGTCGCCTGAAGAGACAAGTGGAATTTACAGCAGATCGGTTTTCTTCTGGCTGAACTGGCTTATGGCGACTGGCTTCAGTCGTATTTTGCAAAACAATGACCTGTACCCCATTGATCGCGAGATGTCCTCCGCGGTCCTTCGAGAACAAATGCAACAAACATGGAAAGCCTCGCCCAAAGACAGCTCAAGAGCTCTCTTCTGGGCAGTACTAAGAGCCAATATCAAACCATTTCTTGTTTGTATTATCCCAAGACTATCACAAAGCGCCTTTCGTTATGCACAACCATTCTTGTTGTCCAGGACAATATCTTTTGCCAATGATCTATCGCAACCCGAAGAAATAGGCTGGGCCCTGACAGGTGCCTTCTTTTTCGTTCTGCTTGGATTGGCATTATCGAATGGGTGGTACTATCATATGACATATCGTTTGATAACCAGCATCCGTGGCAGCCTGATTAGCATCATATATGCCAAAACGGTCGATCTCAATATTACGGCACTCGATGACTCGGTCGCCGTCACTCTCATGTCTAATGATGCCCAGGCAATCTGCAATGGCTTTCAACTAATCCACGAGTTCTGGGCCGTACCGATGGAATTGATAGTTGCTATTTACCTGCTTTCTCGCCAGCTCGGAGTTGCATGCCTTGCACCAGCGATCCTTGCTCTCATCTCCGCTGTCGGCATCCTAGCTATTGCCAATCTAATGGGCGAGGCACAAAAGAAATGGATGAAAAGTATACAGACGCGCGTTGATGTAACAGCTACCATGCTGGGATCAATGAAGTCGGTCAAAATGCTGGGGTTCTCTGACTGGCTAGGCGGAATGGTCCAAGGGCTCAGGGTTACTGAGCTTTTGGTGGCAAGTTTATTTCGCAAGCTGCTTATTGTACGAGTCTTCCTAGCTAATCTGCTAGAAGTCCTTGCTCCATTCGCTACCCTTGCTTTCTACACGATTGTACTAGTTTCTAAAGGCCGGGTTCTTGATGCCGAGACTGCGTATACGGTTTTGACATTGATTTCTCTCCTCAGTTCGCCCATGAACGACATGATTCGTACCATTCCTTCGATGAATGCGGCAATGGCTTCCCTCAACCGTATTCAAGTTTATCTACGATCTGACGAGCGAAGGGATAACCGATTGTACCTTCAGGAAGCGTCCACTTCTACTTCGGTTGATCCGTCATTAGAGGAAGAAGGTATACAGTTGCAAAGTCATGCAAACACTGCTTACAATCAGCATTCTCGGTTGATAGTCGCACGAGATGTAAGTTTCTCATGGACGAATGACGAGAAGCCTGTTGTACGCGATGTCAATTTTAGTGTCTCTACCGGTCAGTTGTGTATAGTAATTGGCCCTGTTGGGTGTGGCAAGAGTACGCTTTTGAAGGGTATCCTCGGAGAGACACTATCCACGAAGGGCTTCCTTTATACTAATTTTGAGGAGTGTGCATTTGTTGATCAAACTCCATGGATTCGCAATGCGACTTTGCGAGATAATATTATTGGCCTCTCTGACTTTGACGAAGAGTGGTATAAAACTGTGGTCAAGGGATGCGCCTTGGATCAGGATGTTGCTATATTGCCAAAGGGTCATTGTAAGTGGAATTTCATTGATCTGCTTTTTGAAGTATATTTTAATCAGTGTTATAGTCACCAAAGTTGGAACTTCTGGTATATCCCTCTCGGGTGGCCAGAAACAGCGCTTAGCTCTTGCCCGTGCCGTATATGCGCGCAAAAATGTTGTTCTTCTCGATGATATTTTCTCTGGGCTCGATGCCGATACGGAAGAACGCATATTCATGCGCTTGTTCTCTCAGCAGGGTCTGTTTCGAAAATTGGGCACTACTGTTTTACTGGTCACACATGCGGTGCACAGGCTATCATATGCAGATCATATTGTAGTCATGACACCTGACGGCTCGATTGCGGAACAAGGCACTTTCGAACAACTCAAAGCATCTGAAGGCTACGTTGCAATGTTGGAAGCGGAATATAAAGCCGAAAAATCAAAGAAAGACGACACCGAGCAAGAAAAACCAGCAAATTCAGTGCATGCGGTCCTCATCGAAGAAGAGGAGGGACAACTGATTCAGGAAGAGAACACCGAACTGCATATTGCCCAAGAAGATCTCACTCGCCAAACTGGTGATTTATCTCTTTACTGGTACTACTTGCGATCTGTGCACTGGGCATCGTCAGCGCTCTGGGCTGCCTGCTTTATCTTATACGGAATAGCAAATAAGCTTGGCGAGTATGTCGTTAACCTTTGGTCAGAAGCAACTGAGAAAGAAGGAAACGGCGCCAATGGGTTATACTTGGGTATTTACGGTACGCTGACGATGATTACTATGGTTTGTCTTGTGGGCGGTGGTTATCATTATATCATATATTTTGCCCCCAGAAGTGCCAAAACTTTACATGCACGGCTTTTGGCTGCGGTCATGAATGCGCCTCTCTCATTCTTTACATCAGTGGATATAGGCACAACAACGAATAGGTAAGCAAGCTGTATTCAGTCAATTATTCATTCGATGTATTAACCTGGACAACGATACAGATTCAGTCAAGACATGACGTTGATAGATAACGATCTTCCATATGCCATGATTGATTTCATTCTATCGGTTGCAACGGGTATAATGTCTGCCATTCTAATGTGCATTTCTGCTCGTTATTTTGCTGCTACAATGCCACCCGTCTTTCTTTTGATGTGGGTGCTGCAAAAGTTCTACCTCCGAACATCTCGCCAAATGCGTTTACTCGATCTAGAGGCCAAATCACCCCTCTTCTCCCAATTCCTTGAGAGTCTTTCCGGTCTAGTGACAATACGGGCGTTTGGCTGGTCTTCCAGATTCGAAGAGCAGAACCTGGTATTACTGGATGCATCTCAAAAGCCATTTTATTTGCTTTATTGTATTCAACGCTGGCTTGGGCTGACGCTTGATCTTACTGTCACCTGTCTGGGAGTGATTCTTATGGTCATGATTGTAAAACTGCGCAGTGAAGTTGGTGCTGGCTATGTTGGCTTAGCCATTCTAAACGTTATCACGTTTAGCCAGTCTCTGTCGTTCATCATCCGCAACTGGACGGGACTTGAGACTTCTATAGGTGCGATTGCTCGGATACGCGAGTTCGTTGGGGCCACGGAGAATGAGAATCGTCCGGACGAAGTTTTGCAACTGCCTGATGGTAGTAGTAACTCGTGGCCTCCGAGGGGAGCAATTGATTTCCGCAACGTTTCTGCAGCATACAACAAAGGCGGAAATAAGAAGCTTGTAATCCGAAATCTGTCACTTTCTATTCGTGCTGGTGAGAAGATTGGAATCTGCGGACGAAGTGGCAGCGGAAAAAGTTCCTTGTTGGCGACATTGTTCCGCATGCTCGAGATCGAACCAGGAAGTTGCATTACTATCGACGGTGTTGATATCACGCGAGTACGTCGTCAGAAACTACGTGCAGCTCTGAACGCAATCCCACAAGAGCCATTCCTTACACGCGAGACTGTGCGAGTAAACGCAGACCCACTGGGCACCCATACCACGCAAGAAATTGTAGACGCTCTCCGCAGCGTCGAACTCTGGGGTCTGGTACAAGAAAAAGGTGGCATAGACGCCGACGTAGACGCAAACTTCTTCTCCCACGGTCAACGGCAACTCTTCTCTCTTGCACGGGCATTACTGCGCGGCAGTAAAATCATCGTCCTAGACGAAGTCACTAGCAACGTCGACGTCGTCTCAGACGCATTGATGCAGCGCGTCATTCGCGAAAAATTTAGCGATTGCACCATCCTGGCGGTTGCGCATCGATTGGAGACGATTATGGATTTTGATCGTGTAGCGCTTATGCAGGAAGGGGAGCTTGTGGAGTTGGATTCACCGCAGGCGTTGTTGGCGAGGAATAGTGCGTTTAGGGAGCTTTATGAGTCGAGGGGTTCGAGTAGTTGAAGGCTTAAACTGGGGACAAGGTTTATGTTTTTAAACTATGGGTAACTATTCTCAGAACAATTAAGTGCACAAATATTCTCAGTTGCTTGATACGAATATAGTTAGGTGACGGGTGACGGGTGCCTCTTTGTGGAGAGGTACTCAGACACCCTTTTCAGCAGTAAAATTAAGTGAAGTCAGTGTTACCTCTACACATACCGAAATAATAAGATGGTGTGGACTTACCTACTTGGTTAACATCACGATACGATCCTAGGCTTATATATCTAAGGACATCCTTTTACGTATATTTGCACAATTCGCTCATTGACACTTACTCAACCTCTGCTTTTTCTTTTGGCCAGAGTCGAATCACTACTTGTGTACGGTATGCCTGATAGAGCATCCAGGACTGGCTTCCAAGGTTTTCTTTTCCCCAGCTGTCCGTTGATTTGGACGGACTATCTGACAACAAAGCCGTCGGTTGATCATGAAAAAATCTGGACAGCAAGAGAAATTTCAAAGTACCAGACCGGCCGTGGTAAGTCAAATGTGTAACTTAGTTGTAAATTACAACTTCGTGCAGGCACATATATACTGGCAAGTAGGTAGTGACAGTTTTTTGATGCACGACTCAATATGAATGAGAAAAAAATATCAAACACAAATTATCAATTCAGCTACCTAAAGGGCTACCTTCGACTGGAAATTTCGATGAATAATATGAGCCAGACACGATAGACATTGTAGCACACAGGAACGCACTGTGAAGGTTAAGTCTCCAAGTGACGATCAGTTCTCGTGATCGTCCGGTTTCTTGATTGTTTGCCTACTTGGGCTACCCCTGTTTGGGTTTTCTTTGTTTGGAGGCAATCCATAATCAATTTCTAACTTGAGTGTTCCTGTCCGACAACTTCTTCGAAACTATCATCAGAGTGATCCCATGCGGCGCGGCGCTGGTAATGTCACAAGAAGCACATTCGTTAGTCTAAGCATCGAGATTGCCCACTGATGTGTTTCGTATCTCAGCACAGCCCTACCATTTTTTCCTTGTTACTTTGCTAAGGGCACTCTACGTCTACGACAGTACCGGAGAAGTGCTATGGTTTCCAGCGAAGCGTGAGCAGGGCCTCATAAACTCCGTGTGTTTCTTAGCTTTTACGACGATGTGAGCATCATAATGCCACCATTACTATTGTCGCTAGTTAAGAAAATTTCCACTACTCTGTGTCCTGTGAAACTCCCTCTTCGGCGGTTGAAAACATCTTTGCAAATTACACAGTTCAGGATTTCGCAGCCACGATCCACCTGTATCCGTATGAATGTCTTGTCATCTCCTATTTATTCCATTGGGGAGCATGCACTGCGTATGCAGCAAAATTTGCGGCTGAAAATCAATACGTATGCCAGCTTCGGCCTGCGCGAAAAAGGCAGAGTCGATGATCTTTGAGTTCACCTAGCCTTATCTGCTATTTCTGGGCCTAGAACTTTATTTAATATCTGGGTACGGTAACGATATATTAAAGTGCATGAAATTATATACACTAGAATCTCATAGAACAGTAAATATAATCTATAATGAGATCCTTAAGTAAGCCCTAAGACAGGGGTATTTGCCAAACTAGAAAATATACATGATGAACTCATTCAAAACCGACGTTACTTAATGCAACCTCACTACTTCTACTCCGTAGTCGAGAATAAGAGCTCTTGCACCGAATATGAGCAGTAACGGCGCTAAAAAGGTTAAAATACATCAGTCTATGACTCTATCACTCTATCGAAAGTTTTCTTTTTTTAAATACGAGTGGGGTCAAAAGTATCAAGGGGCAATCGAGGCAATTTAAGCCGAGTAGTGCAGCGGAAGTTTGCGAGCGCCTCGTTTAAAAGCCACGTTCCTGACATGGTCAACGCCACGAGCCCTGTTCTAGCGTCTTAGTTTGCAGCGTTCCTGAGCGTGCTCGGATGGTGGAGCTCAAAAAGCCTCCATACGCCAGGTGAGTGGCTCGATCGAGGTTTAACTTTCGCTAGTCTTGTTTTCCGGTTCCAGCCGGTGGGCGGCCACGATGAATTGTCGAATCCCGATCCAATAATTCAAACGCTTAGACGAGTGTTTGTCCATGCTTGGGACTCCGTAATTGCCTGTGCGTGTTGGCTTGGCGTGGTGACCATGGTAGAGATATAAGTCAAAGCACCCTCGTCGTCACGGCCCTCTCAGGTCTGGCATCCTGAACTTCCGGCTCTGATCCAGGTATCATCAACACCGCTTCACTCTTTCAGCGGGCACTCCTTTTCTAAAGCAAAGGGTCTTAAGAACCCTTTCTCTGATATTCACTTGGATTTCAAGTACACCGACATTCGTTATGAAGTTCTCACAGCTCGCAGCACGCCTTCTCGGAGGCTCTGCCGGCTTTCATCAGGTTGCCCGAGATGATTCCCATGATCTGGCAGCAAGAGGTATCGTAGGCACTCCGTATGTCGTGGTGCAAACAGTAACAAACTGGGTGTGCACTACCTATACGTCTACCATCACGGGTTTGGCATCGGGTAAGTCTCAACGACAGCTTTCCGTGTGTTTTGGCATGCATTTAATTAACATGTTATACTAGCGACAACTTCCCAGGGAGCCCCTACTCCCATTGTCACGGTATTCCCATCCCCGGGTACCTACACCATTCCAGCTTCCACTGTAACCGTGACAGCACCAACAACCGTCTGTGCTGCTCAAACCACCTCTTTGGCTCCAGGCCCTAATACAGTCGGAGGAGCCACGACTGTCGTCACCGGACCTACCACAATCACTGTCCCCTATGCCAGTGTCGTTACAACGGAAGGTACCGTGACCACCACGATCGTTTCTACTGTCTACACCTGCCCAGCAGCCGGCACCTACACCATTGGTGCAACAACCGTTACTGTGCCTGAGACAACCGTCTACGTTTACCCGACGTCGACCTGCTACTACCCAGGCACCTATACACACCCAGAGGAGACCGTCACAATCACCAAGACCTCTGATGTGTATGTCTGCCCTTATTCTACTTCGACACCTTCGTCCGTGTCGGCAACAGCGACAACCACCACCTCTAGCGCCTCATCCGCTTCTACAAGCTCTACTTCGATCTCTCAGTCTACAACTTCCAGCTCTAGCTCCAGCACCATCTCTACTTCTAGCTCAAGCTCCAGCTCTCAGAGTTCGACTTCTAGCTCCTCGGTGTCTACCTCTTCCGTAGCAAGCAGCTCCTCTTCACACAAGCCATCGTCTACGCCTGCGACTTCCTCAAGCAGAACCAAGTCATGCTCTCGCTCACATTCGAAGACCGCCACTCCAAGCTCCAGCGTCAGAGTTTCGACCCCAAGCTCCAGTGTTGTTCCTAGCACCAGCGTTGTGCCCAGCTCCAGTGTTGTGCCCAGCTCGAGCGTTGTGCCCAGCTCCAGTGTTGTGCCCAGCTCCAGCGTTGTGCCCAGCTCCAGTGTTGTGCCCAGCTCCAGTGTTGTGCCCAGCTCCAGTGTTGTGCCCAGCTCCAGTGTTGTGCCCAGCTCCAGCGTTGTGCCCAGCTCCAGCGTTGTGCCCAGCTCCAGCGTTGTGCCCAGCTCCAGCGTTGTGCCCAGCTCCAGCGTTGTGCCCAGCTCTAGCGTGGTCCCAAGCTCCAGTGTTATTCCTAGCTCCAGCGTTGTCCCCAGCTCCAGTGTGATTCCAAGCTCGAGTGTCGTGCCCAGCTCCAGCGTTGTGCCCAGTTCCAGCGTCGTCCCTAGTTCCAGTGCTGTCCCAAGCTCCAGCGTGACAACTCCCACACCCACTCCCACTCCCAGCTCCTCGAGCAGTGTGTCCACAACAACCTCATCTTCCACATCTTCTACCACATCAGCCACCCCAACTCCCTCATCTTGCGCAGGTGGCACTGCCTATGGATATGCAACCAGCCCCGGCAGCACGGACACCACCTTCAAATCTCTGGGAATATCCAACAACTGGGGCTGGGTCATCACCGGACCACTCCCCATCAGCGGCAACCTCTACTTGGGTGCTGGAAACAACGACATCTCCAAGGCCACTTTGGTTGGAACATTCTCGATTGTCCACACGGGAACCAAGTTTACTGTCACCTACACACTCAACAACCCAGGTTACACTCTCCAGGAAGTTCAGTTCTATTACGGCCATACATACCCCAACCATATTGCCCCAGGACAGTTCCCCTACGTTAAGACTTTGTCTGGTTCTCAAACACTGTATAGCTTCACAGTTCCATACTCTGCGCAGGACGATACCTTCATCGTGCACGCAGGAATCGGCGCTAGTTGCTGAATGTGATGATGGATGAGATTATTTTATTCGGTCTGATTACGTGTTATTTATCCTTCCATATTTAGTATTATTAATGATTTGGGATATACAATTTTCTGTCAAATCCTGTATAAATGTTGTTCTCTTTCTTTGCTCCGGTCTTGACGTCATTGGCGATTTCCTACTTAGGCAATGATTTCCTATTTCGGCACCTCGAGTTTGCCTAGTCAGGCAGCCGCATCAAGAACGATGCCTAGACAAGAATGTAACTACATTAGGCTCGATCTATTCTTCAGTTCTTTAGAATATTTTGAATCTATAAACATCTTATCTTCTTTCCTATTCACACCTAACAAGTCGGTCAGGCATGGCTTCTCAAGTGCGCGAAAGGGTCAAGTCACTATTCGCTGCCGTCGAGAGCAGCGTTTCATTTGAGGCTCTTACAATTGAGCCTCCTGCTGTTCCAGAGCGGTTCCTACGAAAGAACAACATACGACTTGTTAGCCATGATCTGACACTATACGAGAACTGGGTGAATCAGACCTCCCCCAATACTCTTCGAACGCTTCACAGGGTTCGGGCATCACCCTAGGTATGATAATGGTATCTCTGACCCTAGGAGAATGGTAGAAAATGTGTAATTCCGTCAATATGATCCGGATAATCTTTTGATGGAGCCAATGGGTCGAACTTACACTCTTGCGTCTTTTATAATGATTGGGCTGAGAGGGGTCTGATCCAGAGAAAAATGCCATGGGGTGCTCTTACTCGTACTATGTTCGAGTTTCATGGGATTACAACTGTCTAGTAAGAAACTATTCAACATATTCTTGATTCAAATTCTTTGACCCCGTCGTCAATTCTGACCAAGACCTTCCAGCGAACCACATAATTTGTACACAACATATGATGTTTTCTGCAGCTATCAGGGCCCGATGGCGGAGGCCTTTGTTACCTTTTCGAGTTTCGCCCAGAAGTTCATGGTAATGTACCCACATGTTTTGATGCTAGCCTATCAATTTAGAAGTTGCGATGAGGGCTCGATACTGCGTGGCGACCTCCTACTCCTGCTTCAAGCGATGCGGAACCGTTCCATCCAACCGACGCGTGATTTTGAAGCGGAGGACTATGAATATGACACCTCGGAAATAGAAGAAGAAGAATTCCAGTTTCAAAGTGAAAAGAGGTTTCCGGTATGCGAAGGCCCCAGAGTCGAACCAGCCACCGAGACTAACAATTTCATCACCCAGGTGTTCATGATCAGTGATCCCACCCAGCCATGTAAGAGTTTACTATGCTTGCATGAACGGCTCCGAGCTCCTCATTCGACAAACGCCAACTTGGAGCTTGGAGAAACGGAATGATGATTTGTTGGACTTTTCGGCGTCTTGTCTTCTGAGTAGCCCGGTGGAAGAGGCGTCGGCCTAGGACGGGGATGGCATGTTTGGTGACTTCTCGACAGGAACTGAAAGTTGTTTGAGTATTGGTGCATAGTAGCTGATGGAGTTATTTAATTATAGACTTGTCAATATTATCATAGAGTGCGTATGGTGGCTAACAGCGTTGTAATTTGTTATTTTTGAAGTGATATTTTTTCGTGGTCAATAATTCATCCATTCTTGTTCCTTTCATATCCATGAACGACTAGCTGATGAGGAGTGTCGATGATGATAATAACGATATGAGTATCAGAGACATTTTCTGACCCAGGTACGAATCCCTCGAAACATAAGACAAAAACCAGTCGTTCAATGTCCAATCTTCATCGAACGCTTCACCAACTCCGCTAGCTCAGCCAGAAGTTTTCGCTCGCTTGCTTCGATCGATCTCTTTTGGATTCTCAAGCACTCCAGTTTTCTGCGGATCGAGGCCATTTCTTCAAGGATTTGCGGTGCGATGCCGTCACGAGCAGAGAGCGCAGGTTTCTCCGATTTCATGTAGTCGTCGAGTGTGGTCTAAACAATGGAAAATAAGAGCATAGGAGTCAGCTTGAGATCGAAGGCACGATAGAGCGTATGATGGATCGAAAGAGGTGTGAAATCGATAGCGACATCGGTTCTTTTTGCTTACCAAAATTCGCTCTTGCTCCTATACTCATCAAACAAAACCCGTTAGCCAGACAAAACCATAATTGGGCTCCTCGAATGTCCAGAGACAAATGAGCCCTTACAAATTGTAACACACAGTCATGCTGCTGATGGCCTTCTTCTTGACAATAATCGCATTTCAGAACCTAGTGAGATGACGAACAACATGTTAGTTGCTTTCTGACAACAAAAGTCAAAGGTTTTCACTTGCATTGACGACTGGGAGACCTAGAAAGCTATAAATCAGTTAAGGCTCGCTCAGAGTTGTCAACTGCAGAACTTACCCAAGTCTGGTAGAGGAGCGATAGTCATATTGGAGTATAGCAGGGCCTAAGCAAGATGATTTTGTTGATACAGTTGTCGAGAGAGATTGCTGAGATGAGCTGCTAACTAAGCTTTGCAAACTGGTAGCCTCAAAGATCTCGGTTGAATTCAAATATGCTGTCCAAGGGAAGAAAAGAGCGAGACAAGTCAAACGCTGGATGACGAGCTATTGCCTAATTGGGAATTGTACGAAAGATACCGCCTGGGCAACAAGACAATTGGCTTCGAGGAAGGTTTTGGCTTGCTGATCAGGAGCTAAGAGGTGTTGAAGAATGTCACGACTCGGGCATGACACACGACTGACGATAAGGATCATTGAATCTTGTGTGATCAAGCCAATGCAAGGCATAACGTATACACCAATACTGTTATCAAATGGGGTCTTCCAGGCTTTGTGCGGCAACTTACTATGATGTTTCCCAACCCTCCTTTAAAGAGAAATGCACGTGCAACCATGTTAATTGAAAGACTAACAACTAGTAAAGGCATCTTCCGCAGTTGCTACAAGCCGTTCAAGTGTTTACCATGTTTGCGTGAATGGCTTAGAGCTTCTCATTCAACAAACCCCAGTTTGAGCTTGGCAACATTGAAAGCGAAATTATGGTTTCTTTGACTTTTTGGCCTCTTCCCTTCTCGGAAGCCCAGTTGTGTGATAGCTCAATTATCGGAACGTGAGCAATATCCAACTCCAGATAGTAGGCCGATCCGGAGGTTATTGCTATTGCTAGGTACGTACGCTCCTATACATATGTACAGTGCTTTGAGCTCTTTACAACATCCATGTTGAGGCTGTGGATCTTTGTTGTATGCATTTCCTGCGTTATGAAAAGCTTCATGTCCTTGTCGACCCAGTATCTAACAACAGAGCTTTGTATCTATCTTCATGGTGGGTTTGTCCGTACGATTATGGGAGGAAGTCATTACATGGATACAAGTATGGTCGTCCTTCTCCATTAGATAGTTTTAGGAACCAATCATCAATCTGAAGTTACTCAGCCATATTAGTCAGCTTATCCTCGTAGGCTTGTTGGATATTCCTTACAGCAATCTTACCTGCGTCTAAGACCCTATTAAATCAACATGGTCTCTTTGGATCAGTAGTCATGAGAGAGACACCAACCGGGACTGCCCGCCCTAGAGTCAAATCAATGACGTTCTATTGAGCTTAGTGGCCTGGTAAAAGAACATCGACCTATTGTTGACGGTCGAGTCCAGATCGAGATATCAAGGTAACGGAAAAAGGCTGTTCCAATCAACTGGGCTAGGGCTCAGTGGGAAGGGCTGCCCAGTCACGTAGACACTCCTGTTCATTCCCATATTTATATCTCTAGTCTACCACTGCTAACATATTATTCATGATGCTCACACCTATAACAATGATTTTAAGTCAAGTGATGTTTTAGCAATACTGAGCGACATACCTATCAGCCTTGGTATATATCTGCTGATCCCATGACGGTATGAATTTACCTATCTAAGAAGATGATCATAAAATATGTAGAGGACCTCCACTTAAATAGCTCTCACATATTATGTTTAAGCTAGGGTCTCTCGGTGGATATGTACCTATTATCTTCCTTACCATGCCCATACAATGGGGCCAGCCCAAATTGTGCCAAATGGGGGTTGATTTGTACGAGTATACGTTGGCTAGGTGTACATTGGCTAATTTATATAAGCGTACCTAGGTACATTGATGTGTAAGTATATGGTAGCGATATCAGGTAAAAGGACTACTGTCGGTTCCCAGCTTTCCAGTTTATGCGCGTCAACGTACGTCAAGGTACGTATACGCATATCGGTGCATATTCTACCAAATTAGGACCGTACTAAGCCTCCGCGTACAGCCGTACAAGGCCTCCGCGCAAGCTTATATATGGCCTACGACGCCCATTAGTTAGCTCTAGAAAGCAGTTATCAATCAATGAGTTATCAGTTATTCGTTATTGATCTAGCTCACCCTGTTAGGCTAGATTGGATTAGCCTTACGGCAACCTTAGCTGCGTCCAAGGCCCCGTTAAACCAACAACTAGACCGATCAGATCATCATATTCTAGTACGTTAGAATCAGATATTGAACATCCTGGCACTTCCGAATTAGGAGATAAGGACTCCAGCGCCATGGAATCAAGAACGGAGATAGTTGGCTTTCATATTAGGGATAGTTGACGCTGGCGCTTTGCAGTTGGATATAGAGATATCTAACACTTCCGAATCAAGTATGGCGATATCTAGCGCTTTAGGGACCTTAAGGGTAGGGTGTTTGGGAATAACAAATGCATTGTAGAACGGTGGCTCCGATGAAGTTATATATTGAGGCCTTGAAGATAGGGTGTTTGGTATACGCCACGTTGGTGTTATTAGAGTACGAATTCATAGCTATTTGATGCGCAAATCGAGGCGGATTTGACATGCGAATTGCAGCATATTTGGTATATGAATTTGGTGTAATATTGACGTGTAGATCCGGTGTAAAGCTGGGGCGCGAATCCGTACCAATCTAGCCTAGCGTTAGCCTTCGATTCGTTGTTGAAATAAGGTTATACCGTGTGCGTATAGGTAAGCTTTGTCGGACGTACTACCTTAATCAAACTTATTCGAACGACGATGTGAGGATCTAGGTGTTCGATTTGACGCGGTACCACATGCGAATCAGGGGCAATGATGTCGTACAAGAATAAGCTTATTTGGACGACGATGTGAGGATTAGTTGTACGGTTGGCGTTGACGTGCAAGCGATTTGACGTATGAATCTGGCACAATACTGATAGGCGATTCGACGTGATTCAATGAATGAATCTGGGGGCCGGCAACCACGTCGTACGAGAATAAGTTTATACGAGATAAGCATATCCTGACGACGACGAAGAGTAGAAATGAGAAATGAGGATAGACGTAGTAAGGATAAATGTAGTGAGGATGGGCGTAGTGAGGATGTGCGAAGCAAGGATAAGAGTAGTGTGTAGAAAGTCTTGATCTGTGTAGGCCTCCCCCTAATCAGTGCTGGTATCATGGCCTCTACACACTGCTAATATGGGCAGCTGCGTAGTATGCCTAATACTGATACTAATCTGACAGGTGTACGTTGATGAAGAATTAATTCAGGGCCTGTTGTAAAACTAGGGAATGAAGAAAGAGGCATATATTTATATGCGCTCTAACTGGTTCCACGCGCTAGCAAGCTGGACATGGCCGTCAACAAAGCCCCAAATACTGCTGCTGCCTTTCCCGTCCAAAACGTGAGGCTATTCCCAGTGTAAGAAAGCCAAAGCGCTCCGCGGCGTACACGCTTTGTGGATATTGGGTTCCAACACTATTTAATTTAGCCCGTGCACGATGTCGAAGTCAATAATAAATACCGGCTATACTTATCTAAGAGTCTGTCACGCTTGCATGAATGATTCCGAATAACGCAGTATACCATGTGTGATCCGAAGATTTCGTATCTTGCAAGAGACAAGCCTAAGTATGTCTGTTTTTTTTTTACTGTTACCATCAAAATTGCCTAGAGCCTTAATCCTTATGAAAGACTTGAGAGGAAGAAGAATGTATTAGGTATCAATCACAAAATCCTTTAATTCAAAATTGCCAAGCTACAAGACCGTCGAAGTACCACATGCGTGTACTGGTTGATATCAACCTGACCAGTCTTCCCCTCCTTGAATCCATCTAACAGTTCACCTAAAAAGTTCACCGACTAATCGAGCTTCACGGGGTCATTTAATTGCTTTTGCCGCAATTTCTTCACCTTTTCTCCCCAGAAGATGAAATTTGCTTGCGCAACTGAGAGCTTCTCGCAGTGCGCTGCATGCGCTTCCTTGCACTTGGCAGTATTCTCGTCAAATCGATAATACTGAATCTGGCGTTCTTTGCCAGAGGATTCAGTCTGTTCAATCGAAGAATTAGGTGAAATAGAGACGCGTGGTTTGATTCGAAAACGAGGGAGAACTGTGATCGATGGAGGGAGGCTTGGGATTCTTACGGTCGTGGGTTCGGTTCGTTGCTATATCATTGAAAAAGATTGTTAGGTGTCAAATGTCGGAATCGATAGCGTGGATGATGACACGCGTGTGGCAGTTCTTGCGCATTTCTCAGACAGTGGGATTTAGGGCCGCTGCCATCTGTGAAAACCATGACAAAGCTCATAGCTGATTGTCTGGTATGAAGCTTTGAGGTTTGGACTTACTGGGTTACTGGTGCTAGAGCCTGTAACTAGACAGTTAGCCTGAGACCAGTAGAAAATCCTATGATATTAGAGTCAAAAAAACATACCAGAATGCATATTGGAGCGCGCTCCATTTTTGAAAATGGTACAGGGACAAAAAGTCTTCTTGATTTTGAGAAGAGTAGGGTGATTTTTGTAGAGGTATGTATGTGAATATGAGGTTGAGGATAAAATATCTAAGGAGCAAGATGGTGGGAGAGGTGAAGCAAAAGGAGGAAACTACGGCCACCATGAAAGAATATCAGCTTCAATCAAGCGTTGGATATTGCCCAATGAAACGGCTGCCTACAGAAAATATCTTATAATGAAATGATTGCCCCGTTTGTCAGGTTTTTAGGACATGGATGCCTACAACTCATGATAGAGGGTGTTTGCTAAGTCGGGATACTTGATTTATTGGATTCAATTTTTTTCGTTGGACGCGATATCGGTTATTATCGAGATCTTTGTTGGTTTGCGCAACATGATACAGACAGGCGGATATACGCTGGTATGGAATGTAGACTCAGATGCGGTTTATATCATGCCGAGCCCTCTAGGCTTTGTAGTCTAAAAGATCACTGTGACAAGTTTATCCAGGCTTCTTTCGGGGGGAATGTGGTGTGCACTCAGTTCACACCGGAGACTGGCGCTCAGTGATGAGCAGCAAAGACACCCTCTCGAGCAATCGACTTCCTACACTCTTCCATTATCTTTGCTTGCTTTGCAACATCAGCCAGACGTGAGATGACTTCCTTGTTACCATCGACAAACGTGAAGATGGCATACGGAATCTTGACTTCACGGCAGAATTCTCGGATAAGTTTCTGGGTTTCTCGAAGATTGTGACGAGGGATTCGAGGGAATAGATGGTGGATTGCTTGGAACTGGAGTCCACCGTGGAAGAAGTCCAGCCAGGTAGGACAGTCAACGTCCATGGTTGTGCGGAGCATCTTCTGAGGAAAAGACTCGTGGACTCCCAAGTCAGCAGTGGACATGGCGAAGTGAGAGAGTGTGATTTGCACATGAAGCGGTGATGTGACCATGTGTGATATGAGAAGGTAGCCGATTCGAGTCCACCAGTTCGGGAGCGAGCGGTACAATACTCCATATCCGAACCAAGTCCAGAAGAAGCAAACTCCAACAATCTCATACCATCTGTGCCACCAGGATGGGCCTTTCTTGGGACCTTTCCCCAAGAAGAGATGTCCGTAGCTCAAAGCATACAAGTTGAATCGAGCAAAGAGCATGATGGGGTAGTAAAGATAGTTTTGAGCTTGCAAGAAGATCTTAGCGGCAAAGTCATACTTCATCACAATGCCGTAATATGTGCTGCGAAGACTGGTAAGCAGTCGGTGCGAGATGGCGAAGAATGGCATGTGCTGAATATCCGGATCGTGCTCGGGGGCGTTCGTCACGATATGATGGACGTTATGGTTGTGTTTCCACCAGCACAAACTCAATCCACCCATGTAGCTAGCAATGGTCATGCCAATGGTGGAGTCAACATGGAGATGATGAGTAATGCCCATATGACCGGCATCATGGACTGTGAAAACGAGTTGATGCCACAGACATCCGAGGAAAAAAGCAGACAGCATGTACCAGCCCCATTGAAGGAAGGTATAGCTCAATGCAGCAAACAAAGTGTAACGACAGCATTCTCTAAAATAGGCCCAGTAGTTGCAGTTATAAAGCCCCTGTGCGGCAATTTTCTGTTCCAACTCACGATATTTCTGAACTATATGGTCCTGGGAGGCGGCATCAAGAGATGGATATTTGGCGGTATCCAAGACAATTTCTTGCTGTGTCCGGGCATCGAGGAACGAAAAATGGGATTCTGTTTTCTCATCACGAGATGGTGCAGGTGAAGTAGACGACGCTACAGTTGATACGGAGTTTCTCCGCCGCAAGCCAGTGTTCTCATCAATTGGCTCGTCAAAGACCGGGGAAGAAGATCGTGAACTGGCGTCACTGGAGTCATCTGACCCAGTCACTTCATCCTTATTGTAGAGACGAAACTGTCCGCCTTGAATTGGAGGGAGGAAATTTGACCATCGTCCTTGGATACGTCCGATCTGGTATGCGAGCATGCGTTGACGGGCTTCAACGGAGTGCAAACTATATACCGGAAAATTGTTAGTATCAACCAAAGGCATGAGGTGCAAGAAGAAAGAGGCGGGCATACACATTGATTTCGTCCGTGGCATCGCGACCGACCATGTGCTTAATTGAGATTTGACCACCAGGATGATACTGCAACCACGCATCTGTCTTCAGTACTTTTCCATCATAAATCACAATATGTCGACCCTCGGCAATCAGTCCTTCGATTTCTCGCCGCGAGAGAATCCGTTGTTTACGGTCAACAGCAGATCGTGTAGTGTCGGCCATGGCGGGGTGAATTGAAGTAAGAACCGGTCGTCAACAATTCAAAAATTCGTCGATATATCTTATATGCAGTGACTCATTGTAGCCACGGCAATGCGGGTATGACTGGATTGAATATCTGTCGTCTGGTTGTTGTTTATTTCAAAAAGGTGTTGTTCTTCAGGAACGAGGGAGGTCTCAGGGAAATCGGATGGACGGGAAGCGGCATGTGTGGAGACAGACGCCAGTGGGGTGGAGCCCGCTCCAGGCTTCCTCGTTTTTGTGAGGAACGTCATACGATAACAGCTCTTTCTCTTCACCGCAGTTTATGATCGCCAAACCAAATCAAAATCATCAGGGCGATGTTATCATTGATATGGCAGAGGATACGTTATGTTAATAGGACCGTTGATTTGTAGCTGATGCCACTCGAGAACGCAGCCAGGGCGAAAGCAACGTACATCATGTCGATATCTCGACTGAACAGTGATGATTTAAGCATTTCCGAAATCCGATTACGGTCGGTCGAGCAATCTTGGAAACATGAATGGATACCAAGAAATCTACCTACGGAACAGATCTCTTTTGAACGAATGGATCGACCACGAGTCCGGAAGCCCTGCAACCCTGCAATATCGATGTTGATATCATATCCTGGCAACTGGGACTGGGTTGAAGAGTACCGACAGGTTCCGAGTGAGACTAATCATCAAGACATTCAAAAAGCCGGTGGCCGGGTCTTTGTGTTCATGACTCTTCCGTGGTTGAAGGAGGTCTCTTGCAAGCGTGAGTACGTGAGTATATGGTTATGAAAATTATATCCGGTTACCTAGGTATTATTCAAGTTATATTTCTCGCTCACACTGATCATGATTCTGGTAGGTAAGATGATGACCGACAGCCATCCCGTAACTATAAAGGCTCAGGCTTAGATATACACTCTGTAGTCCTCACTTGTTGCGCTGTAAATGTAATTGTAAGTATTTCTTGAGTATGCCATGATAACCAACTGAGTTGCTTCGAAGGTCGGAAGGACGTTATCAATTCCAACGGTAACGAAGGGTCATGGAACGGGTAAGCCCTAACTCTCTGCTCTAAGTTTGGCTACCTTCCTACACCCAGAAAGTACGCGGTTTCATTTGGAATTCATACAGTGTATGAAGGCAATACTGAAATCTATGCACTTGAGATCTATAGACATACATATGCAGAATGCAGAATACAAACATGAATCAATGACATGCAAAAAAATGCTGGGAAAACGCCATAAATTCCGGAACTCCATCACCTAGATCCATCAATAACTCAAACATAAACCACTACCTAGAATCTCCTCTGTGCGGATAGCTCGCCAGCGGCGTATTCGACTCATACGGCCGATACTCATGACGATTCGAAAACGGATCCTCAATATTCTCATAACTCCCCTCCGCGTTCAAAGATCTTTCCGATCCCTTAGCCTGGAGAAACGAGAATGATGCGGAGGTATGCCGTTTCAGCACCGACAGCGCAAGAACAATAGCCACAATAACACCTGCAATCACCACGTATGCGATGATGATACTAGTCTTCACAAATGACCAAGATAGACCGATTGCGCCGACCACGATGGCAAATACGAGGATGATACGACCCATATGCAAATGTACAGCGCCGTATTTCGTGGGAGTTTGGTGCTTCTTGTATTGGTAATGATGCCAGAATCCGAGGAACCATTGCACAAACACGGCAATGACGCAGATTATACCCAAAACCTGATGAGCGGAGTTGTAGCCGCTGGAGCGGTTGTACATTGTGCTCAACCAGAGTCCGAGAACGCCGCCGATACCAATTAGGATAGTGGCGAGAGATTGGTTGACCCAGTGCCATCGTACGCTCGCGGGGATGATGCGGAGGAAGATAGCACCGCTGGGCATGATGATAATAAATGCGATGGAGAGGACGGCGGCGTGGATAATGACGGGCCAGTTGCCGTCAGATGTTTGATGGCCGTCTTGGGAGGCTCCGCTGCTGGTTGTGATGGATGGGAATGATGTGGATAGAAGAGTTGTTCCATTGGTTCCGCCGGTGGCTTTGGTTATGTTCATCTCGAAGTTGCCTGGATCTATCAGTAGCTGCAAACCCGTTGCAGAATTTCCCGGTTACTTACCATATACAGAATGTCGTTCAAGATTCGCTGAGAGTGAATTACTCTGTAGCTTAACAAGACTTCCAGAGCTAGGTCCCAGTCCGTAGATGAAAGCTTGGTTCATACTCTTCAAATCTAAAGAGCCCTTGTTCCATGTGGTACAGTTCGTGCATCGGCCATTCACGGTGATGGTCCCATTTGCTACCCCGGTACCGGAAAGAGTTTCGACGTTGATGCTTGATGAGTAGCTTGGCTCCGTTTCATCGGTGCTGATTCGGGGACTGAGTGTGACACCTGTAAACCAGATATTAGCTGGACTCCGGAAAGAGGGACTGTAAGATGGAACATAGTTACCAGTTCCAGTCGAATTCAGATACGCAATAAACATAAGCGAGTTTTTCATTTCTGAGCCCGTTCCTACCGCAATCCATTGGTATGCGTCTGGACCAGAGAGGTGAAAGTAGATATCTTCGGAGTTCGATGGAACGTTCAGCGCAAAGACATAATTTCCAGACCCTGAACCGGGAGTCGTGACAAATACTGAAATCGGATCATTCTGAATGTCGGCATTTGTTTGACCGAGAACGAGACTCGATAGTGCTAAACACAATAACCCTAAGAAATTGACGAACATCTTGAAGTTATTCACCAACATAGACAACAACGTTGAAAGAACAAAATTAGACTTTTCAAGATCAAAATCAGAGTAGCAAGGCACTCTATTTAGCTATTTTAAGGGGGACGATGTCATGCCCCAAATCTAAGTGGTCGGCGTCCTGAACGCCATGGAAAGCTTGTATATGCCGAATCCATGTATGAAGGGCCACCAGAATGTCCTTCATCAAGGGGTCTGACCACAAACATAGCCATGACAACGGGTCCTCATGGCGAATTGCCAAATGCAGCACTCCATCGTGAACTGGCGAATGATAGGTCTTTTTGTTTTTGTGGAAAATGTGCTGCCTTGAAAAAAGTAACAAGGTGCATTAGTAATTGCGCTGTCCTTATTGGTAGTCCTGGTAATATGTTCCCACATTGCTTACTCCTGACCAAGCAAAGCCCTAAGAAGCCGCCCAAACAAAAGCATCCGTGGTCAAAGTTCACTGGATATCAGGTCAAACCCCGAACATGTGGCTGAAAATGACGCCGAAATGGGCGCCGCGGATTGACGGATGAAACTTGTACACTGACAAGCTTTTTTGACTGGACCACCGAGCTTCCTTGTCTAGACAAGTGGTTAAGAGGCTAGACCACCATGATCGACTTGGGTGGTTGATCTCGACATTGGATAGCTCTATGGTAGAGGATGCACACTGCATTTTGTTCATTATGCATACGTACTACGCACTGTCACATAAAAGCCAAACGTCGGGATATGAGCTTAAAATTCTCCATACACGATCAGAGTTTTGACTCGCTCTAAGACGAGTCAATTGGTAGCCGTTTTCACAGCCCCACGACTCATGCATTTGCCGCCGTTTGACATACGTATGTACCAGAATTATAAATGCTGCAGATAGCCACCTAGGCAGCTACATTTCGGATGCAGGAGGAGATCAGAGCAACTTCCGTCGGTCTGGTGTCGCAAATCTTTTATGTTGCATGGGGTAAGAGACAAGCTTTGGTTAATTTGTTTCGGACGTTGATGCTTAACGCAGGGGACATTTCAGCGAGCTTAGTACAACCTCAAGTCTACCTAGGTATTCGAAATATTAGTGAGAACACATGTAGCAAAAGTGACCTCGGGACAGAGTGTATTGTGTGTGCTCCATTACAACAAGCACCGCCAGTTACGACAACGGTTATGTTTTTGTTGGAAACACTGAGGCTCTTACGGAGATTAGTTCTGCCACAGGTGAAATTATGCAACGTTGGCACAAATGTTGGGAATATGGTAGGCATGAGGAAGGATTGGACTGCATGCCGTTTCCTCATTCTAGTTTGAAAGATTGTGACCGTCGAAATTAAGATCTTTCTCTAGCAATAATACAAAGCTTTATGTCTATTTCTAGGTGGACGTATCTTCTAGAAGACAAATATGCATCATTTAGAAGTAATTACTTGCATTCATGGTACCTGATTCTATCTTGAGAAAACCGAATGCGATTGATAGATTGAGAACAAATGAACTAATCTTGGTGGATGGGCCTTCGATTAGAAGATACAATCTTATTCGCAGTATCGAAAGTCCCCAGATCGAAAAATGGGGTTCTGGATGAATAAACTCAGGCCACAAAACAGAGCTTTGTCAGTAGTTAGACTATTCATTTGTCACACTTCGAAGGAAAGGCCTCTGCTCATATTACCCACAATTCTTCTTACTCCCATACACCCAGTATACGCAGAATCGATACAGGTTAGCGATATGCTCGAATGACTTAGTCTATCTTTGGATGATTATGGGATCTCAATAAGAAGATTGGATCAACATATGGCTGTACTGTGACATTTCCCATCCGATGCATACTGACTTTGCAAGCTAGTACATGACTCGTTCGTCTGATGTTTCTACATGAATCATAGCCCAGAATTGATACTCTCAGGCCAACTTACTAATAAAGAGTGAATATAAGGGATCATATAATCAGAAAACAAAGTCATTTTGAGTCAGCCAATGACACACCTCGGTATGTGTACAGTCTCAGTTCGGGGGTGTGGACTATATAAGTATTGAACGAATCTCCTTGCATACCTGAAGACTTCATAGTCCCCATTAACTCCGCTACATCATCTATCCAACCATCGCGATTATTGAAAGTAATCGGCCCTACAATATCTACAACCTCAACTCTGCTCAAGTCTGAGTTCAAGGTGACTGGTCAGATCAACTTCAAGTATTTGGATAAGGAAGGAAATGCCCATGGTTTTGAAGAGCTGGATATAAGTCTGAGCTTCTGGCTCGAAGGAGTGGAAGAGGCAGATTCGAAGCCGCCTGCTCCCACGGCCAACCCTGTCGTACCAAACTCCGAAGCCGATAAGTCAGAGAAAGAGTCGACGTGAATGTCTTCCTAGGACATTTCATTCACTGGATCTCTTTCTTTACACCCATATGATATCATGGTTTCTGGTCTACTTGACATTGGAATGGTGTAAGATGTGGGTTTCAGGGGCTCTGTCGATTGGTTCTCTCTCACATATCTCTCTTTTCTAGATAGCATTAGATCTCTATTATTATCTGAACGATACATCTCTTTTGACATTCTGGTCTGCTAACAGCTAGGTATGAGATATTGTAGCTTACAACCTGGTCATCATGGACCTCAACCTCTTGGTATCTAGAAGCTATAATTTGGTGTCTACTGACTCCAAATTAGTATAAGAGAGCCAGGAATATTGTCATTCTGACTTGGATTTCTTTCATATCCGGCTCTCATATCAATCCTCACTTTAGTGTTTGATGGTAGTACATTTCCATCCATCATCAGTCAAATTGACAATTTTCTGCTTTCTCTATAACGGTGTAACGACAAAGAACATGGCTACACTGAGTCAAACTTTCTTGCTCTTTCACACAGCTAAACGTATGCCTTATGACAAAGGGAATTGGCAATATGAGCGCCACTTCTTGACTTATCAATAGGGATAACAATATCCATACTACAAATAAACCTGGAATCAACAGCTGCATTCAGAGTCTGCTTCGCCACTTTTTACAACAACTTTCTGGATAGCCAGAATTTTTCTGAATTCTTCACTCAGTGAGGCGGTTGACTTACCTCATACTGACCGATCGACGAACAACATGGTCGAAATCGATCCCATCAACAGCATACGCTACCGTCTGAGAATGAAAGATGCACGCGAACCCAACAACCTCCCAGGCTCGGAACTGTCATCACGACTCAAACTGAAGGAAGGAAAGCATCACTTAGCGCTAGTCGTCGAAAGGCCTCGCAAGAAAATCGTCTTTCCAGCACCTCCAGGCGAGCATAGCAACTACGAGAAACTATTCGACACAACGACAGAACTTCAGCAGGCGGTTGCCTATCTGACTCTTACGCTTGAGCCCAGACTAGATCTCACAAGTCCGGTAAAAGGTCGTCGGTACAGTTGTTTAGATGGGTACACGATTGATCTTGGAGAAATAGAGATCAAACAGGGACACAAGTCACTCTCTATTGTCGGTGATATTGGCGAGGAGGCGTGAAAGAAACGTGCGCGAGCTAGACGCGAAGCTGGATTAGAGAGACTGGAACCGATGAAAGTGATTGAAGTGGACTTGAAGTTTGGCTTGGATGTCACGATATGATGAAGAAAAGGAGAAAAGCTCATTCGCTGTGACTTTTGCATGGGTTACCAAGGCACAAAATGGGGGGTTTCTTCGACAAGTATGATTCCTTTGATTTTTTTTGCGTCATGGGGGTCTTTTCCGTAGCTACAGTTTATAAAATTTGATCATCATGAGCATTACTTTGGAAAATATACATGATCTTTGAGATAGCCTTGGAAGCCCACGGGGTCATCGTTAGCACTTCGTATTGACTTCGGTCTCTGCATTTATATCGAGACTACCAAGCAGTATAATTGTTATATGTTGTATTGAACAAAGTAGAACTTCTCTACATTGCCAGGACGTCAAATCCCTGGATTTCATTCCTATCCCGTAACGCAAAGTACATCCACTAATAGTCGTAGGGGTAAGTATACTGCTGATCCCTCTCCTGACTTCGGAATTCTTTTCCTCTGCAATTTGGGTCTCATCCCAAATTGCAATTTGTCTGGCCCTTCAGCAATTCGTGATTTGGTACATGATGCGTACGAAGAGGAATCCTGCAACACCTACGGCAATCAAAACCATTGTGATGACAAGGGGTGTGTTGTCTAGTGGGAGAGAGAATGATTAGACGAGAGAGATATCCTCATCCATCATGCCATGATATTCCGAGATTTATTTACTATAAATCTAAGATACGAAATATCGCTCTGCCATCATGTTGGGTTTGCCTATTCTTGATAGATGAAGAGACAACTTTGAGAACCCTTATATAGTCAAATATCCATAGCGGCACCCGGTAATCCTCCCGGGAGGTCCGAAAATACGACAGAAGCCTGCCAGCAGGGCACGTTGAGTCATTCAAGGCGCGTAAATAGATCATATACTCCCATAGTCCCACCTACTCTATCGTCTTCTGACACCTCAAGCCATGGTCTACACATATAGACATCAAGCGACCAAGTGCGCGGCTTCATCAACGAAACCACCACTTCAATCCATCAATTCCACGGCGTCCCCGCCGCAGAACTACCACTGAGGGGGCTCAGGTTTGAGCCACCTTCACACCATCCAAAGACTTAGCAAATCGATTGATGCTACGGCATAGGCCACCTTTCTGCCTACAACAGCTTAGCACTTTAGCGAGTGTCTTAACTGAGATTGTGCAGCAGTTTCTAATCAATAGTGCTCAGTCAGAAGATTTTTTGTTCTTGGATATCTAGACACCATTCTTTGCCCAGTGCCGAACTCCGTACGTTAATATCATCAACGTGATACCTAGTCCTAACCGAAACAAGTCACAACAGACGAACATCCCAATCAGCCAATCACCATCCTAGAAGCGATCTTAAATATCAAAGCGGGTGATGCAAACGGGCCAGGACGTGCTAAAATAGACTAAAATGTATTAAGCATCTAATGCCTTCGAACTGATTGGCTTATCGCCTATTCTAGCCCAATCAAGATCTTAGCTTCCACGGCCATGGCCGAATTGGGAAGACGGAGTGAGCCTCGACATTTCAGGCTTTCTATTCTCCCCCGAACTTCACGCCTCCATGTGAAGGGAGAGTCATGATGGAGAGGGATACTGTACCTAGCAGTGACCTGCTGGTTTGTTGTACAGTCCACGCAATTAAGTCACGCGTCCAGCAACTTAACCTTTCACTTGATATGGGGTAGCAATTCATCACTTCATAGGCGAACTTTCCAGTAAGCCCCAGACTAGGGTTACTGTCCACCCTAGGGCCTATCGGCATACGAGGCACGGGCATGTCACTCTAATGCTTTTAGTGCCTGGAGACTTCCGGGAGGCTGAGCGTTCGACCAGCAGGACCGAGAGGCTTTGACCTACAACATGGGGTGGGGGAAATACATAGATTAACTAATCCTAGCTCTTTAGGATTTGAGTCAAAAACGAGGCCGTTCCTTCTTTCATCTTTTGTTTTCAGTCACATATTTGGTGTTTCTGGAGTCGGCGCAAAAGTCATCCTTTGTCCTCGGTTTAGAGGTCGAGTCTCCTAACCCCTGAATCCATTACGGTTTCGGCAAAAGTAAATGAGCAAAAAGGAACAATAAAAGCCACATGCAGTTGACATTGTGGCTCCTGGTGGTTGCAACGGCAGTTGGCCAGTCAGATATATGGAGCTATTTGCCAACATGTGCTGTAAGTCAAAAAAACATCCGCTCAATTCAATTGTTCTTCTTTATATGCGAGCCAGACTAGTCTGCATCTACTTCCAGAACTCGCCGTGAAAGATAGTCAAATATGAACTAATCACCAGTTGACTACGATAGCAACCATGCGCCGCCTTAGCTGCAGCGAGCGATCTAGACTGCAGTTCGACTGATTACGCCTGTTTGTGCGGTTCGAACACTTTTTCTACCATAAGCACCTGTTGTATACGCAGCAGTTGCAATACGTCGGACGATAATCGTACGTTTAAATGTTCCCAAAGGATATACACGAAGCCACGACCTGACGCTTTCTTTCCTTTTTGAATAGTTGTCTGGGACGAAAGTCAAGCATTCTGCAGCGACTTTGGCGTCTCAATCACAAGAGTTGCCGAGTCGGCTTGTTCCAGTGCATATTCCTATTCTTATTCTTTCCCGACTACGTATCCGACAGATATAGGCATGTGCTCTCAGTCCCTCTAGTCGGGAAGAAACACAGAAATCTAACTCGAGTTGATTTTAGCCTCCTATTTATCATCGTTGACTGCAACAGCAAGGGCAACGACAACAACAGCAACCGGAACCGCAACTGCCGCTCCCATTACCCTCACAAACACCATATCCGTTTCTGGTGGCCAAGCTACGACCGTCACAATCACATATACGCCTACTGCCACGGGCGCAGCAGCAGGGACCACCAGCACCAGTTCATCGAGCAGCGGTTCTTCCTCTGGTAGTAGCGATGGAAACTCCTCCGGTTCTGGCAGCAGCATCGATACCAGCAACAGCAACAACAACCAAAAAGGTTCCTCCGGCCTCAGCAACGGCGCAAAAATAGGAATCGGTGTCGGCGCCGGAGTAGGTGGTCTCGCCATTATCGGCGGTATAATTGCCTTGGTTGTGTACTGTTGTACTCGTCGACGACGAGAAAACACCCCCGCAGCAGCAGTTATTCCCGCGTCATCAACCGCATACACACCCGTAAATACAGTGGGAGACGACAAGGCAAACGAAACCTTGATACCGATGTATAACGAACTCAAACCCGAGCTTGATTCGCAACAGGTTGCAGAACAGCAACGATTACAGCAGCAAATAGATCAATTACAGCAACAATTACAACAGCAACATAATCCAGCTGCTGTGCCTGCATCGGCGCTTCCGCCGGGTTTTGCGGCGCCCAGATCACCTGTTAGTGATGGAATGGGGAGGACGAGTGAGCTACATTCTGAGTCGCAAGGGCATTATCAGTATCCAGGTGGAGGGGCGCAGGAGTTGGGTGGTGTGTCGTATCAGCAGCAACAACAATATCAGTATCATCAGGGGATTGTGACGCAGGCTGAGATGCCGGGGGATCAGGGGCATGTTCCTGGGCAGGGGGAGGGGCAGACGAGATATGAGTTGCAATAATGGGCTTACTGAGACATTGATGTAAATAATGATTGGAATGTGAAGCGATTGTTTTTTTTTTCTAAATCTTCGTTGCTTGCTGGAGTTTGAATTTGTATACACCCTCGTCTTATCTAAGTGCGTGCAGTTGTTGATTGAGATTAGTATATTACCCCCATTTCTACATTGTACATTTCATGCAATGAAAATCATCTCATTTCATACAACTTTTTCTTGGCCTCATTTCTGATTTCCTTCTATGAGTTTTTCATCCTTCATTTACATACGCTCACGCCGCCGGGGAGCAGCACGGATAATGTTGTCCACACGCAACAGCAGCTCTGCAGCTTCGGAAGCAGAGCTGACAACGGCTCTCTTGAGCTTGTATGCCTCCACGACACCAAGTTCGGCCATGTTGCTAATCTTATTCTCGAAAAGATCCAAACCAGAGCTAGCCATGCCTTTGCTAATGGCTTGTCGGAGGCGGGCAACGAGATCTGAGCTGTCGAGACCGGCGTTGTCGGCGAGGATAGTGGGGAGTTGTCGAAGTGCGAGGGCAAAGGCGTCAACAGCTGGACTAGAATTAGTAAAGCAGTAGAACAGAAGAGCTGTCGCAACATACCAAGTTGTTTCTTTCCTGTGGTGTTCTGAGCAGCCTGCTCAACAGCCAAACTCATGGTCATCTCGGCACATCCGCCTCCAAGAGTGACCTTAGGCTCCTTGACAGTCTGTGAAAGAACGGCAAGAGCATCATGAAGAGAACGCTCTGCTTCATCAAGGAGCTGTTCGCTCGATCCACGCAAGACAATGGTGCAAGCTATGACCATTAGCTAACGGTCTCGAGTATGTCGATAACCAATACATACCTTCACCCTTGGCAACGCCAGAGAATCGCAGCAATGTATCTTCTCCAATGATAACCTCTTCAACCAAGTCGGCATGACCAAGCTGAACTTGCTCTGGGTTGTCGAATGTCGATGCAATCTCTGCTCCGGTTACAAGTGCTAGTCGCTCAACACCTAGTCTGCGTTAGTATTGCATCGGCTCTCCATCTTAGCGAACTAAGACTTGTGTAGGTAAGCATACCATCGAAATCTGCATGTTCGATACTGGCAATTCCGGCTTCGCTGAAAAGCTGCTCTGGCCAGTTGTAGATAAGCTGTCGGTTGACACTAAATAAAAAGCATCAGTATTGAGTTGATACGTCGGCATATAAACTACAGGGTTATGACTTACAAGCAATTGATACCGTGTGACTTGATCCTCTCGACCTTCTGGCGCATCTTTTCCCGCTCAGCCTTTTCTAAATCGGCAAGCTTACCAGTGCTGTCGACCTGTAAGAAAATGTTAGCACATGCAATATATTATCCGGTAGTAGCAATATCTACCTTCACACGAGCACCGAAAATCTTAATCTTATCCGTGTCCATAGCTGTATTGGCGACCATAATCTTCGCATTTTCCAAACGCTTGGGCTGGTTAACACCAAACTTCTTGTCAAGAATAAAACCCTCATCCAAGTAAGACTCGGAAAGCTTCCCACCAGCCTTCTTGATGATTTGGATGTGACTGAGATCAGTTGATCCCTTCAATCGAAGCACGGCGTCGCAAGCGAGGGTAGCAAAGTGTTCGCGGTCCTGGGCGAGAACCTTGGAACTCAGCGTTGTGCGGGCGATGGCGTGCAAATCTTTGCGGAATGCAATAGGATCGTTACTGCGGTCAACGGCGGATTTCTCGAGGGCCGCAAGTGCGGCTTTGCTGGCTATCCGGTATCCGTCGATGATGGTCTGGGGGTGAATCTTCTTGTCCACGAGGATCTCGGCTTGTCTGAGCAGCTCCGCGGCGAGGACTGTGACGGAGGTAGTTCCATCACCTACTTCGTCGTCTTGAACTTTAGAGATGTTGACCAGGACCTATCCGAACCCCTGTCAGTACTATGCCTGTATATTTGCTTGTGAGATAATTGTACCTTGGCGGCGGCATTGTCGAGTGCGATTGACTTCAAAATGGTAGCTCCATCGTTGGTAACCAAAATTTCACCAGTCGATCTACACAAAATAATTCACGTCAGCACTGAAACATGTGAACGCCGTGGGTGATGAACGCACGCAGATTGCAATATCTTGTCCATTCCCTTCGGACCCAAGGTCGACTTCACCAAGTCTCCCACGGCAATAGCACCGACAAACGCAGAGAGACGCGCATTCTCTCCCTTCTCCTCGGTCACGTCATCAGCGAAAATCTGTGTAGGATTATTGCCCGCCATAATGTCGGGTTGCGGTGATGCTCCTTTTCGTCACTTGGCCAGAGAAGATAGAGAAGGCGGGGAGGTGTTTTGATAAAAAGTTGGGCTTAGGGGAGTTGGTCCGTGCGTTTGCTCGTCTCCGTCATTAGTCTCTGCCTTCAGAAACCTCCGCAGCTTCTTACATTTATTTTCTTACTACGTACTATAACTATACTGAAGATATAGATGGTCAGCTGGCACAATGGCAGCGCAAGAATCCACCGAATCTGTATCCAACAAGAGACCACTATCCGAATTGGCAGACGACACGCCAGGCGAGAATGGTGAGTTCGCGACAAACTCTGAATACTTTTCTAGAAGCTCTCAAGCTGACAACGCAGGCGACGACTCTTCCTCCGACGATGACTTTGGCCCAGCGCTACCCTCTGCAGCTGCGCCGAAGAAAAAACGGCGCAAGCTCGCTTTCGAAAAAGTCTACGTGAACGCGCTTCCTACATCGCAACGATACTCCAAGTCTCTCATGCACAGGGACCAACTGTCGTACGTGGATATTACTCCGTCAACCGACTTTCTCATTACGAGTTCGATTGATGGGGTCGTCAAGTTCTGGAAGAAAATGGCTGTTGGGGTGGAGTTTGTCAAGGAGTTCCGAGCGCATGCCGGCGAGATTACAAGCACGACTGTCAGCGCTGATGGGAGGAGTTTTGCTACGGCTGGAACGGATAAGACGGTGAAGATATTTGACGTTATTACTTTTGGTAGGATCGAGCATTGTGCATGGTACGAATATTCAGTGCTGACTTGGACCAGATCTTCTAGCAATGTTCGACCTTGAATTCATGCCGCGATGCGTCTGCTGGGTGCATAAACGTGGTGCATCTCTGCCTTTGCTTGCGGTTACTGATGAAGCCACACCTACAATCACAATCTTTGACGGCCGAGGGGAGAATCGCGAGCCATTACATACCCTCACTTCAATTCACAGAAAACCAGTTGTTGCGCTGGCGTTCAACAATATATTCGACTGCGTTATCTCCGCTGATGAAGCCGGTATGATCGAATACTGGAGACCGTCAGACGACTTTGCAAAACCAGACAATGTCTTCGAACTTAAATCGTCTACAAATCTATTTGAATTCCGAAAGAAGAAATCGGTGCCATCATCAATCACAATTTCATCCTCTGGTAAACAATTCGCTACCTTTTCGTTTCCTGATCGACAAGTCCGGGTTTTTGATTTTCAGTCTGGAAAGCTGTACAGGACATACGATGAATCATTGACCACAATAACCGACATGCAAGAAGCTGGGACGGCGTTGGAACGACTAGAGGAAGTCGAGTTTGGACGACGAATAGCCGTTGAGCGCGAGATTGAGAACCCTGTATCGCGGTCCAAAATTAATGTCATTTTTGACGAGTCGGGTCATTTCATATTATACGGATCTCTCCACGGCATCAAATGCATCAACACATTCACCAACCGCGTGGTCCGCGTATTCGGCAAGGAGGAACCATTCCGCGCCTTGAATCTGGCAGTATACCAGGGCGCACCACAAAAGAAAGGAGTCGTCACCGTCAGCATGGCCGCGAGTTCCAACCCTCTCCTTCAAGAATCCGAAGAACGCGACCCCATTCTGGTCTCAACCGGCTTCGGCAAAGTCCGCTTCTACATGTTCACCAACGACACCGAAATCAACAAATCCACCCGCGACATCCAAAACGAGAAACCCCGCGAAGGCGACATCACATCAAAGGAAACCACAACCAAAAAGACCGAATCCGGCACCTCTGCAATCTTACACACAACAATGGGCGACATCCACCTCCGCCTATTCCCCCAAATCGCGCCCCTAACCGTCGAAAACTTCGTCACCCACGCCCGACAGGGGTATTACAATAACACAATCTTCCACCGCGTAATCCGCAAATTCATGATCCAAGGCGGCGACCCTCTGGGCGACGGCACAGGCGGCGAAAGTATCTGGGGCGGCGAATTCAAAGACGAGATATCGCCAACCATCAAACACGATAAACCATATACACTGAGTATGGCGAATGCAGGACCCAATTCGAACGGGTCGCAGTTCTTTATTACGACGGAAAAGACGCCGTGGTTGGATGGCAAACATACGATTTTTGGGCGGGCGGTTGCTGGTCTGGATGTTGTGCATAGGATTGAGAATGTGAGAGTTAAGAAGGAGAGGCCAGAGGAGGATGTGAAGATTGTTAGTATTAGTGTATCTTAGTCTGACATAATACTAGTATTGTGCAATATAGCTAGAAGGCAATGGATCATACCCAATCTGAGTGTGTGTACCTATCCCTTGCTCCATCGATGCGTACCTGACATCTCACCCCTTACATTATAAAACCGTACAAGGCAAGAATCCAGAAAGATTAGTAGAAAGAAACGATAACTCCAACATTCCATATAGATAACCTTAGAAAGTTTAATCCAAATAGATGCAAACAAGGGAGAGAAGGAGACAGATAGAGAGAGCAAAGTATATAAACACGGCATGACAACCCAAAATATTTAACACCGTGCATACCCAAGTGCAGTAACCGAACAGAACGAAAGAGAGATAGAAGTATGCCGAGATCGATCAATGCTTACAAACACACAAAAAAAGCAAGGACGGAATTATAGGACACTGTCCAATCGATCAATCAATCATATATGCATGCATACAACTCCCATAATCGAGAAAATATTGAGGCAAAGACGTCTAGAGAAAAGGAAAAAACTAATCGTGAATCGGACTAACGGGACTCGCAGTATTCGGTCTCTGGAATTCCCGCTGTGATTGCGCCTCTCGCAACAAGGGCGTTGATTGTTGGTGCAATTGCTGTTGTTGATGTAAATTCGATGCCGAGGCGGATTGCACATTCAATCTAGGCAGATTACGCGGCGTTGCTCTTCCTCCGCCGGTGCCGACGCTCGATAGATCGGTTCGGGAGTTGTTGTCTGTTGTTGATGCTATTCCTATCGCTTCAGGGCCTGGTGCGCCTGCTGTTCCTGCTGTGCCGCCTCCGAATGCTGCTGCCGCTGCAGCTGTAGCCATCGAATTCCTAAAAACGGGTTCATCGACGGGGGCGATGTTCTCGAAATTGCGCGCTTGGTTAGGTCCCCACATTTCATGGTCGTGGGCGGTCGTGTTATTGTTGCTGTTGCTTATCACGGAATTGGTTAATGTGCTTGAGCGTCGATTCGAGAAGCTTGTCATTGACATGCTGGGCTGTTGTTGCATTTTAGGCACTTTTGAAGCAACGGCGATGTTGTTGCTGCTATTGTTTGTTGACGCACGGGTGCTGTTGACGTTACTTCTGGACAAGTTACGCAGACTGCCGGCGAAGAAAGCTGCTGCTGGACCTGGACCACCTCCGGAAGCGCCGCCATTGTTTCGGTCGTCACCGTGGTAGAGATTGGGTTGTTTAGCATCAAGACGTTTCTTCAACCATACGGCTGCGGCGGCAAGCGCGGAGAAACCGATTACTAGGATGATCAGCATTACTACCCATCTCCAGTGGGTAGAGAACCTATTTCTGTCAGTCATCTTCATCCTGTAAACACAAACGGCACAAAACTAACCAGCTCTTTTTACCACTGGACGATGTATCATCAGACGACGGCGATGACTCTTTCTGAGAAGGTGACGTGGTCCCTGTAGCAGAGGCCGTATCGAGACCTGTGGTACTGGTACTAGTAATACTTGTCGTTGCGGTAGCGGTTGTAGTCAGGGTCGCTCGGAATCCACCGGCGCAATAATTTTTATACCAGTTTATCAACAACTGCTGGTCCGAAGCGGTCGTGCAGGTGGGACACATCGAAGCGGTATACGGCAAGCCGGAAATCAGAGACGATTGACAAAAACAGGAAACATAGGTATCGGTATTGGAGACTGCCGCTTGAGGCGGGACACAGGCTGATTGAGCCTCGAGGAGGAGTTGACATGAGAGACCGCATGCTGGGAAGGTCGAGCTGGCGGCGCTTGGTAGGAATGAGAATGTGTCTTGTGCTGAGACTGGTTGTGAGGCTGAGAGGAGTAGAATCGCGGATACCAGCGTCCTTTTCAAAGAAAGGATAGCCATGGCGAATGAAGTTTGTTTGTTCGTTCGGTTCACTGCATATAAAACGACCGTCTATATCGCTTACGTTTACCGCTGGTTTTCGATATTTCGTCCCGATCTGGTCAGACGTGGCGGCCGATCAATCAGATGTTCGTGGATCTGCAGAGGTGAGAGAAGAAGCGACAGGATAATGGGATCACACGATGCCCATACTTGCAACGACCGTGATGGATATGAAGAGTAGAGATAAAAATGAAACGAAGCGAAAGTAAGAAGCTTGTACTAGCAGGCCATGATCGGCCTGGTGATAATAATACTGATCAGGGAAAAGGTGAGACAAGCACGAAGTTGAGGCAGAGCGACTAAGACAAACTTGCAGTAGGAAAGCAGGGAAGGAAGAGTAAGCGGAGTAAATTCTTGACAAGATTATTTTACCGCTATCCCGAATACGGTGAGCGCAGCGCATATATCCACTCGTATGCCCTCATTGGATAGCTGGATTTCCTCGATATAAGGATTTGCCAAGAGGACTCCTTACTAAATTAGCGCGCACAGGACTGCGCTGCATTATGTATGGCACACCTATGCCGGATACTTTCATTCGATTAGACACACTTGAATACAATACAATACGCGTTCCCACTCAATTTGTCATGGTAGCATGTCCCTTAGGCAGTTGCAGAAAGAGTAATATTGAGGTTATTCGGAAAAAGACCGGCTCTGCGAGAAGCAGGAGAACAGCCAGGTGGCACGAGACCCCTGTGAAGAGCCTTCCGTAACCAGACACTCAAGCAGCCGATTCACGGACTCCAGAGAGTGGACGTTTATACAACCCGGATTCTTATTGTGTCCCTTTGAAGCTATACAAGATGGCTTCCGAGGATAAGAATCAAACCATCCTCTCCAGCAAGCGAGACTGGGAGAGATGGCTACGACCTATCAAGAGCAAGGCTCTTGGAACGGAAGTCTGGGAATATATCAACCCGGACCTGACATTGCCAGCAAATGGTGCAGCTTCTCCGTCAGACGAAGAGTTAGCTGATAACACCAAGAAATATGGAAAAATACTCATCAAGCCAGAGGTGCCATCACAACGCGAGGGTGAATCGGATACGTCCTTAACCCTTAGATATGAGTTATACAAGCAGGCTCGAGACGAGTATAAAACCGACCGTGCAAATATTGCAGCCATTCGAGAGCATATTTTCAAGACGATTGACCAATCCGCGAACCTCCTAGTCGAAGATAAAGCGAGCGTACGAGATATCCTTTCCGAGCTTCAAAAACGCTATAAGCCCGACACCAACCGAGAACAATTTGATATCATCAACGAATGGACGTCATTAAAGACCGGACCGGCTGGAAAGAGGCAACTTAATGCGTGGATAAAGAGCTGGATAGAGACATATAATCGTGCACGTCAATACAAGGTCCCCGGAATCGGATTGGATGAAAAACATGCGATGTTGGAGTTCATGCTTGCAATCCAACACTTATATGAGAGCTTCTACAACACATGGTATGAAGCTGTTTACAACGATCGTGAGACGTCGTTCGTTGAGCTCATTACCAAATTTGAAGACTTTACAAAGTCCAAACGTGGCGGAAGCGCGTATGCCACTTTTGGAAGCAATAACACTGGCTCTAATGAGTCAAATAAGGCCAAACATACTCCCCAAGAAAGGCCGTGCCCATGCGGTCAACCGAAGAGCGTACACCCCAAGTGGGAGGACTGTGAATACTGCAATGAGGGTATCCGCGACGATGACTGGACCCCAGACCCAAAGATTGCAAAGAAAGTTGCCGAGAACGCTGCAAGATATAAGCCTTTGAAAGAATTCATTCAAAAACACAAGAAAAAGGCTGAAAATCGACCTGCAGTCAATGTTAATGCAGTCTTCACAACAACCAATAGTTGCGACCCATTGGTGGATAGTGTTATACACGACGGTGGTGCCACGGAGAGCATTTCCAACAACATCCGTCGTATGGAGGACTTTGTGCCGGAAAGAATCCATATTCGAGGATTCGGAGGCTCTGTATGGGCCGAAGGAAGAGGCACAATGGTTGTATGGGCGACGGCACCAGGAGATAAAGAAAAGTCTCAAGAATTGAGAATCCGGAATGCCTTATATTGTCCTGATGGTCCTATCTCATTGATATCAGGAAAGGCACTCAACCGGAACGGTATCTTCAAGGACGAGGAGAAGAATATTCTATATTCTCGGAAGGGAGGATATCGAGTGATTGCCGAGCTTCAATCGGTCAATGACCAAGCGATTATTGAATATAATCCGGAAAAGCCTTCAACAACATATGCGTTGAAGAAGGTGAGATCTTCAATCGAGGAGCCCTATTCTAAGGCTTCATTTGATCGGTGGCATAGACGACTAGGCCATCCGAGCGATACAGTGATCAATCATCTCAAAGATCACGTTACTGGAGTTGAAATCGATACAACAGATCGACCACTTTGTGAAAGCTGTAAGTTGTCTACAGCAAAGCAGCAAATCTCTAGGCGGCCAATGGCAGTTGGATCCGCACCATGGGAGATTGCTCATTTTGATATCGTGCCGATGTCCGAGTCTTGGGACGGCATGAAATATTTTATACACTTCTATTGCCTCCATTCTGGAGACCATGAGGTGATTCATGTTCACTCAAAAAGAGTACTGTCGAGTGCAGTAATTGAGTTCGAAAAGAAGAAAAAACGACAAGGCTTCTTGATAAAGGCTTTACACACGGATGGTGAGCAGTCGCTCAATGATATGTTTATAGCACATATCCGGAAACAAGGTATTGAGCTGCGTCAGTCGGCTCCATATTCACCTCAACAGAACGGCTCTGCGGAGCGTTCTGGGGGGGTGATTATCACTATGGCAAGAACAATCCTTTCTGAAGCTAACTTGCCAGAAAACTTATGGCCATTAGCCATTGATCATGCAATCTATCTGCTTCAAAGATTGCCAAAGGAGAAGCTTGGATGGAAGACCCCATATGAAATCATCCAAAGCATCATAAAGCTCACGAAGAGCGTTATACCAAACCTGGGCCATATCAAGATATTTGGCTGCAAGGCATACCGAAAGATCCCATCAACGCAGATCTCACGTTTGGAAAAGATGGCACCAAGAGCAGAGATTGGTTATCTCGTTGGATACGATGCCTCCAATATATTCAAGATCTGGATGCCAGAAGAGCGCTCAGTTGTACGCGCTCGCGATGTTGAATTTGATGAGGATGCCTTCTTTGATCCCACAAAACCGGTCAAAATCCGTGTTCGCGAAGCAATTGAGGAAAAAGACTCGCGTCTCGCTGAGATAGAGACGCGACAGCCAATTCATGAAGATTCTGACGACGATATCTTCGAAATACTGGATCAGAATCGCCCTAGCAAGGATGAAGCTCAAGGGGTGGTTGACCAAAAGGGTCAAAATAAGCTTAACCATTCGTCTAATCCTCAAGATAAGCTTAATAAGCTTAATTTTAAGCTTACTAGCACGACGTCGTTTGACAACCGGGCGTCACATCTTCCAACGCCATCTTCGCCAGATTTTGTGCACAGGCAAGAGGTAGTTGCCCATACTGGGACTGAGGAAGAGTACACGACACCTATGACAACTGAACGCTCCGATGTGGGGCCCGAAGAACAAGAATCTGTGCGCTTACTTACACCCGAATCTTACCCCTCGCTTGACGCACGTGATTTTGATGCGGAAGCGAGCGAACAGCTTCAAATAGAAGCAGCCCGAGAGCCAATTGAGCAGGCATCTCGAGCAAATGAAATATCAGCAACCCTATCAGAGACCAATATTGTCTCAGGAAGAAGGAAGCGACGTGCTCCAAGGCATGATGATGCATTCGTTTACTTTACATCAGCATTTGCACTGGGCAGAGCCCTCCAGGATGAGCGAAAATCTGCTCCAGAAGTCAGACTACACCGCGATGAGCTTCCCTCAGAGCCGCAGAGCTGGCAAGAGATGTTAAAGTTGCCAGAAGCATACCGGGAAGGATTCATCAAAGCTGCATATGCTGAATACGACTCCCTGATAGAAATGGACACGTTTGAGAAGGTCCATTGGGAAGAGGCCAGGAAGCAAGAAGATTATGAGCTTCTTGGCACCCGATGGGTTTTTACCTACAAGCTCGATAGCGGTGGCTACTTAGAGCGCTATAGAGCACGCCTAGTCATACGAGGCGATATGCAGATGACTTGGGATGAAACATATTCAGCAACAATTAGCTCTAAAGCGATACGAGCTCTAATAGCACTTGCTACAGTCTTTGGCTACAAATCATGGCAACATGATCTGGTCACGGCATATCTTAATGCTGGCGTCGACAGAGACGGATATTTTATCCAGATGCCGCAAGGAATCAAAGGCGACCCTAATAAATGGCTTCGTCTTAAAAAGGCCTTATACGGCTTAAAGCAATCGCCATTATTATGGCAAAAAGAGTTTACAAAGACTCTCCTTGAGCTCGGATTCGAGCAGGTTTCAGAGGAGGTCTGTCTTTTCAAGAATAAAGACGGCATTATCTTATTCTTTTACGTTGATGACGTTGTCACATTATTTCAACCTGAGCAGGAAGGTCTTGCACACGAGATATGGAATAAGCTCACCAAAAAATACAAAGCAAGACCTTTGGGGGACCTGAATTGGTTCCTAGGCACTCGAATTATCCGAGATGAGGAGGATAGGGCCTCATATCTCTGCCAGGATTCCTATATCGAGAACGTTGCAAAGCGTTACAATTTGGATTTGCGCAAGCTGTATCCAATGCCATGCGCTTCAAACTTGAAACTTACCAAATATGACGGCCAAGCGTCAAAAGCCTTCATCAAACTATTTCAACAGAAGGTTGGATCCGTCATTTACGTTGCCATTATTACAAGACCTGATGTTGCCTTTATTGCTGCAAAATTGAGTGAATTCATGCAGAATCCAAGTCCGGAGCACATGCAGGCAATTGACCGAGTCATTCTTTATCTCTATAAAACACGCTTTCTCGCAATTTGCTACAAAAGACGAGATTTTGAGGTTGCTTTTCAAGCAGCTAGTGATGCCTCCTTTGCCGATAACGTGGATCGACGAAGCTCTGGAGGATTCTTATTCAAGCTCTTTGGAGGACCCATTGACTGGTCTGCGAAGAAGCAAAAAACGGTATCAACATCAACCACCGAGGCCGAATTGCTTGCGTTATCCGAGGCGGCGAAGCAGCTACTCTGGTGGCTAAGATTTTTCAATGCCGTTGACTTTGACCCCAAGCAAGGACCAATTACTATTGACTGTGATAATCGTCAAACCGTCCGAGCAATGGTCAAGAATGAAGCTATTCAAACGCGCCTACGCCACATTGATATCCACAACCACTGGCTCCGCGAGAAGGTGCAAAACAAGGAAATCAACGTCCGCTGGATCGACACCGACTCTATGCCAGCTGACGGTCTCACAAAGCCTCTCTCTATCGAAAAGCATGCTCACTTTGTGAAGCTATTGGGACTTGTTGATATCTCACTTCGAATCCGTGCTATATAAGCCGGTGCAACTGCTTTATTGGCAACACTCAATGCAATACGAGTGAGTACCCTAGTGGCACTTGTATTGCATTGAATGTTTTTTCCTTTTTTGGAAATTATGCAACTATCCCTGGTTCGACGCCCTCACGCGTCATATTTCTTTTTACCTGATCTTCCTCTACAATCTTTATTGCTATATAAGCCACTATTCCTTATATCTGTCTGCGAGCCCTCTTGACGCTTCGCCGAAGCGTTAAGTGGGCTCACGCTCTTTCCTTTTTTGGCAATCCTGCCTCTATTCCAATTGAAGCCTCCTGATTGGCTACCGTTCTTTTTGCAGGCCTCATCTTCGACTCCTGCGTCCCCCATCCTTTTTATTACACCAAGATTTCTTATACAGACTGCCCAATCGTGCTTTCTTTTGCTTCATTCTCATTCTCGTGGCATATGCGCTGAAGGGGTGTGACAAGATTATTTTACCGCTATCCCGAATACGGTGAGCGCAGCGCATATATCCACTCGTATGCCCTCATTGGATAGCTGGATTTCCTCGATATAAGGATTTGCCAAGAGGACTCCTTACTAAATTAGCGCGCACAGGACTGCGCTGCATTATGTATGGCACACCTATGCCGGATACTTTCATTCGATTAGACACACTTGAATACAATACAATACGCGTTCCCACTCAATTTGTCAATTCTTAACCAGCGGATATACCGATCGGTAATTATACCATGTTTTAACAGAACGATATACGGACAATAATTACCAGTAAAACCTCGCATAAATCAAGAGTGTGGCTGTCAAAATACGGTATGAGACATCGTAACTATTGTATTCAGTATTGAATGTACACGCAATTCGTATTAATATGGCTTTCTAAATGGAAGCAACACTCCAAACCGACTTGCACAGTTACAATCCGACCCAAATGGGGCTATTTGAGTTGCAAATCCAACGTAGATCAAAAAACTCGAGCCAAGAAAAACAATGCTTTCATCATAGCTGATCAAAACGGCCGATCCTAGCGGGAATCAAATCCACGAAGAGATAAGCAGAGGAGAAGAAGTTAATTTCATTTTGACGTCTCCGTCTGATCGGTTGATGCTTTGGGTACTTATTTACGAGGCACTTGGGCGGTACCTGTAACACCAGTACCCAAATTCGAACGAAGTAACGATAAGACAGGCTCTGATTGGTTGAACTGCTAGCTGTTTTCAGGACGTTACAAGCGTCAATCTTTGGCCCTTTGCTTGGTCTCCGCCAGATCCGCCGTTTGCAGCCAAGATCAGAGATGCCGCACGTGTGTATGTTTACCGGTACATGACTCGTATCGTTTTACTTCATCAGCATGATTGGTCAGAATCAGGCAAGGACGACAGTAATTATCGTTATGCGTTCAAGGCGCGTATTTATCCAGGCCCCACTTGTGGCTGGTGAATCGTGGCTGGTGTCTACATTCATTCTCGCCTGCCATCAAGACTTCAGCTCCCATCTTCAGTCACATAAATGCCTTTCGGGTTGCTATGGTTGCATGGATTGAGTTATTCACCTCACACGAACATTAAATACAAGAATGATGCCGTGGTTTAACTATTTTTTCTCTACATCCCTGCATCTCCCCGCATATATTTGCTCATCCATAGATATAAATTTTCATTTAATCCCAACCAACCTTGGGATGGAAGCATCAACTTTGCAAAACAACATTGAAGCTGATAACGTTCATCTCCTACCACCAGAAACGCTATCTCGTTAGCTGACAGTTTTTGAGGAGTCTCCCATAATCCCTAGGGCAGTTTCAAATCAATCATTACACCATTACATGGAAGTCAAGCCCAGGTGCTGGCTTAACCGGTCATGTATCAATATAGTCAGAGCATCTGAGTGAGAACCTTGCAAGCAATACAACAACAAATCTTGGAAGTCTCCAGCTCCAGGGCTGCTTTGGCCGATGCTCTCGCCGATTATTGACTAAACATATATAACGTTGAGGGTAACTAATGGATGAATGGGGTCGCACAGATTTTGAGTCGAGCTCAATATATCTACTAGTATCGTAGTCTCTCTTTTAGCTTCTGAGCGATCTGTATCTCGAATTCATAGCTCCATTCCTTCAATATAGTTCTCTTTTGTTGTGATCGTAGGGTTGTATTGGTATCATGCTTATCTTATAAGTGGGGTATTCCCCTCATACATCAATCACTCATGTTTACAGACCACATTTAACACATAATCCGCACCTGGACAGTTGTTTCATGAGGTGTATGGGAAGGAGAAGCCCAAAAATGACAGACCAAGGCATTCCGCACTACTCAAACTGGATCGATGGCGCCTACTCTCCGCCTTCATCATCCACACTCCCAGTCATCAACCCAGCAACCGAAGCAATCATAGCCACCGTCGACGCCACAACTCACGATACTGTTCAAGAAATCATCACGAAATCATGGCAAAACTTCGAAAACGGCACATGGTCCAAAGCCGATGCTTCAGACCGGTTCGCAGTCTTATCAAAAGCCGCTACGCTGCTGCGTGCCCGCATCCCAGAGTTCGTTGAGCTCGAAGTCCAGCAGACGGGTCGCCCCATTCGCGAAATGCGTGCTCAGTTAGCACGTATACCCGAATGGCTGGAATATTTTGCTAGTCTGGCGCGAACGCAGGAAGGGGCCGTGGCGCCGTTCAAGGGACCTGTTGTTAATACTTTGACTCGGTTACCGTTAGGTGTTGTGGCTCAGATCACGCCTTGGAACCATCCGTTGTTGATTAGCACCAAAAAGATAGGTGCAGCGCTCGCGGCTGGGAATGTTGTGATTGTAAAACCGTCTGAGCTAGCACCTATATCAATTCTCAAATTAGGGGCACTGTTTAAGGAAGCTGGTTTACCTGATGGGACGTTACAGATCATTTCGGGCTATGGTCGAGAGACAGGGAAATATCTGTGCGAGACACCAACATTATCTAAAATTGATCTTACAGGAGGCCGAGCCACTTATCAAGCCATCGCACCCTCAGCGTCGTTGAATATGATCCCCATCACTGCCGAATTGGGCGGGAAAGCGCCTGTATGCATATTCGAGTCGATGAATATCGAACATGCCGTCAAAGCAGCGTTGTTTGCTAGTTTCATTGCCAGTGGCCAGACGTGTGTGACTGGTAGCCGACTCCTTGTCCACACAGGTATATATGAGGCATTCGTGGAATTGTTGATCAAGAGGACAAAAGCATTGAGACTCGGCGACCCAACTGATCCCCAAACACAAATCGGCGCAGTCATTAACAAAGTCGCCGTCGAAAGATGCGCAGCATTCGTCTCGCGAGCAACAACCCAAGAACAAGGCGGAAAGGTTTTATGTGGTGGAAACCCAGCCAGCCATCAAGACAAGGGGTACTTCTTTGAGCCAACCCTCATTGAGACACATGCAAAATCCGATCTTTCATGTAACGAAGTCTTCGGCCCCGTTATTGCTATTATCCGTTGCAATTCGGAGGAAGAGATTGTGGAGATCGCCAATGGCACGAATTATGCATTGGGAGCTTCAATATGGACTCAAGACTTTACGCAGGCGCACCGTGTTGCGGGTAAAATCGAGGCTGGGATTGTATGGGTAAACGGGCATCATCTTAATGATCCTTCTTCTCCCTGGGGTGGGTTTAAGGAAAGTGGTATTGGGAAGGAGAATGGGCGGGAGGCTTATGAGAGTTATACAAAGGTGAAGAGTATTGTTTATAATTACGGGGTTATGCCGACGTGGTTTGATGATGAGGTAGGGAATGCTCGGTATGGATAGATTGTGGCTTCAAGGAATCAAGGTATCGAAAAAGTACAGACAGTCTGGAGTGTATACCTAGGTAGTCAATATACGTGCACTGCGTACGGAAAGAAATATCCAAAAATCACGATAGATTCATAACCTAGAGGGCACTTCCCGAGCCCTAAGAGGACTTAGTTCAAATGCATATCGTCTACTTGCTAAGAAACCGTGTGCTGTCAATTGTTCTGTATCCCAGTACACTTCAAGTAAGACCATACTTCCACCCCCATTACGGCCGTTGGAGCTTATATTGCTACATCCTTCGTGGTTTGATAAATTGACAGACATATGCGGAGACAGAAGATCGCACTCCGTCATCGAGTTAATTTGAATAAATATTTGTAATAGAATATATCACAGCGAAGAAAATGAGGGTAAAAGATTGTGAGTGCCAAACTAGCACTGTAGACTCAAGTTATCCAGTTCTACCTGGAACCCTTGAGTAGACGAATGGGCTGTACAGGTTATCGTAGTAGACGACGAGGAGGCAACCATGGACCCGGTAAATGTGTGCCACTGACCAAGGGTTGCGGAAGTCACCGATACTGTGAGGGTCGTAAGAGGTGCGTTATCGAATGCGCACTGAAGACTTGCTCCGTTACCGCGACCGAGAACATTGTAAATCATCGAAAACGTATATGTTTTACCGACGACTGTGTTGACTGTCTGCTTTATAGTGGAGTATCCGGCGCCGTTTTGGTTACTGTAAAGTGAAAGTGTGTTTGAGTAGCCATTAACAAGACTGATAGTACTACTGGGTCCAGGAGTGACGGTCCATGGGGTGTATGTATTGGTGTTGAAGTTGCCATTTTGGATAACATTAAAGCCACATGTCGGAACTGGAGTGACGGTTGTAGTTGTGGTCGAGGAAACCGTTTGAGTAATCGTCACATCAATGGTTGAGGTTGCTTGAATTGTTTGTGTGACGGGCACGGTTGTGTAAACCGTCGTTGGGACTGTAACTGGTGCGGTGACTGTAAGGGTAACAGAGGAAGTCGATGTGAAGGTCGAGACTGAAACGACATCGACAGTCGCTGTAACGGTTGTTGTAGAAGTAGTCGATGAAGTCTCGGTGTTCGTCACGTCAGCAGTGGCGGTGGCAGTCTGATCAATTGTTACATCCACGGTTTCAGGAACAGACTGGGTGACTGTCACGTCGCTTGTCATTGTAGGCGTAGCTGTAGTAGTGACCCAAGCGGTCACTAAAGAGGTCTCGCTAACATCGACGGTGACAGTAACGGACGAAGTGGCGTCAACAATGGAATCGAATGTAGCCCAGTCAGTCACAGTTTCCCACTGGTCCTCGGTCGAAGTTGCAGTAACCACATCGGTTTGTGTGTTTGTGAAAGTCACGTCAGCAGTGCGAGTAACATCAACAGTCACAGTATACGTGACAGTTTCGTCTACAGCAGTTGTGTTTGGATCCGTCACAGGAGCTGGGGTCAAAGTCACGTAATCGGTGACATACATGGTGACAACAACGGTCTGCGCACCTGCCGCTGGAACATGAGTGGTAGTGGTGCTGGTAACCTGTTCGGTCGTCAGTATTCATCTAGGCAAAATCGGAACAGGAATCAACATACCGTTGGTCGAGCCACAACCTGAGTAACCCATACAGTTTGCGTGACAGCAGGAACATGCAATTCCGAGCAAGCACTGGAGAGATCCTTATGCGAGTAATCTTTCAGCTCGCCAGGAATAGGATAATCTGAGCCCGATTTGCGCTCAGCGAGTGCACGTCGACGCAGAGGAGCCACAACAGTAGTAGTGGTAGCCGTGACAGTGGCAGTGAAAGAAGTGGTGGTAAAAGCAGTAGCTGTTGAGGTAGTATCGATGACTTGAGTAACAGGGATAGTGTTGGATACGGTGTCCACCTCAGTTTGAACGACAGTAGACGATGTAGTTTGATATATAGTGGCAGTCTCGGGCACGGTCACGGTAACTGACTCCACATTCGAGACCGTGGCAGTGGCAGTGTCGGTATAGGACACGGTCAAAGTAGCCGTATGATAGTTCGTAATGGTCTGAGTGGCGACATCTGTAATGTAGTTTGACACATAGAAAGGAACAGTCGACGTAAAGTAGTCGGTAATAACGAGCGTGGAGTAGGCAGTGATGGTGTTGGTATAGCTCTCCGTGACGACCTCAGTGGCATAAACGGATTGCGTGTTGTACGCAACGTTCGTGAAATAATCCGTCTCGGTTTGGGTGTGGTCACTTGTCAACGTCCGAGTGTCGATCACGAAAACAGATGATGTGACATCAGCAGTGACATAACCTGTAATCGTAGCAAAGTCCGTGTTGGTGACCGTGGCAGGCACAGACTCAGTATTGGTGAGGGTAACGTATTGAGTGACAGTCGAGGGAGTGCCAGTAACTGTTGCCCACACAACATCCGTGTTTGTCTGAGTCCAAGTAAGGGTATCCGTCACGGTATCTGTGTTCCAAACAGTCTTGGGTGACGGGGTTGCCGGCTGAGTGCTTGTGATGACGGTAGGAGGAATGTCAAGCAAATGACGGCAGAAGTCATCCGCTGAAGGCAGTCCCTCCAGCAGAGTTAGGAGATCGTCATCCGGATAACAAACATCATCGTCACCTTCCTCTGGCTTCGGCTGTGGGTGTGGCTCCTCAGCTGGTTTGTTAGGCGAGGGAAGGGCAATAGCTGTTGCTGTTGCCAGTGCCAGTGTAAGATACGTCCACTTCATGTTGGCAGATAAACGAGTGACAGATCTGCGCCAGCAATGGTCGAAAGATCAGAATACCAACATTCAAGGAAATTCAGACATGAACCCCAAAGAGCAGGTCATGACTGCTTAATATGCGCTTCTTCATACATAATCCCCCGACTGGAATCTACCGTCGAGAACGCCATCGTGGGCCCGAGATGGCTACACGGTCCTCGTTCTCAACATCACAGTATGCCAAAGCTGGTTTATTTTAGGCGAGCGCCAGACTTTGGATTTGTCAGTGAGGTTCATTTCACGATCCAATGGTTGGATGGGATATTTTCGTGGGGAACTCTCACGCCGCTGTACCTGACTAGTTAAACGCTGACTTAAAGTTTGTTCTTCGTGAAGGTCATTCCAGCCGACGCGCTTTCCCCTTTGTAGTGGTCAACGAGTCACGCTGAACATCGGGATTTTGTCCTCTGCAAAAGTGGCGTTGACAACGTTCAATTGAACTTCATTTAGAGTTTGCATTGTTGAATTTCTTATAAACTTCGCTAATTCAAGCCGCATGCCAATTTAAGTCAAGAGTTCATAGCTGACAAATTGAGTGGGAACGCGTATTGTATTGTATTCAAGTGTGTCTAATTGAATGAAAGTATCTGGTATAGGTGTGCTATACATAATGCAGTGTAGTTGTTATGGACCTGGATCCATCTTAGTTAATCAGTGTTGTGTTGAGGTACATTAGGTTTAATTAAACTATATAAAGGTTTAATAACTTAGTCAATAGAGTAGGCTTAAGTAAATAAGTAATAATAATTAATTAGAAAGTTTTAATATAATTAAGATAGAAGAGATCCTCTATATAGTCTAATACCTATATAAGTTAGAATGCTTTGCTAACTCTTACTATAGTATTTAAATAATTTATATTAAAGAGCTATAAAGAACTAAATATATAATAATAAAAGAGTATTTTTATATATCTAATCCTCTTAGTTTTATATATTATATATTATATACTTCCTATTTATTTTCTTATATATTATAGTAAGTATATAATATATCCTCTAATTATATTATTTAATAAAATATATTTAGTATCTTATTATAGTTCTATATTTTCTAGTATATCTTTAGTTATATAATTCTATTAGTATCCTTTTAATATATACTAAATTTAATAATTATTCTCTAATTATTTCTTTCTTATTATTTCTTATATTATATAGCATATATAGATTTTTTAATATATAATATTACTCTCTTTCTCTAAGGTCCTTTATCCTTAAAGATATAAATAAAAAGATTTATTCTTATTTCTAGTATAACTCTACTTTTTTTATTAGTAAGTATTTTCCTATAATATTATTACTATATTTTATTTAAAATTAAAACCTTAAACTAATCCTGAACTCCTAAGAAAAAACCTTTATAAGAATTATATTTATTAATCTCTTAAAATTTAAAAGAATAGTTTTATTATTAATTCTTCTTATAAATATTGTTATTTCTATAATATTAATTATATAATAGATAATAAAAATTAAAAGTATTATATCTATACCTATTAAGATTATACTTATAAGTAGTATTTTTATAGTAAAGTTAAATAGCAACATCTTAAAAAAGCTAAAGAGAAAATATCCTTAGATATTAAGAAAAATAAAAATTAGATTAAATAAATTTATTTTTAATTTTCTTTTTTTTAAGAGTAGCTTATATCTATTATAATAAAAGCCTATTATCTTTATATTTAATAGAAATTGCTTAAAAAGTATAGTAATAATATACACAATTATAATTAAAAGATATTAGAGATTTTAGAATTAGAGAATCTTCCTTTTTTAGAAGAAGTTGCTACTATAAATACTAAATTTATTTAAAAATAGTTAAACTAATAGATTCTAGCCACTACCTTTAATTTCTTTTTTAAAAATTTACTTACCAATCTGTAATTCTTTTAAACTAAAGAATTAGATTCTTTTAATAATATACTTCTAGTACCTCCTAAGCCCTTTTTAGATTCTTAATAGATTTTTAAATATTTTTAATTTTATCTTGTTCTTTTTATTTAATAAAATAAAGAAATTCTTTATAATTTTTTCTTTCTTCTAGTATAATCTCTACTTTATATATATTTTGTTTAATAAGTATTTCTTTCTATATTTTAGTATTTTATAGTGCTAGTTCTAGTAATAAAATATAAAAAACTAGATATATCTTTATTATTAATAGTAGTTTTAGCTTATAATTAACTTTGCTAATTTTTTTCTTAATTTTAAATAATCTAATTTATAGATAATTAAGTTTATTATTAGATTATATAATTTTAATATTTTTTTATAAAAGATAAATTTTCTTCTTTTTTTTAAGTTCTAATCTCTTTAGATATTTTTTATTATAATATTTAATTTATCTTGTTCTAATTAATAATTTTTATTTATAAATAGAAGTAAAGTATATTTATTTCTTATACCTTTTATTTTGCTATTAGATTAACTAATTACTTAAATCTTAGCTATCTTAGTAATCTTACCTCTCTTCTATATATTATAAAGAATAGTATTATTTTTATTATCAAGTATTTTAATATATTATATATTAGCTATATTATTAATAATAATTCTATTTAATTATTCTAGTGATTATTTATATAGTATTATAAGTATTATTTTAATATTTAGTTTATTTACTCTATTTATCTATTTATTTATAGATAATATAATATTAATAGTCTTTATTCTTCTCCTATTAAATTTATTATTAATCTCTATAGTTTTAATTAAAAGATCTTTTCCTTATCTAATATTATAATCTTAAATATACTATAATATTTAAAGACTTTATTTATTAATTCCTATATAAGTCCTTTTATATTAGTTGCTTCTATTATTATAATAAAATATATATATTTTATTATTTAATCTACTATTATTAGGATTAAATCTTATCTATTTAATTCTAATAGTTTTATAATATAGTCTATAGTAATCTATTAAAATAAATATTCTAGTACTTTAATTTCTTATATTAATCTATAAGGTTTATATCTTCTAATTTTATTTTTCTAACATTTATTACACTCTTTAATATATTTTTTAATATCCCTTATTATTTATAACTAGTAGTAGTTTCTAGTAATATACTCTATTATATTTATCTATCCTAGATAATTACTAATTAAAGTATTATAATATAGTTAAATAATCTTATTCTTAAATATTTTTAGAATATAAATTAAATTATACTAAAATATTAGTTTAATATTTATTTTTATAACCCTATTATTCTCTTTCTTAATTAAGAGCTAGATATCTTAATCTTTAAATATTTCTTCTATAAGCTTATCTTATAGTTCTAAATCTATATTTATTTTTATTATTACTATAAGTATAGCTATTTAGAGATTATACTCCAAATATCTCTCCTTATTTTTTTATAATAAGGCTAGTTCTAGTTTTTTAATTCCTTTTTTATAGTTTAATTTTTTATTTAAAGTATCTATTCTTTTATTCTCTTTTCTTTTATAGTATTTAATTATAAACTAATAATTCCTAAGTATCTTTAACTATCTTACTTATCTTCTTATAAGAACTTTTATTATTATAAAGTATATAAGGTTCTTATAGTCTATAATAATTCTAACTAAATATTTTATTCCTTTTAAGTATATATACTAATATTAGAGTACTAATACTATAGCTAGTAGTTTCTTATTATATATATTATAGTTCAATTCTATATTAATTAATTTTCTTAAGTAATATATAATAATTATCCTTTTTCCTTCTTTGCTTATTTATATGAGTATTACTTTAATAATAAAATCTAATATATCTATTTTTAATATTAATTATAATTCTAGATTATATTATATTAAAATAGATACTTTTATTATTCTTGACTTAGCTTCTTTAAATACTTTTTATTATTTATTTTCTTATTTATATAGTTTATCCTTTTTTAGTAATCTGAATAGTAGTTCTATAATCTTTATATATTCTTTAATATAATATTAATAATAATTAATTATTCTAATAAATAACTATAGTTTTTTTATATTTTTTAGTTTAGACTATTTTTTAATAGCTTTAACTTTCTCTTCTTCTATTTATATTCTATTTTAGGTAATCTTATACCCTAAGAAATCTATTTCTTATATATAAAATTCATATTTCTTTAATTTAACTTATAACTTTACTTTTTTAAATTTTTTTAAAATTCTTTTTATCTGTTCTATATATTCTTCTATTATATTAGAGAATATTAAAATATTATCTAAGTAAGTAATAGTAAAATTATATAGATAGAGTTTATAATATTATTAATATATCTCTAAAATACTGCTAGTATATTAATAAGCTTAAATAATATTACTATATATTCAAAGTATCTAAACTTAATTTTAAATACTATTTTTTATTTTTCTTCTTTCTTAATCTTAAAGTAATTATATATATTAGTAATATTAAGTTTAGTAAACTATTTCTTTCCTTAAATTTTATCTTAAATTTCTATAATTAGGAGTAAGAAGTAACTATCTCTTATTATAATATTATTAAATTACTAAAATTAATATATATTCTTAAGTCTGTTATTCCTTTCTTCTTAATAAATAGTACTAGATATTTTACTAGTAATATTAATGATTATATATATTCTTTTTTAAGATTTTTTTTAATATACTTTTTTAGAGCTTCCTTTTTATTTCTTAATACTAAATAAATCTTTTAGAGTACTAGCTCTTTTTTTCTTTAAAAGAGATAGTATAATCCTACTTACTATAGTCTAGTAAGGCCTTATATATTCTATTAAATAAATCTTTAAACTATTTATATTCTTTAAGTAGTATTATATTTATACTATTTTTTAATTAATACTTAGCTATTAATATTTTAAATTCTTTTTTAAATATTTCTTAATCTTCTTATAGTATAATTTTTTTTATAACTTTAGTAATAATCTTGCTCTTTTTTTTATCCTATAAGAGAGTATTTATTATTTCTTTAATAATGACCTCTAAGTTATTCTTTATTATAAATATTTTAATAATCTAAGTCTTTCTATAGTTATATTTTATTAATTATAACTATTCTCTATTCTAATAGATCTCTAGATTATACTTTCTAAGCTATAGAATTTTTAAAATAATATTATCTCTTCTTAACTTTATTATATTAAAATTAATTATTTTAAAATATTTATTAATTATTATAAGTAGCTATTCTATTTCTTTGCTAATTTTATTTTCTAATAATATCTCTCTATTAAGTCCTTTTAATAATATAGACTTTGGTTTTTTTTATTTTAATATCTTAAGTTTTTTTTAAGCTTTTAGATCTATAAAGTTTCCTATAACTTTTAAATCTATAAGGACCTGTACTTTTTATTCTAATATATTAGCTTTAATTTTAAAATACTATCTATATACTATAGCTTTTATTTCTCTTCTATTACTTTCTTTAAGTAGGTTATTAATTTCCTTTAAGATTCTTTAGATATATCCTTCTTTTTTAGTTTTTTTATCTAGTATATTTTATATATTAATAAGATCTTTTAGTTTTTCTTCTAATTATTAATTTTATTTAGCTATTCTTTCTCTCTTAGATATTTTTTTAGAATTCTTTTTCTCTAATAATATTATTAGTATTTTTCTTTATTAAGATTTATTAGATATTTAAATACTTTTTATACTTCTAGTCTCTATCTACTACTTTATATTCTTAAATATTATAGTATCTATTTCTTATTATAAGTCTCTTAAAATCTTCTTTATCTTTTTTAGCTATTTATAATTTCTTAGCTTCTTCTTTTTTTTCTTTAGAAAATACCTACTTCTTTACTTTATATTTAGATATATATTATATTAATCTTTAATATAGAAGGCCTATATAGTAGATCTATAATCTAGATATTTTAGATTATTATATAATTTTTAATACTCTAATCTATATTTAAATCCTAATATTAATTTAATATCTTTCTATTTATTATCTATGGAGATTTTTTTAATTAATTATCTTTTTTAAGTATTCTAAAACTAACTTTTAAGGTCTTCTTTCTTAGTTTTTAGCTAACTAGTAATCTTTTAGTCTTTATAACTATATAACTTATATATATATAGTTTTTATATAAAGATTTATTTTACTCTTAGTCTTATTAAAGCTATTATAATCTTCATCCTTATAATTACTAATACTATAATTATAGTTCTATTTAGTATATTATTTTTAGTCTTTCTTATTAAAGTTATTATTATAAGTTACTTTAATTTATCTTTTTTATTTTAGACTCTTATATTCCTTAGTATAATATCCCTTTTTGTAATAATTATAATATTTAATTATTATTTTATTAAATTATACTTTCTTTTTATTATATTTTTTATATTTTGTAGTAATATCTAGTTCTATTAATATTAATCTATAGAGATTATATTTTTTTTATATATTTATTTCTTTTATAGTTTCTATATGCCTTAATACTTCTTTTTTATATACTTTTTATATAGTTAATTATCTAGTTTACTATTATATTAATTATAATAAATAGTATCTTAGATTATTTTAAAATCCTTATAATCTTATTCTTAATTTTATCCTTTAAGTCTTAGTAGAATTAATCTGTTTTTACTTTATTATCCTATCCTAGATAAGAGTTAATTTAATAAAATTATAATATATAATCTAATACTAATATAACCTATTATAACTATTAAATCTTTTAGGCTATTAAGTTATATTTATTTACTTTTCTAAAGGTTAACTTAATTTTTCTAATAAATATTTAGTAATCTATGAATATTTTATTAATATTATTATTTTAATTATTCTCTACTTCCTTAAACTATAATTATATATATAGTTTAAATTAATCTATTACATCTTCTTTAAGAAAGATAGAGATAGCTAGAACTTTATCTATCTCTTTTATAAGTAAATATAAGTTAGCTGCAAAGTAGAGTTATATTTAAGTTAAGAATAGTTATAACTTTTTATATTTTTCTTTAAATAGTATTAGTTTATTAATCTTAAGTTATAATTTTAAAGTCTATACTACTTTAAGTTCTATAATATATACTCTTATAGTTTAAACTTCTTATATTATAGGTATCTATATCTCTATTATACTTATTATTAATACTTTATCTACTATAATTAATTTTCTTAATTAAGTAATACTTACTTAATCTAGTAGTTTCTTAATAATACTTTACTCCTAGCATATTCTAGAGTTAAAATAATAGCTCTTTTATTATAGACTTAGATTTATTTTAGTTAATTAGTATTATATTAAGGTACACTAGACTTAATTAAACTATATAAAGATTTAGTAACTTAGTTAATAGAGTAGGCTTAAATAAATAAGTAATAATAGTTAATTAGAAAGTCTTAATATAACTAAGATAAAAGAGATCCCCTATATAATTTAGTACTTATATAAATTAGAATATCTTACTAACTCTTACTATAGTATTTAAGTAACTTATATCAAAGAGCTATAAAGAACTAAATATATAATAATAAAAGAGTATTCTTATATATCTAATCCTCCTAGTTCTGTATATTATATATTATATACTTTCTACTTATTTTCTTATATATTATAGTAAGTATATGATATATTCTCTAATTATATTATTTAGTAAAATATATTTAGTATCTTATTATAGTTTTATATTTTCTAGTATATCTTTAGTTATATAATTCTATTAATATTCTTCCAATATGTACTGAATTTAATGATTATCTTCTAATTATTCCTTTCTTGTTATTTCTTATATTGTGTAGTGTATGCAGGTTTTTTAGTGTATAATAGTAATCCTGTATGCACTAGTTTAGTAAGGAGTCCTCTTAGCAAATCCTTATATTGAGGAAAGCCAGCTATTCAATGAGGGTATACGAGTGGATATATGCGCTGCACTCACTGTATTTGGGATAGCGGTAAAATAATCTTGTCACACCCCTTCAGCGCATATGCCACGAGAATGAGAATAAAGCAAAAGAAAGCACAATTAGGCAATCTATATAAGAAATCTTAGTGTAATAAAAAGGATAAGGGACGCAGGAGTCAAAGATAAGGCCTGTAAAAAGAATAGTAGCTAATTAGAAGGCTTCAATTAGAATAGAGGCAAGATTACTAAAAAAGGAAAGAGCGTAAGCCTACTTAACACTTTAGTGAAGTGTTAAGAGGGCTCGTAGATAGATATAAGGAATAGTGGCTTATATAGCAATAAAGATTGTAGAGAAAGATCAGGTAAAAAGAAATATAACACATGAGGGTATCAAACCAGGGATAGTTATATGATTTTTAAAAAAGGAAAAAATATTTAATACAATATAAGTGCCACTAGGGTACTCACTCATATTGTATTAAGTGTTGCTAATAAAGCAGTTACACCGGCTTATATAGCATGGATTTGATATAAGATATCAACAAGCCCCAATAGCTTCACAAAGTGAGCATGCTTCTCAATAGAGAGAGGCTTTGTAAGGTTGTCAGCTGGTATAGAATCAGTGTCGATCTAGTGGACATTGATTTCCTTGTTTTGCACCTTCTCGTGGAGCTAATAGTTGTGAATATTAATGTGGCGTAGGCGCGTTTAAATAGCTTCATTCTTGACTATTACTTGGATAGTTTGACAATTATCATAGTCAATAGTAATTAATCCTTGCTTGGGGTTAAAGTTAATAGCATTAAAAAATCTTAGCTACTAGAAGAGCTGCTTTGCAGCCTTAGATAGTGTAAGCAATTTGGCCTTAGTGGTTAATATTGATACTATTTTTTGCTTCTTTATAGACCAGTTAATTAATCCTTTAAAGAGCTTAAATAAGAATCCTCTAGAGCTTTGTTAATCTATATTATCAGCAAAAGAGACATTACTAGCTGCCTATAAAGCAGCTTCAAAATCTCTTCTTTTGTAATAAATTGCAAGAAACTGTGTTTTATAGAGATAAAGAATAATTTAGTTAATTGCTTGTATGTGCTCCAGACTTGGATTCTACATAAATTCACTCAATTTTACAGCAATAAAGGTAATATTAAGTCTTGTAATAATAGCAATGTAAATAATAGATCTAATCTTCTATTAAAATAGTTTAATAAAGGCTTTTGACGCTTGACCATTATATTTAGTAAGTTTTAAGTTTGAAGTGTATAGTATTGGATACAGCTTGTGTAAATCCAAATTGTAATACTTTACAATATTCTCGATATAGGAATCCTAGCAGAGATATAAGACCCTATCCTCCTTATCTTAAATAATTTAAGTGCCTAGGAACCAACCCAGGTCCCCTAAAGGTCTTGCTTTATATTTTTTAGTGAGCTTATTCCATATCTTGTGTGTAAGACCTTCCTGCTTAGGTTAAAATAATGTGACAACATCATCAATATAGAAGAATAAGATAATGCTATCTTTATTTTTGAAAAGACAGACCTCCTTTGAAACCTACTCAAATCTAAGCTTAAGAAGAGTCTTTGTAAACTCTTTTTACTATAATAATAGTAATTACTTCAAGCTATATAAAACCTTTTTAAGATGAAGCTATTTATTAGGATCACCTTTAATTCCTTGCGGCATCTAAATAAAATATCTGTCTCTATTGATGCTAGTATTAAGATATACCATGACTAGATTATATTGCCATAATTTATAGCTAAAAGCTGTAGCAAGTGCTATTAGAGCTCATATCGCTTTAGAGCTAATTATTACTGAATATATTTTATCCCAAGTCATCTGCATATTGCCTTGTATGACTAGGTATACTCTATAGCACTCTAAATAACCACCGCTGTTGAGCTTGTAGGTAAAAACCTATTAAATGCTAAGAAGCTTATAATCTTCTTACTTCCTAGCCTCTTCCCAATAAACCTTCTCAAATATATCCATTTCTATCAGGGAGTTGTATTCAGCATATACAGCTTTGATGAATCCTTCCTGGTATGCTTCTAACAACTTTAACATCTCCTGCTAGCTCTATGGCTCTAAGGGAAGCTCATCGCAGTATAGTCTGACTTCTAGAGCAGATTTTCACTCATCTTAGAGGGCTCTGCCTAGTACAAATACTAATATAAAATAAACAAATGCATCATCATGCCTTAGAGTATGTCGCTTCCTTCTTCCTAAGACAATATTGGTCTCTAATAGGGTTGCTAATATCTTATTTACTTGAGATGCCTGCTCAATTAACTCTTAGACTACTTTTATTTGAAGTTGTTCACTTACTTCCGCATCAAAATCATATGCGTTAAGCGAGGGGTAAAATTCAGGTGTAAGTAAGTGTATAGATTCTTGTTCTTTAGGCCCCACATCAGAGTATTCAGTTGTTATAGGTGTCATGTACTCTTCCTCAGTCCTAGTATGCGTAACTACCTCTTGCCTATGCACAAAATCTGGTAAAGATAGTGTTGGAAGATGTAACGCCTAGTTGTTAAACAACATTATACTAGTAAGCTTAAAATTAAGCTTATCTTGAGAATCAGATGAATAGTTAAGATTATTTTAACCTTCTTAGTTAACCACCCCTTGAGCTTCATCTTCACTAGAACGATTCTAATCTATTATTTTAAAGATATCATCGTTAGAATCTTCATGAATTAGCTGTTGTGTCTCTATCTCAGAGAGACGCTAGTCCTCTTCCTTAATCGCTTCGCGGACATGGATTTTGACCGGTTTTGTGGGATCAAAAAAGATATCCTCATCAAATTTAACATTGCAAGTGTGTACAACTGAGCGCTCTTCTAGCATCTAGATCTTAAGTATATTAGAGGCATTATATCCAACAAGATAACTAATCTCTACTCTTGGTGCCATCTTTTCCAAATATAGGATCTACATTGATGGGATCTTTCAGTATGCCTTACAGCCAAATATCTTAATATAGCCAAGGTTTGGTATAACACTCTTTATGAGCTTTATGATGCTTTGGATAATTTTATATAAAATCTTTCATCCAAGCTTCTCTTTTGGTAATCTTTGAAGCAGATAGATTGCATAATTAATAGCTAATAGTTATAAGTTTTCTAGCAAGTTAGCTTCAGAAAGGATTGTTCTTACCATAACAATAATCACCCTCCTAGAACGCTCCGCAGAGCCATTCTATTGAGGTGAATATAGAGCCAACTAACATAGCTCAATACCTTGTTTCCAGATATGTGCTATAAATATATTATTAAGTAACTGCTCACTATCTATGTGTAAAGCCTTTATTAAGAAGCCTTATTATTTTTTCTTCTTTTCAAACTCAATTACTACACTCGACAGTACTCTTTTTGAGTAAATATAAATTATCTTATAGTCTCCAGAATAGAGGCAATAGAAGTATATAAAATATTTCATGCTATCCTAAGACTTAGATATTAGCATAATATCAAAATAAGCAATCTCCTATGGTGCAGATCTAACTGCTATTAGCTACCTAGAGATTTGCTGCTTTGCTATAGATAACTTACAGCTCTTACAGAGTAGTTGATCTGTTATATCAATTTTAACTCTAGTAACATGATCTTTAAGATGATTAATCACTATATTATTTGGATAGCCTAATCGTCTATGCCATCAATCAAATAAAGCCTTAGAATAGGGCTCCTTAGTTGAAAATCTCACCTTCTTTAATGTATATGTTGTTAAAGGCTTTTCCAGATTATATTCAATAATTGCTTAGTTATTAACTGATTAAAGCTTGGCAATCACTTGATATCCTCCCTTCTGAGAATATAGTATATTCTTCTCCTTATTCTTGAAGATACTGTTCTAGTTGAGTGCCTTTCCTAATATTAATAAGATAGGACCATCAGGACAATATAAGATATTCTAGATTCTTAATTCTTAGGTCTTTTCTTTATCTTCTAGTGCTATTGCCCATATAACCATTGTGTCTCTTTCTTTGGCCTATATAGAGCCTCTGAATCCTTGAATATGGATTCTTTCCGGCACAAAGTCCTCTATATAATGGATATTGTTAGAAATGCTCTCCATAGCACCACTATCATATATAACACTATCCACTAATAGGTCGCAACTCTTGGTTGTTGTGAAGACTACATTAACATTAATTGTAGATCGATTTTCAGCCTTTTTCTTGTATTTTTGAATGAATTCTTTTAAGGGCTTATATCTTGCAGTATTTTTAGCAACTTTCTTTATAATCTTTGGGTCTAGGGTCCAGTCATCGTTATAGATACCCTTATTGCAGTATTCACAGTCCTCCCACTTAGGGTATATGCTTTTTGGTTGACCGCATGGGCACAGCCTTTCTTAGGGAGTGGATTTAGCCTTATTTAACTTATTAGAGCTAGTATTATTGCTTTCAAAAGTAGTATATGCGCTTCTGCTATGTTTAGACTTTGTAAAGTCTTCAAATTTAGTAATGAGCTTAACAAACAACATCTCACAATTATTATATATAGCTTTATACTATGTATTATAGAAGCTCTTATATAAGTGTTGGATTGCAAGTATAAACTCTAACATCGCATGTTTTTTGTCTAATCCGATTCCGGGAACCTTGTATTAACGTGCACAATTATATGTCTCTATCCAGCTCTTTATCCACGCATTAAGTTGCCTCTTTCTAGCTAGTCTGGTCTTCAATGACGTCTATTCATTAATGATATCAAATTGCTCTTGGTTGGTGTTGGGCTTATAGCATTTTTGAAGCTTGGAAAGGATATCTTATACACTTATTTTATCTTTGACTAGGAGGTTCGCGGATTAATTAATTATCTTGAAAATATACTCTCAAATGGCTGCAATATTTGTATAGTCAGTTTTATACTCGTCTTGAGCCTGCTTGTATAACTCATACCTAAGGGTTAAAGATGTATCCAATTCACCCTTGTGTTATGATGGCACCTCTAGCTTGATGAGTATTTTTCCATATTTCTTAGTGTTGTCAGCTAACTCTTTATCTGACGGAGAAGCTGCACCATTTGCTGGCAATGTAAGGTCTGGGTTGATATATTCCCAGACTTCTGTTCCAAGAGCCTTGCTCTTGATAGGTCGTAGCTATCTCTCCCAGTCTCGCTTACTAGAGAGGATGGTTTGATTCTTATCCTTGGAAGCTATCCTATATAGCTTCAAAGGGACACAATAAGAATCCAGGTTGGGTAATTATCCACTCTCTGGAGTCCGTGAATCGGCTGCTTGAGTGTATGGTTATAGAAGGCTCTTCACAGGGGTCTCTAGAACTTGTGCCACGTGGCTGTTCTCCTGCTTTCTCGCAGAGCCGGTCTTTTTCCGAATAACCTCAATATTACTCTTTCTGTAACTGCCTAAGGGACATGCTACCATGACAAATTGAGTGGGAATGCATATTATATTATATTCAAGTGTATCTAATCGAATGAAAGTATCTGGCATAGGTATACCATATATAATGCAGCACAGTTGTCATGGACCTAGATCTATCTTAGTTAATCAATGTTATGTTAAGGTATACTAGGCTTAGTTAAATTACATAAAGGTTTAGTAACTTAGTTAATAGAGTAGGCTTAAGTAAATAAGTAATAATAGTTAATTAGGAAGTCTTAATATAATTAAGATAGAAGAGATTCTTTATATAGCCTAGTGCCTATATAAGTTAGAATACCTTACTAACTCTTACTATAGTATTTAAATAACTTATATTAAAGAGCTATAAAGAACTAAATATATAATAATAAAAGAATATTCTTATATATCTAGTCCTTCTAATTCTATATATTATATATTATATACTTTCTACTTGTTTTCTTATATATTATAATAAGTATATAATATATCCTCTAATTATATTATTTAGTAAGATATACTTAGTATTTTATTATAGTTCTATATTTTCTAATATATCTTTAATTATATAATTCTATTAGTATCCTTTTAATATATATTAAATTTAATAATTATCTTCTAATTATTCCTTTTTTATTATTTCTTATATTATATAGTATATATAGATTTTTTAATATATAATATTATTCCTTCTCTCTAAGATCCTTTATTCTTAAAAATATAAATAAAAAGACTTATTTTTATTCTTAATATAATCCTGCTTTCTTTATTAGTAAGTATTTTCCTATAATATTATTACTATATCTTATTTAAAATTAAAATCTTAAACTGATTCTAAACTTTTAAGAAAAAACCTTTATAAGAATTATATTTATTAATCTCTTAAAATTTAAAAGAATAGTTTTATTATTAATTCTCCTTATAAATATTGTTATTTCTATAATATTAATTATATAATAAATAATAAAAATTAAAAGTATTATACTTATACCTATTAAGATTATACTTATAAATAGTATTTTCATAGTAAAGTTAAATAGTAATATCTTAAAGAAGCTAAAGAGAAAATATTCTTAAATATTAAGGAAAATAAAAATTAGATTAAATAAATTTATTTCTAATTTTTCTCTTTTTAAAAGTAGCTTATATCTGCTATAATAAAAGCCTATTATCTTTATATTTAATAAAAATTACTTAAAGAGTGTGGTAGTAATATATATAATTATAATTAAAAGATATTAGAGATTTTAGAATTAAAGAATCTTTTTTCTTTAAAGGAAGTTACTATTATAGATATTAAATTTATTTAGAAATAGTTAAACTAATAGATTCTAACTATTATCTCTAATTTTTTTTTTAAAGATTTATTTACTAATTTATAATTCTTTTAGACTAAAGAATTAGGTTCTTTTAATAGTATATTTCTAACACCTTTTAGGCCCTTTTTAGATTCTTAATAGATTTCTAAATATTTTTAGTTTTATCTTATCCTTTTTATTTAATAAAATAAAGAAATTCTTTATAATTCTTTCTTTCTTCTAGTATAGCCTCTACTTTATATATATTTTATTTAATGAGTATTTCTTCCTATATTTTAGCATTTTATAGTGCTAGTTCTAGTAATGAAATATAAAAGACTAGATATATCTTTATTATTAATAATAGTTTTAGTTTATAATTAACTTTGCTAATTTTTTTCTTAATTTTAAATAGTCTAATTTATAGGTAATTAAGTTTATTATTAGATTATATAGTCTTAATATTTTTTTATAAAAAATAAATCTTTTTCTCTTTTTAAATTCTAGTCTCTTTAGATATTTTTTATTATAATATTTGATGTTTATCTTATTCTAATTAATAATTTTTATTTATAGATAGAAGTAGAATATATTTATTTTTTATATCTTCTATTCTACTATTAAATTAACTAGTTACTTAAATCTTAGCTATCTTAGTAATCTTACCTCTCTTCTATATACTATAAAGAATAGTATTATTTCTATTATTAAATATTTTAATATATTATATACTAGTTATACTATTAATAATAATTCTATCTAATTATCCTAGTAATTATTTATATAGTATTATAAATATTATTCTAATATTTAGTTTATTTGCTCTATTTATTTATTTATTTATAAATAATATAATATTAATAGTCTTTATTCTTCTTCTATTAGATCTATTATTAATCTCTATAGTTTTAATTGAAAGGTCTTTTCCCTATTTAATATTATAATCTTAAATATATTATAATATTTAAAAACTTTATTTATTAATTCCTATATAAATCTTTCTGCATTAGTTGCTTCTTATTATTATTATTCAAGTTTATAGTCCATATGCAACACTACAGGTTATGACAGACTCATGGGTAGCCATGGCTGGCCTCTGGGGCCCTAAGGCTCCAGTGGCTCCAGCCCCTAACAGTCTCAGGCGTAACACACATCCGGGCTCTATCTCGCCCCCATCTGGCGTCTTCGCCGGGGACCTTCGGGCTTGCTTACAGGCCACCATGCCTATAAGGATCCCTCATACTTCATGAGACGTACGGGTATGCTCCACCGAGCCTAATCGTATGCATTAGGCTTCACTGTAGGCATACCCCTCCCTTATCCATCCCCGGAAGCATCCTCTTGCAGGGCTTCCCAGCCCCAATGGTCACCAAGCTCGGCTTCCTTGGCAGCTTGCTCCTTATCCCGAAAAAGGTCAGCATCACTCACGAATTGGAGTAGCGCCGTAGTGGCCTTGGGCTCGCTAAAAAGGCGCGCCTCTGGGGCATCCTCCGCCGCCGTAGGCAATGGGACTCTGGCCTCGACCAGGCCCTTATATAGCGCTTGCCGGGCTCTGTGGCGCTCCCGGCACTCAAATAGAATATGGGAAACCGTCTCCCGCAGCCCTCCGCAGGCTCTACACTCCGGGGAGTCCCGGGCCTTGATCCGGTGATAGTACGCGCCTATAGGCGCATGTCCGGTTTTCAATTGGTAATAACGGCTTGCTAGGCGCTTTGGCGCCCTTGCAGCAACCCTATCCAGTCCCCATCCTCTCGGCATTCTGTAGGCCCTGCCTTGCCGGTGAGCTCCTTGTACGGCATTCCTCTGGGCCCATTCCTCTACTGCTTTTCTTCTTGCCTCAGTACAGGCCCGCCTAACGTAGGCCAATGATAGGCCTTCAAAATCGGGTCCTGCGGGCCTCGTAGAGGCTCGCTTAGCAGCCTGGTCCGCCTGCTCATTTCCTTCCACTCCAGCATGACCCGGCACCCATTGTATCGCCACCGGACGACCGCTAGAAGCAAGCCGGGAAGCAGCCTTGTGAGCTCTAATCGCTAGAGCCTGGCCCGGCCCTGGTTCTATCGATTGGAGGCGGTTAATAGCAGCCTGGGCATCTAGAAGGATATAAATAGGCCCTTCAAGACCCCTATCCAGCGCCCATTCCAACGCTGCAGCCACCCCCACCAGCTCCGCGTCAAAAACCTCGTAACCTGTGCCCATAGGCACTTCTAGGCACTCCCACAGCGCCCCCGGCCTCACCTGTAGCGCTACTCCGGCCCCAGTATGCCCGTCGTCCTGCCTGGAGCCATCTGACCACAGGGTGGTCCCTAGGCGCTCCTCTGTTGCTTCCTTCAGCGCTTTCTCGGTGCTCAGAACCCGGATAGTCCCTGGGAACGCTGCTGGTGCGCATTGTAGCGTTCTCTCGATTCCACCTGATGGGTCCTTGGTCAGGCGCTCAGCTAGATGCCTAGCCAGCCTCTGGCCTATCCGCTTAGGGGGCTTGCCCCGATTTGAGCCCATTCTCGATCGTCTAATGGTTGCTCGTAGGGTTGGGCGTGGGCATCACCATGCCTAAGAGTCACCGGAAGCAGTTGCGCTGTGGGGTGAGTCTCCGGTAGCGTTAGCAGTCTAGCCACGTATTTGGCCTTTCTAGTGTCTAATAAGATGTTGGCTGGCTCTAGGGCCGCCTCACGGACCAAGGCACCCACCGGGGTCTTGGGAAACATGCCGGTGATGGCCCTAGCTTGGGTATTGACTAGGCGTTGTAGGCCTTGAGCCCACGTTTTTTGGCCTTGCCACCATAATTCTGCCCCCCATAGAGCTTGTGCTTGTACGGTGGCCTTTTCTAGCCTCCGTACGAGCTCTGGGGTCAGGCCATTGGCCCTACAGAGCTTACGGAGCCTTATCTCGGTGCCCCGAGCCTTTTGCATGCTTGTAGTGTAGTGGCTCCGTAGGGTCAACCGCCTGTCTAGAACCACGCCTAACCAGCGCACCGTTTCACACTGTATACTGGCTCTTACGCCCCCTACTATGATCTTAGCCCCCGTATCTCGCGCCTATAGCGCCTATCCTGCCACCTTACAAAGAAGGCTGCCTCCGTCTTGCCATGGTCAAATTGAACACCATTTTCCACCCCCCATTCAATTGCCACTTTAGCAGCCTGTTGTAGGGTCTTACAGGCCTCCTTGACTGAGCTAGCCGCTGTAATAAGCCCCTGATCGTCCACGAAGGATATCCCCCGTACACCTGGGACCGCTGCCTCGATGGCGGCCGCTAGCAGCCGGATATACAGCACAAAGAGGACTGGTGATACCGGTGAGCCCTGGGGCAGGCCTGAGTTTATAGGGGTCTCATCACCAGCGTGGCCGTCAATAACCAATAGGGCCCGCCGGTTGGATAAGAAGGAGTCCACCCAGCGTACAAGGTCTCCGTCCATTCCCATGCCCCAGAGGCCCCTATAAGCTTCTGCCTAACCACGTGGTCAAAGGCCCCCATAATATCCATGAATAGGCACGCCCCAAGCTTGCCCTCACCCCAAGCCTGCTCAATCTCACCTATAAGGCATGCTACGGCATCCACCGCGCTTCGTTGACGACGCCCACCAAATTGGCCCTCGTGGAAGAGCCCTTGAGTCTCTGCAAAATCAGTAATAAGATCCGCCACCAGCTTCTCTACCACCTTGCCCAGGCAGTTCAATAGGCTAATAACCCTATAGGCCTTTGCTAGTGTATATAGGGGCTTCCCCGGCTTCCGGAGAAGGATTCCTTTAGCGCTCTTCCATGCCGTGGGGTGTATCCCGAGCCTGAGGCACTGTCTTATTAGGGCTACAATACGGGCCTGGTCTAGGCGCCAAAGAAGCCGGATAGCCTTGAAATTGAGCCTATCCATGCCTGGGGCCTTTTCTACCCCTTGGCTAAGCAAAGCTTTGCCAACTGCCGCCGCTGTAGCCAGCTCGTGAGCGTGGCCAGGCCCTGGGAGTTCTATCCGTTGGATATCTTCTCCAAGGGTCTGCTCTGGCGCCTGAGGAAAGGCTTGGCCCCTAAAGATGGCCTCCTTTTCCTTAAATGTGGCCGCTATTACATCCTTGGTCACTGGGTCAATTAGGGCTGGAGTAGTGCCGCTAGAGGTTGATTTAGTGTATCGTAGGGCTGCCCAGCACCTTTTTTGCTCTGGCAGCGAGCCCTCATTAGTCCCCTGTAGGAAAGCCTCCCAGCATTCTCTCTTAGCGCGTCTTATTGCGGTGTAGTAGGTCTTCCTGGCCTCTTGGAGGTCTTTCCCGCTAATATCACCTACTTGATATGCTCTGTAGGCCTTAGAATAGGCACCCCGGGCCTCCACTGTCTGGGGCCCCCACCAGCGTTTAGAGCGCGCACATAGCTTAATAAGCTTGGCATGCTCATCAAGTACGTCCGTAAGGGTCCTCTCCACCCAGTCCGCCTCATCTTCCACGTCCCCTAACGAGCACTCGTCCGTTAGGGGTAGCCTAGTGCCCGGAGGCCCCTCCAAGTACGCTCAACAGCGCTAAAGGTCTCCTTATTCTCTAATAACGGGTCTATCTGCCACCCCGTTATCATCACCTCTCCGGGCTCACCCTTCCCCTCCGGGGACTCCCACGAGGCCCATATAACGACGTGGTCAGACGCTGTAGGGCCTTCCTTATCCACTACCCAACTCTCTAGGGGTCCTAGCGCCTGGTTACTGATTGTAAGGTCAATAATTGAGGTGCTAGGCACCTTCTCACCCCTAATCCCATCCCTAGAGCTACCCATTTTCCAGGGCCTTGTAGGCACGTCCAGCTCATTATTAATAAATAGGTCATGCTTCTTGATAAGCCTTTCTAGGGGCTCCGCATCCTTCCTCTGCTCATTAAGGCCATTCCATACAGGGCTATGAGCGTTAAAGTCCCCAAGAATTAGGCACCGTCCCCTAAAAATTGGGTCCCAGTTGACGTCTGTAAGGGCTCTCCGGGTGCGCTGGGAAGACCCCGTGTACGTATATTGAGGCCCTAGCATGTTGTCATAACAATTTACCACCCTGGTGCGCCTGCTGCGCTCCACCACATCCACTACTATAAAATAGGGATGGTTTATAAGATCCGTCCGGGCCTCAATAACCACCTTATTCACTATATCCTTCCTTACCGCAGTCACCACCCGGGCGTGCTTCCGGGGGCCCTCTGGCCAGTAGAATAAGAACCCTGGGTGGCTAACCTCACCGTTACCACTGAGGGGCTCCTGGAGACATGCTATTGCTGCCCTGCCTCCAGGGCTGCTTCTAGCGCTGTATGTACGATAGCGCTAGCTCGAGCACAATTATGTTGAAGCACTAACATGATTCCTGGCTCATAGGCGTGTCAGTGTCGTCTGAGGCCTCTATAGCCGGCCTATCAGTGCCTAGAGAGCCCGTAGCCTCCAGGGTTGGTGGGGGCCTTGGGGGGATTACTGCTAGGGTCTCATTTGGCGGGATAAGGTGCTGGAGCTTCTGGTTTCTTGCTTGCTGGATGGCCTGCTTCCTTGCCTGCCTGATTTTAGGGCACTTGGGCGATGTGGCCTCATGGGGCCCATTGCAATTAGCGCACCTAATCTGGCTGTGTTGGCAGGGCTTGCCCAGCCCATACTGCAGCCTACGACGTTGCACCCGTGGCTCAAGGCCTCGTGGTCCCCGGCGCAGATCGTACACCTTGGGGGGCTGTTTCTGCACTCTAGGTGGCTAGCGTGCCCAATTCCGCAGCAGCGTATACAGACGCTCTCGGGTTGGTGTCCCAGTAGGCCTCCGTAGCGTAGTGGTGGCCCCCAAATCGTAAGCGCCCTTTTAGCATCCTTCGGGCCTCATCCTTTGAGCCAACTGTTACCACCATAGTGGCAAATAGGCGTCCTCCAGCCCTTATATTTCTAGGGCTCTTAAGCCAGGTGGGGTCCCGCTTAAGCTTATACGCCGTCTCGTACTCAATTTCTTCCCGAGCCATCTCCAGGCCATGGCTGCTATTCATATAGCGCCTTATAGGGACTCCATGGACCTTAATTCGTTGCCACTGCTCACTAATTTCCACTGAGATGACCGCTATATCAACCTCTCGTACGGCGGCTATAAGCATATCGTTGTACGCTGGCACCACCAGGCCACTAGGGGCTCCTTCTTTAAGAAGCACTGTCAGGTGGCCCGAGGCTGCATATCCAGCATTGACCGCACGTATAAAATCTGGCAAGCCGGCGCCTACAAATGCACGGTTGAGCACTAGCTGGATATCCCGGGTGTCGTGCCTCGCCGCAGTGGTGGGCGCTTGACGCCTAAAAATTAGGCGTCTTTCCTCCTTGCTCCGGGTGTTCACGGGCTTCGCTGCCGGCTGTCCAGGCTTGCTGGGTGCTATAGGCACTGCTTTCTGCCTCCCATACTGCACCGTTTTCCATTCCCCAACGCTAGCCTGTTGGGCGTCCCCAGCGGCTGTCACCCAGCTCTTAGGGGCTAGCTTTGGAGGCAAGGGCGGGGCCGGTGGTGAGGATTTAGTGGCTGTAGCTCCCCGTATGGGTTGAGCGGTTGGGGTGGTGCCTTGGGTGCTCTCCGGCCCTGGTGAGGCACGGTTTTGGTGGTTTCTCATGCTTTGATATTGAGGTGGGTCGTGATGTCCAATTAGACTAGGCGCTAGGCCACTAGCTGCGGGGGCTTGTCCATTTTGGGCAGGCACTAGTCCGTTTTTGGGAACAGGGCTTGGCGGCGAGCTGCTCACCCCGACGTCATGTGGCGGGAAAGCGCTGGGTGCCGGGTTTGCTACAGGCTGTAGCGCCTGTACGGTCTTCTCTAGGGAGTCAATCCTTGTGATACAGGCTTGCACCAGGCCCATATATGCCTTAAGCACGTCCTCGTTCTTTCCCAGTTGGGCCTCGATAGGCGCCGTAGCCCCCATAACGTAGTCCTTCCAGAGGCCTGGAATCCCCGTATAGGCGCTTGCGCCGCCTGAGTCCTGGCGTGTGCGTTTCTGGCGGTTGCCCTCTGTAAAATCGGGGTTGGCGACCCCATTGGGGCCCATAGTTGGTCCCTGTACAGCCTCCGTGAGCCCTAAGACCAGCTGTTCTCCAGGGCTTGTTCCAGTGGTTGGGGGGGCCATTTGAGCCTGTAACGCTGTCTCCAGGCCCCTTTCCAACCATTGATCTGATCCCAATGGGCGTTCCTGATTGCCGCTTGGCCTCGGGAACTGCAACGGTGCCTCTGGGGTCCCATTTCCCGGCGTTTGGGGTAGGTGGCCACTAACGACCCCCATCCCAGCCCCTGTTGATTCGGGGACTCCAGGGCCCCCTAGGGTTCCCTGTGGCGTCTCCATGGGGTTTTTCAGCGCTGAGAAGCCTATAAGGCCCTCTAGAACGTGTAGAAAGCTCTGTTTTTCAAAAAGTGCCGAAACTCGTGTTCCGGCCGTCCAAATAATCTAATAGTTCCTATTATTCCATTAGTTGCTTCTATTATTATAATAAAATATATATATTTTATTATTTAATCTATTATTACTAGGATTAAGTCTTATCTATTTAATTCTAATAGTTTTATAATATAGTTTATAATAATCTATTAAAATAGATATTTTAATATTTTAATTTCTTATATTAATTTATAAAGTTTATATCTTCTAATTTTATTTTTTTAATATTTATTATACTCTTTAATATATTTTTTAATATCCTTTATTATTTATAGCTAGTAGTAATTTCTAGTAATATATTTTATTATATTTATCTATCCTAGATAATTACTAATTAAAATATTATAGTATAGTTAAATAATCTTATTCTTAAATATTTTTAAAATATAGATTAAACTATGCTAAAATACTAGTCTAGTATTTATTTTTATAACCCTATTATTTTTTTTCTTAATTAAGAACTAAATATCCTAATCTTTAAATGTCTCTTTTATAAGCTTATTTTATAATTCTAAATCTATATTTATTTTTATTATTACTATAAATATAGTTATTTAGAGATTATACTCTAAATATCTCTTCTTATTTTTTTATAATAAGGCTAGTTTTAGTTTCTTAATTTCTTCTTTATAGTCTAGTCTTCTATTTAAAATATTTACCCTTTTATTCTTTTTTTTTTTATAGTATTTAATTATAAATTAATAGTTTTTAAGTATCTCTAACTATCTTACTTATCTCCTTATAAGAACTTTTATTATTATAAAGTATATAAGGTTTTTATAATCTATAATAATTCTAATTAGATATTTTATTCCTTCTAGATATATATACTAATATTAGAGTGCTAATATTATAGTTAGTAGTTCCTTATTATATATATTATAATTTAATTCTATATCAATTAATTTTCTTAAATAATATATAATAATTATTCTTTTTTTTTCTTTACCTATCTATATAAGTACTACTTTAATAATAAAATTTAATATATTTATTTCTAATATTAATTATAATTCTAGATTATATTATATTAAAATAGATACTTTTATTATTCTTAATTTAGTTTTTTAAATACTTCCTATTATTTATTTCTTTATTTATATAGTTTATTCTTTTTTAGTAATTTAAATAGTAGTTCTATAATCTTTATATATCCTTTAATATAATATTAATAATAATTAATTATTTTAATAAATAACTATAGTTCTTTTATATTTTTTAGTTTAAGCTATTTCTTAATAGCTTTAACTTTCTCTTCTTTTATTTATATTCTACTTTGAGTAATTCTATACCCTAAAAAATCTATTTCTTATATATAAAATTTATATTTTTTTAGCTTAATTTATAACTTTATTTTTTTAAGTTTTTTAAAACTCTTTTTACCTATTCTATATATTCTTTTATTATATTAGAGAATATTAAAATATTATTTAAGTAAGCAATAGTAAAATTATATAAATAGAGTTTTATAATATTATTAATATATTTTTAAAATACTACTAGTATATTAGTAAGCCTAAATAGTATTACTATATATTTAAAGTATCTAAATTTAGTTTTAAATACTATTTTCTATTCTTCTCCTTTCTTAATCCTAAAATAATTATATATATTAATAATATTAAGTTTAATAAACTATTTCTTTCCTTAAATCTTATTCTAAATTTCTATAATTAGAAGTAAGAGATAATTATCTCTTATTATAATATTATTAAGTTACTAAAAATTAATATATATTTTTAAATCTATTATTTCTTTCTTCTTGACAAATAATACTAAATATTCTACTAATAATATTAATAATTATATATATCTTTTCTTAAGATTCTCTTTGATATATTTTTTAAAGCTTTCTCTTTATTTCTTAATACTAGATAAATCTTTTAGAATACTAACTCTTTTTCTTCTTTAAGAGGGATAATATAATTCTACTTATTATAGTCTAGTAAAGCTTTATATATTCTATTAAATAAATCTCTAAACTATTTATATTTTTTAGATAGTATTATATCTATATTACTCTTTAATTAGTACTTAGCTATTAATATTTTAAGCTCTTTTTTAAATATTTCTTAATCTTTTTATAATATAACTTCTTCTATAACTTTAGTAATAATCTTACTCTTTTTTTTATTCTATAAGAGAGTATTTATTATTTCTTTAATAATGATCTCTAGATTATTTTTTATTATAGATATCTTAATAGTCTAAGTCTTTCTATAATTATATCTTATTAATTATAATTATTCTCTATTCTAATAGATCTCTAGATTATATTTCCTAAACTATAGGATTCTTAGAATAATATTATCTCTTCCTAACTTTATTATATTAAAGTTAATTATTTTAAAATATTTATTAATTATTATAGATAGCTATCTTATCTCTTTACTAATTCTATTTTTAATAGTATCTCTCTATTAAGTCTTTTTAATAGTATAGGCTTTAGTTTTTTTTATTCTAATATTTTAAATTTTTTCTAAGCTTTTAAGTTTATAAAGTTTTTTATAGCTTTTAAATCTATAAGGACCTATACTTCCTACCCTAATATATTAGCTTTAATCTTAAAGTGCTATCTATATATTATAACTTTTATTTCTCTTCTATTACTTTCTTTAAATAGATTATTAATTTTTTTTAAGATTCTTTAGATATATCCTTCTTTTTTAGTTTCTTTATTTAGTATATTCTATATATTAATAAGATCTTTTAGTTTTTCTTCTAATTATTAATTTTATTTAGCTATTCTTTCTCTCTTAGATATTTCTTTAGAATTCTCTTTCTTTAATAATATTATTAGCATTTTTCTTTATTAAGATTTATTAAATATTTAAGTACTTTCTATATTTCTAGCTTCTATTTACTATTTTATATCTTTAAGTATTATAATATTTATTTCTTATTATAGATCTCTTAAGATCTTCTCTATCTTTTCTAGCTATTTATAGTTTCTTAGCTTCTTCTTTTTCTTTTTTAGAAAATACCTGCTTCTTTACTTTATATCTAGATATATACTATATTAATCTTTAGTATAAAAGGTTTATATAGTAGATCTATAATCTAGATATTTTAGATTATTATATAATTTTTAATACTCTAGTCTATATTTGAATTCTAATATTAATTTAATATCTTCTTATTTATTATTTATAAGGATTTCTTTAATTAGTTACCTTTTTTAAGTATTTTAAAACTAACTCTTAAGATTTTTTTTTTTAGTTTTTAACTGATTAGTAATCCTCTAGTTCTTATAACTATATAATTTATATATATATATAATTTCTATATAAAGATTTATTTTATTCTTAGTCTTACTAAAGCTATTATAATCTTTATCTTTATAGTTATTAATACTATAATTATAGTTTTATTTAGTATATTATTCTTAGTCTTCCTTATTAAAGCTATTATTATAAGTTACTTTAATTTATCTTTTTTATTTTAGACTCTTATATTCTCTAGTATAATATCTCTTTTATAATAGTTATAATATTTAATTATTATCTTATTAAATTATATTTTCTTCTTATTATATTTCTTATATTCTATAATAGTATCTAATTCTATTAGTATTAGTCTATAGAGATTATGTTTTTTTTTATATATCTATTTCTTTTATAGTTTCTATATATCTTAATATTTCTTTTCTATATACTTTTTATATAGTTAGTTATCTAGTTTTACTACTATATTAATTATAACAAATAGTATCTTAAATTATTTTAAAATCCTTATAATCTTATCCTTGATTTTATTTTTTAAATTTTAGTAGAACTAATCTATCTTTGTTTTATTGTTCTATTTTAAATAAGAGCTAATCTAATAAAATTATAATATATAATCTAATATTAATATAATTTATTATAACTATTAAATCTTTTAGGCTATTAAATTGTATTTATTTACTTCTCTAAAGATTAACTTGATTTTTTTAATAAATATTTAATAATCTATAAATATTTTATTAATATTATTATTTTAATTATCCTTTACTTTCTTGAATTATAATTATATATATAATTTAAATTAATTTATTATATCTCTTTTAAAGAAGGTAGAAATAGCTAGAACTTTATCTACCTCTCTTATAAGTAGATATAAGTTAGCTATAAAGTAGAGTTATATCTAAGTTAAGAATAGTTATAACTTCTTATACTCTTTTTTAAATAGTATTAATTTATTAATCTTAAGTTATGGTTTTAAAGCCTGTATTATTTTAAGTTCTATAATATATACTCTTATAGCTTAAACTTCTTGTGCTATAAGTATTTATACTTCTATTATATTTATTATTAATATTTTACCTACTATAATTAGTTTTTCTAATTAAGTAATACTTACTTAATTTAATAGTTTTTTAATAGTACTTTACTCCTAGTATATTCTAGAGTTAAGATGATAGTTCTTTTATTATAGACCTAGATCTATCTTAGTTAATTAGTATTATATTAAGGTATACTAGGCTTAATTAAACTATATAAAGGTTTAATAACTTAGTTAATAGAGTAGATTTAAGTAAATAAGTAATAATAATTAATTAGAAAGTCTTAATATAACTAAGATAGAAAAGATCTTCTATATAGCTTAGTGCCTATATAAGTTAGAATATCTTACTAACTCTTATTATAATATTTAAGTAACTTATGTCAAAGAGCTATAAAAAATTAAATATATAATAATAAAAAAGTATTCTTATATATTTAGTTCTCCTAGTTCTATATATTATATATTATATACTTCTTACTTATTTTCTCATATATTATAGTAAGTATATAATATATCCTCTAATTATATCATTTAGTAAGATATACTCAGTATCTTATTATGGTTCTATATTTTCTAGTATATCTTTAATTATATGATTCTATTAGTGTCCTTCTAATATATACTAAATTTAATGATTATCCTCCAATTATTTCTTTCTTGTTATTTCTTATATTGTGTAGCATATATAGGTTTTTTAGTGTATAACAGTAGTCCTATGTGTGCTAGTTTAGTAAGGAGTCCTCTTGGCAAATCCTTATATTAAGGAAAGCCAGCTATCCAATGAGGGCATATGAGTGGATATATGCGCTGCGCTCACCATATTCGGGATAGCGGTAAAATAATCTTGTCAATAGCCGACAACTTAGTACCGCCTCATCAATGTGGCAAACCCCGGACAACATTCGGACAAGCAGCCCTAGCTCAACATAGGATTGTGAACATCAGACAACTAACTGTATAACGATTTTCTCGGTGTAAGACCTGATAGATCCTGAGTATCTGAATACATACACGTACGATCGAATTGGCTCAATATGTAGCGGCCAACCTCATCCTCAGATAGTCACCACTCTTGATAGGCTCATACTTCTTCTCACTAACGTCGGTATAAGTTCCCGGCAACGCCTCGATAGTTTTGTCGAAATTCGGGTTGCAAAAGTACGCCACACTGTATCGCGTGGGATACAAATCTGATCCCTCGGTCGAGCTACCAGAAGTAGAAGGCGGCTGAACAACGCGATGATTTGTGCTTTTTATTGTATCATTACTCCATCTCGCTAGCAGATCACCCGCATTCACAACGATGGTATCTTTGAAGGGCACAGCGCGTACCCACGTGTTTTGCGGAGATTTCACTTCGAGACCGCCGATGTCATCTTGGAAAAGTAGCGTGATGGAGCCATAGTCTGAGTGGGGTCCAGCTCTGACAGCGTCTGGGTTGTTCTCAAATACGCTCTTGAGAACAGGTGGGTAGTGCAGCAATCGTAGATTATTATCGCCGGCATCGGTATATTCATCAAAGAAGGTCTCCTCGTACCCCATCCCTAGTGCAATAGCACGCATAACCTGCATATGAAGATCCTTGCACGTATCGTAAAACGCACACATTACACGCGTAAATTCTTTACCCTCTTCGTCGAAACGATCAGGCCATTTATTGGGTAAACCTTCCACGCCCTCCCGACCAATTTCCATGGTCTCCTTGTAATCTGGGTTAGCGGTCCGAAGGCGCAATATTTCCTCTGGATCGGAAGACTGTGTAACTTTCTCTCTGCCGAATCTCACATATCCACGATTTGATTCTGGAGTGTCCCAGCTTAGAGCTTCCTTTTGTTGTTCGGGGCGATCGAAAAATCTGGCAGAATGGGCGAACACGTTCTGGACGGTGCTGGGTGAGATGCCGGCGTTGGAGAGGTAGAGAAACCCGCTGGTACGAAACGCATGTAAAATTGCTGAGGCGGTTTCTTGTTTTGCTTTTGGCTCTCCGCTTAAGAAAAGGGAGAAATTGATCACCTATATTTCGTTAAGTTATAATCCTCAAGATCAGGTATAAGATGTCAGAGATTTACCGGAATGGTCAAGTCGTCCTGCTCCACGCCCGCAGAGACTGCACTTTCGGTTTGCTGATTAGATGCCATGGTTCTTTTCTTCTCTTGGAATGAAGAGAATGTCAAACGTGTGAGAGGATGGTACGTTGTTATTTGGAGACTTGGTTATCAGCGATCCTCCTCTACCCCGCATTGCCTGATAAGGCAGAGGGGCGCTGTGTTACATTTTTAAAAGCATCATTCATTATTCCAAGAAAATAACATAACCTTCAGAATTTGAGTTCTAATCTGTATTCCTTGCAGAGAATATTGTCCATGTCTTGGTGTGCTTGAAGAAATGTTGATCTGAGCAAGCAAGGGAAAAACAGAGCCGAACAAACCTTGCTTAGATGAAGATGAGTTGCATGTAACTTGTGACAACTACTTAGGCTTCGAAATGATATCAAAGGACGAGTATAAGATCTTAGGTGCTGTAGAATTCAAAGTACAAAGTCCCACCATGATGGAACAGAATTAAAGAAGAAGGAGATATATACTACGGAGTAAGAAATGGCCCGCTCAGAAGAAGCCCTAGCCCTAAGCCCTAAAACACCAACGAAGCTGTTGCAGTTGACACTTTGCTGCTTTTTGCTTGCTTTCACGGAAACCAGAGACACAGACCAATGCTAAAATCGGCACATTTTCGTGATGACTCCGAGCTATGCCATCCGCCATGACCTAGTGGAGTTTGATCAAGTTTGAAAGGCGGATTCGTTGCGGTTGACAGATTCCTGTATTACTTGTCACTAAAAGCTTCAGCTTTCATTTCCTGGAAGGCATAATCGAAAATGCTGCACCGCTAATTGTCCTTCTAGTGCTGTAAGTAGGGTGGATCCCAGGTTTAGTGCTTATGCTGCATACTTTAGTCAGTCTACAGGGCTAAAAAGTAAGTACACGCGCATCTTTTAGCTCAATGAGCTTACGTAGTATCTGATGCCAGCTTTTCTATAAGAATGACTAGCGTTCTCTAGGCAGCAAAGTGATATGCTCAAGTACTTCTGAAAGAGGAATATACCAAGGATATTTTAGATTAACTAGTTATGTCTCGATATGAGTCATGATCCAAGTCCGAGTAGTCTAGATTCCGTCCATGTCAATTTACAAGAAAGTACGGAGTTTAGGGCTTTATCGCCGTCCAAAAAGCTCGTTGATATTGATGTCCCGTGAAACGGACCAAACTCTTCCATCATGTGGATATAAAAGAAGCACACATATGGAGATGAATGTAGTTCAAATTAATTTCTCGGTATCTCTTACTTCTGTTACATCTGTTACCTCAAGTCCTGAGATCTTTTCCTTCATCTAAACAACCAGTCATGGATAGCACAACAGAATGCATCGTCTACCTCTTGTCCCTAAGCTCGCCAGTTCAAGACTTCACAACTGCTCTTGCAGAACTACCCGAAAATCACAAACCTATCCTCACCACTAAAGCTATCCACTGGATCTTCCCTCCTACAGCCCTCTCAGTCGATGAACTAACAACCGCCCACTGGGATATGTTGGTTTGCTTCGAAGCACCCTTCTTAATCCATTCCAACCTCTCAAAATTCATCAAGCTATCATGGAGTATACCCTTCACCGTGCCTTCGGCTTTACTCGCCTCACTAGCAACCACCCAATCGGAGTTGGCAGCAACGATCCAGCCCCGATCCCGAGAATTTGACCTCTTAACGGACTCGGACCTCCGCAAAAGTGACACAGTTTCATCTGTAGAGTCAGTTGAAGTCACATCTGGCCTTAAAACCTGGATCCAGTCATTCACCGAAAACCAAGAAGAAGGAAAGCAGCAAGCAATAATAATGTTCAATCTTCTAGCCTTCAAGGATATGGCAAAATACAGGAAATATCAAGAAGCGTTCATGGCTGGTGCTGGAATGAGACATGGTGCTAAGCCACTTCTATGGGGGGAAGTTGCTGAATCCTCTCTGCAAAGCAGCCAGGGAAAGAGTCCTTGGGAAATGGTGGCATTCGTGTACTATCCTTCTGTGTTGCATTTTGCGGATATGTTGTCCAGTCCGGATTATAAGGAGATAAGTCACAATTATCGCGAGGGTTCGCTGGTTGATAATCCGCTTTTGTGTCTTGTCAGTATCTGATCTGTTTTGCGACAAGTATTTCTATCTAAGATGCCGGCTCCCAGGGTGACTACTTGTGCAATCGCCTAAGTAGAAAATCAACCAAAAATTTAACGGCTGCATACTAGACTATAGAGCACCTACCTGGAAAATAAGCTCTCAAAAAACTTCCTAGTCCGTCGGAAATAGCGCCTCATTAGGAATGTTATCATGTATCATGTCATGACTAATGAAATGTATATCAAATATCAACCTACCTATTGGATATATCGCTGATCTTTGATGTTCATATAAGTAGTAGCCACAGAAACCCCATTCTCTCACAGAGAACCAATTTCAGAAAAAGAGTTAAAGTATAGGGGACAACCCATCGCTTGAAGCCCTAGCCCTAAGCCTCATAAACACTCCGAAAGCTTCTTCAATCTCACCTGGATTGACCACCGCTTTCCTAATTCGTCAACTTGGCAGATATAGCGTCGAGGCAATGAAATAATACCTGTTACCCTCTAGGAGATCGACTCACCTTGATCTCCGCAAGAGCCGAAGTTATCTTTAGCAGGGATATTGGATTTCCCTCCGAGTGTAAAGATTTCACGGTCTTCTGAGATGTACTTGTGATGAGAACCTTGAACTTAGCTTTGAGGCATTGATTTCTTTGAATAACATCTGTCGTAAGCAAGTGAGCATTGGCGAATGAATCATCGCTTATGTCTCGCTCCTTTTCCTGCTTCTCATAGTATCTTACACCATGGATTATGCAAAGAACAAATAACTCCCTTGACAGCTGGAGGACCAGACGCTCAAACAAGCGCTTCAAACCAGCGGCCATGGTCATTTGCCTGCTTTTTTGGTAATGATCGGTCCCAGTCCTTCGACGTCGAAGTCGTGATAGCCAGCTAATAACTGTGCTATGAAGCTTTCGAGCATGATAATCGTAGCAGGCTCCTTCCCAAAGTTGTGGGCATGCTTATTGCAGAAAAATATCAATGGTAAATAGACAGGTTTGATTTCGGTGCCGGGATCTCGAACACTCATACCTGCCTGGAATGTCAACAAGCACAACATGGAGATTACTTCAGTGTCCTGGGTACAATTTAAGTCGTCGATGATCAATAGCTTTTGCGAACTTGGCATATGAATCCAATCCCCAAACGTGCAGCCCTTGATTAGATCGAGGAACACCTCTGTTCTCTCCCTCCGTGATTCAGCTTGGTGACTCCAAACTCGTTGCGCGTCAAACTGCGTGGTGTCGTACTTTTTATAATTTTCGTAGATAGTTTAAGGTCAGCCGCGAGTTTCGAGTATTCAACGGGTGTTTGCTTCGCAATTTTGCGAGCTTTAACGGCATTTGATATCTGATGTCGCTTGACATGGGCTTGAGAGGCAGGTACAAGGTTACCTGAATCATCTTCTGTGACTGCTTCATATCTTGGAGCAAAAAAGGAATTGTCATTCTGGTTTAGTAATCTTAACTGCTCGCTGTGGTGGGAAACCGGCTGCCTGTTTGACATTGCTTGACTAGCCGAATGGTTCACATACCTGTCTTGCAACGTTGACTGACTAGCGAAACGGCGAATGCGGTCTCTTTGTTGTGACATCTTAGAACAAATATAGCTCTTGAATCGAACTCCAAATTCGCGTCAGCTTTTAAAATTAATTTTCCAACGTTGAAACAGATATGAAAAGATTATAGATCATCAATTCTCAACCTTGGGAGAAACGCGACATTAAGTACTTCTGAATCCATATGTTTTGACTTCTCGGGTTGAGTCATTGGATGTGCCATTTCAGGGTTGAAGTGTCACCATCAATTAATCACTCATGGGAAATTGGTACTTACTATAGCAAACAAAATGTCCAGAGAAAGGGATGGCTGTCATGTTTCATAAGGGGACTGACCAGGGTCTTTATTCGAGATTGATAATCATATCCCCTAGGTCGAGATGTGACAATTATTTGCAGATATTTCAATGTTGCAAAAATATATATGTATATATGCAGAGAAGGGAGGCGAATAATACATATTGTCGACTTCAATCTTCAATTAGATCGAACAATTCCTCTCCCGAAGTGTAAACGAAAACGGTCGATGGGACTTCCAGTCTATGGCAATATGACTCTTCAAGAAGTCTACATTTAGGGAGGCAAGAGAGTTTAGTATGGTATACTTCTTCTTTGTTCTTCGGTTCTGTGAAATATATTGAATTTGTCTAAATACCAATTTAGAATCAAAGTTTTATGGTCCAGTGAAGCCCTAGCCCTAAGCCCTAATCACACCCGGTGTTGCCTTCATTTCCTTGCCTCCGCGATGAGGGAAATGTAGTTGGAGCATAGACGAGGAAGTTAGCATGATAGCACGCTTATCAGTACTCCGTCAAAATTGTATTGTGCTCGTATAATCCACATAATTCAGTCAAGCGGTTCACAGTCTGAGTTCCTGGTTTGCTTGTCACCAAGATCTTGAATTTTGCTTTCATGGTGGTCAGATTTTGGGATAGATGAGTCAACTGGCGAATACAATGGTATATTGTCAGGTAATTTTGAGCTTCATAGTAGTCAATCCCTTCAATCATGCACAGAACAAGCCTTTTCTCAGGAAGCTGTGCTAGGAGGTCGGAGAGAAGTAAAGCCAAGTGGTCCACATCGACTTCGAAAGCTATTTTGATATTTTCTAGACGGAAATGTTTGGTATCAAACCCATATGAGGTGCGGAGTAACTGCGCTACTAGGCTTTCATATAGTAAATTAATGCTATGCATCTGGTCGTATGAACCACAGCAATATAGCAATGTAATAACTCCGTTGTCAATGTTTTCGAGCTTGTCCGGTGTCTTATCCTGTAAGACTGATACATATATCATCAACGACAACATGGCAGTGATTTGTAGATTCCCCGATTATTAGGAGCCCCGTGGACTCTAGATCCTCGATCCACGTTTTGAACTTGCCTTCTTCGACCACGTCAAGGAACACACGGATCCTCTCGTCCGGAATTTGAGAATAGAGATTCCAAGCTTGTTTCAGATCAGTTATAGAGGAGTCACTTTGTCTGAACCCTCCGCGGAGACCATCCAGCTCAACCTTATATCCTCAGTCCTGGGGTAGGAGTGAGTTTGGCGAAGCGATAGAAATCTTGGTACTAAGCTCTGTAGCCGATGGTTGCTGGCTTTGCGCTTTATTAGAGGCGCCTGGTCTAACTGATCAACGAAAGAAGGTGCAAAGTATTCTCAGATACTGGAAGTTAATCATACTATTGTTTGTCTTGTGTCTCTGATTCAAATTCACAAGATAACCTTCAAAAAGCTCCAAAGTCTCCTGCAGACTAACGCCCTGTTCGCCATTTTTGATCTTTTGATACATTTCATTCAGTATTTACAGTCTCGGTTGATGGCGGCCTTCAGTTGGTCCCATGTGTTCTCCATCTTCTCCTGCTGTTTCGCCAGGAATACTGCTTGGCAGCGCTGTCTGGCTTCTAGAAATCGGAGTTGGCTCCATTTGTGTTGGCACGTTTTGACGTGAAGGGTTTAGCTTCTGTGGCATTTCTGGTGATGGTTTTGATAGACTAATAACTGGCATATGTCTATCGATGGAGAAAATACAAGAAACTACAAGTAATGGGCTAGATCTGAAAAGCATGGTACTTATAACTACCGACGTTTCATTTTGACTCATTTTTTTGAGTCACTTTGTGCGTTACTCAAGGTTGTCATTGTTTCTAGTGCTTCATAATGGTTTACTATTCAAGATGAGATGATTAGATCATCTCGACGGTCACTTTGATGTGCCAATACAATGACCACTTGGAACTATTGGGGTATATAAGGTCGTGTGTATTTCAAGGTTCGTAGAGTATCAATGGAAATGGTTTAAAATTCCCTCGTACAGATCGATTCGCAAATGGTATCTGGATGCGAGACCAAGCGAGCTCCAAGTCATTCATGATGCTATTCTTGGTTTTGATGATGCTTTAGGCCTTATGACTCAATGTTCAATATATTCGTCTAATAATTCAATCGCCGCCTTCTTGATGACCACGCCCCTTGTCCCATTCCATGCGCATATCTTCAAAATCCTCGATTTCTTTGGCACATCGAACGGACCTTGAAACACGCTGCAACTTTTCTAAGACGAGGTCAAGTCGGGCACGTTTGGCCCCCTCAAAGAAGGCCTGTATTATATGATCATCGCTTCGCTCTATTGCCCGGTTCAGATCAATCAATAACTCTACCAGCTCCCTCGTTCCTTCAGCCATTCCGGGTAAAGATATGCGAAGATCCAAATGACCATCTAACGAGTTGACCCAGATGATAACCTCTCGTTGCCGTCCTTGAATGTCCAAGCATGTATTTCCAGTTCTGATAGTGAGCAAAGGACGAAATAGGAAGTTGATTTCTTCTCGAAGCTGCTGTATTGACGGTATTTCTCCCTCCTTCAAGAATGAGGACTGTGCATTGCGCTCTGATGTTGTATACTTTCGATGGAAAATCCTAGGTTGCATTGCTCCAGTTGTTATCTGATAGGCATCTATTGATTGAATAGCATTTGGAAACTGTGTATCATTTACAGGTCTTCTCGCCTCTTCTCCATTAAAGGCTCGTATCCTCACAGAGGCTGAGTTCGTGTCGATAGAGGCTGGCGAAGGGTCTGGAGTTGAAACAAACATCAATTTTTGAATTCCTTCGATGAGTTCCATAATTCCGTCGTTAAGTTGAATACCCTGATCCTTCAATGCCTGAAGCATAGTTTTCTGCTCCTGGCTACTAGCCTCAAGATGATTGGTTGCGGACCTATCGAATCTATGAGTACCACAATCAGTCACGCTGCCTAGAACTTACCAGATAAAAGAGCTGATAACCATATTGATTGTGGCTGTATGATATAGAAGCCTCTGTCGATACTCAATCATTGAGCTCTCCTTGAAATCCCAATGGACTTTGTTCCACTGTACTTTGAGCTGTTGTTTCCAACGTTCTATTGTACTCTGTCGACAGGCTCCGTCCATGAACGACCTTGACGAATCCGGCTTATTAACCTCTGCTTGGGCATCGATATCTCGGTATTTCTTTGTTGCTTCATCCAATTCATTCAAGGTAGACGCGCACGAGTCTATCATTGAATGTAGGCTCCTCTTAACACTTTCATTTCCGTCAGATCCACTGAAAGCCCTTGTAGAAATGTCATCCGCTGTCTTTTCCAGATGATCCAAAGCGCAGTGCAAATCAAATAGTGCATCACCCAGATGTTTGAGCTCTTTTGAGACAGACTTTCTTGATCCGATCGCCGAATATAGACGATAAGCAAGCTGGCTCATGAGCACTATATCGCCTATCGAGAATCCGAATCCAACAGACATTGTGAGGTATTTCTGGCTTGCCTCAGGATTACTATTTTGCTTATTCTATTGATGTGTAGCGCCGAAAGGCAAGAAACAAAATGATTCTCCTTTGATGTTCTTACTTTACCTCGTCTTCAAATAAGAGATAGGTTGAAAATGTATCAAGAAATACATATCCTTGCGACCTTTTCTCTGTCAGGCTAAGGCACAGACGAGGCGCTCAATGATCAGGTGTCAGAATTGGTGTGGCGGGGCAGACTGGTGTATGTCAGATGTGGGAGAATGTAAAGTTCATAAAATACGAACATTGAATTATGCCGCCAATGTAACTACCGTGTGTATCAGGCTGAAAGTCGAAAAGAGTGGTACATGGCCAATAAGGTGTATCCATATGCGCAAGGCTGTGAGGCTGTGCCATGTCCATTTCAACCGTCACAGCGGCTCAACAATGGTGTTCTCGCTCTGATCCCATTGGGAAAACACTTTCTAGTTGGGAATCGATATAATCTTGCAAGACTCTTCCAAATTCACAACATGGAGACATCTACTGATACAGTTACCGTGGTCATTGACGGGTTGGTCAAGAAACTTCTGGTCGCTCCATTAGATCTCACGACGACGTATGAAGAGCGAATTGAATTGCCGAAAGATGCACAGCTCAGGAATTTGTGGATGAAGCTTGACTGTACCCTCTAATTCATTCCTTTTTGGAAATGTCACTTGCCATCATTGAACCTAACATAGACACACAGTATTAGGATATCTCGAACCTACATTTGTCAGTGACCGCAAGGGGTCTCGTTGGACCAAGATGCATGTTGACCCTGCATTTGAACCGTATGAAGAGGTTGAAGTCATTGCAGATGGGACATCCGTGGGTGTGAATGAGATCCGTCTCAATGAATCGCTCGTTGCTTTCACGAATCGAGGGCTCAACCTCACCTTTGGCTTAGGAAGCGGCTCTGCATTATTGTTTGACAAACAGCCGGTCGGCGCCCAATCTAACGAGCTCGTGATTGACAACAGTCTCAAGATTAAGTTTCATAGAACGGTCAGGATGCCGGATGATGGCAGAATGCACCATCTCCCCGGCTCACTCGGCCTTTTTCCGTTATACAATGCAAGTGCGTACCTGAGTCGGGTTCCAGATACCGTTCGCGAAAGTGGAGGTGTCTTTTTGCCTATATGGTCGCGTGAGGCGTTATGGATGAGTTTTCATTCCGGTACTCGCAAATTCGCTTTGCGAGTATACGTTGGTTGTGTGAATGCGGTAACTGGCAGGACCATGGATGAAGACAAAATTCTCAACCAGAGTCTTAACAGCACGCAGGACTACATAGTGGTCCCTGGACAGCAATGGCTTGATGGAATTCATGTTCAAGAGGGAGCGGTTCGTCAATTCGTAGCAATGCCTAGTAAGCGACATCATTGACAGCATTAAGTCTTTATGTTCGAACTATTAACATTGTTCTTTAGTGGGATCCGGATACACCACTGAGGGCCAGAAAACAGGCCAGGAAAAGTATGGGGGCCTTCAGATTGAAGTCATCCCTGAATATCAGCAGGATCTCAGAAAATGGCTTCCGGATAATCTCAGTGCTTCCACAATGACGGCAATTCTCAATGGTGATTCTAGTTACTTTTTGCCTGAAACGAGCACACCTGCGGAACTCAGTCTGCGGCCTGGTGATAAGATTCGTTCCTATCCTTCTTCTCCAAGAACCTTCAAATATGTCAAGATATCTGATCTTATCGGTCCGGAGGAAACTGAGGTGAACCTTATGGCCACTAATGTTCAGGAAGAGAGCTCTTGGGCCTGGACTACCCCCATGGCGATTCAGGGCCAACACCCTATGCAAATGGAATGGAGAGGTAGCTCGCTATCCGCGCATCTCCACGATGAGTTTCCCAGCTTCGGCTACATGATACCCGAGGCCAGCAGACGATCAAGCACGATGAAGAGTCAATCCTTGGGTCTGGCCGCCGGAGGTAAATTAAGTATGTAGTTATTACCCCTTCTTCCAACATATTCGTCTTTCGTCGATCTTTTCGCCTGTTGTTTGAAGGTGACGCATTGACTTCGAGACAGTTCAGGATATCTACCGTGATCCTCAGCCACCTCAAACCTGGAACACGGCTGCAACTCGAATTATCAATATTCATCTACTTGACCCAGCGACTTGTGAGGGTATAACCCATATTGTCCCTCCTCCACCTCCTATTGATGCGAAGAATTATGTAAAATCCAACCTCCCATTCTTCGTCGTCGAAGAACAAGTCGATAACCGTCTTGAGGGAGGTGACTTTGATAATGTCAAGTCAGTCAGTGCTTTGGACCAAGAGAAAGGCATCTCCACGGAGTCAACGTTTGATCCGCATAAGCCAACGCGATGCAATGAGTGCAAGATCAGACTGTGTGATTGCATGTAAGCCTCCCGCTACGGCTCATTACACTTTGAAAGTGTTTCAACGTATTTTCTAACCCTGCTTGGTGTAGAGTACGGCCCTGTGACCACACTTTCTGCAATTCGTGCATCAAGAAACTCGAGAAGGATGATGAGTCCACCGAGGGCTGGCAGTGTCCCAAATGCCAGACCAATGTCTCGCATGTTGCCGGGTTTTCGGCTCCAATGAATCTTCCCGGCGAGGAATCTCTGAAGATCAATGTGCCCGTGAGCGTGTTAAAGGTTGAAGATGGGCGTGTTGCGTTTCGGTCTATACAAACTACGAGAATTTAGCCTCACGAGACATCCATATCTAGATATACTTGGTGGTGGGACCGCGATTTGGAGGATCCGTAGTAATGGCCAGAATATCTATATGTGCATGTATCTAGGCATATTGTACCTCTCTATGCTCTTCAAATCCAATATCTATCGTATCCAAAACCTCAATCGTCCTACCACCACGTCAAAACCATTTCCCTCCCTTTCCTACCCAACTCACAATCCTCCCCCGTCCAAATCACAATCTTAATCTGCCTCTCCGTAAACAGCAAGAACTGTGTCTCCACAACCCTATGTTTCTCGCAAACCCATTTCCCCTTTCCGGAGCACTGACTTTTCCTTGCCGCCACCCTAGACTTCGTTGCCGCTATCTTTGCGACTCTAGTCTTCGGGGCGGTAGGGTAATTCAACGGACTGGTGGGGATATCGAGATGGTTCAGGATCACATTCATAGACTCGGATGTTATGCGGAAATTATTGTTTTGGGAGTGCGGGGATGTTCTTATTGGTAAGAATTGGGGGGAGGTGGGTGTAGGAGGCAAGGAACGGGTGGTGGTGGTGGCTGGAGATGAGTGGTTGTTGTGCCATTCGATGCAGCGTGGGCATTCCAGTTCTTCGACTTCGATGACCTTTTGAACGATTTTGGCGGCCATCATGCCCTCGCAAATCCCCTCGCGGCGAGGGCAGAGGCGCAGTAAATATAGGGCCCGGCGGCGAAGTGTAGGCTCACGGCAGCGTGTCGCCGTGAAGAAAAGTGGCTCGATGATGGTGCTACCGAGGACAAAGATTGGATGTTCAAGTTTTTGGCTGTCTGGTACGCCGTGACGTGGTGTATAGCTGTCCTTTTGAAGAACGCTTTCAGAAAGGTCTATTATTGCCTGGTATATCGGTATCAAATCGTCGTGCACGTTATCCTCGGCATTGATCACTAAACAGGACAAAATACCCCGTGCATATTCCCGCCGAAGTTGAATAAAGTCTAATGTATCCAACTCCGAAGCGGTGGGCGTCATGGTCGATAATAAATGAGCAAACTGACGATCCCAAATATCTCCCTGGTTTGTTAACAATTCGATCTGTATAGCAAGCTGATTGAATGAGTGTTCATTAAAATTCAGACGTAGAAGCTTGTTAAAGAGTACTTCCAGGTCAAAATACGCCTCGAATATAGTCTGAAATGTCCGCTGAGGCGACAACGCGCCTACTATATCCTCATTTGTCCACTGCAAAAGAGATTCCTGCCCAACAAGATACGGCCGTATCTGCGTATCCAACTTGACAAATGTCAACAGTAACATGTCAACCGCATTCTTTTCTTCCGGTGTAATCATCCGATGATTCAATCGCCAATGATGAATCATCCTTAGCCCATTCTTAACATGCATAAACGCCTGCGACTGTCGCCCCTGCAGCGAACTAAGACCCGTGAACAGCACACACGTCGTCAAAATCACCTGTTGATCATGCCTCGAAAGCTCCTTTTGCGTCATGAGCGCAGACATGGATTTAATAGCCTTGTTGAACTCCGAAAGTCCAAATTCTATATGATTACTCGTCCCGATACGGGGCACATCAGACGGCGTCTCATCGCTCAAGTAGCTATGATGTATACTCCCAAAAGCGGTAATGGCATGAAAAAGAGCCGGATATTGATGTGCAACTTGCAGCGTTTCCTGTGCCCAGAATTGGCTTCCGTAGAACGACGAAAGAGCAGATGATGTAACTGATTGGAAGAAGTCGAAATTCCGCTTTTGTAGCTCGCCGCCGTAGAATGGTAGCCATGATACGGAGTAGGGTTGTGCTGTCGCTGCTGCTGATACCGGGACTAGATCCCTAGCCCTAGACGTTTTGGGCTGTTTGGTAGCTGCATTAGACACCCGGCTGCGGGCAGCTGGTTGAGTTTCTAGGACATTATCCTCGTAGCCATCGCATTTGCGTCCAGTTGAAGTACACTTTTCGCAGCTAGCAAGCAATGATGATAAGAATTTTAGTGCCTCGCAAAATCTGTTATCCATATCGGATGATCAAAGGGAGAAAATAACCTACCTGGGTTTAGTCTCATCGCATTTAACGCGTCGAATTCTTCATGATTACCTAAATTAGTCTCCATTTCTTATGCATCCCTTACGAGATTTTATTGTTATACGCACTTGCAGGTCAAACATCCCGTCCGGACTTTAGGTGCCCAACGCCGCTGCCGCCGACGGCCATTCAATGTATCAGTCTCGGTGGACCCGGGATTTGGCGAATGATTAGGGATGATAGTCGACATGTACAAATACGTGCGTATGTATATATAGAGGTACAAATGAAGGGTGGATGCGAGGCGGGTCGCCCCAGTCTGCCAGCCAGCCAGTCAAAGGCCCTGAAGATTGTGGAGAGACAAATCCCGGGGATGTATCGGCAAGTCACGGTGCATAGAGGCCCCTGGAGTCCAAAAATAGGTGTAAACGATTCTATGGAGTTAGTTTAGCGACCATATAGTTGCAATGGGATTGTTCAAAGACGGAGGGAAGAAAGGTGTCCGGACTCGCACGAGGCTGATCGACGTGGTCTAACCTGAAACAGGATAAGCTACATGATAGTCGCACTATTATTGGTCTGTTCGTAAATGAGGCCCAATTAGGCAGGAATCTTACAAGTTTTTCTCATTAAGCAAGTGGAAATCATATTTGCCCTAAACCCTAAGCTAGTCTAAGCCCCAAGTCACTGTATTGAAGACTCCTAGAAGCGAGTAGTAGTATCTTCAGTACAATGATGCAGTCACCCTTTAAAATACCACTTCCGAACCCTACTTAGCAGGCACTTTCTTCGGCAATCCAAGGACCTGGTAGTCCTTGAGTCGTATTTCCTGCGGCGAAAAGAATACATGTGAGCTCTTCCATTTTCTTTCATTGCAGACCAAACATATGGGTACAGTGAAGGGACAAACGAACCTCTGTGGAATAGTTACAGGGATCCCTGCGACCAAACTGGGTTGCAGAGAGTCCAGAGGCTATGTGTTGATAAACATTATGAGTGTTGATATCCGGATATATTTCCTCATTATAACCTCCCATGCCACTAGCTCCGTTAGAAACAATTTGCGCACTGGTTGGAATATCCTTTAAATAGGAGAAATCAACTGTTGCTTGTATGTATATTGTCAGATTTAATCCAAATTCTCATCATATCCAAACATATCAACATAAATGACTTGACATAAAAAGACAAGTTGTACAAGAGGAGGCTATTTTGCGTTACCTTTACTGGCATCAATGCTCGAATCAGTCTGCTCTGATAGTGCTACAACGTCTCCAAATGCCCGCGGTTGAGCAGCCGTACCGGTAGATCCCAAGCCTCCCAATCCACCTCCGGTAGTATTTGAGCCAAACCCGCCTGCGTCACTCTTCGCACCCAAAGGTGAAGCACTTCTCCCAAATAAACCCCTGGAACCACCAAGCCCGTCCATGGAACCCGGCCCGCCTGTAGAACCAAAACCGCCTACTGTAGTCTTCGAGCCAAATAGTGAAGGTGGTGCAGTGCTTCTACCAAATAAGCCCCCTTCTGTAGTCTTCGAATCAGAGGGCAAAGTGCCATTAGAATCTTGGTTATTCGTTCCCACAGGGGATCCAAAAGACCCTCCTTGTGATGGAAGAGGAGTAAATGGAGAAGTCGAAGTTTTAGGCGCATTTTGACCTGTGGGTGCACTTGGCGCACCGAATAAAGAGGAAGCCGATGGTTTAGGCGCATTTTGACCTGTGGATGCACTTGGCGCACTGAAGAAAGAGGACGCCCATGGTTTAGGCGCATTTTGACCTGTGCCTCCACTTGGTGCATCAAACAACGAGGCAGTTGTTGTTTGAGGTGCATTCTGGCCTCCGCCGAGGCTTGGTGTCGGAGATCCCGAGGCGCTTGATGTCTGGGGTGTCATCTGACCTACGCTCGAACCTGTTGTAGTAGATACAGAAGGGCTCAATGCTCGAGGTGCACTTTGAGCCTCCGTTGCAGAAGCATTTGAAGGTTGCAATGTCGTCAGACCTTGAGTCACTGGCTGAGAGGTACTGTTCTTGGAACCTTCTGACTATAGATGAACAATATCAGCATTTATCGAGATTAACACGAAAAGGAGAGGAGGTGATCAGGCACATACTTTTTTAGGTGTTGCTGCAGGGGCGGCTGGTGTAATTTTTATCTTTGCAACCCCTTCCGTAACTGAAGTTGGCAAGGGCTCCGTCTGTTGTGTCTTTTTTTGTGCCTCCTTCTGAGCCACTTCGCTGAGTCGATTCGATGCCAATTTTCTTGCTTGCCGACGACACAGCTCAAAACTCTTTTGAAGCGAAGATTGCTTCTCCAGCGTCTGGCTACGTAGTTCGCGAACATCTGGCGATTCAAATGCGATATCTTCGAGCTCTTCGTCACTCATTTTTGAGACTGTACCAGGAGATAGCAAGTTCTCAAGCGCATTCATAAGACTGTTTTCGACAGCAAGGCTTGATACATTGTCAACAAAGACGTCGAGAGCAACAGCGTAGTAAGCTTGCATTAGATGAAGTAGATCTCGGCACGCATACCCATCGGCGTCTTCAGTAATTGTCGTTCCGAGCACGGTACCTGGCTGGTTAGGCGGATTCTCGGCTTGTTGAGATCTTCTACTTTCGAGTTCCTTGACAAAGCGGGGATTGAGTGTCTTCGGGGAGCCGCAAGCATAAGGTGAATGCAACTCCGCGACCTTGTCTTTGAGCTTCATCAAAATTCTCTCCATTTCAGGATCGATGATCTCTTCAAGTAGCGCTTCCCTCACGCTTTCATCTGCTACATGAACCAAGACGTCGTCCAAAAATTGCTTTACGATATTCCAGACGTCTTCAACAAAGTCTAGGGCAAAAGGCTTCCAATTGGTCGATTGGCGGATGAACAAGTCACCGACGAGAAGAGGCGTGAAAGTACCGGGGAGTTCTCTTCCTTTGCTATCATTGAGAAGTTGGCTAATTTCTCGAAGGAACTGCTTTTCATGGATAGTGGTTTGAACGGAGACAGATGACGGAGGCGGGTAATGGGGCTTAACACTTTCTGTTTTCGAGCCTTCGGACACAATAACATAGCTGTGGCCATATTGGTGCATCCTGTCGAGGAATTTCTGCTCTGCTTTTCTCACAGTTGCGCGTAAACGTGTTTTCTGCATTTGAGCAATTCCTAAAGCCCCAGAATTTCCTGATCGAAAAAATGAATCCTGATAATTACCATCGTTAGCCGCTCGAACTAGGTCGAGAAATCGACCGGCGATGTCAGACAGATACTGTCGTCGGCTAATAGGAGTATCGCGAGGAGAACCAAGTCTATCTAATGTCGTCTTGCAAGCTGCCAATTCAGCTTCGATTTCCTTGAGAAGGCTGGGAAGCTCCTTCTGAATTTGTTGATACAACACATGACTGAGTCTAGTACGCAGCGCCTCCACTCCTCGCTTGTGACTCGGTAGATTTTTCCATATCGTCGACGCAAAGAAGTCTTTTTCCACCGCATCTCTGTCGAATGTAGAATCCTTGCGCTCGTTGAAATCGCCGTTGCGCAATACATGCCAATCAAGCTTGAAATAGGTTTCCTTATTGCTGGCCAAAGCAAAGAAGTTTGACTCATTCGGACTGTCTTTGATCAAACAATCTGGTTTGGTGATGATCCCCATTGTCCTATTTCCTTGAGGATCAGCCGCTTTGGCCATTTTTAGCACAACTTGGTTCGAAGTATCATTTTTCGCTGTGATGACAGCTAGCACGATGCTTCTCGATTGCGACATGTACGTCTGGACTAGTTCCTTGGGAATGCGAAGGTCTTCTTCGGTCTGCTCTTTGTTGGGATGATGGATCAAGCCTGGGAGATCAACCAGAGTCAAATGAGGAAGTTTGGGACCGGAGACTTCCAGATGCAACACGTCTCGTGAAAAGGTACTGCTTCCAGTAAGACCCATAAACGTCTTTGCTTCTGAAATTAGGTCTGGGATCTCTGCATGGTTGATGGATCTCTTCTCGAATTGTGATAGCTTATCTTTGTGAGATGCAGGCGTGTCTTTGGCGGGGATGAGCTTGACGGTTGCCAGACTTTTGGTTTCGCGACGCAGGATGACCTCTGTGGTGAATCGAGTACATAAGCCATCGTTGACTGGAAACTGGACGCCAGAGATTGCTTCAAGTACAGAGCTTTTGCCAGAGCTCTGGTCTCCGCAGACGATGAGCTGAGGCAGATCCACGTAACGGTTCACGCCATGACGACGAATCTCATCGACCGTGTCGAGGAGTGCCGCTTGGTCTTTGGATAGGAGAGATTGTAGCTGTTCAATATTCAAACCATCCATTTTGATGGATTTGGTCGATGATTTGACAGGTGGAGCAGAAGGAAGGAGACAAAGTCGATAATGGGGAAGGAAGAGGGGATAAAGAGAAATGGGGCTGGACCCTTATATAGACTTGTAGCGCCGCACTAAGCGTTCTACAGAACCCCTGGTGGCAACCCTGTCCATTTGCTTGGCTATCAGAAAGACTCTAGACTTAGCCTGCTTCTAGTTGCATCGCAGCCTCGCGCGACATGAAAAAAGCAGGGGGGTTACAGCAAGATGACACCATGATGAGACGCAACTACCAATTTGACTCGGACTATTCCCTCCATAATACACTACTGACTGTGCCGCCTCCCAAAACTCATACATCTCGAACGCACGAAGTTTCGCAAATGATATGAAGTCGTCAGTGCAAGAATCACAAATGCCACCCTGCATACACCCATTTTAGTGGTGATGACATGTGCAGAAAACCTGATACAAGCGTCCCAAGCAAGTCAAACAACATAACCAAAATCCCAAGTCGCATCCACACCGTAACGAGACCAGCGCCAGCCCAGCTCTTTGTTGTCAAGCGCATCAGTCATCATATCCTTCGAAATGGCAATTTTCTCGTGTGAGGGGTTTTCGTCGCGGATAGTGAATTCGCGGAATCGGATGCCTTCAAGCTGAGGAAAGGCGACCTTGAGGTGCCGACAGACTTTACCGACGTATTTCGAGCTAGAGAAGCGTGTCAGGATTAGAAGCACTTGGACTAAATAAGGAATGCTGAATTTTGACAGTTCCCAGTTTTCAGGTGAAAGGAAATTGATGTGAGTGGAAAGAAGGAATTACTTACACCGCATCACGATCGCCTCGTATGGCCTCAGTGTCGGTGACAAGATCACCAATACAAGCCCGCACTTTCTTGAGTTGCTTCACATAAGGAAACACTGGATCTCCGTTTCCTGACACCAGAATGCTTTCAGGCAGATCGAGGTTGTTTCCAAGGCATAGATATTCTAGCTCACGCCAAAGATACGCAGCAGATTTGAGGATATGGGTGCTATCTGGCACCCAGTCGAACAACAAGCATACATGTCGCAGTTTGGAAAGCGACGACGCCAGCAGGTCAAAGTCATTCTCGTCAAAGGATGGCAAGATTGTAATCGGCGTGTAGCGAGAGTGTTCCGTCTCATCATCGCCGTTAGCGTCGTCGTCGTCGCTGTTGTCGGCGGCAATAACTTCTTGGTGACTGCTGAAGACTTCCAGCTCTTCCAGATTCGTGAGACGCGTCAATGACATAACTTCGCTAGCGTAAAGCTTGTATGGTTTGACAAAGATAACCCTCAGAGACTTCAGTGCAGTCATTGAGCAGAGAGGTGAAATGACCTTCTGTTGCTCCTCTTGAGGTTCGTCATCAACCAGAATATGCAACTTTCGTAAGTCTGCCAAGATGGGCAAGCTGGCAATGTCCTTGAGTTTCACGATGATGCTCAGCTCCCGCAAGGAGTTGACTGCGGCGCTATTGAACAAATGTTGCCAATCCTCCAATTGGTGCTCGAGGCGGAGACGTCGAAGTGGTCTGTTCAGAAGACTGCGTAATGTGGGTTGAGAGAACAGCATGGTCCAAGCCTTACCGCCGGCCTTTTCATTTCCATTCCTATCTGTGTAGAAAACTGAGATAGAGTGAAGCGATGGAAAAGCTTGAAGCCAGGCATCAAAGGCCTGCGCATCAAGACTGGATCCTTTGCCTTTGAATGGGTACTTGATGCTCAATTCTTTGAGACCTTTGCACGTCTCTTGCAATGCTGATAGTAGCCAAGAAGTCCAACGAACACCAAACAACTGGACTGTCGTAATAGAGGGTTGAAAATATGGAATGATGTACTCGACATCGTGTCCTTGGAACACAGCACCAGGCATGAAGAAAATCTTCTCGAGGTTGTGGAGGGGTGGCCTTGCCCATTTTTTGATGATCCCAGAATGGTAAACATGATCGCCGAGTCCAAAAGTCAAGGAGCGAACGGTTGACAAGTAGTGCTCAGCATTTGGTGACTCACGCAGATGCCAGATTGTGTGCAACTTGGCATCCTTGTAGAGGCGTCGACTGATGAGAGCAAACCAGGACTTGTTCACCACGAGAAAAGGTGTCAACTCCTCTTTGGTGCCATTTTCGTGAAGGATGTCGAAGATGATTTGCTGAACCTCAAGAGGAAAACGTGAAAAATGATTAAACATCATGCTGAGCAACCAGCTAGACAAGGTCGTGTTGACAAGGGCCAGGGATAGTAAAATAAGCAAAGTGCTGAGTTTGTCGTGATGCGAATAATTCAGGATGATAAAGAGAGAATGAAGAGAGAGGAAAGGCTAAGAGATAAAAGATAGGACTGCTTTTTGCCTTTGTTGTAGGAGCAGAGTAAAATATAAGAGTAAAATCTTCCAATTGCTTATGACAGTTGATTGTTCATGAAAATTACAGGGCGCGCTAAGAAAAAAACAATCGGGCGTACACGGTGGTTTCCTCAGGCAGGGACCTGCCAATCAGGTGCACCTTCCATTTCTGTCTTTTTGCTATATTCATTCTTTTCTGTGAAGAATCCTAGTCAGACAATTAAGACTGGCTACCCGTCATAGGTGTGTGGTCCTTTTCTTATGCAACACATCTTAAACAAAGACTCATATCTAACATCAAGAAGTTCACAGGGCAGAGTCATCAGCTTGACGGCTTTGTCTTGTAGTACTGAGTAAAGTCATGTCGAAGAATATTCAGGCCCTATGATATTTGTCAACACACTTGGCAATATGGCAAATTACCAGCCCTTTTCAAGACAACCTACCAAGGTCAGCTCCTTCGCCAGCTCTTGATCCTTTTCTGCTTTGTCGAGTAGTTTGAAAAACTCATCGTTCTCCTTTGCTTTGTCAGGGTCCTGAGCCCACAATCGGCGGAAGTTCTCTCTCGACAAGGGGTTAATAACATCAAAATAGATCTTTCGACGGATTTCGGCATATCGATCGAGGATATCATCGTCAGCGAGGCCATGATGTATCCCGTTCAGACAGTCAAAGAGACTTCCCAGATCGGCAATACCTCCCGTCAAACCAAGACCACCACTTGAAACATTGTCAGTAACATGCTACGTGCAGCTTGGGAAGCGATAATACGTACAATGGGTTGCACACATGTGCGGCATCGGCGATCAACACGAACTTTCCTTTGCGGAACGAAGGCGCACATCGTTGTTGCAGCTTATACGGGTTGATATTTGTGATGGTATATTCTGAAGGCTCGGGGCTTCCTGGCAGGATCTCTTTATAACGAGCTGGCTGTCGATGCTTATATTCTTCGGCTGTCAATCCAGGCACTTCACTATACGATACTCGATATAAATGATCGTCTCGTCCAATCTTTGCAACCATGTGCCAATTCTTGGGATCCACGATATAGTTCGTATCCCAGTATCCATACTTGGTAAAGTCGTGTATCACCTGTCTCGATCAGTGCAAGCCTTGACTAACAGGCAGATCACTTACATTAGTAGCAATAATGGCAGCGTCCAACGTCTCTCCCTCGAAGCTGTTCGGTCCAAACAACAATTTTCGAATCGTACTGTTTGCGCCGTCCGCACCGATCACATAATCACCCTCAAACTTCGCTGGCCCTGATGCAGTCTCGGCTTTCACCCACGCTTTCCCGTTTCCCTCGCCGATCTCAGTGACACGATGTCCCCAATGAACTTTTGCGAGCGGTTGTCTTTGGAGGTGGGCATACAATAACTTTCCTAGTCGGTCCAGAGGCAGCACAACCATACGTTCCGGGTCATCAGGAACGACGTCAAATCTCATTCCAGTAATGATCTCACCATTGGCTTTGCGCCAGCACGCATTTGATGGTTTGAAGCCGCGTTCGATTACATCGTCGATGACGCCTGCGCGGCGAAGCTCGTATACGGCCGGGGAGGCATAATGGGCGGCTCGGGGTTGTTCGTCTAGTTTCTCGGTGGCCTCGAGCAACTCGACATTGATTCCGTGCTTTGCTAATAGAATTGCGAGCAAAAGTCCGGACGGTCCTGCGCCGACGACTATGATCTTGGAGAGCTTCCCGGGGTTGCCACTGTTCGTTTGCGAGTTTGATGCCGTCATTTTCTATCGTCAAAAAGGGTCCTTGGCTAAAAGGTATATGGAGCCTCTTCTGGTGCGATTTGAATATGTTTCTTTCCCCTCCAAATAAGGCATACTCCTCATTTTATGAAATTCTTCCCCGCACCAGGGTTCTGGGGCAGCTGCATGGTTCAGGGACCGTTAACCAGTATTGTGGGGTCCTCTTAATATTTGGGGGAGAGAGTTTTGGACCAGAGTACACACAATAGTACGGACTCCCACATGCTTGCGGGGCTGGTACTGACATTTCTTTCCATCATATGTTGTCTCTCGAGTATGCATATTTGTATATTATCTGCTTGTCATCCTATCTTCTGCAGCAGAAAAAGAGACGCATATATCAAACACAGTCAATATTCTTGAGAAAGCGAGCACACAGGGCCATGAAAGAGCAAGTCACAGTAACCAGGTCAGTGATGTCAATTTCCGGTGGCCATCGTGAGGTCTAAGAGCAGGGCCGGAATTACCCCAAGATCCAGGAATAGACAAGCTACATATCCTCGAATAGGGCCAATCTTGTGATCCTCATTTTATGATCGAGATGTTTCTGGACAGTGAAACCATAAGACGTATCTTCATGTTCTGAAATCCTTAAAATTGAGATATTCACTTGACAGCAAAGCTCTGTGGCATGTTCCACCCGACACGATATATATAACGTCAAGAAGGGGCATCAGATTTTTGAATTCCTCCTGTCCTGTCTACGTACTGCGTGTTTAATACTCCAGGATATCTCACTCGTGGATAGAGCCCTACCCTCAATATAATCGCGCCAGTACCTACGTGCCTCTTGATTCACGCGTCGGTATCGTGGAAGCGCTTTGAGACCACTGTTGAAGATGTCATGCGAAGTATCTAACTATACTACGTATAGTAGAGACCCGGGACGGGACGATGCAGTAAACATAGTGTCTGTCACGTGTAAGCCAATTGTCTTTGCCACCTCGAGACTATTCAAGGAGGAAACAAGCGAAAAGGAAGAAGGCCCCCCGCATTTCTGCCATTAGAATGCGCTAGTCTATTTCTAGACTAGTGGCCACCTCCTGCCGAATCACGTTGGTCCCGAACAGAGACGGATGATTGGGCTGAATTTCGACGCCTGATCGTCTTCTCTTTCTCTCTGTCGACATCAACCTTTTGTCCTTCATTGTTTTGCTATCTCTCTCAAATAAGTGCTGTGATATCTGGCGTTTTCATCTTCTGCATCGCTGCGCCGTCTTATGAATACGGCTCCTAAGATCCGAGTACAGTAGGACTTTCCTCGGCATCATCGGGGCTTTTCATCGGGGCCTTCCTGTCCCCCGCTGGCTTAGTGATTTGCTTAGGCTATCAAGCTAGTGCGAATCTGCGACTCGCACTGCATCACGTTTAATCACCCTTCTTTTTCCTCGACTCCCTCCCGAAATGAGATTGGAAATCAAGTGATCAGAAGAAAAAATAAATACAAACTCGGCGTTCGCTAGCATTGTTTTACAAGCTCAATCGTGGCTGAGTCCTGAAATCTAGAGTGTCGGAGAGGATAAAATCGACCCACTTAGGGAAACTCGTCACATGTTTCTTCATGAGTCAAACTCATCCTAAACAGTCAGCCTCTTGAACAATTCACACATTCGACAGTCGACCCTTTGTTCGTTTCTTCATTAAGTTCTTTTCAACTGACATCAAACGACAACACGACATCTGAATCACTTCGATTACGCACACATCTAACTCCGTTCGGTGATATGCAACTCCACCTTTCGCCAGAATGACATCGCCAGCTACCACATCCCCCGACGCCTCGACACCAATCCTCAATCTTCCAGGCAACAGCGAGAACTCGCTATCTACAGACAGTACGACGAGTTTACGATCGGACAATCGCAGAATCTCTTTTATCGGAAATGATCCCCCACGCAGAAGATCGGCGCAGTCTAGTGGTTCGGACAGCCAACCTGTTCCGGAGAGCACAATCGTTAGCAGTGGTAGACAGACGCCAGTAGATGGTCGACACCCAAGAAGAATCTCATCTCCACCACCACCCAGGTAAGCACCACTCGTTGAATCACATTCTCTTTTTTCTTTGGTTAAGTGGTAACATTGGCTGCAGTACATACCAGCGAGGCGTTTCCTTTGATACCTTCGATAACCGAGATGCCATCGATGGCTCCTTTACTTTGAGATACAAACACAAGAATTACCAAGCCACACGACGAAGTCGCACATTCCTTTGCGGAACCGACCAAAACGATTATTCAGAATTTGCCCTCGAATGGTTGATTGATGAATTGGTTGATGACGGCGATGAGGTCATATGTTTATGGGTGGTAGAGAAGGACTCCAAGATTGCTAGCGATGCAAGCGTTGATGAGGGCCGGTACCGCATGGAAGCTGAAAAGCTTCTCAACCAGGTCATTGCTAAGAATCAGCACGACGAGAAAGCGATCAGTTTGGTGTTGGAACTCGCAGTTGGGAAGGTGCAAGATATTATTCAGAGAATGGTATGTCATTCATTGAATCTATGAAAGGAAATTATTAACAAAATCATACAGATTCGTATTTATGAACCGGCTGTTCTGATTGTGGGAACACGAGGACGCAGTCTCAGCGGCATGCAAGGCTTATTACCTGGTTCCGTTTCGAAATACTGTCTACAACAATCACCCATTCCCGTCGTCGTGGTGCGGCCATCCACCAAGCGTGAGAAGAAAAAGAAGAAACGTCTTGCCGATCCGACCCGTCGCAGCTACGGCAACATTCTACAAATCAGCGAACAACAAGGCAGTGGGCTGTTCAACAAGCAAGTCAGCTCCGACACGAACGTGGCCAAACTACCTGCCGATGAAGCCGCAGCTGTGGCAGAAGCCGTCGGGCTCCCTCGACACTTTCAGCATGCACACACGGGCAGTGACTCCAAACTGTCCACCACTAGTTCAAACGAAGACGATAACGGCAAAGATGTTCTACGCTCAGACACACCTCAACTCTCGCCGGACATTGAAGATGATACTGGCGAACGAGTTCTCAAGAGCCCCGGACTCGGCAATCTGGACACGCCACCGGATAGTGAGGATGAGAGTGAATCAGAGACAACCCGTGGTCGCGAGTTGGGATCTTCTGATGCAGACGACACGATACCATCAGACATATCGCCTACAGAGATAGAAGAGGATATCGATCCCATAAACAGCAAATTGCAATTAGCAGACGCTTCCTGACATTAGTGGATTGTCTTTCGGGCTTTTTGTTACTTTATTGTTCCACGATGATGATATGATATGATACGATACGATACGATATATATTATTAGGCAAGCATTCGCAGAATCATTATGTCCTGTATCAGTAATTTCAGTACTTGAGTAGTGTATACCCAGATTAGCGCCTACGCGTCGACATGCGTGTGATCGTCATTGCGGCTCGGATCGGCCCACTTCTTCCTTTGGCTTCGCTGCATACTTAGCATACACAAGTTACTCTGTATACAATTGTCTTCCTTTCTACGGAATAATCTATTGCTTTATTTACATGTAAGTAGTGCGCAGTCTAAGTAACTACCCAGCCATTTCCCTAAACCGGTTACGTCAAACCCCCCATCTTGCAGGGATAGGTCTGATTCGCCGGGTGTGTCTGCGTGGCAAGGGACGGGGGACTTTATGTCCGGTGAAGCAAAGGGCGGTTACTTTGTTTTTCTGCTTGTACTATCATACTCCTAGTCTACTACGCATGAGAGCAGCGTATGTAGAAACCAGGATGGCTGCTTGGATCAGACATCTATTTGTCAGGGACGGGGCGTCTCTGTCTGATATCGTCTCGTGTCTGTCTATCGATAGTCGCGTTTATCCTTATCCCCGGAGGACTCCGTGGATAGTGTAGCACTAGCATCACTCGCATTCAAATGTCTAGCCTAGGCAGCACTTCAAACAAGCCAATGACTAGCCAGCTAAAACAAGGCAAACAAAGTAGAGCAAGCACAACAAGCATAACAAGCATACCAAAGCAAAGCAAGATCCATACCGGTCATCAAAGTCGGATTTGATAAACTGGGGCGTTGATTGATTGCCTGACGGGAGAACTTGGATTAAGTTGGCCTAGTTCCCTAGTCCGTCCCCAGCCCGAGACCAGACAATTAAATCACTTTTATTTTTCCTCCCCCTTCCCTTTCCCTCTTCCCTTTCACTCCTCCACCTCAAAAAACCAAAACCCTTATTTCTAATAGGAGTTTCCTCTGTCTGTTTGATCAGAAGAGGTTTTTTTTTTATTTGTTTATTTCGGTCTCGCAGGAATTTATTTTTTCTGTGTTTCCCCTTCGGTGATATTTTCTCCGACGCCTGAAAAACCACAACAACTTTTTTTTTCCTTGTTGTGCGGTCCACAGCCACTCTTTGGTGAGCGTGCGAAAGTCTTCTCTCGTCTCGACGGATTATCCCACCCTCCCATTATCTTATCTTCCCCCCTTTCTTTCTCTTTTAATATTTATCTTCATTCTTTTGAAGTTGAAAATTATTCGAGAAATTCTTATTACTTGTCGGGAACGATACGTTGATTTCGGTTTAGCTATCGGAATCAAGAAACGGTTTGTTAATCCAAGTCGCTTGCGCGAGAAGAAGAGTCCTTTTCTTCTTCGTCTTTTTGTTTCAGGTCGGGAGTTTCTTCCTCGATCCTACAAAGAAAGAACATTTGCAGCTTCGTTTGTGAGTGCGACTTCGTCAGTCCTTCTCTCGTTTCGATCTTCTAGCGTCGTTTCAAACGTCCAACGTCCAACGGACTCGATTTTTCGATCGATCGAATGAGCTCGCACCAGTCTCAAGGACAAAACAACACTTCGTCGACACTGGCAAACAGCGCTGCTCCCTCCAGGACGTACGCGCACGCCACCCAACGATCCGATTCCGAGTTCGCCCCAGCGCACCATGGAAATTCGCCTTCAACGACTTCAAACACAGTGAACGGCAAATCATCCATGCAGAATCAGCAACCTTCCGGGGTGACCATCGTGAATGGCGCTCCCTCCGTCCATGCGGCGGACCACAGCAGAAAACAATCAGTGACCATCAGCTCTGCTGGTACCACTGGCTTCATCCCGAACGGTGGACCAGCTGGCGGTAACCCAAATCGCAACAGCATTCAGTTTGGATCGGTAGACCAGCAAAATTCGCCTGCGATGGGTTCTCCTGCTATCCCCGTCAGTCAGCCTCATGGCAATTTGAATGTCGCGCCTGTGAACCCTCGTATCACCTCGCCTTCGACTTCTCCTTCGCCTATCCCCCAGCCCGCGTCTAGCGGCGGCCGGCCGCCGTCTACATACCAAGCTCCAGGCAATGCGCCTAACTTTGGCAGTTTCGGCGACGCATCTGGAGACGCTGTACGTTTTTCTTCATATCTCTCCTATTTTTCTTTCTTTGTCATCTTTCTTTTGTGCGCATTAACGCGCTTCTCGCGCAGTCAGCACTAACCGCAACTAGCGACAGATGCGAATGAATCAAAACAATCTCGGCCCTGGTCCTCAAGCTACCCACCTTCGTCGCGAATCGTCTCAGTCTCAGCACAGCGATATGGGCGGCCACATCCCCGGTGGTCCAGGTGGTCCAGCTCGTGGCGGCTACCAAGGTGGTCGCGGTCGTGGATACTCTGGATCCGGATATCAGAACCAAATGGGCTACTCGTCTGGCCCCAACTTCCGCGGGACTCCAAACCAACGAGGCGGACCTCAAATGGCCGCTCCTTTCCACCCACCTACTCACGGACGCCCCATGGGCTACCCCAGCTCCCCTCATCAAGCGAACCGAAGCCCAGCCATCGCGAACGCCAACCCCGTCACGCCGCAAATGAGCCATGTACCTATGCAGCATCCGCAAATGGCCAACCAACACTACGGTGGTTACAACCAGCACATGGGACCCCAAAATGTGAGAAACCGCAATTCTTCTTTTAACTATAACAAACCCTGGAGAAACAAGAAAATGGACCCTTTTCAGAAAAATACCTTCAAGCAGAGAACTTCGCAAGGGACCCAAAGCGATGAGTTTTCTGCTCCTGTTTCAAACCCCCATCCTATCCTTCACCCTATGGACCCTCCCCCTCTTCCTGCATCTCGTCAATCTTCCGTGAATTTTTCTCCAGAAACTGGTGAATTCGAAAAAGTTCTAACAATGGTGAAAAATCAGAATTACCCCCACGGTGGTTATGACCCCAACAGCGGTTACTACTATCCCGCATACGGAGTTCAGCAAAACATGTACATGCCTCCTTCGCCTCAGCCTCGCCCTGGTGTTCCCTACGGTCAACCAGGCCAGTTTATGCCGAACCAGTTCCCCGCCGGAACTATGCCGCCGTCCATGCAGTCTACGCCGTTGTCGAGAAGCACTTCTCAGATTTCAAACGATCGTCCCGGCTCGAGCCTCGGTCAAGGCCCTGCTCCGGCGGTTGCGCCTACTCCTGGTCACGCTCACACTGAAAGCAGAACTTCCAACAGCCCGGCTCCTCAGAAAAACCACTTCATCATTCCCACGCCCAAGAAGAGCGCGATTGTCATCAAGGATCCCAACAGCGGTGCCGTCAAGTCGTTCGAGAAGGCGCCAGCCTCACCTGCTCGTGCTACTCCTTCTCCTGTCAAGGGTTCAGCTCCTACACCTCCTCCACGTGCCGCCAGCGGTATCGACCATGCTCGTACCGAGAGCAAGTCAGTGAAGACTGACGAGGAAAAGAAGAAGGAGCTTCGGGATGCTGTTCGAATGAAGATTGAACAGGAAGAGGCCGAGCAACGTCGCAAAGAAGAGGATGCTCGCAAGGCCATTGAGAACCTTTCTATCGCTGACAAGGAAGAGAGTAAACCCAAGGCCGAGCCCGTCGCTGAACCTGTCAAGGAAGAGATCAAGCCCAAGGTTGAGGAACCCGTTGAAGAGAAGAAGCCCGAAGAGAAGGCTGCTCCTGCTCCTGCTCCTGCCGCCGACGATGAGATCGACTTTGATGCCATCGAGCGCGAAATGGCCGAAATCGAAGCTCGGGAAGCCGCTGCTGAAGCCGAGTACCAGAAGAAGAAGCAGGCCCAAAAGGAAGAGGCTGACCGCAAGAAGAAGGAGGAAGAGGAAGCTTATGAGCGCAACATGAAACAGGCCGAACGCGAAGCCGAGGCTCTCGAAGAAGCTCGTATGAAGAAACTCGAATCTGGCGCTGCTGCGGACGAAGACAGCTCCAAGCTTTTTGCCTCTTTGCGCAAGGGCGGAATCCCTGCTAGCGAGACTCCTGCTGCTCAGACTCCTGATGACAGTGGTGCCGCTACACCTGTGTCGCAATCGGATGCCTCGATGGGCCCTCCCTCCAAGCCTGCCAGTGTTGGCAAGGCCAAGCCCGGTCCCCTTAAGCTCGAGACCAAGCCTGTTGAGCCACCTCAGCCTAGCGCAGCTCTCAAGTCCCTGCGCAGCGCCAAGTTTCTGGACAGCCTTGCCATTACTTATCCCGCTTCGATTGCATCTCCCAATCCCGCTTTGAACGCCAATGCTCCAGCGGATCGCAAATTCAAGTACAACAAGGAGTTCTTGCTTCAGTTTCAGAATGTCTTCAAGGAGAAGCCTACTTTGGACTGGGACCTTCGTGTCCGCGAGACTGTTGGCGACAGTGGCGATTCTTCACGACCACAGTCTGCTCGTACTCCTGGCACTGGTCGCCAAACCTCTCGTGGTGGAATTCCATCCACTTTCGATATGGGCTATTTCGGTGGAGGTACACCCTCCGGCAGACCTCCAAAGAATGGCTTCCCCAATCCTCCTGGCCGCGTGCCATCGATGGGCAGCGGTCCATTTGGCCCAATCGGACGTCCTGGCTCGATGGGTCCTAGTTCCATGAGTCGCCCTGGCTCCTCTACTGCTATCCACAACGTGCCTCAATCGCCCCGTCCAGGTTCCAGCAGGAACACTACCCGCACAGGTAGCAGACGCGACAAGCAGAGTGCCAAGAAGGAGGAAGAAACCAACAAGTCGATGCCTCTTACGGCAGGTCTTGCTCTCAAGCCACTCGAGGTATCTCAGACTGGTTGGAAGCCTCGAAGCGTTGGTCAAGCCGCTGCCGGCCCTACTCCAAGTGGTGAAACCGACTACCTGGCTCCTGACGTTGTCCAACGTAAGGTCAAGGCCAACTTGAACAAGATGACTCCTGAGAACTTTGACCGTATCTCTGAGCAGATTCTCACTATCGTCTCTCAATCCAAGCATGAATCGGATGGTCGTACATTGCGTCAAGTTATTCAACTCACCTTCGAAAAGGCCACCGACGAAGCTCACTGGGCTCCTATGTACGCCAAGTTCTGCAAACGTATGCTTGAGAGCATGAGCCCCGAGATCAAGGACGAGAACATCAAGGACAGGGCCGGCAATGTCGTTGCAGGTGGCAGCTTGTTCCGCAAGTACTTGTTGAACCGTTGTCAAGAGGAATTCGAGCGTGGATGGAAGGTCAACCTGCCACCCAAGCCGGAGGGTGAAAGTGAAGCCGCTGCCCTCATGTCTGACGAATACTATATTGCCGCTGCCGCCAAGCGTCGCGGTCTTGGTCTTGTCAAGTTTATTGGTGAGCTGTACAAGTTGGGCATGTTGACTGAGCGTATTATGCACGAGTGTGTGAAGAAGCTTGTCGATTACGAGGGTATTCCCGACGAGGCCGAGGTGGAGAGTTTGACTAGTTTGCTCCGCACCATCGGTGCCAGCTTGGATGGTTCCGAGAAGGGTCACGCTATGATGGATGCTTACTTTGGTCGTATTTCTATGATGATGGAGACTCCTGGTCTCCCTAGCCGTCTCAAGTTTATGCTTATGGTATGTACCCATGCCTTCGTACGAGTCATTTCTATACTAATGAGTTCAGGATGTTGTCGATTTGCGTTCCGCCAACTGGGTGTCCAAGAACGGCGACAAGGGTCCCAAGACTCTTACCGAGATTCGCGAAGAGGTATGTCAATCGATCTCCATTTTGGGTATGCATACTAACATCAACAGGCCGCCCGTGCTCAGCAAGAGGCTGAAATGGAGCGTATCCGCCAACAAGCCAGCCGAGGCGGTGGCCGTATGCCCATGGGCCGCGGCGACGCACGCAACTTCTCAGGCGACTACCGCAACCAAGCACCACCGCCAGACTTTGCCGGAAGCAAAGTCGGTAGCGACGATCTGCGTCGTCTCAAGACATCGCGTACGCTCAACCAGCCCGCCTCCTTTGGTCCGTCTAGCATGTTCGGCTCGCGCAGCAGCAGTGGTCGCAAGAACCTTGGCCCTGGCGGCAATTTGGTTCGCGGTGGCGAAGACAGCGGCGCCAGCAGCCGCACTGGTACGCCTCCAGCAGGAAAGAAGGAAGAGAAGGAGGCCGTCTCCTCCCTTAACGCATTCAGGTACCCTTTCCCCCTACATCCCTATTTCATTGCAAGGATTCATACTAATCGGATTACAGCGCCCTCGCCGCTCTAGACGATAACATGGCAACCTCCCCCCCCTCAAACCCGACCTCCCCCGAAGTCACAAAATCGCAACCCGTAAAGAGCGAAGGAGAAACAGCATAGACAGGAATAACCAGAAGAGATTATTGATAAGAGGGAAGGAAAGAAAGGTTAATACTCAATCCAAGATACCATTACCACCATTCAGTACCATCTCATCAGTACCATGCATCATCACTATCATTACCATGATTACAAAAAACTGAACAAATCCCAAAAAATATGCATACATATTCTTCTTCACACTGGTTGTTCATTGTTGTTGTTGTTGTGACATTGTTCGGCAAGACAAAAGTTTGGGTCTGGTTTGGTTGTTTATAAGGCAATTTAATATTCACTCCATTTTTCTTTCTTTTCGCTTCTGCTTCGACCTTGTCTTCTACTCTCCTCTTTCTTTTCTCGATTTTCTTCTTTACAGTGATAGTATTTGTGGTTCGATGGATTGTTTTATTTATATGTAATGTTTGTTATTGTTGTTGTTGTTTGACTTTGTTGGGGAAGAGGAGAGAGAGTCGTTACATATTATACATACATACCCTATTCTTTACCTCCTTTTTTTCGGAATTTGAGATTGTTTTATTCTTTACCTTTTTTCCGCCCCTTCATTTCTGTGTATCGGACTTGGATGAGGTATGGATTGGGGCAGTGGAGGGTGGAGGATGTCAACGGATTCGAGTACGAGAGCTAGGGCAGCGGAGAGCACGAGAGGGAAAGGGGATGCCTGTGATAGACATATCACGATCAATCAGCATGACATTGGGGATTGCCAGTATGTAGATTATTTCATTTTTATTATCCATTTTCGTCTCGAGTTCCTGGTTGTTTTCATTTTGTCTCTGCATTCGCATCATTTGTTTTCGTTGCATACTTCTTTTGCGGGATTCGATATATCCATCTTTTTCTCCATTCGGATTTGATAGAGACTGGAAAAGGGGACCAGTCTCAGCATCGATGGATCGATGGATATTTCTGTCATTTTGTCTCGAGTTGATATGTATGCATTTGTTGTCTGTCTACGTTTCTACTCTCCGGTATAAGTCTGTGTGTGTACTCAGTTCGTTAGTGTGTTAGTTATACCCGAATACATTACGTGCTCATTTTCTTAGGACTTGTATCTTGTTTTTGAGGCGTAGGGTGTGTCTAGGTGAAGGCCGTAGATTTATTCCATTCAATTGGACATGTTGTACCCTCTTGATCATCTTTAATGACGAAGTGTCTCTCTCGGAAAGTGGGACTACCGGTAGAGATCTTGCGCAGAGCAAGCAACTGGATAGAGAACAAGAGTCCACTTTCCGAAGAGCGCTCACTCATCTATCAAAGTTTTCGTACATTGTGATAATGTAGGACAAGAATGTACCTTGGACTCTGCCTCCCCCCATGTAAAAGCTATCGAAAGAGTGCTGGGCGCGAACAAGGCAGTAGCACGTTCGTCTTTCAAGGGAAGAATAACTGTTTGGAATAGTCCGGCTGACAAATAAGAGGTAGGGCAATGGTTTTCTCAAAGCAAGTAACTATTGACAAGTATTGACTGTATCCCAAGTAATGCCAGTTCCAACATCATAGACTTAGGGCTATACCAGGACGGAGCGGCTGCTTGTTAGTATATGACTAGGATGTATATTACCGAACATAGCAACATTATCCTTCGACAAGGCATGACGGCAATTATGCATTACCTAGAGTACATAAGTAAAATTCGGATTCTCCTTGTCCGTCATATCATGGAATGCCGTTGCATCCGCATCGTCAATGCCAACTCCAGCTTCTCGTAACGCGACTCGATTGCGCTCTTTCATTCGATTCTCCCTCTTGAACGCACATCGGAGGACGAAAAAGGTAATCAACTCGAGCACGTTGGCTACCAGCAAGGATCCAATTCCAAGGTGATAGGAAGGCGCTTGGTCGGCTATGTAGAAAAAAGGACTAGAAATACTGCCAATGCATGAGCCAAACCATATCATTCCAGATACAATCATTTTCTTGGAGTGGCCCGCGGTATTGCTTGTAATCAGTGAAAGAGATATAACAAATGATGCTTGGTATGAGCCAGTGAGATAGCTGGATATGTCAGTCTAGGCATGAAAATGATATTAAGAATAAGGGAATCATCTTACAAGCAGATCAATCTACCAACGTACGCATCCGCTGGTGCCAGTAAGAACCCGAGTGCACCAGCAATAGTGGGCAGCATAAAAATAGCGCATACCAATGTACGACTATTGGGTGGCATGTAGGCATTTGCGAGAGCACCAAAGCCAATCCATACGGCAACAAGGACTCCCTGCGGTATGCCTAGTAATGCTGTATGTAAGGTATCAAATCCCAAGCCCTGTATCACTAAAGTCGAGAAGTTCGAGATGCCGCCATTAGGAACTGCCGAGACAAATCCTAGGAACGTAAATATCCAGGTCTTATAGTCGAGATAGGCCTCTTTGACCTGGTCCCAGTTTACAGTTCTTGTTGCCTCGACGCCAGTTTGGTTGCGCCGAACACGGGCAATCAAGAGCAACTTCTCTTTTCGGCTGAAGCCCCAGAACGTGGTTGGGCTGTTGGGAAGTAGGAGGAATAGTAGCATAGCCCAAAAGGAGCATATTGCACCAACTATTAAAAATTCGTATCGCCACGAAGCGAGGGCTCCGTCAATCTGACCTATTCCATATCCTACACACAAATTTTAGTGATTTTGAACCGGAAGGATGCACATGTGACCTTCCAAAGAACAATACTTACCAATAAGACCGCCACCAGCTACTCCGATTCCATTCCAGGCATACCACGCCGATATCCGAGATGGCTGCTCTTCACGAGTGTAGAACATCGAAGTGAACAGCATAAAGGCGGGGTCGGCGATGGCCTCAAATGCACCAGATAGAACCCGCAAGACCGTGAGTGTTGAGAAGTTGTGCGCCGCAGCCTGGCACATAAGAAGCGCCCCCCACAGGAAAATATTGAAGGAGAGATACCAGCCTGGGCGACAACGCTGCATAATCAAATTGGAGGGTATAGACCAAATTAACCACCCAAAATAAAAGACACTGGACAACCACGAATACTCCATGCCGTGAAGAGCAAGGTCTTTTTTGATACCGAATATTGCTGCATATGAAAGCGTTGTCTTATCCACGTACTAGAATTGGGAAGGGCTTAACTCAGATTCTCACCCTTTTCTTCTATTGAGCATACCAACTTACGTAGAAAAAATAGCACATGCCTAGTACAGGTAGAATCCTAGCGTCCAGCTTGCGCAGGAGCCTTTTCTCTTCTTCCTTGTTGATAGCTTGCTCATTCGGATATAGTTGTAGAGCTTGATGATACATTTCTGCATCGTATTGATTGATCATCGTATGGAACACGGGTTTGGATTCTGACTCGGCATTCTCCTGCTCCTCGTGGGTGACTCCATCTCGATTTTTCGTTATCTCTAGTTCCATATTGCAGAGGGCCGGTCTGGCTGCGTTGGTTTTTCTGGCTAGATATTGTTAAGAGGGAAAGAGATATATCGACATGAAATTTGCAGTCAAGCTAGACATTCTCATCGACATTTATAGCCCTATGTCTGGGCGAAACACTCCGAGAACGCCAGGACTTTTCTCATTTCTGGGTACGGCATAATGATTTCCGCCAGAATTCCACCAGTTAGGATCTTCAGAAGTTGTCCCTGATCTGCTGCTGGATTTTAGATATCAGTCTTTTGTTTGATTGCGGCAACTGACGCGCTGTCTTGGGAGTTGAGATAAAGCCGAAGAGCCGATGAAATGGTTCTTACTGGTTGGACACTTCCACCCCACACTACCCCGGATTCAAGTCATGACTCTTCTCGAAGCATACTTTGCACTTGGCATAAAGTATCTAGAAACACGGATTACGGTAGTGGTCCCCATTGTTGTCCTGTAAGCCAATACGTAGCTTTCCGATGTTAGGGCATAGGGCTTAGGTTAGGACGGAACATGGCTTTGTTCCCCGCCGGCTTTCTCAGCGATTGTGGTTCCATTTCTCCTCTTTCCACCCCCTGCTGCTTTATAATATTGTCGATAAGGCGTTCAATTTATGAAAATGTCGCGAACCACGTCAGATTCGTCGTGTTCGTCGCACGGTCAACCTCAATATGAACTTAATGAGCCAAAGCGACCAAGGACCTCAAAGGCCTGCCTGAGTTGTCGCGCTCGGAAAGTCCGCTGCGATGCTCTTCAAGTCGGAATCCCGTGTACCAAATGTAACTCGAATGACTTTGAATGTTCCATTACGAGCCGAAAAAAGAGGCGCAAGAAGGGAGATCTGCCAAAACCTAGTGTGGATAATAATCGAATGCTGCCACGATCAATTCCCGAGCACATCATGCTTCACCAAGTCCCTCACTATCCGTTTTTCCAAGGCCTTCAATCGAGTGGGCATCCATGGCTGCAAGCAAGGGACAAGGAAAATGGAGTACTGCTCCCGGTACCGGGTTATGATGGGTCTACGTCTTCTAACCCAGTAAAATCGACTATGGCTGCGGATGATATCGAGTTTCTTAGGAGCAGGGGAGCGCTTCTGTTACCCTCAAGAGAAATTCTTGATAAATGTGTTTCAATCTACTTCCAGATATTCCATCCCTTTTTTCCCGTGTTAGACAAGCCGGTCTTTCTAGATCAATATCGGTCAAGTGACCAAGAAACCCTCCTTCAAGGACGAGGAATTAGTCTGTTGCTACTCCAGGCTATTATATTTACTGCAAGTTTGGTAAGATTTTGTCCTATATAATCTGGGCAGAATGCTACATCTGGAGGTATTAACATTGATAGCATATTCCGAACGAGACCATTCGTGACATGGGGTTCTCTTCAAACAAGCAAGCAAGAGCCACTTTATACAAAAGAGCCCTAGTAAGCAAGGAATTCCGATTCCCACTACTTGAAGATAAAGTCATTGATACCAATAGTACCTTCACAAACTTGATTTTGAGCCCAACGATATCACTACCATCCAAGCTCTTCTCCTGTTAAGTCACCATTATCCGTCTATGGTAGAACAAAGGCATACCTGGTTCTGGGTCCACCAAGCTATAGGGCTAGCGCAGGGGACTGGACTGCACCGAGATCCCGGGGATGTACCCCAACGCAAATTATGGGCGCGAGTATGGTGGGCATGTCTAGTCCGCGATAGACTCATTTCACTAGGCACCGGTCGACCAATGCACATCAACAGTCTCGATTGTAGCGTTAAACCCCTAACCGCAGCGGATTTGGAGGAGGATGGGGACAGTAAGGAGGACCGGGTTGTCAAGACTATTTTTATTCAGTTTGTGAAGCTTTGCCAGTATATGGAAGGAGTTTTGTCTCTGCCTTTGGTTCCAGTCGACTCTTTGGAAGAACAGGTTCGAATTTGTGATTCTACTCTACAGCAATGGCTCTCGAACTTGCCCGTCGAGGCTCAGTTGAATGGAAAGGAAAGTGAGGGGACTAATACAACTCTTTATCGGACACTTACTCATCTCACATACAAGTTTGTCATCTCAGTCTCAAGTCTTATATATGAGATTTCGAAGTCAAGGGCTAATATATTAATGCGCAGCGTGGTTATTATTTCTCTGCGGAATTTTGAGAGTAAGCAGGAAGGCAATCGACCGGAGAGCCAACGTTTAGGATTTGAAGCGGTTCAATCGGTAGCTGTCGACTCTGTTAATCTCCTAAAAACCCTTATTTCAGAGGACCTTGTACAAACATGTCCTACCCAATGGTATACCTCTCTCTATACTGGCTATTCAATCACGATCTGCTTACTTGGTGGCAGTGTCACAACCGTCCTTCCACCCCTCATAATTAATTTGATGGGGGTGAGGTATGCTCAAAGTAGTCAGGATTACAGAATCTCCATGGCACATTACCAGACATGCATGAAATTTCTTAAGCAGCTTGGAGAGGTATACTGGCATGCGAGCTTCTATCACGACCTTTTCAAGCTGGCTGCTTCGCACATTAGTGCAACACCACATCCACAAGACGCAGGTGTCTCGGAAAATCTTCGTGAGAAGCTGTCTAGTGCGACTGTATTCTCTGACAACAATCCGCAGTGTCAATTTGAGACAACCGGTTGTGATTTGGCTCTTGAGGATGATGCATTCAATCGTCGTCCTAGGAGCCCCGTGGACTATTTTGTCAGTGCCAGATCGCCTGCGCCAATTTTTGAAAGTAATGGAAATTCGGTTATGCCTGTTTTCGAAACAGCCTTCAATTTGGAATCTATTGAAACATTTGATCCTGGCCATGAGGATGATGGGGGACTAAATCTACGGGGAGTTGATATTCAGGCATTGACAGAGTGGCTTAATCAAGATGGAATATTTCAAAGTTTCTTTCCATCCGCATAATAGAGAGGGTTATTCAAATGGATCTTTTTGTCCATAAGTGTACACTCTTTGCCCAATTTTTTATCTCTGGAGTGACATTGATATTGTTTTGTATGAAATCCAAACCCCTCGAGTGGTGGAAAGTCTCCTTGCTATTAGACAGAACTTAGCGGACTGGGGTAGTTGAATATTTCTGGCATTAAGCTCATATCCGATGTACGTAAATAGGTATAATACCGAAATGCCGAGCTTGGGACTTCTATTGGCGCACCTCCAAACGATCATACCAGTTGACATCCAAGCACAAACCAGCTCTGACGAACGAAATTAATCGCATTTCAAGCCGAAGACCCGAAATGACCTACCTAATTGTATACCCGTCTCTATCACATCTATCTAGGTATGCAACGAGGGGTATCTGCTTTGCAATAAGGGACAAGTTATAAATATTGCTACATGCTCGCAACATCGCAGTACTTGAATGCCTTCTCAACAACTTCAGGGGAAACGAATTATCCGTCGCAACCCCAAAATGGCCTCAGGCATGAAGCGACCTATTCACGAAATCGAGATTGTAGGCTTCGAGACTTATGGTAAGCCCAAATCCCCGCCTAGGTCAAGCTTTTCCCGACTGATATTGGGAATAAAACTTAGATCTACGTTTCCCAACAAGTCTGGATGCTTCTGGCTCCGATGCCATGAACCCAGCAGGAGACTACAGCGCAGCGCATGTTCGCCTCAAGACCAACATCACAGACTTGATTGGCCATGGGATCTCATTCACAATCGGGCGTGGGAATGATCTCTGCACGGCAGCCGCTCGCATGGTTGCCGAACGGCTCGTTGGCAAGACCCTCGGAGAGTTAACCGCGAATATGGGAAAGACATGGCGTTACCTTGTCTCTGACTCTCAGCTTCGTTGGGTCGGCCCCGAAAAGGGGGTGATGCACCTTGGCTTGAGTGCATGTGTGAATGCTCTCTGGGATCTTTGGGGCCGGTACCTCAACAAACCCGTGTGGAAGCTTGTATCCGACATGACGCCCGAAGAGTTCGTGGCTTGCATTGATTTTCGATATATTCGTGACGCGATTACGCCCGAGGAAGCAGTCACGCTGCTGAAGGAACAGGAGCCGACCAAGAAAGAAAGGATTCGAATTGCAGAGATGAATCAGGCTGTCCCAGCATACACCACCCAGGCAGGGTGGTTAGGCTTTTCGGATGAAAGGATGATTGAGTTAATTCAAGAGAATCTTGCAACTGGCATGGATAAATTTAAGCTGAAAGTTGGCGGCAATATCGAAGACGACAAGCGAAGGCTTAAAATTGCCCGTGAAGTGATTGGATATGAGCGCATGGTCATGGTTGACGCAAACCAAGTATGGGGTGTACAAGAAGCCATTGATGCTATGAAGCAATTGGCAGAATACAAGCCTACGTTTGTTCTCACCTCCCTTGAGGATTTTAGATGAAGCGAAACCAACTGATATTCTGTGGACAAACAGTTTCATTGAGGAGCCTACTTCTCCAGATGATGTTCTCGGTCATGCTACCATCAGAGAAGCGTTAAAGCCATTTGGGATAGGCGTAGCTACCGGTGAACATTGCCAGAATAGGATAATGTTCAAGCAACTGTTGCAAGCTGGCGCTATTGATTATTGTCAAATCGATGCTTGTCGTCTGGGTGGAGTAAACGAAGTGATGGCAGTCCTCTTAATGAGCAAGAAGTAAGATACTCTTGAAGGTTACATCTGTGCAGCTGGAGTTCTCACCATTTATGCAGGTTCAACATACCCATTGTTCCACACAGCGGAGGAATTGGGTTAAATGAATATACCCAGCACCTCGCCCTCATTCATTACATCTGCGTTGCCGGTGAAAAGAGTCTCTTAGAGCATATAAATTCGTTCAGCGAAGTGCTCAAGTATCCAGTTCAAACAAGCAATGGATATTTTGTCACGCCATGGGAAGCAGGGTACAGCGTCGAATATAAACCGGAAGCGCTTGAGATCTACCAATATCCGTCAGGAAGCTTTTGGCAAAGTGAGAAGGGAATGGCGATTCGAAATGGGCCCAAAGTATGAGATTAATTATTCATAGTTATAGGTCAAATGTTCTAGGAAGACATCCAGTCTGAAGCACTAATAGTCAATGATCCTTGTTTACAACAAGCTAAAAGTACCTTTCATGCCAGGCGAAATGGGAATTACTCATACTTAAATCTGGGAACTGCGTAATATAGAAGGTTTAGGGCTTCAAGAGTTAGGGTTGCGAGGGCAAAGCATCCTAATGCTGTCAGAAAGGCCATGTTTGTATAAAAAGTACTCAGATAGACATTAATGTGCAATAATTTGGTGAACGTTATGACTGGTGAGCATAACATGGGGAATTAGAGTACAGCGCATGGTATATATATCTCATTTCTACTACATTCAATCGAGCTGTTAGGATGAGCGTATGGGAATACATGAAGAGAGGCGGTGTTAAGAAGCTTTTCAAATTCTCACAAAATCCATTCTCTCGCTGATTCCAATATTTGATGATCCTTTCCAAAAAAAAAAGACAAAAAAAAAAGTCTGCTTTAAATATCCACTCATGATTTGATAACAGGGCAATTTCCACCAGTTGACCTTAATGATCTAAGACGGGTGAATACCACGGCAAGTTCACTGCATCCTCCGCGCTGATAACGCCGGGCGAAGGGCTTGGTAGGCCTGCAAGATAAGAAGAAGTGTCTTGGGAGTAGAGAGGATCCTCTCGGTTCTCGAGACGCGTTTGCTGGTGTTTGATGTTCTCATGCGGTTTCGAAGGTGTAGGGGAGGTAGTATACTTACCTATTCAGACGCGTACTTTGCGAGCAACGCCTATACCTAAGTATACTATATCAACTGATTTTTATACATATAGTCATGGAAAGAGAAACAGCGATAAGAACTCCAGATTTCAAATCTATTCAAATAAATCATCTAGTAAACCCCGACGCACGACCAATCTCATCAACCGCCCTGGCCGCAAAATCCACCGAATCAGATACATTCCTTTTCGTGCCTGAAGATGGCCTTTTCTGTGTAGTAGTCGTACTGCTACCACCGAACCAGCCACTCGCCCAACCACCACCACCGCTCCCTCCTTCAGCGCCTGCAGTAAATCGCGACCCACTCAATTCATCAGCGTCAATCTGATCAAATGAATGCTCACTTGCATTCTTGCGCAGTCCAGCCGGACCCTGCCCATAAGCAAGATCGTCGTCGTCATCACTACTACCGGGAGTCGTATTGTGTAGTTTAGTCTCTTCTTTGTGTAAAGCAGCAGCGAGAACTTCCAACCTTTCGCGCTGCGAGGAATACAAACGCGCTTTTTCGGAGCGGGAAAGATGTCTGTATTGCTCTGTGTCGAATGCGCCGCTTGCGGAGAGTTGTTCAATTTGCGCTTCGCGAGATTGGGGTTGGGCTGTTGAGGAAGATGTCACTGCGCCGAGGGCAGAGGTTACCATTGAGAACCAATCTGCTCCGGTAGCAGCTGCGGCACTCGGTACTGCATTGGCTGATGGGAGATTGAATCGTGAGAGGAGTGCCTGCGCGTACCCGGCAGCACCGGCAGATGGAGGAGGGGCCATTTGTTGCTGTTGTTGCTGAGAGGGCATCCCCAGAACCTTTTCGCGGATAATGTCGATGAGCTGGTAGAAATATTGAAGACCAAGGGCTTTGGCGCGCTCGTGGGTACGTCCGATGAGTTCCTCGATTTCGCGCTCATGCTGCTCGAAGAATGGGTCGACGTATTCCTGGAAGAGGATGCGGGCGCCTTGGGTCTGCGGGAGGACAAGATACGAGAGGAAAAAGAGACGGATCCAGCTGTAAAAGGGGAACCTAACAATATCTGTGAGCATATTATATTAAAACAAGAAACAAGTGACATACCATCCGATTATAAACACCGTCCATGACTCAGCCAGCAATATCCCCGACAGAACAACCCAGTACATCAACCATGGTGTGAGCTGAGCGGGATTCCCGGATCGAATCGCTTTGTACGAAGCAAAAGCCGGGAAGAGGATTGTAATAATCGATCTGTAGAAAAGACAGCGTGTTAGCTTGAATACGTAGAAAAGATAGCTGTTGTGATAAATGACGTTGGGTGCCTGTTTCAGCTAGATAGCAGCTGACTCGGGAACGAAAGGACGTACGAGAGAAGATCCGCTATTATTCCAAACATTGCGGGTGGATGTTGTAGATAATAGCTCGCCCATATATCTTGAGAATCTAATCAAGTAGATGTATCGCACTCTACTTGCAGTCGAGAGGTGTAGGAAGAAGAAAGAAGAGAGACAAAAGGCGGAGAGAGTGGAGTGATAAGAAGGCTGTAAGGCTTATCGGCAGGTGACTTTTATCAAGTGGGGGCTTTTCCGCCTCTGTAAACCAAGTAGTCACGTGATTCGCTCTATCGCAATCCGTTTATCGACCAATCATATCCGGACTTTTAAATTTTTAGAAGATTTCTAACAGAAAAGTGGAGCCCTAATGTACTATGTAGTTTTGTATGTATTTGTATCCTTTCATCCCATCTCTGTGGTGTATGATTACTTTCGTCTGATACTGTACACCGGATGGTTAGGCGTATGATTTTCGCTTCCTTTTGAACTGCCGGGGAGTCCTCTACTTTCTATCCAATACAGTAGTACTTATAATGAGTCCTCATATCTTAATCATTGCAACCTCGCTTTTGCCGTATACGTACCACCACATTGTCCTCCGCATTCAGACATTTATGACCTAAAACCAGTGGATGACGTCAAGAGCGGATTCGCGATGGGTACTACGATTAGGGTTAGGGTTTTGACATCCTAGGCACATCAGGTCTGTCAAGTACTCCCAATTCGCTCATTTATTTAAGACATAGAAAGGGTTGACGTTGTTGCCAGTCTGTTTTGACATAGTTTAAGTTGGTATATGAATACAGTCAGCTGGGATGGTAGGCCTTGTAGACCTGCAAAGCTCCTTCAACCGACTGAACAACCCCAAAAAACACAGTTAGTACGAGAACGAACACGGCTACCCAAAATGTATACCATTGCACGCCCTTTCGCCGGTCATACCACAGTCGTGGGATTGTATTGGGTTCCGCTTCATCGAAGACCTGTTTCAGAATCACCAATCGATCCCGCCAGAAGGTGAAATGCTCTAGGTGTCGGTCATCGCTTTTCAGCCGGCCACATCGGACTGCTTTGGGGTCCAAAGTTGGGGTGTGAGAGTCGCTTCGGATCTTGTCGAACCATGTTTGTGTCTCTCGGCCGTTCTGTGGGAAGAGGAGGGCCAGCGTTTTGAAAGTCTCTTCTATGAAACCCGCGGGGAATAGATCACTGTGAAGTGCAATCACTTAGCGAGGGATACTTCTGTCCCAGATATTTGTTTAGCCTTACTGCGATTGCATTTCTAGAAAAGATGCATGATGGAAAATCATCACTGCAGTGTCATCCCCTATCATCCTCAAATGGTCGTTGAGATTATCCGTCCATTCGATTCTGATGCCCGCGATGCGTGTAAGGTTCGACGCTTTAAATATGGTTTCAAGCTTGACCATCTCTTTCAACATAGGCTGGCTCCCCCACTGGCTCTTCAAGAAATCTCGAAGAGAGCCATGCGTCCATTTGAGCGGCCTCCATCGAGATATACCAAACGGCAGATCCCGGAACTGCATCATCAGTAAGAGGCTGGCGGCAAGATCTATGGTATTTTCGGCGATCCGATCGTCATCTGGGGTGTTGCAAGTCAGTAGTTTTGATGTTATGATTTGTTTAATATCTTCACGTTGTTGTCCGTCCCGGATATGCGATGCAATGTCGGCGATGTCGCGATGGGTTCTGGCTGCCACATGCCGTCCGCGGTCGACGAGTGCTGAGCGACATTGCTCGAAATAATAAACAAAGTATGCATCGAGGTCTAAATTGTATGCGATCAAAGTCTGCGGATCAATGGATATGCCACAAAGATTATTGATGAGTTGGCACCTTGCGACAGCGCTGGTCAACTTCGCTTGGAGCGGAATCCTTAAAGGGTCCTGTGCAGTCATTTTTTCTGGGCTTGCCAGTTGACCAGACCGGAAAGTTTTTTGCTTTTATGTCGACCGTCAACAGCGTCCTAAATGACTCCCTGCTTCCAAAGCCTAGCGATTCGTGGGGCTCATAGCAAGGCTGACTCTGATTAGGAATCCGACCAGGCTGTGCCTGATGGTGGTCTCTTAGTTTCAATCTCTTACCATTACCTTGAACAATTCCCTTGCTGCTATTGCCAATGACGGATTTTTCATCTATCTTCCATGCAATACAATGAATGCTTCATTGCTTCGTCGCTCCATCCCGGACAATCTTTCTAATGAGTTCACATTAGTGCCGACGCTCACAATGCCACAGATCTCCCATCAATTGGCACGGCTAAGACTCTTGAATTCTACTTCCGAGACGGAACAATCTTGGGAGAATCCTGAAGCGTCTATCGGAGAATTCTGTCGCACCATGGGAAGAAGTCAGTGCTGGCATGCCCAGGGCCCTGCTCGCGACCTCTTTATTCGATTAGCAGATGAGGTCAAGATATGCTTGGATCGCAACTGCGAGCCACCGTCACGAGAACTGCATTGGAGTTTGTACATGATTGGTCAGACCAAGTCCACTGCCCGGCCAGTTTTGATGTTTATTTGTGAAGAAAGGAACTCGCGAAAGACAGCCAGGAAGACAATCAAAGAAAGTGGAATACTACTAAGATACCCAGGCGTCGGCACGGCAGATTGTTCTCATCCCCCGGACTTTGGGCAACTCGTGCAGCTCGCTATAGATGATGATTGGGAAGATTTCATACATGCCCAAATTTGGTCTATGGATATGGAAGAATCGAATTACCCAAACTTTCCACCGCCCGTCTTGAGTCATCGTAAAAACCTTTTAGGAATGGGGTCAGGATATTCGGGGGCAAACACGGCAACGTCCGTTTTTTACCGGCCGACGGACGGTATTCTGGGCTCACACGTATTCAAGGTCTCTCCAGGGAATACCTCGACGTCAAGGAAAGCAACGGCTGGAGTAATTGTCAAATTGGGAGATGAAATATGTTTTCTGACTGCAGCTCATGCTTTTGTATCACGACGGCCACCATCTGATCCTTGCCCTCCTTTCGAATACGATATCGACGGAGAGAACGATTCCGATGACGCAGAGTTCCTTCAGACAATTAGGCAGGGCAGTCGGTCCTCGTTATCAGAGCATTCTGATTGGGGTCTGGGAGAATCAGAAAAAATGATATCTAGATCGAGTTCCTCGCAAGAATCTAAACTTGATACAAGAGAGACTGTGACTGGAAGGTGAATAATCGAACGATATCAACATTGAACCGCAGTGAAGCTGATATATTCCATATTTTAGTGTTACGACTGATCCTACTGCCACGGTAGAAACAACCTTCACGACAGATAACTCTTTTCAGCAAACTCTTCATTATTCAAAACACCATCATCACCGTCACCGTCATCGTCTCAGCCACAGTCGCTCTCCATCTCGTGCGAGGCCTAGAAGTCTCACAAGTCTCGTTCTTGCTGCTGCTGGTGCTCTCTTTCTTGGCGATGCTGGTGCTCCTTCAGCCGCTGTCGTTTCAGCTGGAAACAACTTACAAGATGAAAGACGAAGTCGTTCGCGTCATCGCGGAAGATCACAATCTCGCGGCGGAGGCTCTGCAGGTCCCGATATTACCGCTGTGATTGAGAGGGCTCGCAGTAAATCACGTTCAAGATCCAAGAGTCGTACAAGACAAGATCTTGACTTTTTCTTTCATGCTAGTGCCCATGAGAGAGCTTTGGAATCGGGTACATTACTGGCATCCTCAGTAGAAGGATCTGACGCTGGTCTCGATTACGCTTTGATCAAGCTTGAAGGGTTTCATGCTAGTACAGCAAACCTGCTTTTTCTCCCCAATGAAACCCTTGATCTCAGGCTCAATCTTACACAGATTTCAAACTCGCAGCCGCAAGATGCTAAGATAGTTGCCATTACCGGATCGTCAGGTTATCTGAGCGGCCGTTTGCTGGGGACCCCTTCTTTCTCCAGAGCGCCGGACCAAGAAGCACCATCTCAAGAACTATGGACAGTCAGGTTTGATGGTAAAATTGAGGAAGGGGACTGTGGTACCTGCGTTTTTGATGCTCAAACAGGTGGTTTTTACGGACACGTTGTGGCTGGAAATCCAGATTCTGGATATGCATATATCATCCCAGCCTACCAGATTCGTGATGATTTATTCAGACGTTTTGGCAAGAATGTGCAGCTGTATAAACCGTTACCACGGGAAGCCCGTCAGAGTCTTACTCCTAATTATCCAGGACGACTTGATCGGAGCGGCTCGTATGGCAGTAAGTAATCTACGGTCAAGTTATATTGATTATTTTTCTAACCCAATGTCAATAGAGGCAGCACTTGTCAGAAAGGGAAGAGAATATTTCACACCTGGCAGAGTAAGCAATTCTAGAAAGAGCTCTAAACATGAAGTATCTCACAAACAAGCAATATCAGATTTTTGTCGTGCGCTGGTCTGAACCTATTCAAGACCTACGTACGAAGGCGAGTAGCAACAGTGAAGATATCAGTGTCATTAACGGCCAGCCAATGATTTCTTATTGGCGTCGAATGGTTGTTATCAAGACTAGCCAGGCAGAAGATAGCTCTACTTGCGTGTATGTTTCCATTTATTCGTCTACGTGTCTATGAGGGAAACTCTAACTGATGTGTTTTCAGAGGAATGTTCACCTATGGCGGACAAGGATTAGCAAAGCCAGGACTCGACCTCGATAAATATGCGCTGGTCTTCGACGAAAGACTTGGCAAACCTCAGACACGGCCGGACGAACCATCCCTCAAAGGCCCACCACTGGCTGTCTATATGGAATCACCGCTTGAAAAGTTGGACCCGATGTATCGCATCAACTTTGGGGTTACTTATACAGTCGAGCACAATAAGGAGATTCGTGACGTGGGCCACATTGCCGAGGGGTCTATGAATGATTTTGAGACTTATGTAGCTGAGGCTTTGAAAACCAACTAGTGGTCTTGGTCCTGGCTTGGATACGGGGAAAGGGGCAGGGAGGCAATGGTCAACGTCCATTTGATGACTCTCGCAAATTGCTTTCATGACTTTATTTAGACTATATTTTGTTACAGATACTGAAGGTGGAATGGCAAGAGAATTAATTATGTAATCATATATGAACACTCTAACTTATTCAATCCTTCAAACAGCATCCTAACTTCATGTAGAATCAACTTCTTAGTTCAACTCCTTAGCCGCAACCTCCAACAAATTAGTCTGTCCCAAAGTATCCTGCGTATACCGCGCATTGTACTTGAGCACATTCTTCACAGCTCGGTATTGCTGAACATTGATCCACAAGGGCTCCGTGCTGATAAACCAAGGCACATTCTCGCTACAGGGAGGTGTGGTCAGAGAGCCGTTGTAAGTATAGACACCAAACTTGTTGAAATGATGGATTATGCCGGTGAAATCAAGGGGCCCGGTTTGGGTGTATGTGCCGGCTGTGGTGATGTCGTCGAGGTGGGCGAAGACGGAGTCGAAGAGGGGGGTGGTGTAGCCGAAGGGGGAGAGTTCCATTAGGAAGGCGACGACGGCGATTAGTTTGCCTGGTCTTTTTAGTCTTTGGGTATATGATAGGAGAAAAGGGGCAGAACTTACTCTCAGTTTCAAAAACAAAGTGGCACTCCATGGGGAAGTACTCCTCATTCACGCGGTGCTCACTAGGAGTATGGAAATGGAATTGGGCGAGAGGGTAGGTGATATTCTTAGTGGTCAACGACCCATTGGTAATAACAACCTCCAATCCAGAACCCAAGTTCTCGAGCTTAGCAGATGGGACATTGGTGACGTTGAAGTTGACTGATCCTGCGAGGGCGTAGTCGACGGTCTGGGTGCCGATGTCAATGGGTGACTGGCGTGTGCCTTTTGCGCATGCATCGTTGGCGGTAGTGTTCAGGCCATACCAGTTCAGGGGACCACCTAGGTTGGTATAGTTGAAGGTGTTGGGAGTAACAACGCCATCTGCTGCGCGAGCGTGGATATGGGCTGATGCCAGGGGGAGAGCAGAACAGATGAGAGAGAGCTTCATAGTGATGTACAGAGTAGTTGGATGTTATGTGAAGGGAAGGGGAGATGGCCGAGGGTACCGCTTCTTTGGGAATCAGAAGGTTTATATAGTGCCAGACAACAGAGCAGAATGCATGAGTGCTGCTTGTTTACTAAAAGGTTCCTCTGTCTTTCATTTTGTTCATCATCGCCGTGCTTCCCCCTATACGTAGTGTGCGCTATATTAGAGAAATCCACATTGTTCCTCTACCGTACCGACAGCGCATTTCGATCGTTTTTGGTCGGCGCTTGGTAGGCTAGCTCAGGCCGGGCTGATTATGCTGGAGAAATTTCCTGATTAGGGAATTCTAGGGCATGGATATAGGGAGAGGGGTCGATCATGGCCACAAACGGGTTGGTGCCAGCTCTCTCGGGGTAATTTTTTCTTCGCACTATGACAAGATCCGAGATCTTGCATTGGTGAATACTAGCTTAATCATACACATAATATTGTGCCGTGTGTGTCACGGTCAGCCAGCCTTGTCGATTCATAGTTCACACTAACCTGCTAAGACCTGAGATCTACAGTAACTAGCGGACATTTCTTCCACAGAGTGGGTTCCTCTTGGGGCCCGTGGTATAAAACAAGCTTCGCGCTAGTATGATATCGTGTAAGTGTATATATAACTAGAAATGAACGATTGAACAATGAACCTACAGTCCTAGCTTACTAGCACTATCCTCATTTAAGGGTATCCCGGCCATCCAGCCTTCGCCACGCGTCGAGTCATGACTCGAACTGAGATCTACCACCGAGATCCAGCGGAAGATTTATCTTGATTTTGACTCGTGGCACAGAACAGACCTTCAGTGTCCACTGTTGCGTAGTCTAATTGCCGGAATTCCACCTTCAGGAGTGCACTTTCCTGATGTAGTAGGGGTTTGTTAATGAATCGCTATCTTCCTCTTCCTCGTCTTCTTTTTCCGAGGTTTGCTCACCATTATCGGCCTTCGTGAGGCTGTCTCGAGTTATGAAGAAAGAGATCAAGAGAAAGGACTTTTCTCTGAAGATGCCAGGTACACAAATCCGGTCCATCGGTTTGCATCTTTCTAGGGCTTTGTTGTTACGTGTTGCTTATTCTGAAGCTTCTGACCCGCATCTCAGTATTCTCAGCACGGTTTACATCGGAGTACTGGAGTACGTAGTTGCAATTTGGCAATTTGCAAAGCTCTGCCTCAGTGGATAATCCCATATCTTTAGGCTAACTTAGTGCGAACTGTTGGCATGGCAAGATCGGAGTAATATTTTTCTGTGAAGCTAACTGGTCTGAGAAGACGGCAGGAGTTTTTCATTAGTGGAGACAACTAAACCACTTGGAAAAAGGAGAATCCATTTAGCGCGTACATCCTGGAAAAATTGGCTATCTCACGATCCCCCCCCGGGGGTCCCGAAGAGCTTCATCCGTCTCCATACAGTCGTACTCTGTAGAACTTAGAAGTACACCAGTGTTAATCACCATATCTTGGCAATACTGAGAGCTGCAAATAAAGCTCCGGATGGTTATTTCCAAGACTACCTCTGGGGAGCATAAGCTCTACCTGCGTGTAAGTTTAAAAATCCACAATATTACCGTACGGCCAAAAACGAGACTCCGTTAATGGGTGGTTAAAGTTAGTGGTAATATAAGGCATCTCACACCTATTTATTTAGCTGAGGCTGACCACGGTGCAAATCCGTCCACGTACGTACACACAAATTTAATTTGCTGCATATCTCGCCGCAAGAATTCTAGCGTATATTGACAACAGACATAACATAGAAACAAGTAAGCCAAACTTTCCTAAGACATAGCCAATACTTTGTTAACCTCGGTCCAAATAAAGTTAAGCCAAGATCGCGCTGACATAAGCGATCTTATCAAAGTGGGCTGATGGCGATAAGTCGATAGTACGAGTGACAACATGCCACCTTGAAGTTTATATACATTTTCTATATTTACTTGAACAAAATAAGAAATTCTCGAAAATCACTGATTAACCACTTGACATATATGAAGAAGAGAAGCTAAGAAGGCAACATGTGCATCGCCCTCATCTCCACCGCCCATCCCGCATATGAACTCATCATAATCGATAATCGAGATGTACCTCCCCTCCCCCTTCTTTTTCATGCACTTACTAATCACTCGGGAGTAGGAATATTTACATCGCCCAACAGCACCCGCAAACTGGTGGCAGCACCCCAACACACATGTCCTGGGATCCCGCGACCTCGCGCGCCCCGAGCAGGGTACATGGATGGGCATCACTAAACAGGGGAGGGTAGCCGTATTGACAAATTATCGCGAAGCAGCGCCTATTGGGAATATAAGTCGGGGCGCTATTGTGAATGATTTCCTGACTGAGCCCCCAACCGCGCTAGGAGAGGGCACAGAAGAGAAAGAAAGGAAAGAGCAAAGGACGACACGCGCCTTCGTGCAGGATATGATTAATTCTCAAATGGCCACAAGAGCGGGCGGATTCAGTCTTGTATGCGGCCGGGTGGGCGAGCCGTTGGCTATTATATCGAATCGGATGGCTGATAATATCGACTCTACGACGTGGATTGCCTCGACGCGCGGCGAGACGGTGGGGTTAAGTAATACGTTCCTCAAGGACAGGACGTGGCCGAAGATCATCAAGGGGGAAGTTTTGATGAAGAGAGCTATTGATGCTCACATCGCCTCTTACCCGGACTACCAAGGGACTACGGGAGAGGAAGAAGACGACTTAATAAAAAGACTGTTCAGCGTCTTATCAACCGACACCATGCCCAGGCTATCAAACACCGAACCCATCAAAGAGCAGTACATGAATCAACTCAAAGAATCAATCTTCATCCCGCTACTGGGTGACCGCGCTCAATTCGAGGCTGAGGCAGACCAACTCGCAAAAATGGGGCTGGAGGGGTATACTTCTGGACTTTATGGGACACAGAAACAGACTGTTTTATTGGTTGATCATGCCGGACGGGTGAAGTATGTCGAGAGGTCGTTGTATGATGAGCATGTTCATCCGATACCGCTGGGGCAGGGGGATAGGGTTTTTGAGTTTGTTATTGAGGGGTGGAAATCGAAATAATCTCCTAGCCTGTATGTATAATCTATATATGAGCCCCTCTGACGAGGGGTTAAACCTTCCGCTTCAACAACCCCCTGAAAAAATCAAAACTGTTACTATCACTCTGCAACTGCCACACGCGCCCCGTCGGCCGATCCTCCCAGCCCAATTCCTCCGCTAGAAGCAACCCATAATCACGCGTTATACCCTTGATCCTAGCCCTGGCACCCCCTTCTTCCTCCAGCGTCACGATCTGATTCATATGCAACCAATCTTCATAGTACATATCTTCAAACTGTTTATCGAACCCGTTGCGCAAGAAACGGATGTATAATTCTTCAAAAACCGTTAGCACTCGCGCAAGTAGTTTCTCCAAAATGATGGGATTTGATTTGATGGTTGCGGGAGATGCGAATCTTTCGACGATGGCGTTTAGGGATGTCGTTGGTGATGCGTTTGTGGCGTTGATGCCGATGCCCACGACGGCGACGTATTCTTCTGAGGAGTAGTGGGAGTTGACGAGGACACCGCAGATTTTGGTATATTTTCGTTTGTCGGGTTCGGCAGGATCCATTGCATCTACACAGTTAAAACATGATCATGATAGAGGGGGAAAGGGGGGAACTTACAAACGTCGTTGGGCCATTTCATCTTGATAGGTAGCTGCTCGTACCCCTTATCGTAGGTCTTTATTCCTTTGACAACAGCCATGGCGGCAAGGTATTGGACAAAGACTATTGGTGCCGATTGCATCTTTTCCATTGGATGTCGTACCACGGTCGAGAACATGAGAGCTCCTGCTGGTGATACCCAAACATTCGATCCGCGGCCTCTGCCTGCGACTTGGACTGTGGCGGTCATAGTGAAGCCAGTGGGCAGTCGTCGAAGAAGGCGGGTGTTCCTGAGATGTTAACCATATCCATCGTAGCAGAGAGACCCGTAACGGAGAAGTACTTACTTTTCCAACATGGAACTAGTACTCGTAACAACTTCACCGTATATAATAGCCCGTCCAAAGTCGACAACCGCCTCCTTTGACTGCGATTGATAGTGTCGCAGATTAGCATAAAATGCATGATGATTAAAATACGGCGTCAGCTTCGACGCAGGCAGCTCTCCATGGATCAGCAACCGCTTCACAATCGCATTATAATCAACAATGCCTTCACTAGAGGTCGCCTTTTCTTCCGCCACTTCCTCATCCAACGCAGCCTTCAAATCATCCATCGCGTACGTCTTGTCGTACGCCCTCTCGACCCGAAAGGTATCGATATCGTCTTTGAGGATCTCTTTTCGTTCATCTTTGGTCATTATTTCTTCCAGTGCAGATACGATAGCTTGAGTATACTCAGGCTCGACAGAGGACATGTGCAAGCAAGAGAGAGACGGTACCGTGGTAGTTTCTTGACTGACTTGAAGCCCTAGTTTGGTCAAGCATGCTTTTAAAAAGTCTGTTCTGGCGCTGTCGTCGGCTGCTATTTGGTCAATGATTTCTGCGTATTCAGGGCCACCGGCGGATTTGTCGAGATTGACGGCGGCGAATCTTGTAAGTTAGCAAAGCCTGATATCAAGATCAGAAGGGACATACTCTGGATGAGGCCCTGTAAGGACAGCCGCTCCCTCGCCAATTTTGCGATATACGACTGCCGCTGCACCCTTGCCCGAGTCAACAGCAAGTTCTTCCGTATAACTTGCGAGTATCTCAACTCCTTGATCCGCATAAGCCTCCGCATCAACGAAAACACCACCACCATTATAATAACTATGAAACGTCTCCGGGACTGTTCCATCACCAAACGCGGTTCTCGATACCTTGACTTCCGCCGCCCTTGCCCCAGCTTCACTCGAATAAACAAACCCTTCAAATGCACACCCCCTACAAACCCCCGGAAAGAACGCCAACTCCCTCTCCCCAATAACCTGCATCTTTTTGTCACCAACCTCAAACTCACACCTGCCACTCCCATAATAACCCCCCGCGCAGAAACCGAGATATGCACCACCATTCTGCACAAATTGAGTAATACGACGGTTCCCCGCACCATTTAAGGATGCGCAATAACCCAAATCTGCGCCTCCAGGCATCACGAGCATGGCGCAGGTGGAGAGCCAGGGTTCTTTGATGAGCATGTCTGCTGTTATGGGGATTACGGCATAGTTGGATGCGAGGAGGCGGCGGAGAGTGTAGAGGCAGTGGCGGACTGATTCTACAGTGCTCCCGTGGCCTATACCAAAATATTAACCTTTGACATGTTTTGTTGTTGTTGATTTAGGCGTACCAGAGTAGACGAGCACGTTGAGCCTGCCCGAGCTAATGGCTCGTCCAGCAGACATTTTGGTCAGCGGGAGGCCAGAATTCCAGACAACTTTTTTCTCCCTTGTCAAGACCAACAAATTGACTGATTCACTGATTCCAGCGGCTTCTGCAATTATTTCCTCGATTAATAAAATGTCCAACAACGAAAAACAAACAGCGGAACAGAGCACAAACCGGGAAGACGATGAACCCGATGACTGGTGAGTGTATGACAGGACAAGAAAAGAAGTGTCGAGGTCCGACTGCGGACAGAAAGAAGACAGACTGATCGCTCTTTCCACCCGCAGGGACAAGCGCATCTTCAGCACCGGATGTTCTGGTATGTTTACTTTCTATATATTTAATTAGCTGTTTAATATATTTGGGATGATATTGATGAGTATGTTTATAGCCGAACAATTGAAAATGAACGATTGCTACTATGATACCAGGGATTGGAGGAGTTGTAAGAAAGAGGTGAGCTCAACCCGCCATCAGCACACATATGTCCCTCTGCCTGCATAAACGATACTTACTCCTTTCCCATCTCTTCGAAATTCTGATAGATTGTATACTGGAGCTAACTATCGCAGATGGAGGCATTCCGCGAGTGCTGGAAACGGCAAGGCAATGACGAGAGGACTGAGACGAAGGATGCTCAATAGTTAACTACCTTGGGTACTTTGAGCGATGTACTATTATTGTATTATTATTATTATGAACTCGCCATTCTTTCTGCACTTTAATTATGCGATATGTATATTCCTTCGCGAATTGTGCTGTCTGGTCGCATGCCGCATGTGATTGGCCGTAGCTGGACCCTCACTAGCTGTGATACCTCACCTCGTCTCACACCTCAACCTGTCAACAACCCACCCCAGCTTTCAGGACAGACACAACCATGTCCTCATTACCACTCCGGCGCTCCTTCACAGCGCTCGAGGCGCTAGGTCTACAGAGCCTACGACCTACGCCGTCCATCCTCTCTTCACAGCGATTCGCATTACACACGCGACGAGCTCAATCAACCTCCTCAACCTCAACGACCGCAAGCAAACCCACCCCACGGCCGTCGCCTTCACCACCAAATACACCTCCTAAATTCACACCCCCCTCCTCTCCATCACCATCATCAACCTCCACCACAACCACCACATCTTCGTCAACTACGTCCTCCCCCACAACCCCCAACATCGCCAAAACCGGCCTCGCCGACAGACCCCTCGACCTCTCCCCCACAGGCTACGACCCCTCCTCCGAAAAAATAGACTGGACCCGCTCCTTCCACGGCATAAGCTCCGTACCTTTCTCCCCGGAAATCGTGGCCGTGTTACTCGAAGAAGTGAACAGCGAAGATGTCGAAATCAAACCTGACGGGATCGTCTACTTGCCCGAAATCAAATATAGGCGGATCCTAAACAAGGCCTTTGGCCCAGGGGGTTGGGGTTTAGTGCCCAGGAGTGAGAGTATAGTCACACCGAAGACGGTTACGAGGGAGTATGCTTTGATTTGTCATGGACGGTATATGCCCCTAACACTCCCCCCGCTCCCTATCTCCCTATCTCAAGATGATTTACTGACAGATGGGTGAATGGAAAAAGACTGGTATCAATCGCGCGCGGCGAACAAGACTACTTCAATCCCGACGGCATTCCCACCGCAACCGAAGGCTGCAAATCCAACGCTCTGGTCCGCTGCTGCAAAGATTTGGGTGTTGCAAGCGAACTATGGGATCCGCGATGGATTCGGAAATTCAAAGCGGCATATACGAAGGAGGTGTTTGTGGAGCATGTGGTTAACAAGAGGAAGAGTAAGATTTGGATTAGGAAGGATGAGGAGGTTGGGTATCCGTGGAAGGTTACTAAATAGTCTTTTCTCTATTCTCCGTTTAAAGGAAGGGAGGGAAGGGGTGTATGATATATGGGATAGAAGTTTTAGTTTGGTGAATTGTAATATACATGAATCGACTCAGGTCCTGTCGGATACAAAACAAAGATATCCTCCAACATGTAACCAACAGAAACAGAACGTGACAGTTAGATAAACTGGATAAGTGCAAACAAAATTTTTAGTCTATAAAATCAAATCCAGTTTGATATGCAGGAAATAGAAATAGAAAGATCGTTAATCACAAGCTGCGATGAGATGCAAGCCGATTCGTTAATGTTCTTCATCATCATCGACTTGCGCTGATGGTATATGTGGTTGTGCAAAAGCATTGCCTGCTTGAGTCTGAGTCTGACCTGGCGCGCGAGGGAGACTGGTACTCGATGCTGCCGCCGACGGCGGAGATTGGTATTGTGGCGGCGCAGGTCGGTATTGATTTGCTGCAGTGGAGGGCGCGGGAGAAGCGTGGCCATAACTTCCGGCGTACGGATTATTGGTCTCGTAGGGAGTTTCGTATGGAGTTGCGCTGGTGGGTGTTGGTTGAGATGCTGGTGGCTGGGGTGCTGCGGAATAGTAGCTTGGGATTTCGTAGCGGTCTGTTGGCGTTTGCTGAGCAGCGGGAATTGCGCCAGTCACGGATGGAGGCATGAGTAGAGGCGATGGCTGATGGAGGGTTGGGACGTTGGGGCTGGCCTTGCGACGACCTGAGGATGGAGCGCGGAGGAGTTTCGATTGTTCATCGTTTACGTCCTGGATGGGACTTAGTTGGTTCTCGTTGCTGACGCCTGAGGCTGCGCTAGGGATGCGGTACAACTGAGCCGATTCTTCAGGACGCGCCAGATCGTAGCCAGCGGGACGGCTGTTGAGAGCATCGACGAAATCGGCTTCGCTCATTTTTTTGACTGATCCGCCACTGCGTTGCTGAAGACCACTGGTAGATGTAACGGTATCAACGCCAGTCGAGGCTCCTGCCGGTGACAGGCTCTGTTGAAACTCCTTCATAGCACTCGTAGGCACCAAACGAGCTTGCTCTTTCTTCTCAGCAGCCTTCTCGCGGTATTCCTTGGCCTTCTCATCGGTAATGCTGACGGAGTACGATGGGTTTGAAGGATCGCCCAATGCAGCACCACCGCCACCAGGACCGATAATAGGTACTTTCCTAATAGCCAAGACCAAAGCACACATAAACTTGGATCGACGCGCAGCACGGACCGTTTCGTTGGACCAGTTCGATTTGTGGCGGATCTCAATACGAAGCTCGAGTTTGTCCATGTTTCCGACGCTAATGACTTCGATTTCGATGTCCGGCTGGAAGTCGCGGTTGTTGTCTTTGTCGCGGACGAATTTTTCCATTTCCATTTTGAGCAGCTGAATGTCGGCAAACGTAGTGCCAAAGTCGACAAACAAAGAAATACGTTCGCGCATCGCCTTGGAGCGAGTGACGTTGTCGATCCATGAAGTGTTGAGGACGGCGTTGGCGACTTGGGTAACTCGTTGTTCGGCCACGGTGCGGAAAGCAGTATACAGCAGCGAAATCTCCTCGACAAACAATTCCTGGCTGTTGATTTCCACACGGTCACCAACATCAAACGGATGCTTGACAAACAGGAAAATACAAGATCCCAGAACTTCCTGGGCAGTAGTCGAGAAAACAAAAGACAAAGACAGCAGAGATGTAGCACCAGCAGCAATGACAGTAGCTGCACCAGTCGTGACGAAAGAGACAAAAACAAGGATCATGATAATCAAGGCTACTGTCAACAACAAACTGTCAAGAACGTGAATGGCCTGGTCGACATCGTGCATGCTGCGAGCAATAGACTTGCGGACACGTCCGAATTCAGCAACAGTGAGAATCATTTCTTCCATGCTGACGTCGCCATTTCCGTCGCGGTCCAAAATATGGAAGCATTCTCTGGCCTCTTCCTCGCGTTGGGCGCCCATGACTTCGACAATATCTTCCTCATACAATGCGTCCCGTCCTTCAACCACAAACGACATCCAGATACGCTTAGCCAAAGCTTCCGACGCATGACGCTTGTCCAATGCTTGGGTAACAATTGAATGAGCAGATCCGGTATCAAAAATGTTCTTGCCGGTAATCTCGTGAGCGACATTACCAAACGCAGCAGTGACCTTATCACCGACACGGCCGACACCACGTCCAACATTGCGAATCAAGCGTAGCGGAGCAACTGAATCTCCACGCTTGTGACCTCTTTTCTTGTCGGCAAGGATAGTCGCGGAGATGATTTCGTCTTCTTCAGCAAACTCCTTGCAGTATTCCGGGAACATGGCGCGAGATGCATCGTAGAGGTGGCCCAGCAGGTCGACATTATGCTTGGACTCTTTGATGCGCATTTCGTACTGCTTGCGGTGGTAGCTCACAGAAATCAACTGAATAAGCGCCTTTTCGGCCAGAAAAATCAAAGTGCAAATAAGCAAAGCAAACAAGATCTGCTTGACGGTTGCCTCCCAACTCTTTTCACCAGTGTCGTTATTGGCCCGCTGCGACGGATTCTGGGTCATGATCGGAATAAACGTAGCCAAAGAGACAAGAGCCCAGCCCACCAGTGACAGGGGAATTTCCAATGCCTTGAGAATAAGAGCATACTTTTTCGTTCCGGGACTGACAAAGCCTGCAAAAAACTGAAATAAAAATGGTAAGAAATGTGCCAGAATTTTGGCAACCCACAAACTGATCCAGACGACTTCAATCCAGGTGAAAAACCAAACAATCCTGACACCGCCAATGGCCGCATGCGGCGCCGCCGTAGAACCGATAATAATAGGGATGGCAATCAAAAACGCCAATGGCGAGACATAGATGAAATAGCGAGTGATGACCGAGAAGTTCAAAATGGCGAAATAAATCCTCCCCATGGTGTTGAGGGCTCCATCGGTATCCTCGTTTGCCATTGAATCCCCCGAACCAGTCTTTTTCCGTCGGCCGGGGCCCGGTCGTTTTTCATCGTTCGACGACGAACCGTTGGGATAGCTGGTGGGCGAGGCGAGAGTGTTGGTGTTAGTCTTGCGGGCACCGGTGCCGCGACTGGGGACGGTGGTTAGGGGGATGTCGATGGTCGCGTCGTTGGGGTTGGCCATGGTGTGGTCATCCGGGAGGGGGTGGAATTTGTTTGCTGAAAAGCGTTTTTCGCCGATTCCAGGACGCGACATTGACTGGGAGATTCAGAGAAGAAAATAACGAGTGAGGATATTCCAAAGACAGTGGGTGATTGGATAATTTAGTCACGAGAGCGACACAGTCGTCCCTCGGTATAAATGTGTCGACTAAGCTGAGACCTGAGATCCGTCCACGAAGGACCCGACAAAAAGAGAGAGAAGTGGAGAGAGAATGAGGCGTCACCGATCGAGCACAAATGAATGGTGGGCGATGGTGGACGTGGGGATGATCAATGGGCTAATGAGTTGGTGTAGAACTAATATATGCAGCACAGTCCCTCGATAACAAAATACACAACAATGAAGATAAAGAATGAATACTAGGAAAGTGAAATGAAGATGAAGATGAAGACGAAGACGACGATAGAAAAACGAATATTGACAGACGAGGTCAGTCATCGTCCTTAATAAAACGTGATGTACTACTATGGCCCGTATGGCAGGTACGGTAAATTACTCGGTACGGCTAAGACCCAGAACAATGGCCACTGCGGGATGGCGTTTTGTTCGTATTTCCATTGGCCAAGCATGTATTGTGGGAGGTTTAATTGGCCATGGCATGTTTCAGGGCAGACGAGCCTCAATCCAATGAAATCGAGGCATATCAGGTACATGTCCATAGCATGAAAAAATCCCCTGATAGTTAACACAAGGAAGAGCAAGATGTGCCTGTGTGTGTCACCGCAATGGATGGACCGATCATCCTGCTCCATCGGGTATGGCGAAGTATGACGAATCGTCTTCCAGCCAGTATGTAGTATGCAGTATGAGCGATCTATGTAGTAAAAATCCGGCTGTGACGCAAATTTCAATACGTACTGTATGCTCTCCGAACTGTCATACGTACATACATACGGCGTACGCCCTAGAGACAAAATCTAACGCGTTCGGTGCTCATTCCTTCGTTCTAGGCTGGACCCTACTCCGTAGTATATCAGAGATGGTTATGGTGGCTGTACATGAAACACGGAGGAATACTAACCCAACCTTTTTCTCCTCAATACGAGACGCAGTCAGCAGTGAGAAATAAGTACGTATGTACTTCCGACATACGTAGTAGAGTACCGTACATACAGAGTGCGTAGAGTTATTCTTAGCCTGCCATCTCATGTCATGTTTCTACGTAACTTGAGTCATTAAATACAGCAAACCCTGTTAATAACGTACCCGGCTATAACGAACGCTAACAAATTTCTGCTCTATAACGAATTTTGAAATCCTGATTGGTTACAAGAGTAAAGTCGTCTAATATAACGAATTTCTACTTCAGAACGAACTCTGCGACAGGCTCCCATAGTGTTTTCTTTAGTTCGTTATAAACAGGATTTACTGTACATACAAATAAGTTTCCGCACCCCCCCATATCCGAAACTCCCACATCACCATTCATTCTGCACAGAAACGTGTACACATCGTGTCGCTTACAAATCTGTATAAAAGATACGAAGTATTAGGGCTTTTTGGAGATTACCCTGGTCTGGTTTGTTAATATAGTAAGGTCGCAGTGGGCTTTCAGGAAGCTGTCGGATATGGGGGGTGCGGAAACATATTTCGTGGTACTGTACATGTCATAACCCTACCCTAACAGATTTACGCTATCATCAACCGACTGACTGAACAGTGAACCCTCATCTGCCTCAATTCACTCACAACTTTCTCTTTTAACCAGCGCTCTCCAAACCCCCTCCTCAAAACATCCTGCTCACTCTCCGGCGCAAGTCCGTTCGGAGCAGGTGGCCGGCGATCCAGATTCGTGGCGAATGGGTATCCGTCCGCTATCGCTTTGATGAGGGACGATACTTCTAATGACACCCTTCCCTCACCGCCATCAGCAGGAGCATCATCATCAGAAGTGGAAAGAGGAAGATGAGTGAAGTCGAAGCATATCATCCCAACACCTACCCACCACACCCACAGAATCAACCCTCTCCATCACCTTCCCAAGCGCACAACTAATCTGCAACAAATCCGCAACCCTATTTATGTCTGCTGCAATTTGGCACCCGCGGCATGTAAAAACGGCCGGATTAAAGAAAACGGCATCGCCCATGCGTAACGGGACGACGACAAATCTTTTCTCGAAATAGCGCCTGAAATTCTGCGCGTCTGTATGCTAAGGACCCTTCTGGGAATAGCCGGGGTAATAACCACCTCAGTCCACTCTCGACCTTCATATCGGTATGCGCTACCGCATCCTTGGAGCGTCAAAAATGTTGCTTGCTATGTGCAATCATGAAACAATATTTCTGACAGAGAAAAAGCACATCGCACCAGACACAAATGGGATAGAATCACAAATATGTACGTATGTAGGCACCGGAAACATGATTCCGATGTATTGTATCGACCATCACCACAACTCCAGGACTCGAAGGATCGTTGCAGAATCGGAACCGAAAATCATGAAAAAACCAGCTCCTTCAGTCTCCACGAGCACTATATGTGGTCATGAATAAGGAGCACCTACCTAGGTAACATTAATCTACCACGGCAAGGTGGTTTGTCTATCATCATCGCATATCATTCTCCTATACACCTAATATAACCATAACCAAACCACCACCAACCGCAATAAACCAAAAGCTGTGTGCGCAATGTACAAAGTACCCAATCCAAGTAAATCCAAGCGAGAAAGCCATAAATCATAAAACATGCTACATAAAAAAAGCGTGAAAAACAAGACATAATCCGTCCATGATCCATTGTATAATGAGACCAAATCAAATCAAAACGCCGTTCGATGGGTGCATGCAAATTCAGAAAAAAAAAAGAAAAACAAATAAATAAATAAAATAAAGGCGAGAGTCGTGCTTTTTGGGTTCCTTCTTCCTTCCTTCGTGAGGTTGTATGTATATCGGGATGAGGAGGTGTATGTATATGTCGTAGGTAATCGTGTATGTTCCAAGTATGTTCATATGTATGGATGGTCAACATGTTTAAGGAGACGACTCAGATCCATGCTGTCTCGTGCGAACTCTGAATCGATCACGTAACCGCATCGCCAAATGTCGTCGGCGACCTTGACTCTCTTCAGCAGTCGCCGACTCGTCTCCATTCCGCTCTTGTTGTTGTTGGTGTGACTCACGCAATCGTCGCAGAGCCTCAATTCGTTCTTCGACAGGCGCGTTGCGAGCGTGACGGATATCGGATAGATAGCCCGCTAAGCCGCGGGAGTGTCTGTTACTGTTCGTCTGACTGTTTGATGGCTCAACCGCGTCGGCTGTCTGGGATGTTATTTCGCCTTCTTCGTGGGCTGTTTCGCTGTTTTCGGCTGTCTCGGTTGATGCTGCCGGGTTGAGGTCGATACGACACAGAGGACATGTACCCGAGACGTTGATCAACCACGGATCAATACAGTCGGGATGGAACTGATGACCACATGGCAAGAGTCGCACGTCCTGACCTTTGACAAAATCGTCTGTGCAGATGGGGCAGTTGTTGTTTCCTGCATCGGCAGGGGCGGGAGTAGTGGCAGCGGCAGCGGCAGTGGTAGCAGTAGTAGCGGCAGCAGCATCAGTGACATGATCGTGATGATCTGCTTCCGGCTGAGGATCCGCCTCATGCATTGGCGAGGGCTCAGGCGTAGTATCATGACTCTCAGCCGTATGCGTCGACGACGCCATCTCCAAATCCCTCTTCGCCGCATCCACACCATCCTCCTTATCTCCGAACTTGACAATCGGAATCGTCTCCAACATCGCTCTCGCGATCCCCCTCGCTCGACTCTGTCGTGGTCGTCCCGTCACGTTTCTCGGTCCATACCGCTCTGGATGTCGATGAGCGCGGACGGCGCCCGTAATAATAATACCCAAAAACAACGCCGTGATTATACCCGTGATGGTATACAGAATAATCATCGCGACCGCCGTGGTCGACCCGGAGACTGTTCCCCCACTGCCCGTGGTCGTCGTGTTCCCAAACGTCGAGGCGCTACTACTCGTCGACATATCGGCGTTTATATCCGCTGTCGCGGTGGTATTGATATTGGACAGTTGACTCAAAAATAGCTGCGAGGCGGTCGAATTGACGACGGTAAAGACGTTGGTATAAGAGACGGTCGGATCGTTGACAGTATAATTGCAATGGTTGGACTGCAGACTGTACAGGATCACGGCGGCGGGAGGCCCGCTGGATAATGAAACTACGGCTGAAACGGTCTCTGCGACATGGAGATAGCCCGTGTAGGCGGACGGGTCGCAACTTATCAATGCGATGTTCTGGGTGGTGATTGAGGCGGTGTTGGACGCGGTGGTTTGGTAGAGGGCGCCTTGGATGGAAAAGCGCTGCCGGATGTCAGCGGAAGGTAATACGCACTGCGTATGACAATTAGTTAGACTAACTAATCGACACGACATACCTGAAAAGAAGAATAGTCTAGCGTCGCTAGAGTCGAGGTCAACGGGGCAAGATTGACTTCGTTCACAGAAGAATTGGTCGTGGCACTGAGAAAGAAGCGTAGAGAGCCGAATTGTTGGGTGAGGGCATTGGTGTCGTTGGTCGGGCTGGCGGTGACACTGTTTGAAGCAGCGACCGACGAGACGAGCAGGAGGAGAAACAAAAGGTGGGGGCAGAATGAAATCATTGGAATCGTTGGAATCGTATTCCGGGAGAAAGCGAAAAGCTTTCACTCAGGCGGGCGAACAGAGAGCATCGGTCGGGGAGACGGGCAGAGGATGACAATCGATGACGAGGCTGGTTGTCTTCCTCACAGTACCATAGTACGCAGTTACTCCAGATCGTCACCCCACAGAGAAAACCCAGTCAATTAGCAGGACTGATATGGAATATGGAGAGACTCGGAATAATCGAGGAAGGCAGTGGCAGTGCTTAGCCAAGTTAATCAAGCATTCCTATGTACGAGCTGAAACTCAACGAGGAGTTCGCCGGAGATGCGACCGACGTGCGACAGATAAGCCCACGGTCCCCGGATCGCGCGGTAACTCTCTCTCTTCTTGTTGGCTGATCCAGTTTCCCCATACGGCTTAATCGAGGACAAATTTGCTGAGATCTGAGATCAGTCTTGCTGTTGCAGTGTGATTGGTGCGATTAATGTCGGATATCCGCATGCGGAAAGCCATGAGAGTTTCTCTTTTCTCAGTCCTGACTGTACTATGTAGTTAACGGAGCACCTAGTACGTACTCCGTCGTGAAGAAGGATTGTGCCTGAATCCCGCGGTATCCGGCGAGACTGATCTCCTGACCTTGAAGATCGTCCATGCAGCCAATTGATCTGCACTGGCACGGTCGCTACTAAGGAGTATGGCATATGCAGACCAGCGAATCAACGACAATCCGCTTCAGTAGAGAGTAGAACATGTGAATTGAATTATCGATTATTTATAAGATTCTTTTGACCAGCTATTTATCGATGATAAACGGACCATATCGATTTACATTGCTCTCTCTGAGTTATGGGTTAGGGCTACAGTTCTGCCTGATCTGTCAGGTGTCAACCTGGCCATCAAGCTAGGGTCCAACCCTGTCTTTCGCAACAACTATCGTCTACTTTAGCTATACAACCTTGGTATCACCATCCTCGGTCTGATTGAGCCATTGCGAGAGAATCTCGTTCCGAATATTGATCTATTGTTCAGTACCGGCATTTGCACTCAATCGCATACAGGTGTTGGAATGAGATGGGTTGATCAAGAGAGATAAGCAGAGGTCACAGGTGGCATTGTCGAGTCATGCGGCCGATCACGAACACCTAGCGACCTAGGAGGGTCTAGATATCCTTGCTTTTGCGATTAGATCATGGATCTTGTATAAATACTAGATTGATGGCATGATCTGCTATACTTATACTTTTGGGTGCAGCTATCCCATGATCTAAACCTGATAAGCTAGCTCAAGCTCAAGCTACTGAGGAGCTACCAAGCCTCGGTCGATTGTCTTGGTACATGAATATACCATGATAATGATGAATACGAACCAGTTGCCAAGCTCCAAATGACACGGTCTCGGCCAGTACTCAGACCTCCAAGATAGCGATAGAAGAAGTAGAAGGACAGTCCGATCACTTGGCATAGCTAGATCATACTAATACCCCATTATGAAAATCATCTACACAAAGTTAATATGTACGAGAACTATCAATTCGAGATTCGCTTTCTTTCTAAGGAATCAAGGTGAAGTTGAAGCACCCCATACTTGGCTTGTGCATAACATACGGAGGAGAGGACCCCGGAAATACTTCGCTGGGTCTGTCACCCGCATATATTGACGCCACTCCGAACACTACCATACTTAGGTAATAGTTAGGTAGTGTACTATAACTAGTACCCTGCGTATTGATTTCAACAATACAGACGATGAATAACCATCAACTATCTGACATTCTAACCAAATGATAACTAGTACGTACTAAATAATAGTATGTTATGACAAGGCAAGTCAAACCGATTGTCTTTTGGCTAGACAAGAAGCAGTAAAACCAATACAAATAAGAATGGTCTAGACGCAAACAACTAATGCATCCGGCCTATTCAGGCTATCGCCGTAGTCCAGAACAAGCATAGCGAGAGGATCCTAGCAGGGCTAGCACGGTATAAAATTGGATGTCTCAGGCCCTGGTTTCTTGAAAGTTGAGGGAACAGTAGGTACTACGTAAAATACAACAAGGCTCGCCACGCACAGTCTTTCTATTAAGAGAGAATGGCATATGCACGTCGATGCATTTGATCGTATTCTCGTTCTCGTACTGTACGGAGTACGTAGGTACCTAGTATATTGATCAGGCAATGTTGCTGGCCGGAAACGCCGTATCGCAGTCTGTATCCTCCAAAACACCCCATACGTTTTACCAACAGAGCCATTCTCTGGACTGAGGGCATACTCCGTAACAATGTTTCTCTTTGTGTTTCGTTCTGTCATACGATAAATACTTCTACAGAGTAGAAACTAGCAACAGACTAAGACAGTAGTAAAGGTGGCAGACCAATCAGCACCGCCAGCACGGTCTAGCCCGGTCTAGCCCTGTCTGCAAGCAATACATAGTACATAGATCAGATCATTCAGTCAGAGTCAGTCTTTATTACCTTGAATACGTACGGTCATTCATGTTCGTACCCCGTAACGCCTGCATGATCAGACGGAACTAGGTATCGTTACCGCGCTCATACATACATACGTACATACATACAGCCAGGGTCTCGTCTTCACCCTTCAACTCTCATTTCCCCTCCTTCAATCTTGGGCGCTTGCTGCTTGTCAACTCGCTTGCTCACCCAGACTCCAATATGCGACTGCGCCGTCTCGCTTTGTGCAGCCAACCAGACCGAAGCCAGCAGTCAGCCAGACAGATAGCCTGTTTAGCCTTGATTACGACTTCCACAACCTTCTATTAGCATACCAGCGACATAACTACACAAGTACTCGTATATTCTATATACTCTGATATCGACTCAGTGATAGCATCTCTCACCCATCTATACAACACCAACAACATCGTCATCCGTGACTGCTCCATGACTACACAGGTACAGACAGACTATAACAGACGACGTGACTCAAATCAATGACATGACTACGGCAACTCTCCGCCAGCCCCGACAGAATGCCTCTTCCATCTTTGCGCTCAAATCGAATATCCTGGCGTCTTCAATGAATATCAACATCAACATGAATGCTTCTACCGGTACTTCCAACATGTAAGTCTTTTCTTTTTGTTTGTAGCTCTGAGAGGCTGTGATCTGTGGTCTGGGCTTGTCTCTCGTGATCCACATTCCACACTGAAATCCACATGGGGATCGTGTCTCACTTTCCCACTCGATATATGTTCAGCCTTGAAGACTAACCAAAACTAAACAATATTCTCGTCGTTCTCGATGTCCTTTCGTAAAATGCATGCTGACGATGAGCAGAACACAAAACACAAGAATGAAACTCGAAATCGAGACAAGACAACTCCAACGATCTTGGAAGGAATTCCAGGAATCGTTACGCTATCAAGAACAAAAGCAACAACCAGAGGATCTCATCCGAGAGATGAGGGCTGCTATTGATTATTGGTCAGCTCATCGCCAGCGAGTTTTGTTTCGCAAATCGATCAAATGGGCCCAGGAATGTCTCGGGACGATGGATGGGCATGTTATACTAATGCAGGCCCTGCCGGACCCGAAGCGGTATTGTGAACTGTTCTTTGGGGTTGTATACTCCATCGTTAGGGTAATCTTATCCGCTCTTAACTTTTGTATGCAAAATCTAATGACGACAGGCCGCACGAGAACAATACCGAGTAGCAGAAGCCTTTCTCAAATTTCTGGCTCGAATCAACCATGCCGTCACCTCAGCAGTTCAAATCAATTCTACGACTGAGATGGTGGCCACATTATACAGCCAAATCTTTCTCTTTCTAGGCGAATTTCTCCGCGACTACGTTACCAAAGCCTGCTGTCGACTACTGTACAGCCACAACGAGGACTTTAAATCTAATTTCAACAATCTGGTTACTAGTGTCGAGAATCTGGCTACTATGCGACTTGAATCGGCACCTGAGTCTATCGACTGTGCAGATAGCAAAGCATGCGTCGCCCTGAACCATGTCGATCATGCACGATTGGAAAAAGTGGGATTGGAAGGGGATGCTCGACGACATGCATCGCAGACGACCACGGTGTGGCAGTTGATCTGGAACCAACGACAACAAAAACTTCTAAACGACAAACTCGCCGCCGAGCAAACTCGAATATTGGAAGCGTTCCTCGCCTCGCTCCAAGCCCAAGTTCATCAAATCGAGATCGATGCCGAATGTCACCGGTCCGGGAACTGTGGTATGCTTCCCCCTTCTACTAAAGGGAGGAATACTGACAAAAAAGCTGTCCACAAAACAACCCGGGCCCTTGACTCTTCCAAAACAACACCGAAACGTCGCTTGCTGAAAGTTATTTTGCAACAAGACTCGTCCCCACTACAAGACTACTTTGATAACAACGAACAAATCTACCCCTTTGGTCGCGACCAGCGGCTCGAAATCTCGTCGTCAATCGCCAAGGCTTTATTCGACTGGACCCAGACGAACCCTTCCCTCCCACTTGCCATCGAGGGTTCTCGACCTTTAGGGCTTCCGGGACGACTGACTCTGGTATCGGCATGCTATATAACCGTAGCACGCAAACGCAATATCCCCGTGATATCCCATTTCTGCGCCTCATCACCACGCACCGACAAAAGAGCGGGGCTGATCGCACTCGTCTACAGCCTTATCCGACAACTCATCGAACTCGTGCCTCCAATGCTGGATTGCGATAGTAACTGTGACTTGAGTGGGGAGCGCTTTCGTCGACTGAACGGCACAATAGGGTCGTGGAATGATGCGCTTGCGATACTGGATACGTTGCTACGGTATACGCCGCCGGTACTGTTTTGTGTTATTGATGCGTTGGATGTGCTGGAGGAGGCTGGGGATGAGGCGTTGGAGCAGTATGTGAGGGGACTTGTGACGACGCTTAGTTCGCATAATACGCGTTTACCGACAAGTGCGCCGCCACAAACACCGGCCGTTACAGTGACGACAACAACAACAACAACCACGACTACGAATGCAGATACCCCGAACCCTGGCAACAGCACAAGTGGCACAAGCACGACGACGACAACATCATCCGATCAAGCACCCAGCCCGAGTCCGAACGGCTTGTTCAAAGTCCTCTTCACGACGGCAGGGAAATCCAAGGCCGTGCAGGAGATGTTTGTAGACCAGGGATTAGGGCAGGTTATTACCACCATGGACACGGAGCATGTCAGGGCTGTCGATGCCGCACCATCTCTTGCTGGTGATGCCTCCGCCGCTGTTGCAGAACGCACTGTTGTTGCTGCTGTTGACGAAGACGTCACCATGGCCGACGCATAACCACACCTTCACCAACCCATACCAAACGCCATGACAATGGCTTCTATATAACGACATGTACGACCTCTTCTTCTTCTTCTCCTTTTCCTATCCCTCTGGCGTTTCGGACTTTGCATTGATGGATGGATCACGGGTCTCTTTCTTTTCTTGTCTACTAGCTGTATCTAGTTCTTGCTTCTTGGTTCTGGGTCTTTTGGATGGGATGGACAATCTGGGCATTTTCACTTCACTTCCTGCGTTACCATTTCTTGCGTTTCCATTTCCTGCGTTGCGTCCTTCGTTCCTTATTACTCCAGCCTCTGAATTCTTACTCACCTCATCATCAGCCTATGTAATGACTGCATGCATCAATGCAAACCCTTGATGTCTATATATATACCTTATACATACACGATTACGACAAAATTGTTTTGCTTCCCCTATCCTTACTATCTTTACTATCTATTTGCGATCTAGCTACGTATGTATTTACCTGGTACTTTTCTGGTATATTTTTTATATAGTGGGTTCTGGTTAGTTAGTTAGTTGGGATTTGGTATATGTATGAATATGAATTGGGTACTTCGATGTTGTTGATGGTACTTAATGCCTACTTTAGTACGTACGTTTTCAGATCCATATTTCGTGCCGAGTTGGTTTCTTGTATTTGCCTGGCTATGGCCCTCGATGAACCATCTTTTTCAAATTCGAAAGCAGGTTTCCTTGATAGCAACGTGCACCACGACCCATAAAATAGTAGCTAGGCATGACCTGGAAGACAGATTGCGGGGAGGAGTTGTCATTGATGTCACCACAGCGGTGGCGGACGCTTCTTCGATTTCCGGTCAATATATCCATGGATATATAATGGATGTATATAAGTATTTGACTGTGGGCTATCTTTCCGTCTTCAGAGTATATAAAGAGAATATAACTATGCGTTCTTCGAGATGCTCACAACATGTCCATACAAAATGAATCTCAATTCTTGACGGATGAGACCCTACACGAAGCATATGAGATCGAACTCAAATCCAAAAACGGCAAGTCCGTTCGCTTTGGTGAGCTTGTGGCTGGAAAGGGCGAGTCGGTCACCACTCTAGTCATTTTCAGTAAGTCGCTTTTGTGTCAAGCTCTCCCTTGGAACGATGAGAAAAAGCCTTTAGTTATGATGTAGTTAGTTGGGATGAGAATTAACGCATTGATTAGTAAGGCATTTTTTCTGCGTCTATGATCAGAGCTACGTCCGTTCGCTCGCCGCCCAACTTACGCGAGAGTTACTTGACACAATACCACCCCAACGCAAACCAGCACAGGTAATCATAATTGGCTGCGGCGATCATACCCTTATCGGGCCGTATTTGGAAGAAACCTCTGATGCATATCCCATATATTCCGACCCGTCGGCGAAGATATATGAAAGGCTGAGCATGAAGAGAACCTATGAGGGATTCACCGAACCGCCGCCATACTCGTACCGCTCCTTTTTTGGTGCTGTATTCAAAGATCTTCAGCAGAGATGGAAGCGCGGCTGGTCCGCATTGAAAAGTGGTTCTTTAGATCAGCAAGGGGGCGAGTTGATTTTCGAGCGCGGAAAGTTGAAATATGCGCATCGGATGCAGAAGGTGAATGACCATCTCACGGCGGATCGTTTGGTTGCCATTTTAAATTCGGATCAAAAGGATGGCGAACTTACTTCATGGCTAAGCGATGGATGATGATAAGGTGGCTAAACAGTTTTGGAATAATTTCGAGCACGATTCCCTGGTGCATGATATAGCCTTTGCACATTCCTTGTGTACCTAGTTAAGGATTTTGTTAAATAGTATTATGTATTATATACGTAGTTACAAAATACCAAGGCCAGACCAATGAAAAGGGTTGCAGCGTTATTTCCATTTTACACTGTGTGGACATACTTCGCGGTAGCATGCTCGTTCAATCAGAATGATGCTGTGGAAAGGATGCTCATATCGTTTATATACTGGAATGACGAGTCACATGCACTAAGCCCTACAAACTACAATGATGGTAACTCCTCCCTTAAAAGCCGGGTTAGTGTCTGGACCTTTAGGCTTAGCATTGGCTAATGAATCTGGCGGTCGAACCAAAGCGCCAGGGGTTATCTCAGTTCCTCAGCCGTTCTTCACGCTGCTAGTTATTCTGCCCGGCAGTTAGCCATATAGCGCTAAATCTAGTTTAGAGCCTAGCATAGAGCATCTAAGCTTAAATCCACTAGATATATAGCTTATCAGAATACCTATATTGATTGGATTTGATTTGAATTAGGTTTCGTCTTACCCATCACCAATTCAAATGGCCTTGGATTGGCAGGAACTAGACGATAAGAAGTAGAAGAGCTAGTTGAAGACACCGGTCAAGTGCACCGTGCGGTTGATTTGATCCGTAAATCTCCTGCTCAGCTTGATAGCGCAAGCACTGCTACGGCATGGAAACTCTCGGGAAGCTGTCGAACAGTCCCAAGTTTCCCTCGATAAACATCAGCAGAACCCTTCCCTAAGCAAAATATCGTTATCAGTCATCCATAGAGAAATGGCTCGGGCATGTACCGACATCGGGAGATACAAGGAAGCTGTTGAGCACTTTGAATTATCGGAGCCGCTCACAGACTCGGAGACGTACTCATCAGAAAAGATCATTAGTACTCTGTTAGATGCGGCGCAGATGAAACATCTTGCGAAGATGACAGAGGGGGCAGTTGAATCTGCAAAGGAGGCATGGCACATAATCCTAGAAAAGGATTCTGATCGGGATTACGAGCTATTGGGATCGTTCCTCTGGATCTTTGCTGAGCTCTACCGACCAGATGATGTTCGATCAGTTCTTGACCATGCATTCTCATACCTTCAAGATCTTGCAACCAAAGAACAAGCGCCGTTGAAAATGGAAAACCCTCTATCTCAAATGGAAGATTTTCAGTACTCGATGCTTGTGCTGGTTTTACTTCGGCCGCCAATTTTCCACTGTCCACATACCTACCGCCTTCTCAATAAAGCCAGCTTACAATATAATACCAAGCTTGCAACACTTTCCTTCCTCCTTTCCTCATCACTAGTTCTAGACTGGCCCAGAATACTGGACCTGTTCCGTGACAAAAAGCCTCATGAGTCATAAATAACAGTTCTTGGTTTAGATAATATGCAAGGAACGACAATCAGAAATCAAATTACACAGCGGAGTTCCTGTGAGAGGAAACATGGTTTTTCGTTTGATATTGAGATTGACTTTGACCTTTTACATGATATTAACCAGTTGCCATCGCTACTTGTGACGTCTCATAAAGTGTCCAAATCGCAAGTGTCCAAGAGATCTTGGGTGAGCTTGCCCTTTCGACTATATCCCTCCACATATTTATCACCCCACTCCCCGGCGGTGTTGTCGTATGTCGTGTGAGGCTTGGTAATACAGAGGTTACACATGACTCCTTTGAGCCCTTTCATCAGTTCCAGCCTGGGCAATTCGGCGACGACTTTATTATACTCCTCCCATGTTAAGAGGCCGTTAGGGACTCGATCGGGTCCTTGAAAGTCCGCCCAGATACCATATGCACACGCTTGCACCTCCGGCTCTTTGTAGAAGACGATGCTGCCAATAGTGTGTAGAGCAATAGCATCCCAAACAAGCTGCAGACGATGCTTGTCCCATTCCGCCGTCACTCCTTCGCGACGAAGAAAATCACGAGCCGCATCAGCGCCGTCCACTTCGAAACGGCGGTCTTTCGAGATGAGCTTTCCTGTATAGTCCCAGCCCAGGTCATGTAAAAGAGCTGCAATGGCATGTGCCTCCCTATCTCGATCCTTCAACTCGGGGATCTTGTCAGAAATAATGAAGCCAAGTAACAGGGACCGGTAGATATGGTTGTATGCATAGTCCTCCAAGTGTATACGTGCAAATTCGAGGGCTTTGGTGATCAGGGGCGTATCGGGAATGGTGACTCCGGCAAAAACTCGGGTGGCTGGAGCTTGCTCTGCAGCCATGTCTGTCTAATAAGGATTGTGAGATCGGTTGACAGGGGTTCTTTCTCAACCAAGTCTTTGCCAGCTAAGTAGGATACTGCTGCCAGCGTTATTCTCGGGAGGGATTCTTTGTACTCTGTATGCCAGGACCATGACCGCTTCGTTCCGAGGTGCGGGGTAATTGTCTTTGAAGAAATCCGTCGACAGGGGTTGAACCCACTCTGAATGGTGAGCTGTCAACATTAAGTACATAGTACGTATGTACCTCGTACAGCGAATGCCACGTTCAAACAAGGAAGGCAGCGAATGAGACGTGTTTTGCTTTCCCGGTGGGTTCTGCCAAGCACATCGTGAGAGTGCACGTACCATTGCTGACGCACCTATGGTCCCCTGACATGCTAGGCACCTGTTACCGATATCCGTCAGGCCAATGTTGTTCTCCCGTAAGTTCCCACCATAAGTTACAGCAACGACTACAAGAACAGAACCCGGGCTTTCCTTTCCAACGCGGCATTGAACGAATGAGTTACTAGTCATGGCAACTAACGATGAAGGCAATCCTCCTGCGATTGACGTCGTAAGTAACATCCAAGTTTTCCTTAACCTCTCTACGCAGACTCCGTACACACATTTTTATTAGCGCCCGGCAGGTGGCCGATATGGCAACCATTGCTACTCTACGCGAATTCCTGTTTCGTTGAGCCCTTCTACCAATTGTTCCTGGCTTCTGTCCACTCTTTCCGTCGTCCATTATTTATGGCTGCTGTAAACTAACCATAACGTAGGACGAGCAATTTGAAAACGACTCGGCGTGGGGGCAAGACGACTCAGCATCGTACGACATGCTCATCACTTGTTATCTGCTCAGGACTAAGATTATTCGATCATAGAGAGTCAACCTCAGTCACTTCAAGTATTTACAGGGGACTGGCTGAAAATGGGCGACGGTGCGTTCCAAGAAGAAGCGGTAGATGCCAGACTTGAATGATGACACCTTGCATAATAGATATCAAAATTTTCGCGAACATATATATTGGTAAGCACAAAGAAGACGAGGATAATATACTCATCTGAAATATGGGGGTAGGGGGCCATCTGACGAAAAACAATTCGAAACTATGGAAGCAGGGTATTAACTCCCCGCACACATCCCATAACGGAGGCTGATGGAAATAAGACATTTCATGTATTTAGTCCTTGATTACCACGAGCCGAATCGACTGCATAGAGCTCCCATTGGAAATTCGCCAGAGGTACGTCTACGTCCAGGAATGATTCACAAGAAGGAAGCAAAGCCTAATGAAAACAGCACATTCTCGACATCGGCACTGGGAAGGGTTCATGGGCCATGTATGGCTGACATTTTTCTACGGTCATGAGCTGCAAGATTCTAACAAATATTCTAGCGATGCAGCAGACATGTACGCGTCTGGTAAGTAGTCCTAACTTTGATCCAAGTTCAGATCTAACTATCTGCTTCAGCTACCGTACGCGGAATCGACTTATATCCTCCTCCAGTTGGCTGGGTTCCGCCAAATTGCATTCTGGAAGTCGATGATGTCCTTGAAGAATGGACATGGCGACGAAAGTTTGATCTTATACATATGAGACTTCTACTGGGAGCATTCACACCTGAGGAGTGGGACGATGTGTATAGGAAATGCTATAAGTAAGCATTGGTCATTTCTTGAAACGAAAACTGATATAGTGGAGCTCATAAAATACTCTTAGCAATCTCAAACCCGGTGGGTGGATTGAGCAAACCGAATTGGACGTGCGTGTCATGTCGGATGACGGAACACTTCCCGAAGACAGCCTGCTAGCAGGATGGGGTCCAAACTTTCTAGGGTGCGGTGAGCGATCGGGACGACCACTAAATACGCAGACAACGATGCGAGCCGCCATCGAGAAGGCAGGTTTTATAGATGTCCACGAAAAGCTGTATAAATGTCCTATTGGCGCGTGGCCTAAGGATCCTCAGTTGAAAGATGCTGGTGCGATTAATATGGAGCACTGGTCTTCGGGACTTGAGGGTTGGGCTATGTGGTTATTAACCAAACATGGTGCACCGATACCGTGGTCCCCAGACGAGGTCAGGGTATATGTAGCTAAGGTGCGCGCGGAACTGAGGAACCCGAAGCTACATATCTATCATTACACGTGAGGTTATCTTCCTTATTATCTGTTGACATTGACTGAAGCGCATTACAGTCGACGAGTATGGGGGATGAAACCAACCGAACTCACGCCATAAAGGTAGATCCCGATGACATTGGATAGAAGCTATACCATGGTTCCTGTAAGGCGGAACATGGAATTGCCCTCTGGAATGGCTTCAAGATTATTGGACCCGATTACATACTAGAGGTGTAAGGTGAAGAGCTTCGGGACTGGGAATAGCTTCAAAACAGAGACTATATCACATGTACCGCTTCGCCCTAAGACTACTTCACATAATCGGTAAGCGAAGGGCCACTCTTTTCCTGAACGTTGTACATAATCTTGATTTCAAATCATAATTTCTTAACTCGACGGTAGTTTGATGTCCGACAGTACGGAGCTATCGACAATTGTAGTATGTATTTTGTCTATGGTTAATTAATTTCATCTCCATACTCCTGCTAATCTAGGAAACATAACGCCGCCATACCGTCATTTTAAAGGGCTGGCTTACGGTCATGTGACCGTCATATAACGGTAAGCGGGCCAAGATATCAATATCAATATCAAGGGTAGCGGTCAACGAGAAAAGTAAGCATGGAGAATAAATACAGGAGTAAGAGTAAGCCAGCGCTGGAGCCAATATCTATATGTGCGCGCGCTTGCAACAATGATTCCCAATACAAAGATATCTAGGGTCTCAGCCTATCGGCAATATTCGTCCCCAAGCCTCCATTCCCACGTGCAGGCCACGTGCGAAGCCCTAAACCCTATGACGGCTGAGAGCTGTCGCACTGTCAACATATACATACATACATTAGTAAGCGCATAGTAGCAGCAGCAGTAGTAGTAGTGGTAATAATTCTTCTACTTTAGAAACCTTTTCCAGTCATAGACTATGCAAGGTCTACCATTTCCTAACTAGGAAGTGGCCTTGGGCTAGCTTTGCTGCGGACCGATTATCCTCACGCGACCATCGGTAATCTGTTTGCTAGGGGGCCTTACTTCATAGTTAGTTACTGATAACATAATATATTCCTCGCTTCCAACAAAAGTCTCTCAATTGCAGTCTTACTACGTATTTTAGGAAACATGGACCGAGTGAACAGGTAAATCCGAGACCGTGTTTGCCACCCACGCGCATCCCATTTTTGACCCCATCCAGAGATGTCGTACGAGAATAATTACACCTGGTCCTGAAAATCCTAGGATGGATAAGCTCTTTGTCACCGTTCAGGTACCAAGAGACGCCTGGCAGCTCGCCAAGAACCCGGAGGTCCCCTCTCTCGTGACGCGTTATCAATGGGAGCAGTTTGGGCGTCTAGATAAGCAATGCCGGAGAAGATATCTATATTTCTAGGTGTTTTCAACAATGAGTATATGACAAAGCCGCACCGTAAATTGACCTATCACCTCAGTTATGAAGTCAATGTGAATGTCGACTTCCATCCACGGCATCCTTTATCAATACCGCATTTAATTTGTCCCTTTTGACACAATTCTCGAATGCGAACGACTTTGCTAACTCCTCCAGTTCTTCTTTGTCCTTCCCCTTAAATAGTTCTGCGAATTCCCATACCAAATACTCGCTCATCAAGGACTCCCTCACCACGCGTTCGACCTGACGATCAAACTTCCATGTAGGGGGATATTTTTTGTTCTGTAAATGCTTGGGAACCATATCCTTCAACCGTCGAACGAATGGATCATACACGTCGCTCACCCCTTCTTTGTTGGTGCAGCCCCAGAAATCAAGGCCAAGATGCTGTTTTTTGGCAACAAATGACTCGATGAGCTTCATATAAGGCGTCTCTGGATCGACGTAAACCATTCCCTGATATCCGATATCCTTGTACAACCAAATGCTCCAGCTAACATTGGAATCAGCGTAAATACGCAATTGCTCGCCGAGCATGTTCAAGCGGGCTTGAGTTGTTATAGCAGCATCCGTATCCTTTGGGTTTGGGTAGACAGGCCCAAACTCGCCGTTCCAGATGGGGACGTTCCAATCACGCATAAACTGGACTTTTCGATCGAATTGGGATTTCAGTCTTGCTTTATCGTCGTCGGTGCCAGCATACAACGGCTGACCCGGAATAGGGAATCCCATCCTCGAATAATCGTGACACGCGTAAACTGTGTTGGGTAGAACACGATCAAAATGCGAGAAATCCATAGCATAGGTGTTCCCATCTACAAAGAGGATGTGGTTTGGGTCGACTTCCCGAATGGCCTTCTCGACGCGGTCATACCAGTTCAACAAACCAATGTGGTTGGGGTCGGCTGGTTCGTTGAGAGGATTATACCCGGCAATGATGGGGTTATTGCAGTAACGCCCTGCAATGGCAACCCACAGATTGATGACTTGTTCTTGAAATAGTTCGAATTCCCAAAACAATGCCCTTGAAAGACCACTGTCGCAATGCCAGTCCTGATTCTGACCACCAGGGACGCTGTGTAGATCCAGAATCACATATAAATTGTACTTGCCACAGATCTCCACCACTCTGTCGAGATACTTGAACCCGTCTGGCTTCAAAAAACGAGGATTTTGTTTATCGTCAATAAAATGCCGGTAATTGAAGGGCAATCGAATACAGTTCAACCCTAACGACGCAAAGAATTCAGCATCCTGTTCAGTGAACCAATGATGGATCATGCGTTCGAAAAAGTGGTTTGCCAGAGTTTGACCCAGCACTTCGGTCATAGCTTGGCGGAGTTGGTATTCATGACCCGAAAAGCCTGTGATGAAGTTTTCCATGTTGAGGTGGCCAGCTAGGCCGGCACCCTTCAGGATGACTGGATTACCGTATCCATCGACAATGTTTGTTCCGGAGACTCGGAGCAGTGTGAGTTTATTGCTCACTGTGCCGTTGCTTGAGACGGGCTTTTCTGCGGTATCTAGGTGAGGAGCCATTTTCACACTCTCTAAACTCGATTGATAATGGTATGATATGAGATAAATGAGACAAATTGCTTGATATAATCTAAGTAGACCCTTCTGGAAGATTTTGAGAGTCCAAAATTGACGCCGGGAGGAAAGCATAAATATATACATAATACTTCTGGTCTTTTACGTCGGATCAACTCCGATGAACCAGAATATCTCTTCGCTTGCACATTCCAAGCATTCTACCGACATTGGAGAGTGAGTTAGTGGGAGCAGAATTCACAGAATAATCTCCCGCGTCTGAAGGCCAAGAGCTGCGATACTCCGCGACGGCCCGGGATCTTACCCTCATGTGATGGCATTCAGTTGTGGACTATAATAGGTGAACAGACTCCAAGAGTTACAGGGTCCCCCTGCCATTACTTTTTATTATTATTCAACTAGTTTAGCCTTTGGGGTTTTCTGAATGTCAATCCAAAATATAGCAGTAGTTTATTATACATGTTCTGGCCTATTGTAATTCGGGACTTCTCCAGCGTCGTCCAAGCAAACTGGAAGGTCCTCAACCTGCTGTCATGATTACCTGTGTCTATTTGACATCTTAGCTCAATCGGATATTTACCGTTGCTCCCCAAGCAGCAAGCCTCCGCCAGTCTAAACTGGACCGAGATTCCCATCTTCATCCACCATCTTGCCAGTCCCCTGTTAATGGGAAGATAATCAAGTGTAGCAAAGAATGATTTAAATAAGTTGGACCTGACTTTAATTCATACAAGGAGAAGGAAAATTTACAGACTTTCCAAATGTTGTACATGCGCATACGTCTTCTCAAGAATGTGAAGCAGGTACTCGCTATCTGCCGACTCCATCACCCAGTAACGATTCATCTCAATAGCCAGCCTTACAGCTTCATGCCATCTTGCTGGCATAAAGAGATTTGGTTGAATACCTTGATCAAGCCGATGCTTTAGCGAAGCTGCCGCAGCAATAAGAACCAAGGCACTTCGACTGCAAGAATGAAGAAGGAATAGTGTACCATGGTGGCGATGTTTGTATCCCGGTTCATTGACCCAAAGTCTAGCAACGTGATTCTCAAGTCCTTTACGAACAAGGCTCCACAGGAGTGGCCGATCTGCTCCGTCTGCGGGGACGCCATTGATAAATGCATCGATAAACGGCCAGTAAATAATTTCGTACAGGTTCACGAGATGGCCCCTCAGAACGAACCGACAAATATCGTCTTCGTCAGGCGGACCTGCAATGGATACAATCCGTGGCAACCTCATGGCCCACTCTTCTGCCTGTGCTTCGTAGACTGGAGTCTCTTTAGCCAGCCCGTCTAGAAAGGAATCCTCCCCCGTTGGTTCGAATTTCACAATGCCATTGGAAATACAGAACGAGAGACGTCGAAGGGATATTTCCGAAAGGTAAAAGTACCAAGATAATCGCTCTCGATACTGCATTTCGTCGTTACCCATTCCTGGCGAGACATCATTCTCAGCAACGACTGGGGGTGTTGGAAAGAATGGCGGGTAAATGCCCAAATCGACCACTGACAGGGGAAAATCGCACATCTCATAATACCCGCGCAATTCCCGCTCAGACTTCCATGCGGACCAATAGATCGTTTGCTCTGTAGTAATTATGGATGGTGATGACGCCGAAGGATCCGGAGATGGTGATTCATGCAGGTTTAACGTTTGTGCATGCCGGCTTTCTAAAGAAGAATTTGAGTTCCGTAAGAATTGAAATCCCTGGCAACAAGCGAGTGCTTGTAGAAAAAACCTCCAGGCAGTTTCTGGTTGAAACATCGTCGTCGCGTAGACCCCAGACAAGAAGAAGCATTGCCCTTGTAGAACTCGGTTAGACCCGGAGAAAGACGCCCATAGACGTTTTTGAGCGGCATTGTAAAATGTACGTGCATAGGGCAAAGTCTCGGGATCTTTCATCCCCGATTTCGGGTACTCAAACGGAGTGGCTGTTGCACCGAGAGCCAAAACAAGAAGCACAAGGCATGCTTCGGCGGACCAATCCAGTCCATCCATACAGAGACGAAACACCATCCTCCGCGTTCTAGTTTCATCGAGAACAGGGTTTTTTACATGTATGTATTGAAAGAAACTGTCCAGTAAGAGCTTGGTGAAGCGGGGTTGCAAGTCGTCTATGGATACCGTGGAGCTGGTGTCTATCTCTGCAGGAGAGGCTGAAGTCCATGCCAAACCCGATGCTGCAAATTCTCCCACAGGTTGCCCCAGACCAGCCGTTTCAAAAGCTGGCCACTGACATATCGTTTTAATCGAGGCAGGCAACAATCTCGATCGGTCGATATCAGGGTATCCGGCACGCCGGAAATTGCTGGATTCTGTACCCGAAGAGGTATTATTATTGAAACGTGATCCAATCGATTCGACCGCGCTTTGACATTTCCCAATAGCCGATTCGACCTCGTCCAGCCTCTCGAGAAGTTTGAGACTTGCCGGATCAAAGCTGGATAAATCCACCGGCGACTGGATACATCGCGCACCGACTTTTAGGCAAAATGAGCACGTTGGTTTCCGATTATCACATTTCGTCCGCCTCGCCCGACACACTTGACACGCGGTGACTGCCCTTTTGCGGGGATACGAGGCAGTTCCACGGGGCAAGGGCCGCTTTTCGCCGACTGCAGTTGGTAGCAGTTCCAACGGAGATGAAGTAGGGTTTTCATTCAAGTATTGCGTCTGCAAGGCAAGTGCGTGGTCCTCGGAGGACGCCATGGAATACGATTGTGATTCGATGCGCGGGCTGTCGCAGGAGAAAGTGGAAACAATTGTTGAAGGGGGAGATAAGCCCTTTTTAAGCTCGCCTGCTGTGGGGGAGTTCCGACCCCGCATCGCGGAATACCGCAGACGTGGCTGTAAGAGGCAAGGTCGAACAACCCCAGAATCTGGAGAACCACTAGGTCGGTAACTTAATGACTTAGTTCCAGCATTATAGGGAGCAAACCTAATGATCAAGATACCATCCCAAGGCCCTCACACACAAGTCTATAAAATCCGAGAAGACGACCGGTCAAAATGCGTTTTCGTGACATTTTAGTCTCGCATCAGAAAATAAATCAGTCAGGACATTTTCTCTTTACCTAAGACGATCAGCCTCGTCGAGATCTCTTAACCATGGCCGACTCTCCTGTGAAGACAGACCACGACCAGACCGCGGTCTATATCGAAGATACAAAGCCGAAACAGCTGGGCGCATCGGCGGACAATGCTAACAATGAAGAGCATAACATGACCTTCTCCTCAGTCTGGAGAAACCACAAGGCCGTGATTTGGTGGTCATTCTACTGGGCTATGTGTTCCACTGGCTGGTGCGATTCATCTATCTTTCTTTATTTCTCTCCTCTAATGGATGGATGTATGAACTTGGAAGAATAACAGGCTGACTCAAGATAATCAACAGGGGTTTCGATGCTCAAATTAATGGTGCCATGATCGCAGTCCCAGCGTTCCGGCATGATTTCGGATATATATCAGATGGTCAGGTAATCCTACCTGCCAGATGGCAGTCTGCCTTCAACGTCTGCAGTGCGGTCGGTCAATTTTTCGGAGGTTTCCTTTGCAGCTGGCTCGCTGATCGCGTCGGACGAAAGCCGTCTCTCTTTTGTGGCATTATTATTTGTTCTGGCGGAATCATTGGTGAGGTTCTGGCTCCTAGCCCTGGTGCATTCTTGGCCTCCAAGATTGTATTAGGATTGGGACTAGGGTTTTATCTTACCCTCGGGCCTATGGTGTGCAGTGAAATCACTCCCGTTGTGTTGCGCGGGCTTTCAACTGCCGGCGTTAACCTTGGGATAAGCGTGGGTCAACTGCTATCAAACGCAGTCGTTAAGGGATTCAGCAATCGTAGCGACCACTGGGCATATCGAGGACCATTTGCTATACAATTATTCTTTTCTGTGTTTTTGTTGGCTGGAATTCCTTTTGCTCCGGAATCACCATGGTTCCTCGTCAAACAAAACAAGATCGACAAAGCCCGGAAAGCATTGCAAAGTATCTGGGGTAAAGATTACGACGTTACATCCAAGCTGGACGCAATTCAACTGTCCCTTGAGGAAAGCTCGCAGCAATCGAAAGCCAAGTTTACAGACTGCTTCCAAGGAACCAACTTGCTTCGAACGGGAATTTCATGCGGCGGATTTGTTTGTCAACATGTGGTCGGCATCATCTTTGTTCTCGGATACTCCACCTACTTCTTCGAGCTCGCGGGGTTAGACGATTCTCACGCATTTGATCTTGGTGTCGGTGTGACTGCCTGTGGTGTTTTTGGAAACATCCTCAGTTGGTTCATGATCAATAACTCCCATTTCGGTCGCCGCAAACTTTTCATCGGAGGAATGGCGATTCTCACTACTCTTCTCTTGTTGATCGGCATCATGGACGTGATTCCAACAAGCGCGGCGAAATGGGTGCAAGCTTCATGCACCGTGATTTACGCTTTCTTTTACTTTATGACCATCGGCGCTGTTGCCTTTGTGTTATTGGGAGAAGCGTCCAGCCCTCTCTTGCGCGCAAAGACCACGGCTTTAGCCACCGCTGTCCAAGCTTTATTCGGTATTATCATGAATTTCGTAATCCCGTACATGGTCAATCCAGATGAGGGCAATATGAAGGGGAAGGTTGGCTTCGTTTGGGGCGGCCTCTCGTTGATTGCGACAGTCGGGAGCTGGGTTTATGTGCCCGAGTTGAAAGGCAGAACATTTGAAGAGATTGATTTGATGTTTACTCGTCATGTGCCTCCACGTAAAATGGGCGAGTATCAGTTTGAGTGAGAGCAGAACCAACTTTCTCTCTATACATCGTGAGTGGTCTCAAAAGCGGGCTCTGGATTTATGACTACCTGTTGTAACCGAATTTGGATGTATGCCAACAGCTGATAGTATTAAGCTCTTGTATGGACTAATGGAGCAAGGGTTTCAGGGCAATGAGTACCTGGCGTTAGGGTTAGATAATGGTATAGGAGATTAATAAGATTCGAGCTGAAGACCACACCCTTAAGTAGGGGATATATGCGTCAAACCCTCCATTTTCCGCCTTATATCATGCTGTCCTTGCTTTGGGCTTTTTGTACGAAGGTGCGGGAGGATATGATACAGGAATTGGGAGATCGTGGGAACTTTTTACCGAAAGAAGTGAACTGTCTGAAAGGCTTTCCTACCCATCCTTTAAAGAGGAAACTAACAATTTTAATATAAATGGCCTTGAATTTAGTCACTCTTTAAGTCTCAAGCTTTCGAATTGAATGACTTATATTCTCTTACGAATATAACATCAGGCGGCTAAGCATCTGGAAGAGATCTTCATATTATCCACATACAATGTCTCTCGGAACTCCCCTTACCTCCATGCAGTCCATGTACTAATGAGATGAGACGAGCGTGAGACTCGTCAATCTACAAATAAAAATATACCAATCTTACCGAAGCAAATTTCATTACCACGCAATTCAATTACCTGAAGTAATTACTCCTAATCCGAGAAGAGTTCGAGCACCGCAGTAAAAGACAGGATAAAAAGGAGCCTTCAAGGCCCTAGCAGAACAGAGAATTCTTTCCTTTTTCCTCATCACGGGAATCGCCGGCGTCAGCCGTGGCATAACTGTCAGAGAATTGTAGACGCAACTGGAGTCAACACAGCTCACAGCTCTTGAAAGCTAAGAACTGCACCACCTTCCACAAAGGTACCATTAATAGGAGCAGCTGCCCCCTCCACCGGATCAAATCTAATTAACTATTGATGCAATCAAGTAAGTCAAATTCAACAATATTTTCTTTGTTGCGCACCTTGCCAAGTTGGTGCTATACAGTATCCTTTTCAAGATTGTGGTCGGGGTTAGGGTTGAACCCAAACATTTTGCCAGCTCTAAGCAGTGCGTGGTTTACGTGAGCTGTGGCAGACCACCACCAAGGAACGAGTATGGGGAGCGACAAGTCCAGTACATATCAAATTGCTTCATTTCGCCGTAAATCTGCTGCGAGTTCTGAGTGCTGCACCAAAATGATAGAGTGCGAACATTCCTCCAATGCAGCCGCACGTCAAACCAGCCAACAAACTGACACCTGGACCGACGCCCAAATTAATAAACAGTGGACGAGCAAAGAGGATAGCACCACAAGCGAGCGCGCTTCGCATGAAGTCGTTCATTGCAAACAGACTGGCGGCATACTGTGGATATGTCAAGGGAATGTAGATGAATAAGCATTGAATAACCTGGAATATACCAATGGCGAAGATGAGAATTCCAACCACGGAGACAATCCAGTAGACGCTTGAGCGAGAAGTCCAGCCAAAAAGGAACAGTCCAACAGGGGGAAGGAAACATGCGAAAAGTGCTGGAATCAACCGTCTTTCGGGAGGCAAAAGACCCTTGGTTTTAAGCTCGGGCTCGAAGACCATGTAGAGATAGAGGAAGTACAGAGGAACAGCGATAAAGAGAGCAACGGCGATGCTAAGAAATACGAGGCCCATTTGACCAAGATTAAAGCCGTATATACCGATGTAGACAATCGGGAAAACCTCAAAGAAGGAGTAGTAAATCCCGTAGATGAGACTGGTATAAACATTCACGAAGAGAACAGCAGGGTCCAGGATGACAATTTGGAAGGGGCGGTAGAGAGCCTCGGCTGCCACGTGCGTGAATGTGAGCTTCTTCTGGTTGATCTCTGACTGAGACATAAGCTTCTCATTTCCCGTCAACCGTCTCAGGCGTCGGGCCCTTGTCAGGAGAATGGCATCTGGAAAGGTCTCAGGAAGGAAAAAGAACATGACAATAAATATTGGCGCGGACATCCAAACAATCTCCCAGAGGGACCATCGCCAACCCTTGACCGGAATACTAAATCCAGAGATAAGCGGTCCTAGCGCTGGTCCTAAAGTCGCAAATGCAGCCCAGGCGGTTAAGCCGTAGGGTAGCTTTAGCAGACTATAGACGTCGCCAATGCTGGCACCGCCTGTAGCTAAACAAGGGCTACCGAAGAAGCCCTGCAGGAAGCGGAGCACTAGGAGCCCACCGAAATTGCCGACAACAGCGGTCGGAATGCTGAGTATCACGAAGAGTCCAAATGTGATGATATACGGGGGATTGCGGCCGATGCTGGGTATTTCACTGAGAGGGGAGAAGATCAAGGGACCGACACCATATCCCAACACGTAGAGAGATAAGCCGAGCGATGCTGCCGTCGGAGAGACACCAAACCTCTCTTGAACTGCTGCAGTGCTGGGCGAGTAGATAGACGAACCCATATACACGGCGAGGGTGTAGATGTAGATTTGGAGGACGACTAGTGCCTTTTTGGTGCTCGACCAATTTTGCGGGTTTTCGGGATCATCAGAAGTATACCAATCGACCAAGATTGTGCCGTCGGAGGTCTTTGTTGGTGCGATGGGTTGGGCGCGAGCGGCTCTCGATTCCTCGTTCTGCGTTGCTGCTACGTAGAGATTCTCTAGCTCTGCTCGAGTGTGAACCTTCCTCGCATCGGCGACCGTCGGGATCCTGCTCAGCGTGCTGGTAGTGGACGAGCGGCGAGCATGGCCGTCTATTCCAGCTTCGGAGTATTCTGCAATAGGTGCGGTCTCTAGTCGCTCTAAGGCCGGTTCTCTGGGTCTTTGTTCGTCATTGCCGGCAATGTCTGTCTGAGAAATTTCATCTTCGTTCGATTTACGCTTGAACAGAGTCTCTGGCGCAGCCGTGTCGGCATAACATGTTGGACATTGAAAATCCGGCTTTTCATCGGGATATTGCAAGATTCGATTTCGAGTGATCAGGCGTAGGATTTGTCCCGCAGCGCTACTACGCACGAAACCCTCCATGATATATTTACAAGGGCAAATATATACGAGATATACTCCGTCTCTTGCGCCGACAAGGTGAACCTATGACGACAAGGATTTTTATGATACCAACTAGACGCTCAAGATGGATATTCTCCGCAGCATGGATTTTAATAACCAGGGAGATTATATTACTTAAATTCATTCTGACAAACACGTGTCTGGGTTTATCATAGAATCCCAAAGGACCCGATGATTACTCATATGAACCTTAATTAGCTAGAGCAACAGACCTTTTGGCGCAACAATAAAGTCGATGACAAGTATATGGTTGAGGTCAAGATAACATGTGGGGCTACTATGATATTTGGTTACCCAACCTAATTCCAACGATAACTGTAGGCCAGTACTCAAATGGCCGGATTTTGATGATTTTGTGTTACAGTTTTATCCTGACGTAAAGTCATGTAACTACCTAATCGCTTTCTCCGCCATTGTCTTTCATGTTCACGCTCCCAGATCTAGCAACTAGATCAGCAGCGGCTTGAGGCCGTGCCATTGACAGAGTCACAGACTCAAATAAAGCGAGTATATGATTTTCTCTGCGATGATAGATCTGTTCATATGCTACTATATAGGTATATAGCTAAAATTTGTAGTTAGTTATTTTTTGGAAAGGTAGGCGGGTGATACAGTACCCCAAAGCAGCACCCCAAAGCAGCCTAGCTGAGGCTCCGCACAAGACCAACAGGTGTGGATATCCATGGATAATGGCATAATTTCCACCCAAGTTGACCATTCTTATTTCATTCTTTTTGGCATTTGCTAAATGAACCGGCTGTGGTACTCGACCAAGCTATTGAAATTTGAAAACCAACATCTGATTTCGCGAAATTGGGAAGTCCATTGCGATCCGTCGAAGTACTGTACCTAGAAGAGATCCCTGTAACCACTATCGACTAATGCAGGAACCTGATCTTGTGATATCTAACAATATGCGCTAGGGAAAATACAGCTACGTACTCAATACATGCGAGTGGTGTTGTATTAAACTTACCATTGGTACGCATCAGACGTATGTGGGTATTAGTGTGGTATGTTCCAACAGAGGCGCCCACGCTTTATCAAATGGTACCTAATTGGTACTATCATACATACTACTAGATTTTGCCTGTGTTGATGAGAGTATGAATCCCATTATTTCCGTGCGATCTCGGAGAAAATGGCCCCTGACCATCGTGTAGCCATGGCTTGGACGATAGAAATCTTTCCGTTCGACAAATTCGCGCAACTGCACGTTGATAAAAGGAGGTACCTTTGTACCAAACCAAGCCTATCTCTCATCGAGCCGACATTGCTGCCTCATTCAAAGTCCTGACTATGGGGTCAATGATCATACTGCTTCGGCCACTTCCTACGCTCTTGCTGTTGTTGCTCAGTGCTGCAATCGCTACATCACAGGATTGTAGTGCCACCAACTTATGCGCAACTGGATGCTGCTCTACGTAAGGAACTCGAGGATTTTACGGGTTTGGGTATGGGCAAAGTTCGCTGACGACTTCCAACACAGCTCCGGCTATTGCGGTGTAGGGCCTGACTACTGCGTGAGTGTTTCTTGTCCAACTTGCCATCAGTCGACTAACCGTCTGTACGCTTTAACAGGGCATCGATGTGTGTGTAAGCACATATAACTCTACAGCCAATGCTCAATGTGACGCCAATAATCACTGCCCAGAAGGGTGTTGTTCGAAATTCGGTGTCTGTGGCTATGGTCCGAACTGTCAATGGACGCCCCCTTTAACCCTTATCGACTACCTAATCGCTTTTTGGTGCTAACAGTGCTTTCTACGGTAGATTGCGCAAAGGAGAGTTGTGTGTCGACATGCGAGCAAACATCCGAGTGTGATCCTGGCAGTTGGGGATCCGATTTCGCAACGTCTACTACTTGTCCGTTGAATGTCTGCTGCAGCAAGTTCGTTTTTCTCCCTCCATCAGCACGCAATTGTCGACCATGTAGTTAATGCCATCCTCTAGGTACGGATTTTGCCGTACAACAACCGATTTCTGTAGTAAAGCATCCATTGGCCCACAACTCGAGTCTCATAGGTGCTGACCATTGTCTAGGCGATAAGACTGTGAAAAGGCCGTCTTGCAGCAAAAGTGGTACGCTATCTCGTGTTGTAGGCTATTATGAGGGATGGTCTCCTCAGCGACCCCGTAATGCCATTTACCCAGAGCAGATCCCCTTGGGGAAATACACCCATCTCAACTATGCATTTGCTTCAATTGACCCCAACACTTTCAACGTGGTCCCCACATACAGCACTGATCCGGGTATTTACACGCGATTGGCGGCACTTAAAGCCCAGGATCCAGATCTCAAGGTGAATATAGCTATTGGCGGATGGAGCTTCAATGATCGTGGCCCGTCAACCACGACTTTTTCTGATTTGGTTGCATCGGAAGATAATCAACGTGCATTTTTTCGGTCGCTAATCTCATATATGTCAACATATGATTTTGATGGCGTTGATATTGACTGGGAATATCCTGGGGTCACTGACCGCAGTGGACGTCCAGAAGACTTTGCAAATTACCCCAAGTTCATTGCAAATCTCAAGCAGGCGCTGAGCGGTACTGGTGGCAGAGGTGGTTTGAGCGTGACACTCCCAGCTTCTTACTGATATTTGCAGAACTTTGACGTTGAATCTCTTTCTAAGAATGTTGATTATTTCAACTTTATGACCTACGGCCTTCACGGATTGTGGGATAAATGTAAGTTTCCCAGCTCATATCCGGATTTCATCAAGCTAAAAAGAACTTCAAGCGAACCATTGGACTGGCCCCTACCTGGATAGTCATACAAACATGACAGAGATTACGCTTGACTTCGATCTTCTCTGGCGCAATAATGTGCCTCCTCAGAAAGTAGTTATGGGATTGGCATTCTATGGGCGAGGATTCACAGTTTTCAGTACCAGCTGCACGTAAGTTCCTTTCTGTCCTGAAATGCGACAGGCATGGACGATGTACTGAATTTTATTGTGACCTTAGGGAGCCCGGCTGTACATTCTCTTCGGGGTCTCTTCCAGGAAATTGCAGTCAAACGTCGAGTATGCTCATGAACAGTGAAATCAAGAATATAATGGCTCTACGAGGGATCGAATCAAGTCTTGATCAAGATGCGGAGGTTAAGATACTCACTTGGGACGACCAATGGACCACATACGACGGTGCATCATCATTCAAGCTGAAGACCGACTTTGCTAGATCCGAATGTCTCGGCGGTGTGATGGTCTGGGCCGTTAGTCATGACGATTCCAGCGGAACATTCTCACGGTCGCTTTCAGATACTACGATTCGACCATTTACTTCGCTGGCAGGGTACCACAGCGACGGTGGCCCGTCAGCAAATATCATTGTTTACGAGCAACATCCCCAATGTATGTGCACAGGGTGTGGAGAAGTCTGCCCCTCTGGGTATACCGCTGTTTCTCGTGGCGACAGCGGAGCTCGAAAGGGCGAGTTGATGTTGGACCAGACCGGATGGCCTTCTGGTCAAGTTCGAGCAGCCCTTGATCAGTATGATTTTTCTTGTCAGGGAAAGGGTGGTGCGCGTTCTTTCTGCTGTGAAGCCATACATACAACAACGACAGAGACTATCAACCCCGCGCTACAGAAATGGAAGGATCCGTTGACTGATCTCTTACAAAAAGCTTCTTGTCCAGCTCCTGATATATTAAACTCAACGGACGAGGAGAGAGGGCCTCTTCGTCGAGGAGTGTCTGGATTTACCACGACCTATGGTGGCGGTATAAGTAGCCTTAATCAGGTGGACTATCTATCTATGACTCTGGCTCGCCTTCTAAAGACGACTCTCTTTACTCAATTAATAACGCAAATGATCACTACCTGGAACAATCTAGTCACAGTGACATTTCCGAATCTGGTTTTCACGACTCTAGGGCCCTTTATGCAAAGTTTTACACCTTTTATTGAGAACGGTGCCCAGTCCGTCGCCTTTGATCTCTTTGCCGCATGTCATTCTATGAAGAATTAGTTGAGGAAGACGAAGACGAAGACGAAAATCCTTACTGTCAAGGCTCCATTTGTGATGCTGGCTATGAGCCACAACTTTTTCAAGAAGAAGACAATGATGACTCGTCCTCATCCACTCAAAAGCGCTCTAGCAGGACCGAGGATATCCAAGGCCAGGATGTTCAGTCACGTTCCTCGCATTCTCTGGACCGACGTGCTGGAGCGCATTATAAGGATTATATGGTGTGGTGCCAAAACCAAAACCAATGAGTCACTGGGCTTTCAATCAAATCGTCTCCCTATCCATCCAGGGGTTATTGGAAACCAGCAAACACTCAATAGCAGAATGCAAAAGATCTCCAATTCCCCAATGACTGTACTAAGGCGGGCATCACTACACTTGCCAAGAATAGTGACAATTTGGATAGTAAGGCTTCTCCTATCACACGACAACTAATTGTTGAAGCGTCTTTATGAAACACTATGCTAACAATGTCCTGTTATTAGCGGAGCATGTCGTAGAGCTTCAAGTCATACCGCAATTTTTCCAGTCTATCACCGCTGGCAACCTAATGTCTAACTCCCCCATTCATTATACTCCGGTTCCTTGTGAATTTTTCGCAACTGCCGGACAGATACCAGGTGGCCTTGGTGCAATAGACTTGCCTTTCCTAGCAAATCGGCCAGCATCTCCGATAGGTCAGTCAAAGGACTCGAGCCCTGCGGAGCGAATCATGTACGCCTTAGGAGCTACAAAAAATGCGGCGGACTTTTACCTTCTGCGGAGTGAGCTTAACGGAGTCAAGGCAAGCGTAAGATCCCTCAGAGTCTCCTGATGTAAGGTGCGGAGCCATCGCTGATGCTTTCAAATCGACTCTTTAGATTTTTAAAAACAACGAGAATATCGTGGACAATATGGATACCTACACTGCCGATCTTACTAACCCGAGCATAGCCCTCAAGGGAATTCGAGATGTTACTGCGGTATGGGCGTACTTGAATGACCCTCCGGTGACCCAGTCAGTGGTTAATGTCGCAAACATGGTGCGGGCTCAGCTCGCAATTACGGCGCAGCGTTGGCCGCTCCAACCGTCTGGTTTTCCAATTGATTTAGTAAATGCTTGGGATGAATGTTTTCCAGACATGTTAATACATCAAGCAGAGCGCTCGAGTCTTTGGATCGAGGACCAAATCACAGCAATGGCACGTAATTGGCAGGGGCAAATTGGCAATACAAAGGCCTTTGTTGACGGCACACTCTATTCTCTAGAAGTGCAGAGACTGCGTTATGTCTCTGCCTTTGCGATTACCCTGAGCCTCTGGATATTTGATGCTCAGTTGAGGCCCAATTGGCGAGACTTGACCTATGTGTAATTAACTGAATTGCGACGCAAAACGCTTCATTGTCGCCGCTGACAGAATATGTATCATCCAAAAAATAATTTTTGACTTCAATTGATCGGATATGAAAGGCCCAGTTGCGCAGTTTGAATGTACCAAGTGTGACTTTCAACACTACTTTTCCTTCTCTGTACATCATAATATTTTCCCAATACCATCCATATTCTTCACTTAAGTCATCTCAACTATCGAGCGCAAGCTCCACTTGAAGCGGAAAGCTCTTCCACTCGAAATCCCACGTAAACTCCTGTGTTTCAGTGGGCCAAAGGGAGAGAACAATCTCTTGGACTCTCTTCGGCAGTTCAAACACTTCATCTTCATCATATTCCAGCTGCCTCGCAGTTTGCGATTCAATTCGGCCTTGTCCAATTTCCCTTATCTTCATATGGCCACCCACGTAAGACATCGATCGAGTGATTAGAAATTGGCGAGCTAGGCGCCTTGCAATCTCACCCTCTGCTCGCCTCAAGCTAGAGACCCCGAGAATTGAGATGCGGAGATTCCTTAAGCGCTTTCCTCCTCCGCTTAGATCGATCTTATCCCAGATCGCCTTGGCCAATGTCTCATCCATCGCGGCATTGATGAAAACATCACGGGCTGGTAATTCTACATTCTGCTCAGAGAATTGATTATAGTCTCTAGCTATGCTCTCGCGAAAATTGCAGTCCAGATCTAGAACAAGACTATGAAGCGAAGAGAATTTGCCAAGCGCTTTATAGAGATTGCATTCTGTCTGGCTACCTAAAGAACGTCTGAGTGGAAGCCGGAGTTCTTCAAGATGAGGCGCTTGTCTGCTCAGGCTGACAAGGTCAGAAGTGCTGAATAGAGGATATAACGGGTGTTTCTCATGTGCCTTTCGGCCGGGAGGCATGTATGGTTCAATAATAAATCCTCGTAACGTTCGACCATGGTGAGCAAATATCTCATGGATGATAGCTGTATCTCGAGGACAGCAAACGCGAATATACTTGAGCGGATTCAGACCAGCAAACAGAGAACTCAGATCTCTTGCAAAGCTTGGATCTTGCGCCATTCCAAAAGGAGTTTGAAGACCGAGATGTAAATATTCCAATTTTGGGAACTTGGAAAGTTGATTCAAAATCTCGAGTGGAGAGTATGAGTTGGGAAACTCAAATGCTCGCAGAGAAGAGAAGTCCGTCGACTTAGCCCATTCCTTGAGAGAATCGAAGGCGTAACCTCGGTGTCTCAAGGAAATCGGAGTGGCCAAGTACTGTGGACTGATATTTGATTTGCTGACATACTCGTCCATAGATTGGTTATATTTCGTGATGTCGTTCATTCGGCTAACACCACCCTCCGTTAAATCTATGTGTTTGAGATTTGGTGCCATTCTGATTAAAGGGAAGATGTTCTCAACCGCCACTTGAGTTTTTGCGAGTCTGTAGATATTATAGTTCATTGAAAGCGCATGTAGACAAGGTGATCGTAGAAGGTCCATCTCAAAGGGATCCCTCAATTCCAGAACCATGTTGGGTGTTGATAAAAAACCTTCGAGCCCTGGTTCTCGAAGCTGCAACCATTGTCTGCCCCAGACGTTCAAATGACAGTTCGGGTGGTGTTTGTGGATCACTTCAAGAAGGCATTTTGGGAACATGTTTTTGAGCAGATAATTCATCTCGGTTAAGCGCGACATACTGCCTATCAACCATATCAACGGTTCCCAGTTCTTCTCGTTATAGTATCCTGGCTGTCGCCAAGCACGTAAAGTCTGTATTAAAGGTTCAGACAGATGTCTATTGAAGAAAAATCCTGGAGAGCCGAATGTATCAGGTATCAGGTCCCGAGCCCTAAGATCCTCATCAGGACCAAAAATGTCACAAAAGCCACTGAGGCTATCCAAATCAAAGACTTCCTGGTAACCATTATCTGGCATTGCTATAACATTGAGGCGTCTGGCGTGAATGAGAAATTGTTTCCGACGAGGATTTTCCTTAATCTCCGTCACAATGTGCTGGAGAGACGTGTAGTCTGAGAACCTCACATTCAGAGTTTCATAGATGAACGGAATTGCAACCTCATGAAAGCAATGGCTCACAAGAGTCCATGAAGAGAAGTCTTCGTGTACATCAGCCCGTACCTGTCAAGTAATTAGCATGCATGTAGCTTGTGTGGTCGGTTCGGTCACATACATAACCACATATCAACCGGAGAACCTCTATTGGTAGTTTATCCATGTTTTGGGTTGCGTACTGTGCCAATGGCAGATATGACACAGACTGACAGAGATCAATCTATTTGAGCAAAGGTCTGAAGTGTGTCTCGTCAAGAATTAAGCCTGTACCATCGTCTAATTGACAGGATTGGTTTACGGCTATCCCGGAAGCCACTTGTCTCCGCTATATCTAGTAGCTAATACCGATGCTGCTTCAATTAATGTCTGGTTCATCTGTTCGTAGATGAAATGAATGAAAAGCGAAATAAAAGTTGGTCTCCACTGGAATGAATGGTTCCTGTGGGGGCGTCACTAAGAGCCTTATTAATAGCTTGTGGAGATTAAAAAAACAAAACAAAACTTTTCCATACATTACATTGCTGCTAAACCTAAAAACAATAAATTCATTGGATGAGGCTGTGCATAGACCGCCGTAAAAACGTTCTGGAAGAGTAAAAATACGGCCAAAGACCACTACTGTTAGTGAATCACGTTTTTTGTGCGACGCCATATTTCTTGTTTATTTTGCTTTCTTTCAAGTTCACAGCCATGGGCACAACCTCACCAGTTACGAAAAACAGAAACGAATATCAAATTCGAGGTGGCTTGTTCGGCCTTTTGAAATATCAGATCTAGCAGATCCCCTCTCCTATAAACCGACAAGGATAGATATAGGGGCGGAGCTACTAGTCCGGGTTGCCAACATGGCTGCTCTATGTAGCCCCGAACACGGAGGACAAGGTTCTCTTCTATCGAATCTCCCGACTGAGATTGTGATTCAGATTATGAAGCATTCTCTTAATTTCTCATGTCTCTGGGCTCTCGTCAAAGCGTCGTCACGTTTCAGCTCGATATTGATGGCATTTGCCTGGGAAATTGTTGAAGAGGTCATGATAAAAACAACACCTCTTTGCACTCAGGTCTTGATGAAAATAGCATTAATAATACGCACATCACCGGAAATTTTCACTGGTGTTAATGATGTCAGCGAATATGCCACTGAGAGAAAGCAGTTGAAGTCTTTTCCGCATCAGCAAATGTCGCCACAGGTGTTGCGCGAGTTTGTGCAACTAGCTCACAATATCCATGCCGTAGCACATGCCTGCTTGGATTTCTATCTGGAGAAATTGAGATACTTGAAACCACAGCGCATCCCTGACATTGATGTCAAAAACCATGAGAGGATGTTAAGTGTGTTATACTCCGAGCATCCGTTACCGGGACAGCCGTTCCAGCCAAATCTGGACTTCGGGCCTCCCACATATTTGGAAGAGCAAAGGGCTGTACGACTATTGTGGCAATTTCAAGCATTCCTGAATCTTAAGGCTGCTGGCAGGACACATGCGCTGGCCCATTGGCCAGAAAGAGACCACAATATTCTCGCAAAGCCAATCGTTGCTCGACTCATTTACACAATCTACGAGAAGTACCAAATCGAACCCGTGTTTGAGTTTGTAAACGAGATAACGGTTGGTCAATCCAGTCAGCCAGAGAATGCACTCAATAATCTAGAGAACGGACTCTTGCAAGAGAAAGCACTAGCCCACTTCTTGCGCTGCCCACCCGTGTCTATATACAATAGGGGCTATCATCTGCCATGTTTTCCTAAACCCGGCCCGATGATAGAAAAAGTCCCTATTATAGAAAGGCTGGTTGATATTGATACCAAAATTAAAGAATCACCAGGTGGTTGGCGGTTCTATTTCAACATGATTGCCAATCGACAGGATTCTTCTCCCCTCAAAGGAGGGCCCTTCAAACCATGGAGCAAATTTGGCTTTGAATTTTGGGACGATGATCGACTGGTAGACTTAGGCTTTCTGGAACCTAGACACTTGCGCTACGGGTCAAACAGCTGCAGTGAAGCTTATTGGTTTATATGGAGAAGTATTCTTACGCCAGAGGAGGATGCTGTAAGAAGATCGGACGTTGCAAAACGGTATATTTCCTCGCTAAACCTTCAGAATAAAGAATAAAGCTGCTGTATAGTTTAGTCAAATATATACATCTAGGTAACAGGAATCAATTCACCCAACCCATGAACGTATATTGAATTGTCGAAACAAAGACTACAAAACTTCTAGACGAGGCCTTGGCCAGCACACTCCTCGCATAAATACAATTGGCCCTTGCGCACATATGTCTCAAGAACAGGATCATATAACCAAAGCTGCCGATAAGAAAGCTCTAGCCGTACTTTTCGGCTACGTACCGCCTATCAAAGGTGTCCTCAGACGTCTGGATGAGACATCCTTGCTCAAGAGCATCTTTAGGACTGTAACAATACCGCAAAGCCTGCCGCACCGTCGGCTCAGTCTTACTGAAGTTGACAAGCAATTTTATTGCGTTGCCACATTCCTTCAGATATTCAACATCTTGAAAGAACATTCGCAATGAAGGGATAACACCATCGTAATCACCCAACCATCTCTATATCTGAGCTCTCTCGGAAAGATTAAAATTGGATAGAACTTTTCCGCTGCATAGCAAACACTGAAGCTTTCTAGCATCCGTGTACGAGGCTTTCAGTGTTATTAGCTCCAATCTTTTAACCGTGTTAGTGTTGATCTTTATTATTGTCTTAAGGTCAGGATTGGTTGGATTGGAACTTATAAGAGAGATCTAGAATCCTTAGAGGTTCAAAGTCAGATAGTGTATAATTTTCGATCTTACTAGACGCTGATCAAAAAATAGTTCTACAGTATAGAAGCGATTGAGTGGAGTAGCATACACGCAAAATAGTATTCTTTTGAAATTATTTTTATACGTGACATTCCTCTTGCATAATTCAATCATCCAAAGACTATATATTACTACTCAAATTCTACGCTAGCCCAATTCACGTTAAGGCTCGAATAATACTTCCCACTTCAGGCAACCTCGTAGTGATAGTGTTCCTAGACTTGTATGCATGAGCACTGGTGTGCACAGACACCAGTTGGGCCAGTGTGCTATCAGAAAAGGCAATGGTGCCTTTACAGAGTACACTTGTGCGTATTGTTTATAATCTAATATATAATCTATACTAAAGGCTATAAAAGTCAGATATTTTATAACCTTTTAGCTCTAAATAACTCTAAAGAATTATATATCTCTTTATATATAATTTTACGCCTTACACCTGTGTCACTGTATTTAAGTGACTTCCAGGGTTGCGACAGAACTCTCCATTGCTGGAAGAAGAAGCCGGACGGAGAGCACTCCGATACTATCATGATAGTACGGAGACAGTACTCCTGCCCCCGCATCTGCTCAGTTTTAGTGCGTCAAGCTTGCCCCAGCCAAGTCTTCCACGTGATTCGATATAGATAACAATCTTGAGATGACATTGCAAGGTCGTCCGACTCATAGTCACCGGTTAGAACTCCGTCGGCTCGACAATTTTCGACGAAAAACAAAATGATGAACCACGCCGGCCCAGCACGATCTCCACAACGTGCTAAACGCACGAGATCACGCACAGGGTGTTGGACATGTCGAGAGGCAGGCTACAAATGCGACGAGACAAAGCCCGAGTGTGGTCGCTGTACGCGGCTGCGCATTTATTGCCAGGGGTATGGACTGCGGCTCAGATGGAGATCAGAGAATAGTACTGCCCGAGATACATGTCGCCGGCCGACAGAGCGGCATTTGTATTCTCCACAGTCCAGCCCTGAGCTGTCGCTATCCCTCCGCCCATCAGACATGACCCTGGAACAGTATAGGCTTCTCCATCATTGGACCACCCATATATCCCCACTACTATGCATAACGCCCGTCAATCAGACGAATCCATTTCAGATGTACCTGACTCCGATGTCACTCTGCGATTCGAGCAGTCCGGTGCGCTATGCCGTCCTTTCAATTGCAGCTAGTCATCTGGCAGTCTCGGAGTCTAATCCTGATTCAAGCCCTCTCGCCATCGCCGCGCAGAATTACCGCATCAACGCCATCGCATCCCTGAGGGAGACGCTGGCTCAAGATCTCACTATCGCCGCCCGAAGTGACGCTACACTAGCTTCAATCCTGCTCCTTGAGATGAGTAAGCAATTCGACAGTTCCGGCGACAGCGATGTCAACCACTTAATAGGCGCGAAGGAGATGATAGTAGCTCGAGGCGGTCCGCAATCCATGACAACGCCGTGTGCGCGCTTCCTCCTCAGTCAAATACTCTACCACGACATGCTATCCACAGTTTCCAGGGGCACTGAGCCGCTAATTTGCCACTGCTGGCCAAACAAGGAAGGAGATACATGTACATCTCCCATGTCCCTTGATCTGGAATCTTCAAAAGGATACCACCCGGCAATCCTGCAAGCCTTGGCTCGAGTCAGCGACCTAAAGGCACGAAAGGAAGCCGCCGCCTTGTCATATGATAACGACGACGACGACGATGAAAATAATAAAAACGCGACTTTGGCAGATCTTATGTTCGCTGGGCAACAGGTCGAACATGAGCTAACGTCCATGAATTTTGTAGCCAGTCCATCGGATCATCAAAGACACACAACAGAAGCACACCGCTCAGCTGCCCTCATCTACCTCTACCGGGTCATCTACGACATTGGAGCTCCGCACGAGCTTACACTGTCTCAGGTACGACGATGCATTGACTCTATGGCTTCCGTACCTATCTCATCGCCTCTGATATCCGCCCATGTCTGGCCACTGTTTACGGCCGGATGTGAGGCGACCGAGCCCGAGGACCGCGAATTTGTCAAGCAGCGGTTGATGAACATGTATAGGCTGCGTAGAATACAGTCATTACGAAAGGTGTGTGAGCTAATGGAACAGGTGTGGCTAAGTAAAGATTATAAGCATAGTATGGAAGGTGCTGAAGAGATGAGCCGGGTTGGTTGTATTGAGGTTGTCAAGGGATTAGGGGAGATGTTACACCTCGTTTAATAGTAGCAGTCTTTTATTTTCCACGAATTAATGAATAAATCACTCGTCCTCTCTAAGGTTTCAAGGAGAAGTCGTGGTCATGTCTGCCCTGCAAATAATCATACCCTTCCTCCACCCACTCCACCTGCGCATCAACCCCCTCCCATCCCTTAACTGTTTGCTCCAAAGATCCCGGTAAAAGAATCTTCTGTTGACTCCGATACCAATGCGGGAACAGAATCGTAACGAGCATAACCCTTGGTTCATCTGTAGTATTCGGCATCCCCGCATGCCAGAGCCTCATGTCGCGAATAATCAAGCTGCCCTTTGGCAGTCGTTCCGGCTGAATTCCTCCCTTTCCAATCTTTCGACGTTCATCGAGGAGATCTTCGCGCACTTGCTTGTGTGCGTACTGCGGATCAAGCACGTCCTTGGTTGTATCCGTATGGCTACCGAGCCACACCTCCGTAGCCCCATTCTCCGGCGTCGTCTCGACAAGATTGATATTAATTGCGTATCCCCACGGTATCTTGGGAAAGTCGAAATTAACATCGACGTGCACGGGTTGCCGATTCGTTGCCTTGAACGCCGTGTTCGCACTGTAGAACCGCAGTGAAGGCCGAGGACCGAACATACACTCGACAACCTGCAAGGCAAACGGGTTTGCGACGACATCTTGAAACACATAGTCCTTCTCGAGGACGGGCTCCTGCTGGATATTGCCAGTTTTTGCGCCGAAGTTGCGGTGGGTTGAGGATCGCTCGTAGAGCGTTTTTGCCTCTGGGACCATCCGCTCGTTTAGGTTATCCAGGTGGTCTGTGGAGACGGCGTTACTGAGGACGACGAGGCCATCGCGATGGAGGGCTTCGATGGCGGATTGGAGGTTGTGCGAGGAGATCTTTTGGCTGGTGAGTTCAGTTGGAGTTAGGCTTATCTGGGTCGGTTGCGGGGACATGGTGGCGGTTGCGGTCGCTCTGACTCTCTGGTGAAAGATGTAGAAGGTTGCACGAACATCGAGTCGGGAGTCTTATCAGAAGATGCTCTTATACTAATATATACAAGGCAGCTCAGCACGAAACCAAGTCCGAACAAGAAACTTGAGGCCGCTGGAAAAATTGCCCGATTTGGAAATTTCCCTCGCGATAAGCTTCAAGTTTAGGGCCCACCACCACTGCTCCACCTCCAAAACTCAACTGTTAATTTTGCTTGATTCGGTTTAGGCAGCACTTATGGCGCAAACTTAGCTATCAACTATCAACTCCTCGGCAGATGCTCCGAGAACTGCTACAGTTGCTTCTTTGGGCCATCGCCAGCTCAGAACGATGGAGTGTCCTCGTGATAGCTTATCATCCACTTTGGACTGATCATTGAGCAGGAGTTGGTAATGGAAAATCTATAATTTGACGGTCTCTTCCCACCGTCAGCTAACCATGCAACGTTCGCAAATACACAGTCACAATGGCAGACCAGCATGATAAAGCCCCCTCTGCAATAGGCAAGTCTCTAGACTACACAGAAGATGTCGTCTGGCAGGCCGAGCAGTCCCAGCTGTATACGCAAACCCAACACGCGCTCAGCTTCTGGGAAGCTGTCAGACTGTACAGGCCAGCTGTCCTGTGGTCCATCGTGATCAACGTCGCTGTCGTCCTCAAAGGCTTCGATGGCGCTCTTGTTGGCAGTATTGTCGGACTAGATCCCTTTAAGGAACAGTTCGGTTACCTGTACAATGACGAATATGTCGTGAGCGCCGCCTGGAACGGTGCGTTCAACTACGCCAACAGTATCGGTGGTGTCATTGGCGCCCTTTTCTCCGGTTGGGTGTACGACCGCTTCGGACCAAAGGTTACTCTTACTGCTTGTTCTGTGCTGTCCATCGCCTTCATCTTTATGGAGTTCTTTGCTAAAACACCCGCCGTACTATTCCTCGGCGAACTCTTCAACGGCACAGTTATCGCTTTCTATCCGATTGTTGCCTCCGCCTACATCGGTGAAGTTTGCCCGCTCGTCCTCCGTGGCGTGGCAGGGTCAATGGTGAATCTCGGCTTTGTAGTGGGCCAGCTGATTGCCTCGGGCGAACTGAAGGGAACAAATACCCTCTCGTCGCAGTGGGCGTACCGCATCCCCTACGCCTCGCAATGGGCACCGGCCTTGCTCATCTTAGCCTTCGTGGTCTTCTGCCCCAACTCCCCCTGGTGGCTCACCCGCAAAGGCCAACTCGAAGATGCAAAGGAAGCTCTAACGCGCTTCACCTCCTCCTCGTCAAAAGTCGACGTCACGCCCACCCTCGCCAACATCCAACACACCCTTCGCCTCGAAGCAGAACTGACCAAACATCACAACTACCTCGACTGTTTCCGTGGGTCTGACCTCCGACGGCTGATCATCGCCGTTATGGTTTACAGCATCCAACCACTCTCAGGTCAAGTCCTGTACGTCAACTACGCCGTGCAATTCTTTCAGCGTGCCGGACTGAACTCCTCGGACGCCTTCTCCATGAATGTCGGTCTCACGTCCATAGGTTTCATAGGCACGATCGTTTCGTGGCCGCTCATTTCGAAACTCGGTCGTCGCCCCCTATACATCTGGGGCACACTCGCCATCGCGTTGCTACTCTTTCTAATCGGCATCCTCGACGTTATTCCGCAAGCCCGTTCGGGTTCAAAAAATACCGCGCCTATCTGGGCACAATGCTCCCTAATCCTCGTCTGTCTGTTTACTTACGACATAACAATCGGGCCGGCGTGCTTCACTATCCTAACCGAAATCCCGTCTGTGCAATTACGCGGGATGACAATCGGGCTTGCGACGGTTAGCTGCCACATCTGGAATATCATCTTCGGGGTGAGTATCCCGTATGCGATTGATCAGGACCAGGGAAATTGGAGGGGGAAGGTGGGCTTTCTCTTTGCAGGAATCGCGACGGTGTGTAGTGCTTGGTGTTGGCTATGTTTGCCGGAGACGAGGGGAAGAACCTTTGAGGAGTTGGATATTTTGTTTGAGAAGGGAGTTGATAGTAGACGCTTTGGAAAGTATGTGTTCGAAGATCAAGAGCAGAGGGAGAGGGAGAGCGTTGACCACGTGTGATTGTTATATTTTGACAGATTTCCAGCTGAATAATGAGTCAATGGACGTTCAATCATTGAATTTCCAGCGATTTGGGGAGGTGCCTTGTATTGTAGGGCTATTAGTGCTACGCACTAGTCTGGAACAAGACATGTCTAGACCCTGTTGGATTTGACATCTGGAGGCTCTTGTTTCTAAGCCTCAGTATATATCACTAATAATACAAACTTCATTTTCAATCCATCAACGTATGACCGAGGAGGAACAGGGTTACTATGTATGCCATCGTACAAGCACGCGGATCTCCGTTTTGGATTAGAGTTACAATGCCTATATAGCATGAACTGGCTATTAGGGTTAATAGATACTAGAGATAAAATTATACTCTAACTCGCCGTGTGAATGGTCACTGTTGCATGCATGATACCGTATCTTCAAGGATGGCAAGACTGCCCTCAATGGAGCCACGTCAGTCAGCCTACTTACCATTGGTGTATGTAGTTGAAATCAAGTGCTTGGTGATACAGCTAGCCTAGGACTCAAATCTATAGCCTGCATGCCGAAGGTTTCGTGATCTATATAGGGTTCATGGAACAGCCGCAGTACCCAGCCTTGTTCAAAGTGAACACAACAAGGCTGAGATACTTGGCCAGCCCACCATGCAGCTTATAAAGTCTGCCGTTACGACAGGAGATAAGAGCTTTCTTTTTTCTCTCCTGCTTCTGTTTCGATATCAACGTTTTCGAGCGAAAGTATAACACAATGCCCCGAAATATCTCAATGCCCGGTGCCTGGAATGATTCCTGGGATAGCCCTGATCATGAACTTGATGCTTCTATTTCGGTCGTTTCAACCCCTCACTTTACTCCTGCCCAAACTTTTTTATCCCACGAAGCTCTTCCTCTCATAGAGGAAGTACTGCCGCCTTATATTCAACGCACTGAAGTGACGCAAAAGCCTAATAACCGCTCAACCTTACGAGATTCTGGATACGAAGGTTTAGAAACTGTTCCTACTGTCAACGGGCCACAATATGCCGATTTTTCCGACTCAAGTGATGACGATGATACCATCGAAGACAACTCGCCGCCTATTGTGATAGCGGTCTTTGGGCAGACTGGTACTGGGAAGACTTCCTTCATCAAAGCCGTGACGGGGAAAGACCTCCAAGTTGGCCATGACCTTACATCGTGTAAGACCTTGCTATCTCTTGATGAAAAATATGGCACTAATCTCCCGTAAATAGGCACCGAAGACGTCCTACCCGTTCCGTGCAGAATCGATGGTAAGAAAGTAGTCCTTGTGGATACTCCCGGTTTCAGTGACACAAAATTGAGCGACACCGAGATCCTTCGACGTATCGCTGAATGGATGAAGGACAACTATGACGAAGGGCTCCTCCTTTCCGGAATTATCTATCTACATCGCATCACCGATATCCGCATGGAAGGGCCCAGTCTCAAGAACTTGCGCATGATGAAAAAGCTTTGCGGTGAAAACTCACTAGCAAACGTCGTTCTGGCCACAACTATGTGGGAAAAAGTGACCGAGGAAGAAGGCACAAGAAGAGAGGAAGAGCTGAAACAGAAGTTTTGGAAAGATATGATTGATTGTGGTTCCACTGTCAGAAGGATCATGACAGGACGCGCAGATGATGCTCGTGCGTTGGTCAAATCAATGCTGAAAAATAGACCAACCTCAACTCGACTTCAAGAGGAGCTACGTGATGGAAAACCCCTGATTCAGACAGAAGCGGGACTTGAGATTCGAGATGAACTAGCAAGATTGGAGCAGAAGCTAAAAGAAGACCATCTATCGGAAATGAAAGAATTGAAAAAGGCGCAAAGGCAGCGTACGAATCAACCCTCCGATCAAACATCATGAAAAAGGGTTTCGGACTGACAAGCAATATAGGGAACCAAGAGTCGGAAAAGCAAATAAGAGCTGTGATAGAAGAGATCACGCAGAGTCTTACACGTTTAGAAGCTGAAAACAAGAAACTAGAGACGTGGATACCAAAAAGATTGCCGAAGGTCAAAAGAAAAGGATTTTTCGGCACGGGGAAGTACCTTTGCTCTGGTTGTGATGAGAGACGAACATATCAAATCGGTAGATGGACTTGCCCGGGCTGCAAAACTACGCAGATAAATGAGTGGTAAGATTTTTCTTTCTTGGGGGATCACCCGGCAAGCATGTGGAATACATGTTTCTCATGGTCAATTTGCGTGTACGCCCACACGATTGATTGAATGGTACGAGTAGAGGTCATTTTCAGCACATTTCCACAAGTCTTCATATTTTGTTCTTTTCTTCTAGGTATGACGGCCGGGTTAAAACCTGTACAGAACAAGTATGCTCTGTTCGTACAACATAGGGTTATAGAAGTAGGGCCATACTCTGTTCACGGAATTTGGGGATGGCTTCATATCATTGCTTTCTTTTCTCTCTCTTCATACTTTAACTACTTACCTCGAGTCGTCTAGCAATATAAACCATCAAATAAGCTTCACACCATACGAGGTCAATACGCCGTTAGGGCTACGTATTAGGGCTAACCTACATCCGTCTCCACTCGAGGATAGCGTACCTCCAGCGAAACTATTTCAATGTTGGCGCTAAGGTATGTAGTTACCTATTCATGGGTCTGATAGTACAATTACTCTGGCTACGCTTGAGCTGACTACTCACATCAAACGAATAAACATGAATAATGTCTTCACCATCGGCTTTCGAGCGACTTCCTGCTGAATTACTAATAGCAGTACTATCCCATCTATCCAATCAAGACATCAAAAACGTCCGATTGACCAACAAGGCTGTGGAAAAGAGGGCACTCTTACGCCTTTCAAGGGTCTTCATATCCGCCAACCCGCTCAACATCCAAGTCTTCCGCGCCATCGCTGATCACGATCACTTCCGACATCAAGTCACAGAAATCATCTGGGATGACGTCCTTCTGTCTCGCAGCACCACCGGATCTGGAGAAGAAGATGAAGACGATAAATACGACTCTAAAGATGACGGTGAAGACTATGATTCCGATCCTGATGGAGCATATCCACCGCCTCAACGCGGGGTTCCGTATTGGTTTGTGGTTGCATGTCGACGAAGCGAAAATAGCCTAAAGCGTAAAGACGATGAAGGGCTAGTAGTACTAGATACCGAATTACCAATCGCAGAATCATGGCGGGTTTATAAACAACTTCTGCAACAGCAGGATGATGTGCTTGCGTCCGACGCAGATGTTGAAGCATTTCGATATGGGTTAGAGCGATTCCCGGCACTGAAAAGAATCACGCTGACGGCTGCGACGCATGGGGTTTTGGATTATCCTATGTACAAGACGCCCATGATTCGAGGGTTTCCGGTTGGTTTCCGGTATCCGGTTGATTGTGGCCGTTGGCCACCGAGGGAGGAGGAGGCGTTGTGGGCGCCGTATGAGTGTCTGCCATGGGATTTAGATACGGAAAGGGCAAAATGGCGCGGCTTCTCGATTGTTATGCGTGAGCTTGCGAGGCATATACAAGCTTCCAAGACATGCAGTGTCCCGGAATTCGTTATTGATGTGGATGAATTAGAGACTGGGTTGAGTTGTCGAGTCTTCGACAAGCCTTGCGAAGAGTACGACAATCTCGTTACAATACTCCAGCAACCTGGTTTCGGGCGTCTTGATCTCGCTCTTTTAGCTGATGGCCAGTATTACGGCTCCGATGATTGGCGACGAGAGGAATATTTACAGCAGCGCGAACCGGAGGGCTGGTCATCGTTTCGCAGCGGATACTTGAAACGTGCTTTCGAGTCTATCGAGGATCCGTATCATATTAGTCTTCGTGTTCAGGCGGAGCATCGTTACTGTCGACGGTATCTGACAGAGCGTGATTTTGGACCTTGGCTTCCACTAGACTCTATCATGCCTGTTGGAAAATGGAAGAAACTGCGGCATTTAGGTATTTCGGGGTTGATTGTTGATATTGACGATTTGATACATGTGCTTGCTGCGCAGCCATCGACGCTGAGGTCTGTTGAGTTGAGTTTTCTGGTCTTTAGAAAACTGACGGAAGGGTACTATGACCTTCTCGAGGCGATGCGTGGGGAATTGAGATGGAAGGAACGAAATGATATTGAAAGACCGCGCGTGACCATTCACCGTCAGGCATCTATGGTTCATGAGTACACATGCTATGATAACGCGGTTTATGGTTTTCTCTATCAAGGGGCGCAGAATCCGTTTTCCCCTGGCCTTCCGCACAGGTGCGTCGGACGATTCAGAGCACATCCTAGGTTCCAATGTCCTGGAGGTGATTATTGGAGTTATGATCCTTTCGAGCTGGTGCGGCAAAATCAACAAGAGTCGTGAAGTTCACTGGACTATTGATTCGATGTTCAGTCTGCTTCTAGGTGACTATTAGGTGACCGGTTGGACGGTACAGACTAGATTGTAAATCGATTTATTAGAAATCCTGGCAGCCTTCTAGGGGCCATAAATGGATATTGTAAGGTGTATATAAACTGTTAGTTGCAGAGAGCCTGGCTAAGGGGACATAGCGTTGTGAAGGTGGGGGGGAGGGGGGGGGGGGGGGGAGGAGATGTTTATTCTGTGGATTGGGATGGGGAGGCCGGAGAGAGTGTTTGTTTGTCATTTTGATGTGCACTATGTATATATCATTTTTTGGAGGGAGAGGTTGGATTGTTTGGTGAGGTTGTTTTAAGGTTAAGATGCCGAAGCTGATGCCTAAGGGTGTAGCATGGAAGCCTGGAGGGCCAGGGGTCTGATCTTCTAAACATCGGTATGCACTTAGCTTGTTTAGAGGGTCGAAGTCCATGCCCAATAGCCAGTTGAGATATTCGTAGGATGATTTCATAAATGAAATCGACGTTCCATTGTGAAAGTTGACTGAAACTGTCTCGCGCTTGACATTTACCAAATTTTAGAAACCAAACTTTGATTTTACATAACCCAGACAAGAACGTAAGGGGACGAGGTAGGACAAAACGTACTGGAAAAAAGAGTTGTATGCGAGATTTCCGTATACATTGACAAAAAATCTATGTAAGAATCTATCTAACTCCGCCGACCCGACTATACAAGAGACAATGTGAAGGAAATGAAGAAAAATACAAACAATGGTATATCGAATCTTTCCAAACCTGTTTGTCCTGCCCGCCTGCCTATCTGCCTTCCTGGGTATATGTCTCTCTTCCGATAAATCCCCCCATACTCTGCATGTAAAAAGACTCCATATGAAACAAAAATGAAACGCCGTAGGTATACATAAAGGTATAAACATCATGAAGTCGTGGGGTGTTGTTGACCAATGCTGTTATTGGTCGTGTTGAAGGTAATTGGGTAAGGATCATTAAAGTTGATATGTGCTCAATGATGTATGTAAACCGAAATGAAAAGTCACACTGAAATGGTCAATAAACCGGACGAGCACCCTAAGAAGAAATGAAGATGGAAACAGCTGCCGCGAAAGCAACTGCAACCCAAGCAGACACCCCAGAAACGGTCTGGATACCGCTAGACGGCGCCGTTTGGGTGGTGAGAGTGCCAGTAGTCGCCTGAGCGCTCAACGCAGTGCTTGTTGCTGACGCCGTAGAGCCAGGATCAGAGCCACCTGTCGTAGTCGTGTTCGTGTAGTAGGCACGAATAATGTTACCAGCTTGCTCTGCAACGCCGTACGTCGAAGACATCAGATGCGACGACAATGCAATCGGAACAACACTGGCGTCTGCGACACGGACATTGGCGAGACCATACACGCGCAGGTTGGCATCAACTACACCGCCCTGGTTCTGAGGGAGCATTGCACAGGATGATGAAGGGTGGAATTCGGTACCGGCAGCTTCGCGGATCCAGTCGAGCCAGTCATCATCGGTTGTGACTTTGGAGCCTGGCGATATCTCGGCTGTTAGGCAGCCGCTTAGAGGCTCGGTGTTGCCGAGTTGGCGGGCGAGTTTGAGGCCATCACGGAGGATTTCATAGTCTAAGATGTTAGTTGGTGGGCATGTATACTTGAGACAGTACATACCGGCAGAAAAAGCCATGTAATTCGGGTCAATCACAGGGTAGTCTAATGGGTTCGAAGAGTTGATGTAAATGCGGCCATGGCTGTAAGGATGTTGAAGGGCGGCAGTGATGCCAATATCACCATTTGAATCGCTGTTCATGAACAGGAGCTCAATTTGGCCGATGGAACTCTCGAGAATGGTGGTTGCCGTCATGTTGGCAATTGCTTTGTATCCTGCAATGACACCTGCATCGTAAGTTGTGTTGAGGGTGTATGAGTCGACTTGAGTGGTGATATTCTTCTGCAGAGAGTCCAAATTATCACCATACATCAGCGTAGAGTTGACGTAGGCGATGGCTGAATCAATGTAGGAGAGGTAGAGGGTGTCATTCTGCGATAGTCAGCATGTTGCTCGTGTCCAAATGAGAAGATGACAAACCTTTTCAGACAGATTCTGATAGAAGATTGATCCTGACGTGACAACACTCGTATTCCATTTGATTGTAGCGCTCTTTTCACGTCAGTTGACTGCCCTCTGAGAAGAAAGGGGCAACTTACGAAATGATCTTGAAGATGTTGACCGACACCAGGAAGTTCAGACACCAAGTCAACTCCAGCATCAGAAAGAACATCCTTTGGACCAACACCGCTGTGCATTAGTACAGCAGGACTGCCAACCGTGCCAGCCGCCAAGATAACCTCCTTGTTGACTTTGACCGTGCAATTCGTCTTGCCGCTGTCAAGTGTATAATGAACACCGTTTGCCGTCAAATTACCTGACGGAGAGGAACTGTCGAACAGAATTCGCATGACGAATGCATCGGCCACGACATCGTAGTTGCCATTATCTGGGAGAGGGTCGAGATAGCCTGTCCGACTGTACGAGCGCGTCCAGTTTGTAGGGTTGATACTCGACGTCGAAACCTCACCACCATAAACTTCACCACCATACATTTCTTTAGACTGGGCAACGCCTATTGCCTCCAAAGACTCTATCCATTCGCCGACTTGTGGGAAGGTACTGCACAATTAGCTTAATATCCAAAGAAAATGCAAAGAGAATGACGTACTATCCAGGGTAAGATGCATGAATCGGTCCCTGAGTACCATGTGTGGAAAGATCCCACGTGATATTCCCCTCTGTAGCAATTGCATCGGATGGAGGTGTGAATGTTTCGCTCTTCTTCATTGCAGCATAGAATGAATCCCATGACCAATTGTCTGCGCCGTCCATATCTCCAAGCAGGTCTTTCCACGCATTGATCTCATCTTTACCAGGGCGCGTCATGTACAATCCGTTGATAGCAGAGCTGCCTGTCATTTGTCAACTTTGCGCGATTGTCGTTCGCTCGAGAAAATACATACCTCCGAGTCCTTTACCACGGGGCCATTCCACCTCGCGATTGTCGGCATTGGATTGAGGGACGGTGTAATATGCCCAATTCATTGGTGTCGTCCATAGCGAGTCGTAGTAAGAGTATGCGGGGGTATCTTCGGCATGTCAGCGCAACTGGCGCATTGAATAGCAATTTCGACATACCAATGCGCTCTCGATATTCATCTCCATTGGTCCCTGCTTCCAGGACGAGGACGGTGTAATTGGCGATTTCTGACAGACGAGCTCCGAGCACGAGACCAGCTTGGCCGCCGCCCACAACGACAAAATCATATTCACCAGCAACCTGGGTGCGCGGTGCCAAGGCGTGCACGGGGGCGATAAGAGCCAGGCCTGCGCCTACAGACGAGCCAATTCGCATGATCTGTGTTTAGATGTGCAACATTGAAGTCCAGAGATGAGGAAGAGAAGAGAGAGACAACGCGAAGAAATTAGATCAGCAAGGGAGCAGTAGTTAAGTATGCGATGGGCGCGATCTGGCTGGGCACATGCCTGGGCTGGCGATCGGCGGGCCCATTGTCTTTTTGCGTGTATCGACATGGTATGCACGGTGTCTTGTATACGAATAGTATGATGCAACATGGTACGTGTACGTTTGAAAGATCCATAGTTCCAGCACCCAGCCACGTAGCCACATACTCCATAGTACACACTCGATAGTACGTATGGAGTATGTGCTCCGGCAAGAGAAAAACTCGATCGGGACCCGTCTGTGCGACGCGATAACCAGCACAACCAGTGACCCACGCAAATCCTGCCCCGTTGTGGATGCCCGAATCATCCAATCAGACACAACATGCCCTGACTAGTCTCCATCAGGCAAGGCACAAAGCTTGTTATCGATGCACTTCCAGCCAATCAGACCGCTACCGATCCACTATCAAGCAAGTGGACCCGTGGAAACAATGCTGAGTGGATCCCTCCACCCGATAACAGAAAAAATACACACGCCACGATTGGATGTCTTGTTACGGTAATGCTGAAACATACTATGTAGTAACTCCGCCGACTTGGCTGGGAAATTAAGCACACCCACCCTGACATCGCCATGATGTGACCATGGGTCGAAATGCGACAGTCAGCAGAAACTCATCTGAAATGTTTATGATCGCGTTTCATGATGGACGACGACAGCCACGAAACATGTACCTATGCCTTCATCCATGGATGGCAATGAGACTCGTCTACAAACAAGGACGATCATTATGATGCATGGATGGACGTCTTCAATCCTGTCGCTGAATGGCCTCACGATGACATGTAACTACTAACTCTATATTCTCTCGTCTCATCCACGGATATATGCCCAGGTGGGCAATTGATAAAGATCAATCCATAGACTTACAGTCATGTAGGATGCACAAAGTACGGGATTTGTGCAGAACCGCATGGCAGTCGCGACTTCCTGATTCGGATACCCAGTCGCTCCTGCCTCTTTGACAGTCAACCTCGACTATGAGAAACTCGTTTTCCAACATGGGTCTCTTCATCACTCTCTCCATCAGCTCTCCGTCAGGTCTTTCGTTCAATTATCAAGTATATCGTACTTGACATCACAAGTAGCTGTATCGACCGCAAACTTACAGACTATTTTTAAACTTCAGCATGGCCAAACTATTCAGAAAGGTCGCGAGCCGGATCAGAGGAACCAAGTCTACTGATGTATCGTGGTATACCGAGAGATACCAAACGATCAGCCAGTCGGGGTATGTCCCACTGCATCTAATCATGCTCATCTCAACTAACATTAGAACAGAGGCAATGGGACGTCCCAATCATCAACCGCTAATTCAGACGACATGCTCGCCGATCAAGCCGACAAGCAGTCAAGACTGAAAATCTGGACCAACAGACTCAAAAAGACTGCTCGACGCAAAGACCTGATTCCAAACCCAGAGCCAGTTGCCCCGACAGGCCCGACAAGTCTACAATCATGCACCTCATCTTGTGCCACAATTGCATCTCCGGCTGCATCACACCTCGATTCGAGTCACATTGGTACCAAACAACCCACGTTCTCCGAAACAACCGCCGAAGTCGACCCCGAGTTTGGCTTCAGCATGAGACGCATGAGAGGCGACTTTGGCCTCTATCACGACAAAAACACGCCGCCACGGTTGTATCTCGATATGTCTCGCCAAAGCGACGCGTTTTCGCCTTTTAGGCCGTTCAGTCCGACAATTCTACTCCCAACGCTGGATACGAGCGATGCTTCGCATAGTCAACATTCACCGCGGTATTTTAGTACGGGTTCTTATGACCGATATCGAAGTATTTCGGCTTCGTTGGCCGGTCCTCCTCCTGTTGCTGCTGCTTCAAGCAGCGCCCTCTCAGTCGCCAAGAACAGGTTCTATTCGCAATCAAACCTGGATGCACTCGGTGTTACGCGAGCACCAACAGCAGACTCGGGCTTATCACCCACGTCACTGTTGGCCAGTGATGCAATCAGTCCAACACCGTATTCTGTGCGATCGCCCTCATCACAGAGTCATACAATGAGGTCACTATCTGCAAGTTTGTTGAGTCGGAAGGATCAGCATTCAATCAAGAGTCCTGTTGGGTCGAGGGTTACGAGTCCTTCGTATTCGTTGGCTTCGCCGATATCTTTTTGTTGATTATTTGGTTTCTGTGCATGTTTTACATTGCAGTCTGTCTTTACACTGTCAGAAACGTATAGATATTCTATTGCTGTATACATAGTCTCTCCAAATGACCACTTCCTTTTACGACAATCATCCCAACCTAAGCGTAAACCCAGCCCCAGCCTCCTTCCCTTCAGTAGAAGCTGAAATCCCACCACCAAAAACATCCGCAAAATCCAACTTGGGCGCCTCACCACCGTATCTCGGCGCCTCCGGCGTCGCTCTTTTCCGTCTTCTTTCCTGCCCCGCCTTTGACGGGAACGTGGGGAACATCTCTTTCGCTTTTGGTCTGGGATCTTCCCTGAAATAAGCGTGGCGCAGACATTCTGCTGCTGTTGGCCTTGAGGCTGGGTTCAGAGCTAAGAGGGATGAAAGGAGGCTCAAGCCTGCGTTTGTGAGGTATGGGAATTGGGAGCGGGGAAGTAATGGGAGTGTAACTTTTCCGGAAGATGAGGATGTGGATGAAGAGGATGAAGGCGGGAGACGGAGGGATTTGGCGTTTGGTAAGGATCTAAAGCTAGGCCAGATTTGTTGGGTTGGTGGTCCGGTGATTGCGAATATCTAGCTTCGTCAGCCACTATCTAACAAGAGGGGAGAGGAGGGGAAGGCATACCTTAGATAACTGATCAACCTCATTCCGCCCCTGAAACAGCGGCTCCTTCCTCAACAACTCCCCAAATATACATCCAACACTCCACATATCAATCTCCGCTCCATACCTCTCCGCACCGAGCAACAACTCCGGCGCTCTATACCACAACGTAACCACCAACTGCGTCAAATGCGCCGGTTTGGGGTCCCCAAAGTACCTCGCCATCCCGAAATCAGCGAGCTTGACTTCGCCGCGGTTGTTGAGTAGTAGATTCGAGGTTTTGAGGTCTCGATGTAGGATCCAGTTGGAGTGGAGGAATTCGGTGGCTGAGAGGATTTGCTGAAGGATTGTTTTTGTTTCGGACGGTAAGAAGGGTTCTTGCATGTCGTCGAGAAGTGTTTTGAGATCGTGTTCGAGGAAATCCATGACTAGGTAGACACTATAAAAACAAAGAAACTCCCCAGTTCGGCAGGGAGGGTTTGTGAACACGGGTTAATAATCTTGTATCTTGAACTTTTCATTAATACGGCAAAAGAGAGGATGGGACGCACTCGTTCATACTGTTTCCCATCACGATTTCTCGGAGATTAACGACGTTTATATGTCGTGCTCGCTGTAATGTTTGAATCTCTCGCAGTCCGGTGACGGGAAATCCATCTGGCGCATTGTCGATTTTCAATTTCTTGAGTGCGACGATTTCACCAGTCGCTAGATCCTTAGCGCGCGATACGAGACCGTAGGATCCTTCTTCAATATGATTCAAACGCTCGTAGTTGTCGACGTGTCTACAAGGCGACCATTCCGTGGTCGGGAAACGCAGCAATTTCCTTTCCGTTGTCTCTGCTTTCACTGCGGTTATCCTATCGGTAGATAAACGTCGTCTTTTCGTCGGTCTCGCGTCTTCTGCTGCGCCATTGGGAGCTGCTGTAGCTGTAGTTGCAGTTGCAGCTGCAGCAGCTTTTTGTTTTTGTTGTTGTTCCTCCAAACGCTGCCTCTCAGCTTTTGCGCGTTTCTTGGCTTCCTTTTCGCGTTTACGTTGGGCGATGGCTGCTTCTTCCTCGGGGTCGGCGGCTGCCCATCTTGATGTTGATGACATTTTCAATTCAAAGCGGCGCGTTGATGGTGTGGGTGGGTGTGGTGGTCGTGGTGTGATGGAGCTAGGCGATTACGTAGAAAATAATTAGTCGGTTTCTTTCCGATGACCGCATGCCGAGGCCGCGATCGATTTCAAATCAACCCCTCCAAACAGCTTACAATAACAACTTCATATTTCTTCTTTCTCTTCTTTGATTCTATGATTTTACTTTTCATACATATCGTTTTACATTATAATTCACAACATGATTGAACCATTCCAGGTATGTTTATCTTTCTAGCAATCGCAAGTCACTACTAATCCCAGCAGACGACCTTTCAGGTCCCCATGACCTGCGATCACTGCGTGCAGGACGTCTCAGGATCTATACAGAAAATACCAGGTACCTACTCATTCTTCTCATATCGACCGTAATATTTCCTACTGACAGAGGAGACGAAGGAATCACCAAAGTAGAAGCCCGCCTCGCAGACCAACTCATCCTCGTCGAAGGCACCGCAGCACCCAGCTCCATCGTCGCCGCCATCCAGGGCACGGGTCGAGACGCAATCCTGCGCGGCAGCGGAGGTACCAACAGCGCCGCTGTGTGTATTCTTGAGACTCACAATACCAATGTCCCCGAAAAGATTCGCGGTCTTGCGCGCATGATTCAAGTCAGCAAGTCCCAGACGTTGGTCGATCTTACTATAAACGGGCTTTCGCCGGGGAAATATTGGGCTACGGTGCGAGAGAAGGGTGATATATCGCAGGGCGCGGAGTCTACGGGTGGAATATGGGAGGCTGTTAAGAATAAGATTCTCGGTCAGGAACAACCGCGAGGCGTATTTGGTGTTGTCAATGTCAACGACAACGGCAAAGGGAATGTATTAATTGACCAACCCGTCGCAATCTGGGAGTTGATTGGACGCAGTATGGTGGTTTCGAAGAATAAGGAAGGTCCCTTTAAGAGTGAGGATGCGGATACGATTGTGGGCGTGATTGCGCGCAGTGCTGGGGTATGGGATAATGAGAAGATGGTCTGTTCGTGCTCGGGGAAGAATGTGTGGGAGGAGAGGAAGGAGCAGGTTAGCAAGGGGATGCTGTGATCTGTCTCGAGGAGATCGAAGAGATCGAACAGCTGGAGACAGTTTATCTGTTGTTATGCAACAAATGAGATTGAAGATATCAGACATGTGAATGTGAAGATGACAAGATAGATCCTTCAGAAGTCAATCTCGTCTCAATCTAGCAGATCAATCTTGGAAGTTGAAGCAAACCCAAAACAAGATGACTTAGCGTAGCCCTGTTCATCAGTCTGCTAACACGCAACTATGAGTGTCAAGTATTAAGGTATGACGGTGCCGACTCCTCGGGTTTCCGCCATGTCCAGGGTGAAGCAAGATGACCACATCCGACAGATCATGCAACTCGCACATGGCAAATGCCGACTCGGAATGTCAGCAGTTCTTTCATGCGTTTATCTAATAACTAGTAGTTAAGTTAGTGGTCAAAATCATATGACCTCTCTATTAGACTCTTAATACTACTACTATGTGGTCCCGGCAGAGGTTGGGCACATACCAATCGGCTAAAATTGCAAAACGCAACCTCAAACAATCCTCGCTTCAGAAGCGCCGCAGAAAGCGACAATCTAGTATCAGAACGGGAAACTCATACCAATGACCGCAGAAATTTTACATCTAGAATCTGAACTGCTGAATATGACAATTCTTGAATGTTCTCTCGTCTGAGTTCTTCCCTCGCAACCTTCAAGGGATGTCAATGTTTCCCTGCTCATGCAAGATCAATCACACATGGGCGCGCATAGTCACTTAATAACGACTTGGTAACATTCAATAGCGCATTTTTGTTCTATTTCTGAATTCAAGAGTTATTAATAGCTTATACTCATTTCTGAAGAAGAATCAACAGCGAGTATTTCAAGAAGATACAGATTGAGATAGAGCATGATTGGCCTGTTAGGGCTAATTGCACTCGGGCCCGCTGGAGAAATTGGGGGACTCTGGGTGGTGATTGGCTGATTGCAGTCTCGACGTTATTTTAGCGGCGCTTCTGGGGGAGATACTCTGAGGGTACGCGCAATAGTTAATGTTACTATTAATAAGTTACTTGTCTACAATCAAATGGCTTTGATGATTGAGCGGTCAGTGTGTGTCTGACGTTGAGATGCGATATGATGTGTTTGTGTATAGACAAGAGAGAAGAGATGAGATGCTGACCCATTGCAAAACTCTTGAAGAGATACTACGATACATCTGTCGTAACTTGTAAGTACATACGAAGTATAAGGGTCCAAAACAGTTAGAACTTAGAACCAAGAGCTAGATCCTGCATGAAGCACGCATTGACACTTTCAATCCATTCCCCTGCGACAGATTGCAGATTAGACTATCACCGCATCTAATGGCTGGCCACGGATTACTACTTATTTCCCTCCCCTCGCAGCCAGTAGACTCGGCCTAGCGGGTTGATGCTATTTTCTCTTCTAGTCAGGTTCTCTCCTTCGCTCTTTAGTCCTTGACCTACAGTAATCCCTCCTCCCCTCTTCTATTTTCGGCTTGCTTTTACTACGAAGTACTAACTAACTACCGAGAATAGTATCGTTGGCTTGGCTGGTCCAGTCACGATTGCATTCGCTCTCTACGAACTTACGATCTTTTCTTCCGACTCGCTATTTATTCTTATGGCTGTTTAATACTTAGTCTATCACAAAGTTGACGACTTTCGGATCGTGCATGAAGCCCCGCACTATTCGAGTTGCCGTCGCCAATCATCCTCCCAGCCATTGCTTTATTAATACTACCTCGTTGCCGATTTCTTCTGTTGATTATATCTCCTAATATTTGATATTTGCGAATTGCTTCTACTCTGTGTCAAAGAGTAGCAATTATGTCGTTGAAGCAGGTATGTTGTATTTTACAGCTGACTTCTTGGGCGTTGATTCTTACTCGGATGGTACAGGAAATCGAGACATGGGTGGAGGCGCTTGCTCACTACGACAATAATGAATTCGACGAATCTCTACGAGTCTTTGACAATATCGCCGATACGTCCAAGATTTTATTCAATTGCGGCGTGATCCATGCTACATTGGGCGAACATGAGAAAGCGGTTCGTCCTCGCACTCGACACCAACAGACAAAAATAACTAATAACGAGTGAATAGGTGGAATGCTATCAACGTGCCATATCGCTCGACAACTACCTCGCCGTGGCATATTTCCAACAGGGCGTCTCCAATTTCTTACTTGGCGACTTTGAGGAGGCCCTCGCCAATTTCAACGATACCCTATTATACCTCCGCGGAAACACGTCGATCGATTATGAGCAGCTAGGCCTAAAATTTCGCCTGTTTTCGTGCGAGGTATTGTTTAATCGTGGACTGAGTTATATTTATCTACAGCAGATAGAGCCGGGGTTGCAGGATTTGCAGTTTGCGTCCAAGGAAAAGGTTACGCCGGATCATGATGTGATTGATGAGGCGATTAGGGAGCAGGCTGAGGTACTTTTCCTTCTCCCTCTCATTGAGGATTCAAAGCTAAATTGTGTCAGGGGTACACCGTTTTTTCAATCCCCGTTGGCGTAGTCTACCGCCCCAACGAAGCCAAAGTCAAAAATCTCAAGACAAAAGACTACCTCGGCAAAGCACGGCTGGTAGCAGCCTCAGACCGCAACAATGCATTCACCGGCTTCCAAGGCTCAGAACTCAGGAAAGTCATGGCCGTTGAGACAGCAGCAAAAGACGACCGGCCAGCCGAGAACATTTCATATGCCGCTACAAATCTTGTGCAGAAGAATCTTACGAGTAGAAGTCGACAACAGTCCGAACCACCGTTGGGTAGAAATACGTTTCCGCCTACGCCGCCTCCAGAGTCGGATAAGAGTTCGTCTAGTAATGGTTCTGCTGGAGGGTTGACGCAGCGTGCTGCTTCGGTGAGGTCGGGTGCTGGCGGTCGCCCTCCTAGGCTGGAATTGGACCGACCGGGTGGTGCAGGCACAAATGGACGGACGGGAGGTGATATGCCGTCTATGGAGAAGTCAAGAATTGGCACAACTCGTACTGCCTCTGAGCCTCGCGGGCCTCCGTCACGACAATACTCCAATGCGTCCCGCGCGAGAGATGGACGACCTCGTCTCTACCGAGAGACGACCGGGGGTAGCCGTCGGGGCGATGGCGGATTTGAATTCGTCCCTGAAGAGGAATACAACGACGAAGTATTCGACATGTACATAAGCCCGCGCACAAACACAAACGGGTTCGCACCCAAGACTCGCCAACAGCAACAACAACCTCGCTACATGGAAGAAGAGCCAGAATACAGCAGTGAATACGAAGACGAGATCCCCGAAGATGCAGAATTCGAAATGGTCAATGAGCAGCCCCCACCCCGCAAACAGCGTACTAGGTATAGTAACCCTCAATCTCAAAGCTCCGGGCAAGGACGAAGAGCACCTTCGCGCAGACGCACAATTCCTGAAATCAGGAAATTCCGCGTCAAGGTTCATGCGCTTGAGGATACGCGGTACATCATGATTGAAGCGAATATCGGGTACGGCGAGTTTGAGGGCCGGATTCGCGAGAAATTCGGGTTTAGGGGATTGCTGAGAATACGTATGCGTGACGATAATGATATGATTACGATGGGCGATCAGGAGGATTTGGAGTTGTTGCTGAGTGCGGCGAGGGATGAGGCGAGGAGGGAGAATCAGGATATGGGGAAGATTGAGGTAACCTTCCTTTCACCATTCTGTTAACGGACTAATGATGCTAACGAGATTCTAGATTTGGGTCGAAGAAAGAATTTAATTTGATGTTCGTTTATATCTAGTTATTTTGGATGATGTTTTGAGCGTGGAGTTGGTCAGATGGGTTTATACATACACACTTTCTGTCGTCGCACTTTACCATAGTGACTTGACTATCTTTGAGATATCCCTTGAATATATTTGATATAGTTGCATATAAAAATGAAACTTCCAAGTATACATCACAAATACAGAATATTTGAAGAGTAGGCAGTCCCAAAAAGGAATTAGGGCACGCCAAGACCTCGGAGCTCTTTTGCTCCGCTTTAAGTCGGTGACGTTGACGTTTCCTTTCGTTGTTGACACTCCGACAACAATCCTGTCCACAGTGTAAAAATGACAGACCTGACTCCTTCAGTGCAGGAGCTGCTGCGCGAGAAGCGCAAGGAGATTGCTACAGACACCGATATCCCACAGACACCACCCCGAGATCCAAAAAACGTCAATGAATTCCTGAAAGAAGCATATCGCATAGTCAGTCCCTTCAATCCAGGAGAAATAAAAGACCATGAACTGATTCTAGTCAAATAGAACTCCCACATCCAATCCCTCCTGCACTACCTCCAATCAATCCGCCATTCCTACCTTTCCATCCACACCACCAAAAAGAAACCTGACGCCCCCGCCGCCGCAACACCAAAAACAACGACAAATCTACCAACCCAAAACCTCACCGACGCAGACCGCGACTCCATCGATTCCTCAACCGCTCTACTCCTTCGCGATCTATCGTCTAGTATCTCCAACCTGCAATCAGCGGAACAACTCCGGCAGGAAACGGAGCGACAACTACTACACAAGAAATATGGCCATCTCAAAGGCACGGGTGTATTATGGCGGTGGGCTGCTGGTGCCGAATCGCCGGATGAAGGGAAATCAGAAGAGCAGATAAGCGCGGAAGAATCGGCGCGCAATATAAGGACTGTGAGGGAGAATGTATTGTGGTTCCTGCGCAGGAATCTAGAGCAAGCTGCGGAGGTGCAGAGGGGGATGGTGGAGAAGAGGATTGAGCGGGTTAGGGAGAAGGAGAAGAGTGTTTTGTATAAGGCTGCGATTCCGCAGGAGCAGATACAAAGACAGAGGCAGGAATGGGAGCAGCCGACGGTAGCAGTGGGAAGAGAGCAGCAGCAAAAATACGAAAAGGCGTCTACGCTCTCGGACCAGGAAACGGCGACGATTGAGTCGCAATTATCAGCGGAACAGCTCCAACTTTTTGCGGAGGAGAATGATATGATGCTGAGGCATTATGAGGATACGCTGAGTAAAGTCCAGTTCGTCCTCCCCCTTCCCCATCAGTTTTATCAATGCTCATTTTCTGGGTAGAAATGCAGAAAAATCCCTCCTCGAAATCTCTTCGCTGCAACAAACCCTCGTCTCGCATTTGTCAACTCAAGAAGAATATATCTCTCAACTTGTCACCGATGCATCCACCACAGCCGAGAACGTAGGCAAAGGAAACAAGGAACTCAAGCGCGCAAACGAGCGAAAGAGTACGGCGCAGATGGTGTTTTGGTGTACGGCTGGATTGTGTGTTTGGTTGGTTGTTTGGGATGCTATTTTCTAATCTCTAACCACCCTGGGCTATAAATGTATATATGTGAATCAGGACCGAGATGATGTTGATGGCCTATCTACCAACTACCTATTTGAGTATTGTAACGTAACGTACATCCAGATGAGCCGTAACCAGACCGAAATGAAGTGAAAAGAAATGAGGAGGAAAAAGCCCAAAAATGGTTTGTCTAACCAACCCATGATCATAACCAAAATGAAAAGAAATTACTGAGTCTCGCGGACAGCACTATCAATGGCTGCCGCTACATAATCGACGTTATGCGTATTGAGGCCCGCCATGGATATACGACCATTCTTCGTCTGTCAAACTGTTAGCGCTCATTCCACCCATTCTGGGATGTCAAGGGACGTACCATGTAAATATGCCACTTCTCCCTCAAAATCTGGACCTGCTTCTCACTCAACCCCGTAAAACTAAACATTCCAATCTGACTCGTAATATGTGTCCACGACCCAGGAGTGTTGCGCCCTTCGAGTCCCGCTCTTAACTCCCTTCGCATTTCAGCGATTCGGCCGCTCATAGTGCGTAGATCTTCCTCCCACTCGGCAAAGAGTTTGGGGTCGTTCAGGATGATACTTGCGATTCGCGAGCCGTAGGCAGGCGGATTGGAGATTTCAGATCGTTGCAGGATGGCGAGTTGGCTGGCGATGTGTGGTGTGCTACTTGCCTGGCTCGGGGCGGAGATAAAGTGGAATGCGCCTGCACGTTCGCCGTACAGACCGAAATTTTTAGCGAAGGATTGAGCGACGCAGGTCTCAAAGCCCTGCTCGACGAAGTACCGAATTGCCCATGCGTCCCGCGCAAGATCGCCAGATGCGAAACCCTGATACGCGCAGTCGAAGAAGGGGAAGTGGCCCTTTGCGCGCACGACTTCGGCGATGCGTTTCCATTGTTCGGGCGTTGGGTCTACGCCTGTAGGGTTATGTGCGCATGCGTGCAGGACGATAATTGATCCGGATGCTGCAGACTCTAGCGAAGACAGCATTCCCTCGATATCGAGTCCCTTGGTCTGGGCGGAGAAGTATGGGTATTTCGCGATTGACAAACCGACGTTGGTGAAGATTTGGTTGTGGTTTGCCCAGGTGGGATCGCTCAGGTAGACGGTGGGACGGGGTTGTTGGTTTGGATGGAATTTGGAGAGAAAGAGGGCTCCGAGATGGACGGCGCCGGTGCCGGAGATGGTTTGGAAGGATGCTACCTATAATACACTGTTAGGATCATATGTGCTGGATTGTCAGGGGGGAGAAGTACTCGGTTGTCTTTGATAGCAGGACTGTCAGCTCCAAGGATCAATTTCTGAGCTGCGCTGGTGTACTGCGGCAAGCCCGCAATGGGGAGGTATTCATGGTTGAGCTCTGGGTCATTTTTGAGAATGTCATCTGCCTGTTCATTTCTTAGCATAAATAAATCAAAAAACATGAGAATGACAGAGAGAACGTACCTTCCTGACAACAGGCAAAATCCACGGCTTCGCATTATTGTCTCGGTAAGCACCAATACCCAAATCAACTTTTTTCTCAGACGGGTCCTTGCGATACGCAGCCATGAGCCCAAACAAGGGGTCTTCAGGTGCCTGTGGCACATTGGCGGCAGTAAAGATGCCAGCTGTCGCTGTCGAACCCATGATGTGCGATGATAACTGAGTCAAACGAGAAATTGGCGTCGAATTGTTGGAAGGAGAAGACGAAGAAGTGGAAGAAAGGTTGTGGGGTGAAAGTTGGAGATGACTCTGAGGGGGAGGGGGCGGAGCCATTTTTATCTTTCTGATAAGTCAAACTAATCAGGTGCTGGCTAATTCCAATAATCGCGCAAGCGTACGACAGCTTCGACAAGTCTGCGCCCAGTCGGAGGGTAGCCCGTTAGTCTGCTGATTTGCAGAGTTAGTTGTGAGACAGCGGTTATTTGGTTGTTCGTGTTCGTTCACCGGTCAGATGGGTTGAGGTCTGGACTCTGTATGGTGTATCTCGGGCAAAAGGCCGCTTTGCAGAAGTTGGTGATCAATATGCAACAACCTAGAAATTCCGCCAGAGGAAATAAAATAGAGGTAAAAATATTTACAATTCCGAAGAGCTGTCTATATAACATAGCTATTCGCAAAAGCCGAGGTCCGGGACAACGGCCTTGTGACGTCGTTAAATCGCTCATCCTCGACTGACTAGTAATTTACGTAGTACCTGTTAAAGACTGACATATGATCACAGACTCTACTCCTTGATTCTTCATACTGTAGGTAGGTAGGTAGGTAGTATCTGAGTCGAATATAACCGACTAACCTCGCGTACCTCTACTCCAATCTATATAGCCATTCACATGCATCAGGAACACATACAATTAGCCAGAATAACAATGATCAATCTACTAATCTACCCCCGGAATTTGGAAACCGCATTTATATACCCGATATCCCAAGGTCCACACTTCACAGCCCATCTAGGTAGGTCTATGCGGCTAAATAGGTACCGTACGGGCCAAAGCCGTTACCCGTACGGATTAGCAGGTCTTACTGTGGAGAGAACGATTTAGATTGAATGAGACTACGTAGATAGCGTCAAGCAGATCAAGGCTTTGTTGACGTGTGCACAGATACATATGTACGATTTTTGTGCCATTCTAGTTGTACACTTACACGACATTTGAAAGGAGGCGTATTTGCAGGCGTCAATTACAAGATATTGCGTATGATGATACCATAACCGTAATCTATTCCGTTCCTGCCAGCTTAACAGTTCCACCTCACTTCACTCCTTTTGCCCGCCGACATCGAGATTTCTGCACAGGCAAAGCATGCTTGATAACTTACCACGAGAACCTCTCGTGCTCATTGGCGACCAAGTCGACCCCCGCAGTCTGCTTGACTTGGCCTGCGTGAACAAGCACTGCTTCTTCGGGTTAACTACCCTGTTTTACCGATCCCTGAAATTCTACGTGGACGATCTAGAGAGCGATCAGCTTGGCAAAAATGTGACTCGCTACTCCCAATTACTGCTGCAGCGCGTAGGCGGCTATGGCAGTGTTCGCCGTCTAATCATCGTCCACCCCAACGGCAACGAAAGAGAATGGACCGCCTTCGAGGACCAGGCTGTGGCACAAGAACAGTTGCGACTGTCTCCCCACCGAATGTCTCCTCTTGAACGATCAGTCGCGATGAGGACATTCTCGAAAAGTATACGTACTATCCGAGCAGCCAGACAACCAGAGACACTGTGCATCAGATCGATCGATCCTGGAAACCCTTGGTAGAATTTGTATTTTGCTTACCTTCGCTGGTGTCTACTATCTACACTAGCAACACCCAATTTCCGCCTTGTCTTCTTGATGCCATTCACCAGCATCACCCTCCTTGCAGACTTTATATCACTCGCGTCAACCTCTGGAGCTTGGGCCCTATGGGTAACATTAAAACAGTCTGGAAGAGTAACTTTCCTCCTATGAGATTGAAGTAATTGCAGGGTTTGGGGGAGCCAGGTAATTGTTTCATGAGATGCCTAAGGATCATCGATGATGATAATCCTCGGATGCCATCTCCATCTACCAAAGTGTTAGTGAGTTGCAGTTGCAATGGATTGTCCTTGCTCACCTAGAGACAGTAGCTTTGGGGAGTATGAACGAGAGTCATTCATGTTTTAAGGTTGAAATCTCAGGCAGTTCTTTAGTAAAACGAGGCTGAAGCGAATACTTCACTATGTATGAAGTCTGACCAGGAAATCGATCTTGTACCTAGATATGGATGAATGGAGGATGAAGGTCAAGCTAGATCAAAGATATTTGATGAAAGGTGGAGAGTTGGAAATCGTAGAGTTGTGTCAGGAGGGAAGTTGAAGAGGCATGAGACCGGCAGGCAGAAAGGTATTTATAGGCTAAGGTGGTCGTGAACACTCAAAATTCTAGTTCACAAACAAGCCCCTAACACCTTTGTCAGATTCTGATCAAGCTAATTGATCGGTTGGGATTCCATCTTCCATACTAGACTGATATCCAAATGCGATTCCTCCCTAAGCGTAGGCTTTCTTGTAACTTTACATCTCGTACCCACTTGTGGCTCTTTAAGAATCTCATCTTTGCCATTCTTTAGCTGATCTCACATCACCAGACATCTTCTTTGGGCTCATAGCTACGTATGCAAGCAATATGAGCTGTCCATGGTTCATAGATTATCCAAAATGCAGATGGATGTAGTGATATACTCCTTGAATGAGGCCAGCTATCTTTTGAAGTTATGGGTCTGACGTTTAATAAGACCTGACATGTTCTGCAGTGACTGAATCAAATTCTAGCCATCGTCACAACCTCAAAGGAAGTAGTACTCAAAGCATCGAGATTCGCAGGGAAGCTTTTATGCCGGACACAGGATGTCCGAATAGTATCTCGGCCAGTGACATGGCACTATCTTCTTTAGTAGATCATATCAGTAGCCTCAAAATTTGCTAAAAGACGTATAGCTTTCATTGGAATAAAATGCGGTCTGATCGGTGTTTATTAGGTAGATGGTAGTTCGGCCTATTTTGATAAAAGTGACAAACGCCGTAGTCTTACTTGCATATATGCTGAATGTTTGAATTCTTCTTCCCAAGCAGAACGTACCATGGTATAGTTTCTAGATAGTAAGCGTGCTTGTCATATCAACATCGCCATGGTGTGCAGCACATTTTCCTTCCTGCAGGACAATCCGAAAATCCACCATGGTAGGCATAGTTATCATGCAAAGGCGTGTAAGATCACCCAAAAGATTCTACCGCGCGCGATATGCCCCCTTCATACTCGTGTATATAGCCTGGTCCCATGTCAGGGGAGAAATCCTCCACGATTGTGTCCAAAGTCCTTCTAAGCATCCATCATCAGCTTCTGCATTTCTAGGGCATCAATTATCAATTGCAGTAAATCGAGCCCAATTGATCAATTCACAGCTGTTGGGTCATGATATTCGATTCATTTTTGGTCCTGTACCAAGTCCATTGATATCCTTTCTTAAGTTGAAAGCTCGGCTCAGGTTGAAGGCCGAGAGGCTCCCGGGGATATCGATGCTAAAATCAATGGAAGACAATTGCATGTCTAGTCCCATTTCCGGTTCATTGCCACATTCAAGGTAGCCCATCAATAGAACGGAATCTTCAGGCGTCTAGTTCATTGATCTCGAGTGTTGTCGTTAAGCAGGTAGTTAGTGGGGATAAGAAGCGGCGATCGAAGGGCATGTGGCTGGGCGGATTCGGAGTAATTAATTTTAGTGATTGCTGCCGCCGCAATCTTCAAGCTGAAACCAAGTACGCCCAGCTTGCCAACACCACCAACAAAGAACTTATCAACACTCTCACTTCTGGGATTTGTTGTTGCATAGTGAATTCAGCAGACTTGTGAAATATTTCTCTCCCTAAAACTGCATCACGACCACCACAACATCCCATCATGGCCGCCAAAAAGGCAGCTGGCAAAAAAGCTGGCGCTCCGTCATTCGACGCCATTATCGAGGCTGGTAAATGCGCCCCCTCCTTGTGGCCGACCGCGACCGTGGACTAACTGGTATTACCATTGAAGAACGTCTTAATCGCAAAAAGCAAGAGAACCAGGCCCTAGCAGATCAGTTGTTGGGCAGCAAAAAGAGAAGAGCTAGTGCGCCAGGGCCTGGAGCCAGCAACAAGAAGACGCCTGCCGACAAGAGCCTTGCAAGCAGAATTGGTGTCGTGAAGGTGAGTTGACAGAGTTTCTTTTTGTGTCCCTGGTTTCACGATCACATTATATAGCCTTCAACTAACACAAGTCTTGAAATTTAGCGCTCAGCATCTACTTCCTCAAAGCCTAAAAACAAACCAATCGCTGCAGCTCGCGCCACAGCCAAACAAACCACCCCCGCCAAAACAACCTCACGCCGCACACGAGAAGATCGCATGCTAGAAGACATCAACGGCAAGAAAGATGTGAACGTGGCAACCCGCAAACAAACAGAGATTACAATCAAGGGAACCGCTGCCACGGGGCCATTTGTTGTCGTTGGAAGGAATTTCGCCCCAGGTACCAATGCCGCTGATATCGAAGCTGCGATGGAGCCTGTTGCTGGGCACATTGTTGGTGTTCATATAACGTCGTATACGCCATATGTCAATGCGCAGATTGCATGCGCTGAGAAATGGGGTGCGGAAGCTATTGTGGCACGGTTTAATGGACAGAAGGTTGGTCTAGTCAATCTGTCATTTTCTTCTCTATGCTAACCACTAGCTATTCAACAGGCGGACGGTCGAATTCTATCAATCGAATACCGAGGTGGTGGCAGCCAATACTTCACTCCTACTTCTGGAAACCGTGCAAGTAACTACGACGCCCTCAGAGAACAAGCCGACCGCGAACGTCGAGAGCGGAGAAAGATAGCCGAGCCTCAGATCCAAGACGGAAGAAACGGATTCAGTGAAGCTAAAGGGCAACAACTGTACAGCGACAAAATGGTGGTCGATGCTCCTACCGTACCCGTCTCAAAGCGCGGTCGTGGATTCCGCTGATCGGCCGTTTTTCTCTTTGCTTGCGCTTACTATGATACGAAAGATTCCCTTGTGTATTAATATATCCTTGCTTTCCTGGAGTTGTTGGGTAGTTAGCGGCGCCATGATATTAGATCGATCCTCGGCCTTTTGGGGATGATTTGGCTGGGCACGAATTCATATGCATCAAATTCTGAATTGAATTCAGTTGTAGATGTTTATCGCAATACGTAAAAACATAATTTCATCTATGCGAAAGTTAAGCCTGAAGAAAATCACGTGTAAAATGTCTGCGGAGATTCAATGCGGAGGTTGCGGAGATCTAAGTCTTGAAAAACAAACCTCATTTTTAATTTGAGTTCCAACGAAGCTTCCTATCCTTACCAATTGACATACACCCAGCTGTGCCACAAATATAGCTGCAACGCATTAACAATGAACCATGGACTGAGACGTGGTACGCAACATTTAACGAGACAATGTTGCAAACACCTCTTTTCGCAAACCCAACCCAGACGCTATGCATCGGACATTGTCAAGAAAGAATGGTCAACACCACTGGCCAAAATCCTCGCTGATGCGATTCGCGTATGCCTTCCTCTCACATCTTCATGATCATCTTTCTGACTGATAATTGATCCAGACAACCGGCCCAATCTCCATAGCAGCATACATGCGACAAGTCCTCACAAACCCCGACGCAGGCTACTACACCACACCCAGCAGCCAAAGCAAAACCGAAGTCTTTGGCAAAAAGGGTGACTTTATTACATCACCTGAAATTACGCAAATATTTGGAGAGCTTGTGGGCATATGGACGGTCACAGAATGGATGGCGCAGGGAATGCCGAAGGAGGGTGTTGAGTTGATTGAGGTTGGGCCGGGGAAGGGGACGTTGATGGATGATATTTTACGGGTGAGCAATGCACCGAATACGATGCTGGGGGGCTATGTCTGACTGTTGTGGTTCGTGTGTTAGACGGTCCGGAATTTCAAGCAATTCTCGAAAAGTATTGAAAATATCTACCTCGTCGAAGCTAGTGCGCCGTTACGAGAAGTTCAGAAGAACCTGCTTTGTGGGCCGGATGCGGTTCTTGAAGAGATTGATATTGGTTATCGGGGTATCAACAAGCATACTGGTGCGCCTATTACCTGGGTGGAAGATATCCGGTTATTGTCTTACAGTGAGTCTATACTAATTCTGGGTTTTGGCCCTACTAACGCGTCGTAGATGACAAAATGCCGTTTATATTCGCCCATGAATTCTTTGATGCTCTTCCAATTCATGCCTTTGAGTCTGTCCAGCCAAGCCCTGAACCCGAAGAGCAACCAAAACAACAAATCATGACCCCGACAGGTCCCATCACATTGGACTCCCCAAGTCAGACCAACGCCAATAAACCAGCTCCCGGCCCACAATGGCGAGAACTAATGGTCGCACTAAACTCCAAATCCGTCCTTGAAGACGTCAAGGATGAACCAGAATTCCAACTCTCTCGTGCCAAAATATCAACTCCAAACTCTTTACTCCTGCCAGAGATCTCAGAAAGATACAAAGTACTCAAATCCCAGCCCGGTTCTGTCATTGAAGTCAGCCCTGAGAGCAGGATATACATCGCCGACTTTGCGCGGCGAATCGGAGGGTATACACCGCCAGAACCGAAGCAGCCAAAGAGGAAGCTAGGGGAAGTCGCCAAACCTGTTACTCCAATTGATAAATCCGCAACACTAGAGAAGAAAGAGCGTCCTTCAGGGGCTGCTCTGATTCTGGATTACGGTACATCATCCACCATTCCCGTGAACTCCCTTCGTGGTATTCGACAGCACAAGGCCATTTCGCCTTTTGCATACCCCGGGCAAGTCGACGTCAGTGCAGACGTGGATTTCACCAGTCTCGCTGAAGCCGCGCTCGAAGCAAGCGAGGGCGTCGAAGTTCATGGACCAGTTGATCAAGCCGAGTACCTGCATTCACTCGGCATCGCCGAGCGTGCGGAACAACTGCTCAAGCATATGCCGGAAGATAGTGAAAAGCACAAGACGCTTCAAACGGCATGGAAGAGACTGGTCGATAAGGGGCCCAACGGGATGGGGAAGTTGTATAAAGCTTTAGTTATAGTTCCCGAGAACGGGGGAAGGAGAAGACCCGTCGGATTTGGAGGCGGTGTTGTGGGATGATACTTGTAACATATGTGGAAGTCAATGTAGTATATAGAGCTATGTAATAAAACAACAATAAAAAACAATTCATCCTAAATGCAGGGTATCATTTATATAGCCGCGACCAGCGCATCCGTCACCTCCTTTCCTATTCTCCTAGAACAAGAAAGACTAATACTCCCTCCAAATATCCTCAACATACTCCTTCGTCAGCCTCGTATCATTCCCATACTTCTCCTGCCACTGCACAAACCCTCCCTCAAGGACATAAACCTCTTGCTTTTTGCTCTCTTCTACGCCCAGTGTACGCTCACGTTCGCGCGCATATCGTAGTGCGGCGGAGGGACCGCGTTGCTGACTCAACGCGCAGTGGAAGACGACTTTCTCTTTGTCGGCGAGGGTGCGGACGAGCTCGGGCATGCGGTAGTCCAGAGAAGAGCTGGGGACCCAGGTTGAGGTGTGGATGTGGCCGCCTACGTGGTCTATGGTCTAGTCAGTGGGTTTCCCGACAATTGCGGGTAGAGATGAGAGAATTACCAGAGTCTCTGACGTCTATTATGGCTAGTTTGCTGGGTGTGCTTGTGGATAGGAGGAGTGATGAGAGGACATCCCGACTCATGCGGGGAAGGGTGCCGATTGTGATCGAGGACATATTGTTGCTTATCAGAATTTCAGTGAAAGATAGAGTCTGATAAAGCTTTTCGCCACTGCAACGAAAACACTCTTTCGAAAACAGAGAAAAGAAATTGTTATGTAGCTCCGTATCTAAATTGTTCAGTCGTTGGACTATTGCGGAGCAGCGGAGACGCCGTAAATTCACGTGATCTCAGAAATTCCGCTCTTCTTCAATTTCCGCAACATCTCAAACATCAACTCTTCAACGCCATATTTATGCTCAACGGCTCAACACATTTTGATACAAAAGTGGTTGCGAAGTGAGACCAATTCGTACAGAATATTAGCGAGGGTATATTATATACAATAAATTAGCCCGCCATGGCGGTGCAATCCTCCCTCCTGAGATGTCTTCGCGCATCCTCGACAACATCTTCTCGTCCACTGCCTATTCGCAGCCACCTTTTCGCTGTCAATCAAAGATTCGGATATGCCACAGATGATGCCCCCTCCGACCCCAAACCAACTCAAACAGGAACGGAAACAAAACCACAAACCTCTGTATTCGACGGCATGAACACCACCAACACCCCATCATCCTCATCAGCATCCAGCGACATCGCAAACGCCAACACAAAACTCTCCGAAAGTATAGCCAACATCCGCAGGGACGTGCAATTCATCAAACAACCCGTCCAGAATCCGCGCACAACGCGCGAATTCATTCGGAATCCCAGCTTGACTGCTGCACGAGCCCAGAGGAGAGCCAATCGGGAAATGGACAATCTCATGTCGTTTTCGAGACGAGGAACCCCCGCTGCTCACCAACAACAACAACAGGACGCAGTAGATTCCATGGCTTCGTCAATTGACTCTATAGACCCGCCCTCGACACCCAGGTTCCGTACTACGCCCATGAAACTAGGCACAAAACTTGGTCGTCAGGTTCTGGTGTCGGCTGACCGTGGCATTGACGTTGCGGGCGCTATTCGTCAGGTGCAGATGAATTGTGCGGTGAATGGGATTAGGCGACAGGCTCAGTTGCAGAAGTTTCATGTGCGACGGGGTCAGAGACGTAAGGATCTTAAGAGTCAGAGGTGGAGGAAGTTGTTCAAGTTTTCGTTTGATGAGACTGTGAAGAAGATTCAGAGGATGAGGGATCAGGGCTGGTAGTTTTCTTTCTGCCGTCTTTGTATGGCAGTATGTATAAGTAGTTTGGAATTGGGTTAAAATAGGGGAGACTATGTTAGATGTATTATACAGATATGCATATTGTTTTCGTTTTTGCTAATCATGTACTTCTTTCTATCTAAGCCTTCAATGTACAGACACAGAACATGATACAGTATTTAAACATAGCCATGTACTCCCTTTCATTTCGTTGTCGTCGTTTCCACCACACTTCCATCTATCTAATCCTTCTTCCCATACCCTCCATACCCATATCCACCTCCATTCACAGGCGTACCCGCCACCGAAGACGTAGGCGAATATCCACCATACCCATTCGACCTCCCACTATTCCCATACGTAACACCACTGTTACTTCCACGCCTCGTTTTAATTGTCGTCGTCATCGGACGTCCCAATATACCTTCCCCCCTCCAAGCCCCCGGCCCACCACCACCACCACGCCTCACAACCCTCTGCCAATACGACGCAAACAACGCCCCAATACCAGCAGCCATAACAAAGAAAACCAACTTTGTCAACAGGCCCAAGAAAGTACTACTACCACTATCATGGCCATGGATATGAGGCAAATCATACTCATGATCAAGCCAACCAAGACTATCCGCACCGGAAACCCAACTTACTCTAAACTTGAACGTTAGGCGCTGCCCACGAATAACTTTCGACCCATGTCCCGCCGTCCAGGGGTTACGCGCATTCTCGATTATAGCTGCATCCTCCTCTTCATCAGAAAGCTCCTTTCCGTCCGTGATTTGGGCATGCAACTCCGGCAACGAATAAGCCGTGCCCGCAACAATATAACCAGGCGACTTCGCGGATCGTGGTGGGGGTTTCTGTTTGCGTTTCTTTGCTGCTGTTACGGACGACAATGCTTCTTCCTTGCGGGGCGATTCGATGGAACTCAGTCGGTGCATTATGACGTTCATGTCTGTCCAGATGTGGAGGTGGCTTAGTTGTAGGGTTCCTTGGAGGGCGATTGTGAGGGGTGTATATGGTGGGCCGTTGTCGGTGCCGCTTCCGCCGTTGCTGTTTGAGCTGCCGTCACCGCTTACATCGACGACGTTGTATTCTGAGGACAAGTCGGTGTTGCCGTCCAAGGGGATTGTGGGCACGCGGCAGGTCAGGGGCGCATCGGAGTGGACGTAGTATTCTAGAAGATGGTACAGTTCGTCGGGGAGAGAGTCAATGGTGCAGGATATGGTTTCGGTGACGCCGTAGGACAGCGCGAGAGGGAGGCCGGTTTCATTGCATGTTGGAAAGGGGATGTATTGCAGTCGGCCGAGGTTGTCTCTTATCTGTTGACGCTCGTTAGCATTGCGTTCTTTGCCAGTAGAGGTGGAGGTACACGTACATGTTCACCTGAATCTCTGCACGGCAGAAAAGACAATTAGTGATCAGCGCAATTGAACCAGACAAAAGATACTCACATCGTCCTGTTTAAACAACTAACAGGAATCGACTGCCCGTACGCATATCCAGCCACATCTTTCGAAGCCGGAGAAGCAGCGAATACTCTGCCCGACAGGAACAACCCCAGAACGGAAATGTAACGTTGAGAAAACATATTTCCAACAATATAAAAAAATAATCAAAATGGAAAAGGCATGACCGTGGTCTACTTTGTATATACAATGTTGAGTGGTGGTTGAGAAAAGACCACGCCGCTTGTTTTTGGCTCATCCTTTTTGCGGAGAAGGGTCCCACCGGTTGTTGGCGGCGATTTAGCTGCGTGGCAAACTGAAACGGGCCAGCTAGTTGTTGTTAACACATCCACTTATGATTGAATTATAACATTACTTTTCGTATTCATTTCTAATCATTGCTATTGGTAATTAAACGAAACATCATACTATCTAGACTGCATGTCAACAGGTCAAGCGATTAGGCAAGGTTAGCCTTGGCCTTGAAAGCCTTGATGAGACCAGCAGTGGAAGAATCGTGAGCACTGCCTGCACCAGGAGTCTCGAGCTCCTTTTGAATGTTCTTAGCAAGAACCTTACCCAACTCAACGCCCCACTGGTCGAAAGAGTTGATGTTCCAGATGGCACCCTCGGTGAAGGTCAAGTGCTCGTAGAAAGCAATAAGAGCTCCCAAGGAAGCAGGTGTGATCTGTTGAGCGAGGATGGAGGTGGTTGGTCGGTTGCCAAGGAAGGTCTTGTGAGGCACCAAGTCATCAGGGGCATTCTCAGCCTTGACTTGCTCAGGCGTCTTTCCAATCATCAAAGCTTCGGCCTGAGCGAAGAAGTTGGAAGCAAGCATGCGCTGGTGCTTACCGCCCTCAACAGGGTTGTGAGACTCGACAGCGAGAAGGAAATCGGTGGGAATGAGCTTGGTTCCCTGGTGAAGAAGCTGGAAGAAACTGTGCTGGGCGTTGGTGGCGGGTTCACCGAACAGGATAGGGCCGGTGGTGTATTTAACATAGTCACCAGAGCGGGTGATGGCCTTTCCGTTACTCTCCATGGACAATTGCTGGAGGTAGGCGGGGAATCGATGGAGGTACTGGTCAAAGGGAGCAACCAAGTGAGTCTGAGCTCCGAAGAAGTCACTGTACCAGACACTCAAAAGACCAGCAATGACGGGAATGTTCTCCTTCAAAGGAGCCTCACGGAAGTGCTTGTCCAAGGCCTGAGCACCGGCCAAGAACTGGTGGAAGTTGTCGTAGCCAATGTAAAGCGCAACGGAGAGACCGATAGCACTCCAGACGGAGTAACGTCCACCGACCCAAGATTCGAACTCGAACATATTCTTCTTGTCAATACCAAACTTGGTGACCTCAGCTTCGTTGGTGGACAAGGCGACGAAGTGCTTAGCGATGTGAGATTCGTCCTTGGCGGTTTCGAGGAACCACTTCTTGGCCGAGTTGGCGTTTGTGGTGGTCTCAGCAGTGGTGAAAGTCTTGGATGCGATCAAGAAGAGGGTGGTTTCGGGGTCGGACTCTTTCAAAGCCTCAGCGATGTGAGTGCCGTCAATGTTGGACACAAAGTGAAGCTTCAAGTTGGGGTGTCCGTAGGGCTTCAAGGCCTCGGTGACCATGACAGGGCCGCTGCGAATGATTAGTACAATTTTTCAAGATCAATTGATCGAACCGCTTACAGATCGGAACCACCAATACCGATGTTGATGATGGTCTTCATGCTCTTGCCAGTGTACCCCTTCCAGTCACCGCTGCGCACCTGCTCGGAGAACTCCTTCATGTGCTCCAAAACGGTGTTGACGCCTTCAACGACGCTCTTGCCATCAACCTGCATGGGCTCGTTGCTGACATTGCGCAGGGCCGCGTGGTAGACAGCGCGGTCCTCCGTGAAGTTGATGTGCTCACCCTTGAACATGGCATCGCGAAGCTGTTCCAAGCCAGCCTCTTGGGCAAGCTTCACCAAGAGGTCAAGTGTCTCGTCGGTGACGAAGTTCTTGGAAAAGTCGAAGAGGATGTCCTTGCCGTCTACGGTGTTGGTGAAGGTACGGCTGAATTTCTCGAAACGGCTGGGGTCTTTTTCGAATTCTTCCTTCAGCACAATGCTCTTGCCAACAGAGGCATGGTGCTGTTGGAGCGCTTTCCACGCATCCAGGTCGGAGGCTTGCTTGAAACCGGGCATCTTGATGACAATCTGTAGGATGGGTCGGACGTCAGTGCGGGGTCTTCACAGTTTGTTGCTGTGATAGAAGAACTTGGTAAACGCCTAGCACAACTTACATGGCAATCAATTGACAGCAAAGTCGATTGACGATGAGGATCAAGAAGAACAGATGGTTGTTTCGGGTGCGGTTGATGTTTGAGAAGTTGGAAGGTGGTGGTGGTGGGACACGGTCAATAATAAATAACGTCACGGGTAGAGGGGCAGCGGCGGGCGTGGGGGAAGGGCCTAGCTCCTGATCGGGTAATTGCGACTGGCTCTATTTTTCCTTCTTTTTTCTTGAAGCTCCTGTGAGTCCGGCACACCGCGGAGAAAGACCGGCCTGAGTCCTGACGGAATGTCACTCGTTCGTGTAAAAGATTTTGTTTTTCTTTTCTGTCGATTACTTATTCGACTGCTCTGGACCAGCTCAATTCAGGCTGTTTCAGTATCAACTGTGGTATCATTCAATTACGGAATCGATTTCTATGTGCGACTTTTTCAATTGATTATTCTCAGCATCGCTCAGCATGTACGTACGAGAGATTGTGTTCATTAACCGTCAGGGGGTCAAGGGCCCATTCACGGTGAGCCTTCCGTGCCCGTCGGATTTGTTGAGCCGGATAAGGCAAATGAACGTGTTTCCGAGTTCTCGTCAGCACGCTTATTCATGCTTATTCAGATTTTCGAAGTGATATCATGTATTTTACCATGCCTATCTCATGTCTCTTGCTTCGTGGATTAAAGCGCAATTGTTGTACATAGCTAAAAATGGAGACGCTGAAATATATCGAGTATGCTGGCCTCTGATTGGCTGGTTGAAGGCGTAGGTAAGCAGAGCTCCTATTGGTCGAGACAGACAAGCTAATATTTTGCGTTTGGGAAGCTGGTTCCTTCCTTCTTGGTCTCCGCCTCCAAGTTCCCATCAGACTGGAAGAGAGCTTTCTCTGTCTTTTGTAGTTTGCAATCCTGTGGCTCATCTTGATCACTCGACAGGTCCACTCTGACTTGTGATAGAGTGCAATCTTCAAAGCAGAATCAGACCTTTTTCTATCAGCTTGACGACTGGTGAGAGTCAAAAAAGATGTACAACCCTTATCAAGGTCAGTCCATCACCCACGATCCATGACTACAACATCATTTGCCAGACAGTTAACTGACTTGATATTCTAGGTTCGCACCTCTATGGCCGGCCTGGGGAGTATGGGAGCTATCCTGGTGCGCCTCCAGGGATGGGTAAGTTTACCTTCATCGTGTATTTCAACAAAGAAAACAGTCTCTAATCTAATGCTTTTAGGCGCCCCTCCAGGTATGGCTGCTCCTGGGACTACCCTTCCTCCAGGGATGCAGCAAGCAAACGTTCAACAACCAGGTCGCCCCGGCGGCTTTCCAGCCAACTTTCAGCCTCCCCCCAACATGCCAAACATAAATTTTTCCGCACCAGTCATCCGACTCGGTACAGCAGCCCCTGCGAAGTCGGCGACACCTGAAGGCACCAGCCGAGCCGGCGAGACGACTCGACGAGCAGGACTCGGCGCTACGAGCGTTGAGTCGCAGCGTCAGAATATTCGCGATGCGATGATGCAGCTTCAGCCGCCGACAAAGGAGGAAATCTTGAGAACTATATTTGTTGGCGGTATTACAGAAGGCACTGGAGGTGACGATGGTGTCGAGCGTATTCTACGTTGTGCGGGCAATTTGAAACGCTGGATTCGCGCCACCGATGCAGATGACAAGCCCTGCAAGTTTGGGTTTGCGGAATACGAGGATCCCGAAAGTCTCAGCGTTGCCTTAGAAGTTTTGAAAGATGTCGAGGTTCCAGTGAAGCGACAGATGCCCAAGGAAGAAGGCGACAAGGAGAACGTCGAGGTGGAAAAGGCCAAGCTTTTGGTATGACCCTTACGCATATATTGAAGCTATATTGAGTATATCTAACTTTTTTATAGGTGGTCTTTGACGAAGGTACTTTGAAATACGTCGAACAGTACGAGTCTACGAGGAATGAGGACGATGATTCAGGTCGCAGCGCCCGTCTAGACGCTGCTCGCCAATCGCTTTCTACCGTACTATCAGAATTAACGCATCCAGTCGTACCTCCACAAGCCGAGGAAGCATCCACCGTTGATCGCGATGGCGATGTGTCTATGCAGGAATCAGGCAAAGACACCGCGGAAGTCGTTACTATTCCCATCGCTGCCGAAGACGAACTGTCAGATATACCCGCCGAGATGCGCGAGACAGTCGCCAAGGAGATTGCTGCTTTCCGAGAGCGGAGCAACCGTCGTGACCTCGAGCGTCTTCGTCGAGAGGAGGAAATCGAATCGATGGAGCGTGCTAGGAATTCCGGCGGCCGTGTGAACAGACTTGCGTCTCCGCCTCTGTCAGCGCCTAGTGGACCAGCTGGAGGAGTCAATGGAGTCCCTCTTGGTCCTCGCGATCGTTCTATAGCCAACGCGCCTTCAGGACCCAAGGGATTTGGCGTGCAGATTCCTAAAGAATACCAGAAAGGAGTCTCGTTTGTGAATGGCCATGGAGTGCTCGTTGGCCAGGAAGACGAGGACACCGATGCCAGCGATGAGGAGCTCGAGCGCAGGAGACAAGAAAAGAGGAATGCAGAGTTGGAGAAGCAATTCCTCGATCAGGAACGCCGATGGTTGAACCGTGAACGTAGTCGTACGGCCGCTGTTGAACGTGAGAGGAAGCGTGACAAGGAAGAGGACGCAAAGGTTGACGAAGCCAAGGAAGCTATGGCGAAGATGCTTCGTGAGTGGAATGACGATGTGGAAGCTAGTCGCAAGGTTGAGGAATACTATGCGGACCACGGGGCCTGGATGCGCAACCGTGCGGCTATTCGTGGACGGGAAATCAAAGCTGATGAAGCTGATCGCGCCGCCGAAGGACGTGAGAAAGCTCGATCTGCTCAACAACGTGAACAAGCTCGTGGTATGGCGGACGACTTCCTGGCTCGTCAAGCTGAGGAACTCGAAGCGCAACCGGTGGCACCACGCGAACCCCAACGATTCAAGCTGTCTCTTGGTGCAGCGGCACAGCAAAAAGCACAGGCTGCCACAACCCGTCGCACTGTTGCTGAAGTTGAAGGTCTACTGGAAGACGAAGAAGAGGGAGCTGCTACTACGAAGCGCACGCTCGTTCCGATCAAATTCGACAGTGCTGCAGAAGCTTCTGGTCTTACTGATGAAGAGAGGGCGCAGGCTGTTAGACAGCTTGCGGCAGAAATCCCTTCAGACAAGGAAGGCTTGTGGAAGTGGAACGTCAAGTGGGAGTTTGTCGATGAGTCTGTCCTTGGCGAGCAACTGAAACCGTTTGTCGAGAAGAAGATTATGGAGTACCTTGGTGTGCAGGAGGAAATGTTGGTCGATGTTGTTGAGGAGCATATCCGCCGCCACGGCGAGCCTCAGGAGTTGGTTGAGCAATTGGCCGAGGTCAGTCCCTGTTTCTATTTACACGTTCAACGTTATTCTGCTAACCTTTTATCTACTACAGGCATTGGATGAGGAAGCGGAAGTTTTGGTCAAGAAGCTGTGGCGTATGATTATCTTCTTTTCTGAGAGCGAGAAGCGAGGTCTTTCAACGTAGTGTACCTAGTACCTAGCATACGTATTCCTGTATCTATCAATCATTGTGGCGTTCTCACCGAAAACGCTGGCCTTATAAGCTTCTGGATAATAAAATTTCACAACACGTGAGCTCTCCTCGCCATTCTTCCAGTAGGATAATTCACACATCGGAGAAACTGCGAGATGTATCAGGCACGCCGGCCATCCATTGGCGGAAGATTTACAGTCTAACTGATTCCACCAACCAGATGTAGTGGGGGGTTTGCTCGGCCTACTTTTTACCCGCAAAACGACCCCCGCATACAAAACATACAAAATGCCCTCGTCATTGGAGGGATTCGGCCATTTTTCTCAGTAAACGGGTATATACGTAGTATGAAACGAGAGGGAAAAATAAGTGGACGTGGGATGTGTATAGTCCGGCTGATTTAAATATCTCACGACGCGGCGTTTTTTTTTTGTGGTGGTAGTTCTGGAACGTGGTACTTATAGCTTGGATATCCCCTCATTTTATATGGATCTTTCTCTTCTCTCTTTTTTCTAGTTTCCTTATTCCTGGCTATATTTTCTGTGCTTTTGTATAGCATTGAGCTGCAATAATACTCAATTATTTCTGAAGATTGAAAGTCACATACACAATGGTCAAGATCACAGGCTTTCTCACGCGCGATGTGAGGTTTCCTGTAAGTGTCGTCATCTTGCTGTTCGCCTTGAATACATATCATTGACATGACTGAACAGACCTCCCTCGATAAAACCGGCTCTGATGCCATGAATGCTGCCGGTGACTACTCCTCTGCATACTGCATCATCAAGACCGATTCGCAATACGAGGGTCACGGAATGGTCAGAATCCCTACCCATCCCGCCAAAAAACTACACGCTGACTATGATAGACATTCACAATTGGACGCGGCAACGAAATCGTCTGCGCCGCCATCAGCACCATCGCGCCCCTCATCGTGGGCAAAGACCTAGACGAAATCACCACCGACTGGGGCAAGACATGGCGCTATCTCGTCTCTGACAGTCAACTCCGCTGGATCGGACCCGAGAAGGGCGTCATCCACCTCGCTCTCGGCGCCGTCGTCAACGGTCTCTGGGATCTATGGGCCAAGACACTTAACAAACCGGTCTGGCGCATTGTGGCTGACATGACGCCCGAAGAAGTCGTGCGATGCATTGACTTTAGATATATCACTGACGCCTTGACGCCCGAAGAGGCAGTGGCGTTGTTGAAGGAGGTTGAGCCTACGAAGCAGGACCGTATCAGGGATGCGGAAGAGAACAAGGCTGTGCCTGCTTATACTACGAGTGCGGGTTGGTTGGGATATTCGCATGAGAAGTTGAGGGCGTTGTTGGAGCAGAGTGTCAAGGATGGGTTTAAGCATTTCAAGCTCAAGGTCGGAGGTAATCTGGAGAATGATAAGATTCGTTTGGCGATTGCGAGAGAGGCGATTGGGTATGATAAGGGGAATGTTTTGATGGTTGATGCCAACCAGGTATGTCTTTCCCCTTACTCTTTACGTGTGTATATGGAAGGGGTCTAATGTTGTCCAGATTTGGTCCGTCCCCGAAGCCATCGAGTACATGAAGGAACTTGCCCAATTCAAGCCCTGGTTCATCGAAGAACCCACCTCCCCCGACGACGTCCTCGGCCACGCCGCCATCCGCAAAGCCCTCGCCGACACACCCCATGGCACCGTCGGCGTCGCAACCGGCGAAATGTGTCAGAACCGAGTCATGTTCAAACAATTCTTGCAGGCCGGTGCCCTCACCGTCCTCCAACCCGACGCCTGCCGAGTCGGCGGCGTAAACGAATGTCTCGCCATTTTGTTACTGGCACGCAAATTCGGTATCCCCATTGTCCCCCACTCCGGTGGTGTCGGATTACCTGAATACACACAGCATCTCAGCACAATTGATTACGTTGTGATTAGTGGTAAGAAGAGTCTGTTGGAGTATGTGGATCATTTGCATGAGCATTTTGAGCATCCGGCGAGTGTCAAGGATGGATATATTGTTACTCCCCGGGAACCCGGTTATAGTGTGCAGATGAAGCCGGATAGTATGGATGAATATGCGTTCCCTGGTGAGCAGGGCAAGAGTTGGTGGACGACGGATGCTGCAAAGGTTATTTTGGACGGGCCGCGTATTTGATGAATAATAGTTAGTGTTTGTTTAGTCAAAATAATATCATGTTGCGCTGTTGAAAGTCATATAGTACCTGAATGAGATGGCTAGGAATGATTTGAGAGGCCTAGGTAGACAGACATCATTGTGAGTGGGATGAAGTGAGAGAAGATCTCTTGAATAAGTGTTCCGTTCTTCCTGGTCCCCCCATTTGGTGATCGATGAGAGAGATCTTGGCTTCCTCGAACTGTCAAGAGACCCAAACTGCAATCTAAACACCACAAGACTCTACCAGTGTAGAGTGGTAAAAAATCTTCTTGACCAGAGTGCGTCGAGCGCACACCCGTTCGGAATTGTGTTCACAAAGCATCCATAACACTCGGCCATCTGGCGATCGTCGACCACTCATAATTTCGATATATGACCAAGTCCTTCATCAACACATTCGCATGGATTGATCTTCTAATTCCACTTTTCTTCGATCTACTGACTAACTACAACTTTACTCATAGTAGTTAGGGGTGAGGTATATTGTCAGGGTACATAGAGGGTGTCCTACGTAATAGCCGATCTCGGCTTACTGTCCCTTCAGCTTTACCGCTTCAATGTTTACTCAGCCAATTCAACTAATCAACAACACCTTCCATTAATGCATTGCCAGCGAATCAATTGATCTCTTAAATCCACATCCATTCAAATCTGTGTACTAGCTAGTCACTTAATATACATGAGGAAGAGAGGCTTCCTCATGAATCCTACCTTTGTGGCTTTCCGGTTCATCACTAGCTACTCTCTTCGGCGGTCAACAACATTGACAATCATTCCGGGGCCGAGACAGCTACACCAGCAACAGCAAAGACACAATTCAGCTTTTCGTCCATTTACAGCGTCAAGAAATTTTAGCACTACTCGCTACAAACTGGACAAAATGACATCCACACCATCGGAAACACTCGAAGAGCTCTGCACTCGGGTCCAGACTATCCTCCCAGAACAGTTCCGGAAAGATGCATGGTATCTCATCGTCGTACGTATTTCTTCCTTTCATTTCGACGATAACTAAAGAGATGAGTAGACAGCAGCTTTGGTCGGCTGCAACAAATCCACCGAAACAGGCACCCTCTACACAAACCTCGTAGAGCACGTCTCAGAGCCAGAAGAAAAACGCATCAAAGCCCGCCTGAGCGATGTCCTAATGAAAGAATGGACTCTCGTCGGCGTCACACCTATCGTCTACGCAGTCACTGCATTGGGAAAAGCAGAAACCGCGTTTTACGAAAAGCGAGGTCTCAAGATGGAGGAAGCTCCTCCTTCAGAAGATGGGTTACTCGAATTTCCGGATAAACGGAAAAATATCGATTTTAATAACCATATCCCCGATAGAGGGACTAAATTCTTGCAACAATTATACCGACAGAATTTAGCCCCCATTTGTGCCTCATGGGGCTCGTTTGCGTCTGATTTTATGTGGATGGAGCGAAGCGTCATTTATGGCCTGTTTCTGTCGGATCATGAGATCTTGTCGACGGTGGAGGCGGAGTTGGTGATTTTGACGGGGATTATGATTCAGGGGCTTAGTGCGCCGACGATTTGGCACTTGAGGGGGTTGAGGAGGTTGGGGGTTAGTGAGGAGGATACGGAGAAGGTACAGTTGGCTATTGAGGCGGTTGCGAGTTGGTCGGGGAGGAGTGTTGAGGGGTGGCCTAGGGTTAAGGATATAGGTGATATTTGATTAGAGAAAAGTTGTGGTTTTAGGCATATAGCGAGGATTCATGGGTTGGGCAACAGTTATTACAATAGAATACATTTGATTTCGGAGTATGAATCTGCTTGTGACCGTACAGGAGTGTGCAACACGTCTGTTGTTCTGATACACCAACGAGGCTGCTCGTCTAGTGGCTCTTCCGTGACTTAAAATGATTAAGTCTAAGTCGGTCCTTGGGACTGCGAGAAAATGAATATTAATCCATCGTGTAACTATCGTCTCAACGCCAGTTAATACCCAGAATCTTCAGGGGGGTCTTTTTCCCTCCTAGCGCTTCATCGCTGGACTGCTCGAGGATTATTCTAGGGTGGCCTGGTCAAAGTCAGTACGAAGATTCCCCCCCTTTAATCATACAGGAACATACCTTTCACATCCACCGCAAGCAACCGGTATTGAAAGTTCGGTTCGTCCAAAGGCTTGATCATATGTACATGCACAATACCTTCATTCAAAGGTCCCTCAACCTATACGCTCCTCGTCAATATGCCTCCAAATAGTCGATCTTCTCATAGAAAAACATACATGAAAGTTGATCCGCATATGTTCTCTACCCAGTGTATCTTTTTGCATAGATGTTCTAATCGGTCGTTAGCTCGGCAAGCCTTAAGATAAACAAAGAGGGGACGAAGGCGCACGCAATAGGCCGATTTCTGGTCCATCTATTTCCCGTCGGTTCACCATATGCTTTGATCTCCTTACTGTTTCCCAGTAATGCCGTGCATCGCGGATCTTCCTTGATACGACCAACAGCCTTCTCGAATTGCCAGGTCTTGCTATTAGGCGAGAAAACGTCGGTATATAAAAGGGTCAAAACGCCGCCCTGCACCATCAACAAATTAGAACGACATCTGCAGACAACATTTGAGTAAAGGCGTACGCACCGTCATGACTACACCAACAATAACAATCACAAAATTAAATGATTGCTGCGTAGCTCGAGCTACTTTCTCCTTCCCACTCAGTTCTGACCATCTATATCGTCCGTCGTCGGACATAACGGATATCTGTTTTCTTGTTGGGCCGGAGCCATTGCCGCCGAGACTGCTTTGTGTTGCATAATTCCGTGTTATATTCGATGATGTTGCTGCAGTAGTAGAAGCTTTGAGAATGGGCGTGGCTGTGGCCGTGGCCGTCGTGATTCCGCGGACCGCGAGTAAGGTCGGGTTATGTAGGAGTGAGCGATACATTCTGATATCTGGTCAGAATTGGCATCAGATACATTTGACGCTTGACGCCTGACGCTTAGAATGCGTGGTTGTATCGAGACAATCTGTAAATTGCTATCGTTAAATTTTGATGCGGAGCTGTTAAAGATGGGGCCTGTCTCATTGCGGAGATGAAGGACTGGCCGCGGCAACTGCAAAAGTGGCGCTCTGTCACGTGCCGAGTGCAAAATATCAACGCTAAGCCAATCTCGGTAGTTACAAAAAATAATCCTGCCCAATCAAGAAACGTTCCATAATTTGCAGACTTAGTTAGTCTTCGACCACGTTCGCTCTTCGCTGCCAACTTGAATGTCACCTTTCCTGATTGTTTATTTGCAACAACACCGAAAACCGCCAACCAACACCACTTATACACTTACTTTCAATATTGCGTGTTAGTGTCAACAGTCGCCATGAGTGCCACCAAGGCGCAATCGCAAAAGATCTTTGAGAAGTTGAAGACAAAGCCAGCAAACAGGGTAAAGTTCACCCCGCCAATCCAAGAAACCCCTTTCGCTGAAGTCGAATCAACCCATGCTAACTTCCGGACTCAATATAGCTATGCTTTGACTGCGGCTCTAAGAATCCAACATGGTCGTCGGTGCCGTTCGGTATCTACCTATGCCTGGATTGTTCGTCTCATCACCGTAATCTTGGTGTCCATATCTCCTTCGTTCGCTCCACAAACCTCGACCGTATGCCTCTCCCCGTTAGTGAAAATGGTCAGGACTGTACTGATATATGCAGAATGGCAATGGGAACAACTCCGTATAATGAAAGTCGGCGGAAATGAGTCGGCCACCAAGTTTTTCCAATCGCACGGAGGTTCCGCCGCGCTGGCCAGCAAAGATCCTCACGTCAAGTACGAATCGAACGCCGCTGTTAAATATAAGGAGGAGCTCAAGCGAAGAGCTGCTCAAGATGCGAAAGAGTAAGTTTTGAATCTTGAGTGTTTTAAATATCTAGCAGAGGTTGAGTGTTACAGTTACCCAGGTGAAGTCGTGGTTACAGATGTCGCGGGCACCCCCGGTGACGGCGCTGAAACTCCTGCCGGTGAACCAGACGATGACTTCTTCTCCTCCTGGGATAAGCCTGCCATCAAGCGTCCCAGCAACCCCCCGTCGCGAGTCGGTACACCATCAAACGCCAGCCGCACTGCCTCTCCGTTCTTGAACGCTGGCGCCAACGGAAACGGAGCCAGGTCCAAATCGCCTCTTTCTGCAAGTGATAAAGATGACACATCCTCACCTCCTCCTACTGCTGTCCGAACGGGAAATGTCGTTAGGAAAGGTCCCACCGGTGCTGGTGCCAAGAAGGGCAGTATATTGAGTTCCAAGAAAACCCAGAAACTCGGCGCAAAGAAAGTCGTCAGTGCCGATGCAATTGATTTCGAAGAAGCCGAGCGCAAGGCAAAGGAAGAAGCGGAACGTATAGAGAAGCTAGGCTACGACCCCGAAGCTGAGCAAGCTGAGTTGGAAGCCAAGGAGAAGGCTACGGCTACCACGAAGATCGCGTCTCCCACTCCTATTAGCCCTGCTAGAGGAGGCTTTGGCGCAACTGGCAAGGCGCCTGAGAAGAGTGCGGCTGAGATGGAACGTCTTGGAATGGGAATGAGCCGTTTGGGCTTTGGACAGGTTTCGAAACCCGCTGTCGCAAAGAAGCCTGGCTTTGGCGCTGTGGCTCCTGCCCAACGATCGGCTGCCGATGGTAAGATATATTCTTTTTGCAGCTTGATGTTCGTCGATGACTAACAGGATATACAGAAGAAGAAATTGAGCAAAACAGAGCACGCTTCGGAGCACAGAAAGGTATCTCGTCAGACGAATTCTTTGGCCGAGAACAATTCGACCCTTCAGCACAGGCAGAAGCCAAGACTCGTCTGAACAACTTTGAAGGCGCCACATCTATTTCCAGCAATGCATACTTTGGCCGACCTGAGGAGGACTATCCTGCCATTGACGACGGATACGGTGATCTCGAGAATGCGGCCAAGGATTTCGTCCGCCGATTTGGAATTACTGCCGGTGATGATTTGGAGAATTTGACTCAAGTTTTGGGTGAGGGTGCTACGAAGTTACAAGGTTGGTTCCTCCGCAATTCAAAGGTACTAATCATACTAACAAGTGTATAGGCGCCATCCGTAGCTATCTTAACAGTTAAATGATTCACGACATGTTCCTTGCAGATACCAACTTTGTCATTCCGCTTCCATTTCTCCTGCCCAATCATTGATCAAGCATTAATCATGTAACTCGCTCAGAAAATCGATATTGATGTTGGGGTTCTTCGTTTCCGGTTACTGGCATGTCAAAAGCATACCGCTGGCTATCCCTATTCATCTTGATATACAATACTGTCTTAGTAATGAGGTTCAAATCAAAATATAGATATACACGTAACATTGAACGCATCTTATATACAAGCATTCCGCATATATTCTCCTTTTTGAACTATACAAACACTGCCTCCAGCCATGCCAAGTCATGAAGTCAACGGGTCAATGTTCAAAAACGATAAATAGCATCAGCCATCTTGACCACCTGCCCCATCTCCTTAACATCATGCACCCTCACAATGTCAGCCCCCTGCTGCACACTCGCCGTCACCGCCGCCGCCGTCCCCCAAACCCTCTCACTCGCCTTCTCAACACCCGTTATGTGACCAATATACGCCTTGCGACTCGTCCCAATCAGCCATGGAAAATTCTCCAACCCTTCAATTTTATGTGTTAGGTCGGTCAGATTGCGTAACAACTCGACATTCTGGTCCCTCATTTTCGCAAACCCGAGTCCAGGGTCGAGAATCATGCGCCAGCGCGGTATACCTGCTTCTTCGGCTGCACGGACCTGAGTGAGAAGTTCTGCACCGACATCCTTGATAACCCCGTTTGGATATGTGGTAAGCTTATTCATTGTCGCCGGCGTACCGCGCATATGCATCAGTATCACCGATTTCCCTGTGGCAGCCATGGTGGATAACATATCCGCATCCAGCGTGCCGGCGGATACATCATTGATTATATCCGCGCCGGCTGCGCATGCTTCTGCCGCGACGCGCGCGCGATATGTGTCGATGCTGATGGCTACATTTTCCGCTTCGGGGAGGGAACGAATGTGTCGAATCACGGGGATGACGCGAGACAATTCTTCTTCCGGGGTGAGTTGGGTCGCGTTGGGACGGGTGCTTTCGCCACCGACGTCGATTATTGTTGCGCCTGCTGAAATGAACTCGCGGATTGTGGATGTTAGTTGCTCGGCGTTGAAGTTTTGACCGGAATAGAAGTGTTTTCCGCCGTCGGAGAAGGAGTCGGGTGTTACGTTCAAAATGGCCATGACGTGTGTTTTCTTTGCAGGGTTGGAGGGGGTTAAGGGGGGGACGTGTGGTGATAGAGGACTTGTGACGATGGGGACTGTTTCGGAGGGTGGGAGGGAGCGGAGGGCGGAGATGTATGTGAGGTTTGTGCCTGGTAAAGGGACTCGCTCATGGGGTATCAATCTGCAATTGGACGTCAGCATGGCTGTTACAGCTCAATGGTCGAAGATGAAGGAAACTCACTGGCAGAGTGGCCGGAGAACAAATTCTCTTTCCAGCATCAGTTTATGTGGTATATTCAATCGAGGATGAGACACTCTTTCGTTGTTATATAACAAAATATCGAGATCAATATTTCGTGGTCCCTTGTCAATGAGTTTCTGTCTTCCTAGACCATTCTCAATAGCTTGCAGAGCATCCAATAACTCTATGGGGCCGAGAGTTGTTTCAACCTGTCAATAGTCAGTTTGCTAAAACCTTGAGCGGAGCAGTAGGCAGGTAACAGATTCAAAAGCATACCTCACAAGCTGCATTTAAAAACGGCTCTTGATCAAGAACATACATCGGCGCCGTCTCAAATAGCGAACTCGTCCTTTTGACTTTGATGCCTACCCTGTTCATTTCGGCGCATGCTCGCTCTATCATTGCTATGCGATCACCTATATTGCTACCTAGCGCAATATAGGCTTTGTGGACGTTGCCACCATTGCCGTTGCTGTTACTAGCTTGTGTTGCCATCATCCTGGACTGGTAGGTGGTTGGTTCTGGGAAGCAACGTGTTTTTATAGGCGCATATAGTGATTGTGCGCATATTTCACTTCTAATTGTTCCTGAAGAAGAGAGTTGTTAGCTGGCTAAAAATTATTCATTCAATGCTTGTCAAGAAAATTGGCGCGCCACACGTGGCGTACGCGACTTGCGCATGTCTCTGGTCCATGATGGAAGCAAGGAGAAAAGCTTACTCGAGCCATTCGCAATATATCGATATCTGTAACTCATGTTAGAATGATACTACTTGTGCATTGATATGAAAATGGAATGGTCAAAAGCTTGCCCTTTAGCCCTCGTTACCGAATACTGTCTATCTGCCAAGGGGACGGAAAGTCGACCAATTTGTCTCGCATATAACTGAACGGCAATATGTTGGCAGCTATATACCGCCCTGGTTGCCATGGCTTTGTGCCAGATGATTCATGAAGTCTTGCGACGTTGCGATGAGATCGTTCTTTATAACAAAACCCGCAGATTTGATTTGGCCGATCTGGTCGGTAGCCGGGACCGGGACCCACAATCGGCATACGAAAAAACCCTAACCCTACGGCATCAGAAAGCGACATTAAGCCATGTACAGGAAGCTGTAAACTATGGTGACTCCATGGGGAGATTTGTTTACATGTACATAAGTTCTAAAGTCAAGGGTTGTATGTAAACAGTTGTATGTCTTCATAAATACATACGTAGTCATCCCGAGTATGTGCCTGGGCATGCACTCCGTTGATACAATTCTCCACCTTGTAGAGACAATTAGTTTGAAATTTCACCTTAGTGACTTCTCCATTACTCGAGGCTATCAGAAGCCACAGAGTCCCATCATGTCGCAGAGTATACTCTTAGCTGACCAATCGAGAACAAGCGTGTAGTCACCGAGAAGTTGATGGCCAAATGTTTGTATGGCCTGCCGATAGAAGCCTGCGTACAATCAGAGCCTACTGGTCATCAGCCTGTGGCACGTTAAGAGCGCGAATCTCGCTCCAGTATTCAAGAAATTGGGCAACAGTCCACATAAACAGTGAGTGAGCATGTGATCGGTTGTTTGTGCCAATGTGCCCATTTTGAAGGCGTCAAACTTTTCGAGCTGACTGGAGAATAGTCGAGGGGCCAGAATCTTTTTGCTCTGCAAAAGAAGTGGAGATGGGTTTTTGGTGTCCATTCTCACTGATATCAGGCCCCAATCATCGTCCCGGTCTGGAGCCATCTCTCCATCCGATCCTTACCAAACGTCGCTTCCAAAAACACCTTCATAAAATCATCAACTTCTTCCGGTAGCGCTTCCACAAATAACCTCTCTGCTTCCGACATTCGGATAATGCCCAACTTTGTCTCTAGACATAGTCTACTCCAAGCCACTGCCGATGGAGCCTCCCAAATCCCTCGTCCGGTGGTAACTACCATAGATCCAGGACATTGGGGCATCTTACCCAACTGCATCATTGAGTAAACAGCCTGAATCGCGGCAGCCACCATCCACGTTCGTTGAGTACTTTCTGCGACTATCCAACAATGCCAATTGAGGTTTTCACGGTCTGTAACATTTGGAATATTTAACCGACTGTAGAGCTGTCCTTCTCTGACTGAACCAGCACTAGTGGACAGCATCTGATTGGAATGATCAATCATTGCGCCCACCCATCTGTCAAGAACCGGCATTTGGCTTTCCGTAAAATGCCGGAGGCGGATATCACCATCAAAGAGTCCCATTATCAGATATATTAGCAGGGACTGTACCCTAGCTAAGTGATCCATTGAATGTAAGACATTCTGATCTTTCTCTGGCCAATCTTTAAGACCCTGAGTGGCTACTAGCTGCCGAACTCGTTCTTCGAGAATGCGGAAGATCATCTGTTCATTGGTGGTTTTCTTGTGGAGATATGATGATAAGGTTGTATAAGCATCCTGTACACATAATGGCATTCGTGCTTTGTAGAGAAATGCATGGATGAATGGATTGCTGCCTTGGTCCACCCACTGTGTGAGCCATATGTGGAGCATTGCGACGTAGGATACTAATTGCTCACTGGCTACCGGTCGACCTGCCGAGATGGAAAGAAAATCGAGTCCAGATGTGGGTAGAAATGTGTCGGCCCAATTTGGCAATGGCGGAGTCTCAAGACCAGTGTTGCAATCATAGAAGCCATTTAATTCCGTCGTTTCCAACGACTTGCCGTAAGAATAGGGCGAACGTTCAGAGCCAGGTGTATTTAGTGTGTGCCAGTTATACGGGGTACTACCGTAGTCCTGAGCCGACGAATAACCGTCTTTGCGTAAGACGAATGAAGCCTGCTTTGCAGGAGGGTAGATGCATTCGATCCCTCGTCGGCGGCATCGCGCACACTGTGGAGCCTGTCTCTCGCACTTCCGCTTTGTCCTGGCGCAAGGCTTACACGCATTTTCCATTGTCGCTACTTTCTTGCACGAAGTAGTCCCTATTGGATATTGTCGTCTTGAAAAGTGACGATAATGTCTGACTAACAGGTCCAAAGAGACGTCGAGAGTCGACGTTAAGCGGCAGCGGGAAAGTACAATGTATATTGCTTGGCGTCCGCCAGTCTGCGGGCGCTATCCGTTTCTGATTAGCTTCCGCAATTGAGATCGAGTTTCCGCCAATCACATTACTTTATAGCATCGGACTAACTTTGTCCGCTCGGTGGGTCTGATACCGGGTTAGTCAAGCCCTAACTTCGCTACTCCGTACGTGGATGAATATTGAATTTTGATGGACAGATCGATATACGCATCAGAATGAGAATACTGCACACTGCAGGCTTGATTACAGTATTATGGGTTATAAATATGGTGTCTTTGTCTCGCATCCTGAGCCCTCCTATTCTTACACCAACGAAAATCTTTGTTTCTATCTCTTCATACTATTTAGAGCTTCCCTACATCAATCAAAATGGATCCTGAAATCTTGATGCAATTGTTCAAAGGGCTTTCCGCCACAAATGTCACCAAGACAGTCCATACAGAGCCATATCCAGCCATCTCACCCTCTCGACCTACACTAAACCAGGCCGGAAAAGTCGTTCTGATAACCGGCGGAGGGACTGGAGTAGGTTTCAATATCGCCAAAGCCTTTGTTCGCGCCTCAGCAAACACAGTTATTATAATCGGTCGCCGTGCAGATGTTCTTGAGAAGGCTGCTTCGAATCTCAAGCAAGAAGCCGTCTCTGTCGGTACAAGTACCAAGATCATCAACCGCTCTGTTGACGTCCTTGACTCAGTACAAACCAATGAGTTTTGGGAGTATCTCACTTCTCAAGGGATCTATGTCGACGTATTTGTCGCCAATGTGGGCAAGAGTTCGGTGCCGAAATCGTTGATCGAGCTTGGTGCAGCCCGTGTTTGGGAGGATTTTGAGATCAATGTCAAGTCGCCGCTATTCTGGACGGAGAAGTTCTACAGCCAGCCTGGGGACAAGAAGACGGTGTGTAATTACTTACAATGACTAAGAAACAGTTCTAATTACTTTGCTTGGCTAGTATCTGATAAATGTGTCATCCTCGGTTATCCACATGGCAGGGTATCCAGGAGTTGGCGATCGCCCTGCCTACATCTTGACCAAAATGGCAGGCACAATGTTCTTTCAACTTACTGCTCAACAAGTGCCACCTGAAAAGATGCAGGTAATTAGCTTTCACCCGGGTTCTATCTACAGTACCGGATGGGAAGCTGTAGGGCTTAAGATCCCTAGGGAGTCATTTGACAGCGGTGAGTTCTTATACAGCGTTAACTCGAAAGCGAAAAAGATTCATGATAGGTGGTATATGCTAACAAGATCTGTAGATGATCTTTGCGGTGCCTTTGCCGTCTGGGCTGCCACTGATGCAGCCAAGTTCTTGCATGGTAGATTTGCTTGGGCATCTTGGGATGTCGAGGAGCTCGCTTCTGGAGAGCTCAGGAAACGAATCGACGAGGACCCCTATTTCCTCAGAACTGCAATTTCGGGCTTGAATAGTACCAACCTAGCATAGACATAAAATTTCGAGAAAGCGGCGTCTTATCACATTATTTCACGCTATCTGTCTATTTTGTTACTTTCAAGGCTAGGTTAGTTATGTTCGTTCTACAAATGCCTGCAGGAAATTTTCTATTAGATTTAGACAAAGACTTGAAAAACAAAAAGACAGATTACTCTAATCAAAAGCGCTTTTGAGGAGTAGAGATACAAAATAACTAGCTGAAATAACCCCTTTCTTTCTCAAAATTGCTCGTCTCTATCTTGTAGAATTTCATTGACTGCTTCTGTATCCTCTGGATTCTACTGGACATTGGCAAGTATCTCAAAAATTAAACGAACAGAGATCATATCCAGTCCTGCATTTGCTTGAACTGATCGTGCATTATATCAGCACTGAAAACCATGAAATCGCATCTGAGCGAGTCTACGACTGCTTCCTGCCCATGACAGTGGCTTCAGACACCAACATTCATCTGTAGATTTCAGGTCGCGACCCAACACAACTATTCTTTGGCATCAATCGTCCCTTTTCTGTAGCTATGGATAACCTTGTCTCAAATTGGCTTCCGGTCACTGCTCACCCTTGTCAATTAGGGACAGTTAAGTAGAGTGCTGGCTGCTGTCGACAATTGAGAATAGTGGCTACACATGTTCGTATCCAACTTTCCGGCCAGGTCTGGTTTTGAATTTTCTACTGGCCCCGCTAAGAAGCAGGAGATCAACTGTTGCGTCTTGTCCCTTCGCAAGCGCCCATAACAGAGGTGTCTTGCCATCGCGACTCTCTGTTTCGATGTTCGCGTCTGCTTCAAGGAGTACCATTGCAGTGGCCACCCTCCCATACATAGCAGCCCATGCCAGCGGTGTCTGGCCGCTGCTACTTTGAGTTTCAATATTTGCACCGTGGTCAAGTAATAACCTGACTGGGGAAACTTGTCCATATGCTGCAGCCCAGGACAACGCAGTCTGGCCGTTATTGCTTTTCGCCTCGAGGTCAGGAGCTTTGTCAAGCAACATTTTCATGATGAAGCTTTTGCCTTGTTCAGCCGCCCATGCAAGCGGAGTCTGTCCGAGTGTATTTCGTTCGTTCGTGCTGGCATTCCCATCGAGCAAAAATTGGAATGCCTCAATTTGACCGGACTCGAGAGCTCGGAATAGTGAAGCCCACCCATAAATTGATGGGTCCTCAATGGTGGCACCTTTTTGAAGCAGTAAGTCTGCAGTAGCTTCCTGACCTTTCTCCAGCGCCCATAGTAGCGGTGACTTCCCATTGTTGCTCCGAGTATTAATGTTAGCTCCCTTCTTTATGAGCAGTTCAACCTCGTACTTCTGTCCGTACATCGCCGCCCAAGACAGCGGTGTCTGGCCGCTGATACTCCGAGTTTCAATGTCAGCCCCAATCTCGAGAAGCAGCTCCACTGTAGAGACTTGTCCGCACGTCGCAGCCCATGACAGCGGTGTTTGACCATTATTACTGCGTGATTCAATATAAGCTCCTCGGGCAAGTAACAAAATCACTGTGGAATCCCATCCGTTGCCAGCAGCCCACGATAGTGGCGTTTGCCCGTCGTAACTCGGAGATTCAATTTCCATTCCTCGATCGAGAAGGAATTTTATCATGGTATTGCTGCCAGTCTCAGCCGCCCAGCACAATGGGGTCTGTCCCACTGTATTCTCCTCTCGGATATTCGGATCGTCTCTTAGTATGCCATTTGCTATCTCCTTGTCTCCACCTGAAATGGCTCTACATAGTGCATCGATTTCATCGTAGGTTATTACCACTCTTCTCGTGACCATGTATTGTATGTGTTTTAGTTCAATATTGAATCGGGTTCCAGATCTTGTCTGTTGATCCGCCCGGGCTGCGTTACTACCCCGGGACGACAGGCTAGCATCATTCTTGCTACCATGCTTCTTCCCATCAGATTCCTGGATTTTCAGCATACTCAGCGCGCGTTCAAAGCTGTTTCCACTAGCGGGCACTGCCGATATTTCTGTAAACGCGTCTGCAGGGATGTCATTTGCACCATGTTCAAGTAAAAGCTCTACCACTTCCTGATGACCGCTTTTGGAAGCCCATGAGAGTGCCGTACATCCAGAGTCATCCATTGTCTGAATGTTAGCCCCTTTTTCTAAAAGAAGCTCTACCACTGCTCTGTGGCCATACTCGGCAGCCCAAGAAAGAGCTGTACGTTCATCCTCATCCGTTTCTTCAATTTTAGCACCCTTCTGCAGGAGGAGTTCCACCACTGCTCTATGACCACTCTGAGCGGCCCATGATAACGCCGTACGCCCGGCCCTATCTGTGCCCTGTGCCTTGGCACCATTGCCCAGAAGAAGATCTATCACATCCTGGTAGCCTCCTTCTGCGGCGTATGACAACGCCGTACGCCCAGATTCATCCATGTCCATAGCCTTTGCGCCTTTCTCTAGGAGAATCTTCACGGCGGCTCCATGGCCATTCCCAGCTGCCAAAATCACGGCCGTATACCCATATTCATCCTTGTCATGAATATTGGCATCCTTCTCCAGGAGAAGCTCAACTACCGTTTCATGGCCGTACTCAGCTGCCCATAAGAGTGCCGTACGCCCATTGACATCTTTTGCTTGCAACTGAGCACCATTCTCTAGGATAAGCCTGGCAGCTAGCAAGCGACCATTCCGGGCTGCATATGACAATGCTGCACGGCCATTACTATCCGTTTCTTCGAGATCTGCCCCCATTTTCATGAGAAGCTTTACCACATTTTCATTTCCGCTACCGGCTGCGCGCGACAGCAATGTTTCACCGGTTATGGCGTCCTTCAGATTGACACTAAACCCTCTGTGGAACATGATCCATACGACATAAAACCACCCTCTACTACACGCGCTCATCAAAACCTCCCTCGCATCCTCTGCTTCCTGTTCTGTGTTTGCATGACAACCGCAGTGCGAAGGAGGAACAACTCGAAAAGGTTGATAAGACCAGCACGGCCTTAAGTCCTCAACGTGCTGACGGGCTTTAGGGTTCTTTTTCAACATACTCTCACAGACAAGGAGCAATGTCGAATACCACTCGACATCCGGCATAGGGGATTCGTTAAGTTCCGCAATCCACCGATCTGCATGATCTCGGTATACAAGATGTCTTCCATCAGCATCGCACACCGCACTAAGGGTTTGCCCAGAATAGACCAATAGCATATCCAAAAACACCGCGCCCAGTGAAAACACATCTCCGGATCTTCCAGGGCGTGTCCAGACACCAGGACGTATCTGTTTCCATTCCGGGGGTCTATACAGATCTGTTCCACCAGCGGTAGTACTCCCTGAAATAGTCATCGTTTGGTTGTCAGTCGCAATGCCGAAATCTGCCAACAGGATACGGTCACCGTGAATCAATATATTCTGAGGCTTGATATCTCTATGGCGAATGAGTAGTTCATGCAGATAAGCTAAACCACTAATCAAACATCCGAACCAGGATAAGATCTGATTCTGCTGTCTTTGGCGCCTGACAGGCTCCTGAGCTATGGTGTTATATAGATAATTCTCAAGATTCTGATCCGCAAGAGGTTCCATGATAATATATACCTTGTTGTTGAAAATGTAAGTAGTAACCAAGGAAATTGTATGCTTATGTCGCGCCTTGAGGATCAAATTGGCCTCGTGTTGAATTTTGGTCTTTTGGAGCTCTCGGTGTATACGATTTGGTGGTAGATAGAATACCTTTGCGGCAAAGATGTACTCAGAAGCTTTCCTTCTTTTGGCTTCATAGACAGTAGCGGATGCGCCGTTTCCTCGGTCATCCCCAGTCTCAAAGGGAATTTCGCTCCTTGTGGAATATTCCACGAGTTCGAAGGCGGCTGTTGCCATGATTGAACCGGTGTCGCTTTCTGGCGATAGTCATCCATAGATACACAGGTAATAGAAAGCTATGAAGATAATGGAGGATTAGTAGAGGAGGCAACGCGGGTCATTTGAAAAATACCGGATGTAGTGTATACTACCACAGCCTTGGAACGCTATGGACAACCGATGTCGTGAAGAATTAAACATGAGCCGTAGAACGCCTACTTGCATTACGTAGATTCCAGCAGAGACAACTGGTATGAAGTGAGCGGCAAAAAAATCTGTATGATTGGCTAAAGGTACTTGAATAAGCAGGCAGAGCTCTTGTTCAGACAGGGGTTTGAAAGTCAGAGTCCGAGTACGTAGTACTAAAGATTTGGACTCGGCTCCAGCTAAGCCATCTCAAACGGCATGGGCGCCAGATATACAGCCAATCAGTAGTTCCTATCCGCTTGCCATTTTACTAGATATGCAATTCTACTTGTTCTAGTGGTATTATTGCTGCACGGTGTTTTGATGTTATTGGCAGCCTCGCACTTGTCACCTCCATTTATACGTAGTATGTGCTTGAAGGTCATCAGTGGACATGGTTTGAGATCGTTTATTCTAAAATAAGTCACTAATAACCACGATATTACAGTCCGATTCCCTTCACCACTACCTCCACCACGCTCTCTCTGAACTCGAGAATCAACGCACTTCTTCGATCATCCTCCTTCGGCCCTACTTCGAAATCCCCCGTTAAGCATTTTACAACAGCCGTCATGTACGCTTCGCCCATCTCTTTCGATAATTTGGCATATGCCTTTTGAATATAGGCCGTCCTCAACCCCTCGGCCTCAGGCAAATGGTTCGTAGCTGTTGCCTGATCAATCTCAGTCGCGAACATCATGCCGATCGTCTCCCATACCCCAATCTCGAGGAGCACTACCCCAAGCGCATACAAGTCGTGCTCGATGTCAAAGGTATCTTCCGGCTTTCCCTGACGCTTTGGATGTCGATAAAAGTTGGACTCAATCTCGTTGTCGGCTGCTAATTCGGTACCGTCTATAACCGCACGTGCTATGCCCCAACCAGTGAGGTAGGGTTTTAGCCATCGAGATCCAGAAGACGTCGAAACACCGCTTGAGGGAAGCATGATGACCCCGCGACTCCATATACTCTTATGGACCCAGCCGAAGGTGTGGATATTGAGGACAGTGGAGGCGAGAGCATGGGCCATGAAGAATCGGTTTCCGAGAGGTGGTTTGTTGCGGACGTTGCCACTGATTAAGCTGTGCAAGGTTAAGGGTTGGAAAGTCAACAAAGTTGTCATTTCGGATGGAAGTCTGTAAACAAAGAGGAACCGATGTTTTCCTGGTTGATCAATGTATCCCAAGCACGGGAGTGCCAGAAAGCCAGAGTTCTCAATCGTTTCCGGGTCGTCATCCTCGGAGGTTACAGGGAAAGCAGTATGTAGGAGCCACGCTAGGTTCCTAGTAGACGCTTTCAAGTCCTCTTCACGCGGCGATCCGAACTTGGTCGCTTGAATGAGCTCGTTGCCGTACTTGCGGTATTCCACCACGACTTTTTCATTGATCTGCTGCTTTTCGTTCATGTACATGGCCAACTTGACATCTGCATCCGAGGAAGTCTCGGTATCCTCGATGATACGTCCCTGAAGAGGCGAGAAGTTTGCTGGAGTCTCGGTTTTGGCAAGCAACTGCCTTCTGGCCACATGCTGGATACCGAGATTGCGAGCTTCTTCATTATTCGTGAATTTTCTGATAGAACTTTTGTCAAACGCAGCCAAAGTAAGCAACATCAAAGACATGGTCTGCCTGAGTCTCTCTGTCCAACCACTGTATGCCGCCAGGGTTTGCGTTAATTTCTTCTTGTCAAATAACGCCCAGTCAAAGGTTCTACTTTTGAGATCCTTCAACATGAGCTGAACACGCTGAATTCGTCCGGATGGGGATTTTAGATCATCCTCCTGAGTCGTTGCTGTGTCCGCATCGTCATCCGGCTCCAGGTCTAACATTCCGTGCTTCGCAGCTAGCATCCCATACTCCGCCAGCGTCCCTTTAAGAGCAGATAGTAAGATCTCAACATCTCGCTTCAAGCTATCTGGAAGCCTGCTATCGTAGATGAATTTTCCGTCATTGTCAAAAAATAAGTGTTTGAAAGAGTCTAGAAACAAGAGCTCGTGGTCCAGTTTGTCTCTTATTTCTTGTTGGTCGGCGTCTCGATTCTCGATATCAGTGACCACACCTTTGATAAATATCGTGATCCTGTAGATTTCGGTAATGGCGGTAACCGTCGTTGTGAAGATATCCATGCTGAGAGCAAAATGAGCACTAGTATATGAAGAAAAAGAAGGCCAGACTGAGAGAGGTAGATAGGTATATTTGCAGGAATTAGAAGGCTGAACGACTTAGGCATTTGTACTCGGTTGTGACTGGCGCAGCCGATGTCGATTCTGAAACGTGCGGGGATATTTTGTGTCGGGTATTATTGCAGTTAATTCTCTCAGCCTTGTGGGCTAAATCGATTGAGAGTTGATTTGATAGAAGCAGTAGCATAAGCAATTAGTTACCCTTGTGAAAGCGCTTGTATAAAGCTTATCATTCTACACGAAGAGTGAAATGTAAAATCTCGACACGCATCTGGATTCTCAAAGTCAAACCTTTTTGAGGCTCTTCTATGTTTATACTGAGTCATGGAGAACACCCCGTCTGAATTGGTGGAATACCACGACCGCAAAGACCTTCCCTTTCAAACCGGAGAAGATATCGGCAGAGGCACATTTGCTACAGTCTATGAAGCAAAAAAGCCAGCAGGAGAATACATTTATGCAGCGAAAGTATTTTACTTGCCCATCACTGAGACGGATCAGGAGCTTCAAAAGGGCAGGATCAAACAGGAAGCGCACTTGATATCCAAAGCGCAGCATCAACACGCCGTGTCCCTGATTGCAACATATATTTTCAACAATAAAATATACATCATCATGGAGCCACTGGCTGATCAGAATCTTGAGAAATATCTTTATGACACTATAGGCGAATTGAGGACTGAAGAACGACAGAGCCGCCAGCTTCAACTTCTGTCTTGGTATGGGTGTCTGACCAGCGGTTTAGCCTATCTTCACAGCCAATACATTCGGCACCGAGATATCAAGCCGCAGAATATATTGATACAAGGTGACCGCATCCTTTTGACAGATTTTGGTATCTCAAACGATGATCCGGGGAACACAATCAAAACAGCAACCTCTACAATCGGGACCCGGGTCTATAAGGCGCCTGAATGGAAAGAGATGGGCACTGGCTACGCACGTCCCGGTCGAGCAGGTGATGTTTATTCTTTGGGAGCTGTGTTTTTGGATATGTTACTTGTTTATGCTGGGCAAGATCTTGCGGTCGTCTGCGACCAGAAAGGGAGACATTTACCATATCGAGAACACACGAGTGAGTGGGTATCTCAGCTACAAGGTAGTTGTCAAGAGTTACGCGAGAATGTCTACTGGTTCTCGACAATACTCTTCCTCTGTCAAAGGATGCTTGAGCAGGATCCTGATGCGCGCCCTCATATCGGTGAAGTGGAACTCTGTTGGTCTTATGGACCCTTTGAAGTTGTCCCTGCTTCACGGTGCGATTGCCATGTCGCGACCCAGATATACAAAGCCATGGGAGCAGATGAGGTATTAGACCAAGCGACTATAAATGGGCATAACCTGGTACAGGACCTCATGAGTCAGAGGGACTTCATGGTGGATTAGATATTCACTGCGAAACGACTGTCATAGGAAGCTGGCCATTTTGAGAGTATATCATATGCAACTTCAAAGATTCGACCTGGTTAGAACACCGCTTTCAACAGTGCCACCATGTATTAAAAGGAGGGCTCAGGCGTTCTTTGCTCTATTCCTGATGTCTGCGTTCTAACTTCTAAATTCATCCAATTCCTGCATCTCCAATCTCCCACTAAAGCTGGAGAGTGTCAAAATGACTTTCTACATTCGGGGTGCCAGAAGCCTTGTCTCGTATCCGTATCGATTACCAAGCACTGGGAGCTGGACTATCACAGCGCACCACCAGAGAACAATTTTGAATCAGTGAAGGGGCCAAGTACGCTAGAAGATGGGGGCTAGATAAATATATGCTATAACAAGGCTCAGATAGACACCTCTGTTTATACGTGCAATAGCGGCACATAGGGAGACCGATATATTTGTCCTCCTAAGATCACTTTTAATTGAGCTTGGTTGTTCAGTACGATATTGCTAGTCAATTTAGTGATATGTTAACCTGTGTTTAGACAGACATCAAGAAATGACACCAACACAGACAGCCTATCCACGTTATGGGCCTCACAGTCTGACCCAAAAAGCGATATCTCAAAGCATATACATGTTTAATGTCTGATTGGCTGCTTCGTTTCGATCTATTACCATGGATCACATATGCAAAAGTCTATACAAGCCCTCAGCCTTTCATGTTGAGGAGCTGTCGATCGACACACCCATGGTCAGAAAGATTGCTTGTATCGGGTCAATGCTAACTCTTCAATCTTATCTTGTGTTGCATGATCTGACCTATTATGGCACGAGAGACAACGAGGCAATACTACTTCGTATGTATATAAACTAATTGCCGTTAGCCAAGACACATGCAGATGACACAGCCAACCGTACATCATTTGCCTCATCTGCTTTGAGCATCTTGCATAATGCAGGCAACGTTGTCCAGCAAAGACGGCGATCGACGAATGAGAGCATTCAAAGAATTGAAAGTGATGGCCAGCAGTCCGATTTGCAATGCTTCGAAGAGGCCAAAACGATGCAATCCGACAGTTTGGGTAGGTGGATCCAGTGCCCTAACGCGATCGGGCTAGTCCGCAGCAGTAGTAGTATGACCGTAAGTATAGAGATATGATGTGTCGCATACTTTCCACTACAATTACTGCTTAAGTGAGACTAATTACTTGATAGTTATTCTTTTTCACTGAGGAGGAAAATTGCTTACGCAGCAGTTGGAACTGGCAGGGTGTGTTTGTCACTAGTGGACGTGATGTTCGACTAATTTCTTGTATATTTGTTGTGTACAGCCCCTGATTGGTCCGTGCAATAAAAACTATTGACCGCAAAAAGAAAAGGATTGCCAGCTGAAGCAACTATTGGCTGTTGCGCTCGATCGCCCGCCAATGAGAGAAAATATCTGAACGTGACAGATCTAGACCTACATGAACTCGAAGTAAGCTTGAAGAAAAGAAAAGAAAATATTCTACCATGACTACTAGTGGTATGTAGTACGTACTGTGCTAGCTTGATGATTCTTCTTGTCCTTCCTTGTGCTTCAACTGTCAATGATCGACCCAATAGTCATAGTCAATAGTCAGGAAATCGCTACGTCAAAGCCTAGACCTCCCCTGTCGCTAGTCCGACCCTGCTAGTCGCCTTGACTCAGCTGTCTCTCCTCGCATACACAGCCAATAGTTACCGGTAGCTGCACCTGACATCCCCGGCGATGACTCGATCTCTCCTGTTTTCATCCAGATCCCAACAGGCTGACTACTAGTCTTGACTAAACATCTATTAAGTTTCCAGGCTGGAAATTAGGAGAGATTAGTCAGATTAGCACAATTAGCACGCCCTGCTAAGCCCTCCAGGGGCCCCGAAGCGGTTAGGGGCATCTATTTCAAGAAAAAAATAGAAAAAAGCCGGCTCCACTTTTTTAGCATTTTCTCACCAGCCAATGTCAGGCGGCTGCTGGCCTATGATTCTTTTCTCACACTGCACAGCGCTTCGCTTTTCTTCTTTTCTTTCTCTCTCTGTCTCTCTCTGTTCTTTGGGTCTTCATCTTTTCTAGCTTTTCTTGTCCTTGGTTGCAATCTTGATAGCGATTGGATGGGTTGGAAAATTAGCTCTGATTGTCCCAGGCTGCGTTGATTGGGTCCATCCTCACGTAATCCTCGATTGTGGATTTGTTTGTTTGTTCCTTTCCTGACTGAATCGTCATCCCTCCTGTGTCTCCCTACGCCAGGATCATAGGGGTTCTTCTTGAATGCTTCCTTCATTCATAGGAGGCTCTATCTCGTGACAGGATCTTTCCTCAACGAGGGCGGACTCAAGTGTTGAAATCGAGGAACTTGTATTGACTTAATCCGTCTTGGTTGCACATACGGTTTGAAGGTAATTGAACACTTCAAGAAATTCATCTGTTCACTATACTGACCAAACAGTCAACATGTCTGCTGCTCCTCCAGCAGCTCCTTCACCTGCTGGAGACCCAGGTCTCAACAGCCATGCTCCCGGTCACAACATGAATCTGCCTCGATTCCATCCTATAGCCATTAATCCGAACGGATCTGGATCGACACCCTCAGGACCACCGCTATACCACCGTCCATATGGGTCTCCGTATCAAGATCATCCACCTCATCAACAATCTACCGGTCCTCTTCCACCTCCTCTGCCACCGGCTCCTGCACCACACCAATACCAGCAGCACCAGCATCAACATCTTCAGCCGCAGCCAGCACCGCCCCAGCAACATCAACAACAATCTTCACAACAACATACACAACCAGGGCCACCTTCTCGTCCCCCGTCTCATCCACCCATTCTCCCTGTCCCCGTGACATCTCAACTAGACCAGATCGAGGCTCGGTTACGGCAGATTGAACAAGAGGAGGCTAGTCGTGCGGCAGCTCGTGCACATATGCTTGCCATGAGAAGACGGGAAGACGAGGAGTTCCGCATGGTAACTGAGAGAGCCGAGGCTGAAGAAGAGGTTTGTCAGTCGTTGTTTTGATGGATGACGAATACTAATGGTGGATAGGAATTACGACGACGGAGAAAAAGACTAAAGAGGGAATCTATGGGCTTACTGGACGGGCAGATGGAATCGCCACCTGCACCAGCACCGCGACGTTTATCAGAAACAAGTGCTGCCACAACACTAGCATTTTTCAAGCAACAGACTCCCCCTGAGCCACGACCATCAGAGCTGAGGGCACCGCCACAACATCAACATCAACATCAACAACAATCTCATAACCCATCACCCCCTACTATCATTCATCAACCCACGCCAATGGCACCAGCTCCAAGTACCTCAATCATGTCAAACCCTCACGGCAACACATTCCGAAAGAAGCAAAAGTACACCATCAAAAACGCAGAGGCTTGGGGTGAGCGCCACGGTCGACCCGCAACCTACGACGCAGAAGGACGAGCATTGTGGAAACGCCCCTCGGATGGCCGACTTGTCTATCTCGATTGTCCAGCCCCAGACTGTGGAAAATCCGATTTTGTCACCTTGCACGGGTTCATGTGCCATTTGACCAAAAAGCACAAAGATCGTACATTGGGCAGTCAGTCCCGTGCGTTGGAAGTTTGCGGAACTGTCTACGACCCTAATGCGCCACGGCCACAACGACCTAGTTTGAAGAGGGATTCGTCGGGTAATAGTCGTGGAGGATCAGTGCATACGGAACCGGACATGGACGAAGAGGAGGATGCGTATTCGACATCGGCATCTGATATCCACGACGATCATAATACTAATCTTAATCATCTTAATAACGGCCCGTCGCCGCAGGAAGATATCGTGAAGAAGGAAGGAACGGGCAGTCCGGTTACATCCGCATCTGCCGTTGTTGAGCAACCATCGAATAAGGCCAGCATTGCGTCCATGATTGACGGCGCTGTCTCGAACGATCAATGGGCGAAGAAGCCTTCTACACCTGAGCATGCGGATACAACGGTACCGGCACTAGCAGAGACCGTGTCTGTAATAGCAACCACTACCGCCGAAGACGCCGCAGCAGCGGCAGTTCTAGCCGGACAGACGATTCAAGTCTAAACTCTTGAAGCAAAAACTTTCGAAAAATCTGCATTCTTGATCATACACGTTTTTTGTTAGATTCCCCATATGTTCCTACAACATATCGTCTGTCTAATTAACTCAGCCAATAAAAAAAGTAATAACTCTATTCATCTATTTTCCGTCATAAATCAAGAAGAAGAAGAGATAGGCAAATCATCCCTGAGCACAAGAACATGAACCACATACCCACTCCCATCACCCAAGCCACTACTCCCTCCTCCTCCCTCTCCAGCACTTACAGAAGACGGCGAAACATCAAATTTCTCAACTCTCCAAACCCGGAAATGTCGCAAGGCCTCTTTGAGCCATGCCTCGAATACGTCCGGTGACCGCTGCTGTTGCGCTATTATCGCTATTGTCGGGTTTTTCTTCTCTTCCCCTTCGTTTGAGGGTTTGTTGGCAGCTGATCGTAAGAGACAGATATCAGCGCATGTGCGCACGAAAGATGGGATGAGCGCTTCGTTGTATATGCAGTCGCACGAAACCACCAGATCGAATCCTGCTTCGTCGGTCGTGTGGTCCGCATGAAGAGTCTCGTTACGCGGGACATCCACTTCCCAATCCAGCGGGACGAATTCTATATTGCTGCTGTTGGGGGTATCTTTTCCGCGTTTCGTACCCCCTCCTCCTGTCGCTGCTGCTCGCGCCTTCTTTGACGAGCCCTTTTTCGAAGACGCAGCAGCAGCAGTAATATGACGATTCTCATCAATATTCTGCCTAAAGAATCGCCTCACATACTCCTGATCCGTGGCAACATACTTCCTCACCAACGGCGCAAGCGTGAGCGCCACAAGGCCCGAAATCCCGCATCCGAGTTCAATCACCGCCGCTTCTCCCCCTTTTAGCATCTGCCCGGACCTCCAGAATGGATTGGAAGATACGGAAGAAATCCATGATGCGAATAAAGGCGTGATTTTCCACAGTACAGCGCCCGTAGTTCCCCCGTCCCGGGTTGAGGAGAGTAATGTGGGGGATTGGTGGATCGTGTAGTCGTGGGAGTTGATTGTGAGGTCTATTGTTGTGGCGCGCGAATCTAGAAAGCCTAGATTGTTGGAGGGAATGGAGCGGGAGAAGAGGAGGAAGGATTCTGAATTCCATTAGCCATTTTATACGTAATAAACTAGGTGGATGGTAAGTTGGTGAGTGTAGTTGTTGTAAGGGGTGATGATGGTGAGGATGGAGATAGGGCTAGGAAGTCACATGCTCTCCTTCCTTCTTCCTTGCGTCTTGCCGAAAAGGGGTAATGTACATGGTACCCCAGACAACAACATGGATATAAAATTACATGCATACCCCAGAGACCAGGTCCCCAGTCACAGAGACAATATCGTCTACACTATTGTACCTCGGCAATATACCTAGGCAGTAGATTGATCTAATCTTTCGACTAGTAGGTAGAAATCACATACGTACCTTCCTCGGCATCAACGACTTCCTCGCCAATGGACGAGAGAAAGTCCAAAAGGGCGTCTGACATTGATTATCGGCTGACTAGAACGGAGTACTTCGTAAATTGTTGGGTCAGCTACTCGGCTCATAGCCTTGCGGGCTCTCGCGTGATAGATCTCGTCTGAATAGAGATGGATGGATGAACCAGTGGATGAACTCAAGGTGAGGAATTTACCCCGCATCAGTTCTTGGATGGGTATTTTTGGTGTATTCATTTTACCCGTTGTATTTAATCCGATATCGAATATGCCAGAGAAACCGCTGGAAATTCATGAGTCTATTCAGCTGAAGAAAAGATTAAAGCTATCAGCTTGGGTTAAGTTCCATATTCCGTCAACAAGCAAGGGAGTAGCCTATCTTCCCCAAACGGAAATATCGATCCGGTCACTCGAATACAATAATAATACATATGTACTCCGTACTACTAATCAATAAATAAGGGTGTTAATACCCGTTGGGACGCTAACCCCAACAAATAGATAACCCAGCCAATCAGCGCTTTGTCCACAGTGGCTGGAAGCTATGCCCAGCAGCCAATCAGAACAAAGCATTCCATTCTGGCCTGGGGCAACAACACAAGGACGTCATCGTACACAAGTAACTCAGTCCAGGTTCACAACAAATGAATACTCCCTCGCCTCAGAGAAGAGGGTTCAATAACCAAGGATAATGGCTGAGGCTATGCGCGATAGCCTGAATATGTGTTATTGATGGTAAAGCCTCCACGTTTACTTTTTATGTGGAAACCTACTACCTAGTACGTAGGTAGTTCCAAGGGCGCACGGACGGTAGATACAACCAGTCTATGACCTGAGGAGTAGGTGCGTGATAAGGTACACGATCACTCAAGGCATAATACAACCCCAAACCTTGTACTGGTAGAGCCAGTAAAAGCACTCCAAAGAGAAGGCAGTGCTGGACTCGGTTTGCAAAAGCCTAAAGGCAAAGCTTTTGATCAGTGAAGAATAAAGAAGCGCCAAGAAATATCAAGTACGTATTGTTTAGCGTGGGAAAGAAGAGGAGCAGAGCTCTAAGCAAGCCACCCGAATTAAGTCATCCTACGTCGCGTTAGTTAGTTTAGCTAGCTCAAGTCTGCTTCTTCTCCTCCCTTTTCCCTCCGCAAAACGCCGCTTGTTAGGCTTCATTTACACACCTCACTCTATTTTTCTGAGGAATTCATTATTTCTTTTTTCATTTTATTTCAAACATTTCTGTCGCTCGGGATCTAGCCAAGACACAGACCGTAAGTAAACTCCTGCGGCGCAGGGAGAGTTTCACTCGTACCCGAAAAAGCTCTGACGTATCGCATCGCTAGTGAAATCACTGACCTACTCCTTCCGAGCGGCTTGAAGGCTAAAAGCAACACTTTCCCATCGATTTCTTCCCTTCTAGACTTTACGAAACACTCTCTCCTCAGCTTGATATTCTCCATCACTCAAAATGGCGAGCCGCACCACTCTCCAACCTCGTATGTCAAGACGAGCGCCCTTCACAGTCGAAGCATCCGGCTACGAACCCGTCGAAGGCGAAACCATCCCCCGCCGTCACCCAGCCTCAAAAGACAAACTCATCTCTCGTCCCGCCGACGATGTCGCGACCATCCACGACATTCTCCGAAGGGGTGCCAAAACTTTCGGTAACGCCAAATGCGTCGGATCCCGACGTATCATCAAGACGCACGTTGAGAACAAAAAGGTGAAGAAGCTTGTCGATGGCGTTGAGCAGGAAATTGAAAAGAAGTGGACTTATTTCGAGCTCACGGGTTACGAGTATTTGTCGTTTGTGGAGTTTGAGAAGCTTGTCTTGCAGCTTGGCTCTGGGTTGCGCAAGTTGGGTCTCGAGAAGGGTAACAGAGTGCATCTTTATGCTGCTACTAGGTGAGATTGACGGTTGATTGCTGTAAGACAACTGCTGACGATCGTAGTGCGCATTGGTTAGCTATGGCTCATGGTAAGTATGCCACTATACTGAATCAGAATAAAACTCACGTGTACAGGTGCTGCATCCCAGTCCATAACCTTCGTCACCGCATACGACACCCTCGGAGAGGAAGGTCTAAGCCATTCTCTCAAACAAACAAAGACTGACGCCATCTTCCTTGACCCGGGTCTCATTCCATCTCTCATCAACGTTCTCAAAGACATCACCACCATCAAACACGTCATCTACAATACCGGAGGCGCCGAAGTGAAGCAAGCAGATCTCGACAAGCTCAAGTCTGAGTACAGCCATCTTAACGTCATCAGCTTTGATGATCTGGCCAAGGCAGGCGAGGAAAATCCGGTTGATGCTGTGCCTCCTAAGCCTGAGGACCTTTGCTGTATCATGTACACCTCCGGATCTACTGGCGCACCGAAGGGTGTGTCATTGTCGCATGAAAATGTAGTTGCTGCTGGTATGTATCTTCCAATACTACAAATGTCCAAAGCTAATGACGATAGTTGCTGGTGTCACCGTCATTGTCGGCCCATACATTGGACCCGGCGACTCTCTGTTGACCTATCTTCCTCTTGCGCACATTCTGGAATTCGTCTTTGAAAACGCCTGCATGTTCTGGGGCGGTACCATGGGTTACGGAAACCCCAGAACACTATCAGATAGCTCCGTGCGAAACTGCAAAGGCGACATTCGTGAATTCAAACCGACTATCCTCGTTGGAGTGCCCGCCGTTTTTGAGACCGTCAAGAAGGGTATTCTGACTCAATTGAACAAGGCCAGCTTTGTTGTCAAGAACATGTTCTGGGGTGCCTTGTCCGCCAAGCAATTCTTGCTGCAAAGCGGCTTGCCTGGTTCTGGTGTATTGGACGCTGTTGTTTTCAAGAAGTTGCGCGAAGCTACTGGAGGTCGTCTCCGTATTTTGATGAATGGTGGTGGCCCCATTGCAAAGGATACACTCAAGTTCATTTCCTATGCGATTGCGCCAATGATCAGTGGTTACGGTTTGACTGAAACCACCGCCATGGGTGCACTCCAAGACCCGTTGGCCTGGAACCCAGAAGCACTCGGCGACATTCCCGCATCGATTGAGATCAAACTGGTCGACTACCCTGATGCAGGATACTCTGTCAAGAACAACCCGCCACAGGGTGAAATTCTCATCCGGGGTGCCAGTGTCACTAAAGGCTACTATGACAACGAAGAAGAGACCAAGAACACAATAACTGAAGACGGTTGGTTCCGCACTGGTGACATTGGTGAATTCGACAAGTACGGCCACTTGCGCATTATTGACCGCAAGAAGAACTTGGTCAAGACCTTGAACGGAGAGTACATTGCATTGGAGAAGTTGGAGTCTGTGTACCGTGCGCACCCGGTTGTAGCAAACATCTGCATCTATGCTGCAGAGAACCAAAGCACACCCGTCGCCATCATCGTACCGCTCGAGGCCGAGCTGCAGAAGATGGCAAAGGCGCAAGGTATTGAAGGAGAGCATCTAGAGTCTCTAGTGCACAACGAGAAGCTAAAGTCGGCTATTCTGAAGGAATTGCAGAATGCCGGCAAGGCTGGTAATCTTCGCGGTATTGAGATTATTAGTGGAGTCGTCGTGTCTGACGAGGAATGGAACCCACAAAACGTTAGTTCTCTGCTGAATTTTGCTTGGATGAATGCTAATTTGATAATAGGGGTACACAACTGCAGCCCAGAAGCTTCAACGCAAGAAGATCGTCGATCACTTCAGAGCCGATATCAACAAAGCGTACGGGTCATAGGCGAGAAGATCCGAGCGAGGTTGTAGACGGCTAGCGATATGAAGACAAACAAAGAATGAAGCAAAAAGACTCGACGTAATAGGAGCATGCATGTCACATGCATACTTTACCAGTACAACAAACCGCGGCATAATGATTGGTATATCTATCTTTTCAGTGTTGCAATCTGATTTGCGCTCTATTATTAGCGACTGCATCAGATAAGATGATCCTGAGGATGAGAAAAGAAACAAAACAAGGCAGAGCTATCTATCTGTATTATGAACGTGATTACGACTGTTTTGCTGTGACTGATCAGCCCTTTGTGTTTCTTGGTTATCCTTATTATGTGGTTTAAATAGCTTGTTTATTAATTGATCTCATCTATCTTTCGGTCTGTTGATCATCTGATGTCTATGGAGTACATGGCATGACTATCGTATAGAAGCTCCTACCAAGTCTCAGTCACCCCAGTCCTCAAGATTCAGGTCTGTAAGGAACAACAGAGTCTGATCAAAGTTCACCTTCCGAATCTTCCACGCAACTTTGAATATCGCCAACTGCTATTTCTCTCTGTTTGCACGAAATGTGAGGCAATTGAGCTGGAACGCTTATGTAATGCGATATTTTGCGGAGTCGGATTATGCTTTAGCCGCAGTGCGGGATACCTACGTACTGTTCATCTTCTTCTCCGTGTCTACACTTCATCCAGAGAATCTCATCGCAAAAATCCGAGCCAAACCTCGACCTCTACTGGACAATCGATCAATTGAACACGAATCAATAAAATGTCATTTTGGAGGTACCAATCCCACTCCATTCAAACTCATTCACTAGCTTCAATCTAACATCTGTATTGTTGTTGCATCTAGTTCGTACAAAAACCTCTCCCCGCGAACACGCCTCCTCTTCGGCGTCGGCCTCATGGCATGGGCGGGAATCGGAATGACGGCTTCGCCGCAGATTGAGTCTGCGCTGGGACTGGTGCCGACGGAGCAGCAGAAGGAGGAGTTGGAGAGGAAGATGAATGTGAGGGTTGTTAGCGTTGAGAGGGAGAAGTGATGTTTTGCCCAGGGGGGGATTCTATAACTGGAGAATGAGAAGAATGATGGAAATAATATCGGGAGCTCGTATTAGACTGGGCGACCTGTCGCCGAGTGACACTCCTGTTGACAACGACAAGAGAATACGATCCTTATACGGGTTGTATAAGCGGCAATTCACTGGATTGACTCGACTCGACTTGACTCTCACGATGGAAGGACAGCCTAGCTAACGACACGACACGCTACCGATTCCGGCCGGAATACTACTGAGACAGAAGAACTTGACGACCAGTCACAGTCGGTGGAATGAGAGTCATTAAGATTGAATGATTATTACTGTCTCAGACCGAGCTACATACAGACGCAGAAGATAGTTACAAACCAGAAATTGCATCTTGCCAGTCTGTCCTTACGCCCCGGAATCTCCATACTCTGGCCCGTTCCCGGTAGTGCACACCTTATGATACAGCCGTCACTGATAACATCACAGTCGCGGCTTATGTATCATACAGATACACTTCTACCACTCAAATGGTCTTCACGTACGTGTACCGATTATCCATCGCCCGTTTCGTCGTCTCTCCAGCTCTCGAGACGATATTAAAAGTATGACAACATCCCGGATAAACATGCAACTCAACATTCACGGCTCCCTTGGACAGATTGCGCGCGTAGTCAAGAGTGTCATACAGAAAAATATCGAGTTGTCCCACGTCGAGGTATGTGTCCGGTAGACCTGATAGATCGGTTGCTCTTGCGGGAGAGCCGTAGTAATCTACCTCGTCGGTGCCGGCTGTGTCGCCTAGGAGGGCTCCCCAGCCTGTTTTATTGTCTATCAAAACAGTTAGATCGAACAGGCAGAACATGTAGAGGGCAGATTAGGTACCGTCGTAGGTCCAGAATGCGAATGGAGCAATATGCTCATTCGGAACGGTATTACGATCATCAAGCATAGGTTGCCAGAGCATCTGCTTTGCAATCGGAGGAGTAAGCTTCTTATCTCTCGCCATCAACACCGCGCCAGCCGCAAGTCCTCCACCAGACGATTCGCCCAAAACACCGATTCTTGCAGGATCGACAGATAGCTCTGCGGCATGTTCTTGCAACCAAACCAGACCAGCATAGACGTCGTTTACGGGAATTGGATGAGGGTTCTCTGGCGCCAATCGATAATCAACCATGAGAACAGGTACCGAGGTCGCGTTGACCTGCGCAATTATCGGAGACGTGGAAAGCGCGACGCTACCCAGAATCATTCCACCGCCATGAACATGTAATACCGCTGGACCCAGTTTCTGCTCCTCCCCCTCGCTGTTCTTCTTCAAACTGATCCATCGCAGTGGGACTTCATACCCGTCCGGCGCCGTTGCGGTGAAGTCTTTGATTTCAATATTCTCAGGCACCGATAACCCAGACGCCGGCATCATGTCCATCATCTTCTTGAACTGAGCTCGTCGAGTCTCGACATCCCCAGCTGGGATTCCTTCGAAGGTGAGAGGGACGCCCATCTTGTCTGAGAAACCCTTCATCATCTCCAATGCCCCACCGACATCTTTGTCGTACGAGAAGGGCATTTTTTGTGTCACTTTTAATTTCGAGGTCGTATGCACGTGGCAGTTTGCAAGTAGGAAGCTTCAAAATGATGTACGAACTCGAATGTATCCTCTCTCCCAGTTGTAGTCTCGAGAAAAAGTGATTGCTGGGGCCATGTCGAATTTATGCTTGCTAGTCACCAAAGCTCAAACAAAGAGATGATGTACCCCTCAGTGCCCTCACTAGCTGCCCAGCTAATTGATTGAACAGACAATCTGATAATGACCTCCAAGTCAAGGGTTTCTCATCTTCTAATTGGCCATGACAGCTATAAATACACGTGATTTGGCATAAGGTGGGACACCGATATGTACATTCATCGATGTATTAGGTTTAGTGTTGAGGCTCTAGAGTTACTTCGGGTTTAGGGTCTCATGACTTGCCATGTTCAGCCTAGTGACTCCAGATTTGTACATGGAAATGCATGAAATTGGAATAATAATTGTACAAATTACTCCCTAGAAGTTATGCAATAGGTGGCCTCGTGATTGGGTTGCCCTAGTTGATTAGCCCTAGCCCTACTTTTATTCTTCAACTGATTTACGTATTAGGAGGACATTCAACTACATAGTTATGTATGAAGTGAATGGAGCGATTTCTCTCAAGTGAGAAATTGATACTACCTTAGATCGGAACTACTTTATACGCTTGGCCGAGTGAATTAGCCTATTACGAGAATGCAAAGATGCTGCCATCTCTCCTGGCATAGAAATTTCCTCTTGATTACGATGGAGACCACGCCATATTGAACATGAACGAGAATGACTTGCAAGGTTGATATGGTGTGGAAATTTCGCAACTGTTTACCATTGCTGCTGTGATGCCATCGCGTAGATGCCCGCCTATCTATTTAATCGTAAGCATTAAAGATAAGCCCTTGAGGAGTCGTAAAGAGAGCAGTTTGACTAGTTGCCACATGACAGATAGAAGATACTGTTCTGCCACTACCTTGCATAATCAATTACCGGATGTTGTGAGAGTGAGCTCCAGGGAAGTAAAATTAGCTTGCATGGTTCCAGACTTGCCATGTAACGAGAAATACTCATCAAGTTTGGAAGTTCTTGATTACGGCACGCTTCTTATGCTGCAGTATACCAACTCGTATGGCGAGTGCGTTCATTTGTAGGGACTGCAGTACATGAGGTTGGTGTAGCGGAAAGACGGTTGGAAGGAGGAGATGGATCTGGAGTCATATCTTGTGCCACGAACTTGGGCTACTTCTGCCATAGACATCCTGATTTCATTAAGTTCAGAGTTCTTTACAGAAGACTACCTACCCTGGTGACTATGTAGATAGCTTTCCTACATGAGTAACTTTTTCTAAGGTATACGGAAGTCCAGATTGAGTTTCATGGTCTACCTAGCTTACGTATGAGATCAAAGTGAGAACAAGGATCAAGTCGGTTGTAACAAGCTACATAGCCGTGACAAAACGGACGGCTATCCTAGACTTCCCACAGGTATCCCACTGATACAGCAATAGTAACTCTGCCCAAGTACATCTAACACGAAGTTACATCCCATCCAATTCATCCATCTTAGGAAAGAAACCCAAAGCCGAACTCTGTCGGCTCTATCCGCGCATCAAAATACGACCAAAACTTTCTCCAATCCAAAGTGCCGGGTTCTGAGGGTAGTATTCTGTTCCGCCCCTGTGCTACATACCAAAATGAGATGCAAGTTTCCTAGATAGGCTCGATCAGCCCTGACTATTAACCGAGATCGAATACGGGACGAGCAAATTTTGTCTCATCACGGACCTATACCATGGAGTAATCGTGCCAAGAATGATCACGCAGAGTCGTGATGATGCGCCGAACCATGGGTGAGGTCAGACTCAATCAGAGTTTAAAGATACGCATAATACAACGCATTTGTCATGCATCCATGGATGCCCATCAACACCAGCACAACGAGTAGAGTTTAAATTCCGGAGAAGGCGGCTATGACTCCGTTCTTCGACGTTGCACGCCTGACAAAGTGGTCTGAAGTCATATCATTGGATCAGACAAGTGGCAACGGTGGAAAGTGTAAAGCAAAGTGGCGTATAACGACGTAAGGTAGACACGATCATCAATCATGCCATTGCACCAGACTGCTCCGTTGCATCGCCCCAGTTGTGTAGAACCTAGAACGCCCCCGGATTCGCCCATTCCAAGGTATCCTAGCGTTCGAGAATTACGCTTCGTACTTGGCTAACTAAGATAGGGTTGCACAAGAACGTACAACACCCCAAAAAGCTCTCTGCATCGTCTGACCGACTTCCTCTGCAGCTTTGAGCGCTGATGCTGTACGACATTGAGCAGATGCTGGACGGTGGATCTTGAGGTGATACGTTTCGTGCATGGAATGTTTTTGGGTCGTGGCAACTAGGACGAGTCTATTTCCACGACTGGTCGATTTATGGATTACCTACGTGCTCTAGAGGGATTTGAAGATGACCGTATTATTGGGAGTAAATTGCTGACCCATACAGTCCCTGATACGGCAAAGAAGAAGGCGGCAAACTCCGCCATAGCCTTCAAAAAATGAAGCCCAACTCTGTACAGAATGATGCTTTTTCGTGCTGACCAAATAGCTATACCATTCTACCCAGACTTTCACCTTCCTAATCGGAACCAGCTCCCCTTTGTCATACAACATGTGAGACCCTGGACAGAATCAGAACGTTGTTTGCTACCACAATCCGTACCTAGAAAGCTTGTACCACCATAGCAATCAGCCATCAACCATGAATCTGGTACCCATTTTCAGAGTTATCTTTGAGATGTAGCACCCTGTAGAGATGAAGACCGGGCACCTTCTTGTACTATACGAAAGAGAATGGCATGCTGTCCTGTATATTTACTTCGCCTCCTGAGTATTGATGTTGCTGTGATATGTTAGAGCTCTTGGAATGGTTTGTAGGTTTAGAGTAACAACTGAAACTTTCTTCTCCCTTTCTGGTATCCAGCTCTTTAAAGGGGATTCGAAAGTTTCCCCTTTCCTATGTGCCGCTATACATCTTATAGTGGAAGCCTGGTAGGCAAAGAAATTTCAACAAGCGTTAAGGCATACTACTCAGAATTCCGGTAGCTCGCAAAAATAGATAGAACTAAAGAAACTCCGAGTGGCCATTATCTTCTAGAAATGCATACATAGGTACCCAGTGCGTCCCATTTTCTTCTATAGGTACTACTACCAATACTTAACAATACTGAACAAAATGGATCTATATATTATTAGTGTTACCTAGGTAATTCATGCCAATAAACAGTTTCGCTAACTGACCGCTCAACACAAAATATATCCATTCCTTTCACTTCAAGCTTTCGACAGACCAGATATGTACACAGAAGGTAGGAAGAAGTATAGACATAGATTACCAGACAGCGCATCCGTCATCCTCGCCCTCATCGGGATCAGGAACATCAGCCGTGGTGAGGGCAGTCTCAGAACTGATTGTTGTGCTGCTGGGTGTTGGAGTTGTGGATAGTGAAGGAGGCTACTGCACTGACATAGCTAGTTGCTAATAAATGGCAACATTTGAAGAGAGTAGCACTGGAAGAGCCCGTTTTCAAGAACGAGGCTGAGCTTGGAGTTGGTGTGCTGATAGCTGCCGTAGACACGGCGAATGGACTCGACGAAGTAATAGCCACAGCCTGCCACGACGGCGCAGGGGCACCATTGGGCTTCCCCGCGATAGAGTAGTAGGTGATGGTGTATGTCGTGTGGTATCGAGGCCGTTCACCGTCTGACGGACCAATAAAATAAATGGCACACCAGTCTTGCCCCCTGGTGCTAGCAGTACTGATATATAAAATTAAACGCTCGATAGTAAGCGTCTTCCAACCTTGCTTGTTTGCTCTAGACTTTTATGGAGTACTCCGTAACTATTGTGCCATGACTCCGTCGGCATTGTTGCTGCCACTTGCTGGCAGCTGTGTTCATGCTCTATTCTGCCCTTTACTTGATATCTATCGGGTTTTAGGCCATCAAGGAGGGCCCATCTCTAATGGAAGTAGGAAATTTACGCTTCTTCTAGAACGTATGGTATGTATTTATTCCCCGCCTTTTTTTTTTTTTCTGTATATAAGAATCACGCTAGTCCGCTCTGGGACCATTTTAGGGCTTTCATCCATTTCGAGACTGTCCTGTCTTGACCAACTGCCAAAGCGCGAAGGGATTTGACTACAATGATCGCAAAAGATTAATATTGGAATATAAAGTATAGTAGGAGAAATCATAACTCATAGCTAAACAAATAAAAACCTGGTATACGCTAATGGGAAGTACCTATAACTATCGCCTTTGAATCAATCCATCGACTAGAAAGGAGTAGAGAGAGAAAAAAGGTACAATCTGGCTGAACTCCGCAATCACGCACACAGACACAAACACAGACAAAAGCAAGGCTTGAAAACACCATCGAGTTCAAAAAATAGCGTCAATAACCATGCTTCGTTTGCGTGCCTCTCTCGGCTGACTTCCCTCGCTTCAGATAGAATCCGCGGAAAAGAAATGGAATGAAATAACAAAAAGAAATAGACGGTTGCTAAATATGAAAAAAAGGGGGAAAGGGTAAGAACTACAAGAATTGAAGTAGAGAACTGTGAAACAGAGAAAAAGAAATGAAAAAAGAAATGAAAAGAAAAAACAACAGCCACCTCTCTCGTTCTTTAATCCGACAACAGTCTCATTTATAGTCGTATCCATCCAGACCGCCCGAGTAATCGATTTGTATCCCTCTTTGTTGTTCCAGATACATCGCTCTCAATTAAGATCATCTGCCGTAAGTAATAACTTTTCCCATTCCCTTTGATAACTCCCAATCACCATATCGCCCAACGAAACAAACACAAAAGAGAGGAATGAAAAGGCAAGGAAATCAGAACATCCATCTAAATGCACACTCGTACTCACAGCAATCTCGCACATACCTTTGACTTGAAAAATAAAGAAAAATAAATCAAGCACACAGACTCTCCTGGATAGGATCAATGAATCTCGAAAATGAAGTCCCACCGCTACTACCCCTGCTGCATTGACTGCTGTCATTCACAATCGAGGAGAGCGGCAATCTTTCTGTGTTTGATTGTTTCGGGTATTGATCAGAGACATCCTCTTGCTCATCGCTGTGATAGCTCGCTATCATTGGGTCGAATGCATCGTCGAGCGTGCCAGAGTTGGAGCTCAGGTCGAGACTGGGTACGTGGCTTTGGCTGCTGCTACTACCGGAGCTGCCGGAGTCTCTTCGGAAGGAGGAGTCTTCATCGTCGTTGTGGGGGCTGTGATGGTATTTATTGCTGTGCGAGAGACCATCCGTAGACTCATGGCCGCCAAGGGAATCTGGAAAAATGAACTCCAAAGAGCCATCAGAAGTCGAAACGAGAGGACTGATTGCATCCGCCGAATGATTTATCTGCCCGAACTGTGGCTGATAACTATGACGCGGCATGTCGCGGCCATGGCTGTAGTGCGAGTCACTTCGTTGAGACCCGTCGTACAAAAACTGCACTTGAGAGTATTGATGATCCATCGACGACGGCAGCATCCCACGACTAGTAGTATCTCCAGAATTTCCTCGTCCTCCGTCGCCCATACTAGCGGAACTGTGTCGTCGCTCGTCCTTGTAGTGTCCCGGAGACCGTCCACGCACCACCATGGGGTCTGAGACTCTTCTGGCTATCTTCTCCCAATGCCGCCCGTTCTGCCGACTAACCAATGCATGCAACTCCACGACCAGGTTGTAGTATTGCTGTTGTGCCCGTCGTTTCCCGTTGTTTGCAGTCGCTTTCTGAAATTGGATCCGTTCAAAGGTATGCTGAGTCGGCGGTTGTGATGGCGCAATACCGTATGGTGGAAATTCCATTTGCTGCGGCACTCCATACATTGGTGAGTGCGGGCCGGAACCAGCCATGTTCGAAGCCAGAAAGTATGGCGGCTGGGGTCGGAGACGAATCTTCTCTGGCCTGCGCTCGGATTGTTTGTCTCGTTTAGGGGTATGTTGAACAAGTTCTCGAGGCTCATTTTCCGAGGCATTTACGACCGCGGAAATGCACATGGCCCAGTCGACGATGGGTTCCATACGCTCATGTGTTTGCAAGTAAAAATCATTACTGGTCAAAAAAGGCTGTAAAGTGAATGAACATGAAACTGAAAAATAGTTTCGACGGTAACATGTCCACTTCTCGTCTGCTTGGAAAAACCCCTTGTGGATCTTGGCATGGATGACCGGCATGACTTTTTGGTTGTTGCTCCCCAGGATGTGGCCGAGGTTTTCGGTTTCGCAGAACGGTGGAGCTTCTAGCAGTGACTGGGTCGATCGATGGTTTTGCACGTAGGAATAAGTGTCTAGTTGATTACCGACTCCTTGTGGCATACTCGAGCTGTAAGGGTATCTCGGGAAATCGTTCAGAGAGGCGGATGGGGACGGAAACGCGTTTCTGCTCAATGCATATCCGCCGGGATACGTGTCTCTGGCCATGATGGGGTTGTTCGAGAGTGAAGGTCCACTCCCCTGTAACGAGTTCGTTGGGGTTACCGCTGGTTGTCTTCAAGAACATACGAGTTAGCTTGATAATCATCTCGAGGATGCAGTATCGACATACAGAGCTGGAATTCTGGCTGCGGGCGGAACAAACCCGGTCATTCTCTGTGACCAGGAACTCGCTTGTTGTGGGTATAGTGATGTCGGGTTGGAAACAAGACTGTCCGCCGTTGTCCCATCAGTTGGGCTCATAAGAAGTCCCCCTGGGCCTGACGCAAATCTGGTTCAAGCGAGAATAGTTAGTAAATGGAGAGCGAGAAAGAAGAGAAACAACAGTAGGGACCGAAAAGCCTCATTGCCGATTCTTGTCGGTATTTCCACGAGCCTTATGCGGAGATGTGTATCCAATCACACTGCAAAGATGGGTTTGTATGTGTTTCAACCCGATCACCACTGCAGGCCAAACGTCATGACATGAATTGGTGGGAACGGAAGCAAGGGAATCAGAAACGACGCCAATGCCACGAAGGACTCAATTGGGCCGTTGTAAGAGAAAAGAATGGCGAGGCTGAAATGTTATCAATACTTACTGAGCATCCTGTCGTGGGCTGTAATGCAAGCCGTTCGTGGAAGTTGTAAGCGTGCTTGGATCCGACAGCGTATGTCCGATGGACCCGATACGCCGACTGTGATTTTCCTCGTCGCCTGTCGTGAAGGCGCCTGACGGTGAGAAAAATCGCTGTTGTTGTGACCCAATACAGTCGCTGGCCGAAGATGAGGGTGGGTAGCCTAGTGAGAAAGGCTGGCTGTGTAATACAGCTGTTTTGCCAAGTCGAACAATTGAATGTCAGTCTGGGTAAGTACACTTTCAATCTGCGGTCCGGGGAAGAGAAAGAGAAAGGGAAACAAGAAATATGAAGAAAATAGAGTGTTGTGGAAAATCAGTAATCAGTAAGCAAGATATTTCCCTTTTAGAAACAAGCAAGAGCTGAGCTTCGGACGGCGGTGATCAATAACAGAAAATGGAGAATATGTCGGCCACAACGGACATTAATACGCAGATAAAGAATTCGAGGCTGGAAAGGCGGCAAAAAGACAAAGACAAACAGGTTGGTCTGCTCTTTGTGTGTGAGACAAGGATGTACCGGGCTACTGCTGTAGGAGCTAGAGCGACAGACAGGGGGCCAACTATGCAAGCATGTATGCACATACATAGTACATGCTGCCAGCCAGTAACGACCAAAATGACCTTCCAATCAACACTGTGTGTTTCGCTTGGCAGTTACACGCTGCATCAGCGCTTCAGGATTCAAAGAAGAAAATAAGCTTACCTGTAGAATGCATATGGGCGAATTGATTGTGATTTGCTTTGAATTGAGGAATTATTTCCGGCTGTGAGCTGATAATGCGACGTGTACGGTGTGGCTTGGTCGAGAACAACACAACCGGACACGTATTGAATAAGTGAAGGTGGATGATGTTAAGAGAGCTGTGGTGTAGACAATTGTAGTTGATGAAATCTCAAGTCTTTGGTGACCCCGTGACTTGGTTAGTACTTCATCCGGTCTCTGAACAAGTCTTCAGGTGCTCAACTCCGTTTGTTCGGTTTTGGACGGAGCTACCTGCAAGGAAATTAGTTTCACCCTCTCCCCTCAATCAATATCAAGCCAAGTTGTAAATCATATGAGCAGATGGTCAGCATGGTAGAAGTATGAACCAATATGGGTATTGTCAAGAGAAAGACAACTTCCTCGGCGACTTTCGAAACCAACAACGGGTTTTCCAGGCCGGCAGGATAGAACATATAAAAAGATGCACTGGATAGTCCATTGCAGAGACTGGTGGTCTTTCGAAGTGACAAGAAAGAGCAGGGCAACGGCAGTAGAGGTTGGTAGTGAAATGGGGCATCATGAGCAACAACATGCGTAATATATTGCTTTCGACCAGGAGTAACGTTGAATGAAGAGTATCGTCACTCTCTCTAGAGAGCAGAGCAGTAGTAATAGAGAAGACATGAGGTGAGTCCACTCCAGAATGAAAGCTAGTACGAGCTTCAACATCCTGATGCTCATCTGAGGAAGAAAACATGATTGAAAGTACAATGAACGGCACACAGGTCAAGGCAAAGCATATATCAAGTAAACAGACAAGCAAAACATCCAGGACGACGGAAATGACTCGACGACGACAAGATTACTTACCGAACTATCCGTAGATGAGGTTGAGCAAATGTAACAACTTGTCTATCGCCGGAGATTTTTCGAACAAATAGTCGTACTCCGTCGAACTCAACAGCTGATGTTTATAGGACCTCACGATGTTACGTATGTTGATCTTGTTTCACAAAACGAAAAAGAGGTCCAGGGAAACGGGGGAATTAGAATCAGGTTGTTTGTGTGAGTAGGTGGTTGTCAGCAAAAGCTGAAATCGTCCGTAACGTTGGCGGATAAATAAGGGAGAGGGAAGGGTATCACCAAAGATACAAAAGTTCACAGTCGGAGATTTTGAGGAAGGAAAAAGTAAAACAGGTTGAAAGATCGAGTCGAAAAGATTTTAAATCTCGACAGAGGGGGATCAGGGCATGAGGGAAGGAAGGAAAAGGAGAAGGAGGGATCCTGAGGCTTTGATATCTGTTTCACTCAATACTGGTGGTGGTAGACGAAAGCCTAGCTAGTTAGCTCTTTCTCTCTCACACTCTTTTTTTCTGTCTCTGTTTCGGTCAAGCCCATGTCCTGGAGAGAAGCATGCTGATGGACTGTGACCTAGACAAATCGTCCAACCCTACGGAGCTACCCTTGGCCGCAGAGCATTGCAAAATATATCCTGCACGTCAGAAGAGCTAATCCCAAGGTGCTACATTTTGATGCACGCACCACCATGCTCAGATCATTTACATCAAAGGGCTGGCTATGCGTATAGAAGAGAGAGGGCCAATCATATTGTTTGATGACTTCACCCCATCACGGACTTAGGACGACCATCTCCGCCTAGTACTATTTTAATAGAGCACTATTATCCTCATGTCGGGCTCGCATATCATCTGCCGGGAGGAAAGAGTAAGGCACCCTCCCAGCCAACATCTGTGCAGACCCGCTGGCGTTAACTCAAGAAGGAAATGTCGTGGACATTCGAGAATCCGGCTGTAACAAAAAGATGTCCCCGCTCTGGCCAAGAACATACCATAGAAACTAGGTATCATTCAACGGCTGGACTGCATTTTCCTAGCTGAGTAGCCGTGAATCCGACGGTCACGCATGTATCGTAGCATTCCGCACTTTTTTCGGTCGTAGCTCTGGCTGGTCTGCTGCAGGAACATGGCGTACTGAGAAGATGGGCCTCGATTTAGCTGGCCAATAGGGTACCGGATCTGCAGGGAAAATTACAGGGTCATGATCCAGAGCTATTGGTAATTTAAAGCTCCAATTGTATTGTCCATGTTCAGGTATCAGAGATTGACCGTGGCAGAGCTGGTCAGTCGTGATCAATCACAGCGAGTCTACTCATTTGCCATAACCATAACCACACTAAGGCACTCACCCGAAAAAACCGGACCCCAGTTGAGTCGTCGCGTGATCTTGAGGAATGCCGAGTCTGCATGAAAAGCCGGCGGAACCTGGAACGTCTTTGAAAACTAAAATTTCGAAAAACCAGAAACAAATGATAAAGCCATCCCTCTCCGAACATTGAATGATGAGACGCTGCCTGCGTCTATGAACATCAAAACTGAAAAACGGCCATTATTTCCCTAAACGGGATCGAAACCTAGGCGCTCGATCTCCCTTCGAGCGATCAGGAAGATCATCGGTAGACCGGGCCCGATGGAGGCCTGGCTGTCTGGCTGTCTGTCGATTCCGGGGTGGTTGTCGGCGGCCAGTCATCAGTGTATACCATAATAGGCAAGTATACATATCTGCCAATCTGGTGGCGCCTTTTTCACCGATTACACAAAAACCCGTTTTATTACCGGTACATCCCAGGATCTTCGCGGAGAAGGTTGCCGATGACTAACCGGCCATATCCACACGCACCAGTTTCAATGGCCTAGTGCGTATGTATATTACATAGCAAATCCCGCCAGATTGATATGGTTCTATGCTTAACAGAGTGAATTAAGCCCAGCCTTATGGAGTTCATATCTCGATGCAAAGGTTTTCGGATCCTCGTTCTGACCCTTCTGACACCCTCGTAACACGCCCGCATAGTGTTATCTTATTTGTCAGTCCTTTCTCATTCGATTTTTACGGTCCTCGCGACAAGGACAAACCGCCTTGTACGTAGTAAGCAGCCATTTTGAGTACGGGTGGGTCTTCCGGGGGTTCGTTCCAAGTGTCAAGACGGCGACTTTAGTTGCAGCTCGTGCAAAAGCTAGGCAATGAATCTAGTGCGGCTACCAGTTCTTGGTAGCATGGGGGGTCCGAAAATGCCAGAAATGCTGTAACTCGTAAGCGCGGAGTTTTCTCCATTCACGAGGCTTGAAAGAAAGCTGACTCAATAATTCCACCCAATCGAACCACAATCGGAACGAGCCCTCATACGAGAGACGGACTTTGTTCATGGGGCGACGACCGACCGCTCCGCATGGACAAAATTAATACAATGGTTGAATGTGCACATAATTTATAAAAAGTGCGATGGCGCCAACAAAGTTTGCTACTGTACATAGTACTAGTTTAGCATGCGATTAGATGGGGTCCGGTTCAGTGTGGGCGAGGGCGCTTCTAGACTTGGCCCATAATCCATTGAGCACGGAGCGGAAATTGCAAATCAGCCACTCCTGGCGGGCCATCATTTTGAAAGATCCGTACGTACCAGCGCAATGGTTGATGTACGTTCCATGTTCAGCTGAGACTAGAGTCATGAACTAAAGGCTGATGGCTCGAAGAATGGTTGAGCGCTGATATTTGGACAAAATGACAAATGTCATCGGGCCAGGCTAGTCGACGGGCGGGCATAGTCTAATTACTAGCATAGCATGGAGTGCCTACGAGCTAGAAGGACAGTCTCAGTTAGTTCGTTCATGGTAAGTGGGGATCATAGTACCCATGAACGGACGGGGACTGGAATTAGTAGTGCGTGCGTGCGTACATACATCCAGGATGTGTCTGGTGCAGAGAGACCAAGCATGGAATCTGGCGGGGGCCGTCGTGAGGATGTTGCGGAGGAGGGGAAGGCTAAACGAGGAGGAACGAACCTTCCTGGCAGTACTATGTATAGCAGGTACGTACCAAAAAATAAAGACGAGCAGCGCGCCTGCCTGTCAGTCACAAACTACTTTAGTACTTTAGCTTAAATTGGCCCGGGCGCCTTCCTTCCCGCCCACTGCATAAACCACCTTCCTGTTTGGCATCGCTCTGTCAGTCTGTACGATGTACTGCCTACGGAGTGCGTATCGACGTACAATACACTGGACAGATCCAAGCAAACAGAAAACCGTGTGTTATCCATGCTTTACACCGCGGGCTTGTCTGTAACCGTATTTACCATGTACAATGTACGCATGAACATTGACGGAGTAAGAGTAGCAATGTAGTACGGTACACTAACCGTACGTCATTTCACTAGCGGCCCGCTGTCCGAACAACCAAGTGGGACTTGCTAGCAGTGTGGGCTGATGATCGTCGATGCTAGTGCAGTTTGATACGTACCATACCGTACGGACGTGTATCAGGGTCCTTCCGGTGCTAGTTACACCATCACGTGCCCTGTCTGGAGGCTAATCAACGCTTACTCCTTCGTAGTACGTATGAACGAACAAGGCTATCGCAGACGCCTCTCTCCTATCCCCCTGGCAAATCTGCCATGCTCTGACCTCAGCTTCAACCTCAGCTTCTTTACAGTACTGGCCTTGGTGATTCCAGTCATGATTCCTATTTTTTTTTACCACAACTATTGACGAATACTGGCTTTGTCCTTCAGCGCCGGAACGGGTCTGCTGGATTCATTGCCGTTAAATCCGAACAATGTCCATCGGCGCGCCGGCCTTTTTCATTTCCCGAAGCATAGCGACGTCCCTCCAGACCGCACATCTTGGCACCAACAGCCCTCGATCTCTCCATACTCCGTACACAGCGATCGATGTCAAAGCGTCGAGGATCGGGTCATTCCTTTTGCTATCATATCCTGCAGTGTGGTGCGCTGCACCTGGATGATTGACAGCGATGGCCTTTATAGACAGTAAGCCCCTTTTCAGGCTAGCACAGCACCCCGATGATTTTCGACAGTCTAGTTGAAAGTGCATCCTATTTCACATACCAGGCTATCTACAAAAGATAGAAGAAATAATGACATGTCGACATGGGATCCTAGATTCGAAAATTGAACTATTGACGGTCACAGCAATTTTGAAAGATGCTCTTGTTTATCTCGTCTATTCGAGCTACGTCTGGAAACGCCTATGTACATAGTACGTAGCACCAAAGCCACCGGGCAATGCAACCTTCATTTCCCCTAGCGTGCCGCAGTGATCCAGACGTTGTTGCAAAAGCGCCTAAGCTTTTTTTTTTCAGCGAGAATTTCATGATCCCAAACGTGCTCCTTACTTTGTTCGTTCTATCAGACGCAGCGGACTACGGCTCTACCAGAGTCTACCTTCTTCCGCTGTAGAGAGTCGGACGGATAGCTGCCGAAAGATCCAAAAAAAAAAGCTTTGTCCGACTTTCGACATACTAGCATGGGCATGACAAAAACAATATCCCCTGGGCTGTTTCTTTATTCACTTGATCTCTTTGTTGTTGAGCCACAATGTTGAACCATCCTGGTAGCTTTTGAAAGCTTGCCTTTTCCGTCCCACTTAATCACGTCAATCTGCAGGCGGATCTGACTCTTTTCCTCCCTGTGTAGGAAGAGACATGCTCGACATACTCAAAAATGGATCGATTGGTCTATGAGTCGCCGGTGCCGCCACCGTTCTTGCCGTTATTTGCTGGTCAACTGGTTGATATCGAAACACCGAACCTCTTGAAGCATAGACCAGATGTCCTTTGACGTGCTACAATCTGGTTGGCCGATGCCTTGCTGCTGCAGGCAAACTTTCCAAAACATCCTATAGGATTGAAATTCAGGTTTGATCATGCCTTGAAATTGAGAGGTACGACGAGTGGCGGTGAATACACTTTGACAAATAACACAGATCCTGGCGGCTTGCTCTGACATAATAATAATGGAACAGATGGATTCTACTTGCCTTGCCCGTGGCTTCGAAAGGCAATCTAGACACTAATCTAATGATGTTCCCATTCAACGTCACAGCTTGGAACCATGAGGATCAGCCTGAAATGAGCCGAATATCCAATCAACAGGCCATCAGATAAGAGTGACCCCAGCATACTAATCAGAGTGACACGGATGGACATTTCCGTGTGAAAAACGCGCCCCAGAAGACCGGTAATGTACCCGCACTTCCTGCAGACGACGGCATGGACGTGTAACCAGACGAGACAGTTTTCTGGACTCTGAACGTGAATGGACACCGTTAAAGCTAGGATGATCAAGATAATGTCTTATTCTTCAGAAAGCAACCAATCCAGTTCTCTATGAAAAGTTGTCACACGGCGACCTCTGCGAGTCATACGACTGAACGCCGGCAAACAGAACAAAGAAAGCTTCGACATACGTACGTAACGCAAAAGTCGGAACTATGTATGGATCCGCGACATGGCATTGGATGGGAAGTCAGTTGACTTTGATGCTTGACACGAGTTGTAATCACAATTCTAATTGCCCCTGATTTACCTCCGTCGTCTGAGACCTGCATCTAGTAACAAGATAGAAAACTCAATCACTTAGTAGGCTAAGTAGGGGATGTAGTCTGTGGAACGTTGGCCTAGATTTGTACAACCAACATGAAAAATTTAAGATTTGTGTCAATATAAGCCACCTGTCTCTGTGTGACGGTGGTATATGTACGAAAACAGCGATAGGTGAAGAAGGATGGCGGCACATGTGCATTCTCACTCAAATTTAAGGTAGGTGGTAGCGCGGCAGTGTAGCATTTCAGCCTCGATCAGATACATAGTGACCGGCTTTCAGGGATGAGATCCATGGTGCATAGGCCAAGCAAGCAATCATCAAACAATCAATCAAACCAGCCGTACAGGATCAAGGAACAAAGCACCTCCTCCTCCTCCTCCTCCACAACATCTACACTCCCACTAGAAGCTCCCAATAACTAGAAACCACAAATCAAACAAGACCATCAAACACGGCAAAGACTCTGTTTCGTCGACTCTCGTCCAACCAATTCTCAAATCTTCCGTAACTACCGTCTAGCATTCGGGTTTAGGAAGATTTTATGCGAGATGCAAAGACCGAAAAAATCCGAAAACCACTCACTCAAACATGAGCCCAAGATGTATAAAAACGTATAAGTACGGAGTTCCTAAAAAGGGCTAGTTAATACATTTAATGTTAGGTATAAGCTTTTTGTTTTCTAAGGGCTGATATTATCCAAGCACGGCTATGCCCTGCACTGGACACTGGGCAGTGGGCAGTGGGCAGTGCTGGGCATACGTGATCTAGTTCTATAGATAGATAAATAGATGCCTTGACCTGTTTGAGAGAGGCAAGTAATTCGGAGGACGTAACATTGAACAGCAATGACCCATGTGCTTTCTTCCTTTCAAGCTCCGAGATGGATTGATTCTGGATCAATACGTGGATAATCACATGCCATCTCAATTCGGATTCTGATTCGGATTTTCTGATTGTGATCAATGCTGAATCTCTTTTTCTTTTATCCAGGTATATCCATGTATCAATCTACATAACTCATGAAATCCACGGATATCAAAAAAAGTATACCTAAAAAAGAAGCGAAAGTCGAACCGTAGACGTAAATTACTTGAATAAGTAATTTTCGACGGAACAACGCATTTGTGCACAGGCGCAGGCAGGGGAAGGGCAAGACAAGGTTTAGACATGGGCATGACAAGCTTGTGTTGTGTAATGATTGACCGAACCGTGGACTGGGATAGCTGCATAATTCTAGAGTACATCGATGCATCAATGACAAGCTTTGGCCATGGGATGGGATGGTAGCGGCATAATCCGCTCCTCCTCCTCCTCCTTTTCTTATCGCACCTTCCTCTTCGAGTATTATTCGATCATCTAGGATAGAGAGAACGGATGAGTAGATTTCTTTCATGTCTTGTTTCTTTTTCCTTTCGACTCATTTTTGGATCTTGATGCCTGGGCGAATACGACTGTATGATACGGGCTTGAACTTGGTTCATGTCATGGCAGGCGCCTCTGACGCTTTTTTGTGAATGCTGAATGAACTCCCCTTTTTTCAAGGTTTGACTGTGGTCCGAGACAGACATATGCAGGTTTCCGAGTTCTTTCTTCATAGCTAAGCTAGCTAGCTAGGGATCGTTCAAGGCTGACTCGGCTGGTTCTCTACGTATTTCGAGGGCCTGAGTATGTCTTTGGTGGCAAGGTGGGAGGCATACTCGGAAGATGCGGGTTGGGCTTTGTTGTCTTCCTGAGCGTGATCATCTTGGGTACGAGATGTGAACGATCATTCAAGGAGAGAAATCTAGACGAGTAGATAGGTAGGCGAGACTGAATCATGCAATATGAACTCCATACACAGTGGAAGCCGGGCACACGAGTCATGATACTATGCACGTAAGTTGGCAATATACGTAGTAAGCAAACAGTCTTTCGAACTTTAGTATGCGATGCTACTGTACGTATACATTTCAGAGCGATTGATGCTGTTCGCACTTCGCAAGCTAATATGACGAAAAGAAATATTCATTGAGCATTACCTAGGTACATAAAACTTCAAGTAGAGAATCTAGAAGAAAAAAGGTCGTCTGCCAACATGCCAGTCTCTCTACTCATTCAAAAGAGACCAGTCTCACAGGCATATAGTCCAATGCAAGAAGAAAGAAGATATGTTTTGTAGAACATCGAGAATGCGAAGATGCGAAATAAACTTTTTATGAAGTTCTCTTGGCGAATTCCACCCGCAGAATGAGATGGCGATAACCGACTGATAGAATATGTTAGTAAACAGCAACAAATGTATGTCTAGAGGGGAAAACGTACATCCGTCCATCTTCTCGCATGCGCGCGCGGCATCGCTCCGGTCTGCAAAACTGATAAATGCGAATCCCTTGGCTCTCTGTGTATCTCTGTCGCGGGCAAGGAAAACTCTGGTGACGCGGCCGAATCGTTCGAAGAGATCGCGGAGTTCCTGCTCCTCTGCCAATTCCGATACCTACATAACTGGTCAGCCGATGCTCATAACTCCACGATCAAGGGAGAGAGAAACTCACGTTTGTAACTCTGAGAGTAGCAAGATCGTCTCGCTCGTACTTGCCACCACCGCCGCCGCCCGCAGCAGCAGCAGCAGCCGCAGCGGTACCTTTGCGCAGATGAGGAGGAACGTAGCTTCCACCAGCAGTGCTCAAACCACCAGCCGCAGGCTCCTCATCATCAAGACCAGCAGCACCAGCGCCCTCATCGACAGGTGCCATGGTATCCTTGAATGGACAACGAGCCGTGAAATGCTCTCCTTGACAAATACGGCATTTGACCTTCTTATCCTTCAACTGCTCCTTCACACTACCCTTCTCGCCTTCCTTCTCAGCCTCCTTGGCATGTACTTTCCAGTTAACGCTGGGACGGAAAATGATATTTTCGCCGACAGAGGTGGTATCAAACGAAGGGCCTGGGGGGTGGCCTTTTTCCAAACCGAATTTGCTCCATGCCCTTCGCTCGGCGACCTGTGGGTTTACGTGCTCCTTGACGATGGTTGTGCGGATTCGGCGGGTGACTTTGACTTTTTTGCCGTCGTCGTTGAAGCGGTATGATACGATCGTCTTGGTGCCATCCTTGTTGGTTGTGATTTGTTGCGGGGGGAGCGCGGAGGGGTCGTCAAACTCCTCGTCGTCGGCCCAGTCGGCGCGGCTAAAAGTTGAAATGTTAGCTTTTTCATACTTGTGGAAATTTTTGAAAGGTAGAACTCACTTTTCAAGTTTCGACATGATTGCTGTGTGGATTGTGAAGCGTGTGAATCTTGTATCAAATTTCTTGATATCGGAGCGGAGGCGTTGTGGATTTGATTTTCTACCGTTGCGCCTCGGTGGCGCGCCGCTGTGGCTAGAGCTAGCGAGTATATCACGTAATATACCTATGCAAACATGACAAACATACCTATGAGCTATCACGACAACCTATCTTGAACTTCATACTCTGCTTGATCCTACTGTTTTGTTTCTCGGAGAAAACTGAGTGGTTTCGAAGGAGAGTTTACCTATGTTATATATTACTGAACAGCAATGAAACAGATCATACGAACGATCTACACAGCCAAGATGAACACTCCCACCTAGATGAAGACATGTATTGTCCGAATGTCACTATCATAGATCGATCCAAGATCATACATGCTCATATGAGGTTATCTTACTTCGACCGAATATATGCTCTTTAAAATACGATACTACTTTGGAGGATACATACAGATTTTAAGTTGCCAAAGACTGTAGACAAGAGCCAAGTTTGATATCGCCCTAACCACCGCCATGTCTATTCCAGTTCTTATGCTTGATCGAGTATTTTTCAAGAGACTGCATCAACTCGGTGTACGAAGCATTTTCGGCGTACCAGGTGACTACAACCTCATGGCGCTCGACTATGTTCAGCCCTGTGGGTTGCGCTGGTTAGGGAACGCGAACGAGTTGAATGCAGGATATGCAGCGGATGGGTGTGCTCGTATCAGGGGTATCTCAGCCTTGATGACAGTCATGGGTGTCGGTGAACTGTCTGTTTATATCGGGCTTCCATCCGACCTCCTCAAACAAAAATCTTAGCTGGCGGACTTGACACACGCATTCCCAGTCACCTATCCCTTGAAAAGCGATATCTGTCTGAACGAGCGTCTGAATCGGCCGACATGATTGCCCCAATAATAGGCACCTCCAAGAGACCCGTCATTGTCGTTGACGGCTTGCCTTGCAATATGGACAACTGTTCGTCAAAAGGGTGAAAGAATTTGTCTGGACGTGGAAACACAACGCCATTTGGCAAAGGAATTCTAGACGAATCGGATCAAAATTTCCACGGAATATACACAGGGGATGTGTGGTGGTCAGCAGATGACCAAAAATGGGTTGAACCCGATTTGTGTATCCTCATTGCGCCATTGAAGCCTGATATCAATACATGCTGCTTCACAGCGTTGAGTGAAGTGTCCAAAACTATCGAGGTTGAACGGCACGACGTCTCGGTCTATGGCAAAAGTTATGGCTACAGCGGCGTGTCCGTACTATCCAAGCTTGCCAGTTCCGGTGGTTACCCAAACTGGCCTGAGCGATTGAAGTTGGACCCACGATGTAGCGTGCGTAATCGAAAGAGGGAGATTGAACGGCTTCCGGAACCATGTGCAGAAGCGGTGATCTATCAAGACAGCTTCTGGTTTCGCATCTCCAAATTTTTTCAGCCAGGTGACGTTATCTTGACGGAAACAGGGACAGCTTCCTCTGGAGGTAATGGTTTCGTTCTCCCACGCCACGCCACGATGATCAATTCTGCTGCCTGGCTTTCGATTGGGTATGCGCTTGGTGCATGTGTTGGAGCGACCCTAGTTCGAATGGAGTGGGAGAAATGGCGTTCAGAACATCCAGGAGAGTTTATCAAAGGACGCACAATCCTATTTGAAGGTGATGGCAGCTTTCAAATGACAGCGCAGGCAGTCAGCGACATAAGCCGTAATCGGCTTGATGCGATCATCTTCCTCATCAACAACGATGAATACACCATAGAGCGAGTCATTAACAGCATGAACGCCGATTACAACGACGTGCAACCATGGAATTATCTCGAATCGGGGTCGTATTTCGGCGCGCCAAAGGATGACCCATCCTATCCGGTCTTTGCAAAACGGGCAAACAACTGGGGGGAACTGTTTGAGATCATCGAGGATCCGCAACTCAAAGCAGGCAAGGGGTTCAGTATGGTAGAAGTGATGATGCGCAAAGACGATGCGGTTGCTTCGTTGAAGGAATTGGTGCATTTGGCAAAGTAACAGAACCGTGCAGGATGAACTCAGGTAACTGTTAGAACTGATGTTTGTGGTTCTCGATCTTGAATTTTCAGGGACTTGCTACCAGCCTGTCATGCCTTTCGGGGACCTCCCCATGACTTTGATCCTTGATATTGATCGTTCGAGACACTATCAAACACTGTATTGATCAGCAATAGACAATCAAACCCTCAAAATTGGTCCTCGTATATGCAACCGTGTTTCTAGTCCATAAACTGTCTGGTATTACGTAGTCCGTACATTAACAGCATACTCCACGCTTCTCATCGCATACGGAGCCGGCCGGTGTCGGAGATGTCATATGGAGTCAGCTCTGGAGTCTAGAAGACCTATTTCGGCCAATCTCGTCTCAAGTATTAGTGTCGATGCAGTGATTGATATAATTCGAAAGTGCGGGCTTGTATGATCGACGCGAGTAAGTTGTGCGGATTGTGAAACAGCCTGAAAAGTGTGAACTTGCTTTTCGTACACACGTGGGTGGGCAGGTACCTGCCTAGTAGCAGTGGCTCCTTCCGAAATTGATGGCGAGAAGCCCTAACCAGTCACTTCTCCCTCTCGAGATAAGATACCTGAACATACGCGATCAAGCAACTTTCGGCCACATACTATACAAATTGGATCAATGCAAGCGAGCCGAGCTATCTGTTTACTGCTCGTCTTTCAGGATTGACGCTACCGAGTCTGATACAAGACATTAATAAAATCCCATACCTAATAATATCAACCACGCGATGGTAAATCTGTAGATAATGCATCTTAGCGGGGTATGAACGAGTCGATCTATTTTCCTACACACTACCAGAAGTACGTAGCGTAGTGGTGATCATCTTATTTACCCCGGACTAAGGGTGTACACATGGCTAGTCCTAGGGATCCGCCGGCAGGACAGGGGATCGGAGAGTTCCGTTTCTATTTTGAGACGTATCGACTCGGTTGATGCATTATTGGTGCTTGCTTCAGTGCGAGCTGAACTCATCCAAGATGATGAGCTGAAAATAGAGACTGTTGATTGTCGAGATACGGAGTTAACGAGACCAAAATACCAACGATGTGCCGAACAATGGATGTGTACTTGTTGATAGAAACACCTACAAGAAACATGATTGGGTGAGGCTCTATCACTTACGTATACAGTTAGTATCTTAGTAGCCACCTCTATCGATGTAACCTGCACTCCGTACAAAGCTTGTAAACCGATCAGTCGGAAACGCCCTGTTACGTAAAAAGGTTAACAGGTGGATGATTGTCACGATGAAATCATCTGTGCTTCGAAATGGCTTGCTTTGAGGTTGAGAGATTCGAGTACATTGCGTGGAGCTGCCCAATGATGCACAAACCAGTTCATTTCCGATGCAATTCGATGCGATTCCTGCATGGAAGCACATCGCAGAGACTGTATATACAACAGTATGGGGGCGGGAGCGGCCGAAGTGGCATGAACAGACAGATAGGGACAGAGCTGGCGTTGAGGCTAGCAGGGATAGCTTGATCGTTATCTCTACTACAGAGTATGATAGTTTCCTTGCTGCGAAAGTCATCAAAGTGATTAATCGCTGACAGTAAAACAGGGCCTCCTATTGGCCGCAATGCTTATCAGAGCCAAGACCGACGCCACCGTAGATACGGAACTTTACTCGCAGTGAGCAGCGCCTTGGCAGGTGCTTGCTTAGGGCAGGTCGCCCGCCAGCCAATCAGCGTGCGTGGCAGATCGGCTCCTCGTTTCGATCGGGATTAGTGCAGTCAAAGCCCACGCGACGGAGGCTCCACTTCCGCCGCTGTGAGTGGCTGCTGATAATGGCCGACTCCTTCCAGATGTAGAAGCTAGAATACCACCTTCCCTCTGCTGGCTCCACTCGAGATAGTCTCGGGAACGAATACTGGCACTGGCACACGCTGCCGAAAAAAAATTGTGCTGGTCCGCACACGCGACTCGACAATTAATATATAATATCTGCGAATCCTTCCTTCTTCTCCCGTTCTTGCTCTTTTTTCCGTGTCGTTGAGTTGATCAATCGTCAAACCCGCTTCACTTTGGCCTGTGTGCCTCCATTGCTTTCAAGTCGTCGATCTTGTTACATCTCTGATCTGTGACACTTTAGACGAACATATACGCGACACAATGTCTGGAAGCGATTTGGCAGCGGATGTTGAAAAACATCCCGTTAACAGATACTATGAGGATCACTCTGGCGCCGTCCCCGGAGAGACCTTCGAATATGGCGATTCCTGGTACGCCAGAATGCAGCGTTTCGCTGGAAAGCTCAACGTCGAACAGCGAGGGATCGAGCGGGTGCCGGACAATGAGAGAACAGATACTTCGTATTTGAACGTGGGAAGCATGGTGCGTTATACATGAAATAACATAGCGCATTAACATACTGAGACTTTTCAAGTGGCTCGCCGCCAACATGGTCGTGACATCGTTCGCTATCGGAGTGCTCGGACAATCGGTCTTCTACTGCGGTTTCGTCGACGGTATCTTGACTGTTTTGTTCTTCAACTTGCTCGGCGTCTTGACTGTCTGCTTCTTCTCCATCTTCGGTGCTGAATACGGCTTGCGTCAAATGGTGGTTTCCCGTTACTGGTTCGGTTGGTGGGGTGTTAAACTCAGTATGGCCGATCTTTCCGCATGAAAGATATATGACATTTGTGCTAATACAGATCCAACAGTCGCTCTCTTTAACGTGCTCGCTTGTATCGGCTGGTCGGCCGCAAACTCGATTGTCGGCGCCCAATTGATCGTTGCTGTGAATTCCGATGTGCCTGGTGCTGTTGGAATTGTCATCATTGCCATCTGCACTCTGGTTATTACCTTCTTCGGTTACAAGGTCGTTCACGCCTACGAATTCTGGAGCTGGATCCCCACCTTCATCATCTTCATGATCGTCTTGGGAGTGTTTGCTCATTCTGGAGACTTCTACAACGTCCCCTGGGAAGTCGGCACGGCCGAGATGGGTTCCGTCCTCTCCTTCGGTGCAACAGTCTATGGTTTCGCTACCGGTTGGACTAGCTATGCTGCCGACTACACCGTTTACCAGCCATCAAACCGCAGCCGCTTCTGGATCTTCTTCTCCACCGCCGTTGGACTGCTCTTCCCTCTACTGTTCGTCGAGATGCTTGGTGTTGCTGTCATGACTGCCACTACAATCAACGGCGGTGACAACAAATATGCCGCTGGCTATGCTGAGTCTGGTACCGGTGGTCTTTTGGGAGCCGTTCTCTTCGGTCCCTTGGGTGGATTCGGCAAGTTCTGTGTCGTCATCCTGGCCTTGTCGATCATCGCCAACAACTGCCCCAACATTTACTCCGTCAGTCTCACTCTCATGGTGTTGGCCCGCTGGACTCGCAAAGTCCCACGCTTCATCTACACGATCATCGCTACCGGTGTTTACATCGCCATTGCCATCCCTGGTTACTCCCACTACGAAACCGTCTTGACAAACTTCATGGACTTTATCGGCTACTGGCTCGCCATCTACGAGGGTGTCGCCATTACTGATCATTTCGTCTTCAAGCGCGGTTTCGGCGGATACAACCCTGAAATCTACGACCAGCCAGACAAACTCCCTCCTGGTATTGCTGCCGTTTTCGCTTTCTGCTGCGGTGTTGCTGGTATGGTTACAGGCATGAGTCAGACCTGGTGGGTTGGGCCTATCGCTCTTCATGCCGGTGAAGCTCCTTTCGGTGGAGATGTTGGCTTTGAGTTGGGATTCGCTTTTGCTGCGGTCGGATATTTGATTACTCGTCCTATTGAGATCAGATATTTTGGACGGTAGATTGTTAGTATATAGATGATTTGATAGTAATACATCTCCTTATCATTTCTACAATATTTCAATTATCTAGCCTATCCATATCACATCTATTAGTAGTCGCATGCTGTTCATGTGTCCTCACCGCGGTCAAGTTTTAATGTAGATTAGAAGATGGAAGTCGATAGTTGGATGGTGAAAATTATAAAGGCCCTCAAAATCGCAGTGTCTACTACATAGTATGTATTATATGCTCGTAAGCCTCGTATGCATAGCTTCGCTACGTTAGACTGCAACGTTCTAACATGTGATGCCCTCTAATCATACAATCAAGACAAATCCCAAATCCAGCCTCCTCTTAGGGCTAATACCCTACCCTCCTATTCCGCAATTTATCACGTGACTTCTACCCACAAGGCCTCGCTTACAACCAATTCACGACGCGGAAAACCCAGCGCCAAGCCTCTTGCACCAAACCGGGTTTAAGGGCACACAAAACTTCCCGCCTACCGAGAGAGTGCCTTCTCCTGTTACTTTGCTCGAACGACGACAACTTTTCGAACCGCCAACGCAGCACCCAGCAAACCCGAATCTCCCGATTACCGTCGAGATCCAATTTCTTTTGAAAAGACAAAATGGCGCACGAGAACGTTTGGTACAGTCGCCCTCGCACATACGGCAAGGGCAGCCGTCAATGGTAAGGATGATCTCGATCTTTGCTGTTCTTTCGCTTGGGACTGGGCTTGATGGTTTGGAGGAAGAGGAGGACGATAGGATACTGGGAAAAGGTGGAATTGAAGAGCTGGAAGAAAAAGGAGCAAGGAAAAGAGGGAAATGAACATGGAATTGTCGAATTATCTATCGGTCAAGGACGCCTATGCGGGACATGGAAGCAAGACGTGGAAGGAAGAACCATCAAGCGCCAGGGACAAATGCGAAAAACAAGCCACCAATTTCTTGACCATATACTAACATATTTATCTTTTCCAGCCGTGTCTGCGCTCACAAGGCCGGTCTCATCCGCAAGTACGGATTGTTGGTTTGCCGTCAGGTTAGTCTCTATCCCAATTACTCGCCCATATCTCAGTTACACTGACCTGATTTTTGCGCGCAGTGCTTCCGTGAAAAGTCCTCAGACATCGGCTTCGTCAAGTACCGATAAACGCCTCGCCCTCCTTTTTTTGTACCTACCTTTCACCAAAACACAAACCCTCAAAAATTGAAACTACAACTTTGATTTTCGGCAAAGGCAAAAGCGCGCATGGTATGGCATGGACGGACGGATTGTGGAACTCTTATTCATACGCCCTTTTCAAAAAATACCTCGTGTGCTCGAATATGGGGGTTTTTTGTCTCTCTCGAATGATTGATTGATGGATTAGATGGAAAATGAAAAGGGATGGATGGATGGGTTTGATTACGATGGGAAGACAAATTATTTTGTGCCTGTTCACAGATTTTTTATTGATATTATGTCAATCCAGAATGGCATGGCTCTTTACCTTTTTTTTTTTCTCTAGACTACGTATCATCAATGTGATCATGGGTATTGGTTGTAGATGAATTTTGGTCGTTCATTCCTGAAATTTAGACTGCGGAGGGTCTATCTGGAGGACTGCACTATACCATTGCCTCGGTGTATTGGTACTTGGGGAAAGAGTGATCATATACGACTCTAGGGATCTTCAGATATGATCCTATGTAGTTCGTAGCCCGACCAATCGTAAGCGGATAATCAATCATGCAAGAGAATAAGGTATGCTAAATACACCAAGAAAGGAAACATAATGATATAGCAACTACAACTTAGCAATCATCTTATTGCCCTTTTGTAACCATGCAGAAGCATCAGTCACGAGCTCATCAACAATAGCCTTGGCAGGCTTCTTCTCGGTGACAACAGCGGCAACCTTGCCCATGAGGAAAGGACGGGCATTTTCCAAGACCTCGTCATCAACGTCGTCGGGCAGGTTCTCAAAGTCGTGCTCGACCGGGATGATGCCCTTGGAGGTGAGGTCTTTGATTTCTTGCGAGCGGTTTTCTTCCCAGTTGGTGATGTATGCGTTGTTGCGGACGCGGAGGGGGCGGCCCTAGTAATTTTTAGTGTCTTATAACCAGAGTAGATGGGAGAATGGCGTACAGTGAAAATAATGGTTCGGATATTATCGTCAAATCCAGCAGTGCGGACAGCCTCCTTGTGAGCCTCAGAAGCACCAGCCTCCTCGGAGAGAATGAATCGAGTACCAATCCAAACAGCCGAAGCACCCAGCATCAAAGCCGCAGCAACGGACTGACCGTTAAACAAACCACCAGCAGCAATAACCTGCACAGGGGCACCGGTCAAGGGGCTCTTGTGTCCCTGCACGAGCTTGGCAACGGTTGGGATGAGCACAGTGGTCGGGACATCGCCAGTGTGACCGCCACCCTCACCACCCTGGGCGCAAATAATGTCGACGCCGAGTTCGAGGCACTTCTTGACATGCTTGGGGTGTCCGATCATGTTCATGTAGAGAACGCCGGCCTTGTGGAGCTTCTCGACGACGTGCTTTGGTGGGACACCGACGGCACAGACGAAGAGTTTTGCTCCGCTCTCGATGATGATATCAATAAGCTCGTTGAGCTTTCCTTTGGTGTAGTCGTGGCTAAATGCAAGTTAGCGATCCGTGCGAGCAATTTGCATGTGATCGACACAAAAAACATACTTGGTCTTTCGTGCATTACCGCCAACCTGAGGCAAAAGCAAGTCAACGCCGAATGGCGCATTCTTATCGTTAAGGTATCCCTTTAATTCATTGAGTTGCTCCCGGAGCATCTCTGGGGTGTATCCGATACCACCGATGACACCGAGACCACCGGCGTTTGTGACAGCGGCAGCCAGCTTGGGGCCGGCGGCCACGTTCATACCAGCCAAGAGGATTGGGTGGTTGATCTTGAGAAGATCGGTGACGGGAGTACGGAGAACCTCTAATAACAAAGAAAGTATCGTCAGCTCAGGTTTTCGCCATTTGCGCTCGTTAAGGCGATGTTAGTGGCGGGATCAGAAGAACTCACGTGGTGATGCCATGGCTACGATATGTCGACGTTCGTCGGTTGGTATAGGGATATGAAGAGAGGAAAAGTGAAAGGTGTATATGACAAGGATCAAGAAGATGAAGACAGAGAAGATAAAGTAATGAGGAGCCCGGCTAACAGCTGGAGGTGAATAAGCGTGTGCAAGTACAACGACCGAGGCACTTTCTGACGACGGATCAGCTTATGAACGGCGTCTGCCGGGTGGGTCCTTCGATAAAATGCCTCGGCACCCCGAAAGCTGGGGAAGCCGCCTGTGATTGGTTGATTGTGGGACACACAATAATTGCCTGAGGCTTTCATTGTACGTAGTAACTATTCAAGGGCTTGATTATTTGATCACTAATCAATTAGGGCTAGATTTACGTACAAATAGCTGGTGTTTGCCTTGCGATCAAGAAATGCTAGAGTGCTTACTCATAATCGGACTCGTCCTGTCTGAATCTAACTATGTTGGGTAACAGATCAAGACAGTCGTTTTAATCCATCCAAGCGAATCAACTGTGACACGCAGAGTCTAGTCTGGGCTATCTGTGAACATGTCGGACAAGTTGGGAGATGGTTGTTAGGGCTAATTGCAACCCATTCCTAATCCGGAAGGTCTTTCTTGGATTAGGGTTAGGATACTTCGCCCTTAAAAGCATAAACGCATCATTGTGCGACGCAGATATCGATAATTTGAGTAGCAACGTATTCGTCGAACTGTATGAATATTTACTGTTTCAAAAACAGAATAGTCTCCAGTCAATAGTCTACTTCAGATGATACCTAGGTGACTCAAGAACATGACTGGCCACCCTCAATCTGATATATGGTTTTCAGACTCAATTACATGCAACTCACTGTTTCTCAGAAACTCCGTATGAGCGTCTTCCGTACTCTTGCTTTACTCTGTGCTGGTGAGAACCTTGGATGAACGGAGTCATTACAAAGTAGTCATATCAAGTGACGTGTAAGGAATCAATAGAGATATAAAACACGCTCATGATCTGTCATAAGAGCTTGCTTACTCCGAATCTTCTGCAACACCTGCATCAATTAATATCCAGAGTTTCAGAGACCACCATGAGGTTCGGAAGGGATCTAAACCACAACAAAGTCCCATTATGGCGACACGAATACGTCGACTACGACAGACTGAAAACAGAAATCAAGCTTGTTCGGGCTAGATCTAAGCAAGGTGAGGTTCTGCCAGGGGACTGTGAATGTAAGTTCGCTGTGATCATACTGCAATCAAGTAAAAATACTTAACATCACAATCAGCTGCATTCAAAAGCACGACCTACCAAATCAAAAGCATCAACCAATTTCACAAATATTTATCCAACGCTATCTGGGGCGAAGTATCAAAGTACCACGTCTGGTATAGCGGCCCAAAATATCTCGAAAAAAACCCAAACTGGGAAAAGGACATATACTGGGAAGCGACAGATGAGCCCGAGTTACAATTCTTTGTGGGGTTACTGATCCAGTGCCATAATGATTTGAAAAAGTTGTTGTGGTATGGAATGGTGAATTCGGTCGGATTTCAGAAGATATTGCATAAGTTCGGCGAGTTGGGGGATGAACTTGACCATCCGGATTGGATAAATGCAAGAATTGAGGATTTTAGGTCGATGCTGGCTGAGGGACTGTTCTCAATGCACGACGAATCCTCATATAGGTTGAGGCGGGTCGAGGTTATGATAGAATATGTTACTTCCGTTCTATCGAAGAGGACTTTTACTTCGCAATCCTCGTTGATGGTCAATAATCTTGCTCATTATTGGTATCGTGACCTAGTGTGGAAGGATGGTCTTCCTGCCTTGGACCTGGATGTTGCATGCAGAGCCATTCGAGAAGACGACCCCGATGCATTGCACGCGTTCTTTGAAGGAATTGACGTATACGCCCAAGAGAAGATTAACAGTTGCGTCGATGAAAAGGCTAGAATGCGGACGAAGGTTAAAATGGAACAACAATATCGGAAGCTCATTTTGGTGCTCACTCAGCTTTCCATCATACATGTCTCAAAGGCATGCTTGGACAAATTTTTGGAGCTGATGGAACTTGATAACAACCTGGGGTTCCCTATCGTTGATTACATTTCTTGGGTTATCGATGGAATTCTAGTCAAAATGAGTCATCAGCAACTACTCGCGGAACATTTTGAGTCCCAAGATACTGAACAAGCTACCAGTCGCGAAAACCCTTCGGAAACGAATGACTATCTTCTATCTATCCTCGCTCGTATCCTGTCAACGCTCAATAATAATGAATCACGACGAATTGTCCTATTCAAGCCAGATGTATATTGGGCCTACTTCCCCATTCACCAAGCCTCTCGACATGGATTACCAGATGCATGCCGACTTTTACTGGACCACATGCCATTTGTGTCCAAAAGTCAATTCATTGAGCCTGTATTAGAGTGTCGATTTGACAAAAGTACGCCATTTACTCTTGCTGTGGCCCATGGTCATACAGATGTATGTGACGTTCTCGTGAAAAGGTTCAGGAAAGTCTGGGATGAAGCTCCGAAGAATTCCTGGGTCACGTCTATACGGAACGGTGAAGATGTTCTTAAGGCCATCTACTTGCACACAGATCTTTGGCAGGTTTTACCTCTGCATGGTCCGTTCAAAGACTACCAGGGAGCGTATGGAGTAACCGTACTCTATGCTGCCGCCAGCTCTGGGAATTATTCGGCAGTGTTGTGCCTATTACATAACAAAGTGGATGTAAACATCCCCGAGAAGTCTCGTGGTTGGACGCCCTTGATCGTCACTTCTGTCAAAGGGTACGAATCAATTGTGAAACTCCTTATCGAAGCTGGTGCCAAAACCGAACATCGAGATCGCCTTGGTTGGAGAGCACTTGAGCATGCAGTCTCTCGTAGCCACATGAAAATATCGGAAATGTTGTCAAGACGATCGCTCAGGCAAGATCCGAGTGACATGTCTGCTTTGTCTTCTTCATCTTTAGGGTCTTTCCCGCAAAAACATGTAGGCAGAGGTGAATGCAAAAATGACGCCGATATACGAACTTGATACTGCTGAACATGCTATCCCTTTGAGCAATTAGATAATAGGGGTGAAGCCTAGGATGGAAAGTATAAGCCCAGTTATCATGGATAATCCTCTTCGCAGCTTGAGTTTTTCCTTTGGTTCACGAATTATCGAAGATTTAGATTGTTCGACATGTTGTGAGTCTACGAGAGACCATTCCTCGTAAGAATGGTAGGACGAAGATTATTCAGGGATATAGAGGTACGTATTTGAGGTTTATCTCTTTGAAATCATTGTTAACACTTGATCAGACCTCGACCAGGAAGATCAAATGCGGAAGAGTCTTTCCGTTAAGGAAGCTACAATACGGGAGATAACCTCTTTGCCAGTACTGGTTCCCGAGTAGTCTAAACACTCCTTTAGTTAGTCAGTTTGATGTCGCTGGACAGAGTGCGGATTGGGTTATAGTACGTCTGCTTCTCCGTTTTGGGTGGCATGTTAGGGCTAACGGAAATATGCGGCTTAGTGAGGTAGATATGCAAGAACATGAGAGTGCGTGTGAATATACACTATCAACACACCGAGTATTATTAGAAGTCCACTTGGCTGAGAATGATGTGCTGGTTGAATCCCAAGACCTCCATGTTCATGTCATCAAAGCAGTTCAAGGTTGCATGGCATCGTGTGGACATCTACGGGATAAATCTGACATGAACAATGGCACTGATGCGACATTGAATCGACATTCTTGAATAGAAGGTCGTCGTCCTACTCAAAAAAAAAAAAGTATCATGAAGGATAAATTCTTCTAAAAGAAATGAATTATGAGAGGAGATTTCGATTCTATAATAATCATATGCTCCATGCACCTAACATCCCAATCAAGCGTATGGATGAGGCCGTGTGAGGGTCATTAGGTAGATACTCTTTTTTGTAAATCGAAAAAAACAAAACCTTTCCGTTCCGCCCGCCCGCCGTGCATTGTTTTTGCAGTCCAGGGAATCAGAAATCGACAACCGGTGCAAAAGTCAGATAATATAAAGACATAGTTGAGAAGAAAGCAGGAATGAAGAGAAAAACACCGTCGCACCAAAAGCACACAGTACCCGGATAAGGAAATATAGTAGAAAACATTCGAGAAAGAAACATGACAGCCATCAATATCTGTACAGTTTTATGCGAACATGAGATGAAGGAGGTAGAGGAGGAACTAGACCAAAAGGAGAATGTCTAGATAATCAAACGGTGTGGGAGAGAAGAGAAGGAATATCAAGCAAAATGGCGCAGTAGCTTTACTGCTTGGGCTCACCACCTTGCTCACCAGACTGCTGTTGCTGCTGGTTGTTGGACTCCTCTTGGCGAGCCTTGTGCATCTTGTCGAACAAGGTCAAGCTAGCAGTCTGGAGCTCGTCGGTCTTCTGCTTGAGCTCCTCGGCTGTGGCGGTCTCCTCGCCAGACTGGGTCTTGGCAACGAACTCACGGAGGCTGGCAATCTTCTCACGGATCTGGTCAGCCTCAGCCTTGTCAAGGCGATCCTCGAATTCCTTAAGGGCCTTGTCAGTGTCGTTCAAGACAGAGTCGGCGCGGTTAGCGGCCTCAATAGCAGCCTTGCGCTCCTTGTCCTGAGCACCGTACTTCTCAGCATCCTCAACCATGTTCTGGATTTCAGCATCGCTGAGACCGGAGCCAGAGGCAATGGTAATGGACTGGTCCTTGTTGGTAGACTTGTCCTTGGCGTGTACGTGGACAATAGAGTCGGCGTCAATGTCGAAGGTGACCTCAATTTGAGGAACACCACGGTGAGCAGGAGGAATTCCAACGAGCTGGAAGTTTCCGAGCAGCTTGTTGTCACGGACGAGCTCACGCTCACCCTGGTAGACCTTGATCTCGACAGCAGTCTGGAAGTCGGCGGCAGTGGAGAAGGTCTGGGACTTCTTGGTAGGGATGGTGGTGTTACGGTTGATCAAGCGAGTGAAGACACCGCCGAGGGTCTCAATACCGAGAGACAAGGGGGTAACATCAAGCAAGAGCACGTCAGTGACCTCACCAGCAAGGACAGCACCCTGGATGGCAGCACCAATAGCGACGGCCTCATCAGGGTTAACAGACTTGGCGGGCTCACGGCCGAAAATGCTCTTGACGGATTCGGTGACCTTAGGCATACGGGTCATACCACCGACAAGGATAACATCGTTGATGTCCTTGGCCTGCAAGTTGGCATCCTTCAAGGCCTTCTTGACGGGCTCGTATGTGCGGTTGATCAAAGGGTCGACGAGGCTCTCGAGCTGAGAACGGGTCATTTTGAGGTTGATGTGCTTAGCACCGGAAGCATCGGCAGTAATGAAGGGAAGGTTGATCTCAGTCTGCAGGGAAGAGGACAACTCAATCTTGGCCTTCTCGGCAGCTTCACGGATACGCTGGATGGCCATACGGTCGCCAGTCAGGTCAAGACCAGACTCCTTCTTGAATTGCTGGACAATGTGACGGACGAGGGAGATATCGAAGTCCTCACCACCCAAGTGAGTGTCACCGTTGGTAGACTTGACCTCGAAGACACCCTTCTGGATCTCAAGGACAGAGATATCGAAGGTACCACCACCAAGATCGTAGACAGCAATAACGCGGTCACTCTCCTTCTCCAAACCGTAGGCAAGAGCAGCAGCAGTGGGCTCGTTAACAACACGCAAGACGTTCAAACCGGCAATCTGACCAGCATCCTTGGTGGCCTGACGTTGAGAGTCGTTGAAGTAAGCAGGAACAGTGACGACACCGTTCTTGACAGGCTTGCTAAGGTAAGCCTCGGCAGTCTCCTTCATCTTCTGGAGGACGAAACCACCAATCTGAGAGGGAGAATACTTCTGGCCACGAGCCTCGACCCAAGCATCACCGTTGGTGTGCTGGACGATCTTATAGGGAACCTCCTTGATATCGCGCTGAACCTCACCATCTGTGAACTTACGTCCGATGAGACGCTTAGTGGCAAAGAGGGTGTTTTCGGGGTTCACGACGGCTTGACGCTTAGCGGCAATACCGACCAATCGCTCACCATCCTGTGCGAAAGCGACGACGGAAGGAGTTGTGCGAGCACCTGTAAATTAGCGCGTTAGCATTATCCAGGTTTTCGAAAGTTGGGATTGCCTCGGAAGCTATGACCACCCGTGTCGGGACGTCTGCGAAAGGAGGAAAATTTTTTTGCTTACCTTCTGAGTTCTCAATGATCTTAGGGGTCTTGCCCTCCATCACAGCGACAGCAGAGTTGGTTGTACCTGAAGCATACTATTAGTCTGTGGCTGAATGCAATGAATTGACAGCTACATACCCAAGTCAATACCAATGACTGAGCCTTTGACCTTCTCCTCACCACCTTCTGTCGAGTTCCATCTCCGGAATGATGCACCGGGAGTTCTGATCGCAGAGGCGCGGGCAATGTAGGGAGTGCGCGGGAGCTGTATTGAATACAAGGATCAGTTTCTGCCTTTGGCGAGAGCAGATCAAGGTGATGATGACAACTTACCGCGCGAGAGAGACGGGAAGAGAGCATTGTGCTAGAAGTACAAAAAGGGAATTAAACTAAAAGTATAAAAGACAAAGAAGCCCTGAATCACTGAGATGCAAGCTGAAAAGGCACCAGCAGGAGATGAGAAGGGATGTATGAAAATGGGAAGAAGAGGTTTTGTGATGGCAAGAAGGACTTGAGATGGATGGAAGGAAGGAAGAGAAAGGGAGAAGAAATTGATGAAGCCAAAATTTCCGGGTCCCTAATAATCCCTTGGCTTTTCCTAATTGATGCTTAGCGCCCGGCAAAAAGCTAGGACGGGTCACGTGCTGGGGCACTGATCGAAGTCGGTAGAACCGTAGAAGCTGGTTAGTCGACAGAGTCAGCGGCGGCAGCTCTCCGAAAGCCGGATAGCCGGAGTACGACCCTAACCCTAAAGTGCAGCCGGAAAGAGCTAACCGCTGCTAACGGCGCTAAACCAGAAACTACCAAGCTACCGTGTTGTGCCGTCATACCTTCTTGCGCCGCCGACTCCACTCTGATCTGATATACTACGGAGTAGAGCAGCCTCGAAGATTGTCGATACAACTGCCTTGAAAGAACCCACCACCGCTCTCTTTGGAATTCGGATACGTTGATCGGACGCTTTGTCTACTCTTTTTGTACATAAGCTCTTCAGTCGGCCGGTGTCTGGAGCTCTCTTCATGAGTCACTAGTCACTGGACGTTATCACTCATCCGACCATGCGCCGTCGCTGATGCCTCCCTCTCCCGGTCAATCATGACACTAGATTATTCTCTACTGTTGGTGCTCACTTTGAACTGAATTACCATTAGCTTTTCAATTGACTAACGACTGACCGATACTTTTGGAAGCTTCCCTACTGATTCGCTGATCCTGCCCACGAAACGCCGTTACTTTCCCTTCAAAATCCCAAACTTGTTAGTGATTCCTCGTTTCGACCTCCAATAACTTTACTGATGCCCAGCGTTGGTCTTAGCCATCATCAGCTCCGCCACTACATAAGCACTGCAGATCCCGATCGTGTATATTTCGTCGCTCATAAGGTAGTCCACTCGATCCACGTCAAGTCGCACAGATGGGATACGATTGAGCGAATACCCTTTGAACCAAAATGTCTCGCCGCAGCGTATGGATGGATTGTCGTTGGAGGTTCCGATAATGGGGAATGTGCATTCATCAGTCTTCCCGGCCGGGATCCGCGTGCCGCAAGCGATACAAGGCCTGGGCATGGAGCAGCAGACGTGGATGCCGCATTGCCGATTGAGCTGGACGCGGATACAAGGGTACCGGTACCGGTAGCTGGTACTTCAGCAGAACAACGACCATATCTTGGGGTTTTAGAGAATGGCATTGAATTGCCGGAGATTTTCACCAAAACGTTGACTGGCAGCATCGTGAACTCCGTAACAATTCATCGCCTTCCAGCTGACGAAAGACTCGGATTTGCCCATGAGGATATTGCTGTGTTCAGGTATGCCTACGTTGCTGCATGTTAAGCACTCGACCTAACAAAATTGAGTAGTAATAACGACAAGACGATCAAGATCTTCTCACTGACGCGGCGCCAACTCCTCGAAACAAAGCATCATCCCAAATGCATGAACTATGCCGTGATTTCCCCGAATTCCGGTCTCCTGGCGGCCGTGGGAGACGTGAACTTTGCATACTTCTATCGTATTGTTCGAGACACAAATAGTATCGATTACGGTTGGGGTGGTGAGCGATTGTCGGGTTGGACCTGGGATCTCTGCTGTCGGATAGAGTTGCCTTTGAGCACCGACTTGAACATGAGCCCCAACTTCGACGATGGTAGCTGTTTCACTATAGCCTTTTCGCCCTCAAGTCGCTTATGTGCCATTGGCTCGCAATCCGGTATCATCAGCGTCTACGACGTAAATGTGCTTCTTGAATGTGTTTCGGGAGCACAAGGCTTCGACGCTCGCGTAGCCTTATTTCGTTCCTCCCGAAATGACTCCGCTGGCGCAGTACGCAGTATGGCGTTTTCACCAGAACCGTGGGATCTTCTAGTGTGGGTTGAAGATACCGGAAGGTTTGGAATAGTTGATATTCGCTCAGGCTTCTTTCGTCGGCAGATTGTGAAACTGGATAGAGAAGACCCCGAGACGCAAAAAGTGCGACCTATATATAATTCACCATACTTGATACGTTCAGAAAGTGAAGAAAATGATTTCGGTACGAGAGATGAGATGGGCAATGTCCACCAAGCGGTTTTAGATTTGCTAAACGGGACGTCATTAACAGGATCGAGTACCGGCACCTCTGATAGGGTGGCCTCCTTGCGCGAAAGTGTTCAAGGGCTCACTGAAAGGGAACGACAGATCATTGAGTTTCTCAACACGGCCCGGTCGTCATCTAGACAAGAAAGTGATGCAGAAGATCGGGCACCGAGTACCGACAGTCATTCACGACAACACGCCACTGCATCATCCCTAGGTGGTGCTACTGATAACGCTGATCAACCTTCTCGTACTACCTCACCATTTCGCTCTACAGATGCCGCGCTTCAGGAGTTCTTTCGCGAGCATTACCCTGGACGGGTTGGTTCCACAGAGCGAAGCTTTGGTCAAAGACGTCGTGCGTCCATTGTGATATCGCAACCTAGTCAAGTTGCAAGCCCGGCACCCAACGTTCAAAGTGGTGACGACAGCAATAACAATGCTACGTCTGACTTCCAATTACGACTCAGATGGACGACTTCGCCCACGAATATGCAATCATCAGAAGGCACTTCACATAATAATGGTGCTAGTTCTGAACATGAGTTAGGAAATAACGGATCGAGTACCGACAGCGGTCAGACGATTTCGAGTGCTGGGGCAGAGGTCTGGAATATAGCTTATCCCGATGAAGAACCACCAACGGAAGCGTGGCAAACATCGCAACGGTCAAGATCGATTCCTCGTCGTATTCCGCGTCCTGGTGCTACGACCGAAAGCCGGTATGATGCACAACGCGTATCAGCAGCAGAAATGCGGGCCAGTGTAGCCGCAGAGCGTCTGCGACGGCAACGGCTTGCAGCTAACGAGGTACATAGTCTTTTCTATTTTCTCATTCGGCTCCGCGAATATACAACGACTAACGACTAGTTTCAGATTCGTTCGCCGAGGTGGATAAGGCATATTTTGAGTAATGAGCAGGCTGACAGACATTTTGGTTACATGCCCTCGGACCAAGATCCTGCAGATACCGCAGGAGTTGGCTGGGGCGCCGATGGCAGAAGCTTGTAAGTAGTCCGACTATACTGTGCCATTATAGATAACTGACGCCTGGGCTATAGGTACATTGGGACGGTAGAAGGAATATTCGAATTCCAAATCAACGTACAGGATCGCAAAAGTTTTCCAGTCTTTGCTTGCCGATAAGAATGAAATTGTTTCATCAAGGCGAGGGTGTTTGGTCTCCAATCTGTATTATTGAGCTGGCGTTACACATATGTTTTATCCTTATGATCCTGCTACCTTTCTCATAATGCTTGGACTGATGAATATGCTACGACACATGGACATTTTGCACCTTACTTTTTTTCTCTCTTTCTCCTTCTTGTTGGCGCTATATTCTTGAGGATGAGACAAAATATCTAGTTCATAATGTATTTAGTAATACGTCTTAATGACAAAGACTGCCTTATAAGACATTCTACGTAGATTTACAAAGAGAACAAAAGATGTATGAGTATAAACCAGGCATCAAGGCTCAGTGGGGACCTTCCCAGATTGTCGTGGGGTTATTTTGGTGGCTCCACAAAGATCAACCCAGGTCTTGTTATGTCACGGCTTCAACTTCTTACACCCTCACTCATAACTACCTGTCTCTTTCTCGCATTATCGAGCTTGATGCATCAGGCAATAAGCGAGTGAGAAGAAACTAGAAAGCTGTGTCGCTCAGGGCCTTTTATCATCTTGTGGACGCGGCCGCTTATTTTACATTTTGACAACAACCATCAATCTTCACTCGACATACAAAACCAAAACCCCATTGAGCACAGAAGAGTTCTCTTGAATTATCTCAAATAATCCAGCCACTAAGCCTACTTGGCGCATCTCTTGTACAAACGGAGTACATCCCACATCGACACTGATCAATCTCCCTCCAAGTCGACTATTCCATCATGGTGGACATCCTATCCTCACAACTGAGTCAGCTTCGTCTGAGCTCAGACAAACTGGATGCAGCAAGCTTTGATGCGCGACTCATCGAAGAAGAAGACGGGATCATGGACAGCTCCAGGTCCCGAAAGAAGATTCGTCGCCACAATGAGGATGATTTGAAGAAGGAATTGGAGGATGAGTTTCTTACGCCTTCGCCGCGGTTTAGTCCGGACTGGTTGAATCGACTACAAAGGTAGGTCTTTCTATGTCTTTTGATGATAGATGATTCGTGGATTGAGACTGATTATTTGACTAGGAGATGGGACGTGTCTATCGATTATAAGGACATTTTCGAAGTAGCACCCACCCAAACCCGTACTATCATTCGCTTCAATCGCGAAGGTCTCGAGGGTCGAGTGACGGGGTACCATGAAGTGACAGTACCCGCTAGTAGCGCCACAGCAAAGAACTCGACATCACTGCTGCGACGTCCAGCAGCACGAGCAGACTTTGTCCGAGGTGCCGCTGGATTCTTCCCATTTGCTCCTGGAGGGCTAGATGGAGTCGAGGCTATTGCGGAAATGGAAGCTGAAATGCAAGCTAATGAACAGCAGCGAGGCATGGGAAAGCAAGGACTCGACCGGATTATCAATTTTGGTACTGAAGGAGGATTGCTAGAAATCCCACCTGGGTTCACGCGAGGTCTCAACTTGAAGCAGGCGGAATCAAAGACTGCGCAAGAAGATGACGAAGAAGTGGAAAAGACTTTAGACCACGAAGAGGCCATCAAGGTTGAGCGTCCTGAAATTGATGGGAATGCGCAGGAATACAAAGAAGGTGAAGAAGAAGTGGTGAGCGAGGAAGAGGAGGAAGAAGAAGACATCGATTCCTTGCTGCCGGTTGAATTTCCTGCTTTCGAACCGAGAAGTCAGTTATTGGCAGCTACTGCACAGAAAGGTGGTCGCGAATGGGCACATGTTGTTGACGTCAACAAAGAAATTTCGAACTTCCACGATCTGGTACCCGACATGGCGAGGGAGTGGCCCTTTGAGCTCGATACTTTCCAGAAAGAAGCAGTCTACCACTTGGAGAATGGTGACTCGGTGTTTGTTGCCGCGCATACCTCTGCCGGTAAGACTGTTGTAGCAGAATATGCTATAGCGCTTGCTGCCAAACACATGACCAAGGCAATCTACACGTCCCCAATCAAAGCTCTTAGCAATCAAAAGTTCCGAGATTTTCGAAACACATTTGATGATGTTGGTATTTTGACTGGTGACGTCCAAATATCGCCAGAGTCCAGCTGCCTCATCATGACTACTGAGATTCTACGAAGTATGCTTTATCGAGGAGCAGATCTCATTCGTGACGTCGAGTTTGTCATCTTTGACGAGGTGCACTATGTTAACGACATGGAGAGAGGTGTTGTATGGGAGGAGGTTATCATTATGCTTCCGGAGCATGTTACTTTGATTCTCTTATCAGCTACCGTTCCGAACACATACGAATTCGCCTCGTGGGTTGGACGCACCAAAAAGAAGGATATTTATGTTATTTCTACTCCAAAGCGTCCCGTGCCACTAGAGCATTATCTCTGGTCCGGCAAGAGCATGCACAAAATCGTTGACTCGAACAAACGTTTTATCGAAAAGGGCTGGAAGGAAGCCGACGATATTCTTTCTGGACGAGACAAGCAAAAAGCACAAAAGGCTGCCGAGGCACAAGCCCAGTCTCAAGCTGCGCGAGGTGGTCAGCAAGGCAGAGGCCGGGGTCAAGCCAATGCTAGAGGAGGTCCACGAGGTGGTGGCCAAGGACGTGGAGGTCCTCAAGGTGGACCGGGAGGCCGAGGAAGAGGTCAGCCTGCTAATCGTGGAACGGGAAATATTGCTCGAACAGGACGGGGTGGTGGAAGAACCACGGCTGCACAAGACCGAAATGTGTGGGTTCATCTGGTCCAACATCTACGGAAGGAAAATCTGCTACCTGCTTGCGTTTTTGTTTTCTCTAAGAAGCGATGTGAGGAGAACGCAAGTTCTCTCTCAAATCAAGACTTCTGTACAGCAGCAGAGAAGAGCGCCATCCACATGATTATTGAGAAATCTTTGGCTCGACTGAAGCCAGAAGATAGAGTCTTGCCACAGATTTTGCGCCTTCGAGAGTTACTGAGTCGAGGTGTTGCTGTGCATCATGGAGGTCTTTTGCCTATCATGAAAGAGATTGTTGAGATTCTCTTTGCTAGGACCTTAGTCAAGGTTCTCTTTGCTACAGAAACCTTTGCTATGGGCTTGAACTTGCCCACTCGAACAGTGGTGTTCTCGGGCTTCCGAAAACACGATGGGAAGAGTTTCAGAGATCTCCTCCCAGGCGAGTATACCCAGATGGCGGGACGAGCTGGGCGAAGAGGTCTGGACACTGTTGGATTCGTGATTATCGTCACCAGCGGTAGGGACGAAGCGCCGCCTGCTGGTGCCTTGCGACGGATGATGCTGGGTGATCCCACCAAATTGAGATCACAATTCCGTCTGACATACAACATGATCCTCAACCTTTTGCGTGTCGAAGCCCTCAAGATTGAAGAGATGATCAAGCGAAGTTTCAGTGAAAATGCAACTCAAGCTCTTCTGCCGGAGCATGAGAAGCAGGTGCAACTGTCCGAAGCCAGCCTATCCAAGATCAAACGTGAGCCTTGTACCTACTGCGATGTTGATCTTGTGGCCTGCCATCAAGCATCTGTCGAATACGAAAAGCTCACACGAGAGCTTCATTTGGGCTTGATGTCCTCCCCCGTTGGAAAGAGACTTTTCATGATCAAGAGACTTGTGGTATATAGAAAGGTAAGTTTAAACGGAGACTTCGCCACGACTCAACGCTTACAGATCATTCTAGGACGGAATCCGTACCGCCGGTCTCATTGTTCGCGAAGGTATCAGTGGTGGCGAGCCAAATATTCAAGTGTTGGAGATTGGTGCCGTGAGCGACAAGCGACACCCAAGCGACATTTTGCCGTTCCTCCCAAGGTTCCGGCGATTCTTCAGAAATTTGCCTACAAGCTCTGCCGACATGAATTTGAAAGTTTGCCGAGTTGCTCTATCTGATGTCGAATGCGTAACCAATACTTTTGTCAAAGTGACAGGGCCGATTTGGTATCTCAATATTAAGAAAGGTGTGTAGCAATTATCTCGAACAGGCTCATGAACACTTATTGATGTTTTCATTCGCAGAATCGCTCAAGTTTGGTGACAAGGAATTGTCAAAATACTGCGCATCATGGGAGAGTCCTAGCTGGGATGAACTCGATTGGGATCGTGTAAAGGAGCTCCAAATTCGAGAGATATTGATCAAGCGACAAGAGCAGGCCGCCATTGCACAAGGCTGTCATTGTCTCTCGTGCCCGGATTTCCTTAAACATGTTTGTCTCCTCATCTGTTTATACTTTTGATATTGATCGACTGACTTTCTCTTTTAGTTCGAAATGCAGCACGACGAGTGGCAGGTCAAAGAGAATATTTCGCAACTTCGTCAACTCATGTCAGATCAAAACCTGCAGTTACTGCCTGACTACGAACAGAGAGTTGAAGTCCTCAAGGAGCTCGGATTTGTGGATGCAGAGTCACGGGTGATGCTGAAAGGCAAAGTTGCTTGCGAGGTAAGTTACATAGGCATTTCACATCAAAGCTAGCTTACGTTGACTCAATCTAGATACATTCTGCGGATGAGCTGGTTCTTACCGAACTCGTTCTTGAAAATGTCCTGGCCGAGTACGAGCCAGAGGAAATCGTGGCTCTTCTCTCGGCATTCGTGTTCCAAGAGAAAACGGAAAACGAACCAACACTGACGCCGCGCCTGGAGAAAGGCAAAGAAGCAATTATCCGGATTGCGGACAAAGTGAACGATTTCCAGATCCTGCATCAAGTCATTCTATCAAGCGAAGACTCCAACGACTTTACCAGCAAACCTCGATTTGGTCTGACAGAGGTCGTGTACGAATGGGCAAAGGGCATGTCATTCAACCGGATTACGGATCTTACGGATGTCATGGAAGGCACGATTGTTCGATGCATCACTCGACTGGACGAGACCTGCAGAGAAGTCAAGAATGCGGCGAAACTCGTGGGCGACCCGACACTTTATCTCAAGATGCAGCAAGCGCAGGAGTTGATCAAGCGCGATGTCATTTTTGCAGCGTCTCTGTATATGTAATTTGGGCGGGCTGTCAGAATACCTGTCTTGTTATGGATAGTGGCATGAATATAGCGATAGTTGTGCAGATGTCAGTGTGCATACGGCTGTTGTATAGACTGGCCAATGAGGTTATTCTACTCACTGGGGAGGCTGAAGGGCAAGACAGCTTGTGTCAGGGTCTAAGCAGCCACATGGAGATGGCGCTTAGCATGAGCTGGCTAGGTAGCTATACTTAAATTACAATATCCTCTAGATTCCATGTTTTTCTCTACCACTTACTGGACATATGATTTATCTCTAGACAGAAGAATAGTATAGAAATGATCATTGGATGGTTGATCTAGCAGAAAATAAAGACCCCTGAAGCTATCGAGGACAGTCTTGGCGTGGAGTCACCCCAAGCTCTCTCTCTCTCTCTCTCCGTCTCTCAATCGGCAGAAAAATTTCCCAACTCAATTCTCAACCCAAGCAACCAACCAACTCTCCGCGAAACGAATCCACTCAGCCACTTCAATCCTACGCTCCTACCAAACAAATACCTTTTTTTTTTTCTTTTATCGTTTATCAAACCGATCAAACAGAGCAAAAAAAAATTAACCCACCCCTCTTTTTCTGTGGCTTTTACATACCGCCCGTAACTACCACTACAGTACTTACGATACCTTCATTTTTCAACATCATTGTTGACCTTTGGGAACAGTACATATTTTTTCCCTACAAGGAGGAAGGCTTTTGCGAGTGTGGGACTTTCGTTATAATCACCCCGCAGCCTCACATTATTCTCATTTTATCTGTTCCTTCTTTATTTTATCGAGCTTGCGATATTCGTGTTGGTGCTCGAGGGCACACGGAGCAAAATGGATGTGAACGCTCTTCGGGACCGTATACAGTCGACGCTCGACGCGAATGCGGACACACGACGACAGGCTGAGTTGGATCTCAAATATGTATGTTTGTATTTGGTTATACATATACTTTCGTTTGTTAATTACATTTTCTGGTTATAGGCCGAGACGCAACCCGGATTCACAGGTGCTTTGTTGGATATTTTGCAGGGTGAACAAAACAATGCTGTTCAACTTTCTGGTATGGAAACCCCGCCATTCGAATCGCCTGTCTACACAATCACATTTTATGCATTTGCAACATTGTGGATAAATTGAGAAACGAGCTGCGAAACTTTCTTCGTCGCATTTTTCATATGTGTGTGTGTGTGTGCTGATTGCTTTCATAGCCGTTGTGTACCTGAAAAACCGTATCAACCGAGGATGGGCCCCCTCCGAAGACACCAGCAACTACAAAAAGATCCCCGAAGAAGAGCGTCCAGCGCTCCGAGATCGATTAATCCCCATCCTCGCCGCATCCCCGCCCAACGTTCGTGCGCAGTTCATACCGCTCATTACCAAGATCCTCTCATACGACTTCCCTGAAAAATGGCCTGGTTACATGGACATCACGCTACAGCTTTTGAACGCCAACGATGTGAATTCCGTGTTTTCGGGATTGCAGTGTCTGTTGGCGATTTGCAAGGTGTACAGGTTCAAGGCAAATGAGAAGCGGGGTGATTTCGATAAGATTGTGGAGCATTGTTTTCCTCAGCTTTTGAATATTGGTAATAGATTGGTGGATGAGGAGAGTTTGGAGGCTGCGGAGATGTTGCATACGGTTGTCAAGGCTTATAAGCATGCTATTTATGTGAGTTGATTTTTCTGTGGAAGTGGCTACAGTGCGGCTGACTGACTTGCACAGTTTGAACTTCCGCCGCACCTCAAAACTCACCAGGCGACTGTTGACTGGTGTACTTTATTCTTGAGAATAGTGGCCAAAGCGCCTCCGGCCAACTCAATGCTCGAAGACCCTGAAGACCGAGAGTCAAATCACTGGTGGAAGTGCAAGAAGTGGGCTTATGGAAACTTGAACCGCCTATTTGTTCGGTGTGTATACCTCTTTCGTTCGCAGAAAATGGTCGTACTAACAAAATTGCGATGTTCATAGATATGGAAACCCCACGTCAATCACCAAAAACACATCGGCCGACGTCACTACCTACGCAAAGTCCTTCATCACCACGTTCGCCCCCGAAATTCTGAAGGGATACCTGCAAGAAGTTGAGAAATGGGTCAAGGGTCAATGGCTCAGCAAACCCGTCCTTTCATATACCCTAATCTTCCTCGAGGAATGCGTGAAGCCGAAAACAACCTGGGATCACTTGAAACCGCACATGGACACTTTGATCGCGCACCTTGTTTTCCCTCTGCTCTGCCAGACCGACGAAGATCTCGAGCTTTTCCAGACCGATCCCCCCGAATACCTCCACAGGAAGCTCAACTACTACGAGGAGATTTCCGCTCCCGATGTGGCCGCTACGAACTTTTTGATTTCGCTCACAAAGAGCCGCAAGAAGCAGACCTTCAACATTCTGCAGTTTGTCAACGGCATTGTCAGCAAATATGAAAACGCACCGGATGCAGAGAAGATTCCTAGAGAGAAAGAAGGAGCTTTGCGCATGATTGGATCTTTGTCCTCGGTTATTCTGGGCAAGAAGAGCCCGATTGCTGATCAGGTCGAATACTTTTTCGTCCGTCACGTTTTCCCCGAGTTCCGCAGCCCGCACGGTTTCCTCAGGGCTCGTGCTTGCGATACATTGGAGAAGTTTGAGCAGCTAGACTTCAAGGACCCCGCCAACTTGATGACCATCTACCGCAATATCTTGGAATCCATGGCCGATCCTGAATTGCCCGTTCGTGTTGAGGCTGCTCTTGCATTGCAGCCTCTTATTCGACATGACGCTATCCGTACATCGATGCAACACAACATTCCTCAGATCATGCAGCAGTTGCTCAAGTTGGCCAACGAAGTCGACGTTGATGCTTTGTCTAATGTCATGGAGGACTTTGTTGAGGTGTTTTCTGCTGAGCTTACACCGTTCGCGGTTGCTTTGAGTGAACAACTACGTGATACGTATATGCGAATTGTCGGAGAACTTCTTGAACGGCAAGCTTCGAAGGGCGATGAAGACTCATACGGAGACTTCCTTGATGACAAGAGCATCACAGCTTTGGGTGTTTTGCAGACTATTGGAACACTCATTCTCACTTTGGAAAGCACTCCCGATGTTTTGTTGCATTTGGAAACTATCCTGATGCCTGTCATCACCATTACTCTAGAGAACAAACTCTACGGTTAGTCCCTCCGAATTTGTTGTTATGAAGGTGAAATACTGACTTTCCGTAGATTTGTACAATGAGATTTTCGAGATTATCGACAGTTGCACATTCTCTGCCAAGAGCATCTCGCCAACCATGTGGCAGGCATTTGAGCTTATCCACAAGACATTCAAAGCCGGTGCAGAGCTTTATTTGGAGGGTGCGTATATCATGTCTCTTCTGCTGGTGTTCTTCTTATGCTAACATCAAATAGACATGCTACCTGCCTTGGACAACTTTGTTTCTTACGGATCCGAAATGTTGGTTCAGAACCCCGCTTATCTCGGCGCTCTTGTCAGCATGGTAGAGGATATCTTCCACGATGAAAAAGTCGGAGGTGTCGACAGGATATGCGGCTGCAAACTCGCCGAGGCATTGATGCTGAACCTTCGCGGATATGTCGACCAATATGTCCCCATCTTTGTCGAGCTTGCAATGAACGTACTCAACAGCGGCGACGCCAAGACCAAGTCATACCGGGTTCATTTGATGGAAATGGTCATTAACGCCATCTACTACAACCCGGTATTGGCTCTGCAGATTCTCGAGGCAAAGGGATGGACAAACAAATTCTTCAGCGCCTGGTTCTCAAATATTGACAGCTTCCGACGCGTCCACGACAAGAAACTGTCTATTGCAGCCATCAGCTCTCTGTTGACACTGCAGTCGGATGATGTACCTGCTAGCGTTCAGCAAGGCTGGCCCAGATTGTTGCAGGGAGTGACGAGGCTTTTCCAGACGTTGCCTGCAGCTCTTCAGCACCGTGAGGCTGCTACCCGAGAATCGGATTATACCTATGATGACGAGGAGGATGATCTCGTTGATGAGGATACCGAGTGGGATGGCGAGGTTGAGTGGAATGACCAGGATGAGGCTGAGGGTGGTGGTGACGATGATGTCGCTGATGAGAATGCGGCATACTTGGACTTCTTGAGTCAAGAGGTGAGTCTTCTTCTCTAATCATCCTAGCGTGCTTATTACTGACTGTATGGCAGGCTCAGAAGTTTGGTTCCTTTGCAGACGATGACGACGACGACCTGGATGAAGAGAGTCTCCTTGAAACGCCCCTCGATAAAGTCGAGCCATATGGTCTCTTCAAGAATGTGTTGCTTGGTACGATGCCCCCCTACTCACATTGAATATCGTTTACTGACTGTATCAGGCCTACAACAAGGACAACCAGAACTATATGAAAACCTAACCAAGATCCTGACCCTAGAAGAACAACAAATCATCCAATCCGTATTCCAAGAAGCCGACAAAGTCGACGCCGCAATCGCTACCAGTTTAGCGAATGGCGGTAATTGAATAGACGGCCTTGAATGAGATACGATTCTTTTCTCTTTCCCTTTTGTCTCTTTCTCTTTGGCGTTTTTGTTTGTCGGATAGTTTTTGTCTTTCAAAATCTTGAGTTTGCACTATCTTTGCTGGGAGAGCAAGGATTGGAAATCAAGATCAAAATGCCCCTTATGTCACTTATTCCCCATCCTCAACCCATCCTCTGTTTGTCACGACCACTAACTACAACCCTCCCGTCACACCCCATACAGCTATTATATACTTGCCCCTCCCGCGTCATGCCACATGTGGTATCCATCTTTCAACAGTTGTGAGCCCATGTCATCCACCTACCAACTTACAGATTCCCCCAATACTATTCTATTCTACTTGAAGTTCGCGTGCTACATCAGTACCAAATTTTGTGTTATGTCTAGACCGAATGCTATTCAGCAATATTGACTACATTCTACTCGCGCAGTTATGAATCTCTTAAGGGTAGTTGAATGTATGAACCGGTTGAGATTCCATCGGAGTTATGCCATACGTTATCATCAAATAAACACATCCTACCCCATCAATCCATCAATCCCCCCACCAATATCTCTTCCAATATATCCCCTCCATCTATTCATTTCACGCAGTAATAGGTGTAGGTCAGGACTAAGAAGCCTTTTCCTTCGCATACCTCTCCAACGGATGCTCTGGATTACTCCCCAACGAGCTCTTATTTTCGTCTGATCGCGCTTTGGAGAATTCATCGCTGGGTGCTGCGTTGGGTTTCGCTTTGCCGCTGCCCGTGGCTTCTTGTTGTTGGGGTCCGGGCTGGCGTTCTTCGTCGGGGGATTGGCGGCCTGGGTTTGGGGCTGACATTTTGTCTTTTATTTTTTTTGATTGTTGAAGGGTTGGGTTGAGGAGGGTTCTGCTTGGCGTTAGTATGTGTGCGTAAGAGAGTGTGTGCTGAGATGTATATGGGGGTTGGGGTGGTACCTGTTGTAGATTATAGGAGTACTAGAGATGACCTTCTCTAGGTAGTTTCTTGAGAGTTTGTGTTGACAATGATATGAGGGATGTTGTAGGAAGATGTGTCTACAGAAATTAACTTATATCTACTCCATCGATTACAGGTTGATCGTGCTTCATCATGATGACGTTGTACCCCCAGGATGATATCAAGTCTTGGCATTGGGGTATTTCCTACCTAGGTATTAGGGTGATTAGTAAGAATGCTTAATCATACAGACATTTAATTGATCTGGATTGTGTAAGATTGACTGGTAAAGATATTCATTTAGTTATCGACTTAAGTATACTAATAATAAGAACACGCCTCGTCAAAAGAAATACAAACAGGCCTGCAGTTCAGAAGAAAAGAAGAAACCATTACTCATCAGAATTCAGCACGCTACCGTAGGTACTGAGTTTAAAGAGGCTTGCCCTCAGTAGTCGGAATACTGGTATTAGTAGCACTAGGCGCAACGTCTGGAGTTGGAGCAGTCACACCCTCAGAAGCAGCAGGCTGCTCGCTAGTCTTTCCGGCCTTGAGATCGGCAAGACGACGAGCCTCATTGTGAATGTCGCGGACCTGCTTGTCGGTCTGAACATAGAAATCACGCACTTTCTGGCCCGTGGGGGTATCGAGCGCCTTCTCAAAGTACGAGGTCAATCCGCGCCAGTGGCTCTGAGCCTGGTCGGTGATTTTGTACTTCTCGTCAAGACCCTTGGCGCGATCGGTGGCTTTGGTCTTGTTGTCAAAGGTGGAAAGGGCAGCGGTGAATCTATTGGAAAAGCCGTGCTTCTGGTCTAGGGCAATGGCCTTTTGGATGGCTTGGTCGCTGATGGTGTAGCCGTGAGCGAGGTATTCGGCCACAATGCGGGAGCGGGGCTTGTCTTCTTGTTCGATGTCGTGTTGGTACTCGTCCTTGGCCTCCTGGGCGCTGGCTGCGTGGCTGCCGGCGATTTCGTCGATGGTGTGAGCGGCCTCGACGTGCACGGCGGCGGGGCCAAGCTGAGTGTTGTCAAGAAGGAGGGCAGTTTTGGCGGCTCTGTCAATAATTAGTATGCTTCATTATGTTGTCTAGAGGTGATACCCACGTCTCTTTCTCAAAGGTTACAGTAGCAGACTTGGGAGCATCAGCTGCACCAGACTCAGCTGTAAGGCTCAAGTGGGAGATCTTTCCACTGTCCAGTCGTTAGTATCCTTATTGATTTAGATGAAAAATGTATCGATATCACGATCAACATACCAGAAGCTGAAGAAATCGCGGACTTCCTTCTCAGTGGTCGCAGGGGCGATGCCCTTTACGTGAACAACGTTGCTTCCAGACATGGTTGTTCGTTTGATTGGTGGTAGTGGGTAGAATTGTTGTGGTGTTGAGTGATGATCGAATGAATTGATCGTAAGAATGTAGCAAGCAGAGGCTATGGAGTGGAGGTATATAAAGGAAAGAACGTACGATGTCATTGACGTGTGGTGGTCGATGTTCTTGTCGAGCGGGGAGCTGCATGCGCCACAACTGCATGACGTAGGAAGAGGGGCTTGCTCAGCCTCTCCCGATGTTGTCATTCAAGCCATCGTTTCACAGTTGCCTACCCACATTACTTTGAGTCCTAACATGTGATTTTACATAGTATGTAGAAGTGTTGGGATAAACTAGGCCAGCCTGTCAAATTAAGCTCAAGTCTAGGCAGCTGCTAATTGTAGCTATTCATAGACTTCAAGAAATGAAGAGAACAGAGTAGAAAACTGAAAAGGAAAGAAAGATTGTGTGCCATCTGTTGTAAACGCCATTCAGTCTTGCAATCTTCGCCCATCGCATAACCCAAGTACACAAAGAACAGATCCAATCTCATAGCTCAACAACGTATCACGACTCTGATAATGTGGTATCCCGCATACCAGTCACTAGGCCATGGGTAGATGGCTCATCTGGAGACTGTGGATGCGAGTCGCGATAAGCCCTGAGGTTCTGTTCCAATTCACGTACTCGTCGTCGAAGCATCTCGTTCTCCCTCCTGACAGCTTCCAGCTCTGCTCGATGTTGTGCCGTCTCTTCAAATCGATTGCCTGCCGTCGATGAAATCGAGGTCGAACGTCGGGCCTCCGGTGGATAGGCAGAGTGGGAATGCGACACCGAGCTGCGATGGCTTTGTTGGCCCTGAGATTGAGATTGAAACCCAACGTCACCGTAGGGCGACACGGGCTGACGCGGTGAAGTAACAGATGGCTCCCGACTGCGTCCAGCACGGGTGAACTCTCCTGAAGGACGAGACGAAGGTAAGGCCGTATCGCGGGAAGGAGCAATGCTCGAAACACTTGCTGCTAATGCTGCCGATCCGGGAGGAATGTGGGAACTCAGGTTGGACGACGAACGATGCTGGCGGGATGACGTAGGATACACTGATGCCTCCACAGAATCAGTCAATCCTGTCGATGTAGAAGATGCCGTGGATGCAACGGATGCCGTTTGTTGTCTGAGAAGAGTCAACTCTCTGGTTAGGCGGTTGACCTGATGTGGGTTTGTATTAGCATATACCTAGACAAAACTTAGCAGAGAGCACAAACCACTGCCTCTTGTTCTTTTTCCAACACCAAGTGTAAGTCAGCGGCTGTCATGGGACGGGGATGACGCAGAGGGCCTGTACGATTATCATAAGTATTAAGGTTCGGTAGTGTAGCTATGTGTATGCAACTCACCTGGTCCAAAACCTGCACCTGCAGGATCGCTAACAACAGTAGACGACATGGCATTTGCTGGCATGGGCGGAGGTCCCATAACATGAGATGCTCGCTGTGTAGTGGAAGGTGAAATTGGGTTGAATTCAGGCTCAGGCGGTTGGGAAGTGTGACGGAGATGGGGAGACGGAGGAACCGAGTTTAAGTCGGGAGGAGCCATGGCTTGGTCTCGGCTGATAAACTATTTTTCTTCGGATTCCAGGAACAGGAACAGATGAATGATTTGATGATTCAATGACTTGGGCACGATGATATCAAGAAAATGCCGATGATCGATGATCAGAGATAAGCAAGGGCGATTCTTCTCAACAGAAGATCATGTAAACAACGAACAGATATCTGAAGGATCGATGTGCTCAGACCCGGATTCCCGTTTTATTAGACCACTGTATGTAGCATGATAGCTAATGTTATTGGACTGGGAAGTGATCTTGAAACGTTCTGGATTGGCAGGTGGACCTTGGGAGAGTCTGTGGTTTGCTGGCGTTCAAATGCCAGCCGGGGGAAACGTCATTAAACGAACACACCCTGGTTCTGGTGTGTTTGTTGTCTTGAACATGGATGAGAGAAGGGAGTGTTCTGACGAGACGAGACAAAGAGGGCAGAAATAGAAGGAAGACAGGAGCGAGAGATGAAAGGAGGAGGATGCAGCATGTCGCGTTGGACGACGACAACAACCCTGGCTGTGGCTTGCGGGAGCGTGATTGGCTGCTGCGAGCATATGATCCGGAGAGACCCACTCGTCTTTCCGTTTATTTTGGGTACCCTAACCCTACCACATCAACCTATAAACCTACGTCCTCCATTTGTATTTATTCCTTCTTATATCATTGACTGTTATTAGAGAACACGTCTGGTTCCAGTGTCTGCCCCCCTCATCAGATTGAATCCGCACTAATTAGAATACTCTTGCCAGAAACACCCCGCGCTACCAAATGTGACTAAGGACTAGGTGCAGGCTTGGCGTCAACAGTGATCGCCAGTAGCTTGTTTACGTACTAGCTCTCTACCGTATCTCTCGCTATCTCTGACTGCACGGATTACCGAGATACATGTCTCGATCGAGGTTGCTGATATCCTCAAGTGAGAATAAGCAGAACAGCCAAAATGCTGTTTCTTTTCGCCTTGGTGCAAGTAGCAAGCGCGAGTCTCGCAACCGTGCATCGAGGATTCGGGCAAAAGGTAAACCCCAATCACTGAAATCGCGCCCTTGACTCACGTATGATGGGATTATAGGGATATCTGAGTACTGCAGAGTATAAAGAAAAGTACCTTAGTACACAAATAGATAGCTGGGCAAACATTTTTCATGCCTACAATCTGTCTGTGCCAATAGATCATTTCCACAATGAATCGAGATATGAACCCCATAGCAGTGACACGTTTCCCCTTCGCTACTGGTTTGATGCCAGTCATTACGAAGAAGGAGGGCCTGTGTTTTTGCTAGAAAGCGGAGAGACTTCTGGCGAAGGTAAGTCGTGTATATTCCAGGTGCACTCTCGTTAGCTACTAACGAATAACTTTCAGATCGATTGCCCTACCTACAAAAAGGACTAATCGCCCAACTGGCACAGTTGACGAATGGAATCGCCGTAGTTCTTGAACACCGTTATTACGGCACAAGCATTCCCACAGAGGACTTTTCAACGGAGAGCTTGCGGTTTTTGACAACAGAACAAGCCCTTGCCGACGTGGCATATTTTGCGCAAAACATTGTATATCCGGGCCTTGAGGATAAGAATCTTACCTCTAACTATGTCCCGTATATTGCTTATGGCGGCTCTTATGCCGGCGCAATGGTCGCTTTTCTCCGTGCAACTTATCCGGATGTCTTCTTCGGCGCTATTGCATCTTCAGCGGTCACAGAGGCTATCGTTGACTACTGGCAGTACTGGGAGCCCATACGACGAAACGCACCACAACATTGCGTTCGCACCGTCGAAAAGTTAACCGGTGTCCTTGACAGTCTTACATCCAATACCACCGCAGTCAAAGACCTAGAGACCCTATTCGGCCTTGAGGATCTCAGCTATATAGACGACTTTGCAAACGTCCTAAGCTACCCGTTATCAAGTTGGCAAGGAAGGAATTGGGATCCTGCTGTTAATGATCCCACCTTCTTCGATTTCTGTGGCAATATCACTGTTTCAGACTCTCTTATCTACGACGACACCACTTCGACCGACAAGATTGAGAAAGCAGCCGAGCTTGTCGCTGCTGCTGGGTGGGATGAGAGTGAAGGGGGTAGCCAACTGACGACTCAACTGCTCAACTTTGCGGGCTGGCTGAATCAGACTATAGTTTGGCCCTGTATCGGAAGCGGCCAGAGTGCAGATTCGTGTTTCTCGTCCTATAACGTCTCATTCTACGAACAAGATGATCTGACCCAAGACTGGAGACTATGGGAATACCAAGTCTGTACCGAGTAAGCCACCCCCCTCCCTCTCCCGATTAAGCCCAACACCCATTCATCTGATCGCTAAAATAAACCAGATGGGGCTACTTCCAAACCGGCAGCGGCACACCCCCCTCCAAACCAGCAATGATATCCCGCTCCATCACCCTCGACTACTTGAGTCTCCCCTGCAAATACGCCTTCAACATCACCACGCTTCCCGACGTAGACGCACACATAAACCAGCGATACGGCGGCTTCAACCTCTCGTATTCAAGGCTCGCGTATATAGGCGGCAAAGCAGATCCATGGAGAGAAGCAACCCCCTTCGCGGATGATGCGCCCGGCCCCAGGAGACGGGATACGTTGAATAGACCGTTCTGGGGGATTGAAGGGGCTGTTCATCATTGTAAACCATCCCATCCCTTCCTCTCTCTTGAGATTTTTTTTTGCTGATGAGTGTAGGGGATGAGAATGGCTTATTCCCGAATGAGACGACACCTTCTCTGCCGCCAAAGCCGGTGGCGGATACGCAGAAGTATGAGCATGAGTTTGTGGAGGCTTGGCTTTCGAGTAAGTTCTCAGTTTCTTCTAACGAGTATGATGACTCAAGAGCTGACTGATGGATGTGATCCAAAGTGCAGAAATGGGCAGAATTAGCTAGGGAAGGACAGGGTCCTTTGTTGGGATTTATTTAGTTTAGACTATTTATCCTTTGGAGATCCTGGATCTTGTTGGAATATCGTTGTATATAGTCTTAAACTTATTTTTACTTCAAAATCTTTTCCATTCATTTCATGCAAATGCACATAACCTCTAAACCCGATCACTAGTAACTAATCACCTAGTTATACTGATCCCTTCACCAACCAAACACTTGAAATTCAACCAAAATGAGAAGAAACAAAACATAGAAATATGGAAAGAGAAAGAACAACCCGGCTACAAAATGCAATATGGATCTTCGGTTCGGTTCGTTCATTTATTCTCAATGAAAGAAATGAAGGGATCGATCGAGAAGGGAGGGCCGCCCAAGAAGGTGAAAAAAAGGAAATATGCATAGAGAGGGAGGGAGAAAAGGAAAAGTACATGGATATGTAGGTGGGAGATGCTGTTGAACAGGTTCAATGTATGCATGCATCATGGCCAGATGATGAGAAAAGAAAATATGAGGCCAAGGATGATTTGGGGGAAATAATTGTATGAATCTGATATTCATGAAGATGAAAATGGTACAGGCCAGCTGAAACGATGATGTAAATAAAGGTGAAATTGGAAGGCTCCATCAGACGGTCGTCTCTCGAGAGACTTCTACAGAGTGAGCGTTGAGTTCCTTAGGGGCTATGCTATGGACAGGGTCTTGCGAAGCTATAGGAGACTGGGTATTCATCGGCGACGTCGTAGAATTCTGATCCTCAATTGGTGGTGACTTCGAGATTGTGGGAATACTCGTGGTAGAGGACTGCTGTTGGGTAGCGTCTTCGACGTGCTCCGCATGCTCTGCAACGCCATTGGCCTTTTCCTCATCACCAATCACGGCTGCGAGACTTCGAAAGTTGAACATCGGCTCAAGGGCCGGATTGGATGATCCTTCACCTGAATCCGGATTTTCGGCAGTTCCCGTTTCGAAGGAGGATGACGTCGATGAAGCGGTCGACATGTGTCGTAGATGTGAAGGCCGTGATGGTTCAGTAGGCGAGGGTTGTGTGAATGAGTCCGAGTCAGTGCGACTAAGAAGCTGTCTGGCAGATGTCGCATTAGCATCCGCTGATTCCGCATTATTCGATGAAGTCACTGTAGGGACCGAAGCTGTACGGTCAACTTTCTTCCCTTTATCTGAACTGGTCGCTTCCTCTCCCATGATTGATGAGGAGCTGCTGTCCACTCGACTCGAGGTTCCACTGCTTCGAAGTGCTAGGCTCGCCTGACTGTTGCTATAACCAGCGTTTTTCCGCATGATCTTCTCCGCTTTCTTTGCTTCTTTCTCTCTCTTCTTGGCTTCCTTCCGGATTTCTTTCTCCTCTTTTCGCCTCCGTTCCTCTTCACTCGCCAGACTCATTCTAATTGCTTCCATCATCATCATTTCCTCTAGGTCTTCAATCCGACTGCGTCTGGAGCTGTCCCGTGGAGGCGCCAACGCACCGCCTTCGGTATTTCCGGCAGTGGCTGTTGAGTTTGGCTGTTCACCGGTAACAGCTCGCCGTTCTGACAAAAATGCAAGTGCGTGAAGAGCTGGCGAGCCGGTAGGCCGACTTGACGGAGTCTGAGTCCCAGAGCTAGTGCCTCGAGCTCGTCCCAAAACCCCACGGCGTCCAAAGCTTCGTGTCTCAGAGCCCGGCGCATTCATCAAATATGCAGCAGTGTGGAGAGCAGTCGCAGCTGCCGATCGACGAGCTGCATGCGCTCTTGCATTGGCTAATTTTGTTGCCCAATCCGGCCGTACTTTGTCAGTTGTGATAACAGTCGGGTCGCTGGCAGAAAGGGATGTCGCTCTGCGACGTCCTGTGATTGGCGGCGAAGCCATCGAACCGAGGGAAGAGCTTGATGATAACGGAGAGGTAGCTGAAGCCATTCCTAGACCGTTGGAACCCGCATAAGCTAAACCGCGCCGGAATGGAGGGGGTGCATAGGTGACTCCGAATTCGGGCTGCACGCAAAAGGGACACGCAGAAGGCTCGGAAACAAGCTGATTCTCTTGATCCGATCCACTGCGCTCTTCACTCGACCCATTTTCCGCGCTAGCAGTCTGATCCTGAGGCTCACCATGCTCCGGAGGATGCGGATCTGGTCGCTTGATCTGTACAAAGCATTCTGAGCAGATTGGTTGATCGCAACATCTGGTACGATTGAGGTAGGGCGGATAGTAAAGGAAGCAAATCGGGCATTCGCTGGCATCTTTGTAGAGATGGGCTTCCAGAGGTTGGCCGTTCACAAACGGATCATGTGTTAGCATTATCTCACGTGGACCGACCTCTCCAGGCTGATCTTTCTTGCTGCCTGTTAAAGCAGCCAAAGTCTTTGCGCGACTTCGGAAAAGTGGCGAAGTGGATGTGCCTGATGCGATCGGGGATGTAGGTGATGGTAGAGACTGGGCAGGACTCAGCGCTGGTAGGCTAGAAGTCTCTGAATGTGCAGATAGTGGTCTTCCGGATGCTGATGGAACGGTCAAAAACTGTGCGCTCTTGCCGGAAGACGCGGCACCATCTGTGTTTTCGGCAGGTGGTGTGAATTGCAATTCGGGAGGTATCTCATCTGGCGGAGGAATAGGCAATCCCCTGGCTGCAGCAATCAGTTGGTGTTCTGTCCATGACTCTGAGAAATCATTCAGCCCACGCCAGAAAGGCGCTAGACGTCTCTCAATCTACATAGTGTTAGCGGTTGACTGCTTCACCTTCATGAATTGCCGCCGTGACAACATACCATAAGCTGACGAACGACATCCTTATTAAAGTCCTCTGTCCCAACGTAGACACCTTGAGTGACCAAATATCCACCATCGACATGCTCCTCCTTCATGCTCCGCTCTCTTTCCTTCAGTCGGGCTGCTCGTTCCTTTTCCTGGCGCCGTGCCTCTCGATCTTGTTTTGTTTCTCGTCGTGTTTCTTGAACGAAGACCTCCCGGTCGCCCGATCCACTCCCAATGCCGAGAAATGAGAGGTCATGTCGGCTGGAGCGGTGTGATCGAGAAGCGTGATATGGAGAGCGGCTCTGATCGGATAACGAGCGGTTTCTGTATGACGCTGACAAAGGAGAGCGCGCCTCCTTTGTCTGTGAGTTTCCCATCGCGAATCCTAGTTATTTGTGTTCATCCGAATGTGGTTGTACGGAGGTTGTGTTGGGAGATAATAGAAGATACACAACACAGCTCTAATGCGAGACAGACCGATTCATATAGAGGTCTGGTCACATTGAGAGTGGAGGTCGTTGCCAAGGCGAGCGATCGATAGTTCTAGACAGGGACAGAGGTTGTGATGATGAGGATAATATTATTCAGGTAGGACAGGCAAGTAGTGTCATTCAGCAAGTGTGGCCATGTGAGCGAGAGACAGACAAGAGAGAGAGAGTAAGTGATGGCTCAGTGATCAGGATAGCCGGGAAAGGCAGGCGGGAGGGTGACTAAGGCACTAAGGTGGCCTCCACCGCAGCGCTAGACACAACGTAATTCAGGCTGAGCGGGAACGGTGGCGTGGGCGGAATGACCGGATGCGTCCAATCCCAGCGGCTGCAATTAGTGGTCGACAATATTAAATTCAGCAGAATCCACGTACTACCACTACGCGCCTCGGAAAGAACATATGTCCCAATGCTTGGTTTGGGCAGGAGAGTTCAATTGTCGGTCCCGCTGATCTCTCAAGGTAGGGCTGTCACTATCAGCTGAGGCTGGAGTGCTGAGCCCAACGCTGATTGCGATTGCGAGATACGGCAATCAGTGCGAGTGGGGGAGCCCGATAAACCGATGACCACAACATCGCAATTAACGGACATGGATAGAGGCTCGTGATGATATTATCAATTTGATCGGCAGATTAGCTGTCTATTAATGACTTCTTACTATAGTAATATGAGGATAGTAAGGGATCATAAAACGATCTCAATGTTGAAACATATACAACCGACACTAGATTGATCCAGATATTGCTTACCGGTACTTTCCCACTATTTACCACTCTTATCAGCGCCAGCCACACAATGTTAAAACAATTCGAGGTATGATAATTCTAAATAGAGAATAGAGGACTATATGGATTCATATGAAGAATAATCATAAGCAACCTCGGGCGATCAAGGCCTGGATGCGATCTGCTTGGAGTGGAGTGATTGACGTCAGGCGGGCGATGTGCCCAGCAGAGAAATCCGGCTGAGGGCCGATAAACCGCCGACACCGGCGTGGCCTGAAGACTCAGGCACTCGTTTTGTGCACTACCGACTTTGGTGTAACTGACGAGCGCCTCACCGCCTTGAGCGGAGCTGTGGCTAGTGCCAAAATATTTCTGGCTCCAAATTATTATTTTGCATGCACCTGCCTCGTGCTCCTCAAGCTCCTCAAGCCCGATCTAATGTTTAATATTTTTTTGACGAGTTCTATGCTTCTATCTGAGGTTGTTTTCTTTCTGGAATATCTCAATCGGGTCGTCTCAAGTACCTCAAAGCTCTTCTCTTTGTCAATTTCCTGAAACTCACAAACTCGTCCTTTGTTTTCAAGAACTATCAATCGGCAGACGACCAAAAAGCAACGACGCCAAAGTTTGAATAGTCTCAGTATGCTGCAATGACAGAGTCCATTACTCGCCTTCATATCTCCCCTCTCACACCAGCCCTGCTGGACTCCGTTCTCAATCCTTCAATTCGCCCTTTAGCGACCGACATTTCCTTCCACAACATAGCTACGTTTCCCGAAAGCGATTACGGCTTCGTCACTTTACCTACAATGGAAGCAGATAAACTCAAGAAGAAGCTGAACGGATCTATCCTCAAAGGCAAAAAATTCAGAGTCGAAGCTGCTCGAGAAGATCCAAAGAAGAAAAAGGCGGCGGAAATCGAGAAGGATGCGTCTCCTAAACCGGTAAAGACCTCGTCAAAACGAAAAGCGGAGGACGCAGAGGATAACGTACTCGATGGATACGAGCTACCAGCCGACCGACACGTAAAACGCGGATGGACCGAGCCCGCAAGCGCCAAGAGGTTAAAGAAGCAGAAGAAGGCCGACAAAGGAGCTTCAGAGACAAAATTGCAACCCAAGTCCAAATTTTCGGAGAAAGCCGAATGTTTGTTCAAGACGAAGGTGCCGCCAAATAAGATGTCTGAGGCTACGTCGAAAAAGGCCAAGTCTAAAAAATCTACTGCACCAAACGAAGTGATAGTACATGAATTCGCGAAGACGTACACGCATCCATCTTTCCTGAAATCCAGTGTCGGAGGAAAACCAATTACTGCGAGATTCGAAGAGGGAAAGGGTTGGGTCGATGAAGATGGCAATGTGCTTGAGGAGACGAGTAGCAAGAAGGCTAGAACCGCAGACTACCACCCAGGCAAGAAGGATGGCGCCAAGGAACGTCCTGTTGTGAAAGAAAGGTCTCCAAAATTAGCTATCAAGGAGAGAAAGAAGTCCTCTTCCGCTGATGCAACGTCTTCGTCTGAGGTGGAGGACGAGGAATCGGACTGGACCTCGTCTAGTGGCTCATCAGAGAGCGAAAGTAGTGCATCCGACAGTGACTCTGATAACGAGTCTGAAGAATCGTCAAGCAGCGACGCCTCTTCAATCGGTGATGAAAAAGAGGAGGTCACGAAGACTACGCAAGCGACGATCAAAAGCAAAGCTATTCAAAATGATGAACAAGAAGACGACGACTCCACCAGCGAAAGCGACAGTGACCAGGAAGAGAACTCCGAGGTTGACAGCGAGGCCAAACCAACATCATCTCCCGAGCCCGCTGAGACGACGGCGGAGGATAAAGAAGTCCATCCTCTAGAGGCCCTCTTCAAGCGTACACAAGCCGAGAAGAATGTTTCGGAATCACCGAAGCCGACATTTTCTTTCTTCGCCGAAGATGACGAAGATATTGAAGAAGAAGAGGAAGAAGCTGCACCGTTGCCTCTTGAACCATTGACACCCTTTTCCAAGCAAGACCGTCAAATCAGAAACCTGAGAAGTGGTGCTCCCACACCGGATACTGCCGTATTCAACCGGCGCAAGCTTCTACTATCAGGTGATAACGATAACGATGAAGATGAGGATATGAACACGGATGATGATGACCACGCTCAGTCATTAACTCAAGAAACGCCTTCAAAACCAAGGACAGAGACAACTTCCCAAAGACAACCAGAGGAAAGTGACTTTGTGAAATGGTTCTGGGAAAATCGTGGAGACAATAATAGAGCTTGGAAACGGAGAAGACGTGAGGCTGCAAAGGAGAAGAGACAACGCGAGAACCGGCGCAAGGGGTTGAAGGGGAGGGGCTAGTTACTACGTAATCTAAACCTAGAAGTTTACGTCTTTGAAAACAACTAATTCTCTGAATATATAATCGTATATCATCACGTGACCATTTCTCTTATCGCGGAGATCCGAGACAGCTTCAGTCGCAACATCATTCGTCATCTAATTTGATCGGGGTGCACTTCGATGTCGTTACTCCAGACTCACATATCAAAATGAAGGACTTATTACAAATACTACAGTATTTACTCTTTTTGAGTATCTTTTCAAGCATCACAGGAGTATTAGCCGCAAGTAAGTCTCTCGCATGGCGCGCCCTCATCTCACGAACAAGAACTTTTGCTTATACCTTGCGACTACAGAACCCTCCTCATTCTGCAAATGCACCTGCTTCTCAAATAGCACAATCATCGAACTCCGCCCCATAAACACAGACAAAGACCTGTCCGACGGCCTGTTAGAGCGAGGAGCAGAACCAGGATGGAATTTCGACGACTACGCTACCCCCGAAATCGACACGCGCGAAGACTCGAAAGATGATAATGAGGAGAACAAAAACAAACAGACAACGAGCCGCAATAGGGCGTTGACGTGTAATGATTGCAATCGCGCATTTTGTCTGGATTATAATTTGCCCAAGTGTAAGGGTGCGAAGGAGGAGGATGTTATTGCGACTTGTTTTCGTATGTCTTTCACCTTGGAGCTCAGCTGCGGTGGATTTTCGAGGTGGTATTTGTGACTGACTAATGGGTGGATGGTAGAGCGAGATTCGAGGAAAGATGAAGCGGTGGTTATAATGTTCATACTTGCGACGAGTGGTCTGCTTGCGTGGGCGGTTTTGAGGCCTTGGGTGCAAGGGTGGGTGGAGGTGAGTTTGACGGTGAAAAGTCGAGAAAATGAAGTATAGTCGGCTGACACGCTGGTTTACAGGCTGCGAGAGAGCGGAGGAGCTATATTCCGGTTTCGCATGGGGGTGGAGGGACTGATCAGCACTGATTCAGCAGTAGCATACACGCTTCGTCCTTGTATAATACGACGTCGATGTTTATGTTGATCTCACCTGTATGATATCTCGATTGATATGCTTTCCTAATACAAAGCAAACTCTATCCAGCAATGGAAATGGACAGCATATGATGCGTACGCTGAGGAGCGTGCTTTGCATGACTAAGATCAACACAAAACCAACGTTCAAGGTTGCAATTGCGACCGAGGCAGCCTTGATACGAGAGATCCTTCGATGTAGCACAGTTTCGAAAGAGCGGTCACCGGGCCGAACTTTCATGATGACTAGAACTTTCGATTTACCATATTCCCACCAGCACACCGCTTCTACCGCCAAACGCTGATTTTTGGAGGAAATTTGAACGAGCACCTGATATGCAAAATGTCTACTGTAGAAAAAAAGATCATTGAATTTGATAACATGGGGTTGAATTACTGTTTATACAGCGCAAGCAGCACCAATCAGAGGTGCCCCGTAGTCCGGGGATTGGCGCCAATGCAACGCTAAACGGCGCTAAGGTTATCAGAAATTCAGAATGCTTTCCGATTTCAAACTTTTCGCTACCAGTACGCCATATTACATGTAATTACATCTAATCGATCATTAGTAGCATAGAATAAGTGTAAAATATCGTATGGCTGTGTATGTTTTCCGGTTGCCACTTCCTTAACTATCGGGTTCTGTGGATAAGTGCCTGGCGGGACCCAGGGAACGGGCCTGTACCAGACGAACGATTTTTACTTCCCCTCTTCTTCCTCTTTCGATCTTCCTTCTCTATTTTCTCTTAATCTCGTGACACCCTCCAGAGTCAATTCATTCCTGCCACTCAACCCAACTCAGCAGACACAATTCAAAACAAGTTGCCCGACTATATCCTGTGAGGAAAAGGGCAGGCAGAGAATATTCAGACAGCACGACTGAATTCAGTGTAACGCAACAGGAAATCAAGAAGAAATCAAGGAAGGCAGGCCACGCAGAGAAAGACCAATATCTTACTTCCTCTTCATATCTTCTGTCGAAGACAAACAAGACTGGAAAGGATTATCTGTGCGGTTGCGGGGATAGGAAGTGGTAAGAACTGTTCAAGAGTCAAAAGAATCATGGTATCAACGCGACAGACAAGACCAATCTCGAACGACGATGCATTTCCTTCGCTGCAACTCTTTCTTCTGGGTAAGTCTCTTCAACATATTCATTCCGGAACTTATCAACTGACAAGTGCAGGCATCTGCCGTGTGGCGGAACCCATCGCTCTCACGTCCATCTTCCCATACGCATGGGTAATGGTCCAAGACTTTCACGTCGGCAACCCCCCCGACGCCTCCTTCTACGCCGGCATCCTAGTCGCCGCCTTCTCGCTTGCCGAGGCCCTAACCGGAATGTTCTGGGGCGCACTCTCGGATCGCATTGGTCGGAAGCCTGTTTTATTGCTTGGTTGTGCTGGAACTATGCTTTCGCTGATGATTGTTGGGTTTGCGTCGACTTTCTGGGTAGCTCTCTTTGGTAGAATCATTGGTGGCGTACTTAATGGGAACATAGGCGTGATTCAGACCATGGTCGGTGAGCTTGTGAAGCGTCCGGAACATGAGCGTAAGTCCACCCTCGAATAACCTTGATATGATATGGTATGCTAATGTCTTTCTAGCTCGCGCTTATGCTGTAATGCCATTTGTCTGGTCAATCGGCACTATTCTCGGACCTGGTAAGTTCGTTTCTCCTCAACTTTATAATATCATGCTAACAGCAACCAGCCGTTGGAGGACTACTCGCCAAACCCGTTGAAGGGTTCCCGTCCGTTTTCTCTCCAGATGGTATATTCGCAAGGTACCCATTCCTATTGCCTAACCTCTTTTGTGCCGGTCTCCTCTTGATCAGCATTGTCGGAGGCGCCATCCTTCTGCAGGAGACTCATCCCGAGTTCCAGCCACAATCGTCAGAGTCGGATTATAAAGTGAATGTTGAAACGCCGTTGATGGCCACGTCCGGTGCTACGGCTAACCCCGGAGTTGACCTCCGCGCTGAATCGTATGGCACGTTTAATGAAGTCAACATGCATTCGAATGAAAGCTGGCGCATCAATGGTGAGCCCTCTAAGGAGAGATCGTCTTCTCCGCGGCACGAAGTGGCGTTCACATCCCAAGTTTTGATGTTTATTATCGCACTTGGCATTTTCACATATCACTCAATGACTTTTGACCATCTCCTCCCAATCTTCCTCCAAGACAAGCACCAGTTCGATTTCATTCCCAATTCGTTCCCTCGCATCTCCGGTGGCTTGGGACTTTCTACGCGAACTGTCGGGTTCATCATGTCTGTCGACGGACTGATGGCACTCTTCATCCAGAGCGTCATCTTTGCCCCTTTGACTGACTGGCTGGGTGTTTGGAGACTGTTCGTTCTCGTTACGGCTCTGCACCCTATAACATACTTCATCATTCCATTCCTCGTCTTGCTCCCATCGAACTTGGTCTACGCAGGTATATATACCTGTCTAGCAATCCGCAACATCCTCTCCATAGTCGCCTACCCCGTTCTTCTCATCCTCATCAAACAATCAAGCCCTTCTTGCTCCGTCATGGGTAAAATCAACGGTCTAGCCGCTTCAGCTGGCGCGGCATGCCGTACAATCGCTCCTCCAGTAGCCGGATATCTGTATAGCGCTGGAACAGCAAGTGGTTGCACTGCCATAGCATGGTGGAGTAGCACCGTCGTCGCATTGATTGGCACTTCGCAATTGTGGTTCATCAAGCGTCGCAAGGATACTGTCACAGTGCGGTCTGCGGCGCCCTGTTTGGCTGCTGCCGGACCTCCTGCTTCTGATAGTCATCCACGTGAAGTTATTCATGTGATGGTGAGTGAGGAGGATTATCAGGCTTGAGCTATACTGGTCTCCCTTGAAGGGATTACAATATAGATGAGACTGAGTTTCATCTACACACATCTTGTTTTTTTTTTTTTCTCTTGCTTACAGACAAAAGCGAATTATGCTGCTCTATGGTCCGGCTTATTCGATTCGATCAGACTCATTGCTTTCAAAGCGTTCACGTCCTTGCTTTCTGATTTCGAGATTTCCCCAGCGAGTTCTAGAGATAGAAAGCGTTTCTTTTTCATCATTCTACTTTCAATGTACATATTTACAACCCGAAGCATTAAACAAAATAAAAAAAGCATAAAAAAGAGTCAAGAAAATCCATAACTCATTAACTCATTGCACTAACAGTAATCAGTATGGTATCACAGAAAACACTCAACCAACAACCCCCAAAAACATAAAGTGGAACTGAAACTGCGACTGACAAAAATCTGCAAGCAAAGAATAAGATACAATCGGTATCAACTCAATGACTCCTTCCCGATCCGGTTCTCGCAATTCCATTCGTTCATCAATCATCAATAACAAGTGAAATAACCACGAAACAAACAGAAAAACAGACAGGAGGATAGATAGGTCTACCGTCCACCAGCACCCATCCTCTCAATTGAACTCATAATCCCGCTCCGTCCGGGCGTCGTAGCCGGCATAGCGATCGAGCGACCACCATTTCCGCCGCTGTTGTGTCGTGAATGATGGCCACCGCCCCCTGCATACATTCCCAGACGGCTTCGCTTCTCGATACCGCTGCTTCCTCCTCCTGTTGTTGTAGCGGTTGTGCCGGATGAGGGGGGGCGGAGACCGCTACTTAGACCGCTTGAGGGGGGACCAGTGCGGCTTATGCTGCGTTTGAATGTTGGTTGGGATGGTTGATGAGGAGGTTCAATGGATCCTTCGTCGATTGACTTCTTGCGTGGACTGGGTTCGAATGATGATGAAGCAGAAGATGTTAGGGGCGCTTCTTGTTCGCTGGCGGAATAGTATGCTGATGAGTTTGAGACTTCTCGAGAAGATGCCGGTGCGGGTTGGCTGGTATTTGCTTGTTGCATTGCGAGCCACTCGTCGACAGCGGCGACCAATTCGCCCTTTTCGGTACGCTCCATTTTGAGTTCGGCGTGTAGCTGTTCGTTGTCGCGCTTGACGGTGGATAGTTGCTCTTCAAGACCCTTGATTTGAGCTCCGAGGACCTTGTTCTCAGTCTCTAGTTCTTCGTTGTCTCGTCCCATGACGCTCATCATGCTTATGTTAGGATTTAAGGGTCCGGACATGGTTGTGTCGCGCTCCGTCTTGAGACGCTCAACCTCCTCATTGGCCTCGCGAAGTTTGTTCTCGGCTTCGCGCACGCGCTTCTCCCATCTAGATTCGTAGCTCTTTTTCAATGCGGCGACCTTAGTCTCATGCTTGCCCTTGTATAAAGTATGTAGTTCTCGCGCAACCCGTTCCACAGCTTCCTGAACCTCCTTGGCAGATTGTTCGGGCGTAAGCATGCCTGACTTGTCACCGTCGTCATTCGTGGTAGCACTGGGGTTGGCCGCAGCGGCTTTCTTTGCAGAATCGAGCTGACTTTCAAGCTCGACGATTCTTCCTTCGAGCTGCTCCTTTAGTCGCTCCGCTTCGTCATTCTTCTTGATCAAACGTTCGCGTTCACGTTCACCGTCGATAATCTCAGCACGAACTTCACGTAGCACTGTCTCCATTTCTTTGCCGCGTCTCTCCCACTCAGCCTGTTCGACTTCGAGGGCTTCCTTGCGAATCGCCTCATTGCGGACTTCTTCAAGTGCTTCTCCTACACGGCGCTCGGCGTCGGCAACGGCTTGTTTCAAACTTGCCACTTCGGCTTCCTTGCCACTAAGTGTAGCCTTCAGCGAAGATATCTCAGATAGAAACCCGGACTTCAAAGATTCCAATTCGCGAGGAGTGATGGATGGGATGGACATTGGCGTGGCAGGTGGCGGCATGTCAAAGTCTATCAAGTTGTATTTTGCAGGAGATCGCATCGGATCGCGTGGTTTCAACGGTGAACGCCGTCTCGGAGACATAGAAGCCCGATTGCTCGACATCGAAAACCGCTGAGACACCCTATGGAAGTAGTTGAACGAGTCATTAAAGTCGAGAAGATTGACACTTTCGTCGCTACCAGGACCATTCCTTCTCTGCGGGGTTGGAGAGTTATCAGCATCGTCCATGAGCCCCCGCCTGTGTGCTGTGGCTGGCGTTGTTGCTTTGGATCGTCGATAGTATCCTGGAGTCCGGCTAACAGCAGGTGATTCCATGATATCGCCAATCTTTTTCGTGGGAGATTGTCCAAGTTTGGCGAACATGGTCATGTCAACATTTGGCACTGCCGAGAATGTGCTGAAGCAGGTATCGTCCATTGTGTCATTGTCTTGGGCTTCATCAGGATGAGCATTATCTTCAGGGTGGTGGGCAACTGTGCTCATTTCTTCGTTATGTCTCTCCTCCATATAACTGTTTCCGATGGTAGAGTGCTCGACTTGTTTTGATTCCACATGAAGCACACTGCCATCATTCTTATTGTCGTTATCACTCATTGTGGTTGTATCGTCAAACTCAGTAGATTGATGACCAACATTATATTGCTCAGTTGTATCAATCTCATCAATGCGATCCTCTTCGTCGACATAGATCTCCGGACCCTGCTTCTTCTGCGGCGACGTCGTCGTGCTCCGCGCTGCGGACCTAGTCATGGCTTGTAATCTCTGCATATCCACAGTATCATCACGCGCCTCGTACTGAAATGGTGAACTAGGAGGACCATTAAAATCAACGGTCATATCATCGTCAATGTCGTCCATATTGTTGTTGTTATTGCTTCGAGCAGGCGTGGTGGTAGTTTTCATATCGTCGCAAACGTCCTTGTTATCATCAATCAATTCATCGTCGGCACTGCCATCATATGAATAAAAAGCACGTTTTGCAGGCTTTGGCGACGCATTCTCTTTATCATATTGATCGGTCGACGACATTATTTCGTCAATTCCTCGTCGACGGCGGACGGCGGACGGCGGAGCATATGCAGGTGATTGTGCGCGAGTGTTGCCAAAAGATGGCGATAGCGGGGATAAAGGTTGTGCCATGACTATGGTCTGGGACTATGTAGTAGGAGGGGAAATTGAGGAAGAAGGTAGGTGAACTTCAAGCTCTGGCAGATTTTGCGTTGGAGAGTGTTGATGCGATGATGTTGTTTGGGTCCGTTTGGCGGTTGCCGGGTAAACGGAGCTAGTCTTAATCAGGAATGGTCTTAATTGGAGAGGCTAGTCTATATCTAGAAATATTCAATTTTTCTCAGTTCCTAGGGCATCGTGTTCAAACAGAGATGTCATGATGGTATTAAAATCTTGTATGCTAACAGTAGCTTTTCTTCTTGTCCCTCGCCAACAACTTCGCTCTCTCAATCTGTATCTCCTCAAACCCACGTTGTAGCTTCTCCACTAAGCGCTTCAATGGAAACAAGGAAGGCTGATGTTCGCTCAAAGAACTTCCATCGGCCGCAAGGTGTTTCAGTCTCAGAGGAACATCTTCAATCATTTCCAGATCAATCGGGCTATCTGGGGAAAATCCAGCCTTATCCAGGACACACTGCCGATCACCATCGCTGTACAATAAATGTACGGATAGTGTAAAGGTACCAAAAAGTTTGATCCGTCTGGAGTGATACCATTCGAATATGTGTTGAAAGAGCCTTCGATGATTCATTTCTCGAAAGTCATTCGCAGATAGCTCCCATTTATCACTCGCAGTATTCCGTTTTTCCGTTTCACAGACATCAACAAGAATCACTAGTTTAGTATGGCCATTGCTACCTTCCAACCATCGTTCTGCATCGGCGTAAAGCTTGTGTGTGGTTTCGCTGATGCCTACCTCAAGAACCACGACTAGCCATTCATCTCGAGACTTCTTCAGAGATGCATCTGCTTGTTTCACTGATCCTATGAATCTGCCGACCAGCTCATAACCTATACAAAAGGGGAAAAAGTTAAATAATTATTCATGACACTGTTGTAAGGGGGCACATCTAATAATATACTTACTTGTGCTTCCAGTTGAGTCGTAGTATAGACTCGTAGTATAGACCAGTAGCAGCACTCAACCTGTCTTCTAGATCCATAAAAAGTCTGCTGAGCGAATGGGTTGTAGCTTCATGCATCCATCCTGGATATTCTTTCAAGACAATGCATTTATCCCGGGCATCGAATTCCACCCCATAATCGCCAACTTTTCCCACCCAGTTCCAGTACTGTGTAGGGGAGATCTCAAACTTATTGATAATAAGAGACTGTTGAGAAACACATCTCAGTTCCGCGATGTCATCAGCCGAAAGATCTTCCAAAGAGCGAACTCGGTCGAGAATATGTTTGATTTGATTCATTGCCTCGTTCTCCATGTTTCCAGAAACTAGCAACTCCAGTGGATGAACTGTTGGGTGATTGTAGACCTTGAATCCATTCTTATATCCTGGACAGGTCGGCGAAGATACTCGAGCTGCAACAGCAACTTTCAATAACAAAGCATGTTGCTGGGTTTGTAGTACCTCGTTGATTGTGATGATCGAACACTTGAACCATCTTTGAAACATTCGAAGTAGATTTTGACCAATCGAGTATTGGGAATGTTGATGGTGGAGAGGAATATGGCTTGTTGGCACCCTTCAGCAATGGATCCATGGATGTATATATAGAAAAAGGGTGCAAGAAAGGCAGTTTCGTTTCCTTATTAAGTATCATCTGCAACATCTAAACCCACTGTTTTCTTTATTGTCTTAATTCGACAGTCATCTGTACAAAGTAGGACAGATTGCCATGGGATAAAGAAGCCAAACACTAAATAAAGAAAGCACACTTATACGTATGTATAATATGCCATTTGATTCATCCTTGACTTATCATACTGTACTGTATAATCGCACCCTATATAAGTGTCAACTGGTGTAGTGTTGTTAGATGAACTAAATATATTAGATAAAGAGTGTAAGGGGTCTGGTTATTTCTAATATTAATTGCATGTTTGCTTGATGGAGTCATCACTCAGAGTACTTTGTGATTTGATCAAAGAGCTGGATAAGTGGCTTTTTTTGACACAAATTTAGAAACATAGATTCACACAAATAGCCAAGCATACGCTGAATGAAAGACATTCCTAATATTATTGACTGAAATCTCTACCACCTGTGATTTCCCATTGACCTGGAGCACAGAATTCGAGAAAATGATATCCCAGGAAGGATGACTGGGCTCCCTTTTCGAAAATATCCTGCCCGCTAGAGGAGTAAGGTGGTGAAGTCTTTTCACTCCGGAACACCACGAGTATAGTATTACTGTAAGATTAGTATTGATCATAATTGTTAAATAAAGAAACAGGAGTATACAGCCAGCCCAGATCACATGGACTGACTTTGTCCGAGTACCCTCTCAACTTCATCCTTAACATTATACACAGCCACCTCCATTAACGGTTTCGACACAACGGACGGAAACCAACCCATAATCCACATGAAAAAGTACATCAAATACTCCTCAATAACAGACTTGTCTCTTTTGTTATCTTGCATCTGTTTGGCATGTTCCAGGATTTTCTTTACATGCGGCTTTCGTAGTTCCACGTATCTTCTAGTCGCTGTTGCGACGGCTACCCTTTCAGTCGCAGCTTGTGACGCGAGTGGGTTCTTGTAGGCATTGCGTAGTTGGTGAGAAAGAAACAAGCTAAATGCTTCTACATCCTCGAGAGCCTGTGATGATCCTTGTCCTGAAGTTGAGGGTAACGCATGTGCTGCGTCACCTACTAACACCACGCCATTCCGTTCCCAGGTTGGAATTTCGGGAGCAGTCCAGGTTGGATATATGTGTTTAATCTCCAATGCCTCATCGTTGATTATTTGCTGAATAACTGGATCGCCCCAGTGTTTGTGCCTGGCACGTAACTCTTTGATGATTGCTTCGCTATTGACGTTGCGCAGATCGGTAGGACACTCTTTCATGGCGTACGTTGACCACCATCCTAGTTGATCACTTGGTTCAGAGATGTGGCTAATCGAGTCGCGATGAGGAGAAGAAGAAGAGCTAGTAGCTGGAAAATAGCCGAAGAACCCATTTCCGCCAGAAACGAAAGTCATTGTGCCTTTGCCAACATCTCGGCGAAGATCTGGCGTCAGATTTATGAAGCCGCCAATGCCGACTAAACCTCTAATCATATTTGTCAGTGGATTTCTTCCCTAATTGACTGAATGGATGAACTCACTCATACTGGGGTGGGTAAATGTCCCCTTTGATATCCGGAAACAACGCGTTTTTGGTAGTACTCCTCAGTCCATCCGCTCCAATTACTAGATCGGCTTCAACTGGTTCGCTGCCGTCTTCAAACCTAACGGTAACCGGTTCAGCCTTTGAGCCTGTTATTACCTGTGAGACTCGCTTGTTGATAATGATTTCATCAGGAACCCGGGTACGCAGACACCGCCACAGTGAATGGCGGCTAGTAGCCACTGAATTGATCATCTTCTTCCCACTCCCATCTTCATCAACGTCGTCATCATCAGAAGCTGGAACCTGGGAGTCCATACTCATAAGAAGCGTTCCGTGTTTGGACTTCATGTTATATTTGGACACTACATATCCACCGGCAACAATGTCCCTTAGCATCTCGGAATCGAGCCGTCTTAGCACATTCACACCATTGGGACCAATGCCCAGGCCACCGCCAACGATTAGAGTTGAAGAATGAAGGCTGGTCTCTCCAATTCCGGAAGTTGACAAGCGTTGCTCGAAAGTGCTGTCCTTGTCTGTGTCGTAGGCTTCGTATATGGTGTAGACATGATCTGTGGCCGGGGCGGATGGTCGAGGTAGATGTTTCTTGAGCGAGAGATAGGATGTCAGGCCTGATATGCCTGCGCCTATTATGACTATCTTCATGTTGTAACCTCTTTTGTCGCTTTTGTATGTCCCCGCTCACGACCAAACTGAGCTCTATTTGTGGTTGAAGACTGATTGGCCGCTGGGACGCCGTCACTGTAGACCGCTATATTTATATCTGGATACCATGTGTTGAAAGAATAACCACCAACTATGCACTACATGAAAAAGAAAAATTTCTTTATACGATGATGGAATCGTCTCTGCCTGAATACGAAGTGAATGATGAGGGGTGCTTTACCCTCTACTGGTTCGCGGCACGTGGTCAAGCCCATGACTTCCCAAAACGGAAATTTCCTGCTAGGCATCCAAATAAGTGCTCCCATCTCCATTTTCTTTTTCTACAGAACAAAACCAGTCGGTCTCAAAGTATAACATAAATATGGTGGCTCGAGGGGTTTTCCAGTCATGAACATGAGCGATATGTTGTAGTAAGAGCTTGCACATAGTCGATTACGTTGCCTAATCCACTACCTAATCACCCTAACCCGTTACTCTCGACAGGAACGTTCAATCAATTCATCGTACTTGCCAATCAAACGCACGGCCAAAATCGAGTTTGACTCGCGCCGATCTCGATCCATTCGCTGCATCTCTGTCCCAACATTGACTCGGTCTCGTACTGATTCGTTCTATGAATTATTCCGGATGATTGACACCACCCGTATGTTCCCGAAACGTCGGAGTGTGTACATGGATAATGCCCTCTAGTGCTTTAAGTTACTGGTTAACATCTACTAAATAATAGCGGTTTAAATGAATGAAGCTTCGAATAAGAGGTCGAGAATCTACGGAGTAAGTATTGTTTTGAAATCGAAGCTGAAGGCTTAAACTAGCTTGCATACATACATTTATCAGTCTAGCCTCCATAGAGCTTGGTGTTTGCTGTTTAACTAGATTTGCAACGAGAGTGCCTCATGTGTGCATGAAGACGTTATTCTTTGATGACCTGGCATGGCAAACTAGGTTGTTTGTTATCTTCAATAAATACACGATTCTTGATGCAAGATATTGAACTTCTTAGTAGGACCACCAATTCATCTGTATTCTACAAGAGTGCCTCGAGAAGTACTAAAAAACCCGGCCTCAAAAGACATTCCATGGTTCTACTATTATCTAGCTGACCGTCCTGCTCAACGAAAATCAGCCTTGGACGCTATCTCATGCCATAATGAAAGAAATGTAGAAATCTCGTATCATCCAAACTCTAAAAACCAAGCCAGAATTATCATTCTTTGATGCTAAAATTTTATAGCGTCAAAAGCTGGAACCAACACCAACCTTGGAACATGCAAGCCGGAATTTTCCGTATTCACACTACGGACTGCTCCAACAATCTGGAGTATGGAGGATTCCACTGTGGAGAGACTTCAACGATCAGTTTCACACTAAAATTAGACTCCCAGCAACAACTACAGTACAAGCATAGTTACTACGTACTACAAGGCTTGAAGGTAGGAAGTTCGAGAGAGGCTACAATGTTGGTTTAGATCAATGGCCTACTCCGGAGCTCCGTGGTATGATTAACAATCTAGACGCCGGGCTTTGAGGAGTGAGCCTGATTTGTTGAATTTCAATGTATTTTTCAAGCGAAGATCGTCGATTTGATGATTCACTTTTTGTTTCCATGTGCATATATTGATGCCGATTCCGGTGGAAGCATGTAGCTGTCTAGATGTATTAACAATGCGATTGATAATGAGTGCGCCATTTAAATACATCTAGGCGTCTAGCTGCAAAGATTCAATATGCTAGCATTATGCACGGAAATGTTTCCGGGCGTCTAGATTCACGATTCGGAGTACAAGGTTTGAAGATACGATTAAGGGAAAAACCGGGGAACTTACGGGACAAGCTTTTACGTACCTGGATACATAAGTTAATACATGCAACTTTCTATCGCGTAGGTGCAACTCTTAAGAGAGCGCTTACTCCAGACGAACATCGATAGTTTTCCCCGGAATCCATGGCAAAGCTGGAGTAAGAAGAACGTTGCCTGATCGTGGCATGAAGTGGACTCTGGACTCTGGAGTAACTGAAAAATACGGTCCCTGACTCGGTCCGATAACCCTCGGATCCGATATTTGGTATTTGCAATACCGGAAGTGGTATTGGCCAATGGACATGAGCATAATTACAGCCATCCGATAGTACAAATTACAAGCCGTACACCCGGTCCGTACGACCGGCCCGCTATGAAAATGCGCATCCCCACGTGTTTCACACAAAGTTGAGTTTCCAAAGAATCAAAACTGCGCATAAAGCTTCAACGCTGTGCACATGTACTACACTCAAAGATTCGAGTATGTTTGAGATGCGCGCGTGATACGAATCAATCTTGTTTCCCCAAAACAATCGCACAAATGACGAAATCGTAGATAGCGCTGAGATTAGAGAAAGTCTCAATCGGTCACGAGGGGCCCTTTCCCCTTGGATGGACCCAAAACCTTGTCATACTATGTATTTTTTTGACTATGCCGCTATTCCTGTTTTGGGGCATATCCGATATTCGGATGAATGCACATGGATCGTGATTGGTTGGTATTACATACTTGATATTTGAAGGGGGTTTATGCTTCAATTATTTGGCGGTTTACCCCATAATATGCGTACGTCCGTAGTCCGTAACTAGATTACGTATTGCTTTAAGGCCATTAATTGCGCAGAGATACTGATTGGAAATAGGCCATCGTGATTGGATACGGTGATCATACCTTGGTGGAGAGGATCCGTTGTTGCGAGTAATATGCGACGGCATTTTTCATGCAGCAGTTACAGCTCTCCGTTTCTCACGTCGTTTGCTACTCGGCCGGTTGGCGAGAGTCGCAGTCAAGAACAAAGACATCGATTGAGATCTCAACACCATCGATACTTGTCAAATTGACACTGTCATCTGCCTGAGGAGTCGTGCGGAGTAGGATTGTCGATATGCAAAAAGTATGGACTAATCCTAATCGGGCAAATCGTCCCGTTTTGCCTTGGCCTTTCATCGGCGAGGCCAGAGTGGGGCTCATTCACGGTCAGCCCGGCTTTCGTGCCGACTTGAGCATCCGTGCCCGGGGTAGCAGATGCTTCCCGCGGGATACATACGTAGTACACTGCGACAACAACACTCGAAGGATCCATCGATGTGACCAACGCCTTCCTCTAGAAATGTTCTAAACGGCTGCTGATACTCGGCGTTGCATGTGCAGATTGAGACCGATCTGTTGAAGGCGGTTTCCCTGTGACCCTGGGGCCTTTTTGTTGAACTGCAACTGTGGACCTGGAGACAATGAACATCGAATCAAGTGGTCGGCTTTGTCTGTCCAAGTGGCTCCCACTGGAGCTCGCAAAATTGTCCGCTGTTTAAAGAAACGATCGTAGGCGCTGCGGAGATCAGATTCCTCTAGACCTTGCAATCGCATCCATGTCCTGCTAGACTCCTAGAGTTTTAACTTTTAGTGTGTAGTGTGTACTCCGTTCTCCGTTGGAGTGAGAAAATTGTGTATCATCCCGTTACGTACGACGCTGATAGATTCTGTTGACGATAATATATATGGACCAATCATCCTAGCCCTGTAGCACTAAGTTGTGACGAATGGTTGGTTTAAAATCGCCGCATGTGAATGTCTCAATGTTTTCAACATTTTGAAACGCAGCTGGCATATGCCACAAACAACATCTTTATAAAATACCAGTGACATACTCCGTACATGTATTACATACACACTAGTCCACAACCGGCAGGCTCAGCACAAAGTGCGGAACCGCTGGCTTATCGGCCACTAGGAGACTAGACCGGATTGGGTCGGCGGAACTTCTCCGTCCTCGTGCGCCGTGATTCCCGTCCGTAAGAGTAAACCTACGACGTAATCGCACGTACCGGCTCGAATTGAGCAAATCGCGCAACGCTTCCATTCTCTCCCGGATCATTTCCTGAACGGTTTGGCACACCCAAACAACATCCCCACACCTGAGAGAGGCAGCTTGACCAAATTGGCAATTTGTCCCAACTGGCCAACTCCATCCGTCCGTCCCTCTGGCTGTGTCGACTTGTCAAGGTCCCTGCCCTTCGAGCCCACTTGTGGTCCGGGGGAGGCAAAAAAATATACCAGATTCGAGCAATCATGCGCGAGCCCTTGCCAGCCCGCCTTGGGTCATTCCTGTGGCTTAGTGTGGGACGTTTTGACATAACATCACGCTAGTTAGCTTATGGCTTATGATGGAGAGCCGAACATGGGGGAGGGATCCTCTTCGTTTCTGGATGAGACTCGGGATGAGTCCTACTAAAAAGTCGCTGGCCCCGCCCCCGGTTTTAATCTCTTTTCCTTTCTTCTCTTCTTCTTCTGAACTCCTTCCTTACCCCGGTTTGTGTCCAGTCATTGTGCGAGTCGAATTGGTTTTGCATTGATGTGAACGCTTTTGAGAACCTCCAATTGCTTTTTACCCTGTCGTCACACCTTCCCGGTGCTCGCTCAATATGGCTTCTACCACTTCCTCTCCGCCTCCAGAGACGGCGTCGTCGCAGAACAAGCGAAAGGCCTCCGCCGCCGGTCTCTCTGCAGCAAATCGTCCAATCAAGCGAAGAGCGTCTCGTGCTTGCTGTTGCTGTCGTGCACGCAAAGTCCGTTGTGATGTCGTTGAAAATGGCTCCCCTTGCACCAATTGTCGTTTGGACCAGGTGGAATGCGTTGTCACGGAAAGTCGCCGGAGAAAGTAGGTCACCTTAATGAATCGCCGTGTGTATGCTTACTGACCGAGTAGAAAATTTCGTGTCGAGGCCGAAGTCAGCAAGACAACACCAGACTCATCCGCAGAGTTGTCTGAAGATGTGGCGAAACGACGAACTTCAAGCCATGGCACCGATGCGTTCGATCAACTAGGTTTAGATGGTCTTACAACGCAGGACGACCCCCTATCGCCATTCCAAGAATCCATTGAATTGGACCAAGGACAGCACATGCCACATTTTATCTGTCAGTGCTTTCTTACGAACTTTTGTAGTGATCTCTACTAACACGCTTACAGATCAATCACGTGGCTCGCACCTTGAAAATGAAATTTCCGAAAGGCATTCAAGTTACTCTCAGTCGATGTCAATTGCGGCTAATATAGGCCCAAATGTTGCCGATGCCATTCAACATTTACTGACTCCCTCGGGTCAATCCAACCAGCTGCCAAACTACATTAGACGCCTTCCACAACGCTTACAGGCTGAGGATCTTAATTACTTACAGGCAAAGGGCGCCTTGACAATTCCCGACAGAGCTCTGCGAGATGAATTGCTCAAAGCTTATATTCACTATGTTCACCCATACATGCCGCTGCTCGATCTGGAAGAATTTCTTCAAATTCTCGCCCGCAACGACGGAACCCATCACGTGAGCCTGCTTTTGTTCCAGGCCGTGATGTTTGCTGGTACCGCTTTTGTGGACATGGAAGCTCTACGCAATGCTGGATATAATAATCGAAAATCAGCTCGCAAAGTATTCTTTCAAAGAGCAAGAGTATGTTAATTAATGCTACTATTGTTCTTTCACGTACTGACTGGTCTAGTTGCTATATGACTTTGACTACGAAGTGGATCGCATTTCCCTAGTCCAATCGCTCCTGCTTATGACCTATTGGTACGAAACACCCGACGATCAAAAGGACACCTGGCATTGGATGGGTGTTAGCCTGTCTCTTGCCCATACGATAGGTCTTCACCGTGACCCCAGCAACTCGGGCATGGGACCGCGACGAAAACAGCTCTGGAAACGCATTTGGTGGAGCACGTATACGCGAGACCGTCTGATTGCATTGGGTATGCGTCGGCCGATGAGGGTCAAGGATGACGACTGCGATGTGCCCATGTTGACACTTGACGACTTCGAGTTTAAGAAGTTCCCTTCTGAAGTGTTAAATATGCTTGGCGATTGTGAACTCCTCACGAATACCGAACATCAACGACATTTGGCCATGATGTTTGTTGAAAAGGCCAAGCTTTGTCTTTGCGTGAGCCACGTTCTATCTGCCCAGTACTCTGTTCTCAGCCACCGATTCGGAGGTACAACCGAAACTACCATGATGCTTGTGCCTAAGAAGTCGGAAGCTGGCACGATTCAAGTCCAAAAGTGCGACGAGGAGCTGGAGCAGTGGCAAGCAAATCTACCCACTGAGATCCAGTACACACCGCTCGAAGGCGTTAGCTCTCTTTCACCTGCGGAATCGTCGTTACAAGTGCATCGCTCTTTACTCCGAATGATTTACCTTACGACATCCAGTGCTCTGCACCGACCTCAAGTGCTTCCAGCGATGCCTTCCCCAGCTGTCGAGGCTGCCCTACAAGAAGTTTCGCGCAGCAAAGTGCGTTATGCAGCAATTGAGATTACCAACACCGCACAACGCCTTCACCAGCTCGATCTTACTCGTTACCTTCCAACTGCCGGAGTCACGGTTCTCCTGCCTGCGGTGATTATTCATTTACTGGATGTCAAGTCAAATGATGCCAATGTGCGCATGGTCAGTCTACAGCGATTTTACCGATGTATGCGGATCCTGCAGCGTCTGCGTGAGATTTACGCATCTGCCGATTTTGCTACTTCGTTCTTGGAAGCCGCTATTCGAAAGGCTGGCATCTCGCTCAATCTTTCTGATCTCGATGAGCATGAACCAGTTGCTACCGTCGAGACCGTTCGTCCTGCAGCTTTGACGCCACCCCCAGAGTCCTTGGCACAGAAAGTGCCCGATCTTACTTATCCTTCCTCTTTCAACACCCCGTCTGCCGGCTTTACTATCCCAGCCGAAACGACACACACGACATTGAATCCATTCGACGTCGCGACTCCGCCACACTCCAACAGCAGCGAAAACGGCAGCACCCAAAACCTCAACCCGAACCTATTCAAAGCACAACCTGACATGAGTCTGAACGACTTCATCGACCTGGCCAACGACGCCGAAGTAACCCAAAACGACTTCGACGCTCTCCTCAACTTTGATGACGGCGGGGTCGATTTATTCGGCGCCGAAGATGGTATAATGGCATTTACCTTCAACAGTAACGTCAACACCAACAATCATACCCAGCTCGAAAAACAGCCTCCTCAAGCCAAATCCGATTTCGACTACCTTCCCGATTTCACCAATGATAACAACGTTAATAATTTGTTCAGCTATGATTACTCAAAACGGAGCGACGGGTTCTCTGGGGACGTTGACCCTGACATGGGTCTATCCCTGAAATTATGAGACGGATCTTTATGAACGTATTCGTCCGAAATTCATTTGCTTGCATGAGTTATGAAAGTACATACATGGTTATGTGAATATGCGTTATTCCTTCTTTACACATTCTATTTCGAGATTGTATTACGATCGAGTTTTCCGACTATGGGTTAATATAGGGACATGGGACAGGCATATTACAAAAGTCTGGATGTTTGGCGCAAGGCTACGAACTTTCTTTTTACTTCTGTTGTATATATTGATTCCTACCATTAATGATGATTTTGTTTTTCAACAATACAACCAAATGAATTTTTTTTGATTATTTCCTTGATTTCATACCTCTCTATCTCGCCGGAGCAACTACCTAACTCGATAGTTAACCTGTGGATTCTTCATCCCCACAAAGGAGGAATCACATGCTTCCTCACCTTGACCTTTATGTAGCTTAGTGGAAGCATGACAACTCAAACCCCACAAACAATTAAACTATTGATTAGGTATGGGGAGCATGCTTTTTCCATACGTACGTAACTCCGTCTCCAGTATTTTTACTGGGTCCGGCCATGGTGTGAGTAGCGAGTTAAGGGGAGGACCGAAGACCGATGACCGAGATTACATGTTTGTCGGAACCGTAAAAGAGGGTGAATTATGCAATGAAATATGGCGATCAGGGACCGCCGGAACGAGATTCTGCTTGATTAGGTTTATAGGTTATGTGTGTGAAATTTGGTCCTGGATCCTGACAGGGCCCGGGCAGCATTGAAGCATGTAGACGTTGTTTCTTTGCGTTATTTACATCATAGGTTTTTTTATTTTTGCTCAAGTATCTTTATTAAATAACGAGATGCATGCATCAAGTCCATAAATAAGGCGAATGTCTAGACTATGGTGGGAGAGTCAACCTCGGCATAGATACCAAGGTCATACCTAGATCGGCATGCCGATATGATACACTCTACGTTACGACGGTTACGTACGTATGCAGTCTTTACTAGTACGTAGTAATGCTGAGGATACGTGTTCATGTATGTAATCCTATTTATAATCTAGATTTACATTTCTAGATGTCGGGGGTCGGGGGTCGGGTCTGGGGTTTATTTGAGGCTTGCAAGGAAGCTAGACTTTTCACATGCAAATGTGCGAGTAAGCATTATGTGGAGGTAAGCACTGAATCATCACCTGATCTACACACGTATACTTACTACGTAGTATTGCCATTGATGATTTGTCTTCTTAAATTGACATCTGACTATACTAGTTGTCACTTTCACATGTCAAACCCCTTTTATCTAGCCCTAGCCCTAGATTGATGGTCTCCTTACCACATTGGGATATAGCGAGCGAACGTTGAGCTAGACTACGCCCCGGGTTTACGTATGACGTCAATTTCACATGTGAATATTGTTCTGAATATCTCCCCGTGTTCGTACAATAAGGATGCCTAAGCTTATACGACTTTGACTAGGATTGATTACCGCTTTGGGAGGGATTTATGATATGCTGTAGGATGATGGATAGTGGCGATAATCGGAGGAATGTGTTCGAGATGAGGACTGTAAATTACTAGGTTAATGCTTAGGTACTGTTGTCTTGTTTGTTTTTGCAGTATTTGATGGACTCGGTTCTGATATAGTTGAGTTGATAGTAATATACTAATATACAACATGTCAACTGGTGTCTACGCCAAACTTGATAGCATTGCATCTTCGTCCAACGCCGATGGCGCATACCGCTGGAAAGTGCTATGCCATGCGCTCATGATCCGGAAGAGCCTAGCCTCTTGATGGGCTTTGGCAACGAAGCTCATGCCGAACGGGCGTCCGTTGAGTCCAAGAACACTCAAGGGCATTGTGCATGTCGGATACCCTTAATTCATGTCTTTAGAAACCACACAATGGCCTAGATGCAGGGGATGAGACTTACCAGCAGCAGACGCCAGACTGGACAACGGGCTGTCCGTCAATACTGCGATGGCATCAAGGTTGTGCTGGTCAAGAACCTTCGTAGTGATTGGCTCTGCAGCGCTAACAAAGACACCATTGGCGGGGCCTGCACGTCTTTTACATTCGAACGAAAACACTGGCTGTTATACAGATTCCAGTCGGCAAGATGAGATTGAACTCTCATCTCAGTCAAGACAGCCCTCGCTCGTCGTTAGGGTAAAAATAAGTGTAAAATCACAAGATGCCACGGCAAAAATCCGGCATGACCTGGTTCAAGGACGAGGAGTGGATTGGCCTCACACTTTCGTTTGACAAGCCTCGCCCAGGTACCTGGAGACTCGTACAAAAGATACGCGAAAGAGAAATATGGTCGTCTGAAACCAGCTGGAAGGAAAACCAAGATCCCAGCGAAGCACGTGGTATCTTCATATGTGAAGAAGAAGGTTCAGCTCATCGACAAGCTGTGATCAAAACCTACATGCAGTACGACATCCCTCGAACAACACACCGCTGCTTCCAGGAAATGGGCTGATATACTCTAGAATCCCGTATTATGGTACAATATCCAAGCCTCGCAGAATTAGGGCGATGCAGGCCGTGCAGAGATGGAACATCGAGCAGAAGAGGAGATCGCTGCTTTACAAGGGCTTACGGATGCGAAATGCTCTTCAGCCCCTTCTCTTCTGGCTTGGAAACACACTGTTCAAGACGACGAGAGATATGTACCTGGTAGATACATCACATACAATTTGATGCAGAAATGTCCAGGCATTGATCTACGATTTTTCTTCCACCTACCTAGAGAAGAACGGGATCAAATCCGCGCGGCTTTCAAGAAAGCCTGGCAGTAAGTCCAGAAACTTCCAAGCTAGGATGATGAGCAACGCGACTGATCACAGAAACCATTCGGTCATAGGGAGTGTATAAAGCGTGGTTATCGTCACTTCGACTGTGCAAATCGAAATGTAATATGGGACAAACAGCAGCATAGATGGTAAGCTAGATTTGAACATTGTCGTCGATTAATTGTGCAATTGCTAATTTCTGATATAAGTTATCTCATCGACTGGGAAGATTGGTTTGAGCCTACTGTCGAGGATCGTCGGTGGACGGATCATTGGTATCTCTTTTGGGGTCTGGCGGCATCGCGACAGGATGATACGTCCGATATGTCGACGTGGGAGCTGTAAAAAAGAATAAAACTCTATCTTGTATAAAGTATGTTTCTACTCTATATAAAAATGAAAGTGGCAGCTTAGGGTTATGGGGGTTACGGTGGTTAGAGGAGTGGATCCGTTGGTTGATTATTAATTGTGGACTGATAGAAAGTGCATTCTCAAACTAAACCAACAACGACGTGGGAAACAGATGGAAAATAGGTTGGACTTCCATCAACTGATAAATCAAATCCGCGGCCTTGAAAGTCAATTGAGCCTTCTATCTTGCGACAATTGAATTCATGTTTTCCACATTCTCCGCTAACGGCGGTAACAGCACCACGACAACGACTACAAATAGCCCACGACCAAGACGACGCCAGCAAGTCGCTCGGGCCTGCGATTGGTGTCGTGTAAATCGAATCAAATGTGACGACAAGCAGCCATGTCAGAATTGTCAGACTCGTGGTGGGCATTGTAGTAATTCGAGGCCGTTGGAGGCGACGTCCTTGCCTGCTGCGAATCGGTATGCATAGCTTATTAAAGGAAAGATGCATCATGCTAACACCTAAACAGAGACATCCAACGATTGCGAAGCAAAGTAAAAGACCTTCAGGAGCAGCTGAGAATAGCTAAACAGGAAGCTACTGAAGCTCGGATACAACAAGCTCAAATTCAGACCCCGGCTCAGACTAATTTCTCGACTCCATCATTACATTCGTTGCCGGATGCAGCCAATGATTCGACTGGAGATATAGAACGGAACTCAAAGCCAGCCCTGAATGAAAGCTGGCAAGGGTTACGAGATATTGGCACTCGTACGGGAGAACTGTACTATGGACCCGTGTCATCGTCCTATTTCCTGGCTCGAGTCAATCGTTATCTATCCTCGGATACACTCAACCAACCCCTAGGAGACTTAAGACTCAAGCCGTACCTAGCAGAGATTGACTATGGACCTGCCCAACAACAGCAGCCACAGTCTGATATGACAGATATTGCAGAAGACCTGACGCGCGTCCAAGAAGAATATTATCTCAATCTGCTATGGCAGGCTTTCCATTGTCTGTATCCTATTCTCTCTGAGCCGGACTTTGCTCAATACTATGGTTCTTTGTGGTCGTCTTCTGATGGGAACTCTACTCGCAAACCTTCGCCGTTGGTTGACATCCTACTTGCCGTGTGTATGCAGTTTGGCAATGTTTTCCTATTCGGCGAACATAACCGTGGCCAAGAATCCCATGATGTTGATCGACCAAGGAAGAACATACATATGGCCGGTCATACATACTATCAGAGAGCGCAAAGGCTCTTGCAAAACGAGCTTGAGTATCCTTCGATCACGACACTACAAGCCCATATATACTCAGTCATCTACTTATACAACCTCTCGCAGTTCAATGCTGCGCATACCAACCTGGGCACGTCAGTGCGGATTGCCCAAGCCTTGCGACTACATCTTCGGCCTGTAGAGGGCACGTCGCCGGAAAATCAGGAGCTTTACCATCGAATATGGAACACTATCTACCGCCTGGACAGCCAGCTCTCAGTGAATCTGGGACGACCTCTGCTGGTTCAACATCTCGAATTCGACGATGACAACGCTGACCAAGCCCATTTATCCGGCACCTCGCTTCTATCAAGTCATGACGATATCAGTTGGCTCAGCTTCCATGTCCAATGTACAAAACTCATATCTGCCGTGCAGGACGCTCAAGCCGCTTTTGAGCAAAAATGTGGCCAATTGCTCGACGGCAATACGACAGGAGATATCTACGATAATCCCCGAACAACAGAGACACTAGCCGAATTCTTTGGACGGAAAACGACTCCAGTTCGTGAATGGGTTCATGCCGTCCCCAAATCACTCAAATGCGGCCGTAGGGCCGACGGAGAAGCATTCTCCACAGACCGGACACCCTTGAACCTAGACACGTACATTCCTCTATGGCTTCAGCGCCAACGACTTTTCCTTGAACTTCTCTATCACCACCTCCAAATCTCTATATCACGTCAATTCCTCCGCTTTCCTCCCGTGGCTGTATCTCTCACCCCACTCGCGGACAGTCTCGGCATCTCATGCGTCTATCATGCCATAACTCTAACCAATATCATCCACCAAGTCCTCTCCGAAACAGACCTGCTACATGGCTGGTTCCATGTCTATCAATACCAATGGGATGCCGTATTGTGTACGCTGGGGTTTGTGCTTGCGAACCCTGTTTGTCCGCCTACGCCGCCAGCCCGAAAGTCCCTGCAGACGGCTGTACAGAATTTGGAGATTATTGGAGAGCATTTCCCGGCTGCTGCGAGTGCAGCAAGTCTAGTGCGGGATGTTAACGAGAGGATGGATCAAGTTATTGATGAGTTTCGGCGGATTATAACGGGTCGCCAGGGGCGCACTCCCAATACTTCATCATCATCGCAGACCGTCACCGCACCTCTAAGTAAGACGGCCACAAATACGCCATCTACACAATACCTATCAGGAACTTTTACGGCGTCATGGCCCGAGCAACCTATGCCAGCACTTGATATAGTGTCAACACCGCCTTTGATGACAACTAATACTGGCATTCCCGCTGTATCAATGCCGATGGATGTGATTAGTGGCAACGACTTGCAATGGATGCAAGGCACTCTTGGCTCCTGGGTTGACTTTGCAGATCCAAGATTCGTTTCGTGATTGAACTTGGGATTATGGGAGAGTTTGCCTTTCCTATCATGATGTTTTACTTTTTCCTTAAAAATTAGCATGGCTCTTTGAAGACCAATGGTTATCACTATCGAAAATTAAGAAGAGGATCAAAGTAGTGCCAATACTACTTCAAGCTAGGCTTGTATTATAATATAATGATGACTTCGCTGCTAATCCACAGTCTAGAACTTGTACTCGTAAATTGCCCAGCACCAAACATCCATGGATGTACGCAGACTATGGTGTTATGGCCTGGCTCGCCAGTTCCAAGAATTGATATGATTGTGACTATCACTTCTCCTCCCCCGACGTCAATGGCAATGTCAATGGTGATGGATGTGCTTAATAGCAAGGACCTGCAATAGATGCAAGGTAGTCTCGACACCTGGACCGATTTTGCAGTCCGATTCTTTCTTACCTAGGCAACGAATATGTCTTTATTGCGCAAGGAGAATCGTCATTCATTCGTTCATTCATGGATATAGAAAGCCATCAATAACGCCACCGAAATATGTAGATGAAATATTTGAATACACATAGACACAGAAATGGACACGGATATATATGAATATATACTTGATGGCAGAACTACCTCGACCTCATCAACGGTTGTGGAGGTGGGTAGTAAGTAGCTTAATCAAACACTCGTTTCGTACAGACAGATTAACTCCTCATGTAGCACAGTATTGTGCGCCTCGTGGTATATAATCATGCTCTCAGTAAAAAATGGCTCAAGATGGCTGCATCAATTTCCACGTCGTCGCGTCACAGGTAACTTCTTCAAAAGTATGAAGAACCGTAAATCCCATCGCCGTCAAACTGTCAAAATTTCCATCGCCGTCGACCTATATTGCGTCAGTATTCATAATACAAGAACCCACGAAAAGGAAAAACGTACACAATCAAGCATAACTGCATCTGCCCCCGATTTCCGGACTTGCCTGATACCCAACAGAATCAACCCCTGCATCAACGTCGCATATTCACCGACAGATGGCGAGATGACTGGTGACGAAACTCCTCCACCTCCTGCAGTAACGCCGTTGCTGCTTCCACTCGCGCTAGAACCGCTACCATTGATGTGTTTCTCCTTTTCCTTATCTTTCTTGTACAAGGCTGGAATGTACTCTGCTATCGCGGATTGACTGTTATATATCACCACACTACCCAATATAGCGCCATCTTCGGGCCGCCTTGCGCGAATGACGCCGGAATGCGGTGCGCCGTTAAGTGCCATTTTGTATATTTCCATTACACCCTGACGAGAGTTCGTCTTGATGTGGTCGAAAATGGACTCTGCATACTCCCAGCCATGTACGAGGTCGTATGCTACCCCTTTTGTGTCTAGGCTTTTGGCAAGACCCTCGGGAGGTGTCCACGATGATAGCGGCCGAAGCAAGACGCTGCACACAGGTCGTGACAGTGCCGTGTTCCATCCCAGCTGAGCGAACCATTGCCGTAGTTTTTTGCGTTCTACAGGGTTGGCTGCGGGAATACCCAGATATATACTAGGTAGGCGGGAGCCTAGTTGGAATCGCTTCACTCCTTTTTGTTGCAGTAAGCTCCGGATTGCCCGGTTGTGAAGAGAGTGTCCTATCGACAGCTTTCGTCTTGTGGGATCCACGATGATGGAGCCAATTACGCCAGTCCCAGTCGACCGGAAGAAATATGTCGAACAGAACCCATATAAAGCCTGTGTCGTGCTATTTCGCACGACAAAGTGTGCCTCATCAACATCGTCATTTCGGAGGAGGAAACTGTGAGACGAGACGTTCGTCAACTCGGCGTGCGAACCGCTTTCTCGTACAGCGTCTAACAACGCATCAAGAGCTTCACTGTCGCGCTCTTCGTTCCATGTCTCAACTAGCCAGTGTTGGCGTGACTGGTGGATTTTCTGGCTTCGGCTGATCGTGCCGGGTAACGAGCCTGTAGGTGAGAGTTCACCATAAAGCACTTTGACGAGCGCCTGTAGCGCCGTCTCGGTGAAATCATATGTACATATATATGTGCCGATAGATGGGTCTATGGCGAAGTCATACGGCGAGCTTACTGCAACCACAATGACTGGTTTTTCACGTCGTTCGCCTGTTTGGGAATATTGCGATTTGCAGATCATAGACACGTGTTTGGTGAATCCGTGCTGATATAGATTCCGATTGGAATCTGCTGTGAGTATAACAACAGCACTGGCCCGGTCAATCAGACTCTCGTGTATCGGACGTACTCCAGTAGATGTGTAGGAAGTGTGCAGCACTCGACCCGATCTTTGACGAGCAAGTGATCGCCCGAATTCTCGGAAAACACTCTCGCCGCTGGTTATTGACGAACCCTTCTCCCATGAACCTGACGAATCGGGTGAAGTGGTCATCATGTTCACCATCGACCGCGAAACGGCGGATGCAGGCAAGGGCTTTACTAACGGTGTCAATAGAAGAAGCTCCTCATCTGGCTCGAGAATTTGCGGTAAAGGAAGGAAGTCGTTGTTATCACGAACGAGAGTAATGGAACTATCGTACGCGCGAGTAGAGAGGCTAGTATGAGATGGTTGCATTTGTGTCAAAGCATTGATACCTCCAGGGTTCAAAGCTTGTTCCCATGTCGTGCAACGAGCCTTCATGGCGAGAACTCTTTGAAGGGATTGTTTGATCCGCGAGCGGCTGATCATGCCGTTCTCAACTCCGAGCTTTAGTCCGTTTAGCGCTTCCAGTTGGAAGGGGTAGGAACGGCACAAAAGAATCAGGTCACAGCCAGCCTTCATTGCCATGACGGTACCGCCACCCACGCCGATGTTGTGTGTAAGTGCTTCCATTTCAAGACATTCAGAAACCACGACTCCGTCGAACTTCAAGTCTTTGCGCAGCAGACCATCAATCACTTGTTCCGACAAACAGGCATGCATTACATTCACCCCGGCAGAAGACATGGCGACACCACCCACCATCACCGCATCAAGGCCATTTGCTATGGCGTTGCGAAATGGAACCAAAGCGCTCAAACTCAATTGCTCCAGTGACTCCGTGATAACCGGGACGTCGGTCTGTGAACCGACGAACTCTATATTGCCGTAGGAAGGAAAGTGTTTACCGCAGGTAACCAGTCCTGCTTCTTGATATCCTTTCATAGTTTCGACGCCGTATTGCGATACTTCTTGAGGATCATCACCACTTGTTCGAACGCCGATCGGCTGGCTGCGCACGTTGGTCAAAACATCCAAGACGGGTCCTAGAATCCAATTGACGCCGACAGCCCTCAATTCTTGAGCAGTGGCCGACGCAACTTCGTGGGCAAGTCTCTTGGAGCCCGTCGCAGCAATTCCCATGGCACTTGGAAATTGTCGTATAAATATCTCATCGTACAGACTGTTGACTCCTCCATTCTCCTGGTCTAGAGCAATCATTAGTGGAACTGGATGGCCCGCATCCCGCGCTATTGTTTGTAATTCCAGAATGAGTTTTGTGGTTTCTTCGGCAGCTGTCAATAGCATCAGCGCTGGTCTTGACATATGGTTCGCAATAAACATACACTTCAGATTCTTTGCCGACAATATAATACTACCAACATGGTAATTCTCGATCAGCGATCGAATTTGGCCGTCAACTGCTGTCCCGTCAAAGCCCATCATAAAAAGCTGGCCCATTTGCCTGATCGCATTGTCAGTCCAACTTCACCAACTGAATATTCCACAATGCGGATATTACCAGTCCAAGTCATCCCATTTGGGGGGCAATACCCCGTCCTTTGGGGCCATGACGGCCCGGCGCGAGGGATTGCCAGCTCGCAGCGATAACAGGCCACACTGGCTTCAGATATGTGATCGGGTCGGATCGTAAATATATGGATTGCTGTGATGAGCGGTTTGGTGTTCGACGGTACTCTCGATGAAGGAACGTCGTCGGCGCAAGCTATAGATCGGGATCGGAGGCTGGTCGCAAAGCACGGAAGCTCTTGAACCTTCGGTGGTTGTCGCGTAGTCGGTTACTATATTCAGATATGTGCAAGCTTGATGAGAGACTGCAATGGCTGAGCTATGGCATAGGCGCGATAGCGGTGGTATACGTATGCGTCGACGAGTACAGTCGCGAATGGCCAGCTGTAGAAAGGGAGATGTTGGTTGGGATAAACCCGAGCCGGAGCCCGGACAGAGCTCCGCGGGAAGGTATGATAACAACAGAGCTAAACAAGTAAGGATCTAGATAGAGCCTTACCTTATCTTACAGGGGATGTCCAACGGTTAAACTATGACAAGAGTTCTGAAGAGTAAAAGAATGACTCAAAGAGGGGCTGGAAGACTCTCAAACAATGAGAACAGAAAGAACCATGGGGCTGTTTGGTTGCTTGGTTGCTTGACTAGTGCTTGCACTACGGAGCTGCTCACGTGCTAGCCTCGACGATAAGCTGACCAACAGATAAGAGCAATTGGGCGGTGCTGATTGGTCAAATAACCTAGTATGTCACCTGACTGGACGCTAACTCGGGAGAACCCCGGACCTGCCCAGAACAGGACTAGCGCCTTTTGCCATATTCTTTGTAGAGATTTGAAAGTTGAGAGTCTGGAGAGCTTTACAACAACACATCTCAGGGACAACACGATTCAAATATCGCCATTGAGCATAGAAAGTCTTGTCCAGCATCCGACATAGACTCCATACGTTGGATAACCTTGAGCTTCCTTACAAAGCCGGATCATTCATTGCCCTTGCTGAAGAGAAACGTCCAGGTTGAAGCAAAGCCCGAGTCCTACATGATAGGTATCTTCGATACGTATGAAGTGACCCTACACATAGATTGGATCAAATCATACTCTCATATACGGAGGAACGGATCTCGATATACACTCAAACCACGGAAGTGAAGAGCAAATATATATGAATACGCGAATAATTTCAGCAAACCTTCCTTCTAGAACACGCAAAGAAGGCGCTAGTCAATCAGCCATGTCACAGCTAAAACGCTAAACGACAAGAAACGAATCTGTAACCAGAAAATGATTAGCATAGCTTAGGTAACATGCTTGGTGTCATCAAGAAGAGTGGCCTGAGGACAGTAGAGAGAAAGGAGGATACCACCGTTGCAGCAAATGTCACGTTGCTCTGGCTGGATGCAACCATCCCAAATCTCGCGGGTAGGGCTTGGCTTGTCCGGATGCGGTTAGACGATTTTGAGATTGAAGTACTTGTATCGTACCTATGAACAACCGCTATGAGTCTACTCGGTATAAGTACATGAACAGTGGAAGAGGAAAGATCTGACTTATGCTCATTATTTTGAAAAGCATAGAAAGTAGAATCTCGGAGTCTTCTCTCCTCTAAAAACGTGGACCGATCGGACTGTTCGGCATATGCGGAGTATCTCTTATCTGCTATCGTAGATCTTACAGATAGATACAGTACGGGTATGTAATCATCAATACAGACAACGTATTGTAACAATCGATTACCGCACAGACTAGATAGCTAGATATGTATGCAACCAACCTCAAATTCAAGGTTAATTGTTAATCTAGCTTCATTCCAGACAGCTATCTAGGTGATTGATGATGCATAAGGCGGCTAAAATTAGATACCTTGAAGCTGCCTAGCATGTACGCGTCAAGTTCTTGTTACCTAAATAGTTACCTAGACCTATTTATGCATCATTGATATTCTCTTAATACGAAACAACAAGCAGACCTGCACCTAGGTATGGAATCATCCGACTACAAGCAGGATCAAGTAATAAATATGAATGCTAATCACAAATATCAGACTGTCCGAAGAGTATCCCTCTACGTAATCGGCAATCGAGCGGCGGGGCGACATCGTAATTTATCAGCATACGCAATATTAAGCGCAACCTGACATACGATGGAGCCGTTACACCACAATCTCCCATACTCAAGGCAACCGTCGCCATCCCAGCCGGAGACGGGCAATGGTATTATACCTCACGTAGTATGTAGGTACACATCTGGAAATATCAACTAATGAATAACATGCCCACGTCGTAAGTGTGACTGATACGGAGAACATGACTGGCCACACTTACAGACTGTAATGACCTATGAAGTATGTGTAATTTATTCTTCTCCATAGTCGGCGTAAACGCATACATACGTACATTGTATGTATGTATCTTACCCGATAAGTCAAGTAGAGTTCTATGGTTCCATCCTTTATCACCTGGTCCATGTAACTTACTTCTTCCTGCGCTTTTTTATTTCTTCTACTATTCATCTGCAAAAAGCAGCTTCTCTCTTTTATATTTATTCCCTATACACAGGAGTTAATTGATCATATCTGAAAACAAATCCAGTAATATCGACGCAGCTACAGCTCGGCGCTTACTTTTCTTATCGGAAGCTTAAGTGAGGTGACGTAGTTCGCCTTCTCTGCACAATGTAAGGGATAACGCCCTTTGACATGCATCGATAAGGTGACTAAATGGATCAAACAGGAGAGTTATCATCCGCGAAGACCCTCAGGGTGTGTCCGAGTACATTGCCGAATATATAATCAGTACGTTTCGCCAATTCCACTCTTTGCAGGGCAATCCGGGGGAAGGCATAGAGCTAACTTTTAAAAGGCCGAATCAATTCGTTTAACCCTACACCTGAGAAGCCGTTTGTGCTCGGTCTTCCCACCGGTAGCAGCCCAGAGATCATCTATCGCATCCTCGTGCAAAGGCACAAGGCCGGCGAGATTTCGTTTCGCAATGTCGTTACTTTCAACATGGTATGCATTTGCGATAGCATGGAATATGACCTAGAGCTAATGGGAGACAGGACGAATATGTCGGCATCCCGCGCGACCACCCAGAATCATACCACAGCTTCATGTATAAACACTTCTTCTCGCACGTCGACATCCTCCCCGCCAATATCAACATCTTGAACGGCAACGCACCCGATCTCGCCGCCGAGGCAACATCCTACGAAGCCAAAATCGCGCGCATGGGCGGCATTGAGCTCTTCCTCGGTGGTGTCGGACCAGACGGCCACATCGCCTTCAACGAACCAGGCTCCTCACTGGCAAGTCGCACACGAGTGAAAACTCTCGCCTACGACACCATCGTCGCCAACTCCCGCTTCTTCGACAATGATGTCAACAAAGTCCCCAAAAAGGCGCTCACAGTCGGTATCCAGACCATCATGGATGCGCGCGAAGTCGTAATCGTCTGCACTGGATCACACAAAGCGCTTGCCTTGCACCACGGCCTGGAAGGGGGCGTAAATCACATGTGGACTCTATCCGCGCTGCAATTGCATCCTCATCCACTTATTGTCGCGGATCGGGACGCCACGATGGAACTCAAGGTCAAGACAGTCAAATATTTTGAGTCGATCGAACAATCAGGCACAGATGCGCGCACCCAAGGTCCACCTTTGGTCTACAGGCCACGGACATACGTTCCCGCTCCACTACTCACCACCGGAACTGCAGTAACACAATTATCTAGCAACAACAATATCACATCCGCACCTCTGGTAGACACTGGAGCGCGTGTCCTCGTCCCTAAAGACCTCAAGATCAACACCGATATGCGCCGTTCGGCAGATGAAGACGGCGAACTCACGCCGGATAGTATGTCGTCACGGATATTGGATTCGGGGATTTCGGGCCTGGATGCTGCGCTCAAGGGGGAACTGTTGCCTGATCCGATGGCGGCGAGGATGACTACTGTTTAACCTTGTGTAAGTGGGTAGTATTTTATTGTTCGTACTTAGTTTTTTTGTAAAAAGATTGCAATGAGCATGGTTTGAGCAGGTTATGGTTTGCTTTTTCTGTTTCATTTATTCCATTGGCTAGATTGAACATTGAAAAATATGTACTGGAGTTTTTTGTTGCTACCTATTGCTCATACTCAATATCAATGATGTACATTCTATATACAATTCTACCCGCTCAAAACTCAAAGTTTCGCAAAAGCAGTAGCCACAACATTACTCATATCCACCAGCGTACTCTTATTCCGCACCCAAGCCTCTATTCCTCTCCTCCCATTCTCAACGCCCACACCACTCTGTTTCCATCCGCCCACACTCATCTCGGCGGGTGACTCGCCCCACGAATTCACCCATGTAATACCGGCTTGTAACTGATCGATTATGCGATGCGCCAGGTTCAGATTTGATGTGAACACGCCCGCTGCAAGGCCCAGTTCAGTCGCGTTGGCGCGACGGACGGCTTCTTCAATTGTATCATAGGTGAGAATCGACATGACAGGGCCGAAGATTTCTTCCTTGACGATCTTCATGTTATCGGTGCAGTCGGTGAAGACGGTTGGCTGGACCCAGAATCCATTTCGAAGCTCTCGGGGTAGATTAGTGGGTTGTCCAGGCCCGCCGTAGAGCAAAGTCGCTTTATCAGTCTCAATGCCATGCCGGATATAATCCGTAACTTTCTGATGATGAACTCTCGAAACGAGCGGCCCAAAATTGGTGGAGGGGTCCATAACGGGGCCGGCACGGACATATTGCATTTTTTCTAGTAGACGCCTTTCGAACGCCGATTTCATGTTTTTGGGTACAAACACCCGTGTACCGTTTGTGCAAACTTGGCCTGTACTATAGAAATTGGCCATCATGGCTCCATCAACGGCAATTTCGAGATCGGCGTCCGGCAGGACAAGCAGTGGTGATTTCCCGCCGAGCTCCATGGTGACATATTTCATGTTTCCGGCTGCTGCGCCAGCTACTTTTTTGCCTGTTGCGACTTGGCCGGTAAATGAGACCTTGGCGACTGAAGGGTGAGCGGTTAGGTATGCGCCCACATCGCCGGCGCCGTGCACTACGTTGAAGACCCCTGCGGGAAGACCGGCTTCGGTGTAGATTTTGGCGAGGGTTTCGCCGTGGAGAGAGGTGAATTCACTGGGTTTGTAGACCATGGTATTACCGGCTGCGAGACAGGGTGCCGATTTCCATAGAGCTCTAATATCGTTAGACATTACTCTCTTTTTCGTATGGAGGAGGAACGCTTACATCTGAATAGGATAGTTCCAAGCTCCAATGCCCACACATACACCAAGAGGCGCTTTCTTCGTATACACCCATGCATCCTCCCTCAATTGAGTAGTCTCCCCATTCAATCCACCACCACCTACCAAATTGGCAAAATATTCAAGCACATCCGCGCCCGTCGCAACATCCACAACACTAGTCTCAGTAAACGCTTTTCCCGTATCATGTGATTCGGCCGTGGCGATCTCATCGTTTTGTTCGCGCAACAGCTGAGCAGCTTTTTGTAGAATACGCGCGCGCTGAATGGGTGGTGTAGCGGACCATGATGGGAAAGCGCGTTCGGCAGATTGAATGGCCTTGTCGACGTCGGCGTGTGAAGCTTCGTGGATGTCGGCGATGTGTGCGCCGGTTGCAGGGTCGATTGTTTGGAAGGTCTTGGAGGAGGTGGCGGGTTGAGTGTTGCCGTCGTAGTAGAGCTGTCGAGCGGGATAGAGCGGTCGCGCGGAGTAGGTGACCATGTTGTTAGTGAGCGAAGAGGTATCGATCAAGCCAAGAGATGTGAAAAGAGAATAGAGAAATAATGGTGTATGTCATGAGAATGAGTAAAGATAGACAGCTAGGGAAGGAAGTTTTTACCTCATTGCTCCGAGGGGCCATGGCGACTAGCTTCCTCGGCACGTCATTGGCCACCACCATACACAGCATACTACGGAGTACGTACTAAGTACAACCTAGTCACCATAAATATCACGATCGGACGACAAATAGTCAATTACGTAGTAACTAATCTTCTCATCAAACATGCTCAAGCGCAATGTTTCACCGCCAAAGTAACTTACATAGTATGCTAGTGGTTGCCCCGATTAGGAATGCCCACCCCGACTCGCCGATAAGCGGCGCTAGGCCCCTAGCGGCATCCTTAATCGTTATCTTTCCTTTTCTCTGGCCGTCTTTCTACCACTTTTTGCGCAGAAGTCATGTCATCAAATGGGAAATAGTAAGAAGTGTAAGCCCATTCTATATTCCGAATTGAGTGAAATTATTCAGATATTCTATGTGCTCCTTTCTGTGGATTGCATAGATAGCAATTGGCCCCATTCTCTATATAGTAAACTAGGCGCAAAAATTTTCCCCTCGGGATCCTCTTTGACACAAAGTGGCTGCCGTTGATTGTGGGGGATCCTCGCCGACGTCATTTCTTTGCTTCCTCGGACACGAACACGAACTGGTAGGAGTCAATGCATGTAGAGGGCAATGTGAGAATAGTGGCAAGAAGAGTGGCCATAGTGAGTTACAAAGATATTGCAATGCTCATGTGAGCATGGAAGTACAAGAAGTTGACTGAGTGAGTGGCGCCTCTTATCGGCTTATCGGAGCCAGTAGGAAAACATGGCGACCAGGATCCGACAGCCACAGGACACACGACACCTGCATATGTACATACATAGTACGTATCAGTAGTATGTACTTTTTCAAAAAGGGCACTATGTACGTAGCGGCTTTTTAGACTCACTAGACAAATCCAGTTAAAAGAAGAGAACCGTCACGTCTGAGTGGCCTAGTATCACTCGTAGTAAGTAAAACGAAGGAGGAGCCCCACCTGGGTCCACTGGTAGATTGCCTGAGGACGAAAAAAGAAAAAGGAAGGAACGAAGGAATTAAAACCCTTCATCTCCCTTCGTTCCTTCGACACTTTGCACAGCCATTCTTGCTTCTCTCGTTCTATCAATTGACACCATGGTGACCACCGTCCTCCTTCCCCCGAGTGAGCTCGACAGCTACGACTATGTCATTGTCGGAGGAGGTACCGCCGGTTGCGTGATTGCCTCGCGCCTCGCCGAGTACCTTCCCAACAAGCGCATTCTGTTGATCGAGGCTGGTCCGAGTGATTACATGGACGACCGAGTCTTGAATCTCAAGGAATGGCTCAGTCTGTTGGGCGGAGAGCTGGACTACGACTACCCAACGACTGAGCAACCAATGGGTATTTTCAACTCTCAAAGAATAAGCTCCGACAAAACTAACACACCCCAGGAAACAGCCATATCAGACACTCCCGAGCCAAGGTTCTTGGCGGCTGCTCATCACACAACACCCTGATCTCCTTCCGCCCTTTTGAATATGATTTGCGCCTTTGGCAGGAATCCGGATGCACAGGCTGGTCTTTTGACATGTTCACTCGCGTGCTCGATAACTTGCGCAACACCGTCCAGCCAGTTCACGCTCGTCATCGCAACCAACTCTGCAAGGACTGGGTACAGTCTTGCTCGACTGCGTTGAACATTCCCATTATTGAAGATTTCAACAAGGAGATTCGCTCCAAGGGCCAACTGGAGCAGGGAGTTGGCTTCTTCTCTGTTTCGTACAACCCAGACGACGGCCGACGCAGCAGTGCTAGCGTGGCCTACATTCACCCTATTCTTCGCGGAGAGGAAAAGAGACCTAACTTGACCATCTTGACCAATGCTTGGGTGTCACGGGTCAATGTTGATGGCGACACAGTAACCGGCGTGAATGTGACAGTGGAGTCTGGCAAAAAGTATACTATACATCCCAAGATTGAGACTATAATCTGCGCTGGTGCAATTGACACACCACGATTGTTGTTGCTGTCTGGCCTCGGTCCGAAAGACCAGCTATCATCCCTTGGAATCCCGGTCGTCAAGAATATTCCCGGAGTTGGCGAAAACTTGCTCGATCATCCGGAAACTATTATAATCTGGGAACTCAACCAACCCGTGCCACCTAACCAAACAACCATGGACTCCGATGCCGGAATTTTCTTGCGACGAGAAGCACCGAATGCTGCTGGAAGTGACGGAACAGCTGCCGATCTGATGATGCATTGCTACCAGATTCCTTTCTGTCTAAACACCACCCGTCTCGGCTATGACGAACCCGTAGACGCTTTCTGCATGACACCAAACATTCCGCGCCCACGATCTCGCGGCCGTCTATATTTGACCTCTTCCGACCCAAATGTCAAGCCCGCTTTGGATTTCCGATACTTCACTGACCCGGAGGGTTATGATGCCGCAACCATCGTGGCTGGTTTCAAGGCTGCCCGCGAGGTAGCGAAGCAGGCACCATTCAAGGACTGGATCAAGCGCGAAGTCGCTCCTGGACCCGGCATCGATACTGACGAGGCACTTTCCGAGTACGGCCGTCGCGTGGCGCATACCGTGTATCACCCGGCTGGCACAACCAAGATGGGCAACATTGAGCGTGATCCACTCGCCGTCGTTGACCCGCAATTGCGAGTCCGAGGACTCAAGAAGATCCGTATTGCGGACGCCGGTGTCTTTCCTCACATGCCTACTATCAACCCTATGCTTACTGTATTGGGTATTGGCGAGAGAGCAGCTGAGCTCATTGCTGAAGAAGCAGGCTGGAAGAGGAACCAGCCTAGGCTCTAAGCTTATACATTTGAAAATTGGAGTGTGTCGCCTTACGGCGACGATAAATAGAGGTGGAGCAATGGTAGGCTCGACGGCACTACTGGTTGATACCCTTATAGAGCTTTACATAGATATTGACACGAAGCAGTACAAATTTACCATACGAAATGTGAAATAAACGAAATAAATGGCATTAATCTATCACTCTATTGAATGGTATCAACGACGCTATACATCTCAAGTATTAACAAATAAGACAATAAACATAAACTAATCCAACAGCAATCATAAATCCGTTAATATTTACAAGAATACATCTACCAAACCTTACCGTCAAACATTCAGCAATAAAAAGAGACAGACTACAACTCCTCCGCATCAAACACCTTAATACCAAACTTCCACACCTGATCCACCGTCAAACTTGGTCCACTATACGAATCAACCGTCTCCCCCAACACCACCAAATCCGCATCCGCGCCATGATCCAGCGTGCCCTTCACCTTCTCCATACCCAACATCTTCGCCGGCGTAAACGTGACCGCATTCAGGGCCTCGGCAGTAGTCGCATTCGTCCAACGACGGAAGTTGTTTACACACTCAATCAACGTCGCCGAACTTCCCGCAATCTTGTCAGATCCTTCGAGCGTGAGCCGGACACCCTTCTTGATGATCCTGTCCCCATTCGTCCAGTCATACACACCATCCGGCAACCCGCACAGCCGCATCGCATCAGTAACAAGAATGAGCCCCTCACTATGCGCATTATACGCAATCTTGATAGATGTAGGATGCAAATGAATCCCGTCGGCAATAACCCCAAAATACGGTTTCGGTAAATCACTCTGGCCCAACAGACCAAACACGCCGGGGTTGCGGTGATAGAAGGGCCGCATGGCGTTGAATAAGTGTGTAATCATCATTGCGCCTTGCCTGACGGCGCTCATGGCTTGTTCGTAGGTTGCGTCTGAGTGGCCAATTGAGTAGACGATGCCCCGTGAGACGAGGTCGGGGATATTTTGGATCATGGTGCCGACTTCGGGGGCGGCGGTGATCATTTTGATTGCTGGTTTGGTTGTTGATGAGGTAAGATGGGAATGGCGGGCGTGGCCGTTGACGAGGCCGTTTGCGCGAATGCTTTTTTGAAGGGATTTGGCGATGGGTGTTGCGGGTGTTGGTGTTACGGCGTCTTCGTCTGCAATGTCATCCTCGGTGGTGTCTTTGATGACGTCGGGGATGTTTTCGAGGCCGTAGCAGTTGATTATATCCTGAAAGCCCTGCGTCGAAGCTAGCAGAACCTCAGGCTTATGGATTCCGTTCCGCGAAGGATTGATAAAAGGACCCTCGACATGCGCACCCAATGACTCGGCGCCATCTTCCGGATTCCGTTTCCCAGTAGGCGCAAGCGATGGGAGAACCTGCTTATAATTCTCGGCTGTCGTACTCACAGTCGTCGGCAGGAAAGACGTCACACCAGTCTTGATCAACCCTCTATTCGATGCAAGGAATCCCGCATCATATTCCTCCTTCGTAGCCTGAGGAACTGAGTAATCAAACCCCTGCGCACCATTGAGTTGTACATCGATGAAACCCGGTGCGACAATACGTCCCTTGAGATCAATGACTTGATCAGGCGAAAGTTGCAGTTCGTAAAAGGCCTCTTGGTCCTTGAGGATTTTGCCAGTTAACGAATCAATCCATAGGTCTTGTTCGACGAGATGGTTGGATTTGAGGATGCGGCAGTTTGTGAATTTGGTGATGCGAGGAGGCGAGGTTGGTTGGCGGGAGGGCATGATGTCACTTCTTATCGTGAAGCTTTTTTAACTTCAATAGACTCGGAGGAGGGAATGAAGGGTTAGTATTTCAACTGTATGTATCGACCCAGCTATGCGGCACTGGATAAGAAAGAAAAAGAAGAAACAAAAAAGAGTCGTAGGCAACTAACGATATAGATATGAACGATTGCGGACCAAGCCAGGCACCGTACCGTATCTACAGTCCGAAGGTTACTACGTATGTAAACGAAAAAACAAATCGCTACTCGGCACGATGGGACATGGAAAGACTCCGGATTACGGTTGGCTGGATTTTTATTACCTTGGTACTCCGTACCCATATCCAATTTGACAAAAGGATATCCGTCGTCGTTATCGTAGCCTTTTGGCTTGAGGCCGGTTACCGTGCTACGTCGACATTTTGCCAGATACTACATAGTACGTACCGTCCAATTTCGATATCGTACACCCGCGGTGTGCGTAGGGTATGACGATACTGTAAGATTGCCACGAGGTGGGTGGTGTGAGTGTCGTACGCTTTGTTCGGAATGTCGGCGTCTTGCCCATTTACGCCGGATACGCCGTGAGAGCGATGCTTTCGGCAAGCCGTGATTGGTATTACCTCGTCTGCCATTTTTCATGAGAATTATTTAGCTGTGGTCGTGTATTGGCTTGAATAGTTAAACCTGTAATAGAAAGATCAAATGCGATGAGTTTGATACGGAGTACTTGATGGACGATTAATATGGTATCTGTATCTGTAATACCAAAACAGCACTCGTATGTAACTGTAATACGCCTCAGGTAATTTACCCCATCTCTCGTCGGAGTCCCTCATAGCTACAACAAATTCATCCCTCTCAAAGTAGGCATCACAGACACAGATATTCTCACGTAATATGAAATTGCGATCGCCAATGATTCCAGCATGAGAATTCACAAGTAAATGCACCATTACTCCATAATATCGCGAGTAATCATACATACAAAGTTCCTACATAGATGTGATAGTATCGACAATCGGCGGGGCAGAATGCAACCGTATCTTTATCGATTTCATCGCATGTAACGCTTCCAGTTGACTGGTACTGGTCAGTGGTTACGTACTGAAGGACGGCGAGTCAATCGATATCAGATGTCGCTATTGAATTGGAATTGTAAGTTCTTTGTGTACTAGTTTAATTGGTGAATTACACAAAGACTTTTCAAAAATATAATAGAAAAAGATGAGATTGAGCTTACTAGTTAAACTAAAGTACATACGCCGAAATGTCGGGTTCAATATATCGGATCACTGGCGTGATGGGTCAACGTCAACTGTAACCCACTCCACATCTACCATAAATTCATACAAACCATTCATCAAATTCAACGAATAGAATTTCAGGTAAAATGGATATCAGAAACAGCTTTGAGCCTTTGACAGCCCTGTTGATGCACTATCGAGAGGGCCACGCTAACCCACTTGCGGACCGAGACTAGCCGTTTGCGTGTCTGATTGCCGCATTCGGTAATTTTGTTGATTAAGTTTGACGGCGAATTCCAGATCATATGCTCTAAGATCTGTTTCTTGTATTTACTTCAGCCTCAAGTTTGAATTGTGAAATGAACACGGCCAACACGTGTTGCTCAGGAAGAGCTTCTAGACTTGTCTCGCATTCCTGAGACATCAAGAACGCACGATCGGGAGCGATCACGAGGTGGTTGGCCTAATTGCAGCTGGAAACAAATAATTGCTTTTTGCTCGTTGCATAGATTTCAAAAAAACCCTAATCCAATCACTTAGTAGAACTCGAGATTTTGATAATCCCCGCAATAATCTATCGAAAGATCTGCAATTCAATTTCGATTTCCGTCCATTGCTTATCCAAGACAATTTTACACGGCGTCAACTGGTTTTGTCTTACCCTCGTCATACATACCGAAATATGATTTGTCCCTTGGCAACTTGGCAAACAGAGATAGGAGCTGGAGAATGGATGCATGAGTCAAGTCCAAGACCCTGGGTGTTAATTACTTGTTTTTGACTTTCAGCCTTTCAGTCCTCCTAATCCGGCCAGATTTTGAATCGGATTGTTCGGATCAATTGCATTGTCGACTGTAGCTCGTGACTGGCTATATGCAGGTTTAATGTCTCGGTCCACTGTGCTTCGATCCCTTTTGTACTCTCTGCGCACCACCTGTGTCGTGCGGAGCTGAAATCTATTTTCTTTTCTTTGCGTGTTAATATTCCTTCACGGCCGTTTACCTTTTAACATAACTTGCATTGTCCTCGACAATTGTATCATCATTGGACACTTCTATAGATATACTCCTACGAGAAGTGGTACTGAATCGCTTCAGCCAGCTAATTCAGTCATAATGACTTCCGAGGATGAAAAGGAGTACTCCAAGCCCATCCACGACAATGGCGACAACAACATCACATCCACAAAACAGCCGGCACCCGAAGAACTAGCACAGCCCGAACAACAGCAACCAACCGGTGAACATGTTGTGCCTTCCGTCCAAGGCAAACCATGGATGTACAAACCCCTCAAACTCGGCCCCTGGACATTTCCCTGGTATGCCTCACCTGAAACCCAACTTCTCATGGTCTCCTTCGTCTGCTTCCTCTGCCCCGGAATGTACAACGCCGTCAGCGGCCTCGGCGGCGGCGGACAAGTCAATTTTCGCGACGTCAACAACGCAAACACCGCTCTATATAGCACCTTTTCCGTCGTGGGCTTTTTCGCGGGGTCAATTGCAAACAAAATCGGATTAAAGCTAACGCTCACCTTTGGCGGATTTGGGTATTTCTTGTATGTGGCCTCATTGTTGTCGTATAACCATAACCAGAATGTTGGGTTTTTGGTGTTTGCGGGTGCGTTGTTGGGTGTTTGTGCGGGTTTGTTGTGGTGTGCGCAGGGAGCGATTATGATGAGTTACCCGTTAGAGAGCCAGAAGGGCTCGTTTATTGCTTTTTTCTGGATTATTTTTAATCTCGGTGGCGTTATTGGGAGTTTGGTATGTTTTTAGTTCCCTATCCAGCCATTAACTGTGTTGTACTAACGGTGTACAGGTCCCCCTAGGTCAAAACATGCACTCTACAGCCGGCGAAGTCAACGACGGCACATACATCGCCTTCATGATCCTCATGGCAATCGGCTTCGTACTCACCTGGGGCCTCTCAGACTCAAAATACATCAAACGCAAAGACGGCTCCAGAGTCATCGTCATCAAACAACCCACCTGGAAGACCGAGATCATGGGTCTTTTTGAAACCCTTCGCTACGACTACTACATCATTTTACTGTTTCCCATGTTTCTGGCTAGCAACTGGTTTACAGAGTACCAGTTCAACGCCGTGAATGGCTTTTACTTTAATATCCGCACTCGCTCATTGAACAATTTGTTATACTGGCTCAGTCAGATGATCGGCGCCTTCGTGTTTGGCCAGTTGCTCGACCTCAAGTTCTTGTCACGAACCATGCGCGCAAAGCTGAATCTAGGGCTGTTGTTTGCACTTACAATGGGTATCTGGGGTGGGGGGTATGCTTTCCAGAGAAAGTATGATCGTCACTCTGTCAAGCCTGATATGGACTGGAGTTCGCCGGGTTATGTTGGGCCTATGTTTTTGTATATGTTCTATGGGTTTTATGATGCTTCGTTCCAGACGTGCACATACTGGTAAGACCTCTCACCAGCCCTTGGATGAGAATAGAGCTAACTTTGAGTATCAGGTTCATGGGCTCCCTGAGTAACAACAGTCGCAAACTTGCCAATTTCGCTGGTTTCTACAAGGGAATTCAATCAGTTGGACAGGCAATTACTTGGCGGTAAGTCTTGTCTTTTGTCCCCCCTGAGTATGCTTGCTGTACTAACTGCTTATCAGCATGGACGCATTGGACACATCCTTCATGCGCCAATTCGCCGCTTGCTGGGGCATTCTCGCCGGTTCTCTAGTCATTGCGTCGCCCGTGGTCTTTTTTAGAATCAAAGATCATACTGATGTCGAGGAAGATTTGAAGTTCTCAGATGAGACTCTCAACGAGGTTGCGCCTGATCATGTGTTGGAACAGAAGTGACCTTCTTTTACTAGCTAGCACTGAGTGCTGTGAGATACCTTATCAGATTTGGGTGTTATTTTTTGCATTACCTTCTATTTCCATGCTTCCAAGGTTTTATCTCATGGCTTTATCACTCGTTGGTACCATATTTCCGTGTTCATTGTCTACACCATTGCTCTGCATTGTGATCCGCTCGCTAAATCAGTACTTGAGGGGGGGAGTTTTTGAATCTTGTAATTATGTTCTCATGATGTATTTAAAACCAGAATACAGTTCCCCTGGATATACCAAATCAAATGCTGAACATACACACCCCTATCCTGCAGTCTCTATATTATAGTGACGCCTTGATGATTCCTTGCTCTGATTGCACCTCTTTCTGAGCACGCTCTCTCAAAAACCGTCTCAATATCTTCCCACTAGGATTTTTGGGCAAAGCATCTACAAACACCAAGCCACCTGTAATCCTCTTGTGCTGTGACAGTTTTGTGTTCACTTCCCCAACTATCCGGTCTGCCGTCGATTCGGTCGGTGCAACTCCCTCTTTGAGTACAATATACGCACGAGGATGTTCCTGTCCATTTATTGTAACACCCACAACAGCCGCGTCTGCGACACCTTCTGACTCAAGACAGACTCCATCTAGTTCTGCAGGCGCCACTTGCATACCTTTTACTTTGATGAGTTCTTTCAATCGCCCACTAATAAAGAATTTGTTTTCCTCGTCGTAGTAACCGATATCGCCCGTTCGTAGCCATCCGTCTGGTGTCAAAGTCTCGGCAGTTGCTTTGGGGTTTCTCCAGTATCCCTTCATTACTTGCGGTCCTCGCACCCATAGCTCACCGTCTTCATTTGGTCCCAATTCTTTGGGCTCGCATGTAGAAGATGATCCGGTTGAATATTCGTCGGGCAAGGGCATGATTTTTGCTTCAGAGTTGGCGTTGGGCCAGCCTACGCTGTGGCTTTTGCTGATTTTGCTTGGCTCCCAGGCTAGACATGCGCATGTGCATCTTTGTTTGTCAGTTTGTTGCAATATAAGAAGGTGAAAATATACGTACTCGGTCATCCCCCATCCCTGCTTGATATTTATCACACCTTTCGGCCACAAATTCTCAACCTCTTCCGATATCTCTCGACTCAACGGCGCAGCTCCAGATCCAAGGAATCGCACAGAACTAAGATCGTACTTCTTGGTCTCTGGGCGCTTAGCCAGCATAATCACAACGGGTGGAACGACAATCAAATGCGTGATGCGATACTTCTCCGTATTCCGCAAAACGGTCTCAAAATCAAATTTCTCCATGATATAAACCGGCGTGCGGCGGTATTGAGCCACTCCCAACATTAGCATTTGCGCCATGGCATGATACAAGGGCAAGAAACAGAGCCATTGCTCTTTGCTTCGGTATTTTAGCTCGTATTCCACATCTTGGCTCATAGTGTTGTGGTATTGCAAGACGTTTGCTACGTAGTTGCCGTGAGTAATTTCGACGCCTTTGCTGAGACCTGTTGTGCCTGAGGAGTAGTTCAGGGCCATGGTCGTATCTCGAGCTTCGTTGGGGCCCATCAAGGGATCCCACACAAAATGTCCACCTTCTTCTTCTGATACAATTAGTGAGCTCCAATGAGGGCAGCCGAAGTCTCCATCCTGTGATTGAACTTTTGTAAAATTATCAAGACCAAAATGGCGGTCGTCGAATACGAAAGTTCGCTTTTCATGACCCCTTCCAACTCTCTTCGCTGCTTCCAGACATGTTTTCATCGCATCACCACCTTGACTCAGCACAAATAACGGATCTGAATCCTTAATCTGATGCGCCAATTCCAGCGCCGAATAGGTCGGATTGCAACCACTGAATATACCACCCGCCATTATCACACCCATAAACGCCACTGGGTAGAAAAGAGTGTTTGTGCCGAATATGACCACTCTGTCGCCTTTGTTCAGACCGGCCTTTTGCAAACCGGCAGCAAAACGTTGACTCCATAATCGAAATGTGTGACGAGTGAGATTGCGCGTTTCTGGATTGAGATGATCGAGGAAATATGGCTTGTCGTCTGGGAGAACATCTGCTGGATCCCCGAAGATCAGGGTGGGAAAGCTGTGTTGAGGGATATTGATCGTGTATATGGACTTGACCACCATTTTGCTGATGCTACTGCAGGAATTAGCAGAAGAAAAGACAGATCTTGATGCAGTCTAAAATGAGACGAGGTGTAGTAGGAGAAAATCTGAGGAAGGAATTGAAGAACAGAGGCTAAACAAGGAAGTCAGGTCGGTCTAGCTGAAAGCAAGTCAAACAGGCACAAAGAGATTTCTTTCCCGATACACTGGCTGATAATTTCTTTGGTTGGTTGGTTGGTTGGTTTTTGTCGATCATCAACTATGCCTTCAATTTCTTTGTCATTGCCGGGCTACTCCGATAAGGGGCAGCCACACAGCGATCTACCGGTATGGTGCGGAGAATAAATGCGGGGGAGCCACTAGGGACCATCAACTATTACTTTTGGCGTCAATAGTACCTTTTCGATCCAATAACAATTGCATTGGAAGGCGATTTGCATGATTCAAGGCGGGGTGCATGCAATATTGTCGGGTATGGCATATTGTTGCCGAGGTGTCGGTAATATGATCAGAAAATGGTGGTGATAAATATGGAAAAGGGTCATAATCTAACAAGGATTTGGAATTATTTTTAAAACCTCTGACTCTTGCATAAACGTTGATATAAAAACTAATTCTGGATGTTGTCCTGGGCATGTCTAGGGCTTTTGACGTTTTGCCCTAATCCTACGTTGCAGTCAACCATGTCTTGCTTAGGGTTGCGGATACCTAAGTTATGTTGTTTACAGTTTATCTAAGGGTAAATGAGACTATCTTACTGTACTAACTATCATACATGCATGATAATCTACCTGGCCTATAACTACATGTATCTCCGATTCGAGACCGTCTTAACTATGAATACCTAGTGTCAGCATTAATGAGTCACAGTATCTCTTATGGGTGTGACAGCCGTATTCACCAATTGTAATTGGTGTAAATTAGCTGTACAGTATATGATTCTCAGCTCACTCATTCCTTGAACAATCATGTCTTTTGCGTGAGTAGAGAGTCATCAATCCTAGTCCCAGACTCTACTAGATCAGTTAGGTCGTCTCCGTACAAATCTCTTGGGAGTTATGCTTCCCATTCGCATCTTCTAACTTTCTTGTCAAGCCGTCCCTACATGAAACCAATTCGAAGTTTGCAGTTGCCTTTTGCTTCTACCCTCAGTCAAACAAACTTCCAGCATTGCGTCCAAACCAAGTGCTATTCACTTCTGTCCCTCACTTACTTACAGTGTCTAGCAAACCTATCTACCAAATCTGAAGTCGATCATAACCAGCAAATCATGTCTAACAGTCAAATACCGCTTAATCTACTGACAGTGACGGCAACGGAGATTCAACGGCTCTATAGCGATACGGCACTGACTGCAGTTTCTCTCGTACAGTCAATACTGACTCTGATAGAAAAGCATAATGAAGCTGGCCTGGGATTGAGGGCCTTAATTTCAGTTGTGCCACATGCAGATATTCTGGAAAGGGCTCGAAGACTGGACGAGGAGCTGTCCCAGGGCAAGAGTCGCGGTCCTCTTCATGGCATCCCTTTTACTGTGAAGGTACGAACACCTGTAGTACTCTGTGGCGCATAATGCCGAAGGTAGAAATAGGACTCGATAGCAACTCATCCAAACCTAGGCTTAGACACAGCTGCCGGCTCCGTTGCTCTCGTGGGCTCCCGGCCAAGGAAGAACGCAACAGTTGTTGACAGGGTCAGTAAAGTGGCGAGACGATAAGGAATGCTTAATGTGCTGACTTTATTAATTTGAAGCTTCTAGATACCGGTATGATCTTGATAGGAAAAGCCAGTTTGACGGTTAGCAATCGATATTCTTCTACTATTACTCTATATCTTGCTACTATCTACATAATCTGACGTGGTTAACCGGTAGGAGTTAAATGCCTACAAAGTTTCCGGACTCACGGATGGCTGGTCTCCAGTTGGCGGACAAACATTATCGGCGTATGTTGCAGGAGGAATCAGAAAAGGTGACCGGCCTATGGGCCATTCAGTAATAAGTGCCTATTTTTATACTCACGTCGTCGTCACTCACTGATGTCGCTATTCCAAGACCCCTGGAGGCTCATCCTCCGGCTCAGCAGTCGATGTCTCAGCGGGCTTTGCCATCGTGTCCCTCGGTGCTGAGACTGTTGGCTCTATGGTTGCGCCTGCTTCTCGAGCATCACTGTACGCTTTAAAGCCAACCGTCAGCACAATACCCATAGAGGCGTGGTCCCGATCGCGAAGAGTCTTGATTCAGTTGGAGGAATGGCGCGTTCGCCTGAAGACCTCGCGTTGGTCGCAGAGGTTATTACGAACTCTTCTGCTCTACAGCCCGCTGGATATTTGATAGGAATGACTGGCAAATGGGATGGTATGCGCCTTGGATTTCTAGGCGAGTCTCTCTGGAGGTTCCCCGACTTTCTGTGTGAATTTAATAGTGAAGCCCTCGGCCAGATGGTATACTGGCTCTTACTCGATCCTTTTATTCAATGTTTCATTGCTAATGATCATATAGGACGAAGGATAATATGCCGCCATGGGAGTGCTTCGTGGACGTGGTGTTCATATCCAATACCCCGTAAGTATTCCTCGAGCAGAGGATGTTTGGCCGAGTCTAGCCAAGATCATGCGTACGTCTACTATTACATCCCAGCTCCTTAACATGGCAAGACAATGCAGAAGAACATGAATTTCACCTCTCCATTAACGAGTATCTCCAGGACTTGGAGCACTCCAAAGTCCACAGTCTTGAGGAACTAGTAGAGTTTAACAGAGAACATGCAGATCTTGAACTCCCCCCGGGTATGCTTCTACTGCCTTTCTTATTTGCACTTAGTATTTCTGGAGGTATGTTTAACTGTTAGTACAGAGTTCCCATCACAGAGCTCCCTAGAAAATTCCTTGAACGACAATATCACGACGGCCGAAAACCAGCGTACTTTAACGGAAGTACGGGAACTCGCTGGTCCTAACGGCATCGACAAAGTTTTATTGTCTACATCGACTATGGACAATGATAATTGTATGCGGGCCGTTTCACGACAAACAGACACTTGTCTGGGCAATGGGGTTTTTGGAAGCGATTTTCCAGGACTGGCTATCTCGAGTTGCTTCTGAATCCGTCTGGCTTCACTTTGTATTCGGTGGATGTATTCGCCAGGGTGCTAGGACGATTGTATCTCTGTTTCTTGTATACTGATGATAACTACCTATTTGTTGTCAGTCGGCGATGGAAACCTAGTAGGCAACCTAGGGTTCATCAACCCTAACTCTGATCCTTGAATGGTCCCTACGGTAGAGCTGCGCGCTACCAACACCATGCCCTGCGTAAGGACCATTAACCTGACGTTCCTGACCCATCCCAACTATCAGAAACGTACGGATGAGATCATGTCAAAACATCCTCAAGAATCATCACGATGTCAACATTCTACCACGAATGGCTCCAGGAGGTGGGCTTCACGCAGAAGGAAAAAGAGGCCATCAATCGAGGCCGGAAAAGCTCCTACGATACCATGCATGCAATCAAGCAAGCCCGAAAACGCTCCTACGATGACATACAAGGCGATAATGCTGATAAACCCGATAAGACTACGGAAATCATCACGCGAATGATCGCCAAAGAGACAGTCAAGGTCTGAGCGATGGGCGGAACGATGGCCTGAGGAGTTTCGTAGGGGACTTAACATATCTTTGTACCCCAACAATTATCCGGACGTGATCCCATTTTTCAAATCATGGACCCGTTCACGGGATAAGGAGAAACAAAAAGAGGCTATATCTGTTTGAGTAACGATGATAGCCTCTCTGGTTTTTCACTGGCATGGGTATGGCGAGGATCGAGAGCTCGAATCCATGGTCTAGAGATGTCTTGGGATCTCAAAGACTGTATTGACGACATACGCTCCCACGCAAAGAAAGCGACTCCGACCGTCCTCGGGACAGTCATCAAGGTCTTTCTAATCCGAACAATCACAAATGCCACCTCGAGCGAATCCCCTGTCATGGTGGCTGGCGGTGTGGATACAAACCGAGGTGGTCGACGACCAGCCACGGTGGACGGTGGCGGACATGAAGGATAACTTGAACTTTAAACATAAACTAAAGGGCATCGGTCACTATACTCCGATCATAGTTTTGTCTGCTGGCTTCAATACCTAGTGTGCGTCCACGAAAGATCATGCGAAATGGTCTGTGTTGAAGTGGTTTGAAGAGATCTCTCTAGACTGGATAGAGCTGGACCAGGATCGCCCAAGCGATGATTCGACGCAGGCTCTAGAAGAAAGCCTTGACTACACCCCCGGTTGGCATGAGTGTCGAGAAGACATGCTTGCCTTCTTGGTAAAATGGCTGACGGATCGCACAACCGGTCCTATGGCCGATGTAATCCGATTACAGCTAAAGCAACTCATTCTTGTCGAGCAAAGGACACGATATACGGTGAAAGTGCGACATTCCACGCATTCTAGGGATGTCGGTGATGACTCTGACATGCCCAGCTCTTTACTCTTCCCAAACGGATTGCGCACCGATGAGGTCTATGGCACTGTTGAGGGGCCCAACAAGGAGGCAAAAAGTTGGGTCAAGTTTAAGATTGAAGGTATCATTCAGGGTGGAGCACTGGAAGAGCAATTGGCGACTGCAACGAAATCGAATGAAGTATACGATATAACGGGGAAAATTCGGGTTCGAGCCGTGTACCGAAACCCGCACAACTATAGTAAGGTGATTGCCGGGGTTGAAGAAGCGAAGGAGACGGTGTCGTTGTGGCCTCGGTGATTGCTCGCATGTTGTAGTAGAAATTCAATGAAGACTTCGGACAATTCGCTATGACATGGTCGATAGCGACTACCATGATACATCCATCGCTTCAGGAAAGACCTCACGTTGTAGCATTTCCAGGCCCACCAAGAACTCCAAGAACTTCAAGAACAAGATTTTCAATCTCCAATTTGTAGAGACATCTCAGGAACCGTATATAGCAGTGACGTTTCGAACCACCAGGACAGTGTGACGCGGCCCGCCGTCGTAGAGCGAGCGATTAAGGAAAATGGGATTAAATTCCTGGACTCGCTTTGAGTGAAAGTAGAAACATCGAAGGACGAAGTGACATGTAGTTGAGAGATGAAAGAGACGGTGTATAACAGAAGCTCTGAAGGAGAAGATGAAGGAAGGTCCATGAACCTGCCTGAGGCCAACCAGCATCATGTAGCCCACTATCAGGCATCAACCTCTACGCAATACATACGAGGGAGAACAGAATTCTGGAAGGTAGATAATTTCAATCAAATGGTATCACTCATATTTTCGCATGAACTTAATGAGTTCAAGGGTAAACAACGAATCAGACGAAGCATATCGTACATCCATCCTTCACGTCTTTCCTCACATTTTTCCCTCGAAATAGGGATACACGACACATGCAACCAACTGAAAAACATGGGAATAAATCAAAAACCGCAAAAACAAACCAGTACCTCCATCCGCCCAGAGTTTGATATCAACATTATAAACGCCGTGTTAATGAGTACATACATAACAAGGGGGTGCTCCGAGTTTACCCTTGTTGTGGGTGGAAAAACGCTTCAGTGGACAAATAGTTGTGCGAATGAATGTAAGAAGGATAAAATAATCTCACGCCATAACTCCATATGCATGTGGTATGACGTTCAGATAGTCGGAGCTTTTTGAAGATTTTTGAAAGATCTTTCGTGATATCATTTCTTCCCGTACATCATGTTGAAATGCTGCGATCCGGACCGGGTATGGAGAAGCAGAGTAATTTTATGTACCTGAACATGTATTTGAGTTTAAAGTAAAGGGCCCCGGCGGACGTAAGAAGATGTTCATCTAGCAAACGTCTTCGGCGGCGAAATATCGTTTGCTACGATTTCGCGATGCCATGAACTTGTAGTCCATCGGCATATGTGTATGATGTACCACATGCGGTCGGTATACAGCATCTACTGGTGCCTGCCAATCATCCATGCTCAATGGGAAATACTCATAGAGCAAATCGGCTGTTTCTCCAGAGTATGGCATGGCAGTGGGGTATGATGATGGAGCCGCATGAAATGGCGGCAATGTATTCGAGGTCTGCAAAACTGGCAGAGATGCTGAGACCGATCTCGTCGGTCGTGGTCTCGATAAGCTGGCATTTGGAACCATCTTCTGGATCTTCGCTGGGGGTGCCCCAGATGATTCAGGGCTGGAACGCTTCTGTCCAGCCAATGAGATCGGGACACTGGCGGAGCTGTTATCACGGGAGATCACTCCACGCTGAGTGTCTGTTGGTTTGTTTGGTGTTTTGAAATCATCTTCCATGAGCGATAGGTTGATTGGCGGTGTTCCCGCAACATTTGAGGCATGTTCGCCACCGCGAGTCACACTTGGACTCGACTGGGGGTAAGCAGGAATTCCATGAGAAGGAGCAAAGGTAGGCGTCGCCAGAGCGCCTGTCGTGGTGACTGGGGGAGGGATTTGTGTCCAGTCACCAAACGGAGGAGAGGAAGTCGTCCGGGGCTGTGCCATGCCCGCGTCGAAGGAGAAGATTTGAGACATCTCAGATGGGGAAGCGGTGTTCTTGCTAGTGGATGCAGCGGTAGCTTTCGCCTGAGCTTCGGCGGCCATAGCACTGTTTCGTGCAGCCGCTTGTTGGTTTTTCCTGGAGGAAGCTGCACTACCGCTGAGGGGCAGGTCCTTGCGAGATTGGAAGTTGCGTGGGCTGCGCCCACGGACAATGACGGGTCCTGAGTGCACCTCGCAGATAGGAATTTTGGCACCAGTCGAGAGTGTTGCAACAACCTTGAGACGGACGACGAAGTGCTGCTGGAGTTCTTTGCGGCGGCCATTGTTGGCGGTAGCTATCCGGAATTGAAGACGCTTCCAGGCGACGGGAAAAGTCGCATAATCAGAGTCCATGTCCTGTCCAGCAGCCATGGTATCTAGAGGTATCGACGGAGGCTCCTTCTCGGCCTTTTCTTCGGCTGCAGATGGAGCAGCCACAGCACTGCCGTTTGCAGCGGCGGCCGCTGGTGTTTTCCAAGGGACGGAAATGATCTTCACAGGGTTTCCTTCAACAGACTCGGTAGCAGACACGGTCAATTCTTGAGCGAGAATGGGAATGCGATCCCCCTGTTCGGTCATGATATACCGGAGACTTCGGGGTAGAGTCACGGAGCCTGTGATCTGAAACAAATTTCGTCGGTAGCAGGTGAGTTCTGCGACGTGTGGAGGTGGAACCTCGTTAGGGGAGTTGGTCCATGGGGACTCGGCGAGGAAGAACATTCCATGCAACTGAGCGGATACATTCAACGACGTACGGCGGAGGGAGTAGTCGAGGAGGGTGAAGCCGTAAACGGGTAGAGAAAATGAGAGTAGCTTGTGATTTCCTTCAATGGAGTCGCTATTTTGTTGTTCGGGGGGGACTGTTTCGAAAGGAGGAAGCAATTCGGGAGGAGCGGGAAAAGCATCTTCGTATGAGCTGAAGCGTCGTAATTGAGGCATGTTGGCCTGCGAGAAACTCATGTCGTCGCCGCTATGAAAAGAAAACGTCAGCACTGTCAGAAAATATTACAGGTATGGCCAAGAGCCGCGAATTCCATTGCTATCCGCTTGTCGCAAAAAGCAAGCGGTGATGAATTGGGTAAGTGGGAGCGCACCTGATAAACGTCTCGGCGTCGAAATTAGAGCGCTGGTCCGGAAGATCCAGACCGGGCAATGAATTGAGATAATCGGTGCCCTGCATGTGGCCCAGCGAGAGGGGACTCGCGAGGTAGGGCATGGTCATTGTATCGAAGGAGGGTTCCATGTTGTATGAGGGCGAACGCGGGCCGATCTACAGCCGCGGGATAAGTTCGAACAGGAGGATAGAGGTGGGAGAAGGTAAGCCAGATCGAATGATTTTGCTGTTGAGATTATGGTCTTTACGAATGTTGGAGAGATTTGTTTCTTTGTTTGGGGGGGTCGCGGTGGTAGTCGTTCTCCGCAAACGCAAGTTCTGTTTAGTCAGGCCGGAATGGGAAGACGGGAGCAGCAACTATCGGTCTGCCAAAAACGGCGCGAAACGTGGATTTTAAAGTCGGCGAGAGTAATTCCGAATGGCGCAAGGGTTCATCCGGTCAATGCAGTCGAAGCATTATTTGCGCGAATAAGCAATGGTGGTGGGTGGCGTTGGTTGTTAGGAGGTTGCACGTAAGACATGAACATAAGACATGAGCAGCATGAACATTCAAACGCGGGCGTGGGAGATGGGAATTGTTTGAGGGACAGGTAGGTGAAAGTTGAAGTGAAGAAAAAGTATGAGGAAATGTCAAGGCAGAAGAGGAGGGGGAGACGAAGCTATAATTAATCAAATCCAACCAGAGCGGGCAAGCTGCAGACGGAGCGTTGAATCAACGAGCAGGATGAATCTTGTGATAAAGCCAGACAGAGGACGGGCTGGGCTGGCTGCTGTTTCCGTATCAGAGTGTATCATGATACGGAGAGACGGGGATATGGGTAATGCGCGGTATGGTATGGTATGGTACGGCACGATACAGGACACGCTTACCCGATGCAGCAAGGCGCCAAATCAGCATCCACGCAAAATCCGATTCCGACGGAGACAGCACGGGGCACGGTGGGCCCAACAGCAGGTCAGGTTAGTTAGTTAGACTTAGGCCAAGGGGAGAAGAGCAAAAGAGGGGTTAGTCTGGTTTGATGATGTGCGACGAGGATGGGATAGGTGATGCTAAGTAGTAAGATGGTGGTGTTTTAGCATGGAAAAAGAAAGTAGCTGAAGTTGTTTTAGTGCGTTTGCGTGCAGCGAGCGATGCGGGAGACTAGTGCTAGTCTGGGTTGGCGCAGGACGGAGGAGCAGGTCTGAAGGTCTCTCCTAATCGGGGCAAGACCGGTGGCGGCTGGCCGGACGCGACCAGACTCGGTTTAGCCTTAGCGTACAGAGAGAGTATGCACTGGATATGGACAGGTGACGGGGATCATTCTGCCTGAATGACAGGCTGCTTATTATTATGCTTATTTCTTTTTCTGCCTTGAGTTGAGCCCTTCACGAGGCAGCGCACGGCAAGGCAGGATCAAGGAATGCCAGTTCGCCAGTTCCTACAAGTGTACTCTGTAGGACAAGCATCGTATTCTAGTCTCTGCTCTCTAGCGGCTGATTTATGCATCCAAAAGCCCTAAGTGGATATCAGTCTCTGTAGGAGGAAGAGCGGGCCTGTTTTGGGTCAGCGGGCAGTGGGACAGGATAAGATAACATACGGACTCTGTCTGTACGATTCAACAAGAGTCTGTGCATTATTATGTGTGAGAGGGCGATGATCTGTATGAGCTGATACGGACTGTGTCAAAGGGTGAGGTCAGATGGTTTAGGCAGGTTGTTAGTGGTGGTGTACGTAGTAGTTAGATAAATTGGGTGTTTTAAGCCATTCGCTGATCCGGAGAGAGCGACCGGCGGTGGATCCTCAGGCTGCTCCTTCCTTCTACTTTGGTCTTTCGTCTTTTTACTACGTATTTTGGGAAGGAACGTTTGAACGGTCGCTCCTGCAATTATTCTGCGATTACATACTACATAGTAGTATGGTACAAGAGATCGTTCGTAGCTCATACAAATGTTTCCAATGTTTCCAATATTTCCAATCGGCGTAATTTTGCACCGTTTGCTGAGTTGGTCCCCGTACGGAGTCACCACTGGTCAAACGGGTTTGAAAATCTTTGGTACTGGTAATTTAAAATTCGATCGACTTCAACCAATCAACGAAGTCTCTTCGCAAGAAACAAGGTTCTGTCCCTGTCACTGATATCCATGGATATAAAACTGTCTAGCTCTGTCCCGATTCAAAAATAGCACACAGCATGAACATGCCCTTGAGCTAATTGACAAGGATGATTGCAAGAGATTGCCTTGGTCTCAAGCCGTGCGTGGATCCGTTCGTATCTGACATGTGAAAATCGTCACGGCATTCAAGACCAAGCCTCGATAACGGCGGCAGAGAACAAAAAGGAAAACGGTAAGCAAATACTAATCTCGGGGAGTCGGAGCAAGTACGTAGTTAGGCAGTACGCTGGACACAGTGGACACTGCAATGAGACTATTGATGGAAGGATTCTTTAGTGCCACTTCTTAATTCTATCTCGGTTTTCGCCGTTGGGAAAAACTGAATTGCCGAAGGGGTGGCTTATACCGGATTAGGAAATATTAGATGTTGTCTCTTCGTATTTCGCTCATCGCGCTTAAGTCGTGATTAAATTGAATCATTGATGATAGGGCAGGGTTAGGGTTCTTCCTTGGAAGATGATTAATAGCACCGTCAATTATCGTATGATGATATACGTATCTTGATTTTTGTACGGCACATCAATTCGTGGGTCTGGCCGCTCCCGGCAGACCCAGTGCTTGCAGCCAATGTGCATTCGGGAGATGTATGACTACGTACTACGTATGTAGATAATTTCTACGTATTGAGCATAGAATACGCTGACTGACCCATGAGTTAAGTTACTATGCAGTGAGAGGATCGTTCCAGAATCAATCGAGCCCTAAGTGAATTGATTCGTACGGTACCCATCGGGATTACTTCGTGTGCCGTTCTCCATCAGGTAAAGCCACCGACTAAACTTTCCATCACTAATTCAAGTTAGTAGTACGTAGGTGCGTCGTAGTAAGTGTCGTCGATCAGGAACGCTTCAAGAGGCTACTTTACGGCGTAGATAGGTATGCATGCGAGATGTAACTATATGCCTGTAAACTTCGTTATCGATTGAGTAGTTCAGGAAGAAGCCAAAAAGACAGAACAAAGAACGGCGTTCTCCGATGCATAAATTCGCGAGTACACACGAAGTGGCGAATCTGTTTCTCAAAATCAAGGTGATGATGACTTTAGCCTCAGGGGCCAAGACTTAGGGCGCTGCTGATGCAGGAACCTGTTGTGTTGTTCTGTTATGCAAGCGCAGCCCTCTGTAAGTACGTGAGTACTTGGAATCGTATAGATGCATAACGAAATGAATCTTGCTCTCTCTCGTTCGGCATCAGGTCATATGGCGCGATGACCAGCGATCAGACTCGTAAATTACTCATCAGTTGAATAATCTCGAAATCCGCATTGAATGTTGAGAGTCAAAGTGTCAGACACCGGCACTTGACCGTATCTGGAATTCTATGATCGACCACCATCATGTGTATCTCAGCCTATGTACGTATTTATGCATGTATCTACATGGTTCTAGTTCCTTTGATCGTCAGTCATCTCAATTATCAAGCCTCGTGTTAAGCTGATATGCATGAGTGGTGTATTCAATGTTGCCTCTTTTCTTTTCTTGTTCTTCCACGTACTCCGTAATCCATACTTTCATGCTTCCTTCACGTACTGTGTTGGTTGCTGTTGACCATCTGATAAGGCTCATTGTTGGTTCTTGGATTCCAGCCACCAAGCCCCAAAATCAAGCAACGCCATGGATGCGTTGATAGTACGTATGTACGTACTCTCTGAGAGTTACAGAATGATCCGCCCTGTTGATTCTTTTTTTGAATATTTGATCGTAGCAAGAACGGTCTACATCCTGAAGGAATGCGATAGCGCGTAGATCTCCAGCATGGGTAGCAGATACGGGACGGAAGACTCGGATTGCCGATATCAGATAGGCACATCTTATCTCATCCACGGACGTAGTACAGAGTATACATAATATGCACGACACACCGTAACTGGCATGTCATTCAGATCTCGATCTCACGTATAAGCAGTGCCACCGCGTATGTGTCACTGTCACTGTCATATGGCATATGGCATGTGGCATATGGCACATCAGGTACTGATCCATATCCATGTCTACTCTTGCAAGTGCGAACGCAAATGCAAATAATCCCTCGGCCTCAACCACGGACGGTTACACAAACGCACGATCTCTCATCGCGCATGACTAATCCCAAAACAGACTACGCTGATTAAAACCATCGTGACTCGTACCACGCTAATCCCTGGAATCAGTGGAATGGAAGTTGGAAGGGGACCCCTAACACTAATCACAGACAGGCATAGCGTCAGAAATAAACCTCAACGGTGCATCCTTCATTGGGTCTAGCGCATCGAAGGGCTGGCATCCTTTGCGTGCTGATTGGTGGCATATTCCTCGATCGACTCAAATAAGAGAACTTGAATGACCGCACGCTGGCTGTTCTGGTCTGTCAGTGGTGGATTGTATGCATACAAATACGTACATGCATACATACATACATAGTTACAGACTGTACATAGTACATGTATGTATGTATGGGCTTTCTTCAGGATTTCATACATACTATAGTACATGAACTCGTCAAGCGACTGTCCGCGGGGAAATCCCTAACAGCCACGTACGTCTTCCTTCGCAAGCCACCGTTCCCTCGCCTAACGGGAAAAGGCAAACAGACTCAAAAATTGGCATCTGCAGGATCGTGCATTTTATCCCTCGGCCTCGCACTTAAGAAGGGAGGGACGGCCAAAAAAGACATTCTCCGGTTTAATTTTTCCCATGAGGAATTGAATTCTTCTAGAAAGAGCGGGAGAAAAACATACTCCGTACCTATGCAGAGATACGGCATCTCAAATCCCTAGTGTGAGAAAGTCAAGACTGATTCGCATCAAAATTCACCAGCCACGGGCCGTGAGCCTCGCTTACTCAAACGTGATCGTCTAGTTATCTTTCGTATCCATCGTGTACGACAAACCTTTTTGCTGTACCGAGGACATAGAGGTCTGTAATAAAATAAGCAACAGGGGTCTCTCCTGCAAAAATGTCAAATAGATTAAATGAAAGAAGGGCAGAAATGTTTAATGCACTGACCTCGGGGATCGGAAATTTTAGTCAGAATCACGGCCAGTTACGTGATACAATACGGAGTATCTAACTACATACGTAGTACAGTACAATGTACAACCCATTTCCCCACAAAATTGACGAGCAAAGGACCGACCATGAGCTTAACGAGGAATACGGAGAAAGGCCGTTTACTACGTACGTAGAACGACGTACTCGGACGTAGTTGTCCGTCCGTTCAATTGTTGAAATACATACTCGAATCTTCATGCTCAATACATACAGCGTATCGGCGGAGTTAACGAATAGAAGATAATTCAAGAGATGGAGAACAAAGTTACAAAACTCCCCGTGCGCAAATCGCACAAGTCGGAGGTAGATCCGAAACCGGTCTAGTGTGCAGCGACTTGACTGGCTAAAACTCTACTATGTAATATAGTTCGTTGCGAGCCAATCACGCCAGCGACAACCAGCTAAAGTAGACTAAGCTTTAACTGGTAGTTGCTTACAGAGTAGAGCAGGTTGGCCTTGCATCGACAATACTTATTTTCACGCAAACCCATTGGTTGTCCTGGTTCCACTGGACTATTTCACGTATTTCCCTTTTGAGGTCTAGCTCTCAGATCCACCCCCGGGTTTTTTCTCGTCCACTCGTCTCAAGACTGCTCACTGTGCTCACTGCTCTGCTCAGTCCTGTCAACCAGCATCATATATCCAAGCAAATCAAATACCTTACAAAAAGCGGGAAGATCGACCCCCTCGAACCACGGGATCAGACCGATTCATCGAATCCATTCGCTAAAAGGGCAGAAATCGAGCTGCTCCCGCGCAATCTCGGTGATACCGATGGGTCCGTCTCTGCTCGGCACTGGTCAAAGACTGCGGAGTTCAAGAAATGAGCGCGAGTACTCCGAATCAACCGAAATCCATGGATTGATATCGGGACATTTAAAGTCTATCACTGATTATTAGTCGATGTCTATGAGCAGGATGAACGTTCTGCATGGCATTTCACTAGCCATGCACCATGTATGTACTATGTAGAACTATGTCAAGCCATATACGTCGGAGTACTCCGTAGTACAAACTCAGAGCCTTGGGACAGGGACATGAGTACGTACGTGTTAACTATGTAGATGATATAAGCATCCCAAGTATAGTTATTATACCGAGTACAATTCGTACCGTAAATACTGAAAACTTTGGAACGACGTACAAAATAGCGTGAAGCTGTCAAAAGGCTAGACCAGAAACCGACGACGTCCGGGTGCCTGACACTGCCTGAGCACTCTCTGAGTATCTGTACATACAATATTACATGCATAATCGACACGATCGTCACAATTGAGGCTTTTGCTTCCCCTTATCTCTGGAGATCATTATCGTTCCCCATAGTTTTATATTGAGCTGCATATTGCTCCGTTGATAAGATGATAAGAATGGATTGATTTACGTAGCAAGAACCTCTATCTATCTCAGTTCATGTACTCCGTACGATAAGCGTTGGTGGAAGAGGTGGGAGTCCGCTTGTTTGCGGATATTTTTCACTACCCGTTAATCAATATCCAGATCAGTTTAGTCTCAACAAGGAAGGACGGTTAGATGCGGGTCTGCTAGCAGGCTAGCGCAGGGCTAGCGCAGCCAATTAGGCTTTGTGGCCTGATCCGTTTTGTTCGAGAATAACTCTGTATGTTACGAAGGTTTTCTGTATGCGGGATTACGCATACGGTATGTATACGGATGTATCTTGTATCAGGTGATACCGGGATATTTACGGGTTATTGTGTGGTGCAGCTAGGGAGAGTACTTGAAGGTACATACGAAGTGAAGAGTAACTATAGTAGAAATCTATACCTATACAAAGTATACACATACCTCGAAATCGTCTAAACAATACCCCAGTTATTCCTGTGATGGATGACAACCAACAAGACTAACAAGTACCCAACTATCCAAAAGAGGACATCTCCACCGTGCAATCTCAACTCTTCACTTGAATTAACTGGCGAATGGTGAGTAGGTACATATCAATCTCCATTGTATCATGCTAGTGCTTGCTCAGTACTAGCTGGCTACGTACCAACGTACCAGCACAATCACCAACGAATCGATTTTATGCGTGGCTTGAAGTGTCCCTCGTTCTAATTGCAGATCATTACCCAGCCAAGCTCTTTCTGTAGGTCATCTTTGTCTGTTCCTGTTTGGGCTTAGTTGTGCACGTATCGCTTTTGCCGAGTCGGGCAGCTCCGAAGGGGGTCTGTATGGTATTTTACGAGAAGCGATCAATTTGTGGGGGATTGGGGACGGAGGGATGTAGCATGAATTTCTCTGTTTGCGAATAACTACAGTCAGATATTGGTTGTATAGTTATACATAGCTGTGTCAACACTCAGGTTTATACTCTCCAGAGAATAGGTTGTGCATTGATATTGAACATTCTCAATGTACTCTGCAGTCTTAACGAAAAATACATACTACGTAACTGTAAGTAACGTATGTACCGTACATCTTATCTTATCGTGCCGCGTCCCGGTTTTATGCATCCTTTATGAAGTCGGAGCCTCGGAGCCCGTCTTACGTTTAGGATTGAATTTGAAGGGCTCGCAAACGGTCTGTCACTTCGTACGGAGTACATACGTACATACTGCCCAAATTCTAAGTTCTAACTAGAACATCAGATCAGTTAAATATAGACGTTACATACCAAAACCAGAATATAAGCGTAAAATCCGGGCATCATCAAGTCTTTGCCTAATCCAACATCAACTATGCGCATCAAAAAGTCCAGCCCTCATCAGCAAACCCCATCGGCATTGAGCCTTGCGCTATGGGCCTTAGCAGCTTCAGATTTTGCTAGGTCTTATGCTGGATACTAACTTACTAAGTAGGTACCCGTATCGCCTCGACAAATGGACTGTTTGATGTGCAACATGCAGACATCCCCTAATTTCATGCGCTTGAACCGTGGCCAGATCGGACTGTTGTTTGACTACGTTGTTGATCGCTATATCAGTTTAACATATATTGTATGGTTATGGGTACAGTACGCATATTCAGGGACGAAGTTATTTATAGAATGGCATATCAAACATCTTAAATTCAAGTCTATACTACTCCGTACGTATCGAGTTTTTTCATGCTTCTTACCTTGTAAGCGAGGAACTTACTCGGGTCCATGAAAAGGATTCCCTCTAACATTGGCCCCTTCTGATCGAACCTAAGTTACCTTAGTAGCCAAACTTTGTATCAACTTAAAAGCTAGGCACGCACCTACATACATACGTGGTCAGTCAAAGGACGACACTAATACAGCAAGGACGGGTTCACAGGATTATCTAGCCGATTCTGTGATGCTGGCCCATGGCCCCAAAGCAACCCGTGGCTGAAAACTAAAGTTGAGACTTGGCTTTAGTGATGGTTTTCGGTCGTGGATTTGTTGGTTGGTTTGTTGGTTTGTTGGTTGAGCATGAGCATGTGCTTGAACTATGGAGTCGAAGCCTATTTTGACTTTTGCAAGCAAACGTTCATTCGGATTCTCTATTCTGCTGACAAGGCTCGATGACCTTCTTCAAGGCTCGTACGTTAGAATGCCCACTTGATCCAAACGCATTGACAATTTGACATTTGGATTATCACTCGTCTATTCTTTCTTTTTCCCTTGTGCAACAACTCTTCGGCCGTGGTTCCCGTTTTGGGTCATCATGGCTTATTGTACGACCGTTGATGTAGTTTGTACAACACATATGCCGCTTGGACTCCCTAGGTCCATACGTAGTATGCTCGTGGACCGCCTGGGTATATAGCAAAGCTTTGACACTCGAAAGATATCATCTTTGAGCTTTCACATGATAAATGATTTCTTCTTTTATTGTTGATTTTTGTATTCCTGTAAATCGGGTCCGTATGTATGTACTATGTAATTTCAATCCCTGTATCTAAAAGCTTTACCTGTGCTTCTGCCCTTTTAGGGCTAAGCTCGGTTTTGACGGCGTGAAGTCTGTCCGTTGTCAAAAGAAGCACTACGCACACAATCGATTGATCATCGGGTTTGAAAATCATTTGCATCAATGAAGCAAGAATATCGCCGCCGTGACCCAGTATTTTGGCTGACTAGCAATAGCCGTTGAGACTAACTACAAGCTACATAAGGGCTTCACAGTCAGACAGACCGTACTGCCAGAAGTGGCAGCACGAACTATTGCGACTTGACACCGCATTTGTGTCTTACCATATAATATAATCTGCAGTATGATAAGTATCTAACTACAAAAGTATACATCTGCCAGGCACTCGAGCCACAGGGCGGTTCAAACTGCCCTGGTCGGTGGATATTGGGCGCGGTTGATATGTCGACTCTGGAGTCTTTTGACATATGCGGAGCCAGCAACTACTATGTAGTAGAGTACTCCGTGCTCCGTAGTACTAATAAAGACTCAATCTATACCGATGCTGTGTTGCTGTGCCACAGGATACACAAGTGCAATCTGATCATATGCATAACATGCGACATGGCCCAAATAGTTAGTTCGAAGAATATGCCGACGTTTGTAAATTTCCGAGTACGAGTACGCCCAGGCATGGGGTGGACTATTTTAGCCACAGTCTGCTTCATACGTACCTGAATGCTACCTACGTCGCGAGGCGTCGAAAGATGCCCTGAGAAATCGTGACAGTCACGGAGCTCTCCGAAGGTATAATATCGATGCTACTATAACGACGGAGTAAGCACCGAGCAATAAGCAATAAGCCGGATGAACATTTAACAGCTGCTTATTTCCCATGATTGTTATTACATAGTTATATAGTCATCACTATAAAAGTACGGGCAAATCAGGTTGTTACCAATTCGAAGCTAATTGATTGGTAATAACCTCCTTTAACAGTGCAGGTCGAATCTCGGGTTAGGGCTAAATGTTCAGCTCGCCGCGAAAACTTCTCAACTATCCAATCGTCATCCAGAATACGATATCATAGCCAAAATCTTGATCAATTCTGACAGGTGCCCTGAGCATTTCAGCTATGTGTGTAAATGCTCTTGAGGCATGAGATTGGATAATAATAGTAGCACGATTGTAGATCATCATTCATGCCCTTGTCGGTTGGCTAATTAAAGTTGTTACTTATTTGTGGATGTTTATATTTCCGGACCGACTTCAAGTTTGAAAGAAGCTATCTTCTTACTGATTAAAGGTATTAATTGATACCTGTTTATATCCTAACCAAGGTACGTGCGTGCTTGGGAACGTATTACCGAGATGAGTGTACGTATTGCTAACTGTCCAGAACCGGAGTCACCGTGACAGCGCTACAGTCACTACTTGATATTCACTAGTTATTTTACACACTTCCGCAATCGAATTAGTTATCAACACTTGGCTAAGTCGCTAAATACCTTGTATTAATCAACTACTAGCGAGATGGTTTCGGCTTTGCCTTCTGAATCCTGACATGGGTCTGGACCTAAAATCAGGGGCATATCCACTGCGCCAAACCCCTAGATCTAGTACGTAGTTACAAGCTAGTGTGCTAGCTGTCTGGGTGTTTATAAAAAGAAACACGCTGAAACGCTTTGAACCACCGCTACGGGAAAAATTACCTGGGTTGTATGTAGGTCAGAGAGCGTAGCCTTGTGGATAGTAATAGTATTGGTTTTTATGAACTATGTTTCTTATTGATGAAATTATACATATGTACTCCGTGGGTTAACCGTTGTTGCGACTTGAAGTCACAATCTAGGTGATATATGGATGGAACAATCGAGGTAAGCTGTAAAAATAGAATACTAGAAACATCCCATGATTCGAATTTGACAGAGGTTCTAGACTAAATCTCTTATTCTGTTCAGTATATCGGTTCATGCATGAAAATTGTTGAGTTGTTACCCAAAAAGTCATCATCCTGTTTGGATCTTGCCATATATTCTTACTACCTCAAACGATTAGAATTTTGTAACAACGCCATTCATTTGCATTAAGTTACTTCTATCTACGGCAATTGTTTCGCATGTGGTGCGTATTTGTTGTCATATGTTGAAACATCTGATGCCGTTCCAACTCCGAGTCATGCAATCAGTCTCGATTTGGTCACTTAAGGTTCATGGGAATAGTTACAAACTTGACACGGTGTTAGATACCTAAATTTTACATGGTAATTACAACTTGTCTCGTATCATTTGTTACTGACTAGGTCGCTAGGCAAAATACCATACCGCTGACTCTAGCTCGGGGCCCCTTTGATCTTAGGCTTCAACTCCTCAGCTAATGAATCATGATACGTAAACCTAGGCATTGAACTAACTCGAGTTGCCGGTCACCGGTCAGCCATCGAATCCAAGCTTTTGACTAAACGGAACTTTCGGCAATGCCTTGTCAAGAATATTCCAGCCTTGACCTTTTGCAGGTTTTGAAGAGAGAAGATCGACTTTCAATTATCAACGACCTTCCAAGTAAAGATAAAAGACCGAGTAGATTCGCTATTCCTAAGAAGGTTAAATGTAGATACTCAAGTATGGAGTGCATCAAGAGTAAGCCGTAGGTAAGCTAAGCTAAGTAGCTTCGTAGGTGCCCTAGAATAAGCACTTGGCCGTAGACTAGGGCGAGCACTTGCTTCAGAACGATCCACAACAAGCGTAGCCTGTTCCTGTAGGTAACGCATTAGCGCTTGGCTCAATCTGCTTAAGTGTATCTTGAGTGTGAAGGACAATCGTACGATACTGTAATTATCTATTTTGAAGCCGAGATTCATCTTGTTTGGGGCCAGGCCACATAGTCAGTAAATGCTGATGTTTAGAGAGGATCAGTAACATACCCGTCTATTCCGTGCCTGAAATCAAGATTCGAACTTATTCTAACGACCGTATAGTGTCGTACTCAATGGACGTTACTCAATTCCTGCTTGTACGAGGGGCAGATACTAGCACTGCTACGTCCCTCGCCCTAAATTTAAGTCGTGAGCTTATCTGCATCGAAAATGGCGACGTAGCATCCGGTCGGAGAAAACGTGCATAATCGTCAATGTGATTCTGCTCTCGGTCTTTTTTTCGTTGCTTATTGAGTAACCAAGTCTTCCTTTTGAGAACCAACAACCAACGACCAACAACTGGGATGACCACGGGCAGGCCGTCAGAGTCTTTATGCGCATATATCTTATATCTACGTTGTAGAACTTATTACTGGCCTCGACCAATCATTGATTTGGCTGGTACGTCAGTCCTGTTGGTTAAAACCCAGAATATTATTATTTTCTCGTTCCTGCTTTCTTATGCGTTCTTAGCGTTTGCTATCTAGTCATCATGCCCCATTTCTGTCCTTAACCCCCCCCCTTTTGGCCATGACTCGTCGATTCGAGCTCACTTGCGTAGAATCCACAACAGGGAGCACTCTGGTAAACCAAACCCCTCCATTCTAATCCTTTCACGGCACTTAGGCCGCTGCAGCAGCGCTCGGTGGCTGACCGCTATCCCATTGTAGACGTAGATCTTCAAGCCATCTATGATCTTTGACCGTCCTGGTTTCTTGGCTACGTTTCTTTTGCTCGTGAAAAATCCTGGGGAAAACGACTAGAAGAAAACTCGAAGAAATGAGGGGCTGTCAGTATCTAATCAGACTACTACGTCTTTCTGCTACTGAGGAATACTACCAACTTGACGGTTCGTCTGTTGGACTTGACTACTACGTACCAATGTTCAACGTAAGAGTTCTTGGCTTAGATTTTCTCCCCCATTTTGTCAGGACTTATCAGACGGACAATCAGTCAGTGGCTCGATTGGATAAGCTGGCGGTGGGTTCTTGTAGATCTGTCGTCTATACCACCGATGATTGAGATACGCTCTCAATAGACTTTGCAAGATACCAGATAGCACTTAGTACCAAGATACATACATAGACGAAGTAAAGAGTACAATACCTGTAACAGCTGTAAAAACCGTAACAACCGATATGCACCTGCAGAGCCCACCAGCTGGCTATCAACGGCTCGTAAAAAGCCGATATCTTCAAATCCCTGCCAGACACCACCATCACATACAAGACTGCATGCATCGACTGCCTAAATAGGCATCAGGGACAAACACCACGAATATATTGATCGACCTGATAACCCGATAAAAGAGTCCCATTTTATATTAATATTTCTAGGAAGCGAAAAAGCCGCATGGCTCAGCATTCGAACTTTCTGTATTCGGCAGAGTCCGTTCGTGATTGTGGGCACGGAGAGTCGTCCTTTGCATGACATGGGTCACGAATCTTGCCCCTTGCACTTTCTCTTTTCGCCGCATGCTGATAAGGGATGAAGATCATAAGGATCCTAAATGATCCCCGGAGCCGAGTTTGATACTCGTTTAGGTGGGTTGCTGATTGGTGGTTGCTGGCTTTTATGTTGAATGGCTGGTTGCGTGCTTGTTGTGCGAGATTCTCAATGCAAGATAGGAGTTTGCAGAAACAGCAGAGAGTACTTCTATCTCAGCGTTTTATTGTACCTAATCAGATTGAGCGTATTATGATGCCTATGATTTGTTGCAGCTGGCCAATACCGTATGCGTTGTGTTGGAGAGCCTTCCTCTGCTCGTCAAAGACTCAAAGCAGCAAGACTGCATAATCTTTGTATGACACTGAGAAGAGATTAAATCTTTTTACGAACCCGTGGAACTGTACGGTAGCTAATGACAGTTCACATCATGAGCCTGCTATGACTTTGACACTCTGATCATGCAATTGGTTTTGAGCTCTATAGACTTGTGGTATTCTTGGAGGCTACGAACAGAGATGCTCGACATCTGGAGAACCTTGGAACCTTGTTGACTAACTACCTAGGACATTTGGAAGATATTTCTTAGTTAAATATTAGTGACATATATATGATTCAGCAAACTCTTAAATATATATATCATAACCCTCTATTAACTATCGTACACAGGAACGAAGATGTCTTTCTCTGGCCATATTATAGTCTCCCAAATTATATCATTTCATATTCACGCGAACATTCGGTGTCTAAAATACTAACGTCGAGTCCTGAAATAGGTTATTGCAATGACCATGGTAAAATTAAAGGCAATAAACCCTATGAAAATGCCAATATCGGAGTAACGGTTAGCAAAGTCATATCCGTATTGTTGATACTAAACAAATAGGCTAGTCAGTTTCTGTCCTTTCTCTTGTGTTTACTGATGCCACTCACATATGATTGTCCATCCTGGTATTTGCAGTATTGACAGTCGGAGACACTATCTGGATTCACTAGATACCCTGTCGCCGTTTGCAAGAAATCAGCTGCATATTGACCGCACGTCGATCCATTCGGCGGATAAAAGGTCGATAACTCAGATTCCAGGCAGCGAATGGGTAAATCATGTAACACATTGGTCACGACTCCCTCGCTCCAGTAATAGAGAGGAGAAACATTGTAGTACCAACGCCAGCCGGACGGGGTTACCGATTTGGGCGACAATGTGCCCGCCAAAGTATTGCAGAACATGAAGAAGAACCCATTGGCTGCAAAGGCTGCCTCAATATTTGGCATAATAGATGCGCACAACTGGGCTAGACTTGTTGCAAATACACCGAAAAGCTCGTACATGAGGAAACTATAACCTGCACGAGAAGCAGAGTCGAAATATCCAACTGGAAAGTACCATAGTAGCCAGTACACCAGCGATGTGAGAAACGTAAAAGGTAGTTCGACAATGAATATCGACACAACAAAGGTTATCCAATGATAAGTCAAGCTCTCGCGTTCTCGATGCATGAAAATCTCTCGTAGTGTGACAAATCGCGGTTGAACTTGGAGCCCTAAAGGAGGCCCGACGATGAGTGCCATAAAGGTTGAGAATATGTGGTTATATGCTCCTTGCTGTGTGTTTGATGATTGTAGATATGTGAGGCCATTGACTAGAGCATTTCCGATATTCAGCCATAGCTTTGACACGATATAGTCGGGTTCTCTCCAATAATATAGCCATGTTCTTCGGAGCACGACCCATAATTGAATATGTAAGGGGGCTGCGTAGAGTGATTGACGCTCTTTAGACGCTTCCACTTGATACTGTGTCTGAACTTTGGCTCCTTCTCCTTTAGACTGTGTTTCTCTGTCGTCTTTTTGCTTGTAATGATCCCATAAACTTGGCCAATCCTCCTGGGTTTGCTTTCTAGTGCCTGCGCCAATCACATCCAAGAAGAATTCTGCTGGATTCTCACTTAAATCACACGTTCTGCTATGCTTCTCGAAATATCGAATTGCCTCTTGACAATGAACTCCCAAAGGACCATCATATACCAACTTCCCCCCTCGACTGAGAAGGTACAGCTCATCAAACATCTCAACAAGCTCAGCAGCTGGTTGATGAATGGTGCATACAATCGCTTGACCGGAGTCTACTAACCGGCGAAGAACTTGTACGATCGAAAAGGCTGATTGTCCGTCGAGACCGGAAGTGGGTTCGTCAAGAAATAGTATTTCTGGTTTTGAAGCCATCTCCACTCCTATACTCACTTTTTTCCTCTGTTCGAGGTTAAGCCCTGCACCAGGAACGCCGATCAAGGCATTGGCTATATTCTCCATGTCTAGCCATTGAATCACTTCCTCGACATAGGCATATTTTTCTTGTAGTGAAATTGTCCCGCTGCGTCTCAATCGCGCTGTCATCTGCAAAGCCTCGCGAACCGTTTGCGTAGAGAGATGAATATCTTGCTGCTGGACGTAACCCATTCTACTGCGAAAGAATTCAGGAAGTAACTTTCCATTCAACGCCAGTTCACCGGTAAGAGTCCCGATATAAGAGCGACCAGCAAGAGCGTTGAGTAGAGTAGTTTTACCTGCTCCTGAGACTCCCATCAAAGCTTTGAGTTGTCCAGTCTTCACGCAGCCACTTAAATTATTGAGAAGTCGTCTGTTACCGTCTTTGGTTTTAACGTCGAGACAAAGATTCTTCCATGCAAATGTATGGCTTCTGTCTTGTGCAGTACTCTGTCTGTAGTGGCTGACTGGTGTTGGATTTTCTGGTGCGATATCTCCGTCGAAATCCCCTTTTTCAACGTCAAGCTTAGTTTTCACACTCAATACACTTCCCTTGTAGCACACCGTCGCCAATCTACCGGCAGGTGTTCTTAATCTCTCCATTCCAATTCTATCCATCAAGCGGGAAAGAATTAGCAAACACGCGTGAATAGATCATAAAAGGGAAAGTCACTTACCCAGAGCACAGGGCAAAGAAAATGAATAGTGCCGCATTGATCCCGACATTTCTCCAAAGGTGCGTCCTTCCGAATCCATACTGCGCTTGCAGATACGACATTCCCGAGATAGAAAGCTGTCCAGGCACAGATCCAACGACGCCACAGACCTGGTTTGCGATATTCGTATAAGCCGCTCCAGAAGGTACAATGTCAGATGGACTACACTGGTAGCTCAAATTTCTGAATTCATTGACCATGACTGACTCAAAGGCATAGTATAGAGGCTGTCATACAGTTAGCAAATGATCCAAGAATATATGTATAAGATGATAAGCTCACATTGAGATATCGCAACCATCCAAGCCACACCTGCATCTGAGGTGGTGGTACGTACAACCCCGTGTACAGCACGTACGTACTGAAAAATATACCCACCGGGAGAACAGCGCGATGCATATTGGGTGAAAATGTTGCAACTGACCTGAAAAACATAGATAGGGCAAGATGCTCTATGTAAACGACAAGGAACCAAGTGAAAAAGTTGCCTGCAGTGCGTTGGAAACCTGTTAAAAAGTATAATGGGATATTGTAGCTGATGGCTGCAATTTTCCACACAACATCGGTCATAACAAGACCCGTTGCATACGAGATAGGACGACATATCCGATATCTCTTCTGCTTGAGAATAAGTGGCCGCTGTGCGAATCCGTTACTAAATTCAGCCATTGATTGTAGGGCCGGAACTAACACTGTGAAGAATAAGGAGCACCCAAATATGAATAAAGACTGACTTGTTCTCTTTTGGTCTCTAAACAAAGTTCCTAAAGCAAGACTCTGTATAATGATGGTCACTGGCTCTATGGCCCATAGACTGTAATTTCTCGTTACGATCCGGAATTGGCGAGAAGCACAGTACCAAATTTGGCGATAGATTGGGAGAGAATAAGCCTGTGTCTTGACCAATTCTCGAGACATCGATGTTGACTCCTTTTGGGCCGCAATAATTGACTCTTGTAAATCAATGTTGAACTGACTAGCACGGAATGCAGTCTCAAACTCCTCTGGAGTCCGTGGCACCTGATGTTGTTTGCCTTTTTGTACACGCCGTACATCCGGGCTGGCCGACATCGAATTGAGGAAATCAGATATGGTGGTTGTTGGCAAGCAATCGAAGCCAAGATCTTCAAAGTAGGATTTTGCTTCATGTGGCTTGCCGTAGAAGATCTGTCGACCCGAATTGACAACTAACACTTTATCAAAGTATGGCACAATCGCATCGCTGGCTTGGTATACACTCATAGCGGTGGCGCAGCGACTTTGATCTGTCCATTCCCGCATCATCTGGACGAACTCCAAAGCAGTGGAAGAGTCTAGTCCATGAGTTGGATTGTCTAGACAAATCAGTCTAAGAACATATTAGAAGACCCATTGACAATGAGAGAGTGGGAGATTACTTGCCGAGCACATGTTGCTAGGGATTCTGCCAAAGAGACTCGTCGTCTTTCTCCTCCACTGACTCCTCGAATATACGCATCTCCAACTCTGGTGTTCATCACATGCTCAAGGCCAACCAGCCTACAAATTTGGGAGACCATCGTGTCTATATCCTTTGTCGATGTATCTGGACTGCATCTGGCCCGGATCGCAAAGCGTAATGTCTCGGCTACTGTTAACGTAGGGAAATGGTCATCGGATTCAGCTGCAAATATTTAGCCACAAAGCCCCTACTGCTTAAATCTCGTTATCATCAAGTCTTACCACAGAAAATAACATCTTGTGGGCGCTGCGCCAATAACTCCTGGATGGGATGACCATTTAATTTAAACTCCCCTTGAACTTGTTTATACTCCTCCCACATATAGGATAGCGTCTTTAAAAATGTAGTACAACCACTACCAGGCTTTCCTATAACAAGCAGCATTTCTCCCGGATTGATGGTGCCTGAGAAGCCGCGGAGAATTAGCCGAGACGAGTCTTCTGTCAGTCGATTCCGGAGCGGACTGAGTAAGCCAAAAGCCGATTTGGCGACGGACAAGATTGTTGGTGCTGTTTGTGACTAGTGTTATGTCAGAATGTTTTGGATTCCGTATCTATCCATTTGTTTCAAGAGCTTTTTGTATACTTACCCCTGTCCCACTTCCCTCAACAGAGACGTTGTTGAAGACCATACTCGTTTCATTTTCAAAGCCACATTTGCGCATTTCGAAGAACTGTCTGATCTTCTCTCTAACATCCTCCACTTCTGTCAAGTCTTGTTGCACTCTTTCAGGGTGCTTTTTAGGCGGCTGGGCATGGTCGAAATGCGAAATCGATGTTTCATCAGAGCCATCAGACTGCACTGTCATCTCCATTCTGCGCAGACCAGAGCCTCGACTAAGGGAGCTATCTGCTGACTGAGTAGACGTACTTTCCAGATTTTATGCGCTCAGGATGATTGATGAAAAGCCCTCTTCACAAACAGAAAAATCTTGTCATGATGCCGACCAGGAAGAAAAGTATTGATAGGAATTCAAAGTCAGCGAATATATACTCATGCTAAATCTTATGGTCTCGAAAATATGTATCAAATCAATAACGGCCATTAATTACAGCTCCTGTAAGTGAACTCCGATGTCTGAAAATGGTAATGTCCTACTCAAAGGAGTTTCGGAGTTAGTATGCAGGACTTCCGAATCGGGTAACCCAGTCAAAATTTCCTAATTCGGAACTTTCACAACAGATGATTCTCGCGAAGAGGAGCAGTCAGCGTCAAAAGCCCGATACAAACTTCAATTTGATCGTTAATGTTTGCATTATTGCACCTCTTTGATTAATGCATTAAGTGGATCTCCTCAATTGACGGATTCTAGAACATCAATCATACTTTCACCGATGTTATTATCTGGGAGTCTGATAGGTAAGTCATCATGTACCACCGATACATATTTATGACTGTGAGATTCTAGCGAGCTTTTACAGGTAAATAGACTTTAAAAAATCTAGACTACTTCATGTTGCAAACATCAACAAAAGTACCATATATATGTTGGCACCTTTTATTCACTACTCAATCATGATAGTTGGTTCTACTTACATGTAAACACTGAAACGGAAAATTTCTCAACTTGGATTTCACTCATTACTGGCCCCTTGACTACTAACTAATGCACTCCCTTCAACTCCCAGTATTTGAAAAATATCTTCGACAGCTCTCCATTTGCATGACGTCTTACTAGCTGGCCCGGGTGGGCCAGGTTCATTCAGCAATTTCTCCGGGTGGCAGTAAAAAAGTCTTTCTCCAAGTTGAGGAATTCTAAAGCTGACAGGTCCTCAGTGAAAAGTGGAGTTTTTATTGTCCTATCCTGGTATAAGCAAAGCAACATATAGAACGGAGTAGGATTCCGTAAATCGATGGACGTAGAAAAGAACGTGTATACTTGCTGCGGAGCAACGCCAACAACCCTAACTCCTAAGATATCTTGTAATGTTGCCATACCTCTGACGAGAGAATTGAATGGCGATGCGTGTCATTCTAATTGGGCGTACAAGATCAATATCAAGCACTTTGTAATGACCAAAATTATGGTCCATATCTGAATCTGCCCACTAAGAGACCGGTAATATAGCGGACAGAGACTCGTATATCCCAGCTCCAGGAAAGACAATGTACTTCGATCTTTGAAAATTCAGGAATTAATCTGCATGCCTAGCTGCCAAGCATTAGTTCCAACAGTATAGAACGATCACGTGTAGACGAGATTCTGATTGGACAGCCATGAATCATGCCCGACTATCTCCGTTTGGAACCGTGTGTCAAAGAAGCTGGCAGGAAACCAGCCGTGGTTCTCAAGCTCCTAGCACGATTCGCGCCATTCTAGCCAACATCATGATTTCAGGATATGGAGTGGGCGTGTAGAGAGATGCTTATTAATATATATCCACTACAAACCATAAAATCCAAAGCTCACTTGGCGTGCAGCGCTGTGCGCGTACGCAACGTGTTCTGCCAATCGAATGGATCTGCTCGACAAGTGGGACCCTGAATTTGAGGATGTCGGCACGCTTAGTCCGGATAATATTTATCACGAATTGAGTCGCCTCGATGCTTTTGAGCCATCCCGAAGCTCGAAGCAAGGAAAGAAAGATCGTGACAATCCCGACAAGGAAGTTAAGAATGATACCAATGCTGAAAGGGATAGCGAGGAAACTCAGGCGCTGGACAACCTAGAGACCCGAATGAACACTGTCCTCCGAGATATCGACACGTGCCGCATCGTACTTCAGGTTGGGGCTATGGAGCTTTCATGCGCAAAGATTCGACCAACTACAATAGTTGATTTGCATGTTGACATTCTGCTCCAGATTTTTGGTTATTTCCAGGACACAAGGGTTGGAAGACAGGCCCAAATTAGTTGGGGGTTGCCGCACACGGACTGTGAAGATATTGCCCGTAGGGCGGCTCGCAAGACGATCCGACAAATCCGCCTGGTCTGCAGCTTGTTCAACGATCTGGCGTCTCCACTGTTGTGTCCAATCCTTCGCATAAATATAGATACAAAATCACTGAAAGGAGCGATCGAGTTATGCAAACGTCCTCGGATAGCCCAAGGTGTGCATGCCGTTCAAGTCGGGCTGCAATATCGTCCAAAAGAGCTGGTTTCGTACGGGCCGGCATTTAAGGACTACTGCAAGCAGCAATTGGAAAACATGATCAGTCTTTTTGACAGGTATCTTGAGGGACATAAATCGGACGATCAGACAGCCTGCCCTCTAGACCTGACGGGATATCAAGAAGCGAAACGGAATTACGGCAAGCTCAGTCGTTCGTGGGACGACTATTTTTACTCTGACGAGAGCGACGAGAATGACAAGAATGCCGATGTCAACGAAGCAGAGACGGATGAGTGCATAGAGATCCTCGTCCAAGCCTATAATGAGTATCTAAAGAAGCATGAAGAGCAACTGCAGCTCATCACCAGTGGATCCTTCGTCACCACGCTTGCATCTTGTATCTCCCAATTGCCCAACACGATTACCCTGGACTTCACCGACGAAATGGAACCACTTTATGATCGGGATAACCAGATCATTCTACTGAGAAACACGAGTTTGCTTCCCGGAATGATGAGCGCAGCGCTAGAGTGGGAAAAGATCGACAATTTGCGCCATGGCAACCATCCCCTACTCACGCGCGATGCCAAACTTACGCCCGCCAGGATCTTGTTCGACCTGCCGGTTGCCATACACAAAGCCGGAGTCAAGCTGAGGTATCTTGACCTTGGACCGTTCCCATGCAGAGGCAGTTTTTCTCTACTCTGTCCCGATGCTGTGAGCAATCCTCCCGATCCAGCAGCATGGTTGGATCTTCGAGCGGCGTGCAGCAGCCTCTGGAGAGTCGATTTCGGAATGAACTTCCACAATCTTTACATCCGCCGCGAGCACCTCCGACCGGAAGAAAAGTACTACGTCGACCAGTACCTTAGCACTGTTCTTTGCAGTGCAGATCTGAAAACTGTATGGTTGGACTTACGTTCGTTTTGCCTCAATGATGGCCGCATCACCTCAGACGGCTGGTACGATATAGGCCCCGTTCTTAGTGCTGTCAATTGGCCACGGGTCGAACGTATAAGGATCTCGGAGGTCTCTTCGAAGCAAGACGAGCTAGAAAGGTTTTGCTCTGGCCTGGGTCCTTCAATGCGGCACCTTTCATTGTGGACTATACACCTTTTGGATGGCCGTTGGGAAGGGATACTGCGTACATTAGACGAGAAGATGCGGACTACGTTCTGTGAACAAAATGTCAGTGTACATCTGAGTAATTTGACAGGGGGGGAGTTTGGGGAGGTAGAGATCAAGGAGAGGCCGCTCCCCTTAGGGTTCGGGGACTTGGATGACGAGGAGGAGCCGGCAAAGTCCCCTCCTGCGGCGGGGGAGTTGTTGAAGAAGCAGTACGCTTCACTCTTCTCTACCTAGTAGCTGCCACTACCATGGTCTGTAGATAGTGTGCGATACACTCGTAGAATTGAGGATCGATACGTATGAGATTGACTTATTAGAGGCATATCTAGACCAAAATGTCGGGTAGTTGTAGTTTTATCCATTCCATAGGTCATAACTCCACAGTAACAGCATATCACAGAACCGCCAATACAGATCGCTTATCGTTCATATGATTCTCTCTTGACATCTATTACCACGAGACACCATGGCACCTCACATCCATCACCATCAGTCCTCAACGCAAACAAAATGTCCAATGAAAGTACCAACCCCGACGCCATCAACCTCCTCTAACGCAGACGAGGGAGCGCATCTTCAAAGATTAAACTTAGTTCTAGACTTGTTAGAACGGATATTGGAGGTGAATCAAGCACTTCTTTAATCTGGCACATGAGATGGCATCATGGCAGCCAGGATCGGAACTCACTTTGCCGGCAAATGGACTTTAAGGATATATTCTGTAAAATCCTATTGTATATTTCATGGTATCATTGAGAATAGTATGGAGACTGTGCGGTGGCTGTATTCCAAGCACTTTGCTGCTGTTGCTGGTGATACCCAAGATTTCGAAGCGTGGCCATTTACTGAAGATTCTTGTCTGCATGAGTGGCTACTTGCTCATTGGGGAGCCCCCATTGGCGTAATGTGGAATTTGGAAGGTCTCAGTCAAGTTTGTGTGGAGGCATACAGATGGAGTTTCTTCTTCACCAGTGCTCCACTTAACGTCGAGGGAGGAGTGGCAACGCCTCCCTCAGCCATAGCAATCTTGTAATTGCTAGTTTTTGATTATGCCCAAGCCCTTTTGCTGTTATTCCAGAATGTAGGTGTATTAAGTAGTTCAAAGAAGCCATCGAGGTCTAATAGATTAGCTTGATGAAGGCCAACGTCAAACAAACTTTGAATGAATGGCCAGTCATTGAAGGGTATTTCTTCTGTGTTTACATTATAACTGACCCTTTCCGCCATGGTGCAGACATCTTAGTATGTGATTGACTTGTCGACGCAGCTCCAACCATAGCATCTGCGGCTGATCACTGGAATTGGAGTCGGACATCATATCAGGAGCTCGCACATAGCTGATTGCTGACCATTCCATTGAATGCGTATGCTACGTGACAGGCGTAAATTTCACCGGCTTCAAATCCTTGCAGCAAGGTGTGGTGCCATTTTGAATATTCCAGTGGCCAAGATGGAGCCTTCTATGTCTGCTTATACGAGACACCCGGCCGAAGTGGCCAGGTCTCAATCGATACGTGCCGGCCCCAGTTACTTCACGAAATTCAAGGGAAAAGGTACTACAATTCCGACATCGTAGCTATCATATACAAAATCAAGCTGGAGCAAGGGGCACCTAATTTGGTCTATGTCAGCAAGATAGATTTTGACAAGCCTCCAACAACGACCAAAGTTGGAATTACGGCACAGGGCGGATATCAAGCTGAAGCTCACTACATTGTGGTTGGCGTAGATACTGCTGAGAAGGTTCGGTTGCTTGGGCGTCAATTGCGACATTACCTTGACACGGACAGCACGAGTTCGCTCAAACTTACAACGTCACGGTAGCGAGAACCAACATTAACTCCCAGGATGAGGCAACTCTCGATGTCAGGATCTTCGCACAAGCACCAACTGAAGAAGCTCTATTACCCGCCAAGTTCCCTAGACCATGCTGAGATATTGTCATGATGACATACCCTGGAGCAATATTCGCGGTCGATGCACGACAAAACATGCCCAAGCCATATCTCGGATACTTTGTCACAGCCTTCAAATGTTGCCATTATCACGCATAAACCATGTTGCTCATTTGCCATCTTTGAGTAAATCCATACCAATTGCTCCATCCGAGGACACGACACCTTATATTTTTGAGCAAGAGGTCTCAGAAACCGCAAATGCTAGACCTGTGCATGCTCGATTGGTGGCAACTGATCTGAGTGCAAAGTCGGGTTTTATATGCGAAATGCAGACCAATACCCATGGCTTCAATCCCTGCTCTGTGTTGAGCGTATAAAGAAATTGCTTTCAAAATTACTATAATGGGAAACGAATCGAACGATTTGAGCTATCAAACATTTGATTGATGAAATTTCACCTGCAGTCTAGCCCTAATACAGGCCATTTTCAAGAGTCATTCTAAATGCACAGATATTCCGTCTCCGTCCCATTATATATCGTGAGTATCAAACAAGCCACTTCCCATCTGAACTGAAATTCGACTCCTCATCGTGAATGCACTTGAAATAGCGCTTAGTAGGTTGACGCATGAATCTCTCACATTTACATAACTACAACTTTGTTGGTGGATAACCCCCCAAAGGAGTTTCGGAGTTATTATGACTTGATACCAAATCCGGTAACCCTAAGTAGAATTTCCTCCTTTAGGAAGAAGTCAAGATTTTGACTCTTCTTTCGATACAGCTCAGCATAAAGTAAACTTGACAAAAGACAGAATCGTGGTTCTTGATTTAATGTGGAGTCTTGAAGATAGCTTAGAAAATTTGCCCGAAACATATATTCAACTAGAGTCTGCTCATTTTATCCGCATCTCGGCAGTTTCTACAGTTTGACCCTTGTTATCAGCGCAAGTTCAAAATAATAATGGTGCTCGAAACATCTCTCAAGGATTGCCATGTCCTAATAACAGGTATCAAATCTCCTCTCCCTTACTCGATGCGATCCAGGCTTACTGAGATGACTTTCCAGGAGGGACACGGGGCATGGGAGAGTCTATGGTACAGCATTTCCTTCAGGAAGAAGCCAATGTCTCCTACTGTGCCCGAACAGTCACCAACACCGAATTTGATGAGTTCTACAAGACACTCCCTGCGAGCAATAACGCCCGGGCAGTAGGAACCGCTCTGGATGTGGGCAATAAGGCGGCCGTTGTGGAATGGGTGAAAAGTTCCGCAGAAAGATTGGGACGGATTGATGTGGTTATCGCCAATGGTGCGTTTCCTTACTCTCTAGTGGAATGAAACAGTACTCCGACTAAACTCTATAGCATCACCAATGCACATGGAAGGAGAAACTGAGCATTGGCAAAGCAGCTTCTCAATCGACGTAATGGGCTTCGTCGAATTCGTCAAAGCCGCAATCCCATACCTCGAAAAATCCTCCCAAGCATCCATCATCGTGCAAAGCTCATTCATGGGCCGCGAGTTCTACCGCAGTCCTCCAGCTGCATACGGCCCTTGCAAAGCAGCTCAATTACAACATGTCCAGGAGCTGTCTCACTTTCTGGGACCCAAAGGCATTCGAGTCAATGCGATTTCGCCGGGGCCGATTCTTTGTAAGGGGGGTCCGTGGGAGAAGTATTCCGAGCTTTTGCCGGAATGGGTGGAGGAGCAGCGGTTGAAGGTGCCTTTGAAGCGACTTGGGGGTCCTGAGGAGGTTGCTAAAGTGGCTGTGTTTCTGGCTAGTCCTTTGGCGAGCTATGTAACGGGGACTAATGTATTGGTAGATGGTGGAATCCATGTAGGGACGCAATTCTAATGAATACACTGTTACTTAAATCAGGGTACCAGAGTCCACGTGATTCTGTCAGGCAAATCGCTATGGTATTGTCTCCAAGCACTTGCACATACGATGTAGACATATGGTGCTCGCTCATTTGAGGTATGAGTTCGTATAAAATTGGACAAATAACAGACTCCAACATTCGCAAACTAATACTAAAGCTGGAACTTTGTTCTCGTTTTCTCCATTTTTCCCTTCCATTCCCACTCTTGACCACTGCTCCGCTGAATACCCTTATCAACCCTCCTCAACTTCAAAGTCATTCTAGGCCCTAATTCTTGCAGGCCAGTTTTTATGCCTTCAACACCCTTGATCTCCTTTCCATCGGTACCAACAACCGGTTTCTCGGTTTCCCGTTTCTCACGGAACACGTACCGATGGCGACGCACAAAGCAGTAATCTCTTTGATTGTGTATAGTGACCACCTGTCGGTGCGCAAGATCCGGTTGCGGTGGCCAGAGTGACTTGAATAGATGTGCCGTTAAGATACCGAGAGGACTGCGGAAATTGTTCAAGATGAGTTCTGGGAATGCCTCCGATGCCGTACCGTGGCCAGGTAGCTTTTTGCCTTCGATGAAATTCGAGACTGAGAAGTGGAACATGGGCCCTTGTGGTAGATGCGCGATATCCAAGCCGGAAACCTTCTTCTGATCTTCGTTGACGATGACGAGCGCAGTAAAATTGCGATTGCTGGCGAATTTGGAAATCTCTTTGACGGAGAACTTATGAGCATGATGGTGCGCGGTTCTTCGAATATAGACGCTATTGGGAAATAGAGAGGTGAGGAGTTTTGCTTCGTGATGTAAGGTAGAATTAATGCCGGTTGTGATGAGGATTTTCGGGGCTTTTGTTTGATTTGCGAATAGTGTCGGAAACTTGGCCGCGAGCGCTTCGGGTGCTAAATCGAGTTTCGTGGATCTTGTTGAGTGTGTTGGCGATGTCGCTCTTTCAGTAGCGGTAGGCAACGTTTTCTTTCGGCTTTGCCTCGTCTTCGCATTTCCTTCTTCATCCTCTTCGCCCTCGTTGTCATTTTCCTCCTCCGAGTCGGTCATTATCATACTGTCGACCTCATCGGCATCGTCATTATCCTCGTCGTCTTCTTGACTATTCTCGGAGCCTTCCTTGTCCGCCTCGTCTTCTGCTTGTTTTTGTCTCTTGAGTCTTTCGATATCGACGCTCAAGCCGAGTAAATTCTCGTCGTCACTCCCTACGTCGTCCCATGTTCGTTTTCTCTATAAAAATCAATTCATATTAGTATATTTGCACAAACACAAAGAGATCTTCAATGACTTGAACTGACATCAAGCGTCAATGGCACTGAGCGAGCAAGACGTTCGGCTCTGAGACTGGGATTTTTGGTCTCTTCTTTCCTCCGCTCATGGCGTAATTTGTGTTTGGCAGCGCTTTCTGTTCGCTTGCGCTTGATATTCTGCAATTTGCGAACCTGCTTGTTTTTGATCGCCATTTTGAGAATGTCGTAAGTTGAGATTTTCTTCTTTGCGATAGGAATGACCTTCAAAAAAAAGTCGAGCTAATAATGGAGCCGCCGCTGATTAGACAAGGCGGAGGACCCACTACCATTCACTACATAGTAGTATTGTACTCAGTGCTCGCTCCGTACTCGATATGCGAATATTAACTAGTTGCACACCCACGAATTCTGCATCAATTGAGTAGATTCAATCAGTATAATTAAGAATGATTCATTTTTGTTTGGAGTGGTTGATGTATTCCGTATGACCTCGTTCCTGTTGTGTGTATATTCAGCTCTGCAGCAGTGTATACGGCTTGACTTAATGACGCCGTGATCTAACTTCGAAGCTCGCTCGCTGAGATCAGATATAATGAGTATCCGTGCATCGAAATACACATCGTTGACTGCCAGAGTTATTTGTAACTAACTACATACTACATATTATGTACTACGTAGGAGGTCTTTAGACGTACATCCAATTTCAGTCTCCCGGATAATCTTTTCCCCGGCAGTCAAAATTTATGCAAGAATGAACCAGAGTACGGCCGGTTACAGTTATTTTACAGACCCTGGTATGCATTTCACTCATTTTAGGCACCGAACTTGGTAATTTTCGTACCTCCGTTTCCAATCACACACTCTAAACTTCTTCTTTTCGCGCAGCTCCCCTCCATTCGCCCCGCCTTGTGCGATTGTCTATCGCGGTGAATGACTCAACCCTTCCCTCGTCGATTACTCTCGCGGCTGCTCAGCAGTAATGCCCCAGTACCCTACGTGCGCACATTCTCAACTTTCAATCACAAGTCCTTAAAGAAAACAGCCAATTCGAAAATGGCGACCCTGTCAACCAGGGCCGGCCAGGATGTCGACCGATCCATCCTCGAGTCGTTGCTCCGTCGCAGAACCTTCTACTTCCCCTCGTTCGACCCCTATGGCGGAGTTGCTGGATTGTACGACTACGGTCCGCCAGGATGCGCCCTACAAGCCAACATTATCGATATCTGGCGGAAACATTTCGTCCTGGAGGAGGACATGCTCGAAGTCGATACAACAATGCTTACACCGCATGAGGTATTGAAGACTAGTGGACACGTCGATAAGTTCGCCGACTGGATGTGCAAAGACCCCAAGACTGGAGAGATTTTCCGAGCAGATCATCTGGTTGAGGCTGTTTTAGAAGCCCGTCTCAAGGCCGATAAGGAGGCTCGTGGAGAAAAAGTGGTGGTGGACGAGGAGGCAGATGCAAAGAAGAAAAAGAAGAAAGTAAAGGACGTCAAACTGGTCAAACTGGATGATGCAGTGGTCAAAGAATACGAGGAGATCCTCGCAAAGATTGACAACTACGACGGTGACGGGCTAGGTCTACTGATTACAAAGTACGACATTCGCAATCCCACAACCGGCGGAAACCTCCTCCCCCCGGTTGCCTTCAACTTGATGTTCCAGACATCAATTGGTCCTAGCAGTAACTTAGCCGGTTACTTGAGGCCAGAAACTGCGCAGGGTCAATTCCTCGCCTTCCAGAAACTGCTCGAATTCAACCAAAACCAAATGCCATTCGCTTCTGCAGCCATTGGCAAGTCTTTCCGAAACGAAATTTCGCCTCGTGCAGGTCTGTTGCGTGTCAGAGAATTCTTGATGGCTGAGATTGAACACTTTGTTGACCCTGAAGGTGGCAAGAAGCATCCCCGGTTCGATGAAGTCAAGGATGTCGAGTTGACGCTGCTCAACAGAGATGTGCAGCTTTCCGGAAGCACTAAGACAGAAACTATGACCATTGGAAAAGCAGTCGCTGATGGCGTGGTTGACAACGAAACGCTTGGTTACTTCCTTGCGCGAATTCAACAGTTCCTTTTGAAGATTGGTGTCGACTACTCCAAGCTCCGATTCCGTCAGCATATGGCCAACGAGATGGCACACTACGCCGCCGACTGTTGGGATGCCGAGCTTCACACTAGCTATGGCTGGATTGAATGTGTAGGCTGTGCTGACCGAAGCGCATACGACTTGACAGTGCACAAGAACAAGACCGGTGCTTCGCTCTTTGTCCGCGAAGCTCTTCCCGAACCTAAGGTCTTCGAGGAGTGGCAAGTCGATATCGCCAAGTCGAAGTTCGGTCCGCGATTCAAGAAGGATGCTAAAAAAGTTGAGGCAGCAATCAATGCGCTGTCTGAAGACCTCAGAGAGAAGCTTTCTCTGGATCTTGCACAGAATGGCAAGATTGAGATTGATGTCGAGGACATCGAGTCCGGAAAGGCTGAGCTTGACGAGGACCTCATTACCATCGAAAAGAGGACAGTAACACAGCACATTCGGGAATACACCCCTAATGTTGTCGAACCTTCTTTTGGTATTGGGAGAATTCTCTACAGTTTGCTTGAACATTCATACTGGCATCGCGCTGGCGATGAGGCTCGTGGTGTAAGTTCTTACAATTTGCAGAAGTGATGCATTCAATACTGATTCGTTTCTATTACAGGTCCTATCATTCCCTCCAGTTGTCTCCCCAACCAAGGTGCTCTTGGTTCCTCTCTCCACTCACGAATCCTTTGTCCCCTTCGTTAAGCGATTGGGTCTGAAGTTCCGCCGCGCTGGAATCTCCAGCAAAGTGGATGACTCTTCGAGTAGTATCGGCAAACGGTACGCTCGTAATGACGAGTTGGGTACACCATTCGGCATTACAATTGACTTCCAATCTGTCAAAGACAACACTTTCACATTGCGTGACCGCGACTCGACAAAGCAGGTACGCGGTACTGAGGACGAGATCTTGCAGGCAGTGAAGTCTATGGTAGATGGTGAGGAGACTTGGGCAGATGTGTTCAAGCGACTTCCTGAATTCACCTCTCAAGAGACGGAGTAGATCCATTGTTATGGGATGAACAAAAAGATATGTATCAGTAGAGGAATAATGTAGGAAGAATATGATATATCCTCTCTCGCATAAAATACGTATTCATGTAGTCTGCTCAACTGTATAGGTTTGATGCCTTGTATTTAAGGCTAACGATTGACCGCGGCAAAACATACAAACATGTCATCATCGTCCTGCGGTCCGAGCTCGACATTTGCGACAACCTGTTCAAACGCATTATACTTGACAAGGTGTATGTTTACAGTCACTATTTGATATTGCGACTGGGTTGATTATTCCATCTTACCAGTTATCCGTACTGAACAGTATTAGAGGTTGCGCCCACCAAGATGGCGCCAGCAATCGCATCAGCGAAGATCACACTCTCGTGTCCACTGTTCGCCGCAGACTTCGACCCTCGAAACCATGGCCTGTTGCTTGTTGGAGGTGGCGGAGGTGAAGGTCGCAGTGGTGTGGGAAACAAGATTGTACGTTATTAAAACCCTATGTGAAAAACCTACATCACGTTGTGCGGAAATGGCTAACCAGATTGCAATCCAGGCCTTGTTGAACACTTCGAAGCGTCAGGAAATATCCGAACTGGTTGACATACAACTCTCTCGCGACGAAGACTCGGTCACATCACTGGCAATCCCTGAATCGCAAGACGAGTCTATGATAGCTCTTGCGGGAATCAACAGTTCTCAAGCCGAGCAGTTGAAAGGAAACAATCAGCACCTACGATCGTTTCGACTGGAATACCCACTACGAAAGACCGACGCCCAAGACGATACGACGGCAAACACAGAGAAAACCGATGGAAGGAAAACTACGCCGTTGACCCAAGTCTCGTTATTCAGCTCAAATGTCAGCGACAAGGAGGGCAAGAAACCAGCCGGGAAAGTCGACACATATCAAAGACTGCTAAGATTGTCTCCTTATAAAGCACCTGAACTACCACGAATAGGCGCGATTGCGACTGGATTGGCGCCCGCGGGCGAAATCGTTCTTTTCAATGCGACCTCGCATCCTCAGACATCAGACGTCATTGGACGAATTCGATTGGGAAATGGGGAGGAAGCTGAAGATATAGACATCATCGATTTGGAAGATGGGAAGTTTCTAGTGGCATACACCGATGGAACGGACGTCTGCACATTCGAGGTCTCTGCATCACGGAGATCGAATACGGCGCCTGAAGTCAAGACCGTTTTCAGCATACCCAAAACTCTGCCTAAAAAGTCCAAATACAGGGCACTACGGTTCCTCTCACCCACCGCCATACTACTTCTCCAAAACACCATAGATCGCACAGGCAGTGAACTCTCTATACTATCCATGCCGGCTAAGGGAAGCGCCACGATAGTGCGTCGAAAAAAGCTTCGAAAGACCATCAAAATCGGCTTGAGTTTGGACGTTGTCAATTTTGGAGAAGGGCAGAACCACGAACGGCAATATTTCATTGCTCTGGCGGGTAGTGATCAGTCTATTGAGACCTTGGTACTTGATTACTTGCCGAATAAAGGGTATGGATCACTACAGGTATACTCTACATTGAACGATGTCCATCCCTTCTCAATGACGAAAGTCTGCTTCTCCCATTACCGGCCACCGTCATATCCAGTGACGGCCAACACACCTCCGCAATACGTGAAGCTGGCATCGATTAGCCTAGGCAACACGGTTGTCGTGCACACATTTCCGCTATCGCCGCAAAGGACTCTCGCCGGAAGAGAGACTTCATCACCGCGATACGCGCTCAAGGCACCGGGACACTCCGAAACCCTAGACACAATATTCACTACATTCATTGCTCTTCTTGTGGTCGCAATCAGCTGCTTCTTCCTACAGGCCTTTACTGAAATCCGGGGTCTGACACCATCGTATCTGGGCGCTACGTCCTGGCTTCCTGAGCGTGTCCGCGACTCGATTGCGAGACCATATCTTGGCGACATCATCGCCGCAGAGGGGAGTATTGCACCTCAAGTCGCGACAACGGCGTCATCTATCGCAGCTGTAGTTTCGGCTTCGACGCCACCCATTATTACAGGTCATCATCTCCGTGACCTTCTCCGTGCCCGAAAGACGAGGAGCAGCCGTGAAGTCCAGCTCGAAGAAGATGCATCATCTATAATCGACTCAATCATCGAATCGCTCGAAACACCCACCCCATCGCCAGCACTAATCATAAAACACAACCCCGACGAGGACTCCATATACGCCCATCATCATCACCACGAGCATGACCAAGACTCATCCGCCGATGAAGAATCGTCGGCATCGATAGAAGAAAAACACCAAGTCCGCAAATGGGAACATCTGCAGCCCGAGCAACGCGAGCGGTGGCGCCATCATCTTTCTGAGGCGGGTCACTGGGCCCTCGGGGAAGGTGAGCAGGTTCTTCGGGGTATATTCTTTGGAGAGATTGGGGGGGTTCTTGCTGCTGCCGCTGGTGGTTAATAATATCTACGACTTTTGGGTATCTTTGTTTATAGTTTCTGTTCTCTGTTCTGTTTGTATCTTATGACTTGTTCTTGCCCTCTCTTGATTCTGGTAGTAGAAGCTTCGACATAAACAGGGGTCATGTCTTGGATGATGATGACGGGCAATGATTGATCTTCATGTGTTTTTATATAAAGTCGGTTTGATCTGTAATGAAGTCGTTTACTACGTGTATTAGTACGCAGCAACTCACTCAACATACAGAGCATTCAGTCGTTAAAGGTATGAAAATGATAATGAGAATGTGCTAACGCCACATACTTGGAAACCTTGAGAATTATGGAGAAAATTCATTCATTCGTTAACCGTAGTATCGAGAAGAGAAGAAAAAGCCTCTTTCTTAAATTCTTTTCTGTACACACATCAATTCCTGCATGCAGAGACATAAGGCACAGAAGAAAGAAAAGAGTATTCAGTATCTGGGATATAATGCCAACCGAGTTCCTATATTGCAACAGACACCATGAATATGGAAAGAAGAACGACCTGGAAAACAAAATTTACAATGCCGGGTCGGAAGATTTGAGAAGAGATACTAAAAAAAAGTTGGAAGATCAATATAACAAGCGATCCTCCGTGGACGGCACTTTTCAGCACTTGGTTAACACGACGTGCCGACTCGTCTCCATATCCTGCCTCAGAAGCAGAGCAGGAGGTGGTGATGTTGCCATCCTGTAGCGACAAAAACATAATGAGCTTAACAGCTGAGTAGTTTTTTACTGCCCTCCATTCTTCTTCCAGCGCAAAAGCTCGGCGAGACTAGCTCGGCTGCAACCCATCTTCAAGAACTCATGCGCCAAAAGTTCTTCAGCAGTGGCTCGACTGCGGACATCGACGCATAGACAGACACTCAAAAACGATTTCAACTCCTTGCTGAGCTTCTCGGGCTTCTTGAGTCGAGGGGTACCGTTGGTTGCAATCAGATACAAAGCTTTGAGGGGCTCTTCGTTAAGATAAGGTGGCTCGGATTCGATCATTTCGATGGCCATGATACCCAAAGACCAGCAATCGACCTTTGGTCCATACTCCTTTTGCTTGACGACCTCAGGTGCCATCCAGTAGGGTGTTCCAACCATGGTAGCTCGCTTGCTCTTTGATTCTGTGAGTTTGGCGCAGAAACCAAAATCCGCTATTGCAGATAATCTTGTCAGTAACTCTATCATAACACGGATATTTGGAACAACGTACTAATCTTAACATTGCCGACACGATCCAACAGAACGTTGTCACTCTTAATATCACGATGGATAATATTTTGACTATGTAGATGGGCCAAACCCTTGCAAGTCTACAAATCGTACGTTAGTAAAGTTCTGTTAGAGTAGAATAACAAACAACATACCTCAAAACAGATAGTGGAGATTTGATCTTCTTGAATAACAGGATTGTTGTCAATCACGTCAGTCAATGCACCACCCTCCATGAACTCCATGACAACCCAAAGCTCGTTGTTCTGGTCTTGCAAGAAAGAATCAAGGAAGTTGACAATGTTGGCGTGCTGGCTATCCTTCATGACGATAATCTCGTTGACGATCAATTCCTTCCGAGGCTGGCTGCGAAGATCCATTTGCTTAATAGCAACCTGTCCGCGTGGTCCATGCGTACGGTAAATTTCTCGTGCAACTGGTGAAGTCGCATTCTCCTTGACACGAGCCACATACACGGAACCCGAAGCACCTTGACCAATCTTGCGCTGCTTGCTGTAGGACTCTTGTGGGTTTTCTTTCGAAACGACCGATTTGAGTTTCTCCATCACTTCGTTCTCGGTCATACTCGACATGCGCACTTCCTTCTGGCGTGGCTCGGCCTTCTTCGAAAGGGCAGCCTCCGCTTGACGAACGCCATCAGGAACACCAGCTTTAGGAGGTCCTTGCTTGTTGGCAATGTTCAATGGCTTGACTTGCTGAACAGGTGCAGGAAGACGCGATGGTGGCGGGCCCGAATTCTGTGTGGGCGCTTTTGGTGCATTGTTGATGGCAGGCCGAGGCATGGATTGTTGAAGCTTAGGGTCTTGCGGATGTCAGTCAACGAGCTATAATTGGGCCTAAAATACTTACCTGGCCTTTGAGCAGACTGGCCATCTACGGTCGGTGGTGACGGTGCCGGTCGCTGGGCGGTCATCTGTCTCATGGCCGGAGGCTGTTGACGAGTAGCAGAGCCTGGCGCCGGAGGAGCAGGACGGCTCGGGTTGTATCGGTTAGGGTTTGGTGATTCGGAATCAGAAGGACCATAGCCCCCCAGCTCCTGTTTTGCGAGAGGTACTCGGGTTTTGGGTAGTGACGCATTATAGGCTTCCTGCTCTCGTCTCTCCTGTTCTTCGCGAATGCGTCGTGCTTCTTCCTCCATGCGACGTCGCTGCTCTTGCTCGGCAACTTCCCGCATACGATCAACTTCAAAACCGCGATCTGCATCTGAATTCTTCCGCGCCGCTGCATTCGGGTCGTCCATGAATCGCTGGGACTGTCCAGTATCTACCCTCTGGAGGGGAGCCGGAGGAGCTGGTCTGGGGGGTGCAATTCCGTTTCCGTTTCCATATTGCAAAGATGACGAGTTGGATGCTGGCGGAGTAGGTGCAAGGCTGCTATAATATTGAGGATTCTGCTCCCGCATCTTAATGTCTGAGTAAAACTCAAGCACTTCAATGACAGCTTGAGGATTTTTCTTATAATCTTCCTTAGTAATCGCCGACGCGGTCAATAGCTTCTCCCATTCTGTTGGCAGGCCCACGAAAGCACCAGTCTTGGGATCGAAACCGACATGCACACGATGGCTGAAATTAGTCGGGTTACTGACCCCTCCCATTCCTGGGCACCTCTCGTAGATCTTATCAATCCAGTCGTAAATCTCATCATCATTTTTGACTTCGCAAGTAATTGTTTTGGTAGGCACATCGCGACTGATTATTGCTGCCTTTGAGTTTGCGTCCTTGGAATTGGCCAAGCGGGTAATCTCAAAAGCCATTTTCGTGTCTTCGGACCGAGTCACACCGGTGATATTGGAAAGGTTAATTGACATAATTAACTTTCCAGTCTCGTTTTTCAAGAAGTCGAGGCGGAACTCCCGCAGAATAAGATATCGTTGGTTCCATTGGGCCAGAAACTTGTCTTCTTTGCACCGGACATAGCCCTCCTTGATGACAGCTATACCCTGGCTTCCTTGCGATCCCTTGGACTGCGCGAGCGATAGGTTACTGGTATTAGGAAATATAGACAAAGTTGGAGTGCTCGGCGAGTTCAAGGTCATTTGGCTGAACGATGTAGCCACACTTGGGCTCGACGGTACAGTGGTGAGCCGAGGACGATCCGTAGGTGGCCGCGGGGCTGGCCCGGGGTTCATAAATTGGTCGGCCGAGTATACACTGTGAGTGGCTGAATGAGTTTTTGATTCGATTTTGTATGCGTCGCCAACAAACAAGGCGGATCATTTACGGCGACGCGAGCCTTGTCGGGGTGTCTCAAGGCCTGACATACGCAGGGTGATATGGAGCACGAAATACTTACTTTCCATGAGAGGACGCCATCCTGGGCGCCCGGATCAAAAGATCAAAAAACAGTTGTCTTATAACGCAAAAGGGATATCCACAGGTCTGATTGCACTGGAATGTTAGAGCGGCACAAGCAAAGCGCGGATACGGATAAGCGGGCGGGGGGGAGGAAGAGGGGAGAATGCAGAGGTTGTATTGTTTCTGCTGGATGAATAGAAGACTGCAAACAATCTGCTCTAAATAAGAGCGCGATTGGAGATGAAGGGATGAGTTGAGAGAACAGGAGACAGCGACTAGAGTGACACGATATAGGCGAGTCGGGCCTCCGCTTTGCTTACCTTGCCTAGGGGTTGGTTGAAACGGGAGTTCCACAGGGCACTGCCCGTGCTCGTGAGAAGGTTGAAGGTATATCCAGGGCGCTTAAATTGAGGGAAATAAGGAAGAAAAGAGACACACAGACAGCGACACAACAACAAACAGCGAAACCTCTAGCGTCTAGCGGGTGCGGGAGAGAAGACGGGAAGTAAATAAAATAATGTAACTATGTGAAGGAGAGGCTGGATAGGGTCGAGTGGAGGAAGGAGGGAGAAAGGGGAAGTTGCCGCACGGCGCAGACTGCGAGTGGGACACCAGAAAGAGTCAACCGAATTGGCCAGCCTCGACACTAACTAGTAGCCCATCCATCCAGATACCCACTTGTCTTGATCTTTGAAATCAATTGCACCGAGTTATAATCCGTGAGTGGCCGTGTATGACTGTTGATCGATTGCCTACGTGCACTGTGTCTTCGCGGCAATAGGACGATTTCAAATTCGCATCAACCCTTGGAATGTTTTCCATTACATACAACCACACAGGCAAGGCTACATTTGACATTCAGCTGTATGCAGCAACGCTCTAGAAAAATAGAACAAAAGCCATCATGTAGATCAGCCATGCCCCCAGCCTATCTCCGATCGTCCTTGTCTCAGTCCACTCACGAATCACCAGTGGGAACGCTCAAAGCCTCAAAGGCTCAAGCAATTCCAGACCCCAAATCCACGACATACTGAAGAGGGGCACATAAAGATTCGTGGCTGTGCCACCATGATGTATGTGTTCTATCATAAACACTGAGTACATGGTTGTTACCTAGGTAGTTCTCCAGTCATTCTAGACAAAGACATCAAAATATATCAAATCGTAGCCACAGGATAAGACAGAGATCAGCCATGGTAAGCGAAATCTCCGAAAGTTTCTTTCGGCCTCCTCCCCGACTGATTTTTACTAACTCGCGTTAGGTACGTACGCTCGGTTTCGGATCTTAGCTATGGTTATATATGTACTAGTATATAGTTACAAGACCTAAATCGCGTTGGCTATCATGGATCTGCTCCAAACGGGTGGTTGAACTTGAGAAGCGAATTCAGCCCACCAACCCAGCCGTCGTCGGTCACTCCTATGGTTCGTCGCATCACACAAGGGACGCCGCCTCGCCAATCGTTCTTTCCATGTCGAATTTCCTCATCCCAGACTCGCACCTCCATTCCAACAGACATGCCTTTACCCATGTTCTTGCCGTCAATGCTTAATTCAACTTCTCGGCCGCGATTTTTCGGGCTCAGTCGTAGAGTAACGGGTGTGCTTGACGGTAGGACTAGTGGTCGAAAGCTCAAGCTACGAGCGCACACTGGTGTCAGGAGAAGCGACGGAACCAAGGGATGTACAATACTGCCTCCGCTACTCAAGCTATAGGCCGTACTTCCAGTGGGCGTGGAGATAATCATACCATCTGCGACTGCTTCCGTAAGGAAACGCCCGCCGACAAAGACGTCCAAAACAGCGAGATGAGGCTCTTTTCCTCGGTGAATAAGGACTTCATTCAGTGCGTAGACCCGCGGGTCTGGTACGCCGGTTGCCACAGCGGAGTGTGATGGAGGAATGATTGCTTCGCCCTCCGGTGAAAATAGACCAACACGCAAACGGTTGCGCATCAATACCCGGGCACCTCTGGAAGAGCCCATTGATTTACCACGAACGGAGGACCAACCTGTAGGTCCCATTTTCGACTCAACGTCCTCGTCGGCCGTTTTAGGCTCCAAGTCGTCGAGAACAGGAGCACGGTCTCCTGCGCCCGAGCCAGACATGTAGACTTCTCGGAAGGCTCGCTTGTATTCGTCGAATTTCCATTCTCCCAAAAAGCCTAAAGTGCCCATACTGAACGACAGCATAGGCGGTACATCGTGGGATGTCGCAAACAGAGACGAAGCGCGAAGGATAGTTCCATCTCCACCTAGCGTCACCACCAAATCGACTTTATCATGCGTTGATGCAGACAGTGGCTTTTCCGGCGTCGAAGTGTAAATGGGAATCGGAAGAGAAGAGTGGACTTCCTGACCAGTTTTTGGCTCTAGAATGATTGATAACGACGGATATGTGGATGCTAAATGACTGGTATCGAGTTAGGAACATGCCCTTTGCCATAGGACAGAGGTCATACTTGATGAATTCTATCAGAGACTCCGTAACCGCAGGTGCGCTTTGCTTCTTTACAATCAGGATGTTGCGAGGAGGGGCGGGCCATCGAAGGGATAATAAGTCGTTACCTCGAGACTCTAGATTCGGGCATGGTTAGCTTGATTGGGATGCTGTACATGAGCGTCATGGACACGCTCGATCCGAACGCACACCTTGGTATTCTGGCAAGATTCGCGCAGGAAGGCTCTGAATATCTCTAATCTCCCGTCGCGATGAAGAAGCGGAGAAGAAACGACAAGTGACTCGAACATTATGTGACGACGAGAAGTGTCGCATCCACGGAGAGGTAGCTCTCATGATGACGGATCTTGAAGGATGCTGCAGCTCGATTGAATTCGCTGCCACAAGACGTAACGAGACAGAAATCCTTCCACGGACATGTCTCTCCGGTCAAGATTGGCAAAAGAAAAAATCAGGAGAAGATTGATGCCAAATCTATCCAAATAACATGCTTGGGATGGGAAGCAGGAACGAAAAACGCAATGTCTATAACACCGTAGAAAGCGGAGTTGGAACGCTAGCTCCGGCCCAGGCCTCAGGCATACAAAATTGAGGGTGGGGACCTGCGGAAAGAGCAGATCCAGCTGACCTCCTCACCGCCTGGCGCCCGCGCTGCAGAAAGACGTCAGTCACGCTGACTCAACGAACTTACTTTCCCAGTCCAAGGCGGGATGAGATGAAGCCTAACGTCTCTACGTGCTCGCTACTTGCTGCCTCACATGCTCTCGTTCCCAAATAGACCGTGACTCAAGTCATCTCCCCCTACTCTTTCACGATGCATTCCCCCTCGATTTGAAGCCGGCTGGATCCGATCGTCCATACAAATAGCTTAGTACCAGGCAGCCTCGATACTATCCCCTCCTACGCCTGTACGTATTGAGTTTATTTCTCAACCTCCCTCCGAAAGAAAATCATAAATAGTCTGTCCACGCTGTATATCGAGATGAACAAGCATCACCCTCCCACCATGTCCGATATACGACGTCGAGTGCCGGCAGACCCATCCTGGTCGTCCGTCGTGAGCGAAGAACCTCTAGTAACCGAGAAGGACAAAGATGCTGGTCTGAAGCATGGAGTTGCCATGCAGATACTGCGATCTCTGCTGCTCGCAACCTGGTTTAACGGTTGCTGTGTGTGTATAGTCATAACACAGCTTATCGGAGCGCCGCTGTACTTTGTCAACAAGGACTATTACTATGCGTATATGGCCATGACGAAGCAATGTTTTGGAGTTCTCATTATCACAATCACCCAGTGGGGTGCCCCGACGGTAGTCCGTGTCAGCGGTGATGAGTCGGTCAAAGGGCAGATACAACTTTCTGCCAACGGGTTGCTCAAGACGAACTTTCCGGACCGCCTCGTATTCGTTGCGAACCATCAAGTATACACAGATTGGCTGTATCTGTGGTGGGTGAGCTATACATCCCGTATGCACGGTCATATCTACATCATCTTGAAGGAGTCGCTCAAAAAGATACCTATTATCGGTCAAGGAATGATGTTCTATGGCTTCATCTTCATGGCCCGTAAGTGGGAATCGGACAAACCTCGCTTGGAGCATCGTCTCCAGAAATTGAAGACGAGACACGCAGGGCCCATGTCTGGTTCACAGAGTCTGGATCCTATGTGGTTGTTGATATTCCCAGAGGGAACCAACCTCTCAATCAATACAAAGAATATCAGCAACAAGTATGGGGAGAAGACGGGCGTTGCTCCTCTCAAGCATATGATTCTTCCGCGGTCAACAGGCCTACTATTTTGCTTGCAGCAGTTGCGAGGTACCGTAGATTATGTATATGACTGCACCGTAGGCTATGAGGGGCCACCGTGCGTATCCACCCTTTTTAATTGTTGTATTTGCTGCCAAGAAGACTGACAAACTCTGCAGAAAAGGCATATATCCTGACAAATACTTCACTTTACGGTCTACCTATGGTCAGGGCCGTCCCCCCAAATCCGTCAACATGTACTGGCGCCGCTGGGCCATGGCAGACATTCCTTTGGATGACCCCAAGGCTTTTGAGCAATGGCTATTGGAGCGCTGGAGAGAAAAGGATGCTTTGCTCGATCAGTTCTTTGAGACTGGGCGGTTTCCGACTGCTTTAGACTCTTCGATCGAGACACAGAACATTCCCGCAAAACAGAAAGATGAGGCGTCTCGTGGATACGTAGAGACGGAGATACAGCTTTCGCGTTGGATTGAAATCGCGGAAATCTTTGCTGTCCTACTATTAGTTGGATTCCTGTGCAGGATGTTTTGATCTCATTGCAGCTCATTCCGTCTGTGAAATCCAAGGCGTTTCTGTTTAATAGCTTGAGGAGTGAATATGCGTGGCACTGGTTCGGCGATTGGTACAGCGGCATTCTCTACTTAGCAATAACCTAGCTTGAATTCATGAATAACCAATAAAGTCAATAATCAATAATATTACCCCCGTGTTATTTATTCTCACAACAGTCTCAGTGTCTACACAATATGATTGTTCCTGAAGTGGGGCGGCGGAGGCTTACCGTGTCTGTGATTGGTCGATACTGGAAAGCTGCCAAGTTAGTGCCTCAGGCCTTAGGTTGTATTATTTCGACCTTCCTTCCGCGATTGACAAGACAAATGTCGGGAGTACAGTAGCTGTCTTTCTCCAGTCCATCATTACACGCTGTGCGCATCAAGGCACATGCAGCCGTCTTTCAGTTGATGATTTGAGGCTGTCAACTTTCTATCTAATCATCATCTCAAAATCTCAGATGGCTTTGCATCGTTAACAACGCTCACCATCTGCGAAATCGGTCCTGCGGTCATCCTATTCCTCAGAACAAGCATCCATCATGTCGCAACTCGAAAACGGCCATACGAATGGCTTTGGGGACTCGGCCTTCAGTACAGAGACCGTACCCTCTGCCACTCGCTTCTCCGATATCCCCTCAGCCATCGATATTCCTGCATCGACATTCGACAGTGAGGTCGAAGTCAGTCTCGAAGAACTCCCCGATGATCCCACGGAGTTGTGCACACTGCTAGAAAACGAGAAGGCTGCGAAGAACTTTTGGGTTATTATCTCGTTGGCATATGCGAAACAGAACCAGCTTGACCATGCGATCGAAATTCTGCAAAAGGGTTTGGCATCTGTCGCTCATGGAGCAACGAAAGAGAAGCTAGGGCTTTTGAACTGGCTGTGCTGGTTGTTGATGATTAAGAGTCGCCAAGCGCCCCGTGTTGCTCCCGATGGCGCCAACTCGGATGTGAAGACCAAGGACTTTTATCTTCAACAAGCGACCTCGACTCTCAACGAGGCGTCTCGTCTCAATCCTGCCTACACTCCTCTCTTCCTTGCACGTGGTGTCCTCTCCCTCCTTCGAGCATCCCTATACCCTCCACGACCTGTCAGAACCGGAATCCCTGATACATCCGAAAGAGTCGAGAGCTTACGGCAGGCTCTGAAGTGTTTTGAGGAGGCTTCGAAAGCTTCTGGTGGTAGGAATGTGATGGCTCATTTGGGCCTGGCCAGAGCGCAGTATTCTTTGGGAAACTACGCTGAGGCGCTGGTGGTTTATCAGACCGTTCTCACTAGAATGCCGGGTCTTACTGATCCTGATCCACGAATCGGTATCGGATGCTGTCTTTGGCAACTAGGTTTCAAGGAACGAGCGAAAGACGCATGGGAACGGGCACTATCTTTGGTTTGTTTTTAAGGATGGTCCACTTCTCTAGTTCAATACTAACAGTTTATCACACAGAACCCTAAATCAAAGGTCGCCAGTATCCTAGTCGGAACGTACTACCTGTACAGCAGCTCCCAACGTCCTACGAGCGACCCGCAGTTCGGAGAATTGTACAGAACATCCATGACACATACACAAGGCTCTCTAAAGCTCGACAAGGACTATCCAATGGCATGTGCCAGGTTTGCAGGATACAAGTTAATCCGCAAAGATTACAAAGCGGTGGAAGTTCTGGCTCGCAAAGCTATTGAACAGACTGACGTCGTGTCTATCGCCAGTGAAGGCTGGTGTCTCCTCGGCCGAAAGGCGCATTACGAAGGCGACACGGCGAAAGCTTCCGAGTACTTCAACCGGTCTGATCAAGCTCGTGGTGGTGGTGATAGTGGATTTTTGCCAGCCAAATTTGGTGTTGTCCAGATGCAGGTCAAATCCAAGGACCTGGATGGAGCAAAGTTTCGATTGGAGAAGATCATACAACAGACAAAGAATCCAGAATGTATGGCATTATTGGGCGCTCTGCTAGCAGAAGATGTCTTCTCTGCTCAGGCTAGCGGTAGTAAGGATGACAAAACTGCCGATGCCGCGAAAGCCATCTCTCTTCTCGAGAATGTCCGCAGTCTTTGGAAGGACCCGACGAAGAACATTCCGCCTGACGAGTCTGTGCTGATTTATCTTTCCCGCTTATACGAGAGCACTTCGCCAGACAAGAGCATGCAGTGTCTCACCCAACTTGAAGAGATTCAGATGGATCAGATCCCTGACCAAGATAGGCCTGACACGACGCTTCAGAATGGAGAACTTAAGGCTGCACTCCGGGAGTATTTGCCACCACAACTTTTGAACAACATTGGCTGTTTCCTTTACCAGTCAGGCAAAGTAGCGCAAGCGAGAGAATTGTTCCAGGCTGCCTTGACCGCTTGTGACAAGTCCGAGGAACTAGAAGGTGAAAAAGCAACTGACGCGCTTCTCACGACGGTTAGATACAATTTTGCTCGTTCACTGGAAGCCCTTGACCTGCCAGATGAAGCAAAGAAAGTGTATGAGAGTCTTCTTGAGCGGCATAACGATTATACCGAGGCTAGTGCGAGAATGACTTATATTGCGCTTCGTCAGAGCCCGACAGATGAAGGTCCGAAGAAGATGGCCAAATTGTACGAAAGCGACTCGACGAATCTTGAAGTTCGCGCGCTGTTTGGCTGGTACCTCAGCAAGTCTAAGAAGCGAGTGGCCAATCTGGCAGAGGACCACGAACAGCGACACTACAAGCATACATTGCAACATTTTGACAAGCATGACAGATACGCTTTGACCGGAATGGGTAATGTGCACCTTTTGACAGCCCGTGACATGCGACGTGAGACCGACGCAGACAAGGAAAAGAGACGGAAGATGTACGAGCGTGCTGTGGAATTCTTCGACAAGGCTCTGCAATTAGATCCTAAAAATGCTTATGCAGCTCAAGGAATTGCAATTGCTCTTGTGGATGATCGTAAAGACTTTACAGGCGCTGTTCAGATTTTCTCGAAGATTCGGGATACCATCAAAGATGCCAGTGTCTACCTCAACTTGGGTCATGCTTATGCCGAATTGAAACAGTTCTCGAGGTCGATTGAATGCTATGAAATGGCCTTATCCAAGGACCGAGCTCGCGATGCACAAATTTTGGCATGTCTTGGACGAGTCTGGTGGTTGAGGGGGAAGCATGAAAAGAATCTGACAGCCATGAAGACTGCTCTAGATTATGCAAGTCGTGCGTTGGCAGTTGCGCCGGAACAGGCACATCTGGAATTTAATGTTGCATTTGTCCAGAATCAAATTGCACTTCTCGTGAATAACCTACCAGAAGCACAGAGGACGCTGCAAGATCTGCAGGAAGCGGCCGAAGGTCTTGAGAAGGCTATTGAGACGTTTACACGCATTGCTCAGATCAAGGCACCACCATATCCTCGCGAGTCTTTGGAGCAGCGAGCAAACATGGGCAAGAATACGATCAGCAAGCAGCTCGAGCGGTCGATCCAGAACCAGAAGGAGTATGAGGAGAAGAATGCTCTCAAATTGCAACAAGCCCGTGCCGCTCGTGAGGCCGAATTGAAACGTCGTGAAGAAGAAGTGCAAAAGGCGAGAGAACTTGAATTGGAGAAGAAACGCCAAATAGCAGAACAACGGCAACGTATCATTGAAGAAACGCAGCGACTAGCAGCAAAGAGAGCGGAAGAACAGCGAGCCCGTGAGGCAGCTGAGTTTAGCACAGATACCGAGACGGGCGAGCGACAGAAACGCAAGAAGAAAGCTCCGTCCGGCGGCAGGAGAAGGAAGCGTCGCGATGAGGATGACGGTGTCGTATCTGATGGTCGAAGCATCAGTGTGGTTCGGTCTGATGATGACGGTACAACGCCAGCACCCAAGAGACGACGACGATTGGAACGCCGCGGAGGCCCCAAGGAGAAGCCCGGCAAATACAAGAGTAGTGAGTTGGTGGTTGACTCGGATGACGAATTGGATGAAGATGTTGCTGCTGCTCCGGCTGCAGCGGCTGATGAGGATTTGTTCGGTGATGATGATAACGAGGTTGCCGACGAAGAAGCAGCAACTCCAGCGGCCGGAGGGAGAGGCGGGCGTGCTCGACGCGGCAAGCGGGTTCTCGACGATAGCGATGAAGATGACGAGCCTGCTGCTGCCTCAAGGGAGGTGGAAGATGAGGAGATGCAGGACGCTGACGACGAATAGAATCCTGTCTCCGGTGCCTTAATCTCTGCCTTTCAGTTTTCCTCTTCTTTTCCTTCTAGCTAATTGTTTTACTATGTTTTTGCTCATTTGGGGGTTTCGCGATCGTCATTGGAAATATTAAAGAGTCTGTACAAAACAGTTTGCAAGCCTAGCGTTGGGGTTTTTCATTTCAATTTATCATCTACTAGTATAAAAGTCAATATGATATTGATTACTTTTCAGCTATCTATTACTATACGTGTCAAACGGATATATCTAATGATGCTCAACAAGAGTCCCCTCCTGCGCCAACTCCAACAATTTCCACTGACACTCAATCCCCCTCTCCGAAAATCGTCCCGTAATCTTCGTCGCAATCTCCTCAAAGTTTTCGGTCGCAAGCGCCAAAATCGTAGGCCCCGCGCCCGAAAGACAAATACCCAATAATCCGGGTTGTGTGGCAGGGGTCATGGACTGCAAAATCTCCATTAACCCCGGGATCAGAGTCTGGCGGTATGGTTGATGCACTCTATCCTGCATAGCGAGATAAATCATATCCGGATCCGGGGGCGAAGCGCCCAGCGCAATGGGTAGAAGCGCAACACGCTGCAAGTTAAAAACCACGTCAGCGCGGGAATATTGTTTCGGCAAGACATCACGCGCATTGGCCGTGGGCACGACAAAGTCCGGGATTATGGCAAGCGCTTTGATTTCCTTTGCCCAGGGAAATTTTGTGCAGTGGCCTATCCCCACGGGAGGTTTGGGGGGTTGTTTGCCCGTGTCGATGCCGCCCGCGGGTTCGGGGAGGACTTCGCTGAGTGGGATTTCGATGCGCGCGATGTCTTCGGGTTTGAGGTCGCTGAGGTATGTGCCCACGAAGCCGCCGAAGAGGGATGCGGCGACGTTATCGGGGTGTCGTTCTATTCGTTATTAGACATGCAATGCCGTCTTTGAGGCTGAAGACTTACCGATCATTAAACAGTAATCGAGGAGACGGGCTTTGGTCAAGCCCAGTTTACCCAGTTCATTGCCTAGCACTACACCAGCCACCACCGCGGTCCCAGAAGTTCCAAGTCCTCTACCCAATGGAATAGGGTTCTTGATGTGTACGTGCGTATTGGCCGGGAATGCGCGCTGGTCATGACATCTCAGCACATACAACGCCACGCGAGTGATCAGATTGACTTCGGGGTCAAGGCTGATCTGCTCTTTGCTGCCACTCAGATTCTCATATGTGATTACGCAGTTGAGGGGGTATTTGTTGTTCTCGAGAGAGGATGCGCTCGAATCGATTGTGACGTGGACTTCGAGGTAGAGGGTCAGCGCGAGGCCGATGACGTCGAAGCCTGGGCCGATGTTGGCGGAGGAGCAGGGGATGCGGATGCTGAACGAGGAGGAGGCCATTTTGTCGGTCGCTCGTCTTGTGCTTATGGGATTAGGGTATGAGAGTATAGGTATATGTGTGACTGTTGGAGTTATGAGTCAGATAGTCCTCGAGTGGAGGGGTTGATATTTTTGTCGGAGATACATACGACAAAGCCAATTGACTCAACACTGCAATTTTCTCTCAGTCGCGCAAATCAATGACTACCCTGCCGATTGATTCCTTCTTTCTTTTTCTAACAACAACCCTTCTCACAGCGAGCGTCGTTGTTGTCGTTTATTTTTTCGATATCGTCTAGTATGTATCAGATAATGTTTGTGTTAGCGCGGGAGGATTGTCCAATGGTCTCGCAGCAGAGACGCCGACTTCGGGCCTGAACCAAACTCCATCGCCAATCCACGCTCAACTCCGACTACCATTCTATTTCATTCACGGGTTGAGATACTATACAAATCACTGTGGACAGTATAGAGATTATCAATTGACACAGTGTTTACAGTAGTACTGGCATGTACTTCCTGCGATACGTGCTTGATGTCTAGATCGATGCGGGGATCTCGACAATCGACTAACTTTTAGGCCTTTTTCTTTCGTGGCGCATGATTTCCCCTCATGAGACATTTAATCTCGGTGGCCACCATACAAGCGGTGACTGTGACAGTGACATGCAAAAACTATCCAGCTTGGCAAGCCGATTTTTCACATGTTGTTTCTGGTGTCTTGCTGGAATTGACTTGCAGCTTGCTTTTCTTCAGCTGCAGTCTTGACCAACAGGCATACGTACATGGCTGCTTGTAAGTGATCCCTACATATTACCAATTCGGCCTTCCGAGACTAGACACATTGACAGTCTGACTGACCCTGTCTGACAGACAGGGAAGATGTACGATGGGGATCCATTGGGGAGTGTCTCAAGAAAATAGAGTGGTAGTACGTAAGTATGGAGTAGCATTGGCCCATATTGGGTAGCAGAGAGAAGAATTTTCGTCTCAGGCACTCGGCTGGAGCCGTCTAGGCAATGCTATGCGAGACTTCTTTCCCTTTTGCTACAAACTTCAAAGTGGCAATGGGAACATCAGCTAGCTCACTTGATATAAAAATTCAGAGCAGTGTGACATACTCCGTATTGAGCTGAGCGATTGGTTTGGCCGTACTACGTAAAATGGTACTACTCGTAGTATGCAAATCCACGAGGAGTGATTGGAGGGGCATCAACGCATCCCATCGGCTTTCCGAACGCATTAAGGCGCTAAGGCAGTCTAGACTTGGCGTGCCTTAGTGCCTGAAGAATGTACAAGAAGACCCTCGTCATCGCCGCAAATCTTTTCTTCCCTCTTTCTCTTTTCTCTCTCTCATTATCGCCCATCGCACCTTCACGGTGTTTATTCCCTTCTTGTGTCAATAACTGTCTATCGAATCTTTGATTGTTGGAGCATCTTTTGAGAGTATCTTGAACGACCTTTTACCTGTCTTTCTCGAAAGACCATACGGTGGTGATTCCCGAATTCGCCACTGTTTCCAACCCCGACGCAGATAATTCGCACGTCTAGCGGACTCCCGACTGCTATATCTCGACCGCAACCTCGACCGATCTGTATCGTTAATTCATCCGATTCCAGCTTCGTCAGACGAGAAGCCACAAAGACAAAGAAATTAGGTTTCAGGAGGCCTCCCGTGAATTAAAGTTGAGGATCTCCTATTCCTCACGCAAATTTCATCCACAACTATCCACTCCTCTGGAGCACCCTGGAGCGTCAACGCTCATATAATAACCAAACAGTCAAGTTGGCGGGACTTCACTCTATCCAGGTTTCCTTCATCCACCCTCTTTTGGGCCCAAAGTTCAGGGTCTTCTGCGGGGGCGACACTCGGCCTCCTTAACTTGACTCCCGTAGCAGTCACATTTTGGTAATCTCGGTTTCACTCACGTCCGTCTTGCCAGACCCTTTGCAGGGGTCTGGCTGAGCTTTACCGAGTATACTCGATATTATATAGCTATTTTATTCTCGCTCGATACCGTGCGAGACTCTACGCAACGTTATCCACGCACAACGCCGCTAGGCACCTTTCTGAATGGGTTAATTTTTGAAGTCCTCCACTGAGCCAGATTCTGGGCCATGTTGGGAAGTCCTCGCTCCGAGACGTCTCTGACAGGGTTCGACACCGCCGAGCCTCGCCTGATCGAGGAAAATCGATTCGACGAACAATTTAGACAATTACAATACGCCGATACCATGTCGGGCATTCCGACCGCTGCTCAGCAAGCCGAGATGGGCCGCCGCCCTTCTCTCCTGCAAGTACCTGACAGTTATGTTGATAACGGTCCAATCTCTCGTGATTTTGAACAAGCCATCGTCGATGACGAACGTGACATCGATTCCTTTGCGAGGCGTCTCTCAATGGATCCAAATCAACGCCAACATCGTACTCGAAGCCGTTGCCAGCAAGATATGGCACCTCGATCTCGGAACTCGTCCGTATCATCGGACAGTTCTTCCTCCCCGCCCAACTCCGTGGACGCCTTTGCCGATCCACGACGCCGCGAACGTGCTAATACAATCGGAAGTCATGTGGAGGCCGATCTCGATAATATCCTCCAGCGAACTGTTTCGAATGGTACCGTTCCTCGTCGTCCGACGTTTAGCCAAGCCAGTGTCATTCGACCTGATCAGGGAGGAGAGATTGTCGCCGACGACGCCAAGAGCGAATGCGGTCGCTCTTTCAAGGAACCGGGTCGTATCCCCGTCATCGATTATGAGGAACTGGAAGAGTTTGTTGCGTTGAACAAGAGGGACAAGTACGCTGCTCTTAGCCGCAAGCATAGCATGAGCTCTCAAGGCCCTACTCCTCGCATCTTCAACGATCTTCGCCAAAAGGTACAAAGCGGCGATGCTATCCTTGAGATGCCTGAGGTCGTTGTTGCATCCGCAAGCCCGGAGCGGAATTCCGAGGATGATCTCAAAGCAGGGTTGAAGACTGAACTATCTGGAGACACCATGAACGAGAAAGACAATTTCCAGCCCATGACCGTGCAGAACCGATTCACCTTCTTTTCTTCGGAAAGCCAAAGCACGATTCATGCGGCATACTTGGGTGACCTCGTCCTTCCAGGTGATAGCTTCCGTGACCTTTTCCAGCTCGGCCCTGAGGGTGGAGTGTGGTGGTTGGATGTCGTCGATCCCACCGAAGCTGAACTCGGTGCCATCTCACGAGCATTCTCCATTCATCCTTTGACCGCGGAGGATATTATGACCCAGGAAGCTCGCGAGAAAGTCGAGCTGTTCAAACAATACTACTTTGTTTGTTTCCGGACTTTCTATCACGCCGACAAGGACCATGACCGTTACTTGGACCCGGTTAATGTGTACATGGTTGTGTATCGGGATGGTGTTCTGTCGTTTTCCTTTTCAGAGAACCGCCATGCTGCCAATGTTCGCAAGCGTATTGGCAAGCTTCGCGACTACGTGTCTTTGAGTAGCGATTGGATTTGTTACGCCATGATGTAAGTGTATCATTTTCTGTCTATTTTGGTATGCAACTGATGCTAATGAAATCAGTGACGACATTGTCGACAGTTTTGGTCCAATCATGCGCGATGTTGAGATTGAGTCTGAAGCGATTGAAGATCATGTGTTTGTTGCTCGTGTGGAAGATTTTGGTACTTTCTTGCCACGCATTGGCGACCTTCGCAAGAAAGTCATGACCTTGATGCGACTTCTCGGCGGCAAGGCCGACGTTATCAGGGGCTTCTCCAAGCGCTGCAATGAGCAATATTCCGTCACTCCGCGTGGCGACATCGGACTCTATCTCGGCGATATTCAAGATCACATCGTCACCATGGTGTCCAACTTGACTCACTTTGAAAAGATGCTCAGCCGCTCTCATAGCAACTATCTTGCGCAGCTGAACGTGAGCAACATCATGCTGGGAAACCACGTCAACAACATTCTCAGCAAGGTGACCTTGATCGCTAGTCTTCTCGTTCCTATGAACCTGATCTGTGGTCTCTGGGGTATGAACGTCCCGGTACCAGGAAGAGACAGCGAAAGTCTTGGATGGTTTTTTGGCATTGTTGGATTTATTGGATTTATGCTTGTTTCGACTACTGTTATTGCGCGATACTACAAACTTGTTTGATTGCTTATATGTCTCATTTGAACATTCAAAATTTGCTTCCTGTGACTTCTAGCTAAACGTGGTATATACTATATAGTGAATATACATATTGTCCATAGTCTATTATCATTCTATATTCAAATGATAGAGTATCCGCAATTGAGCATACGTACTGGCTGACCACTGGTGTGGCGCAGCTAGAGGTTCCTGCCTGAGACGGATCTCGTCCCACCCGAGACTCACATGTGCCGGACCAACCAATTATTTCAAATCTCCAACAACTTCTGAACTACATCCCTGATTTTCCATCGAACAGGGAGAAATCAATCGTCTCACGAGCATCATGCCTTGAAAGACAATTGCTTGCTTATTTAGTTTCAATCGCCTCTATGAAAACAACCCTGCTATTGAGCTGAGGGATAAGGATCGGGATCCTCCGTCGCAACGAGCGCAACCCCCGAGAAAACGATGCAGTTCCCCAAGCTCACCCCTTTGCAGTCGCGTTTCGCTGCCACTTTCGCCGCGACCATCTTCTTATTCGCTTTGTTTTATATAATCTCGACGAACTCTGGAAGTTTCGCCTATGCGCTTGAAGAAGTCGATCAGTTGACGACGTTGCAGGATAGTGGCGCTGGCGAGGGCTCAACAATAATTTTTGAAGATGAACAAGAAGATAAGAGAGACGACGATGACGGAATCATCAGACGTGCTATTACAGACCCAATGGCGGTCAGTAATAATGAGTTTCAGATGCTCAACATCGAACTGGGACAGACACAATACTGGGTTTTCACAAAGGATTCTGTGCTGGGAACACCATCGGCCACGCCAGAGGGTCTGCCGGCCAATATGACGTCGGACAGTACGACAGCTCAGAATAACGTTGATGAGAAACGACGCGAATTGAAGAAACGATCGAATACAGTGTATATCTCGCTGAATACATGTCTAAAACCGAGTCTGAATACGAGCAACCCACAAGCGACGCCGAATACTCAACTGCCCCCCTTGACGGTTTACGTATCGACATCGTCGAATAATAAGAACCCTGGGCCGGCGGGTGATGCTTCCTTGCAGACTGCTTATACGGCGGATCAGGGATATATGGGCGCGACGATTGAGAATGCCGATGATGCCATCTACATTGGAGTGTCAGCACCCAACTCGACTCTGTGGACGGGCATATACAACTACGAAGTGGCAGCGTCGATAGATGATTATTTCCACTCCGTCGACAACGATACAAACTTATATTTTATTGACTCCGACATGAACTCTGCGCTTCTTATAACGAATAACTTGACACAATCATCTCCAGGATCCACAAATTATCAACAGTGGATGAACATTACGCCGCCATACACTATCTTTGCGAATAATATCAACGATAGTTCTATTTCCGGGTTGGAGAAGTCGTACTGTGCTTTGAATCAGTTGGCGCAATTGCGGCAGGGGAATCAGGCTATCAACACGTCCATGACCAGTCGGGGATTGGGTAATAAGCCTAAGGAGCAGTTTTATGTTACATATTTGAACAGCAGTTCGACTTATTATGGAATTCTTGGTATGACTGGTAACTCGACTGCTTCTGGGAATGGGGTGATAGGTGGAGGTGGAAAGGTCTGGAGGGCGATGAACTTCACGACGAAGTCCGGTAGGCATTCACTCTTCTCCTCTTTGCCACTCAATTGCTAACTAGCTGACGCAAGACGACAACTGCGCTCTTCTCTACAATCTCGACTTTTGCTCCGAAGTCGCCTACGCAGTTCCTTCCAATCCCAACCTTACCAGCACACGACTAGCACAAATCTACGACCAAGCCGCGCAATCCTACTACAAAAACTTCGACTACTCTTTGTCTCTTGTTCAATGCAACACCTCCTCGACATCAATGTACTCTCTCGCCGTAGGCTGCGACGACTGCGCCTCAGCCTACAAACAATGGCTATGCGCCGTCACAATCCCACGATGCTACGACTGGTCAGCGACCTACTCCTATCTCCAACCACGAAACGCAGGCCAGGCGTTTTTGAACGGCACTACATTGCCATCCGATAGTCCCTTGGTTACATCCCCCGTAACGAATGCATCGCGTAACCCATTGATCGACACACAGATTCGTCCCGGTCCGTACAAGGAGATCCTACCATGCACCGATCTCTGCAACGATTTAGTGCGCACATGTCCCTCGGCATTGGGATTCAAATGTCCGACTGGGAAGTATCTGAATGATTCATATGGTTATAGAGCTTCGGACGGTGATATTACATGTAGTTATTTGGGTGCGGCATATTATTTGAATAGCGCTTTTGGATTTTCTGCGCCTGGTGTTGGTTTGGGATTGGTTCTTGCTGGATTGTGGATGGTGTTTTGGGTTGTGTAATCAACCACGATCAGAACCGGAATCAGAATATTCTACAGTCCTTTTTTCGATCCCTTAACTTCCATAGTTGTATTGCCTAGGCTTTCGTAACACAACACAAGTAGAGCATATGTCATATGAAACATACCTAGGCATATCCTCAAGCCATATTTTGCTCCTAAAGAGTTTCATATGATATCCAAGGTAAGCCACATCATCATCGACGAGGCTGGGCTGGTCCTGGCGTGTTCCTTGAAGCAGCGAGTCAGATGAAACATTTTACCTTGAAACTACATACACCTAGTCACCTGTGTAACTAGTCCGTACGTACTCTAATCTTGGCCGAGGCTTATTTCGCATCACTTTTTGACTTTGTCGAAGACTCGAAACTTGTGAATACTCCAGAAAATATCCGATGAGACTTGAGTGAAGAAGGCAGAATCTAAAGACTTTTAAACTTTGACCGGACTGTTTCAGGAATTGCAAACCCTAACCGGACAGTACATACATACACACTGACAGTGATCAACATAAAGTGATTACACACCAAAACTCAAAATATCTGGTTCAACTAAATTAGATCTTTTCTCGAAGGGTGCGTCCAGACCTGATCGGCATCAGAAAATTGTCGATGTCGAGGACTCATGCCCCTGATCAGGTTCTCGTGCCCGTCTCATCTACAGGCCTGTACGTACCAGCATCACGTCAGTGCGTTAAAAGGGCTTCGTTTAGTGAAGTACGTACGCGATTTCTTAGGGCTGTATTCACTAAAGTATCCAATATTTCAGATGGTTCAGCAGATTCGGTTTCAGGAAAAGACTTCCAAATGAACGGATCCAATCTATCGGTGACGGAGTGGGCCGATGGGGACCATGAAGGAGGGAGGGGGAAGCGTTTCATGTGTGAACCATACGATTCTAATTCATTTTTCATCTTTCAATTCTACTACTAAGTACTTGTATGTTATCATTTTTGAGACATCGTATGTTGGCGAGTGCGATAGTTACTATGTAGACATCTATGATCGGGGAGGGAGTCAATCCCAAAAATGAAGTTGACACGGCAAGTCCTGTGCACGACCATCCAACCAGGACCATTCACTCAAATTCGAGATGTGCACAAACACGGCTCTTCTCAACTAACCTAATCCATGTCCATTGAATACATAGTATGAATGGACTCAATCATGAACCAACATTCAAGGACCATGCTAATCATCCATCCCGTCTACCCCATGCTAAGGTCAAAAGTGCAGTAAGTGTCACAATTTGATTGCCTCCTAGAACCTAGAGGCTGTGTAGAGTCCTGCGACTACTAGCACTTAATTCATCTTCCTAAGGATGGATTGAGGGATGATCGACATGAGGACTCCGCAGTACACGGCGGGACGGCTCCGACTTGAAGGCTCGTTTTGTGAGACTAATGAGAAAATTTGCCGCCTTTGGAGTATGGTCTTGGGGTGAGATTGAATCAGATTTCGAAGTCTCTGGCAGAAAGAGTTTCCAGTCTGATAGGAAGAAATTCTGGTTCTGATAGCCAGCGCCTTAGTGTGGAAGTGGGAGATGATTAGGGCTAGCAGACACGGGCTGGCTACCTGCCTGATTAGGAAATTTTGGCCCTGCCGTCTTCTTGCTTTTTTCTGTCATATCCCACCGCGTTGAACACCATCTCGTACAGGTGATAAACTCTCGTAAAATCGAACGGGCGGTAGAATACAAAATAAAATGAACGAGCATTAACCATCAAAACCATCCATTCTACCATTAACTCGTCTGTTCAGCAACACGTGGGACAGGACATTATGTGATTGATAATGATGACACGGGGTCCGTTCATCATCGTTTAGCTATACTATTTCAAGGTCATCATGACAGTCACAATCATACTACGGAGAAGGAGTACATAACTTAGCCAACATTATGTCTGCCGATCTTGATAGTACGTGAATGAACCTACCAACCAACCAACCAACCTATTGATACGGTGCCTTATCCAAGTTACATATTCACTGTCAGATCAGATCATATCATACCAAATCACGGGATCGCGCGATGCTGCGGTTGAATGGGATCTACCAACACCAGTGGTGTATCTATCTGTATCTGCAAACCCCGACAGGGTATCGCCGGGGGCCGATACAACGCGCTTATCTCATATTCACAACTACACTTTTGACCACACTCAACGATGTCTTCAAATGGAATGTGCGAAATTTTTGCCAGCTAGCCATTATTCCAATTGTCTTCTCTCATTGCTTCGTCAGAATTGAATCGGTGAGTTAGGTCGGCCCTGTACATCCTCGGCCCACGGAAGACGGAGTACATACGCATGGATATGATACGAGAGAAACTGTACAAGACATGTTTGTCAATCCATCCACATAGCCATAAGTCTGATCCGGTTGAATGTGACTTCCATATAATATTAATACCAAGAAAGAGAAAAAAATTTCGGTCGTGTGCCGAGGTGTTGTGCAACGTTAACTATTTAATGCTCATTGACATCTTGAAAAGTATCATCCTACGTCTATATGTGTGATTACGACGCATGTCATATTTTCAAATGTACCTGCTTGTGCATAGGGCGAGTCAGTATCTCAAAAAATACAATAGCGACGTTATATGAATCAATTTAAGAACTAATCTGTGCGCTGGGTGCGTCGAAGGGTTCCCATTCGACTCGACATAAGCTGAATACGACAGTAAAAACATCAATAGATTTGACCGCCACTTTTAATAGCAGAATAGAGTCCGTTCACGCCTGGGAGGATGGGCATCGTGCCACCCACAGCTCTGGTACATACATAATCTGACTGGCATGTTATGAATCCTTCGGGGTTGTATCAATCAATATATTTCATATATTTCATTAAACTACTGCTCAATGCTTGCCAAACTCTACACTAGTACTTTATGCTATGTCCGTGCTATGCTGTAATATAGTAAATATACGAGAAGAATAGATTAAGATAGATTGAATTTGTATTATTTACGGAGGGCCTTACATGAATCGTGATTAACCGGCGGGTGTTGTGCGTTTGTCGGTGCTAGATTATCCACAGCCGTCGATGGCCAGGCTCCGTAATTATTTCGTGTATTAATTGTTTCCAGGACACAGGTACGAAGGGCTTACGTGCTGAGTCGATAGTTATGTTGAGTTGATTATGAAAATCAGAATCGATCAACAAGCACGATCGACATAGTCGATTATTGTATGACCCTTTGCGGGCGAGTTGGTATGTTCTCAGTCTGATCAATTGATCATCGATGATGGACGGCACGGGACGGGACGGTCAATACGGATTTCCGGTAGTCAGTTGTTGGTCTGGGCTGTGAAGATTTGAATTTTGAGAGCCAAATTGACTGCTGTAATCTATCAATCGTTGGTGCTCAGTACGTATCCACAAGTCAATGCTGACCTGCACCGTTGCACCTAGCTGAGGGCCTTGGGCTAGCTCTACTAAGCAATCCGACGTAATCAACTACGCAGATGGTGGCTCTGATCCAGCGAACAGGAATCAGGATCACTTTGGCCCGGTTTAGCACAGTGTGGTTTATGGAGTGCGTATCCCGAACTCCATGACGGCGATAGCAGATCCTTCAACGTCTTCTACCCGCTGCCATCCACAGTGGATAGTCTTAGTAAGTCGGTAGACAATTGCATCGTAATGAATACGAGACGGATGTTGTGTCGTCTCATGAATAGAGATTGACCTTGTGAAATCAATTGAATTGACAGAAAACGATGTCAAGCCACCGAAATTCAACCGAGGCCACACGCGAGTCGTACGTTATTAAAATCTAAATTAAACATTCAGGCTACCTGGCTACGGGTTACTATTGTCTAATTGAGTTTAGTATTTACTGATTAATACCAATAGTGCATGCTAAAATGACATTCGTCCTCTTAGTACTGGCTCAAACTTTCAAAAGACCCAACCCAACAACCACACTTTATCTTACTCGATAAAGTAATATATACAAGCTTCTCCGCATCATAACGGCTCTAGCGTCGGATGGACGAACTGGCCAACCTGGTCTGTTAGTTTTTAGATCTTGGGAATGTATCCATTTTGCTTAGTTCGTTGGAATGGGACAGAGTTCGCTTGCATACAGACTAGAAACATAGACATGATTCATTGAAATTGAAGCAATAAATCCTCGGTTGAAGATATTTCCAAGGTCGAATGGACATGATACCCAAAACGGAATTAGGGTTCACCCAGTCTAAAAGGAACATCCTGACTCCCGAGCAGCCATCAGGCATCCAATGGCATCAACTTTTATTCTCCTTGGAAAAGTCTGAATTTGAGAGATGCAATTGCCTTCCACTTACAGAGCAGCTCCGTCCTTTCCACTCTGCATGTCTAAGAAATCCCTTCACCATCCATGACGATATTAATATCCATCTATAGGGCAACAAACAACGATATCCCTGTCTCTGTCTCCATAAATCGGTACGTTCTTCCAATCACAGCTAAACGGAGCGAATTGGAGCAAATTGCGTCAAAGGCGTCAGGGTGTGTACTAACTATGTAAAAAACAAAACAAAACAAGACAATCAGACTAGACAGAATCTCTCCTAGCGTGGAATTGCTTTATTGGTCAATGCAGTGATGCGCGATTTCTGGAGGGCTCCATCCTATCTCGAGTTTTTCCTTTTTGTTTTGATTTTCTTTTTGTGAGATCTATCAAAGCGTGAAGATTCAGGCTGAAACGGATCAAACAATCCCCTTCTTTGAAAGGAGTGAAACAGGTCTCTTTGATGAACTCCCTTTTTTTTCCATGTCGAGTCTTTGAGTGTAGCGAGTTTCATCTCACATCTTTGAAGGCACTCAGCATGCCCCGCTTTGTCTCGAAATGTTTAGTACGTATTTCACTCTTAGGACTCTAATTTACTAAATATAAGGTGGTTTGATTGGGCCAATGGTCAAACAAATCGATGCAAACTCTGTCCAGCCATACGTAGTACACCGTGTTTCGAGGCTAATGCAGCCTAATGAGGCCTAGCCAGGGGTTTGCCGGGTTGCCCTCGCTTGTGCCTCTCGGCGGCCGAGGTAGTTAGTCTGCTTGCTGCTTCACTGTGTACGGGTCAGTCAATAGATTCATATCTCTGTGATTGCAAGACAATTCGTATTCAAACTCGCATTGTGCAGATACAAGCCCCTTCTGACGACCCGTTCTGGACGTGTTGAATGGCGATTGATCGAACTGACTCTGTCTGCAGCTTGCTCAAACAACGTATTGTCGATGTGAGTTCAAGTATCAAACACCTGATCGACTCAAATCTCCTCCTCATATGACAGACACATGATCATCTCCGGCTGTGCTCCGTACGGCGTACGGCATATGAAGAAACATTTGCTTTTTTTCGCTCGCTTGTTTCACGTGTGCCTTTTCGTCGTTTGCATCATTCTTCAGACTCGTAACCAACGACATTGTTCGTTGCGGGCGTAGTCGGTGTGCCTGCTGCAGAGTGTGCAGATAAAGGAAAAAGAAACGTTATTGTGAGATTCGAGTCGGAAGACTGAAGTTGTTTAAATCCGGACTATGTAAGTGATTGGTCAATCGCATGATTTCAATCGCCCGGATCCGAAAACATCGTATGAAAGGCGAAACCCGATACGTACCTCTATTGTTGCTAGATTAGTCGGTCCTTGAGGATATGGTTTACCTATTGACGTTTTCAAGGCTGAAACTTGTCTCGGACCAAGTTAAGCATCATCGCTCTATGGAGACTACGTAGTACAATCTCCATCCGGAGCATACGTATTCGAATCTGAAGAACGAGGGCGTTTGACTTTTTTAGAGTAAACAATTACGCACGAGTAATGTTCCCCATCTTAGATTAGTTGTGAGAACGGTTCGTAGTCGGCAACTTTGTACTCCATACGGAGCATGCACTGTCTTTTTAGTTCTTTGGACGTTGGACGAGAATAGTAGAGTTAAATTAAGATCGTTCCTTTGAAGGGTCAAATCGCTGCGAGAGTCTGGTTGACTCCATCTGCCCTACTTGTAAATGTGTCTGTGTGTTTGTGTGTAGACAGATGTATGGAGTAGCCACTGGATAGATTATTGCGTGTAAATTAAGAGACCGAGGTCCTCCTGCGTGTGCATATCTATGTATGTGCGTGGGTGTAAGCGTAATGCAGTATCTGTATCATCCAGCTCAACTCTGATTGGCTGCATGCACTTTATTTCTTTTCTTTTTTTTTGACTTTTCCCGTCCCTGGCTAGTTTAGTACTAGTTTAGTACCTAAGTCCCCACTTGGCGTGGCGCCGATTCCTTCTCGAAAGAGACAAACCCAACGTGTTGGAATCACACGTTCGCGCTCCACTTCTTCCCCACTTCTGCCACTTTTGTTTTTCGTCTCTTCTTTTTCATCTATTTACTACTATGTATTCTTCTGTATCATACTATGTACAGATGGCCTTAACATATTGTACTATGTAATAGATGTATAGAGTATGTACCTGCAGTCATGCAGTGTACTGTACCATACATCTATTGTGTTCTGTTGGCTCGAGCCGAGTGATGAGGCATTAAGTCACATCTGGTTAGAGGCTCATCTATTACGGCCTAGCCAACTAGTAGTTAACTAGCATCTGCTGCGCCGTACGGAGAAGTACTACATTGGAGACGGTAGGACATGTAACCAGAACTGCCGCGTGTGCTAACAATTCAAGCGTCTTAGAGTCTGTGCGAGCTCGCTGTATGTATCTAGTGCTACGTACTTATCAATTGACCATTTCCCACGATGTAATCTATTTCAATACTAAATACACGGAGGACGCCCAGGGGAATAACTGAAACCATTTGAAGTTAGAACAAACGGCCGCATAACCTTATGATTTCACCTCGTATGGCTTGTAAAAATAAATAAGGATCCCCGCCCTCGGCGTCGGCTATATTCTGACTGACTACATAATCATACGCGAGCGACTTATCACTTTCCTTACCACTACGTACTAGTAGTACGTGGTTATCCGTACTGTACAAGGATCCATGGTCCTTGTAGGCGCGTACCCTTGTTCGTTGGACCCGTTCCTGGCCGTGTAGCTGGAATACACGGAGCTCAATCCGACGCGTTGGATCAATCGTTTGCCCTAGATCAACAGAATTTCGCGAATCCTTGGCTATCTCGTCTTCTCAGGCCATCCTTTCTTGGCTGCGCGCCGTTTGCACATGGGATTTCGCTAGACGCTAGATGTCAACGGATCAACGAGTCAGTAACCACCAGATCCCAGCGAAGTCGACGTATACCCGGTAAGCTCTCCTTTTTTCCTGCTTTCTCCCTCCGACTGCCTCCCACCCAGATCAAACTCCAAAGCCAATTGAACTTAAATGAGTCCTTGATCCCGCTGGTGTCCAGTCTAGCTCGTTCGAAAGTGAAGATCAGCCCCCGTCCTGGCTTGTGGGGTCGGCCTGCTCGAAAAGGGCAAGAACGAAAACATCATTCTTTCTCTGTGTCGCTCTCCTTCCTCACTAGCACCACACCTACCTCATCTTCCCCGGCTTGTCTCTCCCTCTGTCACACTCTCTGTTCTTCTCCTTTCCGTCTCTCACTCTCCCTCATCTCAATTACTCGCTCATTAACCTCTCTTTAGCTTCGTCTCAGGTTTCTCTCTTCCTCTCTCTCTCTCTTTCCTGCTGTGTATACAGTCTCTCTCTTATTAGTTTATCCGCGTGGGCTCATCTCATTCCCTGTCTCCCCACGCCCTCCTGATACCATCCATTCATTAATTTTGTGTCGCAACTTCACAACAGACGATACTGCATCTTCCAGGGGATGCACATCTGGGTTATTGAAATTGGTAATTGTATCCTATTTGACACCGGGTCAATTGAGTGCTGCTGTCGCCGTTGCTGCAGCGATATGATGATACACCATCTCTATCACCAACAATAATTCCAGGCCACATCTTCTTTCGTATGTGTGTTGAACTGTCCCAACACTAGACTCGATATCGTCAATATTCTCTCATTCGTCAACAATATGGCTTCCCGAACAATATCGCCGGATTCCTGGCAGGACGATATGGACTTCTCTCAGCGGCCACCGACATCATCTACCAGTGACTTCTCAGAACATTCTTTTCACAGCCGCTCAAAGTCAAGTGCCAATGTCAACAGCCCTAAAAGATTGTCGATGTTTTCTTCCCGCTCGAGAAGCAACACCACCAACGTCTCATCCGCCCCCACACGACAACTGCCCGCTGAATCTCTCAATTACGGCGAGCACCCAGTGTCACCAGTCCCGCATGAGGAAAAGACTTCCGAGAATGTTGCTAGATCCTTACTGGTTCGAGGAAGTCGTATTCTGCGCCGCCAGGGCAGTAAGTTGAACGTGGTTGCTACGACATTGGAGGAAGAGGACGAATTCGGCAAGAGTGCTGCTCGGTTTGAGGTGTCCAAGGTTTTCCAGAGAGTCCCCAAGCTCAAGAAGAACGAGTCGAGTAAGATTCCTAGCTCTATTGCATTGATGTCTCAAGCTGATCAACATAGATGATCAACTAAAACGTCTCATTTCGGAGCCTTATAACTTCCATCATGTAACCCACACTAGCTCAACCCAATTCCAAGCTCTGGACAACACCAGCAATGTCGAGCTAGTGGAAGAGTTCTCCGTCATTCAGGCTTCTCAAACGCCCGAGCCTGGCTTAAAAGGTATCCGCGCTCAAGCTCTTCGTTCGGACGACTCTTTCGATGAGAATGCAGACGACTTGGAGAGACGACAGCCAACATCGCCTACATCACCTTTGAGAAGGAGTCCTCCAGTATCACCGCGCGAACCAAAGTCGCCAGGAAGAGTCGAGAACTTCTCGCGCCCTGTCTCTCGTTTGAACAAGCCGTTACCTCCGTCGCCATCTATAACTGCTCCGCCTCGAGTGTCTTCCCGACAAACTCAATCGGACATACCCGAGCCGACGAGCCTGGCCATCGATGAACTACTTGGAGTGAACATACAGCCTGGCATCCGCGACTATGAATACCCTTCACTGGACAGCGCATCTTTCCACAAGGTCTCCTCACTCGATCGCCTCGATCTTGCCGGAATCTTTCAACCCGAACCCAGCCCTGCGATGATGAGTGGCCAGTTTGAGACTACAGACGATCCTAGCGTTGAGGATGACGGCAAAACCACCACAACTTTCATCAACAGCTACTTGTCCGATTTGGAGGATGTGCCAGAAGAAGACGAGACAAGAGAAACAGATGAACCCGTTGCGCGTGCATCCCGTTTCATGTCAATTTCAGAAAGTATTGATGAAGTTGTTGCAAATGAGGCCAATGTATCCTCTGCTCCTGCTCACGAGTCCGTAATAATTGTCCAGGATTCGCAACTCTCTTTTACGGAAGAGATCACGTCTCCCACTTTGCCCGATTTTCAACCGATCATTCAGGATTCACCCGTCTCGCAAGCCAGCGATACAACGAGACGCACTTCGGTTGCCGGTTTGGGTCAATTCCCCATGACATGGGAGGAAGATATCGACTTCTGTTATGAGCATGAGGCTGTGGCGGACTGTGATTTTGACTGGAGTCGACTCTCTTTGGATACCTCGAGGACAACACCAGGCACTGAAATGGCGCCTTCAACAACAACAACTGCTAACAATCTGGTTCCTCATTATCTCCAAGTGAATGCCAGCTCGATTCCGGCAACTCCAGACCTGGATCCAGGTTCGGCGCAATCGATTCTTACGAGATCACACGAGGCTTTGACCCCATTGAGCGATGGCGCTGCTCATGCTGGATTCTTCAACGCTAGTACTGCTGACCACGAATATCCCAAAAAGATTGAGACTGACGATATCGACAACGAAACTGCTTATGAAAGCTTCCTCGCTGTCGGAGATGACCCTGATGGTCAATTCCAGTACTATACGCAGACGTCTCATCCAGTTGACGTCACAGCATCTCCCAGGAGCAGCTACTCGCAAATCAGCAAGTACAACTCTCAAGAAAGCGTCATCTTGTCGCGCGCAGCATCGATTGTGCGCAAACATCGCTCATCGACTTCAACAACCAGCGTTCCAGAGTTGACGAACAGTGCCAACAGCAGCCGTGAGAACACTATCCGGGAGAGCATCGAATCGCTCGAACATCCTCCGCTCGTTGAAGCGACCCGACCAGGCTTCTCTATTCATCGCCCAGTCAAGAGCTTGGGATCAGAATTGAGTGCGCTAGCAAAGCTTCGATCTGCCGGTAGCAACAGTAGCATTCATGTCCTGGATTATCCTTATCCATCGCCATCTCCGACCCATGATCGAACAAAATCCACCTCTGCTCTTGAGCATCATGATGAGCAGACACTACAACAATCTACCCAGGGCCTTCCATTCGCCGTTCGACAATCGCTGGCGGCGCAAAAGCGAAAAAGCCGAGCTGGTTACTCCCTTTTTCCCACTATGCAATAAAGCTTATGTTCCAACAATACCTTGGCAATAGCCATCTTTATATATATATTTTTATGTCGTGACGATCTTTTCGAGTTTCCTTTTTTTTCATTCATCATCCATTGGGTTGCCACGGTCGTTACCTCTTATTTTCGTGAGCCTGTTATGTTTTTATGGTCTTCATTAGTCCGGGATGACTGGGAAAAGGAAATTATGTCCTGGCGGCCTGTTCTTTTTGTTTTGCTTGTTTTTCGGTCAGCCTTTTGATTTGTTTGAGGTCTCGCGTGCACAGAAAAGTTATATAGACAGGTGCCTGTACGGATGGAGTACTGAGGTTTATCATGACTGCATTTGCATATTTGGATGGGGAAAGTTCCAGGAACGTGATTATTCTGAATTAATCTCAAGATTTATTCAAGCGAGATATCTTCTATATAAGTAACCATGCAGACTACGTAACTGATGATGTGGTTAAGGCTGAACAGCTCATTCTGCGATCAGATGACAGCTCTGGCCATCTCTTGCCTGGATAGGAATAGCGCGTATCTGCCTATCAGAAGGCGGTCTTGGCATCAAAGTGTCAACTTGAAACTTGCCTTGACAACTTCACCTCTACCTTTTTATGCGCCGAACATACCAAACCAGCATGCCAGTGCCTATCTAAATTATTAACGTGGACGTCGCGAAGTCTGTCAAACTTCTTACGAGAGCGAAACCGCAAAAATGGCATCGCCCTCACAGCAAGCCGTCGTCAAGCGACAGGCCGACATCGACATGGCCTTGATGCCTCCTCCGCCACCAGCCAAGAAGATCAAACGGCCCTCCACAGTCCTAGACGAAGACAGCTACACAGACGCATTATCACATATTATCGCGCGGGACTTTTTTCCGGGTTTGCTGGAAATGCAAACGAAACAGGAATTCCTGGATGCGTACGATTCAAAGGATAAGGAATGGATTGCGCGAGCGGGCAAGAGGCTTTCTGAAGTGATGACACCAGGACATAGTTCAGCCAGGAGAGGGACGAGTACACCGTATCGAAATGTGATGGACACACCGACGACAACGAGATGGGGCAACGAAACACCGGTCTCCGTCGCATCGGCGACTGCGACTCCCCGTTCGACGGTATCGGGTGTCTCTTCAAAGGATCGCATTGACGTGTCGAATCTGAGTTTGAACTCATTTCAAGCGAAATATACCAGCGAAGATAACGAGTCTTTCAACAGTCTACTAGATAAACAGAATGCGAAACGAAGGGAGAAATATGCATGGAAATGGAGCGGGAACAAGATCCTGTCTGCGCGACAGATTGCGCATCGTCAGAGGGAAATGAAACGAATCGAAGGGCAAGGTGAAGTTAGTACTAGCAAGGAGCTGGTACTTTCTACGGATTTTGATGCGCGGCCTGCGGTGCCGGATTCGTGGAAATCTGCTGTGGAGAATTCTTTTATGTTTACGCCTGGTTCGGTGGAAGAACAGCTCGAGACTCGCCAGCAGAAAGCGGAAGCGGCTTCGAGAGCTGGACCGAAGCAAGTTGTTTACGGAAATACGAGGATTGATCCTAGCACAACAGCCGGGAACGATGAGTCGTTAGTACCACCATCTCCTTCTGTCAGCGCTATCAAAGATGCAATCGCTGGCAGAGTACGACATACGGACGAATCATCCATAGGAGGAGAATACACAGGCAGCGAAACACCACGAGTGAACGGATACGCATTCGTCGACGAGGACGAACCAGAAGAAGACGACGAAGCCGTCTACGAGCGTCTCAGACTCTTAGCAAGCGAGCGCTCCTCTGACGACACAACGCCAAACCCATTCAACATCAAAGAGAATCGAAAACGAGAAGACCTCCATCATCGAATGGTTGATCGTGTGGCGCGGAAAAAGAGAGCTGAGAAAGCAGGCGTCGCTATCGGCAGTAGTGATGCGCCACGCTTTCCTAGCAGTCCTAATCCGATGTTCTCGTCGTTGTCGTCGCGCTTACGTACTCCTATTGGAAGCAAGACGCCGCAGGGGAAACCGTTGACACCAGCAGCGCAGAAACTGTTGGCTAAAGTGGGTAGTACGCCGAGACAGTCTTCGTCTTCGTCTGGATTGAGGAATATGTGGACTCCGACGCCGAAGAGGAAGTAGATCTATTTACGATTAATGACAAGCATAGATTAATGATTATATTGATACCCATACCGCTTGTTGTCCTATGATCTGTAATTGCTATTTTTCTTAAGTGCCTTAGTATCACAAGCAATAGAGCTATTCTCCTTGACAGGACACTGAAAGGAACTCCCAGCTATTCATGCCTGAGATCCTTCGTCTAGAAGACATGGAGACACAATAAACAAGTCAGCCAAGTCAAGCAATGGTATCACTATCACCATCACCTTGATAACTGGGACTGGAAATTATGTAGTAATCGCTTTCATGGTTTCGATACATATAATCCCCAGCAGCCCCTGACAGCACCGTTACTCAGTGAAGATGCCATTGTAGTTCAATCAATGCCCTACTAGGTAGAGGGAGTTCCAAGGGAAAAGCTGTCCTGAGACGATACTTATCACCAGACCGAACTTCCTTCTTTCTGATCACATTGTAGAAAATACATTTGTCAGGCCCATCTGTTTCGCATACCAAGTCAGGAGGTTTGATGACATCCTCCTTCCGCACGGGGCGAGGCTCTGAACGGTTCTGCTTTTTGAGCCAATGAAATTCGATGGTTTGTTCTTTCTCATCGCTTTCGATATGCCTCAGAGCAAAGTAAAACTCGTTCCAGGCACCGTGAACATGCTTGCCTAACGTAATAACATTTAATAGGCCTTCAGCCCCAGATACTGAGCACATTGCAGGCACCCAAGTATCAACAGCAGACTTCCAAGCACCAACCGTGTCCTTGGGCCAGAAGATGCAGAATTCCGTCTTTTCATCAGACAGTTGAACGGACAGCGGAAAAGAACATATATGCGCCACTTCGAAAGTTGGAGGTGCTACAACGTTTTTTACGATACATCTGTATCACGGGATGTAGCCTACAATTGAATCAGTACCCCGACTCAGTGATTTCTGGCATCGAGGAAATTGAAATCTCCAAGTGATCATATCATACCTCTGACTCGAATACCAGATCGGAATCATGTTCCTGAGTTATCTAGTCTACAGCTAATATTGGATCCGTCATGGTCGACGTTGGTGTTGATAGGTGACACCCTTTATTGAAGGGCTTGACTGAATAAAAGAGAGGTATAGGTCATACATGTTGGAACAAGATATAATCCTAGGAGAAAATCTAGGATAGTACGGAGTAAATAGATGATCCACGCTAATTGGCGGAGTGCACCAGAACAGACCCACAGTCAAGCTCCCCTCAAATCAGAGCTCCGGGACCGAGACGCCAACTATGCCACACTCTATCTTCTACAACAATTACACATTTGGACATATCGTCGCATTGACGTGATCATAATCTATTGCATTTGGATATTGGCCCACAATATTGCCAACATATACAAATCGAGCAAAATGGATAACATCCTCGCCCTGATTCAGGATGCATTCGAAGGTCAAATCGTAAGTCCACTGCTGATCACAAGCTTCGATCGCCGTTCAAGTTGCTGTTGGTCGCTAACCATGCTATACAGGACTTTCACGGTCAACAGCTCGCCGAAACTTTGTCAACAGTTCTCCTCATAATCTCCGGGGTACGTTCATAGCGCGCGCTGCATACACCATACAACTGTCGAGAAGATGCTAATCCCTCTGCATAGATCGCCGCCTTCATCGTCGGCTACATCCAACAAGACATCTACCTTATGCTCTGGATCGGGCTTGCAGGCACCGCCTTCACAGGACTCGTCGTTATTCCCCCGTGGCCGTTCTACAACCGGAATCCGGAGAAGTGGCTCAATTCTACGGGTAGTAACCGGAGTACATCTTCGCCGGAGATCAATGTGCCTGGGATTGTTGTTGATGGGGTCAAGGTTGGATAAGTCATAAGAAAGCTGAGGATGATCGAAGGGGGAGTGGTATATATCTGATGCAATATCATCTGTTTTAGCGGTTGAATGGGACGGCGTTCGTTATTCTACTTGACATTTGAATTTGAAGGGATAAATCGTTGCATTTTCGTCATGAGTCATTATATCAATACTACTACTTCCCAGTAGCTAAATGACGTATATCGCCGCATGCCTGCAGACGATCAAGCGTGGATGCTGATACCACCTGATGTAGCAAACGCCCTTTCTTTTCCAGCGATGAACACGCAGCAATTTATGAGAAGCCAGGACCCAGAGCGCACAATATCGAAATCGTGAATGGAACGATTTCATCGGCCGTATTTCTGGAATTCCCAGTCTCTGTTGTCTAGCGGGCAGACCTGTCGGGTTTTCAACCATCGAGAGATGCAGTGGAAGTGGAAGGCATGCTAGTGGTCAGAAAGAGTAGATTAGCAAGCGCCCGTACTGAAACCGCATTCAAGGAAAGCTTGGAGTAAACTCACGTTGCAAATACCCCAGGCCACTGTGCACTCTTCTGTGGTGGATGAACCTTGGTTTGCTTGACATTCAATGCCTGTGTCGTGTTAGCATCCTTCAACACGTAGAAGATCAAGCCAACGTACACAAGTCCATGATGTGGTTACGGCAAATAGCGCAGTTATCGACGACGATATCCCAGGCCCAGAGAGCGACGGCGTTCCACTATGGCAAATACAATCAGCTTTTAATGCTCATATTGATGTGAGAGAAGAATGAAGGAGTCGACAGAAAAGTAGTGTTCACCTTCTTGACTTCGAAGCGCTTCTTTCCCTCCGATCCTTCGCCAGCTGCGTTCTTCGAGGTCTTTACAGCCTTGTCTTTGGCTGAGCTTGCATCTTGCATTTCCACGTCCGCCATTTTGGAAGTATTGATTGGATGTAAGATGGCGGATGAATTAATGGATTCGACAGAGGCAGTGTTGGGGTAGGTGGTTGATTAGTGAGTGATAGTGGGTAGCTTCAGCCACCAACTAGTTATCAGTCAGAGCCGATAAGTAACTATCAGTGATGATTTTCAGTCAAATTGCTGCACATGGACGTAACAAAGGTACAGAATAACCGTGACAACCCAAGAAAAAGTAGCGATCTGAGTCGGAAGGACGCTTCCAAAATAAATGTGTAGAGTACAGTCTGAAGGTCCTCGGAGGGTTTGTTGATAAAGACGCTGCTTGTCTGCCTGCTCAGTCGGCAGGCAGTGGCAACCTTGCGGGCAGCCAATCCCCCCGCTTCCCAGCAACCCAACTGGCAGGCGCAACACCTGACTCGTCGACTGGTCGATTCCGCAAGCCTTAGACTTCCAACCTCGCTCAACCTCACCTCACTACTCTTCTTTCTTCTTCAACATCACTCTCCTCGACGCTCCTCCCATCAAAAAATGCATGCTCTTTCGCAACAATAATCTTCCATTCGCACATTTTCATTGAGCAGATTCCGAAACAATGCAGCTATGACCGACCAGCCGGTTTCTACCGCCTCTTATATGTTTTCCTCGGTCTTCGTCTCGAACCATCCTGTGCCATCATCATTCTCCGGCACTTCCCACGCTTCATCTATTGTGATAGATCTGTTTTTACGCTTTCATAACACTTGTCTTTTGAGTTAATACGTCTTCCGATCCTCTTAGCATTTCTTCTAAGAAGACCGCTGGGCGGCCTCCTTGTGCACATATCATAGCCATCTATACTGCTACGACTGTGTTTATTTGCTGCTTCTGCTTCTGCTTTTTTTCAGTGTTTTGCTTCTTCATTTTCTTTCCTATCTCTCTCCAACCGGCTGCCTATTTTTTAAGCCACCACATCTGTCACCATGTCGACTCAACAAGTGACAACAACTCCCATGAAAGGATCTCGCAATCCTAAACGACAACAGAAAAGGAACAACACACCTGCCTCCCAGGCCAAGACCGTTATGCTTTCAACGCCTCCTTCATCCCCGCCTCGCGTCGCAAGCCCCAACGACTACTTCGCGACAGGCACACCGGCTGTTTACAACGGAGAACACAACGGCTCACGCAAGAAGAATGACAATCGCTCTGGCAAGAAGCCTCGTCCAGTCAATCCTGCCCACAGTAACGGCGTGAACCATCGCCATACTTCTTCGCAGCCTAGCATAGCTTCTCCGCCTCAGCTCAAAGACAGCCCACATTACGCCGGTCCTACTTTCCACGCGTCTCCCGCACCCTCCGCCCTTCCGATGCCATCGTTCTTTTCCAAGTCTGTTCCCGATTCTGGTCTTTCTACTTCCCTAGATCTTGACGACGAGTTGAATGAGGAGTCAGCGCCGGAACTTACTCCCTCAAAGCCAAAAGCCAGCGCTACTCGGATTAATCACGAACCTTCTCCCTTGGACTTTCTTTTTAAGGCTGCTATTGATGCGCGAGTCAAATCTCAGCAGAGCCCTGAAGCTGTTTCGAAAAGCACGGTTTCAAGTTCTACCGACGTCTCATCAGCCAGTCAGCGACAAGAGCCTTCCTCAAACGGTATATTCTCACTTGAGCTTGATGGCTCGGACAGGAGCACTCCAACATATTCGACCCCGGTGTCTTCATATAAGCAGAAGATGAATGCGTTGACGGCCAATAGTACTCCACAGCATTCGACAACCGACTTGGATGACGCTCAACGAAAGATCAAGACTGAGGAATTAAAGCATCTGTTACTAAATCCTCGTCCCCAGCGTCCTGCATCAGCATCTCCTCATCCTAAGGGTCCGGCGCATGGCTATTTCCCCAACGGAGGTGCAGGTTACACTGCTAATGTGCAGCAACATGCCAATTCTGGGCCTCCTACTCCTGTCTCTTTTAATGGTCACGTTCAGCAAACCACAGGTCGACCAGGCAATTCTTACAGATCTCCGACACAGGCCTATACTGAGAACGTCAACCCATTCGCGTTTCGTCGTGATGCTTCACCCTACGCAAGCCCGGTCAATGCCGCCAGACCAAATCAGTATGGGCCGCCCTTCCAGTCGCCTTACCGAAATATCCAACCTTCGCAGAGATACCATTCACCATCTCCATTCAATGCCAAATTACAATCTACTCCGCCTCCGCGTCAGCCAGAGTCTGACACCAAGAAAATGGAAGATGACCTCCGACGGATCTTGAAATTGGACATGACTGCGGGTATGCAGCCCAACGGAGTACAGAGTTCTTTGGCTTAAACTACACCACTTAATTACATCTTTACACCCTTTCACGGTGGTTTTCTCGGCTGTTTCACACACTCTCTTTTATTTGCTTCGTTTGATGATTTTCCGGCATCTATGTTGTCATGAGGTTTCGAAAGAACATTGCGCGCCATTCGATTAGATCATGAGTTGATATGTTTTGAGATCCTTTCTTTCGTCTTTATTTTCCGGGACTGTGTTTTCGAGTTCGGTTCTGAGCGAGTCATTGGCTTTGTACCTCATCATTTTCGTTTTACAGATACCATATGCATTGCCGTGAATCGGTTTGGGACGAGGGATTTTTATATCGCATTTTTCGGTGGGTTGTTGTTATGGGTGACAGTTTTCACGTGTCTTTGCGCAATGGGTATTTGGGGATCTCATTTCTAATCTGTGCGGGCTCATATTTCTTGGACTCAGGGATGTCGGCTTGTTGTTTTCTACATTCGTTACAGGGAGTCCGGAAACTTACAGCATGTTGTCAGAGTTATTTTTCATCCTCTGGACGGCATACTCTTATGACTTGGATGCTTGTGCTTGGGGCTTTCTTGCTCTGCCACTCTTTTCGGTGTTTGATCGCGGATTCGATTTTGAGACCGTATCTTGACAGCAGATGCTTTTGTTTTTTGTTTCCATCTCTATTTTTTTCTTTCTTGCAATCTCTCCTTTCCTTTCACATTTCTGATGCCTTTTGCAACTGTTCTTGAACTGATTTCATGTCGGCTCAAGGACAGTACCTCCTGTTGATAGTCTACCAACTATATCCACTCTTTACTATGCAAATCTCATTTCTCATCTACGCATATATTTCCTTCTCTATGACCAGACCCCTGAATCCTCCGGTAAATGGGCCCCAAACTGAAACACACCCCTATATCAAAAACTTACCGTAGACGTAGCTAAAATCTATTTTGGCTCCATTAGCGGCAAGCCACAATTGATCGACGTTCCTGACGTGTATGGAAGAGTACGTATGTACTATAGTACGTCAACAAGTATGTACAATAATACGTAACTAGCTGGAGGCAACATGTTTTCCGTACAGATGCTGTTGAGGTGGCGAATACCGCAAACAGGTGGATACGTGGCTCGGCTTATGTTTGTTGATGATTGTATGAGGTCTTATTGGGTTCGATGGACTTCATCGTAAATTTGATAGCATACTAGAAATCAATAATGAATGGAAATGAAGAAGATAACCATGTGAGTACGTCGTACGAAACTTGTCGACTCTGTAGGGCGTATGGTGGTTGAATCTTAATTGATTACGGAGCGGTGGATACTGGATAGGGACCAGCGGTTCCATCCGTACTACAAAATGGCCGTTCATTGGTCCCTGAATGTAAAATGTGGCTGATGAGTGGCTAATGGTAATGAAATTACTGTAATCTGTACCGTCAGGGACAAACGGGCCCCTGTAAATGTGCATCATCCACGGGTTAATTTTACGGTTATGTCTTGGCGGTTCAACCTTGATGCCGTTTCGAACTTCGAAGCCAGTTTGTATCGAACGATCATGTCACAGACACAGAAAAGCCGAGCCGGACCGTATATACTACGTATTTTGTATACGTACTCAGGTAAACGATAAGACCTATAACAATCTCTTTCTGCACATGACAGGCTGGACGATAGCCAGGACCACATTGTGCCTGTAATGCCCTATGATTGGCTCATCTCAAGGTCTCTAAAGTCCAATCAAAGCGCACCCCTGACCACCCCCGACTCCACAAAGCACACCCTCATTTCTCAGGCAGGAACAGCCAACTTCCAGCGCAAAACAACGCAGGAAGTCACTGGCCTGAACGCCTGCTTACCTCCCTGATTTGACTGCTTTCATCCATCCTGACCTCATCTTTCTCTCTTTTTCTCCTCGTCTGTATATCTCTCTCTCAAATAATAAACAAAGTGGAATCGCCCTTTCTCGAGTCCTCTCCTCGTTGTCCCTCGCTTTCTACTCCCCGACTGCTGGATCATTGTCATTTTTGTTTTTCTCTCCAAAAACGCCAGTGGTAAAGATTCACCAATCCGGGGTCAAAGTCAACTACCGCCGCCCATTCGACTCTTGTTCCTCGCGTACAAACCGCCGCGTCTAGTTGTTTTGTTTTGCTCCCATCAATTGGGTTCCGATCATTCTCTTGAGTTTTGAGGAATTGTACAAGCGCTTCGACATACGTACTCAAAATATCTCGCTCTCGGGTACCCCCCTGCATGTGGTGTCGCCCTTTCACCACATCAGCATCAATCTGTATCAGCGTGGACTGCAGGCTGCGCGTGTCCGCTGGCCTGAGCGGTCTTTCCAAATGAACTGTTGATCGGTCGACTATTAATTTTCTTTTCGATATCCCGACGTTCCTTCCATTTTAAGCTACACAATCTTTGAAATACTCGAGTCTTCATCATGCCTCCGCAAACCGTTTCTGGCTCGTAAGTTATTCATTTCCCTGAAGTTGACCCGGACCAAACCTTGGTTCGTCTATTCGTGCAATACTGATAATAAAAAAAAATAGAATTGGCTCGGCATGGCGCTCTTTCTGGCATACCATGACCTCCAATGATCGCCATGCGTCCCACGATTCTCCTTATCGGACAGGCCAACACGTCCCCCTCAATTCAAGCCGCCATGATACACTCACTTCCGTGGCTACTGCAGCAGACTCTCGTCCCGATCTTTCCTCGCCTTTTGAGGAAGAAGAAATCACCAAGACAAATTCTAATGGCTGGACTGGTTCGCCTAGAGGTATAGGCTCGCCCAATCGTCCATATTCCCCGGGCATGCGATCACTCGTATCGCAATCTAGGAGATCGAGCGATCAAGCCGGTGGTGCTGACGGCTCTGGCTTGGGCGAAATACAAATGCAAAGCTTCCACGACGGCGCCCCCCCTCCACCACCAGTCACTCATTCCTGGAAGAAGATTGATCGCTGGACTGAGGACAATTACCCGGAGCTATTCGATCAGTTGGGCGAAGGCTGTACCCAGAACGATGTAAATGAGCTGGAGCACGAACTAGATATCAGCTTACCTCTCGAGGTTCGTGAGTCGTTGATGGTTCATGATGGTCAAGAGCGCGGCGGCACCCCGACAGGAATTATGTTTGGCTGTATGCTGCTGGATTGTGAGGAAATTGTTCATGAGTGGAGGAATTGGCGCACCGTTGCGGAGGAGTACTTTTCAAGCTCGACCATCGTTCCGCCTCAAGTTCCGTCCAAGGCCTTTGGTGCTTCTTCGTCTTCGGCCGGCCCCTCTCAACAACATCAAGCCTCTAACCCGCTATGGAGGCAGGAACTCATAGATCGCCAAGATTCGCAACCCCCTCGTGCTATCCAAAAGACCTATGCGCATCCCGGCTGGATCCCTCTTGCGCGCGACTGGGGCGGTAACTGTATCGCTGTTGATCTTGCTCCTGGTCCAGCAGGTAAATGGGGTCAAGTTATTATTTTCGGACGTGACTACGATTGCAAGTATGTCGTGGCTCGATCATGGGCAGCATTCCTTGCCCAGGTTGCGGATGATTTTGCCAGCCCGTTTGTCTTGGTAGATGAAGATACCGGTGAACTTAAGTTGAAGCCGTTCAGTAAACAGAACGTGGAACCACCCTATTTGGAGATTTTGCGCTGGAGAGTCGATCAGAGATATGGACGACGACCGCGCCGGAGGTCGACAAATGGCTTGGGATTGAATACGAATGTTGACAAATCGCGAAACTCTCCTTACGGTAGCCCAGCCCCAAGTGAAGAACGTGGACGATCTCCTCACCGGTTTAGCAATCGTGTTCAGACGCAGAGCCCTAAAACACAATTTGGCGTCTCGAGTCCTCTTGCGCGGGTGACCGAGGAGGCGTCCAGTCCAGTTACTTCTGCTAGCGACCGCGCCCAAGACTTTACTTCCAAAGAGGCACCAATTAAAGAATCTCCCGGAGAAGATTTGCTAGAGATGGCTACTCCGGTTGTACAGAATGACCCAATTAAGGAGGTTTCTGGGCCTTTGAAGGACATCTCTGTCAATGAAAAGACTTCGAAACATACTTCATCTTCAGACGCAACTCCCATTGATCTGGAGTCGGAGAATCTGGGTGAGATGAAAACAGTGGCGATCTAGTTTGATCGGTCTCTTCTATAATGTCTTACTTTTTCCAACCGCGATATCCTTTTACGTTATGATTGTGCTGTATTCAATCATCCTCGAAATGAGGACATTGTCTTTGCGTTTTATAGGATTATTCTGTGTGTTTTTTTAGAACCAGGTTGCGCTGTCTTCTCCTTCATTGTTTCTTTTTGCATTCTTAATGCTTGTATTAAAATATGGTGCTCTCAATTTCTTATTTTCTTGTCTCGGTCGGTGTCCGTCTTTCTTTTCATATTTTATTGTAACTGTACGATCATGCAGAAATAGCACTGTTGCAGGCATTGAAAATTGTACACTTCAGATGACGAACAGGACCAGTAATGACTTTGAAATAATGGGGTATATTGTATGTATCACGTAGCGTGATACTTCGTACGAAGTATCAGCTTTTATCTGTTTCTATTAAGTGTTCTTCAGCCAGTCGGCCCCCTAAGCCCTTGAGCTTTGAGGACTTGAGACAGCATGAGCCTAGCCTGACCGATATATCAAGCACGATACGGTTCTCCAGTAGGCATTGGAGAAACATGGCTCTATATTCGTCATTCGAGAGATTTCCTTGAATATGCGTCCAACTTCCGAGTAAAAAGGCTCAATCCCAATCATCCTCACTATCATCCTCAGCATATCGTTGCTTACTCGTCCCATCTCGTATACCCTTCCGCAACGACTTCCCCCTAATCTCATCCTCTTCACTCTCACTCCCATTGTCCTCATCATCATCAGGCCCCATCCCTCTCATCTCTTCAACATATTTCCCTCTCACCAAAATCCCAGCAGACAATAACCTCTTCTCCAAATCTGTCGTCTTAAAATTATCCGCCCCTTTACCCCTGAGCGCACTCTTCCCAATCGACACCAATCCTTCAAAACCAATAATTCGCTCTTTACCATTCCCATCCACAAATCCTATAACGCAGGGTAAAACACGGATATTGAGTTTCTCGACGACGAAGGGACAATTCCGCACATCTACGCGCGCAAATCGGACTTCGTGGTGTCGCGGCGCGAGAAGACGTAAATGCTCATCCATGACGGCGCAGCGTGCGAAGTCTGTGTGCGAGAAATGAACTATGCAGCGCTCATTATTTGTCGTGAGGTCCAAGACGGCTCGGTCGTCGACTAATGTGGGATAGAATGCGTCTATTGTTGTAGTGTTACTGGTGTTATTGTGGGAGTTTTGTTTGATCGCTTCTTTGGCGGATACAACTTCTTTGTGGAGTTGTTCGAGACGATGGGCGCGGTAGGCAGTGTCATCTTCCTTTTCGAGTTCGTCGAAGAGGGCGTCTTCGTCGAGGTCGTCGGGGTCGGTTCGTGAGGAGTCGAATTTTTGGCCGAGGATTGAGGAGACTTTGGCGTCGAGAGGGGCTGGATTAGACATGTTGACGGTAGGACGATACGGGTAAACTCAATTGATTGACTGGATATAAGAGAAGGTGAATATGTACTCGTATCGTCGAGGGTTCTGTATACTCCAACTTTTTGGCGGGGGTACAATTTGGGAAAGTACTATGTAACTAAATGTCCGTTGCAGTACAGACCAATACAGTTCAAAGTTACCATATATTGATACACGCCGTATCATACCAAACCAGACCGAATGGCTTCTAGACCTTCGGAGTACATAATAATACCAACAATACCAGGTTAATTACAAGCCATTTCCGGCGCGCAGCCAATAGGGATGCTTATCGCTGAGCCACAGCCGTAACGCCCAATTTGCTTGTCTTGTCTTACTTCCTTCCTTTTTCCCCCTGCCTCTAGACCAACTTGCCTTAAACAATTAATTGATTTCCTTCATCGTATCTTTACTATCTTCTACCTATACTCTTCTACTAAGGTAGTTGATAAGTTACTTTGCTCAATTCCGGTCGATCTCTTCACTGTCCTTCGATCGAGCAGCCGACCTTCCCTCACAAGCGCTTGTCAAAATCTTGAGCCGCGTCATCCACATCCAAGTTTGAACGCAACGGGCGAACCTCCTCACGCACGCGAGCAACACTTCGTCCCTCATCATGGCCGACGATAAAAAAACAGACGAGAAGATGGAGCAAGGCAGAGCCTTCGAGGCTCCTCCCCTTCGACACACTCCGTCCTCTGGCCCGTCGGCCGCTCTGTCGAACAACCCTATTCTGCCTGTGTTGGCTTATTGCGGTTCTTCGATTATGATGACTGTGATGAATAAATATGTCCTGTCGGGGTTGGATTTTAATCTTAATTTTTTCTTGCTCCTTGTTCAGGTGCGGCCGTTCGTTTGCTAGTTATAGGTGTGCTTCTTGACTGACTTTAGTGTAGTCCGTCGTGTGTATTATCGCTATTCAGGCTTGCAAGGCTGGTGGTCTCATAACGTTTCGCAATTTCAATACGGATGAAGCTAAGAAATGTAAGTGGCATTGGTATGAAAGATTTTTTGAATTAGACTGACAATCTGTTCTCTAGGGTTCCCCATTACTCTTCTCCTTATCGGAATGATCTTCACCGGCTCCAAGGCTCTGCAATTCCTCTCGATTCCCGTCTACACCATCTTCAAAAACTTGACTATCATTCTGATCGCTTACGGAGAAGTCCTCTGGTTTGGTGGTTCTGCTGTCACTGGTCTCACTCTGTTCTCTTTCGGATTGATGGTCGCGAGTTCAATTATTGCTGCTTGGGCCGATGTTCAGCATGCGCTCACATCCACTACAAACGCTAGCACCCAAATTTCGACCCTGAATGCTGGCTATGTCTGGATGATGGCCAATTGTCTTTGCACCGCGTTCTACAGCTTGTACATGCGCAAGCGCATAAAGTTGACCAACTTCAAGGACTTTGACAGTAAGCTCGTTTTCCACGTCTCTAAAGACAGAACTAACTTTTGTACAGCCATGTTCTACAACAACTTGCTCTCCATTCCCGTCCTCATCGTTGCTACATTGGTCATTGAGGACTGGTCAGCTGAGAACATCGCCCGCAACTTTCCCATTGCTAGCCGAACGAACATTCTCATGGCCATGGTCCTTTCTGGTCTGTCTTCCGTCTTCATCTCTTACACATCCGCCTGGTGCATGCGCGTTACCTCCTCGACAACCTACTCCATGGTTGGAGCTTTGAACAAACTCCCTATTGCTGTGTCCGGTCTCATCTTCTTCGATGCTCCCGTCACTCTAGGCAGTGTCTCTGCTATTGCCATTGGATTCATCAGCGGGATTGTGTACTCTGTCGCCAAATTCAAGCAGAACGCCAAGCCCAAGACTGGAATACTTCCTACTACGAACATACCTCTTAGCGCCAGCAGCCAAAGCATGCGCGACTCATTGAGGTCATAAAACGATCTCAGACATCAAGAGGGAGGTCAGAAGCAGCGAACCATGAAGGAGCTGTTTAAAAGCAACGAAAACGATTAGAGTTTTGACTTCTTCTATGAGAGAGCCTCATTGGTGAGGTATCCTCTCGGATTTCGTTTCAATGGATTCGATGTGATGCTACTCCAGCATAGAAATGTCGACCATTACCTACAATCCATGTGGCATCCTACGTATGTCTTCACATATCATGGCAATTGCAGCATCTATTTATCTTGAATGACAAGATGAAATACAACCTTTTAACTATAATGACCCAACCAACCTTCCTCTTTCATCTCAAAATGTTCCAATTTTGACACAGTTAACACACGTGGTACGACTATTTGTTTAACTTATATCTTTCAGTTTCATTGCAAGGGGGTTCTGTGTTAGTAGACTTGAAATGATTGTTCTGTTCTCTTCAATGATATGTTGTATATATTGATAGATTATTTATTTTATTGGTTCCTTGAATTGAATGGATTCTGCATCTGAACATCCATCAAATATGTTCTCGGACCCCTCAAGCTCTGTGTATTGGGATCATTCTAATCTTCATCACTTGAATCATCATCTCTCTCCCTTTTCCTATTACCTTTCCCACCATCCTGGTTAGTCTTCTTCTGTTGTCCCAGCCTCCGCTGCTGACCAGATTCTTCGCCCTTGACCTCAAAAACATAACTCCTCGCTTCCCTATCCTCCCCTTTCCATCCTCCTCTTTTTGATTCCGCATCTTCATCTGCATCCCTATTGTTTCTGCTCTCCACAATCCCCAACGTCCTCGCATGCGAATACCCCGGATACGATTTCCAGGGAAACTTGAAACTAGTCACGACCACCAGACCGGCGTGACGCGCCAGATCCTTGATGTTCCAGAGGGTATATGGCTCGCCTTCGAAGAGGGTGACTATGATTTGGCCTGATTGGCGTGGTATTGTCCTTGTTTTATCTTGATTGTCCTCTTCTTCTTCAGACTCGGACTCGGGCGTCTCGCTTTCAAACGAGTAGTCATCATAGTCATCATCTCCATTTTGATCGTCTTCCTTTCTGGGTGTTTTCGATAATAAAGGAACACAAGCTTTGAAAAATGCCACAAGCAACTCCTGATTTGCGCGTACTTGTCGATTGACATCTGTCGATAGACCGCCTACATGCGGAAAATTGAAGGATATTATATCCCACGGCCCACCGTCATCTTCGTGGTTTCGCTCCGGCTGCTGCCCACCGCTCCGATGATATGGCTGACTCTTTTTGGTCTGCTTTGGATGGATGCCTTTTCGTATATCCTTTCCACCGCCGGTATGGCTACCTAGTTTTCTCGCATCGACGGAGTACAGCACTTTCCGAGTTGGTGGTTTGGTTTGGGCCTTTTTCGTAGTAGTATCATCTTCATATTCATCCTTCTCCGTAGCATTTTCTGCGTTGTCCTGATCTTCAGGCTCGTCGAGAAAATGCTTGATATTCTCCTCTGCATGGCCATGATATTTACTCAACAATGTCTCCTCGGAGTCATAGCAGGTAGCAAACACATTCTTGCAGCGATGGTGCTCGTATAAGGAGCGCGCAAATGAGAAGTCGCCTATATTATCAAGTTAGACCATCGTATGACAAGCGTAGGAGCAGATAAGCTCACCCTCTCCGATCAATAATATCCGGTCTTTTCTATGATATGGTATCGTAGGCCGCTGATGTATTTCCTGTTGATGCGTATTCTTTGCACTTTTCTTGTTCTTCCATGCCTGTTGCTGTTGTTGACTGGTAAGAGGAGCCGTTGTATCGGTCAACTTCCTCTTCTTCCCTGCTGGATCATTTGCCCTTGAAGACGTGCCGGCTTGAGAGGACATTGAAACTCGTTGAAATTGTTGCATTTTCCGTTTCTTAGGGTCTCCTGATCCTTGCTGTTGCCCTTTCAGGTGTTTGTTTTTTGATTTCGCCATTTTCTTCCTGACCGGAAAAACTTTTTCTTCTTTTTGCCGATGTATCTCACTTGGTACGTTATATATATTATACTTTTGGTTCAGGCTAATTGTCTAAAAGATTGCATTTTGTGCCCTTGCTGCTTGAGGCTATTATGTTCGTAGAGGTTTCTCGGATGTGATTTTTTTATACATTCAGATTTGGCCGCCGCTCGCCGCTTTTAGCCGCCTAACATCGTATCAACGAGCTATGCAGCTGCATGATCACCACTTTACAGTGAGCCGAACCATAATTGAAATTACTGAGTAAAAGCATATACGCACAGTTTCCATTCAGTCTGTATATACTACATAATATAAACCTTCTTCATGTCCTTCTCATCAAAAGTGTCACCAGTCGTCGGATCCATCACCTTCCCTTCCCCAACAGATCCTACCTTCCTACTCATCTCCAGTATTCGTTCTCGACCATAGATCCGTCCATTTGGCAGGATGATGGAATCATTCTCTACCGAGCTCTTTGTATGATGCGCATATGGCACATGTCTAGCCAGCTCATTTAGCTCCGTGGAACAGATGGGACATAGTGATGTCGTGATTGATGAATTGTTGGTGCTTGAAGAGGTGTATCGAGAGTGGCATGCTGGTGTTTTCAGAGCTGATAATCCCGCGGATAGAGCTATATGTAGTAGTGGCCGAGGCGGTAATGAGAGTAGCTCGTGGTGCGTGCGAAGGAAGAGGTCGGAAAGATATTTCCAACGGGTCAAAGAGTACATAGACTGTACGCGATTTCATGTTAGCAGTTATTCTTGCTGAAGTGGCAGACTCGAGCGTACCTTGTATGGCTCTGCGTCTGTATCTTTGGGGAAAGCAAGTAGACCAGCAGCACGGTGAATCTCTACAGACTGCGTCTCGAGATGCTGTGAAAGATACTTTTTGGCGTGTTGCATGGCTTCAATCATCTTGGTCGGCTGTCCAGTCCGAACCATTTCTATATACTGCTGAAGGCGCAATTCGAATTCCAGTGTATTCTGCAAGTCCATACTCAGCATTTGGTATCGGGATCAGACGGATTTGGATTGTACAAACCTGACTCTTCTTGAGAGCAACCTTGTTCTCGCCACACCATTGCAGTGCCTCTTTGGCATCTCCGGATCGCAGGCTCTCCGCAATCCGCTGACACTGAACGAAAGTGCCTGTATCTACCAGATCTTCGATGTCCTTCGCCTTTGCCAGCTGCTTTGCGCTTTCCGGAAATCCCGAACGTAGCATATGATCGACGATTAACCTATCAAGTCGTGTCCGTGACCATTCTTCATATTTGACATCCGCCAGAGTCTGAATCTTATAAAGGTCCTGAAGGTGCTGAATGCGTTTCTTCGACTGTGTCTGAATCTTCTTCTCCTCTTCTTGCAAAGACTCCATCTTCCGTTTCAATCCCTGCATTCTAGCGATCATGGCGTCCAAGGAGGCGAGTGTCTGATCGGGAGTCTGGGTGCCCGCCAACGAGCCATTTGCAGTTTCTTTGAGTGCGGGGATGATGTAATCTCTTTCTCGTTCGACTATTCTCTGTACGGATTTGAAGTTTCGTCTTGCTAGTTCGTGGGGGAGGCGGAGGAGAGGTTGGTCCTGTGGGAATGGGCGAGGTCAGATCATGTTGGGTTATGGTGAGGTGGTGAGTTAAGTGACGTAGGAAGCACATACCAAGAGGAGATGGCTCTCGGGGTTGAGCTTGGTTGAAGTGAGTTCGGCAGCCATGCTGAAAGTGTATAGTTCATTGCAGGAAACATAGAAATGATTAGAACAAGCGGTGTCAGATAGTACTGGTTGGTTGAGGAAAGAAGAAGACAGACGTTGAGGTGGAAAACGTCTCGGGATTTATGCGATGATTGGCCTGCGGAGTGCGGAGAAGTGGATGGCCTCACATGATCTCTCTGCTTCTACTTTTATACCACGCATTGTGTATGTTTATTTATATGCTCAACAACATCTGGATTTGAAATTGATGAACCCAGGTAAAGATTGAGAATTAATGTACAGAGCACCATCGGTGTGAAATATCCTCCCATCGCCCAGCTATCACCACTTCCCGGTTTGAGAAGCTTCCAAATCATCCACCCATAAGAATTCAGAAATCTCCTCCGGAATTTTGACGCGTCCATTAACGGCTGGCCGTGAATCAGGTGTAGGAAATGCCCCAGTCACCCGTCTATCCTCATGAAAAAGTACTGGCGTGGTTCTACCGTCAAGTTGGCATCTTTATGGAGGATTTGACGTCAACGACAAATAAACATTGGCCAGATTGGACAAGACATACCCCATCTACTTCTTTCCGTTCGATAGTTTCTTCATGAAGATAGTGATGTCCATGTCAAAATCTTCGGAGTGCCACGTCAGCCATTTCGCGATAGCAGCTCGAAATCCACGATCGTTTGGAAAAACTTGCAGGTGCTGCCATTGTGTTGGAATCCAGATCTCCCAACCTTCATGTGGACGTATTTCCTCGTGGAGTCGTGAGGCCATGTCCTCGACTACAGCTGTTGCCCATTTGGCATAGGACAATCTGGCAATCCAGCTTGCGTCTATGGACATTGGAATGGGTTCGAGACCAAAATCCGAGAGCAGGTCTCGAAGAGTAGCGCAAGAGACTTCTTTCTGTCTACCATCTCCGAGTTCGATGACCGTTGTGATTGTTGCGAGAGTGATGTCAAGCAGAGGCGGGGTATTGTAGGAACCAGGAGGAGGAAAAGGTAGAGGAATCATGGTCCCAGTTGCACTGTTGGAATTAGAAAGGCGGGTTTTCAGCAACGTAAAATCGTGGCGCTGTGGATGGAAGGTAAAAGAAGGATGTTGACGGGATGGAAAGAGAAGGAAAGAATACTTTCGTACGGGTTGATCTACGTTGACGGGGGTTTTCAGCAGGGCATTGCCAGCATAGTCGACTGACGCCCTGATGCCTTCTAGGCGAGCCTTCACATGATTGATCTCTCTACTTCTACGCATTGTAAAGTATAAACATATCTATCAGTCGACTACATTATACATCGAGATTGGAACCAGATACTGAGCTTGGAAGATATTGAATGCCAAAGCATGTATTGCCGAGATCCTCCATTCATAGATAAGTGTTGCAAGGGCAAAGTTGAGTAATGCCTCAGAGAACTGAAGAACTCAACTGACGTTCAGTCCATGCTCGAATGCCGACCAAATCTCCCCTATCAATGAGCGGTGCGATGGTTGTCATTCGCCGGTCCATACCTGATCATAACGCCCGGCATATTAGCATGTTTCCCCAGTGAAATCGATTTTAGCTAGGACGAGCAAGACATACCTCCTGATCAGTTCTTCGCTCGTCAAACGACTCAATATGAACGTGACATCAGTTTCGGCGAAATTACGAGTCAGATCAAAATTCCGCGTGAGAGCAGCTCGAAATCCACGCTCGTTTGGAGGAACAAGCATCAGACGCTCTCGCCCTGGCGTCTCGGTTTTTATCACGACGTGAATATGCCAGTCTCGCGAGAATAACTGACTTCGGTGAGTCTCGCGAGCCATGTCTTCGGCCACACTCTTCACCCATTCTTTGAATGATAGTCTGTCCAAACACGACGTATCCATGCACCGAGGTTGAAAGCCTAGGATTAGGTCTCGAAGTCCGACTCAGGAGATTTCTTGTGGCTTGCCAACATCATGCTTGATGTATGTGGTGATCGTGGAGAGGCTGAGATCACGGACATGATGGGTGTTGTGAACAGGTTGACGAAATGCACTAGAGAAAGCACTAGGAGGAGGATTAGGGACACGATAATGATGATGAGAATGAGGGCCTAGAGGAGGAGCAGACATGATAGTCCGTTCGACTCGGAAAGAACGAAGTTGAGGTCTCGCAGCGTAGGATTGAAGCGTTTTGGAATAATGGTGATGTGAAGGATAATGATAGGAAGAAATGGAGAACTCAAGACTAGATTGATTCAGTTCAATATATGGGTTGGCTTCTGCATTTACGGGAATTTTCTTTGATGAAGGGCCCCAGCAATATGTTGCATCCTTGAATGGAGTCAAGTCAAGATTTGCGCCTCCTTACCCCTAAACAAGATTAATTGACCAAGGTAGTAAATAGGTACTGGTAATGACAGAGGAGACTCCCGTTCACGCAAGATGGGAAATCCCACCTAGGCATGCTAAATACTAGACGTCGAGATACTAAGCTTGGCTTGAAATAAGTAAAGTCACTGTTCCATTTGACTAGAAATGTAGAAACGATCCAGAAACGTGATGGCTCCAACTTTTCCCCAAAGACCAAAAAGACAAGATAGACAGGATAAAAAAAAAATCTCGATAAGCAATTCGAAAAACCGCAAAAACCCTAAACTCCAGACAGAAAGTTGTATATGATACAAACGAATTTGATCAGGACATATATGAGGTGACAATGTAGACATCAAGCCATCACCTCCCAAATCATGCCACTCCTTCTTATAAAGCAATTTGATTCTATTGCTTAGTCGCTGTCACTGTCCTCTTTCTCTTGCTTGGACTTCCGTCGTTCTTTCTTCTCCTTCTTCTCCTTCTTCTTGCGCTTGCGCTCGGCGCGTTCTTCAGGCGTCTCTCCGTCGTGTTTGCGTTTCTTCTTCTCATCATCGGGCTTCTCCTCGGCTTTGTCCTCTTCGATGTCCATCTTTGATGGTGGAGATGGAGGAGCAGGGGCATCCTCGGGCTTCTGGGCAGGTGCGGAGGCAGCCTGTTCATCTAGGGGAGCGTTGTAGTCCTTGTATGAGCTTTGCCACTTGGCGGGTGTGGCTTCGTTAGGGCGACCATATTTCTATTGTAGTCAGTAAGGTGGTTTCTGAGTAGGGCGAATGTATGATCTACTCACATCAAGTTTTCCGTCAGACTTCAACTTCTTCTTCTCCAAAGCGACGGGACCCAATCCCCATCGGCGAGGGTAGAGATCACGCTCCATAATGCATCGCTTAACCTTGGCAACAACACCGTGATCGCAAGTCGACAGCTCAACAGTAGACATCTGCGCAATACCGAGAGCGATAGCTTCACCCTTGGTAGTCATAAGGACGACTTCCTCGCCGACTTCGATACCGGCCTCTGTGCAGTATTAGTATAATCCATCGCAACCCAAAAAAGAGTGAAACGTACCGAATCGGAGAAGACCGGGAATCATCAGCTTAGCACCGTAGCAAACAGCATTGACTGCGCTGTCCTTGACAACGATACGCTTGTAGGTAGTGAGCAAGCTCTCAAGAGGACGGATGACCCTCCTCAAGTAAGACTCATCGCGCTGGTTGTCATGCAACCACTGAGCATCGAGAACATCGTGCAAAGTGACCATCCCATCCTGCTCGTCCATAGCTCCACTACGAACACGACGAAGTTCCTGCATGTGTGCGCCAACACCGAGCAACAATCCAAGGTGGACACAGAGAGTTCGAATGTAGGTACCGGCTTCACAGCTAACCCAGAAAACACCAAGATGTCTGTCATTGTCGAATTCGTACAATTTGCTTTCATGGATGGTTCGGATACGGAGTTGACGCTTGACGGCGGAAATGAGAGGAGGACGCTGGAAGAGGGCTCCGGTCAAGGTCTCGAGAGCGCGAGCGAACTGAGCTTCACCACCGGGGATTTTGTCGTGGAGACGGATAACACACACGTACTCCTTACCGGCACCTTGCTGGGACTTGACGAGACGGGTTGCACGATCGATGCAGACAATCAAACAACCAGTGACTTTGGGGTCGAGGGTACCACTGTGACCGGTTTTCTCGACCCTATAAGAATATCAGCATTGGTAATTTATAAATGCTTCGTTAAAAAAAGACATACCGGAGAATTCTCTTCATCCATGCCACAACCTCGTGACTGGACGGGTTCGAGGGCTTGTCGAGGTTGATAACACCAGAGCTAATGTATGACTTCAAATCTCTCTTGAGGGGTGTGCAACCAGCTGGAATTGGGGTGAAGTGGCCGGTCCTAACGAGGACTGCGATAAATTAGCGCATGTTGACATTTTGCGTTGTCGTCTTCGTTGAAAGAGCGACAGAAGAAGACAAGAGGCAAACTTACGCTGATCATAGTTTTTGAGAAGCAAAGGCCACTCAGATGTCGGGATAGCAGGAGTGACAGCTTCAGGCTTGATGCTGAAATCAGCGATATCCTTGGTAGCAGCAGCCATTTTGGCGAATTAACCAAAAATTGGCGGTATGTGCTGGAATGGTTGGTACTGTTGTGGTGGACAGGCGGCCTTCAAGCAAGAGGTTGAAAAATCGAGGGCAGAAGAAAAAAAAAGTGCGGCCCGAGCTTGACGGACTAATCTGGTTTAGCGTGTAGACAAAGCCGGAATCAGCCAATGACATTGCCGTATATTCGTCGACCACTGAAAGCTCGATTTATCTTTTCATCTTTTTATATGATTGATGCATGCATTGGAAACATTATGGTTGATGCTATCTTATCTCAATTTAACGTACAATTGGTTATCGTAAAGGGGGTGCGATGTGCGTATTGTTACAAACATGATCCGGATAGATCAATTGCCACCTAGCCGTCGTCCAGCACCTCTCATGCTCCATGAAGATCCGATCGAGTCGTCTCTTGCCGAAGATTGACCGGAGGAAGCCTGGCTGGAGGAGCCAGCAGACGGACCAAGTCCACGAGTTCGCTGTTCCCTAACCCTAGTTCCCCATAGACGGTGCAGGAATGCGGGGGTCTTGAGGTAGTTCCTTCCTCCACCAAAAAGCGGCCAGAGTCGAGTGAAGAAGTCGTACATATGGGATGCAAAAATGCCAATCATGCTCATAATGGCAGCAGGCCAGCCTCCGCTCACCACGTCAAGCAGGAGAAGGCACACGGGCAGGTATTCGGCCTTGATCTGTATCACGTAGAAGGTGACAATTTGTCCACGATTGACCTGTGACCAGGTGTGTGTGAGAGCCACTATGAGGGCTTCAATAGTGGTTCTTGTTAGTCTCACGAATAACTCGATAAATCTAAGAATGAGATTCGCAGTCTCTTCGTACCTTTGGTGAAAACCCTAGCCGACAGGTACCAGTAGGCAGTGATCTACATGTAGTCAGCAGCCGTTTCATTTCAGGAATCTTATTAAAGATTGAAGATGACGATGAAGGTTGAATAGTTTATAGCTTATCAAGAGATGTAGAAATTAAAGAGATGTAGGGCACCATAACCACCATTCGCAGAGATTATACCGCGTATGGTTATCTCAATTGGTCGTCCCACCATCCCGCACCGCATACAGCCCCGGAATTGACATATATATGGGACTGCACGAAATGCAGGGTTGATCTTCCTCACTTCCAGGAACCGCTTCAGCTAGGAAAACTGGGCGGGCAGATATGGTGAGGTGTAGTAGTGCTTCGCTCTTGGCAAGCCAACAACAGAAGGTAGACAAAATGTAGGGATGAATATGTTCTCGATTTTTGGGTATAGCGATACATTGTGTTAAAGACTCGAATAAGAGACATGATCCACAAACTTACCATGATAACAGTGCACACAAAGATGAGGTAGACAGTAAAGTCACCCGGTAAAGCAAAGCGTGGAGCGCCTCTCTCCAAACCGCTTGCGTATGTGTAAACTGAAAAGTAACAACGTCAATAACAATGATACCATCTTCCATGTGATGGCGGAAATCCTAGGGATTCGTACGGAAATAAAGATCGAAGAAGAAACTAAGTCCTCCACCAATATAGAAGAAAGGAGTGATAAGTCTCCATGGTTCCGGAGGAAATGTGAAAATAAGATTAGGGGCGAAAATAAATCTGAAACCGGGTATGAACTGTCCGTGAATCGCCAGACCCTCGAAAAAAGCTAGTGCAGTCAGTGTCCTGTAGCAGAAGCTGATGGTTAGGTCTTGTCCTTGTATTCTGTCTGCCTGCCAGTGAAGCAAGAGCAGGGTAGACCAAGAGTAAGTACCTGGAGATCGGGGGAGCTGCCCAGAAAACATCCATCGTGTCGAATATAGAATCGATACAGACAGCGGGATGACAAGAAGGACAGCTCAAGTTGCGAGAGAAGTGGGAGGTGAAAAGAAAAGGGAAAAAAGCCGTCAAGAAGACACGATTTAAATTGTTTTAGCGTGAGGCTCCGCTTAGCTTTGGACTATAGTTGTTCCGGTATTAATTAAAGGAGAGCTCCGGTAACGTATCGTTACTGACTCATGTATAATTACGGCTCAATACGAGGTGTTAATTTTAGATCAATGTGAATAGGGCTATGTTATACCTGTACGTACTACTAATATACTAAGTAATGGCACCATCAATTATATAGGAGCAGCCCATGCAGTCCCTCTCGCCGCAAGACTACCCTGTGGCCCTTCAATCCAGACTCCCCACTGGCCTGATGTCTGCTGCTTTGCTTTCGCACAAATTCGCAGTTCCTCATCAACGTGTAATGGCGCCAGATTCCTGTATTCAATGTCTTTGACACGGAGTCCGAGTTTTGATAAGTGGCTCGACAGAAAACTAAGCATCAAGACCACTGTCAGCGGCCCGTGGACCAAGATATTTTGATGGCCTTCCGTAGTTTGCGCATAATGGGGATCAAGATGGATCAAGTGTGCGTTGAATGTCAATGCCGAGAACCGGAATAGTAGAGCCTTTGTGGGCCTCATGCTATAGCTGATATCAGGATTCGTCGGCGCTATAGTCCGCGAAGCGATGATATGTTAGTAATAGCTTCATGTCGAAATAACCAAGACTGAGATTGGCATACCTTTTACGAACCTGCTCTTTCTCCTGTCTCTTTCAATTTGCTGCTCGAGATCCAGATCCCGCATAAAGAACAAGGTTCTCTTTTCCACGAGGACCTCACTGCCATTGCTTGCTACTCTTGCCCTGATTTGTGTTTCATCCTCGTGTTCATGCACTTCTGTGAATCGTCGGTCTATTGTGACAAGTATCTTTTCGTTGCCTTCGGATCCGTGCACGTCAACATTGTCTATATTCTCCACGCAGACTGCGCGCTGGCCGTTGAGCAACAGATTGCTAGATTCAGCACCCAGCTGCGGAAACGTAATTTTCCCACCAGCCCACAGTCGGCGGTTAAATGGCTCTCCAGGAGTATGTAAAATGTCCGTCCCGTCTGGTAGCAGCTCGGATAAAGTGACTTGCGGAGGAAAGTACACCAGATGGTGTCCGGAGGGCATGCGAATAGGCTGCGTTACCGAAGGCAGTTTCCTCCGGTCCCTGTCATTGTCCTTCAATTGCTCGCCATGTTGTCTAGACTGAAGAAGCTCCGGGAGCGACAGATTTAGGAGATGGGATGGCTGAGGAGTGAGGTAATCGTAGCTCAGTGGTAACAGACGTGTTAAAAGCTCATGTCGAATTAAGGACGAGTTGATGGGAGCCGATGACGACGATGCTGCACGCTTGATTATTAGTGAGGCATTCCTTTTTGATAGTAGCCTGCAAGTGCGCGAAACGAGCATTGCAAGCTGTATGGCGAATACATTGGTGGTTGTGGTTGGTGGTGTTGTTGAAGCTAAGATTAGAGATTCATCTTATCCGCCGTGGGTCCTTCCGTTTGTCGGACTTGCTTCCGTGTAACAGAAACATTTTGGCGGAGTAAAGTTGGGCACAACAACAACACTCCTCTCTCTCTCTCTCTCTCTCTCTCTTCCTGACTTTCTTTTTCTTGTTCATTCTGGGATAATTGAGGAGATATATTTCTATTATTACAGCCATATACGAGTCTATATTCACATAAAATGAAGGACTCAATAAAAGTCACTTTCCTTGGACCTCTGGCTTCATTCTCTCACCAGGTCTGCAATTTTCTGCAATTTTCTGCAATTTCCTCACTTCGCTCCAAGCCTGAAAGCTAACTAGTCAATTGATTTGAACAGGCTGCCATTGATAGTTTTGGCAAGAGTGATTCCGTTACTCTATTCGCATCCATCTCATTTGCCGAAGCATTCTCCGCCATTCAGAACAACAACGCCGACTATGCTGTGATTCCGATTGAGAACTCGACAAATGGCTCGGTTGTCCAGACGTTAGACCTTCTGGCAGATCGACAAGGACTGAACAAGGATGTCACAGTCTGTGCAGACTATTTCCTCACGGTACAACATTGCCTCATTATTGGAGCTAAACCGTCAAATGACAACAAAGAAGACTCCTTCAAGTCGATAAACAAATTATATACACATCCGCAAGCATGGGGCCAATGTGAAATTTTTCTGGGTCAGCACTTCCGAGGTATAGAACGGCAGGATGTCTCTTCGACCTCGAAAGCGGTCGAGATTGTCGCAAAGGAGACCTCTGGTCAAGAAGCTGCAATTGCTAGCAAACTCGCTGCCGAGTTTCACGGAGCATTTGTGTTACAAGAACACATTGAAGATCGATCAGATAACACTACACGCTTCTTGATCTTGAGGAACAGAACATCGGAACGCTCTTCAAACATTGATAGCTTTCTCAAGACTGCTGCCGTCGGAGACATAGGAGGGCAGAAGAAAAAGAGAAAGTCGCTCATATCCTTCACGATTGAGCACTCTGCTCCAGGAGCACTGGCTGATGCATTATCGGTCTTTAAGAAACATGGCTTAAATCTGACCAGTATCAACTCGAGACCCAGTCTGATACGGCCATGGCAGTATATCTTCTTCGTCGAGTGTGAGCATGTGCCGACTGCAAACGATGAAACGTGCACGGAAGATATCCTGAAAGAATTGGGAACTATATGCCATGCATGTAGAGGTTTAGGAAGTTGGATTGATGGACGTGACTTGATAGCTTGAGGGTATATACAACACGACAACGGCATTCGGATTTCGGATTTCGGACATAAAAATACCAGTTCAACCAATTTCCTCCTTAGGTCCAAATTCTGGGCCCTAGCTAGCTCTATTGTTGCTTTGTAGAGGTGAAGACGTAGTGTTCACCTCGTTCTTCTTTTCAACCAGGTTCGTAGAGCAACCTTTACATGCGCTTTGTTTCTATCGCTGGTTAACCTTGTGACTGTAGGAATACTAGGACTTGGTGAAGAGCTTTGCTGTTGTTGGGATGCCGACAATTGAAGACTCGACTCTCGATTTGCTTCTCTTAATGATTCCCATCGACGTTGCCTTTCTGTCTCACTGAGACGAGCTGCATCCTGTTGGTCCACTGGTAATGCTGCTATTGCGTCACGTATATAGTCACGCCTCGCTAGTTCTCTTTGCACTTTCTCGGGTGCAAAGGCATCCGAGGCATTCACTGCAAAGGACGGTCAGCCCGAGAGATTTAGCATTATGCGAAACAGGCGAGGTATTCACCATCTTTCAAATACTCCTTCTCCAACAAAATTCAGGCTTTCGCCATATTGGCCAATAAGACGGATATTGCAGAATTGGGAAATATCTTCTTCAATGCCGTCGTCCAAGTACTCGGTGTACTTCGAAAAAATCTTGAAATCGAACAGGTAGTTGTTCCTCTATACGATGTCGACGCAGAGGTCGTCAAGGACATGAAAGTCGCATCGAATCGCCATCTCCACAACTTCCCATGACACATCTCGTACAATCCCGCTGGTCCAAGCTATTGACCGGTCCCCGTGCTCAACCTGGTTCTTGATGCTGGTATCAATTTCTAAAGCAAGTTTTACCGCGTATTCTCTGGAGATGAGCATGGCATCCGAACCTGTGTCTGGAAATGCGGCTGTATTGATATTATCGAGATAGCCCCATAGCCTCTGGCTTTCGTTGCCTAGAAGATGCAACCGCATTTTTTTCGGGAGCGAAATGACCTCATATTTGATGCGTCAATCATATCTCGTCAGGGTCTGCGTCGCCTTTAGAAAAGGGCTTCCCAGGATCAGATCGTAAATTGATTCTTGTAGGATCCCGCACTTAAGAAGATACTCCGTCTTCTCTCCCTCAAATTTCCAGGGTATTTCCACCATGCCTGGCGAGTGAACGAGTTTCTTGTTGGCGAGGTATATGTTTCTTTGTGTCTGGGGTTTGGGCTGGAAATCAAGTCGCGACACCAGTGACTTGGAAATGAAACATAAACTAGCACCGTTGTCAGGCAACGCCCTCACTCGTGCCCCATCTACAGTTCCATGGACAAAATATCGTTTTACTTCCGATGCAAAGGACAAGCCATTTCCCGGTACATCTTCCAAATCATCAAAGGCATCGGGCAAATCATCACCGACAAACTCCAACCGACTGTGTTCATTTTCCAGATACTTAGCCCGCAACCGCTGCTTGATGGCATCTAAGGCTGGATATCGCCTTCGAGCTCGGCAATTACAGCAATAGCATGAGCCCATGGGTTTCTCATCAACCGTCCGTAAAAGAACTGTTTGCGTTAGAGTTCCTCTTATCCAAGCCTCATAATTCTGAATAAACTCTCCATCTACTGATGCAGGCAACATGGCATATTTATCAGTTAGGTAGTCCGTGTATGTGAGTGCATTGGAAATGGGGTGTTTCTTAGATGCCGTCCGAAACTCTTGAATGCGGCAATGGAAGAAACACGCTGTTGCCTAGTAAAATTGTTGGAAAAAATGCATGTCTGCGGTCTCTATCAGTCCCTTGTGACTTTGCCGTGCCGTGCCAGTCTCTTCTGCCTTGCTGGTTAGGCGTTCGTGAGGCGGATATGCACAAGGCCGGACTACTGCATAGGTGGATTTCATTCGATTCCCTCCCTCAACAGCACCTAGTGTGTTGGTTCTTTGGCCGTTAAGTCAGCCTTGCTGAAACTTGACTAAAATCGAGCGGCATGTTGTTTCCATGCTCTTGAGAGGAGTGCTTGTCACATCACCAACCTGCCTAGCTACGAAGTATAGTCTCACGACCTTCACTGTCGATCTGAGTACTTCATGAATGGCAGTACCTCCCAATCAACGAGCAACTTCCCACATATCACCCCAATGTATCGCAAAGAAGGGTTCGCCGATGTTGCAAGATGGATATCCCTCGATCCGGACAACGAGACCTTCATATATCGCAGATTCGATCAACTTGCGGCTCGGAATCTGCTGTACAAACAATCAGAGCTACTCGCGATCGAAAAGCAACTGGATGAGCTGGACAAGAATGACGCCTTGAGCGATGATATGACACTCAAGGACTCAGCTAGGACATGGGAGATTCTCATGAGTTTTCATGAGAATGGGAATACAGGGAAGGCTCGGATGGACTTGATAGTGAAGCTGCGTGCGAAACTGAAAGAATATCGTTCGTGATCGTCCGGAAGGACAAGGAATTTGTCTTTCTAAGCAGTCAAAAGATATAACGATGCTATTGCAAAGTGAGATCTTGAGGTTGAAACGACCTCATCAAAGAGCCCTTGATGCATATATGCACTGGTTCCAGAAACCCTATCCCGCGCTCGGCGGACAGGCAAAGGCAGCTCTAGATGATGCCAGTGATTTGACGGTCCTGAACATGCCCCCTGAAACCGATTGCCTATCCACATTTTTGAGACTGCACTGGCCGGCCAGAGTAACCATATCCCTTGATCAAATGAAAGAAATTGACTGACACCTTGAAAAAGCCCGAATCATCCCTCAACGGTCTCCACCAGATAGGCATCTTCAACGAATCCTCAATCTCAAGAGCAGTCGCTCTCTCATAACCATCTTCATCGCCGCAATCGTCTTGATCGGCCCCATTACGAGTCTGTACTATGTCACCACCGACGCCGCGGAACTTAGGTTGATGACGAATGCGCGTCCGGCTGAGATTTTTGATGCTACTGCTGCGTGAGTTATCCTAGCTCTCTTCGAGTCCGATTAGGAGAATAATTATGATGCTGATGTAGTTGGTTGTTACCTACGTACTTGATTTTCCCTGACGCACTGGGGCTTTCCTGTTCCATTTTAGTGCTCACCCCCGCGCCGCTTTTACTCCCTGAGTAGAACTGAGCATAACCTTGAGCGTGGGTGATCAGATCAGTGAGCCTTATATAAGACTTAGTGATTAAAAGCTAAACATACTGATTTGCTCATTTGGCACATATAGCTTCATAGCACTAGTACTTCTATTAGATTATTACCTACTTCTTCTCATCCCAGCATAAGTAGTAATATGTAGGTGTAGTAGAGACCAGGTACTTTTACTAAGAGATAGAGTATATAACGTAGTCCACGAGCGAGTTGGCCACCTTCAGTACACATACACAATGGCATATGTTCGTACCCTCATTACTCTACGCCAAGGACCTGTCTCTACTTCATCTGACGTGTACGTCTTTAATATATTATCATTAACCTATTAACAACGAAGTTGTATATCAATGTTGTGTATGAGCTCTTCCAGCCGGCGCACCTCCTCGCACAGTTCGCCCTCCTTTGGCAGTTTGCTCACCAGCTCTTCCAGCTTGTCCAGCAGCTTACGCAGCTCTTCCAGCTTTTCCACCAGCTTATACAGCTCGTCCTGCTTGTACATCAACTCCTCCAGCTTGTCTATTAACTTCATCAGGTTGTCAACCGCTTCATTCAGCTCGTCCGGCTTGTTCATCGACTTCTCCAGCTTGCCCATCAACTCTTCCAGCTCGCCCACCTTGTCCTGCTCGATAACTGTGATGTTGAGTATATACTCTCTCAGCCTGATGGACTCTGTCAACCCGAAGCAATCTCTCAACATGATGGATCTCGCCTCTTTCTCGAGCGAGGGTCTAGGAAGAATATGGATGACAACTTCGTGATTTTTCATCTTGACAGACTTTGGGTAATCCTTTTCAAGGGGCTCGTTCTTACTTTGGAGCTCACCCACCAAGCTTTCGACATTTGGACCGGCCGCCCATACACCGACGAAAGGAAATCTCTGCTTAAGACTGATGAGAAGTTTTGACCTGTCTCCGCCATGAAGCTTGATGTGGAAGGCGAAGTGACTCTCAGAATTTGGGAGCACAATCTCGGACGGCCAGCAACTCTCCCCATAAGCCTGCGGTATTGGATAATCGGGTACCTTTAAAAAGGGTTCAACGACCTCGACTTCCCCGGAATGTTTCAAAACAAATAATGAAACGTCGCGTGTATCCGGATCTTCATCAGTTCTGATGAATATAGACTCCTCGGGGCCTTCTGTTAAAGACGGAGCGGATGTATGGGGGACTATTTTTGCGATCTCTACTCTCCGGTAGGTCGTGCCATCGACTTGGTGGAGGAATATTCCAATATGATATCTTTCAGTAAGAGTCCGCTTGCCGCAATTCAGGGCAAGGACGCGAGTCTTGGTCTCTAATTCTTTGGGGTCGTTGAGCCTCCAGAGCTTGGTGTTCTTAATGTGCAAACCTTGATTGGTCAAGGAGAATGTATGGGTTGTGTTGTCATGACCATAGGCTTCGATTCCAGAGGCATTTTGAAATGCTCTAACCGAGCTTGCGAGAACGGCTGTGATTGAAAGTTAATAAAGGATATCCAGATAGCCTTCCATGTGGGTAGCTTACATCGCCGTGATAGGGCATTCGACTCTTTTGCGGTCCAGGCAAATATAGAGTCATCGTTATAGGTGGTAATTAACTCACGCTGGAGCCTATTGAAAGCGTGCTGTCTCCCCTCACCATAAACCAAGGGCATGCTAACTCCGAAGAGACCTAACAATGAGTATGTCTCGTCCTCCTCGACTGTTGTTTTCCGCTCGGAAGCCCAAGACAGTCTCATTGCTATAGAACACCATTCGAAATCCGTTGGCCTGAACTCTGATAAATGACGGGCCCCAATGCCACTGGCTTTTTTGATGTCCTCGGCCCAACTCTCTCGAGTGCCGATATAGCGCCACTCTCGATCAACAAACATCAAAAAGTTAGGAGCGAGAAGTTCCTGCAATGTCCAGCCTCGGGTAAACCACTTGGCGTTGATAAAGAAGGGTTTGATAGCCGCGCGGAGAGAGTTCTCAGGGTCAGTAGCAATCCCACTACCAAAAACCTCAAAATCCACGTCTCTGAGGGCATCCGCGTCTTTGAGGAATTCTATCTCTTTGATAATTTTGCGGACCCTGAGGTCTTTGAGTAATTTGAGTCGATTCTCAACTTTAGAGACATCCATATGTTTCCAATCCACATCTTTCCGGAAACGCACGTCTTCGATGTTACCTTTGTGTCTGAGCCAATCCTTGTCTTCGCGGAATTTGAGGACTTTGGCCGCTGCGGCGGGATCCTCGTCTTTGAGGAACTTGAAGAGATCCATGTCTTTGAGGACATTGAGGACTTTGATAAGATTCACGTATTGGCGCCAATTCACTTCGTTATACTCCTCGCCTTTGGGGAGTTTCACGTCTTTGAGGACTTTGTGGATTTCCGTACTTTTGAGAACTTCGAGGAGATTCACACTCTCGGAGAGACCCATTTCTTTGAGATCTTTGAGGCCTTTGAGAACTTTGGGCAAATCCACCTTTTCGAGGTCAACCGCATGTGTGCGGAGATCGACCTCTTCAAGCAGCTTCATGCCTTCGAAGAGATTCTCGTCTTCAAGCTCACTAAGGACTTCGCGAATTTGGAGGACATCCACGTCTTCGAAGTAGGCGTAACAGAGACCAGCATTCTGATACCACCGAAACATCGCATTGATAGCTTCTTGAGTGTCGGCAGGGTTGGTCTTGTCAATGCAGCACGTATCCATCCAGGCCCACTCCCAACCATCTTTTGCAGCACGCTCGCAGTATTTTCTCAGCTTTCCCCAGCCTTTCCGTTTGAGAGTGCCATTTTCTAAGTCGTTTTTTCTCTTTGTGATATCCTGATAAGTGATTTCGTCCTCTGGTGATATCCATGTGTGAGACAGAATAGCATAGTCAGGGAAGGGGTTGGGGATGCACGTGGCTTCAACCAGTACGTAGTCGTTCGTCCTCAGGAGTCGCATGTTGGCCGGAGGCTTGCAATGGTACGTGAGAAGAGAGACTTAAATATAAGATAGGGAGGTAGGAACCTCACTTGAAGGGACTGACCAAGGAGTTCGAAATGTGATAAGCGATTCCACTCTAGATAGAGTGCTCAAAGCGAAGGAACAACAAACGCAACGTTACTTATCCTATATAGCTGGAATATGTTGTGCTGAAGCTGCCGTCCCCGCTTTTCACAACCAATTATCCCAACTGGAAAGCATGCCATCCATCTCTTGTGCTTTTTTGAAGCTATACATGCAGGATATTTTGCGCTAGGTCCATCTTGCACAAAACGTCCACGCTGCTCAGCTGCTGGTAGTCGTTCACATCGAGCCACGTTGCGTAAGAGGGGGGTCGACATGCTTAACCCTCCTCCGCAAAAGTTACGCCAAAATTTCATTGGTACGTCTCCGTCTATCCTTGCGCATCACGCATACGTATGCATGGGTAAAAATCAAGGGAGGTCCTTGTCTTTCCGACTATGAGACGATCGCGGTAGCTGACAACAGACATCACCCATCCTCTCCTAAACCTTTACGCACTCACGATTATCAATAAACACCGTGGCTCTCGATCCTGGGTATACTCCTCGAGTGCTTTAATCTATAGGGACTCTCCACGCTGATTTTCTACATTTCTCTTAAATTATCACTATTCCACTCATTGCCGTACATCCATCATGCTAGATGGTAACGCCAGCTATGGCACAAACGGCGTAAAACCACCAGTACTTCCCGTATCGTTGTCGGGGCTGCCTATCATATTCGACTGGGTTGCCCTCCTTCCTCTCGTCGTCTATCTTGCCAGCTACCGGTTACCGCACCAGCTGGCTGGCCAGGCCGCTTTGGCTGGCTCTGTGTGCATCAGCCTCTTTCCACGCCTCGGCGTTTTGAACAACATCGCAGACTTTCTGCAACAAGAAACCGATTTTCTCGACCGCGCATCATCGGTTAACGAACTACGTAGGAAAGTCTGGGATGCGAATTTTGGGAGTGCGTTCCCCTGCGCGAACGGTGCCGCGAGCGACATCATCAGCGCATACGTGCTTCGAGATGTTTCAGTGGAGGAAATAAAGGAAAAAGTGCAATCGTGGCAACCCCCATAGCTACATTATTGGGACTAATATCAATACACAGAATTCTGCGCCGGAGCCTAAATTTCGCCGTTACCAAACACTCCACATTCTGAGGTGCTCCAACGATCTTGACCAGCGTCTCGACATCCGCTTGGGATCAAAGTATCCCCAGATCGCTTTTGAGCTCGTCCTCCTCGTCATACTTCTGGGGGTTTCCGCCCTAACTATTCTCTTCGGTCTCTACGGGACCGCCGCAGCCCTCGTCATCGCCGTGCTCTTCCGAATCTCGCGAAAACTCATCTGCATCATCCGGCCTCCAGGCTTCCTTAAGAACAACGAGGGTAGGGCCCCAGGGTGTATGCTCGTTGCAATCCATGAGAATGCGTCCACGTGGTACCGTTATACGGGCTCACGAGGCATTGTGGACGCGCTCCTCAATAAACCCATGATCGAGTCAATAGAGTCTACGTTCGGCAGCTGGCTTGCGTTCGGACTTCGCGCCCTCGCAATTCTACAACTCGTAGCCATGACATACGTCGCTGCACAGAAGGGCTGGGATGGCGTCGGCTTGCTAGTACTTATCATTGTAGCCTGGGCACTCGATTACTTCTTCTATAACGACGACAGTATGGCGGCACTATGGCTGCGGACTGAACGCGTCAAGGTCGAGGCGTTCAGTTTTCGGTTTAGTGGCCGTACACCAATGATCGGGGCCATTCAGATGCTGAAGGACACCGAAGTCACCTCCTGGATGGATGGGATTCTCGCGCCATCGGACCGCCGTGCAGTTTGGTTAGCAGAGCTAGTAACGTTGAAACGTGGTGCAAGTACGCAGGATGTGGTAGAGCTAGAAGGCGGGCTAAGTGAATCGGATAGGGAATGGGTGGAGCAGAATAAAGAGAGAACGCTAGCGGCGTTACATCAAATTGAAAATGCTATGTCATAGGTTAGCCTCAGGTCTCGTTTACGGAAGTGGAGGAGACGCGAAGGAATGTGCTGGGCGCGGAAATCTACACACGCTGACCAGCATAGGTAACCTGGTGTCGATGTGCCTGAAATTCACAGCTTCTATTCTTAGAGGGGTGTATCAGAACTAGTTCCTGGCAACTCTATATACGGATTAGTGCTGAATGGCGTGCAATAACTCTATATAATAAATGTCAAGAATGTTCTATAGGAGCAATAACGCGTAGTCATTGAGCATTGTACATCGACCCTTTATTCGCACATATCAAGAATATTCGGTTGACATCATCTGTCGCTCTTCTGTGTATAAATAGGATCAAGATCTCCCAGCAAGCAATGTTGGAGAGTGTGCGCAAATCTAAAATAATATATTTGTATATTTCACATATTGACAAGATTACTTTACTGCTATCCTGAATACGGTGAGCGCAGCGCATATATCCACTCGTCTGCCCTCATTGGATAATCTGTTGCATATTCTCATGCTTCCAGTTGGTTGTTGACCGCTAGCCGTAAACGCTCTAGTACGAATTCGGGTCCAAAAGACTAGTCACGTAGCATAAGGTACGCAGCTGTTTTGGTTGTATTTGTGCGTGGGAATATCTCAAACTCACCGGGGTAGTTCAGGGATTGATAACACCTTATGAACTGGACTTGATAAGACCTCGTTTCATGTCTTGACAAAGGGAACCCCTTCTATACCTGTAGTCTTACAGAATATACAAGAATACACACGAAACAATTTTATTGCTTGTCGTTGCATTGGTATAAAACAGTCTATCAAGTAAGAGGATTTTATTTTTGTATAATCGTAAACATGAGGTTGACTACTCTCTTTTTCCTACACCGCAAGAAATGAATCTCTTCTCTTTCTCGTGACATATCAAAGGAGAGAAAGGGTCATTCTCTTTTCAAACAATTCGAGTCACACGTGCCGTACTGGTGAACGCATCCACTGTGTGGAGCTTGGATGGGCCTGAAAACTGTCAGTTGGGTTATCGAAAGAATAAAGTTAGAAAGGCATACCTCGGACCAATTTGGCGGATATCTCAGTTTCAAGACAACCGACTTTCACAAGAACGGCCTCGAAAATCTGTTTGGCAACGGCTTTGCTTTTGACGCGGCGAGCCGTCAGAACATCCGCTGGGGGAATTTCTGGGCGCTCATCCTCGCTCCCTGCGAGGTCGCAGAACCGTCAATCTAGAAGCGTTAGTATCGTAGAACATATGGAGTAGAAGGGGGAAAGGGCTTACCGTCGTAAAACTCATCATCGTCCTCAAAGTCCGCGAGTTGCTCAAAGTTCACCTTGTATCGAAGCAAAGCACCGATACCACCGAAACCCTTGACGAACTGGTTACCCTCGCTGGAACGGTCAGACACAAACTCCAAAGTGGCACCAAAGTCCTTGTATTTCTCAGCGAGCCACTCCAAGAAAGAGCCTTGTTCAATGATTTCCATCTCTTGGCCGGATTCCTTGTCCATGAACTGCTCTCGGTTGGCTTCTTGGGCCTTGGTTGTGTGGAGGATGATTTCTGAGCCGTCGGATGCTTTGAGGACCCAGCGGGTAACGTCAAGGTTTTCGTAGACAATCAAGGTCTCGGCCGCACCCAACTCCAAAGCTTTGAGGGTATCTTCAATACCGTAGCAGACTTTTCCGCTGTCCTGGCTGATTTCCTCAAAGTATTTACCAATAAGCTTCTTCTCCTGGATGAACTTGACATTTCCAAGAGTCTCTGCAGCCAACTCAATAGCCTGGTTGAAACCGTTTTCACCACCATACGACACATCGACGACTTTGATGACCTTGGACTGTAGACGTTGATCGAACAGATCGGACTGGTTCAGATCGTTCTTGAAGTCAGCAGAACCAGCAAGAATGATACCGGCCACGTTAACCTTATCGGCGGTGATAAAGTTCTGCACAGCCAATTCAGCGACCTTGCGGACGTAGTTGTGACGCTTTTCGTCTCGGAGACGGGAGAAACGCAGAGCGGATTGACCACCACGACCGTGCTTCTTGGGCAAATCAACCGAGAATTTCTGGATCACGTCCCGGGTATTTCCACTCAGGGTTCCGAAAAGAGTACCGCTACCGTCCATGACAATAAAACCGAATTTCTGGTCAGACTCGAGCAGCTCGCTCAGGGCTTCGGTGTGGAACTTGTTGTCACAAAGGTAGAGAGAGGTATTGATGGGCTTGAACGGTTCGAAATCGATGTTGATCTTTCGCTCTTTTCCTTCGGAGGTGATGATTTCACCACAGTAGACGACGAGGCCGTTGGGAGGGACTTTGTTGTAGAGCTTGAGACGCTGCTGGGTGGAGGTAATGGCGGACAACACTGAGAGACGGTTGACACGGGATTTGATGTTGGAAGCGGTGCCCTATTCACGATATGTTAATGTCGCTGCTTCGATTTTTCGACTGGTGGTTCTTACGTATTCTTCAGCCAACATCTTTGCGGCGCGGGAAACCTGATCTTTGGGAGCTGGGCGCCGTTAGTATTGAAAACCCTGCCAATCCGGCGAGAGGAGTCAAATAGAACATACGAATAATCAACGAGATCATGGAGGTTCCGTTTCCTCTGGCGGCTTCGAGCCGCTTGATGAGCTTCTTAACCTTCCATATTTCAATGTTCTTTTCCGCCTCGTTGGCTTGAGGTGCGCTCATGGTGGGCAGAGAGACGCGACCGAAGTGAGAAAGCCCTGAATGAAGAAGAAAAGGGACTCGTCAGTGCGAGTGGGTGTTTGTCTGGTGAATATATGCAAGAGGCAGAGAAAGAGAGCGTGGTGTCGTGTTGCCAGAGAGAGCGTGGCTGACGTAGGGAAAAAAGAGAAAATCTGTGCCTCTCCCTCTGTCTGGCTGGGCGGGGTTGGATTTTGCCAGGCACGCCGCTTTGTTTTCTGTGGGGTTTGCCCTCTTCTGTGAGCACCAGTCAACACAGCAGCACTTCAGACCAGATGAAACAATATTTACTATAGTAATGATAATGAATTCTTATTTACTGCCTGTCTATATATTCCCGCTACTTGACTACTAGATCAGGCAGCAAGCTATGCCCAGATGACTCAGTGCCAGGTACCAGGCACCCACAACGCATTGCCAGACTGGTAAAGACATATACCTAAATACCTGCTAGATAAGTTATGGTCATTACATATGCGATTACTTGTTTTTTTTCTACATAGTATACTATAAAATTAGTGCTTGTCATCAAGATGGCAACGATTTATCACGAGACTGAGCTTATCAGACCAAGTGGGGATACGCTCGTCCTCCTTATCAGACTCAAGCTCTGTTTACGTACCAGCTTGGTTAGCAGGGGCCATAGCAATAGAGCCAATCTTTGTATTTAACAAGCATTCCCGCTTCTTTGTCTTGTATCCTATAGTTTCTCTTCTATAAGCCGGGTGCTGGACTCAACCGCGCCATGACGTTGCGTGTATAACTTAAGCTCGACCAGACCGAACCTTCTCGACCAGCTCCTTCCTCTGTCACCACCGCCATCCTCTCCTACTCCAACACCTGACAAAACCTTCAAATTGCTCATGTCCAACAGCAATAACCACACAACCGCCGCCGAGGGCAGACAGGCTCGGTCGTTCAGTCAGGGATCCGCAGGTTCTTATCTGAACTCCTGGTTATCGGGCCGTTTCTCTCCCTCAACCTCCGCAAACTACTTGGAAGGTGATGATGTCGCAGGTGACCTTGAGGACGACGATGACGAAGCTCACCATAGGTATGTACTATTCCTTCTGTCGTTGAAAGCTCCTGCAGTGCTAATACAGATTGTAGGGCTCGGCAAATGTCTTTGAGGCTTCGACAGGCTGGTGGTGTGAATAGCTTGGACAACTTTGCACGATCGTGGCAACGAGCAGCAGCATTCCCAGAAATCATTCCTCGGCGGTCATCCTTTGTGTTTGAGTACGAAGAACCTGACACGGATGAGGGTCAACCTGGACAAGATGACGTGGATCAAAAGCCCACGACACACCCACTTTTGTCTGCAAGCTATCGCTCCGGACGATCAAGGTTCCCTTCGGACAGCGTGCATGATGAAACCAGCAGGCGGGATAGCTCGCCCCAAGACCTCAGACCGCTGTTGAACAGAGAATCGCCGACAACACCAGCTGATCTTCTCCGAGCGTACGACCACTCCTCACTCAGCAGAAGCTTCGGAACCTCCTATGGCACGATTGCTTCTCGTGCAAGTGAGACCGCTCGACATAGAGCGCTCGAACTTCACCAGGAACATCAGCATCAACTGATATCCGGAGGGGAGCCGGAGCCAGATAGAGAACCACTACTGGTGAAACAGATTCAGCATGAAGACGGAACAAAGGAGAACATCATCGTCGGTCAAAGCACGGTGCCACAGACCATCTTCAACTCGGTCAATGTCTTGATTGGTGTCGGCTTGTTGAGTCTGCCTCTCGGCATGAAGTATGCTGGCTGGATACCTGGTCTTTCGTTCTTGTGCTTCTCGGCTGCAGTCACGGCCTACACTGCGAGGGTCCTGGCTAGATGTATGGATGTCGACCATCACTTAGTGACTTATGGGGACCTCGCATACATAAGTTTTGGACACCAGGCTCGTGTTGTGACTAGTCTGTTGTTCTGCCTGGAACTTTTAGGCGCTTGTGTTGCACTTGTGGTGTTGTTCGGAGACTCTCTTGGTACTCTTTTACCTGGTCTTAGTCTTTTGGAGTGGAAGATCATTTGTGGCATTATCTTGCTGCCACTCAGCTTCGTTCCTTTGCGTTTCCTGAGTGTCACCAGCATTCTAGGTATACTGTCATGCACTGCAAGTAAGTTTTCGACTCTCCACGCTGTATGCTTGACACCATCTAACTATTTATAGTCGTGGGAATTGTCTTCATAGATGGTCTTATCAAGCCAGATTCGCCCGGATCTCTTCGTTCACCGGCCAACACATCGCTTTTCCCTGAGAATTGGGCGACTTTGCCTCTGAGCTTTGGCCTCATTATGTGTAAGTGGCCTCCCGGAAACATTATGCTCATGAATCCTAACTCTTCTAGCTCCCTGGGGCGGCCATGGCGTTTTCCCGAATATATACCGTGACATGAGACATCCCCATAAGTATGGCAGGAGTCTTTCCGTTACATACATCTTTACGGTATGATACATGGATGATATTATGTAATGATCTTCAGATCTATATGCTAACACCTTGCCTATTTAGTTCTCCCTCGATTGTTCAATGGCTGTAATCGGCTGGTTGATGTTTGGGGAGGGCATCCGTGATGAAGTTATAGTCAATATACTGCAGAGCACCGGTTACCCCCAGGCCCTTTCTATTTGCATGATTCTGTTTACTGCAATCATTCCAATCACAAAGGTGCCTCTGAAGTGAGTGTCTATCTCCGGAGAATTCCAAAATATGAATACTGACATAACCAGTGCTCGACCGCTCATTGCAACGGCTGAAGTCTTGTGCGGCCTGGACTCGTCGAACCACTCCTCGCAGCATAGCAGCGAAACATCTGGAAAAGCAGTTACAATTGGCAAAGCTCTTATACGCGTCTTTGTCCTTGTTCTGATCGTTTTCATTGCCATCGTCTTTCCGTCTTTCGACCGCATCATGGCCCTCATGGGTTCCTTGTTGTGTTTCACAATCTGCATCATTTTGCCGCTTGCATTCTACCTCAAGATCTTCGGAAACGAGATTTCGCTCGGCGAAAGGATCTTTGACTGGTTCCTGGTGATTGTCTCGTCAGTCATGGCCATCGTCGGAACCACATGGGCTTTCTTACCATTTCCCGAATCAAGCGCGCCAGTTGTTTCGTAGTTTCTGACTCGATGTTCTGGCTCTTCTGTTCAAGCACATGCATCTATACGTATACGGCATATTGCAGCGTTCTTTTCGACTCATTCATGATTCACGGCTTTGCATTGAGGGTAATAGTGAAGTTGTTTCTCGTCTTGCCGGGATTTAGTTCCTCCTTTCGAAATATCCTTGCTGATTTGTTCTTGTTGCTGTCGGGTGGGAGCGGACGAAATTCCCACAATTGATATATGAGTTTGTTGGTGACTTTTTCTTTTACTTTGCTATATCCCAGACTTGTAGCTATATCGCTGAGCCGGTCTGAATTGAAGTATCGTGAGTTCAAGACACATGCCGCTGGAAGTACCAAGAAGAGATACGGAGCGAATTCCGTGTTCTCAGTAGGTAACGAGGATGGAGGAGACGTAGTGAAAAATGCCGAACAACGCTTTAGCATTTCTCCTCTCTGAGCAGCAGAAGGGACGTAGTTGAGAACGAGCGAGAGGCTGATAGCATGAAAGCGGGCTTTGTCATCGTCATCACCAGTCGGAAGTGGCCTTTCCATAAAGTCCTGCTGCAAGATACCCGGCTCCTGAGAATTGAGATCAATCCGGGTCACATCGATACAGTCATGTTGGGAGCATGCATTCTTTGTACTGAGCGCACCAACTTCCAACAACCTCAACTTCCCAGCAGATGAGTTTTCAGTCTGCTGTCGACCCTGCTTAATCCGTTTTAGCAACGGACGAATCCATTCAAGCAAGACAGTACTCGAATCACCGCCCCGTTCACGGGACTGCCCCGTCTTGCTAGCCAGTTGATAACTCTCCAGTCCGCCATTGGCATCAATCTTGGCATCGATTTGACTGACTAAAGCTTCATCACCGGCATGAACTGCTCTTTCACGTGCTTTGAGGAGTTGGTGGTGAGAGTTGATGAGGTTTCTGGTTGCTTTGGATGATAGTGAGACTGTTGGCGCAGAGGGAGTGAGCTGTTTTGCTGTGGGGAGTCGAGGGCGAGTGTGAGAGAGTAGGCCTGGGCGTTTACGTTTCTTGACTGCCATGATGAAACAAACCTCTTGTGGTACATCTAGCATCTACTATGAGTAAGAGTGTCTCTGGATGTAGAAATTCAAGATAGAAACTAATCCCGTTCTGGCCACCCCCACATGATCGCTCCCCATTGGCCAGCCAGCCAGCCACAACCCGTGACCATCCACACACAAATCTTTCCTCGCTTAGAAAAATTACTCTAAGTGCTCGGCTTGGTCTTTGGCTTTGATCTTGATCTTGATTTGAGATTCGACAAGTTAATTCACGAGCAGACGCCCATATTCGACAACATGGCCGGGGAAAAGAAAGGTATATTACCGTCACCACAATTTCAAAATTAAAATCGATTCGAATGCGAGATTATGGTCGGTTTTGTGGTTTCTTCTTTGGTCGCCTCGAACATCAAGCATGCGTGATAGTACGATTGAATATTTGACGATCAACAGACGCCTTATTCGAATTATCAGAATATTATGTATTCAATCAACGACGACGACTCGCTCGATACGGTGCTTTGATAGTTTTGAGGAGATGGAGAGGACCACGAATTGATCGATATCTAGGCATTGGGTCGGATTGATATTCAGAACATGGGCTAATGGTATGAATAGGAGCCAAGGGCAAGCCCAGCACCAAGGCCGGCGCTGCCGCCAAAGCCGTCCTCAAGGGACAGGGTGTACGTCTACAAACCTTCGACTGAACGAAATTCCAAAAGCTAAGACAGAAGAACAGGCCAAGAAGTTGCGCAAGATCCGTACCTCGACCACATTCCACCTCCCCAAGACTCTGCAACTCTCCCGATCCCCCAAATACCCTCGCAAGTCCGTCCCCCACGAGACCCGCCTCGACCACCACAAGGTCATTGTGCACCCTCTCAACACCGAGAGCGCCATGAAGAAGATTGAGGAGAACAACACACTTGTCTTCATCGTGGACGTCAAGGCCAACAAGCGTCAGATCAAGGCTGCTCTTAAGAAGCTTTACGACGTTGACACTGTCAAGATCAACACTCTTATCCGGTATTTAACCCTCAGTCCAGAGGTGTTGTGTTTTGTCCAGTACTAATATGGTGCAGACCCGACGGAACCAAGAAGGCCTATGCTCGTTTGACTCCTGACGTGGACGCACTTGACATCGCCGCTACCAAGCTCGCTATTGTTTAAAGAAATCTAAAATGGCAATTCTTTTCTTTTCATTTGGTTGCATGGTGGTTTCGCACAAAAATTCTTTTTACCCTAAACAAATACAATAGGCGATAATACGTCCTAAATGAATGATGTCGGAAGGTCAATTATGATCTATGATCTATACCCTAGTTCGTCTTTCGTACTTTTTATAGGTTTGGTGATAGTGTCTATTTCGTAGTTATAATGTTACAGTAAGTGGAAATTGAACAGCATAAAAATACATGACCGTATCCTCTATGTCCTATGTCCGATGCTCCCATCCTCCTCCATTGTATCCCCATTCTTATATATCCTCCCAATCATTTTCAGCCACCCAATTATTGGCGTAAACTCTCCAAATGCTTGACAATAGCAATATTTGCATCCATCCATCTGTTGACACAGTTTTGAGCGCACGACTCCTCGGTTGCGGCGAGTTTGTTTTGTGTGATTCTGGCGGTGATGCATTTCTTGAAGCAGATTTCGGTGAGGTGGTGGACGGCTGTACATTATGTATATATTAGCTTGCTTCATTGATAAAGATGTGTTTGTTGAAGATGAAGGAATGGGATTTGGGTTGACGTCATTTGGCGACTTTCATCCACCAACCGCGGAAGGGAAATGGTGATCAAACGAGAAATGGATTGGTAGAGAGACGTACTCTGCTGGATATTGGACTTTTGAGTCTCGTTTTGCAAGAATTGGTTCAGCTCATTGCGATCAGACGCACTGAGTCTGCTGATATCGAATTGTGGTTGGCCGTCCATTTTGTATTCTATCGCAGAGAATCGAGACCGGGTATGTTTGTCCGTTTATATGCCGAAAGAGTAGGAAGGTGAGAAGAACTGCTGGAGTTGGAGACGGTGGTGGTGATATAACTACTTGGAGGACTTCGGAGCAAAATGATAAATTGGCTCTTTGCAGACAGCTCCGTAGCATTTTCAGGCGGTCGGAAGTGGCAGAAATGTACCAGCCTGAATTTAATATCGAGAGCTCCGCCACTTGACTCTGCTTACACAACTTCAACTTCAACTTACAAAATAGAGATTCGTCTACATTCACTCGTTTACCATCTTCAACCAAACAACATCTACTCTCTTTTAACAACACACGAAAAGAAAGAAAGAAAGCAAAATGCCGCCAATCCGCACAACCCGCAACGCAAAACCTCCCCCCGCAGGCTTCGACGACATCGAAGATACGCTTTTGGAGTTTAGCAATAAGATGAAAGATGCCGAGAATGCGTCTCACGACGGGAAGAAGAGGCACGAAGTGCTGTGGCCCATATTTCAGATTAGTCACCAACGTACGTTCCCCCATCCATCCATCCATCCATCAACATGAAAAGAGAGAGATCGGAGCTGATAGTTTGTGTAGGATCGAGATACATCTACGAACTCTACTACGAAAAAGAAGCAATCTCAAAACAGTTATATGACTGGCTACTGAAGAACAAGTATGCAGACGCGATGCTGATTGCCAAGTGGAAGAAGCAGGGTTATGAAAAGGTACGTCTTCCCCCTCTCCTCCTTCAACCCGGATAGAAACTGATTGATATGATTTTAGTTGTGCTGCCTCCGATGCATACAAACGAAAGAGACCAATTTCAATTCCACGTGTATCTGCCGAGTACCCAAGGCGCAGCTCAAGGAGGAGCAGGCGATACAGTGCGTTAGCTGTGGATGTCGGGGTTGTTCGAGCAGTGATTAATTTTCTATCTATTTTTCAACCACTTCAAGGGATTTGTCGGTGTTGGCGCGCTTTCTTCGTTCATTTTTTTCTCTAGGGAAATAACTGGTTTCTGCACTACTCATATGTATTATGATTACTGAACTGATATGATATGATGATACCCATGGATTTACTTCTTTACTGGTTTGCAATATAAAGTACTTTCGATGAGGTGGTGACAAGTTCCAATTTAGACTTAAAGTATCGCTATCCAACCTATACACAACCCTCGCTGTACCAAAAATCAAAGACCAAACCAAACCCAACCCAATCCAATCAATCAACATACATGAGAAGACGGACAACATGCTGGAAATCAGATGCAAAACAAACTGACACTGAATGGTCAGAACAAACCGAGCAAGACAAACATAACAACGCTAGCTAAAAGGGTCATGTACATCAAACATTTTGTTCATTACATCGTTAGCAAATCCAAATTCCCGGTCCCAGTGTGCCATTCATCCTGCCCAATCCAAAATATTCAAACAAACCAATTTAGAAAACGCCAAACCGAAGAAAGAACACCAAATATAGAACCAAGTAATATCACCCAACACCGCATAATGAGCAAGCGTATCATCGTACAGTCATTAGAGCTCACTCATCAAAAGTAAGAGCTATAGCCTCGCTGATTTAGTGGTTGTCTAAGCCCGCCAGTTTTGTTGATTCCAGCGTTGCTAGTATTGTCTTTGGCAGTGTTGCCGCCAATCTTCTTGAAGCCTTGCAGCAAGTCGACACCGTCGACTTCCTCAGGACTATCGTCAAACATGCTAAAGGAGAAAAAGTCATCATTCGACGCATCGAGGAACCGAGCTGACTGGTGAGCGGGAACCTTTGACGGAGAGTCTTGGAAATGTGAAGACAAGCCCTTGCCGGTTGAGAGTAAGGAACGGCCAATTCGTTTGTTGACGCTAGTCGTGGTTATGTCTGCAAGCGCTGACTCAGCCAAACCAGCTGCAGCCCCTGTCTCGCGCTTGATGCTGCGCTTCTCAGGAGATTTGCGAGCTGGAGTGTAAACAACATCCGCCACGGAATCGGCAAAGATGTCAAAATGTAATTGGATGTTGTCATTTGGCGTAGATGTTGTCTCGTCATGAATAGTAAATGCTGGGCTCCATGGAAGCTCTTCATCAGCAAGTCCCAAATGCTTGATAGGCGAGTTAACCATTTGTTGAATCTTGCGTCGATGATTACGAAGATTCGTATTCGGTGACAAAGATGGTGGCGGCTTAAGCGGTTTCTTAAACTTGATCATTGGCGTCAATGGCGGAGGTAGTAAGCTGATGTATTCACCGCGCAAAGGAGATGAACCAGCAACCGAGGCGGTGCTCTTCTTGAGAACCTTCGAGTGGCTGGGGCTAATATCATGAGACGAACTCCTGATCCGAGCAATCTCTTCCTCTGCACGACCGCGCTTCAGACGAGGAGGTTCAATATCCAAATCAGAGGTCAGCATAACACCGGTCTTGTTTGTCCTCATCACGGAAGACTCCAGAGATGAGTAGTAACCACTGTCATTGGCTGAAGCAGAGGGCTGATTGCGCGTGCGAAGAGCTGCTGCTGAAGCCATTGGGCGAGATGGCGTTGGTGGTGTTCCTGCTCGGGTGAAGCGAGCTGAGGGGGGAACGACTGGTGGGGATGACCGAATAACTTGGGGAGGAGAGGAGCGAGGAACATTGGTTTGGGCGATATGGGTTTCTTCCTCCGGGCCGTCTTCTTGTAGAGCGGGGTCCGAGGCAAGAATAGTGGCATCAGAAGATGGCTCTTGGATTTGAGAAACTTCGACGGGGTGGTGAGAGGAAGAAGGAGGTAGCGGGGGTGGAGGAACCCTCCACATGGATGTGCTTGGTTGAGGGGCAAATGAAGGAGCATCCCTTTGTAGGATTATCGGGGGGAGTGGAATGCTGGACAGTGTCGCACGTCGAGCAGACTTGTCCTTGACGAATTGCGCTTCCATTCCAGGTTCGATTGCCCAATAATTGCCCTTACCAGGGTCATCCTTGGGACGCTCTTGCTTGATGAACGCCTTATTCAAACTAAGGTTATGGCGAATACTGTTTTGCCAGCCGGAGTCTCCAGAACGATAGAAAGCAAAGGTATCCGAGATCCATTTGTAAATTTGCGCCAGAGTCAATTTTCGACCAGGCGCTCTGAGAATTGCCATGCCGATTAGAACCGCATAACTATAAGGTGGTTTGGATCCATCGTCTTCAACGGGAGGCATTTCGTGCGGTTCTGGAAGTGTAAAGGCCGATGAGTCTTCGCGCTTCTGTTTCTTATTTGCCGGACGATCAATCAAGGGAGCCGATTCCATTAGAGTCCTCTTGAGTGGTCTCACCTGACATGACGGGTCAGGGAAGTCGGCAAATGTATCATTAGGAAAACTAGAGGCGAATTGGTGTTGAGTTGGAAAAGGAGATGGTACGCTTGGAAAGGTTGAAAAGGCGGCCTGTATGGGTAATGAAGGAGCTCGTCGATGAATGTGTTGGTTTGAGTTTTTCTTGATGGGAGAATCCGTAGGAAACATGGATGGAGAAGGCGCAGTAATCGATACGAAGCCGAGTCTGCCTTGGCCTGAATCAGACGTTCTAGGTCGCTGAGATCCTTTCGTTGGCGATGATTTTCGGCGTTCCAGTGTACTAGGTGGGTTAAGCACGTATGGCGCAGAGTTTGTGTTGGTGTTTCCATTGTGAGGAGGTAGAGGCGAAGGTTGCAATGAAGCGGGCTGCTTCCTTTGATCTGAGAGTGGGAGCGGCATCATGTTGTTCAAGCCAGGTTGGCTATGTGTTGACGCCATTCAAGGCACGCCAGCGGCTGCAGTTTTTGTTCAGCGATTAGATATTTAGTATGGGGTGATCACTGTCACACCGCCAGGTTGGATGATGAGGCGTAAGTCAGATGTCGGAGCATATGCGCGACGCGGCAGATGCGACGATGTATGTCGAGCGATGATGTTGATGATGATGTTAACGATGTTGACGATTTTGTCGACGGTATAATGATCTTCTCCAACTTGCAATAAACAATCACGTTAGATCCCAGTCAGAGCGTCCAGATCAAGTCGAGAAGAAGAAAAAAGGCGGCGAGGCCCGACGGGGAATACTAAGAATACAAGGCGAGAGAAAAGAGGAGCGGGCGATGGGGAAACCGAGTCGAGCCAGTGAAAGCAGGAGCAGATTGCGGACCACTGGACCAGGGCTGACGCCGTCACACAATTGTGGCGTCCTGAGCTAGGAGCGAGCGAGGATCAGATTTCAGTCGCGTCGTGATAGTCCCGCATTAGCCAGTCGAGGCCCACGAATCTAGGCGGATCGCGATAGGGTAGCAGTTATCGATATGTAACGTACTCGACAGTCTAGGGATAATCCTTAACGGGATTCCCCCTTCTAAGGCTATTTGATGTGAAGATTGATTGACTGAGATGATGGAAGGGGTGATGAAATGAGGTGAAAATGGACGCAAAGGGTAGAGCAGAGACAGGCAGAAGGGAGGAACGACGCGTTGTTGTTGAGGAAGGCGCGTCGCGTCGATGCGCTGGCAGCGCTAGTCCACTTTCGAGTTTGAGGCAGTCCAATCAGATGCCGCACATCCCGTGACCCATGTCATCCTGGGTCCGCCTGGAATGATTGGCTCTCATCCCTTGCTCTCTTCTCTTCTCTTAATACTCTGGAGTACTTACTCCGGTAGTATTTCACTCTCTTATCCTCTACGTATAAAGTGGAAAATTCCGATCGTCCAATAGCCCGTGTCTCAGGAACGAGTCGCACGTCCTGGCCGCCAACAGAAATGACAGGGTGGGAACAAGCAAGGGTGTTTAGTTTTACTACGTAGTAGTTCTAGGCCAAGTCGCGACAACTCACAGGGAGTGTTTCATCCATTCTTGCAAGCCTAGGTAGGGATGCTCTTGAGATGATCTTCGCAAAGCCGTACTGTGGACCCGGCCAGTGCGGTCAACTGTGCGGTGTACTGCAGTGGACATGCTCCGTTCTGCTGCATTAGTCCTACAAATTCCGAGCCTATGCTGTGACTCAGACTGTCACTTTGTCAAAAAGTTAAAACAGTTAGATTCTATCAAATCAAGAAATTGGAATCAATCATTGGATCATTGTGGATATTCTTCGTCTAGTTTTGCTGGTTGCTGGCAGTCGGAAGCTTGGCGAGACGAATATCAGGCCTGAGGCATTCCTTGCATTTCCCTGCCGGAAAGCCCTAAGTCAATCTCCTTGATCACGGAACTCAAAGACTTCTAACTTCTTTTGTATGTACAATAAATATCAAGTCTGTCTTTCTCGATATTTTCAATAAATCAGAATAAAGGACGCCCCCTCAAACTCCCCAATGCACTTGAGATAAAATGCGACAACATGCAAATCTAATCTGGAAAGTATGTAGTACCATGTAGCACTGAAGAAAGAAATCGAAGGTAAAGAAACAAAAAGCAGCCAATGACTGTATCGCTCGCTTGCGAGGAACATATAAACCAATCTTCTCGGAGCCGTACATATATGATTGCAATGATAGTAAATGCAAGCAAAAGCTTTTGTATCAAGCAGTGTCCGGTATATTCAAGGAAAAGAAACTTTTCTTTGTAAAACTATTCCAAAAATGTAAAAAGGTTTGTGTGGAGGATATTAATAGCTCGATCGGCGTCTCTTTCATCGATCACGCATGAGATGTTGATTTCGCTTGCTCCTGTCGAATTGATTAGCATTCATTGTACGATCATCTGTGAAAGAGACTCACCCTGCGAAATCATCTCGATATTAACGTTATTTTCTCCGAGTGTCGAGAACATCTTTCCTGCAACACCGACCATATTCTTCATCTGCTTGCCTACCAGACTCAGAATCGCCATTTCGGGTATGATATCTACTGCTCCGTATTTCCTTAGATCTTCAATGGCGCCACGTAGGTCCTCATCAATGATCTGATACTCATCCCGGCCGATTCCGTTCAAAAGCGGCAACTCGGAATGAAGAGCCATAGATACGTGGACTTCACTTGTCGAGATCAAATCGATTGAAAGCCGCCATCGATCCAGTACAGAAAATATGCCGGCGAAGAATCCGTGGGATAATGATCGCTTGTTGGAATGGACGTTGATAACCAGTATATTATGTTTGATGGTCACTGCTGTCGGTCTCTTGGGACCCTGGAGTTGCGCGGACAAGACGCTGGCACTTCTTGATCGGAACAGCTTGGACTCATAACCACCCGCGATACGCTCGAGATCGGCTGTCGAGTCGGGGAAAATGACTGTTCCGCTTCCCTTGGGATTCATAACGTTCTTGATACGGATCGGTATCCTTGCGCGAATGACCTGTTCCATGGTGAAGGGGTGGATGACCTCGGATCCATAAAAGGTCAATTCAGCGGCTTCAGCCGGGGTGATTGCTGACAGGAGGCGAGCGGTTGGGACTTTTCGGGGGTCTGCAGTAAATATACCATCAACCTCTTTCCAGACTTGCAGCTCCTTCGCATTAACACCCACGGCGACCAGGGCAGCGCATAAATCGGTATATCCTCGACCAATCTTATCTAACAGACCTCCAGGAACTGGTCCAAAATATCCCGTCACGACGGGTACTCTTGAGTCACAGGCCTGGATTCTTGCTCCCAGATTCGCTGCCAATTGATCGTAAAAGGCTTGATCGAGACCGCCATTGCTGATGGTAAAATCTATAATTTCTGAAAGATCGACGTATTCGGAATCAACGCCGCGATCTTGCAAGAGAACAGCCATAAACCGGCAGCTAAGTTTCTCTCCGGCACTGATCACTTTATCGACACAACGAGCACTTGTTTCTCCGAGCGTCTGGGCGGCATCGAGGATTTTGAGGACGTGGGCGCATTCATCATTGATTTCTGATATTAATCGTTCTCTTAATTCGGGGGACTTTATTTGTTGTTCAGCCACTTCGACGTGCTCTTGCCTCACGGCTTCCACTAGAATATCGTAGGCTTTTGAGATGGAGTTTTGAGCGTCTCGAGCGGCTCGCAAAAGACTGTTCAAGGCCTTGATTAGGCATGCGAATATTACAATCTTATATGGCACTCACCGATTTGTGGTACCCTCAGCTTTGGAGGAACTGCTGCGAGCGGAACATACGACGGCGACTTTCTGATCTGCCAGACTCGGTCTGATGCAACAGTCAGTTAGGAATGAAAACCAAGCTAATCAGATAAAGCACGCACAATACTATGTGATCGACTATATTGATAGCAAACTTGCCGACACTGGTTCCTCCAAACTTTTGTACAGTCCAGGAAGACTCCGCCGATGCACTGCTACCATCGCCATTCGCTGATGGCGGGGTATGATCTGAAAGAGGCATCTGCAGGGGGGCGAGGCGCATATAAGGTAGCAATGGGTGATTGGCTGTTTTGTTGGAGTGGTTGTTTGTGTATTCGAGTTGCTCTTTGGTAGTTCAGGGTGAATTGAGTTGCGTGGTTGAATTTTTGCTGAGCTGGGAGGACAGGCCGATTCCGCAGTTCAGATTTATTTCTTTGCGGACAGAGCGAATGCGGCCCCGCTGTGAGTCAGTTACTTACTTAATCATCTTCGTGGTGCCTGAGCCAATCACAATGCTCTTGCCGTTTGCCCCCTCGAAATCTCCGACTGCCCAATCAGGTCACTTTTATCGCTAAGCAATGACTTAAGGTTGGTTAGTTATGCCTATTGGTCATGACATATAGCAACTAGTTATGTAACCCTAAGGGGTTACTGATAGTAGGTTTGACAGGCAAGCCTAGTCATTTTATGAACCCAGGATATGAAATGCCCATTGCATTGGATAAATCTGTCATAGACACCGTATTGCTCAGTAAGTTTGCTTCGATGCCATGAACTAGATAATGATGATGGTGCCTGAAGGTGCCTGAAGGTGCCTGAATTTTCGGGGATAAAGATTGATCCACCTTCCCCCGAACAACATCTCCATTCAACGACACCTTGAAATATCTACATCCCGCAAAGATTACAGCAAAAAGGGGAAATGATCATGAATAATCAGGAAACACCAAATGAAGTTCTCCTGTCATGTCCATTCTGCGAATTCGAAGACTACGACTCCGAATTTCTCAGTCAACACGTGGCTTATTGCCATCCTGAAGACCCAGCTGCATCTCTGCCCACACATACGCATCAAGACTGGGCAGTGGCGGGAGAAGATTTGCAAGCAGCACAAACGGATTCTTTAGCTGCTCTGGACAATACCGATGATCTCTATATTCCTTGCCCCCACGGCTGTGGCGAGGAAGTCGCCAAGACTGAATTACAGCTACATTTAGACCTGCATGTGGCAGAGTCGGTAGCCCTAGATGAGACAGGCGATCTTCATCTACAGGTGGATGACGGCGGTCAAAGAGCGGCAAGAATGAAAGTGGTGGAAGATACCCACCATGATTTTGATGATGATAATGACGATTCAGACCTGCATCAAGACGATATGGTTGCACATGGAAAAGATATCGTTCTCAAAGGGAAGAGTACAGATAATCGTCAAAGACATAAGAAGGATGTATCAAAACCAAGTCAACATGGTCACAAGGGTATCAGAAGATTAGGCGTAAGTTCTCCTCTCTTCATGCCACGCATGTCGGCTTGGCCTGTCCAGGGAGAATACTAACTTCGTGACCAAGCGGAAAGAACTGGGCCCGTACGCCCACGAGAAACAGATGCCCTCATGGCTACAGAAACTACTTCTATCTGGTCACATAGAAAACACACAAACGAGGATCGGCCCCAATGGTTCACTCATCAAGGAAAAGGATCTTGCTGAGAACGAGACATCGAAAGTCATTCCAACGCTTATTGAGTTGTGTCGACATGATGACAGCGTCCAGAGGGCTTTCTTCTGTAGTCCCCGAGTCCGTCATATTTTCAAATTCATGAGAGAAGGCGGATTCTGCGGGTATAGAAATATACAGATGCTCATTTCGCACATTATCGATGCTCGTATACCAGGTCATGAACATTTTTCTGGCCGAATACCCTCGATATTGGAATTACAGAACATGATCGAGCAGGCATGGGATATGGGCTTCAATAGTAGCGGGCGTATCGAGACTGGTGGGATCAAGGGGACTAGGAAGTACATTGGAACTCCAGAGGTATGCTTCACATCAACTCGATCTAAGTATTATTACTAACGAAATATTTCACATGCATAGGCTCAGGCTCTTTTCCTAAGTTTCGGAATCAAGTAAGTGCGGTCTTTGTTTCTAGTTCGAACTTTATAAACCCCCTCTAACCGTTGGTTGATAGATGCATCCCCGGTGCTTTTGCTTCTAATCCTGGACTTCGAGCCCACGATATGCTACTACAAGATGTAGCAAATTACTTTCGATCAAGCTGTCCTACATCATTACTAGAGAGCGACGAGAAGATCCTAGAGACCAATCTCCCGCCCATATATCTACAACATCAAGGCCACTCTTTGACAATCATCGGCTTTGAAATCAACACTGCCGGAAGTGCCAATCTACTAGTCTTTGATCCAATGTTCAGGACCTCACCAGCAATTCAGCGGCTGATTTGCAAATTTGTGAGACCATCAGATCCGTCTCGAATATTGAAAGCTTGGAGGAGGGGATCACCGTATTTGCAAAAGTACAAGGAGTTTGAAATTTTGAAACTGGTTCCTGAGTGACCGAACTGAGAGCGGACATTCATAACGAATTCATGTTTTACATACCCGGTACAATCAATTAATCTTGAGAAAATCATATGTAGTTACCTACCGGAGCCGGGTTATAAAAGCGCACATATTTTCTCTTCCTTTCCTTCTACAGTGCAGGTTCTGTGTTGGTTAGACGTTCAACGGTATACCCGGGGTTCCTTGTTTCTCAGTATCAGCTTCATCTTCCTCACGACGAGAATGAGAATTTCTGGAAACCCCCCGTGATGTCAAGCCTCTCGGTGCAATACCGACACTCACGTCTTCTTTTTTCATCAACTCGTCGGCTTGACCGATGGCCACCATAAATTTCAATACGTATAGCATCGATGTTTCTCGGTGTCTCGGGGCTCTTCTGCCTTGGTTTCGGGCATTGAACATACCGAGTCTGATGTTTGGACGTGATTTGAAGCGATCCAAGAGGCATTCTTCGGATATGTTCCGTTACTTTTCTATGGCATCCTGATGGCGTTAACTTCACGTAGGTATAGTCTTAACCTCTGTTGGTCTGACGATGCATGGACTCAACTCACGGAACGGTTTGCCGTGTATTCGACCCCTCATAATCTGTACAAGACTAAGTGGTAATTTCGGGTTTATGACTGGTGTCACGGAAATGATTCTGCAGAGTCATACTGGTATGATTCATTTGCTGCCGGCTATTACGGTGAATGGTGAAGTTTACACAATAGCGATCTCGACGTTGGCCGATACGACGTACTATGTGACTCCGACTTAGGATGCTTAGCAACGTGATCACGGTGTCCAGAATGTACAGTAGGACCTAAGACCTGACTATGACGAATAGAGGCTCTCCTGATTGCTACATCTGCTATCTTGAAATTCCGATTGGTATGAGAATGGAGAACACTCTAGTACTTTGATTGTTTCATTATTTAGGATTAGGATCCCCCCTTAATACCTTTTATCGTAATTTTTGATATTTATCGATATAGATCAAACCTTTTGGTATGGAGGGACCCAAGACTCGTTATACCCAATTCTACTGTATATATCTTCCCTTGAAGGGGACACGCCTAGGAGAAATGTTCAGTAGTTGGAAAAAGGGTCTTTCGTACAAGACAACATCATTTAATCACTACCATACAGCGTTGATAGAAAGAGTATCTTAGACCATAGATGAATACCGAGTAACCGACATAGACCACACTGGAATACTTCAATAAACCCTATGTGCTCCTCTAAACTACCAGGTATTTTCATTAAACGCGCAAGAAAAAATTGAGAACCGTCATGACATTTTTGGAATCCTTTGGAAACAAATTTTTAAGTTAAACCTTCTTTTTGAAATAAACGTTTGATTTGATGCTAGAAAATTGGTGTAAGACTAGAAGTCGCATCAAACACTCTCCAAGACGGTCTCCTTGAATTCCCGCTCAACCTTGTGGCCCTGGTCATCGGTTGTGGATTCTCCGTGCAAGTTCAAGAGAGCACCGAGGTCGAACTTGGGGGACTTGAGGAGCTTGACCTTGCGGATGTGAACCTAAAAGTTTTCAGTATAACAGTAAAGAATGCCAGTTGTCGTAGATCGACTCACGTTCTGGAGAGGGTAGATGCCCTGGGTGGACTTCTCAATCTCCCGTCCAATAACTTCAGGGATGAGCTTGGTTGTGAGCTGGGACAAGGTGCAGCTGGCGGCTTCACGCTGGATGATCTCGGTCATCTTCTTGCGGATAGCGCGGATCTGAGAAGAAGCGGCGTATGTGGTCTTCTTGATCTGGTTGGGGCGTCTCTTGGTGAAAGCAATGGCGAAAAGACGGAGGAGGTAGTCGTCGGTGGTCTTGACGGTGACATTGGCCTCGATCAGGGATTGCCACTTGCGCACGAGGGAGCGGAGCTTGTCGGATGTGAAGTCCAAGCCGTGGAAGTTGGTGAGGCAGTTCTTGCCCTGGACTTCGTCAACGCGGAGCTTGACCTTGCGGAAAGCGTGGTCTTCGTCGTTCTGGAGATCGGCGAGCGAGACCTCGAAGATACGGCCCTTCAAGGAGTCGTTGGCGTTCTTCAAACCGGTGGTTCGGTTGACGAGGGTTTTTCCAACACTTTTCGTCAGTTAGTTTGTGCGTCTTTTTTCACGAAGTCTCGATTTCTAGCGGGGAGCATACTCTCGGATCTGGAAAGTGGAAGGAGCCTATTCAAAATTAGCATTTGATCGTAATCAAGCCCTTCACAGTGAAAAGAGCATACCTTGACGGAGTATTCATCCTTGCGAGAGAAGGGATCCACGGTCCTCTTCTTCAAGCCCTTCTTGCCCTTCGACAACCGCTTGTTCCTGAAAAATAAATGTCAGATATGCTGTTCTGATGGTAATCGCCTTTCGATAAATGATTGCTTACTTTCCAACAGCCATGATTGCGATGAGACAGAATTGGGTGGTCGCTGGCTGTCACGGATCGGTTCAGTTGGTGAGCCTGAGATTAAAACCTCTCTGGAAAAACATCCCACAATCTGCGCTAAGCGAGGTTTGCTTTCTCGACGGGGCTCCGCCCTAAGCGTATGTCACGTGAGTGACTCTTGGCATTTGCCTTTAGCCAAGACTGGACTAGCGCGGTGGCTGTTGTTATGGCCAATCACAGTAGAGTCTCCCGATCGTCATTAACTCACATACTATGTACAACTACAAACTGGTTGTCAGTCTGTGCCGCATCGCCAACAACACCCAACTTCACACACCATGGTATGTTGCCCTTCCAGGTCATCCTGTTCAATAACTAACCCCAACAGGGCAAGCGAAAGAAGTCGAGTCGAGGCCCTCAGGGTCCAAAGAAGGTGCGCCGCCTTAAAAAGAGTCGAGATGCCAGATAGGAACTAACAGCGTCCGCAGAGAGAACCGCTTGCGACGACCTTCGCATGCCTCTTCTGTAACCACGAAAACTCTATCACCGTCAAACTAGACAAGAAGCTCGGTCTCGGGAATCTGTCGTGCAAAGTCTGCGGTCAGAGATTCCAGACTGGTATAAACTGTGGGTGACCTTTGACCGATTCGGACATGGGTGAAGAAAACCGACTCACGTCTGATCGATTACAGATCTCTCCGCCGCTGTTGATGTGTACTCGGACTGGGTGGATGCTTGTGACGCAGTCGCAAAATCAAAAGCCAACACGTACGACGCCACCGACTCACAAGCCGTGTACTCGCGCGGTTCGCCCGCCGATGCAGATCTAGACGCTCCCGATCTTTGAACATCGCAACTCAACGAAAGAAGTTGGTTGAAACTATCAAACTATTGATTTATACTTTGTGTTTATGAACAGTTGTTTGTCTTGGTATGGGAGGAGGGAGTCATCTACTGGCCGGCGTTTGCTCTTTACATATTTGGAAGTATCTTTAATTTGTATAAGGATGACATATAACATGGAAGTGAATTGATTACAGTTTCTGTTCAGACCAACTCCAAGTTTGCTCCAAAACCATGCAAACAGCTCTAAAATTAGAGGGTATAATAGCGGTCGCCAAAGTCGCCGAGGCCGGGAATAATATATCTGGAGAGGTTATTAGCATCAATACTCGTAGAGTAGACTATGAACTTACTTCTTCTCGTCCAGTCCCTGGTCAATGAAAGCTGTTACCACTCTCAACTTGGGGAAACGCTCGGCGAAATCTGCCACACCCACTGGGCTGGCGATCAGATTGAGAAAGAGGATGCGCTCCTCTGGCACTCCTCTCGATTTGAGCACCTCCACAGCCATGGTGGCGGAACCGCCTGTAGCGAACATCGGGTCGAGCAAGAGAACCCATCTCTGCGCAATATCGGCAGGAAGCTTATCGTAGAAGAGTTTGGGCTGACAGGTCTCCTCATCTCTTTGAATCAAGATCTTGCCGATACGAACGGATCGACAGCAATCCCGCAAGCCCTGCTCCATAGCCTCACCGGCTCTCATGATAGAAACACCGCATATCTTTCCTTCAAATTTGACACCCAGGTATGACCGTCCGACTGGTGTTGTGACGGAGTGTTCCACGACGGGGAGATGGTTCAATCCTTCTTCGACCAAAAGACGGATGATACGATTCGAGTAGAAAATAAAGTCGGCGCGCGGGGTATTCTGGTCTCGTATCATACTATCCTTCTCATTAGCAGAGTTGAGTGGTATGCAGATGGCGAACTCCGTACGTTAGAAGTGCGATCAATTGCGGAGTCTGAGGAAGCACGTGGACATTCTCGAAGGAGACTTCTTTCGAGACCGTCGCCGTGGGCTTTTCGCCTTCGGGTCTGTAGAATGGACCGACGCCTTGCGCTGGCGAAGGCACATTTTCGGGTCTTGTTGAGGCCATGTTGAGTCGCGAGGGAGTGTGTGACACTTTTGAGGTGGGATCGAGTGAAGATCAAAGTGGTCGAGTGCGGAGAACTCTAAAAGAAGCCCGCAGTGTCAAAACAGTCAAACAACAGTCACAGTGCCGCCGCTGCCCACCTTCCTTGGAGAGCTCTTTGATCTGACTCGGAAATTAGGCACGTTTCGAGTATCAGCTGATTCTTATCTTATCCCGAAAAACTTTACTGTTACGTATCTACAGAGTCCGCCAACCTTATCTAAAGTATACAGTCAGGATCTTGACAATAGTCTTAAGGCAAACAATTCTTTGTCAGGCAGATGAGATAGAATTACATGAGACCTCGCATGAGACCTCGCATTGATTGGTCGAGCAGATCGAGCCTCCATGACTTTGTCTATGGTAAGTGCGGAGGTTAAATCCTCGCATGCCTTCCGGGTTTTTGATAATGGTGACCGGTGCAAACGTTCTGTATTCGTGAAGCTCTGCAGTGCCCTGCCCTTCCAACAAAGGCATGACACACACTTACACAAGGGACCCTAGGTAGTGATGACCTAGAAGATCGAGGACCCCCCCAAAAAAAAAAGAAAAGGAAAAAAAAAAGAAAGCGGATGACCACAATGTGATTTGAACACATAACCTTCAGGATGTTCCAGGAGAAACTGGAATCTGACGCTGAAAGGAATTAGTTAATGATCATAAGGTAGTTAGAGAAATGACATACCGCTACCGTTGCGCCATGCGGCCGTTGACATGCAAATTTTGCTAAATTCAGACTATGACTTATGACTCGTACAAGAGGAAGGATATAATTCTCTGCCAATTAGGACTATTGCATCTAGCCCTAAACCCTAAACCATTCATCTCGGTGTATAGAGATGGCGAGTCTATGCACTATATCAGGTTTAGAATGTCGTTGTACCTTAATAATGCTCAGTATTGGTGGTCTGTAGTATGTTGGTATTGATATAATGCCCATTTGCATACTTTTCATTGGCGGTATACTGGATGGTAATTAGCCGAATGAATCGAGCCTCCATGACTTCATGATCCACCTACGGCAGGCGCAGAAGTTACATCCTCGCATACCTTCCTTCTCAATGCGGCCGACGTCGCCCATCCGACACGTTGCTGATTTCTGGACGAAATTGACCCCGTTGCAGTCGCTATCATCCGTCGGAAATATCTCGTGACGCTAGTTGCAACATCTGAAGCGTGAACCTGCCGGAGAAATCAGACGGTCCATCAACAAACCCCCGCGGTATCTGGCATGGAGCGACGATACAGACGGCACCTCGTTCTTCGCAACGAATACTCTACAGTTTGAGGCGCCGGCACCTTAGAAGCAATATACAACACACTAGTACGTCCCAGGAACATCCGGTCAGTAGTCTCAGCGCAACCTCACACAAGATGGACTGGACTTTACCCGATCGACCTCGCAGGCTAGTAACCTATGGCAAGGCGAATAATCGAACAGTGCGATCGCAGACTTTGCAGTCCCCGAAAGAACCAAACGGCAATGCGCGACGCTCTAGGATCACTACTCCACCCCGCAACTTGCGCGATACAGCAAAAGATAATGCGCCTGAACCCAAATCGCCCAGTCAGGATAGCCGACCAAGCCTTAGGTCGCCAAAACGACGAAAACTTACACCGACCGATGATGAGGAGGAGGTGACTACTGTGACGAGCCCTCAACAAAGGACTCGACGCGTTCCCGCCGTGAAAACCACATACGGACGTCGTAAGTGGTATAAATATGGCCAACTCTATTAAACTCATGCTTATAATACATCTAGGAGATCCGCTCCGTCGTTCTGTATCAGATATAGCAGATGCTACACGTTTGGCGCAGAGCATAGATGCTAGACTCAGTCTCTCGCCAGATCGTTCCTCCCGCCCATCCACGTCGAATAATCCTTCTCTCACGCGCAATCAGAGCGATCTAGGGATAACTCCATTACGGCGACGTCTGGTTGATGCGTTAGGTTCTTTTGACGAGCGTGAAGACGACTCCGCAGCCTCGGATAGTGAGACTTCCCCACAACCAGCACTTGATGCCAGAAAATCAAGAGAAACCACCCCAGTAGCTAGCGACTCTCAGAGTTCGTACTATGATAGTCAATCATCAAAGTGGAACCACAAGACTCAAGAAATGATTGATGCATCTCCACAGTCCGCAAGCCCAAAAGTTACATACGCGCGCCAACGATCATTCCTTCGCAACATTGACCTTCACGGTGATGCTAGCGGTGATCCTGCAGCAGACTTCTCAGCCAGTCTATTATCAATGCCCCTACAGCCTGTTTTGAAGGATGACACTGATCCCAGCCAAACCGAAAGTATGGGAACTATCAGCAGTATCCATGAACTACGGAGGGCCGGGGTTAATGCTCGGTTTCAAGGGCTTGTCGATTCCATTTTTGAAGATATCGAGGACCGCTCTGCTTCCGTCCGACGAAGCGGCTTTGTTACGCTGTGTGAGAAGTTACTCGACGAGAAATTCGCGCAGCAATTCATCGAAATTAGAAGTTTTGACCGATTAGCGAAATTCACGTTGCCTCAGACTGACAAGATCTCAGCCTTGCTGTCTGTGTATTCCTGGGCCCTGCTTCTTCGGTTGAATCACATTCCTCCCGTGATTTGGACGAGTGCTTGGTCAAAACTCATCGCCTTGGCATCTACGCTATTGCCGTTGGACGATAGTGTCACAAAACTTGTTTCACAGCGTGCTTATTCTCTTTCCAAGGTCAATCAAGCAGCTATACGCGACATAGCGTCTCAGTTTGGTCGTGTCTCAGGGTTGGATGAGCAAGAATCCTCTAGGTTATCCCCACGTCGCCTATTATTACGTTGTCTATATTCGACTATTCGCAAAGTTCGAGAAAAGGATATCGCAGGAACAATACCGGAGGAAGTCGTTTCTCAATTGGTTAAGATTTTGTTAGAATTCACGCAAGCGGCGACTGATCGTGATACTACTACGGGAAATTTCCTTCTTATTGAAAGCATCATCACTATTTTGGAGACATATACAACAACTTCAGATATCACAGGACAGGCGCAGCAGGATGTTTTGCTACCACTTACCGAGTCGAGCCATCTGCTGTCTTCCTTGAGTCGCAAGACCGATCCCCAGGATATCCAACTTTTGACACTACATCTCAGACTTATTTTGAATATCACCAATGCTAGCGCAAGTCTCTGTGAGCATTTCGCGACGCCGGAGGTCATACATGGACTGACGATCATTGTTCTGTCAAACTATGACACGACTTTCAAAGACTTCTTTATCGACGAGAAGAAGGATTCACTTGATATTGTTATTCTAGCACTGGGCGCCTTGATTAACTTGACCGAAGTTAGCGAAGCTGCGAGACGGAATATTCTTGTCCAGAAGGAAGAATCCCAATCACTTCTCGAGCACCTGCTCTCGATATTTACCCGGGGTCTAGGCAGCGTATCCGAGGTAAGCCGATCTATTTCACATGTTAAAGCTAAAGCTAACAGATCGGGCGCAACAGGCTGATTCGGTGGTTCAAACGCACTCGAATGTCGCATTCGGATACCTTTCGATACTGCTGTGTACAGTGTGTCTCGACCCAGAAGCATACACCGTTATCAAGGGCGCCATGAAGGGGACGGGCTTAACGAAAGTCCTGGCCACGGTGGAAGAGTTTCTGCATTATCATCGCAAAGTGGACGAAGAGCTCCAGCAGTCGCAGTCAGTCAAGGAGTTCACAGGCCGACTGCAGCGAATCCTCAATCAGATCCACGCGATCAGCACATGATGTTACTGAGAATAGATTAAATGGTTGACGTCATCGATATGGCATGTAATTTGCACAGTACTCATCTTTTTGTTGTATCTTGTATCTCATGAACTGGATGGCATATGTATATGAATGATGAAGATAGTTTATGAATAGATGAGTAATGAGTATATTCAAGAGTATGTAACTATGTAATTTGTAGTAGGTATGTAAATGTAAGGCGGCCAGATCGGTACCCACCGGCACGCGCTGGGTCGGCCCAGGCCAGCCCTGGAGGTAATTTATGTAATGTGTTGACGGTCACCGCTTGCTTCTCTTCTAACTACCTGTTATTCAATTCCACTACAACTCGCATACGCGACATTCTTCTTGACCTTATATCTGCTCGGTCTGCGTTGTCTCTTGCGCTGCTTTCCTCAGAGAAGATATATCCCTGCACCGAGTCACCAACGGAATATCGCTCGTCAAGCGCTTTCTAGACCTACGCTTTGATCGTTGGCTGAGTGCACCACAAGCCTGAACTAAGCCCAGAAAGACCACCAGACAGGAAAAAGCAAGCACAATGCCTGCTCCTCCGAAACAGCGCAAGATTGCCATAGTCGGCAGTCGCTCCGTCGGTGGGTGATTCCTATGCAACGTATAAAATGTGTGGTATCGCGCTAATCTTATCGTTCTATCGCAACTAGGCAAATCATCGCTCACGGTGCGCTTTGTGGACCATCATTTTGTAGAGAGCTATTACCCTACGATTGAGAATACATTCAGTCGCATTATCAAACACAAGGGTCAGGATTACGCGACGGAGATTGTTGATACTGCAGGACAGGTATGCAGGTTGTCTTAGCAATGCGATCAGTTGCACTCTCGCTGACTATCTGCCTAGGATGAATATAGTATCTTGAACTCGAAGCATTTCATTGGCATCCATGGCTACATCATTGTATACTCGGTAGCCTCGCGCCAGTCCTTTGATATGGTGACCGTCATCCGGGATAAGATCTTGAACCATCTGGTACTTCTCTCGATATTCAACATGCTTACATTTAACTAACATGTCGAATAGGGCGCGGATTGGGTCCCTCTAGTAATCGTCGGAAACAAGAGCGACCTCAACACAGACCAACGACAAGTCTCGCTAGACGAAGGCCGCAAACTAGCCCAGCAATTCAATTGCGGTTTCACAGAGGCCAGTGCCCGTCTCGATTATAACGTGGCCAAGGCATTCGATCTGATGATTGGCGAGATTGAGAAGTCGCAGAATCCCTCTCAGCCAACGGGGGATAGTAAGTGCGTTGTTATGTGATCTTTCGGGCTGGGTGGGGATTTGTATATGAATGCGCAGGGTCTTCCTGATGCTCTGTAGTTACATATTTGACATGTCGTTGATGAGGCTTGCTCGGTACATTATGTTTGCTTGTTGATTGTTTCTTTTAGGTTATAAATCGCTGGTTGTGTCTGCATCTTTGGGATTTGACTATGATCACCACTAATTACATGACGACTCTTTACCCTGGTTGACCTATATTGAAATACTCCTTCTTTTATACTGCCTATTCTGGCTTTCGTCATGACTTTTCTGCCTCCCATTCTATTAATGTTACCTCCCAGGCACCAGGCCCGGTCTTTGGTCCAACAAGACGAATGTCAACACGGCCTAGCATCGCCAACGAGTTTTGAATCAGCTTTTCCTTTCTCTTCAATGAATTTTGCATGATGAACCGGAAACGGTGTCGTAACGTTCACATCTATCATGGCGATACTAGAGAATGCTTACGTGGAATGTACCAAAATGGCTCCGTGACCGAAGGCGTGTTCCTATGGATGTTGACCGATGCCTTACTGATTGTAGAAACCGGCGATCTACAAGTCAAGGCACGAGCTTCTCAGTAGACTATATCTCCAACAAGTAACCCGCTTCAGCCCGGCGAATATGATGTTTATAGCAGTGGTACGTGTTACTTTGGAGTCCCCCTCAAATACATAACTATCTAATGATATAGGCACTATCAAACTCACCGAAGAACCATACATCCAACGAATCTATTCTCGCAGTGCCCCCAGTGGCCGACCCAACATGGACGCTTTCCGAGAGAGAGTACGGGCACGAGATAGGAAGTGCGTGATAACTGGTGTCCCAAACCTGGGAGCAGAATATGATGAATGGATCAGCTTTGAGACTGCCCATATCTTCCCACTTGCACATGAAAGTACATGGGTCGAGGGTGATTATGCTAGATGGATTACCGATATGGATCACAGGAGCGCAAGTGCAAAGATGAATTCTCGCCAGAATGGTCTACTTTTAGCAGCGCATATGCATACGACGTGGGACATATACATGATCTCAGTGAATCCGGATGTGAGTGGCTTACTTTACTCTGTTTAGAAAGCGATGATATGGTGGTGATACTTTTATTTCAGGACGGTTACAAGATTATACGTCTCGGGATTGATAACATGGGCGTAGATGGGAAGATTCTAGATTCTGCCTGTCGCGACCCCAATAATTCACACCGTGTATCCGATGAGTTGCTGAGGTGGCATTGTGACAGTCAGTGCTTGTGGATATGAGAGGTGCTGGTGAGCCTATTTTTGAGCATGAGCTATGTGCAGATATGCTTGCTGAAATTCGAGAGGGGCCCAAGGCACAGGAGAGGTTTGAATTGGAGATTGCGACTAGATTGTATGGATTTCGGCATGATAGTGAGGAGAGCTGAACTTGTATATATACCTAGGTATGCTTTCTTCAAACAAAAGTTAAAATAACCGTTATCAGTGAAATACGATATCTTATCGGGTATGTAACGTTACCATACACATTATGTATATACCGTCTGTAACTTTGGCTCCCCGCCCCCTCTCTGAGTCAGGTACTGCCATTTTCGATTTATTTTTACACCATACTCAACCCCGCCAACAGAACAGATAACTCAAAACTCGCCCTCTCACAGCCTTTTACAATGTTGGACATTAACGACTTTGTCGCCGACCGTGGCGGTGATCTTAACAAAATCAGGGAGAGCCAGCGTCGTCGATATGCGCCTGAGAGTGTCGTAGAAGAGGTTCTGGAGCTGTTTGAAGCTGCCCGACGAGGTACGCAGGATTTTCTGCTGTAAACAGATCTGCACTCAAACTGACTGATGTGGTTCGGTTATAGCTAGATACGAAGTTACACAGATAGGTTCCAAGATCAACGCGGTGCAGAAGGAAATTGGTCAGAAGAAAAAGGTTGGTACAGTGGGACATGAGAAGTGTGATGGTTTGCTGATATGGTCGACACGATTAGAACAAGGAGGACGCCTCTGAACTGTTACAACAAAAGATCGATCTCGACAAGCAAAAGAAAGAAGCTGAAGAAAACGCGCTTGCAAAGGAAAAGGAGCGTGACAGCAAGATCAAGACTATTGGCAACTATGTTCATGACTCAGTTCCTATCAGCGATAATGAGGTAGAAATTTTTCCTACTTGGTTTGTCTGAATAAGTCTCTGACATGGTATTCTCTAGGATGACAACGTTGTTGAGCGCACTTGGGCACCTGAAAACGTTGTAGTCGAGAAGCGCGACTGCCTTTCCCATCACGAAGTCCTCACCCGACTAGACGGTTACGACCCCGAACGCGGAGTGAAAGTAGTCGGTCACCGTGGTTACTGCTTGACTGGTTACGGTCTTTTTCTCAACCTTGCGCTCGTCAACTACGGTCTCGAATTTCTCTTCAACAAAGGATACAAGCCTAACGCGCCTCCGCATTTCATGTTGAAGGATGCTATGGCTAAGACCGCACAACTGGAGCAGTTTGATGAGGAATTATACAAAGTTTCTGAGAGCGAGGATAAGGATACGGATAAGTATCTTATTGCGACCTCGGAACAGCCTTTGTCGGCACTGCATAGCGAGGAGTGGTTCCAGGAGGCAGATCTCCCTGTGAAGTGAGTTTATTTTCATGCCGCCTTTTCATAGCCAATCTGTCTAACTCTCTTTAGATATGCTGGTTACAGTACTTGCTACCGTAAAGAGGCTGGATCTCACGGAAAAGATGCTTGGGGTATCTTCCGTGTCCATCAATTCGAAAAGGTAATTACTCCCTACGTCATGCTTTGTGTATTGTGACTCACATGTACAGATTGAACAATTCGTCCTGACCAAGCCCGAAAAGTCATGGGAGGCCTTTGATGAAATGATTGCCACCTCCGAGGAGTTCTACAAGTCCCTTGGTCTCCCCTACCAAGTCGTCTCGATCGTGTCCGGTGCCTTGAACAACGCGGCCGCAAAGAAATACGACCTCGAAGCCTGGTTCCCCTTCCAGGGTGAATACAAGGAGCTCGTTTCCTGCTCCAACTGCACAGACTACCAAACCCGAGAATTGGAGATTCGTTTCGGTGCTAAGAAAGCCGACTCGAAGAAGACCTACGTTCACGCTTTGAATGCTACTCTATGCGCCACTGAGCGAACACTGTGCTGTATCTTGGAGAACTACCAGACTGAGGATGTAAGCAATACCCTTCCGGTAACTGATACAGAGTCGTCCGCTGAGCTAACATTAATTCAACAGGGTTTCAATGTTCCTGAACCTCTCCGAAAATACATCCCCGGAGCTCCCGCTTTCCTCCCTTTCACTCGGGAGCTGCCCAAGGATACAACCTCTGCTAAGAAGGGCAAGGGCGGCGTCGCAGGAGCCGCGAAACAGCTCAATGATCTCAAGGTTTAGAGTTGTTGTATTCTGTGCAGACATGTTGAAGTACATCATGAAAAGGCGTGGTAGTTGATAGTCCATTGCCAATCGAGATATCCAATCATCAATGAATGTAGAGTGTAGCGCGAAATGAGTCACGACGTGGGCAATTAGTGAGCATCATCAGTTGACGCCAGAGAAAAAGTTCTCTCCGGAGCCCGAAAACGGAGCTGGCGGTGGTTAAGGTGGGGGAGCCAGAGGGAAGGTGCAATCGCCGTTGACTCACTCTTTCTTCTCTTTCTGTCTCTTGTGGCAATACTTATTTTGTTCTCTCTCTGTCTCGATTATTTCCATCTTCTTATGTTTCTGTCTTCATCAATTAGTCCATCAATTGACCGTTTACAAACCGAACAACTAGATCAACGAAAATGTCCTCCGCAAGGGATATCAACCTACCCCAAGAGGACCTAGCCCACCAAGTGTCCCGCAGTCTCGGGCTATCGACGTCGCCCGCAGCCCCCATCGCTTCTGCTGCCTCCAGCTTTGGCTTCTCAGCTGCTGTCCACAGCACTGCAGCTTCCGTTGCGGCTGCTGCCTCTGCCGCAAAGCACTTGAAGCCCTTTGCTACTGAAGACATCAAGATTCTGCTGTTGGAAAATGTCAACCAGACCGGTCGCGACATTCTCGCTGCTCAAGGGTACCAGGTGGAATTCTTGAAGACTTCGTTACCGGAGGACCAGCTTATTGAAAAGATCAGGTAAGCTTTCTTTAATCAGGAAAACGACTTTTTTCATTGTACATACTGACATTGGTATGCAGAGATGTCCACGTCATTGGCATTCGTTCAAAAACACAACTCACCGCACGAGTCCTCAAGGAAGCGAAGAACCTTATCGTCATCGGCTGCTTTTGCATTGGAACAAACCAGGTCGATTTGAAGTTTGCTGCTGACAATGGAATTGCTGTCTTCAACTCGCCCTTCAGCAACTCCCGCAGTGTCGCCGAATTGGTCATTGCTGAAATTGTTGTTCTCGCCCGTCAACTCGGTGACCGCTCAAATGAGATGCACAATGGTACCTGGAACAAGGTTAGCAACAAGTGCTGGGAGGTTCGTGGAAAGACACTCGGTATGTTGTTCCGGTCGTTCTGTTTGCTGTTGTTCAGTGTCTCATGGGTGCTCCAGGAATTGTCGGATATGGTCACATCGGTTCACAATTGTCCGTGTTGGCTGAGGCAATGGGTATGAACGTGATTTACTACGATGTCGTCAACTTGATGGCCATGGGCACAGCTCGACAAGTCCCTACACTCGATGATCTTCTCCGCGAAGCCGATTTCATCACCCTCCACGTTCCCGAGATCCCCGAAACTTACCGCATGATCAGCACAAAGCAATTCGAACAGATGAAGACTGGCAGCTACTTGATCAACGCTAGCCGTGGAAGCGTGGTTGATATTCCTGCTTTGATTGAGGCATCCCGCGCCGGAAAGATAGCCGGTGCCGCTCTTGACGTGTACCCGAACGAGCCCGCTGGAAACGGTGATTACTTCCATAACGAGCTCAACACCTGGGCCAAGGATCTTCGCAGCTTGAAGAACATTATTCTTACGCCTCACATTGGTGGAAGTACCGAAGAAGCCCAGAGCGCCATTGGTATTGAGGTTGGCCAGGCTTTGGTTAAATACGTCAACGAAGGTTCCACTGTTGGAGCAGTCAACTTGCCAGAAGTCAACCTGCGATCATTGACCATTGATGAGCCTGATCACGCCCGAGTATGTAGTCTCGTCCCCATCAGTTTTCGACCATGAGACTAATTGTTCATTACAGGTCATCTATATTCACCAGAACGTGCCTGGTGTGCTCCGAAAAGGTACTTCCACCTCCATACTTGAGAAATACAGTGTCTAACACAGCTCTAGTCAACGAAATCCTCGGTGATCACAACGTTGATAAGCAGATGACCGATAGCAGAGACGATGTAAGTGCAGTTTAAGCCAACGGCCCAATTTACATACTAACTATGTTCTAGGTTGCCTACCTGATGGCTGATATCAGCAAGGTCAACACGCCAACTATCAAAGACCTTTACGCGAAATTGGAGAGTCTTTCATGTGAGTTTCTTCTCATCGCTCCACCGATTATCAACTGCTAACATTGCCCTTTTTACAGCTCGTATCAGGACACGTATTCTCTATTAGACTATAATAGACTCTAGATGCCCGTTATGACATCTACTAGACATTTCAACATGGCCGGCGTTGTGGGGATGATTATTTATCAATTGGAAAGGAAAAGTCTTGAAGTTTTGACGAAAGAAAAAAGTTAGAAGCAGTCATATTCAACGGTACTGCTGGAAAAGAATGATGTTTTTTGATCTTGTTTTTATTTACGATTATATCCCTCAACGGCTGTTTTGTTTTATATTCATTCGCTTTGCGGTCCACGCCTTCAACATTGAAATACTTTTGCAGGACGACATTGCATCCATGCTCTTGAAAGCTGTACCAAATTGGAACTTCTTGTTCAATCTATTATCATTATTGTTATGAGTTAGTATTGTTCAAAGATAAAAGTACAAGAATAGAGCTCTATCTCTTTTCGCCTCGCTAGCTAGCCATAAAACATTAGAAAAGAAACCCTGTTGCCCCCAAAACCCTAGTTTAGGCATAATTCATCGACGGTATAAATGATAACTATCCTCACGACTCCTATCCCTCATCGGCGGACTCTGGCTTCGTCGTCGGGCATTGCTGGGATTGTTGGGATTATTACTTCGGTTACCGTACCGGCTATTCTCCGGCCCGCCGTAACCCGGACCAGGACCGTTGTCAAAGTGATGATGGCCGTTTCTGTTATTGTTGTTATTATTGTTGTGATGTCCGTCGTATCTGGGGACGTATGTATCAAGTCGTCCACCATCGCCACGGCCGCCGTGGCGGCGGTCAGGGGGACGGTTGTCGATTTTGCGATTGGGCCATCCGGGTTGTGAGATTGGGGAGGGTTTTGGTGGGAGGCCGTCCTGTGATAGATTAGTCCTTGAAATCAAGCCGAAAAGTGAGGGGAGAGGGTGGACGTACATCAGGAGCTCGACGGAAATCCCCACGAGGAGCAGGACCGCCGCGTTGTACACCAGCAGGAACTCGACTGCTTTGTCCGGCTGCGGCGCGAGCACCTGGTCCAGTCGACCAATCGCTCTCACCTGCTGCACCATTAGGAGGGGCAGGGGGTTTCGGTTTTTGTCGATATTGTCGACGGTCAAGTTCATGTGAGTCTTCAAATTGAGGGAGGTCTCCTGGACGAGCAGGAAGTGGAGGGCTGGTAAAGTAAGGATGTTTCAGGGCATCCACGGCAGTTATTCTTTTTCGCCAGTCGAGTTTCAAAAATTCACCGAGGAGGGATATCATCAAGGGTCCTTGTCTATACGGCAGGTTAAAATCAAAGCTTCCAACAAGTCAGGTTATGGTGTAAAGCTCTTACTCCTTAAAAACCTGGTTCAGATTGCCAGGCTTGTTTCCAAAATCTTTGATACCATCACACCCAGGAAGTGAAGTATAACCAGGCATAGTCTCTTCTGTCGGGGAGCCAACAAGCGCAAAGATCAACTGTGCTTGATTGAGATCGCTCGTTCCCGCAAGGATTGGACGTCCTTTAAACATTTCGCCAAAGACACATCTACAGAATTGAGATTAGTCATGAACATAATCTGATTTTGATAGGCGCAATCGTACCCAACACCCCACAGATCGATCGCCGTTGTATACCGCCGTAGTTGAAGAAGCAGTTCCGGAGGCCTATACCATCTTGTAACCACCAAAGGTGTGTAATCTCTCTTTGCTTCGCCGCCGCCCTTTCCAGGCTGTGGAGGCTTTTCGTCGTAGGGTCGCGCGAGACCGAAATCGGCAATTTGAAGGATACCTTTGTTGCTAATAAGAAGATTCGCGGCTTTCATACAAATTAGGAACCGTACTTTGGCGCCGTTGACAAGACGCACCTTTCATATCTCTGTGCAGTATTCCACTCTGTAATGGGTGACTATTAGTCAACCTGACCTTGCAAACACGGAGGATAGACATACCTCATGCAAATAGCGCACTCCTTCTAATAATTGAAGCATATAGCACTTGATTTGCGGCTCCGTAAAATGGACATTTGGATTCTCGAGAAGCCCCGCCAGGTCGTGTTCCTGGTAGTACATGACCATGTACATAATAGGCTTCTTCCGTCCTTCACCTATGTAGATTGTTGGCTAAGCTCAAGTAAGACGCGATAATTGTGTCGAGCACCTTGTTTCTTTTCCACTGCCATTTCAGGCAAACGTAACACGTTTGGATGGGAGAGCATCTTGAGTAGTTTGATCTCTCGTAATGCGGTGATGGGGAACTAGACAGAATTGATTAGCTCATGGCTATCCATCTTCGCAGGTACAAGTCGTACTCACACCATCCTTTTGATTGTGCATGAGGATCTTTTTCAAGGCAACAACAGTGCCATCTCTCTTACATCGAGCCTTGTAAACCTCTCTTCACGAAAATACCACGTCAACTATGCTCCGACTATTAGGGATAGCAAGATCTGACTGACCCAAATGTACCCTCACCCAGCTTTTCCAAAAACTCGAAATCGCTTATTTTCGAACATCCTTGGAAACGTGGTTGGCCGTCCTCATACCGTTCCAGGGACGGCCGTTGCGATGACGGAGACGATTCTGAGGCCATTTTCGCGCTTGAAAGTATTTTGAACAGATTTTTGAACAGACGTAATCTCTCGCGAGTGAGGAGGAAACGACCGGAACGTTCGTCGTTCAGTCCGAGCACAAGGACGCTGAGGATGTTGGTGGAAATGTCATGTAACCAAGACGGGGTTCATTCTGCCAAGTGAACAAAAGGGAATGCGTTATGAAAAAAAGTTCAGACGAAAGCGTTTTTCTGTGAGTCGGATAGCCAGTCGACTATGCTGTGATGTCAAGCATATCTCTGGCGCAATCAAATGTTCGTGAGTTGTAGAAGCTCAATGATGAATGAATGTCTCGAGAAGGCTAGCTGCGGCAGATAAGATTAGAGCCATAGATCTCCGATGTAAAATCACGTGACTCCACCTCCGGAACATCGAGACATCCGCTTGGACGACCTTCCTGGAACGTTACTCCATCTTCAATTCACAATAATCACATCTCGAGTGGCGTTCCCAGACAACAAGTGAGCCAATTTCTTACACTCGTCAATATACACTCAATTGATAGATTTCTAACCGAACACGATAGACAGCCATGTCTGGCAAACACCCCATCCACGTCCATCCGGCCCGGCCTTTTTACCGATTCACTGCCACCGCATTGGGAGCTAGCATGTGGTTTTTCGTACGTTCAATCCGCCTGCATCTTGTACCACAGGGCTTGCTTCAATGATTTGGTGGTGTTGTGTGCTAATTGCTGGGTGTAGTTGATGTACCGCGCAAAGAAAGACGGCCCAGCTCTACTCGGCTGGAAACATCCTTGGGACCATTGATTTACCCTCTCGAAACGATACCCTCGCCGCGTCCTTCGTCAAATTGAGATGAGAGAGAATGGACAGCATGCATTACGGACTCCTTCATCCGATTCTTTTACGGTGGCATGTGCCTCGAGTCAACGTGCCTTCTGACGGGTTGTGATTCCTATTCCCAGCCTCTATCATAGAGTGTACTACGTGATATCGGTGTTGTCGGGGCAGGGGAAAGTTGCGGACCTTATAGATCTGTATATTTAAACAGGAATTCATGACCTTTGTTCAAGGCTTGCAAGTATATGTGATCTCTATATACAGTAGATTTTACATATGGATTTTGAGCTGAGTTAACCATCGACACACGTAACAGATGATGATAATACAGTTCCCGTATTTCACGACCTCATCCGTTCCAGGAGGACCTTATATTGACGGCGGTTCTTCTCTTGTTTCGGTCGGACTAAAGCAATTGTATAACCGATGATGCGAGCGAGGGCAGGGAAAACGTAATTCTCCGCAACCCACGACGCTGCAAAACTGCATATTGCCAGTATCACAAGGAAGAACTCGAAGCTCCACGGGATCGGGGTCAACTGCATTACAGTCATGACGATGTCTGATGTTTCACTCAACATAAAGGTCGAAAGCGCGAGTGTCAGGAATAGTGCAACGAGGAAGGGAGCTAGACGTGTATCAGCAAGCTAGATTCAGGGTACAAGATACGGAGACACTAACTGTTCTTATAGATTTGCTGTCTGAATGGCGGCCCAACACTCAGAACGACGCTGGAAAGTATATACTGGTAACATGAAATAAGGAATAGTGTCGTGTTTTCAGAATTCTCAATGTTGGTGTCTTCGACATCGACCTTCGGGGGTATGTACCTATTGAGAAATGTAAGTTGACATCCAGACTACCTAATGAATTCGATCGTACCAAGGTCTAGTTCTCACAGTTTCGACAACCACCAACTGTGTCAGAACCGCTAGTACTATCTGACCGATCAAAGGTGTCAAGACCTTTCGAGAGACGAGGTCGGCCGTTGGCCGTTTTCGAGATAGTACTGGGAAAGGATCGTTCCACCCCACTGCAGGTCAGGTTAGCTCAGGTCCCTCATGTTTATTGATCCCTTCAAACCTACTAAATATGGCAATTGGCAATATGAGAGCCAAGTCAATGTAAAGATACTGTCTTATTGTTAGTCATGATCATTGTGGAGAAGATCTTAAAACCAACCTGGAAGTCTCCCAAATTAGAGGCAGATGTATACAAAAAGCTAACCGACGTGAACTGAATAGCGGAGTATAGACTCATATATTTGAAACAGCAGAAGCTTGTGACCAATGCAGCTCGGCCCTCCCTTGGTAAAAGTCAGAAATGTAGATGCAACAGATACGAGCCACTCACTTTATCAATCTTGGAACACAGGATATGTCAAATACACGGCTGGTGAAAGGAGCAGCGACTGAGGCTTCAGCATCTGACAACGATATGCCAACATCCGCTGCTTTGAGTGCACCACAATCATTAGCTCCGTCACCGCAAAATCCACAGCAGTAATCTAATGATTGGAGCTTCTCAACGAGCTCATGCTTCTCATCAGGGGACATTCGAGCAAATACTTGACCCCTGACGAGGACCTGATTTTGTCAGTCAAATCAGTACCTCACTTCAGACATTCTATATTACTCACTCTTTTGATCAGATCTTCGGTGCCGTAATCGATGAGCCAGCGGAATATGTCTCCACTAACAGCCAACGAATACGAATCTGCGTTGAGCTTATTCAAAGGTATTGAGACATCATGCGTTGTAGGGTTCCACACAGGCTATTTTCTCTGGTCAACACAGCAAGGGTTGTCATAAGGCTGGCAAGCTCACCATAAGAGTCTTCTCATCAAGCTTTGCTGTTGGGTCATCGACACTTTCCCATGTCAAAGAGGCATTTGGATCCAAATGATGAGTGCCTAGATGGATTAGATGCGCTTCTTCTTGTCGGAAATGTAAGCACTTACTATCAAGATGAGGAACAAAGCAAGGCGAATCTCGATCTATGAGGCCACATTCCCTTGCAACACTGATGGCGGTGAGGATATTATCTCCTGTGCACATGACAGTGCGTATCCCGGCCTCTCTCAACTCAGTGATAACCGGTGTAGTTGTGTCCTTCAGCTTATTCTCAAAGACAATGAAGCCTAGGAAGCTGAGACCGGATTCTGCCTGTTCTCTGGATATTTTCTGTATCTTCCTCCAGCTTAACTTGGGCTCATATTTTGTGGCACAGGCAATAACACGATATCCCCTATGCGTATAATGACTCAATAAGTCATCGAAATCAGGTGGAACTGATAAAAATGTGTCGTTAGAATCATTCAATGACTAGAAAATGTTTTTTACTCACGAGTATCAGCATGACAAATCTCCTTCATACACTCAGGTGCGCCTTTGACAAAAACGCTAGCCCCATTCTCACCAAACTGTCGTACAATGACACTAGTACGTCGAAGATGTGAGACGAACTCGAATGAGCGGAGAACACCGAGTTCTAGTGAGACCTAGACGAAATATTATTATACGTGAGGCTTGCATATTATCCAGAATCTGTGAGGAAAGCAATACAAACCTGGTTCTTTTGAAAGTCGTGACTGCCAGGTGGCGGTCTTGCCACAGATGGTATGATGGTATCGCCGGTAGCGTTTTCTTGTTGCTCAACCTGGGTGTTTCCACCTTCTTCGAAAGTCCATCCAGTGAACTCAAACATCTTGATGTCCAACGGATCACCAAGGAGTTCTCCATCAACGACTCGTAGAGAATGACAAGTAGCCATAGTACAAATGATATCTCGGCACTTGTCATAGTCCATGTTAGGGCTTTGCTCAGAACGAGCAGACGACACCATATCATTCGGGTCGGAGAACATGTCACTGAAACTACAATCATAATTAGTGAGAGCTGATACGAGATACTCAAGACCATCTAAGAATTACCTCCTGTCTTTGTTGACCGCTCGAAGCCCAAGCACATCCAGTCCATCTTCTGTTAATGTGCCCGTCTTGTCAAAACAGACAACGTCTAGCTTGCCTCCGACATTGACTCTGACTTGATTAGCGAGAACCATACAAGGCTGAAGTAGCCAGTGTTAGCATACCTTTGAGGACTGATGCAGTATATTTGCTGCTTTTTCAGCCTAGATAAAGCGAAATTCGTTCCTATAGTCAAAGTTGCCGGAAGAGCCGGTGGTACGACGATGGTGATGAGATCCAAAGCTCTGACCACGACTGTGTGCCAGGGAAGCTACGAAGATTAGACGTTGTCAAGCATGATTATTTCACATCCAATTGACTTACCCCAAGCCTGATGAAATTCACAAAGGATGCCGTGAACCCGAGCAATGCAATAATTCCCATGACAGAGATATATCGGAACGAATCCCGATAGAACTTGAATCCAGAAGGTTTAGGGAAGAGCATTGAGCGAACAAGGGAGCCCTTTGTTGTGGAGAAACCAGTGCGTAACGCAATACCGAGAGCAACAGCTTCCACATCGTCGTTAGATTGACGAGGTCGCCTCGCTCGGATGATTTTTGTGCCGTAAAAGAGAGAATTCTTGGCCACTGTTGGGTGGATAGAAGGGGCTTTCAGATCGAGATAGTCGAGAACATCCTCTGTAACAGGTATCTTCGATACAGGAACAGATTCACCTTGACGATTTCTGTCAGGATACACCTTGTACGTTGTTAAGGACTACACACCTGTGAGCATGCTTTCGTTGATTATGCAGTCGCCAGATAACAGCAAGCAATCGCATGGCACTTGGGTGAGGGATGGATCCGAGACTTCGAATACGTCGCCTGGAACTAGATCGACAGATGAAACCGTTCGCCCTGTGTGTACTATTAGCTACACGCTCCATGTGCGAATGACCATTTAGCTCGTCACCTACAGAATCCGTTCCGTAGAACTCGTACATTGCACTCAAAATGGGAAACTTCTTTCAGGCGTGCCATTGTCTAGCCAAGTTAGTCACTTAATCAACACAGCACTTATCATTAATGCTTACCGAGCGTGTCTCAAGTATAGTTGCAGTAATACTAAAGATAGAAATGAGGAAAATGCAGACAGCATAGTAGTAATATTGGTCCATGGACCACAGGGTCAAGCTTGCAATCTGGAAGATATAGAAAGGATGAAGCACCTAAACGAGATTGTAAGTCAGGAACATTCCCTTACTTTTAAGCGTAATTCTTACCTCGTCGACTAGAAGTTGGGGCATTGACTTTTGTTGCACGTCGATCAGATTTTGACCAAAGACAAGTTCCCTGTTATCTCTCTCGTCGGCATCCAAACCTGCCCGCATAAGTTTGGTGCTCGTCCATGTAGGATCTTTCCAGCCACTAACGGACTGGAATGTATCGTCCACCGGATTATACACGAAACGTAAATACCTATACTCCAATAGCCTAAGATGAGTCAAGATGGGATCATTTTCTTCATCATTGTCAGAGCGAATGCCAAGTGATGCCACATCGATGACGGTAGAAAGTGGAGATCCATAGGGCTGTTTAGAGACCTGGTGAATATTGAATTGTCCATATTGATCCTACGAAAAGTATGTTAGCTCTTACTGCAGTACGGAACCTTGACATGAAAACAACTGACCTCGATCGCAGCCCATCGACAGTCCTTAAGTGGTGCGGGGGTCCCTATCAAACGTAGGCGCCACTTTGGTATCCAACGAAGGACGAGATAGCCTCCACCCAAAGATATAATGCATAGAAAGATGTATAGTGCGAAACCGTAGGTATTTGTACAGAATCCTGTGATCACTGCCGTCAAGTCCTCCGTCGCAATGTAGATCTTTTGGCTAATGCGATTGCCAGCCTTTTTCCGTTCCAAAAATGATTGCGTAGATTCATGTCTGTCCAGAAGCGGGTGTTCGACGGATACGAGAGACTCAGTAGATCGCCGGTGGCGCTTTGAGAATGAAACAACAGACTCGACGCCTTCGCGGTCATGGAACAAAATCCCATCTTCGAGATCACTGTCGTATCCCACAGCTTCTTCGACGCCTTGTTCTAAATTGTCTTCGTCCTCCGTGAGGTAGGTGAAAGTGACCGTCGAGTCTTGACGGGGGCGACGATGGGCGAAGGATGCAATGCTCGATGGCACGCTCTCGGACATGGGCCCGGAGAACACCTTTTGAACAGGTTTAACTTGCTATAAGAGAGTTCGATGATCCAAAAGTACTTACTTCATCATGCGCCATTTCCACATCGGACGCGATGCTCACACTGGTGGTTCTGCTCAGTAAGTATTTGTGGCTAGACTTGCAGAACTGTGACCAACCTGCTTCTCATAGAATCCCTCCTGTAGCCATTAGAGGCCGCCCAAGACCCATTACTTGGGCCCTGCCGCGACATTTTGCTGCGGAGTTTTTTGAATATTCGATTTGCTCTGTCTTTGCGGCGGGAGCTTCAGAAGATTTAACCCAGCCTAGAAATGGAAGCACATGACGTGATAGAGCTATTCCCTGGTGACAACATCTAGCACGGCGGGTTTTGAGTGCGGTGTCATGCAGCAAATAGCTGTATGAAGGTATCTCTGATCTTGATGTCTCCAGAATATCGAATCTGCGGTTATGGTGGTGGTGGTGAGATAGCGTCCATGAGCAAGAGTGGGTTGCGATCATTCCTTATCATATCGCCGGAGCTATGTATTTTTGGTATGTATTGTATGGGACAATTCCGGGAGATCGTAAGTATCAATTGAGGGCGGTCAAAAGGAATATCTGGGAGTCGAAACACGTCGCCAGACATTTTTATTATACTTAGCAATAAAATGGAAACCTGGTAGAGCAACTCCATGCGACAGAGAATTCTTGATGATATACGAAAGACAGGTTCTCAGACCTGCAAAGGTCGCCGTACTACGTTGAACATTTAAATTACGATATCTGTTACCGATATGTATATAATACGATCGATACAATCGTATTCTAACCTTCATGATTCAAAGTCCTCAAATATTGCCAGACAATAAGTAAAATACATATCTGTTATCTTGTCTCATAGACAGAATATGTCACTTACAAACTAATACACAGCACAGAGTACATAGACAAGCATGTAGCGTCGACAGGCGTAATGGTAATACCGATGTGGAAATTCTCAACAAGCGCCAAGCCGACGCTAAGATTCCCACCAGAGACGACGCTCCCTTCTTCACCACCAAAACTGACTGCCTCTGCTACAGTCTTTTTTTCCTCTTCTTCCCTCACACCTCACCACCGACCTCTCTCTTTTCTATCTCACCCTCTTTCTCATCGCGTTCTCACTTGATTTTCATCATGTCAGAACCCATCAGAAATAAAAAGGCTGATTTCCCAGTCGCTCCGTGAGTAACCACTCGTCCCAACCCTCTACCCCTCATTAAATCATGTATCGATTGCAACTGCTGCACAGGGATACCGACAAGCTAACACTTCACTTTATTGCTACAGAACCCCCCAGAACACACCTGCTAACAATGCTCCCATCTCTTCGCATGCTCAGCAGCCTGGTGTAGCCAGCATCTCAGAGGGTATGTTTTTATTTTTTCTTGTCTTTTTTTTTTTGTTTCATCTCCACCACTTTCGCCACTGGTGTAGCTAACCCATCGTTTTCGTTCAGAAAATCTTGATGCTGCCGCTGCCGCAAGCTTGTTCGCAAAGAACCCAGCTCTGGTCTCGATGATTCAAGGTCGTCTGGGTTCTCTCATCGGACGCTCATCCGGCTATATCGAATCATTGCCCTTACCCGTCCGCCGTCGTGTCGCCGGTCTTAAGGGTATCCAGAAGGACCACGCCAAGCTCGAGGCTGAATTCCAGGAAGAAGTGCTACAGTTGGAAAAGAAATACCTTCAAAAATTCACCCCCTTATATCAGAGACGTTCCCAAATTGTGAATGGTGCTGTCGAACCTACCGAAGATGAGGTCGAAGCTGGTGAAGCTGAGCTGGCTGATGAGGACGAGCCCAAGAAGGAGACCGAGGAGAAGGCTGAGTCTTCGGCCGAGGAAGCCAATGTGTCCGGTATCCCAGAGTTCTGGCTTTCTGCCATGAAGAACCAAGTTTCCCTTGTCGAGATGATCACCGAGCGCGATGAGGAGGCTCTTAAACATCTCACCGATATTCGCATGGAATACCTTGACCGACCCGGATTCCGTCTTATTTTCGAGTTCTCTGAGAACGAATTCTTCACCAATAAAACCATCTCCAAGACATACTACTACCAGGAGGAAAGCGGATACGGCGGCGATTTCATCTACGACCATGCCGAGGGTGATAAAATCGACTGGAAAGCAGACAAGAACCTTACTGTTCGTGTAGAGAGTAAGAAGCAGCGAAACAGAAGTAAGTTCATTCGCAGATTGAGAGCGTATATGCATTGTGCTAACCTACGTTTGCTCGAATCTAGGCACAAAACAGACCCGTGTCGTCAAGGTCACAGTGCCTACCGAGTCTTTCTTCAACTTCTTCTCCCCCCCTAAACCCCCTGTCGAGGAAGACGATGCTACCAGTGATATTGAGGAACGACTAGAGCTCGACTACCAGCTCGGTGAAGATATCAAGGAGAAGTTGATTCCACGTGCCATTGACTGGTTCACCGGTGAGGCTCTTCAATTTGAGGAGCTCGGAGAAGAAATGGAAGACGATGAAGAGTTTGACTTCGATGACGAGGACGACGAAGACGACGATGATGAGGAGCGACGGTCTGACAATGGTGACGAGGAATCCGACGAAGAGGTATGTAGCACGCTTCACATTCATACGCTTATATGTGACTGATTTACTAATTCATAACAGGATGGAACCTCGAAGCCCAAAAAGGAGCAGGCAGAGTGCAAGACGAGCTGAAGTGTCCGCGACTAGTCAACTTCAGTGTTCTCGAGTTGTTTGAACGATATGGCTTTGTGCAAACTCGTCCAAGGAATCTCACCCAGTTTTTGTCATGATGATTAACCCCCCCGCGCCTCAGCCCAAGCATAATACATATAATACCTACTCTCATCTTCGGCCAAGCTTGCTTCTGTCAATAGAAAAAAAACCGGAGCGCTTACCGACAGAACGCCTCCTACGCAGAGGAAGGCCGCATCGTTTCTTTGAAGTCACCAAGTGATCAGAATCGGCGGAGTTAGGGTGATTTCACTTTTCATCTCATCATTTTTCTTTCCTCCCCCATGTTTTTCTTATCCTATTTCTGTGCTGTTACTAGTCATACACCTTTCAGACTCTAAAATGGCTCATAATCAAGTTACGTCTTTGGAACGTGAATGTCAACGTAACGTATTCCTTTACTACCTGGGGTAGGGATGACAAGCCGATAAGTCATCCTACTACCGCTGAATGATTTCCTGCCCATCATTTTATTCTGTGCTAGGACGAACTACTACGTGCTGAGGACAATTTAATCTATCAAGGGCGACTGTGCTTGCATAATAATGTTCTAGCGTTGTTTCCATGTTTCTTCCAGGGGCCGCCCGATGTAGATCACTGAGTACAAAGAGCCAGCGCGTAAGAGGATGGCCACATAGATAAGGAAGTAAATGGATTAGAAGAAAGATCATATAATAAGAAAATGTAAAATCAGGAGACTTGATCGTTAGTACTGGCAATGCTGTACGTAGATGAAGCAAGCTGTGAGTGGAGGAAGGAAGCTTTGGCCGTCATTCGGACTTCCTCAGGGGTTGCGCCGCCGCGGCTCGCTAGTGGCCAGCCAGCTTGACTTTACTTTAACCCAGCCTTCGTTCGTTAACTACCATCTCGAAATATTATTCTGTGATCTGTCTATCTACCACCTGCTTCGCGTCCTCTATATCCTTCTCTATGTCTTTTACCAACGCAGACTAGCTTTCTGCTTTTCCTTTTTTTTTTTTTTCCTATTCTCTTATCCCGCATCATCGACCGACGGTCCATCTGTCCCTTTACCCCCAGCTCCGCCTGTCATTGCATTTCCGGTCCTAGATGCCGGCTCACACCTCGGATCTGTGACTTTTTGTCGTTTTCGTTCCTGTGTCTGCTGTCTTCAACCGCGTCCGGTCTATAGAATACGATACTCGGTAAACTATGGCCAATAACTATGAGGTTGGGACTGCAGCGTGGCAGCCAGACCCGACAGAGGGCTGGGTTGCGTCGGAGGTAAAGGAGAAGAACGTTGATGGCGACAAGGTGACGCTTATTTTCTTGCTGGAGAATGGCGAGGTATGTTCTTGTTTTAGCTTGTTTGCGATCCTCGGTAGGAGAGGAAAGGGTTGAATATGCGCTGACCGCAATGTCTATCAGTCCAAAACCGTGGAGACCACCCTCGCAGAGTTGCAAGTACCGAATAACCCGTCGCTACCGCCATTGATGAACCCGGCGATGCTCGAGGCGAGCGAAGATCTTACAAATCTGTCACATTTGAACGAGCCTGCTGGTAAGGGATATGAAAGGATTCCGAAACGGACGTGGCTGACACCTTTGCAGTTCTTCAGGCTATCAAACTGCGATACTCACAAAAAGAAATTTATACGTACAGTGGTATCGTGCTGATCGCAACGAATCCCTTCGCCCGGGTAGACTCGCTCTATGTCCCTCAGATGGTACAGGTTTATGCTGGCAAGCAACGTGCTTCCCAAGCTCCGCATCTCTTCGCTATCGCCGAGGAAGCTTTTGCGTAAGAGTTTCGCGTCTATACAAGGACCTATGAGAAACCGTGTTGACTAAATATTGCAGGGATATGTTGCGAGACGGGAAGAATCAGACCATCGTCGTGTCCGGTGAGTCTGGAGCTGGAAAGACTGTTAGTGCCAAGTATATCATGAGATACTTTGCTACGAGAGACTTCTCAGACCAGCCAGGCCGGTTCACAACAGGTCGGTCAGAGACAATCAGTAAGACCGAGGAGCAGATTTTGGCTACCAATCCCGTCATGGAAGCCTTCGGTAACGCAAAGACTACGAGAAACGACAATTCGTCACGATTCGGAAAATATATTGAGATCATGTTTGATGAGAAGACCAATATCATTGGCGCCAAAATACGAACTTACCTGCTGGAACGTTCGAGGCTTGTTTTCCAGCCGTTGAAAGAACGAAACTACCATATATTTTACCAACTAGTTGTTGGAGCCACAGACTCCGAGCGCGAAGCGCTTGGGCTTGTCTCCGTGGAGGACTTTGATTATTTGAACCAAGGATCAACCCCTACAATCGACGGCGTCGACGACAAGGCAGAATTCGAGGCCACAAAGAAATCATTGACCACCATCGGTGTTCCCGAAGAGACCCAGTCCTCTATATTCAAGATTTTGGCTTCACTGCTCCAGTTAGGAAACGTGAAGATTACTGCGACACGTACTGACTCTACATTATCACCTACGGAGCCGTCTCTTGTGAAGGCTTGTGAGATGCTGGGCATTGATGCCAACGAGTTCGCGAGATGGATTGTGAAGAAACAGCTCATCACCCGCGGGGAGAAGATCACTTCCAACCTCACTCAGCAACAAGCGATAGTCGTCCGAGACTCCGTGGCAAAGTTCATTTACTCAAGTCTGTTCGACTGGCTTGTAGACAAGATCAACCGGGCTCTAGCTACCGACGAGGTCATGAGTCAAGTGAAATCCTTCATTGGTGTTTTGGATATTTACGGCTTTGAGCATTTCGCAAAGAACTCATTTGAACAGTTTTGTATCAATTATGCGAACGAAAAATTGCAACAGGAGTTCAATCAACACGTCTTCAAGTTGGAACAGGAGGAATACGTGCGAGAGCAGATCGACTGGACTTTTATCGATTTTTCCGACAATCAACCTTGTATCGACTTGATCGAAGGCAAACTTGGTATTTTGTCTCTTCTTGATGAGGAGTCTCGGTTGCCGATGGGCTCCGACGACCAGTTCGTTACCAAACTTCACCACAACTTTGCAGCGGATAAGCAAAAGTTTTACAAGAAACCCCGATTTGGAAAGTCCGCGTTCACTGTTTGCCATTATGCCATTGATGTCACTTATGAATCGGAGGGTTTCATTGAGAAGAACAGAGACACTGTGCCGGACGAGCATATGGAGATTCTCAGGAACTCCACCAATTCTTTCGTCAAGGAAGTATTGGAAGCTGCCTCTGTCGTTCGCGAGAAGGACTCAGCAGCGGTTGCTTCCAAACCAGTGGCTGCTCCTGGCCGACGAGTTGGTGTCGCAGTGAACAGGAAACCTACATTGGGAGGAATCTTCAAGTCGTCGCTCATTGAACTCATGCATACGATCAACTCGACAGATGTACACTATATCCGATGTATCAAGCCCAATGAAGCCAAAGAAGCCTGGAAGTTCGAGGGACCTATGGTTCTGAGCCAGCTTCGAGCTTGTGGTGTCCTTGAAACCGTGCGAATCAGTACTGCTGGTTACCCCACGCGATGGACATACGAAGAGTTTGCTCTCCGATACTACATGCTCTGCCATTCTTCTCAATGGACATCTGAAATCAAAGAAATGTGTCATGCGATCTTGCGGAAGGCCCTTGGAGACATAAGCCAACAGAAACAAGACAAGTATCAGCTCGGTCTAACCAAGATCTTCTTCCGGGCCGGTATGCTTGCCTTTTTGGAGAATTTGAGAACTTCCAGGTTGAACGAGTGTGCCATCATGATCCAGAAGAACCTCAAGTGCAAGTACTATAGACGTCGCTATCTAGAGGCTCGCGAATCTATCTTGACCACACAATCTGTCATTCGTGGTTTCCTGGCGAGACAACGTGCCGATGAAATTCGTCAGATCAAGGCAGCCACCACAATCCAGAGAGTCTGGAGGGGTCAAAAACAACGAAAGGCGTACAACGAGATCCGGGGCAACATCATTCTCTTCGAATCTATTGCCAAGGGTTTCATTCGACGACGGAACATTATGGACACCATCCTTGGCGACGCAGCGAAGAAAATCCAGCGTGCATGGCGCTCTTGGAAACAGCTGCATGAGTGGCGACAATACCGCCGAAAGGTCATCATCATTCAGAATCTATGGAGGGGCAAGAAAGCCCGTCGTGAATATAAGAAACTGCGTGAAGAAGCTCGTGATCTCAAGCAGATTTCCTACAAGCTTGAGAACAAGGTTGTCGAATTGACCCAGTCTTTAGGCTCGTTGAAACGCGAGAACAAGACACTTGTAGGCCAGCTTGAGAACTACGAGAGTCAGCTCAAATCCTGGCGTAGCCGCCATACTGCTTTGGAGACACGCTCTAAGGAACTCCAAGCTGAAGCTAACCAAGCCGGAATCACGGCCGCTCGTCTATCAGCCATGGAAGAGGAGATGACCAAGCTTCAGCAAAATCACACTGAAGCCCTATCTACTATCAAGCGTCTGCAGGAAGAGGAGCGGACGTCACGCGAGTCAATTCGTGTCGCTGACCTTGAGCTCAAGAAATTGAGGGAAATAACCTCGCTTCACGAGGACGAAAACTCTTCTTTGCGAAGTCAATTGACAGAGCTGCAAGAGCAACTAGAGATTGCAAGGAAGTCCGCTCCTGTGAACGGCGTTGCTGGGGAACTGCAGAACGGCGCTGTTACTCAAACTCCTATGAACGGTCTTATCAACCTTGTATCGTCTAAGAAGTCGAAGCCCAAGCGCAGGAGTGCTGGTGCCGAGAAAATCGAAACAGACCGGTTCAGTGGTGCATACAACCCTCGACCAGTATCCATGGCGATTCCCAACTCTGCCATGGTGCGTCAAGCTGTATCCGGAGCGAACTTCTCTCCTAGTGTCGACTCTATTGAAAGCGAGCTAGAGAATCTGCTATCGGCGGAGGAGGAGTTGAACGAAGAAGTCACCATGGGTCTCATCCGCAACCTGAAAATTCCCTTGCCTGGAGCGAGTCCTCCGCCCACCGAGAAGGAAGTCCTATTTCCTTCTTACCTTATTAATCTCGTCACATCTGAGATGTGGAACAACGGGTTTGTTAAGGAATCGGAACGCTTCCTGGCGAACGTCATGCAGTCCATTCAGCAGGAAGTCATGCAGCATGACGGTGAAGAAGCCGTCAACCCTGGTGCTTTCTGGCTTTCGAATGTTCATGAGATGCTCTCGTTCGTATTCTTGGCGGAAGATTGGTACGAGGCTCAGAAGACGGACAATTACGAGTATGACCGTCTTTTGGAGATCGTCAAGCACGATCTTGAGAGTCTTGAATTCAACATTTACCACACATGGATGAAGGTTCTCAAGAAGAAGTTGTACAAGATGATCGTACCAGCTATCATTGAATCTCAATCTCTTCCTGGATTTGTTACGAGCGAAACCAACCGATTCTTGGGCAAACTCTTGCCATCGAACAACTCGCCCGCTTACAGCATGGACAACCTTCTCAGTCTTTTGAACAATGTGTTCAAAGCAATGAAGGCATACTATCTCGAGGACACAATCATCAACCAGACAATCACAGAACTCTTGCGACTTGTCGGTGTCACTGCATTCAATGATCTGCTCATGCGACGCAATTTCCTCTCCTGGAAGCGTGGTCTCCAAATCAACTACAACATTACTCGTATTGAGGAGTGGTGCAAGAGCCATGACATGCCGGAGGGTACTCTTCAACTGGAACATCTTATGGTATGTCTAAATACCCAATCATATAGACTACTGGATGCTAACTATGCCGAACAGCAAGCGACCAAGCTTCTTCAACTTAAGAAGGCTACTTTGAATGATATCGAAATTATCCAAGATATCTGCTGGATGTAAGTTTACTTTCTACTCGGTTTCAAAGCATAGTCTTCAGATCAGACACTAATTATGAATTCTAGGCTTTCTCCTACTCAAATTCAGAAGCTGTTGAACCAGTATCTCGTAGCAGATTACGAGCAGCCCATCAACGGAGAGATTATGAAGGCAGTCGCGTCTCGGGTGACTGAGAAGAGTGATGTTCTCCTTCTTACGGCAGTGGACATGGATGACAGTGGACCATATGAGATTGCCGAGCCACGAGTAATCACAGCTTTGGAGACCTACACCCCTTCATGTGCGTATACCTTGATTGTGCTGTTTTTTCTTCTCCTTACTAACTGATTGTGATATAGGGCTGCAAACACCTCGACTGAAACGTCTCGCAGAGATAGTCTCAGCTCAAGCAATGGCACAACAAGACAAGATCGATGTGACAGAGAACGGCGCAATTACAGATACTGAGTAGTTGATCATTTGAAGCTCGTTCTATGACCAGTTTACGACTTTACTTTGTTCTCTCCCCAATATCCCCAATCCTTTGCCTTCTTCTTCTTCAATCTTCTGAGATGTATGTAAGTATAACAAAAATCTTGTTTCTACTTTTTTCCTTTTGAATCTTGTTTTTTAGAAACGAGTCGCAGTTCTTGATGGATTTCATGAGACCATACCTGTCTGACCATGTGTGTGATATTGGAGAGCACTTGGTTAGTGTATTGTATTGTTCTTTCTTTTCTTACTGGTTAGAGCGTTATTCGACATATTGTATACTGGTTATTATCTTGGATGATACTTACAAACCAAGATCGTTTCTTCTTTTATTTAATTTGATTGTATGTAAATGCGCAAACAGACAATTGTATGGGACCCACTCTCTCCACCACCATCGATAAAATTGTATGTCCCCCTCATACGTTCAACATCATTCACTTCATGAGCTTCCTATGCATAAAACAGCATAAAACAGCATAAACACAAACAGAGTAACTGTGAGCCGCCAAAATGAAAACCCTCAACTTCATAACCGGCAACAAAAACAAACTCAGCGAGGTCCGCGCCATCCTGGGCGATGCTGTTGTCGTCGATAACAAGTCTGTCGATGTCCCCGAGATACAGGGCACTATTGAGGAAATTGCAAAGGAGAAGTGTCGGAGAGCTGCTGATGCGGTATGTATGTTCTTTGCTGACGGTGTTCATATCAATGGTTCATTTGATTCTTCAGGCGGGTGTATATCCTCATACATCGAGAGCAATATTCACTCTTTGTTGTCAAACTAATATACAAGGTGCTTACTTTTATTATCAGGTTGGAGGTCCAGTCTTGACAGAGGACACTGCACTCGAATTTCACGCCTACAAAGGCCTTCCAGGCCCATACATGTATGTCACTGCCACAGCTTATACATATATCTTGCCTACAGACTATAAAGCAAGGAAAACAAATAACCAACGTTGAATACATATAGTAAATCATTCCTCGAAGCTCTAGGACATGAAGGTCTCAACAAAATGCTCGATTCTTTCGATGATCGTTCCGCAGAGGCAGTATGTACATTTGCTTTCTCGAATGGACCTGGTGAAGAACCCCTGATCTTCCAAGGAAGGACTTTGGTATGTCTCTCTCTCATAGCGCTTGTTCTGAACTGTTTCGGGTTACTGATATTGGTGTAGGGCAAGATTGTTTCCGCTCGAGGACCACCAAATTTCGGTATGTTTGACCGTTATTCATAGAGAAGCCACTTCTTCCATGTGATTTGCATGCAAGTTGTCCTGTATGAAACTAACTGATTCCCTCAAAATGCAGGCTGGGATCCCATCTTTGAGTACGAGGGCAAAACCTATGCAGAGATGGACAAAGAGGAAAAGGTGAGTGAAACCGGCAACAGCTTCCAGTCAAGAATGACCGTGTTGACATCATTCTTTAGAACAAAATCTCCCACCGCTACAAAGCCCTCATGAAATTGAAAGCATGGTTGATTGAGAATGAGGCGGGTTCGAGCTCATGAAGAGGTGGTAGTCGCCGGTATCCACAGCGTTCAGACTGACGGTCAGCCTTCTCCTCTTGTACCCTGTAGATATCCAGGAGCAAAAGCGGCGTATTCTTCAGGCGTCTGTAGCTTCTTCCGAATGAGATTTTTTCCATGCCTCTACCCAGGCAGATATCCTCGCGCAATTACTTTCGATTTCGTCGCTGTTCTCACTCGTCAATTCGATGACAATCTCCTCGTCGTAGGCCTCTTTAGCCTCCTCGAGTAATAGTCCGAAGATTTCGGCGTCCATGTTTTCGTCCACTTTCGATTCGGGATATCCTCTGCATGGAGTAGGTATTGTCAGGAATACATACAGCGGAGAAATCACATGTAAAAACCGTACCTTGAGGACAATCGGTCGTAATAAACGGCCGTGGAAGGACAACGCAAAACAACCACCAAGTCTATCCAGGACTTGGGAAATAGGTCGCACGCATGCCAATCAATTATATATCCACCTTTAGTCACATCGTCTTCAATGGCGTCTAGTAACTATCGGGCAGAAAAAAATACTTATCAGCACAGAGTCAAGAGAAAAAAGAAAAAGGCGAAGGAGGGGAAGTGAAGCGAGGCTGAAACATACCTTATCCTCGTCAATAATCCAACTTTGACGCTCCTCGTCATATCCATCGTAGCAATCGCGTTGTTTGGCAATGTCATTTATGGACATGTGCTGCAAGCCGGTGTCCTGGGCGACTTGTTCGCTGTGGATTGTCTTGCCCACGCCCGGGGTGCCGGTGATTATGATGTTGGGAGCGGTCCGCATGATAGCGAGGAAAATGTGTATCAATATCGAGTGGTGAGAAATCAGTATTGAAGCGCTTCGGTATCCTGCAATGGGAGTGACGGAGTTCTAGAAGTTGTGAGCTGTGAAGGATAAGAAGGAAGATCGTTCTTGAAAAGAAAAAAAATTAAGGTTATCTGGACCGGGTACGTATCCCCGCACTCACGCGCTAAACCAATTCTCTATCAATCTACAACCATACAACACGACATCATCTCATAACTGGTACCTTCATTGATGATAATCAAGGCTATTCAAGACATGATCCCAGTCTAAGCGTTCTCAGCCAACCAGGAGATACTCGCAGCTATTGCAGACAACGTGCAAGCCTAGCCCTGATTCACGCATCATTGCGGGACTGCCACACCACGACAAAGGATTCCAAGTTGAATGGCCACCAGATATGTCGATTGTCGCTGTGGCAGTTGGGCGTTAATGGGTGTTATGGGAACAGCATGACAAGCACAAGATGGAACCGGTGACATTCATCTGTGGATACTCAAGAAACAGTGAGTGATTCTCCTGCTATCCTGGGCCTTACCTAGGTTGATATATGCCAATAACAGCTGCCACATAGAGCCACATAGAAAGCGATCCCTGTACTGGCTAAAAGCCACTGAGCGTATTTCCCAGAAGCAATGGAAAACTCTTCCACTCAACCTCCAAGGTTAACTCCTCGGGTTCAGAGGGCAAGAGAGATTTTATGACTTCTTGAAGTCTCTTCGGAAACTCGAACACTTCACCCCCTTCATACTCCTGTTGTCTTGCGGCTTGCAGTTGAACTCTTTCCTTTCCAATCTCTTTTATCCTCACATGAGGACCGGTGTATCGATCTAGAGATGAGAAAAGAGCGAGCCAGGCGCCTTGCAACTTCACTATCTACTTGTTCTAAACTATGGATTCCAATGACTGAGATGTGTAGATTTTTTAATTGCCGCCCACCTCTACTTATATCGATCCAATCCCCGATTGCTTTAGCAAGGATCTCATCCATAGCGGCATAAAAACATTATAAATAGGTAATTTAGGGGTCTGCTCGGGAAACTGGTTCCAATCTCTTACCACACTATCACAGGGATTGCAATCCAAATTTAGAATAAGGCTGCAGAGTGCAGGGAATTTGACAGGTACTTCATACAGCTGACATTCAGTCTTGTCACCTAATGATCTCCTAGCAGAAAGACATAGCTCTTCAGGACAAGGCGCATATTCTACGAATTTGACAAGGTCATCTCCATTAAACATGGGATATAATAGGTACTTATCATCTAGCCATTGGCCACCAGGTATACACGGTTCAAGGATGAATCCTCGTAGCGTTTTACGATGCGGGGCAAAGATGTCATTCATGGATTATGCCCGTATCTCGGGGACAGCAGACGCGAAGATACTTAAGCGGATTTATAGCGGATTTAGACCGGTAAACATAGACCCCAGATCATGCTCAAAGCCTGGGTCTCCCATACCAGGTAGTCTTTGGAGGCCAATGTGTAGATATTCTAGCTTTTGTAGGCTTGAAAGTTGAGCCAGAACACCAAGCGGCTGAAAGGAAGTGGGAAGCTCGAGTGCTCCCAGGGAAGAGAAATCCGTCGATTTAAGTCATTCCTTCAACGCATCAGAGTTGACACCTCGGAGACTAGTATTATAAAAATCTAATTCTTTAGGATTATAAAAGTATATTAATATTTATAGGAGAATGTGACGGCTGTACGCGCTCGTTGCTCAGTGTCTTGTACGGTGCAGCCTGGTCTCGTGTGGAAGCCCTAAGCCCTAGAGACGGAGGTTCCCTTCAACCTCGTGCCTTCCTAATTCGGTACCACCACGGGGCTGGCACATTATATAAGAGCTATAACAAGCATATATAAGCTTCTTTTTCCTTTTTTCTTTTCTTTTCTTATTTTATTTTTTTTTAATCTTTTTTATAATAAAGTCTAAAGCTTTATAGCTATTATATATAATATATAAGATTAGTTATTTTTTTTTAATTATTTTCTTTGTTTCTTTATTAAGATATTATTATAAGTAATAGTAATATAGCTAGGTTAAACTCTTTTAATAATATAAATTTAATTAATAATTCTATTATAGAGCCTAAGTAGGCTAATAAGATAATTATTAAAGAAAACTAGATTATTGTGACAGTGCTCAGTTCCTCTACCTAAGAAGTAGCTAATCGATGGAATATTGAACATAAAGAAGGAAAGAGAAAGAAGAAGAAGCTTGTATGCGCTTATTATAGCTTTTATATAATATGCTAACCCTGTGATAGTACTTAATTAGGAAGATATAAAATTAAAAGAAATCTTTAGCTCCAAGGCTTAGAGTTTTTACTTAAGACTAAACTATACTATATAAAATATTAAGTAATAAGTATATATAATTATTATATTATTCTTCTTCTCCATTAGATATTTATGCTTAAGTATTTATTATTTTCTTCTTCTTATAAAGCTAGTATTTAAGTAAAACTAGTAGTCTAGACTTATCTAAATACATATTATAAAAATCTTATAGCTATTTTAAAGTATACTAAAAATTCTTAATAGAATATTATTTAGGATTAAAATTATAATCTAATTATTATATTTAGTAATAAAACTTTTTTAAAGAAGCTAAATATTAAAAATCTTATTAATCTCTTATTTCTAATTATTATTTATAAAAATTAATAGTAAAGGATTAATAATCTATCTAAAAAATAGCTTTAAATAAAATATATAATATAGCTTATTTAGTAAAAAGATAGAATATATATTATATCTAAAAATAAATTTAACTTAAAAGAATATTCTAACTTTTTATGATAGATATATTAAACTTATTACTAAAGCCTTTATTTTTAATATATAAAATATAATAAAATAATATTTTAAAGATTATAATAATTAATTAAATATATTTATATAAAAAAATATATAAATTAAACATTATATTTATATTTATAAAAAATTATTATATGAAAAAAACATTAAAAATAAAATTATTTTTTTTATATAAATATTTTTTAATAATTTTAAAAATTAAATTATTAAATTAAATATATTAAATATATCTTATTTTTATTATAATTTTTAAAGATTTTAAATTCTAAAATTATATATATAATTTTTTTTAATTTAATAAAACTTCAAATAAAAATATAATTTTTAATAATTTTTAATATAAAATATAATATATATATATATATATATATATATATATAATTAATTATAATTTAATATAATTTTATTAAATATATTTAATAAAGATTTAAAAATATTTATAGTAGTAGTAGTAGTAGTAGTAGTAGTAGTAGTAGTAGTAGTAGTAGTAGTAGTAGTAGTAGTAGTAGTAGTAGTAGATTTGATATACCCGCTGTAGCTAGCTGATAGCATATTACATTCATACTTACTCATTTATCGTTACGATGCTTAGTTATCAGCCAAAGGCTAGTCCTTATTATGTTAGTCTGCTTTATGCTTAGCTAGTTTTATTATCCTATCCACTAGATGATTTTAGAAATAGATCATCCTTTATCACTCCACTAATTAACTCTGTAAGGTACTATTAATTAGTAGCATATCCTAAGTTTTTTTCCTTTATTAGATCTTCCTTATTTTTTCTATATATTTCTTTTGTTAATTTTTATTTAAACTTTTCAATAAGCACTATATAGTTAGAGTAGCTAGAATCTTACTATCCTAACTATAGCTAGTAATACTATAATATATTATTATTAAAATTCTAAATATCCCTATTAGAAACTACTAAAATAATTTTAAATATGATTTTCCTAGTCTGGATTAAGATATTATAGTAAAATTATTTTCCTTTAATTATTATAGATTAGTTATATTCTTCTACTCTATCTGTAACGATAGGGGTGGAACGATAGTCCGAATGTGGGTATAGGCTACAGAACACTTGCTGAGCCGTTTACTATGGGAACAGGTTACTATATGGATACTAAGAGTAAGCAAGAAGCTGTAGTATAATTATCATAAAGAATAATTACTTAATCCCTTTTATAACTTGTGTAAGATCTTTACTAGTTATATATATATATAGTAAAGTGCTTAAGTAGTACCATATAATAAGGCTATTAGAATTATATAATCTCTACTTAATATATAATTTCTATATTATTATCTTAGATTAAGAGTATTAATTTTTTAAGTAATTAGATTAGTCTTCTTAATCTTATAATAGAATTAATTTTTATAATTCTTTTTCTTTTTAGAGAAAGCTTGCCTTTAAGCTTTATAAATATATTTATAAATTTTAGTATTAATAGTAATAATTTTTTTTTTTAATTGCTAAAGGGATTCTTCTTTTTTAAAAATTTCTTTTTATAAATATATAATAGATATAGTTATAAGATTTCTTTATAATATAAAATAAATAATAAGTTAAGATTTATTTATATTTATTTTAGAAAAGATTTTTTCTTATATTAATAAAGATATTTCTCTTTTTTATTTTTATTTTTTTCTTTCTCTCTTTTAAGCTTTAATTATTAAAATATATATTAATTTTTTCTTTATATTTACTTCTTTCTTTATTAATTGTTATTAATCTTATAAGATAGTAGTTTTATGAATAACTTTATTAATTTTTTAAAGCTTTTTATATTAAGTCTTATTATAAATATTAAATTTAAAATGATATTTATTTTTATTAACTTTTCTTTCTTTCTAAAAAAGATTTATAAAGAGTAATATTTACTTAGAAATCATTTTTGTTTCTTATCTTTAACTCTTAGATAGTTATATTTAGAATAATATATTCTTATTATTTTATTTTTCTAAACTATTTTAATAATTAAATATAGTACTAACTATAATAGACTACTATATTCTTATTATTTTATTTTTCTAAACTATTTTAATAATTTAATATAGTACTAACTATAATAGATTACTCTAAAATATTATTATAATTATTACTAGTTTTATTATAAACCTTATCTCTAGGATAATAAAGAAGTAAATATAATAGAGAATATACTTATAGAGTCTTTTAGAAATATAATCCTCTAATTTATTAATCTTTAAATTATAATAAGTAAATAAAAAACATCTCCCGCCGCGTGAATCGAATTTTTGAAATTGCGCGCCCAGATCTGGCTAAAAACAGCTGTAAATTTAGTAGTTTATTTCTTAAAGCTAGAGCTATCAATTAATCCTAGTTTTACTAGGTAAGACTATAGTAATAGCTAAAGATACTATTATAAGTCTTTTAATAAGTAAAAATCTGGGGTATGCCTACAGTGAAGCCTAATGTATACGATTAGGCTCTGTGGAGCATACCCGTACGTCTCATGAAGTATGAGGGATCCTTATAGGCATGGTGGCCTGTAAGCAAGCCCGAAGGTCCCCGGCGAAGACGCCAGATGGGGGCGAGATAGAGCCCGGATTTGTGTTACGCCCGAGACTGTTAGGGGCTGAGCCACTGGAGTCTTAGGGGCCCCAGAGGCCAGCCATGGCTACCCATGAGTCTGTCATAACCTGTAGTGTTGCATATGGACTATAAACTTGAATAATAATAATAATAATAAAATAAGAAATAAAAAATATTATTAAATATCTAAATATATAACTTAATATAAAATTTACTTTTATATATTATTAAGAATAAGTGATAGCTAAGACTAGAGTTAATTTAGAAATAATTATAAAATTTTATTAAATCTATATAGAGAGTAGTATTAGGATTAATATAATAAATTTATTAAATAATAATAATCTATAAATATATAATAATATAAATAATATATAAATTATAATATAATATTAATTAAACTTTATAAAAATAAATTATTATTATAATTTATAATTTTATAATAATCTAAAAATAGATAGTCTGTCTAATTAATAGTATATTTTATATAATTATAATAAAAACTTTTAATATAGAATTATACCTTTTATCTGTCTATTAATAACTAGATTAATTTATTAAGATAATTATAGTTTAAATCTAAATAGGGCCTTTTTATAGTATTTTAAATAATATATTTATAAAGAGAATAAATAAGGAGCTTATACTTAATAATTATATTTCTATAAAAGTTTATATTTAAAAGATAAATAAATACTTAATAGCTTTTCTAAATATTTTAGCTAAATTATAAAAGAGCTATAAAATATATATCTAAATATTATAATATAAATCTTTAAAAATTATAATTAATAAGTATAAGAAAGCTATTTTAGTCTATAATTTAAGTTTTAAAATAGATTTATACATAATAATATATATAAATAGAAGTAGTTATTAAAGCTATAATATAGTAGTAATTATTCTATTAAAAAAGATTTAAATTATAGAATATATTAGGATAGAATATATATTAATAATATATATAAAAAAGTATATAGTATTAAATTTATATTTAAAAGTTTAATCTAGCTTATATTAATATAATTAATTAAGAAATTAGTTATCTTTTTAAATAACTACGCTATATTCTAAATATTATAAAATTTATAGATAGTCTTTAGTTAGAAATATATTTAAGATTATATATAACTCTTATAAGAATATAAGAATATTAATATTAATATAATATTATAATAGATTCTAGTATATAAAAAAGTTCCTAAAAATAAGATTATAAATTATATTATAAAAAGATAATAATTAAGAAAATATATTATAAAATTATATTAAAAAATATCTTATATTAGATTATACTTAGAGTAGTAGTAAAATATTATATTTAATAGTTAATAAAAAATATATAAAAATAATTATAAAATAAGTAAAAAAGTAAAAAGCTTATTAAAAAGCTTATAAATTATTCTTTTAAATATATATTTTAATATCTATAAAGCTATATTATTAATTCTAATATAAGTCTATATAAAATATATTAAATTAGTATATTATTTATAATAAATGAATAAGTATAATAGTTTATACTATCTATATAATCTCTCTCGTTAGATAGTATAGTATATTCTTATAAGATATCTACTATATAAAAAGAAATATAACTAAATATAATTATAAATTAAAAGATTTTAATATATAACTAACTTATAAGTATTACTTAATAAGAGATTAATTACTCTAATAATCTCTAAATTCTAGATTAAAATAAGAATTTTAGAATAATCTATAGCTATAGATTTAAAAGCAATTAGTATATATAATAATATAGAAGAATAATAATATAAATAAGATATTAGTTTAAGAATTAATATAATAATATATATAAATAATATATATACTAGATTAGGGCTATTATTAATATAAATTAATAATAATATAAATATAAATCTTAAATTAAGTAATTTAGCGTTAGTTAATAAAAATATACTATAGAATAGTAATAGAAATATAATATATAAGTTAGTAAAGATTTAAATATTAGAAATAGTAGTATATATATGTATATAATTAATTTATAGAATTAAGTATATATTAATATATATTTAGAGATATGCTAGTACTTATATCAGTATAATTAATAATATATAAGAAAGTAGGAATTAAGAGTAAATAAAGATATATATATAATAATTAGTATATAAATTTTATACTAATAGATTGTTTTATTTTGTTATATTTTATTACCTTTATTATTTTACATAATTGTTATTTATTTCCTTTATTTACATTCTTTGTAGCTCATCCTATAACATGCTACTATGGCTGTGTTATGAATTTTTTAGTGCCTATAGGCTTAGGCATACACCTGGATAGTGGCAACATAGACCATAGCTAGCTACAGTAGGTATATTAATACTACTACACTACTACTACTACTACTACTACTACTACTACTACTACTACTACTACTACTACTACTACTACTACTACTACTACTACTACTACTACTACTACTACTACTACTACTACTACTACTACTACTACTACTACTACTACTACTACTACTACTACTACTACTACTACTACTACTACTACTACTACTACTACTACTACTACTACTACTAATAAATAATTATTTTATTCAATTTATTAGAGATAGTAAAATTAAATTTACTAATATTATTTTCTTTTATATAGGTTTAGTATTTATTTAATATCTATGAAAAACTACTTATATGTTATTTAATCTATAATATAATTTACTTATAGAATATAGATAATTATATATATAATTATTAAAAATCTCTAAATTTAAATTTATATCTAAAAAACTATTATTTAATTCTTTAGATTATTTAATACATCTATTTATACAATAAAAATTTAATAGTAAATAAGAACCCTAGTAAACTATATATTATTAAAAATTAAATTATAAATATATATATTAAAAGATCTATTATTAGAAATTAATTATAAAGATATTAATTAACTTAGAGTATTTAATTAAATAATTTTAATTAAATCTTAATAATATAATTAATAAAGATGTAAAATCTTAACTAATATAAATTAAATAGATACTTAATATAGATTAAAACTATACTTAAGAGATATTTAAAATATTTTAAGATATATAATTAATTAAATATATAGTTAAAAGTAAATTAAAATAATTTAAATTATATTAAGAATTTTAAATTAATATAAACTATTTAATTAAAGTAGAACTTTGAATTCTATTTAAACTTTTAAATCTATATAAGAATTTATTAACCTAGACTAATCTATAACTTAATAAAATTAAAAAGCAGATATATAATAAGAAAATAAAAAATATTATTATTTAATTTTAAAATTTATATTATTAAGATTCATTAATATATAAATCTATATTAGATAAAAATATATTAAAAAATAAACTAAATATAATAAAGAGAATAATCTCTAATATATATATATATTTCATATAGCTTTAATCTATATTAGATTCTAATTAAAAGAGAGCCTTAAGCTTAAAATATAAATATTTAATTAATTAGAATTAAATAGAGTATTAATAATATTTATAACCCTATAATAATATTTATTTAGATATTATAAAATATTAACTTATAAAAAAAAACTAGAATTAAAATAATAATCTATCTAAAATAATAGAAAAGTTAATATCTATTTAATATTCTATTGAGAAGTTTAGAAAATATTTTTAAAAATTATTAGATAAAGAGTTATAGCTAATTAAAAATTTTAAAAAGAAATAACTAACTTAGATATTAAATTAAATTAAAAAAGGCTAAAAAATTATAAAAAAATTGAAATAGAAATTAATAAAATAATAAAAAAAATAATGAATATATATTTATTTATTTATTAGTTATTAATATAAAATATTATAAATTTATAATAAAAAATATTAAATATATTTTATATATGATTCTAAAATTATTATTTTATTTAATATTATAAAATATAAAAATTAAATTTTAAAATATATAATTTATATTAAAAATTAATAAATTAAAAAAATAAAAATATAATATTTAAAATAAAAAACATTATTATTTAATAAGCTTAATTAATTTTTAAAAATCTAATTTAACAATATTATTTTTTAAATTAATAAATTCTTAAATAAATTTATAGAATTAATTTAATATATCTTTTTCATTTTAAAAACTAAATTCTAATAAATATATAGAATCTTATAATATAATATATTTTTAATATTTAACTATTATATAATAAAATTATATTATTTATAATTTTATTTAATATATTTAATAAATAATTATTAAATAATAAATTAAAAATTAATTTAAAGATTATAAAAAGTTTTATAAATTTAATTTTACATTATATAAATTATAGAGCTTTTTAACAAATTTTTATTTAATATTTATTAAATTTTTTAAATTTTTATTATTTTTTTAATAAAACTTATAATTATTTAATTTAGATTTTTTGTATATTTATTTATATATTTTTAATTATAAGTAATTAATATATAAATTAATATATATTCTAAATGTTTTATAACTAAAATAATTATATATTATTTAATTAATTTAAAAGGAGTATTAATATTTGGATTAAATATTAAAATTTTAAATAATTTAATCTAGATCAAAAGACTTTAATTTAATAATTATAAAATTCTTCTAAATAATTTAAATTTTATATATATTTTATAAATTTATATAAATATTATTAAAAAATTAATTTTATTTATTATTTAATAAACTATTTATAATATTTTTTTAAAATTATAAATAAAATAATTAATATTAAAAAACTATAAAAGATATAAAAAATATAATAATATATAAATTAAAATAATATTATTTTTAATTATTAAATTATAAATTATATAAAATCTTATAATAAAATTAATTATATTAAATTTAAATATTATTAATATATTTTTATATTTTTAATATTTTTATTAATTATATTAAACTAAATATTTTTATATTTTAATATATATATTATTATTATTATTAATCAAGTTTATAGTCCATATGCAACACTACAGGTTATGACAGACTCTTTGTATCATGTGACTGGCTTTGAAGCTTAGTCAGCAGCATACGTTGTCTCAGGCGTAACACAAATCAGGGCTCTCATCTCGGTGTAATCTGGCGACATCACCTACACCATTTGGTGCTATCCCTTAATGGGAATAGCGCCTCATAATTTCAACACGTTTTGCCTCTCACCAGGCGCGAATCAGACAGAAGGATGGGGGACAGGACCGGGGATGGGGGACGGGGGACAGGGACGGATAGAGCACACAAACTAGGGCTCAAACCTAGTGGGGGGCCTAGGGTTGAGCCCTCTTGATTCATTCACGGGTAGGGGTCCGTGACATTTGGGTCAGATATTGGGGTGCCGGCTGCGGGAATCGAACCCGCGGGCCCACGTTGACGGGGAGCGCTCAGGGGGTGGCAAGGCCCCTGCGGAGGCTAGCGCTCGCAAACCCGCGGAAGCGGGCCCTCCAGGACGGCGCATCTGACCACTGCGCCATCCGCCGGCTTTAATATATATATTATTATATACTTTATAAATTAATTATATAAATATATATTTTATTGTTCTATTTATTTTTAATATATTATTATATATATTTATATTTTTTAATAATATATTATTATTAATGAATTTATTTAATTATATTAATATTATTATTAATTCTTACTAGTAATAAATATAATTTATTAATATATATTTATTATTATTATATATTTAATTATTTAATCTATTATTTTATTTTTAAAGATTTATTTATAATCTAAAATTTAATAAAAAATAATATTAATATTTTTATATTTTTAATATAAATTAATATATAATTTTAAATATAAATTTAGCTTAAAACTATCTTTAAATTCTAAATTAATTAAAATATTAATTAATTATTTAAAAATATAATTATTTTTAAAAATTATTTATTATTCTTTACAAATTATAATAATATATTAAATATAAATCTAATTTTATATATTAATATATTTTATTATATATAAGTATTTTTAGAGTATATATTTATATATTATAACTATTTTTTAATATTTATTAATTATTATAGATAAAAATTTTATTATAATATTAAAATATATATTATATAACTTTATTCTCTAACTAAGATTTTAAAAAAAATTATAAGATATTTATTTATTTTTTTTAAATATAAATTTTTAATTAATATATTTAAATATATTTTTAAAAATTTTATATATTAAATTAAATCTATAAAAATTACTTTCTTAATTAGTTAGTTAATTAATTAGATTTAATTCTAGTTATAGCTAGCTAATTCTAAAAGCTATTATTCTAGGTATATCTAAACTAATAGGCAGATAAAAGATAGTATAGTTATAGAGTATACTATAAGGCAAGCTATAAAGAATATAAAATATTATATATATAAAATAATAGATATAAAATAATTAAATATATTAAATTATTAAATTATGAATATATATATTTATATCTTTATTCTTTTTTATAGTATATTCTTATTAATTAACTTACTTAATTATATTAATTTTAAATTTATATTAATACTATTATTAGCTCTTACTAATAAATAAGTAGATCTAGAATTTAGATTATTTACTTATATATTAGTATATTTCCCTATATTAGTATTCTATTTAATTAATTTTTATATTTCTTTATATATACCTATCATCTATAAATCTATATTAAAAAACTAAGCTAATATTTCTATATTATAAATAAATTAAATAATTATAACTACTATTTTTTTCTCTAAATAGTATTTATAAATTAGTTATATAATAAAACTTTTAAATTTATATTTATATAAGCTCTTACTTATTTATATATAATAAATATTTAATAAAGATATACTTTATAGTCTAACTAGATACTCTATACTTATAATATAGATATAATTATTTATTAATATATTAAAGATAATATTTTAATATAATCCTCTCTATATAAATTTAAATTAAAATTAATAATATAGCCTTCTATAGATATAATTAATATTAAAGAATATTTAAAGAGAGTTTTAAAATAAGCTTTTTTATAAATTTTTTATTTTATTATTTATTTTAAGTCTTTTCCTAAGTCTTTTTTATTTTATATTATATTTATACTTAATTATAGTACTAAGTATAGTCTAATTTTTAATATTATTAGATATAATTTATTAATATATATCTATTATTATTATATATTTAGCTATTTAATCTATTATTTTAGTTTTAGAGATTCTTTTATAACCTAAGATCTAATAGAGAATTATATTAATATTATTATTTTATATTCTTAATATAGATTAATATAATCCTAGATATAAGGTTATTTTAAAATTATCTTTAAATTCTAGATTAATTAGAGTATTAATTAATTATTTAAAAAGATAGCTATCTATTATTCTTTATAAATTATAGTAATATATTAAATATAAATCTAATTCTATATATATATCTTTATTATATATATTATTAATATATTCTTTTTATTGATATATTCTATTTTTTATCTTTATAGTTATAAAATAACTATTAATATATTAATATAATCTTAATAACTACTTCTATTAGTATATACTATTATATATAAGTTCTTTTAGATTATATAATTATATAATTATATACTATAACTACCTTTTTATACTTATTAATTATAATAGATAAAAACTCTTATTATAATATCTAAATATATATCTTATAACTCTTTTAATTATTTATTAAAGTTTCTAAAGAAGTATAGAAATATCTATTTTCTAAGTATAAGTCTTTATTAGTATGTAACCACTAAGTACAAGTTATTAATTTTAATATTATTTTATTTATTTTTAATATTATTTTTAAGATTATTTTAGAAAATATTATTTTAAAATTATTTTTAGAATTATTTTTAATATTATTCTTATTATTTTTTATATTATTTATTTTATATTATTTTTTTAATTTTAAATATTATAAAAAATAATATAATTTATAACTTATAATTTATAATTTATAATTATATAATATTTAAAATATAAAAATTTAATTAACTATTAATATTAATTTATTTATTTATTTTTAATATTATTATTAGGATATATTTATAAATTTAAATTTATTATTAATAATTTTTAAAATTTTTAATTTATTATTTAAAAAGATTAAATATTAGGTTTTATTAATTTATATATATATAATATATTTATAAATAAATTAAGTATATAAATAAAGGGTCTAATTAAGACTAAAATCTTATTCTAATAAGAATAAAAAACATTTTAAAAATATAATTTTATAATAAATGAAAAATTATTATAATACTACTTTAATTTATAAGTAATATTAATTTTTTTTAAATAAAAAATAAGCTATTAAGATAACTAAGCTTAATAATTATTAGAATTAAAAAGCCTTATAAAAGATATTTTTTATTATTATTATTTAAGGTTATAGTTTATATATAATATTATAGATTATAATAGATTTATAAATAATTATAGTTAGTCTAAAGTTTTTAAAGCTTTAGTAGCTCCAGCTCTTAATAGTCTTAAGTATAATATAAATCTAGGCTTTATCTTACTTTTATTTAATATTTTTACTAGAGATAAAAAACATACTTTTAAAATTAAATAAAAAATATATACTTTTAATAAAGTTTAATATATATAATTAAACTCTATAAAGTATATTTATATATTTTATAAAATATAAAAAATTCTTATAGATAAAATAATTTATAAATAAGACTAAAAATCTTTAATAAAAATATTAGATAAAAATAAAATAAAATCTAGATTTATATTATATTTAAAATTATTAAAAGCTAATATAATTATAATTTTAAAAGTTTTAAAAGCTAGTTATAGCTGTTTATAAATTAATTATAATTTGTAATATTATATATAAACTATAAACTTAATTAATAATAATAATAATAATAATAATAATAATAATTATATAAATAAATTAGCTATTAATATATTATTAAATTTAAAAGATTTTTATAAATAATCTATTAATAATAAATAACTTTATATTTTAATTATTTATAATTATTATATTTAAAAATTTTATTCTAATTAATTATTAAAAAGAAATTAAAAATTTAATTTTATATTATATTTTTATTTATATTAATTAAATTTAAAAATTTTTTTAATAGATTTATTTAATATTTTAATATATATAAATTATATAATATTTTAAAAATTTAATTAATAATATTTAATATATTAAAATAACTTTATAATTAAAATAAATTTACATATTATAATTTATAATTAAGATAATATTATTTTATAAATTATTATACTATATTTTATATAAAAGATTATTTTATATCTTTTATATAAGATATATTTTAAAAAATTTATTTTAAATTTAATTTTTAATAATTCTATATAAATATTTCTTTCTATATAAATTGATTTTTTAAAATTATTTATTTAATTTAGGCTATAAAGCCTCTAAATTTTAATTACTTATAAATAATATTACTAGCTCTTTATTAAGCTTATTTTTAATAAGTAAGACTAAGAATATAGTATAGAATAATATTCTAATATTAACTATAATTAAAAAGTCTATAGTAATAGATTTTATATATAATATAGAGATCCTATTATAATTATAATATTACTTTATTGATATAGATAAGTAGTAGTAGCAGTAGTAGTAGTAGTAGTAGTAGTAGTAGTAGTAGTAGTAGTAGTAGTAGTAGTAGTAGTAGTAGTAGTAGTAGTAGTAGTAGTAGTAGTAGTAGTAGTAGTAGTAGTAGTAGTAGTAGTAGTAGTAGAAGAAGATTTGATATATCTGCTATGGCTAGCTATAGTCTATATTACTACTATCTAGGTGTGTATTTAAGCCTGCAGGCATTAAGAAATTTATGGTATAGCTATAGTAGCATGCTGCAGGACAAGCTACAGAACAAGCTATAAGGAATATAAATAAAGAAAATAAATAATAATAATATCAGATAATAAAAATAGTAAAATATAGTAAAATAAAATAATCTATTAGTATAAAAATTATACCCTAGCTATTATATATATATATATCCTTATTTATCCTTAATTCCTACTTTTTTATATATTAAAATTTTTTAATTTATAACTATATTTAGTTATATTTCTCTTTATATAGTAGATATTCTATAAGAATATATTATACTATCTAATTAGAAAGACTATATAAATAGTATAAGATATTATATTTATTAATTTATTATAAATAATATACTAGTTTAATATACTCTATATAGATTTATATTAGAATTAATAATATAACTTTATAAAGATAATACTAATATTAAAGTATATATTTAAAAAAATAATTTATAAACTTTTTAATAGACTTTTTATTCTTTTATTTATTTTATAATTATTTCTATAATTTTTACTAATTATTAAATATAATACTTTATTACTACTCTAAGTATAATTTAATATAAAATATTTTTTAATATAATCTTATAATATATCCTCTTAATTCTTATCTTTTTTATAGTATAATTTATAATCTTATTTTTAGGAACTTTTTTATATACTAGAATCTATTATAATATTATATTAATATTAATATTCTTCTTATTCTTCTTATTATTATTATTATTCAAGTTTATAGTCCATATGCAACACTACAGGTTATGACAGACTCATGGGTAGCCATGGCTGGCCTCTGGGGCCCCTAAGACTCCAGTGGCTCAGCCCCTAACAGTCTCGGGCGTAACACAAATCCGGGCTCTATCTCGCCCCCATCTGGCGTCTTCGCCGGGGACCTTCGGGCTTGCTTACAGGCCACCATGCCTATAAGGATCCCTCATACTTCATGAGACGTACGGGTATGCTCCACAGAGCCTAATCGCATGCATTAGGCTATTAATATTCTTATATTTTTATAGAAGTTATATATAATCTTAAATATATTCTTAACTAGAGACTATTTATAAATTCTATAATATTTAAAGTATAACTTATTTATCTAAAAAGATAACTAATTCTTTAATTAACTATATAAATATAAGCTAGATTAAACTTTTAGATATAAATTTAATATTATATATTTCTTCTATATATATTATTAATATAATATATATTCTATTCTAATATATTTTATAATTTAAATATTTTTTAATAGAATAACTATTATTATATTAATATATTTTTAATAACTATTTCTATCTATATATATTATTATATATAAATCTACTTTAAAAATTAAATTATAAACTAAGATAGCGTTCTTATATTTATTAATTATAATCTTTAAAGACTTATATTATAGTATTTAGATATATATATTATAGCTTTTTTAAATATCTATTAAAATTCTAAAAGAAATTATTAAATATTTATTTATTTTTTAAATATAAATCTTTATTAAAGTATAACTATTAAATATAAGCTTTTATTTATTTATTTTATAAGTATATTATTTAAAATAGTATAAGAAGATCTTATATAGATTTATATTATAATTATTTTAATAAGTTAATTAAATTGTTATTAGATAGAAAAGAGATATAGCTTTATATTTAAAACTTTTACTATTATAGTATAAAATATATTACTAATTAAATAAGCTATATATTTTTTAAATTATTATAAGATTATAAACTATATTATTAATTTATTTCTATATTATAAGATTTAATTAATACTATACTATAATATTATATAATATTTATAAGATTATAATTATTTAATAGATTTATTATATTCAATCTAGTATTACTTTTTATAAAGTTTACTAGATCTTATAATATTTTAAAACTAATATTAGTCTTAACTATTACTTATTCTTAATAATAGTTAGTTAGTTAGTTAGTTAGACATGATTCTGGCTGTAGCTAGCTAAGTTCTAGAAGCCGCTATCCTAGGTATGCCTGAGCTGGCAGGTAGATAAAAGATAGTATAGCTACAGAGCACGCTATAGGGCAAGCTATAAAGAATATAAAATATTATATATATAAAATAATAGATATAAAATAATTAAGTATATTAAACTATTAAAATAATTAAATAATATAATATATATACTTAACTCTTCTTATATATTAATATCCTCAATCTTGGTAATACTCTCTATTCTAATACTCTTATATTCTTATATTTTATTAACTGCACTAACATGAGCACTAATATATTTTAGACTATATATTAATATATACTTAGTTCTATAAATAGATAATATAAATATATATTCTATTCCCTTATTTATCCCTAATATATAAGCTCTTACTAATATATATATTTATATCTCTATTCTTTTTCTATAGCATATTCTTATTAATCAATTCACTTAATTATATTAATCCTAAGCTTATATTAATACTATTATTAGTTCTTACTAGTAAATAAATAGATCTAAAGCTTAAATTACTTATTTATATATTAGTATATTTCTCTATATTAATATCCTATTTAGCTAATTCTTATGCTTCTTTATATATATCTATTATTTATAAATCTATACTAAGAAACTAAGCTAATATTTCTATATAAATAAATTAAATAATTATAATTATAGCTTTCTTTTCTCTAAGCAGCATCTATAAATTAGTTATATAATAAAATTCTTTAATTTATATCTATATAAGCTCTTATTTATCTATATATAATAAATAGTTAATAAAGATATACTTTACTATTTAGCTAAATAATTTATATCTATAGTATAGATTTAATTATTTATTAATATACTAAAGATAATACTTTAATATAATCCTTTTTATATAAATCTAGATTAGGATTAATAATATAGTCTTATATAGATATAATTAGTATTAAAGAATACTTAGAGAGAATCTTAGAATAAGCTTTTTTATAAGTTTTTTATTTTTTTATTTATTCTAGGTCTTTTTCTAAGCTTTTTTTTTTACTTTATATTATATTTAGTGCTTAGCTATAGTACTAAATATAATCTAATTTTTAATATTACTAGATATAATTTATTAATATATATCTATTATTATTATATACTTAGCTACTAGGACGGCCGGAACACGAGTTTCGGCACTTTTTGAAAAACAGAGCTTTCTACACGTTCTAGAGGGCCTTATAGGCTTCTCAGCACTGAAAAACCCCCATAGAGACACCACAGGGAACCCTAGGGGGCCCTGGAGTCCCCAAATCAATAGGGCCTAGAATAGGGGTCGTTAGTGGCTACCTACCCTAAACACCGGGAAATAGGACCCTAGAGGCACTATTATAGTTCCTAAGGCCAAGCAGCAATCAGGAACGCCTATTAAGATTAGATTAATAGTTAGAAAGAAGCCTAGAGATAATGTTATAGGCTTAAATAGCCCCCCTAACTACTAGAATAAGCCCTAAAGGATAGCTGGTTTTAGAGCTCATAGAGGCTATATAAGGACTAACTATAGGCTTTAATAAAGTTACTAACCTTAATTTTATAGAGAGTAACTATCAAAAATATATATATTAGGACTTAAGTAATGCAAGTGCTTATATAGAGATTCTAGACCTCTAAAAGGACTATATTATAAGAGCTATAGCGCCTATTAAGGCCCAACTAGGAAAGAATAAGGATATATTTAAGATATATATAGGCCTAGTGCAAGCTTATATTATAAGAATTAACTCCTTAAAGAAGACTATATAAATACTATAACCTATAGCAAACCTAGTACTTAGCGCTTTCCTATTATATAATATTAGAGTAAATAGCTTACTATTAAGCCTTATTTCCAAAAATAAACTAATATCTATCTAAAATAGATAAGCCTCTATAGCTAATAATCTAGTATCTAGTCTAATTAGATATTATAACCTATCTTAATATTAAAGCATAGAAAATTACTAAAACTATATCTTACTAGTATTAAAAAGTATCTAAGGTACTACTCTAACTACTTAATTTATATAAAAAACTATAATTAATAAATTTTTATTATTAGTTCTACTCTTGCCTCTAAAGCTAGCCTTTAAGAGCTAGATAATAGCTATTAAAAATACTTAATAGGCTAGCATTAAAGAATAGAAAATAGTATAGTATAAAAGATAGAAAGTAGTATTTATAATACTTAATAAGCCTAGATAACTAGCAGTAAAGCCTATAAATATTTAGAGTAAAAAGAAAAAATATCTAATTTTTAAATATTAAGTACCTATCACTATAGTAAGGTATAATATTTAGAATATCTAACTAGTATTCAATTATATATTTATAGGTGCTAGCTTACTAGATTTTATATATATAGTTAATACTAGATATATAGCCTTAGACTATCTAATAGTACTTTTTAAAAAAGAAGCTCTTAATAGTCTGGTAGTATTAATATATAATAATATGCTTATAGCTATTATATAAGAGATTAATATAGTAGTTATCTTAATAGAAATTAATAAATAGTAGTAATAAATTAAGGTCTATAGAGTTCTTATAAGATACTATATAAATAGTAGCTATAACCTAGAAATAGTTTAGAAAGAAATTAAGTATAAAATAGTATATAAGCTTAAGTAGAATTCTACCTAGCTTAAGAGCTCTAAAAATATAAGAGCTAGAGAATATCTATTTATTACTATAATAGTAATAATTAGCTTAAAGAATAAAGTCTAAAGAATATTAAAAGAGTATTTATAATTTAGAGGCTACTACTATACTATAAAGACTTACTAGGATACTAATTCTAAAAATATCTATATATACTACTATAAAATTAGATATACTAGCTATTTAAAGTATAGAAATAGCCTCTTAAAATATATAATCTATATTAAAGACTATAAGGCCTTAAGTTATAGGTATAATATTATAGACTATAGTATAGAACTAAGTAAATCCTACTAATATAACTAGATTAGATATACTAATTATAATAAACTCTATAAGATTATATTATCTAAGTATCCTAAAATTAGATAGATAAGAAAGTAGGCTATCTAATAAGTAAGAAATTAAAAGCTCTAATATCTTATTCTACTAAATAAAATCTTAATAGTAATCCCTCTAAGACTCCTACTAATTCTAAAGACTATAAGCTCTTTAGATACTAATAGACTAACTATAAAAGTCTTAAATAATACTAATATATCTATAAGCTAGGAATTATATTAGTGCTTTAATATAATTATACTTAAATTAATATTATTATATATATAGTACTAGAAATAGCTCTAGAAGTAGGAATAGTAATAATATATCTCTAAGAGCCCCTTAGTAGTAATAGTAAAATTAACTATCTAAGATTCTTATTTTACTAGCTAAAAAGCCCCTAGAAGTATACTTAAATAGTAATTATAGTAAGAAAAAATATAGTAAATAAGATAGTTATTAAGATCTAAATAGATCTTATAAACTATCTTTATTTTATAATAGTAGATATAGTAAAGCATAATAAATACACTAGAGTAGTAAATTATTATAATAATATACTAGAGTCTTAATATATATATATAAAGTCTTTCTAATATACTTAAAGAGTTCTTATAAATATTAACTAAAATCTAATTTTTAAAGGATAGTATCTAATTCTTAGAGACTTTAATACTTATAACTCTATATAAAATAGTCTTAATAAATAAAGAAAGAATATAGAGCTTTTAAAAAAATTTATTAAAAAGTATAATCTATTTATTAATAATAAGCTAGATATGCCTATAAGATCCTAAAAAATAGATAGCTTTAAAGATAGAATTAAAGACAAAAAGATATCTAATACTTTAATTATTAATTTTATAATTAATAACTAAGCACTAAGACCTCTAAAAAATTAAATAATAAATAAGAAAGACCCTATAGTATCTAACTATATTATTATATAAGCTTTATAAGAGTCTCTAAAAGGGGAAGATAAGCCTAAAAAAATAATAATAATAAAATAGTAAATAAATCTATTATTAGAGAATAAGAAGACCTTTAGTACTATTAAATATACTTAAAAAGATCTCTAGAGTATTAAGCTACCCTTAATAGATAAATACTTATTAAAGAATATAGAAGATAAAATAGACTAGATAGAAAGAACCTTTATAAATATACTTAATAAGTATACTAAACTTATTAAGCTATATATATATTTTAAATACTAGTAGAGACCCTAAATAATAAAAGCTTAAAATATCTATTTTAAGGCCTATAAAGTATATTAAATAGATAATATTAATAAAAAAGACCTCTAAAAGGCCTAAAAAATCTACTATACTATAATAAAATATACTACCGGCCGGAACACGAGTTTCGGCACTTTTTGAAAAACAGAGCTTTTTACACGTTCTAGAGGGCCTTATAGGCTTCTCAGCGCTGAAAAACCCCCATGGAGACGCCACAGGGAACCCTAGAGGGCCCTGGAGTCCCCGAATCAACAGGGGCTGGGATGGGGGTCGTTAGCGGCCACCTACCCCAAACAGCAGGAAATGGGACCCCAGAGGCACTGCTGCAGTTCCCGAGGCCAAGCGGCAATCAGGAACGCCCATTGGGATCGGATCAATGGTTGGAAAGGGGCCTGGAGACAGCGTTACAGGCTCAAATGGCCCCCCCAGCCACTGGAACAAGCCCTGGAGAACAGCTGGTCTTAGGGCTCACGGAGGCTGTACAGGGACCAACTGTGGGCCCTAATGGGGTCGCCAACCCCGATTTTACGGAGGGCAACCGCCAGAAACGCACACGCCAGGACTCAGGCGGCGCAAGCGCCTATACGGGGATTCCAGGCCTCTGGAAGGACTACGTTATGGGGGCCACGGCGCCTATCGAGGCCCAACTGGGAAAGAACGGGGACGTGCTTAAGGCATACATGGGCCTGGTGCAAGCCTGTATTACAAGGATTGACTCCCTAGAGAAGACCGTACAGGCGCTGCAGCCTGTAGCAAACCCGGCACCCAGCGCTCTCCCGCCACATGACGTTGGGGTGAGCAGCTTGCCGCCAAGCCCTACTCCCAAAAATGGACTAGTGCCAGCCCAAAATGGACAAGCCCCCGCAGCTAGTGGCCTAGCGCCTAGCCTAATTAGACATCATGACCCACCTCAATATCAAAGCATGGGAAACCACCAAAACCAGGCCTCACCAGCGCCGGAGAGCACCCAAGGCACCACTCTAACCGCTCAATCCACACAGGTGGCTACAGCCACTAAATCCTCACCACCGGCCCCGCCCTTACCTCCAAAGCCAACCCCTAAGAGCTGGTGACAGCCGCTGGGGACGCCCAACAGGCCAGCGCTGGGGAATGGAAAACGGTGCAGTATGGGAGGCAGAAAGCAGTGCCTATAGCGCCCAGCAAGCCTGAACAGCCGGCAGCGAAGCCCGTGAACACCCGGAGCAAGGAGGAAAGACGCCTAATTTTTAGGCGTCAAGCGCCCACCACTACGGCGAGGCATGACACCCGGGATATCCAGCTAGCGCTCAACCGAGCGTTTGTAGGCGCCGGATTGCCAGATTTTATACGTGCGGTCAATGCTGGATATGCGGCCTCGGGCCACCTGACAGTGCTTCTTAAAGAAGGAGCCCCTAGTGGCCTGGTGGTGCCAGCGTACAATGATATGCTTATAGCCGCTGTACGAGAGGTTGATATAGCGGTCATCTCGGTGGAAATTAGTGAGCAGTGGCAACGAATTAAGGTCCATGGAGTCCCTATAAGGCGCTATATGAATAGCAGCCATGGCCTAGAGATGGCTCGGGAAGAAATTGAGTACGAGACGGCGTATAAGCTTAAGCGGGACCCCACCTGGCTTAAGAGCCCTAGAAATATAAGGGCTGGAGGGCGCCTATTTGCCACTATGGTGGTAACAGTTGGCTCAAAGAATGAGGCCGAAGGATGCTAAAAGGGCGCTTACGATTTGGGGGCCACCACTACGCTACGGAGGCCTACTGGGACACTAACCCAGAGAGCGTCTGTATACGCTGCTGCGGAATTGGGCACGCTAGCCACCTAGAGTGCAGAAACAGCCCCCAAGGTGTACGATCTGCGCCGGGGACCACGAGGCCTTGAGCCACGGGTGCAACGTTGTAGGCTGCAGTATTGGGCTGGGCAAGCCCTGCCAACACAGCCAGATTAGGTGCGCTAATTGCAATGGGCCCATGAGGCCACATCACCTAAGTGCCCTAAAATCAGGCAGGCGAGGAAGCAGGCCATCCAGCAAGCAAGAAACCAGAGGCTTCAGCACCTTATCCCACCAAATGAGACCCTAGCGGTAATCCCCCAAGGCCCCCACCAACCCTGGAGGCTATGGGCCCTCTAGGCACTGATAGGCCGGCTATAGGGGCCTCAGACGACACTGACACGCCTATGAGCCAGGAATCATGTTAGTGCTTCAACACAATTGTGCTCGAGCTAGCGCTATCGTACATACAGCGCTAGAAGCAGCCCTGGAGGTAGGGGCAGCAATAGCATGTCTCCAGGAGCCTCTTAGTGGTAACGGTGAGGTTAGCCACCCAGGGTTCTTATTCTACTGGCCGGAGGGCCCCCGGAAGCACGCCCGGGTGGTGACTGCGGTAAGGAAGGATATAGTGAATAAAGTGGTTATTGAGGCCCGGACGGATCTTATAAACCACCCCTATTTTATAGTAGTGGATGTGGTGGAGCGCGGCAGGCGCACCAGGGTGGTGAATTGTTACGACAACATGCTGGGGCCTAGATACACGTACACGGGGTCTTCCCGGCACACCCGGAGGGCCCTTACAGACGTCAATTGGGACCCAATCTTTAGGGGACGGTGCCTAATTCTTAGGGACTTTAACACTCATAGCCCTATATGGAATGGCCTTAATGAGCAGAGGAAGGATGCGGAGCCCCTAGAAAGACTTATCAAGAAGCATGACCTATTTATTAATAATGAGCTGGACATGCCTACAAGGCCCTGGAAAATAGGTAGCTCTAGGGATGGGATTAGGGGTGAGAAGGTGCCTAGCACCTCGATTATTGACCTTACAATCAGTAACCAGGCACTAGGACCCCTAGAGAGTTGGGTAGTGGATAAGGAAGGCCCTACAGCGTCTGACCACGTTGTTATATGGGCCTCATGGGAGTCCCTAGAGGAGGAGGATGAGCCTGGAGAGGCAATGATAACAGGGTGGCAGATAGACCCGTTATTAGAGGATAAGGAGGCCTTTAGCGCTATTGAGCGCACTTGGGGAGGCCTCCGGGGCACTAGGCCACCCCTAACGGATGAGTGCTCACTAGGGGATGTGGAAGATGAGGCGGACTGGGTGGAGAGGACCCTTACAGACGTGCTTGATGAACACGCCAAGCTTATTAAGCTGTGTGCGCGCTCTAAGCGCTGGTGGGGGCCCCAGACAGTAGACGCCCGGAGTGCCTATTCTAAGGCCTACAGGGCATATCAAGCGGGTGATATTAGCGAGAAAGACCTCCAAGAGGCCCGGAAGACCTACTACACCGCGATAAGAAGCGCTAAGAGAGAATGCTGGGAGGCTTTCCTACAAGGGACTAATGAGGGCTCGCTCCCGGAGCAAAAAAGGTGCTGGGCAGCCCTACGATACACTAAATCAACCTCTAGCGGCACTACTCCAGCCCTAATTGACCCAGTGACTAAGGACGTAATAGCGGCCACATTCAAGGAAAAGGAGGCCATCTTTAGGGGCCAAGCCTTTCCTCGGGCGCCAGAGCAGACCCTTGGAGAAGATATCCAACGGATAGAACTCCCAGGGCCTGGCCACGCTCACGAGCTGGCTACAGTGGCGGCAGTTGGCAAGGCTCTGCTTAGCCAAGGGGTAGAAAAGGCCCCAGGCATGGATAGGCTCAATTTCAAGGCTATCCGGCTTCTTTGGCGCCTAGACCAGGCCCGTATTGTAGCCCTAATAAGACAGTGCCTCAGGCTCGGGATACACCCACGGCATGGAAAAGCGCCAAAGGAATCCTTCTCCGGAAGCCGGGGAAGCCCCTATATACACTAGCAAAGGCCTATAGGGTCATTAGCCTATTGAACTGCCTGGGCAAGGTGGCGGAGAAGCTGGTGGCGGATCTTATTACTGATTTTGCAGAGACTCAAGGGCTCTTCCACGAGGGCCAATTTGGTGGGCGTCGTCAACGAAGCGCGGTGGATGCTGTAGCATGCCTTATAGGCGAGATTGAGCAGGCTTGGGGTGAGGGCAAGCTTGGGGCGTGCCTATTCATGGATATTATGGGGGCCTTTGACCACGTGGTTAGACAGAAGCTTATTAGGGGCCTCTGGGGCATGGGAATGGACGGAGACCTTGTACGCTGGGTGGACTCCTTCTTATCTAACCGGCGGGCCCTATTGGTTATTGACGGCCACGCTGGTGATGAGACCCCTATAAACTCAGGCCTGCCCCAGGGCTCACCGGTATCACCAGTCCTCTTTGTGCTGTATATCCGGCTGCTAGCGGCCGCCATCGAGGCAGCGGTCCCAGGTGTACGGGGGATATCCTTCGTGGACGATCAGGGGCTTATTACAGCGGCTAGCTCAGTCAAGGAGGCCTGTAAGACCCTACAACAGGCTGCTAAAGTGGCAATTGAATGGGGGGTGGAAAATGGTGTTCAATTTGACCATGGCAAGACGGAGACAGCCTTCTTTGTAAGGTGGCAGGATAGGCGCTATAGGCGCGAGATACGGGGGGCTAAGATCATAGTAGGGGGCGTAAGAGCCAGTATACAGTGTGAAACGGTGCGCTGGTTAGGCGTGGTTCTAGACAGGCGGTTGACCCTACGGAGCCACTACACTACAAGCATGCAAAAGGCTCGGGGCACCGAGATAAGGCTCCGTAAGCTCTGTAGGGCCAATGGCCTGACCCCAGAGCTCATACGGAGGCTAGAAAAGGCCACCATACAAGCACAAGCTCTATGGGGGGCAGAATTATGGTGGCAAGGCCAAAAAACGTGGGCTCAAGGCCTACAACGCCTAGTCAATACCCAAGCTAGGGCCATCACCGGCATGTTTCCCAAGACCCCGGTGGGTGCCTTGGTCCGTAAGGCGGCCTAGAGCCAGCCAACATCTTATTAGACACTAGAAAGGCCAAATACGTGGCTAGACTGCTAACGCTACCGGAGACTCACCCACAGCGCAACTGCTTCCGGTGACTCTTAGGCATGGTGATGCCCACGCCCAACCCTACGAGCAACCATTAGACGATCGAGAATGGGCTCAAATCGGGGGCAAGCCCCCTAAGCGGATAGGCCAGAGGCTGGCTAGGCATCTAGCTGAGCGCCTGACCAAGGACCCATCAGGTGGAATCGAGAGAACGCTACAATGCGCACCAGCAGCGTTCCCAGGGACTATCCGGGTTCTGAGCACCGAGAAGGCGCTAAAGGAAGCAGCAGAGGAACGCCTAGGGACTACTCTGTGGTCAGATGGCTCCAGGCAGGACGACGGGCGTACTGGGGCTGGAGTAGCGCTGCAGGTAACGCCGGGGGCGCTGTGGGAGTGCCTAGAAGTGCCTATGGGTACGGGTTACGAGGTTTTTGACGCGGAGCTGGTGGGGGTGGCTGCGGCGTTAGAATGGGCGCTAGATAGGGGTCTTGAAGGGCCTATTTACGTCCTTCTAGATGCCCAGGCCGCCATTAACCGCCTCCAATCAACAGAACCAGGGCCGGGTCAGGCCCTAGCGCTTAGAGCTCACAAGGCTGCTTCCCGGCTTGCACTTAGCGGTCGTCCGGTGGCGATACAATGGGTGCCGGGTCATGCTGGAGTGGAAGGAAATGAGCAGGCGGACCAGGCCGCTAAGCGAGCCTCTACAAGGCCTGCAGGACCCGGTTTTGAAGGCCTATCATTAGCCTACGTTAGGCGGGCCTGTACTGAGGCAAGAAGGAAAGCAGTAGAGGAATGGGCCCAGAAGAATGCCGTACAAGGAGCTCACCGGCATGGTAGAGCCTACAGAATGCCGAGAGGATGGGGACTGGATAGGGTTGCTGCAAGGGCGCCAAAGCGCCTAGCAAGCCGTTATTACCAGTTGAAAACCGGACATGCGCCTATAGGCGCGTACTATCACCGGATCAAGGCCCGGGACTCCCAGAGTGTAGAGCCTGCGGAGGGCTGCGGGAGACGGTTTCCCATATTCTATTTGAGTGCCGGGAGCGCCATAGAGCCCGGCAAGCGCTATATAAGGGCCTGGTCGAGGCCAGAGTCCCATTGCCTACGGCGGCGGAGGATGCCCCAGAGGCGCGCCTTTTTAGCGAGCCCAAGGCCACTATGGCGCTACTCCAATTCGTGAGAGATGCTGACCTTTTTCGGGATAAGGAGCAAGCTGCCAAGGAAGCCGAGCTTAGTGACCATTGGGGCTGGGAAGCCCTGCAAGAGGATGCTTCCGGGGATGGATAGGGGGAGGGGTATGCCTACAGTGAAGCCTAATGCATACGATTAGGCTCTGTGGAGCATACCCGTACGTCTCATGAAGTATGAGGGATCCTTATAGGCATGGTGGCCTGTAAGCAAGCCCGAAGGTCCCGGCGAATACGCCAGATGGGGGCGAGATAGAGCCCGGATTTGTGTTACGCCCGAGACTGTTAGGGGCTGGAGCCACTGGAGCCTTAGGGGCCCCAGAGGCCAGCCATGGCTACCCATGAGTCTGTCATAACCTGTAGTGTTGCATATGGACTATAAACTTGAATAATAATAATAATAATAATAAAATATACTAAAAGAGAATACTAGGAGGCTTTCTTATAAAAGACTAATAAAAGCTCACTATTAGAGTAAAAAAGATATTAAATAATCCTATAATATATTAAATTAATCTTTAATAGTACTACTCTAGCTCTAATTAATCTAATAACTAAGAATATAATAGTAGCTATATTTAAGAAAAAGAAGGTTATTTTTAAAGACTAAGTTTTTTTTTAAATACTAGAGCAGATCCTTAAAGAAGATATCTAATAAATAGAATTTTTAAAGTTTAGCTATACTTATAAGCTAGCTATAATAATAATAATTAATAAAATTTTACTTAATTAAAAAATAGAAAAGGTCCTAAATATAGATAGACTTAATTTTAAGGCTATTTAATTTCTTTAGTATCTAGATTAAGCCTATATTATAATTCTAATAAGATAATATTTTAGGCTTAAAATATATCCTATAATATAAAAAAGTATTAAAGAAATTCTTCTTTAAAAGCTAGGGAAGCCCCTATATATACTAATAAAGATTTATAAGGTTATTAATTTATTAAACTACCTAAATAAGATAGTAGAGAAGCTAATAATAAATCTTATTATTAATTTTATAAAGACTTAAAAGCTCTTCTATAAGAGCTAATTTAATAAGTATTATTAATAAAATATAGTAGATACTATAGTATATCTTATAGATAAAATTAAGTAGGCTTAGAGTAAGAGCAAGCTTAAAATATATCTATTTATAAATATTATAGAAGCCTTTAACTATATAATTAGATAAAAGCTTATAAGAGGCCTTTAAAGTATAAAAATAAATAGAAATCTTATATACTAAATAGATTTCTTCTTATTTAATTAATAGACTCTATTAGTTATTAATAGCTATACTAATAATAAGATCTCTATAAACTTAAATCTATCTTAAAACTTACTAGTATTACTAGTCCTCTTTATATTATATATTTAACTATTAATAACTACTATTAAAATAATAATCCTAGATATATAAAGGATATTTTTTATAAATAATTAGAGGCTTATTATAGTAACTAATTTAATTAAGAAGATCTATAAGATCCTATAATAAACTACTAAAATAGTAATTAAATAAGAGATAGAAAATAATATTTAATTTAATTATAATAAAATAGAGGCAGCCTTCTTTATAAGATAGTAGAATAGATATTATAAATATAAAATATAAAAGACTAAAATTATAATAAAGAATATAAAAGCTAATATATAGTATAAAATAATATACTAGTTAAGTATAGTTTTAGATAGATAATTAATCTTATAGAACTACTATACTATAAATATATAAAAGACTTAGAGTACTAAAATAAAGCTCTATAAGCTCTATAAGACTAATAATTTAATCCTAAAATTTATATAAAGGCTAGAAAAGACTACTATATAAATATAAACTTTATAGAAAGTAGAATTATAATAATAAAACTAAAAAATATAGATTTAAAGCTTATAATATCTAATTAATATCTAAGCTAGGACTATTATTAATATATTTTCTAAGACTCTAGTAGATATTTTAATTTATAAAATAGCCCTAAAGTTAGTTAATATCTTATTAAATACTAAAAAAGTTAAATATATAACTAGACTACTAATACTACTAGAGATTTATCTTATAATATAACTATTTTTAATAACTTTTAAATATAGTAATACTTATACTTAATCCTATAAATAACTATTAAATAATTAAAAATAGATTTAAATTAGGGATAAGCCCTTTAAGTAAATAGACTAGAGACTAACTAGGTATCTAGCTAAATATTTAACTAAAAACCTATTAAATAGAATTAAAAGAATACTATAATATATATTAGTAGTATTCTTAGAGACTATCTAGATTCTAAGTACTAAGAAAGTACTAAAGAAAGTAATAGAAAAATATTTAGAGACTATTCTATAGTTAAATAGCTCTAGATAGGATAATAGATATACTAGAGCTAGAGTAATACTATAAGTAAAGCTAAAAATATTATAGAAGTATCTAGAAATACTTATAGGCATAAATTATAAGATTTTTAATATAAAGCTAGTAGAGATAGCTATAGTATTAGAATAAGCACTAAATAAGAATTTTAAAGAGCTTATTTATATCCTTCTAGATATCTAGACTACTATTAACTACCTCTAATTAATAGAATTAGGGCTAAGCTAGGCTTTAGTAATTAGAGCTTATAAAGCTACTTCCTAGCTTGCTCCTAGTAATTATCTAGTAGTAATATAATAAATACTAGATTATACTAGAGTAGAAGAAAATAAGTAAATAGATTAGACTATTAAGTAAGCCTCTATAAGACTTATAAAACCTAATTTTAAAGACCTATTATTAATCTATATTAGACAGACCTATACTAAAATAAAAAGAAAAATAGTAAAAAAATAAACCTAGAGAAATACTATATAAGAAGCTTATTAGCAAAGCAGGGCCTACAAAATACTAAAAGAATAGAGACTAGATAGGATTACTATAAGAGTATTAAAGTACCTAGTAAGTCATTATTACCAATTAAAAATTAAATATATACCTATAGATATGTATTATTATTAGATTAAGACCTAAAACTCTCTAGAGTATAAAGCCTATAAAAGGCTATAAGAAATAGTTTTCTATATTCTATTTAAGTACTAGAAATACTATAAAGCCTAGCAAATACTATATAAAAATCTAGTTAAGGCTAGAGTCCTATTACCTATAATAATAAAAGATATCTTAGAGGTATATCTTTTTAATAAGTCTAAAACTACTATAGTATTACTCTAATTTATAAATAATACTAACCTTTTTCAGGATAAGAAGTAAGCTATTAAGAAAGCTAAGTTTAATAATTATTAAGATTAAAAAGCCCTACAAGAGAATGCTTCTAAAAATAAATAAAAAAAGAGGTATATCTATAATAAAGTCTAATATATATAATTAGACTTAATAGAATATACCTATATATCTTATAAAGTATAAGGGATCTTTATAGGTATAGTGGCCTATAAGCAAGCCTAAAGATCCCCAGTAAAGACACTAGATAGGGGTAAGATAGAGCCTAGATATATATTATACCCAAGACTATTAGGGGCTAGAGCTACTGAAGCCTTAAAGGCCCCAGAGGCTAGCCATAGCTACCCATAAGTCTGTCATAACCTATAGTATTGCATATGGACTATAAACTTGAATAATAATAATATACTTAGCTACTTAATCTACTATCTTATTTCTAGGGATTTCTTTATAATCTAGAATCTAGTAGAGAATAATATTAATATTATTATTTTATATTTTTAATATAAATTAATATAATCTTAGATATAGATTTATTCTAAAACTATCTTTTAATCCTAGATTAATTAAAGCACTAATTAACTATTTAAAAAGATAGCTATCTTTTAAAGCTATCTATTATTCTTTATAAATTATAATAATATATTAAGTATAAACTTAATTCTATATATCTCTACTATATATACTATTAATATATTCTATTTTTTATCTCTATAGTTATAAAATAATTATTAATATACTAATATAGCCCTAGTAATCACTTCTATTAATATATTATTATTATTATTATTCAAGTTTATAGTCCATATACAACACTATAGATTATGATAGACTCATAGGTAGCTATAGCTAGCCTCTAGGGCTTCTAGGGCTTCAGTAGCTCTAGCCCCTAATAGTCTTAGGTATAATATAAATCTAAGCTTTATCTTACCCTTATTTAGTATCTTAATTAGGATCTTTAAGCTTACTTATAGGCTATTATATCTATAAGGATCCCTTATACTTTATAAAATATATAAGTATACTCTATAGAGCTTAATTATATATATTAGACTTTATTATAGATATATTCTTTCCTTTATTTATTCTTAGAAATATTCTCTTATAGGGCTTCTTAATCTTAATAATTACTAAATTTAGCTTTTTTAGTAGCTTGCTTCTTATCCTAAAAAAAATTAGTATTATTTATAAATTAAAATAATACTATAGTAGTTTTAAATTTACTAAAAAAATATATCTCTAGAGCATCTTTTACTATTATTAATAATAAAACTCTAGCTTTAACTAGATTTTTATATAATATTTACTAGGCTCTATAGCATTTCTAATATTTAAATAAAATATAGAAAACTATCTCTTATAGTCCTTTATAAGCTCTATACTCTAAAAAGTTCTAGGCCTTAATTTAGTAATAATATATACTTATAAATATATATTTAGTTTTTAACTAATAATACTAGCTTATTAGATGCTTTAGTATTTTTATAATAATCCTATTTAATTCTTATTCTTTTAATATTCTATAGGCCTTACTATATTAGTAAGCTCTTTATATAGTATTCTTCTAGACTTATTTCTTTACTACTTTTTTTTATCTTAGTATAAGTCTATTTAATATAGATTAATAATAGATTTTTAAAATTAAATTCTATAGATTTTATAGAGACTTATTTAGTAATTTAATTTATCTACTTATTTTCTTTTACTCTAGTATAATCTAGTACTTATTATATTATTATTAAATAATTATTAGAAGTAAACTAGAAAGTAACTTTATAAGCTTTAAATACTAGAGCTTAATCTAACTCTAATTTTATTAATTAGAGATAATTAATAGTAGTTTAAGTATTTAGAAGAATATAAATAAGCTTTTTAAAATCTTTATTTAGTATTTATTCTAATATTATAGCTACTCCTATTAGCTCTATATTAAAAACCTTATAATTTATATCTATAAGTACTTTTAAATACTTCTATAATATCTTTAGTATTACCTAGAGCGCTACTCTAGCTTTAATATATTTATTATTTTATTTAAAGCTATCTAACTATAAAGTAATTCCTAAATATTTTTTTATTATTTCCTTTAGTACCTTTTTAGTATTTAAAATCTAAATAGTCTTTAAAAATACTATTAGTATATATTATAGTGTTCTCTTAATTCTATTTAATAGATTTTTAGTTAGATACTTAGTTAAATATCTAGTTAGTCTTTAGTCTATTTACTTAAAAAGTTTACTTTTAATTTAAACTTATTCTTAATTATCTAGTAGTTATTTATAAAATTAAGTATAAGTATTACTATATCTAAGAGTTACTAAAAATAGCTATACTATAAAATAAATTTTTAATAGTATTAGTATTTTAGTTATATATTTAGCCTTTTTAGTATTTAATAAAATATTAGCTAGCTCTAGAGCTATCTTATAGACTAAAATACCTACTAATATCTTAAAAAATACACTAGTAATAGCTCTAGCTTAGATATTAATTAGATTTTATAAATCTTAAATTTATATTTTTTAATCTTATTACTATAATTCTACCCCTTATAGAGCTTATACTTATATAATAATTTTTTCTAGTTTTTATATAAGCTTTAAGATTAGATTATTAATCTTATAAAATTTATAAAGTCTTATCTTAGTACTTTAAGCCTTTTATATACTTATAATATAGTAGCTTTATAAAATTAATTATCTATTTAAAACTATACTTAATTAGTATATTATTTTATATTATATATTAACTCTTTTATTATAATCTTAATCTCTTATATCTTATATCTATAATACTTATCTTATTATCTTATAAAGAAGGCTACTTTTATCTTATTATAATTAAATTAAATATTATTTTCTACTCTCTATTTAATTACTACTTTAGTAATCTATTATAAGATCTTATAAGCCTATTTAATTAAGCTAGCTATTATAATAAGTCCTTAATTATTTACAAAAAATATCTTTTATATATCTAGAATTACTATCTTAATAGTAGCTACTAATAGTTAAATATATAATATAAAAAGAACTAGTAATACTAATAAGCTTTAAGATAGATTTAAATTTATAAAAATTTTATTATTAATATAGCTATTAATAATTAATAGAATCTATTAATTAGATAAAAAAAAGTTTATTTAATATATAAGATTTCTATTTATTTTTATACTTTAAAGATCTCTTATAAGCTTCTATCTAATTATATAATTAAAAACCTCTATAATATTTATAAATAGATATACTTTAAGTTTACTCTTATTCTAAGTCTATTTAATCTTATTTTATAAAATATACTATAATATCTACTATATTTTATTAATAATACTTATTAAATTAATCCTTATAAAAGAGCTCTTAAATCTTTATAAAATTAATAATAAAATTTATTACTAGCTTCTCTATTATTTTATCTAAGTAATTTAATAAATTAATAATCCTATAAATCTTTATTAGTATATATAAGAATTTTCTTAGCTTTTAAAGAAGGATTCCTTTAATACTTTTTTATATTATAGAGTATATTTTAAGCCTAAGATACTATCTTATTAAAATTATAATATAGATCTAGTTTAAGTATTAAAGAAGCTAAATAACTTTAAAATTAAATTTATTTATATTTAAAGCCTTTTCTATCTCTTAATTAAGTAAAGTTTTACTAATTATTATTACTATAGCTAGCTTATAAGTATAACTAGATTTTAAAAGTTTTATCTATTAGATATCTTCTTTAAAAATCTACTTTAATATTTAAAGAAAAATTTAGTCTTTAAAAATAGTCTCTTTTTTCTTAAATATAGCTATTATTATATCTTTAGTTACTAGATTAATTAGGACTAGAATAATATTATTAAAATTAATTTAATATATTATAAAACTATCTAGTATTTTTTTATTCTAAGAGTAAGCCCTTATTAATTTTCTATAGAAAAATCTTTTAGTATTTTCTCTTAATATATCTTATTATAATATAATAGGTCTTCTAGGCCTCTTAAAGGTCTTTCTTATTAATATTATCTATTTAATATACTTTATAAATCTTAGAATAGATATTCTAGATATCTACTATCTAGAGCCCCTACTAGCACTTAAAATATATATATAATTTAATAAGCTTAATATATTTATTAAGTATATCTATAAGAGTTCTCTCTATCTAATTGTCGGAAACTTCGGTTAGAAACTGTCAGAGTATAACTAGGATAGTTATATTAATAGAAGAAGTTAATATATTCTAAATATAAAAGGCTATATGAGCATAAAGTCTTAGAATAAGAGATAAACTAAATATCCTATTTAATAGAAGAATATATATTTAAGTTATTATAGTTAATTAAAGATAGTAAAATAAAACTAATTAAATAAATGAATAAGTATTCTTATATATATAAGTTATTTTTAATAGAGGGTATTATATATTATATCCCTAATATAATATATTAGATCTATAGGTACATTATATTATATCCTAGATATGATTAGATTATATCTAAGATATAATACCTTATTCTCTAGAATTCTTATAATATCTTGTTTGAGTAACTTCATATTTTATATTATAATTAATTCTATATAATTATTCCTATAAGTTATATATTCCTAGAAATATACTTCTAGGATCTATAATATCTTAAAGTATCTATTCTAGTAGCTAGTATACTATAATATAGATTATATAATAAATCTATCTTTAGATATTAAAGCTACTTAAATATATTCTCTTTCCTTATTTATATAAGTAGTGCTAAAAACTAATCTATTAACTATAATATATTAATTCTTCTAATAATCCTCTTTTCTAAAGACTAGTATTCTAATAGCTTAATAAATAGTTAAAAGTTTCTATACAACTTATAAGTATATTTTATTTTTAAAAATATTTATATTATAGTACTAAATTAACTATATTAAAAATTTTAAAGAAAAATCACCTAATTTCTTATATTAAAGTAGAAGATTTTATTTTATTATTTCTTTATATACGCTATTCTTATCTTTATAAAATTTATATTAGAGTTAATAATTCTAATTATTATAATAAGTATATTTATATAAATAATTCTTTAAAGTATATTAATTTAGAGATATCTTTTTCAGATAAGGACTAGAAAAAGTTAGTTATAATATAAAATAAGTTAAAAATAAAGAGAAGGAGGCTATAATAAAGATTTTTTATTTTTATAAATAATAAAAGCTTCTCTAGAAATATACTAGTAATTTTATTACTTATAATATAAAGAAAATAGAAGAGTTAGAAAAGTTAAAGGAGAATAAGACTAAAGAGCAAAAATATTTAGCTAAAAAAAAAAATAAAAAATAGTAGATTATATAAAATAAGTAACTAAATATAAATAATAAGAGTTAATTGCTTTAATACTTAATTCTAGTAATACTAATAATCTAGTTATAAATAATTTTTTTTAGCTTACTACTTTTTCTTCTCTAAATTAATTATTATTTAATACTCCTAAATCTTATTATAATAATTTAAATTTATAATAGATTCTTATAAATTATTTTCTAATAAGTATTCTTTCTATCTAACTAAGTAGTAAATCTAATTATTTTCTTGCTTTTAATTCAAGATTCTTTTTATTTTATATTCTTTATTATTAGCTTTATTATTTTTATTTTTTAGATTCTTTATTAGTTTTAATAGCAATATATAAAATATTAAATATATATATATTCTTACTAGTAGCTAGAATTAGTAATTATTATTTTTAAGTTTCTTTATAATTCTAAATAATCTATATTTAACTGTATTAAATTTATTACTTAATTACTTTATTTTAATATTAAAATTTTTTAAATCTAGTATTTATTATAAAAAGTAAACTCTCTCTCTTTTTTATAAGATTAGCATATCCTTATATCTTATATTATAATATTACTTTATTTTTATTCTACCTATTAAATATCTTTAAATATTATAATATATATCTATTATATATATATTATCTATATTATTACTTTATTAGAATTTTTATCTATTAATATAATAGTCTATAATATTTATAAGTACCTTTCTAAATTAGTAAAATATAGTACTTCTCTAGTTAAAATACTTTTTAAGTTATTTAATATAAATTATATTAATAATAATAATTCTACTTAATTATCTTAGTTCTAATCTAAATAATATTATAAGTATTACTTAATTATTTATATTATTCTTTTAATTAGTCTATTTATTTATTGATAGTTTACTATTAATAAGCTATATTCAATTCTATATACCTTAGTAATTATTTACTAATATTTTAATCTAAATAACTTATCTTAATTTAAAATAATCTTAATTAATAATCTAGTCTAATTAAATACTTCTTATAGTATAAGTAGTATATATTATTCTACTATTAAATCTTTTAATATTAATATAATAATAATATTTTGTTAATCTATTAATAATAATAATTATATTAATATACTATATTTCTATAATAAGATCTTTTAACTCTAATAGCCCTTATATAAAATTAATTATAATATTTTTCTATAGTTTATCTAGTATCTCCAATAGTTATATTTTCTTATAAAGTTAATAGTTAATTAGTTTATTCCTATTATAACTATTATATTTTCTAATATATTCTATAATAAGCTGCTTTATTTTTAAAAAATAGTAAATTTATTATATCTTTTCTATAATTTAGTTAATTCTTTAGTATTCTTATAATAGTAGGTCATAATACATCTTAATAATTTCTATAATTATTATTAATAGTATTAATATTAATCTATTTTATAAGATTAAATTATTTTATAATATTACTTCTCTATTATATAATATTATTATAATATTTTTATCTATTATATTGCTTATACTATTTATTAATAAAATTCTATTTTATTAATAGTGATTATAGTAGTAAGTACTACTTTAATATTATATTATATACCATCTTTATCTTCTTTTAAAATATTAATTTTAGCTATTTAAAATCTATAGTATAGTCTAGTCTTCTACTAAAAATATCTATAATAATATTTTCTTTCCCCTTAATATAATCAATTTAGAATTTAAATTTTATTAAATATTTTATCTATTATATTTATCTTTTAACTAATTCTTTTATTATTATAAAGTATTTAAGATTATAATAATTATTTTTTATAATTATTTCTTCCTTAACTTTTTATAAATAATATCTTTAATATTTAAATACTTTAATTATTATAAGTAGTTCCTTATTATAAATATTATAGTTTTTTTCTACTATAGTGAATTTTCTTAAGAAAAAAATAATTAATTTTTATTTTCCTTTATTATTTAGCTATTTAAGAATAATCTTTAATATATATCTTAATATATTTAGTTATATTAAATATAGTTTCTTTAAATTATATAATATAAATATTAATATTTCTTTAACTAATTTCTTAATTTCTTTAAATAATTTTTCTTTTTCTTCTATTTATTTAAACTTAAAGTCCTTTCTAAGAAGTTTAGTTAATAATTATACTTTTTTAGAATAATTCTAAAGATAGTATTAAATATATTTATTTATTTTTAAAAATCTTTATATTTTTTTTATATTTATTAGTATTAGCTAATTTAATATAGTATTTATCTTTTCTAATTATATTTTTAATCTTTTTAGTATATAGATTATTCCTAGATAGTTGACTATAATAGTGTTAAATTTATATTTTTTAATTTTAAGAATTAATCCTGCTTCTATAAGCTCAGTTATTATTATATATATATAGCTATTATATTTTTTAATATTCTTAGAATAGATAATAATATTATTAAAATATATTATAATGAATTTATTAAGGAACTTAATTAGTATATATATTATAAATCTTACAAATTCTATAGGAAATTATTTTAAATCTATTAATATAATTATCTATTTAAACAATTCTATATCTATAAGAAATATTATTTTCTAAATATCTTCTTTAGCAATCTTAAGATTATAGTAATCCTATTAGATATTAAAAAATATTATAATCTTTACTCCTTATAATAGATCTCTTTTCTATTTCTAATATAGTGCCTTATTTATATTATTAATTATTTTATTATTTAGTACTTAGTAATTAATAACTATTTATTCTATTCTATTTTTCTTTAATATAAATATTAGTCTACTTAAGACTAGTCCCTATCCTTTATATATATATCTTATAGCTAGGAACTCTTTAATAAACTTATTCTCTAATTCTAGCTAGTCTTATAATTTATACTATTATTTAATTAAAAGTAGTATAAATCCTAGTTTTAATAATATCTATACTTTATATTCTTTTTTATATTTTAATAATCAGTACTTCTTTTTATAAATAGTTTAATAAAATTATAATATTTTTTAAATAACTTTATAAATACCTTCTTTAATTCTTACTTATAAGTTTTTTTAGTTTTAATTATATTATTAACTATTTCTTTAATTACTCTTATATTATTTTTTAAAGTATATTTTTTTAGTTTCCTTTTCTATAAATTACTCTTATTATATTTTATTTATTTATCTTCTAATAGGCTATATTATCTTCTATACCTTTTATTTATTTAGGCTAATATCTATTCTTTACTCTATTTATAGGAGATTATTCTTTAATTTTTTTTATAAGTTTATAATTTCTTTATATTCTTTTAGTCTAGTATATAAAATTTAATTATTAATTAAAACTATTCTAATAGCCTAGTTAATAACAGGATTTATTCTTATAACTATAGTATTTCTAATACTATATTATATCTAGTCATTATTATAAGGTTAAATAATATTATTATAATATATAGTTTTAATTTTAAAAGTATTAGTTTAGTTTTTATCTAGTATCCTTATATTATAAATTCTTTATTTATTCTTATAATATTTACCTATTAGGTCATTTCTTACTACTTAATTTATAGTTTAGTTATAATTTTAAGGTTTATATAATTTCTAATTATATTTAAATCTAATAATATTTATATCCTTATTCTATTAACTTCTATTAAAATAATAATTGTTCTATATTTTAGGTTAATTATTATTATAATTAGATAATTTTCTTAATACTAATCTATATAGCTTTATATAGCTTAAATATATTCTTCTAAAAAATTTATAAAGAGTCTATTATAGTAGAATTAATAGAATATAGTATAATATTACTCTTTAAATAAATCTAAATATACTAGATATCCACTCTCTTTATATATATACTAATATTCTAGATTTTCTTAAGAGTATATATATTTTAATTATATAGTAATATCTAATATTTTTAAGTACTATTAATTAATTCTTTTACTAAGATAATAGAATTTATATCTATTATTATAGTATATTATTTAGTATACTTTATTATATATATATTCTTCTAAGTTAGAATAGTATATATAAATATAATTTAGTATATATCTTAGTTATCTATTATATAATTAGTATCTATTCAATTATAATATTTTCTTATAAATTATTACTAGGATCTTATTATTATATCTATATATTAGATAGTTTTAGTATATCTATTTATAATATTTTTTATATCTTTCTATATATTTTTTTTAAATATATTAAGATTCTTCTTAGTAAATTACTTTTATAGGTATATAATTATATAGATTATTTTTTTAATTCTATAACTTCTTTATTTTATCTTCTATAATCTATATAGTATTATAGCTATAGTTACTTTTATAAATTTCTTTATTATATATTTTATTTTAAATATAATTATATTTATTTATATATTCTTATTAAGTTTATTTTTATCTTATTTTTATAAATTATTTCTTAATTTTTTATAAGGGTCTAGATAGAATTTATTTTAATTTTAATACTTAGCTAGCTAACTTATTGCCTTTTTATTACTATCTTATAATACTAATTAAGTATAAAATAATTTAATTAGTAAGAAATTTTTATAGTTAGTATTTTTATTACTATCTTTTAATTCTTTCTTTAGTTTATAATCTTTAAGATAACTATCCTTAGATAATTATATTTATATCTTATAACTCTATTTATTCTTTAAAAGTATATAGTAAGTATTCTTATATATAGCTATAGATATTTAGATTTCTATATTATTAATATTTTATATAGTATTTTTACTTTTATTATTATTCTTTATTATACTATTATTATAATTTCCTTTTCTTAGTTTATACTAATTAATAATATTTATTATTTTTTTAATATTTCTTGATTTATTTACTAGATTTTCTTCTATAACTCTTTCTATTTTTTTACTTATTTTTAGATTTATTTTTTTTTATATTTTTTTAATAATTTATTATTAGTTTTTAAATATTCTTTGGTATTATTCTCTTCTAAGATATATATATAGATAGCTATTATAATCTATTATTATTGTCTTTAATTAGCTATTCCTTAGACTTTCTTTAGCTTCTAGTATTTATTTATAAAATATCCTAGGATTTTGTAGTTAAAGTAGGCTTTCTTTTTAATTAGCTTCTTCTTTTCTTCTTTAGTTAGTGTAGTATTTATTTATATAATAATATTACTATCTCTGTCTTGGGTCTATTATTATAAAGTATTTGCTTAGTATTTTCTTAAATATTAGTAATATTAAGATTAATAATATCTATCTCTTTCTATCTATTATGTTTAGATCTGAAGATTAATTTATAATATAATTTTTATCATTTTTTTAAGAGTATCAAATTATAGTATTATTTATAAGATTTAATTCTTTATATTCTCTTTTAAATTCTTATAGAACTAGTCTTGTAATCCTTGCTCTCTTTATTAAAGTTTACTTAATATTTATAGGAACTTTATAATATAATCTTTAATAATTCTATACTATTTAATATCTTTAATCCAGTACATAGTATTAAGTTTTTTATTTATAATATTATATAATTAATTTAGCTTTTCTTCAAAGTATGTGAAGCTATTAAAGTAATTAATTATTTTAAGATTATATTAGTTACTGTTATTACTTAATTAATTATTCACATAGGAAATAAACTATATTATAATATCTCTAGTAAGGAAGCTAGCTATTATTATAATCTTATTAGCTTTAGTTGTAATCCTTCTTATATTATTTATAAAATAAATATATAGTTTTATTAGGAAAATCTTTAGTATTTCTTATTCTTCTAAGAAGGGCTTAATCTTCCTAATCTTAACTTCTTTTATATTATTAGCTTATTTTACTTTAAGCTTAAGAATATATTAGCTTATTTCCTTAAAAGCTTCTTATATTTCTTTTAAGCTAGGGCTAGTGCTAGTAGTTATGCCTCTATTAGAGATTAATAGAGTAGATACTACTAAATAAGTCTAAATTTATAAAAAAATTAATTACTAGTTATTAGCTATAATAATTAATAATTAAAACTTCTCTTTTATATTAAGGGTCTTTAATTATCAGAAACTTTAGTTAAAAACTATTAAAGTATAACTAGAATAGTTATATTAATAGAAGAAGTTAATATATTCTAAATATAAAAGGCTATATAAGTATAAAGTTTTAAGATAAGAGGTAAACTAAATATCCTATTTAATAGAAGAATATATACTTAAGTTATTATAGTTAATTAAAAATAGTAAAATAAAATTAACTAAATAAGTAAATAAGTATCTTTATATATATAAATTATTCTTAATAAAGAGTATTATATATTATATTCTTAATATAATATATTAAGTCTATAAGTATATTATATTATATTCTAGATATAACTAGGTTATATCTAGAGTATAATACCTTATTCTCTAGGATTCTTATAGTATTTTATCTAAGTAACTTTATATCTTATATTATAATTAATCCTATATGATTATTTTTATAAGTTATATATTCCTAGGAATATACTCCTAGGATCTATAATATCTTGGGGTATCTATTCTAATAGCTAGTTCACTATAATATAGATTATACAATAAATCTACCTTTAGGTATTAGAGCTACTTAAATACATTCCCTTCCCTTGCTTATATAAGTAGCACCAGGAACTAATCTATTGGCTGTGACATGCTGATTCTTCTGACACTAATCTGTTTTATCTTTTATATTTTTTAATAAATATTTATCTATTAAGAATAATTTAATGCCTTAAAAGCCTTTTTAAATATATTTAATAATATTAAAAGCCTTTTTATTCTCTAATAATAGATTTATCTATTATTTTATTATTATTACCTCTCTAGGCTTATCCTTTTTTTTTAGAGACTCCTATAAGGCCTATATAATAATATAATTAGATGCTATAGGGTTTTTTTTTATTTACTATTTAACTCTCTAAGAGTCCTAGTACTTAGTTACTAATTATAAGATTAATAATTAAGATACTAGATATCTTCTTATCTCTAATTCTATTCTTAAAGCTACTTATTTTCTAGAGTCTTATAAGTATATCTAGCTTATTATTAATAAATAAATTATATTTTTTAATAAACTTTTCTAAGGGCTCTGTATTCTTTCTCTACTTATTAAGACTATTTTATATAGAGCTATGAGTATTAAAGTCCCCAAGAATTAGATACTATCTCTTAAAAATTAGGTCCCAGTTAATATCTATAAAGGCCCTCCAGATATACTAGGAAGATCCTATATACATATATTAAGGCCCTAGCATGTTATTATAATAATTTATCACTCTAGTGCGCCTGCTGCACTCTACCACGTCTAGTACTATAAAATAGGGGTGGTTTATAAGGTCCATCCAGGCCTTAATAACCACTTTATTCACTATATCCTTCCTTACCGCAGTCACCACCCGGGCGTGCTTCCGGGGGCCCTCCGGCCAGTAGAATAAGAACCCTGGGTGGCTAACCTCACCGTTACCACTAAGGGGCTCCTGGAGACATGCTATCGCTGCCCCTTCTATTAATATATATTATTATATATAAATTCTTTTAGATTATATAGTTATATATTATAACTACCTTCTTATACTTATTAACTATAATAGATAAAGACTCTTACTATAATATTTAAATATATATTTTATAACTCTCCTAATCATCTACTAAAATTTCTAAGAAAGTATAAAAATATCTATTTATTTTTTAAGTATAAGTCTCTATTAGTATATAACTACTAAGTATAAGTTATTAATTAGTATAATAAGTAAATATACTCTTAAGAATCCTATATATTAGCTTAATATAGATTTAAATAATAGTAGTTTTAATAAGCTAATCTAATTAATAATAAATTAAAAAAAAGTATAATTTAATATTAAATATTTTTACTATTATAGTATAAAATATATTATTAATTAGACATACTACCCACTTTTAAATCTTTATAAATTTCTATATAATTTTAGTAAGTTAAGTTTTTATTATAATATTAGATTAATATTATATTATAGCCCTATATAGCATTTATAAGATAATAATTACTTAATAGATTTATTATATAAAGCTAAGAATAACTTTTTATATAAACTTTATTAATTTTTATAAACCTTTTAGATTAATACTAGTCTTAATAACTATCTTATTATAATAAATATTAAATATAAGCTCTAAATTAAGTTAGATATTAAAATATTTAATTACTTTATTTATCTCCTTTTATATGTTATCTTATAGAGTAATTAATTATAAATTAAAAGTAAAACTACTCTATAGATTTATAAAATAAATAAGTTAATATTTCTTTTTATTAAAAATAGAAGTATAATATAATATTTATTAATTTATAATAGTATTAATATATTAGAGCTTTTTAATTATCTTATTTTTATTATAATTAATAGTTATTATTTTTATATTATTTACCTATCTATTAGTTAATATATAATTAGATTTATTAATATAATCCTTAATTAGATCACAGTTATAAATAAAATAAAGAATTAAAGAGATTAATAAGTCTTATAAAATATCTATTAGTATAGAAATTATTTTTAAGATATTTTTTAGAATTTTAATTTACATACTTTATCCTATAAGAAAAACTTTTATTTATAGTATAAAGTAGTTAAATTATTATTTTTATATATTATATAATAATTATATACAATATATATTATTATAAATTCTAAAGATATCTAGTAGTAGTATAAAAATAACTTTAAATCTATTACTTTATATATATTAGATCTAGTTAAGAATAATTTAAATAATATAATCTATTAATATTCTCTTATATCTATTTAAATAGCTTTTTAAAAGTAGGTCTTTTATCTCTATAATATAGCTAATTCTATATATAATAATAGCTTCTAGGAATTTATTAAATATATTAAATAAGATAACTAGTTAGTATACTTTAAATATATAATAATTATAATTCTTTTTTTTTATAGAAAATAACTATAATTAAGTATTAGAAGTAAGATAGATTATAACTAATTTAAATATAAGTATTAGAAATAAGATAGATTATAACTAATTTAAATATAAGTATTATAAATTTTATAGAGTATATTAAATATTATTAAGATATCTATAATCTTATATTATAAGTTATTTAAGATTATATTTTTATTAAAGATTTTATTAGATAGTATAGAGCATATTATATATCTAATTTTATAATATAGAATCTTAAAAAATAGTAGCTATTCTAAGTATATAGCTTTATTAATATCTAATAAATCTATCTCTAGAATTTTTAGGAAAAAGGATTTATTAAGAAGCATTATTTTCTTATTGATTAACTTTACTATATATTCTTTTATTTTAAGTATTAGAGTAATTTTTAATTTATAGAGACTTTTATATATATATACTTATTTTACTAATTATTAAAAATTTTAAAAGTCTTTCTTAGTAGCTTATTAAATATATTAGTAGTAGCTAAGCTTTAAGAATTTACTTATTAATTATTTTTTTCTATTTAAGTATATAAATATATATACTAGACCTAATAATTATAAATATTAAAATATAAATAGTATAAATAGTAATATAATTTTACTACTTCTTTATATTTAAATATAAAATTAGGATTATTTTATATAAATCTATAGTAAAATAATTTAGTACTTTTACTTTCTATCTAACTAATCCTACTATAAGGATAGATAGATAAAAATATATAAAAAGTATTAAAAATATAGATATATATAAGCTTAGTATTTAGAGTTAGAATACTATTATAAGCTCTATATAGAGGTATATCTAATCTAAAAATATCCTTCTAAAAAGATTTATAATTTAACTATAAAATATACTAATTATTAGAATCTCTATAAGGCCTTAAATAATAACTATATTATTTAATAATAGAAGACTATCTAAGTATAATATATACTTATAAAGAATAATAAATAGAGTATCTACTATATCCTAAACTACTTATAAAAAAAGATAAAGTAATCTAACATAGAACTAATACTAAGAGAAACTACTAAGTTAATAAGAATAAAAAAATAGACATAGGCCTAGAAAAAAGCTATTAAAAAAATTATAGCTAAGAAGAAAAAGACTTAATAAGCCTTATAATATATATCTAAATTAACTTTAGTATTAGTTTAAGAGCTAGCCCTAGAATCTACTCCTAAATCAGCTATTTAATTAGCTCCTAAATCTATTCTTAAATTCATTCCTAAATTAGCTCTAAAACTAGATTAAGAATTAGCTCCTATACTAGCTCTAAAATTAGATTAGAAGCTAGTTTATAATTTAGCTCCTAAGTTAATCTATAAGTAAAAATTAGAACTAGAAATAATTATTTTAATAATTAAGTATCTAGTAATGCCTTATATAAAGTTAAAAATATTAATTAGTAAACTAGTTAAGGTAATCCTATTTAAAGTAAGTAGTATAGTTAAGAAATAGTTTTATAGATAATCTTCTAAATCTAAATTATGTAATAATAATAATAAGGATGCTAATCTATAAGACTATATTAATATTATATTTATAGTAGACTAATCTATATTAGCTATAATTAATCTAGTATTACTTTATAATATAGACCTACTACTATTAATAATACTAAGAATAATATAGAAATTAACTTACTTATAAAGTCTAGATTATAGTATAAATATATATAGTAATTTAGATAAGCTTCTTTATAAATAATATTACTATAAATAATCTTAATCTTAATTATATAATAATATACTATTACTATTTTTTTTAAAAATTAATATAAGTCTTAATAATAATAAAGTTATACTATCTAATATAACTAGCTTTTTTAAAATTAATAGTAAAGAGCTTAATTTAGATATATATTAAAAGTTATTATCTTAATTTATTAAAAATAGTAATTATATCTACTAATAATACTAGTAATCTAATAATAAATTAATCTATAAGAAAAGACTCTTTAAAAAATTTTTAATAATATATTAATATACTCCTTCTCTAACCTAATTAATAAATAATAGATATAATATTATTTAAAATATTATAGTATAATATATATAAATTAAAGAATAAAATTATAGCTATATTTCTTTATAATTCTATTATACTTAAGGCCTCTATAATTGCTATTTAAGAACTATAAAGAAATAAATATAATAATATAATATATTAACTTATTTAATTTATCTACTAATTACTTTACTCTAAATTTAATAATAATATATAAGTATAAGTTATACTATATATTAATAAGTAGATTAATCCTGCTAAATAGATATATATTATTATATCTTTAGATTATTAGATTCTTTATCTTTAATATTTCTATAGTAAGTAATCTTATAATCTCTATATTTATAATATATATAATAAATCTAAATTATTAATACTTAATTTTTTTAATTAGAAGCTAGCTTATTTAGAATATTCTTTTATAATTAAGTATCTAGTTCTTAGAGATATAAATATATATTATTTTACTTAGAATAGCCCTAGTATAAAAATTAATAATAAAGATATTAAATTACTAGAAATTATAGATTATTATAAATTAGAGCTTATTATAGAAAAGAATATAATAATATAAAAATAAAGTTAATTTAAATTTATAATTAATTTTATATTTCTTTCTATAAGCCTCTTCTATTATTTTATTTTAATTAATTATACTAATACTATATAGTATAATTCTAATTACTAATTAATTTATATTTAAATTAATATCTAGATACTAGTTAATAAATCTTTAAGATAAAAGAATTAGAAGACTATTAATATTAAGCTATTAACTAAAATACTAAAATAGAATATTATTATTTTTAATCTTATAAATACTTTTAAATCTTTAATTAAATTCTTAACTACTACCTTTATTACTATAATTTATTATACTATTAAGAAAATTATTCTATAAGTAATTTCTAGTGTATAGAATAACTTTAATTTTATATCTAAATATAAAGAAGTAGTAAAATTATACTACTATTTATACTATCTATATTTTAATATATATAATCTTTAGATTTAGTATATATATCTACATGCTTAGAATAAAAAGAAATAATTAATAAATAAATTCTTAAGACTTAGCTACTACTACTATATTTAATAAATTATTAAAAAAGGCTTTTAAGGTCTCTAGTAATTAATAAAATAAATATATATAGAGAGAGGCTTTTATAAATCTAGAATAATACTAATATTAAAATTAATTAATAAATAGATAGGTAATTTAATAGAAATTAAAATAGTACTTTTTAATAAATTATTCTTTCTAGTAATTCTAGAAGCTAATTTAGTAGATATTAATAATATTATATATTCTAAATAGCTTCTATTTCCTAAGATCTTATATTATAAGATTAAATATATAATTTATTTTATACTATCTAATAAAGTCTCTAGCTTAAATATAATCTCTAATAGCTTCTAGTATAAAATTATAAATATCTTTATAATACTTAATATACTTTACTAAATCTATAACGCCTATATCTAAACTAGCTATAATCTATCTTACTTTTAATATTTAATTATAGTTATTCTCTGCAAGGGGGATAAAGACTATAACTATTATATATTTAAAGTATATTAATGAGTAGCTCTACTTAACATAGTAAATTTCTTAAAGCTATTATTATATATAGAATTAGCTATATTATAGAAGTAGAAGAACTATTTCTAAAAAACTACTTAGATAAATATAAAAGAATTTTAATAGATTATACTATTTAAATTATTCTAGATTAGATCTAATATATATAGAGTAATAGACTTAAAATTATCTTTATATTATTATTAGATATCTTAAGTATATATAATAATATATATTATTTATAATTGCTTTATAATATATAGAATTAATAATTTAGCTACTTTATACTATAGATTATTACCTTCTTTATAGAATAGAGTATGTAAATTAAGATCCTAGAAGATATCTTAAAATTAATTTTTATATTAATAAGTATTTTATAAGGCTCTCTAATCTTACTAATTTTATATCTTATTTATAATTTAGATCTAATTAAGAACTATATAGATAAGACTAACTATATATTAATAAATAAATAGATAGATAATATAAGAATTATAACTATAAGTTATAGTAAGAATAAGACTATTAAAAAGCTTTAATATACTAGTACTATTATAAATTAATAAGCTCTATATTATATATCTATATTTAATAAAAAAAAGTACTAATTTATCTACTTTATAAATCTATAGAGCAATCTTACTTTAAAATTATAATTAATTATATTATAAGATAGTATATAAAAAGAGATAAACAAGATAGTTAAATATCTTAAAATTTAGTTTAATTTAAAGCTTATATTTAATATATATTATAATAAGATAATAGCTAAGGCTAGTATTAGTTTAAAAGCTCTATAAAGATTAGTAAGATTTATATAGAGAGTTACTTTTAGCTTAATATAATAGATCTATTAGGCTATTATTATTCTCTAAATATTATATAACACTATAGTATAGTATTAATCTAAAATAATAATATAGGCTTAACTTACTAAGATTATATAGGAATTTATTAATATCTAAAAATATGTAGTGTGTCTTATTAATAGTATATTCTATATAATAGTAGTAGAAGTATTTAATATAGAACTATTCCTTCTTCTAATCTATTATTAACTAGATTAGCTTATTAAATCTACTATAATCTAGATTTATATAAGATTAATTTATATAATTTTTTAAAATATACTATTAATATATATAGATAGTAGTAGCTATTAGGGCTTTATTAGTATATCTATAATTATCCTATAATTTCTATAATAATAGATAGAGTATATTGATATAGAGGAAATATTAATAATATATATAGTAGAGGCTTGTGGAGTTAGATTTAGGTTTAAAATATTACTATAGTTTATAGAGGATAATTTATAATTCTATAAAGTAGTAATCTTTTTAAATAGTTAATTAGTACTATAATTAATTTAAAATTTATAAATAATTTTAGGTTAAATCTATATTTATAATTATATTAATCTGTATTAAGAATATATAGATAATAATATTAATATTATTTTTTATTAGATTTCTAGCTGTAAGAGTATCCTCAGAAATAAAGTAGTAGATTAAGCTACTAAATATACTACTATAATAGATATATATTATTAGATTATATCTAGAGATATTAAGAACTAAATTATACTTAGAGCTATAGCTAAGTACTAGATATATATAGAAATAAAGAAGACCTAGATAAAAATATAAAATTAGTCTAAGAGTAGAAAATTTATAAAGAAGTTAGTTCTATAGCTTTCTAAAAGTAATCTTTAATATTAGATATTATTATTATTCAAGTTTATAGTCCATATACAACACTATAGGTTATGATAGATTTATGGGTAGCTATGGCTGGCCTCTGGGGCCCCTAAGGCTCTAGTGGCTCCAGCCCCTAACAGTCTCGGGTGTAATACAAATCCAGGCTCTATTTCGCCCCCATCTGGCGTCTTCGCCGGGGACCTTCGGGCTTGCTTACAGGCTATTATGCCTATAAGGATCCCTTATACTTCATAAGACGTACAGGTATGCTCTATAGAGCCTAATTGCATGCATTAGGCTTTACTGTAGGTATACCCCTCCCTCTATCCATCTCTGGAAGCATCCTTTTGCAGGGCTTCCCAGCCCTAATAGTTACTAAGCTTGGCTTCCTTGGCAGCTTGCTCCTTATCTCGAAAAAGGTCAGCATCACTCACGAATTGGAGTAGCGCCGTAGTGGCCTTGGGCTCGCTAAAAAGGCGCGCCTCTGGGGCATCCTCCGCTGCCGTAGGTAATGGGACTCTGGCCTCGACCAGGTCCTTATATAGCGCTTGCTGGGCTCTCTGGCGCTCCTGGCACTTAAATAGAATATGGGAAACTGTCTCCCGCAGCCTTCCGCAGGCTCTACACTCTGGGGAGTCCCGGGCTTTGATCCGGTGATAGTACGCGCCTATAGGCGCATGTCCGGTTTTTAATTGGTACTAATGGCTTGCTAGGCGCTTTGGCGCCCTTGCAGCAACCCTATCCAGTCCCCATCCTCTTGGCATTCTGTAGGCCCTATCATGCTGGTGAGCTCCTTGTACAGCATTCTTCTGGGCCTATTCCTCTACTGCTTTCCTTCTTGCCTCAGTACAGGCCCGCCTAATGTAGGCTAATAATAGGCCTTCAAAATCGGGTCCTATGGGCCTTGTAGAGGCTCGCTTAGTGGCCTAGTCCACCTGCTCATTTCCTTCCACTCCAGCATGACCCAGCACCTATTGTATCGCCACTGGATGACCGCTAAGAGCAAGCCAGGAAGCAGCCTTGTGAGCCCTAAGCGCTATAGCCTGGCCCGGCCCTGGTTCTGTTGATTGGAGGCGGTTAATAGTAGAATTAAAGAATAATTTATAGAAATAAAATAAGAATAAACCTAATAAGAATATATAGATAAATATAATTATACTTAGAATAAAATATATAATAAGAAAATATATAAGAATAACTATAGCTATAATATTATATAGATTACTAAAGAAAAAATAAAGAAATTATAAAGCTAAGGAGATAATTTATATAATTATATATTTATAAAAATAATTTACTAGAAAGAATCTTAGTATACTTAAAAAGAATATATAGAAAGATATAAAAATATTATAAATAGATATTTAAAACTATTTAATATATAAATATAATAATAAGATCTTAGTAATAATTTATAAGAAAATATTATAATTAAATAGATACTAACTATATAGTAGATAATTAAGATATATACTAAACTATATTTATATATACTATTTTAATCTAGAAGGATATATACATAATAAAGTATATTAAATAATATATTATAATAATAGATATAAATTTTATTATTTTAGTAAGAGAATTAACTAATAATATCTAAAAACACTAAGTATTACTATATAATTAAAAATATATACCCTTAAAAAAACCTAGAATATTAGTATATATAAAGAAAGTAGATATCTAATATACTTAGATTTATCTAAGGAATAATACTATATAGTATTTTATTAATTTTATTATAATAGACTTTTTATAAACTCTTTAGAAGAATATATTTATATAATATAGAATTATATAGATTAATACTAAGAAAAATATCTAATTATAGTAATAATCAATCTAAAATATTAAATAATTATTATTTTAGTAGAAGTTAATAGGATAAAGATATAAATATTATTAAATTTAAATATAACTAAAAATTATATAAATCTTAAAACTATAATTAAGCTATAAATTAAATAGTAAAAAATAATCTAATAGGTAAATATTATAGGAATAAATAGAGAATCTATAATATAAAGATACTAAATAAAATTAAGCTAATACTTTTAAAATTAGGATTATATATTATAATAATATTATTTAATCTTATAGTAATAACTAGATATAATATAGTATTAAGAATACTATAATTATAAGAATAAAACTTTATTATTAACTAGATAATAGGAATAGTTTTAATTAATAATTAAATTTTATATACTAGATTAGGAGAATATAAAAAAATTATAAGCTTATAAAAAAGATTAAAGAATAATCTTTTATAAATAAGATAAAGAATAAATACTAATCTAAATAAATAAAAAGTATAAAAAATAATATAGCCTATTAGAAAATAAATAAATAAAATATAATAAAAGCAACTTATAGAGAAAAAAATTAAAAAAATATACTTTAAAGAAATAATATAAAAATAATCTAAAAAATAACTAATAATATAACTAAAACTAAAAAAATTTATAAATAAGAATTAAAAAAAATACTAGTAAAGCTACCTAAGAAATATTATAATTTTATTAAATTATTTATAAAAAAAGAATACTAATTATTAAAATATAGAAAAGAATATAAAGTATAGATATTACTAAAACTAGAATTTATATTATTTTTAGTTAAATAATAATATAAATTATAAGACTAGGCTAGAATTAGAAAATAAATTTATTAGAGAATTCTTAGCTATAGGATATATATATAAAAGATAAAAATTAGCCTTAAATAGATTAATATTTATATTAAAAAAGAATAGAATAGAATAAATAATTATTAACTATAAAGTATTAAATAATAGAATAATTAATAATATAAATAAGGCACTATATTAAGAATAAAAAAGAGATTTATTATAAGAAGTAAAAATTATAATAATCTTTAATATATAATAAGATTACTATAATCTTAGAACTACTAAAAAAGATATCTAGAAAATAATATTCCTTATAGATATAGGATTATTTAAATAGATAGTTATATTAATAAGTTTAAAATAATTTCCTATAAAATTTATAAGATTTATAATATATATATTAATTAAGTTTCTTAATAAATTTATTATCTACTCTAAAAATATTAAAGAATATAATAATTATATATAAGTAGTAATAACTAAGTTTATAGAAGTAGAATTAACCCTTAAGATTAAGAAATATAAATTTAATACTATTATAGTTAATTATTTAAGAATAATCTATATACTAAAAAGATTAAAGATATAATTAAAAAAGATAGATATTATATTAAATTAATTAATATTAATAAATATAAAAAAAGTATAAGGATTTCTAAGAATAAATAGATATATTTAATATTATCTTTAAAATTATTCTAAGAAAGTATAACTATTAATTAAATTCCTTAAAAAAGACCTTGAATTTAAATAAATAAAAGATAAAGAAAAATTATTTAAAAAAATTAAGAAATTAGTTAAGAAAGTACTAATATTTATATTATATAATCTAAAAAAACTATATTTAATATAACTAAATATATTAAAATATATACTAGAGATTATTCTTAAATAACTAGATAATAAAGAGAAATAAAGACTAATTATCTTCTTTTTAAAAAAGTTTACTATAGTAGAAAGAAACTATAATATTTATAATAAAGAACTATTTATAATTATTAAAGTATTTAAGTATTAGAAATACTATTTATAAGAAATTAAAGAAAAAATAATTATAAAAAGTAACTACTATAATCTTAAATATTTTATAATAATAAAAGAATTAGTTAAAAGATAAATATAATAAATAAAATACTTAATAAAATTTAAGTTTTAGATTAATTATATTAGAGAAAAAAAAATATTATTATAAATACTCTTAATAAAAAACTAGACTATACTATAAATTTTAAATAGTTAAAAACTAATATTTTAAAAGAAGATGAAGATGGTATATAATATAATATTAAAATAATACTATTATAATTACTATTAATAAAATAGGATTTTATTAATAAATAATATAGATAATATAATAAGATAAGAATATTATAATAATATTATATAATAAAGAAGTAATATTATAGAATAATTTAATCTTATAAAATAGATTAATATTAATACTATTAATAATAATTATAGAAATTATTAAAATATATTATAACTTACTAAGAATATTAAAGAATTAATTAAACTATAAAAAAGATATAGTAAATCTACTACTTTCTAAGAATAAAATAACTTATAATAGAATATATTAAAAAATATAATAGTTATAATAAAAATAAACTAATTAATTATTAATCTTATAGGAAAATATAATTATTAGAAATATTAAGTAAGCTATAAAAAAGTATTATAGTAGATTTTATATAAGAATTACTAAAATTAAGAGATTTAATTATAGGAATATAATATACTAATATAATTATTATTATTAATAGATTAATAAAATATATTATTATATAATTAATATTAAAAGAATTAATAGTAGAGCAATATATATTATTTATATTATAAAAAATATTTAGTTAGATTAGATTACTAATTAAAATTATTTTAGATTAAGATAAACTATTTAGATTAAAATACTAATAAATAATTATTAAAGTATATAAAATTAAATATAGTTTATTAATAATAAATTATTAATAAACAAATAGACTAATTAAAAAAATAATATAGATAATTAAATAATATTTATAATACTATTTAGATTAAAATTAAGATAATTAAATAGAGTTACTACTATTAATATAATTTATATTAAATAATTTAAAAAGTATCCTAATTAGAGAAATACTATACTTTATTAATCTAGAAAAATATTTATAAATATTATAAACTATTATATTAATAGATAAAAGTTCTAATAAAATAATAATATAAGTAATATATATATAATAAATATATATTATAATATTTAAAGATATTTAATAGATAGAATAAAAAATAAAGTAATATTATAATATAAAATATAAGGATATATTAATCTTATAAAAAAGAAAGAAAATTTACCTTTTATAATAAATACTAAATTTAAAAAACTTTAATATTAAAATAAAACAGCTAAGTAATAAATTTAATATAATTAAATATAGATTATTTAGAATTATAAAGAAGCTTAAAAATAATAATTATTAACTCTAGTTACTAGTAAAAATATATATATATATCTAATATTTTATATATTACTATTAGAACCAATAAAGAACCTAGAAAATAGAAATAATAAAGCTGATAACAAGGAATATAAAATAGAAAGAATTTTAAACTAAAAATAAAAAATAATTAGATCTATTACTTAGTTAAATAGAAAGGATACTAGAAAATAATTTATAAGAATTTATTATAAATTTAAATTATTATAATAAGATTTAGGAATATCAAGTTTTAGCAGGTTATTTAATCAGTGAAGTAAAGAGAAATAATATGCAATATTGTAAAAGAATAAAGAAGAATAAAGAGGCAAATTTTTATAAGAATAAAGGAAATATTGTTGTATGAATTGTATTGTTGTATGCTTGTTATTTTAATTCTTATTTTTATTAGGAATTTTACCTATATTTATATTCGTTATTTAGTTATTTTGATTTTAAATCAATATTCTTGATTTCTAATCAATTGTATGATTTTTTATAAATCTAAAACCATTTATTGTTTTATATTGTATGATTTCTAAATCTAAAACAGATATTTGTTTTATATTGGTTTTAGTATAGTTTTATATTTGTATGGTCTTTGTATAGTCTTTTTAAACTTTGGATGAACTCCATTGTAAGGCTTCTGGTTTATAGATTTTGAGTATGATGCCTTTTTGAGCTTTGCTTAATATATATGCTTATATCAAGCAATAATTAATTTAGAGAAGAAAAAGTAGTAAAATAGAAAAAATTATTTATAATTAAGCTATTAGCATTATTGGAATTAAGTATTAAAGTAATTAATTCTTATTATTTATATTTAGCTGCTTATTTTATATAATTTATTATCTTTTATTCTTTCTTCTTAGCTAAATACTTTTACTCTTTAGTCTTATTTTTTTTAAATTTTTCTAGTTCTTCTATTTCCTTTATATTATAAGTAATAAAATTATTAGTATATTTCTAAAGAAGCCTCTTTTACTTCTTTAAATAAAAAGTTTTACTAAAATTATTTTTTTATCTTTATCTAGTTTCTATTAAATAATAACTAATTTTTTCCACTCTTTATTTAAAAATAATATTTTAGATTGAATATACTTTAAGCTAGGTATTTAAATATATTTATTATAATAATTAGAACCTTCACTCTTAATATAAAATTTATAAAAATAAGTATAATAAGTATAAAGGAATATTATAAGAAAACTATTCTCTTTAATATAAAATATAAGTTTATTTTTCTTTATTAATAATTTTAATAATATAGTTAGTTTAGTACTATAATATAAATATTTTAAAAAGTAGAATATATTTATAAATTGTATAGAGATGTTAGACTATTTATTAAGCTATTAGAATACTAATCTTTAAAAGAAGAAATTATTAGAAAAATTAGTATATTATAATTAATAGATTAGTTCCTAATACTACTTATATAAGTATAAGAAGAGAATATATTTAAATAGCTCTAATATCTAAAGGTAGATTTATTGTATAATTTATATTATAGTGAACTAGCTACTAGAATAGATACTCTAAGATATTATAGATTCTAGGAGTATATTCTTAAAAATATACTATTTATAAAAATCATTAAATAGGATTAATTATAATATAAAATATAAGATTATTTAGATAAGAGTCTATAGGAATCCTAAAGAATAAGATATTATATCTTAAGAATAATTTAATTATATCTAGAATACTATATATTATCTTTAAGATATAATATAGTAAACTCTAAATATAATCTTAGAAAGTTAAGAGTACAATATATTCTTCTATTAAATAGAATATTTAATTTATCTCTTATTTTAAGACTTTATACTCATATAGCCTTTTATATTTAGAATATATTAACTTCTTCCATTAATATAACTATCCTAGTTATACTCTGACAATTTTCAACCAAAGTTTCCAACATATTTATTATAAGAATATTTTTAATATCTTTATTATATTGTATAGTTTTGATATAATTATTTATTATTATATTATTAATATTATATATATATTCTTTATTAAAAGTATTATCAATATTTAATTGATTTATAATTTCTTTGAATTTTGGAATGCGTATTTCAAAGTTATTTTTTGGTATATTGTTATTATTATTATTGTTATTATTGTTATTATTATTATTATTATTATTATTATTATTATTATTATTATTATTATTATTATTATTATTATTATTATTATTATTATTATTGTTATTATTAAATAAAATAAATTTTTCTTCTAATATAGTAATATCTCTAGACTATAAGATTTTTTTATTTTTTATATTAAATATTTTATAATATTTATAATTATTAAATTTAACTAATATTCCTTTTCTTTGGATAGGATCTAGTTTTTTAGATTATTTATTAGTATTATAATAAACTAATAATCCCTATATTTTAATATAGTTAATTTTTAGTTTATTTTTATAGTATAATTTATATAGTATTTTATAATATAAGGATTTATAGGATATTCTATTATATATAAAAGTAGTAGCTAATAAAGCTTCTTTCTATAAATATTCTTTAATCTTAGATAGAAATAAAAATATTTAACTTTATTAAATAAAGTAAGATTTATTCTTTCTATTAATCTATTAGATTCTTTTATATAAACTAAGCTTTATAGATATATTATCCTAAATATATTAAATAATATTTTAAAGTCTTTATTTATATATTCTTTTCTATTATTAAAGAATTCTTTTATAGTAATATTATTTTAATTTTCTATTATATTTTTTATATTTTTTATATTTTTATATTTTTTATATTTTTAAAAGTAGTAAAAGCTTTATCTTTTCTATTTAATAAAGTTATAAATAGATATCTAGATTTTTTATTTAGAAAAGTAATATAATATCTTTTATTATTATATATTTTTAGTAATATTAGATCTTCTATATTATTATAAATTCTTTCACTAATATTATATTCTTTAGAATTAGAATTAGTTGATTCTTTATTTATTTTTTATAATATTTTACTTTTAAATAAATTTTATATTAAAATATAGCATCCTTTATTTCTTTTATTATATTATTTATATTATTTTTATATAATATTTTTTATAAAAATTTAGTATTTATATGACCTAGTCTTTTATATTATATTTTAATATTTTTATTATTTTCTTTTATAAAGAGTATAGTATTATTACTTTTCTTTTTATAAAGAATATTAACTTTTATTTTATATAATTTATACTATATATACAATATATAAATTTTCTTTTATTATTATATATAAGATATTTTTTATCTATAAAAATATAGATATTATTTTTAATATTATTAGTACTTAGAATATTTATTCCAAGTTCTAGAATATAAAGTATATTTTTTAAAATATAAATAGACTTTATATTAAATCTAAATATAATAGTATCTTTATATTCTATTTTTATATTTTTTACTTTTCTTTATTGTATACTTTTTTATATATTTTTATAATTTTAAAAATAAGATAGATTTATAATAGTAGAAATAATAGCTCTAATATTAATAATAAATTTAATATATTTTTAAAAATAATTTATATTTTCCCCATTTTTTATTATTTTTATTGTAATTGATTATTATTTATATCTATAGTCTTATTATTAGTATATATATATATATTATATATAAGATTCTAGTTATTTATCTTAATATTAATATTTTCAAATAATTCTTTATTAAAAGAAATATTTTCTTAAGTATTTTCTTATAAAATATTAATTTCTTTATTAATATTTATTTCTAAATTAGATTTTTATTTGAATTAGTCTTAATAATTGTATTTAGTAATTCTTACTTTTTTTTTCTTTTTTTATTATTTTTTGAATATTTCTTATTCTTAATAATTTTATTATTAGAACTTTTCTAATTACTAGGCCTTTTTTCTTTATATAAAAAAATAATTAGAACTATTATAATTTATTTTCTTATAATTAGTATAGAATAAATTATTATTTTTCTTATATTAATTTTTTCTTTTAATATAAGAAATTAAAAAATATAAGCATTAGAATCCTTTCTAAAAGCTTATATAATATATTATATAAAGAATTTCTATTCTTTTCCTAAATTATATAAAATCTATAAGATTTTAATTTGAGATGCTATATTAATATTTTTAGAAGATAAATTATCTAATAAAGTTTTTATTTAATGAATATATTCTTCTATTATTTAGAAATTTTCTAATTTATAATTAAAAAATTCCTTTAGAGTTAGAAACTCTATAGTAAACCCTTTTAGATTATATAATTCTTCTAAGGTAAACTATACTTTATAAACTATAGAATAAGCTTTAATATAAAGTAATAAACCCTTAGTATAGAATAATTAGATTATTACTAGTACTTTAAAATTTTTTAAATTATTTTATAGTTTTTTATTAATAATTAGTTTTAATAAATTATCTTTAATTAGGATAGTTTTAATTCTAAATATCTAATTAATATAATTTTTAGAACTAGTTAATAAATTAATTTAAATTTTCCCTAAAGCAGATATTTTTTTAAAAAAAAAATAAGATTCTTTTTAAATTATATAAAAAATATAAAGAAAAAGAATAATCCTAGTTTTTTATTTATAGAATAAAAAATACTAGGCTTATAATCTTTTAGTAGGTTATTTAATCAGTAAAATAGAGAGAAATAATATATAATATTATAAAGAATAAAGAAGAATAAAAAGATAAAGATTTTATAAAAATAAAGAAAATATTATTATAGTTATTATATTTAATTATATTATTATATACTTATTTTTCTAATTCTTATTTTTATTAGAAATTTTACCTATATTTATATTTATTATTTAGTTATTTTAATTTTAAATTAATATTCTTGATTTCTAATCAATTATATACTATTTATATTATATAATTTATAAATATAAAACTATTTATTATTTTATATTATATGATTTATAAATATAAAACTATTTATTATTTTATATTATATGATTTTTAAATGTTGAAACAGATATGTATTTTATATTGGTTTTAGTATAGTTTTATATTTATATAGCCTTTGTATAGTCTTTTTAAACTTTTAATAAACTCTATTATAAGCCTTCTGGTTTATAGATTTTAAGTATAATGCCTTTTTCATTCTTTGTGAGCTTTGCTCAATATATAGGCTTATATAAATACAGTATAGTTTATATCTATAATATATATAATCTAGAAAAGGCTAGTGACTAGAAATCAATACTTAATACTCTTTTTAAAACTATAATATCTAAAATATAATATATTATATTTAAAGTCTTTAATCTCTATTACTCACTTCAATTAGATATATATTATAGATATGTTAATAATAAGGCTACTAAACTAATTAATCTTATAAATAAGTATAGACTAGAGTAGCTACTACTACCTAATACTATAAGTAGATGCTAGGACTACTATTAATCTTATCTAAATATTACTCATATTAATAGACTAGTTAATAAGTTATATTAATAAATATAAGTAATAGTATAGTATAAATTATATACTAATTTTTATCTATTTTAATTTAATTCTAGTAAATATTTCTTTTATAATCTAAAAGGACTAGAGCTTATTAGATTAAAAACTCTTTCTTAAGCTAATAAATATATATAATTAGTATCTATATAAACTAATAAATAGAGATAAGATTAATAGTATAATAGTATATCTAATAAATACAATTAATAAAATAGTAGCATAAGTAACTTCTATAAAAATAGATTACTCCCTACTCCTATATCAGATATACTTTAAAGATAGTAGAACTTAAGTATGAAATCTTTTAAAATTAGAAATATACTTATTAAATAGATTTAATAGAGATATAAAAATAATATAAAGAAGCTAAGAAGGAACTTAAATAATATATAAATTAATTAATATAAAGTCTTTATTAATATTAAATTAAAGAAGTAATAGAATTACTAAATAGATTTTAAAAGATAGTATACTAGATTTATAACTAAAGCATACTATATATATTATTTATACTAATATTAAAATATAATAATATTAATTATACTATTTTTTAAAAAAAAAAGCAAGGTTTTTCTATAAAATATTATATTTAGAACCTCTAGAAGTAGACTTTATAGATATATATTTTTAATATTCTAAATTATATAAGACCTCTTTTATTATATTAGATAAGATATATATAGTAATTAATAATATAAAGCTAAATAAAGCTCTAGATCTAAATAATATCTTAAATCTAATCTTTTAATAACTACTTCTTATAATTAAGTACTATTCAATAGTTAGAAACTTCAGTTAGAAACTGTTAGAGTATAACTAGGATAGTTATATTAATAGAGGAAGTTAATATATTCTAAATATAAAAAACTATATAAGTATAAAATTTTAAGAAAATAGAGTAAACTAAATATCCTATTTAATAAAAGAATATATATTTAAGTTATTATAATTAATTAAAAATAGTAAAATAAAACTAATTAGATAGATAAATAAGTATTTTTATATATATAAATTATTTTTAATAAAGAGTATTATATATTATATTTTAATATAATATATTAAATTTATAAATATTATATATTAAATTTATAAATATTATATACTAAATTTATAAATATAATCTAATAGTTAGTTAGTTAGTTAGACTTGATTCTGGCTGTAGCTAGCTAAGTTCTAGAAGCCGCTATCCTAGGTGTGCCTGAGCTGGCAGGCAGACAAAAGGTGGCGCAGCCATGGAGCGCACCACAGGGCAAGCTATAGAGAATGTAAAGTATCATATATATAAAATAATAGATGTAAAATAATCAAATATGTCAAACTATTAAAACAATTAAATAGTGCAATGCGTACACCCAACTCTCCTGTATATCAACGTCCTCAATCTTACCAATACCCTCTATTCTGATACCCTTATATTCTTATATTTTACTAACTGCATTAACGTAAGCATTAACACGTTTTAGAATACATACTAATATGCGCTTAATCCCACAAATTAATAGCGTGAATATACATTCTATTCCCTTGTTTGTCCCCAATGTATAAGCTCTTATTAATATATATATTTATATCTCTATTCTCCTTCTATGGCATATTCTTGTTAACTAACTTACTCAATTATATTAATTTTAGGCTTATATTAGTGCTATTATTGGTCCTTACTAGTAAATAAGTAGATCTAGTGCTTAGATTGCCTGCTTATATATTAGTATATTTCTCTATATCAATATCCTATTTAGTTGATTCTTGTACTTCTTTATATATATCTATTATCTATAAATCTATACTAAGAAACTGAGCTAATATTCCTATATTATAAATAAATTAAGTAATTATAACTATAATTTTCTTTTCTTTAAGCAGTACCTATAAATTAGTTATATAATAGAATCTTTTGATTTATATCTATATAAGCTCTTACTTATCTATATATAATAGATATTTAATAAGGATATATTTTATAGTCTAGCTAAATACTCTGCATCCATAGTATAGATTTAGTTATTTATTAATATACTAAAGATAATACTTTAGTGTAATCCTCTCTATATAAATCTAGATTAGGATTAATAATATAGCCTTATATAGGTACAACTAATATTAAAGAGTGCTTAGAGAGGATCTTAAAATAAGCTTCTTTATAGATTTTCTACTCTTTTGCTTATCCTAAGTCTTTTTCTAAGTCTTCTTTACTTTGTATTATATCTAGTACTTAACTATAGCACTAAGTATAGTTTAATTCTTAATATTGCTAGATATAATTTATTAATATATATCTATTATTACTACATGCTTAGCTATTTAATCTACTACCTTATTTCTAGAGATTCTTTTATAACCTAAGATCTAATAGAGAATAATATTAATATTATTATTCTTATATTCCTAGTACAGATTGATATAGTCCTAGATATAAATTTATCCTAAAACTATCTTTAGATTTTAGATTAATTAGAGCATTAATTAATTATCTAAAAAGATAGCTATCTTTTAAAGCTATTTATTATCTTTTATGAATTATAATAATATGCTAAGTATAAATCTAATTTTATATATCTCTATTATATATACTATTAATATGTCCTCTATATTAATATATTCTATTTTTTATTACCATAGCTATAGAATAACTATTAATATACTAATATAGCGCTAGTAGCTACTTCTATTAATGTATACTATTACACGCAAATTCTCTTAGATTATATAGTTATGTACTATAACTGCTTTCTTACACTTATTAATTATAATAGGTAGAGGTTCTTACTATAATAATTAGATATATATCTCTTAACTCTCTTATTCTCTAGCTAGGGTTTCTAGAGGAGTATAGAGGTATCTATCTATTTTTTAAGTATGAGCCTTTATAGAAGTGTAACTATTAAGCATGAACTTTTAGTTAGTATAATACATAAGTATACTCTTAGAGATTCTATAGATTAGTTTTATATAGATCTGAATAGTAATAGTCTTAATAAGCTAGTTTAATTAGTAGTAAATTAGAAGAAGATATAATTTAATATTAAGTATTTTTATTATTATAGTATAAAATATACTACTAATTAGACATACTACCTACTTTTAAATCTTTATAAATTCCTATATAATCCTAGTGAGTTAAGTCTTTGTTATAATATTAGGTTAATACTATATTATAACTCTATATAATATCTATAAGATAATAATTACTTAATAGATTTATTATATAGAGCTAAGAGTAACTTCCTATATAGACCCTACTAATCCTTATAGAGCTTCTAAGCTAGTGCTAGTCTTAGCTACTATCTTATTATAGTAAATATTAAATATAAGCTCTAAATTAAGCTAAATACTAAGATATTTAACTACTTTGCTTACCTCCTTTTGTATACTATCTTATAGAGTAATTAATCATAAATTAGAAGTAAGATTACTCTATAGATTTATAAAGTAGATAAGTTGATATTTCTTCTTATTAAAAATAGAAGTATAGCATAATGTCTATTAATCTATGCTAGCACTAGCATATTAAAGCTTTTTAATTATTTTATTCTTACTATAACTAGTAGCTATTATTTCTATATTATTTACCTATTTATTAGTTAATATATAATTAGATTTATTAATATAATCCTTAATCAGATCAGAGTTGTAGATAAGGTAAAGAATTAGTAAGATTAGTAAGTCTTATAGAATACCTATTAATATAGAAATTACCCCTAAGATACCTTCTGAGATCTTAATTTATATACTTTATTCTATAAGAAAAGCCTCTACCTATAGTATAAAGTAGCTAAGTTATTATTTCTATATATTATATAGTAGTCATGCATAATATACATTATTATAAGCTCTAGAGATATCTAGTAGTAGTATAGAAATAATCTTAAACCTATTACTCTATGTACATTAGATCTAGTTAAGGATGATTTAAATAGTATAATCTATTAATATTCCCTTATATCTATTTAAATAGCTTTTTAGAAGTAAATCTTCTACCTCTATAATATAGCTAATTCTGTGTATAATAATAGCTTCTAGGAATTTACTAAGTATGTTAAGTAAGATAACTAATTAGTATACTTTAAATATATAGTAGTTATAGTCCTTTTCTCCTTTGTAGAGGATAACTGTAATTAAGCACTAGAAATAAGATGGATTATAGCTAGTTTAGATATAGGTATTATAAATCTTATAGAGTATATTAAATATTACTAGGATATCTATAATCTTGTGCTATAAGCTATTTAGGATTATATTCTTACTAGGGGCTTTGTTAAGTAGTATAGAGTATATTATATGCTTAATTTTATAGTATAAGATCTTAGGAAATAATAGCTATTCTAAATATATAACTTTATTAATATCTAATAAATCTATCTCTAGAATCTTTAGAAAGAAAGATTCACTAAGAAGCACTATTTTTTTATCTATTAACTCTGCTATATATTCCCCTACCTTAAATATTAAAGTAATTTTTAATTTATAGAAGTCTCTGTATATATATATCTACTTTATTAATTACTAGAGATCTTAGAGACTTTTTTTAATAGCTTATTAGATATATTAGTAATAGCTAAGCTTTAAGGATTTACTTATTAGTTATTTCTTTCTATTCTAGGCATGTAGATACACACGCTAGATCTAAGAATTATAGATATTAAAGTATAAGTAGTATAAATAATAGTATAATTTTACCACTTTTTTATATTTAGATATGAAATTGGGATTGCTCTATATGCTAGATTAAATCTATAGGATTGCTTTTTTAATTGCATAGCAGATTATAAAGGTAAATATAATAATAAAAAGTTTAATCAGGGATTTAGAAATATTTATAAGATTAAGAGTAATAAGATCTTACTTTAGGATCTTAGTTAATATTTTAATATTAGTAATCTTTTAATCCTTGTATTGTAAAAGGTTATTAATTAGTATCTAAATATTAATCTAAGTATAGATTAGCTAGTAATTAGAGTTGTATTATATAGTATTAGTATATTTAATTAGAATTAGGTGGTAGAAGAGACTTGTAGAGAGAAATATAAAATTAATTATAAATTAAGATTGACTTTATTCCTATATAATAATATCCTTCTTAGTAGCAAGCTCTAGCTTATAGCAATCTATAATCTCTAAAAGTTTAGAGTCTTTGTTATTAATCTTAATACTAGAGTCACTCTATATAGAATAGTAGATATTTATATCACTAAGGATTAGGTGCTTAATAGTTTAAGAGTACTCTAATCTAGCTAGTTTATAGTTAAGAAGATTAAAAGTTAGCAATTTTAGCTTATTATAAATATTATGGATATAAAGATTATATAATTACTTACTATAAAGATATTATAAGTAAAGAATTTAATAATCTTAAGAAATAGCTATATACATCTATTTTATAGAATTAATCTTTTTATTAATATATAGTGTAACCTATACTTGTTTACTATTAACAGCCTTTAAATAAAATAATTAGTAAGTAAGTTATATAGATTAATATATTATATTATTATATTTATTTCTTTAGAGTTCTTAAATTATAATAACAGAGGCCTAAAGAACTATAGGGTTATATAAAAATATAACTATAATTTTATCTTTTAATTTATACATATTATATTATAATATTTTAAATAGTGTGTCTACCATTTATAAATTAGATTAGAGGAAGAGCTTATTAATATACTACTAATAAAGCCTATAAATTATTCTTTTATAGGCCTTGTTATATTGGTATTTTTTTTATAGATTAAGCTATTATTAAGATGCTATCTATAACTATAGTTATTACTATAATTTATAAATTAGAATAATAACTCTTTATATATATCTAAATTAAACTCCCTACTATTAATCTCCTGGAAGTTTATTATACTTTTTAATATAATATTATTATTCTTATCTATATATATATTTATTAGTAGTAGTGGTAGTAATAGTAGATTATTATATAATTAAGACTAAGATTACTCCTAGTAATATTACTTATAGAATAGCTCTTCTAAATCCTATTATATATTAATATTATAATTAAGATCTTATAAATATATTATTTTCTATATTAGTACAGTTAATACTAATAGACTATAGTTGCTAAGTAGTGCTAGATTAATTATTACTAGTAGATTTATCTAGCTAGTAGATAGTATAGTATTAATATAATTATAAGGTATTAATTCTCTTTTATTATTAGTTAATAATTTGGACTTAAGAGAATATTCTTAAGACTATTTTTAGTAAGTTTAAATAGAACTGTCTTTAATAGTTTTTATAGTATTATTTTTAATATAGTATAAAATACTATTAGAGCCTCTAGTGCTATAGATTATTTAATTATTATAATTATATTCTTAGACTCTAGCTCTAGTTTTAATTCTAGTTCTTGCTTATATATTAGCTTTAGCTTTTACTTATATACTAGCTCTAGTGCTTGCTTAAAAACTTACTTAAAAGCTAGTTTAGAAACTAGTATAGAGATTAATTTAAGAGCTAGCTCTAAAGTAAAAGCTAATTTAGATATATTTTTTATAGTTTATTATACCTTCTTATTCTTAACTTTAGTAGTTAGTGCAGTCTTTATTAGAGTCTTCCTCTAAAACTAAAATTATTATCACTACTATAGTTGCTATTATCTTATGATTATAATTTTAGCTACTTTATATAGTATTAGTTTAATATTCTATTATATTATTCTAGCTTATAGATACTAAGAAACATAATATTCCCTAATATTCTAGTTTATTAGAACTATATAATATATATATACTATCTTCTTCTATTAGACTAGGTAGCTATTACTTAAGGTCTTATAGGAGCTATTATAGTTAATATATTTTAGCATTAGATCTTAACTCTATTTAGAAGAGTATTCTTAGATTAGATACTCCTCTATGCAAAATCTATAATAAAATTTTAGATCTAGATACTAAGCATATATATATCTATATTTTTAATACTTTTTATATATCTTTACCTATCCTTCTTTATAATAAAGCTTATTAGAGAGAGAATAAAAATACTAGATTATACTATTCTTTAATATATTATTTGCTACCACTAGGTTAGTAAATTTAATAATAAGTAATTTAAAGTAGTCCTTTAATATTATAAGTTATTTATATATATAATTTTAATTTTAAATCCTTTTTATCCTTAATTAATATTAACAGTAATAAGCTCCTACTTAAATTCTTTACTTATATTTATAAATTTTATAGACATACTATTAATAATAATTCCCTATATTAGAACCTATATATATATAGATTTTCTAAAAGTATAGATCTAGCTTTTACTATACTTATAGAGGACTTTTATATTAGCAGTAGTTTATATCTATAGACTAATATTACCTAAAAAAAGCTATTATATAGTAATAAAGGCATGATTGGCTAGAGGTAGACTTAAAGTACTCTTTATTATATAAGCCTTAGCTTGTTTAGCCCTATCTATAATATCTACTAGTTTGAGCTTCTTCATAAATTAATAGTCTAAATTATTATAAATCTTAATTATAATTTTATAATTTATACCTAGCTTAATATAGCTTATACTAGGGGACAATAAGCCTATACTCTAAGATTAAGATAAGACTGTGCTTTAGATAGCAGCTTATTATATCTATGCTTAATATGCCTTCTATATATTAGTAGAATTACTAGATATTCTTATTATTATACTCTTCGCTATCTATTCTATTATTATATAGATTATATCTATATCCTATTAGACCTATTTAAGCAGTCTCTTAATCTCTATAAGTCTATTTATATACTTACCTTATAAGGATATAAAATATTTGATCTATTTTGTGAAAGCCTTAAGAAAGAACTTATTACTTAGATTAGTTACTTGGTTATTAAGAATATAGAGAATAATATCTACTACCTCTACTAGTTGCTCTATCTTGGTAAATTGAATTTTAAAAAGCATATAGACCCGCTGGATACACTGTTATAGTTCTTATTAATATAGGTCTTATTTTTATTAATATTATTATTATTATAGTGTGGTTGCGTTATAAATACCTTGTAGAATAAGATTTTTGTCTATTAAAAGACTCACAACAGCACCCCTAGCTATTGCTATAGTCTTATCTAGTAAAACTAAGATCAATCAATAGCTCTGGCTTCGAGGAATAAACTGCTAAATTTATAGCCGTTTCCGGCCGGATCTGGGCGCGCAATTTCAAAAATTCGATTCACGCGGCGGGAGATGTTTTTAAATATAATCTAATTATTTCTGGGATATAATATCTTATTTTTTAGATCTTTATAATTTTTTTTTTAAGTAGCTTTTTATTTTATATTATTTATTCTTATATAATTATTCCTATATATTATATATTTCTAGGAATATATTTCTAAAATCTATAAAATCTTAAAATATCTATTCTAGTAATTAGTTTATTATAATATAGATTATATAATAAATCTATCTTTAGATATTAAAGCTATTTAAATATATTTCTTTTTATACTTATATAAATGGTATTAACAAGTAATTTATTAGCTATAATGTATTAATTTTTTAATAACTTTTTTTAAAAGCTAATATTCTAATAATTTAATAAATAATTTAAAATCTTTATATAAGTTATAAATATATACTATTTTCTAAAATATTTTTATTATAATAATAAATTAATTATATTAAAAGTTTTAAAAAAAATTACTTAATTTTTTATATTAAAATAAAAAGCTTTATTTTATTATTTTTTTTGTATTTATTACTCTTATGTTTATAAAATTTATATTAAAATTAATAATTCTAATTATTATAGTAAGTATATTTATATAAATAGTTCTTTAAAATATAGAGATATTTTTTTCTAATAAAAACTTTTTTAAAAGTATATATTAATAATAAATTTATTACTTATAATATAAAGAAAATAAAACAGTTAAAAAAATTAGAGAAAGATAACATTAAAAAATAAAAGTATTTAATTAAAAAAAAATAAAGAGTAATAAATTATATAAAATAAATAATTAAAATAAAAATTAATTATTTTAATATTTAATTCTAGTAATATTAATTTAATAGTTTAATTATAAATAATTCTTTCTAGCTTACTATTTTTTTCTAAATTAAGAATTTTAAAGATTATTAATAAATAATAAAATTTAAATCTATAAATATATATTAAAATTTAAATAATTTAATTAATAATCTTATTTATTTATTATATAATATTTAATTTGTTCTTAAAACTTTATTTATTTTATATTAATAATTTATTTAAACTATTTTAGATATATATTAAATATATTAATATTATTATAATAATTATTATAACTATATTTAATAGAATAATTATAAATATAATCTAAAAAGTTCTTAAATAAATTATTCTTATTATTTTAAAAAAATATTAATTTATAAATCTAATATAAAAGTATTTTATCATAATTATAATATATTAAATTTAATTTAAATATAAATTTAATAAATATTTATAAAATAATAAACAGATTAAAAAAAAATATTAAAATAAGCTCTAATATAATTAAATTATAATTATATTTATTAGTTAAAATATCTATAATAATAAAACTTTAAAAATATTTAATATAGATTTAATAAAAATTAAAAATAATTTAAATATAATTTATTTAATAAAAAAAAATAAATTCTATTAAATTCATAAACTAAAATAGAATTTTTTATAATTATATATTTTAATATAGTATATATCTTAATAATATTATTATTAGAAAGACTAAAAATATATCAATAGAATATTAATATATTATAATTATTATTTATTTAGATTTTTATATATATATATTATACTAGTTATTAATTATAATATATAATATTAAATATTAATATATATTTAATATATATTAGAATAGATTTTAAATAAAATATATACTTTAATATAGCTCTATATAATATAGTATTAAAATCTAAATAGAACTACTAGATTTATCTAATTAAAATTAATGTATATTTATATTTTATATAGAATATAAATAGATATAAATATATATAGATATTATAATAAAAATATAAATATAATATCAATAACTATTTAATATATAATAAAATTAATATTAAAATATTTATTATATATAATTTTAATTTTATTAATAGATATATAATAGCTAAATAAAATATAAAAAAATATAAATATTCTTTTATTAATAATAGACATTTTAATTAATTAAATATTTTATTTATTTTTTAAAAAATCAAAAAAATAATTATTTTTAAAAATTTCTTTTTAATTTATATAAATTAATTAATATCATTTTAATATTATTTTAATATTATTTTTAAGATTATTATTATTTTTAATATCATTTTAATATTATTTTCTGATTATTTTAGGATTATTTTTAATACTATTTTTAATATTATTTTAATACTAAATTTTTTTAGTTATTAATAAAGAATCTTTATTTTAATTATCAATTTTATTTAAAGATTTATATTTATAAAAATTAGTAATTATATAATTCTAAAAATATATTTAACTAAATTTAAAATATTTTTTATTATTAAAATTTATTTTTATTTATATATTTTATAATTTTTATTAATTGATTGATTGATTGATTGATTAATTCATACACGCATCTAAGCCTAGTGGCCAGCGGCGCCTTCTATTGGGCAGTAAGCGTACTACTATACAAAGAATTGAAATGCTAAGACCTCCAGCTTAGCACTAGCTGACTCAGCCTATACCTCACAAAATTTCAACATATATCCCCAGCTTTAAAACAACAATGTAAACAAGCAATAGAACGCTAAAATGCTAACAAAGGAAATATATATATATACCCAGCTATAAGGGAGATATAGAACGCCAAAATTGACTAATTAACTAGAAAAATATATAATAAGAGAATAAGCTAGGGTGGAAAAAGGGAAGATTAAAGAATATACTTATAGTTATTATTTAGTTATATTAAGTAGTTGATTTAAGGATGAGATAAATTAATAAAGATATCTTCTTAAAAGAGATATTACACTTACTAAGAGCACTATACTAGGGGAATTATATTCTAAAATTAGATTAATAGACCTATCTATAATATAAATTTAATATTTCTTTGTACTTAATAAGGCTCACTAAGAAGCCTCTAGTTATTAATTTTATATGCTTTTTTGTAAAGTATCTCTATATATAGATCTATATAAAGGGGATAATATACAAATATATATACTATATTTTGATTTCTAAGCCTATATTAACATATTAATAAGTCCTTAATCTATATACTTATAAAGAAGCTATAGAGTACTAATTTACTTATCTATAGCTATATAAGCACTAAGCTTTATACTTATTTTAATCTCTTATATAATAATAGCACCTTCTTTACTAGTATTTATATAATCTAGTAGAGATGCCATCCATGCTTAGTACTATTCTATTACTTTTTCTACTAATCTATAAATCTTATTTATAGCTATTAATAATATACTGCCACCAGGATAATAGAATAATATAGATTAAAGAAAATGTATATAGTATAAGATATGGACTAGTTAGATATATTAATCTAAGCTATACACCTATTTTTCTGTATTTACTATATCATTTTAGTTATAGTAAGCTTTGCTAACTAGTCTACTTCCTTATTACCTAGTATACCCTTATATACTAGTATTTACTATAGTTATACTTGCTAGTGAGATTAAGTGTCTTATAGCAGATTTAACTAATATATAATCCTTTAAAGGATATACTACCTTAAGGACTATTAGAAGTGGCAGATAACATAAATTATAACCTAATTATCTATATAAATTATAACTTCTTATATCTTATTATACTACTAATTCTAGATCAAGAGGCCTAGTGCTATATTAATCCTCTCTAACTTACTAGTATACATAGTATATATATCTGATAAGCTAACTAGCTAAATAGTATAGCTTAATATTAGTAAATATACTACTATTCTAATCCTACTATTAAATCTACTTCTATCTATAAATAACTAAATCTCTGTAGTTATAGTTTGTATATAAATTACTTCTTCTTATATATTATTAATTTATATATCTAGTAGCTCCCATCACAGCAGCACTATAAAAGGGTAGATTATTTTAATCTATTAATATATATCTTGTCTTAGCTTATAGTTAATTATTATCTCCAATTAGTATAATAGAGATATAAAAGGATTATTATAATATGCCTAGTTCTATATTAATTAAAATGTCAATTATAGTAGTAAGATTATAAGTTATAAATATAACTTCTTTACTAGTCTTATGAGTATAAACTTAGAAAGTAGTATATATAGATAGACTTCAAGGGCTTGTTATAATATACACTTAAAAGTACTAGAGATCTAGTGTAGAGCTTAATATTAAATAGACTATATTATTTTTTTAGTAGCTCTTTATATAGCTGTAAACCCTCTCCTACTATAGATATACTATGTAAAACATATATATATGATCTGTAGTTAGAGAACTATAGTATATATCTTTTAGAGATAGATTAATGGTATCTCTTATATTAATCCTGTAATTAATAATAATTCTATAACTAACTTTATAGTCTTCTTTCTTATCTGTTATATATGCGCTTCTCTTATAAAATAGATATTAAATAGGACCCTAAGATATTTAATTAAGTTCTTAGCTTTAACCTTAATCCCCTTGATTATAAGTAGTATATTTAGTCTACCTCATAGTTTTAATACTAATTAGTACTTCTACTAAAAATAAGCAAGCTAGTATTTTATTAATATAAATTTAAAAGTGTAAGTTCTCTTCTAGCGTTCTGCTATCTAATATGCTTGAGTAAGTATATAGTAATTAGCTATAACAGAACTTCTAAATACTATTATAAAGATATTATTAATGTATCTAATAATAAATATATTTAGGCATTTAACTTATATCTGCTTAATAAGATCTATATTAAAGAAAAGAAATAAGATTAATAATAGTAGAGATTCTTATAAAATATCTATATTAATTATAAATTCACCTATATTGCCCTCAAGCAATATAATTAATATATAATAATTACTTAAAAAACTCATAATTTAGCTAATAATCTTCTCTAGGACCTAATATTTTTATAAGTTATATACTACCCTTGTATAATTAATATTATTAAATATGCTAGAGATATTAAGTGTAAGGCTTAAGACTATATATACTCTATCTTACTAGGTATTATAAATTTCTTCTAGTAGGAGGTATATAATAAGCTTATTAAAATAGTCTTATTATCCTTTAATATAGTATTTTAATAGTAGGTTATATTTCTTTATTAGGAAGCTTAGTTATTATATAATTATTAATTCTAATATCTTGTTAATTGTACTAAGCAGTATTATTAAATAGTATATTTTAAGGTTAATGTAGTTAGGCTTCCCTAGTTTATAGATAATAACTATAATAGACTATTAGAAATGATCTAGGCAATAATAATATTAGAGATATATATTAAAAAGATTAATAAGATAGTGTTTAATAAGAGAAAGTAATCACTATAGGATAAGGTTAGGAATACTATTTAATCTTAGAGTCTTATTTAGCTTCATATTACTAATTACTATGCGTACTTCATTTAATGTGATTAGAGGTATCTTATATGGTTTAGGATATTTGAAATAAGGCCTTATATTAGAAAGGTCTATTTCTAGGGGCTCTAGGTACAGTATCTTATAAAAGAGGGCTATCTTTTTACTTAGGGCAGTATAATTAGTATCATTATATCTCAATATTAGTGTGAATATGGTATATAGCATATCTTAGTTACAGACCTAGTGTGTAATCTTCTAGAAGCCACTTAATAACTCTGTTACTTCCTTAATTTAATGATAATAGAGATTCTATACAAGCTAATTTGTATATTTCTTTAATTCCTTCTTGACTTCTTTGTATTCTGTCTATACTTTATCTATCTATATATAATGAGTATATCTCTAGTAGTATGTAGTCTAGTGCTTGAGCTTAGCTATCTCTAGAATATAGCCTAGATAGGAATAAGGGGTGATTAGCTTTATAAGAATTGCTTGCTCTACTATCTTATTAATTATATTAACTAGATATTGTACTGCTTTGTTAATTGCATTCTTGTCTACTAGTATATATAGATATTAGTTATATATACTTATAAGCTTAAGAAATAGCTTCTAATCTAATAACACCTAGTCCTTATATTCCTAAGGTGGAACGCTTACCAGAGTGAGATTGAACTGGGTGAGGATAGGCACGTGGTCTGTACTATACTATTATTCATATTTGTTAGTATATTTTATTAATTAGTTTAATAGTATAATTAACGCCTAGATAAGATTAATTATAGTCTTAGCGTTTGCTTTCTTATATATTATAGTGCTAGGAGGTAGTAGCTGCTCCAGCTTATATTTATTTATAAGATTAATTAATTCTATAGCTTTTTTATTAATATGTTAGTATTATGTGCCCTACTAAAGTAAGTAGTGTAGATTAAAGTCTCTAAGTATAATATATTGCGCTGTAGGCCTTATAACTTTTTAGAGAGTAGAGAGTGTAGACTTATCACTGCTGACTAGTCTAGGATTGTATATATTATAGATATGTATAGTGTTATGTGCTATAGTATAGAGGGTTAGCATGCTTAGATTTTTATTATAAAACTGTATCTCCTATATTATTAGGTTAATCTATTTATTAATATAGAAACAGACTTATGGGCAGTCTTTATAGTTTTTTTATAGCGTGGGCTGTAGTAGGATATAGAAGTAGTTTTAAAGTACTAGTGAGTATATTATTAAAGGGTTAGTCTTCTTATTAATATAGGGTTCCTGGATTGTTAGGATGTTATAATCTTATATCTCTTTCTTACTAAAAAGGTGCATCTGAACCTTATTACATGATTTCTAGTAATTGGTCTATAAGATTTATAGTTAATTAGTATACTAATTTATTACTGATTTGTAGTCTAAATGCTATCTTTAAGATTTATAATTATTATAGTATTACCCTAATTGACAGGCTTACTTAATTTAGTAAATATATTATAGTCTAAATAGCTTAGCTTGTCCTCTAACTCCTTATTAAGGATTATATATATACTCTTACTATAGTAGATAGAGTAGATAGACTTAATATATATTTTCTATAATAATGCAATATCTAACTATAAGATAGGTATTTTTAGTATTAATTTAGATTAGATATGTGTACAGGTCTTATACATAATTAAAGAGTAGAGATTAATAGGAGCCTTTACTTAAGGCTTTAGTTCTAGATTTGCTATAGCTATAATCTCTATCTTCTTATTAATCTATGCGTGTATAGTTTTCTTCTAGGCTTAGATATTAGGTCTAGTTAGACTATTTAAATTAGTAGTTTATTTCTAGGCTATACTCTTGCTCTATAATAGGGTAGAGTAGTGTCTTATTAATAGCTTTATTTAAGATTTTATATATAAACTTCTCTCTGCTTCTGTAGGTATAGGATTATTCTAAATAATAACTCTAGAGATATAATTACTAGATCTTGTAATCTTAGAGTAAAATTGTAGGCTATATATATAATAATAATGAGTCTCTACTAGGTATAATACCTAGATAGGGCATTTATATATATAGGTAAAATACTTGTCATTAAGCTTCTTAGTAGGGTTCTTAATTTAAGTATTCTCTGCTATATAGTTTATATATTTAATATAGTCTTTCTTTTATAGTATAGGGCAGTCTTTAATATTATAAGATTTTATATAATAAGTGTAGCAAATCTAGCATTAATAGTATTATATAATATATTTATATATCTAGCATTTAAAGCATTGCTAGAGATTAGTAGACTTATTATAGATAGAGTATGTGTGCTAGGTCCTATAGATGACTAGCCCTTATTTAATTGTGAGATTAGCTATCTATTTATTATTAAAGATAATAATGAGCTGTGTCTTTATAAGCTGCTGTTCTTATATCTTTTACTTACTAAGTAGCTATCTAATATATGTTATATTAAATGGTACTAGGAGCTGTACAAAGATAGAGACATTCTAGGAGATAAGTATTGTCTTAAAAATAGCCTATTTTAGGTTGATATTGGTGCTGATACTGTGTATAATAACACTAAAGGTGCATCTCTAGATCTGGATGTCTATACTAAAGGTGCAGATCTAGCTATCCTTTTAGGTGAGCTGATCCATATTGTCCATGATAGCTATAAGAAGGATGATATTACTGCTAGCGAGTACTCTCACTATAAGAAGGTGTTAATAGGTGATTGTGGTGTCCTGTGTGGACTGGATAGTGAGATTAGTAGCGTTGATGACCTTATCTAAGAATTATTATATTAGGTTGATAATATTAGTGTTTGTATGCTCTAGGTAGATCTCTAGATTCTCCTAGCTTGGGAATAGGGTTTGCAGAGAGCTTGCTCCACTAGAAACCTCTATGCTAGGGATTGTAGGAGGGTACAAAAATACTTCCTATCTCTATCCTTATATATATGACTCTAAACTGCCTGTTATATAACTGAAGTTTAATAAAATTTTTAGGATACTATGGATATAGGAGCCTGGTAATATTAGTTAGCATATTGCCTTTATAAGGTGGTTAGTGTTGCTTTTAGTAGTATTAATCTCTTAAGATGCCTAAGAGATCTCTTTCTATGTCTTTTCTATACTTAATTTAATATGGGTGAGCCGCTGTATAAGCTGTTTATTTATTAGCATATCCTTCACCTATTAAGCTAGGTATAAGAATACTACCATTATGTTATTTATAATATTAATTAATATAGTATTGGCCTTATTCTTATAGCGCTTCTTTAATGCTTTAAGTTCTTTGATTGTTAAGGCTATATATACGCGTATATTAGGGTCATTATTGAAGTATAATATTGGTTATACTCCCCCCTTTTTGCCCTTCTTTAGTGGTATTACTTAACCACTTTGTATGAGCTAGTGAAAATAGGTAAATAGGCTCTTGATAGAGTCTTTTATAATTTAGATTCTTTCCCGCAGTGCTTTTTACCTGTAGGGGTGTGTTTTCATAGGTGCGCGAGGTTTCTGGATTAGTTCATCCAATTTTTATTAATTAAAGCTTTTTAATTTATTTATAATATTTTATTATAAATTATAAATTATATTTAATTTAATATAATTAACTCTAAAAATAATAAATTTATATTTTAAAATTATAGCTTAACAAGTTTTTATATTATAATAATATTATTTATTATTTATTTTATTATTATCTTTTTAAATTAATAAAGTATAGTACTTCTCCTATTAAAATACCTTTTAAATTATTTAATATAAATTATATTAATAGTAATATTTCTATTTAATTATTTTAATTCTAATCTAAATAGTATTATAAGTACTATTTAATTATTTATATTATTTTTTTAGTTACTCTACTTATCTATTAGCAATTTACTATTAATAGATTATATTTAATTCTATATATCTTAGTAATTATTTATTAGTATTTTAATCTAAATAACTTATTTTAATCTAAAATAATCTTAGTTAATAATCTAATCTAATTAAATACTTCCTATAGTATAAATAATATATATTATTCTATTATTAAATCCTTTAGTATTAATTATATAATAATATTTTTTAATTCTAATAATTCTTATATAAAATTAACTATTATATTTTTTTATAGTCTATTTAGTGTTTCTAGTTACTATATTTTTCTATAAGATTAATAATTAATTAATTTATTCTTATTATAATTATTATATTTTTAATATATTCTATTATAAATTATTTTATTTTTAAGAAAATAGTAAGTTTACTATATCTTTTCTATAATTTAATTAATTTCTTATTTTTTTATAGTAGTAAATTATAGTATATTTAATAATTTCTATAATTATTATTAGTAATACTAATGATAATTTATTTTATAATACTAAATTATCTTATAATATTATTTTTTTATATATAATATTATTATAATATTTTTATTTTATTATATTGCCTATATTATTTACTAATAAATCTTATTTTATCAATAATAATTATAATAGTAAATATTATTTTAATATTATATTATATACTATCTTTATCTTCTTTTAGAATATTAGCTTTTAATTATTCTAGATTTATAGTATAATCTAATTTTTTATTAAAAATATTTATTATAATATTCTCTTTCTTTTTAATATAATTAACTTAAAATTTAAATTTTATTAAATATTTTATTTATTATATTTATCTTTTAACTAATTATTTTATTATTATAAAGTATTTAAGATTATATAATACTTATTTTTTATAGTTATTTCTTTCTTAACTTTTTATAAATAATATTTTTATTATTTAAATATTTAATTATTTAAATATTTTAATTATTATAAATAATAGTTTTTTATTATAAATATCATAGTTTCTTTTTATTATAATAAACTTTTTTTTAAAAAAAAAATAACTAGTCTCTATTTCTTCTTATTATTATTATTCAAGTTTATAGTCCATATGCAATACTATAGGTTATGACAGACTCATAGGTAGCCATGGCTGGCCTCTGGGGCCTCTAAGGCTCCAGTGGCTCAGCCCCTAACAGTCTCGGGCGTAACACAAATCTGGGCTCTATCTCGCCCCCATCTGGCGTCTTCGCCGGGGACCTTCGGGCTTGCTTACAGGCCACCATGTCTATAAGGATCCCTCATACTTCATGAGACGTACGGGCATGCTCCACAGAGCCTAATCGTATGCATTAGGCTTCACTGTAGGCATACCCCTCCCCCTATCCATCCCTGGAAGCATCCTCTTGCAGGGCTTTCCAGCCCAATTTATTAGTATTTAAAGGGCCTATAACTTTTAAAATTAATAAAAATTTTAGAAAGATTATTATTAGAATCTTATTTAACAAAATAAAATATTAGAGCTTCTAGTTTCTTATTTATTAAATACTTCTTTATCTACCTAATTTTAAAGTATTTAAGCAATATAGCCTTATAAGGCTTATTATAATTAATATATTTAATCTAATTATATTAATAAAGCTTATCTAGCCTAATACTATAATCTATAATATTATATTTATAACTTAAGGCTTTATAATCTTTAATATAGATTATATACTTTAAAGAGCTATTTTTATACTTTAAATAGCTAGTATATCTAATTCTATAATAATATATATAAATATTCTCTAGATTAGTATCCTAATAGGCTTTTATAATATAATAATAACTTTTAAATTATAAATACCCTTTTAGTATTTTTTAGGCCTTATTTTTTAAATCAATTATTACTATTATAATAGTAAATAGGTATTCTTTAATTCTTATATTTCTAGAGTTTTTAAGCTAGATAGGATCTTATTTAAGTTTATATATTATCTTATATTTAATTTCTTTCTAAACTATCTCTAGGCTATAGCTATTATTTATATAATATCTTATAAGGAGTTTATAGACCTTAATTTATTACTATTATTTACTAATTTCTATTAAAATAACTATTATATTAATCTTTTATATAATAGCTATAAGTATATTATTATATATAATATTATTAAGCTACTAAGGGCTTCTTTTTTAAGAAATATTATTAGATATTCTAAAGTTATATATCTAGTATTAATTATATATATAAAATCTAGCAATCTAGTACTTATAAGTATTTAATTAAGTATTAGTTAGATATCTTAGATATTATATCTTGCTATAATAATAGATATTTAATATCTAAAAATTAGATATCTCTCTTTCTTGCTTTAGATATTTATAGGCTTTATTATTAGTTATCTAGACTTATTAGATATTATAGATACTACTTTCTATCTTTTATATTATATTATTTTTTATTTTCTAGTATTAGTCTATTAAGTATCTTTAATAATTATTATTTAGCTTTTAAAGATTAGTTTTAGAGGTAAGAGTAGGGCTAATAATAAGAATTTAGTAGCTATAGCTATTTATATAAATTAAATAATTAGAATAATATTTTAGATACTTTCTAGTATTAATAAAGTATAGTTTTAGTAATTTTTTATACTTTAATATTAAGGTAAATTATAATATTTAATTAGATTAGATATTAGGCTATTAGCTATAAGAATTCATTTATTTTAAATAGATATTAATCTATTTTTAAGAATAAGACTTAGTAGTAAGCTATTTATTTTAATATTATATAGTAGGAAAGTACTAGATACTAGATTTACTATAGATTATAATATTTATATAGTCTTCTCTAAAGAGTTAATTCTTATAATATAAGCTTATACTAAGCCTATATATATTTTAAATATATTCTTATTTTTTTCTAGTTAGATCTTAATAGATGCTATAGTTCTTATAATATAGTTCTTCTAGAGGCTTAGAATCTCTATATAGATATTTATACTGCTTGAGTCCTAGTATATATATTTCTAATAATTACTCTCTATAAAATTAGAATTAGTAATTCTATTAGAGCTTATAATTAGTTTTTATATAGTCTTTATAAGCTCTAAGACTAGTTATTCTCTAGGGCTTATTCTAGTGGTTAGAGGGGCTATTTAAGTCTATAATACTATCTCTAGGCCTCTTTTTAACTATTAATCTAATCTTAATAAGTATTCTTAATTACTGCTTGGCTTTAGGACCTATAATGATGCCTCTAGGGTTTTATTTCTTAGTATTTAGGGTAGGTAATCACTAACAATCTCTATCCTAGCCCTTGTTGATTTGGGGACTCTAGGGCCCCCTAGGGTTCCCTGTAGCATCTCCATGGGGGTTTTTTAGCGCTGAGAAGCCTATAAGGCCCTCTAGAATATGTAAAAAGCTCTGTTTTTCAAAAAGTGCTGAAACTCATGTTCTGGCCAGTTGTTGGTCAATATGCTTTTTTAATTATAAGCTATTTTATATAGTATTCTAATTTAGCTTTAATTATAGCTAGAATCTTTTTCTTTATTTATACTTAGAAGGGTTTTAATATTTTAATTTATTTCTTATTATATATAGTGGCTTTTATTTAACTTTTATTAGATTTAGTATAGCTCTCTACAGTAGCTTTAAACTGGCTTTAGATTATAGTAATTATAATTTTAAATCTTATATTGCTAAGCTCTTATAATAAGAGTAAATAGACTGTAAGAGGCTGTTTATAAGAGCATAATAGACAGGTCTAGATATCTAGCTAATAAGTATAGGGGTCTGTATTATTAGCAACTATTTGCTGCTCTCTAGGAAGCCACGCCACTACGGCTTCAAGATATGCGCTCTGCTGACTAATACGTGCTAGCTAGCCTAGCCAAGGTCACGTGGATCACGTGCCTCCAGTACATGAAGCTATCCGCAATGTCATTCATTCCACAGCCTTACATATTATTTTATTTCTTTAAAGACTTCTATAAGCATATATATTGAGCAAAGCTCACAAAGAATGAAAAAGGCATTATACTCAAAATCTATAAACCAGAGGCCTTACAATAGAGTTCATTCAAAGTTTAAAAAGACTATACAAAGGCCATACAAATATAAAACTATACTAAAACCAATATAAAACAAATATCTATTTTAAAATTTAGAAATCATATAATATAAAACAACAAATGGTTTCATATTTACAAATCATATAATATAAAACAAAAAGGATTTTAGATTCATAAAATATCATATAATTGATTAGAAATCAAGAATATTGATTTAAAATTAAGAATATTAATTTGAAATCAAAATAACTAATAACAAATATAAATATAAGTAAAAATCCTGATAAAAATAAGAATTAGAATAATAAGCATATAATAATATAATTAAATACAATAATTATAATAATATTTTCTTTATTCTTATAAAATCTTTACCTCTTTATTCTTCTTTATTCTTTTATAATATTGTATATTATTTCTCTCTACTTTATTAATTAAATAACCTGCTAAAAGATTATAAGCCTAGTATTTTTTATTTTATAAATAAAAAACTAGGATTATCTTTTTCTTTATATTTTCTTATATAATTTAAAAAGAATCTTATTTTTTTTTAAGAAAAATATCTGCTTTAGGGAAAATTTAAATTAATTAATTAACTAATTTTAAAAATTATATTAACTAGGCATTTAGAATTAAAGCTATCCTAGTTAAAAATAATTTATTAAAACTAATTATTAATAAAAATTATAAAATAATTTAAAAAACTTTAAAGTATTAATAATAATCTAATTATTCTATACTAAGGGTCTATTACTTTATATTAAAGCTTATTCTATAGTTTATAAAGTATAGTTTACCCTAGAAGAATTATATAATCTAAAAGGGTTTACTATAGAGTTTCTAACTCTAAAGGAATTTTTTAATTATAAATTAGAAAATTTCTAAATAATAGAAGAATATATTTATTAAATAAAGACTTTATTAGATAATTTATCTTCTAAAAATATTAATGTAGTATCCTAAATTAAAATCTTATAGATTTTATATAATTTAGAAGAAGAATAGAAATTCTTTATATAAAATATTATATAAGTGTCAGAAGAATCAGCACGTCACAGCCAATAGATTAGTTCCTGGTGCTACTTATGTAAGCATGGGAAGGGAATGTATTTAAGTGGCTCTGACACCTAAAGGTAGATTTATTGTATAATCTATATTATGATGAACTAGCTACTAGAATAGATACCCTAGGATATTATAGATCCTAGGAGTATGTTCCTAGGAATATATAACTTATAAGAATAATAGTATAGGATTAATTATAACACAAGATAAGAGGCTATATAGATATTTAACTATAGGAATCCTAAGGAATGAGATAATATATCCCAGGAATAACCCAATCATATCTAGGATACTATATATTATACCTAGGGTACAATATAATAGATCTTGGATATAATTTTAGGAAGTTAAGAATATAATATATTATATCTAGGATATAATATATAATACTCTCTATCAGGAATAACTTATATATATAAGGATACTTACTTACCTACTTAATTAGTTTTATTTTCTATCTTTAATTAACTATAATAACTTAAATATATATTCTTCTATTAAATAGGATACCTAGTTTACTTCTTATTTTAAGACTTTATATTTATATAGCCTTTTGTATTTAGAATATATTAACTTCTTCTATTAATATAACTATCCTAGTTATACTCTAATAATATTCAACCAAAGTTTTTAATAATTAAAGACCCTTATTACAAAAGAGAAGTCTTAACTAACTATTATTATAGCTAATAATTAGCAACTAGTTTTTTTATAGATTTAGACTTGTCTAGTAGCACCTACTTTATTAACTTCTAATAGAGATATAACTACTAACACTAGCCTTAGCTTAGTAGAAATAAGAGAAGCCTTTAAAAAAATAAAACAACGTGTCCTTAAATTTAAAGTATAATAAAATAATAATATCAGCTATTTAGTTATTAAGATTAGAAAGATTAAATTATTTTTAGAAGAATAAGAAACCTTTAAGATATTCTTAGCTTAATTATATATCTACTTTAGTAATAATACTAGTAGAATTATAAGTAAATAAGACTAAGTTCTTATAGCTTTAAACTTCCTCACTAAAGAAGTAATAAGATAGTTTATACTCTATATTACTAGCTAACTTAAGACTACTAATAATAATTAATTTAAATCTAAAACTGCCCTTATATTTAGCAGCTTTAATTACTTTGAAGAAAAATTATACTAACTATTTAGAATTATTAATAAAGAACTTAATACTATTTACTAGATTAAGGATATATAATAATATAGATTAGTAGAAGATTATATTTTAAAGTTCCTTTAGATATCAGAATACCTTAAATAGAATAACTAAGAACTATAAGATTAGTTCTATTAGAATCTTAAGAATATTATAAAGGATTAAATTTTATAAATTATACTATAACTAGATATATTTAAGAAAATAATAGAAATTATATCTTAGATTAATATGTAGTTAACTATATAATATATAGAATAAGGAAATTACTAATATTAACTAAATTATAGATACTAAGCTAATATGTCTTAAAGGAGAACTAAAGATAGAAATAATAATATTATTATATAAATAAATACTACACTAACTAAAGAAAAAAAGAAGAAACTAATTAAAAAAAAAACTTGCTTTAACTATAAAATACTAGGATATTTTATAAATAAATATTAAAAATCAAAGAAAGCTTAAGGAATAGCTAATTAAGAGTAATAATAATAGATTATAATAGCTATTTATATATATATTCTAGAAGAGAGCAGTAATAAGGAATACTTAGAGATTAATAATAAGTTACTAGAAAAATATAAGAAGGAATAAATCTAAATATAAACTAAAAAGTAAGAAAGATTATAGAAAGAAATTTAATAAGTAAACTAAAGAACATTAAAAAGATAATAAATACTACTAATTAGTATAAATTAAGAAGAAGAAATTATAATAATAATATAATAAAGAATAATAATAAGAATAAAAGTACTATATAAAATATTAATAATATAGAAATCTAAGTATTTATAACTATATATAAGGATACTTACTATATACTTTTAAGAAATAAGTAGAATTATAAGATATAGAATTAATTACCTAAGAACAGTTATCCTAGAAATTATAAACTAGAAAAAGAACTAGAAGATAATAGTAAAAGCACTAATTATAAAGATTCCTTACTAATTAAGTTATTTTATACTTAATTAATATTATAAGGTAGTAATAAAGAGGTAATAAGTTAACTAGCTAAGTATTAAGATTAAAAAAAATCCTACCTAAACTCTTATAAAAAAATTAAAGAATAATTTATAGAAATAAAATAAGAATAAACCTAGCTAGAATATATAGATAAATATAATTATATTTAGAATAAGATATATAATAAAGAGACTTATAAAAGTAACTATAGCTATAATACTATATAGATTATAGAAGATAAAATAAAGAAAATATAGAGTTAGAGAGATAATCTATATAATTATATATCTATAAAAACAAATTGCTAGAAAGAATCTTAATATACTTAGAAGAAATATATAAAAAGATATAAAAAGTATTATAAATAGATATATTAAAACTATCTAATATATAGATATAATAATAAAATCCTAATAACTATTTATAAGAAGATATTATAATTAAATAGATACTAATTATATAGTAGATAATTAGGATATATACTAAATTGCATTTACATATACTATCCTAATTTAGAAGGATATATATATAATAAAGTATATTAAATAATATACTATAATAATAGATATAAATTCTATTTCCTTAGCAAGAGAATTAACTAGTAATATCTAAAGATATTAGATATTACTATCTAATTAAAGCATACATGCTCTTAAAAAAACCTAAAATATTAGTATATATACAAGAAAAATGGATATCTAGTATACTTAGATTTACTTAAGGAATAATACTATATAGTATTCTATTAATTTTACTATAATAGACTTTTTATAAATCTCTTAGAAGAATATATTCATATAGTATAGAGTTATATAGATTGACATTAGGAAGAGCATCTAATTATAGTAATAATTAATCTAAAATATTAAATAATTATTATTTTAATAGAAATTAATAGAATAAAGATATAAATATTACTAGATTTAGGTATAATAGGAAACTATATAAACCCTAAAATTATAGCTAAACTATAGATTAAGCAATAAGAGACAATCTAATAAATAAATATTATAAGAATAAATAGAGAATCTATAATATAAGAATACCAGATAAAGACCAAATTAATACTTTTAAAATTAAAACTATATATTATAATAATATTATTTAACCTTATAGCAATAACTAGATATAATATAGTATTAAGAATATTATAATTATAAGAATAGAATCTTATTATTAATTAGATAATAGGAATAGTTTTAATTAATAATTAAATCTTACATACTAGACTAGGAGAATATAAAGAAATTATAAACTTATAAAAAGGATTAAAGAATAACCTTCTATAAGTAGAGTAAAGAATAAATATTAGCTTAAGTAAATAAAAGATATAAAAGATAATATAACCTATTAGAAAATAGATAAATAAAATATAGTAAGAACAACTTATAAGGAAAGAAACTAAAAAAGTATATTTTAAAAAAATAATATAAAAGTAACCTAAAAAATAGCTAATAATATAACTAAAGCTAAAGGAAATTTATAAGTAAGAATTAAAAGAGATACTTATAAAGCTATCTAAGAAATATTATAACTTTATTAAGCTATTTATAAAAAAGGAATACTAACTACTAAAATATAAAAAGAAGTATAAAATATAAATATTATTAAAACTAGAATTTATATTATCTTTAGTTAAATAACAGTACAAATTATAAGACTAATTAGAATTAGAAAATAAATTTATTAGAGAATTTTTAGCTATAGGATATATATATAAAAGATAAGGACTAGCTTTAAGTAGATTAATATTTATACTAAAGAAGGATAGAATAGAATAGATAGTTATTAATTACTAAGTACTAAATAATAGAATAATTAATAATATAAATAAGGCACTATATTAAGAGTAGAAAAAAGATCTATTATAAAAAGTAAAGATTATAATAGTCTTTAATATCTAATAGAGTTACTACAACCTTAAGACTGCTAAAGAAAATATCTAAAAAATAATATTTCTTATAGATATAGAATTATTTAAATAGGTAGTTATATTTATAGGGTTAAAATAACTTCTTATAGAATTTATAAGATTTATAATATATATACTAATTAAGTTTCTTAATAAATTTATTATAGTATACTTTGATAATATTATTATCTATTTAAAAAATATTAAAGAATATAATAGCTATATACAAGTAATAATAACTAAACTTATAGAAATAAGATTAACCCTTAAAATCAAGAAGTGTAAATTTAATACTACTATAGTTAACTATTTAAGAATAATCTATATACTAGAAAGATTAAAAATATAATTAAAAAAAATAAATATTATATTAAATTAGCTAATACTAGTAAATATAAAAAAAGTATAAAGATTTCTAGAAGTAAGTAGATATATTTAATACTATTTCTAGAATTACTTTAAGAAAGTATAACTATTAACTAAACTCCTTAGAAAAGACCTTAAGTTTGAATAGATAGAGGAAAGAAAAGAATTATTTAAAAAAATTAAAAAATTAATTAAAGAAGTACTAATATTTATATTATATAACCTAGAAAAACTATATTTAATATAACTAAATATATTAAGATATATATTAAGAATTATTCTTAAATAATTAGATAACTAAGAGAAATAAAGACTAATTACCTTCTTTTTAAGAAAATTTACTATAGTAGAAAGAAACTATAATATTTATAATAAAGAACTACTTATAATAGTTAAAGTATTTAAGTATTAGAGATACTATTTACAAAAAGTTAAAAAAAAATAATTATAAAAAATAACTATTATAATCTTAAATATTTTATAATAATAAAAGAATTAATTAGAAGATAAATATAATAAGTAAAATACTTAGTAAAGTTCAAATTCTAAATTAACTATATTAAAAAGAAAGAAAATATTATTATAGATATTTTTAGTAGAAAACTAGATTATACTATAGATCTTAAGTAGCTAAAAACCAATATTTTAAGAGAAGATAAAGATAGTATATAATATAATACTAAAGCAGTACTTACTACTATAATTACTATTAATAAAATAGGATTTTACTAGTAAATAATACAAATAATATAATAGGATAAGAATATTATAATAATATTATATAATAAAGAAGCAATACTATAGAATAATTTAGCTTTATAGAATAGATTAATATTAGTACTACTAATAATAATTATAAAAATTATTAAGATACACTATGACTTACTACTATAAAAATATCAAGGAATTAATTAAACTATAAAAAAGATATAATAAATCTATTATTTCTTAAGAATAAAGTAGCTTATCATAGACTATATTAAGAAATATAATAGTTATAATAGGAATAAACCAATCAACCATTAACCCTATAGAAAAATATAATTATTAGAGACACTAAACAAGCTATAGAAAAATATTATAGTAGATTTTATATAAAGATTATTAGAATTAAGAGATTCAGTTATAGGAATACAATATACTAATATAATTATTATTATTAATAGATTAACAAAATATATTATTATATAATTAATACTAAAAGATTTAATAGTAGAATAATATATATTATTTATACTATAAGAAGTATTTAGTTAGACTAGATTACTAATTAAGATTATTTTAGATTAAGATAAGCTATTTAGATTAAAATACTAGTAAATAATTACTAAGATATATAAGATTAAATATAGCCTATTAATAGCAAATCACTAATAGATAGATAGATTAACTAAAAAAATAATATAAATAATTAAATAGTATTTATAATACTATTTAGATTAAAATCAAGATAATTAGATAGAATTATTACTATTAATATAATTTATATTAAATAACTTAAAAAGTATCTTAACTAAAGAAGTACTATACTTTATTAATCTAGAAAGATATCTACAAATATTATAGACTACTATATTAATAGATAAAAGCTTTAATAAAGTAATAATATAAATAGTACATATATAATAGATATATACTATAATATCTAAAGATATTTAATAGATAGAATAAAAAATAAAGTAATACTATAATATAAAATATAAGAACATATTAATCTTATAAAAGAGAGAGAGAGTTTATCTTTTATAATAAATACTAGATTTAAAAAATTTTAATATTAAGATAAAGTAATCAAGTAATAAATTTAATATAGTTAAATATAGATTATTTAGAATTATAAAAAAACTTAAAAATAATAACTACTAACTCTAGTTACTAGTAAGAATATATATATATTTAATATTTTATATATTACTATTAGAACTAATAAAGAATCTAGAAAATAGAAATGACAAAGCTAATAATAAAAAATATAAAATAGAAAGAATCCTAAACTAAAAATAAAAATATAATTAGATCTACTACTTAGTTAAATAGAAAGAATACTTATTAGAAAATAATTTATAAAAGCCTATTATAAATTTAAATTATTATAATAAGATTTAGGAGTATCAAGCAATAATTAGTTTAAAAAAGAAAAAGTAGTAAGCTAAGAAAAATTATCTATAACTAGGCTATTAGTATTATTAGAATTAAGTATTAAAGTAATTAATTCTTATTATTTATATTTAGCTACTTATTTTATATAATTTACTATCTTTTGCTTTTTCTTTTTAGCTAAATATTTTTACTCTTTAGCTTTATCTTTTTCTAACTTTTTTAATTCTTTTATTTCCTTTATATTATAAGTAATAAAATTATTAATATATTTCTAGAGAAGCCTTTTTTATTTCTTTAAATAAAAAAGTTTTATTAGAGTTACTTTTTTATCCTTATTTAATTTCTATTAAGTAGTAACTAGTTTTTTCTACTTTTTATCTAAAAATAATATCTTAAATTTAATATACTTTAAGCCAGGCATATAAATATACTTATTATAATAATTAGAATCTTTACTTTTAATATAAGATTTATAAAAGTGAGCATAATAAGTATAAGGGAATACTATAAGAAAACTATCCTTCTTAATATATAATATAAGTTTATTTTTCTTTATTAATAATTTTAATAATATAATTAGTTTAGTACTATAATATAAATATTTAAAAAATAGAATATACTTATAAGTTGTATAAGGACTTTAGACTATTTATTAAGCTATTAAGATACCAGCCTTTAGAGAAGAGGATTATTAAAAAAATTAGTATATTATAGCTAATAGATTAGTTTTTAGTACTACTTATATAAGCATAGGAAAAGAATATATTTAAATAACTCTAATACCTAAAGATAGATTTATTGTATAATCTATATTATAGTGAACTAGCTATTAGAATAGATACTCTAGAATATTACAGATCCTAGAAGTATATTTTTAAGAACATATAACTCGTAGGAATGATAGTATAGGGTTAATTATAATATAAGATAAGAGGCTATATAGGTATTCAACTATAAGAATCCTAAGGAATAAGATAATGTACCCTAGGAATGATCTGATTATATCTAGAATACTATATATTATATCTAGAATATAATATAATAGATCTTAGACACAATCTTAGGAAGTTAAAGGTATAATATATTATATCTAGAATATAATATGTGATGCTTTCTATTAGGAATAATTTATATATATAAGAATACTTACTCGTCCATTTAGTTAGTTTTATTTTCTATCTTTAATTAACTATAATAACTTAAGTATATATTTTTCTATTAAATAGGATATCCAGTTTGCCTTTTATCTTAAGACTTTACACTTATATAGCTTTTTGTATTCAGAATATATTAACTTCTTCTATTAATATAACTATCCTAGTTATACTCTGACGGTGTTCAACCAAAGTTTCCAACAATAAGCTTTTAGAAGGATTCTAATACTTATATTTTTAATTCCTTATATACTATCTTATTAATAAAGTAAAAGAAAAATAGTAGATGAAATATATACTATTAAAATTAAAAATAAATATAAGAAAAATAATAATTTATTCTATATTAATTATAAGAAAATAAATTATAATATTTCTAATTATTTTTTCTTATATAAAGAAAAAAGGCTTAGTAATTAGAAAAGTCCTAATAATAAAATTATTAAGGATAAGAAATATTTAAAAAATAATAAAAAAGAAGAAAAGAAAAAGTAAGAATTACTAAATATAATTATTGAGACCAATTTAGATAAAGAATCTGATTTAGAAATGAATATTAATAAAGAAATTAATATTTTATAAGAAAATATTTAAGAAAATATTTCTTTTAATAAAGAATTATTTAAAAATATTAATATTAAGGTAAATAATCAAAACCCTATATATAATATATATATATATGCTGATAATAAGACTATAGATATAAATAATAATCTATAAAATTAATAAAAAAATAAGAAAAATACTAATTATTTTTAAAAACATATTAAATTTATTATTAATATTAGAGCTACTATTTCTATTATTATAAATCTATCTTATTTTTAAAATTATAAAAATATATAAAAGAATATATAATAGGGAAAAGTAAAAAATATAAAAATAGAATATAAAGGCATTATTATATTTAGATTTAATATAAAATCTATTTATATTCTTAAAAATGTGCTTTATATTCTAGAACTTAGAATAAATATTCTAAGTACTAATAATATTAAAATAATATCTATATTTTTATAGATAAAAAATATTTTATATATAATAATAAGAGAAAACTTATATACTCTATAAATAAAAAGGATAAACTATATAAAATAAAAGTTAATATTCTTTATAAAAAGAATAATAATAATAATACTATACTATTTATAAAAGAAAGTAATAAAAATATTAAAATATAATATAAAAGATTAGAATATATAAATACTAAACCTCTATAAAAAATATTATATAAAAATAATATAAATAATATAATAAAAGAAATAAAGGACGCTATATTTTAATATAAAATTTATTTAGAAGTAAAATATTATAAAAAGATAAATAAAGAATTAACTAATTCTAATTTAAAAGAATATAATATTAGTAAAAGGATTTATAGTAATATAGGAGAACTAATATCACTAAAAATATATAATAATAAAAGATATTATATTATATTTCTAGATAAAAAATCTAGATATCTATTTACAACTTTATTAAATAGAAAAGATGAAGCTTTCACTGCTTTTAAAAATATAAAAAATAATAGAAAATCAAAATAATATTACTATAAAAGAATTTTTTCTAATAATAAAAAAGAATATATAAATAAAGACTTTAAAATATTATTTAATAAATTTAAGATAATACATCTATAAACCCTAGTTTATATAAAAGAATCTAATAGATTAATAGAAAAAATAAATCTTACTTTATTTAATAAAGTTAGATATTTTCTATTTCTATCTAAAATTAAAGAATATTTATAGAAAGAAGCTTTATTAGCTATTATTTTTATATATAATAGAATACCCTATAAATCTTTATATTATAAAATACTATATAAATTATACTATAAAAATAAACCAAAAATTAACTATATTAAAATATAGGGATTATTAGTTTATTATAATATTAATAAATAATCCAAAAAACTAGATCCTATCTAAAGAAAAGGAATATTAATTAGATTTAATAATTATAAATATTATAAAATATTTAATATAGAAAATAAAAAGACCTTATAGTCTAGAGATATTACTATATTAAAAGGAATATTTATTTTATCTAATAATAATAATACTAACAATAATAAAAATATTAAATATATTTCTCCAAAAGAAAAAGAATTAATTAAATATAAAAAATCTCATAGAGATGAAATTATAGGAAAGAATACTATAATAATAATAATAATAATAATAATAATAATAATAATAATAATAATAATAATAATAATAATAATAATAATAATAATAATAATAATAATAATAATAATAATAATAATAATAATAATAATAATAATAATAATAATAATAATAATAATAATAATAATAATAATAATAATAATAATAATAATAATAATAATAATAATAATAATAATAATAATAATAATAATAATAATAATAATAATAATAATAATAATATAAAGAAGTCAATAATAATATACTTAAAAATAACTTTGAAATACATATTCCAAAATTCAAAGAAATTATAAATTAATTAAATGTTGATAATACTTTTAATAAAGAATATATATATAATATTAATAATATAATAATAAATAATTATATTAAAACTATACAATATAATAAAGATATTAAAAATATTCTTATAATAAATAATAATAAAGAACCTAATACTTTTAAATAAGCAATAGATTTAGATAAAAAAAATAAATGGTATAAAGCTTGCTTAGAAGAAAATAATAAACTATTAAAATAAAATATATTTAAAATAATTAATATTCCTGAAAATATTACTTCTATAAAAGGAAGATAGGTTTTTAAAAGAAAACCTATTAATTCTAATTCTTATAAAGAATTATATATTACAAATAAAAATAAAAATATAAGATATAAAGCCTATTAGGTTATATAAAATTTTAATTAAAAATTAGGCATTAATTATCTAGAAACTTTTTTTATAACATATAGAATAGAAATCTGGTATTTATTGTTTATAATTATAGTAAATAAAGAATGGTATATAAAATAATATAATATAAAAATACCTTTATCCATACTAATATTAATATAATAATATATATATTTTATTAATAGGATTATATAATAACTCTAAATATCAAAATAAATGCTATAAATTAAATAAAGTATTATATGGCTTAAAACAAGCATTAAGATTATAGAATCTATTCTTTAAAAATACTATAAAGAAATATAGATTTGAAGTCCTACTATATAATAAAGGAATATATATAAATAAAGAAATATATGCTATTTTAATAGTCTATATAGATGATATTATATTTATCTATATAGATTTATTATATATAAATAATATAATAAATGAATTAAATAAAGAAATAAAAATTCAAGATATAGGTAATATTTCTATATTCCTTGGAAATAATATTTCTATTGATTATATTAATAAAATAATAAATATAAATTAAAAAGATTATACCACCAAACTATTAAATAAATTTAATATATTTAATATAATAAAATTAAAGAAAATATTTGGACAACCTGAAATTAAACTATATAAAAATAATAAAATAATAGATAATAAAATAACAACTTAATATCAATTAGAAATTGGATTATTATTATATTTATTATTAAAAATTAGGCCAGATATTATATTTAATGTAAATCTAGGAGCTAGATTTATAGCTAATTCTACAAAAGACTATTTTAATTTAATAAAATATATATAGTAATACTTATTATATATACCAAATATTAATATTATATATAATTGCTTAGGAAATAATTTATATATAAAAGATTACTATAATAGTAACTGGGCAGGTGATATAAATGATAGAAAATTAACTAGTGGTTATATTTTTAGTTTATTACCTGATTTAGCTATAAATAATCTAATAAGTTGGAATTTAAAATTACAAAAAACTGTTGCTTTAAGCTTATGTGAAGCTGAATATATGGCATTAAAAGAAGCTATTAAAAAAGTAATATATTTATTAAATATATTCAATTATTTAAATGATAATTTAAAACTAGGATATATACCTAGTATTCTAAAAATAATAGTGGATAACTAATCTATAATAAAATTAGGAGAAAATCCTGAATTTTATAAAAGAATAAAATATATTGATATTGTATATTATTTTATAAGAGAAAATATACAAAATAATAAAGTAAAAATATTATTTATACCAAGCAAACAAAATCTAGTAGATTTATTTACAAAATCCCTTGATATAACTACTTTTGAAAGGCTAAGAGACCTTGGAAATATCAATAATATAATATAATATAACATAATATAACATAATATAATATAACATAATATAACATAATATAACATAATATAATATAATATAACATAATATAACATAATATAATACAATATAATAAAAATAAAATATAACATATAATCCTTATACATTTAAAAATATATAATGATTACAGGGGAATATAAGCATATATATTGAGCAAAGCTTACAAAGAATGAAAAAGGTATTATACTCAAAATCTATAAACTAGAGGCCTTATAATAGAGTTCATTCAAAGTTTAAAAAGACTATACAAAGGCCATATAAATATAAAACTATACTAAAACCAATATAAAACAAATATCTGTTTTAAGATTTAGAAATCATATAATATAAAACAATAAATGGTTTTATATTTACAAATTATATAATATAAAACAAAAAGGGTTTTAGATTCATAAAATATCATGCAATTGATTAGAAATCAAGAATATTGATTTGAAATCAAAATAACTAAATAATGAATATAAATATAGGTAAAAATCCTGATAAAAATGAGAATTAGAATAATAAGCATACAACAATACAATTGAATATAATAATTACAACAATATTTCCTTTATTCTTATAAAATCTTTGCCTCTTTATTCTTCTTTATTCTTTTACAATATTGCACATTATTTCTCTCTACTTCACTGATCAAATAACCTGCTAAAAACTTCTCCTATTTCTACTAAGCTAGGGCTGGTATTAATAGTTATATCTCTATTAAAAGTTAATAGAATAAGTACTATTAAATAAATTTATATTTATAAAAGGATAAGTTACTAGTTATCAATTATAATAATTACTAATTAAGACTTCTCTTTTGTAATAAGAGTCTTTAATTATTAGAACTTTAATTAAAAACTATTAGAGTATAACTAAGATAGTTATATTAATAAAAGAAATTAATATATTCTCAATATAAAAGATTATATAAATAAAGTAAATTAAGTATTCTATTTAATAAAAAATATATACTTAAGTTATTATAATTAATTAAAGATAATAAAGTAAAACTAACTAGATAAATAAATAAATATTCTTATATATATAAGTTATTCTTAATAAAGAGTATTAGATATTATATTTCTAATATAATATATTAGATTTATAGATATTATATATTATACTTTAGGTATAACTAAGTTATTCTTAGAATATAATATCTTATTCTTCTAGATTTTTATATTTTTTATTCTAGCTTATCTTTTATTCTATATTATAATTATTCTATATTATAATTATTCTTATATAATTACTTCTATATATTATATAATCTTAGGAATATACTCCTAGGGTCTTTAAGGTCCTAAAATACTTATTTTAGAAGCTATTTTACTATAATATAGATTATATAATAAATCTATCTTTAGATATTGGAGTTACAAATATATTCCCTTCTTATGCTTACATAAGTAGCGCTGGGAACTAATCTACTGGCTGTGACGTGCTGATTCTTCTGATAGTATAGTAGTACGCCCGCTGCCCAATAGAAGGCGCCGCCGGCCACTAGGCTTAGATGCGTGTATGAATCAATCAATCAATCAATCAATATAGAAAGCTTATAAAAATAAAGATATATTAAGATCATAATAATAAAAGTATCTTATCTAGACTTATCATCCTATCTAAATCTAGCTAAGCAGTGAGATAATGGGAAGACTAACCACTTTCGGAAAGAGAGTGGCAGAATACTCCACTGAGCACAACAGCTTATAATATTTTAAAAATATTTAAAAAGACCTAATTAGCTAATACTATATATTCTCATAATTAAATTAATATTAGACTTTTCTCTAAGATCTACTGAATATAATACTATAAGTATAAGCTCCATTAAAGCCATATTGGCTGATATCTCGCGGTTTAAAATTTTCACGATTTTTCACATTTTATAGAAACATCAGTCCTCAGGTGGGGTTAGTCTTCAGGCGGTGAAGGACGGTACTATACTTAACTAGTTAACTATCTCTTGGCGGGATAGGATGACTAAGCAAGTTCCCAATGGGCCTATGATGTAATCTCATTAAGTTCCCCAAAACTCTCGAATTGCAAACTGCTTCAACTGCCTTGACGCCATGTCGCTCGTCACCGAGTGAGTCTGACCTCTTTTCCTTCATACACACGTATTGGCTGACTCAATAGGATTGTGTCGCGCCTCGATATCAACATCGATCGACATCACTCACATGCCATCGCCAACGTGAACTTGAACACCCTGAGCGAGTCAGCTTCATATGATCGCAACGCACGAAGCCTTCAAGCTACGGCGCGAGCTCTGTCGGTGGACAGTCATGGAGTTCTCTCTCGGCACACTTTATTGCGGCTTCTGGATCAAGCTCGCTGTGACAATTTGTTCTCGCCTCAACACGAAGATCTCAACGGAGAAGCTTTCGACGAACGGTCTTGGTTCTTGGTCGCAAAATTCACCACGCAATCATTGGGTACTATTCTTGGCCTCCTGCTCGAACAGTCTTCCCTGCTTGGTGCTGAAATTGATTACTGGAACGACGTCCTCGGTTCAAGCTTACACACTGGACATTACACCATCCAAACGGCGCCCTCGAGGATATGGGAGTGGATGTGGGAAGTTATTTCAAATTTGAAGGCTGCATCTGCACGCGAGAATTTGACTTCTTTGAATGCAATCAACAGAGATTGGAAACGTTTCTATCAACTCGTACAGAACAATATTCAACGAGGCCTTTTGAAAAGCACCAGAGATACGCTATCATCACCACTTACCCGCTACAGATTGTATATGAGACGAAATCGACGGGCTTTAGAAAGGCTCAAAGGTCTAAACGCTAGTGCTATTGGTATTTTGCTCGAGGAGTGTCTCACGTTCGCCAGCAATGAACCACCACCAGACACCGACCAAATCAAATTCAATCTTGAGCGGTATCACGGACTATTCAAAACCGTTCTATTGATGGAAAATACTCTTCGAGATCTTTCACAACCTTTAGACTCACCCAAGAATTTCGAAGAAAACATTTTTCTCGCAACCGACAATGGATTTCAGGAGAAGCAGCGCTCGTCCTTCGAAGAGCAATCTGTAGAGGCCAGTGATGTTGTCGAGAGGTTGCTATACGTGTTGAGAGATTGTATCCCAGGCAACCTAGCTTATAATCAAAAATATATCCGCAAGCACGGCCGTCCTTCTACCCTCGCTCGTTATTGGTTCCCAACCGTCATTACATTGATGTCATTAAGTACCTCGCTGCGTGTTCTCACGAATCGCAAAGCGGAGCTAGTCGAATGGATTTCCGAATTCGGGGCTACTGTCATTGACTTCTGGAGAAATTGGGTTTTGCAGCCTGTGGGCAAGCTTATCGGCACTATCCGGCACGATGAGCAAAGCGAGATTGCGATTATGAGTCGAACTAGCTTGGAAGCGGACAGGCAAAGTCTTGAAAGGATGGTGATCGATTTTGTATCTGACAACAGCTCGCAAGGCCAGAGTGGAAACGTGCAGCCAGACGTTTCGACTATCACGGCGCAGGTCAGAGAGGGTGATCTTACCACTGTTTTAAAGGCTTATGAAAGAGATCTGCGTAAGCCCTTTATGGGAACAGTTCGGGGTGACCTCGTTCGTGCTCTTCTCATTCAAATACAAAAGACAAAAGTGGACGTGGAAATAGCTATGGGGGGTATTGATGCCTTACTCAAGAGCCAGGAACTTGTTTTTGGGTTAGTTCTACCTTGACCATAACACGAAGTTCGGATGCTAACGTTTGCGTAGATTTATCGGCCTGACTCCAGGACTGCTGATAACATACAGCGGTGTTAGGTGGGTTGCCAGCCTCTTCGATAGCAGAAAGGGCTTCAGGGCGGGGGTTGAAAAACAACAGTTTAGAAATTCCGTGCGGTAAGTTTTGAACTTCTGATGCTTTCAATGAGTTGGTGTCCATGCTGAACTTTTCTGTTTCTGGGGGCACAGAAACATCGATCGTATTCTTGGTGCATACCCTACCGACCCCGACAGTGTTCTGTCTTATCGAGACTATGGGCTTTGCATCTACGAAGCCCAGATCCTGAAACGAAGGGCCCAATATACTATACCCAGATCTTTTCTCGCCATCTTCCAACAGGATTTGACGGATCTTACAGATCTGAGCCAGGGTGTGAGGAGACAACGAAATGCTCTCCACCGTATACAGTGGACCTACTCCAAATGGATCTGAAAGTTGCTTTGTGGCACGAGGTAATTCGCCATTGATCAAGAGCTCGACACTTCTTCGGCTTGCTCGTGTTTTTGCACGTGTTGTAGTAGGCTCGTCGACATGACCACGAAGCTAGTAGGAACTATCCAGCATACGTAGGATGCTTTGTCCTGATTATTTTCGAGCACTCAGTCCTGTGATATTCCACCGGAATACGGAAGGTGGTAGTTGAGTGACGGTCGATGGATTGCGGCGTAATCTGGATCTCGAGAAGGGGTCCTAGGGAAAGCAAATATTGGCCATACCTGCGAGCAGTTAGTTTTCGGTCAAATATACTCTTCAACATAGGGAAGCGTCGCAACGAAATAAATTGGGATTAGATGTAGTAGGTATGTTGTTGTGATGGCTGGCTGAGCACGAAGCAGAAGGAACTCCCCCGCTGCGACTTCTGATTGGCAATTTCCGAGCCTCTTCACCCTAACCTGCTTTGGCCGTCGGCCAGACTGGCTTCACTTGCAATCTTCAAAGAACAACAACAACTCAAAACAGCTGCAACAAGCGTCTCGTACTTTTTTCTCTGTCGTTCTGAAACAGAAATCTCTTTTTCCTGTCTCGCCACACCTCGGATTCCACCGGTGCCCGTTCTGCGTGACCATCGGCGCTACCCCATACTTATCAACCTGACCATATCGTAACCCCCGTGGTGACATCAACTCTGCAAACAACACCTCAACATCATGGCGGGCACAAGGAACTACGACTTTCTAGTACGTATACACCGATCACTGACTCATAACCAGTGTCTGATTGTTGACATATTGCCGTATAGATTAAGCTGCTGCTCATCGGAGATTCCGGGGTGGGTAAATCGTGCTGCCTTCTCCGCTTCAGTGAGGACTCGTTCACACCATCCTTCATCACCACGATCGGTATCGACTTCAAAATCCGCACAATTGAACTGGATGGCAAGCGTGTGAAGCTGCAAATATGGGATACAGCCGGACAGGAGCGGTTCAGGACGATCACCACTGCCTACTACCGAGGCGCAATGGGCATTCTCCTGGTTTATGATGTCACAGACGAGCGGTCTTTCAACAGTAAGTCGGGGACGACCGTGTTGATTGGGAGAATCACGGACAGGCGCTAACCGACTATCGCAGACATTAGAACTTGGTTTTCCAACGTCGAGCAACATGCCAGCGAAGGGGTGCATAAGATCCTCATCGGTAACAAATGCGACTGGGAAGAGAAGCGCGCGGTATCGACCGAACAAGGGCAGAAACTGGCCGACGAACTCGGCATTCCTTTCCTGGAGGTCTCCGCCAAGAACAATATCAACGTCGATAAAGCATTCTACAGCCTCGCGTCAGAGATCAAGAAAGTCATGGACAGCACAAAGTCGGAGCAAGCGGGCGGCCAAGGTGTCAACATAGACCAGAATAATGCCGGATCAAATGTTGGTGGGAAGTGCTGTTAAGAACGGTTATGCGGGAAGATGTGACTGAGAAGCCCTTCAGAACTTCGCCTGGCAGATTTCCCTTTTCTCTTTCTCTATGCTTCTGCTTCCCTTTATCTCTTATTTCCTGATCTGTTTGATATAGATTCCGCTTCGAGGAAGTTATGGAACCGGTACACCCTGCTGCTTGGACTGTTCTGTCATTGTGTTTGTTCGTTATTGTGTCTATAAGTTCTTGATGGTTCCTTTTTCTATTATGTTGGTCATTTCATCATGCTTGTGGGATTTCTTCTTAAACCGCGGTTTTGTCGATCTTATGCTTCGTTACATCACATACCTTGTAATTCTAGTCATCTATTGTACCTGAAGCGGCCAAACAACTCTTATGAGTAGGAACTATATCAGCGTGTAGTCGATAGATGATCACCAGGAAAAAGATATATACGAAATCAACCAATAGGCTTGGCTTGCTTAACCGGCCGCTTGCTCCAATATTTTTTTGTATGTCACCCCACCCTACTACTTTTTTTCTGTCTGGTCAGGCATGTGCCTGGATCCTGGACTAATTTGCGACTCCCATGTATAGCTAAGTTTTATTTACGAAAATACTTCCAGCACACACCTTTGTGCACGAGTGAGGATGGCTGAAGCTCGCGTCTTCACCTTACGGCCGCTGTCAAAACCTCCCCGAAGCGACCTCCGCGATTCCTTCCGCATATACCTCTCGGCAAGCTCGTTGGCTTATCTCAAACTATCCCCAGGCAGTCCTTGCTCGCTTCACTTGGAAGGGGGAATTGAAAAGACTGCAGTGGCATGGAATGCTGTCGGCGATATAAAAACAACGGTTGTTCAAGCTTCGAGCGTTCTGCAAGAATGCTACGGTATCAAACTCGGGGAGAAGCTCACCATCTCCAAGCTAGATGGACCACTCAGCGAGGTTGACAGAGTACATCTTGAAGAATGTACTCATCCGGACAAGCTAGCAGTTTATGGACCTTTATCTGATGCTACAGAATTAGCCCATTGGGAATGGGGTCTGGAACATCCATTATCGCAATGCGGAGTTTTGTCAATCGGACTTGCCCTTGATGCTGAGATCAAGGGTCAATCTAGGAGTTTCAAGGTTGTGGATATCGTAACCGCGAACCCGACGGATCAGACTATATCACTCTTCACCGAGCGTTCACGTGTTCAGATTGGCAATGGGCCAAAAGAAACAAAAGTTCGGACTATCCTTAAGGTCGATCAAAATGGATTGGGAGGTCTCACAGATCAAATACTTCGGTTGAACCATATGTTGGTAGACTTCAACTTGCAAGCTCTGGGGGCAGACATGCCACAATTTTATAGATCAAATCGAGGTATTCTAATACACGGGCCGAAGGGCACAGGAAAGAGTTCACTGCTCCGCAGGATCGAGGCAGCTGGCTGGCACAAGACGTTTGCTATCGGGTCAAATCTACTCTCTCGCAATTCAGGTGATGGCGAGGCAAGATTGCGCAAGATTTTCAAAGAAGCTTCTCAGTCCGAGCCCAGTGTAATTATCATCGATCAGATTGATGCCATTGCACCAAAGAAAACGTCTTCGGACACTTCGTCTTTGGTTCATTCTTTATGTGAGAGTATTGATGCGTTGGGAGATGCCAAGGTTCTGGTTGTAGCAGCAACGCGGCATCCCAACGATGTTGATGATTCACTTAGGACGCCTCATCGTCTTTCAGTCGAATTTGAGGTATCAATACCAACAGCGGCTGCTAGAAAGGAGATCTTATGTGCAATCCGTGACGGATCATCAGAGCCTAATGACTCCATACTGGATTTCATGGCAGAGAAGACCCATGGTTATGTTGGCGCTGATCTATTTGCCCTCTTACAAATGACATGCCGTAAAGCCCGGGATCGATTGATTCCTGGTACTGAGTTGGCGAGCTTGGATATCCCTAACAACCATGAGGCCTTTGAAGAAAAGAGTTCGGCTTGGCTAGTTATAGACGAGGACGATGTTATTGCGGCCATGCAAGACGTACGTCCCACAGCTATGCGGGAAGTTTTCCTTGAGACTCCTAAAGTGAGGTGGACGGATATCGGAGGACAACATGCGCTCAAGAGACATTTACAGAAGATGGTTGAGCGGCCGTTGAAGGTATAATTTACTCTCGTCCAAAGCAAGGATGTGACACTGACCTATGATAGTTTCCTGAAAGGATGCGAAGACTTAACGTGAAAAGCCGAAAGGGTATTCTGCTCTATGGTCCGCCAGGTTGCTCAAAGACACTTGTCGTTAAAGCTTTGGCTACCGAGGCTGGACTTAACTTCCTGGCCGTAAAAGGCGCTGAAATTTTGAGCATGTATGTTGGAGAGTCGGAGCGCAAACTCCGCGAGATCTTCCAGAAAGCCCGTGCTGCCAGACCTAGCATCCTTTTCTTTGACGAAATTGATGCCATTGCAGCAAAGCGTAGTGGCGCCAGTGGCGGTGTCAACGTTCTCACAACACTCTTGAACGAAATGGACGGCATTGAAGAGCTTAAAAATGTGTTGGTTGTAGCAGCAACCAATAAGCCCGGTGTTCTCGATCCTGCCTTAATGCGTCCAGGCCGTTTGGATAATATTGTATATGTCGGGCCACCAGATTACGACTCGCGAAAAGAGATATTCTCAATATGGACGAGCAAATCAGTTGTTAGTTCAGACTTGAGCATTGATGACCTTGCAGCAAGGACAGAAGGTTATTCTGGTGCGGAGATCATCAGTTTATGCGAGACTGCTGGAGAAGCTGCATTGGATGAGGAAGATGAAAAAAATGAGCCACAAGACATTATGTGGCATCACTTCGAAACCGCATTCACTCGAGTTAAAAGTCAATTGACGCACGATATAATAGCAGAATATGAGCAATGGGCCGCGAAATCTGCATTGTGATAGGGTATGGTTGATGAGTATGTCAACATATCACCTACTCTATCTTTGCCTCTTCGAATGATATCGAGAACCAGATTCCAGGCACATGGTCCGTCTCGTCGTTTCCGGCATGGCCAATTCCGCAGCCGACTCCATGAGCAGCAAGGCTGTAATTCTACATGGCTCGTCCACCCTAATGGATTGGTCATCTTCGAGATCCTAGATAGCGGTTACCGGGCTGGTAATATTTTCGTGCCTTCATGTTCCGAGATAAGCCTGGAGAATCGAGCCCGAATGCAAGAAACGCCGTTGCTGATGTCTCAGACTCGTTGGGCAGCGGCAAAAGCATACATTGAGGTATATGCATAGCGTTCGGCAGATGCTGTAGCACTGACAAAAAGGAAAAAGATGAAAAATCGATCAAGATGTGAACCAGCTGTCCTAGTAGTAGATAGATTCCTCGACCAATCAAGCTTAATGCGATGCGGGGAGCATTAGCGCAATCAAACTGACTCTGTTTGCCGCCTAAGCGCGCGCTTTGTTCCGGAGCTCGGCAGCTACGTACAAAGCATTCCTCTGATGAACCGTACAATCACCCAACTTCAACTGCTGTAATGTCTAAACAATAAGACATTCCTACTGCGCCATTCTAACACGAATATTTCCTCAACGCAACATACAATCTCCCGCATCAATGTCAACCAGATCGCGCTCGATGTCTCCGCGACCTAGAATGCGCCAACCCGTATCGCCAGGTTCGCGTTCACGATCACCAAACATGAGTCGCAATCCGAGCCAAACGCGAAGCTATAAACGCGGCAGATCACGAAGTCGATCATTTACACCTGAACGTGGAGCTTCGCGAAGTCCTCGACGTGGGAGCGGTAGATGGCCACGAGACCGGAGCTATTCTAGAAGCCTTACACCTGAAAGTCCTAAGAGAAGTTCCAAGGTAGGCAATTGGGACAGAAGTTGAGCGCTAGAAAAGAAAGCGATAGAATAATATTCATGGGGACATCAATTCGCTGACGAAACTGTATAGATTGTTGTCGAAAAATTGACCAAAAATGTGACGGAAGAACATCTTTACGATATCTTTGGCACCTTTGGCGAAATATACAGTATTGATCTTCCTTTGAACAAAACATGTATGGGACCATCTACACTCTACACTACATGAGCCCAAATTTGCTAACATTTCCCCTTGCTTAGTCATGACGAATCGAGGCACCGCGTACATTCTTTACCGTGACGCCGCTGATGCTGAAGCTGCCGTTTCGAATATGCATGAGGCTCAGATCGACGGCGCTGTGCTCAAAGTTTCCATTGTTCTACCCAAACGAATGTTCTCTAGGAGTCCCCCTCCAGCCAGAAGGCCCGGACCAGACGATAGATCCATCTCGCCCCGACGACATCCATCTGGCCATGAACATCCGTCACGCGCATCACCACCACCAAGAAGACGATCTCCAAGACGTCCTGTCAACGGTGGGGCAGATAGACATGATATCTACCGCCCAAGATCATTGTCGCGCTCTGCATCCCCAAGACGCTCTAGAGCCCGTTCATACTCCCGCTCTGACTCGGGCTCCCTACCAAGGAGACGGAGCCCACCGAGAAGGCGCTCGAGAAATCGTAGACGTCGAAGTCCAAGTTACAGCAGCTACAGCTCAAGGGCCAGCAGCTACTCCGATAGAAGTCGCAGCCCCAGCAGGAACAGACCTCAGCGGCCTAACAACAGACGAAGATGAGTCCAGGTTTGATTCGGACATTTCACCGAAATCCCATGCTCTGAAATCATGCGCGGAGTGAAAGTCCGACTCTTACGATAATGAAAAAATAGCTTTAAAGGCAACCACTTGCGGAAGGAATGATATAACACGAGCTGTTGTCATGCTCTTTAACGGCTTCTCATTTCAGTCACTATGTAATGCAACAGCTGATTTGGCAAGTTGCGTCTATCAGAAAAACGGACACCAACCAATGTACATGGCAGCCAGGTTTTTTTTATCCGTGGCCTTTAATATCAATTCGTCCACATGTCCATCCACCGAAAGCGGCACCGACTGGCGAGGCAATAGACCTCTCAGCTTGTTTCTGATGCTCTCCATAACCCCTTCTGGTGTATCCGGTACATCTTTGTGGGTTCGTCTCTGTCATCACACAAAAGTCAGTTAGTTTGATATATATCTAAAAGTGTTCGGATTGAGAATGAATGTCTTGCCTTTTTCCCAATGAAATCTGTTGTGGGGTCGTATAAGAAAGTTTCCATAATATTCATAAGCGCGTCTTCATTTTGCCGTAGTAGTCCAAGCGTTATCTCGCATGTCCTTCGGAATGGCCCTATACAGTAACGTAGTGAGCAGAGTATTCAGCGGTGAGAAGATGCCGGTTTACATACCATTGTAGCCGTATGCCCCGAAAGCATCAACCATATTATGCGTAAGGCGGAATGGGACTACTTCGGGTTTCTCGAAGGTCAAGCCCTATATAATCAAATTAGCCAATATCTTTTCAAGATCGTATAATGGTGCGTACCTTATCAAAAAGACAGTTGAAATCAACGTGCAATATGCCCCCTGTACTTTCCTCAAATAGTATGTTTTCACCGTGGCGATCACCCAATCTAGCATTTCATTAGGATCTGAATCTAATTGATATCATGACTAATTCGTGAAGACTTACCCAAGAACGTGGCCAACCATTGACATAACAGCACTGGTCCGAGTAAATCGTAGTCGTGCTTCTAACCATGCTCCTGGATCTGGAAACATTTCGACGAACCACTCATGCAGAACGGGAGGAAGTCTATGCAATGTTAGCTATGTCACACATCTTGAAGGATTAGAGATGTGTTCTCACTTTGACAAGATCATCGTCGTAAAGACAGGAAGTTTGTCATTATGCGAGCAGGCTTCGTTCAGATAATGGCGAATCTCATTGAACTTATCATCACAAACTCGTTAGCATCTGACTAGGATCATTGGCTTTGGGAGATCTCACATTAGGAATTATGCCCCTTTCCCGAAGTAGTTTCATGACAATGTCTCGCAGAGTGCGTAGGTTGTCAACCCACTCTATAAGTCCACACTCCTCGTTTAGAGGTGTCACAGCATATGTTTTGATATCTTCCAGAAGTCAGCAACAATCGACCAAATAGATCAAGGAGCACTTACACATGCGTCGTTTGATGGAATCGACATCCTTTTTGAGAAAACCGTTGATCATATTGTTGAATTCCATCAGGCGTTGGTCCTTCCTGAGGTCATCTTTCGGCTTGCATAGGAGACTGTAAACCTTTCCATCGGTACCCAGGATGCTGATTTTGCGTGGCTTCTGCAACGAATTGAGAACCAATGCGTCGTCTAGGACCTCTGCTCATTTGTTAGCTTCGATTATAGCACCCCAACGTTTCATGCAAATTATCCACTCACTTTCTACGCTGACAACATCGCCCGGAAAAGGGTTGAATTGCTTGATGAAGGCCTGCTCATGAGATGGCGGAAGAATTGGAGTCAGCATGCTTTGAAACGGCACGACTAATCGGCACGGAGCAACTTTGTGATTGAATCCCAAGTTGCGCGAGAGGCTGATTTTGGTTGTCCCTTTCTCCTCGACTCGCGCATTGCATAGACTCAATAGTTCTTCGCCAAATTTCTGCCCCCCTTTGATCATTGAGCCTAGTTCTGACGGCGTGAAACCGCTCCTGTTGTTGTTGAGTTTTTTATTCACCTCCTTAATCAATGATCAGACAGCTGGATCTTGAGTAATTCAGGGTTGAATTGGGGGTTTACCGTTATCTTTTTGAGACATGTCATGCCTCTTGAAGCGCGGTCTTTTGATGAAGATTTCACCAGAGCTAGAACAGTCCAAAGACCCTGACGCGGAAAATTTACAACGATCTTGACGACTCCACTAGTCAATATTTCATGTACAGTGTCATTCGCATGGCAGATTCTAGCAACGAGTTGGGAGAGAATTGTGAAGAGCTATCGCTATGGTCAGCAAATGATAGAGGCCAAATGTAAAAAAGATCAATCTTACCACTTCTGCCGGTATTCGATTGAAATATTTCTTCAGTTGATGATTCATATCTTCTAGACACTTCTCTCGTTGGGCGTTGATCTGTTTCTGAAACTCACTTGAAGCACCGTCAGCCTAAGCCTCTTTGACCAAGCTCCTGGAACTTACATGTTGTCTCCTCTTTTAGGATCGAAGGCCTGGTCCACATTTGATGCATGATCCAGCCATAGAGTCAAGATCTTTGGCAAACTCTGGAAGACAAATTTGTTTCCGCTGAACAAGGACCTAAGGAAGTTATCAATGGCTAGTTTAGAAGCCTCCCCACTCAGACTGGAAGTAAGTTAGTTGGAGTATGGTTAAAAGAAGCAATATCCGAATAACCTACTAAATTTGTGATTGTTTGCCAGGTGGCTTTGCCCTTTCGGATTCGATGATCTTGTTATAATGCTTGCCCAGATAGAAGTGTGCCTTTTCCCATCTGCACGCAGTTGTCAGAATAGCCCCCATGAAGCATCCATAGAACAAGCGTTGCTTACCTGCTGAATAACTTGATCGCCTCCCGATAACTCTGGACAATGGTCTCTGAGTGAGTCTGCCCAGCTCGATCCGTCCACTTTGCAAGTAATAGTTGGGCCTATTTTCTTGTCAACAACGATTGCTCTTGGAACATCTAATGGTAGTCCTTTGTGTGCGTATCAATACTGACCTTCGCTGCGAGAATATTTTGTGTAGCTTGTTTCTCACCGGTCATCGAGACAGACGCTCTCACGGACATTTCGGACTCTTCAGCAACAAAAGCATTTGCAGCGATAGCGCCCTTGAGCGTTTGGATTGCCTTTCGATGGTGTCCATCAGTCCACATCAGACGCGAATGCTCGATTGTAGCTGACTTTGCTTTCAACTGCGCCGCGTGCATGACAGCATTATAGGCTGGGCCGATATGACCGTTCTTTCGGAAGAGTCGGGCGCTCTTAAGCCAGACAGCAGCTATGTCTGGTTCTGAAAATCCGGTTCTGTACCATAAATTAGAAGCGTGCTCAAACATACACACACCGATATACTCACGAAAGTTCCATGGCGGCTCGCCTTAATCCCAAAAGGTATTGCTTTTCAGATATGTACACACCAAGGAGATCAAGCCGGTGATCCAGAGTGTCGACGAGCTCGGTTTTCGTTATTCCCGTCTGAATGTCTGCATTCACAATAGCTTCGACATCAGACAAGGCATGTAGCTGGAGCAGCATATCGTGACACGTCTGCAAAGACATAATTGAATTTGCTGTCATTGACCTTGTAGTATTCAGCCGTAGTTTCTGGACGATTTCATTGAATGCAGATTTGTCGCCATTGCGAAGAGCGTTGAGAGCTGAAGCTATGCCAACTGTGAAATCTGTGGCGTTCTCCTTGGGGCACACCTTGAGATATTTTTCGAGCTTGGACCATTTTCCAGTTGAGATGGAAGCTTCCAAGGCGAATGGGAACAGCTTTGAGGGGTACCCTTCAGATTCGCTGAATGTTTCAAATTTGCTTAGAAGGGCATCTATCAAGACGAGATTAGTGGACGAGCAATGACAAGGTTTTTGGCATTTACCTTGCTGACCAGACTCCTTCAAACAAGTGAGCAAATTCAACTGCGTGTCGGTGTTGTTCGGATCCTCGTCCAATTGCAACTCATACCAGCTCTGAGCAGCAGCCCATCTGCCAGATTTTCGGTGCTCGAGGACTTGTTGATCAACATCAAGTACATGCAAATACGTCGAAATACCTTCAATTCCATCAGGCTCGTCGATCTGTGTATAAATCTCTTGCAGACGGTGATAAAGAGGCTCGAGATCAGTATCATCTCGCTTCTCATTGTAGCTCTTGCTTTGCCGGATGTATTGTTCCCAGTGGAAAAGCGCTCTAGAAAAAGACTTGCACTCAACGGCTCTCTTTGATATCACTTCCGGGGGAATGGAGGACAATATTTGTTCTACGCTCTTGATTTGAGTCGAAGAGAGGTCAAGCATGAGTTCCGCCTGCGTGCTTTTCCCAGAGATATTGCTTGCAAGTATGGCATGTTGCTTCTTCTTTCCTTGCAGCCATCTTAGCAAGTAGTCGAGAACATTGAATACACTCTGTGAAAACATTGATTAGATTAATAATGGTGAAGCTTTCAGGATGGAGTCTGTTTACCTCACTGCAAAGAAGAACGTTTTCTCTGACACGAGTACTGCCTTCAGGTGAAGGATGAGACAAGACACGCACCAACTCTTCGCGAATCTCACGCTTATGCTCCTCGTGACCATCGGCTGCAATATTGAGCACAGCAAAAGGCAAGATGAAAGCGGGGATCGTGATGTCTTGGTCGCGAATGATTCGAGCAAAGACTGAGAATATCATCTTAACATTGGAGCTATAGGACTTTTGAAGTAGGTCCATGACGAAGGTACGTAGCCATTTGCCATAGCTCATATCTGGTGAGAACAGTGGATAGCTGCACTCGGTCTTGGCTGCACCCAGAGTAATAGAGTATCTTGACGTTAGGAAAGGAGTCACTGTATTCCTCACAATTTCAGGTAAGTTGAGCCAGCGCCTGTGTTTCTCATTCTTCTCAAGGTCGTCAGATGGTGTTGTGATCTCTGTAGTAATATGACTCGCGCTCATAAGGGCCTGCATGCCGTAAGCGAGAAAGCTCTGGGCTCGAGTATTTGAGGCTGACAAGAACGCATCAACGAGGACATTCTGAAGGAAGAACATTGTAAAGTCGAATGTTTCCTCGGCACGAGCAAAGTTCGAAAGAACAACAATATCTTTCTTCTCTTTTGTTATCTCGACTCTATTTGGGTCTAAGCATCCTATCAACCCAAGTGCACGCGCAGTTGACATGGCAATCGTATCCGATTCGGATTGAAACTTCACGCAACAATCGAGGAGAGAGCGTGTTAGTTGTGCAACGCCGCTGTTTGATTGATGGTTCAGTAAAGTCCTGTGCAGAATCTCATTTTTCTCATCTAGGAAAGGAACCAGCTCTTGCAGAGCCTGCTCAACGACAGTGAGACTTTCACTTTGACAGCGGACACTGAATGCCACCAACCGCTCACTCATGTCCATGGAGCCCTTGAAGTTATTTATCTGAGTTTCGAAGCGGGACATTTCAGGGATAGAAAGTAGCGATGGTAGAGTCTGGAAAATCTCACGTAGCTGATATCCATGATGTTGAAATAGATGATCCATCAGGACTAGCGCCATTTGCTTACTTCCTTCTTGAATGACTGGCCAGTATCGAAGAATAATTGCAATTGACTGATCGATAAGTGCTTCAACCTCGTCAGGCTCGAGATGAGTGATCAGAATACACCATACAGCAAATGCATGATCACATAACTCCTCGACCTCGAGAGATGATCTGAGGCAGGAGCATATCTACACAATTATCAAGTCAGATGAGTGAACAGCCACGGTATTCTAGAACGGACAAACCTGGGGAATCGCAACGTTGACATGGCCTCTGGCAAGCTTGATCATTTCGCCGATTGCTATGATATTGCGCTTCTTCTCCATGTTTGAATAACGTATGCGGACATCATTTACGGTGTCGGAGAATTCAGTTATCAGACCCAACAGATGTTCCTCTATAAAGAGTCCAACCTCTCGCTGAGCTTTTGAATTTGAAGTTCCCGAGGAATGCTTTGAGGATATGAGTTTAGCAAGGAGACGGAGTGCACCGTCAAACTAGATAGACTTTAGTGAAAAATCCCATAGCGATAGATGTGAGTATAGACGAACCTTTCCGTCATGACCGTCTCCAGCATCACCCATATTCTTCAACAGCTCACGAGTAATAGGGATAGGCTCTGTCTTGAGCAACATGGTGACTGAAGTTTCCTTGAACTTGGGATCAATATCAACCAGAAGCGAGTAGATCATTGCCTCGTGGTTCTCCTCCGGTTGACTCAACAAATATGCTATTATAGATGCAAAGTTGTTGCGCTCCATGCAAAGTTCGAAGGCCGACTTAGAGGGGTAAGCTGCAGCAATCCTCATGATGATTTCTCGTCTGCGGGTGTAGACGAGGTATGGAAGTGTGTGAACTTCAGTCAGTTGTAGGAAGCTGTCAACTGACATGCCCAATAAATCGCACAGCTGCTCTGCCATGTGAGGTCGATTTCTCAGATTCTTTACCACAGTTACCGACAGCGATCTCCAGAAAGGACGAAGGAGGCCTGCAACTGTTGTTGACGATTCTTGAGATAGTTTTAAAAGCTACATGCTTTGCTTAGTTCAAAGCCTCGTGGTAGGAATGGCCAGGACTTACCTCTGTATAAGCTACTGCACAAATGTACGGGTTGGCGTGTCCTAAATACTCCAAAAGACGGAGTAGTATGATGTTCAACTCTTCATCTTCGGATATCCTACGGAAGTCTGTTAGCGATTTCTATCATGATTCTATAGGAATTTCAGAACTCACTCGGCTAGTCGACACAACGTCAAAATGCAAGTCTCCTGAGAAGGGATATCCGCTCTTTCTGAGACGCTTTTCAGGCACTCGAGGATGATGACGAAGTTCTGCCGTCGCACTTGAACATCCACAGATTTGCGTAGAAAGCAAGACAAAATATGTCTTTTCAAAAGTCAGAACTGACTACTGTCATGAGGAGAAAGAATTACTAACCCAGTCGTAATTCGCAGCTCTCTTGAAGCGGCTTTCAAAGAGTGGAGGCACAGTTCACCAACTGGTGAGGATTTGATTGACAGACTCTGAACCTCGGATTCATGGTAGAGGAATCGTCTCACCGCAAGAAAGTATGATATTCGTAAGGGTGAGCTCCGTGAAGTTTTAGGTAGAAGCTCAAGGAGGAAACCTCGAAAATCATTGGCTTCGTCACTATGCCAAGGCACGACTGCATTAGGAACGGTACGTTCTGAGTCACAAACGTGGCAGTGAAAGGCAATTGAGGATTGCTTAGACGCGGGGATAGATGCTTTGGATTGACGTGCTGCCGCAATACATGGGTAGGTTGCAATCGAGGTAAAGAGCTCGCACTTTTGCTGCTCCGTAAGGTCTTTGTACTTTTGCCTGTAACATCGTCAGTATATTAGTCGACAATATTGCGAGGCCTAGATTTACCGTGCAGCTTGTGCCAGCTTCTTGATACTTGTTATATCATTAGATTCAATGATCTTGGTGACTTTTTCTAGGATTTCCTGGGCTATATCTTTCTCGCCAGGTGTAGGTTGAGGTTCGGATAACCGTATACGCTTAGCGGCACGATGAGCCAGCTCATTCCCTTGAGGCAAGGGATTTGGTTAGCATACTTGTTTCCTTTAAGGAAGGTTTCTCGGGGTCTTACCATGTGGATATAAAGCCCTCTGGGCGTCAATCAACTCTTTTATCAAGTTCTGTATGTTCGCATTAGAATGAAATTCTTTCTGCGTTGAAGTCCAAAATTACCTGGAACGAGGACGAATAAGTGACAAACTGCTCGTCTATAGATTGTATGTCAACAAGTCTGGGAATCAGGACGCTTTGTATTATCATCCTCGTCACGAGTGAGTTTTTTTGGCTCTCCTTTAAGCCTTCTAGACAATGATGCAAAGCCTGCTCAACCTGGGGCTCACGACTGAGGTTGGTGTCCGAGATGACCACTGTCAGGAATTCGATAAAGACCTTGCTAGCTTGAGAGTCCAGAGATCCGACTTCGGTATACTCTAAAGATCTTGTTAATAGAAGGTCAGCAAAGTAGAGGTACCCAATGATAGGATCGATAATAAAGCGCCTGGTGTTCGTGCCACAGCGCCTGATCAGCGAAATGAGCCATTTCCCTACGCGACCAGCTAGATTTAGAGATGATGTAAAGTCCTGTACAATGCCGGCCGCTGAGAAACTACCCAGCTTTGATTCTGCGGGCTGAAGAAGTGCTTCAAGGATCTGGAGAAGCATAAACATGGTGCGACTGATATCTCCGAGGTGAACCGGAGACTGGAAAGGTTGTCCTGATAAGTTGAGTTTGGCCGTCAAATGTTTTTCTAGTGGGCTTCCAGTGCCAGGTAGAGTAATGTCCGACGCTGCAACCTTTGAAATATCAACCATTTCCAAGGACCGTATGATGTCTGCAATATTACAAATTAGTAAATTTCCACGATCCAGGATACAAGAGCATATGTATACCTGTAGCTACAGCATTGAGTATAGTTGAAACCGAATTTCTGGGAAAGAGGGGCGCCCGAACCATGTCATGTTGAGAACGCGTGATCATGACCAGAATGCCTTTGATTTTGGATTCCACGCCATTCAGACGCACCCTGACGCCGAGATCGACCAACTCAATAATCAGCCATAGATGAAACGGCAATGGCGTATCTTGACCGGGAATCTCCGCATCAATATCTCCTCCATCGAGGCCTCTGAGCGAATTCTCAACGAGCAGTTGGACAATATCGAGACAGTCCAAAAGACGACTCTCTGTCTCATCGCCAGGAAGCTGGCCGTCTACCGCGGCGACTTCGGCAGCAACCTTGAGGGCGACATTTATAAGAGCTTGCGTGTTCTTGACATCTTCAGCAGTTCGGGAAAATGACCCTGGTCCTTTTTCGGCCAACTCCTTGCGAAGCTGAGAGATGGTATCGAATGCTTCAGAGGACAAATGGCCTGGAAGGAAACTGTTCAGTATTGATGAAGATGCTGGTTCTACATTGAAGTTTCCATTTGTTGACTGTAAGCCTCGAGGCTGTGGTTCCTCGTCCCCTGCCATGGTCCCTTTTCAATCGTGTCCATGGACGGTATTCCTACAAGTGCATGGAGCACGAAGATGAGAGACGTGTAGGTGACATGAACGATGCTGTTTGTGAAGGCTAAACACCGGCAAATGCAGTAGGTGACTTGACTTGTGAGTGATGTTGAGTATCAAAAACATCAACAAGATTTAATTGGCTGCTTTGATTACCCGTCATCGCGCGCGCGAGGCTCTAAGGTGTCGAAACGGAGAGCCCCACGATTATTACCAATACCGTAATACCGCTGTTTGATACCATCGTATCTAACTTATAGACAGTGATATCTACGTATTTTTGCATACACGGTACTGTAATTCCAAAATGTAACCTTTCTCTTACAGTACAACAATATCTTCAATGAACGATATACGTAGTAGTTCATTTTCTGCCCCATTACAGCTCTCATAATACAACAAACTCTGGATGAGCTAGCCGTCTACTATAATGACTTCGAAATGTGAGACAAAACCAGAGTATGACGATGTCACCCAAGAAGATCAGGAGACGTTTATGAAAGAGGCACTTTTAATGGTACTGAAATCTTCTCTCCTTTCCGATCGCGTTTCGTGGACTGATATATCAAATATAGGGAGAGAAAGCTCTGGCAGCCGGTGAAACTCCCGTAGGATGTGTCCTTGTACTACAAGGCAAGATAATAGGATCAGGGATGAATGATACAAATCGGTCTATGAATGTATGTCTCATACAAGTCCAGATCCTCACATATCAAGATCCTTTTCTCTGATTACAGAAACTCGGATAGGGCACAAGACATGCAGAATTCCTCGCAATCGAGGAAGCGCTTCAGACATACCCAAGGTCGATTTTCAAGCAAGTCGATCTCTACGTTACGGTTGAGCCGTGCGTGATGTGTGCTTCGCTGCTGAGACAGTATAACATCCGCCGGGTGTTCTTTGGCTGCGCCAATGAGAGATTTGGAGGTACTGGGAGTGTTTTATCACTACATTCAGAGTCAGTCTTTCCAATCCCTCGAAGTTCTATGTTCCAAAGCTAATATGTCAATAGTCCTTGTATAGATCCGCCCTATCCGGTGTATAGCGGTATATTCAAGAACGATGCCATCATGCTACTGCGACGATTCTATATTCAAGAAAATGAAAATGGTACGTCTGCTACTTTGAAGTGGAATCCAAGACTGACTCTATATCTAGCACCGAATCCGAAACCAAAACGAAACCGTGAATTGAATACCGAATTTGCAAGTGACGTATAATAGAATCCTTTATAGATTGTTTCGCAACATCCATTTTTCAGTTCTTGGTGCTTGCGGTAACACAGTAATAAAAAATAGCAAAACAAGAATGTTGCTCACAGTTCCGTCAAAACATATTCAGTGGAATATAAAATACACGCGAGACTAGAAAAATCTATGAAAACGACTGACAGCTTCATTTGCCCAAGCGCTCCGCCTCGAGTTCTCTCTCGGCCTGTTGATAATACTTGGCTGTGTCGACACCGTGCTATACCAAAGTCAGCTCCCAATCCGCAAAAAAAGAGCGCAAAAGATTCCAACATACCTGGTTATGGTTAACCACATTGAACCATGGAATAACATGAGCAAAGAGACCGGTGTATCGCGAGTTGCGGGCAGCAACGCCCTGGAGGTATTCTGAGAGTTGTGATTTGCCGTAGAGTGGCTCGCCCTTCTTAACCTTGTCGACCATTTCGCGCATATCCTTTTCGACCTCGCGTGTATTTTCTGTGAAGCCGTAGAAGCGGTCTGAGACAGCAGTTGTTAGATATGTTGGAGCACATTCAACTGATAGCAGTGTAACATACTTATAGATCTCTGGTAGAAAATGTGAACGCCTCCGAGAATACCAATTGCCGTCGCCAAGCGCATAACCGGCGCAAATCCTCCCTTTCCGACGTGAGAAGGACTGAACTTTTCCATAAGCCAGAAGGCGAGCGGGGAGGCAGCTGCGGCGGCACCACCGACGGCGTAGTCTGAAGCTCGAGCATAGCCGAAGACTCTCTTAATATGTCTGCCCAAGAGTTAGAAGTCCATTTGTATCATAGCATTGAAATCCGGCAGGAGAGAACGGGCGAATCGAGAACTGGAATTGTGTGTCATACGGGTCGGAATCAATTAACTGTTTCACGGAAAGAACTCGAATTAGCACGTCTCCAAGCAATTGCAATGGCATTTCCAATCTTACAGGATAGTCAGTCTTGACCCCTCGAGGGGGCACGATAGCCTTTGTGGGTTCAATGGCCATTATGTCGGAGGCTCGTTGCTCCCAAGTTGTGGGTTTGAGGCGTCGGGGTCGTTGGGTTAAAAGGTGAGGTCGAACTCTCCGGATGTCACTGAGCAGTGAGAGGTGCGGTCCTCCGGGCTATACCTGAATGGGTTAGTGCGTAGATGGATCCCGATTGGGTTAAATGATCACCCAGGGACCAAATGTTCCGTCGCGTCGAACGCGAGCCTGAGATACTCTCATAGTTATCCTACACAATCTTTGAACAATTGACGAAAGATATTGACAAAATGTCTGACATCGACGATCTCTTCGACTACGACGCCGGTCTCGACGACGTCATCAAAAACCTCCCATCCGCTCAGAGCAAGGAAACATCTCAAACAGAAACTAACAATAATGACGCCGACGCGACCAAAGTATTGGGGTTGGATGCAGATATAAAACCCACCAAGCAAAGAGCGCCTATAGCCAAACTGGACGAGGCTCGGTATGATCTATCCTAGTTTTTATGATGTACAAAATGCTAATTCTAGAACCATTGGAAAGTCTACTTTCACAAAAAGGAATCCCCAAACTACGAAAGGATGTCAGAACCAAGCTCAAATTCAAAGGCAAGGGTCACGAGGTTAGTCCGTATTCTATTCTTTCTTTACTGAGAACTGAGACTAATTGACCGTCATTGCTAGTTCTCGGACCTGGGACGCCTCCTCAACTTCTACCAACTATGGCTCGACGATTTATATCCCCGCGCGAAATTCGCAGATGGTCTCGCCATGATTGAGAAATTGGGTCATACGAAGCGAGTGCAGATTATGCGGAGGGAGTGGATAAATGAGGAGAAGCCGGATTATCGCAGACGTGACGACAACAACGATGACAGCAATAACTATGACCATGGTACTTCCAACGCAGAGAGGAATGGGCCACCGCCAGATGCAACCACCACGAATAATGACACAACGAACGATGACCCGCTAGACGATGGATTTGATGATTTATTCGCTGAAGGTCCGAGACGCAGCTTCGCACTAACGCAGGACGCATCTAGCCGACCAAATGACGACGCACCGCCCGACGACGACCTGGACATGCTCTTAGCCGAAGCCGAAAACGTCACTTCCGCGCCAAAGAATAATACATCCAACGAACCGTCAACCGGAGACGCACCGCCAGACGACGATCTTGACATTCTGCTAGCCGAAGCTGAGGATACAAGCTCCGCTACAAAGCAAAACGAACCAAGTACAAATGCGCCTGTGACAGGAACAAATAATGATAATGATGCACCGCCGGACGAAGATCTTGATATGCTATTAGCTGAGGCGGAGAATATTGCTGGGAATGGTGGTCGGAAATCGATTTTCAATTAGCTGAATAGCTATGTCTGAATTGATGTTTAATGAAATACACTACAAGCCATACGGGTCTAGGGTGATGTTTTCCTTATGTTGTAGGCCGACTACTGCAAGTGCGAGTGACATGCATCTTGTCTCTGAGTCCGATGAAACACAGGATTTTGCATAAGATACAATTTCATATTTGGCACCGTCTATCTAACTGCTAGTAACTCAAATGAATCCCAAATCAATTCTTCTTGTTCCACGCCCCGATAGCCTCATCAACCAAGTTTCGGTACTCCTTTTGCTTGAAGCACTGCTCCAGGAAGACCTTGTACTTGGCCTCAAGGAGAGCCTTTTCGGTCTTGTCGGTTGTAGGCACCACCTTGCGACCAGGCTTGCTCATCTTGTCCATAATGGACCACAGATCCTCGGTTTTGCCTTCTCCGTCTGCACTGGCAGCCTTAGCACCGAGCATGGCGGCACCGTGGCAGACAGCAGCTTGGACGTAGCGAGGGATCAGTACGGGGATGTTGCAAGCGGAGGCGATGAGCTTGACGAGAATCTCGTTCTGGCATTGGGATCCAGACATGAAGATGGAGTTGATGTTGTGGCCGGCCTCGTTCAAGGTATCGACAATCTGCTTTGTTTGCAATGCAATGAACTCTAGCGTGGCATAGTAATGGATGGCGAGACTATCAACCGACTTGTCACTGGTGAGTCCGACGACGGCACCAGCCATGCTTGGGTCAGCAATTGGGGAACGGTTGCCGAACAGGTCTCCGTAGAAGAAAAAGTGGCGGCCGAGGTAAGAGATACTAGGTGCCTGTTGATCTTCCATCATTTCTTTCAAATGCTCATTCAAGTATTCGTAGATGTTAGTGTGGTATGATTCGGCAACGGAAATAGCCTGGTTGAAAGCAGGGTGCGTCTCAATGACATGCTTAAGCAATTCACCAGTGGCGGATTGTCCACCCTCTGTCATCCAATATCCTGGAATGATGGTATCTTTGTAAGGACCCCATACACCAGGCACAAAGACGGGGTTGGGAGACATGGCCAGATGGCATGTCGAAGTTCCTGCAACCGCGGCAAGACGGCTGAAAGCCTGGGTACGGTCGTTCTTCGCGACATCTGCATCGATCTCGTCGCCCTCGAGGCTGACCTTGGCGCCGACGGTTCCGATCCATCCGGCGTAAGCGTCAATGACACCGCTACCAATAGCGATACCTGGGGGAAGTCCAAGCTCGGCAGCAGCCTTGTCACAGAGTGTTCCAACGAGTTCACCTGCGCTCAAGTAATCGCCGTTCTATATGGTTGAGTTAGTAATCAGTCAATAAAAGGGAAATAAATCAATCAAAAAAAAAAAAAAAAGGAGTAAAAAACGAAATGAAATAGGCTCACCACCCCGTCGACACCACCCATGCGCTTGTAGTCCTCAGTAACCAAATCCTCCAAGCCAATCTCCTTGAGGAAATCGTCCTGCCAACCCTTGACACTTCCATCAACACCAACTGGAACATATCCCTGCTTGCAAACAACACTGCAGAAGCTACGCTTCTCATTACCAGTAGCAATATGAGTCAAAGCATCCGCCAGATCGTAAAACTTGCACTTATCAAAAAGCTCCTTGGGCATATTGTTCTTCAACCACAGGACCTTGGGGATCTCCATCTCAATGGACATCTTTCCGCCGACATAGCGGAGGAGGTTGTGGTTAGTCGAGTTGATCAAGTCGGTCTCCTCGACGGGACGGTGGTCCAACCACAGAATGACATTGCGGTCAGTGTCGAAGTTGGGACCGGTCACGGAGACGGGCTCATCGGTGTCGGTCGAGAATACGGCCAGGGAGCAGGTGGCATCGAAGCCAATGCCCCGCACGAATTCAGGGTTGATGTTGTGCTGGCTGATGGCACGCTGGACGGAGATGCAGATACAACGCCAGATATCGGAAGTAGATTGTTCCTATACACACTAGTCAGAAACAGAACAAGTCAAGTTTGCCATGAATCTCTGGTTGCTTCACATACGTAGTAGCTCTGCTGAGGCTGCCACAAGCCAATGTTCTCCGAGGCCAATCCCACAATATCGCCTTTGTCATTGATGATACAGGCACGGGCACTGCCCGTACCAACGTCGATACCGATATAGTAATCCATCTGAGCCTGCACAGCTTCGCGGTCGTCTGTCGAAGCTTGTCGAGACGTCTGCCGCGAGGGCTGACGACGGTAGGGGAGCGAAGACATGACGATGTATTTATCTGTCTTGTGAGGCGGTGGTACAAATTCGCGTTAGTAGTACGATTGGCTGGCGGTGGTGAGAAGGGATGAAAATGACTGGGAGATTTCAATCCGGGCAATGTCCGAGTAACCAGCAATCAGAGAGGATGGAACGATGGGATTGATGATTGATTGATTGACTGATTGTCAAAGGGACTAGGTTACACCGCGCTGTTGGAATTTGACAGGCCGATATAACATCACTGGAATTTACAGGGGGAGAGAGAAAACAGGAGAAAGAGAAAAGTCCGGGGGGTTTTTTATTGTTTTTGGAAGATCATCGTGAGTGCGGTGTGCTGCTAGTAGGGAAGGACTGAGGGTCGTGGGGAAGGTACGCCGGATAGGAAGGACCAACCCACCACTGCGTCATCGGCGTGGCTCCAGCTTAGTCACTATGTACTGAGCCTTACTAACAGGCTAACAGCTCACCTCACCCCTTTGCTGATCATTGGATTGAACAGTACATGCAGTATTATGTTTGATACATACACAATGTGTATCACAAGCATCCTGCCCATTGTACATACACAACACGGGGGACACTGAAATATTCTCGTAGGCTCAATGTACCTCAACAAACCATAGCCAGATCTAGATTCTAGAAGCTAAATAAAACTGAGCGCATCACATGATTGCTCTCGCACGGAAAGGGCGCCTAATCCGCGCGGGGGCTCGACGCGGCGGCTTACCTGAGTAAGTTATCCGACCACACCTCCAGCAACCAACTCCGTACGTATCAACAGTCACCGAGTCGCGAATCCATGTGACAAAATGCGCTCCCTCATCGCGCTCCTCAATGTCTTCCTCATAGCCATATCCATTGGTCTCGGTCAATGCAAATCGACCTCCCTGCCCAAATCCGCGGAGATCTACCACTGGGCTGTGAATGTGCCGCAGCCTTCACTTCTGGCCAAGATAGCTTATAACCCCGACACGCTCGAAAGCAATGTCCTTTCTTATACTCCCCCTACCGTCGAGAATGGCGACAATCATGTGAAATACAGGATAGGATTTTATACCACGGCGGCGGATGGTTCGAAACAATGGGTCGGAAGTCTGGTTTCGCAGTCGGCGTTGGCGAGCACCTCAGCGACGCAACGTAATACCCTGCAATTATATCTCAGTGGCTCGCAGCAACATGATTTGTATCATGTTTCGTTGTCTAAGAAGTATAATGCGGAAGAGTCCGAGGGTGCGATAGGCGTGGAACTCGTGTATCCTAGTGCTGGTGCGTTGCCGGAGCTCAATAAGCCGATTGTGGTCAGTCCGGATGGCACTGCGCCTCAGGAAGAGGCTGAGAAGACTTTTTTCCAGAAGTATGTCATTTCTCAACTTTGCCATTTTTGAATAATAGCTAACAATTTCGTGTATAGGTACTGGTGGGTGTTGATGATCGTTGCTGTATTGACGCTGTCAGGAGGCGGAGGGGAAGGACAATAAATGGCTACAATCGAGGAGAGAAGTGAGGATAATGGATGTTATGATACACGATCTCTTAGATCAGCTGTGGATGCCTCGGGCAACGATTCTATGTACATTAATTGTTTATACACCTGACTCCTAATCTGAATCCTCTGCCGAGTCCTCTGTTGAATCAACTGACATCCTATCATCTGCTGACTCCTCTGCTGATTCTCCTGCCGAATTTCCTGCATCCTCCGGCAGAAACTCTGCTTCCCTCGAATCATACTCTGGATAATCCTCTGCTAACAAAGGCTCATGTTCCAAAACCGGGACGTGCTCAACATCCAGGTTCAACGTACTCCGTCTTCGGCGAGCCTGCGATCTCAAATCCCACGTCATCAATCCACGATCCGTCAAACCCACAATAACATCATCGTTCTCTGTAAACATGACCTTGAAACAGACCGCTTCCATGCGAATGATCACAGGACGCAGCTCAATCATATCATTATCGTCCAATCTATCCCCTGAACGCCAGGCGGGTGGATAGTAGTCACTCAGATCAAACCAGATAACCTCTTCGGGATTCAGGGGCCAGACATACAGCGTATCCCACTGTATTGCCGCGATGCGCGTGCTGTTGGGCGACACGGCAAAACGGCATCCTATCGTGCTGACTGATGAATCTGGGTAATCGCACAGTCGGGCCACGGGTAACCATCGCGACAGGCGCCGTCCCCTCTCCAGGTTCGTCTGGTGGGTGCAACGAAAAGAATTCACTGAAGTGTGCGATATAAACAAGCAGGCCATTGTATGTCCGTCGACGCGGTAAGCAGATATGCCGTAGGAAAGGTATCTCCAGTGGCAGACAGGAAGCCCCCCCTGGAGAGTACGTGTGTCATGCGTAGCGAAAAAGGGGATTTCCACAGCAAAGGAAAGTGCCAACGACTCTCCTAACCGAACATTGGCATAATTCCTATGCGCGCTTAGGGGCAAAATCGGCGAATCCGTGGTGTCCTGGTAGTCAAAGTTATGATAATACCCAAACATGGCAGAACCTCGATGAGTGTGCAGTAATTGCTTAGAGTCATTGAATCTGAGGTCCGCCACTGCTCCTAGACTCGATACTTCCTCATGACGCGAGAGTTCGATATTGTCCGGTGTTCTTCCTGCTACCCACAGGCCCTGTTCGTCAAGAAATTTGGTCGACTTATACGAAGTGACTAGTCTGACTGTTAGCATCGATCATGTTATACGGCTGTCTGGGAAAAATGGTAAACGCACAGGAATATCCTCGAGGCATAGGCAGGTTATAACGGTGGCGAGCATCCCAGCAAGCGTTGTACATCTCAACGTTATGAGTGCTTCCGTTGATCTGCTCCCACGATATAGCAAATCCTTGATGATCCTTAGCCGCCACCGCATTGACTTTGAAATCATTCTCTGCCTCGATTTCGCAGATTGTCATTCGATAGTCCCCGGCCCTTACTGGTTGTCTGGGGGTCGCCTCAAGGAATAGCATAAAGTAAGCCTTTTGGGTTCGCTCTCGCTCCCGCTGCAATTCCTGGCTGAAGAAAGACGGGGCCGACTCTGCATCATCGTCATATGTTTTAGAACTCTGCTCATCCGCTTTAACGAGGATGCCGAGTAGGTGTTTGTGATCAGTAGCATATGTACTCTTGATAATGTTGACACGTTCCGCGTTCAGGAGCGGCATCAGGAAGGGCAGAGAGCATGTTTGAGTGTTCTCTATCTGTATCCTACCATCGGCACCCGCTAGACAATGATAGATTCTGTCATCTCCTTTGAAAACCAACGCTATAGCTTTTTCGTCCTTCTTGTTACACAGCGAAGACGCGGAAATGTCGATAACCTTGCCATCGAATGTGTATATTGTGTGGTCAAAACCAGACTCGCCATAAAGTAAATGCTCGCTAGCACCCCGTCGAAGCAGCAAGAACAGTTCTCGCGTAGTCAATCGCTCAGCATTATCATCCGATTTCTGGTCAGTTTGTTTCCTGAATCCAGAACCGGGGTTTGTTTTCATGTGGTGGAGAATGACATCTCGAGAAGATGAGGCGATTGTGTATAGGGTGCGACAGGTCAGAGCAGCCTGTAGATATGCTGAGATGCAGCAATGTTTTAGTACAAGCTGTACGAGTTCTGCTGGGAGGTTGAGGAGCATGTTGTTTGTTTGTCGTGGGCGGCTGGTTACTCCTGAGGAAGGAGTCCTTTGTTTGTAGTTGCCGGACCCGGTTCTCGTTTATTTCTTCCTCTGTATTGAATGGCTTCAGTCCTTCAAAGGAATTTCTGATTTGAATTATTTATACTTCCCATTTGAATGCATGCTCTTGACTTCTTATGTACGGATGAACACGCTAAAGTGGCGGTGTTGTTGCCTGGTCGTCAAAACATCGTCTCGCTTAAGGCTGAATCCTAATTTAGTTTCCCGTGACAGCCTCATGCCTTTTATTACTTTGTAGTACAACCGAAGGACATCTGGAAATTAATATAATCCATGATAAAAATCTAATCAGACAAATAGGGTATCCTCTAATGCTATATATACCTATAACTATAGAACTGGTACTCCTCCCTGTGATATGGCGTTCCCAATCTCATCTGCCATCTATGTATCATGCAACGCAGCCCATTCCAAAACAGTTTCATAACAAAGTACAAACTGACTCAGATTCTGCACCATACTGGGACGTTGAGTTCGAAAATCCTCAACTGTCTTGGCAACCAGATCTGTCGAGTCGTCATAAATCCATTTCTCGTTGTCGTTATTATTCTTTCTACTGTCGTCATTCGTGGCTCGTTTCGTGCGCTGCTGTTTGAGCATGTCCAACACACTGTCGACTGTGCAAAAGGTGCCTGTTCGACCACAGCCGGCGCTGCAATGCACCACAATAGGCCGAAGACCTGGTGGCTCGGCGTCTTCAGCGCTAAATTTAATTGTACTGCTCCTCCTGGTAATCTTGTTGCATTGCTCAATGAGTTTCAATAAATGACTCGGCTGCGATGTCGTACCGAAATCGGGCCAGTACGAGTATTGAAGTTGAGTGATTTCTCGGATCGGCTGGAAAGGATAGTCGGAGTGTGAGAGGGTGAAGTGCCGAACGAGAATATAAGGTCGCTCATCGCCTGAGGTAAATAGTCCTTCGGAAGAGAGCTTCTTCTCAGACGCCGATGGACGCTGTGGTGATTTCGTATCTTGTTCCAAGTCCACATATACACGTCGCTCTCCGAGAGCCTTGACTTTAAAAGGACCGTAACTGTTGGTATTCCAGTACGGATGGCACTTGATTTGACCTCGCTCCATCTCGGCTGTAAGGGCTACAATCACGCGGACGTCGTGTTCCCAGATGACACGCCAGAAATCCTATAGTCATTGTAAGCTTGATACTATACAGACAATGATTTTGCAAGCAGTACTTACGGCGAATGTGTCTGGTATAGGTGCCTGGGTGGCAATATACGTCTTATTGGTATGTTTCGCTCTGACGTGATTGGCATTTATGTAATCACACGCGCCAGAAGGAACATCCTGAAGCCGAACTCGAGAGTGATCAAACGGGTAAATGTCGTTATACCTGTTCTTTGATCCTTTTTCAATTCCGGCAACACGGAACTTTGTTGAGGATTTTTCATCGTAGTTGGCATGAGAGTCGAGGGCCTCTCGCATGCGATGCAGCTCGCGTTGTTCAATCTTCAAGAATTTCTGCGATACATCGTGCCCTTTATCTTCATAAGCCGATGCTTTGCGAAGCCATTGCGGGAGATGTTTGCTATGTTCGGGCGTCAATGCATTTGGAATTTTGATGGGCACCTGACCAACACCGCCGACTAGATCCATGTTCTGTCGAATATTACTAAAAAATGGCTCAGCTGAGCCAGCATCCGGTAGTGAGCAGCCCCCAGCTACTGGTACAGTAGATGCAAGATTCAGGCTCATCGGCCCAGTCTGCATGCCCGATGGTTTGGCGTTGTTTTGACGCTGCCGTCGTATCTGATTCGGGAAGCGAGTGGCAAAAGCCGTAAACCCTCCGCGTAATATCCTTCCTTCGCCGCGCCACCCTTCCACTTTGAATTTTTTAAGTACATTCATAAGCAGTGTGGCGTCCCGTGATTGCTCCGTGTTTGAGTCATATACTATGATATAAGCACTTTGTCTCCAAGACAAGAACTTTCTTTTTTCAGATTCGTTGGTGAATGTATCCTTGAGCTTTTCAGTGTTGAAGGAGGGCCTCTTCAACAGGGTTGTAGGTATGCAAAGGTTAAGGGATTCCATGATGTTTGCTTGTGAAAATTGAGGATACGGCCTGATGTCAAGAAGCAACGTCGTCTCTGGTGCTGCCTGAAGCAATCGTTGACAATCATCAACCGAAATGAAGCTGATGGGAAGCTGATCCGTAGGTATTGGGAGTGTGTCTGCGCGGCGACGATCTTCACCGGTAGAATTTGGTAATGGGGAATGTGTAGTTCCTGGTAGAGACAAGCTGATATTTCCATGTCTGTTGTTTTCACTCCGAGCGTTTGTTCCTGGAGTAGACTGATATATGTCGGGTGAGTATGTATTTGGGAAGCCAAAAGAGGACACCTGGTTGAGCTGTCCCCGTTGGGTTTCCACGGGCGAGATTTGCATGGGCGAAGTATGAACATCAATGTCCATGTGGCTATTGTGAGGTTTCAGCAAGCCATCTGTCTGAACTTCAGGCCCAAAAGAGCGATGTGATCTCGTGTTCGGTCGTAGGCTCGGCCGATTTGTAGTGGCATCATGAGAAGTACGATCACCCGTTCGCGAGGGACCTTCTTCCCCGGCCCGAGAAACAGAGCCTACTAAACTGATCATATGCGTTTGCGCTGGATTTGGCGATACTTTCTGTAACCTTGGACTAGGTATTGAAGAATATGACTGTGACAACATATCCCAGTTCTTCTTCGTGTGTGGCCCGGGATTGGATCCTGGTGGGCTACCATAGTTGTCGACAGGAAGACCAAAGTAATTTGTACTCACTGCTGATCCACCAGAGCCGCCACCATCGGACGAGTCCCTCGGAAACAGGAACGGAGATGGCATGGTGCCGTTAAAAGCCGCGTGTTGTATAGGATGGGAGTTTGACGTGTTGAAGATATCACCCAGTTGCCGGGAATGATGGTCTGCGGCCCACGGTGATGACGAGGGTGACTGCCTGGTTGTTGGAGAACTCTGCATAGTAGGCTGTTTCAGAGCGGGAGATTGTTCAGACTGTAGTACCGAGGGCAGCCGGTATCCATATTGCAGCTCAGACGATTGAATGTCAAAAGATCCAGAACATGCTCTGTGACGTGACGTTGTGGTAAGGTAATCAGTCGTCCCAGAGGCGAGTTTAAAAGACAAGTAAGACGCTGTATAAGACTGTTAGGGTCGGATAGGTCGAGATCGAGCAATATTAATATCCTGGGGTACGGGCAGCTCAGCGCGAGACAGGGAGACAGCGAGACAGGCCGGGAAACACTGATATGACTAACAGCAGCGAGCTCAACGATGGCCCATGTCAGCCATAGAAGGGGTGGATCTGGGAAGGCTGTACTCCGTGTACGCTGTACACCGTCCTCCTTTGTCTTCCTTTTTTTCTCGGGGGGGCTTGCGAGTGGGCAAGTCTGATATCACTGATCTGCAGTCAGAGAGCAGTCCGAACGAGCAAGCGGACGCCTCTAGTTTCTAGTGCGAGTAATGGAAGTACGTAGTGTGATAAGTGTACAGAGTAGTATGTAGTTGGGGGGAAGGGAGGGAGAGGAAGTGACGATGGCTGGCTGCAGAGTCGTACGTGCTAGTTGCCTTAGAACGGATCGGAGAAACCGTGGTCGAGCAATGACGTTATGCCGCACAACCGGCCCTTCTGGAACCCCAGGAACCTCACCATCGCCACCGTACTCATTAGTATCACTCCATATACTATACCTATTACTACGGACACTCTCTACTATGTATATCCATGTGACCATCGCGATTGCTGGAATACGGTCACTCTCTCTTTGACTGAACTGGCTTTGCGCCACCGCTGCATCATCACCTGCCATTCCGCTGCCGCTACGGAGTACACTTTCTAGATATACGACCATCATACGACAAAGTGTCCCGTTGTTCGGTATTGTAAATGTTCATCGTAGATCTCGTAGCAAATATGATACATCGAAGAGAAGGGCTGAGAATGATAATATACACAATATACACATATACAGGTACGTAACCGATGTCGGATAGCGTGGTGCTGACCGACAATTGCTCAATCAAATCGCCCGTCGGGTTCTCCCTTGAAGCGCTTCACCCTCGTTTGTTCCCAGTCGTCAAGATCCTTCGCCATCAGTTTCTAGAAAGGATGAGTAAGCATTCCGTACCGGCAGCTTGCCACAAGCAGCTTACGTAGTATTCCTCCCTGTCGCTACCAACAATACGTCTTCGTGGGTTTCTATTGATTGACTCCTCCCCGTTCTCGCCCTTCAAGCCGAGCGCCATAGCCTCCTCCTGATCGAGCTGTCGCACTCTGCGGTCATGGCGTTCGTATCGTAGGGCGGTGGCCGGGGTGAGCACAAAAGACGCTGCGACGATGACGGTAATAAACGGTAGGCCGAAGAGGAGGAATGGGTGTCTAGGCAGTTTAGCTCTGTAAATCGTTCCTAAGCGTTCTCCAAGCGTAGATGAAGCTGTGGTAGCTCGTCGAAATGTTTTTGACCCGAAAGCCGGCATTATAGTGTCGTTGCTCCAGAACCCCAGCAGACGCGTGTATGAGAACAATCAAAGCGAGAATCAGGACGATGCGATGAGTAAATAGCAAAGAAATATCGTCCTTGTTGTAGTACTGAGGAGGACTGTTGTCTGGTCTGAAAATTGTCGGCAGGCGCGATCTGATTGCTCCTTCCATGTGGGGCACAGCTTGCGGCTTAACCAACCTAAAGAATTTACGGCGCTGTTAGTGTTTCTCAAGCAACACCCAGCTACCACAACCGTTGCTCATCAGAGCTTTCACGTTGTGTCTAGACACTTCAAATTCTTTCGTTGGAATATCCGCAAAGGCAATGAACGTTTGATTACACGATACGCCAGATATCAGCCAACACTCTACGGACAGCGCGGTGTTGCCGCCAGCAATTCAGAGACAACAAAAGAGTTCGTCCGCTCTGCTGCCTCACGACTTTCACCAGCGAATATGGCTACAGGCGGGTTCGGTGGCTCGCTATTTGGAGGCAATAAAGGGTCATCGATTTTAGGAGCCGGCCAGCCTGCGCAAGCAGGCACCTCAAGTTTGTTTTCGACAAATCAACAACCAACTCAACAACAATCACAACCACAGCAAGTGCCCCAGAATTCCCTACCACCACTCGCACAATCGACGCAATCCGCCCAGACTACACAACCCGCATTCTTCAATAGCCTTTTGGAACGCGGAAAGAAGCGCCCGTTTGCCACAGGATCGCAGGACACCAGCTATGGAGAGCTACCTAGCCTTCAGCTGGGCCTTGAAGATATTCGCAGGAAAGCTAGGGAGCTCGGTGGCCAAGATACAAAAGCTACGCGTCAACCAGGTCGTGATCAAAAGGCGTAAGTAATCGTATAATGCATCAAGTCTTTCACGGTGGCGGTCATTAACTGTGGACTTTTTTAGACATTACCTTCTCGCCGCGTCAGGTATCTCCCCGGGACATGCGTTACGCGATCTGAAAGCCCTCGATGCCCAGGCGTCTATACCCAGCCCCTTCAAGCAAGTCGAAGGCTTCGACCCAGACAATGAGAAATTCATGAAAAGTGTACAACAACGCGGTCGTCAAGCTATGGTTGCCGAAAGCCTTGCACGCGTTCACCGAGATTTCGATACTTTCTTGGAAGAAAAGGTCAACATGAATTGGGATGACCAGCGCCGCAAGATTTTTCAACATTTTGGTCTATCTTCTAGGGATGATTTGGCAGGTGGTGACAGTCTCAACCGGGGTTCGTTTGGCCGTTCAGCTACACATCCCAGGCAGCCTGGCGGTGCGACAGGCACTCGAAGCGTATTTGGGCGTTCGGGGTTGGAGAAATCTGTGATTGGTCAACCTGGTGGTTCCCTTTCCAGCTCGCAACTTTTTGCAGATCATGGTGACAGGGGCGATGTTGGAGCCCAGGGTCCTGATACTCGCTTTTTGCGCGAGAAGATGGGCTTGTTTGCTAGGAAAGTTGGAGAGCTTAACGCAGCAAGACTTGAGGAGAAACCATATGCCATCTTCCATGAGTTTGGGAGTGTGGAGGATCATCCCGCTGGTGATGTATGCGCTCAACAACCCTCTTTCTTTAACCTAGGCTAACAATAATAGGTGCCACGACAACTAGCGGGAGCTTACCAAGCTCTGATATCTATAACTGGAGAATCGCGCAATGTGACCAGTTTCGGAGAACCTGGTGCTATCAAGGAGAGGGAGTTTGCTGGTGACTATCTGAACGAATTAAACACATCAAAAGGGGCTACAAGTTTGAGGAAACGGATTGTGGAGGGTTCCCGAGTGTATTTGGAGAACTTGTTCTACTCTGAAGTTGAAGCCGTCATTGCGAAGAACCCACGTGAAGCGCAACTGGGAGGAATCCCCTCGACTATCAACAGAATCCGCGCTTACATTCGCCTTCGTGCTGCCAGAAAAGATCTTGCACCAGACGGTACAGAGCTTCAAATCGTGGGCGAAGATTACTGTTGGATATTGATCTTTTTCCTACTTCGATGCGGTTTCGTGACTGAAGCTGCTGAATATGTCAGCTCCGATCCAGGTTTCCGATCGCTTGATCACAAGTTTGTTACATACATGACCACATATGCGCAAAGCAGGAGGTTACCTAGAGACTTACAACAAAAGATCAATGGAGAGTACCAACAACGTTTACGAAATGCACCAGAGAATACCATCGATCCTTACCGAATGGCCTGTTACAAGATCATCGGTCGATGTGACCTGGGCCGCCGCCGATTGGATGGTGTTGGACAGGGTGTTGAGGATTGGATGTGGCTGCAGTTCGTTCTAGCTCGAGAAGACGACCGTGTCGAAGAGTTTGCAGGAAATGTTTTTGGACTCGAAGATATTCAAACCGACATTACAGAAATCGGTCAACGCGTGTTTGCAAAGGGACAGGATACCCCAGGCGGTTATGGAACATTTTTCCTTTTGCAGATCTTGGGTGGCATGTTTGAACAAGCAATTTCGTATCTTGGGTCTCATGCTCCTGTTAGTGCTGTGCACTTTGCAGTTGCCCTAGATTACTACGGACTTTTGCGCGTCGCAGACTTTTACACAGGCGGAGAGGAGATTTGTAAGTGCAGTTCTTGTTTGGATGATGATGTCATACTAACTGGGCCACAGTATCGTTCACAACGAAGCAATTCCCACAGATCAACTTTGCCTACTTGATCACGCAATATACACGTGAATTCCGAACCGCCAACGTTGAAGCAGCTATTGACTATTTTGCACTTATTTGTCTGAATGCCGATTTGCCCGGCGCACTCGGAAAGTCGCAAGCATCTGTCTGTCATGAAGCGTTACGAGAGTTCATATTGGAGACTAGGGATTTTGCGAAATTGCTGGGTGATATTAGGGCAGACGGCGTGAGAATCAAGGGCGTTATAGAACGACGGCTCAGGCTCATCAAGCTCGTCGACCAAGACGAGTTTCTCAGAACGATCACGGTGCAAGCAGCAACGGTTGCAGATGACAAGGGTTTGATTGCTGATGCAGTGCTTCTCTACCATCTCGCCGAGGATTACGATCATGTCATTGAAATCGTCAACCGCTCTCTATCAGATACTGTTTCGTTAGATCTGGGCCAATCAGTCTCGGACTTCCAACCCTTGAAGCCCAGAGTTGAACAAGGGCCTTCTACGTCTGCAGAACCAGGCAGCAGCCTCAGTCTGACCACAGTCGACGACCCCATGACTCTGGCCAGGAACATGATCAGTCTCTACAACAGCAACGCTCTCTATTACCAAAAGATTCGCCAAATCAACCGCGACGCATGCGGGCTGTTGCTCCGAATGTTGGAAGCAAAGAGTCAAGTTGAAATCGGTAACTGGGCACCAGCACTAGACGTAAGTTCCACCCTCCATTTATTTGACACAGTTTTTTGGTCTAACGATTCTGAACAGGCAATAAACGACCTCCAAATTCTCCCCCTCCGCGCCAAAGGCTCGGTACCCTACATCCGCAACGCAGCGCAATCTTTCGCGTCTTTACCAAGCGTAATCTCACGCAATATCGGCCCCCTAATCATCTGGAGCATAACCTGCATCGGACGCGAACGCGAGCGACTATACGCAGGCGCCTACGAAAATGAGATTCGCCAAGCTCTTGCCGAGGAACTGTTGGCGATGGCCAAGGATTTGATGTTGTTTGCTGGTATGATTAAATACAAGTTGCAGCCGAGGGTTTATGAGACCTTGGCTAGGGCGGGGGCTGAGATTGGTGCTTTTTAATACTTGTGTAGAACGGATGAAATGGGAAGGTGGTGAATAGGTTTGGGATTGTTATCATAGCTGATTACATATTGATTGATTCAAAAGCTTCTAATCTATCTACCTACGCGCCGGTCTGATTGTGTTTATGCAAGTAGATAACCACATCGAATTAGGTGAGAGATCAGGACGACCAAGAAAACATATTACCATAAGAATGATCTTCATATACACATAAACCCAGACCAAGCATGTCTAGAGTTTGTTACAACAATGCACAACAAAAACACAAAATTACAACGAAACAATCAAACAAGAAACGACAAGAAGAACAATCTTAAATGCAAGGACGACATAACCAAATGACAATGTACTAAAAAGGAGAAGAGCAAGCTTCATAGGCTGCAAAAACAACAGACAATTATAAACAGTATGTTGAAAGAGGGTTATGTTATAGCTCCGCTGCCGGAGACGCAGCGAAAGCAATACCACTCCTACCCTGTCCGACGGTATAAAACTTCCCGCCGGCAGCGGCGGAATAAGACGGCGATGAAGAGCCGAGTGCCAATGTATCGAATCTGTCAATACCTAGAGTCTCAAGATCGTTGTAGCCGGATAGGTAGAAGCCGATTATGACGACTAGGTAGGTCAGGACTAGGATTGAGCCTTTGAAGTAGTTGCTCTTTCCTTCGCCGTAGACGTAGGAGAGGAGGAAGACGCAGAGGATTACGGTTATCATGTCCCACTGGGGGAAGATGAGGCTGGGATAAGACGTTAGCTGTGGTATAATCATGGGTCTTGGGGCTCGTGAGCGTACTTGAATGAATGGCTGATCAGGTCAGCTGGGTCAATGAATTGTGCATTCACCGCACTGTATAGTACAAGTGCTGGAATCTGAAGTAAGCAGACTTGAAGCGCGTATGCGGAACCAATCTCCATGGAAAGGGCGATATTTCCATTCATCGCAAACGAAATGGCATTCTAGGCAAACCAGTCAGTGTCAATGCAACATAAACAATATGAGGGAGCATACCAGAAACTCGGTTGTATTCGGTACCAAGGCAAACAATGTAATACCCAGAAACTTTTCATCTATGTCCACGCTTTCTAAGACGACATCCACAGTGTCGACAAGGATCTCAGCGATGACGGCGTACAGAACCGTGGCTCCAAGAAGGATAATCGCACTCTTCGTTTTGCTCCAATTTGGCGCATCATGACCCCCACCGGCATGTGCTTCTACTGAAGCACCAGTAAATTCGTGCTCCTCAATAAGAGGTGCCGGTTGACTTGTAGCCTTGGCCTCTTGCGCCCGTCCTGTACTTTGTGGGTTCGCAGAAGTTCTGCGATGGTGATTTCGAGTAGAATCGCGCGCAGCTACCGTTGCAGCAGTCGCTGCGACTTCAGCTACTTGACGCGCGAGGCTTTTGTTATCTTCCTCGGTAAGCCCACGAAGGTGTAACCCGTGTTGGTCTTCGGGAGACTTCGACATTCTTGGATCCAAATGCGGTGGTATTCCATCGGCGGAGCCGGAATCAAAGTTTTCATGTGGGAGGCCAATCTGTTGTAATGAGTGTCCCAAAATACGTTTGTATAGTTGAGTCTCTCGAATGCTGTTAGACTGGATATCTCCTAACCCGGATAGGCCATTTGCGAGCTGAGCATGGCGCGAGTCGTGCATAGAGACTTCAGCGCCTGGAGCAGCTTTCTTCTCGTCTCCATCAGTTGCCCAAATGACGGCAGCATGGGTTCGAAGGGTGAACCAGAGGCCGATGATATATGACAAGAATAGGAAAAAGGCCGCGAACCAACAGAATGGTTGTACAGCTTTGCGGAAGAAGTCATCATTCACAGCAGGACCCTGTGAGAAATAGCATCGACGGCAATCACGTTCGTCCATTGAATTGGCGCATGATCGACAATTAAGCTCGTGCTGTAAGAGTTAGCATTTGTGTACGTATAGGAGTATTCATACATACGCTACCATATATCTGATAGAATAAAGTCGGTCCAAATGCAGCAATCACCGCGAACAATAACATGGTCGAGGTAACACCTGCAGACTTGACGTTGAATCTTTGAGTTTTGCGTCGAATCGCGCCAAAACACATTGATAAACCCGGAAGAAATAGAATACCAGCAAAGATACTGCCAATTAAACTTCCTTCAACCAACTGTGCTTTGCCCTGTCCGAGGGCAACGCAGTAGAGAAAGACTTCTACTACAGTGGAGAAAAAAGCGTTGATAGCAGCACCCAGTCCCATCGAAGATTGCGCGGAAATCGAAGCCACTGCTTGGCCGATGAAGTATGCCAAAGGGATGATTGACAATAGAGACAGGGTGAAGACGAGTCCTGGATGCGTCAACCATGATTCTAATCCGAAAGTCACATCCAGAACCCAGTAGTCGAAGATGACGAAGACGACAATGCTCATGAGGTTGAGAAGAAAGATATTAGTTCCATCAATAGTGTACTTCCAGTAACGCAGGCCTGCCGCCCGGTAAGTACATAGAAGGATTGAAGAAGAAGGACCGGATGGCAACCGGGTGTAGGTGGCATCGGAGTGAAACGACAACGCAAGAGGATGGCGACGAAGATGATCTACAAGAATGTTCATCACGCGACCCATGGGTATCAAAAAGACAAGCAACCAGCACACCAAAGACACCAAAAGCATCAGCGGTCCCGTAAGGAAATAGAAGAATGCAAAGAAGACAACTCTGGCTAAACTCCATTCGCCACGGCCAAACAGTCTTCGTTTCGGCCTGGAAGCATTCGTTCCAAGACGACCACCTCTACCAGTGCGTCCGAGAAGACTGTCATGCTCGCTGTATCCCGACTCGATACTGCTTCGTCGTCGCCCGACAAGAGATCGATTGCTAGTGGGACCGAAGAACAGTCGTCCATGTTCTAAATCTCCGCTCTGCCACTGCTCATATTCACTGATACTGCGCCCTTCACCTTCATCCTCGTCGACGTAGTGTTCATCGGTTTCGAGTCGAACGAAGGACCCAAATGGATAAAGCATATAACGAGACAGACCGAAAAAGACGTTTCCATATTCTCTAGCTTGAGGCGAGAAAATGCACAAGTAACAAGCTATGCCACCAACTAGAGCTGCTGCTGCAAGCCACCATCCGAATATAACTGACCACATCAAATTGACCAGAAATAACAGGTTACTCACGCGCCCGCCGGGCGATGAGTGAATGTCCCCTTCTGCAGTCTTTTCAACGGAGCGGTTCTTCTTGTACAAGGCAGGTTTCCAAATCCTGATACCAAACGGATGGGTTTCGTTGATAGCTGCTTGACGGTCTCTCAATGTAAAGCTCTCCGCATCGCTGAGATCGTCGGCGTCATCATTGTCATCTCCATTCGTATCTTCCAAATCGGTCTCTCCAGAGTTGCTCGGTCCGGCTTCAGGAAGTGCGAGATCATCGTCGTCATTCTGCCAGCTATCTTTAGGAGCTGCTGCATTATTTCTCCTCCTCAATGTCGAAGTTTTCGTCGGTATGGGAAGGATTCTGGGCGACGGCTGTGCTGGGGTGCTTGTCTGCTGATGTGCTTGTTGCAACGCATTGTCCCGCTCAACTTCATGTGCATCGTCGTCGACAGAGAACTCTTGACCTCGGTATGGCTTCGAAGACATTCGGCGCAGTGTAGACGGCTTTCTCGTCCGCTCGATTTGAGGTCCGATGTTAGGAGACTGGGGAGGTTGAAGTCGTCCAGATTGAGAACGTAGAGACTCATCTTCTGTCAGATTTGCCCGTCCAGAAGTCTGTGTGATAGATCCTAAAAGTCATAAGTGAGCTTTAGCAAGCTGGAATGAGGTGGAATTTGGGTAGAAGGGAGGAGCGGGTCGTACCATAACCACGGCCTGGCCTGGGCCTCTGGAATGTTTCTCTAAGGGACGACGCATCTTCGTCCGGTTGGACAATGGGGGCATAAACTGACGACTCGTTTTCGGTAAATGAGTCTTCTAAAGAATGCGACGAGTCGCCTCGCGATTCGTGGTCAGCCATCGTTGCAGCTGACTATCTTGATAATCAGGCTGCCAGGATAAGGTTCGAGCTGGCGGCGCGCTGTTTGGCAGCCGTTTGCAGTGTAGTCTGATCTACCTCACGCGTTCGTAATGACAGCTCTTATCAAGCATGTTGTGTATGTAAATCGAGGTTGGGGATGTCCCCGAACGCTCATGAAGATAGTTGAGGCTGAGAGAGGAGAGATGCAAGTGGCAGGAGGCAGGCGGAACAAGCAGGTTAGTTTATGCATGGCAGGCAGCTCACGGGGTCAGCCCGCTTTACTTGTCTCAATACCTTTCTACGTCACTTGAGCAAATGGAGGGATATAGTACTGATTTCTTAATGTATTGAAACTACGAGCTGAAGAAGCGAGTCGTCAAGGACTGGAGGTGGAGTTAGTTTATAGAGATAAAGAGTGTGTATAGGTATAACTAGCTATGACTTGGGCTGGTTCTTGAGCTTGAAGGGAATACTAGCTGCCTTTGGCACGAGTATACTGCTTGATAAAGTAAAATCATAGACAACAGTCGAAAAGCCATGCAAAATCAAGTGATTTATATCAATATCAATATGGAATCGTTGTGAAGAGTTTATCTTGGATGTTTAGATTCAGAGAAAGCTCTTGGTGGGGACCAGCCCAGCCACAAGCAGATATGTAATCTGTGGCTAGTGGCTGTGGCCGTGGCTGGTGCGTGCTGGCAGCTCCTGCTTGTGTTCCGTCCGCCGTGGAAGCTCATCGATCCTCGTCATCCATCAAACAACAACTTGCCTTTCATCGCAACCAGCTACCACGTCTGTAAATTCTACTCACCCATCAATACATCGCTTGATATAGCTTGCAGACTCCCACGCAGCACCGGATATAACCTGACAGCACCCGCGCGTCGGCAGACCCGTCGAAGGAGCCGTCTCCTCGTCTCACCACCATGGCGTTGGACAACTACTATCGCAACAAAATCGAGAGCATGAAGCTCGAGATTATACAGGGCCAAGCAGTCTTACGCAGATTAGAAGCTCAACGCAACGATTACAACTCCAGAGTCCGTCTTTTGAGGGAAGAGCTCGGATTGCTACAACAGCCCGGATCCTATGTCGGCGAAGTGGTCAAGGTGATGGGCACCAAGAAGGTGCTTGTCAAGGTTCACCCAGAGGGAAAATACGGTTTGTCTATCTATCCATAATGGATCTGAGAGATGGCGCTGCGTGCTAATATCTAGTGTAGTGGTCGACATTGCCGATAATGTCGACGTCTCCAAACTCACCGTTGGCAAACGTGTTTCCTTGCTTTCCGATACATATAAGCTCGAAAAGATGCTTCCGTCGTCCGTCGATCCTCTCGTGTCCCTGATGATGGTCGAAAAGGTGCCAGACAGTACTTACGATATGATCGGTGGTCTTGATCAACAAATCAAGGAAATCAAAGAAGTCATCGAGCTTGGATTGAAACACCCGGAACTATTTGAATCGCTCGGTATCGCCCAACCCAAAGGAGTGCTGCTTTACGGACCACCGGGTACGGGAAAGACACTACTGGCACGAGCCGTCGCCCATCACGCAGACTGCAAGTTCATTCGAGTTAGCGGTTCGGAATTAGTCCAAAAGTATATCGGTGAGGGAAGTCGAATGGTGCGAGAGTTGTTCGTGATGGCCAGAGAGCATGCTCCCAGTATCATCTTCATGGATGAGATTGATAGTATCGGATCCAGTCGTGTTGAGGGTAGCAGTGGCGGTGATTCTGAGGTGCAGCGAACAATGTTGGAATTGTTGAACCAGCTTGATGGTTTCGAGCCTACCAAGAACATCAAGGTTATTATGGCCACGAATCGATTGGATATCCTCGACCCCGCCCTTCTGCGACCTGGCCGTATTGACCGAAAGATTGAATTTCCTCCTCCTACGTATGTGCTGTCTACTTTGATCATTTGACTTCATGCTGACCGTTTCTAGGGTGGAAGCTCGAGCGGACATTCTACGTATTCACTCAAGGTCCATGAACCTGACGCGCGGTATCAACCTGACCAAGATTGCCGAGAAGATGAACGGATGCTCCGGAGCTGAGTTGAAGGGTGTCTGCACAGAGGCCGGCATGTACGCGCTTCGAGAGCGTCGAGTGCATGTGACTCAGGAAGACTTTGACTTGGCGACGGCCAAGATCTTGAACAAGCACGACGACAAGGAGGTCAGTCTGGGCAAGGTCTGGAAATAGACGTGTGTACGTTGTTGGGCATGCTGGCGTTTTGTGTCCGCAGATTCATTCAATTTTGAATGTTCCATAGACCATTGTTTGATCGACGAGCCAAGCATTGGCATAACTTCATTGGCATGGACCATTGAGAAGTATGTAATTTAGAATCATAGCGACTAAGAGGGTTGTACTACTTGATGCACTACATATGATCCGATATCTTGATATTTGACCTGGATGACTGCTTTCTTTGAGTTGTGTGTCGCTTGGCACCTGGGCATCATTCTGGGCATGCAGTATTACCCGGAACGAGCAGTAGTAAATCTACACGTACACACAGAATGTTCACCAGAGTATATTGTTTCAAGGTTAAGTTACATCTCGTCAGCATCCAACACTGCATACTACATACCAAGCTCACCAAAGTTGCAGTAACTAACTTCTCAGGGAACAATACCAAGAGATCTGGAACGGCTAGTTTAGTATATACAGTACTATAGTATTTACAGTAAGGCCAAGACCCACCGCCCCGGCGCGTGACCTTCGTTTCTTTTTCTAAGCGGAGATTGCGGGGCGAGTCTATCAAATCTACTTTCTCTGCAGACTGCCGTTGCTCCGTGTCTGGACTCTGTGGCGATAGAGCCGATCGTTGCTTCTTGTATGGCTTGCGAGTACTACTACATTCTGCACAGTCAGTCAAGACTCGTGCATTATCATCTGTGGCCTTTATGTATCTGGAGATGGTCGCACTCTCTCCGTACAGAGTACACATGTACTGACCTCAATGCGTTGTCCGTCAGCAAACAGATCGCCATCGGTCTCCGGATTGATACACAAAGACTGATATCGGCTCACTTGGGGGCCTTGCATGATCCGGACGGCTTGGCCAGTTGTTCGGACTGTGGACTCTGCAGAGAGTTTCCTGGCGTAGATCTATTTAGCCTTCGTCTTATTAGCCGGCTGAATAGTAATGAGGCGAATCTATTATTTTATGAATACTGCACGTCCAGATAGGCTATTGGCTTGTCAGGCACACTAGTCTCTTTTGCTTCACCTGAATTACTCTATGTTGTCCTACCTCAGTTGACAGATGTCAGCTTGACATACATATAATCCTACTCTTTCTACTCCGTACTCGTCTTTCTTGTTCATTCTCTTCAAACATTTACTATATAAAGGCTGGACCGCGCCGACCCACTGGCACGTTGTGCTTCCCACTTTTCTTCTCTCCGGACTTACTCTTTTGGTCCTTCCGTCTGCTTGCACTATACATAGTATATACACTAGTATATAGTACGTATAGAAAATATCAACTGTTCACGCGGTACGTCTCCATGATCTTACTTATTATATCTCCCTATCGACTATCGGCCCACACGCTCTGCATATGCAGCGCTGTTTCAACAATCGTTTTGTCTTTCAAAGATCCAAATCCAAGCTGATCATCGTTTAGTATCGAACGCGCCATCGACCCACAGCCAGTCAAGGGGGAACCCACGCCTGGAATTTTTTTCTTACACTTTCCCGATTGGGGAATGTGAGGAACAACGAGACAAGACGACGATATTTTTGGCTTATCTTACTCCTTAGAGCTCTTCGGGTACAAAGATCTGTCTTCTCCCGGCGTGCTCTTTCTACTTCATCGGGTTTATATACTTCTGCCTGTCAATATTTATTTCCTCGACTCCTGAGCATACCGGAAACATCACCGAATAACCCCCGCACCACAACAAAACAACATTGATATAACAAAACAGAATGTCTGCCGCCGTACACACGCCTACCATCGACCTCCTCGAGACGGAGCTGGCAAGGGCCAGGAATGCCCTGCATGAAGTCCAACCCAATACACTCCACTTACTGTCTCTAGACGATGTCACAGCAGGAGCGTTGGCTGCCCACAAGAAGAATTTGATCAGCTACGACCATGACTTTTTCGCCGGTAGTGGTCGTCTCACTGCAAAGGAGTTGGGGCTTATTTCCGTTCAGGAAATCATTCCTACCCCAGAGGAAGAGGTTTGCCCAGCGCTACCTATCATTCCTACAAATATATTCGATCTGCTGGCCAACAATGTGGTTTTACATCACTTGGTTCCTTTGTTGCCTGTCTCGTCATTGATGGCTGTGGCCTCAACGTGTAAGGCAGTACGCTCCGTCATCATGGAGACCCCCTATGTGTTCAGACATCTCGATTTGAGTACATGTCGGGTAGCTCAAATCCCAGAGAGACAAGTCATTGATGCAGGTGGCGAGGACGAGTCTGTGACTGAGAACGAGTTTTATGCCGGACCGTTACGAGGGATCTTCTCCCGTCTCGAGCGACAGTCACTTCTGGCAAGCGTGCGCACATTGGTATTGGATGGTTTATCTGTTCCGGCTGATTTAGTCGCTGATATCATCTTGACTGACCGGTTTAATGTGAACATTCTTTCGATCAGGGAATGCTCCCATCTCAATGAGCGTAAGCTCATGCAGACACTGGAATATGCCGTGCGCCCAACTCGACCGCCAGGAACGCCCAAAGTGAAGGGTATTTACTATTTCACGCCAAAGGAATCAACCGGACAGCCACGCCATCGTCGAGGCTCATCTCGTCGAGAATGGTGGCAATCGCGAGTTGGTGGACAGACAGCACCAGCTCCAACACCTGATCCAGACCAACAAGACGAGCATCTTAACGAGTGGTACAGACCATCTGGCAATATTTTGAAAGCCAAGTTTGAGACCGGCTGGGCGCAGACTATCAAGAAGTGCGAAGGTATCATCTCCTTTGACGCTATTCTATGTCGAGGTCCCAGACATAACATCGACCTCTATTCCTCGACCAATAAGACTCAACCCTGCCCAGGAGGCCCTCTTCTTCCTGCCGCCATTGCCACAGTATCCCTGGGACCCCGTGGATGCGATGGCTGCCGCACATCTCCCGAGGGTCCCGCCATTTGGGGCGAGTCTCCCGATTCTCATTTCCCTCTCCTTAACCCTCTACCCCTACACGCCTCCAACATTACCGATGCCAAACGACCCGTCCCGAGAAACGAGACAGCCGTTATGATTGCGCGTTGCACAGATTGTCTGCAGAGTCGATGGTGCCATCAGTGCCACAAATGGTTCTGTTTCAACTGCCTGCCGAGCCCGGAGGAGGCAGTGACTCGTCTTTCGCCTCATCAGACTGTCGTGCGCAGACCGGGAGGACACCGTAGAGATCTCTCGCCGGAGAAATTGGGTCCTGGCGTGAGCCGAGACTGTTGGGAATGTGGACCTACTGTATGTTTGTTAGTATCCTTGCACGCAGAGAATTGAGGCTAATTATGTGGATAGTGTGCAAGCTGCAAAGTTGAGCGTCAACGTATTTGCGGGACCTGCTATGGCGAGTACTGTCTCAAGCACAACGACGGATGTTCCTCAACAAAGGTATGACTATCCCCTACGTAGTTGAAAACGTATACTGATCTATTTCAGTGCGACTGGTGCAACACAAGTTCCCGACGACTCGGTAGAGACCTTTATTGAAGAGACCTAATTTACATCAGGTTTATTTCGGTGCTGTTATACGGCTGCCTTCTCCTCGAAAATACTCTAAACCGGCGCAACTACGAAAATCCTTGTATATCGATTGATGGATGGCCAGGGACAACTTGAAACAATTTCAAGGGGGCGTTAGGAGTGGTTGGTACCACGGTTAATTTAAGTCCATGAGAAGGGACAGGTCTCTACATCTCGTTGGTTTTTAATGCGGTTTTACCCCGATCTCCTCTCCACCTTTATTACATTGAACTTTTCCCTTATCCTCTGTGGAGGAATATGTGGCATCAGGTCTCTGCTAAGAGAATAGTCGAAAAGATAAGAGGTCCCCCAGGGATCAGATCTTTCAAAGTGGAAGAGAGTCCTACCCACCAGTCCAAGGCTGGCTTTGTAGTCTGTCATCTATCAAGTGGCATGAGGATATCCCCTTATTCCATCTAGTTGTCTCAAATCCTAGTACGGCCTATGCAAATCCATGTCAGAACTCAAGCACCAACGCATCCTACTTTCCGGGCGGCTTTCTGAATAGCTCCCCCGAGATCAATTGGAATTTTTGAGTCTTGCTTGCAACCGATAGTTACTTTATACTTGGCTTTCGTGCGATTTATTTTCTTGCACAAAGTAGCAAAACTCAGCCACAGAATATCTAAGAACAATACTGGGATTCATAAGTCGATACCTTACATTTCTGACCCAAGTATGAAGCCTTGGAGCTGATTTACACAAACAGAAAGGGATATCAAATAACACCGAGAACACAGGAATTTTTGTTTTCTCTGTAACAGCACTAAGAAGCGACCAATCAGTCAATCAATTGAATCAGCTCATGCCAATTCTCTGTCTCGGAACGATAAAGGATGTAGAATCTTGTCATACAAGTGGCCTATATAGCACGTTAACACCAACTATTGCAAAAGCATTAAAAATTGATAGCTTTTATTTCTTATTTCAGGCTTTTACGATGTTTATGTACTGACTGGCTCAGCTGTTCAGCCAAAGATCTACGAAAGAGGATAGTCCTGATATAAATAGATTTATATAATGCACATTTGACAGACGACGGTAGCGGCCTCTTAGTCTAGTGGTTAGGACACTCGACTTTGACTTAGTGTTGAGTTTAAACTCCACTTTCATCCTCGAGAGACACGAGCTCGAATCTCGTAGGGGCCTTGGTTTTCGTTTTTACTTTTTTTAGTAAGCGCTTACCCTAACCCTGGTCCGTCCCCAACTGGTACGTAAGTTACATAGTTACATGTAGTAGTGAAGTAGACTAACGGTAGGTAGTATGTTCCTAGATCAATATGTCATGGAACCTATAAAGTTCTCAATCCCGTTGATGAAGCAACCGATTGTTCCGTCTACGAGAAACGGACCGCCATGAATGCAGCATAATATATAGTACCAGATCACCCTAAATACACGTAAACTCGTGCTATATTTATGGGAGCAAATGGGAACAATCTATGTATTACATAAGACAGCCCGATTAGCAATGCGAGACAGAGTAGCTTCCAGAAGGACCTGCCCACATTCATGATACGGTCAGTTAATTGATAAAATGAATCATTGCCGCAGTATATTTCTCATTACAGAGCCCGGCCATGGCAGACCACACATCTCCTATGACGACCCTAAAATGGTCCTCACAACTCATCCTCTCCTCAGCGCATACATCCCTCCCAGGCGACAAAATCCTCCTCCCTCCCTCAGCGCTCGAACAGCTCCTCTCCGCAGCTCCAGTCGTACGAATCAATAATAACAATCCGCAATCAAACGGCGGTCAACAGTACACGTCCACCTTCGACCCGTTTAATCCTTATACCTTTGCCGCCGAATCGAGAGCTCGCGCAATAGACTCGTACAGTTCCTCCGGTGGCGCGCAGCAACAGCCTCAATTACCGCATCCGCTCACTTTTCGGCTTGTGAATCCGCGCAATGGACGGGTTGTATATGCTGGTATTCGAGAGTTTTCGGCCGAGGAGGGACATGTTTGTCTCAGTAAATTCTTGCGGCATGCCTTGGGAATAGACAAGGAAGTGGAGGAAACAGAACAGATTACCGTCACGGTTCATGCGCAACAATTACCAAAGGGGACATACGTACGACTCCGCCCGCTGGAAGCAGGATACGACCCCGAAGATTGGAAGGCGTTACTCGAACGACATTTACGAGAAAATTTCACTACGTTGACGGTGGCGGAATTACTTACTGTGCCTAGTGGGCGGGGTCGATCATTTGAGTTTCTCATTGACAAGGTTGCCCCTGAAGAGAAAGAAGGGCAGGCGAATGGGATTTGTATCGTTGATACAGACCTGGAAGTTGATATTGAGCCGTTGAATGAGGAGCAGGCGAGAGAGACGCTGCAGAAGCTCTCACAAAAGGCGGCTAGGAAGCCGGGCTCTGAGAAAGGAAGTTCGACTGGAGGGCCGATTAAGAGAGGTCAGCAGATACAAGGGCGGGTTAGGAGGGGGGATTACGTGGATTATGAGTTGGGGATAAAGGGCGGCAGTGTGCAGCTGGAACTTGAGGCTGCGGATGGTGCTGATTTGGATATCTATGTCAGTCCGTTTTCGGCATATCAGAGAGCGCAGCCTAGGAGTGATGAGCATGTTTTTGGGGATATGTCGTCCAAGTCCTTCAAAGTCCTGAAATTGGATGCATCTTTGCCGGAACTGGTTGATGCGGAGAAGTTGTATATATCTGTGCATGCTTTTTCTATACCAGATGAGGCGGAAGACGATACAGAACCACCATTTGAATATGCTCTTCGCGTGGCTGATGCCATGCAAGTCGATGCTACAACTGACGAGACAGATTCGAACGAGCACAACCCCGACGAAGTACAATGCAAAAATTGCCAGCAATGGGTTCCGCAGCGCACCTTGTTTCTACACGAAAACTTTTGCCTCCGAAACAACATACTCTGTCCAAAATGTAAGAATGTCTTTCAGAAATCCTCGAGTGAATGGCAGAACCACTGGCATTGCGAGTATGACGAGTCATATGGCAACGACGAGCCTAGCAAAGAAAAGCACAACTATATATTCCACAAAACGCATACATGCTTCAACTGCGACTATACCGCAGACAGTCTCCCATCTCTCGCACACCATCGCACAACTAGATGTCCCGGTAAGCAGATTTTATGTCAATTCTGCCACTTGGTTGTCCCACAACAAGGCGAGTCGGATCCAGACATGAACGACCCAGAAGTTCTATTGTCTGGTCTTACACCTCATGAAATCATCGACGGAGGCCGTACAACGGAGTGTCATTTATGTAACAAGATCATCCGACTGCGCGATATGAAAACCCATCTACGCCATCACGACCTCGAGCGTTTGTCACGACCAGCACCATCGATATGTCGAAACGTGAATTGCGGTCGTACCCTCAAGCCATCAAAAGGCACACCACTGGGACTGTGCAATATATGTTTTGCGCCATTGTATACAGACGCGCATGACCCCGAGGGAAAAGCATTAAAACGACGAATTGAGAGAAGATATCTCTCCCAAATCCTTACCGGATGCGGTAAGACATGGTGCCGAAACGCGTATTGCAAGACGGGTCATGAGCGCTCCTCTGCCTCGGGGTCCGTACTACCGACATCCTCCAAGGATATCCTGCAAGTCATCAAACCTCTGATTGACCCGATCAATACGAAACCGCCTTTGACAGATTCGGGCCTTGACGGAGAGATAACATTTTACCTCTGTGCGGACGAGACGAGTCAACAGCGCCGCTCGCTCGGGGAGATGCTTGCTGCCGAGGGCGTGTATGATCTCAGATGGTGTCTTGCGGCGTTGGAGGGGGGTGGTGGTAATTTGGAGAAGGCGAGGGAGTGGCTGGGTTCATGGGCTCCTAGGAAAGATGAGCAGCGATAACTATAGATTAGTAGTGTAAATAATAGATAGAATCATAAGTCATGTATGCATATTCATTGTCTACATTTCACTCCTCTACCATTACCCAGTAAACTAGCTTAAACATCTCCGCTATTATCATCCCTTTTTCTCGTGTCAAGAGATTATGATGGCCGCTACGCAGCATGAATTAATAACTCCCCGTCTTCGCGGCCAAAGTGCCGCTCCCCCTTGACGAAAAAATCCCCATAATCCCAAACACAATATAAAACAGTGCCAACGGATACGCCACCAAAAACCTCATTCCACGCATCCGTCCCACGGCACAAAACATGCCCGAACTGCTGTATGTGCACCACCCCACAGCCGCAGAGGTAAGTAAATAACCGAACATGGTGTCCATGGGGAGTAGGACGCCAATCAGACTCGTCAACACGAGGGGAAGGAAGCAGTACCCCAATACACTTGCGGAGCGGGGGAAAGTCAGCGTTGCTGAGAAATGGCCCGTTGCGCCACCTGCAATATGACCTGGTGGTTTTTGGTGAGGATCGTAATTGTTTGGGTCCGCCGCGTTCGGGATCGGCGATGCCACGTTCCCACCCGCTGCATCAAGAGAAGGAGACATCAGACTCAGGATGAGGTGTAGAGCCAATGTGCCGAATACGGCGACGCCGTAGATGTAGCCGTAAAACACCTTGCCGGAAAAGAGGAGGAAGGTGCCATACAGCACGATGTAGAGGATTGCGCCGTAGAGGTCGCTGTCGTCCATGAGGTGTTGGTCTATTTGGGCGAAGGGGTTGAGGACCGTCAGTGTCTAACCATATCCATCGTTAGCTGCCATCATCAACTTAAGAGGTTGTAAGGGAAGTAAAGTACCTTGCTCCGGATATGATCAAAATTAACACCCAACTCCTCCAACAACGGCGGTTCACCATCGTACCCCTCCGTACCAAAGGCAGCTAACCACCCCGTTCTCAACCCTCCCTGCTCCCCCATTCTACCAGATACGCCACCATTCGCAGATGCACCCGCACCGCCGAAGCCGCCTCCATAACCTCCCGCCCCGCCCGCTGAGGAGCCGGGGTACGCCTGGGCGGAGGGTTGGCCGTAGCCGACGCCGTAGGAGGCTTGGGAGGGGGTGGTGTGGCCTGAGACGGAGTAGGAGGATGGGTAGAATTGGAGGTTTTGAGGCGATTGGGAGCCGTAGGAGGGTTGTGATTGTTGGGGGTAGTATTGGGCCATCGTGGCCGGTGTGTGGGTGTTTTTTGCGCGAGGGGTGTGGTGTTCGTTTAGTTAAACTGAGGTGGGAATAGTGTGTTCAGCTTTCTTGTAATGACGATTACCTGTTATCTGGAAGCATCGGTGAGAATGTTGTGTTGATGAAGTCGAAGGATCTAGGTGGAAGGCTGTAAGTTGTGGAGTAGACAGCTTGGCCCGTGGAAGCTCCCGTGATTGGCTGCTCACTAGCCCTACGTCAAGTTCACTACATAGTATATTTTGGTAGTATATTCTGAACGCTTGAATCATTTAGTGCAATATCTAATGCTACAATACATATGTCTACAAGAAATTGATGCCTATCCCCAGTTGGAGCCCCTTCCTTCCCTCCTCGCCCTTGCGCTGGTATATGGGGAGAGAGAAATTTAGCTCAAATCGGGCAACGGGATGCGCATACACCAGTCCAATACCAGCAGCAGTGCTGGGAAGACCATTTTGAAGCTCGTTTATACTTGACACAAATGCATCCTTGACTTCGTTGTTGGTCTTTGGGCGTTCGTTTTCTGATGTGCGAAGGGAGAGGAGGCGGCCGGCATTGACGAATGCTTGCAGACGTAGTGGCGTATCTTTGCCGACACGAGGCAGAGGAACGAAGAGGTTGGCACTTCCTGCGGCATAAAGGTCACCTCCAACTGCGTCGCTGCCGTCCCGTGGTCCAAGACCAGCTTGACGGAAGCCACGAACATCTGTAGGACCGCCGAGCAAGAAGCGGTCATTGACTCGCGACGGCTGTGGTGTTGCGCTTGAGCTGAGGTTGAGAGGATAGAGTACGCCAGCACGGAGTCCAGTCGTAAAGCTAACACCACTTGGTCCTTTGACAAAAGGAAGAGGAACGGGAACAGCGCCCTGGGTTTCGATTTCCGACTTCCAGAACGCAACGTCTCCTTTCAATGGTCCGATACCAGCTACCTCGTTGAGGGTCTTGGCATATGTACCACTAGACGGTAACAGAGGGTGGTCTCTGCTGTCACGAACCCAGGTATGTGAAATGCTGCTCTTGACACTGTCGCCCGCGTCGCCCCGCACAACCAACGAAGCGTCTGGTGACAGCCCGGTAACCTGTCTCCAAAATCCGTTATATGTAATTTCATGTCGTTGACCGGACTGGGTCTGCCATCGTAGTCTGGTCCATCCTCCCTTCAAAACTTCCTCATGACTGGCCCAAGGTTTTTGCGTAGAACTGGCTACTCCGCCGACTTCGAGACGGAAGTTGGGGTCACTCAATATTGGGGTCTCGAATGCGGCCTGGTATGCAGATCTCGTCCGAGTACCCAGAGATGCGTTCAAATTCAATGTCTCTGCGCCGCCGAAGATATTGCGCCATAGAAGATTTCCGTACGCAGAGCCCTCGGCGTTGCCTAGATCAGTTCCGGTTTTCAGCAGGATCCTTGACTTTTCTCGAACCGACAGGTAGACATCTAAATCTGTGGGTAGCGCATTGGGGTCTGTTGGCTTGTCCAGAAAGATCGAGATTGGTTCGTGAAAGATGTCTAATACAAGACGTTAACCACAAACTATAAAAGTCTATGTATAACCTACCAAACCCGCTCAATTTGTTTGCTCCTTGCGACACACGTGATAGAGCTTCGGTTAGTGTGTATGGTTTCGGTTGATTGGCACTGAGTATAGGATTGAAAATGCGTTCCAGGAAACCTTTTCGCGTATGGTTCGCGTTGAGTATTTGTATGCGGGATATCGTGCAGGGCAACGTCGAGTTCTCATCGATCTGGACGGGTTAGAATGCGCTTTGGTTCTTGGGTCTTTAGAAATATGGTACCATTTCAGCAAGCCGAGCTTGCGCCTTCTGGTAGATGGCATTGATCCGCTCGTTGACAGCTTGCTGCTGCTCCTCCAACACCTTGGGATCGGCGGGTTGTTGTAGTCGGGTGAAGATCTAGACAATTGGCGTTGAGTTAGGGAACAATCGTTTGTGTATTTCTGTGGTAAGCTTACATCCTCATCATCACTCGTAAGTGAGGAAGCCATCTTGCCGGCCGATGCTTGCAATTGGGATGTTTTTGTGTCGGCTGGAGAGGAATCTCGAGGAAATGTAAACGTGATGGTCCGTGCGGGCGACGTCGTTCTTCCTAAAATTGCCGCGGCGGTTGACGCTTGCCGCTTTGGGACGCTCTACATCTGATGCTTACGATGCTTACGAATTTCACCACCAGAGACCGGATTATACATAAGCAATCGAACTATAGTTATTATTCTGCCGTCTTTAACTAACATGCTCTGCGGTGGCCTTTCCCAGCGAAAAACATACTGTCCGTTCTCAATTGCCCTGCGTCTTGAACATGGGCCCGTCCTTCAAATCGTCTCTCCATTCATATCTTTACCCAGTTCAAAGGGCACGATATAGTCTGGTGCTGTTGGTAGATCTGGCCATATAAGTCGGTTGGGCGCATTGAGATATCGTTCCATGTCCCTATCAGTTTTTCGTGTCGCAACCCATTCATTCAAGAAGTTCGGGAATGTCGACACATCAGAGTCCAGCTCACGATTACAAGGCCACTCCGGGATACTCTGCACCATGTCTATATTCCGGTTCCAGTGCGGAACGTCGTTGAAGTGTGTATCATTTGTGATAAGTTCATATACGGTGAAGACAACCCCAGTCACGTCATCTCGACCCTCCCCTAGGCCTTTGTTCCCGCATGAAGCCCAATCAAAGTCGAAAAGAAGGAGTTTGTGTGTGTCGGGATCGATGAGCAGATTGCGGGGTGCAATGTCTTGGTGCATTATGCCTAGCTCCAGATTGAGATAATCCACAACTTGAATCAGCTGTTTGAACCACTCAAATCGAAAGCGCACAGTTGGGTTTTCGAGTGTTCCACCTGGTATATATTCTGGAGTAAACCCAATGACGCGAGACTCCATGTCCTCGAGGACAACGCGGTCAAATGGTACTATATTCGGATGCGGGTGGTAGGCTTTTGAGAAGGTTCACTTCATCCCAGGCCATCTGCAATCTTCGATCCTTTGGAATAGGATTAAAATTAAAAGCAACCTTTTGAGGATTTCCTGATTCGTCTTCGCATAAAGAGAGATCAACTCCTGATCCGAGCCGGTCCAGATCCTGAAGTTCGGAGTACCGAATTACACGGCAGTTGGAGAGTGATGTGGTGATTGAGAAGGGAAGATATGCAAAGAACATAGTATCATCCTCGACTGGATCTGTCGAGATTCCAGTGAGGAGCCCATCGTCGTCCACTGTAACTGTGCGGACTTCAGGTGATAGGTAATCAGCGAATTGAGACAAAATTTGATTCTCCACGTTCTCGTCAGGCGGAAATAGTCTCGCGGTGCCTTTTACTTTGATCATTCGCAATTGATCCCAATCCCAGACAAGTGATGGGGTTGTCGCTCGGCCGAAGTAGCCCTGACCCTCGGAGAAGAATCTATCTTGAGGTTTCATCATGGCAGGGGGAAAGCAGAGAAGAAAACGCTGTATAACAAAGCTGTTTTGGATTGGTGCATAGACTAGAAATTGATATTATCGTTCTGTAGACCAGCGCCAGCTATTTCAAGAAGACGTAGCATAGAAATCAGTTCAACTTGAACGAGATTCTGTTGCTCGGCTTGCCGAAATTGATCAGATAGCTCGACCTTCTCCACAGTAATCTGATGGTTCATGTCGATTTGGTGACCATTCGGACACTGTATAGCCTCTTCAGCCAGAGCGACTGTAGGAACTGTACAATGCAGAATCCGCTGTAAAGTGAGTATATTTGGATCTCATGTTCAAGAACTATACAAACGCTAAGGATAGCTGTCCGGCTACAGGCATGAGAACCTTGGTGTGGTCTACTGAGTCGACATCATTCAACCGACGAAGAACAAAACTGCTCAGCTTTGAGATTTGGGATTACTGCACTATCGGTAACCCATCTGGCGTTTTCATCGTCTGTAGTTGTCGAAGGGGTGATCTTGGTGGTTGCCTGACTAGACTGCGGGTCGTGCCTTCCCCAATACGTAGTGGGGCACGTGGGTGCTGGCAACGTGATTGGCCCAAACCCCTACTATTAACTGTGCAAGCCAACTCCGGACTCCCGTACCGCCTCTTTCAGTCAATTATCATCCTCCTCCTCAGACAACTTCCGACACTTTGCAAACGAGCTCCTTCGAGTCCCGTTCAGCGCTTGATTTATTTCGCTTCTGGTCCGTCGCTCTTCTTTGCTCAAACATTCACTTCCTCGACCGCCATCATGGCTACAAAGGCAGCACATAAACGGGTGAGTCTCAACGAAATCACTTTTATTGACGTTTCCGGACTAACAGTGATATCTTCATAACTAGCTCACAAGAGAATATCAAAACATTCAGAAGAACCCTCCCCCTTATATCGTGGCACATCCCTCAGAGACCAACATATTAGAGTCAGTCCCCTCTTCCCTCCTTGACCGAATACAGACAACCGCTGACTTCCTGGCTTAGATGGCATTATATTCTCACCGGCCCGCCGAAAACTCCCTATGAGAATGGACAGTACTGGGGCACCCTGATCTTCCCGCCTGAATATCCATTTGCGCCGCCAGCAATTCGCATGCACACACCCAGCGGCAGATTTCAACCATCTACAAGATTATGTCTCAGCATCAGCGACTTCCATCCCAAGTCTTTCAACCCGGCATGGGAGGTGTCGACGATTCTTATCGGTTTATTGAGTTTTATGACCAGCGAAGAAATGACGACCGGTAGCGTCAGTGCCTCGGACAGCGAACGCAGACTGTTTGCCGCACGCTCGCGATGGTGGAATTCTACGGGCGGAGGATCACAGACAAACCTTCCCGCAGGCGTTACAGCTACAAGCAAGGGGATTAATAACATCAAGGCTGGCGATGGCGGCTTGAAGTTCCGGACCGAATGGCCGGAGTTGGATCAGGAGAACTGGAAGTGGATAAAGGACAACCGCATCGATGCTGCGACGGGACATATAATTCCAGACCCGAATGCGTTGTCATCAAACCACTGCTCGCCTGAAACCTCGGCTCTTCGTCGACGTCCTGCTGGAAGTGGACCGCGACTGGGCGCTGTGGTGGAAGGTGGGCACGTGGCTCGAGAGGCAGGGCAAGGTTGGGTTCGGCGACACAAGTTCTGGGTTGGACTGGCGGTGGTTTTTGGATATGCCCTCATATCGAGGCTATACCATGATATACAAGGCTCCTGATCCTCAGGCGTTTTCGTGTCGCATGATGGTGTTTATGCTGGTTATCATCTTATTTCGATAGATTCTATGTGTGTATTAACAGTAATTCATTCGACTAAATTTAGCTACTTTCTTATGTAACTTCATTATGTAGACATGGCTTGCATATACGGATATAGCAACCCATATGTATTTCCTCCTGCTAGGCTAGAAAGATACAAAGTTACTATTAGATAGGCAGATCCACTCCGGGGCCGCCGAGCGTCATCCGTCGCGCCGACCAGCCGGGAATTTCCTCTGGCTCCGCAGAAGGCGAAAAAAAGTTGCCAACTTCGAACTCTTCATCAAGGTTTACATCGCGGTCCTCTTTCTTCCCACCTGTACAGCATTTACTTTACGCTTTGCTATAAAAATTTCTTTTTTAATAATATATATCAGCGACAATGGGTTGGTTTTGGGCAGATACCCAGCGGCCGGCCGCTGTTCCCGTTGATACTGCTACTAGTACATCAGCGGCGCCTCCAGTGAGTCTTTTCCTACGAGAAGATATATGATCTTTTTGCTAATCAGTATACAGCCGGGATGTCCGATGCACAAAGCTGGCGCTTCATCTACATTCGAAGCACCCGTCCCCAGCGCCTGCCCAGTCAAAAGATCACCCAATTCACCATTCTTCGTCCCTGTATCAGAAAGCCAGCCGCAACAACAGGAACAACCAGCGCCAAATACAAGCGGCAAATCAAGAATAAATCCACTCAATTATATGTTCTCGTTCATCTCCCAAGAACGCGCTCCAAGTCAAACAGTCGATCTACCCGTCGAACGCGAAATCTCCTCTATCCCGCGCGCCGACAACACAAACGAGAAATGGGAATATCCCTCTCCACAACAAATGTATAACGCCATGCTCCGGAAGGGGTACACGGATACACCGCAGGACGCGGTAGAGTCCATGGTGGCGGTGCACAATTTCTTGAACGAAGGTGCCTGGGCCGAGATTGTGGAGTGGGAACAAATCTTCTCAAAAGGCCTTAGGAGCGGATGGGAGAAGTGTCGAAAGGGGAATGAGAATCTGGCAATGGAATTGGCCAAGGAGAGGTGGTTGTGTGAGCAGAGGAGTGAGGAGGAGAAATTGCAGCCGTGTTTGGTGAGGTTTCAGGGGAGACCGCAGGAGTTGAGTCCCAAGGCGAGGTTTATGCAGACGTTGGGATGGTTGTATCCTGCTAAATTTGGGTGAGTCTCCACGCACAACCATTTGATGTATGCTCAGTACTGACAAGTTTGACAGAACTGAACCACCCTTTGACCGACACGACTGGTACATCTCCCGCCAAACACCCTCCGGGCCAAAAGAGGTCCGCTACGTTATCGACTACTACTCCGGTCCTCCCGAACCAACCGGCGAACCTGTTTTCTTCCTCGATATCCGTCCCGCCGTCGACACACCCACCGCAGCCGTGGAGCGTCTGATGCGCTGGGGCGGCGATGTCTGGTACAGGGCTAGCGGTGCCCAAGTACGCGAGAAACAATGATCAAGCTTTCTGTTCAACTCGCTTGCCAAAGTCTCTCTTCTATTCTAATGCATACTCGGATCCGACGGCGTCATTCTATTCAATATTGATATGTGATTTAATTTCGGTTACGGTTTTGCTTTTCAATGTGTGTATCGATACGTGTATGTTTTTTTTTGTTGTTGGGACATCTCCATTTACTTTCATGTCTGATTAGTGTGATGATAAGATATTTGTTGAGTTGTAGATACATAATGGACTCTTTTCTTAAGCTACTTGCGTTGGTATTTGGGAAGTGTGTAGAGAAACAAAATCCTCATGAAATGAGTGAGTACGCTCGTTAATGCATAGATATATGTACATGAAATGAGCATGATGATAACGCCAGTCCCAATGTTGTTTCCCTGTAAAGTCGAGTATGCATTATGTATGTGTATTTGTTTATTATGTGCAAGAAAGCATTCACTGTACGCATGATGAAGTCGTTATCAAGGTTGTCAAGGTGTGTATAGATGGAAAGGGCTCAAATATTCGGTGCCAACATGTCATATTTGACGCACATTTCGGCGCTCTCCAAACTGGCTTGGAGGAATGTGCGTGCTTCAAGACCGACCCATACTCGGAGCATGGAGGTGTCACCGTGACACACGGTTTGTAGCAGTGTTGTGCCTGAGCCGAGTTGGCGTAGGATTGGAAGGGCGCTATATGACATGTTAGTTTCCTCTCTTTGCCGCCAGACAGCTTATGAGATACGCACCTCTTGAAAAGATCCAAGTTAGGATCTAAGCTCCTTCCAATTCCTTCCAACAACAGTATAGATATAACGACATTGACAAAGTCGCCCTCGAGACGCACATGGTGCTCTCGGACCATCTGAAGCACCTGGCTCAAAACATCTCCGATCTTGATATTACCCAGGGCAAATGTCCTTGATTTCACCCCTAATACGAGATGCTGCATCTTCAGTGCAAAGATCTCCGGATCTAGCACCGCTTCTGGCTGACGACAACGGTCAACCATCAAATGGCCTGCTTTGTATCCATCAAACTCGGCAACTGCGCGGAACAAGTCCAGGAAATTGCGTCGGTTCTTATCATTCAATTGAGTGACAAGACCTGTATCAATAAACAGCAGTTGAGGTCGGTATCCTTCACGATCCAGCTCGGCAAGAGCTGCCTTCCAAGCTTCAGGATCCTTTGTGTGAGGTCGTAGACGTCGCAGTACTTGTTCATTGACGTCTAGTTCAGCACTCGAGGTAGCTTCATGTGCGCGCTTTGGCGCTTTGAGAGATATATCAAGTTGATTAGGCTTGTAGAAGCGGACCATGATATTTCCAGGATGGAGGTCAGCATGGACGAAGTTGTCAAGGAGTAACATGCGAAGAAAGGCGTCAAGTCCCTCGTCTGCAATCTCCTCTTGATAGACACCACCGCCCTTCTCGAGGAAAACAGACAGTGGAATTCCTTGCGCGAATTCTTCGACGAGAACTTCTCTCGTGGAATATTCTGTATAGGGGTAAGGAAACCAGGCTGTTGTGCGTGATTTGAAATGTTCTCTGAAAATCACCAAGTTAGTAGCTTCAATTCGCAAATCAAGCTGCAATTTCATCATTTCGCCAAACTGTTCCACTTCACCCGGTAGCGATAACCACTCCATGGTAGGTATTACGTTGATGATATGTGCAAAAATGCTCATAATGTTCAAGTCCCTCCTAACAGTGACGTCGACTCTCGGATGTAGGACCTTGATAGCAACATAAGACGAAGGCACCCGTTGAGGTGAGCTCTTAACCAAAACATCAACATTCTTTCGTACTCTGGCCGCCAAATCCTTTGGCAAGTCTTGCAGTTCCTCTTGATATTGTGCTGCAATGTCCGGTTTCAATTTTGCTTTGTATACCTGCGCGATAGCTCCAACGCCTAAAGGCTCTTCCTGAAATTCTTCAAATATTTCGTCAAACGGAAGGCCGTTGAAGGCTTTGCATAATATCCTTTTCGTCGCATGTAGGGAGTGCGCCGGGGCGTGTGAGTGGAGAGAGGACATTCGAGCACATAGTTCGGGAGGGAAAATATCTGTTCGGGACGCAGCCCATTGACCGAGCTATATAAGAATTAGCAAAAGACAACTCATCCAGTATACGGGTATCTCATACCTTGATGAACGCCGGGCCAGCCCTTTCCATTGACTTGACCAGAAAGTCAAACCACCATAACGTCCCCCATCGCTGATTGTTACGATCAGGTTTCCGACTGCCAATCCATATCACAGGAACCGATACCAACACCGGCAGGAAGATGATGGTAAGATGAAGAAATCTGAAGCCCGTTGCAATAGGCTCGTACACATAGCAATAAAAGAAAACATAAACCTCTTGCTTGAGTCGAGTGAAACCGCGTGCATCCTCCGAAACTGTCTTTCGTATTTCTTTCCGCGATGCTTCCAACATATGCTTCTCCCCGGTCTCCTCTTCACCATTCCGCTCCGCCAATTCCATAAACGAACCGGGACCCAATGCGGCTGCGAACAAGACCGAGCCGACAATAGGGGCTCTCCCTCTGCCTATTCTGTTCCATCTTTGCGATATCTGATGATGCCATGTGTGCGGCTTCAGTCGAGGCGTAGTAGTCGTTGAAAAGGTCCGTAATGACGTTCGTAATGACGGAGTTGTGCCGACAATCTGATTTGCTCCGCGCCGAAGGCACAGGCGGCGCAACACGACAGCCGCTTTCATATTTTGAAGAAAGAAGGACTATTGAAGGCCACGCAACAAAAGGATAGCATGGCGATAGCGAGTGGGAGCATTCGCCGTGTTGATTGCTGACAGAGGAGAGCAGGCGAAAATGCTGCGGGATGGAGGTTCCTCGCACGTGTCAGTCGGCGGCCAACTTTTTTGGCGCAGGGAAGGAACGCCCTGACGGCAGCACGGGAAACTGCGGGTACGTCATTCTGCGGTGATAGACTACAATTACTCTGTACGCATGTCTTGTAGTTATCTGTAGGTACATTACGCAAGCAATCTTACCCATCTTAATTAACTTCTCTCTTTAACTACCCTGGCGTTTCACCATCTCCTTCAAAAAACTATCCAGATGTTCTTCAGACATCGGCAGGCCTCTCCCCAACGACATTTGCACGGCTTGGTCCTGAACCCGGTACATCACATCCGTCAGGCTTGGAAAGACCCTTATATCCAGATTCCGCATGTACGTTGGCTTCAAGGCTCGCAGGCCATCAACCACATGACGACGGATCTGAAACTCGCTGTTCACTTCCAGCTTCGTGCTCAGATACTGCCAGTTAATCTTTGCCTTGTCTTTCTTGGAGAGATCGTCCATCTCAATCAGGTAAAAAGCAGCTCGTTCGCGCCAATATAAATCGGGTATGGCCATCCGCGTCGCAATCATCCAATTCGATAGATCCTTGAAGGTCACCCTGTTCAAGATTTGGTAATATAGCAGTTCCGCAGGTAGATCTAGTATCCTACTAGATGTCGCCTCGGACTGATCAGGCGAACGCATTTTGGATATTTTACTTCGAGCAATGACTTGTTTGATCCCACGCGTTCGATACGGATCCACGAATTCGGTGAATGGATCTTTACGCTCGTGGAAATCCAGGTCTTGTTAGGCCCCTTTGGATATAATACGCTCTCAAGAGATCAGTACTTACCTGTGATCCCATTGAAACGTCTGATGGGGGAAGTATGCTGAAGCCCATATGCAATCCAGGCGGTTTGCAGCGCTATAGCAGCAAAGAGGTCCAAGTTATCCTCGATGGTAGAACCAAATATTAAACGCGCCAGTTTCCAACAACTCATATGCACTGCGATAGGCAAATCACGCCAATCCGTAGGGCTATGTCTCAAAGTGACCAACCAATTCACGGCTTGCATGGGATAGATTTTGGTCAGCCGCATATCGTTCCTTGCTGGTCGACCTATGAAAGCTTGGTAGGGGTTTTTTGGCGCCACAAACTCGGAAGGGTATCCTTCGCTGGCGTGCCCTATGCCCGACAGACAGTGTTTGCCTTTATAGGCATCATAGAAAACTAGACGTATCAACAGTGTCAATTTGACTTTCGTAATATGGGACGGAGTTCAGCCATCACCACGCACTTAGACGATACAAGCCCTGCCAGAATCCGCGATTCTGTGGAAAGTAACGACTTTCGATTTCTTCGGCATTCATGAATAAGAATCCCGGATAAGCTTCATACCGCCGCCAGGATCCGTTGTGCCGAAATATCGACTCATAACGGCCATAGCGAACTTCGTTGATATCTAGACCACACACGATACATCTACCTTGACCCATTATCAAACGAGGCTCAGAAGTCTTTAGTCGATGAAAGACTGCAAATTTTTGAGATCAAGCTGTGCTGTTGCCTGTGATTTAAAGTAAGTTTATGACATATGTCATTGTGATCTGTCGATATGACTACATGATGCTATTATACCGCCCAATCCGTATATACTAGCAGCTACGTAGACTGCAACATCTCACCTATGCTGCAAAATTTAATGTCAGATATGGTGGCCCTTTGTGTTTGCAGTCTGGTCTACTAACATATATTCGTCTGAAGAGGATCCCGATCATGATTACGGGGGTTCCATTTCATCATTGGAGTTCGCAGTTTGGCAGCTACTAAATAGTTGATGACGAGAAGCCTGAGGATAGATACATGTATCGGTCGATAACTTAGTGGCCATTCAATATGGACAATAGGCACCGTATCTCAGGTAGGGATTTGATCCTTGCTATCGACATGGTATGTTCAAGGTTTCGAAACGCAGCTAGAGCAGGACAGCCCCGAAGCACTCTCTGACATCAAGTTCATTCAATCGGTCCTGTCGAGCGAGCAAATCGATGAAGCAAAAATGCGAGCACAATGGAAGTCGCAGGAATCATTCCCATCACACACCGCAGAAGGATAACGAAACTCATGGTGTTGAAATTCGCAAATACTTTGTTGCAAACAGGCCTCAAATGCCGCCACCAAGAAGCGTGAAGATAGAGATCTTACTATCTGCATACCCTATGGATGTGTGGAAACGTCGAGCATAGAGATTTTTGATCTCACGAAATGCAGCTCACTTCAATAGAAAAGCTTTTAAATACAAAGCTACTTTACCAGATGTTTCTTCTTCACTTCGATAGGATTCAACTTCATCATAGGCTCGCTACTAGCGAAGCAGCAACTCGCTTGTCGATTCAAAACTTAGTTACTTTATGTCACTCTGTAGTTACGAAGTTGCGAGACACATATCATTCTTCACAAAATATCATGGATATCCGAGCAGAGCAGCCTAGACAATATATATTGGCTCTCCAGTTAGGCTCCGGCTGTAAGCTGTGTGACAGCCGTTCCCGGGTTAGGGCTTTGTGCAAGAAACTGCCATCACCGCCTTTGTTTGCGAGTCATGCCTGAAGAATCTTTGTATCTAGTTAACTACCTAATAGACAAAGGGATAACTACTACGTATGTACTTATGTAGTTAATTAGTTATCCGGAGCATGGTTGTACAATGTCATGTGTTCTGCGCCTTTATATAGTGCTCAGCGCGCTGCTTGGCACTTAATTCTGTACGGAGTATTTTATAATTCCCCCCTGCTTAGTTTTCTCGTTGACCGCTACCCAATAGAACCATATTGGCTTGAGCACTTCCAATTAAGCTGTCTAGTACGGAGGCGACCCGGCCGACTAATAGTGAAAACCTCTCAGACGCATACATAGTATTGCTCTTTTTGATTCTTGGAAGTAAATAACATTTCGCCCTATAAGAATTACTATGCATGTACGGACTCCACAGAGGACTCTGTACTGTAATTAACATACCACATACAAGGTAGTACTCTCTAGCGTGCATCTAACGTATCAGATACTGGCAGAGGCGGAGGCAAAGCCTGTGGGGATGTCCTCTGCTAAACAAAGAACTGACTTCCTTTCCTGGTCTAGAGCGTAAGTTTTGAATGCTCGACTCTCGTACCCCATCCCATTGGCGCTGTAACTAATACGCAAGCGACTGAATCGACAATCATGTTTTAAGTTACTCCAGGAGAGGTGACAGTCTGACAAATCAATTCACTCTGTCACGCTGCTAGATCTGCCGCGCCCCTCTCTTCCGTTTAGGGGTCAACAAGCCCGACTCGGCGACTTACGCTCCAGAGCTTTTTTCTTTCAAACCTGAGTTCGGGCTAAAAGAATTTCTCTTTCCAACTCTTTTCTTCTCATCCAACTGTGTGGCGCAGCCTCGTGTTTGCCTAGCACCCAGAATCCCCTGCGCGGTACACACGACCGGTCAATGACGCCTGACCACGACCAGCCAGCATTATCCGGAAGCCGCGACCATGAGGCGGACGGATGTCAGGATGTAAACGCCGTACACGACGACCAGACAGCTCAGGCACAAGAAAAAGCGACTGAAGCGCCAGCCTCCGACAATGTCGGCCATAGACTAATAGAATCTCATACATCACATCCTATTGTATCCCAACGAGACGAGGGCGCATCGCTGTCAGATGCCGTGCTGCGGGTGTCAACTGACCCTGCCGGGAATACGTACCCCGAAGGCGGCCTGCAGGCATGGCTGGTTGTTGTAGGAAGCTGGATGGCTTGCTTCGGGTCTCTGGGGATACTAAACGCCATTGGCACATTCCAGACATACGTGTCGAAGCACCAGTTGGCTGATTACAGTGACGGCACTGTTGGCTGGATCTTTGGCGTGTATGCCTGTCTTACTTTCTTTTGCGGCGCGCAGATTGGACCTATATTTGATGCAAAAGGCCCCCGGTTTCTGCTTTTTGGCGGCTCGATTCTTATTATTGCGTCTATGGTCTCCTTACCTTTCTGCACGCAATACTGGCATTTCATGGTGACAATTGGAATTTTTATCGGTATAGGAACGTCTATGGTCTTTAACCCGGCGATTGCGGCTATTGGTCACTATTTCTACCGGCGACGAGGCGAGGCGACGGGTATTGCAACGACTGGAGGCTCGTTTGGAGGCATTGCTTTCCCTCTGATTCTCGAGGCGCTATTTCCTAGGATTGGCTTTGCTTGGGCAACTAGGGTCGTGGTGCTGCTGTGTCTGTTGAGTCTGGGCGCCGGTTGCATCCTCATCCACTCTCGGCTCCCATCCAAGCCAGCATCAATGGAGAACATCCTACCCGATGTCCGGATCTTTAGAGATCCGATTCTTGTGCTGACCACTGCCGGCGTCTTTCTCATTGAATGGGGGCTCTTTGTGCCGATGACGTATATCTCCTCCTATTCACTGGCTCAGGGCTACTCAACATCATTTTCCTACCAAATTCTTGCTATTCTCAACGTTGGCTCCGTCTTTGGCCGATGGCTGCCCGGCTATATTGCCGACTCCGTCGGTCGGTTCAACACCATGATATTAGCTATTCTAGGCTGCCTTGTGAGCTCTGCTTGCTTCTGGCTGCCTGCTGGAGACCGCAAGGCCATGCTGATAATCTATGCTCTGGCATTTGGCTTCTTCAGCGGCAGCAATATCAGTCTAACTCCAGTGTGCGTGGGTCAACTCTGTAAGACGGAGAACTACGGCCGATACTACGCCACGGTGTACACGATTGTTAGTTTTGCGTATGTTGTCCTAGTCTCTTGCCCGTTGTACTTCCGCCACATCCTTTTTTTTGTCTTCGTTTTGAGAAAGGCTTGACTGACGACTTTTGTAGAACTCTAACTGGGATCCCGATTGCCGGGGAAATCTTATCGAGATCAGATGGCGAGTATTGGGCGTTGATTACTTGGGTGGTGGTCTGTTACTTTGCCGGTCTCGTGACGTTTATTGCCGCCAAACTGGCCAACGTTGGCTGGAAGAGTTTGTGGGTTGTTTTCTGAAATCTCTGTCCATCTTTTGAAATTAGATGAATAGTTCTCTGTGAAAAGTTATGTCTAAGTGTGTTACAAGCTAGGCGGCGTGAATGGTTTTTGTTTTATGAAGTCTTACTCGGTGAGGCAAGTATTGATTACAACGCACGCCGCGAGTAAAGTCGCTTTCAAAATTGCGGTCTATAAAGAGGGCGTCTTACATGGATGTCTCTTGTCTTTGTATATTTTTATTATCTGGACCATGATCCAGTATTCCAGCTGGAGGGAAATTTCAAGCTGATATTCGGGAGCTTTAATCTGCGTCACGCTGATCTATTCCGCGCGACTGGTGAAATGTATGACTGCAAGGTTTCCCAGTAAGAGAGGAACCCCGACTGAACTCTTCTTTCTCTCTCATCAACTTCTCAGGCCGATCGAGTTTGGGGGAATGGCTCATCTGATAGTATATTATATGCCATCATCAACCTTGGAACATAGCCATCATATCCATCTCTTGGCATCTGGCTCTGTTTAGCTCCATCCTATTTCATCATATCTGACATTTCCATTTTCTACGATTCGGGTCTTTTAGCTGTGATACCCTAAGGCCAAGGCTGTTGCAGATAATTCTTTGTTCCATCGCGCAGTAGTGCAACGCTATCTTGGTTATGGTTCTCGCTTCTTCTGATACCATGTTTCTACGAATACATTGAATGATGGGCGCGAAACAGCTCTAGAGTCACGCTCGAAACTTCTATCACCTTTCTAGGTACTTTGGGCAACGGCCGGATTGGGTATAAGGCTGCTGTATTCTAACCTCTTCATAATATAACCCTAATAATTTAAGAAAACTTGCAACAACATAAATGATAGGTTAAATGTGCTCACTGATCCTGTGTATCGATAGCCCCATCACATATTGCTGGACTGGGAATGAAAATCTACCCTAACATAGATGCAAGCGTGTGCAGTCAGCTGAACTTAGAAAATCCCGCCGACTCTCTGATACGCAGCAAGCATACGCAGCAAGCATACGCAGCAAGCCTTCACTCAAGCCATCCCAAATGTTCACGACAGAATTTCCTACTGTTCTCATATATATCATATCCATAGACCCACATTCTACCACCAGGCTCAAACGTGCTCTTGCAATCTGGATCAGGCGTAGGTTTTTCCCGGATCATCTTCTCTCTAATCTTCTCAAGTCCAAGCTCAGCCCACTGTGCCCGTTGTTTATCGCGAATAGTGCTCCATTTCATATCCCGCGCAACCTGAAGTTCTCCATCAGGAAGTGTCATGTCACTTGCATTGCCACGGCTGGTATGGCGTAAATGATCCACACGAGCCTGCCTAAAGTGACTCCAAGCATCCATCACCATCGGTAGATCCTCTTTTGACCTTAGATGTCTCAGGAACTCCGACAAAGCAGCCGCATCCTCGAACGCCATTCCGGCCCCCTGCGCAGCATGAGGAAGGAGAGCATGCGCCGCGTCTCCAACCAGTGCTACCCTTCCAGATGTACTAACAAAGCTAGGAATATGTGGAATTTCCCCTAGGGTCCAGGAAACACAGTCCTCTTGAACTAGAGAAGCAAGCGCTCGCACTTCCTCACACCACCCAGATACAAGGCCGCGCATTGTCTCAAGGTTGGCAGGGTGATTCCAAGACCCGACAGGTACTCCCTCGCTCGGCCGTGGGACACCAATAACAAGGTTGTACAACTCCTTTGAGGCAACTGTATATGCCAACACAAATACGCCGGGCCCCACCCATAATTTTGCCTCCGGGGAAGCTATTAAAGGTGCAGTAATGGCATTTGAGAGCATCCGGGACCGTGGAATCACAGCACGGTAGTGATGTTCCCGATAGGCCGTTGGGGACACATCTTTTGATGCTGGCAAGCATCGCCTGGCCCGAGACCAGATCCCATCCGCTGCGACCGTGAGATCCGCCTCAAAAACCTCCCCGTCAACCGTATAGACGGTACCAGTCGTAGCGTCTACGGATTTGACGGACTTGGCAAATAAAACAGATACATTTGGAAACTCTTTCGCGCGTTCGAAGAGCGCTTTCTGCAAGTCTGGTCTGTAGATCTGCCACTGGGGCCAACCATAGAGCCATGTACTGCAAGGGTTGTTCATGTTGAAGGTTAATTCTGCATTATCCTCCCAGCGGCGAATAGACAGGTGAGAGGACTGGAAGGCAACTCTTTCCAGGGCGGGAGTTAGACCCCATTTGTGTAGGATACGGGTACTATTTGCGAACAGCTGCAGTCCGGCGCCGAACTCGCTGAGGGATGCATTTGACTCTAGAACTGTAATTTGGTGGTTGGGATTCATGTCTGAGAGTGCTATTGCTGATGCCAGGCCGGCCATCCCACCGCCGATGACGGTGATTTTCAACTGAATACCTGGCCCGTTGGAAGACATTTTGACATGCAAAATCTTGGAAGATTGATTTTACGTCCCAGATGCTGCGGTTGATGGAGTCTAGGTGGAGGGACGAGGAATGTTTTCATAGCTGAGGGAATGAGAACTTCCTCCTGCGAGCATCGGCCTCCGCCCCTAGGTAAATAGAGCGGGTGCCTTTCAAGCACGCACTTTAGATGGATGCATCGGCAAATAGTGTTACTCATCTCGTCGCTTTCCCCCACCCTAGAGCGGGTGGTAGTCTGCCGGGGCTCAACAACCACCGGAGCTCAATGACCAAATTCCGATTAGGTATAGGATTCCCATACAAAATTGGAATTCAAATCATATTTCTGTATATTCTACGACAACTCCCATTAATCAAGCTATCATTCTCTGAAATTTGAGAATTATATTCTTTACACAGTGATCTTGATATGCAAGCAAAGAAAAATAAAAAATTACCAAAAAATAAAAAATTACTGCAATATTCTTATTGTAATGTTATAGCAAAGTTTTCACTAGGTAAATTTTTGTACGTAAAAAATTCGAAGTGTTATTCGCACAGTTTGTAATCGTTTTAAAGTTTTCAAGTTTTGAAATAATATATAGAGTATAGTTATAATATTATTGACAAGTTTTTCGAGGATTATAGCTTGATTTAGGGGTGTTTAGTACCAACCGCTTTAGGGTTGGCGGAGCTACGGAGCGGGCCGCCTTTGCATCTACTATGTGGGACCGTAATAAGAATGGGGCGTAATGATAATGTAACACGTAAGGTATCTTTACACGTAATACGTACTTACGTATTACTAATTTTAAAGTTAATAGACTAATTATTATATCTCATATAGAGACTAGGAATATGTTTTTTATACAGTTATATCAGACCCACTTTTTGCCTTACTAGATCATGCAGATCAATATACGAATCTGTGTAGCATCTATGACTAAATTATAACTATAATTACATAGTAGCATCACAATCTACACCCATCTACGTACTCCATAATCTCACTCCGAAAATCCCACGAGAATTTTGCCACCTTACGATTGCGCGACTCAGCGCGAGGTGTTGATGATCTCCGCCTCAATTTAGCCAGAGTCTATACGCCATGCAGGTAAAGCCTATCCTCCAGAAAGAAACGTAACAAGTAATACAAGGTGTATCCTCGGGGAGTAATTTCCTTTCCAGACCTAGAACACATGATTCATATGCTCGACCATCGTTTCCACTGGCGCTATACTATTCAAACAACCTTTGGGGAAGGGGAATTGACAATCATATGTTACTCCCGGAGAGGTGATGGCTGCTGCTGCATCCTCCGTTGGTTCTCTGAAGCGGAAGTCCCGGAGCTGATGCATTCAGGTCAATCCGCAGTTCACTCTACCAAGCTGTTAAAATTTCCTCCATGCTATTGTCGGTCTCCATACAAAGGCTGTGACATCCATTGATCATATAGACTGCAGCATAACTTCTCCATTGGATAGCTGGTCGTATACCATATCCGCAGGTTGAGGATAATTTCCGGATATACGCAACAGCATAACTATCGGTTAATTATCTGTTTGGTGCCGGACTTCGGCTTAGGTGCAAGACGCAGACAATACCGACATGAAATCGATACTATAAAAAGATCAGAAACTAGGTACATGAAAACAGTAGCAAAATTAACTTCCAAAAATAACTAGAAGCACGACTAGGACATCCAGTTATTCTATGTCCTTCAATTCCACAACCACCACAGCGTAATTGACATTATACAGGCTGTTAAGATATTAGAAGCTCTGGCTCTGGCTCAACCGGAGTAGCAGTAACAGTTCGGGTGCTTCAACCTGATCTTGTATAAGCGCCTGAGTGCCCTGTCTACTATTCCCTGATTTATGCGATACCTGCGTTCTAGACCGTCTGCAATTTTTGCTCCCCTTTCTTATGCGCAATGGGGAATTTATAAACTTCTTATCGTACGATAAGAAAATCATTAACTAATGCTCCTTTCATAAGCTTTGGATATGCGGTTAGTTACTTGATCGATTGATTCTAATGGGCTTAATTTGCGCTGGCTTATACGCTTCTTGATCGTACTGAGTTGTCGTTCAAACTGACGTAGATTTCGAAATACTTGTAAGCAAGAAGAATGCGAATTGCTGCTTTGACTTGGAGGAGGTGTAGGAGTCCTTAAATGAAAGGTAAGCTGTTGGTAAACTCGATCCGAGTCAAAAGGCACTACCGGTAATGCAGTTGCCGCGAAGCCATTCAAAATAGTCCGAGCTTTATATGCCATGGACTGGGCTTTCGCAAATGCAGTAAAAGCTCAATTTTGTCAATGTGGTTGAACTAAAGCCTCGCTTGCTGCTCAACAAGTTGTCCATATTGTCGGTCAAAAACTGCAAAATGCTTCCATGGCCATCAAGGATCAATATTTGATATCTGCCCATTGTACGGCCATTTGTATAAGGAATGAAATGGTTCAGCCAATTCATTCCAATCTTATCTGTGGTCCACCCTTTGTCGCTAATATCGATCCTCCAGTCATCTGGAAGGGTCTCAAAATAGCCTTCCTGGGAGTATTTTGTTGCTTTGAAGATCACATATGAAGTTAAAGCCCATCCAGTAGAATCAACCACATTAATTGAATTTACCTATTTTCGATTGCTAGGTTGCAATAGCTTTAGGCGGGCGTATCAATCACTTCCAGTAATCACCTTTCAGCTGCACAGAGTTTTAGATATCTTCTGCCGAGATACCATACTCCAATGTAGCCTGTCGTATGCGAACCTGGATTATCCTTTGATCTCCGCAATTTGCACGTTCGTGGTTATATCCTCGTACAAATCGCGATTCGAGGTCTGGGCGATTCTGATCTAGATTGTATACCCAGTCCTCTCCAAACCGTCAATTTCCATTTTGTGCAAGAAGGGGTTTGGCCATATTTCGTACCATAAATGGTCGGGAGGTAAGCCTCGCTTGGCTAGGTCCATTGTCGCTTTAACGAGCAACTATGTTATTAGATCTGGCCGATTCATGTCCATTGGCGCGCGTTTCAGCTCTTTTAAAGACTTGAAAGTGTGGCATTGTAAAAATTTACTGCTTACCGTAAGGAGCCGGTTTTCGACTTTTTATATCGAACTTGTTAATTGGATCCGCCGGTCTTTTTCCTGAGAATTATTATTCTTTCTGTCTGAATGGGTAGCGTAATGACGCGGCGGTTCTAATAGATAGTACAAAGCGCGCTTTCGGGCAAGAGTGATCGATTTGAGAGTGGATTACGTTGAGTATAGGGCCAGTCCTTCCGGGCGTACTAAAATTGACTGTGATTATTCAATCAGTATACGAGGTTTAATGTAATCTGTTGACATTCCAAGACGTGCACCACATGCGATATATCCGAAACAGGAAGAGAACGCCATTCCGTACACGAGACAGCTCAAACCTTTGTCTCAGCTTCTGCCTCAACATTAGGTGCGTCTAGTGTCTCTTCGTCAGACGAGGTGGTCTTGTTCTCGTGTCCCTGCGTTCCCAGCTTCAAGAAAGGTATCAAGACGAGCCCCAAACCGGCTGACGCTGCAGCAAACCAGTACGTTGAGAGGTACGGTTTGATTGGACTTGCCGGTCTCTGGTTGCGGACAGAGTTGTAAACAGCAGTCGTGATACCAAGACTGGTGTTGGCGCAGAACTTGGACGCAGTGTTGAAAATGCCTCCGGCAAGAGACTGGTCGGACGATGGAAGACTGGACATGACATACATCTATATTCCAAGTTTTATTAGCATTCAAGGGGGGAGAGAGAGGGCCCTCACGTTGACCACGTTGAATTCAATGTCAGCCCCAACAACCATCAACAGTAGCGGCACAAAATACCAGCCCCAGTAGATGCCATCATCCGGCGTAAAACTCATAATAAGGAACGCAACCATGTACGCCGTAGCGCCAATAAGCATGAGCAACTTGTTGCTGACTTTGTGCAGAATGAGACCGCAGACAACGTTGACCAAGATTCCGTTGATAATCATCGGCAGTAAACGAGCAGTGATTTCTAAGGGACTGTAGTGCTTAATTTGTTGCATATATAAAGCCATCCAGAACTCACTACTGATAAATCCCATGAAACCAAGACAGAGAGATCCCATGAGCTGGGTGGGTTAGTTGATTATAGCGAAGGGAGGGAGAAGCATTTACCAGAGAGAAGTTCCGATCCTTCCAGACGTAAAGAGGCATCAAAGGAGTTGAATATATCGATTCCCAGGACAAGAAACAAGCAATAAGAACAACCCCCAAAACGAGTAGTAGAATGACGTATGGTGTTTTCCAGCCTTTGGATGAGTCTCCAGCCGTCCTATGCCTGGGTGAGCAGTGTCATACCGAAGCTCATAGCTCGAGATACTCACGAAAGTGCAGTCGAAAACAGAGCAATACCAGAAATCGCCAACAACATGCCAATAGGGTCTAGTTTCTTCATTGATTGCCAATTCAACTGAGCTTTGGCCTTTGGAGGGTCCCTGGGAACCGTCCAGACGGCCAAAAGGGTGAAAATGGCGTATATCACAGCCAAAGTCCAAAGAGCAATTCTCCAGTTACCAACCTCAGAGGCAACACCGGAAATAATCATGCCCCCTACATAGCCCAACGGGTTTCCAGCACTGAAGCAGGCAAAAGCGCGATTTTTTCGTTTCGAAGGTTTTGAATACACAACCCCCAGCGATCCGACTGCAGGTGGTACGGCAGAAGCGCAAAAAATACCCATGACGCCTGAGAATACATCCATATAAATAGCTGCGTTGGCGAATCCTGCGATCACCAATGCTACTGTAAATCCCGCCATGCTGGCCATGAACATTATTCGACGGCCGAACATATCAGCCACTTTTCCAAACGCCAACAGGAATGCGCCACTCGTAAGTCTATGTCCTCAAAGATTAGAGCCTATATAAGAATGATAGCAGGGACTCAGAACGTACGAAACGCCAGCAGTAATCCATGTGATTTCAGCAGAGCTCATGTTGAGATCTTCTCCGATGGAAGCAGACACGACAAGAACCAGCCCCTCAAAGAATGAGGTCTGACCGATAGCCATCGTCGTCGTCAAGACAAATAGGCACTCTTGTAGGGTACTGGAGAAGCATTCGGGGCGGTCATTAGGGTTGCGTAATTGCTCGCCCTGTTGGGGGCCTGATGCTTCCTGTGACGCGGTCATTGTGTCCGTATACCTCTGTTGTCTGTGGTAGACGTATCGACCCGTCCTTGGCTGCACAAGGCAAAGTGAGAGGAAGACTTCAGTCTGGGATTGATGAACTGCTGGCGAGAATGATGAGGAAGGTGAGCTCTTGAAAGGCGTGTGCCTAGGCTTACCCAAAGTGCTCTGGAGACCTCAAGAAAGGCGGAAAAAGATCCTGGTTATTTGGTAATCTAATCCACCTCTAAGTCTAAGCTGGACTATTATAAGACCAAAACCCTTTAGGAATTATCTCTTCTTGGCATAGCAGTGATCTAATAATTAATATTACGTACTTAGTTATATGATAGAATTAGAATCAAGCCCTCCTCTCTTTATAGCTTCTTTTTTTAGTCTTATTATTTAGATAGATACTATATTTAATCCTCTTAGTAGAACCTATATCTTAGTAGTATTTGGCTGTACCTATAGACCATTGTCTATATTAGAATAGATGCATAGCCCGTACATTACGCCCTTAATTCGTTGATTAATAGCTTTATACTATGTACTATCAGAGTGTCCTTTCATTCTTACTAGATTGCCACTTAGGTATGTCATCACAAATACTACCGAGCATGCATGCAGGGTATTACTTTGATTAATCTTAACCCACACACTAGAGCTAATCAGGTAATAAAGCCTGAGTACCCCACGAAATCGTCCACCGCTAAAGTTGCGTCTATCTGCAGAGGCAAGTCAGAGAGCTGTGGCCCTGTGGGGATATGTACTATGTACTATAATTGTCTCGTACAGAGGATGTGCATTGTTGTAAACATACCGGTATCTTCTACGCATTACAATACATTACGGTACAGCCCCACAGCGGCCCGAGGAAACCGAAAAGATGCCAAGAAATTCTACTGTAGAACATACAGGGCTAGGTCTGGAATAACCTTGGCCCATGTAACTTTCTTTTCAGCACTGAGTCCTCAAGGAACTTTGTGGCTAGAGCCACTTGGCCTGGATCAAACTTATTCCCCCATATCGGAATTATTCTAGTCCTGCCTTGGCACTGTTTTGGACGAAAGCAGAGGGAGTTTTAAAACTTGCTCTGAATATCTATACAGTGTACAGCTTCACACACACACAGAGGGAGAGAGAGAAGCAAAGCATAGAGCTTACATGGAAATGTCTTCTCGTCTAGAAGTTGCAATTTCGAGATGTCGAAACTTTGACATCGGGTCATTCTATGTCTTTTGTGGTGTCGTTTTTCTCTTTTGCTACTGGTGGAAATCCGCAAAGCTAGAGAATCCATCTGGGTTGCCAGTCATTGGTCGAAGATGGTATGAGATAGGATACGGTAAAGCCAGGGAGCGATTCCGGCATGATTGCTTAGGACTTGTTAGGTCCTGCTTGGAGAAGGTCAGTCGTGTCCCAATTCCGAGCTTCTGTCTTTCTCCAAAATATGGCTATTTACCCATGGCAGTACGGAGATGCTTTCTATCTCTATACTGATTCTAGATATCGCTTAATTCTCTCTGGCAAGTATGTTGATATGCTCCGCAATGAAAAACGCCTGGATTTCATTACAGCACTGGCGGAGGTAAGCAAAATGTCAATCTGGAGAAATCAGAAGCTAACACAGAAATAGAAACTTGTCAACGACGTGCCTGGTTTTGAGCCAATGAAGTCAATGACAAGCAGTCAAAAGATCATACACGCCGTAACAAAGCATTCGCTCAATCGCCATTTGGGTAAGCGCCGCCCTGCCATGGCCAGCTTTGCTTTCCGGGTCTGACTTTGAAAAGGAACATTCATTGAACCGCTTAATGAAGAATCTAACTACGCACTTGATCAAGTCTGGACGGATGACCCTGGTAGGACCCCATAACCCTCAACGTTGACTCTATCTTGAAATTGAAGCTAAGGATCCTATCAGAATTCCACGAGGTTATGTTGAAAGATTCCGTCTGGAAGATATTTGGACGGATCATGTCTAGGACCTTCATAAACGATAAAGATTTTTATCGAAATCCAGAGTGGGTGAATGCAAGTTCGGAGTACGTCGAGCTATCAGCATTGGCGGGATATGAGCTTCGAGCGTTTCCAAAATGGGCCAAGCGTTGGGTCGCACCTTTTCTCCCTAATTGTCGGAAGCTTCAATCCCTTTATAAGCATATCAATAAACTTCTGGAGCCTTTGAAGGAAAAGCTAGATCGGCAACCACCGGGCGAGGATTCCAAAGATCCGCTCAGTTTCTTGTATCAAAAGACGGGAGGTCGGTTGGACGAGCTTGCGTCCATGTTGATTGCGCTCTGCTTAGTGTCATATGATGGAGGAGGTGAATTGTTCACTCACGTGCTTCACTCGGTTTTTACAGATAGTCAACTGGTAAATGACCTCCGTGCCGAGATTGTGACTGTGATCGGGAAAGAAGGGTTCAACAAGAATACCTTACAGAATCTAGTGCTCATGGACAGCGTGTTGAAGGAGGCTCAACGCATGCATCCTGAGTCTGTTCGTAAGTCTCATCTACCCACATTCCTGAAGCTCTTTCTTAACCACCGATGCTAGTCATGATGCAACGAGTCGCTTTGGAGGAGGTCGTTCTACCCGATGGACTCATTATACCCAAAGGGACTGCACTTTTTGTCTCCGCTTGCCACATTATTGATGCATCGATCTGGCCTGAAGGTGATAAATTTGACGGTTACAGATTCTTCAATCTACGCCGGAAGGCTGAACCATCTACCAGCCAAGTATCATATAACTTTACGTCGACGTCTCCAGACCATTTTAGCTTTGGTCACGGATCCCAAGCATGCCCTGGAAGGTTTTTTGCATCGTATATGCAAAAAATACTTCTGTGTAATATTCTAATGAAATATGATGTTTCGGTCACCATTCCTGATGAAGGCGCATGGTTTCAACGTGGGCAGACTCATGTGGCTCATCCGGGCCTTAAAGCCCGTGTTCGGCGACGGAAAGAAGAGATTGAGCTATGAGGAAAAGTTCCATAATGGGAAAGAGCCATCTACTCTATCAATTAGCACAACCCAATGGTCTTTATGCCATTGCTTTTTATCTTGGGATCTGTTCATAGGTCCTACCCCTTTTTCAAAATGTTCTCTGTTTGATCGGTTTTCATGTCACAAGTTGACTGCCACGCCCTTTACTCCGTAGGATAGCCAAAATCCCTGTGGCTTATTGTGATGTTGCTCATTCCTACCACTAGGGTAGTCTGTTTCGAAGAAACTAAGCATACAAGAGAAAAGGAAGAAGAAGCTCTTAAAAGCTCTCTTGCTACAGCTTTTATATGGTGCGAAGACCCCGCGACGGTGCCGTATTAGGACGTCGTGAAGCTCAAAGGGAAAGCCCGCTGCTAGGGTTTAGCGTAACGACGTAAGATCCGGAGCGGCACCATATCAGGCCGAGCAACAAGCAATAGAATGCGTACGACCGTCACGCTCATCTATCCCATGGCAAACCGCTGAATACTTAGTACCAACTGTCAGACCTCGCCGTAAACTTCGCCAAAGCCCAAATTCCAGAACCTCGACCCAGTCCCGACTCTTAGCGGAAGCAACGCTTCGGTGAGCCGAGGATTGGGGTAAGGTGCTGCACCGATGCCCCGAACTCGAAGTCTACGTCACTAGTAGCTATGGCTGGCCGCCCTCAATAAGTAGCTTCAATGTTTGCCTAGTACTATCACTTATATTTGTTTTGTAAGCACGTAAAACCACATCCCGTAGTAATTGAAGCGGTAGGGTATGACTCAAATGCAGCTAGGTCGAAATGACAACCTTGAGAGCGCCAAAACACAAGGTCGGTCGACTATTTGATTCCATCTTCATCAAATAGCTACGGATGGTTGGTTACATGACTCTTTTTTTGGACGCACACCGCAGGCCTGGAGACCAATCTTGCGTGCAGAGAGAAGTTGCATCTCAGACAAAATTTATTCTGGGAAGGCTATCTGCTGAACCATATACACGAAGTGAAGCGGGAATGTACCCACAAGCCATCAGGTACAGGAAGCATATGATAAGCTAACTACTGGAGTTCGGCTTCAATGATACCTTTATGGTACCCATGAGGCAGCCAGAATTTTATTACTCTTAGTCCCACTGACTCCAAAAGCTCCGTCCATCTCTGACGAGTCCGTTCTATTCCTGGGCACCATACCATGACAATCATATCAGTCAATGTCTCCTTTAGCCTGGCATTTTGGTCAGGGATAATATAATCCTCGATCAAGAGCTTTGAAAACCCTCTTTCCATGGCAGTTGTAATGTGCCTTAGTATAACCCGACATTTGTCATCAGACCAATCATGCATAATGTGCTTGAAGTAGTAAGCGCGAGCACCTATAGTACCTGTTAGATAATTGGCAGACAGAACAGGAGCACCACAGACCTTGGACTGGCTGAGGCTCGAAGAAGCTATGCTTAATCCTCTGAATGCCACCGTCGAGATGTTGGATGTCATCAATTACCGAAGGCAAATCTTCAAGTACGAGCTTCCCAGCTTCGACAGGGAATCGTTGCTTGAACCCCTCGAGGTCATGACCACGGCCTCCGCCAACGTCAACGAGCAACGGACGATCGGGCGATACCCTGTCCAGTAACCGCTCTTGGACGGGAAACCAATCTGCCCAGTGAGATGTGTCATCTCGGCCGCCTTCCATAAAGGTATTAAAACGACCTAGAGCATCCGGATTCTTAGCTAACCAGTCCCAGCAAGAACCGGTGGTGTTATAGGCATGTTGAAGTGGCCCTCCATTGGGATCCCCCGGATTCTTGTAGTTAGACTTTTGGAAGAATTCCGGTGTTTTCTGAATGATGGGTAAAAAGTCGATAAAGCTTAATCAATCAAGATCAGATTTGGTCGGCACTTGTGGAGGTCGGACATTATTGGAAAGTACTCACAGTGAGTCCATGGTTCCAATTGCTTTCCTCTCCGTCATCTTCCTCGACAGATCTGTAGGCATGTATTGACCAGGACCCAGTTCACTAGCAAAACCATTGCAAACAAGAACACGCATAATACGTTCTACGGAAAAGGTTAATTTGTACAAGAAGGTTTAAGCTGATGTGACAACCTACCAACAAGTTGAATATCTGCGTTTTTCGGTCCAGCCAGCTCTTCACAAGAGGCTGGGGACGTCCTGTCGGATAGGATAGTGAAGACATTCAGATCACTTGCAGTCTTCACAGCCATAAGAATAGCGGGCTATAGATCCCAAATATTATCAGCAGGAGGCAGGCAGATAGATGACTGAGAATTGGTTCATACCGAAGCAAATAGTTTATAAATTGCATCCCCGGGGGTTTCGAGAGCCCTTACGAGGCTAATAGCACTTGCAAGCGCATCTTGCCGGGTCTGCTCATTCTGAGTCGCTTGGTATGTATCAATAGATGCCACAGCCTTTGTGGTCAGGCTGGCAATATCGTGAGATTTCTGCTCCATCATGTTGGATACAGATACGTAGAGCGTTGAGGCGTGCACAATCCTAACAGTTATTTAGAATGTAATAGACGGCACATCTAGCAGTTTGGCAGGATGGATCGATTTGTCAGACTCAATACAAAAAATCTGGTACTCCCGCTTCAGAGAATGTATTTATTAAGGGCGCAGCACCAATTACCTTTCTAGGAAGCAAATATGTCATACGATTGTCAATTCTTGCAGCGCTAATTAGATACGACGCTTGGAACATGTGCTGAAAAGAAAATCAGTCCTCGAAAACATTCATTGTATCACTCGTCACGTATTTATCCCTCGTCACGTATTAACCTGGTGTGCCGGTATCGGCCTTACCTAATTCGTAAATATACCTCCGCAAAACAATACTCCGTAGTTAGATGAGATGGGGATCGTCACTACCTCGCCCAATCGTAAGGTGACAAAATTCATGTGGGATTCTTGAAGTGGGAACTAGATGGGTGTACTATGTAGATCGCGATGCTATTTTAGTCATTGATAATAAAGCTTTGTATATTAATCTGCAGGGTTTAGATGTACAGGCGACCCGGGCCGCTCCGCCGCTGTAGACTAGGGTTTTTCTAGACATAGTCCTACATAGGGCGGAGTACTATATTGTAGGGTTTCTTGGCATCTTTCGGGACCCGCGGCCTCTAAACGTCATCCTATAGCTGTAATGTACTATGTAAGTTAATAAATGTAGGCTGACCAATCCGACCAAACCAGAAAACTAGAACCCAACCTAGGCCTGCCAAGACTGGGTTGGGCTGGCCAATCAGACCAAGCCCAGGATATAAATAGGCTAGGTAGTATTCTAGACAAATCATTTTATACATCAGAGAAGATGTTTATTAAATATCAATATTAAAAGAATATAATATAAATTATATTTTTTTTTTAGCAAGATATAGTAGTATACTAAAATGGAAATATAAGACTACAAGCTTAAGGTATTATATATTTACTATACTACTCTGCTCTATAGTAACTTCTATAAGGTTACAGATGTATCGTTAACAGTATATTTGTTTTGTGATACCCGTTGTGGAGTTCTGGCGGGTCCGTTCGGCTATGTATAGTGGACTGATGGTATTTTTAGCCTTGTGAAATGGACATTGCCCAGGTGCGCATTCTACAATATTCCCCTTCTATACAACCTAGCTCAAGCCTGCTTACCCTACCCACTAAGATACTATACATAATAATATGGGATATATAATAGCAATTCAGGCTATGTTTTCCTGGCTGTATGGTATTGTAATTTTTAGTATAGATAATTTCAAGGGAATATTTAGGCTTTATTACCTGATAGCTCTAGTGGATGTGACACTGTGTCACTGTATTTAATTTAACCAAAATAAGAACCTATATGTTGCCACAGCGGTCCGGCGGAGGATTCACATTTCACAATAGGAGGCAATCTTGAATCGAGTAAGAATTACAGAAGAAAGACTTGGTTCTATTATATGAGTAATATTATTATAAGATTACTACTATCATAGTACTATGCCAAGAAGAGATAATCCTCAAATAGGTTTTAGTCTTGTAATAGGCTAATAGCCTATAGCCTCAACCGCTAGAAGTATATAAAATACTGCTGATTATAGGCCACTTGCATTCAAAGATACGCTTCTTCAGAACTTGACGTAAAAATACGCAATAATACTTACTGAAACATTCTTCTTGTTGGTGCTTACAGTCGTAATTCCACGGTTCCACCTAACATTGTCGTAAATTATTTGAAATAGTTCTAGAAAGAGAAAGAAAAAATCAGAGAAAGGTGAAGAAGAAAAAGTTAGGCTGAGAGACAGGCTAGATTAGTGAATAAGCAGGTTTTTTCCCGCTTTCCTCGAGGTCTCCAGAGCACTTTGAGCAAGCCTAGGCACAAGTCTTGAAACTTTCAAGTGCTTACCCTGCTCATCGTCCTCGCCAGCAATTCAACAGTCTAGCAATCCAGACTGAAGACTTCATCAGATTTCCAACTTGACTAGCCAAAAAGTCTACGATGTCTTTCGAGTTTGAATCGGCCATTACATATCATCAAGTCGGCTTTTCCGGTAATATTGTTCTCATATGCGCACTCGTCATGGCTTTTTTCTTTTGGAAAAATTTCAAAGACTATCTACAGGCTGCAGGATCCGATGATTTATCTGCACCAGGGCCCAAAGAGCTCAAAGAGCCACGTCCACCTGCCACAGCAACCGTAGGTTTAGCGAGAGAGATAGAATTCTATAAAGGCCTCTACTTCAAGCTCCAAAATTTGGAGGAACACCCAGACGTAATACCAGTGGCACGACAGGTATTCCTAGTTTTGCTCTCGCAAGCATTGGAGGATTACGCCAAGGCACCGGAAACCAACATACTCTCTGTTCAGCACTTTGACAGCGAGGCGCTTTCTCGATTTCTACGGAATGATCAAGATGGTGTCACAAATCAATATCATCAGTACATTAGTCGCCGACGATCGGGAGGTCCACGTGAGCTTTTGCTCAATCGGCAGGCAGCTGAGGACTGGCTGAGGGAGATTGCACCGCTAAAGTTGGTCGATGGCGCCTGGCTCGGGCATTTAAACAAGGTTACCATGCCTTTCTCCTTGAGACACATCGTCAAACAGACTTGGCAAGTGTTTACAGATGAAGTGGGGAACGGAAACCCCGACCAGCATCATGTCAAGATTTTCGAGGACCTTTTGAGAGTAATTGAACCAGACTTGCCCTCGGCAACAAAAAAGGCTATTCTGCATCCTCGTTACAGGTTAGGTAGCCTTAAGTATTGGAGAGCAGCTGTGGCGCAGCTACTCGTGTCTCTCTTCCCGCACGAGTTTTTGCCTGAGATTCTTGGGTTTAATATGCACTTTGAAGCTCTGCAACTGGAAACTTTGCAAGCGGCGAAAGAGTTGCAGGAAGTTGGTTTTGACTCCTACTATTTCCTGCTTCACGTTTCCATTGACAATAGCCACTCGGGCCACGCTGCCATGGCTACAGCAAGCGTCGAGGAATACATTCAGCACATTGCTGAATCCGAGGGCGATGAGGCTGCTGATGCAGTGTGGAAGCGGATTCGGGCTGGATATATTTTCAGCGAGTGGCAATTTCGAAAGGGCAACCAAGCCACAAATATTCTTGCACGACTCGATGATGATTCCCACGGTCGATTGGAGTTCAGACAGTCAAAGGTTCTTGCGATATTTGCCTCGAAGATTCAGGCGGCTCATAGGCTGCATTGTGGCAGTCGGGTGAAAATTGGGGAGCGCTTGCTGACCGACTGGCTGGATCCTGAAGCGTTCTCGACCGAGGAATGGCGACAGAAGTTTATTAAAAGCTTGAGCGCAAGCAAGCCATGGATATATCCAGGTGACAGCCAGAGGAGCAAATTGGTTCAAGCGCTTCAATGGGGAGGGAAGATGTACGGTTCATTCACGGCGAGCGAGCTCGAAACAATTGTGCTTTGGATTGACTCCATGGACAGCAAGCACAGCCCTTCCTACTACTCTTTTATCGGACAGTCTCCTATGGGATTAACTTTAGACTATAGTGATCATGATGCCCTCGCTGCTAGTAGCAGAGCCATTGAGCCAGCCACACTAGCTTCGTTGGATCGGACAGCTCAACTCGATATTGCACATCTCTTACCAATCTGGTTTACACAATGCTGCCTCCTGGAGTCGTTTTTGTACGCCCCACAGAGATCGGGCGACAAGATTGGGTGCGCCGTGGTGGGGTTCTTGAGGGCTCAGTCCGGCTTCGAAACGGACGACAAGCCTTACTCAGCGGAAAATGGAGGTATCATCGAGTTTGGCCTGGAAATGATTCGCCAGGCCTCCCTGCCCGTCCCTGAGAATCTAGATGACGTCCTCTCAGTTTGGCCGTCTGACTTTGCGACAACTATGCTCAAATTAGCATCCAGCCCTATTCGAAATTTTGATGTCTTACTAGGTATGTCTCTAGCGTTCCTTGAATTGCAGGAGATGATATCGGAGTCTTCGAATCCCGGCTTGCTTTGCCCAAAGAGTAGTGAGCGCCTTGCGATACTGGTTCGGAAGCAGTACCAATGCTTACAAATTTGTCTTGGGGAGATTCCCGCTGGAGATGCGCGACGCAGAGACATCGATCGTGGGTTCAGCATGGCCAAAACAGAAATCCATAAATGCTTCAGCCTGGCCTAACACCCTACTTCTACGCCATTCCACTCCTAGTGTCAATTGATTGTTTTCCGGGGAAGGTCTGCACATATAAAGCTAGAAATTCCTATATCTCTTGGATATCACTTGGATAGAAGATTGTATACAAAGATTGTATAGTCATGTGACTCGTGTCAGAGCTTTCCGGCACCCCTGTTCTTCAACAAGCTCAGAGATTGAGTATTGTACGTATTTTGAATACCTACTTGTTTCCCGAACGATTCAGTCCTTGATTATTCTACGCAGTAGGGCTGCAGGTAGACGACGGAGAGACTAGCCCCAATTGACGATAGGGCGCGGGGTGCCACTGGGGCGCTGTAACGGTAATTACAAACATTGTAATTTCATGTACGGTAAAGTGGTCAAATTGGAATAATTACACCAGTATTGATTAATGCGGGGACGCCCATTTCGGCTGAAGAAGTCGTATTTTGGAGAACATTGAATCACTCTTTTTTTAGACCCACAATTTACTATGTACATCTATGTTTAGATTCTAGAGTACTTGGCAGCCGTAGCCCTCCTTTTCTAAAAGCAGGTATTTTTCCTCGGCGCCCTTAATGCATGCAATATTGGCACCCAGTTTGTTCAAAGTCTCCACATACTCATCATACTCGTCAGAATCAAGGACGATACCACCGCCAGCCTGCAGATAGGCAACGCCGTCTTTTAGAACCATCGTGCGCAAGGCAATGCAGGTATCCATGTCGCCTGTAATCTTGCGTGATCCGTCCTGGCTGGACCTGTCGTATCCAAAGTAGCCCACCGCACCAGCATACACACCGCGTTTCTCGCCTTCCAATTCACCGATGAGCTGCATAGCGCGCACCTTGGGGGCTCCAGAGACAGTTCCCGCAGGGAAAATGGACCGGAAGGCGTCAAATCGCGTCTTATCCGGGCGAAGAACACCAGATACTTGAGAGACAAGATGCTGAACATGCGAGAATCTCTCGACAACCATCAGTCTGTCGACCTGCGTGGTAATGGGATCGCACACTCGGTTCACATCATTGCGAGCCAGATCGACGAGCATAATGTGCTCAGCGCGGTCTTTTAAGCTGCCTCGCAGCGTGGCAGCAAGGGCTTCATCTTCCTCGGACGTCCTGCCTCGCTTGACGGTACCGGCAATTGGGTGGGTAATAATACGGCCGTTTTCATTCTTAACTAGCAGTTCTGGGCTCGCACCTACGAGCTGGAAGTCGCCGCAGTCAACATAGAACAGATACGGCGAAGGGTTGACGGAACGGAGGTGTCGGAACAGGTTGAACGGGTGTATGGAGGTTGGGCGGGCCAGTCTTTGCGATGGCACAGCCTGGAAGATATCTCCAATCTTGATATGTTCTTTGAGTCTTGTCACATGGCTTTCGTAGCCTGCTTGGCCGATATTCGATTTATACTCTTGATTCTTAAGAATCGGGCCTTGCGGTGGGAGGGGGATATTTGGATGTAGTAGGGTATCGATTGCCTCTTGAATGGTCCTTTGGCCCTTGTGATATGCCTCCTCTAGGTTGGCACCGCCATCTGTGATCGGGATATACGTGATGATCTTGATAATCTGGCAAAAGTGATCAAACGCAAAAGTAGTATCGAAGAGCATAAAGAGAGACTCAGGGATTCCGAGCACGTCCTTGAGTGGGCGAGCTATCTTAGGCTCAAAGTACCGTGCACAATCATATCCGACATATCCAATGGCACCGCCGGCTATAGCGGGGAGGTTCAGCCCTGGTATCGTTGCGCTGCGAACTTCAGACAGCTCTTTCTCGAGAATCGGGAGCGGGTCGGACTCAGGGCCATGGCCGAGGCCGGTCTTGATGACTGTTCTAGGGTCTTTTGAGTTCAGTATGGGACTAACATCGTGGCAGAAAGGACCAAAGGACCACATACCTGCGCCGAAAAAGCTGTATCGGCCTATTGTCTCAGTGGTTGCTGCAGTCTCGTATAGAAACGACAGCTTCGACCTATCACAAGCTATTCAACAGAATCCAGCATCACCAAAATATCATGTACATACTTTGCAGCAATCTTCAGATACGCAACAGTCGGAGTGAGCAGGTCAGCAGGGATCGAGGCGGTCAGGGGAAGCACATTCGGCGGATACTGAGAATTTTGCGATTTGGCCACCACTTCCCTCGCAACGTCGAGAGACGGCTCTACATTTGCCTGAGGAGTTCAGAAAGAGCAATTGTGACAATGATTAGAGACATGATACTCACAGGGTTCGGCATGCTGGGCGGAACTCGACTTGGATGCTCGGTATCAGTTTTCCTAAATGGAATGGCAGTGGGAGGCGAAGCAGGTGTTGCCCGCGTCGGTCTTGGATGGGAGAGGGGGAACAACCTGTAGAAAGGATGTAGCACAGCGATGTTTCCAATTCTCCTCCTTAGGGCAGTTCCCAGATCAGTAGGCTTCTGAGAGTGGGCCTAGGAGTATTGTATTTCAAAGTTTATGCCTTCGGCAGTATTCTGTAAGTCGATAGCAAGGACTGCAGTAGCACGTAGCTACGAAAATGTAGCCTGAGTCGCCACTGTATCCTGTATTTATTTATAATACCTTGGGGGGCCAGATGAGCAGGCTTGAGCTGACCCATACGTAATGGATTGTACCGTCAACTACATGTCTGTATAGAGGCTACTGCAGAGCGGAGTAGCACGGTATAGATGCAATACACCAAACTTGGTTTGCCATTTTAGTATACTACTATATCTTGTTCATAATTAGAATATTTACGTTAAATAACTCACGAGGCGGAGCAGACTTCGATTACAAATTTGATCCACATGACTCTCCTGCATACACTGTCGACTTACTCTCTGTTCCGATACACTCCTGTATTTGAACGTTCAACCGTTGTAATCAATGCCACTGTCCAGATAAACCCTTGGTATCCACACTTGTAATTGCCACCGATCGACTCAGGAGAAGGAAGAGAGGTTCCATAACGCCATAGAGATCTCTTGTATAAGCTCCTCGGACTTGATTTAGAGGCAAAGCGGGAGAGGTTCCATGACACCGCGGAGATCTTTCGTTTATGGGTTTCACGTCTTGGAAATGGTTCCAGCTAGTGGCTTTGTTGTAGGCTTTCGTTAGGGATCTTTGTACGTATCTTGTAGGCACGTCGGGGGTTCATGCTCTGGAGTAAGCCCTGTGCAGGTATAAACATGGGTTTGCTCCCTCGTTCATTCACATCTCAGTAGTTTTCTATGCCATACATTCTGCTCTAATATCTTTGCTCTGTTATACCATACTCTTCCCTGTTCCAGGAGTATTCAAATGATGTTGTTAATTTAGATACAGTCTGCTATAGTAGTACGAAATAAGTGCGCAGTAATCGACCATGAAAGTAAATAAAGAAGTAAGCTGACGGAATTCGAAGGGAGTCTAAGAAGATTCCGCGCAATCCAAAAGGTGTCTGAGGAATTTGAATTTCATATCGGCAGTTAATAATCCCTCGACGTGTTGATAAGCTAAATGCTGTTCCTTAAGACTCATAATTTGGCCTCAAAAAATAGGATACAAAGTATCGGTCCTCAAACCCGTCAACTGGTTGACTCACTCGATGGACTGGGGAGTGCAGACGACCGCCAGTCTGACCTTGTAGATGATTCCCGACATTGACTAAGACACAACCAGGCTTCGGGTAAATCCATAGCCATTCTTTCGTCTCCTTCGTCTGCATCTGACTAGCCCATTTTTCGCACCAGAGCAAGGTGATCGAACCGCTGTCGGTGTGGGTAGTATCGGGTGCATCAGCAGCAGATGCTTTGGTTGGATAAGATACGAACTTTATCTCTGAGTCGCTTTTTCCATCAGGGCGATGAGCATTGTCTATATCACTAAGACCAAGGCTATCAGAGAAGCAGTGGAGGCAGGTACGGACTATGGTGTCGCAAATATTGGAAAATTCCAGCGTCGCTGCAGCGTGTTCTGCAAAGGGGCTAGGCAGACTCGTACTACGCTGCTCGTCTCGGGGGATCTAGCGGACATTAGCTACAGTACAGTGCGGGATAATTATAGATATGCATACTCCGAATGATTCCATGCCTGCACGCTTGTAGCTGTGATGTATGAGTATCTGTAGGTCTAGCAGTTATGATGAGTAGGGAAGCTAACGTACCCGTAATTGACATCCTCTCTAAATGCCTTCATCTTCTCGTCCAAAGGCTTAGTGAAGAATTCATGAGAGTTCAAGTAACACATCCGGAGAAATTCCGAAATTTTCTCTGAGAGACTATCGTCAAAAGAGACATAGAAAAATCCCTGACTCTCAGCAGCTGTCAAAAGTTTTGCTGTCTCAGCCGGGTCTTTTGCAGTGAGGCTTTCCAGCTTGATTACTTCGAGTTCAGCAACATCTAAAGACCGCTCTCCCACAACCATGGTCGATTTTGGGCGAGCTGAAGTCGTTCTAGTGGCCATGATGAGCAGAAAATAAAGGGCAATAGAAATTCAATAATGGTCAATAATGAGGGTGCATGGTATCAATCCAAAGGATTGCTATTATACGTGAGAAAGCAATGGCGAGCCGTGTACCACAATAATACGTACATGTCCGCCTCCAAACATAGTGCGTAGGAAGAGTCTTAAAAGAAAACTGTACAGAGTAGTTATCTGGTATTGATTAGTAACCAGAAAGGGGCCAGTAACTATTCTAATCACCGTACGTAATAAGATGTTTTTATCCTCTACAGTCGGCACTTACTAGTGGAGTCTTCACTCCGCAGTCCGCACCTTGCGAATACCTAGTGGGTCGTACATATACCATCTAATCTTGTTAGATTGTATTTCAAGACACTTACAGTGTTACATTACGTAGTACGTATTTAAAGCAAAAGCGTTAGCGGGTGCTCTAGACTATAATCTAGCTCAAGATGGGGGCGTAGGCCATGCATTACGCCCTTGATCCGCTTTAGGTATGCCATAGTTATGGCATCAGCTTGTCCTTTGATTCGTAGATGCCCCCAGCATGCAGATGAAATTGAATTATCCGCACGCCAAGTTAGAGGAGTTATTTTTGTCTATTCTGTTTTAGCAGTATTCCGTAAGTCGATACTACAAACTGCAAAAGCACGCAGCTAGGAAAATGTAGCCTGAGTGCCGCCACTATATCTTATATTATTAATTGTAATATTTCGGTGAGTCAGGTAAACAGGTTTGAGCTAGCCTGCATGTGGTGGGCATGTACTGTCAATTATACTTCCGTATGATTCTCCGTCCTTGATTACTGTCATTTCTTCTAGTATCTCGTCCTGTTGTCATTAGCAGTCGTTATCCCTTCTTCATCGTGTCTTTGGAGAATACTCAAAAGTAAATCGCGATCATCTTCCACCATGATAGCCCCGAGCGAACTACATGGAAGCCCCCTCCCAGAATCACCTACAACTCTCTACGAGGCGTTCTATCAAAACGTAGTGAAATTCCCCAATGCCGCCGCTCTCATCAGTACCCAGCAGCCCTCTACGTTGTACGGCATCCCAAGCACGTCCATCGACAGCGCAAAGCATGAGGCGGACTGCCTACGATGGACTTATCAGGACCTCAATCACGCTATACAACGCCTTGTCACTGGCTTACAAACAAGGGGATTGAAGAGAGGTGACCCTTTGGTTATGTTCATGCCGAATACTGCCGAATACGTTATTGCTACCTGGGCTGCGTACAAAATGGGCTGTACCTATGTTCCGATCAACCCTAAGGGTCTATCCAGTGACCGAGAGATGCGGCATATGTTGAAAATCGTGACGGGACAGTGTCAGTCAGACTTGATAGGCATTATTGCCGGAAAGTCTGATATGTGTGCACGCATAGAAGAATTGACATCCGAGCAGAACTGCATGAGAATTCTGGTCGAAGGGGAGATGGACGGGTGGACACCGTTTAAGGAGGTGATGTCGGATCCTGCTCCTGAACTTCAGCAAAGCGTCTATAGAGACCACGACTCGGAATTTTCTGATCGGACAATTTTCTTCACTAGCGGAACGACATCTCTCCCTAAAGGCTGTCTTGTACCATCTACGTATGGCTTTTCCGTCGCCTTACGCTGGCGTGAAAGCAGTGTCCCTATGCTGCCAGGAGATCGGGCATTATTTACTTTGCCAAATAACCACGGGTTTGGCTGGCTTTGTATTATGGGTCCCTTTCTTAACGGTGCCACAGTCGTGCTTCCAGGGCCAAGCTTCGTTCCAGAGGCTGTGGCGAAGGCCATCAGGGAGGAGCAAGTGAGCCACGCTGGACTGGTGCCAACCATGCTGCATGCTCTAAACAATGTATCGCTTGCATCCGGGAAGCTCAATTCACTTCGGCGGATTGTAATGGGGGGCTCCCCACCGACTGAAGAGGTCATCAAGATTTGCCTTGATACCTTGGGTGCGTCGGGGGTTGAAAATCTCTACGGTATGACCGAGGGCGTCCTTGTTTCTTCTGACGTCGTGAGCCATGCCGGCGATATTATCAAAGACAGAGATGTTTCTATAGGCACTCCACTCCCTGGCATGACTGTTCGCGTATGCGCCAAGGATAGTAATGTATCAACTGGGACTGGGGAGGCTGGCGAGATTCACTTCTCAGGCCCAACTTTGATTAAAGGATATATTGGAGGATTCGATAGTAACTTCTACAACGGAGAGGATGGCCGCCTGTGGTTCCGGAGTGGTGATAAAGCCTTCATTGGTGACGACGGTCGTCTCTACTTGATTGGTAGATACAAAGATACCATTATCCGTGGAGGCGAGAATATTGAACCATCAGCCATCGAGGCTGTCCTGGGTCAAATCCCCGACATCAATGTCTTTCAGCCTCAAATTGTGCGCGCACCGGACAATATTGCCGGCGAAGTTCCTGTTGCTGTGGTGAACCAGAAACTCGATAATAACACGGCGGATAGAATTAAGGATATTATCTTGACACGAATGGGGGATCAATATGTTCCGGCAGATGTAATACCGATACAGGCATTGGGACATGAAAAATATCCAACGACTATGGCAGGGAAAGTCCAGAAGACAAAGCTAGAGGCTCTGGTCAGGACATACTGGGAACGCCAGGATACGAAGGGCGGACACAGTATTGATGGACCCATTTCAGGACCTCAAGTCATGCGGTCATTAAGCATGGCGATCGAAAAGACGATAGGACACCCGATTGACCCCTCTGCTGGGATGATTGAGCTAGGCATCGACTCGATTCGGTCTATAGCAATTCTCAAGCGTGTTCAGATAGAAACAGGAGTGTCATTGCCGTCATCTCTGTTTTTCACCCAGGTAACGGTCGGTGCAATCTTTCAACAAATCAGTTCGATTCCAGATAAGGCAGGCTTTCTTGATTTTACACCTATCATGAAAGACGCGCCTGAGGGTCGATGCTTTTCGGTCCTGCTTCAGGGGACTCCCAGAGCGGGTGTTCCCTCCCTCTTTCTCACACCTCCAGGCTCCGGAAATGCCTTCGTCTACAGAACATTACCTAAATTTTCAAATGACCGTGCGGTCTACAGCTTTGGCTCACCATTCCTCATGACCAAATCGGAATCTTCTTGGACGATAGAAGAGACTGCCACCATCTACGCAAACACCATTCAAAGCATTGATCCGGATGGCCCGTACATGCTATGCGGATGGTCCATGGGCACAGCTACTGCATATGAAACTGCATACCAGCTCCACAAACAAGGAAAGCGAGTTCTGGGGATAATTATGCTAGACTTGGCATTACCTCGACCACCTCCTGTGATCCCGGAGGCAACTGTCGAGCTGTTTGAGATGATGGGCGTCTTCCCCCCAATCCGACGTCAAGGCAAACCTGACGTGGAGATTCCCGAATTTCGCAAAAAACATCGAGTCGCAGCTTACTACGCCAAAATGAAATATGCACCTCGTCCCTTTGATAACTCAGGAAACACGAGCCGACCACGAATATTCGTCATCTGGGCTGGGCATGGTGATCATGACAGGATGGCAGACATGGTCCTCGAAGCAACGAAACTTGCTAAGAACGAGGGGCCAGGGACAAAGCTGAAACTTAGCAATGACTGGCTTACTGTCCCGCGTGAGTCTTTCGATGCTGGTGGCTGGGACGAAATGGTCGGGCCGGAGAATGTCGAATGGGCCATTGTTGAAGACGCAGATCATGATACACTCATAGAGTCAGAAGAATTGGTAAGCCACACATGATTGAACCGTTGCATATACTCTCAAACTTGACATACTGACTAAAAATTGATAGGTGGTTTTGACGAAGGATTTGATGGAAAAAGCAATGGATAAATGGTTGCGCAACACCTCAGGATAAGAACCAAATTCAAATGTCTAAAGGCTGATTAAGTCCTGGTGATGCCGCTGGGGAAAAAGGAAGACTGCACTTACAGTTGGGGCAATTGAGGGTATCCCCTGGAGGTTTTCTGCTTCAGTTTTGTTTTGGTATTTATGTTCAGTAGTCAATAGCCAGAAAACTGTTCGAACGCCTCATAGTGTTTCAATTTTGGAATAACCGAGGATATCATTATCAATTATGCTGTCTGATGGGACATTAGAGTACAGAATGTTGAGCTGAGCCTTGACCCGATTTTTGCTTTCTTTTCACCTTCTTTTACGAAAGTAAGTAGAAAACCTAGTTACTACATATTGTACGTATAGCAGTGAGTGTTGCATGGTAATATAATCTTTCCCACAATCGAAATTTGAATTCCAGTCATTAAACTCTTTATATCTGCTTTCATGGTTAAATAATGATCAGACATATCTAATACCTAATAATACTACATTTCAGTGCTGGGCATATGTTATTCGAGAAGGACATATCAATATTACTCCAAGTCATCTCATTCTACGATATAGTCTTAAATTTCGAATTGATTACTCCTTTTTACCATACTAGATTCCATAAAAATGGCCCCATTATCAGAGCGGTGAAAGAAAGAAAACCGCTTGCCGTAGGCAGAGAAATCGATGCACCATCTGACAATGTACGTATTTACGCTGCTGGTGGAGCTTAGCCAAGAGTCGGGCTGTTTAGAGTCGTTGAGTCGAGTTGCTCCCTGCCAGGATAGCATGGACTTGAGACCACAGATCACACCCAGTGTAATCAACTGTACCGGCCACTGCAGAGTCTCCAAAGATCATTCCCAAAGTCGTAAGATTCTTGTCTGTCGTGTGAAACCGCGGCCAAGTGAGGCCCGCGGTTGACGGATTGGCATGTTCAGCCATTGACGTCCATAGGCTTCTCATCTGCTGGCTGAGGTACTTTTCGGACTGAGTGTAAGTGCAGTTCCCACCGGGGAGATCGAAGTTATTCATGTTTCCAAAGACAAACGGGATTTCGGCAGTGTGTGTGGCACTGTAAAGGGAGACGTATTCTTGAGGGATGGTATTTATCCATGTGCAAGTTGCGTTGTGGGTGAATTCGTAGGTCCATGCAGGGACATTGTTATGCCTAGCCTGCGCTGCACCATAGTATGCTGGGCACTTGTACGTCGAATCAGTGATGACGGTGGCCATGGCCACAATAACTGCAGCCTCGGTTTTGTTCATTCCCAAGGCAGATAACTCGCCAAAGAGCGGTGAGTCGCTGATAGTAGACTCGAATAAAGAAAGGGGGTACTGTTTTTCAACAAGAGAAGCGGCCTGCCCGAAGTCCTTCCTCAAGAACTCCTCGTATGCCGCTAGCGATGGAATATTTCCGCTCGAGTTGGCCCATAGGAGAGAGTAAATGATACCATCGTTTTTAGCTTTGAGTAACTATTAGCTACTGCGAGTCCGGAAAGGGATATTGCTAATTGTGAAGACGTACTGGATCCAAAAACTGCCGGGACTTTTACTCCGCTAGTGTAAGGGTCCTCAGGGACGATGTTGCCATCTGCGTAGGGGTAGAAGGAATGTGTTATGGGACCGAGAACCCCGAGAAGGCCCCAGTAGCCAACTCCTTGAGACAGGAATTCATCGTCATCATACGCCTTGGTAAGTTCATCAGCAGTTTTGGACTTCAGGCAAGCTTTCTGTTACTGGTCAGCACGCTCAATCGAATACTCCCAAGTCGGCACACTCACGTCCGTACGACTGCAGTTCAGAGCCTGCGCATATGACGCTCCAACCTTTTGTGTAGTCGCGTTATTGATGAGACCCCTACCACCACCTGATTCCGAGATAACACTGTGGAAGAGGGAAGGAGCTTGAGGGAGAGATGCAATGACGTATGCATTCTCAGCACCGGCTGATTGGCCGAACAGAAGCACTTGATTCTGTGAATCAAGTCGATTATCAGCTCTATACACTTATACATGAATTCGCATCGGAGTGGCGTAACTTACAGGGTTACCACCAAAGGCAGCAATGTTACTTTGAACCCATTCTAGCCCAAGAATCAGATCCTGAATTCCCTGATTACCTTGGATCCCGGCACTGCTGAGTGCCATAAAACCAAGGGGCCCCACCCTGTAGTTTATTGTGACAAGGATTGAATCGCCATCGGGAGAGTTGCAGCCGTCGTATAAAGAATCTGATATAGATCCTTCTGTATTTGAACCACCGAATATCCAAACTTTGACTGGCAGTCCCGAGTCCTTAGTCACGTTTCCTGGTGCATAGATGTCCAGGTAAAGACTGAAAAAGGATCAAACTCTGAAGGAACATGTAGCATGATGAAAGTGAGCGACTTGACTTACCAGTCTTCCGATGTGGGTAGGTCTGGGGTATAGTCGTGTGTGAACTGAATGCATGTGATTGCTGATGTAGTTGCGTTCAGCCCTTCTTCCGGGAATTTCCCATTGTAGGGCTTCGGGGCCTCGAAACGTAGGTCTCCAACCGGTGGTTCGGCAAAGGGGATTCCTTTGAAGAAGACTGTATCTTCAGCACTCTCACAGCGCGCACCATTAATTTTCCCTGCACTGATCGAGACGGAGGTTGCTGCAGCCGCCAATGCTGGCAAAATAGTGGAAATAAACAACTTCATGGTTCATGTAAAGCCCAAACACGGACAAGTAAAAGCTCGTAATAGATCTTCGAATGTTCCACGAGCATTCAACGTTTATGATTACATACATATAACGTGCCCAGGCCTGACCCATATGTGTTGCTTGAAACTTGGCAAGGTAAAAGTCCCGTGCAATTCCCTGACATTCGCTACAATTCCAACAGTAATGAGTCAGGCTTACCGCAACTCGGACTTCTAGCAACATACAGAGTAGTTTCCAAATTCAACTCACCCGAACCAAAGCGGGACGATCACGCAATCTCTCAATATAGCGTAGTTAGTGATATTATAATCGACTTTACATCGGCAACTCGGCACCCTACTATAGTCATCACTGAAGTCCAATTCTGCTGTCTTACTAAAGTCGACTGAATTATATCAATACGTAGTGGGGCCCGAAGTTATAGTTTATGCCAGCCTAGTATGTAACTTAATATTTTAGCTTAATACTGGTAATTTCATGTAATCGTAATACATGTAATAGTAATACATGATACATGTATCCAGAAAAGAAACCCACATGGCGTGTTATGGCTGCAGGAACATGGTCGATCACAACAAGGATCCGACTTCCGACGTTACTCCGTACTTTTAGTGTGGGGTGGGCCGCGCCCTACTGTAGTCCCTAGGAAACAATGTTGAATGTTTTACGTACAGAGTACAGGTACATAACTATGTACTATGTATATCTTGCTAGACGATGGTTACGACGAGGTCGAATGAGCGATTTATGAACCAATCAGGCCGGACACTTACCTAGCCGAACAGGCAATGCAGCATAGCCTACTGTCATTATATGCCATATATAGTACATAGCATAATACTTACAAGGTTGTAGTCGAGATGCCTCGCTCCAGCGCACACAATCACGTGACCTCACGTGATTTTATGTGGGATGGAGTCTCATTAGACCACGTACGTACAATTATTCTTATGCCTTACTATAGTCTCATCCACCTGGACGTGCACCATTCACCCACTGCATCTGTTCTTGTTCTCGCTTGATATTTTCACCTTAAGCACACCTTTGGCGAAAGATCCCTCCCACAATGCAGGCCGTTCGTCTTCATCCTGCTCCTGCCTCGTCAGATGCATACTCCCCTTCAAACCCGGCTCCGTCTTCTGCATTACATCTTGACAAAGATGTGCCTATTCCTAAGCTGTCAAAACCAGGAGAGCTTTTAGTCCGCGTCAGGGCCACAACAGTGATTCGAGACATGTTGACATGGCCGGAGACGTATGCCCATGATTACCCCATTCTCGGAAACGACTTGTCTGGAGTCGTCATTGAAACTTACTCCCAGCAAAGCTCGTTCAAGCCTGGTGACCAAATTTTTGGAATGACTGATGGTGATCGGCCTTGTACATGGGCAGAATACTGTATTGTTATGGAGGATGAAGTAGCCTTGAAACCAAAAGGTCTAGCCTGGGATGCTGCAGCCGCAATGCCCCTCAGTGCCATGACTGCCTACGAGGCATTATATGATCATGCAGGTATATCTCTCCCTGCACTAGAGGATATTTCTAGACCGGGTGGCCGTCATTCTCAGACATCTGAGCACAAACAACGCCTATTGATCACCGGTGCCGCCGGAGCGGTAGGACTCTACCTGGTCCAACTGGCGTCTGTGTCCGATGTGTATACTGTGGCCGCAACAAGCTCAAACGCTCGCAATAAAGAATTCCTGCAGACTCTCGGTGCCGATGAGACTGTGGAGTATAGTGATCTGCTGAGCGGGAAAAAAAAGAGCTTCGATGTTATTATTGATACAGTTGGAGGGAGTACTCTCTCAGGGTGTTGGGAAAATATCAAAGAAGGCGGCACGATCATCTCAGTGGATTCTGCAAGTTACGACTTTGTCGCTGATCATCAGAAGCGCTCTTTAAGTAAGGAAGGAGTCAAGGCGTTGTGGTTCATCGTGAAGGGTGGCAGAAGGGTTTTAGGATTTCTAGCCCAGCTTGCAGAAATGGATATGCTGCGCCCTTTTGTATTACAAACATATCCTCTTTCAGAGGTACGACAAGCATATGACCACACCAACGGGAGGTATTCTGGTCGAGGAAAAGTCATTCTCACAATAAACTAGGTGATCAAATTGGGAAAAGCGCTTGAATCACTGGAGACTCTTAGGTTAGGTAGACGTAGGATTTCCTATTTAAGAGGTTGCCATATTCACAGCCAAAACATCATATTGGCTTCCGTTTTTCTCTCTTTGTCCTTCTGGAAAATAGAAACATGATTTTTATCTGAAGAGTAGAATCCGATTACGGCCTTAACGCCGATCAAATGCCGGGGAACTACCATGTAGTATCGGCTCAAAAAAAAGGATCCGGTTGTATATTATATCATAGTTTATTATAATGGTAACATACGGAGGGCTATAAAATGTCACCCATTCGCCCCTCCGCGCACTCCGCCGACTCACTTTTAGCCCACCGGCCACGTCTGCTCATTGATATCTCCTTTTCAATCAGTCGGCGAGAGTAAATCATTTTGGATAACTCACAAGACCGAAGTATTCTTCGTGGTACGAACGTCACTGTAAGACATCATGGAGAATGGCCTAGTCGACTACCCCCCGAACAATTCGACAATGATCGAAAAACTCGGCTCTGCATCTAATGTCATCCTCATCGACAACTACGATTCCTTCACTTGGAATATCTATCAATACCTGGCCCTCGAAGGTGCTTCAGTCACGGTCTACCGCAATGACCAGATCACGCTAGAGGAGCTGATTGCCAAGAAGCCCACACAGTTGGTGATCAGTCCTGGCCCTGGCCATCCGGACACCGATGCAGGAATCAGCAAAGCAGCAATTAAGGAATTCAGTGGGAAAATACCCGTGTTTGGGGTTTGCTTGGGCCATCAATGCATGATTTCTGTGTTTGGTGGCAAGATTGATGTGGCGGGTGAGATCTTACATGGGAAAACCTCGGTACTGAATCATGATGGAAAGGGCGTGTATGATGGGCTGCCGCCTTCGTTAGATGTTGGTAGATACCATTCTCTTGCGGGCACACATTCTACACTTCCCGACTCGCTCGAAGTGTCGTCTTTGACCAATCTGGAGCAAGACGCAAAGCCCATCATTATGGGATGCAGGCACAAAGGTGGGCTACTCGGCCCTTCTTGCTTTGAGAGAGATCGGGAGACTAACATAGCAGTGCAGAGTTCACAACCGAGGGAGTGCAGTTTCACCCAGAAAGCATCCTTACCAAACATGGACGAACGATGTTTCGCAATTTCCTTAAACTGAGCGGTGGCACCTGGAAATCTTAACGATGACCGCCAGCCGCGGTCTTACGCACTTGAATAACTATAAATTGCTATTGATCTGTTCTAGTTTTGGGCCGAGTTTGTGTACTTGGTAGATATCATCAACAACAAAGCCTTGCACAGAAGTCGATAGACCTCTTTCAAGCTGACAAGCTCATCCGTAGTGATTTGGCCAACCGAATTAAAGGGCAAACAGCGTACTCTCGTATAAGTGATGTGATCCGTTGGAGACCGCGTAGTGCGTTGAAAAAAAAAGTACGGTGGGTTAGTGTGCACGTAGATAAGTACGCATATGTTGAGAAAGAAATTGGCTAGGCGTCACGGTTCGGAGGCTGGGACACTTGTCGAGTGTAAAATTTGCAACAAAATCAGACCTGCCGTCATGGACGTACTTGCGCGTTGCTCTACAGGATGAACGTAGCGTGTGGTCATCCGATCCGACGTAGATTTGGAGGAGAACTCATCTGCATATAGAAGATTGATAAGCTGAGAGTAAACCCAGAAGATTATGGGAAAGCTATCAACTTTTATTTGAGAATAATCGAAGAATATAAGGTATTATGCGCCTACTATCAAAAAGAGCAAGCCCAGTGGTTGAAAGAGAAGTAGATAGTTACGTAGTACTATTACAGTTTAGCGGACTGCTGCTGTTGGGGGGAATCACTTTGTTTTTACTTACATGCTTTCAGACTGTTGAGATAAATCTAGTGAAAAAGTCTTGCTATATCAGGAATTTTGACTGCGGCCCAGCCTTGGACATCTTGTTCAAAATATGCACCCTGTTTGTCGTCCTTATTGTGTTATGTATTCAACTTCATCTTCATCGTCGTCGTCGTCGTCGTCGTCGTTCTCTTCGTTACGAGGAAGATCCCATGGTTTGACGTGCTCGGATTGGAACTATGAGACAAACGTACTTTGAATTTACGGCCGCCAGGAGGCTTTCAAGCGTAGTACTCAGATCACGCCATCCAGATAAGAACAACACGCTGAGGTGCAGAGAAACATGGCTTGTGAGGGTGCCGTCGGAAAATCTGCCGGTCGCCGTGGTTGACGTTTCGCTGAAACAAGCACAGAATTCCTGCGTGGGTTGAGCTCATCAAAGGTTCTGGCGAAGTGCTTTAATGGAGTATTCTGTGGCGAAAGTATATAATCAGAATCGTAAGGAAGAGCTTTGATTGTAATCCAAAGCCTTGAACCGATCTGCCGGTGATGATCCGAGGCTCTCAAAATGTGCAGACTGAGTAGAGTCGAGGGTGGGAGCCATCTAATTCTCTGTAGATAGACTTGGCAACGTGGGCGTTTGATTTTCCTCAATTGATTTGACTGATTCTTTAGAGATATCTCCAGAATCAGATCCCGATGTCGCCGATTGATTTGACTGACTCGCTGGAGGTATTTTCAGCCTCGGATCCCGAAGTCACCAATTGCTTCTTGCTTGGGGTGTTCTCTTGGAGTAGGATGAGCCTAACCCGCATTTCATTTCACCTGGTGGTGGGTTGAGCGAGTGTCTTCTTGACCGGATAGTAGTAGTCACCAGCGTACGCCAATTCCACAAAAACCTGAAATTGTTTCAATATTCATTGATGTCTTTCAGATCAGAGCAGTATCATTTCAGTCGAATTGCAGCTCTAACCATCGATTAGAATATATGAAATATATGCAATTACTTGACTTGGTAATAGTTTTGATATTGATTTTTCTTCAAATATCACTTCTCAATACGTGCTAGCGCCGAATGCTTTCCACTACGATGATAGGGTTAGGGTTAGGTTTATATACTACGAAGTAGTCCTATGTACCCATTTTGTCCCATCTTGGTAAGATGCGACGAGACGGGTACAGAGACCAAGATGGGACGAAATGGGTACATAGTAGAAGTCGTTACGCTTGTGTCCGTAATTCCCGTACACGGCTCAACTACGACTTGTCAACACTGATCTCATTTGGATAACTACACCAACCGTTGGAACCTCTTTTCCTAATACCAATGATTCCAAAGCTCGTCTGTTGACATATGTACACTTCAATAATTCACGTCGGTATACATGGGCTCAGGTCACAGTCCGTTTAGTCAATGCATCTTGAGTCATGCATGATACGGCACGTAGTTAAGTCCGCTAGCCCGAATGCGAATTGGCCAGCAGCGTCCAGACCTAGCAATCTCAGGTTGCACGAGAGCATTAAACCCCACCATACATGCTCATAGTAGGCATTTCATGATTTCACATTTTCAATACCCCCAGAATCATCCAATCACGAACAACGTGCCCCGAATAACCTTGAAATGATATACGCCAAGCCACCAGACGACCAGCCAGACCATCCGCATCCGGCAATCCATTGCTGCAGCCGGAATACTCGGGATAGAAAGCTTGTTGCAAGCTGATCTGGCCCTGAGTTGGTGGACTTGTGACTGGCGAGCTAGACCCAGAGGAGCAATTAACTCATGATTACTAAAAGTTCAACGCCGACAGCGTCGATCACGCGAGCATTGTGTTCCGTCCGCATATCCGATTGAAGTTTTTCGACTCCACGGACAAACATATGGATGCGTTATATAAGTAATTGTATCCCCGGGGGGCTGTCTTCTTGGGTTTGACTCTCGAATGTTATATCTTCATGAGCTCCCGACTTAAACGTCTCATTTCATGACATGAGATCATCAAATGAAGCTATCCGCCTCTTCCGGAGATAAGATCTTGGCGCCGATCAGAATAACACCAGAAAAAATGGCCTTCCTCAGCACTGAAAAACAGAACCTCGAAGCCGGAAATGCCGTATACACATACCCCAAGCGGCGACAACATCGCCGCACAAAATTACTAATTGCCCTCCTCGGCGGCACAATCGCATTATACTCGTTATTCGGCGCGATCATACTCTGTTTCTACACAGATGCCACCTTGTTAGCGCTGATTACCAATCCTAGCTTCAATCACCGATTGAATCATTTACGGAATCAATGGATTAGCACGAAGAGTAATATCGAAAGACTGAAAGGGGTGAATGTGGTTGCTGTGGTGGAGTATAGGAATTGGGAGAGGAGTTCGATATTGGATTGTTATTTGAGGGTGCGTTATTTGACGTCGGCCGTACTTATATATGAGGCTAATAACGTATAGAGAAATCTCGTTGAATATGGCGGTCTACTGGACGAAGTGGTCTTCGTCCCCAAGACGAGTGATCCGCGACACCTCGAATGGCTGTACAAAACAGTCAACAAATCGGATTCCTATTCGATCAGTCAATATCTCCCTGCAGCGGACGCCAAAGATGTACACATCAAAATAGACGGTGACGTCGTCTACATCGAGGATAATGTGATTCCTACCATTGTCAACACAAAATTACAAAACCCCGACACAGGCATCATCTCCGCGAATGTCATTCACCAACCCGCCGTCGCGGAGTTTCACAGCAGACCGGGCGTACTCTTACCGCCGTTACTTGACACTGATTCTTTAAATCAGGACTCATCGGAGCGGAGCTGGAATCCGTTCTGGCCGTATTGGAGGGCTATGCTGCAATCGTGGTTCCCCATTGAAGCCCATTCAACAACATCAAAATCCGCAAATGCGACAGAGAATTACGCCTGGCTCTCTCAAGCGCAACAACACAATTCCTTCCTGCATCACCTCGAGCGCGACGAATTACAAAACTATAAATTCCCGCTGTGGAGGAATCCGCCTGGCGAAGTTTCTGGCGCATTTATCGTTTTGCCGAATGGCAACAACACCGCCGTCTCGTCAGGAAAGAATGTATTGATAGACGGTAAAGGCGTGGTATCGCATTACGACGACACGGCTGGATTGGGGGGGCTGGATGCGACTGACATTCTCGATCGATACAGGAAATATGCCGCAGAGCATATCTGTTTCGTGGATTAGTTGGGACTGAAAAGATGGATGATTTATGACTGATGTTCTAGCGTGCTATGTAGTTATGCCCGTTGTCTTTGAAATTGAAGAAGTGTGGATCACACATCTGCCCTCTAACCTAAACAAGTAATTCGTGGATCAACCTAAGAATCGAAAATAATTAACTCCGCATGCCCCGACCCTCCAGCCCTTCTTCTTGTTCTGTAAACAACAACCGTCTCAATCAAATCAATTATATCTGTTCTTAGGGGACAGGAATATGTCGACAGCCAAACCCCCCAACGAAGCAGACATAATCTTCAACCGCGCCAATATCGCACTCGCCCGCAGCCAGCGCCTCGTCGCATCATGGCTTCCGCCGCGAACGACAACCACATCCGAAGAATCCAATACCCCCGGACTCGACGATAAACGGGACGATGACGATGAGATATTCACTGCTGTTCCTGAACGGTTCGTCTCCCCACCCCCGCTTGAAAAATTGATGTATGGGGCTGATGATGGTATTGTGTAGTCTCGGTCTCGGCGCCCCGGTCCCCGTTAAAGATGCGTTTAATACCCTGAACGGCTCCAACTCCGGCGGCATTAAGTTAGACGATAAATTGAGGCAGAGGCTGTTGGGACGGAATGCGAAGAAGTTTATGCAGCAGCAACAACAGCAGAAACAGCAAGCAGCTCAAGCGCGCGGAAAGACGGGGCAGAGTGATGATGTGAATGCAAAAGCGAAGGAAATAGAGGATGAAGATGATGAGGAGGAGGAAGGAAGGACGTCGTTGGGGAAGAAGAAACAGCATGCACAACAGAAGACTGCGAAAATGGAACCAGAAGAGAATGAGGATACAGACCACGTCAACGACAGCACTGAACCGCAAATACCCACCATACCTACAATACAATCCAACAAACGCAAAAAGACGGGCAAGGTCAGTTATTTGGATGAATTACTACAAGATCGGAAAAAGAAGAAGAAAAAGCGGGTGGACTGATCAGACCAAATATTATTGCCGTTTATACGTACGTTCCCTAGAAAAAAGGTCATGGATGCAAAAGATCGATTGGTATAGACAGATATATAGAAAAGACTCCGTCAATTTGAATGCATGAATAGAAAGAATGAATAAATATATAGAGGATAAGAAGTCCAGTGGATAGCAGACATGTATGTGTGGTATTGTACACATTGTACACAACAGAAAAGAAAACAAACTCTCCATTCGCCTTGAGTGATAGACTGACCCATCCTCGTTCTCGGGTATAAATGATGATATAAGCGTTGGTATATAAATGAGAAGAGATGGATGTATGTCGTGGTATTAATGTATAAACTGACACAAAGAAACAAAAAGCGTGATGCAAAATGTGGATGTGATATAGAAAAAAATTATTGGAGTCGTTTTCGTTTGCGGTCTTCGAGTATTTGATCGTCTTCTTCAGGGCGTTCAATGGTTTCCGTGGGATTCAGTAATGAATGCACATTACTTGCCATGCTGGATCGACGTGTCGCTGGTAGTGAACTGTCGTACCGCGGAAATCGAGGGCCCCCGTTACTGCTTCCAGCTGACCATGTCGGATCTACGGTGAGATGCTGCTGCGATGCGGATGCAGATAATGGTGGAGGTCCCGGTTGATCAGGCGGTCCCAGAGGTGGTGTTGCTTGTCGTGATAGTTGAGTTCGTCGTCTCGACCCCGTAATCTCATACTGCGCCAACACATCACGGACCTGTTGCTCACTAGTCGACGGAAGTCGATGCGGCGAGGAGGGCCATGGTCCAGATGAGTTTCCAGGCTGTATCCCGCTTGGTGGCCATCCATGTTGACGAATATCTGCAGACGTATGTCGACGTGCGAGCATTGCCGATTCCGACGGTGATGTTACTGTCGACAAAGGTAGAGGTAGTGGAGGTTGCTGTTGTTGAGGAGGAAGCGGCGGACGACTATAACCCGGCGAAGGCTGTCCTCCACCAATGGATCCATACCGACGAGGAGAGACAGCTAGATGCTGTGATATATGGGTCCTCATTGGTTTAGAGGTGTCCGCAAGTGAAGGCCGGCGGCTGTCGTCTTGAGGCATTTGACGTGGTGAGAGTGGTGGCCCCGGTTCTGCTACATTTCCAAAGAACGCTTGTTGTCGGCTAGCCAACAGGCTTTCGTGAGGCGTCTCCAAAGCGCGAGTGCTATCCAGATGTCGTTCAATGTCTTGTTGCATATCCGAAACTACCGACCAGTTAGTCAAAATTGATTACTGGCATCAAAGCTCTGTGGCAACTTACCATCACGATATAAAGCACTGTCCCGGTCTTGATTCATAGTGACAAGGACCTGCGAAATCGAATTTGTCCATTGATGACATCTGACAAGACACTCCGCTAGCGCTTGACACCGGGAGCTCAACATATAATTTGTCTCTTCCCATCGCAACATTCGATTTTGCATTTCGTAGATCGAGTGTTCCAAAGACAACATCCGCATGTCGCCCGTTTCTGGTATTGGCTCGGCTGGCGTCCCTGGTTGCGACACGCCGGGTTTATTATTCGAAAACGAGTCTCGATGGATTAGAGTATGTCGGGATGCCCTTCGTTTGATTTCGCGCAGACCAACCAAGTCGCCTCTTTTGAAGTTTCCATTGCCGTGTTTGAATTCCCAAAGCGCCGAGTCAGGGGAACTTGTATGAAAGACGTCGCTTACTGCTGACCGTCAGCATTGTTCCTTCATTTCAGAGAGAGACCATACCTTTGTGAAATCCGTACATGTTCAATTGCCGTACAAAGGACGATATATTCGTGTGTTTAAAGTATTGCCTATAAGAATGAGACGCTGTTCATGATATACAGACAGGGTGAGCTTACGCCAGAACTTTGGAGAACTCAGAGGTCGGAGACATGACGAAGCTTTCGTTTGAATTGGACCAGGAAATTAGATGCTGAATGCTTTGATCCTCGAGCATGCTGTATGACCAAGATTAGTACCGCGATCGACTGTACACGAAAGCGCCTTACTTGTATAGTTTGTGTATAAATGCCGTCTGGACGACCTTTGGTTGTTGCGCGGCAGCAGCAGCTCCTATCGTTTGACCACCCGAAGCGTTCAAGTGGCTTTGGTTGTCTCCGTTGGCATTGTGCATGCTGGAATCGCCATCCGGCGCGGCCGTTGTCACATCCATTGGATCGCCGCGATTGGCGTCAGCTGTTGGCACGGAGGAATTGAGCACGGGGATATTTCGCTGTCTATCGCCGGCAACAGAAGAAGGGCCTCGTGTAGGAAGATCGGCGACTCTGTTCATGGCGACTCGAGTACGTATAATGGTTGTTTCGCGAACGTCGTCGGCGGAGGTGCGTCTTCCGCTGCCGGAGGCTTGGCCGGTTAGATGAAGATTATCGATATACTCTCGATTATTGTTGACGGCGCTTCTTCTCCCTTTTCTATACTTTCCTCGTATTATATTCCGCGATCGAGAATGCTCGTATGCTGATCCGATGGCGTTATCAGTCGCGGTGCTCGGATCGTGTCGAGGTGCGTCGCAAGAGACTCAAGACTCACGGCCGAATGAGGTCCAGAGGCTTGAACATGATGACACAATAACAATGGAACGGATCGGAGGGCCACGGACGATGAAACTCGGCAGTATTAGAGATGAATTCGACAGTGCATATACTGGCAGTAGGGATAATGGTAGACCGAGCCGGTGTAGTCGAGGATGTGACAGGAAGAAGAGAAAGCAAACGAAGGGGAGGAAAAAAGGGAGTTGCGGGGGAGCGAATCCGGCGCTGGGGGTTTCCTCGTGGAAGCTTCGCTTTCTTCTGCCGCAACTTTCTGCAGAATGCTACCCATGTACTCTTCTAGACCACCCTTCTAGACTGTTAAGCTGATTATTCATACTACTGACTGCACGATAACTAGTATTTCTAGCTCTTCTCGTAGTGTTCCCCCACCCAATAGACTGTGGCGAATGTGGTCACGATAGCTGACCAATATCCGATACAAGTCAACGCAGCGAATAAGAAGTCTACAGGTTGAGAATCACAATCATCATATTATTCATAACAGTACGGAGAATATTAAACATGATTCAGTCGCAGTGCATGGATGCGCCCATCCATATCACCGATTGATCGATCGCTGCATTCCAAAGAGTGCTTATCAAAGCCGATACTATTCCTAGAAGATTAACAACAGGAATACGAGTACGCGTGTATCATCATTTCCGAGTCTCTCGTTGGTGGAGCTATGGCAGCTGGGCTGAATGATACTAGCTGCTTCGAAGCTAGGCAGTACTACCTCACGGTGCTCATACTTTCCATGTACGTGTATGCAGCTATGTGGTATGCATGCGTAGACTGCAATTTTATGTCAATCAGAGCAAGGGCAGGGATATGGGTTGTTACCAGCTCGGTACTGCCGACAGCGCCGACTCGAGGTTACTGCCCAAGCACTGGCAAGCACTCTGGCTGTCGTGAAGTAATGCAAATCACCTCCAAAACACGGCTAAGCAGGCACTCTGATTGACTTCAAACTAGCGAGAACAAGACAGGAGAGGCGCATGTACTGTGTAGGGAGTCGCGTTTTTAGCATGAGGGATGGAACAGATCAGTGGGCCTAGAGAGGCATGTACTACATAGTACTCTGTATGGTATGCACGTAGCCAGATGGCGCGGGGGCCGATATGAGAGCTGGCGAATAGCATTGACGGACGAGTCGGGTCGAGAATGTCCAGATCGCGCTGAGCTGGTGTCTTCAGGAGTGATGTACGGAGTAAAGAGAAGAAAAGGAGTCGAGGCAAGATTCATGTCGGCATCGCTGCCTCAGGCTGAACTAGTTACTGTACCGGTAAGGCACCAAGGCATCAAGGCACATCGTTGCCCCGCTTCCTTCTCGACTTTGTGCAACACCTTGACTATCATCCCCATAGAACTGTTGGAGCACGCCCAAGTCATGGCCATGAACAGCCATCTGTTGGGCGACATTGACAACGCTCATGTTGGGCGTATCATACACGACTTCAAATCTCTCCCAACAAAACAAGCTCGCAAAGCCGTGTACGAGCCGCTTACTCGAGCTCCTGCTTCCTTGACTACTTGCTGAGATGGCCCTACAGATTAAATGCCATTCTAGATGATTTGACCTCTTCAGAGCGGCGCGAGCTATATGCTCGTCCCAAGGATCCTCTACAGTATGACATTGTTGGTTCTTTACCGCTTGAACTTGTGCTTAAGATAGCAAAGCATCTAGCTCCCCTCCGAGTCTGGATTATCCAAAGAGTACGAAATCGCATTCAGATAACCTTTATGAGTCTACTCACCTAAGCACATCCAGGTGTCCAAGCGGTGGCAGGCTATCTTCACGTCAAAAGAGATCTACAGGGCGATTCATTTCCGTTCTTATCCCTTTACGCTTCTTGGCGCGGAAGACACCACTCTGTCGTCTTCAGTGGCCATGATGCGCTGTAAATACGGATATCCTCGTACACAGGCATATTACCCATGGCCTAAGGGCTTACAATGCGATTTTGAAGAACCATCCACAGCAGAACAGCTTATTTCTTATTATTCTGGCAAGGTTGCATGGTTAGCAACGGATCAAAGGACTGCATGTGTCCGGGATTTGACGACTGGGACTGTCATGGAGTTCATCACTGAAACTCGCGGCGTCGTTCGTTTCGTACATTTATCCGGAAACTTTCTGTTTGTCCAGGCCTCAGGGTAACGAGCTGTCCCCCCCTTGCAACAACAACACCGAGACTAATGATCACAGATACTGTACCGCTTGGGAGTTGGCGACGCATCAGTCTCATCAGATCCGTTTGCCATCTCCACATATTCTAGAAATTAACGCCCGTCATGACAGAGCCGCTATTCTCATAGGAAGACCTTCCGAGGAATCGACAATCCTCAGCTGGCATTTTGGTACTGATAGCGTCCGGTCAACCAATGTCCATGGTCAGCCGCTCTTTACATGCTGGGTCAATGACAACAATACAGAGAACAATTTATTATTAGTCATTCAAGCTGAAAGAGAGGTCGCGTTGAACTCGTACAAACTTTCCAGACAGAGGTTTACAATCGCAGACCAAGAAATAACTTGTTTGGACACGAAACTTCTTGCCGTCGGGCAGATATTTGACCCCGACCTTGCATTATTCTTTACATTTACTCGATTCAGCCAATACATCTGTCGTTACGATACGATCGTCTCTCAAATCGTTCCGTTGAAATCACCGGAGCTTGATCACGACATTATTTTCTTCAGTTACTCTACCAAGACAGAAAAGTTAATAGTGCGATTCCCCAAATATAAGAAAACTGGAGTGGATCCTGCCTGGAAATATGACAAAGGCAAGATGCCGTTGGTAGATGGGACAATCTACGTTCCGGATTCCTTATGGGCCTCGTTCAGCGTCGATCCCATCCTTGATGTCAAAAGATGGCCAAACACTGCGCGTTTCCATTCAGAAGGATGTGACGGCTATATTTATGGTCGTGGAATGACCGAAGGCACCAAGCGATGGGTTGCGTTCGGTGACCATCAACTATATGGGTTTGCACATAACAATGGCATTGAAGCAGTATCTTTCGATTGTAGATTACAGTTTCCGTCTACTGCCCGCGTTACGATCAGACCTTGAGTAGCAGGGTGGAAATATAAGGTGTGATCTCGATCAGAAAGATGACTATTTCATCCATCTGGAAATTTACTACAATAAAATAGGCCAATGCCTCAAACCTTCACATCTAATCTCATAGCCTTTCTCCCTTCTGGAGAGGCAATACCAGCCTCGCCTTTCCACCCCTTATACGATGGCTCAAGGCTATGAACTCTATCCTCTGCTGTGAAATCAGGTGGGAAATACCCGTCCAAGAAAGCCTTCAACTGTGAGTCAACGTACTGGATATTCTCTTCCGTGGACGGTGTTGCAGCAATATACAATACGGATGAGTCACTCTGGCCCTTATGCTCGGTATCAACTGCATGACACATATCCGCATGCCACCAAACGGTATCCCCTGGATTCATAGGTGGAATATGAACGAGGCACTCCCGAAGACGCAAATGGGGATGTGAAGCCGCTGAAAGACGTTGCGAGTCAAATCGAAACGTACCAGGGAACCAAGGGGTGTTGGGATCAAATGTCCATTTACTTGCATCCATTATATCTTCCTCCTGTTCAGAGGCTGGGGGTTTGAAAAATGGGCGCAGCAAAACATATGACATGACACATTTGATATGTGGGTATAGCAATAGAGATCCTTCTCCAGGACCCGTCGTCGTGAGTGATGTCCAACCCTGGAATGCGCGAAAGACGCTGCAGTGAGCACTGCCCGGGAATAGTCTTGGATTTGCTTTTTTGCGAATGGACAACTCATAAAGATCCAGATCTTCCGGGTTGCCTTGCCAGACAGGTGCGTAGCAAGCACGATATGTAGGATCTGCCCATCGACTCAGTGACCCGGCATCGATATGAGGTCCCAGGCCGAAAAAGGGTGATCCTGGAGGTCGGATTCTGACGGCGTCGACATATGTTAGAGGATCGAGTGATTTCTCAGGCTCTTCCTTGTCATGCCACCAGCCGATGAGTTCGCGGGCGACTTTCAGTGAGTTTGGATGTGAGCGTGCTGCCATTTGAGTGGGGCTGTAGTACATGCGCAGAATCGCAGGTGTTTCTACCGGCCATCCTATAAACTGTCACTCGGCTGCTCTCCCGAGCTACGTTGCAAGACAACATACCTGTAACCAAATCCTTGTTCTCAGCAACGTAGCTCTTCAAATCCTTGAACCACTCCTCCGCCACATCCTTATCAACAACCCCTCTAATTAGGAAACATCCAACTTTCTTATACTCCGCTTTCTGCTCTTGACTCAGACTCTGCAAATCGCTATACGGTATCTCCGGAATGACCGCACTCCCCTTCTCGCGTATCTCCTTTGTGACCTTTTCTAGTTCAGAGCAGACCTTGAGCCAGCTCTTGGTTAGGGCTTCTTGGCCGTATTCTTGGATGATGGCTGATTTGTAGCTGGCAAGATCGTCGGATTGTTCGTCGTTGGGAATTGAGGTGAATTCCGGCCAGGATGGCCATGTGTCAAGGGGACCAACCATTGTCGTACTTCTCGACTATATCTATAGAAGGGAATCGAAGTGATATCACGCTTGTTTCATATTGTTTCTTAAGCCTACAATCACGGAAACATATACAACATCTTTTGGCTACCAATCCTACAACAAGAACATATAATATATGTAGTCACCCACTCAAACAAAAGCACGGAAAAAATGCCGTATCAATTGATAGCGGGGAAGGGCATAGTCCTCTCCAACTTTCCCACCATCATCGTCGCTCAAATCCGCAAGTATCGGCCTATCCGCCGCATTCAGTGCCGAAATGGCCGCTATTTTCGCGGGGTCCGACAACTAAATGTATGGTGTGATAAGAGATGCATTCATGGTCATTGGTGAGTTGAGCCTTAGAGTATACGCCGGTCCAAGAAGTGTAAAGTATAACTTGCCAGAGGACTGGCTTTATCAACACTTTGAGTGTACTAGCAGACTACACATGTACGTAGTAGGTCTGGTTTATCTTGTTATCTTTGATTATGTCTGGATGGGATATCAAGCGTGGCGTTTTAGGGTTAGACAAGCTTTGAGGAAAGATAACCGACCCCTCAAGTGCTGCTCTGCTGTTTTGATGGTAGCCAGCATGGTAGCGTTTTAGGGCATTTAAATAGACTGGAATTGCCGGAGAAATGTCTCTGTAATCAAAACCGTATCAACATAACTTGGTTGATATATAGGGTTTCTCTTATCAAGTCGTTAGTGACTTCATCTTCAGAGCACAGTGTGTTTTCCTTCAGACTGATACAGGGGCTCGACAAAGACGGCAATCAACATGGTCTTCTCCCTCTTCTGGAAAGAGGGCGTTGTTCCCCAAACCTCCAGCATCCTCGTAGCCATAATCGTGTTCTGCTCTTCCGTCACGAGCACCACCATGGGCTATGATGGCAGTTTAATGAACGGCCTCAACATCCTCCCCGCTTATAATGACTTTTTCCAGCTCGACACCTCCAGGACCGCTCTATCTACCGCATCCACCTGGATCGGTAATTTGGTGGTTGGTATCGTGTTTGCTAAAGTTCCGGATTGGATCGGAAGGAAGCCGAGTATGTTGCTTGCTTCGCTCATTACAATCGTGGGTGTTGTGCTTGGTACAGCGGCGCAGGGGTTTGCCATGTTTGTCGTCTCGAGAATCCTTGTTGGTGTTGGAGCGGGCTTTTCTTCTATGGCTGGCCCGATCTACTTTGCGGAGACGTTGCCTATAAAATGGAGAGGTATTGCATTGTGTTTGATTTATGATTTCTGGTACGTCTCCTGACCACTACCTCAAAAGAATGTTAATCTAGATACTTATATGTTTCTACAGGTACGTCGGTGGCCTCGTTGCTTCAGGAGTCACATATGGAACAAGCGGCATGACCTCGACATGGTCCTGGCGTATCCCAAATCTGCTCCAGGGCTTCTTCAGCATCGTGTTGCTTTTGCTTCTCCCCTTCCTGCCAGAATCTCCACGTTGGCTGGCATCTGTCAACCGTCGTGACGAATGTCGCAAAGTTCTTGCTCAGATCTATAGCAATGGAGAGTTGGAAAACGCTACTGTTCAGACGGAATATCTCCTTATTACTGATTCTCTGGCTCGATCCGTCGAGTCTGAGAGTGTATGGAAGGTAGTGAGGGATATGGTTAAGAAGCCCTCGGATCGTAAGAGAACGCTTCTCATGCTTTCCGTGGCTGTTTTCTCAATGTGGTCTGGAAACAATATCGTTTCCTTCTATTTGGGCGATATGCTGGACCAGGCTGGTATTACGGACTCTACTACTCAGCTTCAGATCGTAAGTCTTTCTTGATAGCTTCTCGGTAAGCGCTCTTATTGACGAGTACCTACAGAATATCATCCTCAACTCTTTCTGTCTTGTCGTCGCCCTCATAGGCACAGTATCAGTTGACCGAATCGGCCGCAAGCGCCTAGCTCTCTGGTCCTCCGGCCTAGAAACGCTCTTCCTTTTCCTAGTGGGTGCCCTTACAAAGCTCTACGGCACCTCAACAAATACATCCGGCATCTATGGCACGATTGCTATGATTTTCTTGTTCCAAGGCTCATACTCTTTTGGTTGGACCCCGTTGAGCATGTTGTACCCACCCGAAGTCCTCAATTTCCGTTTACGATCTGTCGGAATGGGTATTTACACATTTGCTGCCGAGGCAGCTGGTCTGGTTACTGTATACGCATTCCCTATTGCGATGGACAAGATTGGCTGGAAGACGTATATGATCAATGGGGTTTGGGATGTTTTTCAGTTTGTGTTTGTGTTGTGGTACTGGGTTGAGACCAAGGGCAAGTCGTTGGAGGAGATTGATTCGATTTTGGATGGAGTGCCGGTGTCCACAGGCGTGGAGGCGGGTAAGGTTGTCGAGGATGAGAAGGAGGTAGCTCAGGATGTTAAGGAAATATAGTCGTATTCAGTTATACATTAGGTAGTTAGAAGGCCATTGTCTACGTCTTTAAGATGGGACTGTGGTCAACGGAGCATATTCAGATTTGACTCTATCCGAGTAGTATACATGAACCGTAGCGTAATAACTATCGTAACATGTTCAGCGGCCTGTAAAGACTAAAATTACCAAGTACCTTTGCCTTTTCTGTGATATCCAAATCCTTTAAAGCAATCAACATATCGACATACAACTCGTCGGTTCCCCCGACATCTACGGACTCAAGACCGACAATAGTCCCATCCACTGTCGGTGTAAACGATTTGGCGTAAACCAAGTGTAACATAATCAGGATTTAGTATCTTAGTTTCCTCTTTATCATCTAGTCAATGTATTACACCAGCTGACTCGTACACCAAAGCCGCCGGGTCTGATCACATCACGATCGACGACTGATGGGCAGTTCAACAGCGAGTGAGAATGATCTCGCAAATGTCAAACACAACGCCGGAAGTGTGAATTACACTTTCACCGAAAATGTCAACAATATCGAAGATACAACAAGCCTCGAATCCGGCGGCAAAGAATCCGTAATCGATAGCCGCTCCGAAAATGAAGATGCCTCTACCGAAATAACCTACCCCGAAGGAGGCCGGACAGCCTGGCTCGTCGTCCTAGGCAGCTGGATGTCCTGCTTCGGCTCAATGGGCCTGATGAACTGTCTCGGCATCTTCCAAGCCTATCTAGGCGAGCATCAACTCCAGCCTTACTCCTCCAGCGACATCGCCTGGATCTTTGGCGTTTATTCCTTTCTTGCATTTTTCTGTGGTGTTGAAGTTGGTCCGGTCTTTGATGCGAAGGGGCCGAGGCCACTTATATTGCTCGGTGGATTGGGGACTGTAGCGTTTCTATTGTTGCTTGAAGTGTGCACGGAATATTGGCATTTCATGCTCTGTTTTGGTCTGTTGGGGGGCGTGAGTTTGTCGCTCGCTTTCAGCCCTTCTATATCCATTGTAGCGCATTATTTCCATCGAAGAAGAGGTTTTGCCGTTGGGATCGCATCATCAGGCGCTTCGATAGGCGGCGTTGTGTTTCCGTTGTTGTTTCAACATATCTCATCCAAGTTAGGGTTTGCATGGGCAACGCGTACTATTGCGATTGTTGATCTGGTTACATTTTGTCTTGCTTGCTTATTGATCAGGAGACGTTTCCCGGCGAAAAAGGCTACATTCGAAAGACTTGTTCCGGATCTATCAATCTTTCGACAGAAGGATCTCATGCTCGCTACAATGGGGATATTCTTTATGGAATGGGGCTTGTTCATCCCATTGACGTATCTCACTTCCTTTGCGTTAGATATCAACATGTCCTCCGAATCGTCATACTTGTTGTTATCTCTCGTCAATGCCGCGGCCGTCTTTGGTCGCTGGATCCCCGGTTGGTGCGCCGATCGTCTGGGCAGATTCAATACACTCATTATAACTATTGTCATGTGTTTGGTCTTCATTGCTTGTTTATGGATGCCAGCACAGTCTAAGCAAGTCGTCAGTAATGGTAGTGCATCTGTACTGGCGATTGCGTTTGCGGTTCTGTTCGGTTTTGCGAGTGGGAGTAATGTCAGTCTTGCGCCGGTGTGTATTGGGCAGTTGTGTCGGATTGAGAGATTTGGGAGGACTTATGCCACGGCGTATGTTATTGTCAGTATCAGGTATGTCTCACACTGTAAGATCCTGTCGTGGCATTTTTTTGACTGTGGATATGATTAGTACCCTCACTGGAATCCCGATATGCGGTGCTATTCTTCAGCGTTGTAACGGAGAGTATTGGGGGTTGATTACATTCGCAATTGTCAGCTATGCTGCCAGCTTGGTTTGCCTAGCAGCTGCAAAGATATCTCATTGTGGCTGGGATCAGATGTTGGCTATCTTTTGAGATTCCATCATTGGTAAGAATACTCTATATAACTTTGAACACCGAACTGACAGTCTCCTTGCTAGGAAAGACATCTACGAATGAACAACCTGCATCTTCAACTTGCCCAAAACAATCTGAATCATCCCCTGAATCCTCTTTGCCGAAGCAAACTTCCGACTAAAAGCCTGTAACAATTCAATACTCAACTCCAGATCTTCAATGGCTTTACTCGACTCCAACACCTGAGACAAGTTGTTCGGTTGTGCTGTTGTCGAGTACATCAGGGACAGCGTCGCATTAAACAAGACGGCAAGATTGAGCCAATTGTACGAGAACCGCTGCTGTCGATGCATAGTCGTGGCTTGTCGGATAGCCATGCTGGACGCTTCAGCGAGAACTCGCAGTTGAGCGAGATCTAGCGTCTGGCAGAGCGGAGATGGACGATAGAGCATGATTACATGGGTATAATAGTTGAAATCGAACCAGTTGGTGCACAAATGAGGGACCTTGGATTGCAGATCAGGCAGCGGGAACGGCATCGTTCGTCGCCATTCTATCAGCCGTCTGTGAAGGGACTGCAGGGTCTGCTCTTTCATCTGCTGCTTGGCTGGGTCACTGTTTCGGACTGCATGGACTTTACTTCCAATGTCACTAGCAATGGTTCGGAGGGCTAGGATGTGCAGTGGGATTGCCATGGTTGATGGCTCGAGTTTTGTGGATGGTATGATGCCATCGGGTTGGATGTTTTCGTCGTCTACGTCTGCAAAGGGCTGTGCTATGTTAGCACGCTTGACGAAGGCACGGTATGGATTCAGCATACCTCTACAGTGATATCATCATCTTGGATAGCGAATGGACGCCCCAAAGCTAATGAAACAACACTATTACCGTCAGCTTGCTATTAGGTCTTAGACTCGTTTCTAGACGTACCGGTCCATCATATACAGGCAGAAGAAGAGACGTTTCTGGTGTTCGGCAAGATCCACTGTGAGACTCTTATATTGCTCAGCAGTATGCAAGCCCATGCCAGTCGCCATGCGAGCAGCCATTCCGATCAAAATCCATGTATCTAATGAAATTAGCATGTCTGATAACAAAAGAGCAAATTCACTTACTCGGACCAATTTTGTTGAAGAAAGAGTAGGATACTTGTAGCATCAGAACTTCTAGAGCTGCCTATACATGAATCAGCTTACCGCAGAAACAGTACCCTAAAGGTGATGATGATGCTTACCAAATCTCCACATCCCATAGCACCCTCAAAATGAACCATGGCCTTGTTGAACAGCTGGACGGATTCTGACTCATCCAACAATGATACCGAGGAATACGCCGTCGATCCAATAGCTAGGACCATCCAAATCCGGAACTGCCACAACGGGGACTGAGCAAGGGGATCAGAAGGGTCGGCATACAGCCGCCAAAGGACAGTTTTGAATTCATGTTGTCGAACAAACGGATATAAAGTATGGGAATGAGCGAAATAGAATTCGAGTAGATGGCTGATATGAGCTGGCTCGATAAGAGATAGTGATTCTTGAAGGAGACCGTCCTGTTGCTGATCCGTGGATAAAGGAAAATAGAGTGGTAAGGGCGGGGACGAGACTAGATGCGTATTCATCTCATTGAACGCAAAGGAAAATGTAGGCGTAGTTTCGGTTTCATTGGGTAAACAGTCATCTTCTTCATCATCTTCTTCGTCCTGTTCATCATCAAACACGAATTCTTGTCGATCTGGCGATAGTCGTCGAAGAACGGCTTGCGTGAGTTTGGCGAATGATATTCCGGAAGAAGATCCTACGTGGCGGTCTGCGGCAGCCTCCAAGGAAAGTAGCTTCAATTCATCTGCTAAAGAGTCGGGTTTATGGGCAATGGGGATGTGCTGGCCGTTTACTACGGCTTGTTGTTGCTGGTTTGGCGGGCTGGCTTGTACCGGCTGCGGTTGGGCGACTAAGTGAACTGGAGAGGTTTCTATCGGTCGAGTATTGAAGTCCAATCTCACACCGTCAATGTCACTTGAAGGGCCGAATAGCGTTTCATGTTCGGTCGTCCGCATATCTAGGAACATTGCCAGCTGGTGTTCCAATTCTTTGACACGCATTTCCAAGCCTCGTACATATCTAAGGATGATCTGAATTAGTAGTTTTTATTCTTCAGATTGTTTCAGTAACATACGCAATTGAGAACGTCGCCGTCTCTTTCTCATCGTCGAGATAGCTGCATCGCTGATTGGCATGCTGACAGGCCCGACACTGAGGCAGGGCCTTGTCGCATCGTTTCTTTCGTCGATGGCATCTTCTGCATGAGCTTTCTGCTCGGGCTGCTGGACCTGACATTGTGAATACTAGTTCTCGTTACTTTTCGGGGATTCTTCATACACTGATCGTCCATTTAGTGAGTCAGATAGCAGCAGAGAAAGAAGAGGAGCACCGCGAGCTTATCAGTGACTGAGCCCACTAGCCACGGGATAAGGCTCCACACCCCCACGCTGGATAACATTGATTCGATTACTGATGTCTATGAATAATTGAGTATTGCATTGTTGAGAACATATGTTTTTCATAGTTCTTTCGATTGAATATTTCTACTGTCTGTTTATATACGTATTTCTCTATGTTACCTGTATTTTCTCGTCGAGTTGATGCCTTTTACGAAGTATGTATGAGGGTTATCAAGTCCGCCTATCGATAGCCCAACCCGGCCTGATAAGGCCCGGGCATGCTCCGATTCCTCACCCCCTCACTGGGTCTCACTAACCCTGACGCTTTGTAGTGCTGACTTGATGAGTAAATCAGAAATCCAGCCAATTAATACGAATTATATCGGTGCGTCTGAACATCGTAGGTCCTTCGATTGGTGCATCTTGGGAGCTTCTTATCCGTGAGTCAGGGCTCGGGGCTTAGGGCTAGGGCTGGATTTCCTTTTACAATAATCACATCGTAGCCCAAATCGCGATGCTGTAACCACGATGTATCATCAAGTTTCAAGAGCAAGAGACATTTACACATTCCCGTGAATGATAATTTGCTGAGGACAGTAGTCAGTCTTTAATTCTTTTACTTCATCAAAGCTACGTGTGCTTCCATGCAGTGACCGAAGCTGGGCTTGTGTCGGTCGCGCCGCGCCCATTGTCGGACGGGCCGCGCTTCAGCGGTATACAAGAAGTAAAGAAGTATATTGACATCGAGCACCACGAAATGATTCATCAATTAATTGCATCAAAAGAGAGAATCAGGCATACACAATACTCACTTCCAATCACATCATCTGAGCAAAGATCAACATGTCGGCCAACGGACAATCCTTCCTCCTCGATCCCGAAAAGAAAACCGGTCCCATGCGATACAGCCATGCACGAGTCGTCTCACCAAGCACTCACCACACAATCTACATCTCAGGCATCGCCGCCGTTACACCAGACGGCAAATACGAAGGCGTGACCGAAAAGCCTGACGGAACGTATGAACTCGATATCCGCGCACAAACTGCTGCGGTTCTACGACGAATTGAGAGTATAATTAAGGGCGCCTCGGATGGCAAAGCCGATCTATACAATATTGTGGATGCAGTTGTTTATATTTTGGATATGAAGACGCAATACGCGGGTATGAATGAGGAGTGGAATAAAATTTGGGGTGATCGTGCCAGTGCGCCTGCGAGGGCGACGATAGGAGTGAGAGAGTTGCCGGATCCGCGGTTTTTGGTGGAAATTAAAGCTACTGCAATTTTTGAAAAATAGTCGACTCATATGCTTCAATTAGAATATGAGAATATATTTCTGTTACCAATCTGGAATTGACTCGTTGTAATGCATGTACCAAGAACAATGCGTAGCGTCGGGTTCTCCGATTAATCTAGAATGGCTTGAAGTGTATACAGAGTATGCTTCGTTCGTTGCGTGCAGGAAAAAGTCTCTCTTTTAAACAACCTCATCATCATTGATCAAGATGGCTTCCCCTACTACCGATACCGCAATCCAATACTTCACCATAAACAACTTCCAATTCCAAGATGGAACTATCCTCCCACAAGTCCAACTCGCATACCGTGAATTCAACCCAACCAAAACCAAAATCGCTCTCATACCTACCTGCTTCCGCGGCCGCATCAAGTCAACCCTGACCTTTGCCAACGGCGCATTACGAGATTACCGAGTGATTGTGGTAGCTCTCTTCGGCAATGGCGAATCATCAAGTCCATCAAATACACCAAATTTCCCGCAAACCCTTGACTATAGAGATTGTGTTCGCGCGCAACATAAGCTCATAACGGAGCATCTACGACTTGAAAAGATTGATGTCATGGTGGGATTTTCTATGGGCGGGCAATGCACTTATCATTGGGCAGCTATGTATCCAAGCATGATCCTCAACGCGGTCATCATCTGTTCCTCGGCCAAGACGAGTTTGCACAATTATCAGTTTTTGGAAGGTCCCAAGGCTGCTTTGGAGAGTTCTGTGGACTATATTGATGGATGTTTTCGGACGAACAGAGAATCTCCGGCACTACGCGGATTACACGCCTTTGGTCGCGCATATTCTGCCTGGTTGACCAGTGCAGAATGGTTTGAACAACGTCTCTTTGAGAAGCAAGGATATAAGTCGCTGGATGAGTGGGCTGCTGTCGTTGCCGGGACGAATTATAATGATTGGTATCCGGATGATTTGTTAGTGATGCTGGACATGTGGCAGCGGTCTGATATTGGGGTTACCATGGGCTCTTTAGGAACGGATGAGAAGGTCATTTCTTTGTCTGAAGCTCTGGGCCAATTGGGTACAAGGTGCCTTCTCATGCCGTGCCAGACTGATCAGTATTTTACATGGCAGGTCAGTGATAGAGAGGCTAAACATTTGAAAAATGCAGAGGTGGCCGTCATTCCTTCGATTTGGGGACATGTGGCTGGAGGTGGTGCTAATCAGGAGGATAACGACTGGATGGATCGTAGAATTGCTCTCTTCCTAAGTCAAGAAGACTGATTACTATGCGCATCATGATGGTTCAGTTGATATTATTGCATATTTACAATATATCATGATCACATCTAACAATATAGACAGTCATACAATCTTAGTATGTAGAGCTATTAGGGCTAGATTTACTTGTCCGCTTAACCCTAAGCCCATACCCTAACAACAACGATACACTAGTAGCAGCTTCAAAAAACTAGGGGGGGAGACAATTCGATAGCAAATCTCCAGCTTCATAGAATAAAGCGGGGTTGAGGATATAATCAGGAGATTCAAATGAATACAAACCATTGGATGATGTCCATGTCGGACAGCCCGACACTTTCTTTGTGCATGCATCCCACTTGGTGCTCCCCCAACAGCGCACCGGTTATACTTATCTTATCGCATTACGAGATGAGCAACATTGCTCGTGGTCCTTGAATATTCCATCCATGTGCGACCTTATAAACAGTCGGTCGCAGATCTGAGCTCAAGCCTTTCATACCTCCAAGCAACTACACGCTCTAGGTTCATAGTTCTCCATTGAAGAGCATCACAATGGCAGACGCTATCAAGGTAGACGCCGACCTGGCGGCTTATCTCAACGTCGTTCCAAAGACCTACTCTCTCAGCGTCTTTGCTGCATTGGTGGGATATCTGATTTACAAGGTAAACAACATCCTCGCTTGGGAAGATGTGAGCAGTAAACTGACTCTCTCCAGTGGCTCGTTGCAACAGACATTCCACACATCAAAGGCCTGCCCGAGATTCCAGGCGCAATCCCCGTCTTCGGTCATTTGCTCAAGTTAGGCGAAGACCATGCCACTGTTTGCGAGCGCTGGTGGCGACAATATGGACACTCCGTCTACCAAATCAAATTGGGAAATACTCGTGCAGTGGTCGTCAACTCGTTTGAAGACTGTCGCAAGATGTTGCTGGGTCACCAGAATGCGATTATCGATCGACCCAAGCTGTACACTTTCCACGGCATCATTAGCAGTACGCAGGGTTTCACCATTGGTTCGTCGCCCTGGGATGATTCGTGCAAGAAGAAGCGAAAGGCTGCGGGAACTGCACTGGGAAGACCTGCATTGAGAAACTACAACAACATGTTCGACCTGGAAAGCTACTGCATCGTGCGAGACTTGAAGCGCGACAGCAAAAACGGTCAGCTGGAACTGAATGTCCGACCTTTTATTCAACGATACGCTTTGAACACCACCTTGACTTTGTGCTACGGAATTCGAATGGACGAAGTCTACGATGAGCTTCTTCGTGAAATCCTCTATGTTGGATCCGCCATTTCCCTCCTTCGCAGTGCCTCTGAGAATTTGCAAGATTACGTCCCGCTTTTACGCTACATGCCCAACAACGAGAAGAACATCCGATCCAAGGAACTTCGCGAGCGTCGAGATGCTTACTTAAATCTGCTACTTGACAAAGTCCGCGCCATGATCAAGAAAGGCACCGACAAGCCTTGTATTTCTGCCGCTATTCTCAAGGATGAAGAGACCAAGCTTACTGGAGTAGAAGTGTCTTCTATCTGTCTCTCATTGGTGTCTGGTGGTTTTGAGACAATTCCTGGTACTTTGACATCGGCTATTGGATCCTTGGCTACACCTGAAGGTCAGGAATGGCAAGACCGCGCTTATGCTGATATCAAGAGGTTCTACCCTGATGTCCGTGACGCTTGGACTGATTGTATCCATGAAGAGAAGATTCCTTATATCAATGCTATTATCAAAGAAGCCGGTCGTTACTACACCGTCAGCGCCATGAGTTTGCCTCGAAAGACCGTTACGGAAGTCAACTGGAACGGAGCAATCATTCCTCCCAAGACGATGATTTTGATCAATGCCCAAGCCGGTAATCACGGTGAGTTTATATTCCACTCTCGACTATATACTAGACCAAATACTAATCGCAACACATAGATATCGACCACTTCGGCCCCGACGGAAACAAATTCAACCCCGAACGATGGCTCAAATCCCTCAACCCTCCCACCGAAAAAGAAACTACAGGTCTTCCTCACCTGAGCTTTGGAGCCGGCTCTCGCGCTTGTTCCGGACAATTCATCGCCTCGCGACTCCTGTATGCCGCTCTCGTTCGTATCCTATCATCGTACAAGATTGTCGCGAGTGAGGACAATCCACCCAACACGGACTATGTGGACTACAACCAGTTCAAGTCTGCTTTGGTTGCTATTCCGAGGGATTTCAAGGTTAAGCTTGTTCCTAGAGATGAGGCTATGACGACTGAATGTTTGGGTGCTGCTGAGGCACGGACGAAGGATCATTACAAGGAGTGATTTGGCGAGGAGATGCATTTTCGGTATTCGTTAGTAGTTGATGATTATAGACGCATTTCGGTAATTCCTAGCATATTTAAAATACAACCTCAAACGAGTCTAACAGCTCCAGGATACAAAATAAGCAGAGCAGGTATCTTAAACATGAAAACTCTGATTCTCCAATACTTCCACCCAGACCGACCTAAAGCTCCCTAACAGGTGAGACGGAGGCATAAATGCTCTCCCCAGGATAGCCAATACCCTACTCCACTCCCTCAGAACATAAGCTCGCGCTAACCTCCAGAGAGTCGTTCTAAACCAAATCCCAGTCTCAGAATCCATCGTCGTCGCCACACTCCCGACAAAAAGCTGCCAAATCGTGAACTCGAATGATGAGCAGAGACGACAATCCGGCTCGCTAAGAATATCTTTCAAGTCAGAAGCTAGTGCAGTAAGGTTGGCAGGCAATATACTGGCAAGGCGGTTACCGGATAGATAAAGGAAGATGCGAATAGCCATAGCGAGAGCGTCTGTATACCGCAATTTCCCTTGCAGCATGTCAGTTTTATTCTGTATGCTCAGTATGCGTTGGTCGATTTCTTGGACGAGGAAATTATTAGCCAAGTCATATCTTCTTGAGTATTCGATTGCGGTACGCAGCTCATTTAGGTCTTGAGATATACCCTCGAGAGTTTTGAAGATGGGATCTGGAAGAAATGAATGTAGTGCTTTTGTGCCGGAACAGGAAGGCATGTTAACGTCGCTGGTGGTTATCATATTAGCTATTTTGCGTTTTGAAAGGTACAAGCGGGCTCCCATACGAGAGGAGTAATTCTGAGAACCAAGACAGATCATCGTATGGGTCTTTCTGTCTTTTTCTGAACTGTATCATGTGTCTGAAGCCAGCCATATGAGTCTCGAAGCCCGTTTCTCTTTTCGCTAAGCGCTAGGAAGAAAAGTCAGTCGCCACTGCCAGATGGGTTGAAAGAGCAAGAACTTACCTCGCAGTATGCCAGGGTGTATACCGCTCCAAGTACTCCATCAGTCACAGCTGTTGCAGGATCATTCAATCTGGTATTGATGATGTTGACAGCTTTGGCTTGGTGTACATCAGCGTTGATAACGGATCCTGAGCCTATCAAGCCATAATATAAGGACGCCCACGCCAAGGAGGCTTCGAGAAGAGCTGGCTCGGAAAAGTTTAACTGAATCCAGGAGCGTTCCCGGAGCAAGGTCGCTTTGTCAGAGGCCAGGGTGAGAAGTAATGGTCTGAAGTAGCGGAATACTTGATTGTAAGTAGACAGATGAGTTTCTGTCATAGTATAGACCAGCAGGAGACTAGCTTACATTGGTGAATGGCATCATAATCGGATTCCAAAAGCCCCATACGAGGGTTCAAAGCACAGTACCTTATCACGGATTTCTCCGACTCAGATATCCGTGTCTCCGCTAACTGAGGCTTATTTCGCAAAATCTTATTCCCACATCTCGCATCTTCCAATCGTTCGCGCCGTTTCTCGAAATTCTTACGGGTGACATGGGCCCGCATCCGCTTGGTGTTGGCTCTGCCTAGGACAGGGTTTGTGACTGTCAAGAATGTGAATTGAGATTCCATTGAGACTGTATAGTTTCTTGACATTTACCGGGTATAGTTGAATTTCTTGATTTACGATCAAGAAAGGGTTTCAGAACGTCGTTACAATAGTTCGGATGATTTTGTCCGGATATTGACTATTCCCAACTAGGAAAACAAGATAGAATCGTATTTTCCTAAAGAGGTTAGTAGTTATTTTCAGATTTTCTGAATATAGTAGTTTCTTTGAATAAGGACATGAAGTCGTTAATGTAGAAGAACGCTGAATTTGTCATCCCTGTATTTCTCATCCAGTTGTCTCTAGATAGTGCCGAATATAAAATGTGCTCTTCTCTCCTTCAAATCGAAGCTACCAAATCTTCTGATTATCACAGCAATTCGAATACCTACCGAACTCAATGTATCCATTCGCGAGTAATCTGTCTGGCAGTCATGCCTTGGTGACTGGTAAGTAGTGGCCATCAATGACCGGCATTGCCGTTGCTGCCGTTAGGGTTAACAATGGATATAATTCAGGAGGCTCAAAAGGCATCGGACGGTTGATAGTGCAAGCTCTGCTCGCTGAGGGCGTCAATGTGTCGTACTGTGCTCGAAACCCTCGAGGCGATGAATTTTCCGCCTTCCAAAGAGCTGCAGACAACGCCCGAGCCGTCGTGTCTACGGTTGATATCGCCAACGCGGCCGACATTAAAAACTGGGTGAAGAAATCGGTTGATGAGTTTGGCAAAATTGATTGTGTAGTGGCCAACGGTGAACTGTCTCCCAGCAGAGTGGTCTTGGTATCTCGTAACTAACTCTAGGACAAAGCATCTCCCATCTTCCAGGATCCCACCCCCGAGCACTGGGAGAAGAGCTTCAAAGCCGACATCATGGGACTTGTAACTCTACTCGAAGCAACAGAACCGTATCTGGTCGAACGTGCCAAAGCAGGAGGCTCCCCTTCCGTCGTGGTCATTACGTCTTTGGCCGGTTATGACCTTGTGCTACCAACCATCGGAAGCCCTTATACCACTTTTACGCGAGCCAAATCCGTGATTGCCAAGGACTATGCTCGCAAGTTTGCGCCATTGAGCGTCCGTGTTAATACTTTGGCTTTGGGGCTTGTTAATACCCCGAATATTACTCATCCGGACGGTTCGGTTGAATGGAGTACCTATCAAACCTTTACGAAGAATAATCCCGAGGTTATCAAGGCTCTGGAGGACAAGGTCCCGCTCAAGAGGGCTGCTGAGTGTGAGGAGGTTGCGAATGTAGTTGTTTTCCTGGCGAGTAGTCTTTCGAGTTACGTTTGCGGTGCGACGATTACAGTTGATGGGTCAATGTCGAACGCTCTGGTCTAGGTTTATGAATAGAACTGCATTCAAAAATCAGAAATTTGATATTTGACTTATAATTTCATAGAGGCTCAACATTACATCAATTTACATCCACTGGTAGCTACAAGTCGTCCTTAACAGGGACCAATTCTAAAGCCAGGATAGAGGATCCTCACCATATGTCAATTGCATGAGATGAAATAAACATTAATGGATATGTATGAAGAAACCTACATTTGAAATTTTATACATGCCCCACTGATCAATTACTTTTTCGCTAGAGCTAGACCTATGCATAACGTAGTTCATGGTTACAAGCTCTTGTCGGTCCTTCCGACATCCCTCCCCGCAGTCAACTTTTCTACTTGTAGGTACATACATCAACGAAAACAATAATAGACAATACATACACAGGGTTCTTTACAATCTCACTTTTCTCTGATCCTCGGTAATAGAAATATACACAATGGCACAGCTGAATTGTCTCAATCTATTCAACGTCCAAGGCCGAGTGGCCGTCGTAACCGGCGGGAGCAGTGGATTAGGGCTTATGATATGCAAGGTAAACGCCAGTATCGGATTCTGATCACATTAAAGAGCTAACAACTTTGATAGGGACTGGTAGCAAATGGCGCCAAAGTCTACGTCGTAGCACTACCTAGTGACCCCATCGACGAGGTAGTCAAAGAGCTCAACCAGCTCGGTTCCGAAACTGGAGGGATCGCAGTTGGGTACACACTTTGTTTTTCCGAAGAGCTCAACCTGAAAAAAGGATTAAACTAATTGTTTGATTGCAGATTCCCATGCGACCTCTCCTCCAAATCCTCCATTCAAACCCTAGCCCAAGAAATCTCCAAACGAGAAACACACCTCGACATGCTCATCTCCAACGCCGGCATTCGTCGCGACCCGCCTATCCAATGCAACGTCCTCACAGCTTCAGTAACTGAATTACAAGAATCAATGTGGTCCAGCAACGAGGCAGACTGGGAAAAGACTTTCCGCGTAAACACGACTGCTCATTATTTCCTGAGTGTTGCGTTGTTACCTCTTCTCGCTGCTGCGGCCGCTGAGGGTCGGGATCAGGGGCGTGGTGTGATTGTTATTACGAGTTCGTGTGCGAGTATGCATAATGTGACGAATATAGATCTCACGAGTTATGCGGCGAGTAAAGCTGCGACGGATCATCTGGTGAAGTTGCTGGCGGCCAAGTATCATCGGTTTTATGTGCGAGTGTGTGGGATTAATCCCGGATGTGAGTCCATTACACTCCATACCGACTACATGAAAAGTGTGCTAATAATGTATACAGTCGTCCCAAGTAATATGAACCCAGTCGGCGCAGAGGGCAATATTTTCAGCAACTTATTTGATAAAGTGCCTGCTAAACGGGCCGCAATTGCAGGGGATATTGCTGGTACAGTGTTGTATCTGGTTAGCAAAGCCGGAGTAAGTCTATTTGCTTTCGCGTCATTAGTTACAAAGGTCAGTACTAATCATTATCGCTATCAAGGCTTATGTGGATGGAATATCGCTGTGTGTTGATGGAGGGAGAATACTTCTTGCTAATGGACAGGAATAGTGTTTTGCATTAAATCCCTTTCAAAGTTGTAAATATAATTTCTCTGCATACCCTATGTATCTTCATAATCTTGGCCCTGTTTCAATGGTTCTTATGACTCTGTAACTTCATTAGGCTATGTGGTTTGTGCTATCCTTAACCCTAACCCTACTGGAACTGCAGATGGACTCTTTGCATTATGCCTCATGTTAGGACGTATGAAGCATTTGCAGTCAGAATATGAGTGTCAGAAAATCAACAATCAGCAAATCAAATGACTAAATAAAGTTGAAGGAGATTCTTAATGTGGGACATCGGCGATCCCGCCGGTTGAATAGCTTCATTCGGCCATTCCGCTGTCTTGTCCTTGTATCCATGCGCCTGTCTAACTAAAGTTTGTAGGTGAGAGAAGCCTCAATAAAAATATTGGACAGTTGAAACTCATTGACTACATCAAGTTTTATACACATCATAGTCAGTAGTCACCATGTCCATCGCATTTCTAGCCGATAAATCGCAGTCAGACCCCTCTTCCCACTACGCATATATACGAACAACAACTAACTCGTGTATATAGATCCAAAGTAACAAAAGAACACCTCAAAAACATCGCCTCAACCCTCAACATAAAAATCCAAGATGGCCCCGATGCCGACGCCTATCTCTTACTCCTCCAGTCCATGGAGGCGATTATGCAACGCATAGAAGATGGTACAGATTACATGCATCCAGGACTATCACCCGTGCCAACCACAAATCCGCGAGAATATTGGTTACCGCAGGACAGAAATGAGGACAACCCGCTGAATGCATGGAGACATCGATGTGAACTCGTCGCTTCTCAGCCAACCAGTTCTTTGCTAAAGGGTAGAACAATCGCGATCAAGGATAATATTTCTATAGGCGGTTTGCCCACAACACTCGGCACATTTACCGAGATTCTAAGTAAAGATGGGAATCTCCCAGTTTCACCTATTGATGCTTCAGTGGTATCCAGAGTCCTCGAAGCCGGAGCTACAATTAAGGGATCTTCGAACTGCGAGAATTTCTGCGCTTCACCCTTATCGTATAGTGCCGCTACAGGACCTGTGCATTCTCCCTGGCTGCATGGCTATACCTCTGGCGGTAGCAGCAGTGGCTCTGCTGCTCTTGTTTCTTCGAATATCGTGCAGCGTCAGGCCCAAAAGTCTTGTGGGACAACAGTAGACCTGGCTATTGGCGGTGATCAGGCAGGTTCTGTCCGCATCCCGGCTTCATTCACCGGGATATACGGTCTGAAGCCGACACATGGATTGATTCCGTATACCGGAGCAGTCGGGCTAGCGCCCATGATCGATCATTTAGGTCCCCTTGCGGAAAAATTGGAAGATGCTGCACTGCTCTTACAGGTTATGGCGGGTTATGATGGGATTGATCCGAGGATGAGCCCTGAATCTCCGTTGAGGAATCAAGTGCTTGACTATCCGGCTCAGCTGTCCCAATTCCGAGCTCGACCACTCCCTGAAGGCGAGAAGGTGGGATCGTCGTTCAAAGTAGGATTGATACGGGAGTCGTTCGACATACCAGGTCTCACTGCCCAAGTCCGGGATACAGTTATTGGATCCGCAAAGAAATACTTCACCCAAGCCGGTGCCAGTGTCTCCGAGGTGTCTATCCCAATGCACCGCGAGGGCATCGTTATATGGACAGCCGCCTCTCGCCCATCAACATCTGAATGGGCCTGTCAAGGCAAGCCAGGCGGATTCCTCACCTTCCCAGCACCACACATCCACACCCAGTGGCCACCAACACAGCAAATGTACGAGATCCTAACAGCCACAAACCCAGCTTTGATGAACATCATCTTCAATGCACCTTTTATAAATGAGCGGTTCGGTCCTATGACGGAGGCGAAAGCGTATAGAAAAGTGTACGAGTTACGTGCTGCATATGATCGTGCTTTTGCGGAGTTTGATGTTCTCGTTACGCCCTGTGCGCCGAGTGTTTCGACGCCGCATCCGAAGATGAAAGCGGATAGTGATGGGCCGGCTAGCTCGATAATGGATAAGGTGAACGTTGCGGTGGGCGTGACGTCGAATACGGCGCCGTTTAATGTTACGGGTCATCCAGCGATGAATGTGCCGTGTGGGTTTGGCGGTGTTGAGGGTAAACCGGACGTGAAGTTGCCGATTGGGATGCAGGTTGTGGGCAAGAGGTGGGATGAGATGAGTGTTTTCAAGGCGGCGGCGATTTTTGAGGAGGGTCGTCGTTTAGCTGGTGATTTGTAGATGATATCGTTGTTCAATGTATTTGAATCTTCATCGTTGTAGAGGATATACGAAATCATATTATATACTTGAATTATATAATCATCACCATCATATCAAATGCGCAATCCTAACTCATCAATTCTTCAGCTTAATCAAAATTTCCTCCCCCTTGATCCTCGAGTTGAACCATTCCGTCATCTCAATACGTTTAGTAACAATCTCGGCACCACGGAGAATATCCGTTTGAGCCATCTTCAACGTCGCCAAAGTAAGTTCAGCCATAGCCAGATTTTTAGCTATACACGTCCTGGTACCCTTTCCAAAAGCAAAGAAGTGAGTAAGCATTGCCTCTGTGGGGTTGTCCCATCGTTCTGGTTTGAATGCTTGCGAGTCTGGGAATACTGCTTCGTCTTGGTGGAGTTGGGTGGCTGCGACGCCGACGCTGGTTCCTTCAGGGTAGAAGTGGCCTTTGAAGTGCCAACCACCTTTGGGTACTTGACGAGGTAGGCGAGTGGGATTTGCCCATGCCAGTCGGAGTCCTTCACGGACTACGCCGCGTAGATATGGGCCTGTGCTTGGGTCTTCATTCTGGGCAGTTCTCTGCTGGACTTCCTCACATAGACGGTCGTACCTGATTGATTGATTAGTCAAAGCTTTCGCCAGATACACAGCAAGAATACTAACACATCAGGATATTTGGCCAAAAACCACATGATAGACGCGGTATTCGTACTTGTTGAATCCGTGCCCGCAAAACAGACATCCTTCAATTCAATTCGTGACTGTTCGGGTGACACCTGTTCCAATAATCGGCTCTGATAGCTGCCACTCTTGGGCACAGAGGTATTCACCAAATTCTGCGTAAAACTATTGATAAGTCCAAAAGCAGCGTTCGTCTTTGCATCCGCACACCAATAATCGGCCATACTCTGGACAAGATCTCCAATCTTGCCAGGAAGCAAGTTAAAAAAAGCGCCCACACCGACATAGGCATCTACAAAAGGTGATGCTGACATGTGCGACGTCTGTTCCGTAACTGCTCCATAACGCTGCTGAAACAGATATGCACTAATAGCATCCAGGGCCATACCCCGAGCGGCATTGAGCACATTCACGGGCTTGCCAGTCTTACCCTCGTTACGTACTCGATTCACAAAGTCATCTACAACCTTGTCAAGGGTTCCACTAGCATTGCGGATTGATGCCGTCGAAAAGAGCGGTGCCACGGCTTTTGCGCGCTGTGCACGCTCGGGGAGAGTCAATGTTGAGAAGATGGTTGTGTGACCGTCAATATCGAACTTGGAGTATTGCGGTGTCTTTGGGAAACCACCCCCGGCAACGTAGATAGGTTCTACGGCATCACCGTCGTCAAAGTCCACGTCATTAGGTGCGATGCGCAGAGCTGGGCCGTATTTCTTGTGTAGGTTGAAGATTACGCTGCTCTCATCTCCGACGTAGGTGTGGTAGGCCAACCAGAGTGAAGTACATGCTGCGATTTTGGGTCCCGGGATTTTGGATAGAGAGTGGAAGTAGAGACGATAAATGCATCGTAGCACAATAACGGCTGGAAGAAGAAGGGCTAGGCCTTCTGCCCAGAGATGGACGAAGGTGAGGGCTGTTGCTGCAATGGCCATGTCTAACGCGAAGTTGACTGAATTGACCGAATGAGGGGGTATGAACTAGACTTCACAAACACACCATTGTTTATACATACTCAGTCAAGCCGGTATCTTCTATAGACCCCGGACTAGTAGATCCTCGGATATATTCACCTTCAATATTCAGAGTGAGTCAGATAGAAGAAAAGGTCGGATCTCAGGCCGAAGCGTCCATTCCACATCGGGGAGGCTTATCGGACTGTCCGACAGTCTGCCAATTGATTTATCTGCTCGTTTTTCTGATTTGGTGACACTGCACGATGACTGTCGCTGTGTGGCCGGCGTCCCCTGTCAAGCCCACTTGGAATTACTATTAAGTTCGCCGTTATCAGACCAATTTATTTATTTAACGTTATGACTGTCAGTGATAAGGGCTGGCATGAAGATATCCACTGATAAGGATTCCAGTCTAATGACAAAGTGATCGTCAGCTAACTATTCTTGACTCTTAAAGCATTCTTGAAGCTGATTTCCGATGGAGTTATTTTCGATTGACAGGGATTTATTCCTTTCCTTTTTTTTCGGTTTCTTTTCCCCATAGTTTGTCGTTGGTTTTGCTCTTGTACAGTTAACCCTCGTTGGTAACATCATGGAGAGCACAACCCCCCCGGAAAAAGGCAGGGATGTCTTGGGTACTGGTATTCAGGAGGACCTCACGCTGGAGCAGCTGGGTTACCACCAGGGTATGTACTTTTATCATTGAGTTATTGACAGCATAACTAACATCGCAGAACTCAAACGATCCTATGGCCTGCTTGATATGATCGGATTCAGCTTCAGCATTGTGACATGGTAAATACCTGCCATTCTAAATACGACGAATATACAAACTGACAGATAACAGTTGGTCAGCGCTGAGCGGAGCATTCATCATCGGTGTCAGCGCCGGTGGCCCCCCCGTGATTCTCTACGGATGGATAGGTACATGTATCCTCACCTTGGCCGTGGCCTGCGCAATGGCAGAAATGTGTTCGCGATGGCCTGTGGCCGGTGGGCAGTATTCATGGGTGGCCCTAATGGCGCCGAAGAAGATTGCTCGCGAGATGTCTTATGTAACCGGCTGGTTTATGCTGATGGGTGAGTCAACCTCCTCATGTAATTGTACATATGTATTGTGATTGACATCTACTTGATAGGTATGCTTTCGATGGGCGCGGCGAATAACTCCTTCATCGCCAACTACATCCTGGGAATGTGCAATCTCGTCTTTCCAGACTACGCCATTGAGCGCTGGCACAGCGTCCTCCTGGCCTACCTCGCTGCTCTGATTGGCGGCGCAATCAACATCTTCACGCCTCATCTACTGCATCGCCTCTCCCGAGCGGTCTTCATATGGAATCTGCTCTCATTCGTGGTCATTGTCATTGTCCTACTAGCAACCAACGACCACAAACAAAACGCCTCATTCGTCTTCGTCGACTTCCAGAACAACACCGGCCTGGGCGCTGCAATGGCCACAATCGTGGGCATTCTCCAGGCGCTCTTCGGCATGTGCTGCTACGACACCCCAGTACACATGACCGAAGAAATGACCCATGCCTCGCGCGACGCACCCCGAGCCGTGATCCTATCCGTCGTAATCGGCGCCGTGACCGGCTTCATTTTCTTGGTGACACTCTGTTTTTGTATTGGCGACATCGCCAGCACAGCAGACACAAGCACCGGTTCACCCGTGCTGCAAATCTTCTACGACTCCACAGGCAGCAAAGTAGGCGCCTGTTTTATGGCGAGTATGATCGTCGTGATCATGTTTGTGAGTACCATCAGTCTTGTGGCGGATGGGTCTCGCTCGTTATATGCCTTTGCGCGTGATCAGGGACTGCCGTTTTCGGGGACGTTGTCCAAGGTTGATCGCAAGAAGCATATTCCTATCTATGCGATTGTGGTCACGGTTGTTGTGCAGATGGCGTTTAATTCGATCTATTTCGGCACGGTGACGGGGTTTAATACCGTCGTTTCTATCGCCACGACCGGATTCTGTATGCGCTCTTCCCCCTCCCTCATCATCTGTACAAAGATACTAATGTTTGATACAGACGCATCATACGCCCTCGCCCTCCTGGCCCGTTTACTAGGCCACTTCTTCCGCGAAAAAATCGTCTTCTCAGGCGCCTACTCCCTCTCCCTCCCCATTTCACTGTCCGCAAACCTAATCGGCTTCCTGTTTTTGCTGTTTGCATTCATCTCATTCAACTTCCCCTCCGAGGCACCCGTCAATGAAGAAACGATGAATTATACCAGTGCCGCGATTGGGGTTATTGGATTGTTGAGTCTTGTCACTTGGTTTACGACGGGATATAAGCATTTCCATGGGCCGGCGGAGGCGAGAATTGATTCTGAGGGAAGTATGGGTGGAAGTGAGACGCCGGTTGAGGTTAAGTCTTGATTGATGGAGTCCTAGTTCAGCGTGTGGAGGTGTATACGGATGTTAATAAATTTCTAATGATCAATGTATAAACATGAGCAACCACCGCCAATCTACCTAATAACTAGTAAAAAACAAAAGTTAGTGATCCTGAAACACGATTATCGCATGATATCCAGATCCCTCCCGTTTCCTGTACATCAATTGATGTCTTTTGTCTGTTCAATGTTCCCTCTCCCACGTATAGTATGTATGGTATCATTCATATCCATCCAATCACCAAGCGAAACAAAACGGTATGAAGAGGTATGATCACGAATACAGATCAAGCTATTCAACGAAGGAAACGTACGGATTCGGTCGACATGTCACCGTTCAGCACACTAATCTCCAGTTCTCTGGGTGATAAATTCATCCTCAGGGGATGGCTGGGAAATGGCATTCAAATTCAAAAGTCTAAACGATTCAATAGGTAGGAAGCCATAAAAAATAAAGAAATAGTGGGTTATGGAACATAATATGGAAACACGGGGAAGAAAAAAAGTCTTGTAGAACCGCTAACACACAGTGACAGGTTTAGATACCGAGAGTAAATTCGACGCCCACGTCAATATCGCGCGCCATCTTGACGACCTTTGAGAATTGGACGGATTTCTCGGCGGCGCTCTGGAGGTCTTCGATGCAGAAGATTTTGAGGTTGGATTCGTCGAGCTGTAGGTTATTAGTATTGTGTTAATTCAACCTTTTCAGGTAAAACGTACCAGCTTGCGAGCTTGCTCCATGTTGGTACCCTGGAGACGGGCAATGACGGGAGTGCGGAGGCCCATTTCGCGAACGACGTTGATAAGACCCTGGGCAATGGCGTCACATCGGACGATACCACCGAAGATGTTGACAAAGATAGCGGTGACCTTAGGGTCGCTGGTGATCAAGTCAAAGGCAGACTTGATGGCAGCGGGAGTGGCACCACCACCAACATCCAAGAAGTTGGCGGGGCTGCCGCCGTTGAGCTTGATGATGTCCATGGTGGCCATGGCGAGACCAGCACCGTTGACTATAGACGTTAGTTGTGATTCAAAATGGATGGCTAAATAACTACAACATACCCAAACATCCAATGTCACCGTCAAGCTTGATAAAGTTCAAACCGTGTCTAAAATAATCAGCACTCGAGAAATCCAAAAGCTTCTCGGTAGACATACTCAGCAGCCTTGACCTCATCGGCATCCTCCTGGGTAGTGTCGCGCCATGAAAAGACCTCCTTCTGTCTGAATTCGGCGTTGTCGTCAAATCCGAGCTTGGCATCCATGGCAAGGACCTGGTGGTCAGAAGTCTCGGTGAGAGGGTTAATCTCAATCTGAGTAGCATCCTTCTCAAGGAAGACCTTGTAGAGGTTCTGGATGGTTGTCTTGGCGTCCTCAACGCACTGAGCCGAGAAGCCCAAGTCGGTAGCAATGCTACGGGCAATGTCGTCAGTGACACCGATGTTGATATCAATAGGAGTAGTGCGGATAGCATCGGGAGTCTCCTTGGCGACGGTCTCAATGTCCATACCACCCTGAGAAGAGGACACGATGACGGGGGATTGAGTCTGACGGTCCATGAGGATGGCAAGGTAGAATTCGCGGCGGGCGAACTTGCGCTCGACAATGTAGACGGCGTTGCAGAGACGGCCGGCGGCACCGGTTTGTTTTGTGATCAACTTGTGTCCGATCATCTGTTCGGCGAACATCTTGGCTTCGGTGGGGCTGTATACAATGTCAGGATATATTCTCCCCAGATACAAGAAGACTCAAACTCACGAGTAGATGACACGAACACCTCCCTTCAAACCGTTGTCGAAGGAACCCTTTCCACGACCACCGGCAAGAACCTGAGCCTTGATGACCATGTCATCTCCGCCTAACACAGGACTTAGTATTCATCCACCTAATATTCTCCTATTCTGAGCGAGTATATACCAATTGACTTTGCAACAGCCTCGGCTTCTTCCGCAGTGCGGGCGACGTGACCTTTGGGAACACCGACGCCATACTATCGATATTAGTTAGAGATAGTGAGTATCTCTGTTGGCGTGCCTACTCACAGATTTCAGGAGATCTGCAGAGAGGTACTCGTGGATAGAAAGATTTCTCTTTTGTTGCGCAGCATATCTGGTTTGAAGAGATGGCTCCTGCAAACGGAACAAGTCAGTCACGGTCGAGAGGAAGTTGATGATTAGAAAAAAAAAAAACTAGTGGAGTCATAAGCAACATATGATTGCATCCCTCTCGTATATATCACAAGCAAAGGCCGAACTTACAACCGTGGCTCTCAGAGCCGTCGCGATCGACCTGCTTCGCGCGAATCTGAACATTCTGACAAAAATTGGTATTATCACAGAGACGCAATAACGTCAGGGAAATGCAAGAAAGAGGGGAGATATCTGTAAGCAAAGAGAGAAAAAGAGAAAGGGGGACGTTGATTGACTGGGTAGTCAGTATTGTTTCTGTTACAAGGGAAGAGCAAATCTTCGGGAGCTCTGGGTGCTCCCATTCGGAATAACCCGTCACCTGACGGGAATCCCGCCTAACAAAGGCTGCTTTATCCGATACATGCCGACCTCTCCAGTCTACAACATAGCCAACAACCTTTTTTTTCTTTACAATATTCTGGATTCAATAATCAATAGAGCTCATGAGATGATTATCCCGTCTTGCAATTTTCAGCTTATTCTTCAGCTTCAAGAGTGCTCTACCCGTTCGGATGAGACTGCGCGAATAACCAGCCAGAGGCGACCTCTGCAGAACAGAATCATGAACGTCATGTCTCGCTAACATATTAGTCAATGCGCTTCAACTTCCACAGCGCAAACATCCTCGTGAACACCCGATCGAACAACCCATACCACAACCACCCCCCATTAAAAAACTTGATCAAAGAACTACGATTCCCTTCCCAGATATACTTCCTATAGCTCGGCCAGAGCCATCTCCAAGGCCAGGGTCCAAGCAATACTTGCGACACCACGCTGCGAGCATATTCCTCGTGAGGCATTCCGCCTTCCTGACTGTGTTTTGTGCGTCGTTGGTATTCAGGGTCGATCGGTCGGTAGAGAGAATTGGGAGGGAGGTCGCGGTCGGTGCGTGCTATACGGGATTTGACACCACCGGTGATGACGGTTGTCACTTTGACACTGCGACTGTCAGTTTGTATTGCGTTGACGAGGTAGGTTTAGCATACCCGAAAGGAGCGAGCTCAACTCGTAGTGTATCGCTCCAGGAGTGGAGAGCGGCCTTGGACGCATTGTAGACTGAGCCAAAGACGTATGGTATTATCTGGATACGTCAGTACTGGTGGTGGATAGGGAACTCTCTCTGAGGCTACTCACACCAGCCACGGATCCAATCTGCACAATGGTTCCTTTGGATTTCATGAGGAGCGGAAGGAAGGTCTGACAAATACGAATCACTGCGAAAAAGTTGGTTTCGAATGTTAACCGAGCCTCCTCGATGTTCACATCCATAGCCGGCACGGTATAGTCTGTTGCGTATTAGATTGACGCGTTGTGATACCTTGGGTGTAAATCTTACTCCGTCCACTATAACAATCAATCAGCTCCATCTCATCTCATAGCGCACTAAAACTGGAGACTCACGCATTGTTAACCAAATAATCCAACCCCTTCGTATCCAATCTCTTCGACACCTCCTCAAAGCAAGCCTTGATACTTTCCTCCGAATCAACCACCAAACTCAGCGTCTCGATGCCAATCGCATCCAGATCTTGAATGTGCTGGGCGTCGCGCGCAGTCGCAAAGACGCGCAGGCCATGGCGATGGAATTCGCGTGCTAGTGAGTTCCCGATGCCGCCGGGTGAGCATCTACATGCCCATTAGTACATCAATTGCGAGGAAAGCATTGTGTAGTTGAAGCTTCATGGACATCGAACATACCCTGTGATGAGGACTGACTTTCGGCGATCTCCGGTAGCCGACATGCTGCGAGAAACTAGTAATTAATATGGTAATTGCGAAATGTTGGTAATGTTGGTATTGTTCAGAGGAGAGAGTTGACTTGGAGTCATGGACGTTTGAGATTGGTATAGTTGAGTTGCAGAGCTCCCCTGTAGCTAACTACTACGTACGTAGTGGTGGCTGCTTACATGTACATTCCATAGGTAATAAGCGCCTGTAAGTAACTTAAAGGATCATAGCAAACTTTGGTGATCAGCCTCGGCTCAGATCATTCCCGCATATGTCAATTCATGATATATTCGAGAGTACTGTACTTCTTATCATTATATTGAAAGGTGGTCTTAATCGTCTAGATATTCCCTGATAAGCATGCAAAGAGAAAAGACTATTAATGATCAGGAATAAGCTGATATCATGGCGTTGATATCGAGACAGGGAGTCTCGTAAGAGATCCAGTTCTTACGCATTCACAAACATCTGTCCGATAAACCAGGGAATGGATCCACTAGCTTAAATGTCGGTAACATATAGATCGTCCCTTGTAACGCTCCGATCAATCAGCATAACTACGTAGTATGGATAGACCTTTAAGCTGTGGTATGTAGTATGTATTTGACGTCTCTGTCTGTATGAGATGTATACAAATCGTACCGCCCTAAACCCAAAGAAGCCTAGAGCGGGGATGCTCATCACAACCATGCCCAAACAGGCAAGTGAGGGCCTGAGGCGGAAAAAAATATTAGTTAGCTAATTGTCAGATTGTATGGACTCATCAAAGCGGGGGGATCCAATGGCAGCCTATTCGACATTGGATTTCCTTTTCTGGTTCTTACGTTGGAATTTTTTTCTCTTGCTGTTCCCTCTCAGTTTTCGTCTTCTTCTTTTTCTTCTATCTGTACAGGTTAGATTGCGAACAGCACAGATATACCTACAGAGTCAAATCATTTACCTCTTTTTCTTATCAAAGATCTCCTACCAACTCTCAAAATGCCTGAAAAGGTCTATGTCACATATAACCAGGTATGTCTGAATAAGAACCCTTACGGTATTCGTTATCCTAACAAATATATCTACAGATACACAAGCTGTGTCAGAAATCCGCCGACAAGATCCTCGAGCAAATCCATCCAAATCTCATGATCGCAATCGGCGGTGGTGGTTACGTACCTGCTCGAATCCTCCGGTACGTTAGCGCATGACATCTCAATAAATCGCACGGGTGTCATTACTGATACGTATCGTCCCTTTGAATAGATCCTTCTTGAAACGTCCCGGCGACCCAAACATCCCCATCCAAGCCATCGGTCTCTCGCTCTACGAGAACCTAGGCCGCGACGACCCCGAAGAAGTCCCCGGCACCAAGGTTACGCGCACACAATGGTTGGACTTGAGTTCGTTGGAGATGGCCAACTTGATTGGCAAGAATGTCTTGATCGTCGACGAGGTGGATGATACCCGTACTACACTTGAATATGCCGTTCGCGAATTGGAGAAGGATGTCGAGCTTGCGCAGAAGAGTTTGGGTCGGGAGGGTGAGAAGACTACTTTTTCTATATTCGTTTTGCACGTGAGTTTCCTATCCGCCTTTTTTTTCGAGGTCGGAATTGACCGTTTCGTAGAACAAGGACAAGGCGAAGAAAGGAAAGTTGCCTGAGGAAATGATTAACGCTGGCCGGTATCACGCCGCCGTTACAACTGGTGATGTCTGGATTTGTTATCCATGGGAAGCCAAGTACGTTTTATATTCAGCGCAAACTGCATGACTGTGTTGCTAACAATCTCAGGGACATTGACGAGCACGACGAACTGGCCAAGAAGAACCCTCTCATCTGAAAGACTACACAGTCAACAACCTCTCATGCATTACGCTCCTGCCCATAACATTCTAAACCACGGCGTTTGTTTTATCCTCCCGATTTAAAAGCTTTATTGCAGCGGCTTTCTTTTGATTTATTTTGCCTTGTCACTCGTATAGACATCAGACTATGATTTCTAGAAGTAGAAAATATGCCATGTTGTGACGAACAAAAAGTTGAAATATGTACATTTACAATTAATCAGGGAGGGAGATCAAGTACTCCTCCTCTCGAATCTTTGAAAAATTCAACAGTCGGACAGCCCTTGCCAACAGCAACTAACCCGTATCAATAAATTTCCAAACTGTCAAAGTAAATCCTCCATTTTGAAATATTAGAAGAAATGTCGATTATACATAAATAAATCCCTGAAATCAAAAGGGATTAATCCACATCAACATTAGCCTTGCGCAACTCAATCTTTGCCTGCTCAATCTCCTTTTGGAGCGATTCGTACTCGTGCGGAACGTCGTTGAAGGTCAGGATCATGTATCCGAGTCGAGCGCCGAGGAAACATGCGAGGACAATGAGGGCGTAAAAGGGGAGCTAAACATAAATCAGTACACACGATATAGATAGCTAGGAGAGGGGCACGTACGACAGGGACAATCTCGGTTTGGACTGTTTCATTGATTGGGACTAGGCCGAGGTATAGAGCGAGATATAACTGTAGCGACGCAAAGTTAGTGTTAAGGGTCATGGATATATGGAATAATATCTGTCCAGGAGAAAGGACAACGCACGGAAGAAAGTAAAAGGAGAATTGAGACTGTTTGCTGGGCGCGCGTCATTGTGCTGGTTGTTAGATATGGCTCGAAAATGAAAGTAGTAATTCTGGTTGTATAAGAGGAGAATGGCAGTGTTGATGAATTAAAAGAGCGTGGTGACCTTGATAGTCAAGAATCAAGACATATATAGTAGTATAGTTTACAGTAAGAGAACAGCTTGCTGGCAGATCTGCGCGAGTGGCCGCGGCGGCTGCCGTATAAGGTTGGTTCCTGAATCCTGAGGCAGGCTAGTTGGATGCTGCCTGAGGCTAGTATCCACAGTCTAGATTCAAGAACTGCTACAGAGTAGACAAGCATGAATCATAAATAGATACACAATTAAACAAATAGACTAAACGATCACGCAGTAAATTGAGCCTCATGATCATATCATCAGAACTACAACTACAACTACAAGCACAATTGACGAGTCGGCGGCCAAGGCATCCAGGCAACAAACGCACGACATCGGACGGTTAATTTCTTTCCCATTCTTTCCCTCCTTGTATATCTGTGCGCCATGGCTTGATCTAGTCCCAGGCAACAGAAACCCGTTATAATCATCACCACCACCTCGGAGGCTATGTCTGTGATCTGTGATCATCTTAATCTAATGGCTAGGAGCCTACCATCAAACCCAATTACTCCCGATAACTGCTTCATCTGATCAAGCTTGAAGCCTAACGGAGAAGAACCCTTGCTCGAAGTGTGTCGTTCGCATCATCATCAACACCCTTCGCACTGAAGGAGAAGAATATCATCTTACTGATCCCTCGTGACATCCACAACAAAAGTCATCATCCATCAAACGTGGGGCTGGCGGCGCCTGGAGCCTGGAGATAGATGCTACTTTGGCTTATGACCACATTTTGTACTACAAGCCCTTCCTAGAGATTAGGCACCCACTGTCTATCCTGGCACCTGCAAAAAAAGGGAAATTACGTCTCAACAGACCAGATAGAAGAAGGATTTGTGAGGATGGCTTCACAAGACTATAAAGATGGGGGGAGCACCGGGCTTGTCCCGGTTGCAACGACAAATACAGATATCATCTCTTTGGCTGGCGGTATAGAACTGCCTGCTGTGGAAACTGTTGTTCCAGACTTGACAGATCTGAAATCATTATCTTCGTCAGAGACAGAAGGGGTTGTCCCTGTCGAAGAGCAAGACCAGATGTTTCGTGCATTGAAGGAAGTCCTCTCCAAGACCGAAGGGGACGAAGACGTCTTTGACGTCCAGGAGCTCCGTGATGCCCTCGAGTCGGCTGATACGGCTGCCCAAGAAGGCCGGCGTGGTCCTCAGCTTCTAGGGGGTGTTGCTGCGATTCTTCAGAAGCTCTGGCAGAGCGAGTCGAGATACATGGTCGAAGCGGCTGAGGCATTGGCCAATGCCAGTCGTGATCGTACGTCAATCCTTACTGTTCATTTCATAGCTCGGCTCAATTTCTAATGATGTATAGCATCATGGAGAATCCCCTTTGGTCAGTCAGGGGTGCTGCAGTTCTTTTTGCAGTTGATTGCCACGCCAGACGTGGACAAAGATTTACTCTTTCATTCATTGCGGCTGATTGGGAACTCTTGCGCTGATACCGGTACACCTACTGCTCCAATTGCCTAGACATATGAACTAATGAATAATCATAGACGAGAATAGAGAGATTGTCGTGTCGAATAATTATACCCGAGCAATCATGCGTTTGACGCTCAATCCAGATCTAGTTCATGTGGCTATACCGGTGATTTATAATATCTGCACAGACTTTGGTAAAACACAGCTTCTGCATCTATATTCATTCGTCATGGCTAATAGATCTAGAACCTGCTCAGACTCAAGTCGCCACAAACCGGCTTGGATATATTCTGCTCAGGCAGATAAACGATGGAGCTGTCAAAGGAAATGCTCTACTCAACTTTACATATGAGTTGGTGGAAATGGCAGCAGGTCAAGGTAGCTATCCTTTGAAACTAGATTTTGCATGAAAGCTAACCCGTACAGCCGAGGGCATCGAGAACTCTCCCGACGGCACCATCGTGCTCATGATGAACATAGCTCTCAAAGAGGATACAACATTTGCACAGTATACATGCCTCGTGACATGTCTTGCACAATACCTGCAAGCAGAGAGATTCCAGATTGCAAGCATCCGACACAAACTCGTCGAGCACATCATATCAGTCCTTGAGCGATCTTTCACCATTGAAGTTGATGAATCGGTGTCTGAAGATGTTCAACTACTAAACCAATTACGTCTGAAACTCAATCAGACATTAGGCGATATATCGGCACTGCCTACATTCCTCGAAACGTATCCCATAGGCTCACCTCTGGTGGACACCCTCCAATCATGGCTCATACGACGACAAGAAACATTGCAAATATGCGCATGCGTTGTGCTAGGCAATGTCGCACGCACCGACGAAATCTGCCAACTGATGATAGACCAACTCAATATCCATCGGGCTCTAATCCACAATCTAAACAACAACACAATCGGCGGCGTGCTTCACGCTTCACTAGGATTCCTCAAAAATCTATCCATTGCAGAGTCGAATCGCGAGAAACTCGGAGACGCAGATATCATTCCCGCCATATCCAAGATTTGGACGTACGACACTGTGCCCCAGGTCCAATTGGCAGCTACCAGCGTAACGCGTCTGGTGATCGCTTCAAACGTAAAGAATATTTCCCGACTACTCACCTCCCTATCCTCTGACCCGGACTCACCTGCTCATTTGCGCACGTATCTGTCCATGCTACTTTCGCTATGCAGCAGGACAGACACGGCACCCATCAAGACCGAGATTGGTCGTACCATCTGCTCCATCTGCCGGACGCTTTTGTCTCGCAAGAAAGCAGCCGATGTTGACGACGAAACCTCGACGCTACTGGATCGCCTATTCGATCTTCACAAAGACATTGCCCGTCCCGTAGGCGCCATGATTACGCAGACAGAGTGGCCCGTCGTGCGTAGCGAGGGCTGGTTTGCGTTGGCCCTGATGGCGTCTCATGATAAAGGCTGTCCTGCTGTGGTGGATTGTCTGATCGATACAGATATCTACACACAGGTTGAGAAGAGTCTTGATGTGACGGATGACGAGTCTGCTGCTACAGGGGCAGCAGCTACAAGTGAACAATTACAGAGAAAGGGGGATAGGGATAATCTTGTGATTATGGTGAAGGAGTTGTTGAGTAGAGATGTATGTGTTCGCCATTTCCGCTCCATTGTGCTGAGCAACTTAAGCTGACATTTCACAGCCGGAGTCTTTACCGAAAGGAAAGAAGGAGAGGTTGAGAGAGTTGATGAATCGGGCTGTATCATTGCGGAGCTAGGTCGGTCAGCAGATCATTCGACATGGTATGTATAGAACATTTACTTTGTACGTTGATAGAATTTGTCTAGCGCTCATCATTCGTAGAATCTATATCTTATATACATGGACCATCTTCACCTATATACACGAAACATTGAAAGGGTATATAACACACGGATTGTCCCTTACTATACAAACCCGCTCAGGGCTGGAGGCCACTGCTCCTCTTCTTCTCCCTCAACTTCTTCTCAATCTTCATAAACTCCCTTATCCCCACCGGAATCCCCTTAAACAAATCCTCTTCCCCTCCCACTCCAGGAACAGCAGGCAACTCCCAATTCGCCTCGCTACCGCCTCCATCATCATCCATACTCGTACTCGCGCTTGCAACCTCTTTTCGGGGCGTCTGTCTCATCTCTTTGCGCTTCGCGCCGTTGTCCGCAGCGACAGAAGCAGTTAAACGTGCATCCCTAACCCTTGACGCCCAATGCTCCAAATCATCCCTATAATCATCCCAGACACAATGCACACACCCGCTCATACAACAGTTGTCTGGTTCCGTGGGTCGAGGCGGTATAGGCACGCCGTTGATTTGCCTCCATGTTGATTCGGGGGGTGTGGTCTCGGGGTTGTAGCGGGTTGATTGGTAGCCTGGACCGGCTAGGCGGGTGCCGAAGACTATGGATAGTTTTTGTTCTTTTGTTGGTTCTTCTGCTGTTGATGAAGATGGTGGTGGTTGAGGTTGAGAAGACCGGCGTTGTTGGTGGTGGTGGGGCGGTTGGTGGAAGGAGAGGAGGTCGGAGTAGTAGCCTGATAGAGGGTATGCTTGGTGCGTTTCTGTGTTATTTCGTGCTGTTCCATTGTTGTGTAGTCCGGTGTTGTGGAACGACCTTCGTGATGTCGACTCGGAGGGAGGACTGAGATTGCGATTCCGTCCTATCCTTACAGCCAGGTCATATCGATCGGTCAGACAAGCAGCCGTTGACCTGCCAAATGATCGCAATATTGAGCGCCTGTTTGACGCCCATACGGTCCGCTCCATGGTTTGTAATTTCATGGCAAAGTGAAAGAGCAATTGCCGCGGAAGTGAAGCTCGGAAGAAAATGGACGGTGGGATGCGTTATGTCATTAGTGCAAACAGTGCAAACAAATGGGCGAGCTTTGGTTACGTTCTTCCCGAATGGGAATAGGGCGACGATACTTTGTCTCAACGCGATTGAGAGCGAAGTTGGCAATTGTTTACAGTACGACTGGCAGAATCTATGCAGACAAGCTGGCACTATAGCCAAATTTGCGCATAGCAGTATTCGAACGAAAATGTCAGACCCGCCATCGAAACGACGCAAAACGACCCCCGACGCGACAACCACAGAAGATGCAAACAACAACAGCAATACAAATGCGCCTCTTTTACAACAATCGCCTGTAACACACAGACAATCGTTCCAATCACCCACACGATCGAGTCTGGCACGCTCAAATCCAGAAGTATTATCTCACGTTCTCGCTCGATCTCCGAAACGAAGTCCGCAGCGACAACAGCAGGGCATATCGTTTGGGTTACGGGATCGGAAAGCTTTACGGCCGTCGTTGACTACAAATACAGAGTCTTCACCGTTGAGAGCGTTGTCGCAATCACCGAGAAGGGGAGGCGCTATTGCAGCTGCGCAGCAGCAGGCTTTTGCCGCGCCGCCGCGCAGGATATCGAGAAAGCTTGAATCGCCGAGACGAAGTGTTACTCGAGAGAGTGATGCTGAACGAGAAGTAAGGGTGGAGACGACTCCAATACGACAAGATGATCCAGACGAACAACTCGCTTCTGAGCTAGACAGCGCAACTCGAGAATTAGAAAATTCAGGCCTGTTACCGCCTTCGTCGTTCAATGATGATCTCCCAGAGCCGGAGTTACCTCCTACGCCGACACAACTGGCCCGTGAAAAACGTCTGAAAGCAGCGCAGGAGTTGTTGAGTAGCCCTAGCGTGGGAAGGAGATTACGAAGGGATTTATTACGTCCGAGCAGACTTGGAGTCACAGATGTAGCGTCAACAGAAGATATACGCGAGGATGAAGATGAAGACCTCTATGATCCCGCTTTGCAAGAACGGAAGAAACTCAAAAAAGAACTTCTTGCGCAACTAGATGAGTTGAAGGCGGATGTTGCTTTGCTAGAGAACTGGACGAACCGAGCCAAACGCGGCTATGACGGTCAGCGGGCTGGTCAGGACGATGTTTCGAATTTGATGTGAGTTATCCCATCCCTACGATGTATTCCAGTGTCTAAACGTCAATGTAGCTCCCTTTTAGCCTCCACAAACAAAACGACAGATCGCCAATCAGACTCTACGACAGAGCAACCCCCAATATCAACTCTGGTATCCTCTCTCCTACCGTTTTCGGCCAAAGCTGTACCAATAAAACAACGCTCAGCATCTCCCGAACCCATCAACGCATTCGCACTCAACAACATACCTGATCCCACACCATATATAACGGCATTCGCTCCTTTGACTCTGGAGCATTCCACCACCTTATCCGTAACTCCAGAATCTGCCATCACCGAAACACATGAAATCACACTCTCAGCTCCACCACCCTTTCCATCAAATCAATTCAGAATCCCGCTTCATTTCACAACCGACCTACAATCGCAACGAATCACATCTATATCCCTATCAAAACATGCATTGTCACAAGACGCAAAAATCCCACGTTCCTTACAAACATGGATTGAATCACGAATCTCAAACCCCATTGTCGGGCTCGACATTTCCGGTCTCTGTTTTGGCATCAATCGTTTCTGGGAGGCATCCGTCTCCCGAGCACGGATCTGGTCACGTCTCCGCAAGACTCAAGAAGCTCTTTCATCCAAAAAGGGCGCTAAAATGAGCAAAAGACTCAGCGAAATAGACTCTGAGCCTCTAACAGGTCCCCTGAAGAAATCAGACTCGCGAATCATTCACCCTCATTTACAACGCTCATCAATGCTGTTCTCATCTCCACCTACCGCCCTTGGTCCAGCGGCGAAAAGAGAGTCAAAACTCATCCTCAGCTGTCCCCTAACTCTGGATCCATGGACGAGCGAAGCGCAACTCAAACCGGATATAAGTATCCACATCTCTGAGTTGGGCGAAGCGCAACGGAGGAAAGTTGAGGTTGAGTTGAAGAGGCTGTTTCATTCTGTACTTCGAGAGGAGGGCGGTGGTAAGACAGTGGGGATGAATGAGGAGAGGGAGGCACAGGGTATTGTGAAAGCGGTGGAGGGTGTGATGGGTGTGCTTTTTGGGGTGGATATACTATGATCATACCAGGAGTATACTTGTATATAGCCTTAAATGCGAAATTACGTCGAATTGAGAAGTTAAGATGAAGAATTTCTTTTCTTTTGTAACATGACATAAACTATTGTACGACAACTGTAAACGATCACGCCGTACCCACAACTAACGTTTAAAATCTCGACCCGGACACCCTATAGAGGTGGAAAGAATCGACTCAGTAACCCCGAGACTTTGAACTTTTGGACGTCAAAATGTCTCCCATGAAAAACATAGACATGCCGATGATAATGAGGATAAGAGGGAAGACAGAGGAGAAGTTTTTGAAAGGATATCATTATCATATTTGAAAGATTTTGAAGAAGTGAAACATCATTTTGATATCTATTTCTTAGCAGCTTCGTCGGCCTCGGCCTTATCCTTTGCTCTCTTCTCGCGGGCACCGAGGTAGCGGGCCTCGCTGCGAGCCTCACGCAATCGGCGGTAGGCAGCCTTCTCACCTTCGGGGAGGTCAGATCGGCTGATTTCGGTAACGGCCTCGGCGGCAGTGATGTTCTTGACGGGGATGCTGGATGAGACGCGGGTGGTGTATCCTTCAACCTTGCCCTCGGCGGCAGCAAAGGCCTTGGTGGCGGCAGCGACGTCCTCGGCGGAGGCGTCGAGCTTCTTGTATTGGCCGCTCTTGCGAGGGAAGAGGATCAAGCGGCTCTTGTACTCCTGGAGACGGGCGACGTTGGCGGTGAGCGATTCCTGCGAAACGTTCTTGCGGCGCGCGTCAACGGAGATGCCGATTGTGGGTGCGAGTTTGCGGGGGATGCCAGCCTCCTTCAACTCCTGGAGGGTGAAACCGCGGCCAGCTCTAGAGCGGCGGTTGTATTTGACGGTGGGGCATCGCACAACGGGACGGAGCTTGTCGACTGGGCGAGGAGCAACAGCAGCGGCCTTGGACAAACGGGCCTGACGACGGCGGTGCTTGCGTCCGGGCTGTATAATAGTTAGTTGAAAAGTTCCTTCCATGCCGCGAAAATCCTTCAATCAAGAATTCGTTCTCATCGCGGTATTTTCGTAGAGGTGATAGGAGCGTACCTGGTCGAAGTGCACGCGGACACGACGTTGCCAGTCCTTGTGGAAGTCTGAACACCAATTCCATCAGTAAAAGTCCTTCAATATATCCCAACATCTCTCTTTGCACGTTCGCATCCATTTTCTGCTTTCGAATCCCATGCCAACTCTTCCATCGCGCAATTCCTCTCCTTTCCATCATCCAGAAGCGTAGACAAGGTGTAACTCACGAGTGTTGGGGATAACGTTGTTGTGCTTGATCGCCTATTCATCAAAACCGTCAGCCAAGCCGCCCCAATTCCTTCATCAAAATAATTATCGCAATCCAGATCGACAAACTAACCATTGTGCCGGACGGAGATCAAGTCTCACTATGTGGATTGTCGACGGAGGTGTTGCTGGTCGAGTCTCGAAAAGGACTGACTTGACTTGAGGTTGGAGTCCGTTCAATATTGAGTGGAACTTTTTTTTGGTGTGGTTGCCAAGCGTCGCTCGGGAGTGGCCAGTCAGAGGCCGCCGTTTGCTGGCGGAGTCTTTGGCTGTGCTCGCTTAGCGAGCCCTAACTGTTCCGCATTAGTCGATTATGTAATCAGCATACCTACATTCGGGAATCGGGACATTGACGATACGATGACTTTCTTTAGTTGTATGATATGAAGCTATTCATTGATCTAGCTATAATAATAATTATACACGAATTGTCTCAATCGAGACTGCAAACAACGCTTCTTTTCATGAGCACAGGGACCACTCCACTGGCTTCAACGCAAAGTACAGAAAAAAAGTAAAAATAGACCCAAGCAATTTCCCAATCCTTAACTACCTTCCTTTTCATTCGTTCAGAATCGTCGTCAATCATCATAAAGTGCCATGCAAAGCCAGTTCGTAGTCGAAAACAACTAGGCAGGGGACAACTTCCAGCTGCTGATACCCAAGCCAACATCCTTGGGCTTCTTCAAGGTAGGACCTTCTTCGACAAATGACCCCTTGCGCTTCTGAGCTGGACCAGGTCGGTCGACGCCGGCCTTTCTCACATGGCCAAATAGCTTTGTTTGGAGTAGAGTGCTTGATTTGCCAATATTGCTGCGAGCAGACTGTTGCTGAGGGGATGCCTCTTGACTAAGTGCTGGTAGACGACGGAGCATATCAGTGGCGCGAGAGCTGGCCTGAGATGCTGGAATGTCTTCATCGGTAATGGCTTCTTCGCCATCAGACACCGAGATAGTACTGTCACGGTCATGACGGTTGTCCTCTGGATCAAAAGTATCTTTTCTAATCAATTCATGTGGTCTGCTGCCGGGTGTAATGTATTGAGGTTCATGGACATGTGCATGACGTTGAGGGGTTACTGGTAAAGAAGACATGGAGTGAGCTCCTCTGACATGAGCTCCACCCATGTGGCCATTCCTGTGCTGTCGATTTCTATTAGGAGAAACATTTGTAGAATCGCCATGTAGGACGCGATCAGCAGCCAAGAGAGTAGCAAAAGCGTCGTGACTGCCGCCGCGACTGCTGGTGTGTGTACGTGCACTGTCGAATAGACGAGATTGAGACTTTCTTTGAGGGGTACTGAATTCAGCACGGGAGGTTGGGGACAAAGAACCAGCATCGAGGAACATTGTCAAATGCTCGCGGTTGTCCCGAATACGCTTCTTGAGTAGACGGTTTTCTTCCAAAAGAGATTCATTTTTGTTGTTTCCTTCTTCAATCTTCTCCTGAATCAATTTCTTCGCATTTGAAAGTCTCTCTTCCAATCTGGCGTTAGTACTCTCGAGTTCAGAAATTCGCTTTAGAGGGGCGTCTGTCTTGGGACTGGGGCAGATTTGAGGTGTCTGTGAGTGTGAAATGGCGCGGCGGTTTTGATACTCTGAGCTCTGTAAAATCTCAACTTCTCGTCGAGCAAGTTGTTGTTCAACTTCAGCCCGCTTGATTGCTTCGTTGCTTGTAAATGATAGAAGACTGTTTTGTAATTTGAAATGCAGCGCAGACATTCGTGCTTCCTGTGCAATGGCCAACAAGTCTTTGGCTATTTTTCGAACTTGTGGTTCATCTGCAGCATCAATTTCTTCAGTTGTGGGTAGGTTTTCAGCAGCGCCATAAGCAGCATAAAGTGATTTTTCTAAAGACTCGTTCGGGGGAGAAGCGGGGATAACCACGTGGGACCCTGACCCAGATCTGGATCGTCGACGGGGTGGTGCACGAGTCTGGGATGAGGGAGGGGGTGTCATTTCTGAGGATGATGCGTGTTGTGGCGAGCAGAAGCCACCATTCTTGTCTGATAAGCTCCCATTACGGTCCCGCACTGGCTTGAGGTCTGGGGATGCGGAAAGAATGGATCGCCGTGGTGGCGTACTTGGGATGAGGATTTCAGCTGCAGGAGCCAAAGAGGCCTGCGACCGGACCTCTGAATCTTGCGACATTGGATGAGTTTGAGTGTGAGTTTGAGAGAGGCCAATGTGTAGTTGAGGCTAGGGTTGATAATCAGTATTCGTAGTCGGGTATGCAATAGAGGATCCTAATAATCACCTTGTCCAAGTTTCCTTTCACTCAAAGTTTTGGTCCAATGTTATAGAGGTTGGGTGTGTATCTTCTTTGTTTGGCGGTGACTGGTTTGATGACGACAATGGAGGGTTGTCCCGCTTATCGATAGGCTCCACGACAAGACTGGAGAGAACCTAAGGATAAAGTCCTCGGCAGGCGCACAGATTGCCGCAGGTTGATAAGATGGCAGCTGTTCCACGTATGAAGGGACCACGGCATGGAAAGGCGAGAGAAGAATGCAGTTGACATGAGGTAGTCAGCAGGCGGTGATATACTTTGACTTGACAGTTTGCGTGGTGGTGTGCCTGGCAGGTGACGGGGGAGGCTGGGCGGTGGGCAACACTCAAGTCGTCTGACCCACCGCCTGCCGCAACCAACCACGTGAGCCAGCCGCGCATGGGAATGTGACTATGCCGCCACAGCCAATCAGCGCTGTCTATTGCACGGCTTAGCGCGGGGAGAAGCACGGACTCGGCGAATCAGCATCCCCGTTCGTGGGTGCGCTCACGTGACGTAAACAGCGGTTGCCACGGTGTCAGCTCTCCTCGTGTTCTTGCTCCAGCTGCTCGTTTCATCCGTTGACAAGGCAACCTGTTCAGCTCAACATTCCATAGCGCTGCCCAGCCACCTCATGCTATGTGGACCGCAAGGGTCCTTTGCAATTTGAACTCATTGGTGGTGCCAGTAGAACCTGGCTATAACGAACAGACGGCCTCGTCCAGATCTGATATCCATGGATTTTGATATATATGGAACTGGAGAGCACCCCGATATGATACCTATCTGATTAATCACGATTTGGAGACTCTCCATATTCATATAGTTAGATAATATCTAACCCGATATCAAGAGAGCCTTCTGTTCGTTATAGCCAGAGTCTACTGGCCATGCTACAGCTCTAATCCTTTTGATCGATTGATGTCATACATGGATGATGTCCTCAAAATCTTTCATTTCACGAAAATGTTGGTCGATCTCATCTTGAATCTGATACATCAAATCCGTAACGTTGCCCCTGTTACAGCCCACCGTGCGCTTAAGGACCGAATCCTTTTGACATCCCTAATGGCTTCCTACAGGGCGGGTAGTTAGACTAATGCGAAGGCATCAAAGTCAAATGCTGAGCAGCTACTCTTCGTGTTGTATTTCAGCAATGCTTCATCCCATTTAGGACCACTCGTTTATTCAAGTTCTGCAGATACCCTGGCTTGATACTTCGCAGAATGTCGACTACATGATGACGGCCATTGATTTTTTGTCACAACTGAGTGCCTCCATATCTGTGCTCAGACACTGCCAATTGATCTTGCTTTCATCACCCGTAATCTCATCCATCTCGACCAGGTATTCAGCCGCTCTTTCGCGCCAATAGGAGTTGGGAATAGCTATTTGAATCGCAATATCTAGTCTTGATAATTCCTTGCAAGTCAATAGGTCCAGGACTTGACGGTATAGCAATTCAGCAGGCAACTTCAGTAGCCCGCTAAAGCTATCATGTCGGTAAGTAAATCTAGGCCGTTTGCTTTTTTTTGCTTCGAGCAATGGCTTTCTTTACCGCGGGCGTCCTGTACGGGTCACTGATCTCGGGATACAAATTGCCCCCAGCATCAACCCCCGGTCTTCTATTCTTAGCCAATGCTTCCTACCTCTACAATCAAGATGTAATGGTATATAGCCATTTGGTTTAATCAGCTCTCTAGCGTTCTGCAACGCAATCGCGGCGAAGAGCTCCAAGTTGTCCTCGATTGAAGGGCCGAGTATCAATTGTGCTACTTTCCAGCAGCTCATGTGCACACCAAGAGGCAAATCGCCAGTCAATCCATCCCCACGAAAAGTGAGTCCACCAGGCCATGTATCGCTCATCATAAATTTTAGTGAGCCGGACATCATCTTTTGCAGGTTAACCTAAAACTGCCTTTTCAGGATCCCTCGGCGCTACATATCCACCATAACCTGGGCCGCCAGGACAGGCGACCTCAATGGTTTGCCCTACTCCGGAAAGACAATGTTTCTTCTTCACGTGATCATAAAGAACCACGCGTAAGAATGGGAAAGATTAGCTTCGAACGTCCTGAATTATTCTGTATTCAAGTTTTTTTTTTTTTTTTTTCATTCAGGAGAGGCACGTCACTAACTTAGACGATATAGACCCTGCCAATGACAGCATCCTTTCTGAAAGTAATGTTTCTCAAGCTCTTCCGCACTTAGAAATAGGAATCCCGGGTCTCTCTTATGTCTTTCCCATCTCTTCTTCTGCGAGATTATCGGCGCGGACCCGAAGAAAGAGAAGAAGTGGTCGATAGCGACTCCACACACGATACACACGACTAGATCTGTCATTTGAAGAATACTGGGCTGTTTGCCAAAATTCCAGGTGGGAGACTCTAGGTCAAGTGCTCTATACATCAGTATAACTTGTCCGACTTATGTCATTGTGATATGTCGATACGGGTCGATGATGTCGCCGTATCTCTGTAAGCATCCATAGGATTTGGTCCTTCGGATGGCTATTATTCCGTAGATATGCCTACACGTGATAGCGTTGCCCTAAATTTGTGATGGCAGATCGAAGCGGTATCTCAACCATATCTCAACCATATCCTATCAGAGTTAACAGTCATATATAGATTTCAACATACTCCTAAGACCAGATTCCCAATGCTTCGCTAAATTTCAGGCCAATCGCTGGGATGTGTCCCCCCAGCAAGTGACGCCCCGAGATTGCAACAATTTTCAACCCATACTCAGCAGCCCGCCTCTTGATCCTTTATTTGATGTTCTACGTAGTTAAGCACAGAGCGGGCCTGGAGGGAAGGCGCGCCAATAGGATGGTACGCCGACAAGATCCCCTTGCTGAGCATTAATTAGCAAGCCTCAGGCGGCCCAAACTCTACTCGGTTCCCACTTGCCGTTGTTGACATCCAAACTTCCGTCAGTTGCGAACTCTTGTTCACATACACCCTGAAGCTACCCAACAACTCATTCAAAGCTTGCAACAGAGTTTCTGTTGAGCGCTCTGTGCCATTGTTTGCATATACCGTGCTCTGCTCATTTTATTATTCTACACACCCAAGAATCAGTTTGCGAACAACTCTAGAAGACAACCAGGGGTTGCTCTTGTTCGCGTGCTAGACCCTGAGTTCTCTCAGAGCAGCGCCTAGCACACAATCAGGTTCTCCATATACCGAATACTCGATCGGTATATCTATCATGAGCGCCCTTGATCTACACATACATGAATGAGCTCTTTTTTTAGTATTCAATTGCAATCATGCAACAAAGCAAAACACCAGGCCGCCCAAGCGGCATACCTCGTCCAGTCTCGAGAATTCCACTGCCGACTCAAACAACTGTGAAGACCATCAGACCGTCGCCGTCCAGAGAAAGACTCCAAGCCGATACCGGAGTTAATCACCACCGCCTGCGACGGCCGTCACAAGAAATGCTAACCCGGAGAATCTCAAGCCAGCACCTCAGACGACGCGAATCAACCCAAACGCTCCACAGCTTTATCGAAGACATCGAATCGCCGGTGGAGTTCGATGAAACATGGGATACTTCTAGAGGTCGTACTGATCCCCTGTCGCCGGCAGCACCGTCGCTTTCGGATCGCACAATCGAAACATTATCACGAATTCCCCCGTCTCCATCGCCGCACAGTAAAAAAATACTCCACATCGGCCACGACGCAGCAATGGGCCCTCCATTGCGACCTGCTTCGAGGTTGAACGACCAATCTCGATCGCCCTCGAGATCCTCACATTACTTGGGTATTGAAGATGGAGATATGCCGTCTCCCACGACCAGGCGGGCATCATCAAGAATGTCCTCTGTGTCCATGTCAAGCCGAGAATCCATACCTACGCAAAAGACCACAGACGCATCTATATCCTCAGTGAGCTCATTTGGACGACAAAGTCTGGGACCCGGGAAACGCAGTTCGATCATTGGAGCTGTACCCTCGAAGCGTGGGGACACTCTGCCTTTGAGGCCTGCACGTTTGACTGGAAGTACAGATGTGACGAAGTCCAAGCCGCGGCTATCTCTGTCATCTACTTTCGTCAAACCGACATCGGATGAAATCACCCCATCTCCAATTACAGTCAAGAAAACCAGACAACCGCCGTCGAATATCTCATCAAATATGACTTCTCCATCATCCATCACCTCCAAAAACTCGTCAATTGGCTCAGAACAAACCCTTGACCCGGATGCAGAGATTCGAAAGGTTTCAAAATCGTCCAACGCTTTGCGTGAGAGCATTGCCAAGGCAAAGGCAGCCCGAAAAGCCGCCAGAAAGAGTAGCACTGGCACAGCCGCTTTTGACGCATGGGACAATATGGAGACCCAAGATCCATTCGGTCAGCTTCCCAAGGGTGGTAATAAAGCAGTGCTTCAGAAACGAGTAGATACTGCTAGGAAGTCTGGATCTCTGAACATTGCAGCATTGGGCTTGACTACTTTACCGGACGAAGTGCTAAAAATGTACGAGTACGATCCAAACGCCAATTCTGACTGGTTTGAGAATGTCGATCTTGTCAAATTCATTGCCGCGGATAATGATTTGGCTGCCTTACCAGACGAAGCTTTCCCAGACGTTGATCCGGAGAATTTTGATATGGACGATGAAAGCAAGGGCAATCAATTTGGAGGATTGGAGATTCTGGACCTTCACGGCAACATTCTCCGGTCTCTGCCGATAGGAATCAGGAGGCTACAACGCTTGACCTCTTTGAATTTGTCGAATAATCAGTTCAAGATGAAGGATATCGAAGTGGTTACAGAGCTTGAGCATTTGATAGATCTTAAACTGGCAAATAACAACCTGGACGGAACGTTGCTGCCTGGTTTATGTCAGCTTTCCAACCTGGAAGTCCTCGACTTACACGGGAACCGAGTCAGTCTTCTTCCCGATGCTATATCTGAGCTTCGAAGCTTGAAAACACTGAATCTTGCCGAAAACGAACTTACATCCCTGCCGTCGTTGGCATTAAGCAAACTCCCGTTGGTGGAATTGAATGCGTCTCGAAACAAACTCCAGGGTATATTGTTCGAGTCAACAACAGAGGGGTTCCAGAGCGTCCAGACGTTGAACGTTGCGTTCAACTCACTGGACAAATTATCAGAAGATGACAATTTCAATATCCCAAGTCTACAATTTCTGCTGGTCGATGCGAACCGCCTAAAATCTTTCCCTTCTTTGGTGACCTGTCAATCGCTTTTGAGGATAACGGCAGAAGGCAATAGTATTACAGCACTACCAGACGGATTCTTTGGCTTGAAAAATCTCAAACACGTAGATTTGACAGCTAATGACCTGAGCAAACTCGATGAACGTATCGGCTTGATGGAAACCCTGGTCACTTTCAATGTTGGAAATAATCCTTTGAGAGAGAGGAAGTTTTTGACAATGGATACGGAAGATCTCAAGAATGATCTGCGCAATCGCTGCAACCCTCCAGCAGCGGCCAGTGGACCAGACCAAGATGCGGCACCTGTGCGAGCCCGAAGTGAAATCGGGGACGAAGATGAAGAAGGCTCCGTGGCAACAGAATTCACATTGGCACCGGAAAGTCCAAGTCATTTGAACCGCTGGAAGGTGAAGACAGGAGGTGTCCTTGATCGTTCTGCTACTGAAATGACGGAGCTAGACGCTGATGAGTTGAAACCTTTACTCTCAACCTATGACATCAAATGCCTTTACCTCCAGAGAAATAAGCTACAGATGTTCCCTGGTCCTGCATTGAATCTCATTTCGGCCACTCTGATCGATCTGGACTTGTCCAAGAATCCGTTGAAAGCAGATAGTCTATTTTCAGAGCCTGTTTTTTTACCTCAGCTGCAAAGTTTGACTCTGAATGGAAGCAGTTTATCTGCGGTTGATGCTCTGTTTGAAAAACTCTCGGCACCTGCTTTGAAGTTTCTTGATATATCAAACAACCGACTGACTGGATCTCTACCGTTTGCTCGACAACACTATCCTCGATTAATCACATATCTTGCGGCCGACAATCAGCTTTCTAGTCTCGAGTACAACGCAGTCAAGGGGCTACAAGTACTAGACATAAGCAACAACAATATTGATTTCCTACCACCCAAGATTGGATTGCTAGGCGGAGAGGATGGCGGAGGGCTGAAACGATTCGAGGTTGCTGGAAACAGGTTCCGCGTTCCTCGGTGGCAGGTTGTGCAGAAAGGAACTGAGGCTGTTCTGGAATGGTTGAAAGGCAGAATTCCTGCTGATGAGCTGAACGATGTCGAGAGAGATGCCCCTTAGTTTGCATGCATACTCTAATTCCAGGGCTGTTACAGCGCGATTGAGTTACGCACATCACATGCAGCGTTATGTTCTGATTTTTTTGTACGATATTTATTAGACACATTCAGTAGCGTTCTATATTCATTTCTGAACATCACTAATTACATCGCCCATGACTTTTCTCCACGTCCTCGACCAAACCGTAAATTTATCCTCTTGTTGCTGCTCCCCCAACGGAAAAACGACTAGGTCAATCGTCTTTTCAGCAGTTGTCTTGGCCAATTTCAAATACTTTACGCAATCATCCAGATTGTGCTCATACAACGAACCAGCAGCTTCGTCGACATGATCCGGTATACTCTGCAGATTGGCTGTGAGCGACTCCAACTTCGCGATCTGTTGTGGGTTATTTGCTGTTAAACCACCCTTCTTGACTCGATTCGTGACTATAGCCGGATAGATCTGAGCAATCGGTTTGAGCGCGCGAAGGAGAGACTTCTTCTGCGTTTGGAGAGCTTCAACATCTTTCTCGTCATCATCATCATCCTCATTCTCGGTATTTGATTCGTCGTCGTCGTCATCGCTACCCATCAACTCCTCAAACCCGCCATCATCTTCGTCCTCCGGATCCCATTCTTCCAATTCACTGATCGCATCTTTGACTAGATCGTGCCATTGCTGTACACGTTTCGCCACGTGGCCTACAACACCCTGCGAGACGAGAGTCGTAATCGTGTCGCAGACATCCCATACCCTTCCTGTCTGAGAGGTGATGACATCCTTTTCCTGTTTTGAGAGTTCCTTCTTTTTGTTCTCTGCGTCTTTCGACGACTCGCCGCTTTTGGAGGGGAAAGACGGGTCAAGTTTTTCGGCGGTATTGGTGATTTCCTGCACTAGAATCGCAAATTCTTTCAAACCTGTTTTCACGAGTATCCGCGCCTCCGTCGAGAATGCTTTCGTATATTCGCCGGGCGTCAGTAGCAGTGCAGCCGTAACCATCGAAGGCATCACCGAATCATTCACAGAGGCCAGACACGTCGATATCGCGGAAGGCGTAAACGGTGCCGTGATCGCTAGCAGCGACAGCTTCGTGACTTGTGCCCTGAGCGATTTCGCGCTGTTGGATAGGATAATCAAGGGATCTGCGGTTTGCGCTCCATCTGCAGCGGTTGTATTATTTTGTGTTGGCGGGGTTGTGTCGAGGGTTGTTTGGAATTGCTCTGAGAGGACGAGGGCGGTTGTTAGGAGGTTGTGAAGTTTTTGCGACATTTTGGTCTGTCGTCATGGATTCGGTGTTTTGTGTCGCTATGCAAAGAATCGAATATTTAAGATCGCAAAATTGTTTATTGTCCAATGTCCTCCGAGATGATACTTTTTTTGCCCACACTTTTTTAGATAGCGGTATCAGCCCCATATAAACTAGACTTCTCTTGGTTAGTCTGCCCTAATCTCTTCTTTTAGTCTGATGTGTCAAATTTTCTCGACAGCAACCATCAATCCTCAGTGGTCTACCGGTCATGATTGGCGCTTGTCACTGCGATAGCAGCAACCCGCGCTAGAACAGGGTTCGACTCCCTGCTGGGGAGATCTCACGATCATTTTTTGTGATTTTTTGCTCCATTGTTGTTTTCGGGGGGGCATGGATCCTCTTTTTTTTTTTGTAGATGTGTCTCTGAATGCCGAACATATCGGATGTGTTGCTTGTGGCAGTCCGAATGACATGGAAATCTCGGGTCTTAACTTTGGGGATGTACGTACTCCGGTAGGGTTCTCTACCTATAGGTATGGATCTTTCCACATTCTCGCACTTGGTCCAATCATTATGCCGATTTGAGATATTGGTAGCTGTTCGATATTTTTGCCTTGTCATCTCGAGTTACCTTCTTTTTTGGTATCAAAAACCCTCGTGTGCTGCATGGAAGTTGAGTTTGGCACTGCTTCACACCAATCCTGATGCCGACTGGAGATATATATTACAGTCCATGGATCTTTCAAATGTTGAGATCGCGTAGGTTGTCATTCGACATCTAGAATTCTACAGACACACTATTTCCCAATGAAAGATGACCAAAGAGAAAATTCTTCAATAACCTCAATCACCTTTTGAGGATTCCAACATAGTATAAAGCTATGTGGACACTAGATTAAGTATCTGTTCGAGGTCAAATACTCAGCCCTAACGGCCGGCCCTAATTTCCAGATTGGTAGGTACCTGGGTAAGCTTGGACATTTAAATCTTACTTTCCGCTCCGCCCCAAGTTTATTCCGCCAACAACCATTCTAGGATCAGCCAACCCTCCGACTCAAATATCGCAATGCCTACTCGAATTAATCGGACTGTCGCATAAATAAGATACAGCCAAAGATGGTCGCAAAACCCCGCGCACCTGGCAAACAGGCCGCCGCGCCCAAAATCCAACCCCTACCCGAGAAAACCTTCATCATCGACAACGGCGCGTACACCATCAAAGCAGGCTACGCTCCACCCAGGCTCCCAACCCAAAACGCCGACGACTCGCTATCATCATGCGTAACAATCCCCAATGCACTCGCACGAACACGCGATAACCGCATTTTCGTCGGCGCCCAACTCTCAACACACATCTCCGACTGGAACGAAGCCGTATTTCGCCGCCCCGTCGAAAAGGGCTATATAGTGAATTGGGAGGCTCAAAAGGAGATCTGGGAGCAGGCATTTTTTGATGAGAAAACTGCCCGGAGTAAAGAAGCGCGTGTCGCGGACCCCGCGGAGACGACGTTGATTCTGGCGGATACGCCGAATGGGCTACCGGCTTTGCAGAGGAATGCAGATGAGATGGTTATGGAGGAATGGGGGTTTGGTGGTTATGCGAGGATTGTTGGTTCGTTTATGCTTGTGTTCAAGAATTTATACCACTCGATGCTGACATGTGCTGCTTGATAGGACCTACATTGAATGCTTGGAACGATATACATTCTCTATTTGGCGACCCTGCAAACAACGCCGCAGAAGTGATTTCTCCAGCCGAATGTCTTCTAGTCATCGACTCCGGATACTCCCATACCATCGTCACACCCGTATACAAAGGCCAACCGCTTCAACGAGCCATCCGAAGACTTGATCTAGGAGGCAAACACCTCACAAACTACATCAAGGAAATGGTCTCAATGCGTCAATACAACATGGTCGACGAGACACATATCATGAACGACGTCAAGGAAGCGGTATGCTATGTATCCGGCGATTTCAAAGCGGATATGGAACAAGTGTGGAAAGCGACAAAGGCGCGAGGCCAATCCCAGGCTTCGGCTGAAGGTATCGTGGTGGATTATGTACTCCCGGATCCAACTGCGAACAAGAAGGGTTTTGTGCGCTCCCACGATCCCTTGATCAATGCGAAGAAGCGAAAGAGTTTGATGTCCGGGTCTGGGGATCTTCTTACCGAGGACTTCCTTGTTCTTGGCAATGAACGATTTACTGTGCCGGAGATCTTGTTCAACCCTTCGGATATTGGCATGAGACAGGCTGGTATTCCTGAAATCGTTCTGGAGAGTTTGTCTGTGCTACCGACTGGTCTTCATCCGGCTTTTCTGGCCAACATTCTGGTCGTTGGTGGCAATGCACTTATTCCCGGGTTTATAGACAGACTGCATGTGCTTCCCCCTCTCTTAGCCATCTCTATGCTAACCGAAGTCTTACAGAGAAATGGAAATTCGACAACTGGCATCTGCTGAGTGTGTTGTCCGAGTGAAGCGGCCAAATGAGTGAGTCAATGTTCAAAATCTACTTCATCATTATGCAGAGCTAACCATGGCTGCATAGTCCCATCCGCTCCACATGGCTGGGGGCGTCACGTATGGCGACAGATCGACAGGAATTGGCAACTGTTGCGATAACAAGACAGGAGTACCTTGAATATGGATCTGCATGGGCTGGAAGGCGTTTTTCAGGAGCTATTTAATATGATAACGAGCTCTTGCATAGACATGGCGTTTTGGATTGAAGTTGTTTGGAACTATGAAGTTGTTTACATATGATACCCTGAGTTAGAAAATGCAAATGAAAAGTTTGATCGCTTTCTTAACTGCTAATGTCCCGCACATCAAATAGATAAGAGACTCATATACAGCGTTATGTAATCCTTTCTCCATAGCATCAGATGTCATTCCATCTTAAACGACATCAATAGTCATAAAACCCTTTACCACTCTTCTTACCCAACCAGCCCGCATCAACCATCTTCTTCAACAGCACCGAAGGCCGATACTTGCTATCTCCCGTCTCAGTATGAAGAACATTCATAATAGCAAGACAAGTATCAAGACCAATGAAATCTGCGAGCGTCAATGGCCCCATAGGCACATTTGTGCCGTACTTCATGATATTATCAATATCCTCTTTGCGGCCCACGCCGGTTTCTAGGCAGATAATGGCTTCGTTGATATATGGCATGAGAATGCGATTGGCCAGGAAGCCAGGTGCATCAGCCGAGACAGCGGGGATTTTGCCCATGCGCTTGACGAAATCCAGTGCCGTCTCGAGAGTTTCGGGGGATGTCTGCAGTCCGGAGATGATTTCAACGCCCTTTTGAACGGGAACGGGGTTCATGAAATGCGTTGATACGACGCGGGACGGAGCCTGGAGGTCTGTGGTATCTTTTGTAGTTGCTGCGGCGATTTTAGTGATGGATATCGAAGATGTGTTTGTAGCGAGGATGGCGTGTTTGGGGGCTATCTCTGCGAGTTGGGAGAATATGGAGGTCTTGAGGTCGGGGATTTCGGGGACGGCTTCGATTACGAAGTCGACGTCTGAGAGGTCGGAGAGTTTGGTGCTGGGGATGAGGCGGCTGCGGACGAGGTCTGCGGTTTCGCGTGTGATGCGTTCTTTGGCGACATCTTTTTCGAGGAGTTTGTCTTTTCAGAAAGCATATTAGAGTTGATTCGAAAGTGTTCAACAGGATATTCGCCTACCGGCGAATTTGAGACCCTTCTGTAAACCGGCCTCTGAATTGTCTATCAAAACAACGGGAACCTCTGCTTTTTGAGCTGCTACTAGAGCGATACCAAGGCCCTGGGATCGTCAGATAATTATTTCTCCCCCAGGCACGTAAGGTATGAACTCACCATTTGTCCTGCTCCGATGACACCAAGCTTCTTAACCTCGGCAGCAGCGAGCTTGTTTGTTGATGAACTGAAGGAGCGAGTGGCATTGAGCGCCTGGCGGCGAGCGCCCTGTCGAATGGCCGTGAACAGCATGCTGTAGCTGTAACAGATAATATTCAAGCCTATATCAGCAGACAGAATAATCACTTAAGAGTTATATTGTAAGTTGTTGTATTGCGACCATTGCCGAATGAGAGAGAACGCCGACAGTCCGACCATTTACCCGACGTCATCGGCTATCGTCGGATAAACGCATTAATAGTTTCGCCGAGCTCCGTGCCGACATGTGATCCAAACTCAATCAATTTACCCAAAAACGCGTCGACGCGTCTAAATCGCGTTTAATTGGTCGTCGACTTTGTTGAGCTACTGTCTGTTTTTGGCATGCATCTCCACATTCACAATACCGAACGATCAAGTGAAGCATTACTAGGTCTATTTTGATCTAAAGCTTGGATATCGCTACTCTTATCGTGATGCTGGAGTGATTATACACTGCGAGCCACCATGGAACTCGACGCCGTTGCCGTTGGACGTGATGTCCAGGTCGTGGACCCCGAAGTGCGGGCGCATGTGTACAGTCTTGTCACCGCTGTAAGTCTATCTGTTATTCCACAAAATTGAATTTGATGCTGACAAACTGTCTCATAGCTCGGAGGCTTCAACGGCGAAGATGTATCGAAATACAACCTCGGAGACGACGCATTGGCATGTTTACGCGATATCAGGAAATGGTTGAAACTATACGACGACAAAACGAATCGACTCGACGTTGCGCGATGTCTGGGGGAGGCAAACATTGTGAATGGGGATTTGCTGCCAATCCTAGGCTTGTGGTATAAAAGTGAGGGATATAAGAAGAAGCATTTGACTCGTGTTGCGCTGGCATGCTGTATGACTGTCAATAACCCGCTTGACGAATTTGCAAAAAGGCTAATGATGGTCAGTGGAATTGCTCGTCCCATTAACATGGCCAGTCGAAATCCACGGCCAGATGACCGTTAATCACCACCGACATACTCCATACCTACAACAAGCTCAGGTACAGTACAAACGAGGGATACTAGATCAACATGCCGGTCTCGACACTCTACGGGCTGTCCTCCAAGTCGGATTGCCTAGCTTGACAATGCCGAAATCCGAGCGGACTAGCAGAGACGACGGAATCTTGAAACTGATGTTGTACCTGTTGCGGAATGTCACTATGATCACTGCGCCAAAGGGACTAGTCACCGACGCCGATGAGGATGAGACATCACGATCCGCGACGATCAACGCATTTCAGCAGCAGAATGTTTTTGCCCTTCTACTCACCATGTGTGCCAACATCAACGAGGATTTCAACTTCCAGGACGTCGTGCTTTTGGAGACTCTGTTTCATCTCGTCAAAGGTGTCGATGTGCAGAAATTGTTCATGAATGATAATGAACGCCAGAAAAAGCGCAACGATGAGCTGAGTGATCTGCTGCAAAAGGAGAATGGCGTCAAAAGAGAGTATGCCAAAAATGCACCCACTCGCCATGGACGCTTTGGGACTATGATATGGGTAAAACGAGACGATGCTAAAGTCTCGACTGTCTCTGGGCAGGATATTCTCAAAGACGGCCAAATCGCCTTCAACAAAATGGATCAAACCAAGAAGTGGAATCGTCCGAAACATGGCCGTCGGCAACAGCCTGAAGCTGCAAGTGGTGACTTCTCCTCGACCACACATCTTACATCCACTGCTACCAAAAATCTTCGCACATTCGTTGAGGAATTCCTGGATACAGGCTTCAACCCGCTTTTTACACACGTTAGAAAGGCCATTGAGCGCGAGGCTGATCGAGTTACGGAAATCAACACACGGCAGTTTCTCTATGTGGTAGCCTGGTTTCTTCAAGCCGAACGTGAACGACGCAAATATCATAAAAAGCAAAATGAGCGAAACAAAGGGACATCTAAAGAGATCGAACCGGACAATTTCTCTTTGGTAGCAAGTGTACTCAACCAGGAGACTTTTGTCTTTCTCAACCGTGCAATGCAATACAGCTTCGATCATAACGATTGGCAAGATCTCAATGCAAACATGCGCTGCTTCACACAGATCCTTTTGACAGTTCAAGAGATGTCGGCATCTCCGTTCGAAGAAGATCAGGAGATTGCAGAAAACATCCTCAATCGTATCTTCTACGAAGAGACCACACACGACAGGATTATAGCCATTGTGAGAGGCTACAAGGATCAAGGATTTGCTTATCTGGATGCGTGCACCGAGCTCTCTCATGTCTTTTTAAGGATGCTTGAGAGTTACTCCAAAGAGAATGTAGACATGCAAGTGCGATCGAAGCGGAGATCAAGAGCAAAAAAGGCAGAGACTGCCGTACATGAAGAAAATGGCGATTCCGAGGCAGAAGAGCTCGCCGATGCTGCTCGAGTTGCCAAGGAGCGCAAGTTTGACTTTAATCGTTTCGCGGCGAGATTTTGCTCGCAGAAGAGTGTTGATACGTTTGTTCAATTTACAACGTATTACCGGGACCTTACCGATGAGCAACTGAAGCGCGCACATCGCTTCTTCTATCGAGTTGCTTTCAAGCAGGAGCTGAGCATTATTCTCTATCGTCTGGACATTTTAAATCTTTTCTACCGCATGATCAAAGGACCAGGGGCGCTAGATTCCTCCAAGCCAATATTTCGAGATTGGGAAGAGTTTGTCAAGCACCTCACGAAAAAGATGGTCAAGAAACTTAACGAACGCCCTGCACTGTTTACAGAGTTGCTTTTCAGCAAGATCAACGCCACATTGTTTTTCCTAGAATATGGCTATGAGAGACAGACGATATCTGTCAGCGGTACGAGGCCACCCGCTCAACTTGAAGTTCATCCGCGTGCAGGCACAACAAGGGATGAAAAGCTGAATGTAGTGGTGGCTGCTCTGATCATGGATGGCCGAGCCGATTTGGTCAAATGGCTCAGTGAAGCTTTGAGATCAGCCGCCAACGAACGCAGCTCTTGGGAAGCTGAAGAAACGATACGACAGGCTGAGTCAAATGAAGAGGGAATATCTTTGCGTCCCAGCCCTCTCATAGGTATGTTGCATCGGCTATTGCTAGGAAAAGTGTACTGACAACTTTACAGAAATCAAGCCTAGCGATGATGCAATTCGGACAGCCACATTCAGAAATGGACGATTACGGCTGCTTTTGAATTTAGTCGGAGTGGAAAGGTTGGGATCAGAGGATGTAATGGGGTCTTCTTGGGTGGTACCCTCGTCACTAAGCTCGGAAACTCTCTTTGCCATCGTTTCAACCATCGAAAAGGGACTCGAGAATCCTGTTACAGAGATTGATGGTCTCGACCCCCGAGAACAAATTCGGCGTGTACCCACGGCCGAACCGAAAGAGACTCACCAAACAACATTGGATGTAGATTTCGGCTCTGAGTCGGAGGGCGAGGATGCAATTCCTGATGGACCACTTTTCCCTCCAAACATTCGATCCAAATCTAACGCACTCAAGGAACTAAAGGAGAAGCGTAAAAAGCGCAGCAAACGCGACGACTACGACAAAGAGCCTTTAGATGATGCCACGCTCGAAGAACGTCGTCGCGTTCGTGAAGAAAATGCGCGAGAAAGACAAGCCAAGATTAAGAGTGACTTGTTTGTCCACGATAGCGACGATGAATCGGATGAGGAAGCAGACAAGGAGTTCTTTGAGCGCGAAGAAGCTGTTAGAAAGGCCCAAGATCAACGCGTTCGGGAAGCCCTGATCAACAAGGCGCTAGAAGAGGATGCTTCTAATGAGCAATCGAAGAAGAAGAAACCCACCCGTCGGAAGAGACGCAGTATGGAAGATGACCAAAGCGACAAAGATACAGAAAGTGAAGGCCAGAAAAAGCGACGAATCACTGTCAGCGGATTTGAGATGAGTGACGACGATGAGGATGACGACGTCTTGATGACCGGGACCAACGGTGATCTCGGCTCACGAGGAGCCTCTACAAGTCAGGGCGTCGAAGAGGATGATACCCCTCCTATCTCAACAGAGCAGGAGGAATGGGACCTTGACAAGGAACTCGAGCAGCAAAAGTCAGCCGCTGTTGTAGCAACGCATGATGACGATTCAGAGGAAGATGGGCCAGTTGCAGGCAGTCGTCGGCGAGCGCGAGCTGGCTTTGTGATCGAGAGTGACTCAGAGTAGGCAGTCAATTATTTATATGATACCTAGTAGATATATTCACTAATGATTGATGATACATTTTTGATCCTCCTTCGCAAGGAGGATTGACAGTAAGTAACTCAGATCTACTACCTCCACCTAGGTACCTCATTATAGCAAGACCATAGTAGTATAATGCATAAAAGATCGAGATGGATAGAAAACATTGACATACAAGTCTGTGAGTCATTTCGAAATCGTCAGATGGCGCCTTATGACAAATCCGCGGGTAACCACTCACCTATAAATTCTACAGCATCCGTTGACAACCGTCGGATCTTTCTTCATCAAGAGTCACAACTCAACTAAACCCAAAATATATCTATAAACACAATTGAGAACAGAGACCATGGCCTCTCCCCAGACAATCCCCTACGTCACGCTCGACGTCTTCACAAAATCCATCTTCTCGGGCAACCCTTTGGGAGTCGTCTTCCTCCCCTCCCCCACAGCCCTAACCCAAACCCAAAAACAAGAAATCGCCAAAGAATTCAACTACTCAGAAACCATCTTTGTGCACCCTGTTGACCCTCAAACACCTACTCAGCAGAGAATTGATATTTTCACTACGGATAGAGAATTGCCCTTTGCAGGCCATCCGACTATCGGTGCTGCGTCGTGGGTTCTGTACCTCTCCCCTGACAAGGGTGATGTGAATACGCTCTTGACGAAAGCTGGCCCCATACCAGTCTCCCTCCGACCATCAGGCGATGAAGCCGCGGCTCTGATTCCGCATGATGTGAGGATCCATCAGAAGAAGTTCCCCGTTCAGGAGTTGTTGAGATTACATCCCACCGTCAAGCCGTTTGTCGATTTGACGGCGAATGAAGATGGGTTCCCGGTTGTGTCGGTTGTGAAGGGTATGACGCAGATTCATGTTGAGTTGCCGAGTCTCGAGGCGTTGGCTGCTGTTGGTCCTGCGGCTGGGGGAGAAGGGGTACCTGCTGTTGAGGTTTCGCAGGGCGGGTATTTGGATGAGGGGTGGGGTGGACATGGTCTTGTTGTTGTTTACTTCTATGTTAGAGACGTTGCTGATGAAGTCACTGGCAAGAAAGTCATTAGGACAAGAATGTTCCTAGAATCAGAAGAGGATCCGGCTACGGGGAGTGCGGCGAGCGGTTTGGCTGCGTTGCTTGTTTTGAGGGATGGTGCTAAGGCTGCTGACCAGCTTGATCGTGATTTTCATGTTGTGCAGGGTGTGGAGATGGGACGGAGAAGTGATATTGGTCTTCACGTTAGTTTGAAGCCGAATGGGGGAGGGATTGAGTCGGTTGAACTGAGTGGTAGCTCGGTCAAGGTTGCAAAGGGAGAAATTAGGGCAAATTGATTGTTGACTGTTCTTTTGTGAATAGTCTATTCAAGTTCTTATAGTTAAAATAGCTATATAGTCCGTATTTTGGAAATGCATAAGACCTTCTGTGTCATTTGTGAAGGCGAAAATTAGATTCGTCAAAATGTAAAGTTTTCGGTGTTTATGAACTTCGACTTTTCAGATAAGAAACTATCTGTTCATACCGAGTCACAAAAAACATGCGCTTACGGTCTGACTTCCAGACCAATACTCCGATCTCCTCAGCATAACGGCAAGGACCCTCGTATTCTGCGAGGGAAGCAAACTCCTTGAACAAAAACCCGGGAGTGGCTTTGATGCGGTCTCTCTCAAGTTGCCAGAGTCGAATTTGATCGACTACTGTGGGTGGTAGCACTGACCGCGGTATTCCCGCTGTATTTGAGGTGGATTTAACTGCACCTTCTTTTCGCATTTGAGGATGTGCATGATTCGATAGATAGGATATAATTTGGTCGGCGGTAATACCCATTTCTACCGCACGACGGATGGATTGTCGGGTGATTTTACCGGTGACAAGGTTTGGAAACCGGTACTTGAGAGTTGTAAATAGTGCAATGAGAGATATTTGAAGAGGTGATGATGTGTATGCGTAAAGACGGTAGTTTGTCTCAATGATGATGAATCCTGACCCTGGTTCACCCGTAGCAGCGTTCGTTTGCGCTGATAAAGAGCTGGACATCGTGTTACTGAGAGCACTGGAGTCGGAAGTGAGTGTAGTTGCTAAGCGCGTAGGGTAGAATCGGTCGGCTTCAGATGCTGGTGAATGCTGATATACAATGCCGAAATCCGTCAAATCTGCCAAAGCGCGCAGCTGGTCCGGTGTAAGATGTCTCTTTTCATATGACTGACCGAGCTCAAGGCTGCTCAGTAGGAATATAAAAGAAAGCACCTCTACATCATTGACCTGTAACGCTTTGGCGCTTTCAACGTACAGGATGATGATTTGCCATACTTGAGTGTTGACATCCTGTAGTACAAACGCGAAACCATCCTGAGTGATATCGACTCGTCCATGGTGAACCTCGACGAGATGGCCAGCCTGTAGAAGCTGTTTCACACCTCGGCTGAGGCTGACGGTTTCGCGAACACCAGGCCCACTAGTCCCAACCATGTATCCCAGAACACCCTCCCATTGTCTCCGCGCATATTCATCTAGATCTGCGATCGACACAGCATTCGGGTCAGGTGTCGAGCAAGGCACACCAAAAGACTGAGAATTCTCGGCACCGGTAAGGGCTTGTCGTAAAGATGAAGCAAACGGATTTGTCACCATGTATGCTCGGACTTGATTCGAGGTCATCGTATTCGTCATGATGTGCAGTCTTCCTAGGATGGATATGGCATGATCCCGCTCTCTGCTTCTGTTAGCTCACTTCTGTCTCTCGTCTGACTTATTTGAGACTCACTTCTTGCTCTCTGCTTTGATCCACAATTCGAGATCTGCCGCTGGAAGAGGGTCTCGCATGTAGAGCAGTGCCATCACAAGACATTTTGCTGATTCCGTTAATTAGAGCACGAAAACCGGAAAACAGCAAGCTAGACAAAATATTTCAACGCACCAAGGTCGGGAAGCATGCGTCGGAAGATTGCAAGAGCTGTGGAAGGCTGCTGGTACAGCTTCTGAAAAGTCAAGCCAGGCAGCTGCTCCAAGTATTCAAACGATCGGTTGGTTGGGGCGGCCATTTTGCCTGTACGCTCAGGCTTCCCGCCGTTCTATGTTGATCAGGACGTTTTCATGTCGTGTCGCCAAGCTGACCTGTAGTTCAGATTTGGCGATGAGAGCGAGGGTGTCGTGCTGTGTCGAGGTGCGGCTATGGACGGTGTCGTAATTAATTTCTCGGCTTCACTATAAGGTCAGATTACACTAGTCCTTTATGAGTTTAGCGTATATCCCGGCTATTATCGACCCACGTCATTGGCCGAGATCATCCATCTCTCTATCCGAAGTGTATACACTCAACATATCTTGACCATTTATCTTTGAGCCAAAATGTCCGCTTTGAAATTTGTAAATTCTGTGAGTTTATTCAAAGTACTACTTCTCGGGGAACTTCCACAACTGACAATCATAAACAGGTCTGGCAGTCCTTCCGGGCTACGTCCGGTCTAGAGCCGAGGTCGGTACTCTACCCGAACAAATATACCAGTTGAGCTACGAAACAGAGAATAACGAGACTGTCTCTCTAGGCTTCTGGATGGCGTGAGTACCGAGATCATTCTGTGCAATTGGGTATATGCTAAATTCAATATCACGGATTATAGCTGAGAGTAACCGCTGCTCGTCCCGGTGTCGTGAACTTTGAACTTGATGTTCAGAAAGAGCATACTGTATGTTTGTCAATCTTGCCTTGCAACCTTTCCTGCGGACTGTTAATACCGGACGACAGAATAGATTGAACATCCTTCATGGCGGTACTATTGCTAGTATGGGTATGTCGAAGAAAGCCCTCCTGCCCGTCAGTACAACAACCAATGGACTAATGATTACTAGTCGACCTTGGTGGCTCGCTGGCAGTTGCTTCTAGAGGCCTTTTTTCGACCGGCGTCTCCACAGACCTGAATGGTAAGAGCTTTAATGGTGACTTGAATTGAGATCCTCGATACATTGACCTATCAGTCACATATCTAAGCTCTGGAGGAAAAGTGGGAGACAGAATCAAAGCCGTTAGTACTTTGAACCCTCCAGTGATATAGGAGATTACTCACCGCTGACTCGATTTCATAGGAGGTCTCTTGCGATAAATGTATATTGCATCCTCCCGATATCCTCAATATATTGTTACTAATACTCTTCATGTAGTTGGCAAAACACTTGCATTCACATCCATCAAATTCATGAATGAGAAAGATGAAGTCTTTGCTCGCGGAAGCCATACAAAGTGAGCTATTCTTTCCCGTCTAAAGTCCTTTTGATGATTAGTACTTTGACTGACACACGACTACGTAGGTATATTGCTCTTGCCTTCAAGGATCCGAAGAACATTGTGGAAGAGCTCAAGATATCCAAGGAGTCTTCCTGAATTGGTGGAAGATTTGGGCTTAGTCGTGTTACAGATGAAAGAGTACGCTATCTCGGCCAAATGGCGTGTATCATTTTCTCTGTCTATAGATGAACGAGTCAATAAATGACAGTATATTACATTTTTTGACATATAAACGTCTGCATGAAACCGAGGTGTCTTAACCCCATGCGTACTTTTCAATCCATTCGATGAGTCAATGGAAAGTATTGACGGGAATGATAACTCTTAATGTCATCTTAAATTCAACTTGAACATCGCCTTCTAAGCCCTGAGTCATACATGTTGCTGAACAGTAAGATCTTCGTCGTCATCAGCTCCGCCCACCATGACCTCGTCTTCATCCATTTCCTCGACCCCATCCGGAAACTCCGTAGGCATAGCAACATCTACGTCACCTATTGCTTTCAACTTTGCCTGGGTCATTTCAAAGACATATTGCCCTATATGCTCGAGATTTTCCATTGGCGTACCCTCCACGTTATCCGCTTGCAGTCGCTTTGTTGGATACATCTCTCCGGGAACCAGCATCAACTTATTGGGACGCTTGGCGAGCAGGTCAAAGGCTGGCTTCAATTCATAACATGACGCGAAGACCTCCAGGCGTCCGAGGACGTACAAGCCCAGTCGAGCCCGCGACAATGCAACGGTCAGGCGGCGAACATCCCGCAGATAACCAACAGTTCGCGTGCGAACTAAAGAAAGGATCACATCTGTACACAAATTAGCTTTGTCTAACACATTGCGGAATCGTAGATAAACTTACAATCGTTTTGCTCGCCTTGGTATTGATCAACCGTTGTTACCATCCGAGGCATACCGAATATCGGGATTTTCGCACAACGGTGATTTAGAATATCCCTGATAAGAGCTCTTTGTCCAGCATATGTCGTGAGAATGGTGATCTTAGAAGCCGGATATCCGAGAAGTCGCATGTACTGATATAAGGCCACAGCATACTCTGCTTCTCCAAGATTTTGTATAAAGTGAGGCGCTGGTTCTCTTTCGCCGGTGCCTTGATAGTCGTCAACGTTGATAAATTGGTAGTCAAATGCAAATCCTGCATTTCCTTGGCTATACTCTGGCGATTCTTCAAGTTGAGGCAGGTGGCCTAGACTTTTATACCGCCATTTGAACAGATCAGCTATGCTAGGCCGTGATCGGCCTTGTTGGTCGAGTGTGACTGTAGGCACGCCTAATCGCACAAGTCTTAGGAAAAGACTTTGTTCGAAGTTGGCGTATTGTCTGAATGCAAGATTCTGAACAATAGGTGAATTCTGGTAATGATCGCCACACAACACAACCCGCTTCAAAGGCAGCTGGCCATCTTCTGTGTTCTGCAATGCTAGAGGAATAAGCGTCTCGATTTCGGTGATCTGTGCTGCCTCTTCCATAACGACATTGTCGTAACGGAAACCCAAGTCGGCAATTTCTTGTCGACGCATGGCTGCGTGGGTCGAAGTCATTGCAATGATCCTGGCTTCTTTGATAAGTAGGTAGTTAGCACGGTCCCGAGGTTGCCTCAAAATTTCAAAAGGGCGAATATCTGCCAGCTCCGAAAATATCTTATCAATATGTCTCTGTGCTCCGGCTGCAGCATCAAGAACATCGTCCTTAGAGCTTCCCGGAGTAAATAATGCATTTGGCGCATTTGAGAAGTAGGCGTGAAATGGGAAGGAAACCGCGATATCTTCTACAGAAGCCGACTCCGATCGTGCGTTATCCCAGAACTTTGTCCATGCCGGTTGGATGTAAACAGTGTTAAAGTACTCCGCAGTCTCACAAGAATTGCCATGGGCACCTAGAGCCCCAATTGAAGCCGCCAGTCGACCAACTTCTGCCAATAAATATGTGCGGTTCTCAAGGAAAGACTCAACTCGTCCATATTTGCTGTAACTGGTCTCTGTCTCCAGCTCTTCTTCGCCATGACCTAGTCGCAGGAGATGACGCTGATCAATATCGAGAGAGACAATTTTCTGAAAGAGCTGATTCAAAGCTTGATTGCTATGGGCAATCAAAAGGGTGCGTTCAGAAGGGAAGTTATGATATATATTGTTTATGATTTGCGTTGCCACGTCCGTCTTTCCCGTACCAGGAGGTCCCACTATAACAGACAAGCCGGGCTGGGTTCCAGACGTGATTGCTTCGACTTGTGCAGGCGTAAATCGGATTGTATTCAGTTTGGGAGCATCGACCGGATATGGTCCGGGGTTAGGAGGTTTGTATGTTGATACGTGAATAGAGCCGGACTCCGCCTGTGTCTCTGCTTGGCCACGTCGACGTTTCTTTGAAGCGTTTCCTGCATTCTGATCATGGGGCTCATCCACAGTCTGTAGAACGTAGGGCGGCCCAAAGCTTGAAGATTCCTTGCCTGAAGGCTCGATTGTCTTGCCGGGGAAGCTCTCTACCAAATGCTGCCAATCCAAAAAGGTATCCCGAAAGTCGATTGACTTGACTCGGTTTGGAAGCTCGGTATAACGGGCACTGGCAGGATCACCGTAACCGAGGAAAATCTCCTGAAGCCAAGATGGTAATGCAACATCCGAAGTGATGAGTTGTTGCATTGTTTGTAACATGGATTTGAAGTTATTTTCTCTTCCTTTTCTTCTCACAATAACGTTGATCAGTGGGTATACTTCTCGTTTGCCCTGCGCCTGCTTATCTTGATCTGCTTGAAAAGCAGCGGCATCAAGATTCAACAAAAGTCTCCTGATCCGGGGTCGACGAGCGAATCCATTCTCCGACTGGTTTTGAGGCTCGCGTAAGGCACGTCCGTTTTCATCTAAGACTTGTACAACATCTGCCGAACGAACATATGTGAGAGAAGGCTTATCCGTAGGATTCAATGTCGTCGAAGTCGCCGGGGAAGTGATTGCAAGAAGGAACACAGTATCGTCTGGTCGTAAAGACTCCCACTCCTTTCGTATGTTGTCCGCCAGCCGGCCAACCTCCAGAGTGATTTCGGCACGAACAAAGGCAGGCTTGTTGGATCCTACCTTAGGCTGCGCGACTTCAATGATTGCGGGTTTGGAAATAGGGATTGCCATTTTAGTAAATCCATCAAACACGACTTCACGAGTTGATTTATTGACCCTCGGCTGTAACCGTTTCATCACAGCCTCAAGATCCTTTCGGATGGAGAAGAAAGCCTCTGACCGGTACAGCATAAATGACCGCCATAAGAAGTCGCCTAAGCTGAGATACTGAAGATTAAGCTTAGGAATGGCAAGCGGCCGTGACCCATCATATGTTTCGTTTCGGAGCAAAGCAGGCTCGTACAGGCTCTCTTCTGTAGGTAAATTGCTGAGCTTGGCAGCTGATTCCTGAAAAGATGGCTTCTTTTCGAAATAAGACACTAAGATTTCGAGATATAATTGGCGATGAGCCGTCACCTGAGACTGCTTCGGATAGCTTGTCCTGAACCCAAGGCGGGCGCAGAGATCCTCGAGTTCTGTGTCATCCAACACTGATAAACTACCTTCGAGCTCTGAGCGTTGCTCGATAGATCCGTAATTGGACAAAGCAAGAATGGTGAGTTTGTCCTTGAAATGCTTGATCGCCGTCCTCTGCAGCCGAGCCAGGCGTTGGCAGTGCATATCATATGTTGTTTGCATAGATAAAGGTTCGCCGGTGTAGTCATCGATAGCAAAATTCATGAAATGGTGCAATAATGCGAAGAAATCACGTATCAAGGAATTATTTGGGTTTTTGTAAAGCTCCGAAAGTCGAATGACGGCAAGGATATTCAAGTCTTGCAGAAGAGTGTTGACATATCTCCTTGTTGGCAGTTGGCTATTCAGATCCACAAGCAGTTCAAGGAATCGTTCGCAGTATCGTATGTTGTCAGCTTGCGCTTGATCTGGCGTACTAACCCTCTGCAGGAAATTCAAGATCAAGGTGTACAGCCATCCTCTCTCGAATCGGATTTTTGCCTTCATCGACTCATCGGCGGCTTCGTATCTCTTAGCTGCTGCGCGCCATGCCTTTTTCAACATAGGAGCCTTTTCCAATGTCTGATTCCTTGCGGTCTCGCTCGAAATGTTGTGCCAGATGGAAATAGACACTAAAGGCGCGCATTCCTTCCGGATCAGACTATTTTCGAGGGATTGAAAGCCGCTGATGATGAAAGATAGGACCGAAAGCCTCGAGAAAGTGGAAAGTGATGCATCTAAGCTCAGAGATAGGATGCGATGGAAAAGGTTAGCGAAGCTGTCTGGACGATCGGCGAAATGCTCTATTGAATCCAACAGTCAGTAAACATGAATTTGAAACTTCCAGCTTGTCACTCACCCCATATCGGAAGATGCTCTCCCTTCTTTATTCCCACAATCACGGCAATAAGTAGAACGTGATGATTTGACGCATCTTCGGTATAGGTAGGCCAGAGATACCTAAAACAAGTTAGTCATGCAAGTTGATTCCATCGTACACCTGGTCCCACGTACTTCTCTAGAATGTTCAGATTTTCCAGCGTCAAGAGCGAGCGGGCAGTGAATCCTTCAGCTTCCAAAGGATCCCAGATCTCGTTTTTGATAACATCTTGTTTGACCTTGCGAATTTTGCTCTGCTTCAGCCAATGCTTCTGCGCGAGAGCTGCCCAGCGATTGTCCCCCTCCAGATCAGAAACGGACGGTCTGGTTTCGAGATTCTTCGCCATTGCGGAAGGTATCCCTAATCCCAATCCTCGCTGTGCATTGGGATGTCTCGCAGGTTGGATCTTGTTGAAAGTGGTAGGCGCGAAAAGAAAGCGCCCATGGCTGCTTTGAGTTAGCGCATCTTTTGATCAGGTCCCAATTAGCCGCGCCGTCGCCTTGCCGCACTGAGCTGCCAGCCGCGCCGATTGGTGAACCGCCTCTTTCCTTTTTTTGTATGCAACAGCTACGCACTTGGACAGCTTTCATAATCCATACACATCTCTGCTGACACACTTCATTGAGGCTATTTTCTTTGTTGTTTCTCGGGTTTCCGGCGTTGAGTGCTTCACCTCGCATGATGAACTAGGAAGAAGCTATTCAACATCGCGCATCTAGCTCGACAGTACTCCACGAGACGCCAAAATGCTAGACACAGCTATCGATTTTACAGTCGCTTACCGCAGCTTGGTTCGTGATCTACTGGCGAAAGCAGCGGAAGTTAAAAAAGGGCATGAAGTTGAACCGCCTATCACAGAAGCCAGTCTGGGTGACTTGGTTGATCGCGCATATTTCAAGAACGGCAATATTCAACCAGAAACAACTAAACAGACGAACTTCGCCGCAGTCGAGACCGCGTTCCGAGAAAAGTTTTACGAGTTGCTGGTATTTGAATCACGCCCTTGAGTCTAGGATGAGTGGCTGACAACCGATCCAGGCTTCCACTGCGATAGACGATCCCGCGTTCGTTAACATCTGGAACCTTCTCGATATCGTTTCTATATTCTCGGATAACGGTCGGTTCTTTACCTATAGTTGGACGCTCAGGTCGTATCGAAGCTAATATGGCGTTGTTGGACATATAGAAAAATGCGAAGCCGGCCTTATCTTTTGGCTCATCGAGGAGCTGCTTGACAGCCAGACGGTTGACGGTTGCCGCAAGGTATTCGACTATTTGGAATCACGCAGAGAGATTAATACGGCGGTATGGGTGAATGGACATTCTTCTACTAGGGATATGCGCTGATTCGGTCGCAGAAACATTTTGAGTCGAAGAAGCTAATCATTCTACGATCGTGCAATGAGCTACTCCGTCGGCTCTCGAGAGCGGAGGATACTGTCTTTTGCGGACGGGTGTTTATCTATATGTTTCAGAGCTTTCCGCTTGGAGACAAGAGTTCGGTCAATCTTCGCGGAGAGTTTCACACTGAGAACATTACAACATTCGACACTATTGTGAAGACATCCCAGGAAGATGTTATGGACACAGAGCCAACTGAACCGAAAGAGATAACTGAGAAGACTCCCCAAGTTGTGCAAGGCGAAGCGATCAATGAGGGCGAAACCACCCAAGCTGTGAAGGAAGGGACTCCTACGGTAGCCGAAACTATTCATGAGAAGAAGGAAAGCGACCCATCGAAGACCGTCGATCTGGATGCCCTTTATCCGATCTTTTGGGGTCTCCAGGGTTTCTTTTCAGCACCTACCAGATTATTCGACTCTGAGAACTTTGCGTCCTTCCGTACCGCTTTAGAGAAGACACTCTCAACGTTTAAATTAATGAACACGGTCACCGATACATGGAGCACTGCCAAAGCACCAGACGAGATCCGGAGAGGTCTGAAGCGGAAGCGCAACGGCGAGGGAGTGGATATTGCTAGCAGTTTCAATCCGAAGTATCTGACGAGCCGTGAGCTATTCGATCTAGAGGTAACATCATCTGTCATTCATTCTGTGCTTGGAACAAATTCTGACTCGACGACTATAGATCAATGACATTGCATTCCGCCGCCATGTTCTCGTTCAGGCATTGATACTACTAGACTTCATTTTGTCGTTGACACCACAGGCTCGTCAAAGGCTTATGAAGTTAATACAGCCGGGCAAAGCTCTGAACAAGACGGTGCTTTATCAATATACTGTTAGCGAAGAAGACGTAAGTATTGCAGTCATGGCTCTAACTTCGTGCGCTAACTTACTCTATGAAGGCCAAATGGGCGGCACAGACTAGAGATATTGTTGCGGACTACCTGCAGCAAGGCATTGACGGCAAATTCTACTACAGAATGGTCGATACGGTCCTTTCCCGGGACAAAAACTGGGTGCGCTGGAAGGTTGAAAACTGCCCTCCCATTGAAAAACCCGCGATACAGGCAGACGACTATTTTCAGGCTCGTGGCAATGCATCTAAAGTGTTTACCAGCAAGCGCCTAAGGGCCGCTCCAATGGGCTCACTCGATCTCACCTTCTTGACCGATGAAAATACCGTCTCCAGTCTTGAACAGTTGAAGGAACCGGATCGGTAAGTCTTTTTCGAACCCAGCTTTTCCTATTGCGGGCTACTAATTTGATGCTCAGATACAGCACGCCCGCTCCAGACTCGTTCATGATGGGTATCGTAGACGATGACTTCGACATTGACATGGCCAAAGATAAGGATGAAAAGGAGGCTGCAGAGCGAGCAAAGGCCAGCAAACTATGGCGAACACTACGCCTAGCCTCGAGAAGCAAGCTTCTTGAATTTGAAAAGATCGAGGATGGCAAGAAGATCAACCTTTTATTTGAAAAACCGACAGAGGAATCAAAAGAGTCGGTTTCAGAAGATTCTCAAAGGAAATCAGACAACCCTAGTGAAACCAAGGACGAACAGGCCTCTACAGCACTCGAAACGGCGACGCAACAGGCAGATAATGCCACGGCCACATGATCATATACTACTACTATGCAGCAGAAGTACGCACGTGCATATGCTTGTATATTATGCAAATAGTCTTCGATCGCGTCTAAATAAGGTGCCACCATTCATCAACCAGACGACATCACGTGCTTGAGGCTCTTGACTGGCCATAACTCCATGAGCTTGAAGAATATTAGGACCGAAGAGTTGAACCCCGGAGATGCAGATCTCGAGGCTAGTTGGGCAATGAGAAACTGGTAGTAGTTCCTTTCCCGCGTCTTCAATGCTGAGGCTGAAACTCCCCTCACACGTTACATCGTTGCATCTTTCGTGACTACGTACTATGATACATGAATCCTGCCACGCTTCATGCTCACTCATGGCAATCGGCGATTTCGAACCCTATCAGTTCGTTTTAGCCTTGGAGATACTAGTCTTCAGGCTCGTCTTGGGCGAAATGAGGTCATGATATATGCGGAATGAAAGCCAGTCGACGATCAATTGCCAGTCAAGTCCGTATCTGAAGACTTGCACGACGTAGGCGAGTTATTTCGAGACTATCATCGTATTTGTTGACTAGTTCTTCAATTTCATTCATCTTAAATCAGCCAGCCACTCATAAGCAATTAAGCAGCGTGTCGCGAAGATAGCAAAGGCGCTATAATCCTTCTAATTTAATATGCTTAATCGAGATTATCAACTTATCAAGAATCAAGATTTCTCTTTAACGCGAGTTGACACTACGTATGTAGGTGAGAAATTAGAGCGGGATTTACCACGTGCCTGGCCTGGCGTTGCGCGGCTTCCCAATCCCCTGTCCTTGGGGTCCTGCCTTCCCGCTTCGTCGTCCAGGGATTAGACTCCTTCGCTCAGCTTCACAACATTGCAACAACACTTTTCTTTTTATCACGAACTACGTAGTAGTCATGATCCACTTCTGCAATCAGATGACAATTTCTAGAAACAACAGAAGCATTGCTGGACTCGATACCGAGGCATAGCGTCGTGTTTATGCACCAATGACAGCCACGGCGACGAGTGAGCACTGGGCGCGATGAAGTCCACTACCGAATCTCGACAGCACCTACTACCTATTTGCTGCTAGTACGCTCCTCCAGAAGGCGTCCACGATCTTCTAGCAATTAAGGTGAAGTGAGACGCGTTAAAGTTGACTCTCAAAACTGACTCGGAAAAATTTCGTTTCTCGTATGATCAGCCAAGAGGACGGTCTTGCAGGCAGTACATGAGCATATCCGAGTACCTTCAATTGCGCTTAAGCGATACACCACGAAACGTGCTTGTATCCGGATTACTTCCCTCGGCAACTAAAGTGTGGGCTTGCACGCCTAACAGGGTCAGGGTTTCTAAGGTAGGGCTGCCCTATGCTTGCTCTCCATGGCTCTCGCTCAAACATCGGGGTGATCGGACAGTGGCCGCAGCCTACGCCGGAAATATTCGACTAATCAGACTGCTCCAAAGGACTAACGAGTTAAAGCTAGTTCGCCTCATGTACTACGATACGTACGTAGTATTCGTCCACTATTCACGCACTGGTGGCGCCAGGGTCCGTTTCACACCACCTCCCTTCCATTTAGATTGCTTCGTCCCGGCACCGTTTTGTTGGTTTTTTCTCCACTAGACCCACAAAAGAACACGATGACGACTTCGAAGGATTCCTTCTAGTGTTGCTAGTGCGTTTAGCTGAAAGGCCGAACAAGGTCCTGTACAATTTAGCACTGTATAGTCATGCACATCGACGTGACGGGTTTGCTAAGATGCACAGTCTGTACATGCTAGGCGCCAAAAGCGGGTGGCATTATGCATAGTGAGTTAGCAACTACAGCCCGCAGCCTTGCTTTCGTGGTTTAGACCCCTGATCAATGGAATGTTGTGGCTTGTCAACGGTACAGCCTATCAATGTTCCCTTCAGGCTAGTTCTTCGATGAACGTGTCAGTGCTCACTCGTTTACTACTACGTACGTACTACTTATACGCTACTAGAGTCTTACGTAGTACACAGCATCTAACAAGGCATTTGAACTAGGGGTTTGAATTTGATGATTAAGACTAAGTTGTTATCTCAGCTTTTACTCTGGAACGATACAGCCGGCAAATCAGTGTGATCCATATTCTCTCGTACATGCCACTCACTCCGTCAGGAATCTCCGCAGGGCTAGCAACAGATAGCTTTCCAGCATAGGAAAATGGGCGCTGGGGACTTGATTCAGGCAATTTGGCGAGTTTCCGTGACGCTGTAGTCACGGCGTACACGATCCGCACAATTACTAATTAGGTAGTGATTCCGTACTCAGTCGAGGTTGACCATCCTATTTCCATGCGTCTCCTTGGTGGTGACGGTAAAAAACACTCCTTCATTCGTGTGCTTACATCCAGCAACATCGTCAAAGATTGTTGAATCAGTATTCACAATTCAGAAAGTCGATCCCCGCTATGGAAATAACTCGCGAAAATTCGCTCGTACCATCCTCTCTCCTGCACGCAGTGTTGCGCACCAATCACAATGGGTGCTCGGCTGATATCTCGGCAAAATACTGGGCCAAAAAGCGTCAGTGGTCCGACGGCACTGTCCGCCAGAAATTTACTTAAGATAACAATAATCGCTACGGCGAGCCCCGATTTGGTGACCGTCCGACATTCCCCGCATAGAGGCTTGCGAGCTCCGCTGGTGCTAGTGGAGACAGGAATCAGGATGAACTAGACTAGCAGATGCTTCGAAAGAAAGTTCAAAGAACAGGACTTTGAACTTTGACAGCCTCACTAACTACTACGTGGTAGCAACGATGATAGTCATGACACTGTGTGGAATTCTATTTTCTATCCAATAATAACGATGTGGACGTGATTCTATTGATCCTGAATTTCCGGTACGTACATACCTTCTGGAGTCTGCAATCTGGTACGTACTTCCTCTTAGTATTTACAATTTAACTTCAAGAAGTCGACTATGTAACTAACATAGATCTGACGATCGAGTTAACGCTTAATCAGTGATTTCCACAACAGATTGCAAGTCGAACGTGGATGAAGCTCTGTGCTAGTCTGGCAATCGAGGACTATCTTGAATTCGCTGTCCTCAATTGAGTCAATGATTCTCCTGCCAACAAATGCTTATGGTTTGTATGAGCTTCCAAACTTGTTCATAGACACGAGGGGCCAATGAAGTTTGACAATTACCCGCAGAACATACGGATAGTACTCAAGTTGACAGTCTCGACACCCCCTGAGCCCTAAATTTGGCCCCTCGGGCTAGTACGGACCTGTTCGGCGTAAACATGAATTTCACGGATGAAGCAGTATCCGTACATACAAGACAGTTTCTTGCCTATTTCCATGTGAATATCGAGTCTTGAATACGAGTATTGGAGGTCACTCAAGCTGTGCATTGAGTTAAGCGCCGAGTAACATTATGGGGTTCAGCCAAATAGCTGAACTTTCAAGAAGGCATCGGGATTCAGTAGCGTGTTACTCCGGACTTCAGACTACATAGTTCTAGGTTCATGCTTACCGCTTCGACACGCTCGCATTGGTCTCTTAAGAATTTCCGTTTCCCACTCACGCTGATCCGAGATACCCGGCCCGACCACTTCTAACCATTTTGCTGTTCGAGTGTTACGTACGGCGAACTTCTTTGTCGACCAGCACCCACGATGGCACGATCTACAGATCCAGGCAACGACAAAACCGGGGATTCTTAAATGAGATTTTCAACTGGCCAACCGTCCTCTGTCCCGCTGTTGGCTCGTCCCACTTGTTGGTGTTGGTGTTGAAGATGTTGGTGGCTGACTGACAGTCTAGCACATACATAGTAGAAAGCCGGCCAAGCTCATGCCAATTGTGCCTAGGAATTTTTCTTTGTCTAACTTTTAAGCAAGTGGATGGCGAATGCAATACGCATCAAAAGGGAAATATGGGGCCGAGATGAAACGTCGATGAGCAACCTTAAACGTCAAAGCAGGTCCGTGATTCCAGTGACTGATGTCTTCGACCTTGGTATGTGCGTCGTCCCATACAATGTCAGTACATACAACGTACTGTGCAGTGTGCGCAGTCTGGTTTTCTCCTCTTTTTTCTAGACGCTCCCTAGGGCTCCACTCGGAGTGGGAGACGGGTTAGAACTTACTCCGTACGGACTACGTACCAGCTGCGAAAACTTTTGATAGACCGACTGAAGGCCGATGTTCTTGTCGGTCGAAGGATTTGAGAATTTCAATTGAGTACTTTTCGCAATCTTTTTTCTCGGCTACGGATTGTTATTTCATGATCATCTACAAGGGATTCGACGCTGAAAGGAAAACCCGTATTGGAAGGGCTTCAAAGGCACTGAATCGCATTTGAGAAATGACGTCTTTTTAATGTCAGGGAATTTATGACAGCTGGGAACTCAACTGCACAAGGAGAAAGAATCAGATAAGAAACCCGGAATTGGGCTCAAGATGGATAAGCATCCGCTAAATTCTGATTGAAACAGCCTCTGGCAAGTGGCAGACCACTAACGCTTACTAGTGTACGAGTACGATGTCTTGCTGCAGCCTAGTCCTGTTCAGGCTGTACGGAGGGCCTGCTTGTGCTATGCGGAAGCCGGAAGTACCTGCTAAGTCAGTCACTAGAGCGAATGGCGTACGTGGTCTACTGCAACTAAAAAAGTTAGCATATCCTTACTGTAAGCTGACTAGGTTGTACGTTACAATCGACGGGAAAGAGAAGCAGGCCGGGCCATGAGGCGAAGGTCTACCACATGGTGACCGTCCAATGTTATGCTTTGGAAGTTTGGAACTTTCGATATACGTGCTTCGTAGTGAGACTGAGACAGTGAGACTAAGAGGCTAAGAGTAAAAGCAGGCTTCCACCTAAATACTAGTAAGTGGAAGTCCGTGCCCTAAGCCACTCCTCACCATCTACGGGTGAGTTAGTGAGTTAGTCCCATTTCCCTAAATCCGTCCATGCTTCAGTTGCTTTGGTGGAGATTGTCTTTCTTTTCTTTTTTTTCTTTTCTATCTTTCTGGAAGGTGAGAGGGCACAATTATTCCCTCAATCATCAGGCTCAGAAAACGAACTAGGAAAACGGAAATTTCGGAAGGTCCGACGACCAAACCGAAAGAAAGACAAGCGCAAAGCCGAGGATTCTGCTCCACCAAGGTGATTCGCTAGGATTCCACTAGAATTGCTCCCCAGGCTGCCAGCTGGTAAGCCAAAGTAAGCGTCAGCCAGCCAGCTCTGGCGAAACAAAAGGCGTTTTCCGCTTCTCCAAGGAATTCTGTTTCTGACAGATTGGCTACTCGGTAGTTCGTCGTGAGGTTATGCCGATTGTGGTACTCCGGTAGAGAAGATTTATGAATTTATGATTTGATTTATGGGGAATCTTTCGGTGCCAGGATCAGTTTAAGTTACCGAGAGCTGAAGCCAAAGACAGACACTCGAGGCTATTTGGTATTCAGGCTGTAAAAGAGTTGGTAGGCCCGCCCGGACAGCTGCGTCCACTTCTAGGTGGATTTACGCTAGAAAGTAGAAACTGCTTAACAAGTCAACAGCGCCGCATTGGAGACAAGGTACGTACAGCCAACTCATTTGCACAGGTCAAAAAATTCATGCGCAATCTCCGTAGCTTGAAGCCTCGAGCCTCAAGGGAAAGGTGATCTAATCCGAAATGAATGGGTTCATTCGATCCGCATGGCCGTTAGCTACGTAGTAACTAGTAACAGCTACAAGTTCTAGTCATTTACCGTATCCAGTTAGCTGTCTTAGTATCGTATGCAACACTTGGTCGACTTAGGTAAGACGTGCCTAGGTACTGTGTTTTTGTTGGACCAATGCATCCACGGACCACTGGTCGCTTCGGTAAAATTCCCATGGATGGAAGGGATGGGAGGGATCGCATGACGGTCCTTCTCATTGGGTCTTTACAGGGGTCACCCAGCAGGAGCTTTGATCAAATTTGATACTGAATGCTACCTTCTCCATGCTTGATAACTAACCAACTACTACTCTAGTTAAGAACCTAGTTCGAGAGTCTGTTCGAGTGGTGTGACTCGACGTCATTTGCTTCAGCTTTCAGCTGTCAGCGGTCCTGCCAGGGACGGACGGATTCTTTGTTTGTTTCCTTCCCTCTTCTTTATCAAGACGGTGCTTGCGCGATTTTCATGGGAGAGGAGGGGGGTGTGATCGAGGTGAAGACTAAATGAGGGGACGAGACGGGGGTGTTCTTTCAAAGTGTGTCTCGCTCGTTCGTATCAAGTAGTTCAATGCCCCTCTCTCTCTTGTTTTTCATGAGCATGTCAAACAAGCATTTCGGAAAGATCATTAAACAGGCAAACCCACGTCGAAGAATACCCATCTCAATATCAAGTGAAACACTCGATGACTCGCGAACAGAACGAAAAACAGATTAAGGACTGCTCGGATAGAATTAGCGGTTATAACAGCAGGAATTATAACTCATATAAGACGGCTACTATTATACGTACCCATGGAAAACGAACTACTACAATCCATAATCGAGAAAAGAATCATATCGTAAAATACTGAAATTGCAAGAGAACATAAAAAACTGCGCAACCTAAAAGACAGATCGAGGGGGGGCGTGTGGAAACGCCACCATTTTGCACAGCGTCTCCATATCAAATTTATCCTCCTTCTTCTTACACTCTAGCCCTGTCTTTTGCCTAGGTACATGGCTAATAGAGTTGACTGCCAGTCTACCCTGCGTACTCCGTATAACTAGATCGTACACTCATCGCTTACAGTGGTCAGTCGGCGTCAATAACATCATCCTTATTATTTATTTAGCATGACTATACATTCGCGATACTATAGTCTGTCATTTTTCCGACCGTTTTATCCAGTATCCACGGCGCCCACTTTCATCTTGAAATCAACCCTTGACCAATCTAGACCCAACATTACAACCTTGAACGCACTTGTCATTGGCCTTTAGTGTACCTGGTCGCTTGTATGTAAGTTGAGAGAGCGAGGTTCGGTGGAGATATGATTTAATTTATATTGTTGCTCACAAGCCACTTTCTCTCCTTAGTCCTTAGTCCACTTTTGTGTCCCTCGAGAGTCCCTGCCCTCAGACGCCCGGATACATCTCTTTAATTAGTTATTACTTTTCTCTCCTCTCAGTTCATTGATTGATCTTCTCTTTCATCTCATTCGAGGACCAAGCGACGTGGAAAAGTATTTCCAGAGGTATGTCAATGGCTCATTCATTCAAGCTCTGTTCTCCAATCCCCCCTCCCATTCTATGTACCCACTACTCTATACTCGTCGTCATCATCATCTTCTTATTTTCTTTCTCATGCTCTGGAGCGTGATCCCATACCATCTACTTCAAACGGAATAGTCGGTTCTTCAGCCCTGTCTAGTTCCATCCTGTCAAATCATACTACTGCCAGTACTATGTATCAGAATATCTGTTCTCTAGTTATGCGAGGTGGTTATCTAACCAGATGGGCTGACTAACGCTCTCCTCCCTCTCCTCCAACGGCGTGACTTCCCTTTTTGTGTGTGTTGGGTTTCGTCCTTCCTCTTCTCCGTGATCTCTTCCTTCCTCTTCCTAGTTCTATCATCGCCTTCGATATGATGAAGTGATTGATCCTTGTCGTTTCTCTGTTTCCAATTTCTACTTTGCCCTCGGTTGACTCGAATTCTTGCCGTCTCATTTCCGCACTTTCATGCATGTTTGGTGGGTTGCTAATTAGTCAAGGAAGGTTGGCTCTAATGTTTGGGATTGGCTTGTCTTGAATCTAGGTTGGTATAACTCATTTCTTCTTCATCTACTTGGTCATTCATCCGTCCAAGAACCGGAGGAGAGACTTGAAGCGAGAACACGCGGGGAAAGTCTCAGCTGCTAACTCATTTCCTAAAAGTAGGATGAATTATTGACCAGTCAACATGTCTGACTAGCTTGACTTGGATTTCAAGAGACTGGGAGTGGGGTTTCCGACGTTCGACTTGAGATTGATTTCGTTCTGGCGGTTATTTTTTTTGTCGGACGCATCGTTTGTTTCCATTCTGGGAGTTTCTTCCCTCGTTTCATCGGCCATCTATTCTATCTCCAGGATCAACGGTGAAGGATTGAATAATTTACTCCACACAGCAAATCACCTTACTTTGGCGGAACGACATTTCGTCTCAGGGGCAAGAAATTGATCTATACGACATTCTTGTATACAACAGCAACAGGAAGATTGTAATGTCGATTATCGGTGTTTATCGTTCGGTCCCGAGTCCGCAGTCCGACTTGTACCGTCATTCCCTGGCCCCGGGCTCAGATTCCATTGCCCTGCGCAACGGCATCCAGGGTCAAGCTCAAGAAAGCAAAATGAGCCTCTCATCCGGCGCTCCAATTTTCGCGCCGTCGGCAGCTACTCCTGTCAAAGACTGTGCCGCTTCTAGTGCTGCTAACACGCAGGGCGATCCCAGCGGTGCAACGACTCTGCCGAAACCAGTCGAAAGTGGACAGTTCTCTACACAGTTTGCAAGTACCAATGCCTTTGTTGAACGTGCCGCGGTTCAAGATGAAAAAGGCGGAGTTGTATCTGAGCAGAATCGACCAGCGGAGAGTTGGGGAGCTCGCAGCAGTAATATGAGTGCTTCGCAGACCGCGCAAGCCGGCCGTGAGCATGAAAACCATGGCGAGGAAAATGACGAAGATCTCGGCGAAGATTTCAGCAATGGCGAAGAAGGCGATGGCGGTCAGGGAAGATCCGCTGGCGATGGTGGAGATAATAACAAAAAGACGAAACGATTTCGGTATGTCTTTCACGGATGAATAGAAAATGACTTTGAACGTTTGAACTAACAAATCAGCCTGACACATAATCAAACTCGCTTCCTGATGAGCGAATTCACCCGACAGGCGCATCCAGATGCAGCGCATCGCGAGAGACTATCACGAGAAATCCCCGGTCTTAGTCCTCGCCAAGTGCAGGTTTGGTTCCAAAATAGGTAAGACTTTAGTTCTTGGGCAATATCAAATTGATACGTACTTATCATTACTGTAGACGGGCAAAGTTGAAACGTCTCACGAGTCAAGACAGAGATAGAGTGTTAAAATCGCGGGCACTCCCTGACCATTTTGACAGGACGCAGATGTTGCAGCAACCGTATAGTTCTAGGCACTCAGCTAATACATCCCCGACATCGCCTACAACAGCAAGATCCTCGTTCAGCGGACCTAAACCATTAGCTGTGAACAACATAAAGCGCAACCCCGGCGACGAATACCCAATTTCTCCTGCATCAGCATACGGCAACTACGTGAATTCACCTGCACTTTCAGAACCGTTTTCGCCAACAAATAATACTGGCCACCCGGCAACTTTACCACGAGTTCCAGGTGTACACCCGCCACATTCTCATGAATATAATCGATCACACAGCTTTTCTAGCTCGTATGCGGGCTGGCAGTATCCCCAGAGACTTCATATGCCCCCATCGGAATCTGGTATCAAGACGGAACAGACCATGAATCCTCTCCACCGTCCGACTGCTTCATATCCGGGGTTGGCTGGCACCATTCCAGAGGGAGCGTACGATCGACATTCGTCTCAAGCAAGTTCTGTAGACCACGGAACTACTACTCAAACGAATAGTCCTCTACCCCCAGCGATGGCATATCAAGGTAAGTTCTTTCTGCAACCGTCTTGCTCTGCGTTTTACTGACAGTGATCAATAGCAGGTCAACCCTCGCATACAAACGAACAATATCCACCATCTACCGAGTCTGCCTACCACACACCCGTTGGTTATCGCCACGTTCTTTCGTTGCAGACCGGCCAGCTTCCTCCGCCACAAGAATATCAAGTCTCACCATTTACGCCATCATATAATTTCGATTCTTTCTACCAGTATACGCACGAAAACTCTTCTACTGTCAGCTTACCGGCTTCATATATGCGTTCATCGCAGCAGAGTGCTTATGAGCCGGCGAGTGGAACATATTCGTATGAAAACCAGGATATGAGCCATCGACTTTCAGCGACGCAGCCAGGAGGAACGAGGTAATATGGCCGATGGCACCTCATAACGCAATTTTCGCCATTACGCTTCACAGTAACATTATTTTCCGATTCAACACGAACGGCATTCACTTGTGAATATTAAATCAGAAGTCATTGGACTTTTTCGTACACACGGTACTTACTTCTTGCAACATAATACACATATCACATATCAATTGGGGGAAACAGTATATACAATTAGGACGTGGGAGAAAGGAACGGGCTGGACGGAGTTTTGGTTTTGGTACTGATTTCGACCTGGATTGAGGTCGAATGTTTCTGCAGATTTAGGTAGGTATCAGAGTATACCCAGGTGGACCTTCAATGTTGTATTATTATTATTGTCATTTAAGGGGGATTAACGTAGGTATATAGGTATATTGTCTAGTTAGCATGACTGCCAGATAGGTTGTCAATAAAATGCAATAGAATACAACATATGTTGTCGCGCTGTTTTGCATCCTGTGCTCCGTCATCGTTAGGGCTAAGCTACAAAACAGATACCTGTTTGCATAGCAAGGAGCATGCAGGTACGAGACAGGCTGACAGCCCTAATTTACACCTCGGAGCCAATCACAGGACATGCAAAGACCGTTTTCAAGATCAGATAATCAGTCAATGTATTACAATCCTCGCATCCCTGATTCGCCCAATTCGTGAGTCATCAAGACCTTGCTTAATTTCATACACCCTCTCATTGGCTGCAGGTCACATGATAAGATAACAATGGAGTCTGCCAAGAAACATCTCCAATCCGCGCATCCAATCAGTGACGAGGTATTTCAAATGCGTCATGCAAGCGATGAAGAATGATGTACTATGTATGTGCCACCATGCTTGTCGATGGAGTATATAAGGTACCTTCCACTACGTCCTTACGCTCAACTTACTAAACACACACCACAGCCTTTACTATTGACATCACCTCAAGAACAACCTCCAATCTACTTTCCACCTTTTACCCATTCTACTACACAACAACAAAATGACTCGCCCATCAACCTGCTGCGGTCAATCGACAACCGGCTGCGTCTGCGCCGCCCAAGCCCGCTGCGAATGCGGCAAGACAACCGCCGAGCAATGCGACTGCAGCAAGAAAGCTGCCCATGACCCGCAGAGCGAGGGTGCTCGATGCTCTTGCCGTATGTTCTTTCTACCTTTTTCTTGAGATTGTTTAAGAGGTTTGTAGCTGATTGATGTGGTGTAGGGATGAGACCTGCTGGTCAGTGTACGTGCGAGAGATCCGTGACTGAGAATAAGCCTGTGGATGGGGATGCGTGTGCTTGCGGAAAGAGACCTGCTGGTATGCCCCCCCACCCTCTCTTTCTCGATTGATCGATATGAACAGAGTACTGACGATGTGTGTATAGATTCATGCACATGCGAAAAAGTCGAGAAGATCGATGCCGCCGTCCAAGAAGGATTGGAGACGGATTTCACCACGAAAGCTTGATTCTTCCTTGCCCCGCGCGGAGTCCCCGATTTCGGTTCTCGATGTTAGTATTTGAAGATATTTTTACCTGTTTTGCATTGTGAATGGTGAAAGGATATGGAGTTTGGGATTGGTTTTGGAGTGGATTCGTTAGCATGCTATCATGTTTTATGAGAGGGAACAATCATATCGGCGGATGTCTGTATACCTGGCCAACAGGCCATTGGATGTATTAATACAACAATCAAGGTGTCAATCATGATGAATCAATCGTTAAGCAATCTGTAGACTCACGTGCTTCAGCCGCTCGCGTAAAAGATGTTCCTTTCCGGCGGCTATGTTCTGAACTTTTGTCTTGGCGAACAACTAACCGCCGGTCGGAGGTCGGACTAAATATAGTCCCACGGAGAGCTGTCAACACCAGGACATCTCCATGACAGAGGTCTATTGTCGATTGTCGCTTGTCGCTTGAAGGGCTTTTCGTCCAACTCAAATTAACATACTTCACTTGTATTTCCTTCTTCTATTGTTTTTGGAGCACTTCTTGCCGGTTGTATTATTCTTCATGATTAGTGTGGGTCCCTTCCCTGTCCGCCAAAAGTGCCACAACTATTATTTTGAGCCTAACCGGAGAGACCCCTTATTACATCTCTATAGAAACGTCATTTGGATTGATCCAACCCACTCGAGTCCAGCGTATCGTCGCATCGTGAATTACCCCGCCGTCCGTTCGACCTGTCCTTTTTATAAAATGCGCAATGAGTGATATTATACGCCGTGTGGGATGAGAGGTTTCGATTTCCATTGATTACATGACTATGTCGAATGGTTCGGCGATTTAGTTCTTTCTTTGGAAGAGAGGAGATCAAAAGCCCGCAAAAGACTATCTATCATTCTTGGATATTTAGATAACCCCCCGATCGAAATTCATCATGTCGTCCATGCGAGGTCTGGTCCAGTTCATTGCCGACTTGCGAAACGCGCGGGCTCGAGAACTCGAAGAAAAGCGCATCAACAAGGAGCTCGCCAACATCCGCCAGAAATTCCGCGACGGCAACTTGAACGGCTACCAGAGGAAAAAATACGTCTGCAAATTGCTGTATGTCTATATACAGGGCTACGATGTCGAGTTTGGACACTTGGAAGCCGTCAATTTGATTTCGGCGAAGAATTATTCGGAAAAGCAGATTGGGTATTTGGCTGTTACTTTGTTCTTGCATGAGCAGCATGAGTTGCTCCATTTGGTGGTGAATAGTATCCGGAAGGATTTGTTGGATATGAATGAGTTGAATAATTGCCTGGCGTTGCATGCCATTGCGACTGTTGGTGGGAGGGAGTTGGGCGAGGCTCTGAGCTCGGAAGTTCATAGACTTTTGATTTCTCCGTACTTTCTTCTCTCCCCTTCTTGCTTCTTTTGAGAGGTTACTAATCATTTGGTAGGACATCCAAATCTTTCGTCAAGAAGAAAGCTGCCCTGACCCTGCTCCGCCTCTACCGAAAACACCCCTCGATTGTCCAGCCGGAATGGGCTGAGCGTATCATTTCCATCATGGATGACCCTGATATGGGTGTGACATTGTCTGTTACATCGCTTGTGATGGCTTTGGTGCAAGAGAACCCAGAACAATACAAAGGAAGCTATGTTAAGGCTGCTCAGCGACTAAAGAAGATTGCTGTGGACGGAGATGTGTCGGCTGATTACCTTTACTACCGGGTACCTAACCCATGGCTTCAAGTGAAGCTGCTTCGATTGCTGCAATATTATCCGCCATCTGGTATGTGTCTTGTCGATCTGAGGTTGGTAAGAATGCTAACGCTGCTTAGAGGATACTCATGTCAGAGAATTGATCCGACAGTCATTGGAACAAATCATGAACTCGGCCATGGATACGCCCAAAAATGTGCAGCAAAATAATGCCCAAAATGCCATTCTATTCGAGGCCATCAACTTACTCATTCACCTCGACACGGAGCATGCCCTGATGATGCAGATTTCTTCACGACTTGGAAAGTTTATCCAATCACGCGAAACCAACGTTCGCTACCTTGGCCTAGAGGCCATGACTCATTTTGCTGCTCGAGCAGAGACCCTGGACCCTATCAAGAGCCACCAACCATATATCTTGGGTTCATTGAGGGATCGCGATATTAGTGTTCGACGAAAAGGATTGGACCTTCTTTATAGCATGTGCGATGTAACAAACGCACGAACCATTGTGGCCGAACTTCTTACGTACCTACAGTCAGCCGACTACGCTATTCGGGAAGAGATGGTGCTCAAAGTTGCCATTCTAGCTGAAAAGTATGCCACTGACGCTCAATGGTACATTGATACTTCAGTCAAGCTGCTTGCTATGGCCGGTGATCATGTAAGCGACGAAGTGTGGCAACGAGTCATCCAGATTGTTACCAACAATGAAGAACTGCAAGCTTATGCTGCAGACCACCTACTCAAATACCTCAAGGGCGACTGCCACGACAGTTTGATCAAGATTGGCAGTTACGTGCTGGGAGAGTTCGGTCATTTGATCGCTGATAACAAGGGCTGCAGCCCTATCGAGCAATTCTTGGCTCTGCAGCCAAAGATGTTTACCTGCTCTGATAATACTCGTGCCATGATTCTTTCGTCTTTTATCAAATTCGTCAATTTGTTCCCTGAAATCAAACCTCAGTTGCTGCAAATGTTCAGACTATACAGCCACTCGCCGGATCCAGAATTGCAACAAAGAGCATACGAGTATTTGAGACTGGCGACTATGCCTTCCGATGATCTGTTACGAACCGTGTGTGATGAAATGCCACCTTTCTCCGAAAGAGCTAGTGTGTTGTTGTCGCGTTTGCACCAAAAGACCGCTGGAACTAGTGACAAGCGAACATGGGTTGTCGGAGGCAAGGATGCTAATACAGACAAACAGGAGGTCCTGATGGCACAGACAACAGGCTTGAAGCGCACGTTTACGACCATTGTCAATGGAGGTCGCAACGGTACCGCAAATGGAAGTGCCAACAAAGGCGGTGCATCCAGAGACCTTGCTGGCTTGGACATGTCGTCGAAGCCATCTGCTCCCCCGCCCAACCTGGCAAGTGCTGCCCACTTGAGTCCCGACTGGGAGTATGGCTTCAACCGGTTGTACTTTGCCGATGAAGGTGTCTTGTTTGAAGATGCCCAGATCCAAGTCGGCTTGCGCTCAGAGTACCGGGCACATCTCGGTGTGGTCAAGATGTATTTCACGAACAAAGCCTCCTTCCCGATTGGATCTTTTACCACTACACTAGACAATCCCGCATCGCCGCATTTGAAGATCGATACAAAGAACCTGCCTGATTCAACCGTGCAACCCGCTGGACAGACACAGCAGACGATATTCGTTGAGGCTCATGGACCATTCTCGGATGCACCTACAATCCGTATATCTTATCTTGCAGGTGCCTTGCAAGCTTATACCCTCCAACTCCCGATATTGATGCACAGATATATGGATCCATCCGATCTATCGGCAGAAGACTTTTTCAAGAGGTGGCGACAAATCGGCGGTGCACCGCTCGAGGCGCAAAAGACGTTCAATGTAGCCGGCAAAGGACGCAAAATTCACGAAAAGTTCACCAGATCCGTTGTGACTGGCTTTGGATGGAAGATTCTTAACGGTGTGGACCCGAATGCCAGCAACATTGTCGGATGTGCCGTGTATCAGGTCGAGAATGGTAAGACAGGTTGTTTGTTACGACTTGAGCCGAATTATGAGAAGAATGTAAGCTTCCCGCTTGATTTCTGAATACTTACTGCAGTGGATAACGATGTCTCAGATGTATCGAATCACGATTCGAGCAACGCAAGAAAATGTGCCGCAAATACTTGCGCGACAGATGGAGCAGCGATTATCAATCGGAGTTAGCGTTGATGCTGATCTGTAGTAAAGAGAGACAAGCGAGGAAAAGTGGGATATAAGTGCCCACTCACGGTCGAATGAATATCATTAGTGACAGGGCAGAAGATTCCTATCTATTTTTATGATCAGGTCATATGGATACACACGTTTTTCATAGGTCATATTCATGTTTGTTTGCTTGGAGACTGGCATCGACAGCGTTTGTTCATTCGTTTTGATTCTCGTCCTATTCTTAATATGCATCATTTAAAATGTATATACGTGTACATAAGTTGTTTGTAGCTGAGCACAAAAGCAACTCTACGAGAATAAACGAGGATGAATCAAGAAGTAGAACCAGCATTAGCACCAGCCTTCTTCGGCCTCTCGCCAAATATTGTCGTCCCAACACGCACCTGATCACTCCCCAGCGCAATCGCACCCTCAAAATCCGAACTCATCCCCATACTCAACTCGAAATCATCCGCTTCCTGCTCCGTCATCCCCAAGGACTCAACGACAGCTTGCCTCGTCTCAATCAACGACACAAAATCCGCATTTTCATTGCTACTTTCTTTCGACCGTGCAATAGCGCCAATGGTCATGAGACCCTGCAACTTGAGGCGCGGGCACTGTTCACGAATATACCGACACAACGCCGGTGTCGCGGCAGGCTCAACACCCGATTTCGCCTCTTCGCCTGACGTGTTGACTTGTACAAACACGCGCAGCTTTTGTTGTCGCTCTTCCTCTGTTAACGACGAGATGTCTCGCTCTCCCCAGCCCTTGTCAAGTAATTTCGCCTTCTTTTCTGTATCTACGCTCTCCACGGCCCAGAGACCGCGCACATCGCGTGCCAGGCTGGCGCATTTGTTCGATTGTAGACCGCCAATGAAATGCCATTTTATGCCGCGTGGTAAGACGCGGGATTTTTCGAGGAGTTCTTGGAAATAATTCTCGCCAAAATGGAGTTGTTGTGTGGCCGAGGGTATCGATGTCGTTGTCGTTGTTGTGGTAGTAGTCGTCGATGGGAAGGAAGTCTCGTCCTCAGGTAAAGAAGACGGGGAGTATAAGGCGAGAATGTCGGAGGCGGGCTTGAGTTTTGAAACTGCTACCAGGCGCACGGGTTTGTTGGCGGGTCTGTGTCGGCGGGTTGTGGATGTTGATGTCGTTGGGAAGGTGGATGAGGCGGCGGAGATGCGGGCGAGGACGGTGTTGAGGTTTGTGAGGAGGGTGGTTGTGCGTGCCATCGTGGGTTGGTCGAGGGTTGTTGCTGCTGTTTCTGGTGTTGAGGTCATTCTTCCCTCCCTCTTCCCAAAGATTGCAGTTGATTTGTATGCTGTCGTATGTGCGAACTGGACGTATCTATAATCAAGGTGAGAATTGTTCAGGAATGTATGTGGTCAGAGTTATGGTGGCAGTCGCAATCGAGTCGGGAAACTTTTTGCCTCGATGCGGGTCATTGGTGGATATCTCCGAAACTATGATGCTTATCTCCAACATCTCGGCTTGCATCGTATGTACTAGAATCTTCATTTTTACTATGTAGTAGATAGACAAAAGCACTGCCAGCTGATAGTAAGCGAATGGGGTATTGTGATAATATACGTGTCCGCATCAAAAGATTTCTTATTTACTGTCGATCTCGTTCCTGCATGACATATTGTTGCCTCAGGCTCTCATACGTCATTTTAGGTTAGCGTCTTTGCACCTCATTTCACCCTCTACATGTACCTAGGTATGCAGTGGAGGCAACCTGATTCGGAAAGTGAAGAAGATCTTAATATACTACATGGAATGATCTGAACTGAAAACGTCCTCTTTGAAACGCAGACATATGCCTTGCATCCTCAAAAACGAAGGTCAATCTCATCCTCTCGAGTTATGACGTTGAATCGCCTCAATCACACAAGATATGATGCATTGAAGAACGCGTGCTGGTATAGTAGGAGCAGAACCCCTGAGAGTTGATCAGAATCTCTAGAGATCTGAGCATCTCAGTCATTGGCATCACTGCACATCACTAATGAGGTTGTATGTATATCCGCAGTACTTCATGATCTGTGGTTCTTGCCTTGGCGCATAAATTCAGGATTTCAGAGTACAGGGAAAGGTCAAAGGAAGTGATTTTATATGGTGCAGGTAGCTATCCCAGCCTTGGAGAAGTTTGACGTTTGGCTCCAACATGCCACCGCCAAGATATGGCATGTCAGTGGCTGATCTGAGGACTGATGGCACCTAATCACACCTTCTCCTATCATCTCTAACTTTGATAGTACTCCTTTCTCAGAGAGGTTGACATTGGTATGTACCCATGCTTGGTCTGGATTCAACATTGCCTTCTGCTCTTTTTGATACCATGCCCTCCGATGGCCCCTCGGTGCTTTGCTGTTCACCTTGAGGACATGCAAAAGCAAGTTGAACAGTGAACCAACGACACAATGCTAGCGCATTGATGCGATGCTGCTCAGTGAACCATTCTATGTAGAGCCAGTCTCTGGTCTCTAAATCCATTGTCTTTGCAGTCAAGTATTCAGCACCGCTTCTCTCCTTTTTATATGATCGAAATAAACGATCCACCATCCCGCAATTCTGACTGAAGTATGCTGTTATTCCAGGTGTAGGTCACGGATGTCTAGATGCTTCAGCGTCGATCACCATGGCATGGCCCTCAATCCAATATACTAAGCCCATGTCACTGACAAGATATCGTATATCGATTGAAGGTTTCTGTGAAATCTAGGAAATCTCCTCTTCTTCCTGATCTACTCAACAAGATTAGGTTGACTGTAAATATATTCTTCGCGGATCCTAACTCACAACTGGTTCAATTTCTGGTCGAGCAACTGCAACCTTGCTTTTGGAGATCTTTTCGGAGGCAGCATAAAAGCTGATCTCAAAGTCGATTGAAGCTCCTTCAACCTGTTACGGATTCTACATGGCAGGTTTGCTCCAACCTGGGGAGAGCACAGAAGAACAATATGTGTATATATAAGGAGGCAAGGTAGGTAAGAAAATTCTGTCAGGCGTGTGATGATGAAGGAGCATGGGCCGTATTTATAGCTGGAAAGGCTAATCACGCCGATACGATACACTACTTGCCAATTTACCTAGTAAAGAATGAACTCAACAAAAGACCCCACGTCTTCTTTGTGAGCATAACAGCGGAATTTTCCTAGTTGGATTGTCTCTGTGGAGTTTTGTGTTGATTGGAAGAGCTCAGCTTCTTCTGCAGATGTGGTAGTCAACTGATGATCAAATGATTGCTTTTCCAAAAAACACAAACTCCTATCATTTTTCAACTATACATGTAACAAAGATTTGGAGTCATTGTATAGAAAGTATTAGTCAAGACTACTGGCCTTGGATATTAATTGTCACACCGTCCGGGCGTCCTTTGTAATGGAAGTACGGGTCAGAGGCCGCCCTGTCAAGGTCATCGACCAATATACTCAATGAGGTAGTTGTCTATTTCTCTTTCTGGAACCTTTATGCTTTGATATCAGTCCTTGTATACGCATCATTCTCCTGCTAAGATGGGAAGTTAGGGCTACGCATGTGAGATGCTGCAATTAACCAATCACAGGAAAGTTACCCTTATTGATGCCTTAGGCTCAAATCGGCTAGATTAGGTTTAGTCCGTATTGAATATTCGAGAATATCATGCTATCTTCGATCGATTGTAGACCTTTAACTTCACTTACATGTAAACGATTTGAAAAGTTGTCGAAATTTATATATAACTAGCCATGCGTCCAACAAATGGAGGCAGAAGCCGCATGGTCTTGAGCAAGAGTCGCACCGGATGTCAGACCTGCAAGTTAGTAATCCACTTTCAACGAAAGTATCAAGTCACTAACAAATGTCTAGAGAGCGAAGAGTGAAATGTGATGAGGCAAAGCCCGCATGTCAAAGATGTGTTCGCTCGAAGCGCCAGTGCACTGGCTACATAGACATTACTGCATCGAACAAAAAGGCACAGGCTTTCAAGATCACATACTACGTGCCGCAAATGTACTGGAAGACTGGAATCTCAGAGGACATTGAAGAAGAACATGCTCTTGATTGCTTCTTCTACTGGAACACGAACTGCTTTCCATTAGAGCTTACGAGACCGTTTCGACGGCAAGATATTCTTCATGAGCCAGCGATAAGACATGCTATGGTGGCTATGGGGATCTTGCATGAGATATATCGATATCAAATAACTGGCCCGCCTGAGACGCAACGAAGGATTATTGCTATGCAGCACTACGGGAAAGCTATACAGAGTCTTCTATCGCGACAGAAAACCGATGCCTTCACAACAGACAGAAGCAAGAAGACAATGTCAATCTCGTTATTGGCTTGCTTGCTTTTTGTTAGTCTTGAGTTGTCTCAAGGGCATTATCAGTCGGCGCTGGATCATTTGCAATCTGGTTTTGCTTTGTTTCAAGGAGTTACGAGTGACGAGCAACAGAGCCCGAAGGATGATTCGTATGTGTCGGCGAAAGTATTACGGTCGCTTTTCGTTCGCTTCATGTGTCAAATCACGCATTTCGATATGCCTGATTGTGCACGGTTTTTGGTGCTTGATGAGTCTACTGATGATTATCCGGCGGGCTTCCCAGGCCTCGAGGAGGCTAGAGAAAGTTTTCTCGCCATCCTGATCAAGATACTTTCGAGACACCAGACCCGGCTTTTTGAGAAACAAATTGGATTGAACGATCGTGGCGATAACTCTTTAATTCAAGACCAGACCCTCAGTGAAGAGCTCCTTGAACTTGATCGTTGGATTTTCTCATTCAATCTTTACCTCACCCATGATGTTCCGACATCGCAAGTTTGCGATTCTTATGTCCTTGTGACATGCGCCTTTTCCCTTAAATTCCGCCTCCTCATGGAATCTCGAGCTGGTGGACAAATATTTGGAAATACAGAGTTGGATTTGACGCATATAGCAAATCTCGGAGATACTCTTGTCAGAGCTTCGCCTGATCCTGTTACTTGTTCTACATGCCCATTACATCGGATTTTCAACAATACTCAGAACATTCCACAAGACAAGAACAACAACAACTCGGCGTTGAAACCATCAAGTCATCCGCTTTTCCCTTTTCTCGGCGTGTTCTGCTCTATTTTCGTTTCGTCAACGTATAGCCAGAATGCTTCTATCCGTCGAAAAACATACGATACTGTATCAAAGATCTGCCGTTGTGGAAAAGGGTTTGATCTAGGACTTACTGCCTACATTGCGTCTCTACTCAGACCATCGGACAGTGAATTGACTGTTACTCGCTCAATTCCTCACGATTCGGTTTTTGGTCAGGTTCTGTCTGATGGATGCTGGAAACTATTAACAGTATTGCATTCATTCAGTGGTTTGAAATGAAACTTTCATACATTGAAAAGCCGTAGAAAAACAAAGTTATCACGCAGACTGCATTCTGAGTTGGGACTATGATTTCGACTTACGGCCTGAATTGGCCGGGTTTTGGAAAGTTTCGTATACCTTCACAGCTCCCTGATGTTTAGCAGTAAGTGCTGCCTCAAAAGCCATTCGATACTGTGCAAGGCCAGTGGAAAAACAAGCCCGCTGCTCTTTCCACCCAGTCAGCTGACGGATTCTGTCGGACGACACCCATTGTGAATATTGAATGATGACTTCGATATTGCCTAGCACGATGTCGTCGTATGGTCCGGGCTCTTCATACTCGACCAACAGTCCATATGACTTGGCCAGAGCCTCACAGACCTCGCTCAGCGTTTCATATCTTGCATTTGAAATGTTGAATGCCTGGTCCTTGATCTCGTCTCTGCGTGGGTGTTCTGCCAAACTCAAATAAGCGAGTGCGCAGTCGTCGACATGAGCAGAATGCATGATCGTGTTCGGATCAGCGGCAACGCGCAACACCTTGTTTCCGTCCTTCTTTGCCTTGTCTGCCCACGCGAAAAAATAACCATAGTAGCTAGAGTTATAACCATAGACATTTGTCGGCCGCAGCACAACAACATCAAAAGGCAGCTTGCCGTTTTTGCCATCTTCTAGCAACCCAGCAGCACTTTTTGTCCTGGCCTGGAGAAACGGGAATGCATTCAACGGACTGGACTCCGTATGCGGAGCAAGATCGGCATCACCATGTTTCCCTGTCATCCCATAATCCTTGCATCCACTGCTAAACAACACCAGTGTCCTGACCCCAGCGATCTCCCAAGTCCGATTCCCGATATGCGTCAACATAGCCTTAACATGCCGGAAATGATTATCATAATCCGACCAATCCTCGGTATTGGACACGACGACATCGAATACGCAGTGCTCCTGTTCGTTGGTGAGGGATAGATCCTGAGGCGTGCCGATGATGGGATGAATCTCGTTCTGTGATAGGTCCGAGGCGTCGGCGGCGCGGCGGATGAGGCCGTATGTTGTCCAGCCAGCGCGGTTGAAGGCTTTGGCTACGGCGTTGCCGATGTAGCCGTTTGCGCCGGTGACGAGGACTTTGGGCATTTTGCTTTATTCGGAGGTGGGTATTCCAAGGATGCTTTCAAGAATGCTTTGTAATTTGAGAGGGAATTGCTCGGGGAATGGAAGTGAGATCGTCATGGTTTATATAGACAGATTTCTTGTGTACATCTGCCAAAGCCAAGAGCATTGAACAATGTATTTGTCAAAAAATAACCACATCGTCCTCCCTCGTATACATCTAGCCTATCTAGGTATTGAATCACGCAGTATAACTACTATCACTACTTTCTCTACTGCCTATTTCGTCTTCGCGAGAGGCAAATCAGTTATGTAGTCCCTTTGGACTTAAACAGTGTGTCTGTCCTCGTATACATCTAACCTATATAGGTAACAGGCAGCAAGATTATAACTCGAACTTTATTGTCGGTCATCATCTATGCATGCTTCTTCTATTTGCGAAAGAATAGCGATTCTTGAGTCCCTTCCGATTCGGGTTAGATCTATACGAGCTCGAACATTCGAGCACCTGATTGGTTGTTAGTCTATACAACTAAGATGACCTCCTCTGCATATGTTAGCTCCGCACTATGTCAACGTAGAAGAAATTGGCATCTGAACTTCCAGTTTGATTGTTCTGCGGGTTTCGTACTCGAAGCATTAGGGCATTAGGGCAAGGGCTAAAAATGAGATTAGGGCTAATCTAGCCGTATGCAGAGTCCGATGGATGCCGTCATAAGCCGACCTGATTGGCCGTAGCCAAGCATCGTCATGTCGAATCACTCCTCGAATCAGCGACCACACTTTCATCTCACAATAGCGCGACTTGAAACACTCATCCTGTCAAACGTCACGCAGCTGAAAATAGGGCATCGTATTCTAAAACATCAAATATAGTGCCTTGTCGCAAATTGTCGCAAATTAAGCGCCCTCCTTTGTAACTGTTACAAACAGTCTTTGTGGGGTATGCCTCAGCCATCGACAGGACAAGTGCAACCATTGGCCAAGAAGAGCCCTTGCTTTTCGATCTTCCATATGACTCACGGCGTTAACGAGGGCAGTCTTGTTCAATCTTAAATTTAACCAGTTTTAACCGCCAGACGCAGTTTCAGCGATCTGACATCAAAGGCGCATATGATCGTCGGGAATTCTTTTTTTGGTTCAACTTTATTTGCTTTTTTGCTTTACCTACTACGTACGTAGTGCTAAGTAGTAACTACGTACTGTGATGCGATTATTACATTTGCCTGTTCGGGGCAGGTCTGATCACCTGCAGATTGAGAAGAGATTGATCAATGATAACGATGAACGCCTAATCACCGATTAATCAAGAAAATCGGGGAGATATCGACGTAATTGACTTTTTGGTCGATTGCTTAGCAGGCAGCGAGTCATGAAATAGGATCTACTATACAGACTGCGTTTATACTATATTGCAACGGAGTTAGTATTGGAGCAGGCAACCGATGTATGTGGACAGCGGTTAAGCCGGCCGGATTCGGCACCAGCGACCGTTTGCAGCGACAAAAGGGCCATGTACTCGGTAGATCTAGAACGTCCAATGGGAGACGGCGGTGGCTGCTTGATGGGCCGATTTGTCGGTCTCTGCTTCGGGGCGGTCGTACAGATCCATTGTATGAAGTCATTAGACAGAGGACGCGTAAGATCGTGCTCATAGGTTGGGTTGATGTCGAGGGAGCATTCTGGGCGCTATGCTGATTACACACAGCTCAGCTCTTACAGAGTAATAGAGTTGAGGCATACAGATCCGATGGACAGGTATCGATGACGAACGCCACTTTCATACGTAGTCTATGGATCGGATGGGTTGAATCATAGGCATCGACTCACAGCATAGGCAGAGAAAGAGTATATAGCTAGGCATTGACAAAGCTAGAACAGTTCCTTTTTTTCATTTCGTTTCCCTTTCGTTTCAGTCAACTCACCGATCTATTTCTTACGGACTTGGCCTTATCGTTTCGTGGAGGGGTACACTATCCCGACGCTACTCTACACCGTCCTGGCGCTTACACACATCCACTCTCACATAATTAATCATCTACCAATCCGACCCGGTCCGCTCGGAAGAGAGAAATCTTTTGAGAGAATACTTAAATATACGAGGCCCGTTTAATATCTTCTCTTCTCTATAATTATTCCCGAAATCATCTGTCTCCTACCGGTTAGGGACTACACCTGGTCTTACTTCAGATTCCTACGCGAGATCTCTTATCAGTCGGCACGGCCACGCGGGACGTTTTTCAATATTACTCAAAGCGGAAACTTCTTGCGTCGATAAGCAGCAAGCACTCCCAGCCACCCCAATTTCTACATTCTAGAATTCCGGGAAATATATCAGACAAACGGAAAATATACATACAAAATGTGCCGCACATCCCAAGCCCTCTACGTCTGGTGCCAGTGCGAAGAATCCCATATCCTCGAAACATGCCACTCGGGCCGACCATCATCCTCTTCGGCCAACCGCAACAGCAACGGCAGCTGTGACTCCGTAGACAGCGAAACAGTTTATCTGCACTGTTTCTGCCACTACCACTCCACGAATGGATTCACGTCTATCAAGAAGGATCAAAAACTGCAGCGAAAAGCAGACAAGAAAAAGAATAAGCGCCGCTCAATGGATAGTGCGACTAGTGTCGATTCGCTGAATAGTTCCGCGAGCACAGCTTCGTCGACGGTGGCTTCGTCGGCGGGCAGTATGCTGGAAAAGTCGCCTAATAGGCTCAGAAGGAGTTGGATGAATTTGAGGAGATTGAGTTTTGCTTAATCTTTTCGCTCCCCCTTTTGTGTTTTTTGTTGCTGATTGAGATTTTATACCCCTTCCTTGTGATCTCTCTCTCCAACTACCTATTACCAATTGTCGGTCGCGCAGGCCGGCGCATTGACGACTGATGCCGGCCATCGTCTCTCGTTACGTTTTATGTCTTATGTGTCTATGCCTATGATTGTCTTTCTAGCGTTTTTTTCCAAGGCTGTGTTATCCAGCCGGTCCTTTCATTAGATTTGCATACTGGTGTATGGTGTTTACCCGGCTTTCATTCGGGATGTGGATTCATGTTTATATGGGTTTTATGATGAGTACACGCTTATATCTATATACGGAGGGCGTTTTGATCTATGGGTTATGAAGATATGGAGATGCTACTTGCTGTCTTGATCTGGGTGGTTTGTTTGTGATTGGTTAGATTTGTGATAGACTCGGTGTCTGAGCAATTGACTAACTTATTTAAGACCTATTTTATTCATCCGCTGTCAATATTGAGACATAAGAAGTTTTGAATTGGCTTTATTGTATAAGTTAGTCATTTGATGCGTACAAGGCGAAGGGCTCGGTTCTATGACGAAACCCTAATTACCTAAGTTGAGTATCGGCGCATGTCATGTCGAATCTTATCCACGTGTTCAAGATCGTATAGCATATAAAATAATAAATGAAATACCCATATCGAGGCTATCTATCCGTGGATCAGAATGCGTGCCTTATCACCCAGCTATCGAGTGGCAAACCGATGACGACGATCACTGGTTCACTGAATGTTGGTAGGAGCCATGAACAATGACGCAGTCTCCAGCTTCAATTGTAGATTCATGTGATGACATTAAAACAAAACTTCACACAATATCGCAGTTTGAAATTCCACATAAAACAAAGAGCATACTCGAAGTGTCAAGGGTGCCCACTGCCCCGGATCATTCTTTGTTATTGTTTGGCGGCTCCACGCACCTGCCTTAGTGACCAACACGCTCCGCGTCCCGCTTGTTTAGCTCCAACTTACTGCCTGAGTGATTGTTATTATTTACAACATTCTGCCTCGATTGAAATGGTTGTTGTACTTTCTGTGCATGATAATAATAATCTTCTATTCAACTGGCTGACTACAGTCAATCCTTTATTGACTCAGTGAATGCGCAATCAATGTGCAGCTGCAGCCATGGAAGATCAAAACAATAACCCTCCTGCTCGTTCGCCCGATGAACCACCCCTCCCTGCCCCGAGGACTCACAACCTCGCCCACGACTTTAATCGTCTGTCGCTGGCAACGACAGCTTCGTCCGGTAGTCCCCTACTCGCGTCGTCCCCTACGCCCTCCCCTCGCTCGCCCAGTCAAGCCTCGACTCGCATGCGCAATGTCTCCTCCTCGACGACCCCTGCCTCCTTAAAATCAAAAACACCAACTCTGCGCAAAACACCAAGCAACGCCTCGCTTCGCGACGAAAGACGGCTCTCTACACCTTCTTTACAGAAACGCGCTTCGACTACTTCACTGCGATCCGTCAGTCTGAGCAGGGAACAAGGGGCAGCTCCTAGTCTGTCAAGGCGTTCCTCGTCGAATGTACTGGGTGCTATGTATTCACAAAAATCACCAATTCCTGCGGTGATAGAAGCTCCTACTGCTTCGTCGATTGCTGCAGATCATTTCAAAGCGGAGCTTACTCTGCACGAATCAGCGGACCTCCAATCCAAGACCACTGTTATTATTCAGGATGCCTGTTATGGCCACCGTTTCTCGAGACCATACACCAGTAAAGAAGGTCTCTCAACCATTGTCGAGCGACCTGAACGTTTGCGCGCGAGTTTGCTTGGAATGTCGACTGCGTACATTCGTCTAGGGAAGCGACATGCCGGTTCGTCCTTTGCGCCTCGTCCAGGACTAGACGTCGATCTCCTCCCACCGCCACCTTTCCAAATTCGCAAATCTACAAGAGCGATTCCCTTGAACTCACCAGCTGTAACTTATGTTCATGGCGATAAATGGATGGAAGACTTGCGGACTATGTGCAATGCAGCTGAATCTCGCTTGTCTTTGAATGGGAGAGAAATCGTGCGACCAAGAAGCGCAGGAAAAAAGGACCCTGACGAAAAACCACTCCACGATGGAGACTTGTATCTCTGCCCTGAATCTTTGGATGCTTTCCAGGGAGCATTGGGCGGTGTCTGCGATGCAGTAGATACAGTCCTGACTGAGAATCCAACCAAACGAGCCTTTGTTTGCATTCGTCCTCCTGGGCACCATTGCGCGTCAACTGATCCTTCGGGTTTCTGCTGGCTTAACAATGTCCACGTTGGAATTACGCACGCTGCAATGGTACACGGCTTGACCCATGCTGCGATCATCGATTTTGATCTTCACCACGGCGACGGATCTCAAGCTATCGCATACAAGCAAAATGAGCACGCCTGGTACCTTCAGCAGCGCGGAGGTGCAGCTGCCAGAAATGCAGCCCAGCACAAAAAGACTGCCATCGGTTATTACAGCTTGCACGATATCAACTCTTTTCCCTGTGAGAATGGAGAGATGGAGAAAATTGTTAATGCTAGTGTTTGCATTGACAACGCCCACGGTCAGTCTATTTGGAATGTCCATCTTGAGCCCTGGAAAACCCGGGAAGAATTCTGGAAGCTGTATAGCGACAAATATTCGGTTATACTGGAGAAGGCTAGGAGCTTTTTGCGCTCTCAGACACAACGTCTTGAGAGTATTGAAGGTGGACCTGCCCCCAAGGCCGCAATTTTCATATCCGCAGGCTTTGATGCTAGTGAGTACGAGGGTGCTGGAATGCAACGACATAAAGTCAATGTGCCCACCGATTTTTATGCCCGCTTTACAGCCGATGTTGTTCGATTGGCAGAGGAAGAAGGTCTTGGTACGGAAGGTCGAGTCATTAGTGTGCTAGAGGGAGGCTACAGCAACCGAGCGTTGGCCAGTGGTGTTCTCAGCCACCTTTCAGCGCTCGCAGATACCCGTGCCGGTGATGGCAATTTTGAACAGCGAACTGGTTTGGCCTCTGAGATGAGCGGACGGTTGGGCTTGGGACTGGTGGAAACGGGACAAGACTTTGTTCAAGCTGGGAACCCTGGACCTGCTTTTGAGACGGATTGGTGGGCACCTGATTTGTTAGATGAGTTGGAACTTTTGGCATTTCCTCCGCCAGCTTTGCCCAAGAAAGCGCCAAAGTCAGGACCGACCTATTTCTCCCCTACACAAGCATCTACTGCCAGGGTCACAACCACTCTACGAGAAAGAAAGTCCTCGGCCAATCTTACCATTGATGATTACACTCCAGAACCACTTCCTCAAGTGGGATGGGCAACTTCTGCACATGAATTGTGGAAGTGCATCCTACCTACGGACCGCGAGACTCTGAGCTTCCAGTATGATGAGCTTAAAGCTAGGGCTGCCGAAGCCAAGAAAAAGAAGCAAGCAATTGTCGAACCGCCTTCCACACCTTCAGGAAACACCCGTAGACAACTCCGGGCCAGGACAAGCAAGACGACCTCACCCGACACTCCAGCCACAAAAGCCCCAACTCCTCGTCGTGTCAGTGCCCGCAACAATCGCCGCACCACTATTGGGTCTGCAAGTGACTTGCCCGAGCCTTTGACAGATCCTAAAGTTGCCAAACCAGAGCGTCGGAGACAAAGTGCCATTGGTGCGGTTTCTGAAAACGGGGACAATACTTCTGGATCTGGCAGCAGAACCCCAACTCGTGCTAGTTCGCGCATGTCGTCCACCCCGAGCCAGGCACCTCCGAGTGCGGTTGTTAACAAAAAGACACGAGTGTCTAGCGAGTCGCGTGCAGGGACACCGAAAAGAAGTGCAAGCCCTCGCAAGGTTCCACCATTGCCCAAGGTGCCTTCCCTGTACATGAAAAATCTCAATGCTCCTACTTCAACTAGTAGCAGAGCATCATCGCCATCCGCTAGCGATGATGTGACTAAAGTGAATGGAAATTCCGAGACCGAAAATCGCATCGATGATCTATCAGCTGGCATGAAGAAAATGAGTCTCAAACTCAAAGTTCCGTCACCCGAGGAGAATGCCCTACGAGAGAAGAAGGCTGCTGAACAGCGCAAGAAGGCAGCTGCTGCGAAGAAAGCTACGGCATCCAGGCCAACCGCCTCGAAGGCTGGTCGCGGTGCCAAACCAACCTCGAAAGCGGCTGCGCCTTCAGGTCAATCACAGCCAGCACGCGATGGACTGCCAAAGCTCGAGAAAAGCAGTCAGCACGAGGTGCCTATCAAGGTGGAGATTCCTTCGGCGACACCCACTGTTTCTGCACCGGTCGACAGTGACATCCCCGTGAAAGTGGAGCATGACGATGTATCCCCTTCCATCGACTCATATCAAGGGGTTTCCAACGATGGACTAGCATCTCAACAAATGAATCTACCACTATCTCCGGTCTCACCTCTTGGATTTCCGCCGGTTGCATCAGCGCCTATTCCTGGTAACGATCCGGCCATGCAGCCTAATATCATGGTCCAGCCACCGGTTTCGATGACGCCTCACACAGACACACCTCAACCTAGCAATGGAAAATTACCTGTTTTCAGCTCTACAGGTCATATTCCTTTTGCTATGCCTTTTGGCCGAGCTCATCCATCTCAATTCCCTCAGTCTCAAGCAGGATATGAGGCAAATGATCAATATCCTCCACATGTTAGCAGTGTGCAGCAACAGGATCCGAATCACCCGGCTTATGCTCATCAGCAACAGCACTATGAGAACTCCGAAAATGCTTGATCTTCACACTCAGCTAAGCAGAAGACGAGTGATATGTCCTCATTGAGAGTCTACATGTTTTGCAGCGATATCCGTTGCCCTGTTTCATTATTTCCTATTGGGATTTTTTTTATCAGTTCATCATACCCTTCTTCATGTATCTCACACTTTAATGTTCGAGTATTTCCCCTTAAGTCTCAGTTTGTTTAATTCTTCTATTCCCCTACATGTGTATTCTCTGTTGGTTCGGGCTTGGTCTGTTTTGTTTTTTCTTGTTCAACGGTTCAGGCTGATACCCATATCCATACCCCTTTCTATTGAGCGTTTAGTTTCCTAAGTAGGTGTTATGACACGACACTTTGTTTGGTTAATGAATTATGATTTGCCTCTTAAACTAAGGTCATATTCTATCGTTTGTAATTGTTGACTCTCGTAGAATCTACTCCTCTGATTGGTCAAAAGCGGACCATGTAACAATCATGCGCTAAACTACAACAGGCTAGCCAGGCACTTATCGATCAGGGCCGATTGATAAGCGCCACCGACTAAGATGGAAGCTTCTCCGCACGTCTCGCCATCTTGGATTTCAAACAACACAAGTATTCTTCCATTTGCATTTTTATCCACGTTTGCACTTAGCGGTACCTGACTTTTTGCTTGCGCTGGCATTACTAAAGCATAGCGATCGAATCGGACTTCAGCGGTCATAGCCCCGTGTCGCGCAACTCAGCCTTGCTCCGGTTGCCACCACACCACGTCTTCGTGCTTACACATCGCTCTACTCCGCACCTGAAGTATTTATATCTCCCAAGAAGCAGAACGTCATCTTAGAATCCATCATGCCATCCTCACCCCAACCCACAAGCTTCACGCAAATGGCCGACGCCGACCTCGAATCCATCGGCCGCAACTGCCAATACGAATACTGCCGCCAACTCGACTTTTTACCATTCCGTTGCGAATCCTGCCGCGGCACATTCTGCTCCGATCACCGCACCGAAACAGCACACAAATGCACACATCCGGGGGAATGGGCGCGACGGAAGCGAGCACTTAACCAGACACCGGATCGAGCTATTGGTGCTGGTGCTGGGCGGACAGTGAAATCGACGGTGTATAATTCAGATCAGTGCTCGCATCCGCAGTGCAAGACGCTGGTTAATACGCCTACGAGTGTGGGCGTGCATTGCGACAAGTGTAATCGGAATTATTGCCTGCAGCATCGCTTGCGCGAAGGTCATGACTGTGTGAATTTAGTACCGCTCGGCGCGAGGGTGGGAACTGCCAAGGATAATGGGGCTACGATACGATCTATGTTTTCAAAGTTGCGCGGATTAGGGAATAATATTCAAGCGCCCAAGACGCCGAAGATTAGTTTACCGGCTAGTATACAGTCGAGAAGGACGACGGGAGGAAGCGCGATAACACAACTCAATGAAATCAAACGAACGGCCAAGGGCGAAGCCTCCGTTCCAACTGATAGGAGGATATATTTGCATGTCGTCGGCACAACCGATAAACCAACCGCAAACGATGAACCGCCGTCGGGGAACTTCTGGTTTGATAATCGCTGGAAAGTCGGACGGGTCCTTGACGATGCAGCTCGCAAACTCAAAGTTGAGAATCTGAACAATCGTGTTGGTGGAGAGGAGGCTAAACTACGGATCTTTCATGTTGAGTCAGGAGAGTTTTTGGAGTTTTCGGTGGCGATCGGTGGGGAGGGGAGTAAGGTCAAGTCAGGACATACGATTGTTTTGTTGAGGGGGGCAGGGGTGTTGTTGGATAAATGATCCCTCTCTCTGTACCCAATGTATATACTGGCATATCGCACAGCGTGATTTCTTTCATTTGCACAGCAATAATACATATACCATTTGTTCATATCACAAAGACCTGCACTGATATCGTGAAATGAGTTAGCAGACCTTGTGAGAAGCCTGAGGCATTGTGGTTTGGCAGTCTGGGAAACTGCCACGACATCGCTCCTTCCTATTCTGGAAGGAGCTGCCTATTCAAGGCATGACCTCCCAACAATGGCATCCTCCCTCTCTCCTATTCACCCTCATCCTCATCATCTACCTATTGATGACGCTCCATTCACCTCTTTCCCACCTCAATAACCTATTATCTACCTCTCAATATCTACCTGCATAACTTACCATAAGTTACGTGCCTATGGCTGAAACCCAGCATCAACCTCCAAAAACAACACCGACAGGTTTAAAGGTCAAAACCCATCCTCACCAAACGCTTGCACTTCTCGTCCCGCAACTTCGAACGAACTAACAAACAAAATGCAGACCATCTACGAAGAAGAATCCTCCGACTCCGGCGCCGAGGCAGACACTGAAGTCGACAACAACTCGGACAGTACGACCGTCACGCCTTCAGTTACGGACTACATCTACGAAAACGGACGCCGCTACCACCGTTACCGAGAGGGCTCGTACCTACTCCCCAACGACGAAACTGAGCAAGAACGTCTCCATCTATGCCATAAGATTTGGTCGCTGCTATTGAACGATGAACCCTGGAAGGTACCTCTAGAACACCCGCAGAAAGTGCTTGATATTGGCTGTGGGACCGGTGACTGGGCAATCATGATTGGGGAGCAGTTCCCTTCTGCGACTGTCATCGGCACCGATCTCAGCCCCATCCAACCAACTTTAGTCCCGCGCAATGTCAAATTCTACGTCGAAGATGCAGAGGATGAATGGACCTTCGAGAAGGGCTTTGATCTTGTCCACGGCCGCATGCTAGCGGGCAGTATCTCGGATTGGACAAAGTTCTTTCGACAGGCGTTTGGACAATTGAAGCCCGGTGGGTGGATTGAGATGAATGAGTTTGAGGCCAAGTTTTATTACCACAACCAAAACGGGGAGCAGTCCGAGCAGTTGAATATGCTGGTGAAAATTTTTAATAAGCACAGCTCGGATATCGGGAAGGGGTTTAATGATGTGTTGCTCATACCGGAAGCGATGCGCAACGCAGGCTTTGGGGATGTTGAAGTGAACATACAGCAGGTTGGCACCCTACTCTCTTTGGTAATGGGACGTTGGCTGACTTGTCAGGTTCCGATCGGTACGTGGCATAAGGATAAGCCCCTACGAAAAGTTGGAGACTCAGTGCATTATGCCGCTGTAGAGTCCATAGAGCCCTATATACTCGCCATCGGCACCCGAATCTTGTTGGATCCAGCCGAGTCTGTTAGAGAGATTGTCCGCGCGACGAGGGATTCACTCGACAGTCGCAATTACGAACTTTATGCACATGCTCATTTTATTTGGGGGCGAAGGCCGAAGTACAATTAGGTTAGGTACCTTCGTTTGGTCAACTGGTTTTGGAATGCAACTATCATTATCATTACCTAGGTATACAGCTGATTCTGTTTCTCGGTTCTTTCTTTCGAGCACTTTTAGGTTGGCAGGTTTGATGGATTTAGTCTATGCTTTACTTTTATAGCAAATTATTATTTCTAGCTCATGGTTAATTGACTATCTTCTCTCAGATTGTGAAGGTGATTATCTAGTTTAGACAAGAGTCCCGTGATCACAGAAACCCTAACTGAATCACCATATGTAATCGGTACAAACAAGGCGTACAACTCTTGATTGTTTAGTGTAGTAATACCTATTCAAAGTCTTTATCTATACATACACTAAGAACTTCATGCACATACTAATTAATAAACCCAGCCTTCCTATACATAGCATCATACAACCGCAAATCCTCCACCGCATCCTCCACGCTCGTCTTTATTTTCCTTCCATTCACAAAACACTCATACATTTGCGTCAACTCTGCCGTATACGCATCCTCATAACTCGAGAGTATCTCCCTAACCTGCTTTTCGCCGTACTCATTTACTTCTTCCACGCGCACTTTTATGGGTAATCCCTTGACGTAGGGGGAGTCGTATTGTATAGAAACGCGTTTGTTGGAGCCGTAGATGGCTAAGTGGGCGTCGAAATCGGGGATAGTGTCGATGCCGCTTTCGTATGTTACTGAGAACTTCTCCCCTGCTGCCGAGGAAGAAGGGGATGGGAATGTGAAGATGGCGGAGTAAAAAGGGTCGTTAACTGAGACGCCCTCAACGGAACTGACCACGCCACCTAGTGCTTCGCGCATGAGAGATAGATCGTGAGAGCCGAGACTGCCTAAGAAGCGGCAATATTTCTTCATTCCATTCGTCACATTATCGTTGCCCGGGAATGCCTCTCGACACAATCCCTCAAGCAATCTATCCCTCTCCTGCGCCGCGCTGGCAGGTATATCTTTAGGGTCTGGTCGAACCTGAAATGTCCCACTCTGATTCACGAAAAAGGCATTGGGACCGGACATGTCTCTTACCCGCGCATAGAGTATTTTCGGAATAGAGGCAACCTCACGCATAAATGCGCCCGTGAAGGAGGGCGCGTAGCGGCGCATGTAGCCCACGAACACTCTTCCCCTAGACGTGCGCTCGGCATCGAGTATTCGCTGCGCAGCGGGGAGGGAGAGGGTCAATGGCTTTTCAACCATGACGTTCTTCCCCGCTTGTAACGCGGCGATGGTGTATTCGGCGTGGAATTCGTCGCTTGTCAGGATGAATACCACATCCACGGCGGGATCGGTGATAACCGCAAAAGGGTCAGCGGTTGCGGTTGGGATATGGAATTTGGAGGCGCAGTGTTGCGCGACGGGCAGTGAGATGTCGCATATGCTTATGATTTGGTAGAGGTGCGAGAGGAGGGTGAGGGTTGGGAGGTGGATTACTTGGGCGACTTCGCCGGCGCCGATTATGCCGACTTTTAGGACCATTTTTTCTCTCCGTTGAACTTGAGTTATTGATTATTGATGTTTGTGTACTTGGGATGGAAAAGAGTGAGGGGATGTTGTCATAGGCATTGGGCTGGACCCCACTGCGGGGAGCATGAAGATTTATGGATGAAACATTGAATCCATGGATGAGATGAGGCTCTTCCGCTGATTTTACTTTTTATTTTTGAACTTGACAAGTTAATGTGACATGCATTTGATTAGTATTAGATATAAGTTATGAACAAGCAATAAATCAGAATGCATCGCTCATGATATTCAAGTATATATGGGTATTATTAAACAAATTAAGCCAAGCAACTTGACATAAATTTTCCGCTGCCCATTCGGCATAGAGTAATCATCACACCCCCGGTTGGGAGCGCATCGTGATCATTCAGAAAGAGATATCGATGACTTCACGTCTAAGCAGTAAGCTCATGATTGCCCTCGTACTTGGGCTCGGCGGGAGCACCAGCATAGGCTGTGGTTTCGGTGGCAGGAGGACCAGAGCTGGAAGCGCGTCCCTTCATGACGAGGTAACCGGGCCATTCGCCTTGCATGACGTCGAATATGGCGAGGAAGCTGAGAATGAAGATGCCCGTGTACAGGAGCCTAGGACACGTTAGTATATAATTCATAAAAAAGACAGAGGGGGGACGAACCAGTTGATAATGCCGAAAGCGAGAATGGCGGCAATGATACCAGTACCATTCGATCCAATCAGATAAGCCAAGTAAGCAAACCCAGCCAACCAAAACACCCAGGTCAAGAAATAGAGCACGATCAAAGTAGGAGCAAGCCACTTGTTGTGGTGGTGGGCGTCACGCTTGTGGTAAAAGAGAGGAAGACCAATCGCAGCGGCAGTGACGAGAGTGGACCACACAGCAGCAAACATCAAGAAGGAGACGACATCGGGCACGGTGCCCTTGACGGTCTCGTCGCAGATGTCGTAGCCGCAGTAGTACTCGTACGTGATGGTTTGGCCGTAGAACCAGACGCCGTATGCGACCATACCCAGTTCGGTGATGGAGGAGGCGAGACCGAAGCCCAGGAGGGAGATCATGATGGTGCTGAAGAGCGTCATTTTGGTTGTTTATCCGTGGATGTAGACTGGAAGCTGGAAGTGTGCTTCGTCGCGATGAGTTGACTGAGGTACTGGACACAGACAGAAGAAAAGAGAAAGAAAATTAGACGGGGGACGCGTCTAATAATATACGCTGCACTTCTGTTGTTTGTCAACCAACACGACTAGTGCACATACAGCTCGACCTAATAGACTCAGACCTAAAAGTCTACCTTGCAACGAATAGGGAACGAGGACGTCTGGACTCCGGACGATGTCCAAACGAAATCTGCCTTGTCAGGTCGTGCACATCCATGATGGGGAGACTAGTTTAGTGGCTTTTCGAGGATGGACGAGGGCGACTAAGCCCTGCTCTGATGGGTTTCAAGCAGCCAAAGCCACGAGCAGACAGAGTCCAGAGTCAATTTCGAGGCTCTTACCTGCTCTCTCAGGAAAGGAGGTGATAGACTCATACTCCGTAGAGTCAATGATGGAGAAAAGCGGGCCATTATGCATATCTGGCCAATAACATGGTGAGCCTTCCGCTTACTCTGGAATGTGATTAGCAGAGCTATGATGCCAAGAAACATAGCTTAACTCGTATTAAGCCGCTGCATCATTTTCATTCAGTCTGATTGAAGCCAACAGGGGCCTGATTGATAGATTATTGATCATGATCTGACTACGTTCTGAATCCTCCTCGGCAGAGGCGCAGTTGGCTCCTCAGTCTGTTCGGTTTGTTCGCTTTCAAACCGAATATGGAAATGAGAGGGATTCTTCGTTGTCCTAATTGGGTTATTCTCGCCAGTCGGTATATCCGTCTATAAACCGTGTCGCTTGGCATGTTTGACCTGAAGAAAGGTTACGGTTCCTGTATCTTCCTCCTTCTTATGTATGGACTCAACTCGAAAGATCGCACCGATTGTACGTACTCAGTACGACCTCGCCAAGAGCCCGAGTCATTTGTGACTTGAAAGTTGAAAGTTGAACCTAAAAAAAAATTAAACATAGGCGAAGACTATCAAGCCTTGGTCAATGGTCTTTTTCAACCTCAATGTTTGCTTGGGTCTGCGCCCAAACAGGCGCCATGCTCAGTTTTGCTGATCCCCATTCGGCGTCAGCACGATGTTACGTACTCCGTAGTACGTAGATACATACGCTTCTGTGAATCCGAATTGAGAGACGAAGGACGAAACGATGAAGATGCGGATAAGGTTGACAAGCCGTCCAACCAAAGCTTGTCCGGTGGAGACTCGACGACTGCTCTCACAAGCTCGTGTCATGTGACTGCAGTACGGAAAAGTGTGCCGTGCTTCGACTAGTCCAACTCTAACCAACTTGCCAAGTGAGGAACTCAATCCAAGCTAACACATCACAAATCGAAGAGTCAAAAGGCTACCCGACCAGAATCGAAGCCAAAGGCCCTAATCGCTAACGATGTACGTGGTTCATATGACCTCTGGCCGCAAAGTTCAAAACACAACCATCGATTCATCGTCAACGACAGCGGCATGAAATTCACCAATGGACATGACCAGGATCAGCCGCAAGCTCTGTGCACCGCGCTCCACAGTTTCGGAATCGCCAGGCTGTGAGCCTGTGACTCGTAAGATTTGAGGTCTGGGAAAGGTTGCTTTAAGCGAGCCTATCATTCTTTAGCGTGTTTGGCTGTGAAGACCTGCTTGGTCCAATTAGAGCGATGGTTAGACTGTATGACTATGTCCCTGTCGGGTGGAATTGACTCGGATTCATGGATCGTCGCAACAAATATTGAATACACACTGGGTACAAGATTTTGTACGATATTCTTCGATGCCATGCAAGTCAAGTCAAACATGTTGAAACAGACCACAATCATATCCTATTCGTGTTCATTGTACTCCGTACTCTTTCTCCACTGACTAGGTACACAGCCGACATGTCGACAGAGCGAGCATCGAAAGTACATAGCCAACATGCATGGCGCCAGACTATCCCACGCCTCATTGAAGTTGTTGGTGTGTACTGTATTTAGCATGGCGTCGACAGCGTGACTACTCCGTATTATTTTGTCATGCTATTAATAACTTACCGCCCAAGCTTTAAAGTTAATGTTCGTTTTTAATCGATTTGACTTTGCGCTGGCGATAAGCTGCATGCGAATGACGACTCTTCTCCTCGACGCGCCATTGGTTGTTTGATAGTTACTGCAAAGTATGTAGTTAGCACTGCTAGAGGATGTTGAATAAAAGTAGTTCTTCTATTCCGTCTCCGAATGAATAAAGAAACTTCGTCCCGCATACCGGAGTATCGCCAGGATCAACTAACAGCAGATATCAAAAAGACACCAAAATCAGTTAAAAAGGTCAACTCCAACACAGGGAGAGAAAATACAAACAAACGCCAGGGTCATAACCAGATTCGATCCTCAAATCATACACAATACATTAAAGACATCAAAGAAATCATCACACTGAAGCCATGAAAGATATTATTTACGCCAGAACATCAACTTTCGTGCCTTTCGTTGAATGTTCCATCCACCTTCTGAGATCAAATCTCTGATACTGGCACTACCGCCATAGCGACTCGAACCGGCGACACTACCACCACCGCCACCCTTACGTAGCCTTTGACCCAACGAGCCGGCCTGGAATTTCATGCGGCCCTCGGCGATCTTGTGGATGAGGTTCAAAATGGCGAATGTGGTTGAACCGATAGCACGGAATGCGGCAAGAGCAGCGACGGACCAGAGGATAATGGCAAGGTAGACGTTGTTAGCACCGGCTTCGGTTCCGTATGCCTCGGACACGATCATGGCGAGAAGAGCGTTGGCAACCATCCAGATCGAGACCATGTATGTTCGCACCGCGCGGTAGTAATCTTCTTGTAGCTGACCCTCGGAAACTAGAGGCTCCGGTTCCTCGATACGGTCTCGCAAGTTGCGTAACGCTTCGTCATATCCGCTGTCGATGTCGAGTTGTTCGGTAGGCATCTCCATGACAACTTTTGACCCTCCCAGACCTTTGGCGGCACCAAGATCCATGTGGACGACATTGTCACCTTTCGTACCCCAGCTCACGTCGTGCGTATTGCAGAAAGCATATACTTGAAGCGTGCAAATGTAACTCGGCAACAACATGAAATATGCCCCGGAAGAAGTAATCAGGTGCCAAGGGTCAAGGTACATCAAGGAGGTAAAAATGTATAGCCCAATGGTCGACATTAGCGAAACAATAATGTTGGAGAGATCGTTGCCGCTAAGGGACAGTCCACCGCCTTTTAGCTTATCAACGATCAGGTAGATGGTTGCGAACGATGTGTAGAGCATGATAATGCTGTACACAACCATACCGAACAGGAACATTTTTCGTGCACTACTACGTGTTAGAACAATACATCCAATTGGTAAATGAGACTTACCCTTGCGGACGATTACCCATTGACAGAATGAATTGCAACGCCATGAGCAACACACAAGCGTAACGAAGGACATCGAATATGTACTTGCCCATGTTATGTCCGAACGGATCAATATCTGGGTTAGAAAGTGATCCGGCAATGAAGTAGAATGCCAAGTAGAAATTGGCCTGCCAAATGTTAGACTTGCTTGTCAGACAGAAAAGAGCAACTCACCAATCCAAAATATGTAAACATTAGTTGAAAGAATTGATACACAAATTCAATATGTAGAAGAATTTTTCTCGTCAACGTGTGATCTGTTTCCCAAATCTGTCGCATGTTGGCCAGAGAAAACACGGCCGCAAAGAAGGCACCGTTAAGCCAACGACGACGTTGAGAAATGAACTCTGGAAGCGAGTCTATTGAATTTTAGCATTCATTCATCCTTCATGTCGACAGAGAACTTACCAGGAACATCAGTCTCACCAACAGCACTCTTCACAAACTTCAACACCCATCTCTCTCCTCTCTTTGCCACTAGCTCCCAGCACAGAATACGATCCTCGGCCAAGTACATGTTCGCGGTAAAGACATCGGCATCTTTACCTTGCAACGTTTCGCCCTTGAAGTACTGGCTAAGAGGTCCATGTCCATCCTCGTTGTTCTGCAAAGCGTAGTATCGGTACGCACTCAATGCACCAGGAAGCACGGTGATATATCCGAAGACAGACTCCAACGGTTTATCCAGGATGTTTGACATTTTGTACTCAAAGTTCTGCGATGCCACAAGTGGATTGAGCAGACCCAAGTAATGTTTTCCTTTGCCGGCAATAATCTCACCCGCAGCTCCCGCAACATTCGAGTCTTGATCGAACGCCTTCCAAAGATGATAGAGTGCGGTAGGGGCAGGCTGTGTACCCACATCCAACAAGATGCAGACATTTGGATCCAACATGCGTCCAAATGCATTGAAGAACCATCGGTGAGAGTTGAGCTTCTTTTGATTCTTTTCCTTCAAACAGAAAATAACCTGGCAAGGTACAATGCCCTTCTCGGCACCCTTGAATTTCAAGTCAGAGTCTAACGACACTTGCGTGGTGTATTCGTACACGTGTGCTGTGACTTCTTTCTGGTTGACCACGTTCTTTGCAATGCCTCCCTGGTAGACACCCATAGCTGCCAAAGCATCAAGTGTTCTCTTGTGGACTTTGGCACGACCATCGGAAATAATACAAACGACAATTTTCTGCCATCCATCTTTACCCCAAGTACGTGACTTGGCTCGAGAGCAAAAGTGGCTGATATTGCGCATGATACCGTGCATAGTTCGTGTAAACAGCACCTCGTTCTCGTTGTACATGGTAACACAGATGAACAGTTCCGTCTCTCTCATAGTGCTTCCAATGTTTTGGCGCAGTTTGTAGCCTCGTTCCTTGAACTCATCCGGGTCGCAGGTAACGGCAGTGTATCGCATGTGGGTGAACTCGCGCTCGTCACGACGTGGCAGAAAACTGTGAAGGATGGTTGGAATCTTACACTCCAGAACAAGTTCACCATTGATAAGTTGGACTTCCTTTTTCGACATCTGGGCTGACCGTACACCACGACGGCTTTGTTTACCTTCGGGTGCAGGTCCGTAGTGAATGTTTGGGTCCACAAGCAATTCGGTGTCGTCTCCTTCGCGGTCATGAGCAACTTCATCCAGATCGACCTTTACCATGTCCTCTTTCTCGTCAGTGACCATGGTTGATTCACTTCTGAAAGAATCGTAAGAGCGTCGTGGATCGATTGTTTGTCCGTCTCCTCCGAAAGGATCTTCTGCAGAACGCGCATCTCCAATGTCTATGCTTGTCTCTCCAGAACTTGCTGGAGGGCCCGAGAACAATGGGGCTGGAGGAAGAGGTCTGCGCGGACTGCCTCCATAGGCCGAACTAGGAGTACCTGGCCTTGGACTTCCATTGAGATCAGCTGGCTCATAGCTCACTCCTGAGATAGATGAATTCGCTCCTCGTCGGGTCGACGCTCGAGATGGAGTCCAAGGACGTGTTGGAGAGCCGGGTCTAGACGAGTACTGTGGTGAGTCCACAACCGACGCGGCAGGTGGTGGAATCGATGGAGTATGCCCGATGCTGGACGCAACCGAGTTTTGGCGCGGGCGGAACACTGGCACGCGATTCGGGGTTGATCTGGTAGGCGATGGGTTCGCACTATTTAGGACCATGTTAGCTCTGTGTTCGATCATGCTGAGATCCAATGTTTCAGTTTTGGGCTTTGTTTCATCAGGGAAACGAGAAGGCTTGGGTATCTTTGCGAATAGGGGTGGAGGAACGATTGATCTGTTCGTTCCATATGTCTGGGCCACTTTTCGAATGGAAGGGGTATTCGTATTGGAAGCGGTTGTGTCAGGTAGAGCTGCCACTGGCTTGCGTCTGCATGGGTCCTGCGAGACAGCTCGAGCGACGGCTTTGGGGAAAGAGGGTTCCTTATGATGGGGTTCCAGGGTAGGAGTTGAGACCGGTTTTTTGGGTTGTTTATCTTTGGGGTCTTTAGAGTCAACAACATACGTTCTGCGGGTGGACGATGTTTGTCCCATTCGAAAGCGCGCAGCGTTGGTTCCTAAGTCGCTGCCGCCGTCGATATCTTCATTGTCGTAGCCGGTTGGCAACAGTCGCATTGTAGCTGATGCTCCTGAATCATTTTGGAATGGCGATGAAATGTTGCTGCCTTCATCGCCATAGTATGAAGGTGGGAGCTCGTCAGGATATGGCTCGACGTATTGGCCGTTGCCCTGGCCTCGAGAAGGAGTTGATGGATCCATTGCGTTTGTCACAGACAGTCGCGGATGTTTGAATTTAAGATCGCATTGATTTCTTCTCTCAGTCACTTGAGTTGTCGAGTCTGTTGATCCAGTAATAAATAACGTTGTAATCAATATCAAGCGATAGGAATACTGATTACAATAGCAATTATGGATAGACGTTCTGATCGCTGTAGACAAATAAACAAAAGAGCTTGCTTTTTGAACAGGTCTAATAAACAGTTGATGTATCCAATGTGTCTGGAACGTCAAGAAAAAGCAGTCAGTTGATTAAGATGGAGGAGGTGGAGTAGGCAGTTCAATGTTGATGGAGTCGGGCGGCCGTCAAGTCGGGAGCGGGTGGCTGTTTCCACGGCAACAGCACGAGTAGTTCGCGCTATTCCATTTTGGATTTACTTAGGGTTTCAAGTATTCATATTGGTAGAAACATCGCTCAATTTCTGTTTCTACGTGTTTCTAGTCAAGAAAAGAAAAATAGTATCACGTATTCCAATCATGGAAGCAATGATTGACCACCTAATTGTGATACGACACACTGTAGACCTCATAGTCGACAGCACTGTTGGCCTCGGCATCCACCGTTCCATTCGACTTGATAGTCAAGTACTTGCCACCGCTGAACTGCAAACTGTATCCCTTTCCAGCTTCAAAAGTTATCTCGAAGTTGGCGGCGGATTTTGCTTGCTCGCTGGCCGCTACCAATTTACCATTCTTTCCAATGAACTGTCCATCGAGGGCACTGGATATCTGGAAAGTGCCGTCGGAACCGTGGATAACCCAGCGCTGGTTCTTGCTGTCGTGCTTGGATGTTGCCTTGGTTGCAGTGACCTTACCCTTGGAAGCGGGGTTGGTCAAGGCGTAGCCGTTGTATTCAAAGGTGAGATAGCGGCCCTCGGTCAAAGAACCAATCACCTGCTTGTAGCCATCTTCGAAGTACAAGGAGTCCTCAAGGGTCTGCTTGCCGTATGGCACTGGTGGTCTGGTAGAGAAGTAGGTTGATTCACAGAGACTAGCACCATCAAAATTGCCGTTCGAGTCAGTGTGAGGAGTCTCTGCAGTAGGAACTTGGGGAACGCTGTAATCGGGCTATTTGATAGTCAGTATCATTTACCCGAGAACTTAAGAAGTGAGAGGAAAGCTTACGTTGGCAAAGTCAAAAGCATTGACAAAGTCACACATGTTCTCACGGCGCCAAGTTTCCATGCCCTTGAGCTCAACATCACTGTAGCCCTTTGCCGCAAGCCACTTCTCAACAAAGAGAATCTGGGAGTTGTGGTCACAGTGCTCGCTAAAGACACGTCCACCACGAGTCCAGGGTGAGACGATCCAGGAGGGGACACGGAAACCAGGACCAGTGTAGGTTTGGCCGAATACACCAAGAGGGTCTTCGATCCATTCACCTTCGGTTCCAGCGGGGGAGTGGTAGGGGACGACAGCATCACCCCAACCGCCAGTTTCTATCGATGTTTGATTAGCCGTGATCAAAAGGTTCTGAATATTGTACTTACCATCGTAAGAGATGAACAAAGCGGTAGAGTTGTATTTGGGACTCTTGACAACAGCATCGAAAATCTGCTGATGCAACCAAGCTCCATCCTTGGGCTGCCAAGGGGGATGTTCGGACAACTCTTCCTGTCCAACGATGATGCTCACTTGAGGAAGAGTACCGGCAGCAGCGGCCGTTACAAAGTCATCAAGAGTGTACTGGAAAGAGTCACCGTGAATGTGCAGTGAAGAGTCGGAGGCTGCGTCTTGGTACTGCTTGAACCAGGCATTTGGGTTGTCGTCAAAATTGTCGGTGTTTTGCCATACTTGCCAGGAAACGTTGAGGCGCTCGTAGACCTCGAAGGTTGTTTCCCATGTAAGTGGGTAGCAGGAGTATGCTCCAGTGGTGCCTCTCTCACAACCTATAACACCACGAGTTGCTGTTAGTTCTGTTTTACATCAATTGCTTTTTACTCGAATAACACGGATGACATACCAGGAGTTTCATTGTTGTCAATATAAGCAGCACCAGTAGCATTAATCGTTCCGGAGACCCAGGTCACACGGTTGGGATTGGTAGCCATCATCTGACCCTCCTGATACATATCGTTGATAGTGTATCCCTCGGCCATGGCAAAGTGAACGGGGAGTTCATCTCTCTTGAAGTAGCCCCAGCTCCACGGGGTGTTGTTGGTGGCCCAGTGGTTGTTGAGATCGCCATTGAGAGCCAAATGATTGGATTTGTAACCATTGTCTCCAGCAACCATGCACTGAGTGGCCTCTGACCAGTTTCCGCCGAGGTAGTTAAGGTACCAGGGCAGAAGGTAGTCTGTCTCTGTGGACAAGGTTGAATCGACAGTTCTAAGCTGGTGTTAGTGGGTTCACATATATACATGGGTAGAAGTGTGTCGACGGACTGGTACCAAACAGAGCGTCCATCGGAATTGACCTGAACGTTAGGGTCGTTGAAACCTCTCACACCAGCCATTGTTCCAAAATAATGGTTAAAAGCTCGGTTCTCTTGCATAAAGAGGACGACATGGTCAATCTGCTCCAAGCCGGTGGCTTTTACTGAGCTGGCACACCAGGCCAAGCCCATGGCAACACTGAGCGCAAGAGCCATGTTGGAAATGAATGTTCGTGATGAAGTGATTATTCCCGTCGTAAAGCGCGAGAAAAACTTACATTCCAGAACGAGGCACGAAGGACACAAATAGTCGGACAAATAGCGACGCACGTTCTCAATCCTGGACAGTAAGCTTTTGTTCTTTTGTGTCTTAATTTTAAAGCGACTCCATTCTCAGCCAAGTACTTCGGCGCATTTCCTGCCTTTCCATGTGCTTTGTTCTCGCTTTTCGGCCGATGCCGAAAGCAAATCGACAGAACTTGTTGTTGAACCTGAATAAATGCACGCCACAAGAAGGAAACATTGGTGTCGTTACTCCATCTGTGTCCATCACTGCGGGGTACCTTGTCTTGTTATCAGGCCAGTGATAATGCGATATATCTGCATGAGGATCAGCAAGGAGCGTTGATAAGTGGCCGTAGCGGCTGCAGTGCTGTAGTAACCGTAGTAGTACTAGGTCTTATGGTGACAATATTGTACAGATACACTAGTCAGGAAGAGCTGCGAGTGAGTAATGCAGAAATTGCGACTTGCTGACCCAACATTCTGGAATGGCACGTGTGAGCAGCTGATCTGCTCTGTGGCTGCAACGTCGGGATAATAGCGGGCCCTGGCCTGACTTAGCACATACGTAGTACAGCACATAAGCTTAACCTATTCGTGATCTCCTTCCAAATTCGGCCTTTGAAACAACGTTGAGGAATTACATCTAGAACTTTTCTTTCTTGTTTTTCTCATCCTGTGCTCGTTCTAGGTTTGGTGATTCGTTGTTTCAGGAAGATTTGTTTCCATGTCGAGAAAGCCGCGACGCGACTGACTTAGGGCTAAGCTACCACAACCCTAGCCATGACATGACAATACCGAATCTTCCTACATTGGTGCTAAAGATAATTATATCAGCGACATCTGCATATGTTACTTTGCCTCACCGTTTGCTTACACGATGCAACGAAGACCAAGTAAACGACAGCAACCACAACAACATGCATCAAAATCTCCAGATCCAACAGCACAGCCGATAGCGGTGCATCAAAAATTAGAAACAGAAGAGAAGAAGCAAAAGGTCAAGCTTGCAGCTTATACATCATCAAAACTATTCTTTGCAGTGGTCTGCATATTGCCGTTTTTGGCAGCACTTGTGCTTTTTGTCCGATTTTACTATGAGAGCAACAACGACAACAATGTCAGTCGTTTATCAGAGCCATTACATGACCATGGATCTATATCATCCTCGGATCTAGATTTTGATAATCGCATAAATGAGAATGGACACCTGCGGCCAGAGGATCACATATACCGTGAACCGGTTACGCAGACATTCAACTGGAGCATAACTGCCGGACAACGGCGGCCGGATGGAGTCGATAAGAGAGTTTATTTGATTAACGGCATGTCTCTCGTGGCTTTCAAGATAATGTTTATATTGACTTTCTGTTACAGATCTCTTTCCTGGACCACTGATTGAAGCTCGCTCTGGAGATACTCTAAACATCCTCGTGCACAATGACCTCGAGGACGAGCAATTGTCTTTGCACTGGCATGGCCTTAATATGAGAGGTATGCAATACTGGAAATCTCGACTTTACCTCAACGATTTTTGAAAAAAAAAAACCACATGAAACTTATCAAAGAATAGGCGCAAATACAATGGACGGCGCCATCGGGGTCACCCAATGCGGCATCCAACCCGGACACTCATTCTGGTACAACTTCACCATTTCCGAAAGCCAAAGCGGCACATTCTGGTACCATGCTCACTCCACTGTTCAGAGAGCGGATGGCCTATATGGAGGTCTTATTGTGCATCGACCTGTTTCTGTTACTCGTCCGACCTCGCCTAATGTGCGAGGTTTGCTTATCAAGCATCAGGAACTGAAAGGCAAGGATGATGAGGATTTAGTTCCGGATAGTGTTAAGTATAGCTATGATAAGGAGATTGTCTTGATGATTGGTGATTGGTATCACCGTACGGCCAAGGACGTGGCGAACTGGTATCTGTGGTGGGGGTCAAGGGGGTATGAGGTACGTTAGGAACTTTCATAGCAAAGGGGACAAGTGGCTGATGTGGAACAGCCTGTTCCGGACTCAATGCTCGTGAACGGTGCTGGTCGGTTTGACTGCTCGAGAGCAGTTCCAGCTCGGCCTTTGGATTGTATAGGGGCGGCTGATGAGATGCCACCTTTGATCCTTGATGGGAAGAGCTCGTATAGGATTAGGGTTGTGAATACGGGGTAGGCATTCCAAATCACACTATGGAATGAAAATGCTGATTGTTTGACTATTAGGTCACTTACTGGAATAACCCTTGGCTTTGCGCAAGGCACTTCAATACAAGTGATTACCCTTGACGGCGGTAATCCGGTCGAGATGAATCCAGTCGATGATGGCAAGTCTTCTGTTGGCATCCTCTTCCCCAGCCAACGAGTGGATTTTCTCTTGCGGCCTGTCAAGGATAGAGCTTCGAGGATGACTGTGAAGCTCGATGAGTCGTAAGTATACACCTAGCTTGAGGAAGGATAGGCGACCTAACTAACAGTGTTATCTAGTGACTTCAAAATCGGCAACCCAGCCCTAATAACCCATCAATCATTCCCCCTTCTCCAACCACAACTATCCTCAGAATCCTCACCCCCCTCTTCAACCATCCGAGACGAATCCATCGCCAACACAGAAGAGAACATGATTGATATCAACAACCTCCCCTCAACAACCACCCTCCTCTCCCATCTCCCTCCCAAAGCATCACAAACACACCTCGTCTACGCCAAAGTCGAGAAACTAAGCCGTCTCCAAAACATTCCTCACGGCTTCTTCAATCGCACAACGTGGAGTATACAGAGTGATCCTCCGTACCCATTATTGGGTTTGCCGAGAAGCCAATGGGATAAGAATCAGTTGGCGATTTCGACGGCGCAGGAGGGTGCGTGGGTTGATTTTGTGGTTAATAATTTGGATGAGGGGGCGCATCCGTTTCATTTCGTATGTTCTCGCTCTCTATATTCGAATTCGCAGTATGACTGACGAGTGGATGATCACAGCACGGTCACAATTTCTACGTTGTGGCTCTATACGAATCACCCGCCGGCTCATCGCGATGGGGCTCATACAACCCCTGGACAACCAACAACAATAGCGCAGACGAAGATTCGTACGATCTATCAAAAGCTGTCCTGAGAGATACAGTTCAAATCCCGCGTCGCGGATATGCTGTGCTTAGATTCAAGGCCGATAATCCCGGTGTGTGGCTGTTTCATTGTCATGTCATGTGGCATTTGGCAGGTGGAATGGCGATGTTGATTGATAGTGGGAGTGGAAGTGATGGTGTTGCGCATGAGCCTTGGTTAGGGGCGAAGGGAATGGAGTGCCATGTATAAGTATGTCCAAAATGAGATGTATATCAATAGATTTATTGTTTTTTTGTGTATTAAAATATCTGAACATTATATAGACATACGTTAACAGATAGATATGAGAAAGCATTCATTAGCATAACATGTCATAGACACATAACAAACGACCAACGCCGATGGAGAGAAGATGGACTGGCAAATTTGACTGGCCATAAGAAACACAACAACCAGCCTGTAAATGCTAAAATTGTAGCAGGTAGTCAACAAAGTAAGTAACATGGTTGATACAATCTGATTTGCGTTCATGGTAGAGTAGAGAATAAATGATACCTGAGTATCGATTGGAGTTTTGAGTATACACCTGGTCGGTGGAAACCTTCTTCTTTTCGGAGCTATATTTCACTTGCACGCCGGATACATCTTGATGGTACGCCGGAGAAAACAGGTGTACGGTCAGAGCACTTTGAATAATTAAGCATCGTTGAGCAACGGCTCACGTTCACGGTCAGTCGTTGAGTCAGGCGCCACAACACGCTTGAGCCAGAGATCTCGCCCGGTATAAGCAGCGGAAGAGACGTACAACGAGCCAACGAAAAAGACTGCGAAAATGACAAAGGCGAAGATCCATTGGAAAGCAATGACCTTGATGGCGAGCTGCTTGACGGCAAGGGCTGTGGCAGTCAGTATACGGGAATGAGAAGAAGGGAGACATGAACCTACACAGAGTCAAAATAGACAAGGAGTAGCCGAAAATATAGTCCTTGGCAGAAAAGATGTGGACAAAGCCAATCAAGAAGATCACCCAGATGAAGACATTGGCCACAATTCTTGCGGGCAAGCTATGAGCATGCACGGCAACAGCTCCGTTCCAGAACAGGGCCGTAAGTGACCAGGCATACGGTCCTGCAATGGCAGGCCAGTGCACAAAGGGCGGAGATCCGCGATGAGTCCAGTATGCTGAAGACTGGCTGATGACGTGGACGATGAGGATGACTTCAGCGCCCCAGAAGTAGCTGCGGACCCAGAGCATGATGAATGCAAAGACAAGGAGGTTGTTGAGGATGAAATGAGGGGCTACATTGGCGGCGCTGGTGACGAGCGTGCTGTTGTTCGAGAAGAAGTGCCAGACATAGCTGACTTGAGATAGGAGAAGGATGATCCTGTCGAATTACGATTAGAAAAGAATCTCTGCCGGGCGCGAGTTGATTACTTACCAGTAAATCCCGGTGATGGTTGTGTTCTGTGAGAATGGCGTCGGATGCTTGTTTGCTTGCTTCCAGATATTGTGACCATGTTTCACATCATCGGGCCTGTGGAGGGAATAGAAGATGCCAGCAACAAGGACCAGAGCCCAGGTGAGAACCGACAGCACCTGATACGCGATCAGAGTGTTGCGGTGGTGAGATTCGCGTCGAGCGAAGGGGTTGACTGTGTCTATTAGCTAACTACCCCATCAACAATACGGCACTGATCGAATGATACTATACTCACAGTTAGCCATCCTGATAACGCCGGCAGATGGTGCACAGAAATATTGACGAAATAAAACCTCGTACAGTCAGGAATATAGTCAAGAAGAAGAAAGTGAGAGTTCTCGTGAGGTACTTGGGTCGGGGTTGTCCCGCTCGAATAATGACGTATGCGCAGGCAGGAAGTGGCGTGACATTGCTCGTCGCCAATTACTCTCGCCAATGATACTGTTGATCTAGGAGCAAACATCAGAACTCATGATTCGGTACAAAGCTAACCCCGCAGTTGGACGAGCTGTTGGCCTTGGTTGTTCTTATTAGGTAAATCCCGGATATAACCATGGAAGACAACCATGCGTCCGCGGTGTCTGTAGCACAGACCTTTTGCTCTAACTAGAAAGACAGAGTAGGTAGAAAATCTGAAGATTAGATTGACTGAGATTGCCGGATATCTACTCTTCCTAAGAATGATCTACAAAAAATAAAGAGATGAGCACCAATCAACTCCTGGAGGTGGACGTTCAACATCCAGTGGATTTGTGGAGGGAAGCAACAACATGAACATCAAGTTGAATAGAAAGAGTGCCTAGCGTCGCCTAATAAAGAGCTCACCCTTGATTGAGTCCTTGCGAAGCTCAGAGCCTCAAGCATATTAAAACATTATGAAGATTACGCTTTTTGTTCATACATAAAAGTATACCTGATAAACACGGCATGCCTCTTAACGGCTGGCGCCTTTGCGAGTCCATTATGGCTCTTAAAGCTGTCTTGGTAGTATCAAAGTGTAGGATAATGGTCTTCCACTTTCTACGGGGTAATATGTACATTATATTCATTCATGCCGTGCGCAGTAAGTTGTAATATACCTACAATCTAAGCAAGTCCAAAGGTCTCACGCTCTACAGATAGTATCACTACCCATATCACGGTGTTGTTTGTGGAAGGCAGCGGACCTGCCGCCTCGAGTTATTCTTCTGTGGACTATCAATTATATAGCATGGAAAGCTACATGAAAGTAGTAGAATCTATCGACGCAATAGTCGTTCCATTACGTCGCGTCTCTCGGACAGGGCCTACGTGTTGGTTCCTAAGTTTATTCAAGCAAGATTTTTCACCTGAAACATGTACATAAATGCGGACCCAAGACTCAAAACATGAAGTCTCAATCCAGTAGAGGAATATTGTGCTTGATATCTCAAGTAGGGTGGCTAGGATTTTATCACGTATGTTACTCTAGTATTCTACAACTATCTTGCGATACAGAGACTCAAGCATATTGATGATTGATGCGTTCAAACACGAGTAAAATAATTGTTATGACTTCACAATACTTTTGCCTAATAATCATGATGAAACCAGAGACGGTAAAAATATATCCGTGGATAAATGGGACGTCTCATTAAACCTGAAACCTGCGAGGCTCAGCTATGTTTACATCCTAAGTATAGGTAACTAATCGCTAACCTTCCAGGGTCCATATCAACTCCTGTTTCGCTTGTCAATCAAAGCGACATTCCGATGTTATTATTGAGAGCGATCCCAACATCGTATGACTTGGCGATTGGTGGGAAGTATCCTAAGACATCTAGATTTGTATTTTTGCCATCTGCCCATGTTCCGACATACGTCGGCGTGAAGATTGGTGGAATTGAAGAAAGCCGAAACATCTTAGGAGTGATCTTATTACCCTAAGACAATCCTTACTTCTATAATGATTGGGTTATTAACTTGTCTCAGAATGTTTGGAACAGAAAATCTTCAGCTTCTATTCCCTAATGAGGTATGTAACTCAACTATATCAAGGCAGGGCTTGCCAGTTCATTTTATAGTCCTATTTTTGAAGAACCGTGTACTCAACTAGTTCTACCTCAAACTTCACATCCTTTACTCAGCTCTCAATTTCTTATGATGTCTTTCGGGAAGACTTATCTTTCTGCTATTGCTGCGGCTGCAGTGCTCACATCAGTAAAGGCAGCAATGGGTCCTTACTTCAGTACGGGTCCTGTCGCCTCCAACTCGTTCATCCGAGAGTCTACATCTACTTTAGTCTTGCCTCAGGCCCCTTCTGGATCAAGTGGGGATCTTTCTCTCTGGGTCGGTATGGGAACGTCTAACGGTGATCTGATTCAATCTATCGCCGATAACTGGGAATCCAGCGACTGGACTGTTTTTGCCTATACACTTCTCGAGACCGGACGTTCGTACCATCAGTCCCATTGACGACTTGAACTCAATGTAGCTGACTGTATAAATGCAGCTAACTCACAAATGCCTGTCGAAGGACAGTCCTCTACCGCCGTACCTTCTGATCAAGTGACTATGCACTGTAAGAGACTCTTACGTTATACCTATCATTAAAAGACCCAAAAGAATGAAAACTAAAGCTGCTTCTACAGACAAGTATGATGACACTACTGGAAACTATACACAGACAGTTCTCGTCAATGGTAACACTGTTTCCACGCTGTCTACCAGCGATGGCCATGCCCAAGGCTGGGGTAGCGCAGTAGAGTGTGCTGAAACCAACTGTGGCACTGTCCCTGCTCACTGTATGTCCAAATTCCACACTATAAGCCATTTATTGCATGACGATTGAATTAATCTTTGTTTTTCTAGCATGGATCAACACCAAAATTATTTTGGATGTCGCAGATCCTGATTATATCGATACATTGTATAAGACTTCCGGGGTTACTGGAGACATGACAACCACCGATGGTGGAAAGACTTGGACTGTCAGTACCATTAACATCCCACAGTATACCTTTTGAGATGTCTACGTTCAGTGGACATTAGATCAGAGGTGGTTTCTACGATGAGATTGCGTATCATCGTTATCCTTGCAAATAATGTTTTCTACAGTGCTATTAGGGTTAGTACAACCCAAAAATGTGTATTCATAGTTGGATCAATGATATACGCGATCGCCCTTTTTTCATTGAACCAATCAATGCGAATCCAACCTTGGAACGCCTCAGGTACTGTTGCGTGGGGCATGGTAAGAGACTACGTACTGTAGTGGTATGAAAAGTTGTCATAACAGAATCAAATATCAACTATAGTTAGTGAAGTAATTCAGTACCTGGATAGATGGGAATAGTTGGGCATGTTAGCGTTTAGTTGATTGCAAATTGCTTTCCATCTATATATTTTACTTAATGCATTCCTAGAAGACAGCCCCATCCACGAGACTTCGAAGTGGATGTCGATGATAATGCTGATGTTCGATCTGAGATCAGATCACGAAAAAGATCTGCATATAGCCGAGTACCATCTTCATAGACTCATGGCTTATGCGAGGTACAAAACATGATTAAGGCTTTACGGGATAGACAACGACGAGTCTGTCAGTACTTGAGTCCTGAGAAGGAACTCAGAACAAGCGTATATAATCTTCTGAAAGAGTGTTAAGGGTCGTCTATTTTCTTGGCCTGGCACGACACAGACCCAGAATCGACATACCTGTAAATTATAGGTGTCGTTGTGGTTTACCAGCAACACATGCTCCAGCACATCTACCAGCATAGATGTATTGTAAACCAAAATTTCGAGACATAAGACATACGGTGTCCTCCTCGCATCAACCTTGATTCTAGACTATTCTGCATCTATTACAGTATAGGCTCTTCTCGGCACTGTTTTAGAAGAAAGCAGAAAGAGATTTAGTTGCTACTGAGTCTGCAAGCTGATATATTGAGATTGAACACCGGTTCAGAGATTCGACTGGCTTGGTCGATACTCGCATGGCTAGGCGACAGTCATGGCGAAACAGTGAAAGAAAACACCATGACGTTATGTCTGAGTTTTCACTGGGATTGACTCAAAGCGGTAAGTAGGAGTTGACTTTTTTGGGGAAAACTTGGTGGTGAGCGGTCTCGCGGAGCCAGGCAGTTTCTTTTCTTCTTGAAGGTTTGAAAATAGAATGAAGTTTCTCACTGTGAATCCCATTTGGGTGGATTCATATGAAACAGACAGATATAAACATTGTATTTGAATCTCAAACATGAGGGCACGTTGGCTATATATACCTGGCTTCTCTCCTAGCAGCACCATCTCAGTTCATCTTCTGCATTTTCTCGAAGCTACTCTCATACGCATAATCTGGCGGGATAGTGATTAGTACTACCTCAACCGAGAACAGCCATCTTTATCTCTTTCTATTGAGCCAGTAGGATCCTATTTCTCTCAGCTCAGGGTTGATCCACTGCTTCTTGGTCATTGATCCTTTGGTTATCCTTGACGAAGTGTTCTCCCTTACCGCTTTCCAAAGCAACGCAACTATACAGATGATGATCTTCTGGCTGTGGCAGCACCATACATATCTAAGGCAAATCAGTTTCTGGCACTTTTGATCGTGGGACGCAGGATGGCACAACTTGCATAACACCAAAAGGCTAGTGTGATCTTTAAGTCTTCAGTGACCATCAATGCATAATGAGTAAGATGCGGGCGGTTTCAATTTCTTTCGTGGTATGGTCATCTCCATTTTATGTCCTTGACTAATCAGGACACTGGCGTTTTCAAGATCGCATCCGTGTCGGTCGCCATCTGAGGTCTCTTGTTTTATGCGCGTGTTGGATCCTTCCTCACCTCATTTTAAGGCTCCTACGATTTTCTATAGCCGAAAAGCGAGCAGGCTTCTTCCCCAAATTATCTATCTGTGGCACATGGGGTCCTCGCGGAATGCAGCACTTACTAAATAAGCAACTGTCTAGGCTGGCTCGAGCAGCTTATACCTAAGCAGAATCTTCTGCCTAGGGCTATCATCCGAAAGCTATCTCCCCTTTTCAAAAAGTACAACATGGGAGGAGCCTTAACCATCGGCCCATACCTTGTTCATTGAGAATGCGGACTGATTGATAGTGTACTAGGCACTTTTGTCCAAGCTCTTCGTTTCGTCAGAGAACATCGTTGTGACTACTTTAGGACTCCGGACTGTCTGAGCTTCTTCCTTGCATACCACTATCAAAGATCTCCAATGAGATTCATCATATCTCATCATTTGGTGGACAGGTGACTATTCCAATTAAACCAGTTCCTAATACTGATTGATTCAGGGTCTATTTTCCGCTGATACTTCTCTCAGCACGAACGGTGTCTAGGGTTATTAGGGTTAATATTAACCCCAATAACTACAGTCCTCAAGGACGACGGATGAGTCTCTTAATCGAAATTTGAGAGACGACTTGCCAGTTTCAAGAGGGCCGACAATAGCTGCCCATACTCGCAGCCTTCCCAGCTCATCTCGCCATGAGTCGCCTGAGATCTCTGATGCATGCTGTTGTAGAGTCTTTGAAGTAAATAAATTGTTGAATCGTTTTAAACAGTCATGAATATTGGAAGATATGGAAATCATTGTGGTCTCTGGATGCCACGAGGATGATCTGTGTGTAAGAAACGATCAATGTTGGTGAAAACGGTTTTCTTATACCGAGACAACAACGATGAATCAGAGTACGAAGACGATTTGCGTGACAAACATGATTAGTCTTCGTGAAAATGCCCTTCTTATGCCGAGATGAATCACCGATGAGTCAGGTTTAAAAGATGAGATGATGGCAAGAAGGGAATTGTCATCAGAAGCATTACTGGGTGCTGAACTGACTCACGTTGGCTTGGAACAGATATTTGTATTTGCATTATGTTACTATGTTACACATGCTAGGGCTAATCAGAGAGTTTTAGGTACGTAATTTGATGTATCAGTGTATCTTTGAAGATTTTGAGTCATCCCAACGATTCACCGGGTCTATATACACGTAACCAAAAAGCAAAAGGCTCTAGAAGTCGTACTAGATCTATGAGTCAATATCAACTACCTCCTGTACCGCTTTCAAAACCTCGGGATACACAGAAGCAGGCGCACAAATCAACCCAAAAGACCCAGCCAACGTCCTTCCCAATCCACAATCTATAGGCTTCCCCCTCAAATCCGTAACCACACAACCTACTTCCTGCGCAATAAGCATTCCGCCCGCATGATCCCAAATACAAGAACGATACGAATCCTTTTGCAGGATCTTGATCAACATGTTTCCGCCACCGTTGAGAACGACAGCCACATATCGCATTTGTGCGGACCATAGGTCTACCGTTGCAGGCCAGGGAACGCGTAGCCTTTTGGCGACGAGAGCATGTCTTTTGTAGTCTGTTGAGTTTGAGGCTTTGCAGTCGACGAAGCGTAGGTCGCTTGTTTTTAGGGTTGTTGGGTATTTGGGTATGGGAACTGCAGAGTCCAGACTTGTCTGTCCAGAAGAGTAATTCATAGGTAGAATGTATGCGCCTTGACCCGCAACGGCGTATATCATCTGTCCATCGCCGTCTTTGTCGACGATATCCTCATGCACTTGGCTGGCACCGACGGGTAGATTGGGACAGCCCAAAACACCTAATTTCTGCTCCCCGTCTTCTAATAACGCGAGACAGACGACATATTGCTGTCCCTGAATAAACGTCGCTGTCCCATCAACAGGATCAAGAACCCATATACGCCCCTTTGGGCCCCCCTGCCCTTTCCCACCAAGATCAATAAGCGTAAGCATCTCCTCCGGCGACGACGGCGTCGCCAATCCATGCACCTCACCCCGAAAAGAAGAAACAAGCCCCCAAACCCTTTCCAACAATTCCGGACTCTCCCTCAACGCCGCCGCGGACTCTTCACCCACAAACCCATCATCCGGGTAAACAGCATGAACGGCACTGATAATAAGTGCTTGAGCCGCAAAATCGGCTATTGTGACGGGTGTATTATCCTTTTTGTCTAGGGCGCCTTTGTCGACGGCGGCGAGGATGGATTTTGTGAGTTTTGAGGCTCGTTGGACGGTGAGGGTTGCTAGTTCTAGTTCTTTGCTGTAGTCCATTTTGTCTGTATTTTACATGTGCGTGCGTGTAATTGTTGGTCGTTTTATAGTAATTGTATGATGAATCAAATGTGAAGCAATGCTAAGATCGACAGGAAGAATTATCCATTGCTTAGAGTTTGGTTGTGGGCCGAGATCAGCGAATTAGTGACCTCATTGAGATCCACTCCGATCTATGATGAGAGACAAGATATTGCCACTAAGGGAATGTATACTCACTGTTCACTTAATGTATTGTAAAGTTAAGAGTTCTGACATAATTGCCGTATTATTTACATGGTGCATTGCGGCCTTGATAATGAGAGTGACACGTATGGCGTAGGCTGGGGCCTATTCAGCCATCAAAGTCAAAAAGAATACTCAAGGTCAGACAAAGCGATCTATATATACCTAGGTACCTTACAAAGCAGCGTATGCAAGCTCGTAAGCAAAAGCCAAGCTCATCTTAGCATGTTGAAGCATATGATCAAAGCTAAGATATTTAATCAAATCATCCGTGGAGTGAATGTGCTTGTCGCTGTCCTGGAACTCGGACTCAATGACAAACGCAGATGGATAACCATAGCGGCTGGCAGATGCGTGATCGGAGCAGGCATAGCCACACTTGGTCTCGACGAATGGGATATCGCAGTACTAAAATCAATAGCCGTCAGTAGATGACCTTTAATACCAATCACGAAGAACTTACCTGGGTAATGATATCTTTGATGAATTGTGTCAATGGAGCATCGACAAAGTCAATGATAACACCAACGGACTCTTCTTTGCCAGCATCGAGTGTGCCCTGCACGAATCCAGTCATGTCCTGTTGCAACATAGCCTTGATGTCGCGATCATTCTGTCGGTAGTTGGAAAAGACAGCTTGAGAGCCGAGTAGACCACCCTCTTCAGCAGAGTACCAATGGAACTCGATGGTGTTAGTGGCATTGCCAGCCACAATATCCGGGGACAAAAGAAGAGTGCGCAGCACTTCTAGAATGGTCACGGTTCCGCTTCCATCGTCATCTGCGCCAGGCGCGGCAAGGATGGAAGGAAGGAACAAGTTGATGCTATCCTGGTGAGCACCCAAGACCACGGTCTTATTGGTCTGTCCGGGGATACGGGCAATGGTGCTGAACTGGCCCCATGAGTGGGCAAACTTCTCTACGGTAGCCCCATGAGCAGCAGCGCCGGATTTTTGGATAATGTCGTTAATCTGCTCGTACAGCCAAGTTGCGGACTCGACACCATATTCTGATTTGTAATATCTCGTGTGGAAGGAAGTAAAGTGTTCCAGGTTTTGCTGCATATTCTTCTTGTCTAGTTTCTTGGATAACGTGCTGATGGTGTCGTTGTGGGTGAGCTCGGTAGGATATTTTACGGCGTTGTTCGTAAAGAATTTGGGGTAGAAGCCGGCTTGGGTTTCTTCGGTGATGTCGATGAAGTTGACTCCATCCTAGATCACGGGAAACACGATTAATGCCAGTCATGGTAACAGAAACAAAGCACTTACGAGCTTGAGTTCCCACTTCTCTTCCTCGGTCACCCATCGCGTGTCATACGGAGCCAGTTCAATGAGATACTTCTCGGTCTGAGGTAGCGGTGTCTTACTGCTTGGTGTTTTGTCAAGCAGAGGAGTCTGTTCGTACGGAACAGCGGCAGCCGAGGTGGACTGGATGGCAGCGCCCAATGCGAGGACGGCCTGTAGCTTCATGGTTGTCTAAAGACTGACAATACACACTTAATCAAGCTAAGCAAGCGAGAGTCTTAACGAATAGATAAAGAAAGAACGAAGTGATGAATAGTAACAGAATGAGAGGTGATGTGATGCTATCTACGAAGCTTATCTTGAGCGATGTTATCATACACTGGGGAAGCACGTGATGCAATCGCGGCTTCCAAGGCTCCTTACCTAGCCGGAGTCCGGCCGGCTTGGCTCCGTCTCTTTTTTATTGTTCGTCATCCCACTACGAACATAGTCCATCCAGTTCGTCAAACTGATGCTATTGATTCGCTAAAATACGCTCCATTGTCAAGTAAAATTTTGAAGAATCAGAAGTCACACAGAGAAGAGGGTGACAGAGGATGAATCAGGATGAGTCGACGGCCAGGTGGAGCCCGAGATCTGGCCGCTGGCCAACCAGAGACGCGTTGGGGCTTATCCACCAATGGAAGCGCGGCCTGAGGCCACACTTTTATCAATGGCTTATCGCATGCGTTCATCCAGGGCTCGCCGGGTTTGACCAAGTATCCCCAGAGTCTTCGCACTTTCCATTCTCTCATCTCTCATCCCTCATCTTGTCAACTCTCAGAGCCTGCTTGACAGCCTCAATCTGACCTCTTGGAGTTCACTTATCTACGGACTACTCGTCACCCAGGTCACCCTCGAATCACCGTCCACCCACTGACTCACCCTCGACCATGGCTATCCATCCCATTGTGCGCGATGAGCGCCCAGCAGCCAGCAATCTGACCCAGCAGGACATCTCTGCATGGACAGAACAAGCTGCTGCTTCGCTACAAATTCTGGACATCTCCGACTCTGTTGCTCAAGTGGAAGTTGCAAACGGAATCAGAGGCACTTCGACTGCAGTATCTATTCCTCTTGACGGGCCCATCGTCGCGAGCGCGAAGCCATCGGTCTCTCGCGTCAAAATCGTGTCGAAGCCGACCGACGAGACTATCGCTGCGGTTTCCTCGACATACCGACGCCGCGAGCCACTCCGTCGTGACAGTCTGAAGAGGCGCGAGGCATTGTTGAAGGGCAAAGAGGGTAGTCGTCGCAGGCAGCGATGGGAGAATGGTATTTGCCTTGACCTACCAGAATCTATATACTTGCAGTCTGGGTTCTCGTTGAAAAGTGAAAAGTCAACTGACTGGGATAGATCGTCTTTTGAATAACCCCTGGGCCCAGCCTCCAGCTCCTGGCGACTGGTCCGTCCAACCGACGCACCCCCGACACGACCCCGTTCCATACTACCTGGCGCCGCTGTGGGATAGCCATTTCGCGCACAAAGAGAACAGCAGGTCATTGAAGCAGGCGAAGAAGAACAAAGAGCACGAAGATGAGAAGAGTCGAGTCTCCAGGGAAGTCCGCAAGTCATTGAAACACGCCCGTGCCGCTCGCGGTATGCTACAAGATTTAGAAGAGGATATCCGACGTTTTCTTGAGAAGTGGAATGACAAGCAACTGGAGCGCGAGTTCAACAGCTCCGACAACTCCGAGTATGAGGATTCGGATGAGGAGATTGTTTTTGTCGGTCGGAATGGTCAGATGCATGACGCTCACAGTCGTCAAGAGAAGGCCAAAATGATAGCTGAAGGACTTCAAGATGGACAAAAGATGGTGTTCGAAAGTCTAGCTCAAGATCCAGGAGCTGTTTTCGGGTGAGTACCACTCCCTTTCCTGTATTCCAAGGCTGCACAAAACCAATGTTATTCTCGACCCTCAATGTCGAACAATAGCTGAGTGTTGTTTTTGCTAGACGATGGCTCGTGCATTCGATCGCTACCTACTATGGCTTGTATACATGGTCAGTCTCGTCCGGCAGTCCGGAGCGTCGCCAGGCTTATGTCGGACTCAGTCCTCCGGCTTCCAGCATGCATCTTACGGACCTCACACATGATTCCGCATTGAGGATCAAGCCTGGGGAGCCGTTGCCCAAGCCACTCTGGGTTCAGGTTTGATGCATAGTGATCGGATACTTTTGCATTTTGCGAGAACTGCGATATGTTCCGTGTCTGTAGAACTTTGACCGTCGTTAAGATTTGCATTATTTCTTTTTCCTGATTCGACAGTCGGAATATCCAGACTGATATACATCATTTGATTACATGGTGGTCCAACTTCAGAGCCAAATTTCCCGGTTGAATCTATCCACATGTAATAAGTTGGAGCATAACGAGGCAAACACTTTGAAAATATCAATAAAAGACGAAATCTCCAACTCATGATGTCAATATTCTTCTATTAAGCTGTTCACCGCTCGTGTCATGATCCCGATCACCTGCAATTGCCCAAATCCCGCCCAATTAGTGAATGGTTAGGCACGCACATGTAAGGACTGTTTTGGTCTCCATACTCCTAGAACTATACTACGTTCTTCCCGATTTCGTGGTAAGTTGCCAAGTTCAAACGCGGTAAATGGTGTCCAATAAAAGCATATCTCTTGCATGTGCTCTATCACAACGAATGAAACAAATCCGTCCTCTTTTGGAGGGTAGGGAAGCTAATATCACCCCGAGACCAATAGCGATGGTTTGCAGCACTCCTCGTTCTCGTTTGTAGCATTTCGGGTGCATCACATGGTAAATTCGTATTTTCTTTTCGCTGACTATTTTCGTGGATCGTTATCTCGTTATCCTATCCAGTTAATTTACCCCCGACAGCTCCAGCTCCAGCTTAGTGAACACTGAAATGGTTCCTCGTCAGCTCTGAGACAAATGTCTCCCCTGCGATGAAACACGAGGGCTGAACACGGGTAAGCCTAAGCCCTGTAAGAAGTTAGGCCCGCGTTACAGCTCGAAAGCTGACCATTGTGGCTTCAAGGAGGTAATCCTGTCTACCGCATAAAAGTGCTCGGAAAATATGCAATAACTACGTACTCGTAGTAACCTGTCAAACGAATATCGGGGGTAAATACTCGTAGTACGTTAGCTGAAACTTGCCGAACGGGGAACGTACGGATCGCATCTAGTCAGTGTCATCTGCACTTCGGAGTGGAATTAGATGATGGTTACGTATCAGCTCGTGTAACATGATGGGATCTAGAATCCATGACGAACATTGGAATGGAGAATATCGGGTCAAGATATTTTGAGGTTCGTGGACAATCGTAGATGCTACATACCGGTATAGAAGAGTCTGGAAAAGAGGGTGAATCCAACATAGCCTTCAAATCTATTCAAATCCCTACGCTGTGCTTAAAAGAGTGAGGCAGCGAGTACGGTGTAAGCAACAGATCGATTGGACAAGAAATAGCGATCGATATACGACAGTCTGCGCCGTACAACTACAAAGTGCTTAGTGCGCACTGCCCAGGTAAACCCCCATCTTAGGGCTCGCGCCCGCTAAATCAGCCTAACTGGGGCCCTCCAAAGGCTGCCGCGCCACGACAGCATTTGCGGAACACTAACAGTCTACTACGTAAGCCAGCTAAATGCCCCAAATCTAGCCCTAAATGCGTATAGTTTACTGCGTGGCAGGCGCGGGAGTTTGAGGCTTGAGGAACCTGTGACAGGGTCGATCAATGCTAGCCAGTGTGCTATTCTTGTGCATGTGTACTTACATAGTACTCCTCAAGAGAATTCCTACCTAGGTTAGATGGAATATGCCGATATTTTGAAGTAACCGCTCGGTCCCGGTCTCACATCATAAGATTCATCAGGCTGTGTGTGTCTCTTCCATTCACATTCGCCTTCACACCCCTCTTCTATCCCACCCTGCAGCTCACAGACTGCAAGAGTCAGGCGGGCCATTTTAATTCGATTCACCTTGCCTTACTTCCAATTATCGAATAATCCCCATTTGCTTTTTTTTTCTTATACTTTCGAGAATCGACCGGCATTATTTATGTCCTAATTATTAATTGAATGTGAAACCCGATTTCCTCGTTCAGCGTCAAATATTGAATCGATGTCTCTCGCCCTGGCATGCTGACTGAAATCCATTATTTCTCTCGTCGATCGATATAATCGCGCAAACACAATAAACAACATACTTGACTACCGACGAAATCTCGATTAATTTCCATTCCTCGATTTTCGACTTAATTCTGCCATTGGCCCGTGTCGACGCATGATTCGTGATCCGACATTCCAGTGTGGCAGATGTTGGGTGATGTTGTTGTTTGTTGTTCAAACCCAAAAAGCATTTGACCCACCAGCAAGGCATGAATGAATGAACGACACAGAAATAATAATAATAATACGAATCTACTACTAATATTCGGGTTCAAACAATTTCCTCTTCTCATTTACTGAGAGAATTGATATACCTTTGAGCTATTTTCACCTTATACAAACCAACTCAACGAATCGGTTGGTCATCTCATGATGTCCTCCTCGCCCGCGACATATCAGAATGGACCAATGCAGGGCAGTCAATCAAGCACATCGAGTACCGCGGATTCGGACCATTCAAGAAGTACAGCGCCAACAGAGCACAGCCGTCGCATAGTCATTGCAGACAAGAGAGAAAATTCCTTGGCAGCACCGTTCTTCACAGAAGACCCTCGCGACTCCAATTCGACATATGCATCAACAGTACCTTCGTGTGAAGACCTACCAAAAGAAGAAGAAAAGGAGGAGCCTCGATATGAAGTTGTCACAGATCGACAGGAAACATTCGCATCGAGTGCGATCCCATCCAATTCAGCGACATTTGCCGACTTGTTCCCGTCTGGTCGACGTCTATTTATCCATCATGACGATTCCACACTGGACGGGAACATGAATCTGCGCGTCGACACTCTACTAAATCGCAGAGATCGAACCCGACAACAGGAAGTCACGCTTTTCCATCTGAGGATGCATGATCTGCATAGTCGGAATTTCTCGTTTCGACGGTATTGTCGGGATTCGGGTCGCGAAGTATGTCACTCGAGACGATTGGCGAATACGGCTCATTCGCAACGACCGAATCTACGGAGGTCTTGGAGTACTGTCTTGAATGGATGGCGACCGGGTTCGGGTTCGAGTGATAAGCATTCTGTGAATGGGTTCCTGAAGCACAATAACAGCAGCAAACATTCACATCATCAATCGCTTCCCAAGTCGTCGCCGTTACAGGACTTGATGCATGACGAGTCTACAACCTCTGATTCAACCGACGAGAAGTTATCGAATACCATGCTCCTTGAATTCTGCAACTACGCGCACGTCGAACTGTCCCGGGTTGGCGTCACGCCGTCGAAAAGATATGAATTCGAGTACTGGAGTACAAGATATCAATGGCGACGCGAATCCAGACGCGAAGGCGATTTCCAAGAAGTTTCGTATCACCTCGTCAACCTCGAGTCGTCAAGGACGGTCGCTTATATAGTACCCGAAATCCTGACACCGATGGAGATGAGGGAGGAAGAAGAGAAGGGAGGCTGGGTACCGAAATGTTCCATGTGGATTAGTGACTCGTCTCTGTATGAGAGAATGCCTGACGTTGCTGAGTATGTTCCTCTCTCTGAACCACTTGCTTGAAGTGCTCCGACTAACGAGTCAACAGCGTCATCGTAGCGACCGGAATCATGGTCCTCGTGGACGACAGCATCAGACGGCGATGGCACAACAAACGACACGTCAGATTAAATCTGGGTAACAGGAGGGCATCTACATTTTTGCAAAATATAAATCTGGACTCTCTAGGTCCGAAACGATTGATTGATGAAATCTTTCATCGCCGCGGGTCGGCTTGATTTCTTTCATCTATCTATACTCACGACAGATCGAAGTATTTAACTTCAGAGCGCAAGCCGCTATTTGTGATTATTATGATTATGTTTTCTTATGATGGTATATACTCCTTGCGTGTTGTGATCGGCGTTTTGTATAGATACTTTTTGGGTAGGTAGCGACTTCTAATGAGGTTTCTAATGATCGGACTCGCCAATTAACCAGATCTTGTGTGAATTGATGCTTCCTTTCATTCGATGTCGATTTCTTCAAAATACCTAATGTTTCTGCGCCGCTCATGCCGTACAATGCGAGCTACCGTTGCAATTCGTGGGGATGGTGTGATACAGATGACACCTTTCTGTCTTACCTCGAATTTCAAGATGACTGTTTGTCTCAGATGCCTATAGCGGACATTACATGAATTTCCTTGATGATTGAATGTATAATCATCTCTCGGTAGGATATACGATTCATGACTTTGCATGTCAACTGTCAATGTCACATGCAAAGGTCTGGGCTCAGATCTTGCTTGTCGCCGTCATTGATTATTTAAGGGTCCAAGTAAAAAGTCATTCCTCAAATACCTTTTGGCATGTGAAGAATCAGTTACCTACAGTGTTGGGAAGCCTAAGTAAGGGTGACCCCTGGTTACATTCATCAAGTCTTGATGGCATCAGCCCATTTGAGTGTAGCAGAGCATTTCATCATAAAGTACAAATTAACAGCTCTCTCAGTGATAAGTATGCTACTGCCCCATACTACTGTTGGTTTTCTTCTTCCCTTTGTTCTGGCACTGGCCAAATAAAGTTAGGGTTTGGCGAAAGAGGTAAAACCCCTCCTAAAAGGGCAGGTTCCGATTTAGGGAATTTTCTGTCCTTCTTTCTTCTCTCTACCTCGAGACACTACGAAATAAAAGAATACTACACGATGATGCGTAGCCATCACGTTTTCGCCTTACATATATTTTTATTGAAGTCTTACTCGACCGAGAAAAAGAAAACCAAGAATTCATCATCCCCTATCAATGGACAGAATATCTGCAGGCATGAATGCCCAAAACGGTGCCAACACGATGCGGATAGTGGTGCAACATCGAATAACCTAATCGTCAGCAAAGGCAGACTCTGGAAGGATTTCAAATTAAAGAAAATAAAAGTAAAGCAGCGAATCATCGATTTTCTAATATTCTTTAAAAGAAGGAAGGCTGCTACCCCCCTTGCCTGACGTTGGATTTTCTTTTCTGCATAAATGCCCCATGTCTATTGTCAGGTATGGTACACACCCATGAAAGCATTGTTTGGTTATTGTTGAGGGAGTTAGGTATATGTTTGTAGTGTGTACACATAGGCTGTTGCGTTGTTGATTATCATCACCTTTAGAAGCCGCATTTAGCGAGATAAGTGTAACCAAGTACCTACATGAATGTGTGCTGTTGTTGCATTATTTTTGGTTTTCATGAGGATTCGGGTAATGGCTGCTTCGGTTCTCCCGTAATTGTCTGTACTGGTTCGTGTTCAATAATCATGGCTCTATTCATTCATTGTTTCACTCTGTACCCTATCTTACTATCTGGCCAAGTTACCCATGTAGGTTATTACTTGGTTGACTAACTGTCATGTAGCTAGATAATCCTCTTCAATGTATCGGTTCCATGGATCGAGTTGATGTGCTGGCAACCATAGGGTACAATAGTAGGTACACTAACAGTTCTCCATCCACACTCAGCCTTCCTATCATCATGCTCTAAATCTTGATCTGCTATTCCTCTTTTGTTCATGTAATCGACTTACCTAGGTCTACATACCGCGGAGCCCAACTGGCTGGACAGGGAATTGTTCAATAAGGCGTCAAGTCAGGCCAATTCATGGTCTAGTTCCTTCCTATCAAGGTCAAGGTTTATTTTTGTGCCCATCAAATGATAAATTTCTTCGAGTTGCCCGTAAATGATTCGCCAGCAGATTTCGGGGAATACTCCGCCTTTAGGCTTTTGCCAGAAGTTCGTCTGTTTTTTGCCCCATTTTTTCCAACCCTCCCCCCTTCTCTTGAAGATTATCCCACTCCACTTCCGTACCTAATGATCGATATCTGCATGTCAAATCAGATAACTAGCTTGCTAGAACCACCACGTTCACTGGCTTGACAGCTATCGCAACAAATAGCCAAGCACGTCGATAGGCTAACTGGACCCTCTATTCTTTCTCCTCCACTCCTCTTGTCTCCCTTCGTCTCAGCCAACCGATTTTCACCCCCTCATCCATGGGTTTCTCTCCCCTCTAGAGGTCTTTCTTCTGGCCGCAAACATCATGATAATTGCTTTTTTTACTCGCCTTATTGTTTTCCTCCCTAAATGAAGACCCTTTTTACCCCTACAGCTTATGATCCCTACCGATCGATCACGGCCCCAGGCTTGTGCATAATCGTAGTAGTCGACCGCTTTCATGGCCTGAGGATGTTATAAACCTCTCTCTATAAATGGTCAGGCAATTTGCCTAGGTACCTAATGTGCGACGGGCCGTCCCCTGCCTGCAGCCTCTTTTCCTATGATCCGCATGTTCTTCGTTTTTTTTTTTAGTTTTATTTTCTGATTATTTTGATGTGCTGCAAAAGCAAAGCAACCCTAGCCACTAACCGAGTGGATGACAACTACATCTGGAGGGGCATTGGATTCTCTGGCTTGTCACTTCACACATGTGGTTTTCAATATTTTATTTTCTTTCCTCACACACACACACCTAGTTTCTTCTATTCTTGTCCCTTTTTTAAAGGGGAGGCTACTTGGCTTCATACATACATACATATTCTGCTCTTATTCATGCATATTGGTCCCTCTCTCTCCGCCGACTTGTACATGAAGAGGGGCAAATGTCCGATGTTATCCATTTCCAAACAATCGAGTACATACATCCATCCTCCTCCTCCAATTGTCCTCTGGTGACATGCCAATGGCATTTAATATGACCTTCCCCTCATATCACTCATTTGAGTAGGATATATATATTTGTCTTTTCTCTTTCTACTTTGACTTAGAACCCAAGCCTTCCATCCAAAGGAACCCACTACCTACAAGTTGCCATCTTGCTGCGCTGTCTATCCCGCTCCGACAACAACGTTTTATCTGTATTTGTATCTAGTCGTGTCTTGCATTTGACAGCGTCGGCACCTTCCCGTCGTTCACAACAAAGGGCCAGCTTGCTACCAATCAGAGCAAACTTGCTAGGAAGGGGAACGTTGTCTCGCTCTCGTCCTCTTTTCCGAAGTCACTTTCCGCTTTTCATCCTTATATTAAAGCCAGAGAACCCGATCCCATTACTATGACTACTCCGGCTGCCGGTGCTCAGGGAGCAATGCCTAATTGGCAAAAGATGCTAGGGGGTTCGCATTGATTTACTTGAACACATCTTTCTTTTTCAAGGGTTGCACCTTATTAACTTTTTCTAGACCACTGCACGAAAAACGGATTGGGAGCTCCCGAGTTCCATATCGTATCGGATCGACGAGGTACTATCTTCTTTTCCTTCCCCCTTTACTCGATATCTCGTTGACCTTTTTCTCTTTCTCTTCTTCTCCAGGAGGTAGAACCGCTTGGTCAGCAACCGTCAACGTAGGGAACCGGAACTTCGCCGCTCGATACTGGTACGACGGCCAATACCTCGACAATGCCAAAGCGGATGCTGCCGAGGTCGCAATCCGGACGTTGGATCCTCAACCATTCGTCCCTCAGACAAACTACTCGGGTCAATTCTAAAGAGCGGACTTTTGATGATGCGAACGATGAACACAACAACATGATCCCCTTTGCAGAGCAAGGGATCTGTTTTTGACGCTACGCTTTATAAGATGACTTGTACTGATATTTTGCTTTGGAATACAACTCGGACTTGCAAGAACGTGCTGGATTACTCGACTCAGGATGCGAAAAGTGTGCATCGGACCTCCCCCGCCAACATCTCCCTCTATTTCTGTTTTATTTCCTTGACGACAGCAAGTGCCTGATATTGTCTATGGCTCGGCGACAGCCAATTACTACTGCGAATTTTTTTTTCCGAGGCCGTTATTTCCTCTGTACAATTTCTTTTGTTTTTTTTTTCCTCCTTCCGGTTCGCCACATTATACATACGCACAAAACAACAACTGGAGCAGTGATCTTTCCAGCACGAAGTTACGATATGACTATTTCGTTTCCTATGCGCATGGGAAATTGAAGGAATGCAATTTATGGGACTGTGGATCAGGAGTTTATTTCTTTCTTTTTCTTTTTCTTTTTCCAGCATATTGACATGCAATCTACCTTCAATTCTTACCTTTTGGGAGTTTTTATGACTGATGTATCATGGACCTAACTGAAATTGCAATTTGACATGATCTTCCAGACTGCCAGTCTACCGCACCTTCATCCGAAAAAGTGAAGTGAAAAAAAAAAAACCAAACAAGGTTTCGGAGTATTGCGGGGAGGGCGATGACATTGCACTCTCCTCGTTCTGGTCAGTGCAAAAGGGCCTAGAAGCTCCATCAAACGTACCTGCTACGTAGCTGACTGATATCAAGTGGTACCTGATCCGATCCGAAGGACAGGTCATCACCAAGACAAGGCCCCTTACTCTAGCTAGGTAGCAGTTTCGATGGCAATTTTTGTTGTTGTTGTTCTTGGGTAGCGACAATTTCGCTAATTTTTTTTTTCATGCATGCACAGTTGGACGGGCCGCTTTGCATAACACTAAGGTCTAAAGAACGTTAGTTGCAGTTTAGCCCTAAGAACTACGTATCTTATCATTTGACGTACGTATTATTATGTATGTACTCTGCAGTTTGGCGAGGAATGGAGACAGAGAGAGAGGGGCGAGGCTGTGACGTCGCACAAATGATTTTTGTTGGACTTGAAGAAATGTGGTTTTTCTTCAAGCCTCTTGTTTCTCATCACATTGACTTCGGTTCTTCTGATTAGACACTATGTGACGAAATCACTATCACATACCGTCGTTACATTCACCTTCCCATGCAAATAGACACTTGGTACTTCCGGGTCTTCATTGGAGGGGTACTGCAAAATCGAAATGATCCGGTGGAGACCTCGGCGAGACCGAGTGACGATTCTGGCGAATGATGAAAATTGTATGATCCGTTATTCGAACGAATGCAACTCATTGGACACGCTGCATGCTCTTTTCACCCACGCATCATCAATAAGATCTTGGTACCTGTAGTCCTTGTAGGCCTCGACGACCAAAGGCATGTAGTAAAAAGAAGGATTTTGTCTTCCCGGTTTCCCGCCCTTCCGAACCAGTCGATCGCGACGGGCCGATGGGTTCAGCCTAACCGCATTCTTCAGACGAGATCCAGCACTGATTGGCCAATTATTTGTGATGACATGTGACAAACAACGCTCCTCTCCTGGATGTACATAGTATGCCAATTGGATTGGCGACTTGTGACAAATGATCTAATCACTCATGCTAGTTTGAGGCGCAAACTCGATCGGTTCATATCCAGCGACGCTGATTGTGTACAACGCACAATAAGAACGACAAAGTGAGGCTGGCCCAGATCAATTGACTAGTAATATGTAGTAGCCAAGTGCCCATAAGTTCACTAATGTACGTGACAAAAACATGCAACTTGCTACTATGTATAACCATAGATCGGTGGCGTTAAGTCGCCTCGCTTATCCTTTTCCGTGACGAATCTGTCTGCATGCAATGTTCCATGTACCATGTACGTGCTACTACGCCTAGCTACGATCAAGTACAAGGTATTTGAGCCTATACATAAGCGCATCAACATCACCTGAGCGCCTTCATAACCCCTGCTAGATTCTGAAACCCCTGTCAAGGCATTTTTCTTACTCGATAGAGAATGGTAATTGAGTCATGATGAAGAAGCTGCAGAAGTCCCAGTTCTAACCAACCGGGTTGCATTTTTCCTGGCAATCCGAATGGCGTAGGCATAATCCCGTATCCTAAGTGTTGAAGAATTGCGATAAGATCGAGTAGTGTGGTAGTGTTCACTAGTCAGTCGTGCTGGATTTAATTTCCGATCTGTGAAGAATTCTCTAGGGTGCTGGGTGGCATGTTGGTGCCATTATTACGTAAGCTTAATGACTAAGAATAGTAATGCAAACATGGCAAACACCACAAAAGTTTCATCTGGTGGTCCCGACGCGGAGATGCGCAAAACTAAGATCAACAGCTATATTCCACAGCCATCAAATTCGTGCTTCTCTATGAAATCGTATAATTCCGATAATTAAGAAAACATTATCCGATCAAATTCATTGCGGGTCCTGACTGCAGCTGCGGTCCCTGCAGTCCTTCCCCGCGGAATTCGAGCTGCAGCAATGTCGACAGCTACTCCATCTACATCAACTCGCAAGTCAATGCCCTCTGCATTGACTTTTGATTTACATGCAAAGTGCTCTGTAGGCTCTGCTTCATGATCATACAATTTTATTTCTTATCATAATCCACTAACGCTTATTCCTGACCTAGACAACTAAAGCCCGAGCGAGCACGCTACACCTACCTCATGGCTCCGTCCCGCTTCCGATATTCATGCCCGTTGCTACTCAGGCGTCCCTTAAAGGGTTGACGTATGATCAATTGAAAGATACCGGTTGCATGCTATGTTTGAATAATACATATCATCTTGGCCTGAAGCCGGGACAAGAGGTGTTGGATCTTGTCGGTGGAGCACATAAATTGCAGGGTTGGGATAGGAATATATTGACGGATAGCGGTGGGTGAGTTCTGACAAACTGATCTATTCTCTTCGTCCAAGAGGGAAGCTAGACATGAAAGTATGGACTAATTTTGATTGTAGATTTCAGATGGTCTCCTTGTTAAAGTTGGCTACTATCACGGAGGAAGGCGTAAGGTTTCTGAGTCCGCATGATGGCACACCGATGTATGACTCTCCTCTTCGGCGATCTCCAGCGAACGATCTAAATACTAACGGCGTATGCTAGGCTTCTCACACCCGAACACTCTATATCCCTCCAAAACTCGATCGGCTCCGACATTATAATGCAACTCGACGACGTTATCGTAACCACATCGCCGGATCACGCGAGAATGCAAGAAGCCATGGAACGATCCGTACGATGGCTCGACCGCTGTATTGATGCGCACAAGTACCCGGAACGACAAAACCTGTTTTGCATTATTCAAGGGGGTCTTGATCTCGAAATGAGACGGAAATGTTGCGAGGAAATGGTTGCACGAGATACGCCGGGAATTGCGATTGGTGGTTTGTCCGGTGGAGAGGCGAAAGATGAATACTGTAAAGTGTTAGTTATTTTGCCCTACGACTTTTGCTTGCCTATGGACTACTAATGGAATTTCACTAAAGAGTCGACACTTGTACTGGACTGCTTCCAGAGGGAAAGCCCAGATATGTGATGGGAGTGGTAAGGTTCTCTCCATTTCACTGAAAGAATTCACCTAACAGTATGGTTATCAACAGGGGTACCCCGAGGATCTCGTCGTCTCTGTCGCCTTAGGCGCAGATATGTTTGACTGCGTCTGGCCAACACGAACAGCAGTATGTTCTTCACACCTTGCTTCCCGCCACAAGACCTTCGCCTTCTTCTAACTAATGCGGAAAACAGAGATTCGGCGCCGCCATCACCCCCTACGGCGTCCTTAATCTCCGCAACAAAGCATACGCATATGATTTTACCCCAATCCAGGAAGGCTGCAAATGCACCTGCTGCCGACCAAAATCCGAAGGCGGGTTAGGTATCACAAAAGCATACGTCCACCATCTAGCCGTCAAGGAAACTGTTGGAGCTCATCTGTATGTTCTTTATACTGCCTTCAACCTTGTCGAATTTGCGAGCTAACGAGAAATGATGACTAGCCTCACGATGCATAACGTTCAATATCAACTTTCACTCATGGGTTCAATCAGAGAAGCTATTCTCGAAGATCGATATCCGGCGTTTATTCGCAAGTTTTTCGAGGACTATTATGGGTCACGACAAAAGGCACCGGAGTGGGCTGTTGATGCATTGAAGAGGGTCAATGTTGATCTTTTGGCGGAGTAATTGCCCTCTTGCGTTTTCAAGCGTGTCATCTTGCATTAAAGGCCTGATATATAGGGTAAGGAGGTATTCTGTGGGTGGTCATATTTCGCATTGCTCCGGAGGTCAATATTCAGCAATTCTATTGAAAAGAATATAAACCAAACTACGATGTGACGTATCATTTAATGCATATTCATGGGTATGATCTATGTAACATGTATGTATATATACCTCGCTGAACCACAATGAGAAAACAAGAACCTCCATCGCTCATATAACATGGAAAACATGATCAAACATATATAAACAAAATACATGATATACACTACATACTATCCTCACTCCACCTACTCCTCGTCTTCTTATACGCATCTCGATCCTCTAATCCCTGAGTAACATCCATACCAACACCCATCCCGCGCTCAACCCACTGCTTACTACCCATCTCAGTGAGACGGGACAAGGCACGCGCGAAAGCGAATCGTTCTTCGTCACCGCTGAAGATTGAGGTGGATTTTAGTGCGGCCATTGAGAGGCCGAGATCGTCCATTAGTTGGCGCATGTCTGATGGGAGGGCCTCGGGGCCGTCAGAAGAAGAAGATGCGTCATCGATTGAGGTTTTGATTTCGGCTTCGGACATGAAGAGGTTTTGGAGGGGGACTGCTGAGGTGAGGACGAGTTTTGCCTGTTTTTGAATATTAGTTACGGTGGCGTGAAGCGGGGTATGATACAAAGAGGACGTACCTTGCTTTCATATACAGCGTCAATGAACGTAATAAATCTTCGCGCCCAGTCACGCTCTCGAATCGTCATCCCAGGAACATCAGTCACAATGAAAGCGTCGTAATGTCGGACTAGTTCCAAGTAATCAGCTGCACCAGAGGCACGGCCGAGAAGCTCCTGGAATGAGAATTTGGCTGCGCGTCCACTCGCAGAGGGCACAGGAATCTCGCGACCCCAAACTTCATGAGTTGCTGGATGCGGCGGATCATTCTGTGGGTCTCCCAGGTACTCGAACCATTTTTCTGCATGCTGCTCGGCTGCTTTATCTAACGGATGGTGGTAGACGCCAGAAGGAGGTCGAGGGATTTTGCGGTAATCGGTTTCCGAGTTCAGATTGAGAACTTCGAGTTCTTTCTTGAGTAGTTTTATGCAAGGTATGAAATGTTCTCTTTGAATACCGTTCTTGTAAAGATCGTCAGGATGTCGGTTTGAAGTGGTTACCATGACCACGCCATGAGACATCAAAAGCTCCAGGAATCTATTACAGTCAGCCGAATGATACGACACAAACAGCCATGCACTGAAAAGCTCACCTTCGCAAAACCATAGCGTCTGCGATATCCGTACACTGAAACTCATCAAAGCACAAAACATTGGCGGTCTCCGCAATATTCGCCGCCACCATGGGTAGCGCATCAAACTCGCGACCTCGGGCTTTCTTAACAGCATGAAGATCCCTATGCACTCCTTGCATAAAATTATGGAAATGTATCCGCTTCTTCCTCTTTATATTCGAAGGTATGGTGTCGTAAAACAAGTCCATAAGCATGGTCTTTCCACAGCCAACGTCTCCGTACATATAAAGTCCTTTTGGTAAGTTCTCCGGACGGGGGCGCGGAACGTCTGAACGAGCAGCACCGCGTCCGAAAAGAGAGCCCCAGAATGAGGATTTGTTATTTTCTTGTAGATCATCTGGAGAAGGGTGGACGATTGGCGGAGGCGTATACGACTTCAACATATCATGAAGACATTGAAGGTGGTTGATGATATCTTATAAAATCACCGAGTTAGTCAAATCGAATATCTTAAGCAGGGTACAGGTTCAGACATACTCCTTTGATGGGGATCATCTCTCAACAAATCTGCATTTACCCTCCTCTCATACTCGTATATAGGACCATCTCCATCTCCAACACCTTGCTGTGATGCCGAGGTAGCGTGCGCAGTCGCAAACGACCGTATCAACCCTTCTGTAGAGGACGCAGATATTCTATATGACCTATTCGGTGCATATAGACTGTTTGATAGCGCTCGTGACGATCCGTGTCTTGATATCGTGAATGCTGGGTTTACCGAATGAACTCGACTCGAAGCCGAAACAGTATGCGCCCGATTCGCTGTTGCTCGTGGAATTGTGTGTACGCATTTTGTGCATGCTGCTATCGAATTTCGATTCATTTTTTCTCGTTGAATATGTGACTTCACCTCGTATACATGATCGGTATGTCGTGCAAAAGGAACAGAGCGACTCTTCTGATCAGTACGGCTAATGAACGGGTCCGCGGAAGAGGTCCCGGCTATTCGATTTCGCGGTGGCGGGGAGGCGCGAGACAAATAAATTCGTAAATTGAGGGTCAGAATTCGAAATGTGATATTCGAGTGAGAGAGTGCCTCTCTTGAAGCGCAAAAGAGAACTATGTACAAGTTTGCGCTTTTCACGAAAAGCAGATGCGAGTGTATCGAGAAGAAAGCTTCTTTGTTTTTGATCCGACTTCTGATACGAGGGGAAAAAATTACAAACTATTCCATTTGGGGACTAGGGCCATATGCTATCACGTGATATCAGGGCAATCCGACAGCCCTACGAGTCGAAGCAAAAGGGAATATACTTTGTATTCCTATTATTCTGCTTGCTAACTAAGAAACGGGGGTGCCGGGGGTACGGCACGCATATATGCTCTCTTCGTACGTGCACTGGAATGTGTATAACACATTCCAGCGCGTGTATGATAGAGCCGGGGGTTGCCAGTAGGCCAGCCAAGATGCCAGGCAGTACGCCAGGCATTTGGCCAGGCATTCCGGTAAGCAATATGCCGGGGGTTGTCAAGATAAGGGCATTCTCATGCCGGGGCATAAAGCATATGTGAATTGACGTTCCGACAATTCAATTATAAAAGACTGGTCTCCAAAACTATAGGGGCTTGGAATAGCTAGGCGGCTATATATAAGATCCTAGGGGCCCCAGGGGCCTAGCCATGGCTACACCTGAGTCCGTCATAACCTGTAGTGTTGCATATGGACTTTAAGCTTGATTAATCATAATAATAGCTTATATTGTGACAGCTCTCAGCCATCAAAGGGTTTAGGGCTTCGCACGTGGCCGGCACGTGGGAATGGAGGCTTGGGGGACGGATATTGCCGATACGGCTGAGACCCTAGATATCTTTGTATTGGGAAGCAGCGGTGCCATATTGGGAATCATTGTTGCAAGCGCGCGCACATATAAATATTGACTCCAGCGCTGGCTTCCTCTTACTCCTGTATTTATTCTCCATGCTTAGTTTTCTCGTTGACCGCTACCCTTGATATTAGTATTAGTATTCAGTCAATACGATATTGATATTGGTGTCTTGGCCTGAGCACCTTCACAATATAGTCTAATCTATTTACTTATATATCTAGTTTTTTCTTTGTACTATATAAGTATATTTAAATTTAAAAATAGAAAACTCGTCATTCAAGCACGAATCAAAGAAGGAGAATATTTGGCAGAACATTCAGTTAAAGGGCAGAAGTATCGGCAGACTGTCCTTCGAAATTTTGAGGCTCTGCAACGAGAGGGCCCTAACTCCGCCAGGTCATCATCGTTGCGTAGATCAAAGTAGACAAGAATATGGAAGTCATTGTGATTTGACAGCACTTTCTACTGATTGAATCTGTTACATTTTTATGCATTCGCCAGCTTCAGCGAGATGAATGAATTCCTTATCCTCGAATCCCCAAAGAAACGGAGCTTATGATTCCATAGTTAACGTACACAGATATCTCAGAGGTCAATCATTTAGCGATCAAACATTTTATGCCTGTACCTGCCTTTTTAAGTGCATGGCAGGTTAAAATAAAGTGCCAGCTCGGTTTTTGTCCTTCACTCTCAAAGGATCAAGTTCTTGGCCTGTCGTTGTAGCTTGGGTATTCCATCCGATCTGATCATGCTCCTCTTGATTATTCACATACTGGTTAAGACAACAAAATGACAGCTGGAAAATAACAACCTTGAAGCAGCCTGAAAGAACTACTATCGTTGTGGCCGCATCGTTCCCGGAGGAATTCAGCTTGTCTTGTATCTGTAATGACGCAGCTTTTGACTGACACCATTGGGTCGGATTGGCTGCCCACTAAGTTGGGTAGTTAAACCTGCCACGACAAGTTAATCGCTAATAAGTCGAGGAATGGATAATATGGGTTCAGGTGGCGTCAGTAGTTTCTCCGTTGTAGATTATCGGCGACATACGAATTAAGAACCAAGAATTGCCCAAAATACCAAAGCATCCAGATAACCAAGCAATAAAGGCTAACCACGCCCAGCCCTGTCATAGACCTTTCTCCATATAAGCGCAAACTTAACCCAGTAGCGTGCAGTCTCGGTGTGCCATAAGTTATACGCGGAAGTAATCCCTGCTGATTCGTCTATGGGCATTAGAGCTGCGGTAGGACTCCGGGGATCCTGAAGGTTCGGTGGAGGCCAGCGGAGACACAGGAGCTATACGCTGATACGAATACGCGGAATCTCGTGAAGCCGACTGGCTACCTGACTTATAGTATGCAATTGCATTGGATTTTGGTGCTTTCATAATCGATGTTCACTAGACCAACTCAGCATAAGATAACCGGTCTGCCTGCTGTCGAAACTGTCAAGAAAAAAAGCGCACATTGCAGACTCCACTCATCGACGACAACTTTTTGATTCAACATAAGTCTAGAATGGCGAAATTGCAACCTTTGAAGAGTGGCTATTACGTTTGGCAATATGTACCCTCCATTGTCGCGGCCGTTATTTTCTTGACTCTTTTTCTTATTGCGACCTCGTTTCACTTCTGGAAGATCTTCAGACACAGAGTACGATTCACATTGCCATTTGCCATTGGCGGTATCTGTAAGAGCTCACTACTTAGCTTCGACCGTGTTGCTCGCTTGCTGACATGGGACTCAGTCGAAATCATTGGCTATGCCACCAGAATCGTATCGCACAACAATACGGGCAAACTGATTCCATATTGCATCCAAGCAGTGTTCATTCTTCTCGGTCCAACTCTCTTTGCAGCCTCGGTCTACATGGTACTCGCTCGCGTCATTCGCTCCGTTCACGCAGAGAAACACTCCGTTCTGCCCTTAAACTGGGTGACTAAAACATTCATTTTGAGTGATATAGTCACCTTCATCGTTCAAGCAGGCGGATCGGGAATGATGGTCAGCAGTGGTCTTACCAAAATCGGAGAAGGCGTCGTCATTGCCGGTCTAGCTCTGCAGGTGCTGAGTTTCATTCTGTTCATTGTTACTGCATATGTCTTCCACAGGCGGATGCGTCATAGTCCCACTGCAGAAGTATTTGACATCGCACTTCCCTGGAAGCAACGCTTGCGCAGCCTCTACGCAATAAGCGCCCTCATACTTGTCCGATCTATCTTCCGGGTCGTAGAGTACGCCATGGGGAATGATGGCTATCCGTTGAGCAATGAGTGGACATTGTATGTTTTCGATGCTGCTCCCATGTTCGCCGCCATGGTGATCTTTGGGGTCTGGTACCCTTCAGATCTGAAGCCTTTTCTGAATGACGGACCTTCAAGCAGTAGGGCCGTAGAGACGAAGGTATGATAGACGTGGGAATTACTCTATAGTAGCTTCCCTATCCATGTGTTTGTGTTCTTTCTATTTCTTGTTTTCATGGATTGATTTGGTGCATATTTCCCTTTTCTGCAGTACCTTACATTGCATGGATATAAGCCCTCTCGAGGCAGATGCACTTGACGCGCATATAGAGTATTGATGACTTTCCTTACGCTTTACAATAGAACTGTTTCACTTCAATGGATATGCCTGATTTCATTTTAATATTTATAGTCCCAGCCAATATCTGTTCTGAAGACAAATTCAGCATAAATATTTTGGGAATAGGAAAGCCTGTTCATCCTCTTCTCCGTCTACTATCAGGGGAGTACTCAAAAAAGAGAAATCATCAAAAGGACTATTTCCCAAGGGACGCACATGATAGCTGGAGTCACTGGTAAATCATATACCAAGATTAGCTTGATTATATGAGAACGTGGCAATCCCTCCTTACCTCCTGGCGGTTTAAGACGCCAATGACAAATCGAAAACAGATGTGGATCGAGGTACTGGATGCAAAATGCTATGGGACAAGGCCAAATTGCACCAGGGACCGGAGAAGCCGTGGAATTCTTGCAAGTCGGAACATGGCAAGCATGGAAAGATTAAATAAAGTTTAAGACATTTTTGGGAGTAGACGAGGTATTTTTATCCCCCGAATTTTCTACAAAGGACCCTTGTCGTCGAGCGGAACACAGCATGTACATCTCACTTCAAGTACCGTCGGTGACTGCTACTTTTCCCACCAGCGTATGTACAGTGGTTTTCGATGCGGTTATGTCTCAGAAGGTGGGCTGCTGCGAGAACCAAGGCAGGCCAGCTGATAGCCAGATTGAATTTGACTGAGAAGGTTTCGAGGGTCAATCGCACCGCCCGTTAATATTGCATTGGACATCTTGCCGCGATTAATATGCTAGGGTTGGCTCACCTGTTTTGACATAACGTTTCTGCGAAAACTGACGTCAATTTCCCTCGACCCTTAAACCGGCCTACTTGACCGCAGTCCATGGGGCGATCATAACTGGGAGGAAATTTTCTCCGGATCCCTAGCTCTCTGGAGTTGCAATGCAAGACTACACATAGTGTTCAAGCGGCCGGCGTGAGCATGTGGTAAACACTACATTGACAATAAACAAGAAACCCACCGAACCAACGAAGCGATCGACGATGTGGATGTTGCTAGTATCTCAGCCAACATAGACGATGCACTCTACATGAGCTATACTTCTGGCCCTTTGCAAATGCGGTCAAAGATGATGTTGCGTCATTCATGCGCAGCTACAACCGAGTTAAAATGACATAGTCCAATGAAACTGCACCGCTTCTCAACATGGTCCTGAGAGATGAACCGGATTTTAATAGCTATATCGTGTCAGATTGGTTCGTAACTCATTTGGGTACCCGTGCCATCAACGCCGGCTCAGACTTGAATTTGCTAGGCTATCTGAACGAAACAGACCTTACAAACTCACGCTTTGGATCTATTGTTGTGGCTGGCATTAGGAATGGAAGTATCTGTGAATTTTGATTGAACCTAATGATCCAGCGGATCCTCTCACCATACTTTTATTTGGTCAAGACACCGCGGACTAACCCATGGTTGACCGTCGTCATACGCTATGTCAGAAGTTACTTATGGTCTGTTTTCTATCGATGGCCTTACTCATACAGGTCGAGATGTTCAGGGTAACCCTTCATCGTTGATTCGAGAAATTGGCTCAGCCAGTACAGTCCTGGTCAGAAACTCGAATAACACACTTCCTCTCAGGTCACCCAAAGTCATTGGGGTTTCGGCAACGATGCCCCGAACGTCTCTACAGGACTACTGTATCCCAACAATATTTACGGATCGAAGATTGGAATGCTCACAGTCGGCGGCGGCTTTGGCAGTGTTCGAATGCCCTGTCTGTGTTGTCTTCGCCAGGATGTCATCAAGGCACGAGGTCTCTCGCGTGGTCTATCTCAGAGACAACGACGTGGTTGCAGCTGGAGACTTGAAGGGTATCTATCCTTGGTCGACGTCTGTCTTTCCTTAATTCTAGAGTCCGTGAAGGGGTGGATCGAACCTCCCTCGAAGCCGATTGAAAGTCCACTCTAATGATCAATGACGTCGCTTCGAGCTATCCCGAAAAGATTTTATTGTCGTGATGAGTGTACTGACAGCGTTAAAGTCAATATCGTGGGCTAAAATGAGAATGTTTTCGCCATTCTGGCTGCGCATTACCCCGGTCAGGGGTCTGGAAATTCGATCGTGGATGTTCTGTGGGGTGATGTCAATTCGCCTGGAGAACTTCCCTCACGATTGAGAAGACACCTCCGACCATCGTACCCCCTTTCTCAATGTGGCTGGCCCGGCAACTGCTGACTCCAAGGCATGGCAAATCAACTTCACGGAGGGGTTGATGATCGAATACCAGCGGACGGAAACTCCGATTTTTGGTATAAAACGATTGACGGCAAAACAACGGTCACTGACACCGGCGAGGTTCAGGGGCCACTGTTCTGGAACGCTACCTTTCCTACCCTCCAAACAATATGTCATCTGGAACTCTTGTCAAGGTACTTCGAGGTTGGAAAAGGTGACACTAGAGCCTGGAGCCGGCCAAGAGGTTCGGTTCACTCTACGACGTCGCGATCTAAGCTTTTGGGACACTGAAGCACAGGAATGGAGAATTGCGGCGGGTCCTTCGACATCAGCGTGGGTTATAGCTCCCGAGACCTCATTCCAAGTCGATTCTGCTTCGTATTCTTCTTTCCGAATTGTCCGTGCATACGATTCCAGCTCGCAATGACCGAATGCCAATAGATCAACCTGGAACCGCTCATTGACGGCGAGACAAAGTAGAATTTTCGCGGATGAAGAACGAGGCCTGGGACAGGCAAAAGAGAATTAATCCGGTATCACACTGAGTGTCTAGGGCATGGAACGCTGCACTCCGCTTCCTTAACCGTTATGTGCCTTGGGAGGCGCGGCTATCTGGCCCACCATCAGGCACGTCCGTGAACGAATCATAGCTCATAGATTCCGCGTATTCGGCCACAGCATGTCTGGTCCAATCAGGCCTTTCCCGTTCCACGTATACATAGTATGTACACTTCAATTCATCTCCAACAAATAAGTAGTACGATCAACAGGAATAAGGACGGGATAACTATTGGAAACGATAATCGAATGGATCTGTTGTCGCAGCCCCTTATTATGTCCCGCAACAAGTCTTCCTCAGTCGTGGCTGTGCCATGACTCTTCTTGTAGGCTAAGTGTAGTCAGGTATGTTGAGCACACTACAAGACTATATAAATGTATCTATCTCAGGACGTCTTGGTTTTGACTCGCGCCCTACTAGTAGAGAACCCACTCTTTCAACTTTCAACAGACTTTGCATTAGCGACAAATCTCTCTTCATTTGATTTGTGTCTTCCTGATTTTATGTTCCCCCATATTTTCTTTACTAAAAACCAGTCAAAGTTCATTTTTCAGTTGATCTTATTTCGGAGTCACGCACTGCATACATTCTCACGCATTGATATACCTTCTGGAACCACATGACGTCTTCAGGCTACTATCCTTATGAGCCTAGCAAGGCAGGAGCGACAATTTCGATGCTGTTGTTTGGAGCAAGTGCATTTGTTCATCTCTGGCAGCTGTTCAAGACAAGAACATGGTTCTTTTCCGCTTTCCTCATCGGTGCTTTCAGTTAGTCGTCGGCCTCCCCAACTAGATATGCAGTACCAGGACTCTAACCCTCATATCGCCCTACCATAGTGATGACGCTGGGCTACATCTTCCGGTTGATCTCAGCGAGGAACCCCGAGAGCCTTGTGCCATACATTTGCCAGTCCACGCTCATCATTCTTCCGCCCTCACTCTATGCTGCAACAGTCTATATGACTTACGGTCGACTTGTCACGTTTATCGGCAAACCTGAATTATCCATCATTGCTCCCCAAAAAGTGACCAAGATCTTTGTATGGGGTGACACCCTCGCTTTCCTCCTGCAGCTAAGCGGTGGCGGCATGCAGACGATCAGTAGTATGCGCAATATTGGTCAGAAGGTCCTTATTACTGGACTCATTGTTCAATTGATATTCTTCGGTTTCTTTCTCTATGTTTCTGTGACCGTCCAGATTCGGCTGCGCAAGACTCGTCTTAATATCGTCGGCGGCCCTTGGCGTCGCCTCCTTCAGATCTTATTCCTTGTAGCCGCACTAGTCATCGGGCGGTGTGTGTTTCGCATCATTGAATATGTCGGGGGAACAGATGGATATCTCTATTCGCATGAGGTTTATATGTACATTTTCGATATGATTCCCATGTTCTTTGTGCAGGCGATCTTCCATTTTCTTCATCCGGGAAAGATTCTTGTGGGCAAAAGTCCTGTTGTTGACAACCATGTCGACTTACAAATGCGTGATTGAGCGGCGGTTTCATCGGTGTGAAAGAACTAAGCTGCGGAGCACTTGAGAATTGAGCGATGCCTCACTGAAACCGCAAGGATTGGTGGTTATAATTAGCGAAATGATGATTGAAGGTAGACAGTTATTATAGCGATAGACGGCTTTTGTTTCTTTTGAGGCAGTTAGATTTCATTATTGTTTATCACAATTTCAAACTTGGTTCGTTCGGTATTCTGATATACCACGATGGCCAATCGGGCCCGATGTTCAACAGAGGGGATCTTCGCCCAGATTCTTGAAGTAAATTGGCGAGGCTCCGTATTTCCCGGTATTACTTTTAGCATAAATACATTTATTAGTTAACCGCTAGTTAAACTTCAAATATCTAAATTACAACCATATTCTTGATAATGTCGGAAAATAAGTGTTACTATCCTATAACATTCATGAAACGCTTTTTAGTATGTCACGCAAAATAGCATACCTATTCTCGCGTCTAATGACATCTGATTATTGAATAATAGTACTACGTATTGACAAAATACTGCTTTTACTGTGCTGTTTTGGGTTTGCCTTCCTTGTGGAGTACGCTCCCTAACTAGGTTAGCTAAGTTACTTAACTACGTAACTAGTTAGTTAACTAGTTAGTTAGTTAGGAGATCTGGCTGAGTCATCATTCACGATTCATTGAACTTAGCCTGACCCCTTCCGAGGTCCGGGGTGGCAAGAAGGGAATCTTTGCACATTTGCCCTACCAGACCACCAAAGCCACCCCGACGGCTGCGTCGCTTGTTCATAAATCACGCGGATCATCTGATCCGGAGTCGGCATTACTCTAGACTAGATGTCCAACGCACAGGCCTTTGTGTTGCGGAGGAAGGTTCATACAAGAAAAGTGCACAAAAAATCAAGGCAGGGTTGTATTGAGTGCAAGCGCCGCCATATCAAGGTATTCTCACGAAAATTTTGAAAACCGTGCAAAGCTAACCCATGCGAAAGTGCGATGAGACACGCCCAAAATGTGTCAATTGCAATGTTTCAGAGCGTCAATGCTCATTTGAAGAGATGGCGCCGAAGGCAAATGCTTTGGTTCGACCTTCCCGAGTCGAGTCAAAGCTCACTCCTAAGGCCAGTGATGACCTATCTGTGAGTCCGTCGAGTAGCGCTCAAGTCGTTGGGGCAGATGACAGTCCTCCGGTGAACAAGCTGCATTTAGAACTACTCCATCACTTCGTTACCGACATGTTATCTTTCACTGGCATCGACAAATTCTCCGTTGAGGGTTCTGCTACCGACATCACAAAGTACATATTGACTGCGTCATACCTCATGAACCAAATTTTAGCGTTCTCTGCATTACATCTAAGTGTCATTCGTCCAGACAGAAGGGATTTCTACCAGTATCATGCGGCCCAGCTGCAAACGCATGCTCTTTCTGAATTCAATGGCACCAAACTAGACATATCCGCCGACAACTGCGTCCCAATGTTCCTTTTCTCTTCATGTCTTGCGATGCACGTCCTCTCCGAGAAGCTTTTGTTTCGCCCGCATGGCTTTGAGTCCTTCCTCGATCAATTTATTCAGTCACTGAGGATGCATCGTGGGGTTCGTGCAATTTCCGGTCAATCCTGGCATCTCCTGTTGCAGTCACCGCTGGCACCCATCCTTGAAACGGAAGGCAAGAGACTCGAACATAATTCCTCTAGGAGCGAGATTCTCGAGCTCCTTGCACTTGTGGATGCCATGCCACTTGACGCAGCCATTGGTACCGTCTATCGACAGTCGATTGAAGACCTACAGAAAGCTTATAATGGAACCCAATCCCCTCCGTCTGATTTCTCCATGATTGGCCCGATCATTTCCTGGCCAGTCATTATTCCTTCGGAGTACATAGACTTGCTCTCGGAACGCCGACCAGAGGCGCTTGCCATCCTTTCTCATTTCGGTGTCCTTCTGCACATGCACCGTGACGTGTGGACTTTCGGAGACAGTGGCTTTTATCTGATATCTTCTATCAATGAATATCTGGGGCCTCAGTGGAAAAACTGGTTGCGTTGGCCGAATAGCTTCCTTTGTCAGTGTGATTGAAAGTCTCCGGGGTAGCTGTGTCTAACCATTCAACCCTGGAAGGCTCGAAATAATTGGGACATCAAATTTGTACCCTTATCCTCCTTTCTATATGCAGGTTGATACTCGGTTTCCCTCCAGCTAGATATCTCGCTTATGGATGTCCCCGGGAAAATATACCGATGAGCTCAAGCGCAGTATTGCCATTTAAGCCTTGACAGTTCCACGCTGGTCGGAGATATACAATCCGCGTTGCGGGTAGAGAGGCCCGAAGGCTATTTGGTCCCTTCCCTTTTTTCGCTCAATCTCTCGTCACGCATATATGTAAGCATTGGCCACATAGCTTACGTGAGACACATTACGCCTTCATGTAGCAGTGTATTAGCAATCAATAGCCAGTGAGTGCTGATTCGGGCTGTGTTTGGAAGAATTCTAGTTTTGTCTTTCCTAGCTGAGAAGCGGGATAAAGATCATTAATTGGTCTCCGTAGAGTAGAGAGTAATATAAGTTGCCAGCAGCGAGATTGAGGGGAGTCCACTCCCCCCTTCCAAAATAGACAACCACTTTAACCCTAGCAGGAAGACGAGGGAAAGCCACGAACCCAAAGTTCCACGCAAAACCAGGTGGTCGTTTGTGTACAAGTTCGGTATTTGAAGCAACGACCAGAATTACGAAGCAAATACACCAGGACAGTTTCACCTTGTAAGCCTTCCTTCGATTTTCGACTTTTTCATAGAGACTGGATTACTCAGCTCAACGGAAACATTTAACGAGCGGGCTATCCTAAAGATGCTCTGGATGTTAGAATTTTAATAGAATGCGGAGGTCGATATTCCGAGTGACCTCAAGGCTCGAAGGCATATACTACCATTGAGCCATCGTAGTAATTCACGCGACCGTCGGGTATCAATAGACCGACAACCCGGAGCATGCGACTGACTTGCCCAGGATGCAAAGATGGCTATGCTTTATTAAACATCCAGGGAACAAAAATAACCCAGCTCCACAGATGATTCGGTATTGAGCCGTTTCAAATATGCAAGATATATATATGGGCCCAAAATTCCGCAGAAGATCCGAATGCTATATCCATCTCGTCGATACACTGACCTGATCGACCTCTCGTTAACGTCCCTTCCGTATTTCACGTAAAACATTAGATCCCGTGATAGAGATGCTGGCCTTGTTCATATACTTGCATTTATGCATGGCAATCGCCGGGGCGAATAAACCCCCTCACCAAAAGAAGTAACTGACTTAAGCCACCTCGTTTCAATACTCAGTAGTCTAATGGAATTGATTTATTAGATATTCTCCTCATAGTTATTTTCTTCCTGTTTGCCTCCATATCGGGGATGAACCCAGGATGCCAACCAGTGTATACCGTGAATTTACCTGGACAAACTCTCTCCTTTAGCAACACTAGACTACGAAACTCATGCAGCCGGCCTACCATCTTTTGATATTGCTTCTGTATCCGGCCCTTCTCAAATTGAAGTCACGTACAGCGAGCAATTTTCCGGACTCTACGAATCGCTTAGCGATGGGCCAAGCACGTTTTGTAAATCTCCGAGGTTATCTCATCGTATACGTCAATCTATGCTGGGCCACTGGACAGTTCATTGTTACCGGTGTTTGCAGACTTACATCAGAAATCAATATACGAAATTGTCAAGGATAAGATCGAAAGGTTTACGTTTGGAGCTCTGGTAAGGCAGTATATAAATCATTTTGATAACCCCGACGAACATTTCAGTACCCGCTACCTTTTTCAAATCGAAGTAGCTTAAACAGGTTTTCCTTGCCCTCCTTACAAATACCAGTGAGGACTCCAAGATTGTGACTTCAATGCACTGATAAAATTTGCTTCATCGAGACGACTACCACTCCGCTACAGCAGCTTTGCTATTTCCGTCTTTTTCAGGTCCCTAGAGCTGAACCCCACCGTGAATATAATATTGCCCGTTGGAATTCGCCACTGCTGTACTTGAACGTCCCAAAAGCTGACATCGCGCCTTGTTAGCTGGAAATCCACCTCTTTTATTTCTCCAGGTTGAAGCATCACCTTCTCAAACCCACGTAAGACTTTAACCGGCGTACCAGCAGGCGTGGAGTCTGGTGGAAGTGAAACATACAATTGGACAACAGCCGCCCCTGCAACTTTTCCTGTGTTTGCGACTTTCGTTGAGGCAATGAGAAGGGGTTCAAACAGATCCACATTTCCACCCGGTGCGGTGGGGGATGAAGGGTCTGGTAAGGACGAAAGGTTGCTTGAGCTCGGCAGATGAGTGATATTAAGTGTTGATGAGATATCAAAAGTCGTGTAACTAAGCCCGTATCCAAATTCGTATAGAGGTGTGATATTTAAGGAGTCGAAATGGCGGTAATCGATCATGAGTCCTTCTGTAAAATTAGACTGCCACGCATTTGGATTGCTCGCGTTCGTTAAATTGACCACCGGGATATCGTAATCTGCTTCATTGGCAGGGATTGAATATGGCAGCTTTCCAGATGGATTTACGCTGCCCCATAAGATATCGACGATTGAATTTCCGCTTTGTTCGCCGGGGAGATGTGCAGCTAAGATTGCTGTTACATTTGGGTTTGTCGCCCAAGGCATACTGTTGACCCCTGCCGAGTGCATGACGACAACTGTATTTGGACAGCGTGCCGCAACATTGTTGACCACCAGTGTCGAATTCCAGTCTGCTTCGAAGGATAACCGGTCAAATCCTTCTTGGGAGAAAGACTTTAGAAAGACTAGGCAAACGTCGGGAGTAGGATAAATACTCCTGAAATCATTGGCCGCGATTATGGTGTTAGAGGAAATGTATTGTACTCTTCCCCCCGTGAGTGCGACGTGCGCTTTGATGGCCTCAAGAGGAGAAATGAGGGTTGTGTGCCTTGCTGAGCCGGAACCACCTCCTATATCAAGGGTGCCAAATTCAAAACCTGTTTGGGTTTCAGGGTTAGGCCATGTGAGGCCATCGGTAGGATTTGTAGCATCATTGCCAAACACTCCGATATTCAAAGATCCTTGTAGAGGGAGAGTACCATTATCATTCTTGAGCAGCACAGTGCCAGCTGCACCGAGGATCCGGATAAAGGTAGAGTGATTGCCGCGAACGTCGCGAGCTGGTGGCTCGATTGGAAGAGGCATGTCATATGTGGTAGCGAGAACAGAATACGCCGATGGGTCAACGGTTGGATAGCCTTTGTTTTGTCTTAGAAGATAGTATGGTGTCATGATTCGTCGAACCATATCGTCTAATCTTTCCATTGAGACACTGCCATTGTTCACTGCTTGTGTAATATTTTTGCCAAAATAACTTTCTCCGGTCTCAACACTATTCGCGTCCAGTGACCCCGGCATGTCCATATCCAGTCCCGCATTAATAGATTTAATCCCAGAGTGGGTGGCGAAGAAGTCACTCATGACATACCCCTCAAATCCGAGCTCGGTTTTAAGGAGACGGCTTAGGAGCTCAGAGTTTTCGCAAGAATAAGTCTCATTAACTCGGTTGTACGCGCACATTACAGAAGCGGTTCCTGCTTTGACAGCATCTGCGAATGGCCAAAGGTAAAGTTCGTGCAGGGTCCGGTCATCAATATTTGATGATATTGCCTCGACGTTCGTCCCGTCTGCTAGCAAAGTGTTAGTTCGCTGTGTCTCTTGCTCATTTCCAATGAAATGTTTTGAGCATGACTGAACACCAGCGTCTTGCATTCCGTTAACAGTGAAAATCATTGCTATCCCAGTAAGATAGGGGTCCGGAGAGAACCCTTCCCAATTGCGACCTCCAAGGGGATGTCGCCCAAGTGGGCCGGCAACGGGTCTTCAACAACAGTTAACATCGTAATCCACAAGAGAGAGAAAAGAAAAGGAAAACATAAACTATCAGTCCGTGAACGTACCCTAAGCCGACATGTGACCCTTTGGCCTTGAACTCAGCACCCAAATAGAACCCGCGCTGGTACATGAGGTCTCGATCCCAACTAGCCGCTGTAGTCATTCCAGCCGGGAAAACACTGACAAGATCATATCGATTGACAGCAGTAGGGCCATCTGAAATGCAGATTCCAAGAAATCCTAACCTCTCAATGGGTGCAATGTTGCCGACACATGATCCAGTAAGAGAAGTCCCCGTGACCATGCTAGCTTTCTCCGTAAGGTTGAGATGAGATACAAATGTAGTGGCAAGTTTGATTGCAGCTTCCCAAGTAATAGATCCAGAATTGCCTGTTAACGAAACTTTGTTAAGCAACCTTTAGAGACTTGAAATGATATGCAAAATAGCTCAAATTCACGTGTAGGAGCATTCTCTTACCTGAAGATGATACATCGTTCTCGCCTTGTGCCTTGTGAGCATAGACCGTTTGTAAATCGTCTAGCAGCAGAATTACTACCAAAAAAAGGAAAGCTGTCGGCGGATACATTGTTCAACTAGGAGCCAAGGTCTAATGGAAGAAGACAATACATGGCAACTCGTGTCTCTCTACTTGCTATATATAGGCAGAGCTCACTCCCAAATTGTAAAAGAGAAACAATAGTGGGGCGTTGGGGAAATAAAGAGAAAGGTCATATTAGCGTTGGCAAGATTGAACCTAGGTTTGAGAATAAGCGGTCCGCGTTAAGATAGTAATGAACCCGAATAACAGAAAACGGATTGATGGTACGAGCTTGGACAGGCGAAGGGATATGTAGTTTGCACGCACAGAATGAAATACGGATACGGATACGATACTGGATATTATAGGTCAGCAGAGAGCCAAATGGGGATATGTAATACGTGGTGACCCAGAGATTAAGAAACCTCAAAGGGAACCCAGTCGTCGAGTTCCCGACTTTATTAGGAAACCGAATACGTGACAGGATTACTCTACGGCTATCCCGAATATGGTGAGCGCAGCGCATAAATCCACTCGCCTACTTTTATTTGGATAGCAAGCTTTCCTCGATAAAGATTTGCCAACAAACCTCCTTACTAAATTAGCACACACAATCTTGCACTAAGTTATGTACGGCACACCTATGCCAATTGTTACGAAACGAACTTGCATGACACTAGGGAGTTGGTGGCTACTTCAAATGTATAGGTTTGAGATACCTATAGATAAACTTGTCAGTTATTATGAATTCTTATCCCAAGATTCTGCTCTATTAGGTTCAGCATTCCTTTCTTACATGAAGCTATTTATGGAGTTGTATAAACCTATACTAGACAAATTGCTCCTGTGGACTAGAAGTGGTTTACCGCTGCGCATATGTGGGATGTCGGTGCCGCAGTTAAAGCTGGGTAAGTTGCACTCCTACTACCAATAGAAGACCGTGGAGGTTAATTTTGCATACTATTAACAGCTTCCGCGGCGCATACTGCTCGATAAATGAGAAGGAGACTGGTATTGAGATATTCAATACTGAGATGGGTGTGTCATTGCAGAGACACTGCCAGAAATGGCAGACAAAATGATTGCCATGTCTGCCAACATGTGAATAACAAGAGTTTCTAATCATTCTCAGCATCTGTTTGTTAGTTACAGTAATCTTCAGATTATAATAAGTATGGAGCTTAACCCAACAAATGGGCTCACATCATCCTCTCTCCCATTATACCGATTGTTTTTGGCTAGGAAGTTTTTTCGGTGTTAGAAGGCTATTAGATCAAATTGAATAAGTACTACCTGCTCCAGGAATACAATGGCGGGATGTGATTTTACCAAGGTAATATTCTACATGGGTACCTACAGGTGAACTTAAAAGGGGCAGAATCTCTATTTGAGTATCTTATGTGGATATATCCTAATGCTGTGTATGTAGTTTCAACCAATTACTTGCAATAACTTGTAAATTACTATGTCAATGATCCCAAACACGGTTAGTGAACGTCCAGTTAAGCTGAAATTTATCATTCTCACTCATCTATAGCCTGATTGTCCTTCTTGAACCGCACCGATTCTGTTCTCTTTGGATGATAACAAACGATTAAAAACCTTTTCCAGTCGGACTATGGCCTCATTGGCGATTTGATAATGGACGATGATTCTGCCGTTTATTAATTTGACTCCCCTCTCCTTGCTAGTAGAGATGATTTCATCTATTGTGATGCTGCTGTGAGGTAAATCTAGTCAGACCATGTTTGTCTCAACAGGCTGGGTTGACTACACCGCTATGAGATAACAGGAAAGTCAAACCAATCAACATGAAGGTAAAAGAAAGCAAGAGGCATTGGTAAGAGAAGCATTGAAAGATAGAAGTTCTGGTCCGAAGGAATGCCGGAATAAGGATAAATACAGCTTGGATGCAATAAGGCATCAATTTGCTTGTATCATCGTGTGAGCCAATTCGGGTACCGTATCCGATAATTTCGACTACAGTGGTGAGTTAGCATAAGTACGTTTATTATTGATATCGAGGGGGATTTTCACAATCGCCTCCAATGGCAAAGGGAAGCATAAATCGAACCCTTGACCTGCACGTCTTCCAAAAATGAAATAATATGGCACTAGAGAAAAGGACAAGGAAGGGGATTGCTCTTACTATCGAGGGAACATATTCTAAACATAATAACTGCTCTTCAGAGGCAGCAACTTAGCCATTTTGACTGGTGATCAAGAGAGTACTCCGTATAGGGTAGAGGAGGGTGGGTGAAGAGTGTAATGGGAGACTAAATTCTTGATTCAATCAGCTTTTCTGGGCCTAGAACTTTATATCCTAAATTTACGAAGTACAATGCTTGTACTTCAGCAGTTGCAAAACCAGATCTCCATATTACATTTAAGAGTTTTAGCAAGCTATTTCGCAACAGTCAATGAAAGGAGGCGGAGTCCACGTATAGAGCCTTTACCTATCCGCGGGTATAAGGACTCGTTATTGGTGGAGGTAAAGTAGATTGGGTTTCGCCCTGGGTCATTTTTTACCTGCTTGGCAGGCGAGCGAGAAGCTTTGCAACACAGCCCTTCCATCGCTTATACAGGAATCTTTGTCCATGATCCTGATTTACTATTTCCCCTTTTCGCCTCCCAAGGAATAAAACGCTGCCAGGGCCAGACCACATTTACACCTGGTACAAACTTTCGTTCATTTTTGCCACCGTCTCCGAGATAATCCAATGTCATCAAATTGTAGCTTTTGATAGCTGCGTTCGATCCTGTTTCATAGCTCCTTTAACAAGAGCAACAACATGACAAAAGAGCAAACCCCCACGTATTCCGTCCTCGATGCCAGGGGGTGGGCGACGGACGCGGCTAATGTCCAAGGTACGAACAAGGACCTTTCTTCCCATGATGTGATTAATGCTCTATAATACTAAATATAAGCAGACGATGGCCGAATCGAGGTGAATCTTGACTCTAGACTTTGTAGAACACTTTCCCGGCTGATTCCAGTCGTGCACGAGGAGCAAGAGCTTCAAGATACGCCTCCAATATATACCGAAGTTCCTACCCCAGGCCTGCGCCTTAACATCGTCATCCAAGTTGTCGGTAGTCGAGGCGACATCCAACCTTTCATTGCACTAGGAAATGAGCTCCAGCGCCATGGACACCGTGTGCGGTTGGCGACACATGATGTTTTTGATTCGTTTGTCCGCAGTTCTGGGTTGGAGTTCTATCCTATTGGTGGCGACCCTTCAGAGTTAATGGCATACATGGTCAAAAATCCGGGACTAATACCCCAAATGGAGAGCTTGCGGGCTGGGGATATTCAGAAGAAACGTGCGATGATGGGCGAAATGTTACGTGGATCCTGGGAGTCATGTATCAACGATGACCCGCTAACAAATACACCGTTCGTGGCCGATGCCATTATCGCCAATCCTCCAAGTTTTGCTCATGTTCACTGTGCTCAAGCGCTGGGGATCCCTCTACATTTGATGTTCACCATGCCCTGGAGTAGTACGAGAGCGTTTCCGCATCCTCTGGCGGATGTGAGAACCTCAAGCACTGAGCCGAAGATGGCTAATTACTTCTCATACGGAGTTGTTGAGTGGATGACATGGCAAGGGTAAACAACTCCGCGTGTATCCTAGTGGCTCTCAAGGTGCCTCGCTAACTGCCCAAGATAGGCTTGGCGATGTAATCAATGACTGGAGGGCCTCAATTGACCTGGAACCTATCCCTGCGACAGAGGGGCCGTGTTTGGCGGATGTTCTGAAAGTGCCTTTCACCTATTGCTGGTCTCCTGCATTGGTACCGAAACCATTAGACTGGCCGGCGCACATTGATGTTTGCGGATTCTTCTTCCGTTCACCTCCCGCCTTCACGCCTCCCCCAGATCTCGATCAATTCCTTCGAAGCGGGCCGCCTCCCGTATACATTGGCTTTGGTAGTATTGTTATTGATGATCCCTCTGTAATGACAGCTACGCTGCTCAGTGCGGTCCAAGCTCTGGGCATCCGTGCTATCATATCACACGGTTGGAGTAATTTGGCCACTGATCAACACAGTGACCAGGTTTTTTTCGTAGGGGATTGTCCACACGAATGGTTATTTAAGCATGTTATCGCGGTCGTCCACCATGGAGGTGCAGGCACAACAGCGTGTGGCTTGCTGAACGGAAGACCGACTGTCATAGTTCCATTTTTCGGAGAGTATGTTTAGTTCTACACTTGGTCTCATCGATCTGCTCAATACTAACCTGTCACAGCCAGCTTTTCTGGGGAAACATGGTCGCATCTCGCGGTCTAGGGCCGGCGCCTATTCCACACAAAAAATTGAATACTGATAACCTGACTGAAGCCATTCGCTTCTGTCTCCAGCCAGAAGCACTCGCCGCGGCTGAGAAGGTTGCGCTTGAAATGAGTGAGGAGTCTGGCGTAGCCGCTGCAGTGGCCTCTTTCCATCGCAACTTGCCAGTACAGACTATGCGATGCCACCTCATTCCCTCAGAACCCGCAGCGTGGAATTACAAAAAAGCCGCCAACCCTCCTATGTACCTGTCTAAAATGGCTGCAGGAATTCTGATTGACAATCTACGCATTGAGCCAAAGCATCTAACGCTGTATGGATATCTGCCCTGCTTTATCACCCAACCTATAAGTACATTTTGACTAAACTAGTGTCTCTGAACAGGCATGAATGTTATCCGATTGTGATCAAAAACCGACGATGGGACCCCGTCACCGGCATCGCCTCCTCGTTACTTGGCACCAGCACTGATGTGCTCAAGGCGACACGCGATGTCTTCTACCGCCCATATCAGGAACTCACCAACAATCCGCGAACCCAGTCCAACCTGCAAAACACCTCGATTTCCCGTTCCCCCAGTAATGTGTCAACAGCAACAGAGACAGCATCCCCTGATTCTGACTTCGGCACAACGCCCTCTGGCCTGCGCAATACCGGTGCTGCACTAGGTACCTCCGCAAAAAGTGTCGGCAAAGTCGTCGGCTACTGGTATAAGGGTATGCTGGTGGACATGCCACTAGCTGTGAGCGAAGGCCTCCGCTCCATGCCCCAGCTGTACGGCGAGGAGGTCGTCGACCACGGTCACATTCGAGACTGGAAGTCCGGGATAGCCTTCGCCGGGAAAAACTTTACCCACGGCATGAGTGAGGGTCTCACTGGTGTTTTCACCCAACCGTATAAAGGTGGGCAGCGCGAGGGCACGGTAGGTGTACTGAAGGGCTTAGCTAAAGGAACCCTTGGTATGACTACAAAAGTCTCGTCAGGTACGCTTTCTGCTCTTCGCTTTCGGCTGTGCTGGGGGGAGATAAGACTGATTACGTTGTAGCGGCCTTGGGATTGGTGGCATATCCGGCAGACGGGATGATCAAGAGCCTGTACACGGCAACGCATGCTAATACCAGGAAGCGGATAATCCGAGCAAGATTGAAGGAAGGACAGTATCTGGTGGAAAATTCATCAAAGGTTCGGGCTAATTGCCAGTTTGCGCTTCGGGCCTTCGAGACTAGGGAACGCAACCAGAATAGAGCCTAAATCTGCGTCTGGACAATGATTCTCAGAGACTTGTATCACGATTGGCTAAGCTTTGTGCAACTCTAAATTGTCGTCTCATTGATAATTGGCTGTAGTTATTGATTAGTCGCTTGATACCAGAATAGATTTTTCACTGGGGCTTTATCTTCTCTAACCTTGGTGCTAGTTCTCCATTTAAAGCGGCCAAGCTGGAAGCACTCTGGGCCATCATGAGCTACTTTCATTTATGAACTAAATATATCTCTAGCCTATGTATGGCATTCATCATATTCTGCTTGGATTACAAATCATGTTGAGGCGATAGATAAACAGAAAAAAGAGAGACGGATTGTGAAATATACTCACTACTGACCGTTCTCCAAATCTTTGAGATTAACATGGAATTGCACCTTCCTTCCTCCATTCACCATGCGCACATAATCCTTCACATACGCACACTTGTTACGGCGAGATTCATCATTAGCACAGGCCCAGTCCTTGCTCAGCTTCAACATCCCATTTGTGCCCACCGGTGCATCAATTTCCACCCACACAATCGAGCCTTTCACACTCCACACAACGCCCAGGTTGCCATGAGGAGTAGGAACTGTGGCATTAACCCACTCTAGTCCAAACCCAGCATACGCGGGGTCGACCATCCACGTCTTATACCCGAAATCCACGGGTCTGATACCAGCCACATATTGAGTAAGCGCATACGTAGCCCCACCGCCCCAGGGATGACTGAGGGAGGTATACTGTCCATACCCAGGCTGCGATTCCTGGTTCACGTACTCCCAGCTCGCACCAGAATTAGTTGTTTCATTAGCAATCATGGCGCCCCAAAGATTATCGAGGAGGAAGCGTGCGGGTTCCGCCTGCTTTCTCTGCATGAGGGCCGGGAGCAGGAAGCCGTTAATGTTTGGTGAAAGGTTGACGGAGGGGTCTGAGAGGTTAGATGTGGTGGAGTCGCGGTAGCAGGGGTGGAGTTTCAAGCTGGGGAGGTGCGAGAGAGAAAGCTGGGCTTGGGTGTCGTTGGCAACACCGGTTGTAATGGCGAATCCGATTGCGGCGGTAGAGAAGTTTCCTTTGTCAGAGCTTTGAATGGAGTAGACCCCAGATTCGTCGTCCCAAAGGGCGACGTTAATGGCTTGAGTCAGGGAGGTTGCTAGATTCGCCCATTTATTGTAGGAATTGATGTCATTGACAGCGGCTGCAACAGAAGCCATGCCTTGGAACGCCCAGACGGCAGCGGTGTTGACGGCGGAGCCACTGGGAGGCCCGAGGAAAGTAACCCGGAACGTGCTCAGGTCAATCAGGCCGGTCGAATTACTTTTGTAAGACACAAGCCAGTCGACAGCTGAGACCCAGGAGTTCCAGTTCTCCTTGGCAAATGTGACATCGTTGGACCATTCCATATATGAGGCAAACGAGATTAACCCCAGAATGTGGTAGTCTGGAAGTAGAAAAGCGGATCCCTCCACAGCGAATGCTGCCGGATCGATGTCCGGGGAGTACCCTAAGGATGGAGCCGTTGGCAGCTGGCCAGTTGGGAGTTGGTAGGTCAAGAGTTGCTTGAACGTGCCGCTAATGTGATCGTTGCGGCCGGTGCTCACCCCCACGATCCGGCTCGTGTGAATGAAGTCACCAAGCCATACCAGGCGATCCCGCTTTGCACCATCAACACAAGTTGGAAAATAGTTGTCATGAACGCCATACTCAGGAAGTACTACGTCTGAGTCTATCATGGGGTTCTGGTAGATGACAGAGCCAGCGGTATCCCAGGCCGTGACATTACGGATATAGGCAGACTGGTCTTGCCATGCACCGAACCCAAAAGAACCAGAGCTGGAGACCGTGCCACCAGTGATGGAGGAGTAACTATCAAGTGAAACATTGAATAGCCGGGACTGATTGAGACTGACGGAGAGATATCCCGATCGGACCATAGTCGACACTCGGTACCAGGTGCCCTCCTGCACTTCGCATGGCACAGGGAACTGGTCAAGTTGGTAGGAGGACAATGTGGTTTGGTTGACAAAGGAGACACCATATGCCAAGCTCACTGTCGACGGCGGGAACAGTGACCGATTGGTATTGCTGAAAGTCGTCTCTGGCGGGTAATTACCTGCCAGATTCATGAGGATGCCTCCTCGCGATCGGACTCCGAAGTTGTAGCTCGTTGCCCAGACAAACCCTCCACGAACAATCTTCGCGTCAAACTCCAAATTATATTCGGTGAAATTATATGCCAAATCTGTGTAGCTGGGAGCGCTACTTGACACAAAGGCTCCTTCAGGAGAGACCTTCCAGATTGAGGTTTGTGTGCCAGCATCAAAACAGGCGAGCGAGACTGCGCGTGCCCCCAACGACCAGATCTTATCATAGGCCGGGTTGGACGAGTGGAAAGTGCCGGGAAGACTGGCAATATCAATCTTTCCCACCGTCGATTCGAAGGCCACCTTCCCAAATTTCACCGTGCTGTTGGTGAGCAAACGGATGCTTTGCCAGCGCTGGCCTCCTTGGATCAGCTCCGAGCGCACTGTACCTGGCTGAGTGACATTGAATGTTTCCACCCGGTAAGAATTCGCATTGCTAGACACAAACAAGCTAGGCCCATCGCTCAAGGGCTGAAGCAGTCCGGAGAACTGCTCGCTGTACTTTACTTCCATCTGAGTTGGACCAGAGAGGCTGATGATCTCAAACACCGGAAACCCCGCCACATTCGCTCCGTAGTCCATTGTAGCGTAAGGCATATTGGATGTCAGCTCAAACTCTGTGAACGGGCTATTGGGGATTGCAGGGCCTTGGCTTAACTCCAAGCTCTGAACATCGAAGGTCGAGGCACTATCAGCCCATTAGCATACATTTCTATCGAAATAAATGTTTCCTCAAGTGACTCAACTCATTAACAGATATAGCAGAGGACCTGCTGGAGAGGAAAAAGGCGGCAAAAGCGAGCTCTCTCATGATAAATTCTGAGCTTGCAAGCGGCAGACCTCTGCTCAAACATAATCAAGGGAGGCTTGTTAAAGGCGAATGCGAAGAGGCGATAACTCAGAGTTTATATACCTTTCCAGGGCCTCACATCATAGCAGTCACTTCATTCAGATCAAGCATAGTTTAAGGGCACGAGGTGTTCACTCTTCGGTATTCATGAAGAGTTTCCCCAACATTCACTTTGCTCCATAAATGATGGATTATCAAGGTTACCAATAAAAAATTGTTCTTTACGCGGACTTGTCATTTACTTTCTACTCTTGGCATGCTAAGGTTTTAGGCCCAACTCGCTCGGTACATTCATATTCCGCGATTCCAGACGACGCCACCTCCTTCAGTTGCCGACCCCTATCGCGCACTCCGTGTGGCTCAGATCACCATACTCGTCAATAACGGCAACAACTCGACGTCTACCCATCAGTTGGCCTGCAGAGGTAGCTTGAATTTTGCCCACGGTACCCCTAAACACATGCTCGTCTTCCACAACCTCAGAGAAGTGACGAAACGTGCATGATACAAAGTATATTACGCTGCATATATAGCTGGTGGCGGTTTACGCTCTTGAATTTGATCCCTTTTCTAATTGTTTACCGATCCGCTACAGCGGAAGTAAGATTCATCCTGCATCAATAGCTCACTTTCTCCTGTTTTTGACCAAAGGCTAATAGGTACTAACAAGTTAGCAAAAGCGCTGATCTGGAATCAACGGTGTCAGGGGTGCAAAGCCGCTTTGATTGTGCGACGAAGTGGAACGAGTTATCGCAGCTAGAAGTACTGTTCTACTCTAATTTCAACTGAGTACCTTCATGTGTTTATAATTCTAGTCATAGAGTAAAGTGCTTGTTTAAACTATCTATCTACAGAAGTGTTGCGCAAAAGTGCTCGCTTTTTATCTTTTGTCCACGTTTTCTGAAAATGTAGTGTTATAATTATATTAGGAGTGGTTGTTGTGAGTTACATTATTAGTCTAATCTGTGACAGCTGGTGCTGAGGCTATACAGAAGATGGTGAGGTTTACTTACTTAGGGGTCTGGACAGAGATCACGTGATTAGGGTTTGGTAATGCATCCATGGTGTGCTAGAGCGGTTTACGCACCAACGATGCGCCGTGAGCGCTCGATCTCAGGGTGAGCGGTCACGTGCCGGATAATTAAAGCGGCGCCGCCGGGCGTAGGACTTTCCTCTTCCATTTTAATACTCACCCCCTCGCCACTTTTACTCATTAAGTAGAACTAAGCACAACTATAATTTCGTTCCGACACTCTTATATATTATAAAATAAGCTCAGTGCTTTATAGCACTATTCTAAAATCTAGTGAGCTCTAAGCCTTAATTAATATCTATAATAGGATATCTCCTTGTTACTATATTAGTATAATTTCCTAATTCGGCACTGATGTCCTATACACTTACAAAAAGCTGTAATAGGCTTAGAGTCTTCTCATTTCCTTCCTTTCCGTATGCTTAGTTTTACGTTGACAGGCTACCTGTAGCAATAGGATTGAGCAAGTGTCACAGATGGCATTGTTTTTTACGTTATTATGCAGTGTAAAGAAATACCTATGGTAGTGGGATGTTGAAAGTTGTTGTCTTGCTAGTATTAAAAGTTTCCATGTGAAAAGCCATTGGTTTACCAGATGAAATCTAGCCTTATTAGACAAGGTGCGGTTACGAACCAGAAATATCTCAGTCATTCACCACTTCAGAAAATCAAGCATAGAGGAAGATCTATCGATTAACGTCCTCAACGACGGGTCTTGCCAAATACAGCCTTCGTGCCATTCTCAGCAATCTCATTATCATGGGTTCTCTCGTGTCCTTTCACCGACTTCCATTCGAACAAGAGGGCGGGTATAATACTAACGCAGGCAACGCTCATACCGACATAGAACGTATGGTCGATGGACTCATTATATGCCCCAAGGACCTGCTGCAGCAGTCCTGGCGGCACGACGCTGCGCAATTCCGTAGCGCCAATGCCCACTAATTGGGCTGCTGTGTCAGCTGGAATGACCTTTTGCAGATTGCTTTCCTGCTGCTGCAGAAAGACTGTTTCGGCAACACAGATAAAGATGGATCCGCCCAGCTGCTGGCCAAAGAACATGAGTGATGCGCCAATGGGCACATCTTCGGCCTTCAAGACGACTTGCGCGGCCAGGCCGGATTGCTGCATGCCGAATCCCATGCCCAAACCCGCTATAACTTGGTATCCAATCCATTCGGTGCCGCCGCTATCGACACGGAGCGTCGTTAGGAGGCCCGTTCCAATAGACATCAAGATGGAGCAAACAATCACACAAGGCGAGTAGTAACCGACCTTGGAAACGAATATACCGGCAAGAATACTGCTTACAATCAAAGCAAGTATGAATGCCAGGTTGCGGATTCCGCTTTGCAGTGCATCAACTCCGTCAATTGCCTGAAACCAGATAGAAAGGTAGTAGCTCATGGACAACATAACCCCGCCAATACAGGCCGAAAAGCAGAACCCAGAGATAATCGTTCGCTGTTGGAAAATACGAGGTGGAACTGTCGCATTTTCGTTGCCTCGAACTTGGGTAACCACCCAGCACATCAGCAGAACTCCGAAAAGAATGAACAGTACAATAATTCGCACGTTGTTCCATGCGAATGTAGTACCGCCCCATTGAAGTGCCAGAAGAAGAGAGATGATTGACGGAAGGAAAAGAAGATTCCCGATTAGATCCATGCGAATGAATTTCTGCTGAAAGTTAAGGGCAGCCTGTTGCGGAGGCGAGAGATGCAAAAAGAACACCACTATCAGCATCGAGACCGCGCCGATTGGTAAGTTAATATAGAAGCACCATCGCCATGTCAAATAAGATGTGGTAAATGCACCACCAACCAATGGTCCGACTACCGAAGAAACGCCAAAAATTGCGCCCAACAGCCCCTGATACATCGGACGCTTCTCAAGTGGCGTCACGGGAATCATAATGACAATGACCCCAGAAAATACCCCCGAAGATCCAACACCCGCGAGTGCTCTGCCAATGATGAATGCAATCGAGTTGGGAGCTGCTCCACAGAGCGCTGAGCCGACTTCGAATATGACGATTGCGGCAAGAAACACGAGTTTGTTGTTGTAAAACAGGTACAGTCGTCCAAACGGTAGTTGGGTTACGCAGCCAGCAATAACGTAGGCGCTTCCATACCAGCCGATATCGTCAATGGATTTGAATTCGTCTGTGATCTTTGGAATGGCTGTCGAAATGATGATGCGATCCTGAGGTGTTTAACTCCTCGATTAGTCGTCTAGAGCCATGCATGGGTGCAAATAGCCTGGACATACCAATGCAACAAGAAACATGGCAAGGTAAAGGGCAGCCATCAAAAGGGCCACAATGCGTAATGGCGGATATTCCATTTTGTTCTCGCTCTTTTCCTCGCTTCCAGGAGGAGCACCGTCACTTTTATCGACGGTGGCAGACTGTGTCTTTTCATGTCGCATCTCAATGTTCGGATTCACGTTGTCCTGGGCTGGGGAATCGGTCGTGTCCGGCGCCTTTGAATTCATAGCTGTTCTTAAATTACTGAATTCGACATTGGATGCAAGTAAGAAAGAGTCGAGACACAAAGGGCCTATTGTATATAGACTTCTGAAAAGAACGCTTGCCTTATTCTATGAATAGTACAGTTGTCCCTGGCCAGCTATACTCACACCCCTGAAGGAGACTTCTAGAGGTATGATAATACCGAAATTGGAATAGTCAGAGAAAATTAAAAGCTTTTAGTATGAATATAAAAAGGAAAATAGTATTAAGACCTACCACATCCATACCAGAGCTCTAAATATTTATAATTAATGACTGGGAGGCACTATGATGTCGGCGTAGGGAGAAATCCACTACCTAAATATCCGAATGTTGCGAATTGTCCGAATGTTCCGATCACCAACTTCAACTCTTAGGAGTTAACTGGTCATAGAAAACTTTTGAAGGTATAAGATAGCAAATAAGATTCTTTTTTTGTTTCATAAATATATCTAATATAGTACGGATGGCGACTCAGAAATGCCTCTCCTATTTATTCCGCCAACTCTCCTGGGTGGTAGTCTCTCAACAGGCGATCCCAGTATTCCCAATCAGAGATGTCCGAGCCCAGTACTGAATCCCATCCAGAGGGCATGGAACCAGAATATGAGCTGCTCGCCACAGAACTACCCAGATATACCATCAAGTCATTGTTTGCATCATCATCACCATGGCCAATTTTATTTGTACCCATGTCCGCTTGGCTTTGGACGCCTTCTTTTCCATTGGGCTGTCGTCTGCTACTTGCTTCACCAAACTCGTCGGCTGTTAAGCCCAGCAGTTGCTGAATTATTGGTGGAGCGGCACAGACACTGAGACAATGACGGACCCGATTGAGCTGGTAAACCTCCCATGACTTCAACGTCAACTTCCGGACTTGTTTGTGCAAAACCCTGGACTCATCCATCAGAAGAGACTGGCGGTATTTGTACGTTTCCGAGACCAAATCCCAAGCTTTATCGACAAGCGGGAGGCCTGGATTCTCACTTTGTAACACGATCAACATGAATACAAAAGCGTCAAGCTGGAAATATGCATTGAGGTGCCATGAGAAGTTCCTAAGTAATTCAGTCGACTGGCCCAGAACATCGTACTCTACCATTTTGACACTCCAATTCAAAACGTCGCCCGTTCTCCCAGAATCTTCTGTATCATGCTGCTGAGACGGGTGATGAGCCATCAACCTCATCTTGCAAATTGCAGAGCGCGCCCCGCCAGAGGCCATTAGATGTAAAGGTAGAGCGGGGTCACAGAATCGTAAATAAAGGCTCTCTATATGCTTCTCAAACTTGTCAATAAGCCGGTCCTTTTCCACGGTCGATACAGAAGGACTATGCAAGCTGCTTCCCTGTTCATTGAGGAATTTGCCCAGCTCATATCTTAATAGGCAAAATAACATTTCTGTCGGACCTTCATGGGGGATAGGTTGCTCTGTCATTGACGGTGATATATCGGCATCATTTAGGTTGCTAGGGAGTATAAATTCAAGACCGGGAGAAAGTATGATAGGGCCAGGTGAGTGAGCAAGCTGTGCAGCTCGGCCGTCAATGAGAAGAATCTGCCACCATAGCCTTCTACGAATTTGCATGTCGAAGACTGAAATATTACTTTCATATTGATGCAATCGAAGACTCTGACCCATCCTAACAGCGAGGCCGGTAAGAAACCACATGGTTTCAGAATTATACAGATGTCGAGTAGCTAGCTGAGAATATAGTGATATCAAAATGTGCTAGCACAAAAGAAGCAAGTTTGGAGATTATATAACTTACAAGGTATATAGTGAATGCTTGGAGAAGCGTCATGTTTGCCGCCTTCATAAAGCCAGCACTGGAAAGGGCTTGTTGTGCGCCTGATGTATAAATATGTTGCAATGCCTCTTTGCTTTGGCCAAAAAGGCATTCGACATCAACCTTCGTCAAGGACATAATCGCGGCAGCATAGATGGAGAATAGAAGAGCAAGCGAAGTAAGACTGGATGAACTTGGGTCTGTATTCGCCTTGATAACCTCTGGCTGAACGGAGGGAGCGTGTATTACTTTGGAGAGAGGGTTGACATTCTCGAGGAATTTCTGCCATAGAATACAGGCATGGTTCGCTAAAGGATACAATTGAGCTAGATCGAATTCAGCTCTCATGCTACCAGGAAGGACAAGGCCGATCGGATCTAGAGACGGACTTCCATTTGTCCTTGCTTCGGTGGCTTGTGGCGCCAGGAACTGCATGCACCGTAAGCTTCACTTCTATGCATCACAGCATGGCATGTATACGTCGTTACTTAGGCCATGCCATAAATTCCTGTCAAACATGTCAGTTGGGGACAAATAAGATGGTTCATTTAATTCCCCTTACTGTACAAAGCCTGGGGTACTCGTCTGCGCATCATTTGCTGGTCCGGGCAGTGAACCTGGTCTTCCTCTGTTCCGTTTACGATAAGAGTATGGAGCGCGCACGCCAGGGACACATTCAGTCCTCAATTCAAGGCATTTTGAACATGGGCTTTGGCGGTCGCAGCGAGTCTTTCGTTTCTTGCACGATACACAGGAGTATTCTCGTGCTTGCCCGTCTGGTGTTGAAGTTGCGAAGACAGAACGATCGTCTCGGCGTCTTTCGGGTGGCATGGCCTTTTTCTTACGAGTCAGCTAAGAAAACGAGAGTTACAGGAATAAAACACCCATAACGTTGATTCTATGCTGCCTCAGGTGGAGGATGTCAGCCGCAAGGTGTAACTGCCATGCACCGAGTACGGCAGACTATAACGCCACCAACGGCAGACCTCTACCCGTGCCGCCAAGCCTGCAAACTTATCCTCCAGATAAGGGTCCGCGTCAGATAAATGCAGATTTCTCTAGGCGAAGATCGAGGGTAGCACAACGGTGCACAATATTGTCAAAGAAGAGTCCAACCATGATTCGACGTCGACCTATATTGTCGTTCAGAACGACTTTCCCGTCCTGATCTGCTCCCTATTGTTCAAGGTCATTTTGTCAACGGAATCCCGCTTTGCACACCTGTGAGTTGTTTCTTCCATACATTCAGTCCCTTATTTTCCTGTACATGAAAGTTCGACAATAGTTACGAGAAGCTGCAGTCCGTTTATGCAGAGATTTCAGTGGCAGTTGGCAAATACCTGCGAGAAAAATACCTTTCTGGCGAGTCAAATCTCACCGTGATTGATGTCGCAGACATGGAAGTTGAACGAGATTTGATAGCTAAGGGCAAAGGACCACAATTCATTAGAGCCGCTGCTAAAATTGACTAGCAAGCTGAAAGTAAAGCGTTTTCCTTCTTCTCAGCTGATGTAGGTGGTTTTGCCAGTCTAGCTTGCTGAAGTTTTGTTGTTGATACTTTTTTCCCAGGCACAAGGAAACTCCATCGTTGAGCATGCAACTTGCGACACTTATTTCCGCGACAGGTCAGAAATGTATTCTTTGGTTCCTAGACGCCAGGAGCAGCTCTCTCTCATGGCATCTCAATCATGGTGTGCATGAAGGAAAGGCGTTCCGTCTCAAACCGACGTCAGTTTCAAGATGATTGCTGGTCTAGCTAAGTTCCACTCAGACTATCGAAGTACCGGTCACATCACACTCAGCGGAACATCCTTGGAGGCACAAAGCACTGTTAGCTTTAGCAATGTCAAGAGAAACGGGAATTTCGGAAGGTCTCAACATTGAATGTGAGGACAATTAAACACCAAAGCTCGTCCCCCGTCATGACACAGCAGATATGCAGAAAATCAAGGGCAAGCTAGCCGCGCAATCATCGCTCTTGTTGACCAGCAAGCTGTGGTGTGGAGAACATAATCAAGGAACGTGGCGTTGGCATCGAAATTAGTATCTCTGTCCCCATTTTAAACGGGGAAGATGTATTCTTGAAAGCTTGACTGATTCCACTGGTACACTTGTCACTTGGTCGTGGTCCGGAAGGTTGACCGGACGTTATCCTCAGACTTTATGCCCCACCCTAGCCCTAAAATGCTTAAACACAGATATTCAATCCATATTCATCAGCTGTCTGACCAGCAAGCCTTATTAATAATATAAGCCAAGTATATAATAGGTATTAGGACTCTGAGACTCGATATTAAATTGTATTGTTGTCCTCCTTGAGCTAGAGCCGGAATCAGAACCGGAACCGGAGGCAAAACATCATTATCAAGGCCACATCAATTCGATATTGTATGTACTGTCGATTGATGATAAATAGCATGAAATATCCAGTTCAAATATTCTCAATTTCAAAATCACCCATTCAGTGCAGAAACTTCACTGAGCTTCGTTTCTATTGATCCAACTCCTGTAAGGCAAGATGGCATCACAGATGAAGAATTACAAGGTCCTTTCAGCAGCAAAGAAGGCTCAGCAGCAGGACAAGATTCCTCAAAGCTGGAGAATTTCTGCAGAGAAATTTCAAGATGCTCCCAACGTGATGGACGTACCGCTTTCCTGCGGGCTGTTGGACGAAACAGAAGCCAAAATCACCTCCGACTACGACGCAACCGCAGTTCTCGAAAAGCTCAAAGCTCGAGTATGGTCGGTTGAGCAAGTGACTGTAGCTTTTTGCAAAAGGGCTGCCATTGCCCATCAGCTAGTCAGTCCTCTTAACCGTCCGTTAGAGAAAGCTTGCTAACCCCAGATCGTTCCAGACGAACTGTCTTACGGAGATCTTTTTCGACGATGCTATTGTGCGAGCTAAGAAACTTGACATGGAATACGGCCGAAAGTCACTCGACGCCCTCCCGCCACTTTTTGGACTACCAATTTCACTCAAGGATAGCTTCCAAGTCGCTGGATACGATACATCGACTGGAATGGGTTGCTATGTCGATGAACCGGCCAAAGAGAACAGTGCGCTGGCCGCTATGCTAATCGACTTGGGGGCTGTTCTTTACTGCAAGACCAATCTGCCGCAAACAATCATGACCGGAGATAGTGACAACAATATCTTTGGAAGAACCTTGAATCCTCGCAACAAGTCGCTCACAGCGGGTGGAAGCACCGGAGGCGAAGGCGCACTCATTGCGCTTCGGGGCAGCATCCTGGGAGTCGGGACGGATATTGGAGGTAGTATTCGTGTCCCAGCAGTCTGCAACGGGATCTATGGATTCAGGCCTAGCGTAGGTCTGATTCCTCATGGCGGCGTACGAGACGTCACGACGCCTGGGACGGATGGTATCCGTTCTAGCGCTGGGCCGATGGCGACATCACTTCGGGATTGCTCTCTGCTTCTAAAAACAATATTGCAAGCGGATACCTGGAAGTACGACAGCACTTCAATTTCGGTTTCATGGACAGATCTTCAACCCGTTCGCAAGCTGCGGATTGGTGTTGCTCAAAATGAGGGTGTTTTCACGCCCACTCCACCGGTTAGACGTGCCTTTAACCAGGCGGTCCATCTTCTCCGAGGCAATGACAACATTGAAATGATCCCAATCACCCTCCCCAACGTCGGATCGCATTATCAAGACATCATAAGCTATTTCGCGCTATTAGGAAGTGATGTGAGCGCTCCACAACCCTGCTTGACATGCTAGCTGTAAACTGACCAAAAGAAAAGTACTACTACGAACAATTGGCGCGAACCGGAGAGCCAGTTATCCCCTCACTCCAAAATATCGGTCTTCTATCGGTTCCAGGAACGGATCTTAAAGGCTTTTTCGATCTGAATGTCCGCCGAGCAGAGGCCGCAAAGAACTATCTCAAGTTGTTCCGTGACAACGAAATAGACGTGATTCTGATGCCTCCAGCAGCGCATACGGCAGTCCCACTGGACCACTGGACCAAAGCGGCATATAATTGCCTATGGAACTATCTTGATTATCCAGCAATTGTGGTTCCTACAGATCATGTGCGGGACACCGACTCCGCTGACCATTTGAGCAACGCCCAATTTGGCCCAGAGGATGAGAAGCTGTACAGCCTGTGTACGTGCCCCTTCCTTTTAGTTGGCTTTTGTTACTCAAGCTCACACATGCTTTCACAGATACCGGCCCGGAACAGTACAAGAACGCACCGCTTGGTATTATGGTGGTGGGATATAAGCACAAAGATGAAACCTTGTTGAAGGCGGCAGCTATACTAGACTCGATTCTAAACAAGGCTTGAGTAGCAGTAGTTTTAGACGCTCAAGAGCCTTCATTAGCTACCGAATTGAACTCTGCCAAAAGAATCTAGCACGGGACATGGTTTATGAACTAGATCAAACCAGTAACCCGTAAAATTCGAATCTCGCTCGCGCCAGACATTGCACAAGAATTTCTTGGTTGCCTTTTTCAAGGTCGGGGCATATTGATCAACGCAATCATCCACAAGCTTGAGCGTCTTGGAACGTGAAGCCTTATCTCGAACTTCAACTGCTGCGACAATGAATGGTAGTGTCACGAAACGAATAGATCGCTTGGTGACTTGATAGGCGATTTCAAGTTCCATGATAATTTCCTTGGACCATAGTGCGGCCTGAGAATCCTGTTCTCCAAGTCGATATCGCAATCGGTGGCCCACCAAGAGCGCTCCGAGACGGTACACCTTGGCTTGCGCAAGAAGGTGAACAATCTCCGCCGAATCAAACTGCCCAACGAGTTGGTCCAAATTAGATGGCTGCCATGATTCGACAACGGATTGGATGTCATCTAACTGCTTTTGAAGAAGAGCCAAAGCACTCAGGTCAGTTGAATGTGCAAGCGAATTGCTGATCACACAAAGATCGTGATAATAAGGCATGAGAGGTAAGGAGAGGCCAAGGTGGCGATCAACAACACCAGGAACCGGGGTTTGAATTCTTAATGTCGGCTTCTGTCGATAAACCAAGCAGTTCATGGTCTCCTGGAGGACCAAAAAGTTCTCCCACGAACCTTTGTGTGTGTTAACTACTGCCGTTTCTGCCTCCACTGATGAGCTGGTTGTGTCGAGACAGAAAGAGCAGATTTCCGGGACTCCTACTCCAATGGCCGTGTAGATCGAGAAAGCCAGTATACTTCCTAAAGTTTGGCATAGAGCCGCATCTTTCGAATGCGAGGTAGACAGAGACCGTAATGTGCTCATGGCTTTTGATATATATTGGATACTGGTATTGGTATCTGCGTCCGTTACGGTGCCAGACTGAAGCTGCTTCATCGTAATAGCACATGCAAGATATGCATCTTTAAGAAGTGGCAACGCAGCTGGCAGCTGTACGGCGAGTGAATGTTGCTGCTCAGCTTGAAAGCTGGGGCAGACGACGTAGTTATCCATGCTGTCAGCCTGGCCTAGGAGAAACTGCAACAGTTCTTTTTCTTCGGGTTTGTCTAAGCATGCTTCGATGTCTTCAATGACAGGTTGGTGGTACTCCAGCTTTCTGCGCTTGCCCGATGCAAGTCCAGACACGTTGATATCGCGCTGAACTCTTCTACCGACAGGCCGCACCGGCCGAACGGTTGCACAATCTAGACCTAGCCTCCCGCACCTTGCACAGTGGACGGAGGTCGTCGTGCGCTCGCATCGTTCTTTGAGCTGGTAGCATCTATCGCATGCCGTTCTGAGCTTCGGGTTTCTCTTAGTTACAGGTGCCTCCATAGTCTTTTGGATATGATTTGAAAAGTGTAGTTGTAAAATAGAGAGAAGAAATGTTGAGAGGATGGCTGACTGTTGAGTGTTGAGGTGATCGACAGAGTGCCGCACTAGATCGTAAAAGGAATAGCTCTCGGCCAGTTTTCAGCTGAAGAATGAGTGCCTGGGCCCTGAGACAGCCATCGACAGGCCCGAGATTTCAGGTCCTCCGAAGTTCCTCAGCAATTTCATCCGGCGTGAGGATACTCCTCCATGTGAAGTAGAGACTATAAGAATTCCTCATTCCCCAGCGCTCACTTCTGGGCCCCAAAAATCCCAAATCCAACATTCGCTCGTCTTGCCAGAAAGCAAATCCAAATTTGCGATATGGTTTAAAGGAGAAATGAAGTAGGGGAGACTTGGTCACGTCTGAAGTCATTATCGTGTGGAACCTCCAACCCATTTGGGCCCGTCCAATGTCAGAGTCAATGTCAATAAGAACGTCACGACCGGATATCCTTTCCAGAGTCGGGCCGGGCTTGGGTCGGCAAGATGAATGATATCCTCTGTTGTATACGGCTGCAGGGGGTCGATGCAAGAAGCGAGATAGTTCGTCCTGGGCTTTATTTGGTTGTTCCCCGATAGTTTCATTTACAAAGCCGACCACAGTGAAGAGTTGTTCTTGCTCGTATGAAAATCTCCTCCTACTCCCAGGAACACGAAAAAGTTCTAGGAAGTCAAGCATGGCCATCGTTTGAAGACGATTCTGATCTTCCTCCGGCCAGTGGACTAATGCACCTTTGCTGCAGGCGGCTTTTAGGTCAAGAAATATCTGTAAACGCCAAAGGAATCGGATAGTCGTTTGTTCTTCCAAGTATGATGGAGGCCCCGAATACTTTGGTTGGTAGGGCTGGCCCTGTAACCCATCAAATTTATGCCTGGGTAACCTCCAATTTTTGTAGATCTTGTCAACCTCAGTATCAGTCAAGCACTGTGGCTTCATTGTCGTGGTCCTCTCAAGATAATAGTCCAAGCAAGCATGTGCTACGCCGTGAAGGGTATGTGCTGTTTCCAGGAAATCGCGTAATACCTGCGGCGAGATTTTCTCTGGCAGAGACTCCAGATTAAATTCTTCAGACATGTACTTCAGCACATTATCAATATCGAGCAGAGAGTTTGGTGACGTGCGTGTCAACAATACTATCCTCATGTGGTTTCTAATAGGGACAGGTAATGTTTTTGTCATAACATACTCAACGACTTCTCGGGCCACTGTCATGAATATCAAGTTGAGACGTGACGATGCATTAATGAGACTCCACAGAGATGAGATATTTGAGCAGTCCTTCATGATCATAATCAAAATCTCGGTCGGAAGATGGTCTAGAAGTGGAGCCCGGCCCTGCTTGAAACTGCTCATTTCCTTCTCAGCCATGCCGATAAAAGCGTCTTGCGGCTGTGTTAGTCAAGAGTTTGGATCGGATGTTTGACCCAGAAGTGTTGGAAATATGAGCATTACCTCTAGCAACTCTTGTTGTCTTCGTAGATTGATTGGGCAACAGGCCGACATTGAAATTCAGCATCGGCTGGCGGGGCTGATACAGAGACAGGGGCTTGAGCAGTTTCATTGGCTAGAATCGCGCAAAAATGATCTTCGCTCGGTTTGGTCATTCCTTAGCTTTCAGACAAACATTTTCATGTCTCACTGGGTGCAGCCGAATATGTGCCGTTTATTACTCGATCTCCTCTTCTCAGGCCCCAAGGTGCTTCTCGATTTACCAAAGTCGCAACTCGAGCCAGTTGCAGCAGGAAGAAATCAGCGTTGCGTTCGGCGGAACGACCCAAGGATTTGTGGGAGCTGCTGGTGGTGATCATGTGGAATCTATCTGAGCTTCTCTCATGTCCCTGAAGATAGCGGCCTTCATATGTATATGAGCGCATGAATATACACTTTTGTGGTGCCAGGCGGATAGGCTAATACGGTTGGCTTGGATATAGTACGTGATATGAATTCTACAAGTAATATTTACAAGCAGAAAGCACTTGAGTCAGCTTAACTTTTATTGTTCACGCATTATGGACTTGAAACTGTCTAATATTGAGCAATCCATCACTCCCATTTACAGAAAAGATAGAGCACAGTAAACAACCATCAACCAGCAAGGAAGGAGAGATAGGCCCAAAGCGAGACAAACGATAACTACTGCTGTACAATGGCACATATCTCATCACCATATGAAAGAAAGCGTATGCACTCGCAACAAAGACAAGTGTTAGAAGGTTACAAGCTATAATAGCAGAGAACTCGAGGAAAGAAGTAGAGTAAGGAAAAAATCGGACTTACTCCGGGGTATGAATTTGAGGAAAGTGGAAGAAACATAACATCATATGAGAAGGGAAAGGCGTAAAGTCAATCAATCTCGAGAAAAACATAGCGGGCGTATCATAACCTCATTGGAAACAAGCAAAAGAAAATGCGCCGTAACACCTGGAACAATATGCAGAACAAACGAGATCCATCAGGGGGCGGGAAATAAACAAAAAAAAGAACGTGTAACAGACTATGCAACTGAAACGCGAAGCGTCAACTTCGAGTTTCGCTGTAAGGCCAAGTCTAGATCATGATCGCTGAGCATATCGATAAAGTCGTTGGACGACTCGTCCTTGTACTGGACCACCATGTCATGGTTCACCTTCAATCGGTCACGCAATTTATCTTGTAACTGATGGAAGTTGACATCGCTCGGTACGCGGATAGCAATGATATCATCCTGGAAGAAGACTTTGACTTTCATGGCGTTGTTAGCAGAGTTGTTGGATGCTTGCGTCAGGGAGCTGGTCTGTCGGTTCATTGGAGGAATCTGTAGATCGGTACGTGATTGCGATGCGAAGCTGTTCTGCTGAGACAAAGATGGTTGCTGGCGTTGATGAGGCGCGCGATTAGTGGGCACGCCGTTCGGTGCTGCATAGGCAGAAGCACTAGTGCGTGCCTGAGACGACTGCCGAGAGTCGGTCGGGGAAATATCGTGGCCAGACGATTGCTGAGATTCTCCAGAGAATCGATACGTATCCTCAACAGCATTAGGGTCGATCTCAAAATCGCCGGGACGAGGCGCGAATAATTTGCACACAAGCGGGCAACGAGCGATGTGTGGTGGCATCGCCAGGAGCTTCTTGATGTAATCATCCAAGTTCTGTCGCCGTCCGTTAGAAATAGCATCGGTGACATGGGTCACAGGACCAGGCATGAATGGCAGTGTTCGCGCTTTTCCGTTGTGTCCAGCTTCCTCCTCGAATTGAGTCAAAAGAGCGATTTGAAAATCGTAGAAATCGTGATAAAAACGCGACAACTCCCAATGAGTACCATCCTCCATCTCCGCCTCAATAATGTACCAGTATTTATCGTGATCAAAACAGTACCGGGGAATAGAGGCAGAGACGGGTGCCAAAAGTCGGTTGCTGGCAGCCGGCTGCGCTGGTTTGGCTTGTTGTGCATATCCTTGAGAGTATGCGCCTGCTCGGCTCTCCGACCTTGAATGGTAGCCCTGTCCATTGGCACCCTGAGAAGGCGGATAAGAAGCTCCATTTCCATTGATCGACATCCTTTCCATATCATTCGAGACGGCTTGCATGCCTGATGCGGCCATTCCATCCAACTTACCGAGCGTAATACTGCTGTTCTTGTACTCGGCTGTCATCTTCTTCCACTCCTCGACGCGAGGCACGCCTGCCCTCTTGACAGCCTCATGCGCATCCGGTACGGCCTGGCCAGTCGCCATATCCCTTATTTCAATGAAGGATACAGGTATAAGACCGGGGCCGCCCAAGCGACCGATTGGCTTTGCGACAAACCATTCGGGGTTCGATTGTGCGATCACGATAATAGCCTCGCCGGCCTTGGCTTCCAACTCATCGGGGCGTTCTGCCTTGAAATCATATACCACCACCCCGTATACCATAGCGCCGCTTCCCTTTCCATTGACCGACATCCTGAACGCCGCTTGCTTGGTTGTGTTTGTCGATGATTCCTGGCGTTCGTGATGAATAGAACGGTCCGAGTATCCAGAATCGTGGAGCTCCTGCTTGGGTGACTCCTTGCTGCCGCCGCTCTGGCGATCTTTTTCGTTTTTGTGCACGACTTCGAAGAACGACACAGGAACTAAGCCGCGAGCGTGGGGGACCAAGGGGTTGGCGGCTTCGTACCAGTCCGGATCGTCTTCGCGACTTATGACATGAAAGAAATCACCTTTACTAAAGGCCAATTCTTCAGTGTTGCCGGGGGCGGGTTCGTGGTCGTAAAGCGCTTTGATGACCTAGGTAAGGACAGAATGTGAGTTAATTTGTTTTGTGGTGGATGACTATGTGACGCGAGTCATAGAGATAAGAATGTTCCGGAGCGGGGAATATAAGATGAGACAAAACAGAAATAGCAGCGACTGGCTTAAAAAAAAAAGAAAGAAAGTGATGGATCAAAAAAGAAGGCAGAATAAACATTCACAGCCAAATGTGGCGGGGCGGCAGAGGCACGCAAGTCTTACCTTTTTAGGTGGCAGGATAGCCAGCGCAGATTTGGGAGTGATTGAGACGTGATGTGACCTGGGCTCTTTGTCTCCTTTCAGAGACCGTCTGATGGCCTAGATAGTGAGCAAAATGAATGTGGTTAGCTTGAGAGTGATATTGATTTTGTCAAAAGAGATGAGGAAGGGATGACAAGTGAGCGGGGATGTGTCGGTGTTTGAGACAGTGATTAGAAATTTAGTGTTGGTTAGGCAAAGTTAAGCAGGAATGGATGGCATGGTTGATGATAAGAGAAGAATTCAACTGGAAAATAATGACAGGACTCCAATACCTAGGCAGCAAAGAAATTGTTGTATTTTTTGCAGAAGGGGAGAGGGCAAGATGGATTGGGACGAAGAAAGGGCAAAAACAGGCGAGGAAGGAGCAACCAGCGTACCTTCATCGTTGCACGCGCTTCCTTTTTCCTTCGAGAACGAGAGGTCGAGAACCCGAATCTGGTCTAAAAACTGTATAGTTATTTGGCTGTCGAATATGTAGGGATTAATGTACAAAATGATGTACAGTGTCGAGACGAGTCGAGAAATTGCGATCGATTGGCGCTGAACTAGAGTTACTCGATAAGATAGATACTGGACGAAAAGAAAGCCGCAAAGTGGGAGAGACTGAGAGTTGGTATGGCGTAAGTCGAGTCGAGTCGAGCGTTGGAATGAAAGGAATGAAAGAGTAAAATTGATAGAAAAAGAGAGCAATCTCGTCCAAGGGCATGTAACCTGTACGCAGTGTACCACAGAGATATTGACGGAGAAGAGAGGAAGCAGAGGAAGGAGAGGGAGGTTGTGTGTGTGATAGTGCTACTACTGTACGGAAGGCACGCACTACAACAGAAGGAAGCCGCCCGCCGCCCGGTCACGACGCCCAAGTGAATTGGTGATTCGGTGCACTCTCCGGGCCTACCAGACGGTCCCCTGGGGAAGCATTGCACTCACTGGATGGACTTAATTTTAGGCGGCAACAAAGCTTTTTACCAGAGTACACATAACGAGTCGGAAACACACTACACTGGGCGCCAGAGACAGTCCCAAGGAACCAGGATCAGCTGGAATTGTCTGGACTTCGAGCCCTTTGGTCCTTTGAAGCAGGACCCAAACTAAAATCTGCCGACAGCAAATGACAAAGGCGCAAAGACGGCTTGCCTCGTGGGGATTTTTTTTGGGTATATCCACCTATCCACCAGGATCGCGCGGGCTTGTGGAGATTTGCGTTTCAGGCCCACGACCAGACGCCTGCAGAGGACAGTCACTGCTTACTACAGGTCAGCATCGATGATCGTCCTATGTATGCAGAATACTGCGCGCTTTCTAGACGATCATGTGACTCGTCTGATACGCATTGGCATTACTGCGAGAATACCTCGGAAAGGCATCAAAAGAAGGCTATTATTATGTATGCATGTTTTTCATGGAACGCGGGATGGCCACCCAACTGAATCCATGCCTTACCAAACTTACGCCACACTGTACGGTGATACATCACGGAAAGATTCATTCAGTATGGAGACACATTTAGACAAACAACATAGCCTGTCTTTTCATTAATTATTTACGTACTCCGGAGTCAAAACAGGAAACTCGCTCAAGTATGGACAATCTCATTAAGACCGACACTGGACAGCCCTGTTACGTCGTTGGTCCACTGGCACGTCATGCTAAAGCAACGCTGGGACCAATCAGACTGCGCTCGTCTTCCCGCCGGTTGGGCAGCATTCTTAGTCCACATCACACTTTACCCTACAGAGTAGAACATGAGAACACTCTTTGCAATCCCCAGCGCACAAGGCCGAAAACACCGTCTGCATGATACCTGAAGATAACTTCAATTGGACTGTCTTGGGATAGACTGCAGGTACATTCCACTGCGCTGCACTGTCTTCAGCCACTCAAATACACGCTCAATCATGCGTCTTGGCAAGAACTGCATGGCAATCATCAGCTGAGCTTTTAAGATTAAGATTTCTTCTCCGGTTTTCCGCTGCTGATGACCGAATCAGAGGAAGGTTCTGCTTAACTGGGTTAGTACTACAGGACTCGCTTGTTGCCCATGCCTGGAGGTGACAGGTCGAACCAAGCATACATGAAAGGCTCGTCACGTTACTCTACTGCCATTCGGGCTTGTATAACTCTTATGTACTCCGTACGAAAGGAGAATATTTCCAGAAACATATGCATAGCTTGACGGACCCTATAAACTGCTCAATCAAAATACTAAACCCACCAAGACAACCTTTCCATTTGTCGCCAACCCATGCTGAAAACATATGCTTATCCTGAAATCCAACCCTATGTGCTTCCAGAATTGAATAAAAACCGCTGCGATCTACGGTCGAACGAAATGATTAAATGCCTGACGGACGATAGAGAGAAATGCGTAAAGGGGTATTGAAAACCGAAAGAAACAAGGAAAAGCGGAAGGCAATCATATCTGTCCCTTGATGTCGACAACTCTGTACGCTTGGGATTTGGCGTCTTCAAACACTCGACCTGCTTTGCCGGTCAAGAGTCGCACATGCCCATCTCTTTCTTGCAGCAGCTCTCCAGAAGCATACTCAAGAACAAAGCGGGCACTCTGCTCATCAGACTCAAAGCCAAGTTCTTCGGTGATGAATCGAATCTTTACGTCAGGTTTGTATCTGTGAAGAGTTAGCAACAGTCACTTTCACTCACCGCAGAAAAAAGTCAGACTCACGTTTTACAAATGCAGGCCAACGCAGCCAGGCGTTCGCGGTCGACAAACATGTCCATAAGGTATGCACCCATGTTGGGCGTGTCAAGGTAAAGCTGAAAGAAACGATGGTAGTTTCCGAGGGCCAAGGCGGACCTCACATCCAGCGCGTGCTTTACAGCCAGGTCCGATTTATCTGTTGGGGTTAGATCTGCCAGCGCGTCGTTGATAGCCGTCTGGTTGCGCGTATAGATAAAATAAAGTATACGATACGCCATGAATTCCATAGGATGACCGCCCAATTTTTGTGCGTATAATGCCCGCAACTGGGTTTGACACTGATTATACTCACCAAGGTCTCCTTTTTCCAGGGCAATCCGCGCATGTATCTCATAAACATTCACTGTAAACTCGTTTCGAATATGCTGTACCGTCAAGTCTTGTCGCAGGGATTTGAACTGATCGCAAATGTATCCGTAGTTGTTCTCCTTGCGCCATTTCTTTTTCAAAAAGTCCAAGGTTTTCTCAAGAATAGGCAAAGGTCGTACCACGTCCGGATTCGGTGCCGATGTCAGCCGGAAGTATTTCTTTTCTAGTTCCTGGCACCGTCCAACGATAGGTCCTTGGATCGCAGTGGCGGCCGGAGACTCCGATCGGGAGGAATCTTGGTAGCTTTGAGGGTCCCCGAAACGCCGTTTGCGCAATTCCAGGCTAGCTTTGGACTTACTTGAGGATTTGCTGGTGTAATCTACGCGTTGTCGCTTGTCAGTGGGGGTATAAGAGACTCGATCTTCCAACTGGGTTCGGTTGTTAGCTTTCCTCCACGGCGGAGACTCGGCCCCGTCCGCCTGCTGAAACTCGTTTGACTTTCTTTTCTTGCTTCGCTCATCTTGTGCAAGGCCAGTCTTCATCGCTGCAACGCTGGCGCTGGCACTCCATGGTGATGATACCAGTGAGTTTGTCAACACCGAATTGCGCTCATTCTGGATCATAACCTGCGGTAGGGGCAAAGAGTCCCAATCCACAGTATCGAGACTCTCACTTTTCGCCGCTTCCGTGATGACTTGCTTCAATTTCTTTTCTAGCTCCGGTCGAGGAACACTGGCAATCTGGTTTTCGGGATCGAAACTGCGTTGGACGTACTGTCGCACGGGTAAAGGCCATTCCACACGCTTCCGCTCTTCCGACGCTGCTTGTGTGGCAGTATTGAGGTTTTGTTGTGAAGATGTTGTAGCGTTGTTTTGCGCTGTATGAGAAGCAAGACTACGTCTGGCTTGGACAGGGGTGTATGCTAAAGAGTCACTGCGTTAGCAACCTCGAAGCTCTACCGGAAACGAACAGCAAAGTGAGATGGCGGCTTACCTGTTGGCGTGTATTTCATCGTAGTAGTTGTTGAAGCCGAGGCCCGCCATGGCGGGACAGTTGAGCTCATGTTGCTTTAGCAAATCTAAATGTGAAGATATGGAGATATGAACAAAGGAAATCTGAGAGTGAACTGATTGAATTCTACGATGATAAACCGAAGTCGTGCGTGTGGTCTTCAAGAAGCGGTCACCGATGAAATGTACAGGAGGAAGTAAGTAGTAAATAGTAGAGAAAGTAGGAAAAGGGTTTGTGGACGATGGTGATGTGTATGTTGAGTGAGGCAGGAAGAAGGAATTACTTGGAGGCAGGTCAGAAGATCCTGGATTCGCTTAGCGTGCCAAATTTGTTTCCACCTCACTTGGTCACGGGAGCATCAAGGCATCAAGGCACCAACGCTCTTGGCGTACGCCACTTGCCGTGTCTGCACTGATTGTTAGAGAAGTGGAGGCTTAGTTATCGGTCCTGCCTATTCATCAAGCAGCTTCTTGGTGGCCCAGTATGGTGTTCATTGTTGACTCTTTCTATACGTGCAGGCTCGATGTTCTTCAAGCCTTTGGATTTGACGACAGCCCTTCGTCCGTCTTTGCTTTCAGATGAGACGCTACTGTTTGTCCAAGACGCAGTGGGCTTGTATGAGGGGTAGGCGATGATGTGCTCTTGATTGCACCAGTCGTGTGTAGGTTGATGCTAATATTTCTCTTGCGTTTATAGGAAATACAAGATTCCCAACTATCAAAATGGACATGCGTATCTGACCTCTCACCGTATCTGTTACGTCGCGACCGAGAATCCCCGACAACACTCCGTTGCTATCGATTTGAAGGATGTCGACCGTGCAGAATGCCAGGTATAGATTGCATTCGGTTTTATTTGATATTGGATTCTTACACATTCTAGGCTGGCTTCCTCAAGTCCTCTGCCAAAATCACCGTTTATCCCAAACCGCAAAAACGAATAATAGGTCAAGATGGCATCTCTTCGTCCGCTATACAGGGCACCTCAACGAGTGTACCGCCAACACAGCAGAGCATGAGTGCGACATGGGTCTGTCCCATCTGTTCATTTTCAAATCCTGTCCCTTCCAACTTCGATCCGGCGACGGCTACTGCTTTCACACCACTCCCACCTTGTCTCGCGTGCGGTATCAAACCGCCGCTTACAATCGTGCTAAAGGCCACAATTGCAGCTGCTACAAATAGAAGCTCTACTGGTATTGCGGACTCGAGTGCAACGAATAATCTGCTCCAACAAAAACAGACCACAGCTCCAACCGCAGACTTGCAATCAAGCACTAATGGCAGCTCGTTATCATGCCCGAGATGTACATTTATCAATCATCCGTCTTTGCTAGAGTGCGAGATTTGCGGGGCTTCTCTCGTGTCGCTGAGCTCCAAAGACAAGCTTGCTGCAGGTCCACGACGTGAGGAGTCTCCCGCACCCATGTTTAATCAGTCGAGCATTACGAATACTGAGATCACCGACTATATAAAACTATCGTTCCGGAACGGCGGCGAGAAGATCTTCTACGAGAGGCTAAAGGGCTGCTTAGTTCAACGAAAATGGTTGCTCCAGAATGCTCCTCAAATACCCCAACCATCAATCTCTCCAAACCCAGAATCAAGCACTTCGCCTATTCCAGGACGGTCCAACGATTCGACGCCGAAACCATCCGCAGTCGGTATTGCAGGCTTGGAATTGCGTGGCTTCGAGGCTCGCAAAAATACTGAATTGGTGATTGGCAATGCCTTCGAAGATCTGGAGGCATTGATGGCTTCTGCAAAGCAGATTGTATCTTTGGCAGAAACATTGGCCTCGGAGTCCGGATTAGCCGCCAATGAAGGGTCATCTGAAGCAAGCGCTGTTCTTTCTCAATCAGCAGCGGCTCTAGGGATGGTGACAACAAAGGATATGCTCGGTTCCGGTTCAGAAAGTTTGTATTTTTCCGAATTGGCTCGTAATCTGGCAGAGTACTTGACCGATGATCGGAAAGGGGTTTTGCGCAAAGAAGGCGGCATTGTCAGTCTCGTCGACCTTTGGGCTATATTCAACCGGACTAGGAACGGGGTCGAACTTGTTAGTCCATCAGATTTCGAGCACGCAGCACGCTTATGGGAGAAGCTCAAGCTTCCCGTTCGTCTCCGCCGCTTCAAAAGTGGACTTCTTGTAGTTCAATCGAATGAGTGGAGCGACGAGAAAGTCATTCAGCAACTTGATAAGTGGCTTCAAGAACTCCAAGATCAAGTCCCATCTGACGGTGTATCGTGGAATTGGGAGCGATTTGGGCGGGGAGTCACAGCGCAAGAAACTGCCCAGCACTTTGGTTGGAGTGTGGGTGTAGCAGTAGAAGAACTTGAGATGGCTGAGGATAAGGGAGCTTTATGCCGCGAAGAAGGCATTGAGGGTGTCCGATTCTGGAGGAATTTGTTCCTCACCGAGGAGAGTAGTGAAAGTGGGCTTGAACAGAGAATATCATCGTTAGCCTTCTGAATATATATAGTCTGAAACAGGATTCAAGTTCCAAGCTCATTTAAACAAGTGTTGGCGACATCTAGAACGGGTGAACACACATTAATCAAGGACAATCTCGTAATATTTTAGTGCCCCAGCAGTGGCTGCTGTTATGTTCAATTCAAGTGGCTGTCTTTCCTCATCACCATTCGCAGACTGTTCAGTTGAAGATACGGAGAAAGCTTATCGTGTTATCAGTGGAGACAACAAGCCGATAAAGCTATCGGGGTACCCCACCCCCGATTGATCCGCTCCAGGCATCCAGGCAGGCTCCGTGACTCCTTCCTTCATGCTGAAGCTGTGTAACGCATCATTTTTCTTTGATATTTGTCGTCTAAACATCTTTATCAGACCCCTGTGATTTATATACGACTTGGTTGTCTCTTTTTGTTACCAGTTTGACCCCTTTTAGGGCTGTTGCGATCCATCGCAGCTCGCTCTTATCATTGCCACCGAGTTGAACTTGATTCATCAGCTTTGTGTGAGCATCGACATCGACTTTCATCAATACACGGTATACGTGACGAGCAGTCATCCCATTTCAGTGTTTACAATCCCGGACCGTTCAGATTCCGTCGTCATATCTCGAGACAATAGCAATGAGCACGCGAACTCTGACATCGATTTCCATCACCAACCCAAGCCTGATCCGGAGCCGGTATCCCATCAGGCTTGTTGAGTGCTGTGCTGTGGCCTCTAGTCATGCTAGATCCGTCAATTCTATCCAAGTACGGACCTTCTGGGGTCGAGGCTGGAAGTACGCCTGGTATCATAACTACCACAACCGATCAAATCGGCGGGAGATTCTGCATGACTTGGCAAAAGATTATCGCGGACAATATGTGTTCATCAAACGAATGGCAAACCGCAGGTCGGGCAAACACCAGTTTTGGAGAGACTGGAAGGATTCATTGAAGCAATCTCATCGTGAACGAGATGATATTTGGCGCGACTCAAAAAGACATCGGCATTATTGGGATGGCGATATGAGTGAACTTGTCAAGAGGATCGAGAAGGACCCGTATAATTTTCTCTTTGGGAGAAGTAATGAGTATCTGAAAATGGGAAAGGGCTGGTCCTCCTTTTGTCGCTCGTTCCTGGATCCCGAACCGCCTTCAGAGCAGAAATTGAATACGTCCTCGGCACAAGAGCATTCGGTAAAGAACACAACCGACGATGTCTCTTCGAAAACATCAACGATAAAGGCAGACGATGATGCCATTACGGTAAGACCATACAAACCTTCTGACGCCAATAGTCTTCGTTATGATCCTATTAGCGGCCGAATGAAGCCGGTAGGGCAACCAGCTACAGAAGTGACGCGAGACGAGACCAAAGATGACAGTCATATTACTGATATCCCGGTCAAGGTCTTCACGAGCCCTAATGAAGTCAAGTCTGATAATACCGAGATTTTTGGACAAGAATCTCCCAAACCCAAAGATACGGTACCAGCAGCCCAAGATCCCAAGCCCCAGGTCAACAATGATGGCGTCTTTTACATGGCAGCCCCATCAGAAGACAGCCCTGTGACCTCGAAGTACACCTCGAAAATGCCCACCAAAGAATTACAGCAGTCCAAGGACGCGTCAAACGGACAGAAGAAGAAACTACACTATGAGCCCAAGGAGGTGACAGAAGACGATGTCGACTTGCTTCGTGCAAGTGATGTTCGGGCATCATTCTTTGCTGGCGAGACCAAACAAGAGTTGGCTGAGAAAAAGAAGCAGGCTAGAGAAGCAATGGAACAGGAATACTCCTTAGCTACTAATCAGAATATTGACGATGAGATACTCCAAGGCTTGAGGCAAAAGAAAGAAGCTGTGAAAGAGACTGCTATTGATACCGAAACCCCGACAGACACACTAGAAAGAGTTCGACTCAAATATATACCGCAAGCTGAGAAGCTAGGTGCGACATATCGAGGAGATGATAGCAATACCCTACTCGTCAGTAACGCGACCTCTACGACGGATGCACTAAGGGCATCTCTTGACGGGCTACTCGAAGACACAAGACGTTTCATCAACGATGTCCAACTCCTCACTAACGATATACAAAACGCATGTGAAAGAGTAGAAGCATCTATAAATATTTCTGTGGATACACTACGGATCCTTGCATTTGACTCTGTCAACTCTCAGGTCGTCTGCGCCGAGACGACATCATCAATGCATACAAACGAACCGATTCGTCATGCAGCAGACGTACTACTAGATTTGAACAACCCAGCAAAATTCCTTCCGTACTTTGCAAAAATGAAGGCGGACGGGTACGAAATTGTTTCGGGTGGTGGTGATATCCTCATATTCCGAAAGACTGCCACCAATGGATCGGAGAGTGCAATGGCCGATTCCGCAGATGTTGAGCAGCTCATGATCTCAACGAAAGGCAAAATTGGTTCAGGAACCGAGACTCTCGTTTCTAAAGATAGCGACAGTCTCTCACAACCTACAGACCGGTCAAAGTCAAGGATCGTACAAAGACAAGAGACTGTTTTCACAGGAGGGCCTCCAAACTGGTCACCATATCAGTCTCCTTCATCCCCTAGCAGCGCCACAGAGGAACTCGAATATACTCAGACCGAGCCTTCGACTAAGACGTCGGCAGCCACTAAACTAGGCAAAGGCATCCGACGCATCGTCTTAAGTGGCGTCGCAACCGCAGGAACGTTCTATGCTATTGGGGTTGTATGTGAATACTTCCTAACCGGTGGTCAAGATGGCCTAGGTCCGGAGGGATTTACTGAATTCGAAGCCGAGCGACGACGACGTGAGTGAGTAGACTAACACTCACGCTTCTACCTTTTTGAGTTGGATGATGTTGGTATTTGTGTGTATATATAGCGAACAATCTCGTTCCTTAGAAATTCTCTACTCAATACATACGAACTCTACTCAAGCTTGAATAAGCCATGATCTTCTGGCCCTTCAGGAAATCTATCTAGTGACTCATTACTTTTGAGACTTTCATCTAGTATCGTTACAATCTACATATGACTCGGAGATAGAAACATACATGAAGAGTCAGCCAAATACTCGCCTCTGATTGGCTCAATCAGTATACCCATCCCAAGTCTTGGCAGTAACACAAAGAAAACCTTGGCAAACAGGAACAGGCCTAGCGCGATTTCCTCACTTTTACTTCGTGATTATTGATTAAACTTCGGCAAAAACAGCCTCAAATTCATTTCGCATTCTTCTGCTGTTTCATGCTAACATGTCGTAATGGTATGTACTATGTGGCTGTGTATGGACATGTGGAATTGTTTCATCTTTAGATGTACGGGTCTTTTGTGTGAGAAGGTCTAGGAATGAGGTGAGAGGATGTCTCGGAGTATGATTGTATCTTCGTCTTAGCTGAGGTAGCTGGGATGTGGTACAAACATACTTGGTAGTGAACTAGTACATGCATCTCATATCTCAATGACAATACGTACAATTGTACAGATGGGAATGAGTAAGTACAGAGCAAGGCATTGTTTTTTTTTCCCCAATCAAAGACATCTGGACTCATTCCGGGAGATAAGCTCTATGAGATGCATACGTTCGTACCGAAATTATATTTTTCTCAGTTCTGTTGTTTCAGAATGAGACTTTGATAAGCCACATGCATGTAGATGGCTGAAAACCAATCATTGACTCGGGCTGGATGTGTCTGTTTTTTGGTATGTACGTACGTATCTATGCTTTGTATGCCGAGTTTCTCTTTCTTCCTTCGTGCATGAGGCATCCAGACTCGTGATGAGATGTAGGAAGAGATGATCATCGCACCACTGCCGTTATGAGTAATGTGTATATACGTTGTATGTACCTTGGCCCTGACTCACATGACTTTACCCGTGCTAGTTGACCTTTACTTCCTCCGGAGTGATTATATGATATATCAACTGATCAAGTAGTGCTGAAGGATTTTAACTCGCGTCGGCCATAGCCTAGATTCTTTGGACCGTGCAATCAGACTCATCTATTTGTGTAAATCAAACCCTGGAAATTGGTATTCATGTCGACTCGAGTCTCGTTGAGACTTACCATTGCGGTCAAGTTGCTCCGTCGCTCTGTACAAGCATCACACGAGTTGTGGGATGTCGTGTTTGCTCCGAGCTAAGGTGCCATGAATCAATGTGAAATGTCCGAGTCAAGATGGAATTCAGTAGTCGATGAGCTGTTAACGGATCACGGAAGTCCATGTTGAGTATGGTCAGTCGCCTTTTAACTAACTAGTAATGTACGGATGACTAAAGACTCAAGAATCTAAGAAGACATAGTGCCTGACTAGTCAGGGGCCAAGGAAATGTTCGGAAATTAGTTCGCTGGACTCGGTGCGTAGTACTACTAGACGTACCACTCCGTAGCATTCTGCCCTTGAAGAGTTGTCGATTTTTATTATGATTACGACCAGCGGCTTAGCCCGTGGCTTCAATGACGCCGGTGCAAACTAGATTGGTATTTGGGATAATCTCTACCACATCCGTCACATACTGGCAAATTGCTAATTTGCTAGATGTTAGCGAGATTCAAGATTGATGTGTGCACTGTGTATTCGACAACTTGGTCTTAGTACAGAATCATGAAGAAATCAGATCTATTTCCGACTGAAAGGAACCCAGAAAAACAAAGCGAGTCTTCCTTCTGATGTTGAACGAACCATCCGGGGTCCATATCGGAACTTGCAGGAACTCGGCACTAAGAGATAAGCCATGGAACGTCAATGACACTCTCCGTAGTCCGTACGTATGTACGTATATTTATCAGATGATGGTAAATACCACAACAAGGCGATATCACCGAAAATAGTCGATTCTTCTGCAGACTCTGAAAGACTGAAAGGAATCGTCTGCACTTCATAAGGTGCACGCACTTCTCCACCCGTAATGCCACGTCCAGGCACCGTTAGCCTCCCAAGCAGAAACACCGGTGGGGCTTGGCTGCAGCTGCAACCCCTGCCGCTTTCCCCAAAATGGTTTGACGTTCCAATGTAATCCATGGAAGTGTTACAGGCGCTATACTGTTTTACGACTAGGGTGGCTTCGTCGGCCGTTTTTTATTAATATTTTTACGAATTATTTCCCGTATTTGACTCGTGACAACTCGGCTCGACTTGGCTATGTACGTAGTACGGGTGTACCTCGATAATATGTACAACTTATATAGGGATGAAGTATCCAATGATGAAATTTGCCAACCATCCAGTAAGCCCTATATTATTGCATGAGCGTGAACACTCGGAAGCAAGAGCTCAGTGCTCGCTTCGGAGAGGAGACTCCTGTAACGAGCCACGTAATCATGCTGGTAGCTAATACGATCACATAGAGACGGCTGGCAATTCTACTCGTATCATTTCGACTGATGTGTATCCGTAATACGAGAACTTCTCCGTCTGAACAAATTTCCCGGAGACCCACTGTACCATAGCCTCTCTGACGATCCCTGCACCAGTCATGATTCTAGATTTTTGGCCGAGTTTGTTGCAATCTGTTTGGAGATTGCTTCAATGACTTCCTGAAAAGGCTAGGTTGAGCTCTGAATCCAGAAGTGTAAAGTTAGGATGGTACGAATTTGGATAGATCTGTACGCCACATATCAGTTCTGTCTCAAATTCAATTGTAGGCGTCTGTCCTACTACTTCCAAGAATGCGATGATTTCGCTAATCTGTCGCGCACATATTATGTACTCCGTACAGTGTAGCATAAGAATTGGTCCCTACTTGCCATTATGACGCGGCCAAGAAGACTCTCTCCAGTCTGACTACTACTATATATGTACGTACAAAGCATGGAGACAGCGCGTACTACAGTGTTATGGAGCCAAGAATAAGTCTTACGTAGGTACAAAACAGCCGTCGAATATGACTGTCCCTCCTGTTAAATCACCGTAATATACGTAACGACTAATACGCGAACCCGTGGTTCTCATCCAGCCAACCGCCCGTAGTGGGGCAGCCCGACAGGGACCCAACATTGCACTATTTAATGATTTAATTAGATGAAGCATCCTGCCCAGAGTGCGTGTCATTAAGTACAGAGTACTTCAGACTCTACGTAGTAGAGAGCGTATGCTGACCCGCCCACATTTCACCCGCTCAGCCTTCCTTCCTTCCCTCACCCCTAACTACCTGCCTAACCCAATCTAAACGAACCCGGCTCACTCTCCTCTCTCTCTCTCTCACTCAGTCATCTTCCTTCCTCTTCCTCTACTACTCCTCCATCCATGCATTGCTGCTCTTGACGATTTGCTGTAGTTTTGTTTTGCGGTGCCTCGCTCGCCCTGCGCCGACGCCTTTGAAAGGGACGAATTCCTTGACAACAACAGCATTCGCCGCTTCTCTGCATGTCTATCGTCGCGCAATTCTCGCATCCTCGTCTATCCTTAAAGTTCGAAATCGTACGCCACGCTTCCGTGATTTAAAACACCTTGGTCGATAGTAACGTCCACTCCACGCTCTTTTGACAACCTATACACTCGTTTAAAACACACTCTAGGGGAATTTCTTCTATTCCCCATCCACTCGTTTTTGATTGTGCGAAAAAATACAATAAACCGGTCGGTCGTTATTGGGTCATCCTCCGAAACCCTTACATATCGTGATAATATTTGCCGTGGGTGGGTTTTATCGTCTACTCGAATCGTGGTCAGGCAAGGAAAACCAGTGTTGATTGTTTGGCATTTGTAGTCATCCGATCGTGAAGATTGACAGTCCGACACGCCATTTCGTACGCTCGTTGTCGGTCTACGTGAACCCTTACGATTAACGACTACTTCGGAATAGAATCGCCTGTCCTTTAAGATGCGCTCAATCAGCCTCGTGGCTCTTGCCGCGCTCTCGTGTGCCACTGAGTCTCTCGCAGCAGATGTTCTACGCCCCAAGTACTATTTCCCCCGTGATGTCAACCGACGTACCAACACTACTTCATCTTCCACGAGCAGTGGAACTTCCAACGAAGTCGTCGTCCCCATTTACGTCTATGTCGGTGCTGATGGACAAACTACTACTGTGACTGGAACACCTCAAACGAAGACTATCACTGACCCTGTCACAACCGCTAGCCCGACCTCTGTTGCCGCTGGTGCCGTGACCGCAGCTGATGCAGCTGCTACAGACTCGACAACTTCATCATCTCCTGACTTGTTGGGTGGTTTGGGAAGCGACCTTGGCAAGTTGTTGGATCCTAGCACCACTTCCGCCGTGGGCTCTACCACTGGTCTTCCTACCAGCGTTGTGCAGCCGACAGTTGCAAATGCTGCTTCGACCACGGCCACTGTTACAAGCGGTTCCGCGTCTGCCACGCCCACCAGCACCAGCTCTGATGGAAACCTGGTCTCCGACCTTTTGGGATCTAGTGGAATACTTGGCGGATTGTCTCCTAGTTCAACCGCCCCGTCGAGAGGTCCTGGTATCACGGTCGGTCTCTCCAGCATCTACTCATCCGCGGTAATCCCAACAGCTACCTCTTCTGCATCTTCATCATCTGCATCTGCTAGCAGCAGCAACCCCTCCGATGGTCATTTGCCCTCATTTTTGAGCTCGCTTCTTCCCATTGGCCCAAGCAGCACCGACACCAGCACCAGCACCAGTGCAAGCGCAACTGGTTCTAGCTCTGCCACGATCTCTTCTCAGTCAAGCGGCTCTACTGGCCTTCCTTCTCTGTCAATCCCCATCTCGATTCCCAGTTTGACCTTGACCTCGTCCACTGCTGTCATTCCTCCTGCTAGCAGCAGCCCTGCTATTCCCACGGCTACGAGTTCCAGCCCATCGTCTAGCGGTGCTGTTACATCAAAGGTTCCTGTCCCGTCTACAAGCGCATCAGCCACTGCATCGGAATCGTCTTCGGCTCCTTTGAGCAGTGGTTCTGCAACTGTCTCTTCTTCGACTGCCGCGCACTCTGAAACACAGACTACCGCCGAACCATCTGCGACCGCTTCTAGCACATCTTCGACAAGCGCCACCTCAACACAGACCACTCAGTATATCCCACCACCAGTTCAGACACCAACTGAGACAAGCACTGGAACGACCGCTTCGTCATCCTCTGGACCTACTCAGATTCCCGGAGCTATTTCACCTCCAGGTGGTACTCCGGACACTCCTGAGAACTCTACTTTGGTTCAATTCGGTTTCAACAAGGCCTTGTCGTGGGAGACTGTTGCTACATCCGCCAACTGGGCTGATCAGATCTACTACTACACTCCTATTGGTGTTGCGTATGCTCTTAATGACGCCACGAGCGAAATCGTCAACTACTGGCTTGGTTCGTATGATACTAAAGCAACCCTCGGCTACGACACGACCCTCATCAAGTTCTTCATTCCCGCCGACCAGCTCGACACTCTGAACGCTCTCCGACTCCTTCCATCGTCCAACTTGTACAAGCAGCCAAACACACCCAATGACGCACCAACATATGACCAGGAATCGATCGTGAACTTGTTCTCCATGCTCAACACCGACATTCCTCTGGTTGCTCAACAACCTGCTGGCACTACTCCTTCAAGCACCTCTAGCACAACTGGAAGCGGGAACACGACTGGTGGCAACGATGACAGTGGATCCAACCCCGGTGATGGCAGTGCAGGCACCAGCAACAATGTTCGTGCCAGCTCTGTCGGTATCGGTGTCGGAGCTGCCGCTGGTGCCGCCGCTTACGCCGGAGTTATGTTCTACGTTGCCCGCCGTTACAGGAAGCGCAAGCAATTGCACGCTCGTTCTCCTTCCGTCACTACTGCTTCCATGAGCGAAGTTGGCGGCGCATCCATGTTCGCTCAGGGTGCTCGCATCTCGCATAACAGTGGCCGAAGCGGTCGTACTGCTATGATCAGCGCTCCTGTTATGTCCGAGAACTCCTTGGGATGGAACTAATCTGAACAACGACGCACCAAATAAATTTGCCTTTTTTTATATAACCCGCACAAACAATCTCACCCTTGACTTTACAACCGCCTCTCTTGTATTTTTGTCCTACAACTATCGACTTCACTATCGACAACCTTTCTTATCTCTTTTCCTCTTCTTTTCCAACATTTCTCTTTGAATGGAATTTCTGAACATTCAATTATTCCCCATTACGTTTTAACTTTTCTTTTCTGACCTCAAAATCGACATCCCCTGAATTATACCTCTGCATGTATATGTCTAGGGTGTTCTCATTCCCTCTTTCGAAACTTTTCTCATATGAGGACTTTTTCCTTTTTTTTTATCATACGACTTTCCAGTCGAAGCTCACGATCGAATCTTGTTTACAAGCTGATTTTGTGACTTGCGACTCATTGTACAGATGTATATTTGAATCTTAGTGGTGAGCTGCGATAGAAGCTTGAATGGTGGTGGAGGTGGTGAGTTGGATTTAATGAATGCTTTATTTCTAATTTTATTGCCTCGGCTGTATAAGTATTGTAGTCCGACTCGTAACAATGAAGTAGTATTATTTATATGAAGGGACATCTGGAGGTGCCATGCTTGAAGGTAGGCCACTAACAATCGCCGAACTAGGTAAGTTATACTCTAATTACACCCATCCAAAATGTCCCTTTAATCCTTCCCAACAGAACTACTACAACACATCGCAAACGAGATAGAGTCCCTTGAAACTCTGCGCGCATTATCCTGCGTAAACTCGCGGTTCTACGCCATTTTCAATCCCGTGCTATATCAATTAGATGCTCGCCAGAACAACAAGGCTCGCTCAAGGTAGTGTCGCAGTCACTTGGCCCGCTCAGCATGGGAAACTCGAAATACTGAAAAGGGAATTGAAACACGGTGCCGAATACCTCCTTGCCCGCGAGGGAAGAGCAAAAATAGTTCGGGATTCTTCAAAAGATGGAAGCCTGTAGCCGTGGAAGTATAGAGTGGGCACTTTCGCGATGAACGGACTGATTATCCCCTGTGTACGGCCATCAAGTATGGTCATGCAAATATCACAGAATATCTGGCTTATCAACCAAAAATACAAGATAATCATGTGGAACCGAGACGGTCATCTCTTATTAAGCGTCGCGGCGATTCATGGCCATACACATATCATCAAACTCTTGCTTGAGCTCGGATCTCCACATATGGATAGAGAGAATTGCTTGATCGAAAGCCCTCTTCAGATTGCAGTTGTGCAGGGCGATGAGGCGGTCATAAAATCGTTGATTTACCCTCCCAATCCGCAATGCTACTATCCAAATTCGAAACAATTGGCACTTTGAGTACGCTTTGCACTCGGATGAAGATGACAAAGAGCGGATTATCAATCTCTTATTAGACTCGGGCTATTTTCGTGAAGTTGGTGCTCTGGATTTCCGCCTTGGCTTTCGAGATCCAGAGGACTACGGAGCGAATTCTCCATTATCATGGGCCGTTGAGCAAGAGGATGTCAAATACGTGAAACGGTTTCTGAGTGAAGGTGCAGACCCAAATTATGAGAGGGCATCCAAATCGAATCTTTTGAAGGCCGTCAAATTACAATGAGCGGATATGGTGAGACTTTGATCCCTGGAACAGAACAAGGACGACGCGCTCTGGCCTTGGCTTGGAGTGTGAAGCTGTGGTCCTCTTCATTGTCTTCTGATGATGATGAACGTAACATTCCGCGAATTCTACTGGAGGATGAAGCATTACCAGATTATGACTGGCTAGACGAGGAAGTCATACTAGGAAGAACAAAGGAGACATACGGTGGAGAGAGTTTTCCGCCCGAGATGCTGGCGGTGATAACTCCGCCGCTGATTATGGCGGTTGAGTTATGGTCATTTCGAGTTGGTGCGATTGTTGGTTGAGTATGGGGCGAATGTGAATGTACGATATCATGGTATCTTTGATCATGGTCGGGGTGGGTGGACGATGCGGACACCCCTGTCGTTGGCTGCTCAGCTTGGATGGCCGGATATTGTGGAGTTTTTACAGGGTCGTGGAGCAGAAATGCCAACTCAGTGTGAGGTTGACTGGCTGAAAGGCATTAAGATGCCCACTCCTAGGTCCGGAGATATGAATATATCTAGACAGGATTGAGCAACAGTCATCACCTCAAGTACGTAGGCAGATAACGTACCTAAGGTAGACTTCCAAGAAACAGTCGGTGGCTGTTGCCTTAGTTGTACAATATCAAGTCTGACTCGAGACATTAAAGTAGGGTAATCTGTACAAATGAAGGGAGGTGGCTATCCTTCTACTAGCCCTACTTATTGCTACCACCCATGCATGCATGCCCAGGTGAGGCCACCAACATTGAAGGACTGGAACCCCTCATCATCTACCTACCCAGGCACTCAACCTTTTCATTGCCTATCAAAAATGTCACTCCCATCTCTCCCAACCGAGCTACTACAACACATCGCAAACGGAATAGAAACCCTCGAGACCCTCCGGGCCTTGTCTTGCGTGAGTCAGCGATTCTACGCAATCTTCAACCCAGCGCTGTACCATCAAGATGCTCGCAACAGCAGCATCGCCCCCGGCAGTTTCGCCGTGACTTGGGCCGCTGAGAATGGAAATCTAGCTTTATTGAAGAAAGCATTGAGCTATGGTGCTGAATTAGCACCGTCATCACCGCCACAGAAAAAGAGAACAGTAGGCCCTTCCCTGTGGGAGAAGAGGTGTATGATGACGGGCAGGCTCCACCTCATCAAAACAGATCGACCCGATCATCCTCTCTGTATAGCCGTCAGAAAGGGCCACGGAGACATCACGGAGTTTCTAATCGTCGATCAAGGGTGCGATATGGACATGCTAGACCAACTGGCGTACCCGTTGTTGAGTGTGGCTACGCATTATAGACATGCGCATCTCATCAAATTCTTGATTGAACGAGGCGCTTCACAGATGGCTGTAGATCAGTATTATGGGGGAACGGGGAGAAGCCCGATTCACATGGCAGTGGTGGGAAGGTTTGAGAAGGGTATGGAATTGTTACTTGACCCGAAACTACATCTGGATAGCAGGCCATCTTATGAACAGATGAACGGCGCGCTTTTATATGCTCTACTTTCAGACATGGACCTCGTTTATGGTGATGATCAAAAGAACACCATACGACTGTTGTTGGATTCTGGTCTCCTTGATGGCGAGGGCCGGTTGGATTTTTCATTCAGACAGACGATCGACTCGGCATTAAGGACTCCATTGCAATGGGCCGTTGAGCAGGATGATATCAGATACTTGGAACGGTTTGTGAAAGCAGGCGCAGACCCGAATTTCCCAGCAGCTACGGATCCATGGGAAACGGTTTTGGTGCAAGCAGTGAAACTGCAAAACCAAGACAAGGTCAGACTCTTACTGCCCAAAACGCGTCGCGTAGTGCGCACTCTGGCTTTGGCTTGGAGTATCAAGTTGTGGTCCCCTGACGACGAGAAGGGGCGCAATATTCCGCGTATTCTGCTACAAAATGGGACTCTACCGGATTACGAGCCAGACGATGATACATTCCTACGAAGCGGTTCGAGAAACGCATCCAGCCAATGCACTTTGGGGATCGAGTATTCAGAGGAGTTGACAGATGCACCCCTCGTGCTGGCCGTTCATTCCGGGCATCTTGAAATGGTGCAGCTACTAATTGAGCATGGCGCAAACGTCAATGTACGCTTTTACGAGTTATTGGGAAACTGTGCGGTGGTATCGGAATGTTTGTCGTTGGCAGACAAATTGGGACATTTGGATATCGCGGAGGTTTTGCGGGATCGTGGAGCGGTAGAACGGGACTATGAGGCTGAGCGGATGGCTCGGTTCGAGGGTTGGTCGTACAATAGACCGACTGAATCTACTCAGCCAAATCCAGCCAGAGATGAATCATTTGCACCTATACCTGAGTGACTAGCTAGGTAACATGGAGAGTTCATAAGGGACAATCAGTGATCAATCATGAAATGTCAACGATATCAACCACTCTTTCAACCAGTTTATCCGCCATGCCCTGCATCTCCCACTTCCAGCGTCCTTCTTTCCATACTTCAATGAGCCAGTATTGCCATGATCCGTTATGATGATTGTACATAGTTGATATGCGGTAGAGTTCTGGATGTTTTTGTGATTGCTGATCTTCCCATCGCAAGGGAAAGGTTCTGGGTATTTGTTTCCCAGGCTGTTGATTCAGATTAATGATATTATTATTATTCGTATTGATATTGTTGTTGTTATTGGCAATCATCATCGACTGTCGTAATCTCCATTCTCGTTCGGCCTGTTCACCGGCTTTGCGAGCGATGGCCTCTTCATCTTCGGCAAAGTATAACTCGCATTTGTTGCATTCCGTGCAACGAGTACCGGGATTGACGCGGAAGTGTTCACAAAAATGTTTGTATCCGCTGTCTCCTTCGTCTGCTTCTGCCTCTGCGGCGTTATTCTCGCCATCTCTGCCTATAGGAAAGAGGTTTCGTCCGGCACCATCCGGTTGACGACGAGATGATGGGCCGTTCAATGCTTTACGACAGATGTAGCACATGGAATAACCGCATATGCAGGTCAGCTTGTTGCAGCCAGAAGACTTGACAAACGATAGATTGCACCGAGGACATGTCCGTTTCACTGCCGCTGTGCGTGCAGCTTCTACTGTCGTACGTAGAGATTGCTGAAGCGGTTCTTCGCATGTATGCGGATCGCGCCAGGCTTTGTGGCAGGTCATACAGCTCACTTGTCGACAGGAAGGGTTCTTGCATGTAAATCGTGGACTGCGGGTACGGAGACATAGGTTTTGCAGCGAAACGCGGAAGACGGCTGCTGTCGTGCGCGGGTAGAATAGAAACATCATTAAGAATGGTAACAAAAGTAAGGGTATCAAATCAAGAAGTAAAATGGTCGTCAATATCGTAGAAATGAGGTTTCCGCGGCGAAACCTCCAGGAGATGCCTCCTGCTCGCCCGCTGGAAGTAGGGGCTGGTTGAAAGACAGGGTCTATTTCTGCATATGAGCAGAATGGACAGCGCACGAGTTTCAGGTTCGACTTTAGCACCGCTTCTGAAGCTACGCGATCTTCGAACTTGCGATAAGTCTCTGAACCAGCCTTTTCGGAAAGAATAGCTCTCTTGACAAGCATCGAGTCCAGATGGCCCTCGCATATCCCATGGCTCACTGGCGCAACACATTTGAGCGTCGATCTCTCTGGGTCCACGGAATTATCCCATCCCTGACCAAAAACAGCTTCATGGAGCGTCCGTCGTATGCAATTGAAACAAATCATATGACCTTGCTCCGATGAGCAGGCCGAGACTTGCTCGAAGGTCACATCGTCTAGACAACACTGACACTCGTATAGTGAATTCTCGGCTATAGCGTCTTTCTCATTGATTTCAGACGCAAAAGTATAGTCCTGAAATTCCTGAGTCTCCTTTTGCTCACGAAGCAGCGGGGCAATGAACGTCTCCTGAATCTCTTGGTCGAGTTCGTCTGAACCAGTCTTCTGTCTGAGTCGTGGTATTGATAAGGCCGAACCATCGCCATTTATATTCCTTTCCCATATGATCAGAGGATTGTCATCCTTGTTATTATCCTTTTTGCGCCGGAAGGGGTTCAGGTTGCTTATAGTCGCCCGCCATCCTTTCCTAGACAACTCTTTGAGCGTCGGTCTCGCACGATTATATGAGAAGTTGACCTCCGCCAGTACGCCGTCAATAGTACTCCGACTCAATCCACTGAATTCTTTGCACAGAGCTGCCTTGACGGTATTCCGGTACGTCTCACTTCGAAATAATTCCTCAGGCGGCACCAGCGTATCGGGATCTGCCGACGAAGTATCCCCCGCGATTTTATTATCATCCTTCCCATCAACGGATATGTTCCACCGTCCCTGCACCCATTGCTTCTTATGTCTCAACAACTGCTCAACACAAACATGAAGTCGACTCTTGCCATCGAATCGCATCAACAGTTCCCGAAACACTTCAATCCGCACATCAGGAAATAGTGCTGCGAGTATAACTAGTGAACGATTCCGGTCCTCTAGATCGGCGTGACGTTCTTCGTTCTCAAGGAGAGAGATGGCTTGTGGTTCGGCTTCGAGGGCGCGGGCTCGCGAGGTGCTGCCAAACGGATTATTGCGTAGAGCTTCATTGATTGTGGCTGATAAGGGCGTAGTAGGGCGTGAACTATTCGATCTCGTCGTCGCTATATCTGCCGGCTTTAGTGAATTCGCTGCTCCCAAGTTATTATTTCCTGTCGTCGTTGTTGTCGCTGCATCTTTGACATTCGGCGACGCTCTTCTATCGTTACGTAGTGGCGACGTAAATCTCGGGACCGAGGGCGACATGTCTCGTTCATATGGTTGTGTGCATTGTCAGATACGAATAAAGAAGAGACAAAGCAGATGTCAGCCTCTTCTCGGATCAGGATCAGATGAAAGGACAGCTGGGAGGGTGAGTCTTGGGACAATGAGAGAGGAGTCGATGTGGAGGATTCTTTGGGGGAATGTGAATTGCGGAGCCTTAGAATGGATACATGCGTAGTAGCAACATGCGCTAGTCCGTGTTGGGCCATGCAAGATCCGCCATCGATGAGATGGGCCAATAGGAGTGTTTACTTCGGTGGTTGTATAGATGCACTATACTTGTTCTGGATTAGTATGGGTATGGTCACCCGTTATTCAACGCTCAGCATATGATCGGATCGGTTTATTTACTTACTCCGCAGTCTCATGATACATCAGTATGTAGATTCTATGATCATCAATCTAGTATATCTCTAAGCTAAGCAACCCAAACTCCATGCCAAACATCAAAAGTATAATCAACAAATGCTTCAACGATGTAGATCTTCGCGATCATAACATCAATCCCGTTGAAGTCCGAACAAAACATGGAGTCAACGGAAAATGGTATCAAACCCGATGTCAACAAAGAATCCGAATATCAAAATCCCACACCATGTAGAAACGCCGAGAGTAGAGTGTGGTCGTAGGTATACTGATAACAAAACCCAAGAGTGTAAAACGAAGAGAAAGCGTGGTGTATCAAATGTACAGATTATATCATAAAATTCGTCGAGAGAATACTGACTCCCCCTTCTCTTCAGCTTAAAGAGTGCGGCTTGAGGCGATATGTTTTCGCTCATCATCAAGTTGGAGTTTTTCCATCAATGCGGCTCTCATCCTCACATTCACAACTCCTCCAACACCATAAGCGGGCACAATCTTGCCCATGCGCGCAAAGGAGCTGACAATATAATCTCTCCGAATACGGAGGAGTCGTTCCCGCCAGCCCAGACCACCCGGTGGTTGACGATTATATAGATCCAAACCCAGTAAATGCATTGGTGTACTAACGAATTGCATCAGTGCCGGACACGAAAATTGCGCAACGGCGGCTTTCATCCCTGGCGTCGAGGCGATCCAATCCGGTACTGACGGCGCGATCAAGGGAGGAATATTGAAGGACGCAAAAATTGTGACGCTGTCTCGCAAGCAGAACAATGCATATGAAACTTTGGGTATTTTCGGGACCTGGCTTGCGATTTTCGCAGCGGTAGCGGCGGCGGCTGACGATGAAGCGTCCGTGGCAGCAACAGTGACAGCCGGAGCAGAGGGATGACACTGAGCGGATGGATTGTTGGACGGACCAAACAATTTGGCAAATCGAGCATCTTTATAGACGCAAATGGACATATTGACTATTGTCGTAGTGAGAAATTTCTCCATGCCAGGGGTCACGGTTCCGAACGGCTGGTTGCGCACTGTTGATGTGACGGTATCAATTGCATTGGCTGTCAAATATGTACCGCCGTATAACGTATATATGAGTATAAATGGGGTCGAGAGGAAGAAGCCGGCCGGTTTCCTTACCATGTCTCGGAGACACGTCGTTAACGTATGTCGGATCGATATACCTTTGGACGCCTTTTCAATGATTGCACTATTCATCACGGTGTCAGCGTTTTCCTTTCCGAGCACATGAAATCGGACATACCGATCGATGATAGTAATGATAGGACAGATAAGAGCTCCCGCTACGGCAGCACTTGCAGCATCCGCCGCAAACCTAAGTCCTAAACTGCGCGTATTCCATTGCTTATCCGATTTCGTCGTGGGAATCGGTATGGCTGGGACAGCAGCCCGGGCCGCGTCTCGGGACATGGTGACGGCTAATTGAGTCGGAGGAGATTAAAATAGGAAGAAGAAAGGGGAAGGGCGAGAGTGGGTGAGGGTGATGTGTACGACTTTGTTGTTTCGAGTGTCATGGATAATTTCCGTTGATGAAAAGACGGATGGTGATACAAAATGTACAATGAGTCAAGTCAATAACCGATTAATAATTAATTCATGCGCGCATCAAACAGATTCATAAGCGATAAGGCAGCAAATAAGTAAGTCTCATTGAAAAGAATCAAGAACACGATTGGATCTGAAAGGGCTCATCGTAGATAGATGGATGATTGTGATTCGTATAACATTCACGAGAAAGAGAGGAAGTCGGTCAGCCCATGCATGAACGAGACATAGCATACCCCTACCGGCCTCTTCGCCGAGTCTTCCGATGTCGACAGCCGTCGCTAAGCCTGATCGGGCGCTAGTGGACCCGGAGAATGGAGACTGCTCCGACTTTAGAGTTTCGGGGTGAGCGATGTCGCTGTCAATACCCCGATATTCCTTCATGCTCATCGTTATACGCAATCATTGGTGGCAGAGTATAATACTTCCGTCCAAAGTCGCCAACAGCAGCAAGGCAATTCATCGACACCGCGTAGGAAGAGATCAGTAATCAGTACGTGACTGTGCCTCGAGCTAATGCTCGACTATCCAGAGTACATCCAGTGTAAGGTCGGGTATGAAGTGAGCCAACCATACCTGGGATGGCTCAACCTTGCAGATCCATAGATTTTATAAAGGGGAAAAGCTGGAAATTGTGGATTTGTTCTAGAAGCTGAAACCAGGTAGCCCAACAGGAAAATAGAGCTAACGAACAGCATGCTACACATGTTCATTTACCATCGATTTGGAGCAATTGTAGTTGATTTCTTCTTTTCTTTTTTCCAATTAGTTAGCCAGTCATACGGTAGAGATATAAGAAAGTCTCTCATTCTCATCCCCATTCTCATCTTCTGAATCTCCATGATTCGTCCAGGCGAATAATATCACTCAAAATCATTCAGACCTCATCTTGCACTTTCTGTATTTCATACCAATCATTCCCTCGTGTCCTGTTTTCACCAATAATGCATTTCGTTTCGATATTCCCACGGACGTTCGTTTTTATTCCTCGGGTTTAGGCGCGCTTGCCGTTGATCTCGATCAATTTCACCTGGCTATATATACCAGTCAGTAACACAAACTATAGTCCAACTCTGGTTGAAAGAACAACTTACAAAATCAAGTCGGCCTTGGGAGGAATAACACCTGGGAAACCCCTATTGCATCAAAAATATTACGTATTAGCAAAGTCACAAGTGAGATGATGCAGCCACCCTTGTCTCCATGTCTTATGCGTGTGCCTCGACGATGTTCATGCATGTAACTACTACACGATGCGGGAGTGGCTGTGCTGTGTTGCTGATTATGCGCATGGATAATATAACAGAATATACATCCATGCCTAGCCATACAGAGCTGCAGGAGGAGGGGAAAATATCGGAGTAATGCGGGGAATATTCTTGGGATCGATCACGAAAGGAAATGGCTGCCCAAGCATGGTAGAAACGTACCCGTCCCCGTAGGCGTAGCTCCTGCAATTACATTGAAACAAGTCAGCAAGTGCCAAACCCCTAGCAGATGTAAAAAAAGTGATTGGACGGGAGAAATAAATTGGAACAGAATGCGATAGGCTTTTTTTTTTTTTCGGGCTATCGGCTGTCCAATGATGCGGGAAAAAAGATAACGACTTACGAGTCAATAGTAAGAATGGCCTCTTCGCCGAGAGTCATGGACAAAACGCCCTCGTCCCAACCTGATGCAGAACACAATGATCAACAATCTTCTCGATCTATTGTCGTCCACGCAGTAGGTAGAAACTCACCCTTGATAACCCGACCTTTGCCGATGGGAGTAGCCAATGGACCGCGACCTTTGGAGGAGTCGAATCTATGGACACCAGAGTTAGATTCGCATAGTTTCAATCAATGGAACACGACGTACTCCTTTCCCTTCTCGTGGTCTGGGTTGCTGGGGTCTCTGAGCCAGCCGGTGTAGTCGATCTTGACGTTGGCGCCGACGGCGGGCATGTCGGTGCCGTTGCCGGGGGAGAGGATGGTCTTTCGCCAGCTCATGTTGACGTAGTAAGTGGGTAGATATGGAAGGAGTAGATTTCGGTGATAGGAATGTGGAAAGTATAACGAAAGAGAGAAAAGGGAAGAAAGAGAGGTGACTAAGTCTCCTTTAAGGCTGGATGAAATCGTGGTGGGGTTGAAACTTTAAAAGATCCATAATGCTCTCCATCGTCCATATGGTTAGGGACTAAGACTCTAAGATCAACATCTCTTGACTAACAACTACTACGTACTACTTCGATACGTACATCAACGTGGCGTTCCTGTACAACATTCGAGAGATGCTCTTGTGACAAGAAAGCTTATCTGGGAGCGTCATTGCGGGTTACACGGTCTGTGACTCGATACATATGTACTGACTTGTAGAGAGCTCTAGATGTCCTAGAGACAGGACAAACCAACAGACAATAAGTTGCAATGCCCCGTTCTGAGACATATGGTCCTATCATTTGCGCAAAATGAGACCATCCCGCTGAGGGATTTGCATAATGTACACAACAACTTGGCATTGTTTTTACCATCAGTACTACAAGCGGTCTGACCTGCTCCATCTAATCAGCTCAACATTTCACACGGGGGAACTTTTGGCTGGGCCGAATGACAGAATCTAAAAGTCTCGAATCCTTTTCGTACGACAGTCATATGCATCGTTATCTCGCACAAACAACGATAATCCCAGATCATCAACTCCAAATCACTCCGGCCATCCCGTGCTGAGTCCAAAATCAAAGGTGAACGTTCCATATCGCAACTCTCCTATGGGCAACATATCCCTCCCAGCCAATAACTACCCAAGCTACCCAACACACACCCTTGCAATCCGAGAAAACCGGTCCGAGGGCTTGCTCTTCCCCGTGTGTGGTTTTTCTGTCATCTTTTTGATGGCATTGGTCGGTGGCAAAGTAAATAAATTGTCCTAATTTAGTTATACATACGTTGGTTTGTTACTTGGCTGGTCTGGTTCGGAATTATGAGTGCCTGATGGTATACCCTAGGTAAGGCCTACGGAGTACATTTGCTATCTCCTCGGAAACATCTTGAGTCCTGGTCTCTCTTTGCTTTAGCTTGTAGTTACTAGTACTAGAAAGTCCGTACTCGTCCACGAAGATAAATGAGATTAACCCCGCCATGAGGATTATCATGAAGCGGGGAAATGGAGTCAGGCCACTACAAGTACATACGTACGTAACTATACAAAATATAATCACTCAATCCGACTGTCCGGATATTTTTTTAAAATGGGCCAGAAAAACAAAGAAGAAAAAAAAAACAAAATATGAAGATATGCAAGGTCCAATCAGAATCTATCCATGCACTGGCTTATACTGTATCTACTACGTGACCTCTATCTAGAAAAGTTAGCCAAAAATTCAATTGGTGAATCGATCTAATGACCACGCAACCCTAAACCTTCGTATGATGCTTCAGGCTATTTGTATCTTACACGTCCCCTTGCTGGCGCTGTAGCCGCGTCAATGGAATCGTAAATCCATGCGCGACATGGTACAGATAGCGGAACGTGACACATCAAATGCAGAGATAGCCGCTTGCAGAATCTGAAAAAGAAAATAAAATAAAATAAATTATTGTTATTCTATCATTTCGCCAGTCGTTACTCAAAGGGCTCAGATCCCGTTTGTGCAATGAGAACCAGTTTGTTGCAAGTTATGTACACCACAAGTCACATTTTCCATCGGACTTCTCTCGGTCTATGATGCTTCGTAGAAGGCTTTCTCCTTGAGTTCCGAGACAGAGACAGAGCGGATCCTCGTCGACGGGAAACGAGCATCAAATGCCGCGCCCTCCTCGGAAAGATCAAGGTAATGTAAGACTGTTATGCCGGTCTGGATCACAAAATTCAGAACTTGTCGATAACCGAAGCCGACTTGTTCAATGCCATGGCTGTCGTCGGACATACAGAAACGGCCACCCATTGACAGAAACTCCTATCTCACTAATCAGACTTTGCTGCTTTTGAGCAGATCATGTTCATGCTCACCTTGCAAATCTCTGCCTTGGGATATGGCTCCGTCATACCCTTCCTCAAAGCGGCCGAATTAAGCTCCAACATTCCTCCATACTCAGCCACAAAGCGAAGATTCCGTTGAATCTTCTCCCACACTTTTGGATATTTGGTGAAGGTTGCATTCGGATCATCACTTTTCAAGCGAATCAAATCAAAATGTCCAACAACAGGAGGCTTCAACTTTTGCAACATGTCCAGTTGACTATCATAGTAATCCTCGAATAAGCGCTCATCAGTGCCACCTGCTATTTCTCGTGCTTGGTTGTACATGGCGGCATCATAGTCAATTGGTATTGTATGTACGTGATGCACAGAGCCCACAAAGAGCTCGAAAGGTAAGCGGGATAAAGATGTTTCAATCAGCCTCAGAGATTCGGGTCGAATCCAGTCGATTTCGAAGCCAATCAAGAGTTTGATTTGAGATGCATATTTATCTCGTAACCTGGATGCCTCGGTATAGAAAGCTGCCTCATTCTCAATGTGCCATTCCTCCGTTGTCAAACCATCCACTTTCTACGCAGAGTTAGCTAAATTTCAAACATGTGAGAGGCAGTGGATTATACCTCTTCGGGGTAAAAGTCCTCTTTGCCGCGTGGCATATGCTCTGTTAAGCAAAAGACTTCCATCTTTTGTGCAATGGCTGTCTGTATGACTTCTTCTAATTGATTCTTTGCATGGCCGGGGCAGAATTGCCCGGAATGGCTGTGGTGTGAGAACGGCATGTCTAGCTGAAATTGGAGTACGAATGCCACAGTATGCTTTGCAATGAGATGAAAAAGGTGGTTGCCTCTCAATTCTGGGGTATTGGTGCTTGTCCCTGTTGAGTCAAAATTTCACGTGCATGCGGGGCAGATTTCTTACATTGATAGTAGTAATATTCAGTAGTAAGGATGGTTGTCTCAAGTCAAGAATTGACCGTGATTTGATAGTGCAGTCGAGATAATAATATCTGCCAGTTCCGTGGTTGAATACCTGGGGAAGCGCTCTCACGAGATGGAGAAGAAATTCTGGAGGCATGGTGTTTATCCAGTAGGCGCGGCCGGACCCGCCATGTGCCATTTTATCGCGATATGTACCTGCCGGGATATCCAGCCACAGTGATCACGAACAAGGCAGGCATTGGATGCCGACAATGGTGAATATAGGAATATCGTGCTTTTCCTGCCCATAAATTATATCAATCTCCCGCAGCAAGCACCGTAGCAACCACGTAGTCACCATCATGCGAAATCGACAACTTCCCCAGCCGGCTTTGAGCTCCATTCAAATAGACAATTTCTGGTCTACTACTTCCAGCAGAAGACGCCGGAGTAGCTCTAATAAGCACATCTTTCCAACTGATAGAAGTTGCGCCCCCCGGCGCCGCTTTGCGTGCTGCTTCTTTGGCTGCGAATCGTCCGGCTAGCCAGCGTATCATGTCAGGTGTAATTTCTTTCAATGGAATACTGGCTTCTTGATCGTAGGGGGAACTGTTCTTCAAGCGAAATCGGGTATGAAAATCTTGTAGTTCCTGTGGGCAGAGGATACGACGAGTGAATTTGTGGAGGTATGTTTCATTGCTTCTTGTGCCGCGTTGGGTTACAAGGCGATGTATGCGTGGTAAGTGGACTACATCGGTACCGATGTTGAGGGCATATGGGAATGGTATAGGTTTCATGGTAGTTGCTGCAAAGAGGTTTCTAATTGTCAAGATTTGGTGATGGGGAAAAGGGGTGAAAGAGTTAAGCTACGATCGAAATGACATCCTCAAGAAGCGGATAGCATTAACATGTGCTCGGACCAATCATGAGTCTCTACGCATTTTTTTAAACAGTTCGATGAATTGACTTTGCAATTGCATTGGAAAGTCTTGAGTATGATACACCGACTAGTAACTATAGTATTAACTTTCGCCATGCGAAATGTACGTTGTGTCATTCAACAGGTGTGTTGTACCGGAGTTTTCCACATGTTTGATGCCAAAATACAGTAAATGAGCGGTTCATTCTATGTTTGGTAATGATGATATGAAGTTGATGACGATGTAGATTTTATATGTACAATCCCCTCGGTGATTCTTGATAACGAATAATCTCAGGACCGCTACATTGGGAAGTTTTTCACAGGCATATCTCCCCTGACCCAATCGCTTCGACAATCACGCTAATGATGATGCTCGGCCTCTGCTGCATAATAAAATCGACATCACAGTTATAATACAGACTCGTCACGGAAAAGGAAGGGTTTAGTGGCTGGCTTTTTGTTCGCCTTCGACGCTCTTGAGGAAGTCCCTATAGGTAGAACACGGGTTAGATCAATATTTCCGAGAATTTGAACGAAGAATCAAATAGATCAATAAGAGATGGTCCAAATTTCTCAACGACAAGAGATAAGAAGAAGACGTACTGGATGAATTTTTCCTCATCCTTAGATCCGGCGTTGATGGGAGGAGTTTGCACCTGCTTCTTGCTGCCACCGCTGGAAGCAAGGTAGATACCGCCAAAGAGACCGCCGAGAATGCCCATGGCAAGCTGCAACAATAACACACGTCAGTCAATCCCGAACATCTCAAACCCATCGTCCACAGCTGAATTGTATTCTTGACGTAACCAAAAGGGATGTCGTGGCGGAAGGACAAAAGAACGTACGTGGTGGGAGCCGATCTTGCGGCCGGCAATGTTGTAGTAGTTAACCATTGTGAATGAGTAGTTTGTTGGGTTTCCTCGAACAATTGGCAGTTGTAAATCGACGCTGGAAGGAGCAAGTCAAGAGTGTCGCATATCAAAGATGCCGCTGTGTTTCCTCTGAAGGTTATGTGCTTGGCGCGCTAGTCCTAATACATGCCTAGCGTCTGTATAGAGTCACGTGATACTAACCCGACAACTTCCGCTGCCAAGATCGGATGCTCCGAGGTTGACATCTATGAGCTAGTCCCAGATAGGCTAGCTCTTCTGTGAGGTCATTGTTCTGGGAATCGAGAATGTGGAGAATCAAGACTCAATTCTTGCTTGGAAGGAAGAGAAGGGGAAGTACTCTATCCGAAAGACGGGTTTGTGCCAGTTCATAAACATCATATACTTGCGAGACTCTGGAAATTTCCTTGCCTGGTGTGCTATCTTAACGTCTACTTCCGAATCACGCCGCGATAGCTCCATGCTGGAGGCTTAGAACCCAGGCAGCTGCTACAATTCCCGTACTCAACACCCGACATTTCCCCACGTTCAATATAGTCTTGCATTGGTCCAGCATCATATAAATTCTTCTTCAGCAATTGTGAAATACTCGCTATACACTCAAATACCGATCGCAAATATCTTTCAAGTCGTATCATCATGTTCTGGGGAAAAGACAAAAGCGACGGTGACGAGGACGAAGTCCCTCGCGTCCGTGAAGAGGCTCGTCCGGAATCTCTAAAAAGCCAGATTCCACGCCAAAAGCTTTCTCGCAATCTACAAAAACTCGTCGACCGAGAAGATGACTACTATGACGAACTATACGCTCCATAGTAAGTGCTTCTTCTCGTACCGTTCGTTCGCGACCGAAAGCTTCGAATGTACAACAGTATCTTATTTAAACGAGACACACTGACAAAGAATGAAGTTCAATCGATTCTACACATACGAAATACAGATATGCCGCTTACGTTAATCGAATAAGGACTATCTTGCTGTCCGCCCACCGCTACGTCGCTTATACTTCTGACGTTGGCGAATCGTTTCGTCCTGTCGCACATCCGTATCTTGTTCGAAGCGCCTATGCTATTTCATGGACATATATCCTCGGCGACGTGGGACACGAAGGATACAAGGCTTATTTGCGTAATCGGCGAGCTGTAATCCCACCCGGAGAGGCATATAAGGATGCGACAGACCTAAAAGCGAATGATGTTGTTCTGGGTATGGCTACTGGAAATGTCGCTGGTCCTTTATCATCTTCGGAGTCGCGCAATGAATCAGAAGGTGGTGATAAGTTAGACCCATTGGTGCCATGGGCTACGACTCATATCCCATTGATTGATGATTATCGGATGGTCATGACGAAACGTGCTGTTTTCCAGAGTATTGCCAGTATGGGATTGCCTGCGTTTACTATTCACTCCGTGGTGCGATACTCGGGTCGTGCTCTGAAGAACTCCTCAAGCACGCTTATTCGCACCTGGGGTCCAATTGGCGTAAGTTATCCTGGTGATGTGATCGAAGTACTGGGCTAATTTTCCGAAATAGCTGGGTCTAAGTGTCGTCCCCATGTTGCCATATCTCTTCGACGAGCCCGTTGAGCATGCCGTGGAGTGGTCTTTTGCGACATTATGCCGTGCCATTGAAGGCCCGGATGCTGTTACGCCATCTCCTCCATCCCGAGAACTACCAGCAGATCAGACAACGCCGCTGAGCAAAGTCCTTGCTTTGCAAGAACAAAAGAAACGCCACGAGGGAGGAGGTAGTGATCCTTCCTGGGAGGACTATAAAGCCGATCGACAGCGTGAAAGAGCAGGGCGAAAGTCGAATGGCGGAATAAGCAGTTGGCTCGGTTTTGGCAAGAAAGAGAAGGATGAGTAAATAGGTACGCTATAGGTTTAGCGAAGGTAGTCATTTGCATATTTCAGCGTTTTCGTATATCTCCTATCTGGAAATATCCCCCTTATACATTTCATTTCATGTTGTATAAATACCAGCACTGCTATCATTCCTTGAGTTGCCTTTTGTTATGTATGATTCGGATACCATCTATCAATTATCTTGTCATATAAATGAACAGCATAATGCATACGAAGAGTCATGAATCTCATGCTCATCTGCATTAGGCACATACATCACATAAACTAAAACCCGCTGAAGAAAACGCCATCCTAACTCCGACAAACACATAAATGCACTTTTTATCATCACGTAGTGGAAGGAAGAAGTCAAGCGCCAAACTTCCGAGTCCTCCGCTCGTTCGCTCTCATCTTTCTCTCATTCCTCTTGATTCTCTCCTTCCTCTCCGCTCTACCCGCAGTGCGCACATTCATCTTCCCCTCAGCCTCCTGCTTCCAATCCTTATCCGGCACCTCAACAGCCCAATCATTTTCACCAGACTTGTTTGCGCCTTTGTAACCCCATCGAGGAACCCATTCACCGCTCGCTTCGTCATAGACGAGTTTTTTGCGTCGTTCCTTTTCGGCCATGGCGGCGCCCGGTTTGCTGCTGTATTTACCGATTCCTTTCTTGCGGGCGAAGAGTTCCCATTTGGTGGGTTCCTTGGGTTTGGGTCTGTTGAAGTCAGGTTAGCTTTTATTGAGGAGAAGGTGGAAGAGGGGGTACGAACAGAGGTTTGTATCGAGGAAGTAATGTGTTAGGAGGAGGGAGGGTCATCAAAACGCCGTCCTTTGCATTTGACGTTACGGGGCATGTAGTCTGCAAGATTTGTCGGTTAGTCTTGATTTCTCATTGTCGAAGCTGGGGACGGATAAAACATACGAGAAGTTGGTTGAGTAGTGACTGCGCACCATCGCGGGCCACGGCTTTCAAGCTGGCATTGAGGTTTTCCGACTTGGGTATAACGAGCGGATTGGGATCTTGTGCGAGAAGGTGGCCGAGGTCGAATGTATATTGATTCTCTTTTTGGACGACGATGGGCCTGTAGAACTTTAGTTAGCACCATGAAAGACAATAGAAATCAGTGGTAACGCACAATTTGGCAGTCTTCGGTTTGACAGAGTCCACCTCCATCATTTCAGTAGTAGTAGCCATGCTTGAGTGTTCAATTCAATCTGTGTATTGTACTGGTTCGTAGTGAATTGATTTTTTTGCTGATAGATAAGTCGAGCTTATCAGAAAAAAGCGGATAATTTCCAGAGCCGCTTTAACCGCAGCCGTAAAAGCGGCATCTTCTATTCCCGTTTGGGTTTTCTTCTGCTTGGCACTCCGTCGTCTTGAGTTTCCCAGATCAATAACTTCAATTCATCAAGCTCATCTTCCGCACACCTTGTGCAGCGCCCATTGACCCTCCTTACCTCACGGGAGGTCATCACAGCCAGCACAATGGTTTCCCAATTATGCTGGGGCTGCCTTTCGACAACGGGGCTTCGCCAAACATCGCGAGCCCTGTTGCATCCTCCTTCTGCACCTCATCAATTGACCGCTAGAACGACCACTTCCCTCTTCCACACCAGCGCAACTCGATATGCAAATCCTTTACAAAAGAAATCGCGAAGCATGGAAGGTGCACCGAAATTCCGTGAATCCAAATCCGCGCGAATGCGAAAGCCCAAAAAAACAACGGTAGACCGCGGTCGTCCGCCGCTTGTCGGAGAGCGGAAAGCGCTCAGAAAGAGGATCGTGTTGAGTAATACCAATGCTTTGGAGGTTCCCGGTATGCAGGAATTCTCGGAGGAGACGATGGTTGATACTCGAATTCGCGGGTCAGTGCTCGGATTGCCTGTGCCTATGATTGATCAGTTGAGAGCTCTGCAAGCATTTAAGCCTTCTCAGGGCTGGTCGCTTTTCCGTCGACCGGGTGTCGTCTTGAGACGTGAGACGTTGGAGATGGGTCGGGTTTTTGAGGGAATCTCTACCGAGGGTCCGGATCAGGGGAAAGTAGTCAAGAAGATTCTTACTGGAAAGAGAGCAAGCGGAAAGAGTGTCCATTTGTTGCAAGCGATGGCAATGGGACTATTGAAGAAATGGGTTGTTATTTCTATTCCTGATCGTGAGTTTTCTTTCTCCTATGAATCGATGTCTATATTTGAACTAACATATCTACAGCCCAGGAGTTGGTCATTGCTCATACGTCATATGCACCTCTCCCTAACACAAATCCGGTGCAATATGTCCAAGAAAAAGCAACATCCGAGCTCCTTCAGCGCACCGTCCTCGCCAACGAAGAAGTCCTGTCAAAACTTCACGTGTCCATGGAACACCCCGAGCTTAAATCACTCGTCAAACCAAAAATGACACTCGCCGAACTCGCTCGCTTGGGCGTTCAGGACGTCACAATTGCCTGGCCCGTATGGCAAGCATTCTGGGCCGAACTCAACGCAACTGTTCCAAAGACCACAGAGAATGCAGACGAAAAGACAAAAACGACTTCCCAAACTCGCCCCCCTCTCCTCGTAACAGTCGACGGTCTGAGCCACTGGATGCAAGACTCCAAATACCGCAACGCAGACTACAAGCCTATCCACGCCCACGACCTCGCCCTCGTCAAGCACTTTGTCTCCTTATTAACACCGCAGTCCTCCAACAATAAGCCCGCAATGCCCAACGGCGGAATTGTACTTTATGCAACTTCAGGCTCAAATAGTCCCGCCGTACCTACTCTCGACGTCGCACTAGCTCAACTCAAAGCCCGCCAGCAAGGCGTCGCGGAATCATCAGACGACTTCCCGCAACCAGATCCATATGCAGAGATCGACAACCGGGTTATGGATCTTTTCAAGCAGGCCGCGAGCAAATCCTCGTCGTCGCCACTCGAATTACAGACTCTAGGTGGTCTAAGCCGCGATGAAGCACGCGGATATATGGAGTATTTCGCACGAAGTGGCATCTTGCAAGAGAAGATTACCGAGGAATGGGTCAGTGAGAAATGGAGTATTGCCGGTGGTGGAATTATTGGCGAAATGGAGAAGTTGGGCAAGAGATTGAGGACTGTTCTGTAAAGAGCAGCTGCTTTCTGTTTTATTAGTCTTTCAATTGTATTATTATGGTAGCTTTTTTCATTGTTCTTTGGGTCCATTGTATAATGAATATATTGACATATTAGATTCGTACTTTTTTGTCCCTCGGTCTCAATCGCAGGATGTCGATATCTGGAATCATGATTTCACCCCTGACCAGTCATCACGACTCTAGAAAATATGTCGTTTGAGACCCGGCTTTGACTACCCTTATAAGAGATCAATTCTTAGGGGGTGCTCGATGCGGATGCATGCCGGAACGCTAACAATAGCCATGGGCTGATTCGTAGCCCAATTTTGTCAACACCCGATGCGTATAGTTATCAGGTTTCGAATGTTGAAGACAAATGGGGGAAGCTCCGTTTCCAAATGTTGAGACGACGGGCCTTGACACCGTGAGGAGGACCAATCTCACTGAGTCTCACTTGAAAAGTCTCATTCATATGAAAGAGTCATGACAGCATACTGCGTGGTTTTGACCTCAAATCTCCGGCTTCCGCGCTGTCACAAATCGCACAGACATAGTCAACCCTTCAGACGTCATCAACTCTTGCTTCACCTTCTCGCACAGATCTTGTACATCATCCTTTTTCCATCTACCAGTGGCAGTCAACGGTCTCAGACTTCTCGCCTCAAGACTTTCCAGGCACGCAATGAGAACCATCTTGCCCAGCGTTCTCTGCCGATCATCCTGCGGCCATGCCCCAACCGGGACTGTCATGTCCTGAACATTGACATCCACGAACCCTATCGACGTCAGCAACGAACGGCTCAAATGCTCACGACCGCGTGGGTAACCCAGAGAATCGGCTGCATTCCGCATGGCTGAGACGTAGATGTCATGATAAGAGTCTGGATTCGGATTGGCCCATGTCACGATATCCGCCGCTGGGTCGCTCTCGACTACTTCAATATATCCGCCGGGTTTTAGATGTTTGAACGCCTGCTCGTATACGCCTCGCCAATCTCTGAATGCGCCGGACAAGCCTCGGAAATGGATCAAGTCGAATGGTGTGTGGTACGTCCAGTCATCCTCGGCATCGTCAAGCTGGAAATGAACGCTAGGAAGACCGATAATAGCTGGGCCTCCGTCAAAGACACTGATATCTGTAGCGATGATCTCTGAATTTGGATATCGCTGCCCCATTTCCACAGCCCAGTCCCCTGGTCCCGTGCCAATATCCAACACACGACCCGGGCCTTCCGGTGGCAGGGGGACTGTGGTCAACTCTCCATCTAGCAAGATTAAAAAAGCCTGATGGACGATACTCAGGCGGGTCTGCTCGGGTTCATCGTTCGGCATGAAGTATATCTCATTGCAGTATCTTCGCCCGTTTTCGTGGATGGGCTGGAGGGCTATGTCTGAGGGGCTTGATGTTCTGCTAGTTATTGTTGTTGCGTTAGTCATTGTTCGTCTGCAATTGACACCTACGTAGTTGTTTTTCAAAGGGTATTCCCACATTGAGTCTACCACATCACTGCCTTCATGTTCATCCTCGACTTTCTCGCCGTGGGGAACAAGGTCGGGTTGTACCATGACCAGATTCAGAGTATTATGTTTCACAAGTAACACTCGGAATCCGGTATGGCTGAACAGTCAATTGATATTTAGAGTGATAATTTATGACCGGACGAGGGAGTGTTCCTTTGGTCTTTCGTGGAGATTGGTTATATAGTGAAGGAATCAAGTGTGTAGAAGAGTAGAAGAGTAGAAGTTGAGGTAGCAAAAAGGTTCTCCCCGGCCAGATTTGAAACCAGCAGGAAAGAGCAATCTCAACTGGGAAGGAGCGATATACTGACCAATAGGAACATGATTAGTGTGTTGTGCAGTGCTATAATCTAGGCTCTATAGTATGTAACTCGAGGAGTAAGTTTAGCTGTCCGAAAACTTTCATTAATTTTCCCAGGCTTACCCTGACCAAGTGGGTAAACTGGCGAACACCAACTCGTGCGTGCCAACAGCATGATTGGTGGCTCGAGTTGGCTTGTACGACTTGGAAGTTGAAACCGCCGAATTAATGTTGCATTGACTTGGGCATGATGGCTACATATGCACCTAAATAGTATACTAACAGCATCGAGAGTAAGTGGTTGTAGAACTACTTCTGGCATATGTAGGGACAACAGTACCGACACAGTGGAAACGGCAGCGGGAAGACCAGGGGCCTGAGCCAGAGCCCCGGCGCCGAGCTTAATTAAGCGGGGCCAGCTGGCACTCCCTGAGTCCCTGAGGGATGCAGCCTACGCCAGAACGAGCAGCACTCCGGCCAGTTCCACAGCCAGCTCCTATCGGTCATAAATCTTCGACACGCAACACAACCCTTGTGGCAGTGGCACTGATTCAGAATCTGATTTTCGGTTTCGGTGCATATTCATAGATGATAGTGCATACGTACTTGCATATGGCGACGTAGCACGGGCAAACTCTGCTAGTCAGTTCTAGACTCGGAAGGACGGGATCTTGCCAAGATTGAGAACAAAACCACGTAAAAACACCTTCGGGAAGAAAACGGATGCAGGAAATTTTAGTGTTGTTACACTGCAGATTCTGGACGCTAGAGCTGATACATAAGACGTGGCCGTGTATAGGCGTCTAGGTACGTAAAGGAACCTCGGAATTCAGGACCCGAGGGAACGGTTTGAATGATCCGGCTTAATTTCGATAAAATACGCTAGTACTATGAAAGCCTCAGAAGTCTTACCAAGTCTCAGTTTGCCATGTTGAATACTACGTACGGCACAGAGAGTGAGCCGTTAGGATGACGGTTGAATAATTGGCGTTTTAATCACTAACTATGGACTAGGGGGACCAGACTGTCGGGGAACAACGGTTTCCAGATTACTACTTCAGACGTGATCGCATCTCCATCAGAGGAATATAACAGCGACAAGCACATAACTCGATAGATCTGTATCAACAGTTTCATGATTATGTGACAATTACTGGTCAGTCGTTAGTGTCAATGCCTGAGGCAACACAGCTGTCCAGTAGGACATGTTCTAGCAAATATGGAAACTGGAAAGAAAAGCATGATCGCGAGTCGTGCTACCTGAGCAAGTCTAGATGTTAATATCAAGACCAAGTGATACAGCGACAGAACCCCTCAGATACCAGCAATCTAATCATCCTCCTCCTCCGGATCATAAACGTCACCCGCAGGAGTCTTCTCCAACTTCACCCCATCCTCCGTCACAATCGGCTTAGCAGGCACAACCACAACAAACACCCTCGCCACAGTCTTCCCACGATTAATCCAAGCATGATTTACACCCCTCATAACAATAACATCATGTTCCCTGAGCGTCTTCTCCTCCCCTCCATCAGTGATGAGCGTAACCGATCCACTGAGCACAACACCATAATCCAGACTGAGCGTGCGATGCATCCAGCCTCCTTCCTGGTTGGGGGGCAGGTCAATGATACGTGCTGAGGGTCCTTTGGTGTCTGCGAGAGGCACGAGGGCTTTGTGTGGTTCCTTGTCGAGGGGACGTTGGTTGTCGACGGGGAAGCCACGAGAGCGGTGGATTTGGATTACGCCGAATGCTGATTGTTCGGTCGGAATCAAAAAGTCTGGTGCGGTTGTGGGATCGTAGGGAGTAAGGAGGTCGTCCGAGGCAAAGTAGCCATTACCTTTGGGATCGCTCGCAGTGAGGACGCGGCGGATGGGTGTCGATAGTGTGGTCATTTTGTTGCTAGTGTGGTTTTGACTGAGATTAGATGCTTGATATATCAATCGGACCTTGAGAAGACTTGATTGTTTGTTTCATGATTTACGAATAGGTATTCGGGAGGACAAGTCACGTCTTAAATACTTTTTGACACCGTCGAAGCAACACAATTGATTTGTAATGATCATGCCTGTCGTAACGATCCATTGCCAACGAAAGTCCACATACCATCAATGAGCTATATTTTTCTCATGGACTGCTTAGAAATCGATGTCGCTCTTGTCACTTTTCGGGTTGATATCAAATTATTCTGAATATAAGGAGATGATTGGTCAATCAAGACGGTTAAACTCGTGGAGACGTGCAGGGGTCGGGAAGCCAATCATCCTGAGACCTGGCTCATGATTGGCTCAGATTATTACTAATGAGCGGGTTCAAGCATGAGTCTCCACTGCAAAGATCTAGAGCTAACTACTTCAGGTCTAGCTAGAATTATTTTCATCATCCCAAATCCTGAAATTTGTCAAATGACTTCTAAATCTCTCAATATTAAGATGAGTCGGCTAATATGTCCCTGAAACATCAAGACTAATGAAGTCATGGGCAGTCAATGAGATAGAATATGCTGGAACTATCAATTGATAGAGCTTTGCAAGAATTGGCCGGAGGACTTACCAGTTGACACACATGCATAGGTACCACGAAGTACCTATATTATTTAAAAATCTATAAATATAGATAGATACTAAGCTCATTACAAAAATCTGTACTAAGATATAAAACTATTTCCATATTAAAAAATATATATAATGCCGCACTCTATTTCCTTGATGTGCTGCTGTCCAATACATAATATCAAAATGGTGTATAGTAAACTGTAAACCTTATTGCAAGGGTTTGGTCAATCGTTGTATGGCAAACCCTTCATGTTATAGCCCCGCGTTCCACTCTGAATCTCTGTGTTTCCGATTGCCTCATGATTTATATGTGCGAGCTCAACGTCTAGCTTTCGGCTAGACGTCGTGGTCTTTTTGGCTCAACGGTATTAGCCATATAGCATGCGCCTGGGAATGCGCCTCCAGGCTCGTTCCGTGACACCTATCTATGCACCCGCAATGGTTGAATTCAGATCATCGGTTCTCCCAGCTGAAAAGTCGGATATTTTTTTAAGTTTGTTGCTCAACGCCATATTCTCACTTATCAGCTGCTTTCGCTCGGTTTGCAACCGAGATATTTGACTGTTTTTATCCGTTTCCATGGACTCGTATTGTTTTAGCTTCTTTTCCTGGTCAAAGAATATCGTCTCGTATTCTTCCTTAACAGTCAAAAGCCATTCGATCCATTGATGGGTTTTTGCTGTTTGTTGAGCAATTTCCTTTTTAATATCTGCAGCTGAGAACAGGCCGTGCTTTGGTGCGTATTCGCCCACTTGATTCTGAGTCTCTGATTGTCTGATACTGTGGTCAACAGCAGCGATGACTACAGTTTGATCCTGTGCTTGTTCCTTCCTGGACTCTTCGGGCGGAGGAGGAGGCGTAGACGGAGGTGGTACTGATGGTGGGGGTGGTGGAGGAGTGCTGTGAAGCATGCCGTGATTTTCATTATTATTTTCGGCCGCTCCCAGATCAAGGTTGCGTTTGGCATGCTCTGAAAAAGGTACGATGTTACCCCTTCTAAGTCTAGGTGACAACGTCAAGGTGGATTGATCCAAGCTTTTTGGGCTCTCGCTTGATTCCGATTGTATGGTGGCCGAATTCTGTGACCACTGAAGTTTGCCAGAAGCCACCTGAGACCGCGTGGAATAGGTCAATTTGACTCGCTACAATCCAAAACGCAGATGAGGTTAGTGAAACTTTTCTTTTCTCACGCCGGTAAAAAGAAACTTCACACGTACCTTGTTGGGATTCCGCTCCCCGGAAAAATAGATGTCTTCAATGCCCTCATCTGAGCTAGAATTTTCGTGGTCTCTAGTTTCAACCGCAGTCACTCGTTCAGGAGACTTTAAAGACGTTCCTGTCGTTGTCGTAGAAATTCCTACCGGAGTAACATTATCTCGCTATCATTGTCAGATCCTCAGTCAGCTACCTGCGCCTCAGATCGACCGTGTATAAGGTGTTGCCTTACACTCGCCCTTGCTTTCTCTTCATCTCGAGTCTTCTTTTCATGGGCCTGTTGTCGATGATGAACAAATAGACAACTTTAGATAGATACTTGTGGGTAGACTTACATTGATGACCTTTCTCAGTGCTCGTGGGTCTCGGTCGGGATAGTAAATCTGTCAAGCTCGTAAGAACTTTCTTACTATATACAAAGTGTACGTGAGAGACGGACATTTGCAAGTTTTGTATAGGACATGTCAGGGTTTTGCTGACGAAGAGAAATCAATCGCTCTTTTTCGCTTGCTGTCCACCGATTATAGGGACGTCGTGGCGGCATGGGGTGTCAGAGAATGGCCAGCCGATGAGATAATGAGGAATCATTCATCTCTGGAAGAAACTCGCAGGGACGAGACGAGTTATAGGAAATAGTCTCACACTGCTCACTCCTTCGCTAAAAGAAAGTTTTGCTGGGTGAGTACTTAGGCACTTCTAGTCACTTATTTTGTGCCAGCCTTGTCTACTAGCTTAGGCATCAGGAGAACGTACTCGCACCATTTGGATTAAATGAGATGAAATGGAATGGAACAAATTGAAAAGAAAAAAAGGGCGGTCTGTACCTGGTACTCATTAGCATTCACCCATTTCATGCGGCGACAAGGATTAGAAAATCTCTCAAATCCATAATTGCTTTTTCTTGCCTTCTCTCTCCTTTTTCAAAAAGACATAAATAGCACCTTGTACAGAATCACTGGACAGGACTGACTCGTGAGGCGTAGGCTAAGATGGTGTGCTGCATGCGTGCCATGGTTGTCCAGCAACGCTGAAACACATCTCTGCCTGTTATCGAGATTGTCTACGCCTAGGCAATGCGCTATTGACTCGTCCACGCAGAGTGTACTGAGCAGTTTGCTTAATCAAATCCTGTGGCAAGCAGAATTACTCCCGAAGTCGTTATCACTGCCTAGTCATTCGTAAAAGTAGGCATCGATGTGGAGAGTCGAGAAACAAGGTATTGGGTCAAGGGTCCTAGACGCAGAGTGGATTGATTGATCGTCCAAGAGATACTGACTAACTACTACGTAACTAAGTGACTACGCCACATATTTGGGTAAATTCACCCTTAGCGCTCTACACCTACTTAGGTAGTCTGTTTAGTGCAAATAACCAAACGTGCTACTGCACGATTTAGACTACATAGGGATTGATATGTCTTAAGGGGGTGGCAAGGCAGATTTCAGCTTTCAACAGAGGACGTGCTCTATGAAGAGTTGTCTTTTTGCTTGTGCCTTTTTTGTGCCTTTTTCTGGTTGAAGTTTGAAGTTGAAGTGAGTCGAAGTCGGTGATTACAAATTTGGCCTTTTCTATTTTACGTACTGTGTTAGTAAATTACCATGATAATTACAACCATCAATTTTACATACGCCGAAACTACACGAATTTGTCAGCATCAGATAGAGGTAAATTCAACTAATCAGAGCACATACATCCGTTTTTCACTGTGTTTTTGAACCACAAACGCTGGTTGTGATTACGTATTTGCAAATGTATAGTTAAAGCATTAACTAGCATTGAGGATTTTGAGCAATCTATGGAGTAGAATTGACCAAAAAAAAGTCTGTCAGATGCTGATTGGCCTTCTGTAGTCACCAAAATTCCCTTCTTTGGTTTAGCCCCCGCTCAGCTCTCTAGCCAATCATATTAGTGTGTGCGCTGGCCTATCAATAGTTTTGATACACATCCCCTTTTCCATTTCTATACATACCTATTCTTAGGTCGCGAAGGAGCCCATATTTGCGCCAAGCGATAGAATCGAGTACATGTTCCTATACAAATCCGTGCTAAGCGCACGTACACCAACTAGGCCTGGAATTAGTGCACTGTGAGCGGCCGCGTCATTGGACAGCACGCAAAAGGTGGTTTACCGGTAACGTGGCTGCCGTAACCCTAACAATTGCCTGTCTGGGCAGGTAGTTACGTATCAAGATGGCAACTAGACATTAATATTATTTCCTGTACACAGGTGGACTGACTAGTTAGCTCCTGATTCCCGCGACATGGCCGACTTCAGCGCGGCGATCTGTTTCTTCAGCTCTGCTTCCCTTTCTTGCAACAACTGCAGATTTTCAAGACGCTCTCGTTGCTCCGTAACACGCGCCATTTCTGCCACAAGCTCGGAAAGCTCGGCATTGGTGGCTTGTTCAGTCTGCGAGTTTTCTGTGTGAGCTTTCTGGCAAGGCTGCGCCAGAGCGCCGCTAGTGTCGCTGGAAACATTTGACTGGAGATAGCCTACTCCTTCCCTACTTGCTGTTTCGGGCCCAGTCGACGAAAGGGACGAGACGACTGCCTTCCGCGAAATATCATGACTAGTTGTTGACCAAGTCGCGAAAGACTGCTGCTGGCCGGGAGTCTCATCTCGATGGTGCGAGGCTAGATCCGTGGGCGGAGGAGACCGCAGGGATGGGTTGGCGCTCAACTCGTAAACAACAGAACCTCCCTCTGAGCTTCCAAGAATGGGTTGAGATGGTAGCACAGGCTTGCTGTCTGATTCATTTAGAGCGTTTCCGTCCGCTTCAGCAGGGAGGGACTTCTTCGGCCACGTTTGGCCGCTGAGCTCGGGTATGTTATCACCAGTATCCGCCTGAGTAGACGTGCTCTGCTTGTTTGCTCGTCGCTTGCGCAGATACCAGAATAATCCAAGCAGGAGTATCATGACGGCGAGCGGGACGGCCACTCCGATTCCAGCTTTTGCGCCCGTCGAGAGACCGGCAGAGGATGAAGGCGACGAGGTGTCTGTAGGTGGTGCAGATGTGCTTGTGCTAGTGCTAGTTGCGCCAGTTGCGCTACTTCCAGCTAGTCCTGATATAGTGCGTGATGCAGTTACCACATCAGTACTGAATATGGTCGATGCGCCCCGTGTTTCCGAAGCCGCAGCGCTGGTGTAGTCTGTCGCTGACGGTGCCACCGTGCTATAATCTCCTGATGAATCTGTCTGCGACTCCAACCAAGGGAACGATGTAAAGCCATTGCTGTCCCCATCTGGAGCATAGACCTGTCGTCGATGCAAACCCGCGTACTGGTCCATATACGGTGGTAGTTGGATATCCTCGCCAACCAGTTGGCAGAAATCGAGAATTCGACCCGGCGCCCCTGTAGAGAATAATACATTAGCCACGATAAATGCACATAATTGGGGAGATTAAGACCAACATCGTTGGTCGGGATTATGGGGGCATGAGTCGACACAGGCCTTGACGGGCTCCCGGTTGGCAATGTCGGCGAAGGATCTGCAAATGCAGCTATAATCAGAATGCGCGCAACCGCACTCGAGAGCTGGTACATATAGACATTGAAGCTGTAGTTATCATTATCAGTTGCCCGCTGAGAAGAAAACCGACGGAACCACTTACAGTGCAGTGAGGGATTTCCGAGAACCAGGTTTGTGGCAGATGCGCGCTTTGCTCTTCAGTCGTCGTCGTCTTCTCTTCGTCTACACTGGACCAAGAAAGGAAACTCCGATTTAGTATGGCCAAAATCTGGAACAGCATCTTAGTTACTCGCCGCCGATGGCGATTTGATTCTAAAGAATCAAATATCTCGTATGAGAAGTGTGAAATGGAGATAGAAATTGGGGGAACGGTGTCTCATGCAAACACAGCGCAGCGCACACTCACTCAACCTTGAGCCTCGCGGAAAGGAGGAGATCCAATCATTGCTATCGGTGTTCAGAGCAACCAAATTTAAGTGCTGTAATTGATTCGTCGATGGTATCGCCGGGCACTTCCTGGGTTGCAACAAGATCGACATACCAAGCCCGTTATTGGATAAATGGTCCAGAGCTACGCAGCGGAGTAACTGTAGTATCGTACAGAGATTGGGCTGCAGGCGGCATAAGAATGAGATGAGGGCATTGAGGTTCGCATTCGACTTCTTAAAACGGGAACGGGCAAGCAGCTAGCGTGTGCACTTGCTGCAAACACACTGACAGTGGCTTATTGGATGGCCACGAATTTTCATTGTTAGGGTTGGGGTAGTTATCATCATATTGTTATTTTATTATTTTATTGTCCTATTAACTGCGTGAATCCGTGACACTTTCGATAACATCTGATGGTTAGCTATAAGTCAGCTCCTTGTTCGGATACTCGCTGGCAGTCTCCAACTTCAGCACTCCCAGTTTCTCTGCTTCCTCATCGCTGAACGTGCCAAACTGTTAATTGTCAGATTAGTGAGACGAGTCTCTGGGCGTTAGGGTTAGCACACCTACCGTATCAACCTCGTCAGAAAGCCCAGCACCGTCCGGCGGAAACACTTTGTTAATCAGATAGTGCAGTCCAAATGAAATGACATAACCGCACAGGAATCCAGTATAGGTAGCTTCTGTCAAGCCAATGGGAATGGTGTTTGCTGTACTTGGATTCAGACTGGCAAGACCTGGTAGAAAAGGCGCAGCTCCGACAATCCAGGACACGAACCCACGCCAATTCACCCCGTGCCAAAACCAGTAGATGCTTTGGGACGAGGGGTTGTAGAGGTCTGTTAGTTTGACTCTTTGGTGACGCACGAAGAAGTAGTCGCAGGTGAAAACTGCGATCAAGGGGCCAAGGATGACTGTATCTTTCTCGTTAGAAAATCTGAAAATGATCTGTGGAAAATTGCCGTCTGCTCACCTCCAAAGCTGCTAAGTACAGAAGTAAAGGTTGACGCTTTGGCGGTTATCTGCCACGGCTGGATAACAACTGAAATGACCATGATGAAGTACGATCCACGGCGGATGTTGATGTACTTGGGAAGCAGTCCCGCGGCATCCATTCCGCCGGATATTCCATTTTCAACCGTGTTGATAGCCACCATCGAGCAGACTAGGCCCAGAGACACGAAGAAAGTCGCCGCTCGCATCTTCGGGCTATCGTAACTGCGATCCAGCCAGAGCTGGATAATCGATGGCGGATTCCACAAGTTCAGCTCCGTCACATCTCCATAAAGTGCAGAGGCTGCCGAAGTGCCCAGCAGACCGAACACGGGAATTACATTACCAAAAAACAACAGCGCAAAGATCTGGCCCTTGAATTGGTTCCCGGGACGGCGCGCAAAACGGGAAAAGTCGCACTGACTTGTCGAGCCGACTACTGTGCCGCCAATTACTGTCGTGATGCCATGTATCCAGGCCCAGCCTAATTTGGATCCGCTTGTTGCCGTGGTTCCAGTGTGCACCAGAGGTCCGGCGCCACCAGCTGCGGCCATGAGGCCAATTGACATTGCAATCAGGGTTACTGCGCTGATGGCCAGGGAGTATCGGAACGGGACGCGGAGTTTGTCGGGTGGGATGTAGAGGAACGGGATGCAAACTGGGCTCGATTGTTAACGTGTGTTTCGAAAAGGAAACTACGAAATACAAGACACATGACAAGCTCACTGATGTTGAAGATGACAAATCCGACAAATTCCTTAGTCGTCATATTGGCCGATGCAGGCAGTGTATTAGGCATATGCTGGTAACTAGAGAAAATGGTTGACAGAAGAGTCGAAACGATCTGGCCACCGGTGATTCCTTGGACGCCAAACCAGACTGCATAGAGAAATTAGCCACGTTAACACCAAACAGAAAAAACCTACTCACCACAGCACAACATAATACGCATAAGCAAGGGCACATACGATCCCCATAATCCAAACGATTGCCGTGCATTGACCGTGAAACCAATGTGCCAGACAGCACCGATCCTTTTGGGCATGTTAGTTCATTCGGTCACATCGTAACGAAATACGAGCAACGAACCATCCCAAACTGAGAACGACGGCAATCTGAATTAGCTTGGCGACAAAATTACAAACGATAGCCTGCCAGACGCTGAGACCCATAGAGAGCAGCGCCGAGACGCCCTGCCAGCCGAAAATGGTCACGAAGGCGGTGCTCCAGAGACCAACAAAGTCGAGGTCTCTCCATGTTCGACGGGCTATATAATATTGCTCATTAGATTTTTGGTTGTCACCTTTTATGTATATAAATTTGGAGACGACGTACCAACTGGCATAGGCACCAAATCTGGGTTTCTCCAGTGACTAGCCACCTCACTGCCACCCCGGAGTATTAGGGCGGCGTTGACGCTACGCAAAAAGCCCATGTTCAGCAACTAAGTACATACACGAATCCTTCGACAGGGATTGCTGTTACAGGATGGGGATTGTCGTGCGCTGCATGACTATTTATGTCTTTTTGTTCCCCACGCCTAGGTACGTAGCAGCCAGCAGGCCGGACAGCACAACGATAGGATTTTGCAGAAGCACGCAATAGACCGCTATCATTCGACACAGACAAACCTGCGCTGCCATTGGCGTTCGCAACGTTAGTACGTACTCTGAACTCTACGTACATTCTTGGTACTTTCTTCATTGTGCTGCCCGAATCATCCAAACTCAAAGTGAGCATGTGCGTCGAAATTCGCAGGATTGGTCGGATCCAGTGGAAGCTTCCCGCGTGGCTGCCATGACCCACCAGGAGCCACGCTGTCGGGAGACTCTAAATGCGCTACGAGCGTCTATTGGCTGGCATGCTTGTATACTAATATATAGAGTCTGTCACGTCATTTCTGGCCTGTTGCCAACTGTTGTTGCAGCCGATTATCCGTGATTTCTTACTTGGATATATCCAAAGTATACCTCTGTACTCTACATGTAGTACAGTAATATACCTCCATCTAAACCGTACCGACCAGCTCTCTCGAGACCATGGGCTTGCACACTCTGGTCGGGATTGATGTGGGTGAGTCGGCGCAGCAATAAAAATGCACCTGGGATGAGACCTAACCCGGCTATTCTGTGTAGGCGGCACGAACACCGACGCCGTCTTAATAGACGCTGATGCAGCGCGCGCTGATGTCGAAGCAAGTATCCTGGCCAGCTGCAAGACACCTACCACACGTTATGTGGGTGATGGCATTGCGCGCGCGCTGGAGAAGGTTTTGGAGCAGTGGACGGGCGATGAGCGGCAGAGGATTCTCGATAGTCTGGTCAGGATTAATATTGGCACGACGGTAGATGAATCACTGGGCTCTTGGTATAAACACCACCACTGATGAAAAATGACAAAGCAATTCCTAAATGCCATCATCGAACGCGACTCTCAAAAACTGTCGCCCGTTGCTTTACTACGTCTCTGCGGGCCATATACGCGCGAGCTGCCTGGCTTTGCTGGTATCCCACCAGAACTACGGCACATTATCGAGGGAACCACGGTGTACCTGTCTGGTGGTCTAGAATGTAATTTTGTATGAAATCGCCAGACTTGGAAGCTTGAAAACTGATTTCGGGCGCAGACAACGGAACACCCATCGCGCCATTGGACGAGGCCGAAATCCGACGCACGGCAGCAGAGCTACGAAGTCGCAAAATATTCAACATCGCCATCGTCGGCGTGCATACGTCACTCGACTTCACGCATCGACAAGAAGAAACCGTGGCGCGAATACTCACCGGAGAACTGGGTTCTTCTGCAGTAATAACACTGTCCCGCGATATCGCCGGCCTTGGGTTACTGGAAAGGGAGAATGCGACTGTGATTAATGCTGCGCTGAGGCCGTTGGCAGAGACTACGGTCGCCAATTTGAGACAATCTCTCGCTTCTCTCGGTATCCGAGCGCCCGCGTAAGTTGCCTGCAAATATTGATGATACATATTAACTGTTTCGATCGACTGACTGGAAACAATAAGCTTCTTCACCCAGAACAACGGCACCCTTATCTCGGCTTCTGAAGCTAAGCGCCTCCCCATTCTCACATATCTATCTGGCCCTATAAATTCGTTGACCGGAGCCGCTTTCCTATCCCGAGAACAAGGCCCCTTCGAGAAGGATGTTATCGTCGTGGACGTTGGCGGCACGACTACAGATACCTGTGTTCTCCAGCCTACGGGCCTACCACGCCCTGCGGCTGCTTTCTCGTTGCTTTCTGGTGCTCGCACAAACTTCTCAGTCCCAGATCTGCGCAGTATCGGTCTGGGTGGCGGCTCGCTTGTGCATGTTGACGAGGAAACAGGAACTGTCACAGTCGGTCCGGAATCTGTTGGCTACCAGCTCGAGACTCGATCGCGAATATTTGGTGGTCCCGATTTAACGGTCACCGACGTGGTTTTCACTAAAGAGGGTGCTGGAATCGGGAAATATGCCATTAAGCCATCCGACGCAGAATCCGTCAAGGTCTCTGCAGATGTAATACGCAAGGTGGACAGCGCGGTGGCCAGGCTGCTCGAAACAGTGATCGATGAAACGAAAACAGAAGCCGGGCCTGTCGACATCATTCTGGTGGGTGGAGGCACATTCCTTGTCCCATTGAGTATTCAAGGCGCAGGCCAGATCTACCGCCCTAATTATGGACATGTTGCAAATGCCGTGGGTGCGGCGATGGCGCGCGTGTCACACAGGATTGATCGCATAGTGTCTGTTGGCGCGGAATCAACAGAGGAGCAGGAGTTGTCACAGCAATGTCAGCGCACTATAGACGAGGCCCAAGCTAAGGGTGTACTCGGTCCACAGATTGTCCAGAAAACAACCATGGCTCTCTCATACTCATCGACCCGGGAATTACGAATAATCACAACGGCTGTCGGAGATGCGCCATTCGAGCAATCGACAGAAAGGAACGAAGATGTTGACGTAGATTCCTCTAAGCCACAACATGAACCAAATCGATCTTTGAATGTTACCGAAAGTCGCACAATAACAATTGCCGATCCAACCCGAGAGGCGGGACTCTATAAGCCCTCTATTTTTGCAGGAAAGTGGAAACTGTCCGAGACTGATCTGTTCTTTCTCTCGGAAGGATGTGGCATTTTGGGCTGTGGAGGCGGAGGCGACCCCTATCCTAGCTTCCTGTCAGCGCAGTCATTGCTCAGAGCAGGAGAGTCCGTCTACGTTGTTGATCCATCCAGCATTTCATCCCACGGGGTTGTGCCAGCTGTTGGGTTCATGGGGTCGCCTGATATATTGTCAGAACGTTTTCCTTCTGGCGAGGAGTGAGTAAACCTCCGAAGATCTGAGAGATTCTTATTGACGCAAATAATCAGACTCAAGCACTCGGTTCAATCTGTCGCTCAGTATCAAAACGCGACAAACGCTCTTTCAGGAGTGATCTCGCTGGAAATTGGCGGATCTAATGGCTGTAAGTGCTTCTTCTTCTTGCTTCGTCTACACACGCTTATGGAGTATCAACACAGTCCGTGGAATCCAAGCTGCTGCATGGACACACACGCCAGTTATCGACGCAGACCTCATGGGACGCGCGTATCCCAATCTGTGGCAGACAACACTTACGCGGGCAAAAATTCCAATTACGCCGTGTGCAGTTTCGGATGCAAAGGGGAATACTCTTATCCATCACCGAGCGGCTACTCATCAAGACGTTGAAAACTTCCTTCGGCCTCTATGCGGGGAGATGGGGTATGCTTGTTTTCGAGTCTATTTCAAGGACAACTAGCTGATGGTTACATAATTAGAAACGCAGCAGGAATATCACTTGCTCTGCTAAACGGAGACCAAATCCGCAACAGCACCGTACATCACTCCCTATCCCTGGCCTGGCGACTGGGTCGCGCTGTCTACATCGCGCGACAAGAAAAGACCAGCGTCGTCGACTCGATTCTCGCCGAGTACCCCGGTCGACTCATTTTCTCCGGTAAGATTGTGCGTGTCAAGCGCGCTATCAGCGGCGGATTCAGTCGAGGCTTGGTGGAGATGGTCAAGTCGTCTAACCTCGGAAGCAACAACGATGACGACCACCCCGTACGCATCGAGTTCCAGAATGAGAACCTTCGTGTCACGCGGCAGGACAAGACGCTGGCTGTTGTCCCGGATCTCATCACAGTTTTGGACAGCGAGACAGGCAGCGCAGTGGGGACGCAGGATTACCGGTACGGTCTGCATGTGTTTGTAGTTGCGTTGGTGGCCTCGCCGCAGTGGTCGGAGAAGGAGGGACTGGCTATTGGCGGGCCGGCTGCGTTTCAGTAAGTATATAATTTGTTTGGTGTGGCTATAAGTGGCTAATTTTGATGCTATTCAGGCTCGGTGATGAGTACGTGCCGGTAGCCGAGTACAGGGCCGTTCGGTCTGTGATAGATGAATATGGAAATTAAACCTGGCACAAAAAAAATATCTAGAAGGTCATTGAGGAACTTTAACTACTGTTTTGGAGCCTTGGCACTTGAATATTTACACAGTGTACATACGTACAGTCGTTTGCGAGGCGTACCCATTTACCAGTTATACGATATAGGGGGGACCAGGGCTAAGGTTGCCCTATCAGCGATGGCAATGAAACACTGAGCACTTACTTAGCATGGACTTTGGAGATTTGCAATTATGGGGATTAAACTATAAATACCATAGATAACGCGCATTTTGGCCGAACTTCCAACATAGTATACCTAGTAATATGTCGAGCCTTAGCCGGATTACCGTGACATCCATGGATGTAGTGGATGTGGCACTATGCAATCGTCGACGACCTGGGGCATCCAGTTGTTAGCACGAGATTGAGGACGTCTGGCTAGTATACGATGATTTACTTCTAAGTAAAGTCCAAAAAGCATCACGTACACTTCGTTTCATGCATTTGAAGAGGATATATACAAGCATAACTGGTCATTCCCATATACATACACCTCCATGGATAATTTGGTTATATCGTCGGTCTCATGGCTCTTTTATGACATTCTCCCATAACAGAATAATATAAATATCCGAAGGCCGGGAACTACCTTGCTAGGGGCATTTCTTTTTTTTCGGTATTCCCTCGTTATCTACAACTTTGGTCCATCACGCCATACTGCTCCACCAGCTCCATTACTACAGTGTAATGCATCAATTCCATCAACAGCCGGAGCGACCACCAGACATCCCTTCATTGTTAATCAATAATCAACACCATTTTGCGCAGAAGATATTTTCCAGAGTTATTATTATTGGCATCAAAATAAACAGCACAATGGCAGTCGCCGAACTCAACTCCTTATTGGCCTACCAAGCCGAGCTGCAGAAGCCCGGCATCGTGGTGATTGATTTCTACTCGCCGACCTGCGGGCCTTGCAAGGTTCATAACCACCATGATTTTACCCAACATTTTCCTAAAGGCGATGCAACTAACATTGATGGGCCAGGTCGTGGCCCCCCTGCTCGACACCCTGGCCAGCGAAGCACCGAATGCGGAGGTGCGGTTTTTCAAAGTCCGTCACACCCCATGCTTACCCTAGGTACATGGTATTGATACTGGATGCATGCTGATTTTACCAGGTCAACGGCATAGACGACGAGGGCGCCAAAGTGCAGGCAGCCGCCGAGGTGGTGTGGTGGCCGACGTTCGTGATCTACAAGGATGGACAGGAGCAGTGGCGCGCCAAAGTGCCGAATCCGCCGGATCAGCATCCCATCGCGGGGCTGGCGAATGCGCTGGCCGAGGTGAGGGAGAGGAAGTACCTAGCTTTGTAAATTTCTTAGCTATAGTTTACGAACGGAATTATAGGTGACATCCATGGATATGAGCCCACAGACGAGTCATACGTGCGAATGGTAACGTCCAGTAAACAGGGTGTTACGAGAAGTACACACCAGAGTCTCGAAAAGACACAATTCGTAATTTTGGTCATGGATTTGACACACTAAGCAGTTAACGTTCCGAGAATTGATTGGCATGAAACTTGTAACTAGTTAACTATCGTAATCTTGATATGTCAGCCAGCTATTGCTTGACATGACATTCGAGTAACTTCTCGAAGTTTAAACAATTGCCAAAATAACATATATCTAATACTTTCACAATTACTCATCAAATAAGATAAAAAGACAACGGGCTCTCCAAATCCTCTCGATGTTGTACCTGGATAGTCGTGCATAATAAAGTAAGACCAGCCAATCAGCGAGCTAGTTCAAGAACCGCATCCTTATTTTTTCTCTGCCATCTTCCAATCATCTTGAAACAACAGCGCGAAACATAAACCACGAGTCTTTGACAATTACGCCTCAAGAGAATAAAAGAGTTATAAAATCCTCTCAAAGAGTGCAGCCATTGCCCGATAAATATGCATACAAAAGTTTGAAGGAATCAATATACTCCAAACGCTTACGGAGTACGCCATCCAAGCGCAAAATCAATCAAAACAACATTCGAAGAAGGCGAATGGAAGAAGAAAAAAATGGCAACTCAAATCTACAAATCCCCCAACCGATTCCTCTTCATCGCCTCAATCGGAAATCCAGCACCATACACCGAAACGCGCCACAGCGCAGGTCACCTTTTACTAGACGCTCTTCAACCACACTTACACGAACGGATTGGCTTATCGACACCAGGAACAAGCAGCAGCAGCAAAACCCTCTCCAAATCAATATTCTACTCAACATGGAAATCGCCTTCATTAATGAACATCTCCGGACCACCTGTGCTGCGCCAATTGAAGAGTTGGCTCTCAGACCGAAGGAAGTATTTCGATACTTTGCTGCTCAATAATAAGAATACCACGGCGGCATCAGAGCAAAGTAGTAATGATATGCAACTACTCAAATCATCTTCATCAGAGCCCATCACAGTTGATACGCGCGTATTGGCGCAGAGGTTCAGACCAACTCTCGTCATCTTGCATGATGAATTGGAGGCGAAACCAGGACAGATCAAGATTCGGCGCGGAGGGCCGCAGCAGGCTAGTCTTAAGGGTCATAAGGGGTTGATTAGTATTATGGAGAGTTTGAGGGGTGCTGGGCTCCTCTCTTCTTCTTCTTCTTCTCCTTCAGTGTCAGCGACAACGACTGGAGCAAAGTCGGCGACGTCGACGACGTCTATGGCCATTCTGAGGATTGGGATTGGAATTGGTAGGCCGACGAGTCGGGAGAGGAATGCTGTGGCGGATTATGTGCTGTCGAAGATGGGGCCTCAGGAGATGCAGGCTCTGACGCAGGTGGTGCCGGAGGTTGTGGAGGTGTTGGTGCAGGAGATGTATAGGCGGGATGAGGATGAGATATAACTTCTACTCCTTTATAGTTAGGGTTCAGTGTATATTATTTAGCGTGTATATTAGATAGATGATTCCCAGGATATGTATTCACCCTAATTACTATCATAAACCACTTCACATGAATTCATATAGACAGAAAAATATAAACCATCTTTTCCCATTTTTGCAACAAAAAAATCAAACAGTACCGGCAATACTCAAATCCCGAATCTCCTGCAATACCTGCTCAACCCGATTATCCAAATCGCCATTCGCGTACTGATCCCTCGTATCCGCATCAAGATACTGCTGCACCTGCGCCATGCGCGAATACGCCTCCGCACAAAACCGCAATTGAATCTTGACGAGAGCCTCAAAACTAGGATCTAGATAGGGCACACGCAAGTCGATTAGTTGTGGTAGTTCCGTGAATAATTGTTCGTTGAGTTGTTCATATGCCTGTTTTGCCATCTCTGTTTCGCGTTCGGCGCGGGGAAGCTTTGTGGCGTCCTTGTCGGGTTTCTCGACTAGTTTCTTGACCTTGGCGCGCATGGAGTCGTAGTCGAGGAGTTTGTTGTTGCGTTTTTTGATACATTCGTTGATGTCGGGGAAGTACGCGCAGAAGCGGGATATGGGTTCTAGGACGGTTGTTCTATTCCAATCAGCACCTTCATCATTCTTTTCTCCTGGTCTATATAAGAAAACGTACCGGTATGGTCCATCCAAAGCTTTGATAGTCTCCGCATCCAGATCCTCAACAGCCTGCTTGTAGCTTCGACTCACTCCGTCTCTCGTTCCGGCATCTCCGTAGAAAGCGTCGATTGTCTCTGCGATGCGCATTTGTGATGCAGTCATTGCTTCAAAAGCTTCCCGTTAGAACCATGCCAACCCAATAAACAATATATTGTAAGTACCTCGTAGCGAATCCAGATACCCCTTTGCCTCCTTCTGCAAGCGATTGACAGCCGTCTCCATCGTTCGATACCGTCTACACAATTCCGTCAGATTTCCGACACGAGGGCCACAACCAATCAAGAATCCGAGTATTCACCTCTCTTCAATCTCATAATCGCGATCATTCGTTTTCTCGACATGGCCTATTACCCCACGAGGCAATCAGTCAGTGTCAAAGCAATCGCCAAAGGTCCGATGGCGGGGTCAACGAACCGGTCTTCATCATAACCTGCGTCGTAGCGCGGTTGACATTTTTCTTGAATCCTGTTCATAACTACACGGTTAGCCAAGATGTTCTTGCTGATTTTTCTTCAGATCATATCCCGGCCTGTCCGAGAATGAAGCACGCGAGGACGACTGACCTGACCACGACATGACGGCGGCGGCGGAAACCGATTCTCAACACAGTGAAAGCAGGCAAGTATGTATCGCAATATTAAAATACCAAGCAGGAATTCAATATCCGTAAAAGCGACCGAGAAACGAAAAGAGGGTATTTGTTGTAGTGTATGCAGAACCGTGAATTGAAGGCAAACAAGTTGGTCGTAAAGTTGTCTACGTAGTGGAACGTGGCTGCCCTACTACTACTGCCTTGGGCCGGCCTTTTGAGGTGACGATGGGGGCTGCTTTCGTGGCGCAGTCGAAGCACCGTATTGCGTATTGTAATTTATTACGATTATTACCGACGGCGTGAGGGTGTGGTCTACGTCATAAGTACTAGTAGTGTTCTGGGAACATCTATCTTGTATTCATGTATACACTCGTAGATTGATGGTTATTTCTCACTGTAAATGGTCAGAGAACCAGATAAAAATACACGATAGCAAAAACAAACAGGACATATTCATGGTAATCAAATGCAATGCAACTCGCTCATCAAACGCCATCATCAGGTTATCCGTCTGGTCATAAATGGTCGTAGTATGTATGTATAGTGTGAAAAGACAAAGGAAATATCAAACTATAAACAAGAAGCGAAAAAATCTCAGAGAAGAACGTTGAGTACCACCCATCGCTAATAGAGTCAAGTCAGTACCGAGACTATGCACGTGTCCTAGCCAGGAAGACTAGAATAGAGGAAAGAAAAGATGAAAAGAGGAACATTGAAGAAAAGGAATCAATGATCGGTACGCCTAAAGTAAAATACACACACGAGAACCGCAAACAAAGGTTCAAGAAATGGGTCATAAGGTTAATGCGTGCTTGCAAGTAAAAAGACCTCCAGTCTAGTGTCTGGGTTTGTTTTGGGAATCCAGAACCCTCGATATATCACAAATACTGGCCTCCCACCAAGAATAAAGTCAAATGGGATGATAGAAAGGGAAGAAAGTAAAATGATACTAGCGAGGTCATAAGGGCTGTCGTGATAATGCATAAATTTTTTGTTCGTATGTCAAGGGAAGACGAAGAGGTATCAGTAGCCTTCTTCGCCTGCCTTGCACAGCTTGATCTCACGAACCCATTCCGACTTGAGCACCTGCGATGCAGTTATTCGTCGGCCGGGGTTGGGGTCAAGTATGGAGTAGATGACGTTGCGACACCGGGCCTGAAAATAGAACGTTAGCTATGTCGAGACTAGATATAGACGGGAAGACATACCCGATGCAAGGTCTCAATCGGCGCGTAGCCATCCTCATCCCGACGACCCTCAAGATACCGCTCGTAAAACTCATCTTCGTCCTTGCGCGCAACACGCCATAAATGACGACCCGTCCTCATAGCCATGTAAATAACCCCGGTGGCCCATAGATCGACAGCGCGGGGATCAAACTCCTTGTCTGTATATTCTTCAGGCGCGATATAAGGAGCAGATCCACAGAGACCAGCAGTCATATGTGCCTGCGTCTCCCAGGCCATCCGGAAGCATTCGCCATTGCCGAAATCGGTGATCTTCAAAGCTCCATGGGTGGTGAGGAGAAGATTTTCGGGTTTCAAGTCACGGTGCGCAACGCCCATTTCATGCATATATTCAACACCACGCATCAGCTGTTTGAAGAAACAGTCTGCTTCGGTAACCTCGAGTTTTCCTGCTGCCAAGACCAGAGTATAAAGATCACCGCCGGCACAATACTCCATTACTTCACAGTAATCTCCTTTCGCATCTTGCAGGAGATCGAGCGTGTGTATTACATTTGGATGGCGGAGCGAGGATGAGATGCAAAATTCCGAGGTAAGTCGCTTTTGATATTTCTTGGATGTTTCTTGGGGACGGCGTCGAAACTCCTTGACAGCGTACAGCTGTTCCATTTTTGAATCTCTCGGATCGACCTTGTGAGAGATACGAACAATACCGAAAGCACCCCGACCGACAATCTCCTGACATTTTCCGTATTTATCCACCAAGGTGGCCGTAGCGTTTGGCCCGCCCTTTTTATCTTGTGCAAGCTTGTCGCGTTCATTTTTCAACTGGTCTATCCAGCTAGATACCAATGATAATTGCTGCTGATCATCGGCATGGTCTTCTTTCTTCTTGCTACCTCCCAACATATCTCGGAGGAGACCAGTCAACTTTTCTTGTCTTTTTGTTCCCTTGAGATGATGTACATGCGTTCCTTCGGGTAAAATCTCAAAGCGCTTGTGGACAGGCAGATCCTTCTCTTTCGAATTCTTCGTTTTCACAGATCCATCAGCAGGCCGCTCGCTCTGTGATGTCTGCTGCGTAGACACAGGCTGAGGAACCGACCGCATAGTTCCATTTGCCGACGGTTTTGCGCTATCGGAACTCGACTCTGAACCGACATCCCTATGGCCGCCCTCGGTCTCTGATCTTGGATTTACCGTCTTCCGTTCGCTGAACATACGGGTTAAGCGATAAGCCATGGACGGTTTTACTGTCTTGGCTTGTTGTGGTGTCGCAAGAGTCTCACCAGATGACGGTGCGGACAGTCGCACGTCGTCCAAAGCCCGGGTTACCTGGTTGTCGCCATCGTTGCGATCTGTAGAGGCGATGGAGGGCGCAGCTGAAGAAACCGTCGAGGAGGGAGCTGGCGAAGCGGCTGGGGAAGTCATGTGAGTGCTGGTGACGTCGCGCACAACGGCGCCTTCCACGCGGTTGTAGAAGGATGACAAATTATGGTGTTTTTTTTTTCCAAAGCGAAGAGGAAGTTGCCACCGCTGGAACGAGAACAAAAGAAAAGAAGAATAACCGGAAGGTTAAGTGTCGCAAATCCGAGAAAAAAAATTCCAAAGAAGTTGTCGTATCGAAATGTTGTATTGTAGATAGATGACCTGATGACTGCAGCGGCGAGCGGCGAGTATCCGTCTGTACGCGGCAGGAGGGTGGTGGGTAGTCACGGAAGGGAAAAAAAGGTGACGAAACCGAGCAGACTCCGCGCGCGCAAAGCTGATGATCGGAATGCGTTATTCAATTGATTGATTCCTTCCCACCTAGTACGTAATTTGCAAATTCGATTTATCTTTTGCTGTAGGCGAAAAGGTACTTGTTGATTATTTCCGAATGGATACAGCCAAACGGACGAAGAGAAGAAGTGGTTGGATTTTGAATTTGTCTTGGTCGTGCAGAGGGAGGATTTTGTTTCTGTGGTGTGGGTGTGGGTAGGCCTCCGAGAGGGCGAGCCGGCGAGGGCAAGGACCTCGGGATATAGTTATAGGGAGACACACAACACACAAATCAATGATCAGAACAAAACCCAGCCAGAAAAAGAGTCAGAGATGAGTACAAAGAGGATGAGAAAGAGAAGAAAGGATTAGAGGAGAGACAGGGACAAAGAGAGTGAGAGTAATGTAAAGAGGTCAAGGGGGGGAGAGACCAAGAAAGGGAAATGGAAAGAGAAGAAATCCGGTAGGACCAGGTTAATAAGCAACGTTACTCTGCCAGTGCCAGCAATAAGAGGGAAGACATAACTGGGGAAGAGCGCTCATTAAGAGGAGAGAAATATGGAGTATAAAAAGAATTCTTTCTTAGGAATATATGGAACAGCCAACTATGGCGACAGGCCACTGGTCAGTTCAGGTCAGAGAGGAGACTGCGCATCAACTCGTGTAATTCGTGAATTGTTTCATTTTATTTGGCTCATAGTCGTTCGGTTGTGGGAACCTTCTGTATTTTTCTATTTCCTTGCCTTACCAATTCATAACAAATATGGTTTGCCCCCCCAAGGAAACGAACGTTATTCTGTATGGTCACCATGGTGGTGGGAAGTGAGGCAGTTAGGTAACGGTACATACTACATAGTACGTACTAGTTACTAGTAGTTGACTAACGGCTGGACAGAACAAGTGGCTAAAATACAACGCTTTCGGCTCGGCGCCAGGGCCTTTACCACGTAATTACCGCACGCGTTACCAAAAGAGCAAGGAGCTTACTTGAATAGGAAGTTTGAAGACTGCCGAGTCGTAAAATTACGTACAGCCGTGAACGATTAATACGAAGCGCTTAGCCTTATTCGGCAGTTGTGCCACAATCTTGGCGAGGTGTACATTACCGGAGCCATGTAACAGTGGTAACGTCGGTAATACAAACATGTTAATAACCCCTTTCTATCGGACAATTCGCCGTCCGACGCTGACAATTCATTGATCTATTATTGATCTCCTTGACAGAGAACGGATTGTCTATTACTGTGGCTTTACCATGTCATCTTGCTTCGACAATTGTACTCTGTCCAACAATCTGGCAGATTCTATGTCGGCTAGGGTCCGATGTATTGTCATCGGTAAGAAACGGTCCGTCAACAGATTACAGATGCTTATCAATCAGCATCACCAGCATCATCCTCTTCATCTCTCCAACTAGTTACGTATACGCTTGGATACCAGATACGAGGCACAACTGCGGTTATCCTGCAAGTGACGTCGCAGTTGAAGCAGACAAAAACTACATAGTACGAGAGATATAATTTCAATCAATCAGCATTCCACCTCGGGATTGAGGCTGTGCATATCATGACCTCATTCCAATGATTCCATTCGATCGTAAGCTAACCCCCCAACCTAGTTAGTTAGTTGACTAGTTAGGTCAGTATCGGACAACAACTTCAGCAAAAAGCACAAGGTGACACAACATGCTTGTACGTACTAAGAAGAAGACCAATATTTAGCTGCATCTGCATGTCCTGCATATAACCTTCCCGACTACGGAGTATATAATCTCACCTGTAGCTGACTGGATTATTGATATCAGGTTAGCTTTGGAGACTGCCCTAATTCAGTCATTTGCGGTTTGCGATTGGCCGGGTTTATAGTTCTCATACTCCGTAGTTGCTATTGCATTTTGCTTCTAAGCCGTGCGCTTTTAAATCTGACCGTGGCTTTTATTCTAGCTTGTTCTGTGCCTCTTACGCTGGGTGCTAGGGTCCGCCAACTGAGCGCGATACGGAGCGGGATGTCTATCGGATAAAGAATTCGGACGAGGGTAATGATTCAATGTTTCGAATATTCTTTGTATGAATCAAAGACATATATACCGTGGAGATACTTCCATACCTATGTAGGTACTGCCCGCTCATTCATTGATTCCAAGGCTGATAGAAGAATACCGTTGTTATCACCATATCCATGGAGGTGGAGAGACCAGACCAGGGCAGCCACATTAGTCTGCCCTTGACCGACAATTCACCAGCGTATCTAACACCTCCATACTTAGACACCACCAAACAGCCAACCTCGATGCGGTCAAGCTGCATTTTCCTACAATATTATTACTACCATTGGAAAGAGATTACATACGAAGGATATGTAACCCCGCCTTCAGCTCTGCTCCTTCGTTGTATCGATATCTTGAACATACATATTATGAGACATTTAATCTCAACCACTCGTTTTCGGACTCGTTTCTTATTCTGGCATATATAAACCCGCGTCGACCTATCTATCTTCATGTTTTGCTTTTTCCGTTTCGTGGCACTTGCATAAAGTACACCCGAGGTGTTGTTAGTTGTGTTTGTTTACAACATGCCAAGCCAACAAGTTTACCTATCTGAACATCAATTGATTACGAACTTGACGCTTGGCTTCCTCTGTGCTTCGTGTCTATTTGGATGAGTCAAGGGAATACGTTATACATTCCTCTGGCGGATTGCTTAGACTCGGGAATTGTAGGATCATTTGGGGGGGTTTGGGTCTTGTAGATTGCGGGGTTGAGAGTGCCATTTCATCATGTTATACGTCTAAGCACTATGTAGTGCCTAGATGCTAGTGGGGAAGGGGTTAGATACTTGTATCATCTCAAAGATGCTTGATGGTTAGGTGACTTGTGGATGAACTTAAATTGATTGATATAGGTACGCAATATTTATTGTAGTGGGAGACATCCAAATCGGATTCTGATGATATTCGTTTTGGTGTGGTGATGATGGATGCGATATAACACATAGAACTACAGACTGACTAGCTATGATCTAATAACCAAGCACATGGCAGGTAGTAGAGATATTCTGTATTGTGCTGGCATCAGCTCGCGTGTCGTCTGATATCATGTGCTGCGTGACACCTACATATGTGTATAGTACTGTCGGGTATATATCCAGCACGTTTCCAATCAGATACGTACCTTTTTGATGCTACTCCATAATTTAAGCCAATCTCAAACCTTGACAGTCATCGGTCGAATCATGTGTGATTTCATATCAACTCTATCATACCATGATTATCTCAGATTCGTCACATGTCCATAAGAAGTCAGACCCAGCGCCAGATAACATGACCATGACCATGATCTAATAGAAACTCTCCACAATGCTCTCTTTATTCGCGTTACCCATGCCCAATCCCTTCGCACCCATCTCACCAAGTCGGAATACACTCTCCATAACACTGAGTTCTGTTGCTGTGGTGTCCAGACCCGTCACTGCAAGCCAGTCGTTCACTACCATACCAGCGCCGACTACGGGGCTACCGCGGTTCACACTGCCGGCCACGAGAGGTACTTGGAGGAGAGAGGAGAGTTCGTCTTGGTCACGAATGGAGGTTTTGGGGTGCACGATGCCGCCTTGGTTGGAGAGGGCCATGTATGAGCCGGTGAGGACGTTGTCTGCGACGGTTTGTCGGAATACCTCGACACCGAGGACGTCGGCGATTCTACTCATGGTCAGTATGGCACCATCGGTGTAACGGTAGGGTTAAGGTGCTTACATCTCCTCCGTCTCCCGCTCAAGATCAGGATGTATAAGCGCAACATGATCGTTGCAGCATATCACATTCCCTAACGCAGACAGCCTCTCTTCCACCCGCTGTATTTTTACCGAATCTGGGATCGAGTTTCGCAAATGTTGCAGTTCTTGATCTGTTGTGGATGTGGGCACGAGAAGACCTTTGCGGTTTCTGCAAGATTCCAGTAAGTTTCTGAACATCATCTTGTCCCCGCATGAATAGTTTGAATGGATCGTACCCTGCGGTCAATCGACCAACTATGCGAGTGCCACCAATTGAGGCATGGCAAATGGGAATCACATCTTGTAGTTCAGCTTCAAAAACACTATACCCCGCAATCGACCAGTCAGTCCATAATCCTTATCGACCAACACAGCAGAAAATAAATACCTGTAAAAGTTCTCTGATCCTCCAATAGCAACAATCGCATACGAATTCGTCAAAGTTGCAAACACACCAACCCTGCAAAGAAGAAAATTTGTGAGCATGTGAAGTTTTTCTCCGTGTACGTAATGCAGACGGTACTTACTCGTTGGAGTTCTCAAATTGAGCGCGAACAGCCATTTTGTCTAAACTGTGTATTTCTGTGACTGTACTTGAAGAAAGAATATTGGCTGATTCGACGACGACCGGTACTCCGAGAGCTGATAGCAATTTGCTGTGTGCTCTTTTTCTCTTTTTGCGCTCGGTTACGAGCGGATAGAGGTCGCGATGAGACGAGGGGAAATGAAGATGAGATGGATAGAGCTTGATGTTGGATACAAGAAGCTTGAATCGGTAACTTCTTGATCTACCTTTTATAAACGAAAAGGACGTCGTCGGTCTGAAGTATGAAGCAATTACTTTCTCTCATTCTCTTTTGGTGGCGGTCACTTTTTGAGCCCTGCCCCGCAGTCGTCGAGTGCGCTAGTCCTAAACGGGACTGAAGACTCATTTCGACTCACGCGCTGTGCCTCAGGCGCCGAATGACTCAGCGCGACTCATTGTCTATGAGCTTCAAAATTCGAGCTATTCACGATAGGGCCAATATTCCAGTGGCTGTGCCGATTGCCCATAGCGAGTGCAATATGACTGCTGTGCTTCTGACTATCTATCCTAACTCGTAGAAATGAACCTGGATATCACATTGTAGAAATGCCGAAGCCCGTCCTAGGACCAAAATATTCATTAAAATCAATAAACAATGATGATGATATAGAAGCAAAATCGAATACGTAAAATCCCTATTGTACAACCCCAATGCTTTGATGTGATGCTGAAAGACTCGATCGTTGTAGTTCATCGTCTAGACCGTCGCGAGGATGATGTTGAGACGGTGGCGGTGGAGTCGATGACTTTCGTCGCTTCATAGGCGATGCATGTCCATTTTGGACGTCTGCTTCATCCCTGGTGTCTCTTTTCCGTTTGGCTGTTGGCTCATCGCCATCATCCTCGGATGCATTGAGATCGCCGTTAGGCTCGTTTGGTGAGCCTGAGTCTCCTCGGGCCTGGGGGGTTTGCGACGCGGATTGATCGAGATGATCCTTGTCTCTTGAGTTGCTGTCGTCATGATTGTTTCTTTCGGCTTTCTTCTTCTCGTGTGCTTTGTGCTTCGCTACTGCTTTTTCGAAATATTCCTTGCAATATTTCTTGATCTTTTGCTGTTGCTTTTCGGAAATCTGAAGGATGTCCTCGACCCTGCCGTGTTTGAAATCTGAATCAACCAGCTTTGTGGCAACCTACACAATTTAGCATGACTGGAATTTTGGCTTTCATGTGGATGATAAGTCATACCTCTTTCGCATATCTCTTCAGATCTTCTTTGGGCAGTTTCTTCTTGAATTTATCCACCACATATTTGACATAAGGATGAATCTAGCGACACGAATTAATGGACTGACGCAATGAGGAAGAGGAAGAATCTTACCGTGTTCTCATAAATCTTCTTCTGCTTCTCTTCCGGATACGATCTCCACGATTCCTTCTTTGAGTCTGTCTTTTGCGGCTGCGGTGTACCTGGAGTGCTGGTGCGGTCACGAGGCGTTTCGGTACGAGACTCCATGATCGTGTCGATAATATCCTGAAAATGTTTGCGCTTCAGAGAAGCTACTGCAGGAATCTCCGAGGCCGGTTGAGTTGGCTTCTCATATTGAGTATGGCCAGTGGCTGTGTAGTAGATTGACCTCCCGTCGACATCAGATCTTTCAAACCATCCTTGCGGCAGAGTTGGTGGTCGTTGAAAGCGAGGCCCACGATTGTGTGGGATAGGTCGCCCATTGAATCCACCTCGGGTCTGCGCAGCAGGTCCACGGGGAGGTTCGATGGAGCGAGACCTTGATCGCGTCCGTGACTTCGATCGATTGCGATTATCGTTTCCTGTCGTCTCACGTCGTTCGAACTGACTGACTACCTGTGGAGTGGACGCCGTAGGGTCCCGTTTCATGCGAGGAATGCGGTATCCGACCTCTAGGTTCGACCAGACTTCCAAAAGCGAAGAAGCCTGCTTGCCCACACGGTCGTCATCAGAAGCAGTCAATGGCTGCACCGTTGTCTCAATCCCAGAGTCGATAATTTTATTTCGAGTAAGTGCTGGCAGCTTTGACAAAACATCAAGCACCTGAAGCACCACATTGATATCGTCCTTCCACATGCCAAGTTGTGAATTAAGAATACGGTAGCCGTGCATCTTCACAACACGGTTGAGAGCTCGTTCATCATCACACCGTTGGATACGACTCAGAAGCTTGACTGCAATCCACTTCTCAGTGCATTGCATCAAAGCAGCCATAACCTTTGTGACGCCATTCTCATCCAAAGACTTGGGCTGAACACTCTCGACATATTCCTCATCAGGTTCTTCTGTCTTCTTCTTGCGAGGTTTCTTCGCGACCGCAATATCCCAATCATCAGCGTCTTCAATACCCAGGGCTTCTATCGTAGCATTAGACAATTTCGTCGCTCGCTCCGTCTGTGTCTTGCCACCAATAAATCCAGAGCAGTTCGGTTCACCACAATAACAAGGCTGAGGGTCTGCGCCATATCGATCAACGTTGTAGTTGAAGACAAGTTCCTCTCCGGCTTGGATGTAACGTTCGGCGAAAATTCCCATTCGTAGTTTCTCGCCCACCACCCATTTGTCGACGTAACAGTTTGGGTTACATGAATGATTGCAGAATCGTGCCAGGTTGCCTTTCTTCGTAGCGTCGACGAATTCACCTTTATTCAATGACATAAAATAGAAATGCTTGATGCCTTCCTTGTCATACTGAATCATTCGGCGCCTGAAGTTGGCCTCGTTAATGACTTCTCCGATATACTCATAGATGAATTGGTGAGGATGGATATCAGACTCCGCGCGAAGGCCAAAGCCCTTCTTGGCTGTCTTGATAACAGTGACATTTGCGTATTCTTTCCGTTGAAAACGCTGGTTTTGGCAGTCTTGGCCGCAGCTGCAATCATTCAAGCACTCGATTCTGGTTGCTCGGTTGATGCAGTCAGAATCTTCTCCACACGCGTGATTGATTTTTCCATCTATGTCTAGTTAGTAGTTGACACGAAAATGTAAAAGCTGTTCACATCGGGCGGGATGAAAGCTGTTACATAGAGCTGGAAAATAGACTTACCCCATTCTTCAGAGCAGTCGCATTCCATGGCATGTTCTGTATGACCCATGTACTTGCTACCGTAGATGCAATCGTTGATGACTTCAAAAGTTTGACGAGCCTCATTGACACTGTCCGGTAAATGACTGAACAGTTGCGGTGGGCGTGCAACAACCTTTTGAGACGAGCTGCGAGAAAGCTTCGGCGGCTTACCAGGCTCTTGTTTGAGCGTGATGTCGCCCCCGATACTACTAGTCTTGAGATCGCTCATATTTTCATCACTATCACCCTCCATTTTCAAAGGTGAGTCGCTCTGGCCGGGTGTTTTAATGGCAGGCGATGGCGAAGATGAAGATGATGATGCACTGGCGGGCGTGGATGCCTTCTTGATTCTGTCGGTGGTTTCCATGTTCATCGGTGAGCCCAGGGCGCCCGCATCACCTTCAGCCTCGGTCTTGATAGTGACAGAACCTCCATTCAAAAGTGCGCCAGACACGACTCGCGAAGAGTCCAGGTTGGAGTTTACATCGTCGCCGGAAGGCATGACGATGAGGGCGACTGGACTGAGAGGTTTCTCAAGAGAGAGCGAGCAATCGCGAGAAAGAAATGGAGAAAGCTCGAAGAAAGGCTCAGGCTCAGGCGGCCCATTCCCCGGCTGGGATTGGCTGCAGCCTCGTGCCAAGCTTTGTCTAACCAGAATTGCCACGATCGCCTCCAGAAAATAATGACTGCCCAGATCTGTTCTTGCGGTGTTTCCCTTCCTTCTGCTGTGTTGGTGAAGTCTTTATGACTGTGGATGCAGGTCCTCTCTGTATTTGGTTTATTCTCACTTTGGCGTCCTTTCCATGTTGAGATGATCTCTGAGGCTGACTGTTGTTTGCTGGGAAGGAGACGGTAGGGAGTTACAATTTCTCCCCTTGCCGGCTCTGGATGGACCGAACGGACCGCGCTATTCCCGAAGATGACTAGCGTGTCCAGCCCATGTATTGTCTATGGTTCGCGCTTCATCTGTCTGGATCATGGACTTGTCAGCAGTCACTTCTCTTTCTCTTAGAAAGATCCAGAGTTGTATCATTATATGCACAACCTATCCTTTGTTATGGTACTCACGCAATGGATGTCTGTTTCAAGCCAAGCATGATTTGTCTACACACTGACCAGTTGGATGCCAGGCTCGAGCTTCGCTGCCTGAGATTTCGGCCGGGCAACCACCTCAAATGAAGGAGCGAATGCCATGAGATGGCGGTGTGATGAGAACATACTACGCGTTTAGATATAAATATCTAGTGTTTCAATCCAAGGAAAGCTTGATTTCTCCGTCTTTTTGTTTTATTCTTTTTTTGGTTTTTCTCGTAGCAAGGTTGAGCGAGTATATGCAAATGCGGATGCTTTGCGAGAGAGGTTCTTCTGGAGGCCTCAGGCCACTCATGTGTATTCATCGGGCAGGCACCTGGGCAGCACTTTCCTGTTTCATCCTACATCTCAACCCCTTCTCAGGAAGGGGAATAATTCTTTCCCTTCGTTTATCGACTCTTGTTATAGACTTGTCGGCAAAATCAACCACTTCGCAACAGTACTCGGCCAACTCCGGAATTCCAAGATGATTCTCGCTTCGGTCACCATCTGAGCACTACAAATACGACACGACAACCCCAAGAACGACGACCCATGACCACAATAAAGGTTGCATTGCGTAACTGATCGTTTATACGAACGGGCGGGAGACAATCGATCTTGATCATGGGAAATCTTCATTCATGACTGCTGTCTAGTGTCAACACATCATGACATGCAGAACTCATTTTCCAGCTCTCCTAACATCCAATCAAAAAAAGGAGCTCACTACAACCAGCCTATTATGGACGTTGACAGTTCTGGGCAATAGTCGCGATGTATTCCCAAAGATGCCTATCTCATGCAAGCAGACGGCTAGAGGGTGGTGGCTAAGGCAGGCTTTCCTCACAACTGATTGGACAAGATGTGTTGAAGTCCGAAAAAGAGCCAGGATGTCAGAGAAACACAGAAAATCGCCACTCGTGAGTGAATCCTGCTGTTGCAACTTACTGCTTACAGTAATTACCAGACTTTACCACGCTCAATACTGATGGTACTCGTACCAGCCCTGCAGGGATCATGTTGTTTCCATTTATCTCGAGTTGGCTAAGAGAGAAGCTCGATCATGGCCGCAATTACTACCACGCCAATTCATATCGATGAGGTACCATGGTTTGAATTTACTCAACAATGAATCATCCGCGAATGACACGACCCGCGACTTGTCAAAGCCCACCGCAGTGGGTCTGTTGGAGTCGCATCATCATTTTCCATGTTACTGCTTACGAGCTACGGCCCGCACCCGCTCACTGTGATTCGTAGTGTACCAACGAACGCACAAAAGCACAGTATTGAGGATAACATTGATATCGTCGCTGGCAACAATTCTCATTTCGTGTTTGGCATCCTATCGAGTGACCTTTGTTATTCTGAGCAACGCCTTGCTGCCTCGGTTTGGACTGTAATCGGTGATGATGTACTCTGTACGCATTGACTGGTCACGATCCATTGTTAAAGACGCGGTCTTTCTTAGCTGCATGAATTAATACGGTCTAATTCAGCCGACAAACTCACGCCTTAATCGAGTCATCGCTCCGAGAAGATTAACAACCTTGCTAACATCTTGAGCTCGCACTTGCATTCCGGATGTGAACAGATCGCTGCTCTGGTCTCGGCAGAAGACATCACATTACATTGGTATTAAATGCATGATGGCTCAAAAAAAAAAAAAAAAACAACCGAATCTTCTCTGCAAAGAACAACCTTGGAAAAGGAGGGCACTAATCATGCATCTAAAGTCGTCTAATGTATGACAGAGGAGTCAGCGCGTGCACGAAATATCGCTGTACATACTCCCGAGCTCAAGGTTTATTGCCAACCAACCATCCAGTGGACACTGCTATGTAAGTATGTATGCAGCATTGCAGACAGTGTCTTCGTAACTTTGCGGCTTGTCCCCGCCCGCTCCAGGCTGAAAGGGCAACCCATCTAACTGTCATTTTGTATACACGTAAGTTACAGCTGCTTGCTTCTCGTACTACTTACCATTCAATGAGTCTACTGCTGTACTACGAGACACCACCGAATTCTGCATGTTATGAGGCTGCTCGTATGGAATCGGAGGCTGGAGCACGGATGACCAAATTCATATCGAAAGTCGGCGCGTTGATGCTACCTGCAGGGGTATGTTGTCAAACGGCTGGCAACTCAACATTTGGTCGCTTTCTGGATTTGCTCCATGTCCGAGACAAGAGATGTCGCACGCGCTTTGATATGCACATTAACATGCAAGTCGACTATATCAGACTTGGCAAGCTGTTTTGTTTACAAACTCTATTTTGCTCAGTATTCGGGGGTTTTACTCGATTAATTGCAGTGTCGATGAACTCAGCAAACCCGAGTGAAATAGGTAGATATTTAACATGTGACAAAAGTCTCGCATTTGCACGTGTTATCCGTTTAATCTGATTAAAGACGATCATGGATTCGACAAGCTTTAATCGCCAAAAATTGGTTCGGTCAAGCCAAGTACTATTTACGATGTTGTCTCCGATAATGTAGTATCATTGGCTACTTGATTCGAAAACGCTGATTCGAAGAATCCTAGATCCCCTGTGCATACATCCTATTTGACCAGGAGGATGTAGACTTCCCGATTGGCGAGCATACCCGTAGGGCAACCAGACATACGAGACGTCTGTATGCAGTGTACGGAGTATGTACGTATGCGAAATACAGTAAAAGCCTGCTGAAGAACATGAAAAGAGACTTGTCTTATGAAGCAAGCCGCGCGCATATGCTTCAGAATGAAACTAGCTGCATCAATTGATCTTCAAAGTTCCGTTGATATAAATAAATACCTAACCTTGAAACTAATAACTAACTAGCGCAGACGTCATGAACTTATGCCCGAGACACGGATCATACGTTCACTGCCTACATATATCCACCAAACTTATAGCTACATACATCCCCGTTCGACTACGTATATAACGGTTTGACTATGGCTAGTAACTACTATGATAGTTGTACCAGGTATATACGATGCCCACTCCCTGGTTCAATCAATAGTGAGCTCGTTTTAAGTTCCAGGTAGATTGACTGGGATGAACCCGAGGAGTGAACATGAGCACATCGCTAAAAAAGAAAAAAAAAAAAAAAGAAAGAAAGAAAGAAATATAAGTTGTATGTACAGATGTAGGATCGTGTTTCAGAGTCATGGGGTATTTGTGCGGATTCTCTTTCTTCAGTCGCGCATTGCGTTTTCGTTGGTTGATGGTGGGCGCTTAACTACATGAGTACGTACATGTAACTACGTAGTTATATGCTTAGTGTTAGGGTTGAGTTGTCAATTCTGCTCTCACTCCATACAGTGTTTCATAGTTTCGGACATGTAACTTACGTTTCAAATCACCGACAAGCCGGGTGCGTGGTGGCTCAAACCGGGCCGCAGTCGACAACAATTGACAAGCGAGTTGTTTGTGTGACTCTCAAGTTGGTTGGCTCAGATTGATTTGGTTCCTGGATTTATTTCGCGTATCGTATATGACCGACATAGTACGTATGTATGTACGTATTATTGTAGTACAATACTAGAATAGATGAGCATTTTCAAGGAACTGTTCCTGTTGGATTATCTGTGTGCATTTTGGTTTGTTCAAAGTCCGTACCTTGCCTAAAAATATATCAATCAGCGGGTAAACGACGGCGTTCCTGTAATTTTGGAGGTACCTTGCTCCACCACATTACTTCACTTTTCATCTCTTGTTGTACGACAGTTTACAGCCTATCTGTATCTTCGAGAATGTCAGTCATCGAATGCCAGTCAGTACACGAGTATACGTGGTAAAGCACGTACGGTACGTCTACCGTTACGTCTCGACCCCACAGCCTCCCTACGATTGGCTCCTGACGCAACGACCCAGACGGGAAGTTTCTTCTTCTACCCGCTGCAAGTCACTCGACTAAGTGACCACGCCCTGGTGGTACCTTGCTCCGTACGGACTGTTTGGCACTAGTAAAAGTATATGCACATGCTACTCCGTATGTCTGCATGAGTTATATTATTATTGAATCCATTTTTCTTTGCCTTGTGCCAAATTGCCATTCAGGTTGTTACTCTTTTGTAATAAGAATGTTTATAGTTTGTGGTTAATATATGAGGACTTGACTCTCACTATGCGACTGCGCCTTTATAGAGTACGTAGTGCCCACTGCCACGCTGTATTGGAGTCCAGCTCTGCATGACCCTGCATGGGCCCTAGGTAGCCAGAAAATTACCTGTTACATGATGTATGTAAATACACAAGTACATACGAAATAGTATGCTTAGTCCATTCACAAGCTACTTCGTCCAGGTACAGAGTACGTATCTTCCTTCTGTTTACAGCACATAAGCCTCCTCTTTAGTCTCCACATCTCCCCCTCCTTTGATGCCGCCATGTGGGCTCGCGATAGACCGAGAAAGCGGATGAAACGACCGCGCCTAATAGGACGATCTAGAATTCTCCTGGTACGTACCACCGTACAACCGCAAAACATTACCGAAACTTGCGTAACGACGTTCGTTGTGAGGAATACGTCTGTACTCAATTTCTGATCGATTCCTATCATTCTTTATGTACAGATGTTTATAGTGCTACGATCTGATTGGTTGATCATTATAGTTTGCATGTGTTTTATTGGTTTCAGATTACAATGTACATACGTAGTCTTGTCTCCTTTTACTCCGTACCTTTCAAGAGCATTGATCAACCGATTGCTTTGTCAGAATTTTTCGACGCATAGTTAACTAATTAGTACTCTATTGCTAATTCATGTCCTGTTTGGAGTCTTGAAAGAACTACTACTACTACCCGGAGTAAAGTCATGATATGTCTATATATACCTATACTATTCAGCATTTATTTCAGCCATTTTTATACCCGCCAGGCAAAACGCCGACACGCACATATACATATGCACCGTCGGTAACTTGCATGTTCATATCTGGCCAGCGCAAATCATCCAGTCCACCCAATCCGTACATGGCAATGCAATTGCGATGCATAAGCCCTGGAGGCTTTCCCGTCGAATCATTGCTTAATTACTTGCTGAGGGATCCGATCCCTTTTCCCTTTTGGCGCGCGCACAATGACATCTGCAGCTTTCTCCTTCCACACCGGGCAACACCCCCCTTGTAATATTTGTAACTCCATATTGAGTATGAGAAGATATTTATAGTATCGAAACAATTGGTCCTTGGTTGTTTCTGAATCCATGTGCATTCTGTTTATATGTACAGAGTATGTATGCGCATGTTGTTAAGACTTGTGTCTGTTGTTGTCATACGCTGACATTACATACACATCCGTATCCAATAATACGCCGTTTATTCTTTCCAGCCTTCTTTTCTACCTCGTCGCAATCCTCCAATACGTATCCGTCCCTAGTACTCCTAACACTAACATGTATCCAAAACAGGCCTAGAGTGGAATCTGCATGGAACCCACGATGCTCAAGTCGTCTTAGACCTAGGGGCGATTGCAGCGTCCTATTTCCAGTTCTTTTCTCGACTAACTCGTTCCATACATCTTAGTCTGACTCTAGCTGGAAGAAATTAGTTGCATATGCATTGAACTTGTTACTTTTGGCTAGTCAGCTATGGAGTACACTCAGTAGTCAGTACAGTGTGTTTCTCTTGACCGAGATCCATATTAATATGTTGCTTTTGTGTTTGCTTTTTCTGATTGATCTGTTTGGATTTTATTTTCCGTCGTCCCTTTTTATTTTTGCGATCTTCCCACCCCCCTGTAAATCTGCATGACAGTTATCGTGTTATGTTAGTACGAACATGCGTCGGGAGAATTCGCCTCTCCTAGCCTGTTTTTCTCTGAGTATCCATGAATCATACATAAAATGAGTCAATTGCGCATTGCCCTCTGCGTAGAGAGGGTCGACAGTTACATTGGTTACTGGTATTGTAACCGGTTTACACAGAATTATGCTTAGCCTTCCCGCTTTAAACTTTTTCTAACCCCGGGGCCTCGGGACTGGGAAAACAAATAAATTACAGCGAATGACAATACAGTAAAGTGTTCTTTTGAGTTTCAAAGGGCAAATCATAGTTAATTAAAGAACAGATAACTAAGTTAAACTAACAAACCAAATAGGAAAACAAAAACATCAAATAAAATACATGCGTACAAGATAGAAATAAAAAATGACTTGACCTTTTAGCTCTACCTGCTTCTTGCCTAGGCCCAAACAGCTGTTAACTACTAAATCTAACTTCTACTTTGGACTAAATGCGACGTACATAATCCAAATTCGTTGTTGATCTCGCGCGTTTTTGTTTCGTCCTTCTTCTCTTCTTCTTCTCTCCTTCCATCCTTATTCCTTCCCTTCCTTCCCTTTACATATCTCATCTCTCTCTTTCTCTCTTTCCCTCTTCTTACGCCCCCCTCCCCTCCTTCCCTCTCCCACACCCCCTGCCACGCGCCGCATATTCCCTTTCCTTACTCTTCGTCCTCTCTCTCCACCTTCTCTCCCTTTCCCTTTCCCTTGCCCTTCCCGCCTCCACGCCTCTTCCCCGTCAATCCTCCTTTCACTCGCTTCCATCCCAATCAAGATCATGTCACGCTGGCTATAACGCCTCTAGTCATCCTTTCGTTACATATTCTTATTTTCAACCCGTCAATAGTAGAAGGAGGAACGCAGAGAGGAGTCTCAACAACAACGTCATCAACAGCCCGCGCGCATTCGATCGAAGTGGGCTGCTATCAAAGGGCTAGCCTTGCGATACTCTCTCAATTCTGCAACAACACTCTCGTTCAATCATCGCGTACACATACACATCCGCGCGCAGAAATCTACAGTATATTTCTATTTATGCTTGCATCTTTTTAAGCACTTTCATTGTGTTGTTTGTGTTGTTGTTGGCGCCATCCATTACGACGTTATTGATCTCTCTTTCCACAACAGAAGAACAGGCTTACGGCATACTGGTATCAATATACGTACTCCGTATCAGTATCCACCATTCAACGCCAACTTCTCTGTTGCTTTTCATGAAGCCGACTTCTACTTATCGACTATCCCCTTTGCGCCCCGGCTTATCTTCCTGCTGTGTCTCCATCGACTGCATCCAACCCCCTCCACTAGGTTTTACCGCGTGACGCAGCTAGGGACCTAGGCGCCTCAATAACGATTTCTGGGAGGTTTTCTGTCTATTTTACGATTCATTGTCTTTCCTTTTTGTCTCAAAAACTCGCCTGCCGCCTGTGTACCGTCGTTTGTTTCTGCTCCGCATTGGACCATAGCTCTCGTCACACCCCCTGGACCCGATATCTTCAGTTTCTTCTCTTCAGCTTGTTTCGGAATCGTTGCTATCCCAGCTTGGTCACTTTGTCATCTCTTCCCATGATTACCGGGACATGTCGGATCAACATGGCCGAGATTGGACGGAGGAGGAGAAGGTAGGCCTTCTCATTGTTTCTGTTTGTTCTGTGGTGGCTGCTACCTGATGTTTCCCGGAGAGACTATTGCACGGACTCATGCATAGAAAGGTTAATGGTGGCCAAGAGAGTGCATATGCTAACATGTAACGGTTCCAGTATGATCTGCTCACTATGATATTAAGAAAGTCCGGCGTGCCTTCAACGTCTCTCTTTGCTATCTTTCGACAGTTCAATGTTTTACCACCATGGCAGGATATGCCATTGCCGCCGGGTATGATAGACATCATTTGCTTATTATGAACCAAACCAATACTGTGAAAGTAATAAACTTACATGACATGCTGACTATGTCAGGCCGCTCGCTGAATGATTGTCGAGAACAATTCGATGCAATGTGGCAGACCCATCAGTCCCAGCCGTCGTATCGTCCACCAGAGCCATGGCAAGGTGCACTTCCTCCAGCTACGTTTCCTGCTATAAATCCAGGCCCGTCTCATGCGCCTCCTCATCAAGCCCCTCTTGAACCTTTCGGATCACGAAAAAGACCGTTCTATCCACCAGAGAAACCCTCGACGTATCCACGCATTCAGCCTCGGCCTCCACTTGGCGGCGGTCCATTCGGTAGCGAAAGTGGCTCACCAGTTCCGACATCACCAGGCTGGACAGAGGGCGTTGCAGGTAAAAGTGCAGAGCCTCCTAGGAAACGAGGTCGACCGAGTAAAGCAGAATCGGAACGACGCAAAGCGGAGGCAGAAGCTCGAGGCGAGACCTATCCACCACCGCGACGCCGAACATCGATGGGCAAGTTGCCAGCTACGCCTTCCGGCGCAGCTAGCGCCACAAGTGATGGTTCAATGGTATCACCAATGCAGACAGCACAAACGCCGGAAATGCCAAAACACGAACAACCGCTGGAGGCTGTGACCAAGGATATATCGACCGGTCAAGCTAATCGTGCGAGCCCGCTTGCCTCAGAAGCACCAGATACGGATCCGGTAAGAGGGATAATCAGGTCTCAAGCCAACCAAGACCGAAGGCTTCCACTACCTCATGAATTTGGTGCACGAACATCGCCCCATGAGCCGATATATTCCCAAGCTAGAGCTTTGGAACATCCATATCATAGCCTGTCCACATCGCGACCGGAGGAGAACACCACGCAACCAACGGCGGCACGTCAGATCATTCAACGTTCGGAAGCGGCCCCTAGTTCTAGCGGAGGGTATTTGCCAGCGATATCTCATTCAGCAGGAGCAACGACTTGAAAAAATTTGGAATTGCACTTTGAATCGCGTCACGAGTGATGATTGTGATACACTCACGAATTTTAGACACTTTACGTTTTGTTTTATTTTTTTCGGTTCTCTTTTTTTCGACAAAAAGAGATGTCTTTTAATTTATTGTCGATTGCCCGGTAATGTGGCCCAGGAAAGTGCGAAAGGAATGGGAAGCGTTTCGCGACTGTGTTTTATGGTCTTACAATCCGAGGCCTGAAACGACCGAGACCTTCTACACTGTCTCAAGCGATACGATAGGAGGAGCATAATGCGTTGACGAACGAACGATTCATACAAATGCTTACCGATTAATGATGCATGCAGCATGCTGATTTCGACTTATTGATTTTCTTTTTCGCCTCTAATCAACTTTTCGACAGTTGATCCGTGAACCAGTTCTTATGCGGTGTTCTTAATGCGACAACTCAGCCATGACGCAGCATTCTTTTTATACAGTTGATTTTGATTCGCCAGACATTTCTAGCTCGATCATACTCAACTTGATGATTATACGGACATAATTATTTTGCGCTTTTTCGCACTCGCTTTCTATGTCTGACAACTTCCACCGAACATTCCTCTTTTGTCTTGTTTCTATTCTGATTTATGTGTCATACGACTGTATTTTTTTGACATTTGGGTGGCTTATCTCTCTCTCTCACTTTCACTCTAAACAGAGGAGTTTTTTTCGTTTCTTGTACCTGCAATGCTTGTTGTCTTGTCATTTCTTTGTGTCTGGAAATAATCATGTTTTTGCGTCATGCTTTTTAATGCCTTATACGGCCTGTATTGATTGACTTGTTATAGTGGATATGTATAATGTATATTAGAATAGTCGAAGAGAGTTTGGTATGCTATGCCAATGCAAGTGCGCTGATGGGGTGGGAGGATATCTTCCACCATTTCATTACTCCATTCCACCTATCTTATATTGAGACTTTATGAACTTTGATGTTACAACGTTGACATCGATCATCATCAAAAGGGGTATTCATTCACTATGAGAATAGAATAGAATAAAATAGAATAGAACAAAGTAAATCTCAAGTAGATCCTGTAACAATCGATCATTGATTGGATCAGGGTATCGCACTGACACACACCAGCCAAACCGTCTATAACCAGATAGACACACGCTTTACTAGTCGCACTTCGACTCTCCATCCTTTATCTCTTCCTTGCTGCCAGTACCGGTACTGCTGATATTCGCACTGGCCCCTTTCGCCGCGGCCAAAGCACTACTAAACGCCGCTCCGGCAGAGGCAAACGCACCGGAGACTTTGTCGCTTACGCCATGCAAAATAACCGACTCTGAACCCTGATCTTGCTCATTATCACTCTGCTGGTGGTGCGGAGCAGCGGACCCAAACGCCCCCGAGGAAACCATCTTCAAAACTTCGTCGAGGTGTTTCTTCTTATTCTCAACACGGCGGGTCAAGTATACCCTCGTCCTTACGCTATCCCGTCTAGCGATACTGCGCCGCTTGATACGCTCAATCTCCTCGCGATAGGCTGTCTCGTAAATATCTATTTCTGATGCTCCCGGTGATTCGCTGATGATGGGCACTTCATTGGTGTCGATTGGTGTGCCCGTTTGTGGGAACTCGGGGATTCCGTCGATGGATGTATCGGGGACGCTGAGGGGGGAGAGGATTGGTCTGGGTTTTGTGGGGGTTGAAGATTGTTCGTTGTTGATGCTACCGTTGTTATTGTCCTCGTCGGTGGTGAAATCGCCAGTGAAGGTTGATGGTCCGATGTGTAGGTATGGAAGTTCCTCTTCTAAGGGATCTCGGGCGTGGCCTCGTGTTCCCTCGGAGGTGCTTCGCGACGGCGATCCTTCTTTCGATGACGATTTTGCTGCCGCCGCCGCAGCAGCAGCTCTCATAAAAGACGATCTACTGTGTTTGTCTGCAGCGCCCGAACCGTGCCTCTTGGGTGATCGTCCTCGTTCACTAAACGAGTCTTGGGAGGTACTCGTCGAACTCCTGCGGGGCAAATCATTCTCATTTATGACCTTTTTGAAGACTCCCAAGGCTTCAATGCCTTCGTCCGGCTCTATTTGTAGCGGTGGTTGAACCATGTACGAGTCATGTTCTGAACCGAGAATACTGTGCATCACTGGAATCGTTTTTGATGGGTCCACGAGTTTCTTGAATTTGCTGACCGCTTTCATCTGTATGCTGTTAGATGGGCGCTTCGTTCAATAGAATGATAAGACGTACCACGGAGAAGAGATTCTCGACATTGTGTGTAATGGCTGATACCATTTCTTCCTCTGTGGGTGGCTCAATTACTTGCGCTGTATTCTCTTCTTCTGGTAACAACGGGTCTTCGCCATTTTTAGTTACCCAGGGATGATTCTGTCCATGTTAGTACCATCACACAGAGACTGATAAAAGCGTACATACCCGCAATTCTGACATGGTGATACGTTTCGTAGGATCCTTCTCCAGTATCCTATGCATCAAATCCTTAAAGTTACCGTCTTGCTCATTTCCCAGATCGAAATCGTCATTTCGAATTGACTCGTATAATTCGAATATACTTTGCTTCTCAAACGGGATACGGCCATATCGCAAACAATATAGCGTCACTCCCATAGACCATATATCGGCAGCTTTTCCAGAAACATCACCATGCTTGACGACACAAAGTTCCGGGGGAAGAAAAGCCGGAGATCCCGCCGATTTTGCTGTATACATATCCGAATCTTTGGCGAACATTTCCGATACGCCAAAGTCGACCACTTTTAGCACATCGTCAGAAGTAAGGAGACAATTGTCCGGTTTGATATCCCTATGAACAATGCCTTGAGAGTGTAAATATTCAATACCGAGAATGAGATCCCGAAACCATAATCGACACCGTTCATCTTCGTATGGGTCTGTCTTTTGGTCTAATCCGACTTTCATGATGACACCCTTTTTGCACATCTCCATCACCATGTATAAGGAGTCCTCCGTGGGGTCGTCCAGCACTTCTATCAATGAGACCAGGTTGTCGTGATTCAATTTCTTCATAATTGCTATTTCCTGTCTGATCAGATCCAACGGGTGGCCTTCTTGAGCTTCATCTGTTCCGGAGGGATGACGATGGAGTGGTGAGTTGAATCCGGTTCCTGGTCGTTGTGGTCCACGGGGGCGTCGTAGCATATGCGATTGCTGTCGTTTCCTCAACCGGGCCTTGGAAAACTCTTTGACGGCCTGAGAGCGAAACAATCAATAACTATCACCATATCAAAGAACGAAGGAGGCCTCACATATTCGCTGCCATATTGATCCACGGCCAAATGCACTGCACCAAACGAGCCGCGCCCTATTTCCTGCTTGATTATGTACTGATTGATGCGGTGTTGCGCAGTTCCGTCATCTTGGCTTGTAGTGTATTCGGAGCGAGCATTGAGTGTTTCCTACAGCCAATTGGCCGTTCAGCAAACTTCGTAATCGGCGCAATAAAGAGGTACAGACCTTGACGTGGCGCGGTGCGGTGGGTTCGCGGTGTTGATGTCTTCTGGGACTTTCGTATGACGACGAGGAACTGCAATTAAATTGAAAATTAGATGTGTTATGAAAAGTGGAAAAGCGGATTACATACGTATATCTCGCAGGCTTCGCAGGGCCGGTAGGAGTGTGCTCTGTCTCTGTATCGCGGATGGGACTCGGACTTGATGCCATTCGAGGGGCATCCATGCTTATCGTCCTGGACCAAAAAGTCAAGAGATAGAGAGATAAGATAGCGAACTCCTAGTATTGGTGATGATAAAAATCAAAGAGGTTGAGAAAGCATATCAGAATAATTACAAGCTCTTAAAGGAAAAAATAAAGAGTGGTTGAAGAATATAGAAGAATAGAAAGAGATCGTTAGAAGCGGGGAGGTTCCTCTATCAGACTCGGGACTCGACCGAGCTGTATTGATCTTTGATCACTCGTAATGGCGATATGCAGCGGGGTCCACAACCAACAGTGCCCGAGGGTCTGCTCTGGCCAACAGATGTGAAGAAGACGAACTCTTATGGACTGGGCTGCATGACAAGAAGAATATGCCCATTGGCAACGGCCAGCTGAATCCCTGTCGATCAACGACAGGTGAGTGATTGTAGCAGGATGATGAGCTGGCTGTCATTGTACAGATCAAGGACAACGTGCTGTATCGGACTGTATTACACGGTATTACACGGTATTGCGTACTGCATAGATCAAGCTACAGCCAATCAGGACAACGGGCTGATGCCGAGATATATCCGCCCCCGATCTTCACCGCCTTGTCTGTCTCCAAAAACAACAAATCAACGAGAACAGAACACTACGACCACAAACTTAATTATCACGACCACGACCTAGACCGAATACAAGACATGACTGTCTACGCTTTCTACATTTTTGACCGCCATGGTAAGCTTACTTGCTTTTCCAGACTTGACCGTTGTCGCGACGAAACGAACTGACCCCCTATCCCACAGCGGAATGCATCTACAAACGTCGTTGGCAAGGTCGACCGACGTCCATCAACAGCAAATCCTCCCTTCCCGCTTCACAGTTACAGCAGGGGAACAATGCAGGTCCCGGAGGAACTTCTCGAAGCGCCGATGACGACGCCAAGCTGATTTTCGGAACGGTCTTTTCATTACGGAATATGGTACGCAAATTAGGCGGAGAAGATGACAGGTATGATTATCGTTACTCGTAATGGAGGAACGAGAAGCTGATCAATGGGGATGTAGTTTCATTTCCTACCGTACCTCGCAATATCAGTTGCACTTTTACGAAACGCCCACCAACATCAAGTTCGTCATGCTCACCGATCTAAAGTCGCCGAGTATGCGCATTGCGTTGCAACAGATATATGTCAATCTTTATGTGGAATATGGTAGGTTATTGCCCTACACACTGTATGTTTTGAGGGCATGCATTCTAATGAGTCACACTTTGCAATAGTGGTCAAGAACCCGCTCTCTCCTGTCGAGCATCCCGGCGGAGTTGGTGTCAATAATGAGCTCTTCGAGGAGTCTCTCGAGCAATTTGTTGTGAGTACTGCCATCGCTATTGCTCTGCCTGTCTTGCTGATCTGTGGTATTAGACACGAGTTCTTTCCTGAAGCGCTACAATACGTTGTCTCTATTCGAGACCATAATTGATTCCTCCGTACTCTCATAATGGGTTGGATCCCCAATTATGGAACCATGGAAACCCGGCAGACCCCTGCTCAGACTGAGGCGTCTCTCTTAAGGCAGTCGAGGCATGATTGCCACGATTTTCAATGTCTTTCGACGACTTGAGAGCACATGTCACGTACCCGAAGCAGATTTTAACCTCATCTGCAGCTTCACCCCCGCTTCCCGTCGACATAATTTGCACGGATGTCGACCGCTGACAGCCTCACGCTTTGGATATACCTGTCAAGCAGAAAGAAAGCACGGAGCTTTTACAATGAAGCTTACGTCAAGAGATTCTTGGCGAGAACTAGTAGGGCGCAAGGGACCTGGTATCACAGACACACACTTCATGTATATACTTCGTGGTTTAACATCTCGGTTATAAAGAACAGCTCGAATTACTAACATTCAAACATTTGAAGAATAATATTTACAAAAACCCTCAACTGCAAATTGTTAGACTAATCAAACAGCAATCACCCTCCCATTCTTCTCAGCCCACTCTTTTGACAAAACTCCCATATCCAATGAATCCCACCACCTCCCCTCCTTCCACAAAGCCTCTCTCCTCCTCCCCTCCAACACAAACCCCAATCTCTCATAGACTTTAATCGCACGCTCATTCCACTCCGCAACGTGCAGTCCCACCCGATGCAACCCAGCATGCACAAACGCCCACTCCAAAGCCCATCGGATCGCCTCCGACCCATACCCCTGCCCCTGATCCTCAGGTCTAATCGAAATGCCCATCATGGCAGCCCGATTCTGCATTTCGAGTGGTTGGCCTGTGTTTAGGGCTAAGACGCCTATCGGGGTGCTGCTGCTGTTGTCGTTGTTTTCAGTCTCCTTCTTGCAAATGAGAACTGATAAAATGCTAGTATCAAAGGTAGTAGTACGGATCTGGGTTGTTGTTTTGGGTCCGATGGGGAGACAGAGGCGTGTAGATGCGTTTTCCCATACTGAAGGTTCGGAGATGAGTTGGTGGAAGAATTCTTCGTCTTTGGGGGATTGGATTGCGCGGTAGATGAGGCGCGGGGATTGATGGAAGGTTGTCATCGTGGTTGTTCACTCAGAGTGTCTGCCGGTGTTGCATGTAACTTGGTAAATATAGATTGTTGTATGTAAATTGTTATATGGAGTGCTGTACTGCTGAGCGCGGGGCCTATACATGTAATTTCAGGTTGTGTGTATCTGCAGAAATAAATGAAACATCTGACGCTAAACGCTCTCAGTCATTCCGCTTCCTAGGTCAATTTATGGATCCATGGATGGCTCTGAAGACAATAGATACTAATATAAACCATATAAACCATATAAAGTCATAAACAAAGGAGACACTGAAGACAATATTATTATATTTCCACTTTTTGTAGCACTGACCTCGTACTATGTAAGCATTGAAGACAATAGATACAATATAGACAAAGAAGACAATGGATGCGACGACAAAACCTTTTGAAGAAAGGAACATGGCTACTTGGTCAGAACTCAGAAAAGACATCAATCTGGAACAGACATCTAAGAAGAGCGGGGTGAGACCATGAATCGATGGACATATATATAGTAATCGCAACATTGAGCGCAGGCTACCGGAGCTGGGTAAGTGGTTAATCAGCCAATCAACTAACTAGCATAGTAGTAGGTAGATTTTGGATTGGTCGACACTTTGACGCCTATGCGAAATAAACAAATGCGACGCATTACCCTTCATCGAGTACCGGTGGATGATCGGGTGGTCTTATGAAGAATTGGCATGATAGCAGGCAACTACAAGCCAGGCGTTGTAACGGTAAAGTAAATCGAATCATTATTATAAACGATATATGTACAGGTTAATGATATAGGACATGGTCTCATGAAAGGTTCCATACCCATGCGCGCGTATATTCTATATTAGTATGCCAAAAATCCTCCTCTTTTGTTACTCCTTAATCGCCTTCTCAGTAGCGCCGTTACTTCCACCCACATCAGTATCCTCATTCTCAGCAATCTTCTCCACAACAGCCCCAAGCTTCGAGGAAGGAGAAGAAGAATCGCCCAAGTCAACACCAGAAACGAACATTTCACTTACAAACTCTAATCCGGCAACAAAGAAACAAAGCAAATTCGCAATGATGAAATGACTAATCGTCGTGCCAATCTCGAGCCACGATCCATCGTCGCGAACCATGTAGAAGAAGTTGAGTGTCGAAATGTCCGATATCGTCATGACGGTCATGAACAATGCGCTCGGAGCGACTTCTAGGCGTTTGTTGAGAATGCCCAGATTGGCGCTGATGACGGCAAAGGGAATCATAAGTTTTAGGACAAGTAGAGCGCCTTGGCTGAATGGGTTAAAGACGGGGATGAGGCGGTTGACGCTGTCGAGGGAGAAGGAGGAGACGGATGCGATGTTGCCTGTGCTGAAGAAGGCGGATAGGACGAGATAGAAGAAGAAGAGGGCTACTCGGGTGTCGGAGAGGGTGAGGGCGCGATATGAGAATGTTTCGCCATCTACTGTTGTTGTTTCGGTAGCTGTAGAGGTAGTGGATTTGTCAACAGCCGGTGTTGTTGATGTGGATTGCTTCTGATAGACGTATAGAGCATGCTCCAGCCGAACCCAAGTGGCCAGAGTCATGCAGAAAACAAAGTAGAAGAGCCCCTCGTATGAGATGGTAAGAATCACAAAGGTCGGGGCGAAGGTCAGGAAAATCATGACCAGTCGGTGCAAGTAGTAGCTATTTGGATACATTCGGTGGGCGAATGGGAGTAGTAATGAAGACACTGTCATATAAGTTAGCTTTAGTCTCTTCAAGACTTTTGTTAAGTGTTTGCAACTCACCCAAGACTATCCAACCCACGATCTGGTTGCCTAGAGGAAGACCTGCTTTGGCTTGCAGGGATAACGCGCTGGACCGTGTAACAATAACGGCGAGAAGTATCATGCCCAACTGCAGATTTTATTAGCCACTTGAAGGATATGATCCGAGGACGTATAAAATACCTGGATTCCCATGATTATGCGAGATCCAGAGACGCTGATTGGATGTCCAGATCCCTTGGTGATGGTTTCTTCAAAGGCTAGGTAGAACAAACCAGCTAAAAACATAAGCATTCCTCCGACGGTACTAAACAAGAGTAAGTATGTGGTTGCTCCAACCGTGCTGAGGACTCTACTACCGAGTACTTACATTGTTGTGGTATCTTCGACCTTGACCACGGGCAATAGAGTAAAAAGACTCATGAGAACACAGCCAACAGCCCAAGTCCCTGTAAGAGCAAGGTGCTTTGATATGAAGCCAGTGCCATAGAACAAAGGCCAAAAGGCAGCAAGAATAAATAATACGGTGAATATCTCTCGATGGAAATATGATTGAACCTTTGGAAATGGAAAGTCAGTGACCTATCGGCAATTAATGCGATTGCTGGTCGCTCAACTTACCAAAGCTTGCAGCACCCCCAGGAACAATACACCCTGGAGGAAGAATCCAACATATCCACTAAAAGAGTTCACATGTTTGAGTAGAATTTGTCGACCGGCAATCAACGCCTTTCTTCGAGCAAATACCTCCTCCCAGAAGAAGACGGGGAATGCTCCGTACGCATAATATCTCCACGAGGAACGTTGATAGATAAAGACAGAATACAACCCAACGAGAATCGATACAAAGACCGACGTGCCAAAGAAAGTTCGGTGCGCATCAGACGAACCATGAAGAACGTGAAGATCAATGACGGTTGTGATTGCATATGCAATCCAACCTAGGTATCCCGCCGTGACAATCGCTCGCAGGAAAAGCCAATCATAAGTCTGGAGATATCGAAGGCCTTCAAGTGCGGAGGTGAAAACCTGAGAAGACGCCTCGATAGATTCGGCAAATTTGCCTTCAGAAATCAATAATTCAATTTCTGAAGTACGTGCAGCCAATTCCTCCTCTCCCATTGGTGCATAGGGTTTGAAGTTGAGCTGGTTTTGGCTCTTTTGTTCTTCCTTGACATGATACATTTCCAAGACTTCTTGTGTATTTGCCCAGAAGGCCAGTGCCTTCTCCCGCGGCGATGCGTCGAGATACTCAAGAGGAAGTCGACCGACCGAATTCACTGGAAAATCTAGTCCAACGAGGTAGGCCATAAGAGCAGCGACATCGGCTTGCTCCACGTCGTGTCTTTTGATTTGATCAAATCCCCAATCAGACGAGAAGCCATCCTCGTGGCCGCTTGGCTGTCCCTCTTCCACATACTTTGGGGAAGCAACACCAGAACCCCAGACCACAAGAGGAGTGCGTGTGTTATCAGGATGACCGTCTCCATGACTACCCCAGTCACTCATACCATGGTCTGCCGTAAATACGTAGGCGGTCTTTCCATCGTTGTAGAACACGTCAACCAATTCCGTGATTTCCTGTACACCCTTATCGACAATTTTGATATTATTCAGGTACTCTTTTGAATATGGTCGAAAACCATGACCTGTTGTATCCAAACCAAGTAGATGAAGGAAAAAGACAAGCTTGTCTTCCCTCAATTGCGCATTTAGTTCCGGGTTCGTTTTGGCCTCGGCGAACAGCTCCTTGACTTTGTCAAATACCCAAGTATCCAATTGAGTTGCGTCCGAAGTAAAATCCTCAGCTTCCTCGTGGTAAGTATCAGCAGAAACGCGCCCAGGGACCGCTCCTTCCTTGAACATGGGCAAAATATCCGGGCTACCCCAACTCCATGTATGCCGGCTTCTGTTAAAGACACTGTCAAAGTTGACCGGATTCAGTTTCCATCCTGTCGTCACGGCCGAGACATCCTCGTATAAACCGGCGATCAGAGCGACATGGCCTGGGCGAGATTCCGTGGGGACACGGGTATGCGAAACACCAAAGGTACCGTGATCTAGCACTCGAGAACGCACAAACGGAGCCAGGCGAATAGGCGTATCAAGGTCTTCCGGGTTGAGGTAGGCCGGGGGTGAGGGATCTGGGAAAGCCTGGAAAGCCTTATCGGCACGAAGACCATCTCCGACGAACAGGACGAGGCGTTTTGCGGGTGCTTCTGTTCCGATTTCACGTTCGACGCTGAACGGTCGCATGCCACTCACAATCGGGCTGACGAAATAGATATCAAAGATTGAATAGAGGTACATCAGATGAAAGGCGAGAGCTAGGGCCAGAAACCCGGAACGACCGACGCGCGCCATGATGCGGATGCGGAGGACTTTTCAGTCCACGAATTCAAAAAGAAAAATATGAAGGAAAGAAAAAGAGCGAAGGTATTATTATCGCAGAAATATGTGCATCATGATCCTCTTTGAGATGATGCGGGATAAGACCATGCAGAGATCAATTGTTCATCGTCCCCTATTAAAGCTGGTTGGTGTAAATGAAACTGGCAATAATTCTAGATCGTTCAGAAGGTACCTGGCGTGAAGCTCTTTCTTCACGCGCTGATTGGCTCTCCAGTTTGACCGCCTGCCGCGTTTGAGCTGGATCGACGGTGGGTCCTTTCTTGCTTAAGGCCAATCATAGTTCCTAGTGGAGCCACGAATTAGGGTTAGGGTTATTACATATGCACGTACAACTGATAACATTCAAAACCTCAATGCTATCTTCTCAACCTCGCCCAAACAAAGTCCAATGTCCAGGTATTCAAAAGCCAGAAGAGGAAGGTTGGAATGAAAGATATCTAACAAACAAATCAAAGTCCCAAAACCAATAAGCCAACACTCCAATGCCCAATGCATACTTTGAAAAGAACTTCATCATTCAACCGAATCAACAGGTCGTTTCGTCAGAGAATCAATAACTCTGTTGTAAAACTTCGACGCGTTCTGTCGTGAAAATGTGATGTCCACAGTAAGATAGTCAGGTAGAATTTCAACTAAATCTGCATCGCGATTAGAGTCCAAAAGGGGCATGTAATGGAACTCTGTCGTATCAAAATTGGGACCCATATTGCCATTGCCGTCATGTGCGACTGCAAGTTTGAAATGTAGAGCTGATAAAGAGAGTCAGTGATCTGTCGTATGTGATTATGTATGTATTTCAAGTACTCACTTCCATTCGCACCGGTTTGGATACAGTCGTAAAGATAGTCCGTGTCTCTTTTCTTGACATTGCGAATAATCAAGCCACTCAAATCGCTGTATAAGTCTTCTTTCAACTGCGCTAGATGAGCAGCCTGAGCAGCCTCAGCCGCAGCACCCGCTGCAGCATTGCGATTTGCAACGCTTTTAACAGCACTTCCGGGGACTTTGTTGTTGTTCGAAGCATCGGTGGGTACGGAGTTGTTTCTTGCAGCTGCCAATTTTGTCTGTAACGCTTTGATTTCCGTCTGAGCCGTGGATAACTGTGTTGACAGGTCGCCGACCTGTGATTGAAGACCCGTCACTTCCTTTTCTCGTTCGCGCAGTTGTTTCTGCAGATTTCTGGATTCTTTGCCAAGAACCTTCTGCGCAGCAAGCTCTTCCTTGAGAGACTCCACGAGTTTGTTTGAAGCTGAATGGCATCATCAGCATGACAATAATAATATAGATTCAAGATTCAAAGACCTACCAGTTGTGGCGCTTTCGCACTGTTTCCTTATCTTTTCAAAGTTGGCATTGGCTTCCACAACGCCAACTTCTCGTAAATTACGATACTTCACTTCCAGCGTCTCATACTTCTTGGTCATGTCACCGAGCTTGCGTCTTAGCTCCGGATCGGATGATGCTTTTTCAACGGTGTCTGCAAAAGTAACAGTTGGACGTTTTCGGCCAGGTCTTTCGCCATTCATCAAGGACTTCAATGACAAGCTTATGCTAGATCTTTTGCCTGATGGCTGAAGCTCTTCTACCAACGCGTCTGAAGTTGGGTTCTGACTGTCCGGAATCACGGTCTCATCTGCCAAGTCAGACTTTCGTTGTCTACCAGGCTTGACAATTTTGGTGGCTTCTTCTGCAGGCTTGAATTGCCGCGACCCTGTCGGCGTATATTCAAATTCGCCGTCTTTCGTCACGTGTGTTTGTTTCGCATTACTATCCGATTCTCGCGGCCGACCCCTCCTCTTTTTGACTGGTGACACTTCTGCTACAACAGCTTCCTCTTCATGATTGCTTTCTTGCAGAGCATCGTCTTCAGTGTGCAACCCATCCTCAGTATCTTCGTCGATTCCATCTAGTTTTGCTGTAGTTGCTCGCGGCCGTCCTCGATTTGAAACCTTCTTCGTAGTGCCAGTCTGCTTCACTGGTGCAGCTGAGGAAGTGCGCACAGGTTTTGAGGTTACTGGTTGTTCGTCGACCTTAACGCCAGTCGATTTAGGTCTGCCTCGAGCTTTCTTCGCGGGTCGTTCGTCGTGTGATTCGGAATGCGACGCGACTGGGTTGTCGACAATCTCATCGTCAGAGTCGACCAGACCCGATATTCTCGTTGCGACTTTCCTTTTCGGCATTGTTGTGTAGATTTATGATATTCAAAAGTTGAACTCGCGACTTGTAAGTATGCTAATTATCATGCGAGGGGTGTTTGCGACGTTAAAGATAGTTCAACTCCATCGGGAACATTACCTCCCCGTTGTTGGTGGAGGCGCGGCGCGCGGCGTGAACGTGGAGTCCAATTACGCGCTAAGACTTTTAAGGCACCAAGCATGTGATTTCTTATCTAGACTCGACAACTCATCGCTTTCATCAGCCGCGGCAAAGCCACACTACCAATCACATCGTCACCGCCACAGATTCAGATCAGGCCTACTGCATCGCTTTATTGCGGCCCATCGTTACTTCTGATCCTAAACTTGATCTCCCTTCTGGTCTCTTTCGTCAAATAAATCCAACATGGCGTCTGGTGGTGGCCGAAGATGGGCGCAAACGTTCCAGGAACTGCTGATGGTAGCCAGCTCTGTAAGATGGCATTCCTATAGTTACTAGGCGCCCGACATTTTGCTAACCTCAACAATCTCAAGTCTGCCTCTGCCTACTTCCTCATCCGATATATACTAAACCGCATCGACCAAGACCCTGAAAGCCAGAAGAAAGAGGAACAAAGGAAGAAATCAGCAGCGATTCTGCGAAGACTCGATGGCCCCGATTCCGACGACGATTCCCCGGGCCGAAGCGGTTCACGCCGAAGACGGAAGCAGAAAAAAGAGGAATTAGTGTTGAATCAATATGAGCAGGCTATTGCAATGGACGTTGTCGCCCCGGAAGATATCGCGGTGTCTTTTGAGGATATAGGAGGACTGGACGATATTATTGAAGAGTTGAAGGAGTCTGTGATTTATCCGTTGACCATGCCTCATCTATATGCTTCGACATCATCATTACTCTCCGCTCCGTCTGGTGTTTTGCTTTACGGACCTCCAGGTTGCGGTAAGACAATGCTCGCCAAAGCTCTGGCTCACGAAAGCGGGGCCTCCTTCATCAATCTACATATTTCGACCTTGACCGAAAAGTGGTACGGTGACTCCAATAAGTTGGTCAATGCTGTCTTTTCGCTGGCTAGGAAGTTACAACCAACTATAGTCTTTATTGATGAAATTGACGCGGTATTGGGCACGCGGCGAAGTGGTGAACATGAAGCCAGCGGAATGACCAAGGCAGAGTTTATGACACACTGGGATGGGTTGACATCCGCCAACTCTTCGGGAGAGCCACAAAGGGTTGTGGTGCTCGGCGCTACGAATAGGATTCACGATATTGACGAAGCTATCTTAAGACGCATGCCCAAGAAGTTCCCCGTCAGCCTTCCTCCAGCTGCGCAGAGACTACGCATTCTCGCTCTCATTCTTAAGGATACCAAGATCGACCGCGCGAATTTCGATCTTGAGTATCTTGTAAGCGCCATGGCTGGAATGTCAGGTAGTGATATAAAGGAAGCCTGCCGAGACGCAGCAATGGTTCCTATGCGCGAATTGATCCGAGAAAAGAAGGCAGCCGGCATTCATATGACGACTGTTGAACCCAGAGAAGTACGCGGTCTGCGCACGGAAGACTTCTATAATCACGCCGGTAGCGGCTTAAAGGCGATACCAAAGCCTCAAACGACGCCGAAACGCGAGAGCAAAGTCGTGAATGAAAAGGATGATAAGGAATGGACAACCGATTCTGAAGGCGCAGAAGAGGAGGTCCAGCCGCAAGCTACAATACCGGCTGCCAGCTCCGTCCCCCCTGAGTAGTCGACGACTTGTCACTGGAACATGTTGTTGCTCTCTACTCAAACTTTGAACTCTATTGGCTATTTTATGACATGCTACATGAGCATGCAGGGCGTTTGGACATATAAATTTCATGTATACATACCTAATACTTGACTTTGTTTACGGAACGATAAGACCATATCTTTTCTCAATAAAGAACCTCTTCGTTGACCAGATCTCCTGCCTAGATATATCTCTATCGACATATCACACAATTCAACACGGCTCGTCCACTAAATCAATTGACGAGGCCATGTAAGATCAATGACCTCAGGAGCCAGTCAGTGATTTCGATATTCTATTGGCCGCTGCGGCTAGCCTTCTATCAGAGTAACACTCTCTTGATAGCATTATGGCAGCTGTGGCCCCGATTTTGCAAAAATATGATAAAGTAAGGGTTATCTAGGTCAAAAAAGAAAAAGCAAAAGTCAAAAAGTCGAAAAAATCCAAGAAAAAGGCCCAACGGCAACAAAGATTAGATTTATCAGTCAGGAATGGCCTCTACATGGGACGACTGCGGATCAGTCTTGGCGCCGCGTGGATGGGTTGGAAATTGGATTCAAGGGCGGCTAGCCCACCTCCGGAGTACATCGCCTTCTAACCAAGTGTCAACGTACCTCGTTCGAACCAACGCAATACCTTGCAGATTAATCGCATCGCCGTCCCTTTTTGGGAGTTATAGCAGGCTGAAGCACTACAACATCTCTACTCTTATCAATTCACACTCAAAACATAGGTCCTTGTGAAGTACCCGCTCAATCCGCGCGCTTAGTGATTTCGTCACCTGTGGTTGTGTATCTCCCCGTGTTCGCTGTCCTTATCACCCCAAGTCCCAGCTGGCTTCGATTCAGCCCCGATTAAAAGTGCGCTCGAAGACAACCAATCAAGGACCGTCCTATACTTTGCTGAAGGAATGACGGAGAATTAAACAGCTTCCCAAGCGATTACCACGGGCTTGGTGGGGAGTGGTTTATCGCCTTCGGAGGCTCATATCGAATGACTTGATCCTATCCCACCTCGGCCTTCGCAGACGGCCCCGGACGTTTTATTGGAATTGCAACTCGGAATCACGGATCGGAGCACCCATACGGAAATCGAGACTGGAATCTCAGTGCCGTCAGTAGGAATGAGCTCCAATACCGAGTTCCTCGATGCCAACCCAGCGGTCTCAAGTGCCAGCACAAGTCGAAGATCGAACGCCTCTGTCCGACCCCGAAATAGAAGGCTCATATCTGTCAATGATGATGGTGAGGATGAGGGGACGCAGACTTCATCGACTTCGAGACTCGGTTCGTCGTTCGCTGGGCTGACCCCTCCTCAGTCCCGGGGTACAACACCTTCGCCATATACATCAGGAAGGGGCTCGCCTCTTCCTCAAAAGCAGTTCTCAAGGATATCGGAACGAGATCTTGGTGGTAGATATAGAGACGATGACGATGCGTATGGAAGCAGAGAAACCTTTCAGCCATTCAACTCGTCGCATAACTCATCCGGATTCCTAGAGTCATCATGGTCGTCTATTCAAAGTTTTACTTCGTCCTTTTTAGGGAATGATTTGAAATGGGGCAAGTCGGCTCCTAATTCTACAACTTCAACGAAACGCCGAAAGCCTTCTCGGTCCGACATTCCGGTGAGTCTATCGAAACAGCAGGGGCCTTCGGCATGGGGCCCTCCGGTTCCTTCAGGCCCACAAATCGGTTCTGGAACCCAAGAAGAGCGACAAGCTTTGGTACAAGCGAAGAAAAGAGAGGTATTGTTACTTGCGAATGGTGACTCCTTGTCCGACCTTAGAGATCAATATAAGCGGAAAGATTCATTGGAGACCTCGAACGATCGTACGATGGATCCGGAGCTGGATGAAGAGGCATTAGTTTATATTCATCATGTTCAGCCGAGCGATTCGATGACGGGATTATGTATCAAATATGGATGCCAGCTTGCGATCTTCAGAAAGGCGAATGGTTTCTGGCCGAGCGACAGTATACAGACGAGGAAGGTCGTGCTCTTGCCGGCCGAAGCATGCTCTGTCAAAGGCCGACGGGTGGACCGGCCGAGCAATATTGATCTGCTGGGTGATGATTTGTCGGGTGGAAGCTCATCGGAAGACCCTGCTGGTAGCTCAATCGTGCCAAGCGAGTCCCCGACTACCGGCGAACCGTCTGAGACGGCGCAGAAAACCGACAGCGAGAATGAGCGCATATGGAAACACGAAGCCTGGGTCATGATGGATGGCTTTCCTGGGCCCGTTGAAATCGGCCGTGTACCTCGCAAGACATTAGGGTTCTTCCCACGGTCGAGGCGAAAGTCCTTGTCACTACCGTATTCTGACGCTGAACCTCCAACTCCCACGATACCTACGAGACTCAACCGTATAGATTCTTCTTCCTCTTATCAACGAGATAGCTCACCTTTTCATTCCACATCCTCGTCTCGTCTGACTTCACCACTTAGAACTGGTCGCGCGGGTCATAGGCGTACCGGAAGCATCACTCTGCAGGGACCAGGTGGTGTCGGAACGCTAGGTCGGGAAGTCCATGCTCCAGGTCCTGCACAAGATGGTCTTAACAAATTTGTTGCACAACATCTTCCGAATCTTTCAGTTCCTCCTCCGCCGCCACCATCGGCACTACGCAAGGCGTCGTTCGATTCGACCTCGAGTGTGCTTTCAGGGACATCAAGCACCGGCTTAGAGAATGTCGGTGGAGCTATCGAGGGATGGATGAGAAAGATGGCGTTACGGGCAAAAACGAGTATAAATGAATTGCAGCAGGGAGGCTTACAGCAGTCTTCACGCGGTCAAGCACTTGGTATTGCGGGACTAGGTGATCTTATCGAACTCAATGATGGACTCGAAGGAGGCAGCGACTCTGAAATTGCCACATCATTAATGGGCAATGGTCATACCGAAAGCCGAAATGGGCGCAATCGGACTATGGGGAATTATTCGCAATACGAGCGCTTCTCAAACTCGCCTTCATCAACGACTCGCACCCGTCCTCGTCTAGACGACGTACATAAAAACGACTAATAATGCCGCATGGACGATTCCATATCCGCTTTTCACCAAACAGTTTTACTATTCTTCTTCCAGTCCTTTATATAGAGCGAAAGATACCTCCTGTTTATAACATCATCATCGTTTGTTCTGCCGTGTTTGTCTATCATCGCCCATTTGTGTTCAGCGCCCGCAACTTCTATCCGCATCAGCATCAATCAACATGCCGATCTGCATAACATCAGTCACTAGCAAGTCTCCTTGCCCCTATCCCATCCATCTCAGATAATAGATTACTGTATCATTCAATTGATTCTTGTTCTCTGTATCCCATGTGTGTCGACGTTACTCACCCATGCATTCTCATCTGTCGGTACTTGTCACTATCCCTGTATCAACGGAACTGGTGTAATGTAGATCAGCAGAACCATGCTCCTAGCATAGACGAATCAAGACTTGAATTTGATCTATTGCAACGAATCTAGTCGGTCTACATAGATGTGTCTTGCCAATCAATACCTGATACCTAACTAGGCTAGACACATACAAATCGATTGATGTGATATGTCACTATCTGAGCATGCCCTACGTAGTACCCGTGGCCGTTGTACAATTATCGGCAATGCAGGATATACTGTACAGCCGTTGTAATCCACGAGCTCTAGACCCCGAATACATCAAAGAGATTAATAATGGGATTGTTCGGTTTGAGTCATGCCTAAACTGTCAACCTGTCAGATGTATAGTTATGAGTTTACAATAATACGATATAGACAATGGTACCGGCATGTGTATTTGACGCTTCATGCACTGACATACAGAGGATCATACGTACATGGTAAGATACGTACTAATACATGACAAACCTACCCCGGAAACGACCCCAAAATGATGCGCTCAGCCTTGGTTTCCAATGACATTAGCGTGCAGCTAGTGTGGAAACTTATGTTGGCTGAGGATCATGGTTCGCCAGGAAGATCAGATTAAATTACGAGACTGGTCGTATGTAAGTGTAAGCGTTATTAAACTTTACAGCAATCATGCTTAATTAAATACGTGGCACGGGTCTAGCCCGTGTACTGGTAATCGTAATACCGCGTATTCAAACAGGCTCGTGCCTGGTTGGCTGATCGGGCCTTCCAAACACCATCTTCGCCTCCTCCTCTTCTCTTTCCCTCTCTCGTCGTCGCTTGCTCTTCCCCATACTACGACTGTTACTATTTACCAACCCTTCGGCAACGGCATAACACAATTATATATACCAATCTGACTATCATTGCCACTTGTTTCACTTTCAATCGGCATTGGAAGTTTGGCCCTTACTCCACATTTTCCATCCCCAGGCTGCCAGACCTTGGCTTTCCTCTACACGATCCCAGATCCTCCCGCATTTATCCGCGTTTTCTCGCCATCCACACATCAGGCATCGCCTTTCACCCTTCATACACAGATCGGCCGTTTCAGGCAGTGAGCAGGGATTCCGTTTTTTCTTCTTTTCTCTCCTTTTCTCTGCTTTGACACCCACGCCAAAGCAAACCAAGGGAACCCTCTTCTCATCCGGATCGCGTGAAACTCGTATTCGGTCTGCATTATTTGCCATTATCTATTTTTCGTTTCCTTAAGTTTCCTCACTCTCCTCTCTTCGGGAGTCATTCGTTTTTTACAATCTTACATCCCTGGAACACAACCCGGAAAAGTGCGCATCAGATATATCGAACCGAAAAAAAAACAAGCCAGATATACCAGACAGATCGCATTCCAAGCATCGATGGAAAGCAGTTGCGTCCCGCAGCTATAAAACAATCATGGCCACAGACAGTCATATGGGAGGCCAAATGGAGCAGCAGCAGGAGCATCCCAGTCCTGCTTCTAGTCAGGACCGATCCAAATCTGCGAGCAATAATCAGTCGCAGTCACTGGCAGGCTCGTCCGGCGTGCCCAATGCAGGTATTGCAAGTTTTAGAAGGTATGTTATCCATATATATATACTCTGCCGTGTTGTGTTGTATTTCATTTTATCTGTTATTCCTTGCGAGAAGAGATTTTCTCTCTTGACATGTGAATGAAGCCGTTTTTCGCGTTCCGTGGCGATCGCAAGTCGGGATGAGCACGAGCTTGAAAATCCAGCCCACGTCAATAATGACCCTGTTATCACGTCAAATCTTTTCATAAGGCACTTTGCTAATCAGTTCCTGATTCCTGATCTATTAATCTATAGACAACGCGCGTCCCGTGCATGCGAGGTACGTTTTCTAGCCTTTTCGTTCTAACCGTCTGTCGCGCGCATTTCCCACGTTGAGGTGCTTGATTGTGCCTCGGCAAAATCGGACGCCCCCACTATCTGCCCGCAGCACATCCTTGTAACACATACAGACAGCTCGTACCTTGAGGAACAAAAAAGGAAAAAGGAGAAAAGTAATGGAACATTGATCAGGGGAAATTTCTGCTAACACATGCTTTTGAAAAATCAATAGACTTGTCATGCTCGAAAGGTGCGTTGCCCCTTTATACCTTCTCATGCGACATGACAGCTGGAAGCATCCGGCGCATCAATCGGATCGGCCGGGTTTTCTTCGGGCTGTCACAAGCCAAAAAAAAAAAAAAAAGGAAAAAAGAATGATAAGCTTACTGACTTGTTTCTCGTATCACAGGTCCGATGTGACGCTGCCAGTTTAGGTGTGCCTTGCACTAATTGCGTGGCTTTTGCTATTGAATGTCGTATCCCAACGCCGAAACGGAAGAAGAATCAACAGCCGAGAAACAAGGATAACAACGGGTATGTTGCTGCAAAGGGAAACCGCTAGAACGGTTATATGATATATCAGCGTCGGCTATGATAGCTAACTGGTGGTGACTCCTTCTAGTGACACTAAGAATTATGACCAGAACAGAGATGACGATGATGACGAAGAATCAAACACACCGCGAACGCAGGAGAACCAGGTTTTCCCTGCAAACCCTCCCATATCTATCGATGGAATGCCGGCGAACACATTGGCGGCAGCTGTCAGGCCGAATCCAGAGACAAATAATCCGGGACCATATAATGCCCAAATCATGAAGCCAAAGTTCACCAGAGCGCCGATTAAGGAGCCAGGACGGGTTGCCTATCTGGGCGAATCATCGAATTTGTCGCTTCTTGTCCATGATCGGGGCTTCACAGATGTCGTTCATTATCCACTTCCGGAGACTATTCGAGGGAGTCGAGGGCACTTGACCGAACTAGACAGCCTGGAGATTGAAATTCTTCACCGACGAGGGGCATTCTTACTTCCTCCGCGCGAGCTATGCGACGAACTTGTCGAGGCCTATTTCAAATGGGTGGCACCAGTCGTACCTATCGTCAATCGCAACCGCTTCATGCGCCGATACCAAGACCCTCAGAACCCACCTTCGCTCCTCCTACTGCAGGCTATCCTGCTGGCTGGCTCTCGAGTGTGTAACAATTCGAAATTGATGGATCAGAATGGCTCCACGATTCCCGCGTCTACTACATTTTACAAACGTGCCAAGGCACTTTACGATGCCAACTATGAGGATGATCGAGTTACTCTAGTCCAAGCCTTGGTGTTGATGGGTTGGTACTGGGAGGGCCCTGAAGGTCAGTCCTCTCCTTGCTATTGTGGATGCTCTTTTTCCTTTGTAGTTGGTCCAACTGACAAGTACTTTAGATGTTACGAAGAATGTCTTTTACTGGAGTCGAGTCGCGATCCTAGTGGCTCAAGGTTCTGGTATGCACCGAAGGTTAGTATCATCAACTCGCATGTATCGGTCACAGATTGACAGTTCATGTTAGCGTCGAAAACTCCCAGCTTAGCAGATCAGACAAGCGACTCTGGAAAAGAATATGGTGGACTCTTTTTACAAGAGATCGTTCTGTTGCTGTCGCGCTTGGAAGACCAATCAACATAAACATTGATGACTCCGATGTCGAGATGCTTACGGAAGACGACTTTATCGAGGATGAAGGTGATGTCCCAGCCCAATATCCTCCGGATCCCGTACATGTGCAATTCTTCCTCCAATATGTCAAGTTGTGTGAGATCATGGGGCTTGTGTTGTCGCAACAGTATTCCGTTGCATCTAAATCCCGGCGCACGAATGCTATTGATTTGACTCATTCCGACATGGCGTTGGCCGATTGGCTCCAGAATTGTCCCCGAGCGGTCTACTGGGAAAGGAAGAATCATCACTTCTGGGCTGCGCTACTCCATTCAAACTACTATACAACGCTTTGTCTCCTGCATCGAGCGCACATGCCACCGGCTACAGCAAGCGCGAACAGTTATCGCACAGAAGAAATAGCGTATCCGTCACGCACCATTGCTTTCCAGGCTGCTGGAATGATCACGTCCATAGTTGAAAAGCTACAGGCTCACAACGAACTCCGTTACACGCCCGCATTCATCGTCTACAGTCTTTTCTCGGCGTTGATCATGCATGTCTACCAGATGCGGTCGTCTGTACCATCTGTTGTGGCTGCTTGTCAGGAGAGAATGACCATCTGCATGCAAGCTTTGAAGGATGTGTCAAAGGTTTGGCTGGTTGCGAAGATGGTACACACATTGTTTGAGTCCATTCTAGGCAACAAGGTGTTGGAAGAACGTTTGCAGAAAGCGCCAGGCAAACGACACCAGAAGAATCGTCCGTCAGAACACGACTCGAACCTGGGCTCCATTCAAAGAAAAGCAGAGCCACCGAAGCGAAAATTCGATGATATGGATATTGGACTGCCTAACGGTAACCCTACGCCTCCAGTGTCGTATGAGCGATCGCGCCCACAGACTCCTGCTGCAACACCATCACGTGAATTGAACCCAATGTCTGGACAACAAGGCGGTATGGGCGCATTGCCTCAAATGTCGCCCAACCTTCCCAAAGGTCAAGATGGCGCACAGAATACGGGAACGTCTCGAGCAAACACTCCATTTAATCCTTCTTTCTCACTTCCGGCCACACCTCCCGATCTATTCCTCGTCACCCGTACCTCACCCAACCTCTCGCCGACTTTGTGGGAGAATTTCCAACCGGACCAACTATTCCCTGACGGCACCAACTTCTTCCCCACGCAGACCAATATGATGGACCCTCGTATGCAAACAGCCAACACCATGGGTGGAGGTAACATGATGATGAATCAGCAGCAACAACAAATGCCTACTCGAACAATGCCAGGTGCGCAAGGCAGCCCATCACTTGTCTCTGCTGGCGTCCATCACGACATGGGCAACCTACCAAATGCACCCCCGCCACCGCAGCCGATGTTCAATATGGAAGGAATGCAGAATTGGGCAGGACTTGATGCAGCACTAGCTGGTAATATGGACTCTACCAGTCAGGATGACAACTGGAGCAATAGCTCTCGCGGAAATCCTACAGCACCGACGACTTTGAACGTTGAAGACTGGTTCGTTCTCTTCTCTCACAAGTTTATGTTTCAACATACTGACGTGATTATAGGTTCCAATTCTTTGGCATTAATGGAAGCTTTGGGGATCTTATAGCCGACCCCATGGCTGGCTAAAATATGGAGTTGATGTACATGTATATGTGACGGAGCGATGTATCACTGTATATTGAATTCTTATACTTTTGTTGTCGAGGCGGTGGTTTGATTATGAAATGTATTGAAGTGACCAGCCATGTTGAGTGTCGGTGTGTCAAATGTATGGCATCATTGTGCTATAGATCTAAACCAACCAATCAGAAAGCATAGAAGTAGATCTACGCGGCGCTAGTCCCTTTTAAGCCAAGCTGGAATGACGTGCTCTTCGTCCTGGTTACCGATGTCGGACCAGCCAATCACGTTGTCCCCGCCCCAGCCAGAATCGACCCGGCTCAGTCACTCCGCAATTACTATGTACCCTCGAGCTAGCATTATTTCCAGCGTGAGTCAGTTATATAGAAAAAGCATCAACTTCTTTTTCTCATCTCATCATCTGAATTTGTTTCTGTTTTGTGGTCTGGCTGCTTCATCTCGTCGGTTACAACACCAATTGTAGGCGGGACATTGAAAACTTCCTCATTACCCCTCCTCATTGTCCTCAGTCCTCGACCGAACATACATAGACACACAACAAAAAACGACAGTAATGTCGTCTCCCGGCTCCGGACAGAACGGTCCTTCGTCGGCCAGTGCTCTCAAGAAAGCTTTCCCTCATGTTGATCTAGATGGACACAATTTACCGCCCTCGCCTGCCCCGTCAAGTCCCAGTGCCGGACGCCGATATGCCATTGCCACTGAGTTGGTGTACACAGAAAACGGCGATCAGTACAATGCCAGCAGTGTGCCTATTTATCAGGTACGTATGACTTCTCTGGCAAGATAGGTAATCGTATACTAATGATAATGTTTAGAGCGCCACGTTCAAACAAACATCGGGTTCCGGCGGCGGAGAATACGACTACACTCGCTCCGGCAACCCGACACGCACACACCTCGAACGCCATCTCGCCAAGATCATGTCCGCCCAAAGAGCGCTGGTAGTGTCCTCCGGTATGGCCGCTCTAGACGTTATCACGCGACTACTCCGACCGGGCGATGAAGTCGTCACCGGCGACGATTTGTACGGCGGCAGTAATCGGTTGTTGACCTATCTCAAGACACACGGCGGCATTGTCGTGCATCACGTTGATACTACCACACCGGAGAAAGTGCAGGCAGTCCTGAACCCCAAGACGGCAATGGTATTGCTCGAAACGCCGACGAACCCGTTGATCAAGATCGTTGATATCCCCAAGATTGCCGCTTCGGCTCACGAAGCCAATCCTAGCTGTTTGGTTACGGTTGATAATACAATGATGTCTCCATTACTTCTCAACCCTCTTGAATTAGGGGCAGATATTGTCTACGAGAGTGGCACAAAGTACCTGTCCGGCCACCACGATTTAATGGCAGGTGTCATTGCCGTTAACGACCCTACTCTCGGTGAAAGACTATACTTCCCCATCAACGCCTCCGGTTGCGGTTTGTCTCCTTTCGATTCCTGGCTCTTGATGCGCGGCGTCAAGACCCTGAAAGTGCGCATGGACCAACAACAAGCCAACGCCCAACGCATCGCCGAGTTTTTGGAGGGTCATGGCTTCAAAGTCCGATACCCCGGTTTGCGGTCTCATCCGCAATACGAATTGCATCATTCCATGGCCAGGGGAGCCGGCGCCGTATTGTCCTTTGAGACGGGCGACGTCGGTCTCAGTGAGCGGATTGTCGAGAGCGCAAAGCTGTGGGCTATTAGTGTCAGTTTTGGATGCGTGAACAGTTTGATTAGTATGCCTTGCCGTATGAGTCATGCTAGTATTGATGCGAAGACGCGCGCGGAGCGTGCTATGCCGGAGGATATTATTCGGCTGTGTGTGGGTATTGAGGATGCGGATGATTTGATTGACGATCTACGACGGGCTGTACGTTCCCTCTTTCTTTCTGTCGGATTGATTGAATATTACTGACTTTGGGTGTAGCTCGTTCAAGCCGGCGCTGTGAATGTTTCGCTAGATGACTTCCAGGCAGTCCGTCCAGCGGCCAATTAGAAGCCGAAAATTTCCAAATATATGTATGAATGGAGTTGGTATGATGATTTATGTCTCATTTCGGACGGCGTTGTGGGATTCTTTTATGGATTGCGATGCCGCAATTGACGGCAAAAAGCACTCGCATGTAAATGTTTGATATAAAGACAGTCTAGACGAATAAATCTAGAAAGTGTTCTATTCCTAGTCCAGCCGACTCTTACAACTGTATGATTTTCGGAGAGTTGTCTAGAGGTACATGGCTTGACATACTAAACACTTACGTAGAGATCAACTTCGTTTACACAATCAAGCACCCGCCTTTCTCTCTCCCTCTGAAGGCTCTTTCGCGCCTCAACCCAATACACCTTCCCGGATGCCAAACCTCCAGTAACAGCGCCACCAGCGCAATCGGCGCAAACTCCAAACACCCGAAAAATACCTCGTGTGTTGCGAGCTTGCCGAACAGTCCCTCCGCTGTTTCTGCGAGACGAAACACAGTCCTTAGATACACCATGAGGGTTGAGAGGACGAACACGGCCGCGAACGTGCTCAGGCCCTCTGATTTAAGGGCATGTCGGGCTCTGAGGACAAACGTCGCAGACAAGACGATGAATATACTCATTGCGAAAACCTGGTATGCCAAACCACCAAGCAAGATATGATTCGCAACGGCCGGATCCTGCCTTCGTGATTCACGAATTCCGACCAAAACGGCACCAGAGATCTGGATAACCGTGGACACGACATCAGACGCAATAAAGAACCCGAGTATCAATCGCGGCGACACAACAGAGAACCGATTCCCGGAAGTCGTCTCCCGTATCAGTATCGAGAGAATCGTATATATCCCCGCTGCCAAAAACACAGGCGCCGTAACGATGAAGAAGTAATTGAGCACGAAGAATATCAGATTATACGGATCTTTCTTTGCGCTTAAAGAGCGCGCGATGTATCCGATTACTTCGAAGATGAGTCCCACAGAGAAGACGAGCCACCACCAGCAATTGCGTAGACGAAAGGTCTGCGCGGTGTGTAGGATTAAATGGATGAAGAACCAGATTGCGGCCAGAGAGGCTAGGGCTATGGATGGTGTGTAGCCGTAGATTATGATGGAGGTATCGTTTGGGCCGTTGGGGTTGGGGATGGAGGGGTCTGTATAGCCCACGGCTCGTTCTGTCTGAGGATGAGTCTCTGGAGTTGGGGGATGGTGTTTTGGTTATCATAGTAAGGTTGCGTACCTGCGAGAGAGGGGTGTGTCATTTCATAAAGGTTGAGGGAGGTGGGTACAGTTTCAAAGTCTAGTCGATCTTGTCCGGGTCAGTTTCTAGAGGGAACCTCCTGGTTATATAGGTACTCTTGACCATGACGCAGGCCAAATATTGTCTTGTTGGAGTCTATCTCATTCGCCCGATCCGCACACATGTTTTGTCGCTTTCTGGGCTTCAGCCCTGGGCCCTTATTCGAGACATTTCTCTGTAATTCGAACCATGCCCCAGACGATGCCAAGACAGCTAACAGAACCAAAAGCCTATTCAATTATTTTCTGTGCTGTTCAAGGTGTTCATAGCGCCAAGGGAGATGGATGGATGTCGATGCTCGGTACAAACCCTAACCCCCGATCTACAGCACCTTTTCCATAACGCTAACCGGTCTTGGCAGCTACGCTTTCACTCGTCGGGACTAGCGGGAGTATTCTACCAGGGTTTAGATCGAATCCCGACTCTTTTTGATGTCGCGATAATACATGAGTTGAAGCCTCATGTCAACGTGCGTTCTGTCATGTACCGGCTAAATACAAGTCATGCAGGTGAAAGCACGTTGCGAAACTCCCATTTCTGAAAGGCGGATATATGTGCAAGATCTGCGCTGTATGGTGAGAATAAACTTCCTATATATTAATAACAGTCACAATATAAAGTGCAAAATAAATGAACCCGTCAAAAAGGAGCTGTAGATCGGGTTTGTCCCAGCCATAGTCTACAAAATGACGTCGACTCGCACGTGGGAGAAGCTTTTGAAATTTACTGTTTGTCCAAGTCTTCCTGGCTGATGATCTCCTGACTGCTTTCATCTTTCTTCCGTACCTCTTCGTACTCAAGTCGATCTCAGTATTGTTTCATGGCCACGGCCGGGCAGAAACCATCTCCCAAATCATATCATCAAATGGAAGATGGACTCGACATGTCAGAACTCCCCGCAAAGCAAGATGTCACCTCCGACCCCGTCGAACCACAAGTCCAAGATGAAGACTTTCCGGCAGACCATCAAAGTAAACCTCGAATCGCAATTGTGATGGTCGCGCTCAGCGTAGGTGTCCATACCGGACTGTCGCTTGCACCATGGTACTTATACGCTGTGCTCGTAGTTGTGCGTTTTTCTAGCTGCTTTAGATATTGTACGCCTCTCAACCTCATCCCGCGAAAGGAAAGTATGCTGACGAACAGACCATCGTCTCAACCGCTCTTCCCAAAATGGTAGCAGAATTCAAAGCATCCGACAGCGCATACTCCTATCTTCTAGCAAGTGCGTCTTGCGTCCTTCTCTGGGGTCGAATCAGCGATATCTGGGGCCGGAAGCTCATACTCATAATCTCCGTGGTTCTCTATCTCGGGGGAAGTCTCATCTGCGGTGTAGCCGTTAATGTAGCCATGGTAGTCGCCGGTCGGGCTATTCAGGGTATAGGAAGCGGAGGTATCACGGTTCTCGCCAATATTTGCGTCTCGGATCTGTTCAATGTCCGTCGTCGTTCGGCATATTTGGGAATTTTTGGCGCTACTTAGGCTATTGCGGGTGCTGTTGGGCCTATTATCGGTGGCGCATTCACCACATATACAACATGGCGATGGTGTTTTTATATCAACTGTACGTCTCCTTTCCTCCTACTCTATGAAAATAATTCTAACAATCAGCAGTGCCAGTTGGCGGCCTAGCCTTCCTATGTCTTCTCTTCTTCCTCAAAATCGACATCAACCTCAAAAGTATTTTCGAAGGTCTCCGCGCAATTGACTGGGTCTGTCTCATTCTGATCGTCGTTGCCACACTGATGCTCCTCTTAGGCCCTCGAATTCAGCGGCTCTCAATACCCCTGGGCCTCTACCACTATTATTTGTCTAATCATCTTCAGCATCGTCACCGCCATCATTTTTGGTTTGAACGAATGGAAGTTTGCGCGCACGCCAATTATCCCTATTAGTATATTCAGTAATTGGTACAACTTTACCGTGCTCGTGATCAACTTTTGTCACGCAACGGTCTTCATTGGAGGCTGTTTCTATCTCCCCGTTTACTTTCAGAATGTTCTCCTCACCAGCTCCCTCATGAGCGGCGTCTACCTACTCCCCCTAGTCGTGGCATTATTGATTTCATCTGGTGCAGCAGGATTCTACATGCGCAGCACCGGCCGCTCCCGCGAAGTTATCGTCCTAGGCATGCTCTTCACCGCACTCGGTTACGGCCTGTACATCGACCTGAAACCATACACATCCTGGCCTCGAATCATAATCTACCAACTCATCGTCGGCCTAGGCATCGGCCCAAACTTTCAAGCAACCCTCATCGCCCTTCAAGCAAATACCAAACCTGGCGAACTAGCCCGCGGAACAGCGACCTTCTCATTCATACGACAACTCGCAGCCTCGGTGTCGGTAGTAGTCGGCTCAGTGGTCTATGGGCACGTAGTCAGCACAAAAATCGAGACTATGGCCAAGGTGGTAGGGCAGCGGATCGCGACGGAGATTGCGGTTGCGTCTACAGCGGCGGCTAGGATTATTGAGCCGTTGCCAGACGGGAAAGAGAGGGAGATTGTGTTTGAGACGTTGACGGAGTCGTTGAAGTATGTTTGGATTTTGTATACGGCTGTTGCCGGAGCCGGGTTCCTGATTAGTCTTTCGTTGAAGGATTTGAGGTTGGAGGATGCTGATGCTGATGCTCATGCTCATGCTGATAGGCCTGTGGAAGAGGAGGGTCATGTGGAGAAGGAGGTATAGGCATCACCACCTTGACAATATATACAATAATTAAGCATATTTTTATGCCTCTTGGCCTTTCAAGTGGCGTCGTTTACAGCCGACAGGGTGGAAGTAATGTTCGCCTTCAACTAGGGAGTATGTACTTGATCAATTGAACCAACATATGATCAATAGCCATAGCTGAAAGAGAGCTGAAAGCATGAGCTGATACATCCTCGTTCCAAGAATTAACCATCCAAGTAGAAAATTAAATTAAAGCTGTGACTAAAGCTGCATTAGCGCTTAGTCAAGCCCCATTCTACAGCCTTCCGACCTTCCGAATGGGGCAAATCTGACTCGAAACACTGAGCCGGGTTGCAGTTTAATGTGGACATAAAAGTTCTCCGAACAACACGCCGACCTTTTTCTAGGTCCACGTTATACCTGTAAGCCCTGAGTGAGCACTAATCAACAACAACAATTCCAGCTGATTCAAGGATATATAAGGTATATATACCTAGGTTGGTACCACCAGTTGACCCCCCTCCATACATCCACGTATCCATTCATACCAACTTCTTACCTAGGCAGGAAAAAAAAATCGCCAAAATGGCCGAACACACCATCAAGAACCGCTACGAAATCCATAAACTGACTGCAAAACACCTCCCCTGGGCCAAAGCAATAATAACGCACAGCAACGTCTTCCACTCCCCCCTCTGGCCAGCCATATACCCCGTAAACAAAACCCAGCGCGCATATGCCCTCTTCTCGGCATGTGACTATATGATGGCCCACCAAATCGCGTCGGGTCTGTCGTACGGCGTATTCGATACACAATACAAATTCAAACGCGCCGACTCCGTCGCGACGGGGGGAGCGCTGTATTGGGATGCAGAAGCTAATCCTGAAGCGACCGGGGAAGAATTGTTGAACCAGATGGATTTCCCGCTTGTATCGATTGCGATGGCGCTGGATCAGTTTGATCCGCTGGATGAGGCGCGACTGGGACCGCTGGTTGAGGCGTTACCGTTCTATGCGGATCTGTATCATGAGTTTGACAGACTCGATACTAGGGAGGCGGCGAGTTGGAAGGCTACTGCTCCCGGACAGGTGATGCTTCGAAACGGCACGTCGACACGAGCAGACTACGAAGGTGCGGGCGTAATGAAGGAATTGGCGCATTTCTTGATGCGGAGGGCCGCGGAGGAAGGGTTTAGGGCGATTAGTATTGAGTGTCTTCATGATGCGGTTTGTCATGTTTGGATGAATCCGCCAGACCCATACAAGGCGAGGCTGATTGTGCAGTTTAATATTAATCAGTATAAGAAGGAGGACGAGTCGATTCCGTATCCGGATGTGGATCAGTTGGCGAGTAGGGTTTTTGTGGAGCTGAAATAGCTTGCATGGCATATGGACTGATAGCTTGACATCTGCTTCATTATTGTTGATAAACGACATCTATCCAATCCACTTTAAAGAAAATAGTGTACAAGAACAAAATCCTCCGGATAACAAGGGCGGCAATGCACCGGCGCCTTGTGAACAACCAAAAGAAATAGAAACAAGAATAACCTGATAAAGTACAGACAAGAAAGATACCTGAAATGAAACGGACCCCCAGGATTTGGCAACGCTAATGTAACTGATCATAACTTTTGTACAGATTCACCGCCCAAGGAAAAGAGTTTATTGGATTGGGCTGAAAGATTAAAATGGTCGACGAGCAGTCGAAGAAGATTGGTGCGATGGAGTTGGCCCGGACTGGTAAGGATTTTGGGATGATTGCGACGGAGATGGCCCAGACTGGTAAGGGTTTTGTTGCGAGTTTGAGTTTGGATAATAATAAGGAGGCGGTGCAGCTGTCCTTGACGTTGATCGTGGTAGAGGTTGCGGCGGAGGAAAGGGGTGGTACTGTATATTTGAGCTTCGACGCTGGTTCATTCCGAGCCGTGCAAGTGGACCGTCCCGAGTCGAATAGTCGTCGAGTCCAATACTTGACGGTGGTGGTAATTGGTTCATTCTCGGGCCCATTGTGTAGTAGTCTGGAAAACCACGTGATGGAGGCAGAGATGATCGGTTTATTGGTGCTGCTTGTGGTAGCATGAATGACGGTAAATGTTGTTGGTCTGAAGTCGACTGCAATGGCGGCGGCAATGATGGACGAGAGGAAACTGGCTGCGCCGTGCTGGCTGCATCTGCGAGCGCAAACAAAGCTTCAGACGATGCTGTACCGGCGGGGGACGGGCGTCCATCTTCGCTGGCAAGAGCCTCTCTAGAAGCTTGGAGAAGTAGTTGTATAGAATCAAGATCAGACTCTTCCTGGCTGATTTCATTCAACTTTGCGCGCTGCTTAAAATCGTCCCAGCCGTGTTTGCCTCTTTCATACAACTCGGCGCCAGAGTTATCGCGGACGAATCGGGAATTGTAACCGCGTGTAAATTTAGGATCGTCCAGATAGAAAGGTTCGTATTCATAGATAGTATCATTCGGTTGTTCTGCCGTCGCATTGGATGGCTCCGGTCTTGGGCCATCGAGATCAGGCTGCTGAAGTTAGTTCACGGCTCTTGTTAAATGAGTACAAGACCGACCTCTGTATGTTCGTCATCGCCAGCATGCTGCACACCTTCGACGAGCTGCATGTACTCGCCCCGAGCAGCATAAAAGAGTTCGTCTTGGATATTGGTGGCATTGGCCTGGGTTCAAATATTAGTAACATGCAAAATGCGACAAGAGCAAAATGGCTTCTACCTCATATCTGTCTTGAATAATCTTGATTTCAGCCTCCAATAAGCGATTCGCCTGTTCAATACGTAGACGGTGTTCGTTTTCCAGAATTTCCAGCCTTCTCTGTAAATAAATATCTAGTGCCTCTTGCACTTCATCATATTCGTCGGTGTTGAGGTGGGCCGTTTTGTCGCGAGCAAGCGTTTGCTGGGTTCGACCCGCAAGTTCATTGAGTAAGAGTTTCTGAGCAGCTGCAAGCCGCTTGAAGTTCTGTTTCAATTCCTTTTGTCGATCAATCAATTTTTGAGCGTATGGATTTGGTGGACCTGGTCGCTCAGCGTCGACTTCGGAATCATCATCTGTTCGTCTTCCTCCCTTGCCTCCTCCACGACCACCGCCTCGACCTTTTCCGCTGCCAGCCGCTGCACCTCCAGCTTTTTTCCCATTGGTGCCGGAGCCTTTCCCCTTTCCTTTGCCCTTTCCTTTACCACGACCACCTTTGCCGCGGCCGCGGGTACCTGAGCCGCTGGCGGTACCGTTTTGGCCTGACCCTGTGTCGACTTCTTCGGTGTGGTTCGTCTGTGCAGACTTATTGACCGGCTGACTGGCTGTCTCGAAAGCAGCGTTTTCAGTGAGAGTCGTTCCATTGGTCGACTGGTTGGCTGTCTCAGTGTCTTGTACATTCTGAACTTTCTCGCTGCTGGAAGCGGACTCGGCTGTAAGTGTCACTGCAGTTGGTTCGGTCGTTTTCTCTTCAATTTTGGGCGCGTTTGCATCATTGGTAATGTCTGTGCTGGATTCAACCGTTGTTGTCTCTGAAATCGTCAAGGTATTTGTCGCGCTATCGTCAACTTTCATCTTCTTCGCAACATTTGTAGAAACTTGTCTCGCGGACTCTGCGAGCTTTCGCTTTCGACCACGAGTGGTCATTGGCGCTAGCTGTTCGTCTGACTTGGTAATGGCTTCTGCATCGCTACTTTTTGGAGTCAAACGCGAAATTTGGTCCGAGCTAGAGCCTGCTAAAGTCTGCTCGGGTGCATGGATGTTTTCATTTTGTTCAAGGATCGTCTCTATGTCGGTGTTCTTGGAGACCTCTGCTGGCTCAGTTGACGACTGAGGAGACAGCTTTGGAGGCATTTCTGGTGCAGGTGTCTGTGCACGAGATTTGAGTCTTGCAGAAACCCTAGTAGGCTGTAGAACCTCAGTGCTGTGTGAGACTTTCTGACGCTTCGCGCGGGGTGCCTTGAGAGCCTGAGTAGAGGTAGATTCCTCTTGTGAAGCTGTCTCAGAAGGATTCGTAGTGTTTGAAGACCCGCTACCATCAGCCTGAATTTGTGTAGCAGCAGCTTTGCCTCGACCACCGCGGGCTGCCGTGCTTTTCACTGTTGAGCGAGCAACAGTCTGGTTGGAGGATTCTGAAAATTGTTAGTGTCGACAATTCACTGTAGATCTAAAGTACATACCGCCAGAAACGACATTTTGTGAGCTGGAGCTCTGAGAAGCATCTGCCTTGCGCTTTCTGCCCGCCATGGCGTGCTTCTAGTGATGGTGATGTTAGTCCTTGTTGTAAAAGAGTAGATGTCGAAAGACAAATGTGGAAATGTGGAAGTGCAATATCTTCTGTAATCAGCTGAAGGATGACTTGAGGACGGTTGAGATGTCAAGTGAAGAATGAAGCGGGGGAATGTTGAGAGATGGAAGGAGAAAGAAGAGGCAAAGGCCGTCTGTCGAGAAAAGACAGCAGGTGACCGCTGACTGAGCAAGAAAGTAAAAATAAGGAAGAGGCTGGGGTCCAGTTTGATACACTCATCAATTTGATGGGGTTGCCCAGATATCAGATGCGTTTGTACAATGACAATAGACGAGTATTGTAAATTTGCAGGACAGCAGTATATGCTTCCAGCAAAGACACGAGAGAAGGAAATTTGCAAGGCAGTAGACAGTATTGTGGTCAATAATCAATTAGTGTTGTGCAATGAGGGAATGAGAGCAGGTCGATTGTAGGCAACCCAGCCATCGTGGAGTAGTTGGTAGTTCTGTTTGCCCGACAGCCCCGAACTGTAACTGGCTGAGACTGCAAACAAAGACTTGATGAAACATGTGGGGAGAATAGCCTGGGTCTATCAAACAATAAGATAGTATGACTTACCAGCTCTCGCTCCCATAGGGAGAAGGCATGAGGCAAAAGCAACACAGCGGCCAGATTGACAGCGTTACTGGGTGGGGAGAAGGAAGGTGAGTAGACCAGCAATGCCTCAGTGGATTTGAAGTCAAGTCTGTAAGAGATGAAATAGTAGATAGCAATATAGCAATATAGCAATAGGTATGTTGTCGATAATGATTGAGTGAAATAAATGTGTAGACTCAAATTTACATGGAGAAACTAGTACGTAGACTGGCGAGTGGAGCGGAAGTAACTTACATCCTGACTAATGCTGCTTTTGGAACTAGTGGACCCACCACTGGCCTCTCTTGTACTCTCTACTTCTCTATACTTACAAATTCTACTTTATGACTAAGTATCTTTGACTGATTGAGATACATGGGATAGAGATAATATGGGATAACTCAAGTCGCGAACAGAACTACTATTGCCCGATGGCATGAAAGACGAACGCTGTCACGTATTGTAATTCAACCTTTGTCCGGTACTATGTATTACCAGTCTACTCAAGTATAACTTAACAGACTAAAACGCTCAGATGAATCCGTTCTTCGAGGAAATCATATCCATACAAAGTAGTATGTGTCCGGAGTCTGCAACAAAGATGCCTGACACCGAGGCTTGCCAGCGAATAAAAACAGACCTGTCTCGGCCATACAAATCAGCACCATTCCTTGAGACGGAGGCATAGCCTTTGTTCTTCGATCAGCTGAGAATCCAGTGGTTGTTAAGACAGAGGACCCCGAAGTACCGAAAGAAGTACAGTGTTAATTAGGTAGAAGTAGGAAGTGTGGCAGACTGGGAGTAGAAGTTTGTTGTTGTTGTTGTTGGATGTACTCCGTACTCCGTATGTATCAACGATCTGTGTGGCAGCGGGTGGGCTAGTCTTCTTATGGTTACTGCGGATCCACTGTTGATCTCGTACGTATCGTATGTAATTGCAATACATCAATACATCAATCAGTACATACATGCTCTTCTTGACTGTTCATCATATGCAGGAACACTATGTGTCTAGGCACGAAACTCAGTAGCCTCACTGCTGAACTCGTGTCAGTAACTAGATGTAGGTATTAGGTTGCAAGCGGTATCAGAAATACGGATAAATACAGATGATTACAGCACATAGTTGGATCAGTTCTGTCAGCCCGTGGGGATGCTCCTTGCAGAACGTAGCATGAATCCTGTTCTTGAACTTGAGCTATACTTAGGTTTACGAGATGTTTTCTTGATGGCATGTCTCGTCACATGCAGATGCTACATCTACAGAGTTACTCGCATAGCAGATCTAGGGTTCGTCTTTTCATAGCAAGCGACATACAAATAACTAACCAATCAGTGCGGGCTGAGCCACTACTCGAGATAGCAGACTGACCTCGCTGTGCATACAAAAAAGAAAAAAGAATAAGCTTGTATATATAAAAATATTCACGCATATGAAGCTTGTGAAAGGCGTGGCGACTCTAGGCTGACGCTGCCTGGGACTTCTTACTAAGTTGGTTAGTACCGTGGTTGCGGGCCTGAGGCGGCGACCGCTTCCATCATCATCAGCAAGCAACTTTAGTTTACTTACCTTTTTGTCCGACTCCCCCCATCTTCTTTCAACTCCCATCTTTATCCTCAACAACCTGAAAACCTCTCAAACCACCGTTTGCAGTCATCTCCATCGCCGTTCATCATCCATCGCCTGAGAAGACTTCGCCATTTTACGCACCGGAGACGCAGCGACACCCTTCTAGTGGCGTCAAGATGAAGCTCACTTTCAGAGTATGCCTAGACCTCTTCGCATCACACGGCCATCCATTTTCTCTCCATGCTAACGTCTTTCTTCTCTACAGGATTTGAAGCAACAGAAATTCACCATCGAGGCCGAACCTTCAGAGACTGTACGTGACCATCTCCATCTTTCGATCCTCGTTTCCCCTCCAACCAATAGTCCAGTCGTGCGGGGCTAACGCTTCACTTATCACAGGTCGGCCAGGTGAAAGAAAAGATCGCCCAAGAGAAAGGATGGGAGGCTTCGCAACAAAAGTTAATTTATTCAGGTGTGTAGAGCACTTTCTGGATGAAATCATCCTTGTTTTGTCTACTTTTTGCTGCCTGAGTTCTGCCTGGACAACTCACGAACTAACCGGGCTCAGGCAAAATTCTTCAAGATGCAAACACTATTGAGTCTTACAATATCGAGGAGAAGGGTTTCATAGTATGCATGGTATCGAAAGTATGCATCTCGTCGCACTACTTATAAAAAATTTACAAAATACTGACCTTCCGGATAGCCTAAACCCGCCGCTGGAGGTCCATCCACGCCAGCCAAAGCAGCACCAGCCGCAACTCCCAGTGCTCCTGCCCCAGCTCCCCCAGCTACTACAGCCGCTGCTCCTCAAGTTCCTTCGACCCCTACGCCAGCCTCTTCCGGAGCTACTGCCGCCGCCGGCGAGGCACCAGCCTTCAATGACCCATCAGCTCTAGCCATGGGCACCCAGGGAGAAGCGGTGATTGCGCAGATGGAAGCGATGGGTTTCCCTCGTGCTGATATCGATCGTGCTATGCGGGCCGCTTTCTTCAACCCCGACCGTGCTGTCGACTACCTACTTAATGTAAGCTTGGCGGGAAATCAAAGGATGACGGTGGTCAAAGATAGCTAATCGATTTTTAGGGCATTCCCGAGAGCGCTGAGCAGGAACAGGCTCAAGCTCGCGCCGCCGCCGCCTCCCCTCCAGCAGCCACCACACCCGCTGCCGCAGCTGCCACTGAAGCCACTGGTGACGAGCCCGTAAATCTGTTCGAAGCAGCAGCACAGGCAGGCGGTGCTGCAGGTCGCGGAGCAGCTGGTGGAGCTGGTGCTGGAGATGCCGGCACCTTGGGCAACCTTGATTTCCTCCGCAACAACCCCCATTTCCAGCAATTGCGACAGCTGGTGCAACAGCAACCTCAAATGCTCGAACCCATCTTGCAGCAAGTCGGAGCAGGCAACCCACAGTTGGCTCAGTTGATCGGTCAGAACCAGGAACAATTTCTTCAGCTTTTAGCGGAGGACTTGGGCGAGGAGGGTGAACTTCCTCCTGGTGCGCATGAGATTCGTGTTACGGAAGAGGAGCGCGATGCAATCGAACGAGTTCGTACCGTCTCTCTGTTTATTTGATAAGTTCAGACACTAACCAAGATTCTACAGCTCTGCCGTCTTGGCTTTTCACGCGACTCGGTTATTCAAGCCTACTTTGCTTGCGACAAGAACGAAGAGTTGGCAGCAAACTTTCTCTTCGAGCAGCCCGACGAGGGTGATGATCAATGATTTTCGCTTGATTTCGCGCAATAACTCGTCATGTCGTCTGTCAAATAGTATCTCTCCTTTTCAGCTGGATTTCTTTTAGTCATCTCGAATTCCCATGATGTTTATTATTCATTATTAACCATGGATTATGAATGAATTGAAGCGTATTTCTGTTTCGTTTACATATATCTAGCTGTTGAAATAGCAATCAATTTGAATCTTATGCAATAGTTAGCCTAAATGATCTGACGAATGGACAGGGGACCTGAATATCGGACTATCCACGTGCCAGGAACGGTATCCTCAGCGAGTCAGCGCAGGTAGAAATTGCCGAGCCTAGCTCTACCTAAATCTCACTAGCCATCGCCTCCACCGATTCAACCTTGATTCTTCGTCTACGGTCTTGCAAATGCAAGCGAGCATTTTTCGATCTAACGACTCACTAGAGTGACCGAGTCAGTACTCACCATAGGGCTAAACCAAGCATCTCCCCACTGCCACGAATGGCTTCAGACGTTCATAGGTCCAGAACAACTGCTTTCCTTCCCATCATCCCCTTTGAGCTCACCCCTGAAGATGGACGAATCAGCTGAACAAATTCTTCTGGCAATTATTGAACTTTCTTGCAGGAATGTTTTTAGCGCTGTCAGTAACCTTCGCTAACAAGATTATAGCATCTATATAAACAAAATGGAAGAACCTGGCGACGATGTCTCTGTTGAGTTTCTGTGAACTTTGCCACCGTTTAGATCATAGTTCTCTAGTAAATTGGTCTTTAAGACCCAGTCGTTCGTTCTGAGTACTTGTTGACCTATTCTTCACTCTCATTTAAAGGACTCACTCGCTCTCCTCTTCCCTTCGTTTCGGGCCGTTCTCGACTCATAGACAGTCAGCATGGCGAAAGGATTCATCACAGCCCTGGCGCTCGTAGCCAGTTCATTTGTCCCCGGTGCTCTGTCGTTGACTATCTCTGCCGTCCAGACCAGCGCTTCTCCGCAACCCAGCGTGCAATGCAGTCCTGCTACTGGATACGCTGATATCGTCAATCCTTCCTTTGAGGATGGTACTACCGGTTGGTCGTTTATCTACCCCGCAAGTACCACCAACCAGTATTCTTCGGATGGATCGGATTCTATGTATGTTAATAAACTTGCACACTTTGATAGGATTGCCTGCTGATGTCTTACGACAGGTACCTACCAGGCACAAACTCATACTCGTATGTATACCAGACGGTCAACAACCTTCAGCCAGGGACAACTTATCAAGTCTCGATCGATCTTCTTCCATACATGAATCCTGCATTTGGCATTACGGAGACATGCATCATGTATTTGTTTCATACAAGTCTCACGGTGGGCAATCTGATCGCAGAGAACACACACGGACAGTTCAACAAGAACACCAACGTCTGGTTTACGCTTTCCGGTACATGGACTCCGTCGACCGCCAGTGACATGCTGGGACTTTACATATCTTGTTCGCCCTATCGTGGTAGTTTTTTCAACATCTACGTCGACAATGTTCGAGCGACCTATCAGACCACAGCGTGCACCACCATCACCAGCTCAAGCTCAATCCAGACCTCGACTGCGTCTTCGAGCTCGAGTGTTAGTACTAGCGCTGTGGTTACGACACCAGCCAGCTCGCCGGCAACAACACCAACTCCTTCTCCTAGCAGCGCTCCCGTCCTTCCTAGTTCAAGTGTTGTCCCCAGTTCAAGCGTTATTCACAGCTCCAGCGTCATCCCCAGCTCAAGCGTTGTCCCAAGCAGCTCCGCAGTCATCCCCAGCTCAAGTGTCGTTCCAAGCAGTTCGGCGGTCATTATCCCAATTTCAATCCCCAGCTCAAGTGTTGTTCCAAGCAGTTCGGCGGTCGTTATCCCAATTTCAATCCCTAGCTCCAGGGTTGTCCCCAGCAGCTCAGCAGTCATCCCCAGCAGCTCGGCAGTCATAATCCCAACATCAATCCCCAGCTCAAGTGCCGTTCGCAGCCCTACCGGCTCACGGACTCCATGCCGAACTTCTCGTTCTACCACTCCGGCTTCGATTGCTAGCTCCAGCGCTGTACAGAGCACTGGCACTTCCCCATTTAGTCTCTCCACCATCTCAAGCAGCAGCACACCCACTCGCTCTACCCGTCCTTGCACCAGCACCGGTACATCCACTAGTTCAGCCGGAACTTCTTCTGGCACAACCAGCCCTACAGGCTCAGGGTCCTTGACAACAGTCACTTCAACCGTTCTTCCGGCTACTACCATCGGCTCCACGACCTCAACCATCTTCTCCACACGCACAAGCACCATAACCGCCTGCCCAACAACCGTCACCGACTGCCCCGCGCGCTCAACCTCCGTCGTGACCGAGACCATCGTCGTCTCAACAACCGTCTGCCCCGTCACAGCGACTGCACAGCCCACCGGTCCCGGCGGCGTTGATGTCTCTACCTCTACGCTTGTGTCTACCCGTGTGGTTACGATAACCGCCTGCCCAGCAACGGTCACGGACTGCCCTGCTTCTCAGCGTAGTACTTTTACTGCCACTGAGACTGTTGTTACTGGCACAGTTGTGTACACAGTTACAGAGCCGGGAGCTGCTCCTACCGGTACCGTCGTTCCTCTTCCTGTTCCTGGCACCGGCACTGCCACCAGTGTCCCCGGATCCAGTCCATCTCCCACATCCGCCTCTCCAGCCCCCGGCGGCGTTTCCCCTGGAAACACCAACCCTAACACTGCCATCCCATCAACCTTGAAATCCTCCTCTTCAGCAGTCATCTCATCAGCCAAGACATCCACCGCCATCGTCTCTCTCTCGTCTCCTTCATCATCATCTTCGTCCGGCAGCTCGACAAAGACTACATCAGCCGCCAGCGGTCTATACACCGGTGCCGCCGCGCCACGACTCAGCGCTGCATCCGTTGGGTGGATGGCCATTCCTGCCTTGGCAGTTTTGGCTTTTGTAAATATGTAGATCATAATATGTAATTACACAGTACAAAATGAAATATGGATAATCTCTTTTATCTTATAAGGATCTTCCCTCAAGTGCTGCAGCCAGTGCTTTGTACATATTTATCCCCTTCCGCTGGGTTTATTTACTTGCAAGTCTTACTACACAAATCCAAGTCTGGCAGATAGGTAGATACGTAGAACCCGGAAACATCCATCTATATTCATCAAAACGACCAGTAATCACCACGTAGTTATATGTTATACATATTCATTATACACATCCAACCCTCTCAACGGACCAAACCGTCAATCCTCTCCGACCAATAACACGAGTAATCGTAGAAAGGAACCCATCATCGCCGAAATCCATGTCATCTAGATTTAGATGGTTTGTATATGTCCATTGTTCCGTTAGATGGAGTTGTGCTGCATCTGCGGATGCTGAAGGAGTGGTGTATATGTCGAGGAATGTCGCCGAACGGGGTGCGACGAGGAAGATGAGGTTGTTGTTGTTTTTGCTGGATGAGAGGAGAGAAGGACAGGACGGAACGAGGGAGTCGAGCTGTTTGATCATATCGGTTCCTCGCATGCCCATCAAATTGTGTGTTTGGATGTCGGCTTGTAGTTCGCTGGTATCGCCTAGTAACCACAACGGAGGCGAATATGTCTTCCACCAAAAGACTGTTACATTCATGTTTTCAGCTTGTGTCTGTCCAGCCATTGTAGATGATATTATGGATGGCATCGCGAGTTGAGTGGGTACTACGCCACCCTGATGATAGACGCCCATCAAAAACCCGAGAATCGCATTAAACGCAATCCACGACACGAGAAAGGGCCGCGTTTTCAGCGGCCGGATACATGTTAACAGCAACGGGACGCATGGGAGCAAGAAGCGGGGTTCTTGATGCGGGATTGCGGATAGGATCATGGTGCCTGATATAGCGGAGATGGCTCGTCGGTTGTAGAATGTTGCTGCTCTGACGGTTGGTTTCATATACAACGAAACCACAAGGACCACGAGAGCTGGGCCGAGGAGTTGGGGGAGATTCACGAGGAAATGGTGGTAGAAAGAGTGAAGGCCATGCTCGGCTAGGTTCAGGCTGTTGGAATTATATATTAGATTGTTTAGAGGGGTGATGACCGGATGGCGGATGCTCTCGATTAAGGATGAGGAGCGATAGAAGATGGTATCAGTGAGGATGGCGATTGCAGCAAAGAAGGAGCCACATCCAACTAATACGGCGAACGAGAATGGTCTGTATCCTATTAGCTTGACTCCGACTGAAAACTGGGGATGTCACACGACAAGACTTACTTTTGTATAAAATGCGGGACTAATTGAAGTCCAGGTATCAAAAGGAAGGCCGGAAATGTGATTCTATTGAACACACCAAGTACGACCACCAGCGACAACACAGCAGGGGAGAAAAATGCGGAGCGTTTCTGCGCAAGTCAGCAGGCAGACAACCAAACAATATAGAATTAAACGTACTCTATTCTCCACAATACGCTGGATCAGTACCAACCCCCAAGTGACCAACAGCGTCTCCAAAGAGTTGGAAAAAGTGTGCGTCTGATACGTCCATGTGACATACGACGAGGCCACCAACACCACCGTGGGAACACGATATCTCGGAGTGGGCACCAACTCGTAAACGGCCCAGTCCTCCAGCACAAAGCTGAGAACAAACATGCCACCTCGCAAAATGTAGTATATCAGCTCCGGGGGTGGACTGTTACCGAGTCCCGTTTCGTTGTAGAACCATTTCACCAGGTTCATGGGTAAGCCGTAGACGGGCCATAGGGGGAAGACGCTGCGGATGGGGTTGTCGGAGGTGAATTCCCAGGTCAACTGCGAGGGGTAGGAATAGATGCGCCCTAGAAAGTCAGTCGCGTTGAATCCAACGTTGCAGTCTTGTAGTATTGCATACCGGCGAAGACCTCCAAGCTCTGGAAATGCTCATCGGGATGCACATAGCTCGGCGAAAGGGCAAAGTAGATCCGCACCAGCAAGAGTAACAGATATGTTCGTCTCCACATGATTTCGGCCAGAAACCAAGGTCGTCGTGATTCTTTGTTTGCGCTTTGAAGATGATTAATTATAGTAATATCTTTGACTCTTGACGTCTAACATGTCGCATTGGGGCGATAAAGAGCTTGCGGTTTTGTTGATTCGTGAAACCCGACAGCTGATGCGGACATCATGTGTTTGCGACGCTGAAGCTGGCAAGAGAGAACACGAAAGAAAGAAAGGACGTCTTGCACAAAGACCTCTGCTCACTAGCTAGTCGATCAGCTAGTCAACAGAGTTGAGCCATTAGTAATAGTCAGTAAGAGGAGAGAGGAGAGGCTGAAAGTGAGTTGGAGGAAAGGATTGAGCTGATAAGACCGACCGAGCCTAATCGGCGCGCGATTCGGGCACGACGCGTCCTTTGGGGGCTGCCATGGCGTTGAGTACGGAGTGGCTAAGTTAAGTGTTAGGGGCATGAAAGCAATCTCGATATTTCATACTTTTGATAAGTTTTAGTTGTACGTGTGTATAGTGAATGACTTGACATCACAAATGTTGAGTATTTCTCTATTTGGAACTGGTGCATAAAAACGATGGGTGTCTGTTTTGTTGTTGCTTGTTGCGCGGACTCCAAAACGGTATATTCCGTATCAGTATTCAGGGCGCAGCGGATGTACAGATAATAATGCAGTCATCTCGTCTCTACATATTGAAACAGACAAACAGAGCCAAACTGTCAAAGACTTCAAGACTTGTTGCCTGGAGCATGACGGTAACCAGGCGCCTACTATGTAACTCTCAGGCTGCAAGGCACTCCACGGCAGAACCAGCGTGGCGGTTACCTAGCTAGTCTCGCCCAGAGTGACTCTGAGACTCTGACGGGAGCCTCCACGAACCTCGCTCATTAACTATCATTCATTCCGTCAGTATCCACTGCCTCAACTCATTCACCTTTCAAAACCCCTGCCCACCCAACAATCAAAGAACACATATTTCTGCCTATTCGGTAAGGAAAACCCCATCAGCTTGTCCGTTGGACTTGGACTTGCGCAGCCTATAAATACTGCTGTGCCCTCCACTCTACCGCTCCCCGCTATCACATTCCGCAATTGCTAACGAACTCCAAACGCTCGATCTCGAAGACAGTTCCCCCACCTCAACTTCAACGTTTTAATTCAAATCAAATCGCATACACAGATCATTCACAATGTCTGGTCAAGTTACGCTTCAGAGCTCCGACTCCGTCGACATCACTGTTGGTCAGTAGACTTATTTCTCAACCTAGCACAAGCAGCCCAGCTTCTATTCTTTCGAGACTGACATTCATTTCTTAGAGCGCGCCGTCGCCGAGCGCTCCATGCTCATCAAGAACTTATTGGAAGATTTGGGCGAATCCGAAGAGCCTGTCCCCATCCCCAACGTCAACGAATCCGTCTTGAAGAAGGTCATTGAATGGTGCACTCACCACAAGAACGATCCCCAGACCACTGGCGAGGACGACGACAACCGCCGCCGCACCACAGAGATTGACGAGTGGGACCAGAAGTTCATGCAGGTTGACCAGGAGATGTTGTTTGAGATTATTTTGGTATGTCGCCGCCATACGCCACCGCATTTTGAAATTTGCTGTATCCTTGAATATGAAGAACCATGCTGACTGTGACAGGCCGCCAACTACCTCGACATCAAGGCCCTTCTCGACGTCGGCTGCAAGACCGTCGCAAACATGATCAAGGGCAAGTCCCCCGAGGAGATCCGCAAGACCTTCAACATTCAGAACGACTTTACTCCCGAGGAGGAAGACCAGATCCGTCGTGAGAACGAATGGGCTGAAGAGTAAGCTGCCTTTTTACGAGATATATGCACAGTGACTAACTCTATTGAAACAGCCGCTAAATTCCTGACCTCTCTCACCATTTCTTTTCATCAAGCCTGTTCCAACTGACTGTATGAGCACAAGGTCTGCCGTACAGCTCAGATATTTGCTATTTGCTCTATTCCCGATTGATATGCTTATCATGCATCCATCCTAACTAAATGATTATGAAAATGCCTACTACACATTTTAGGGGCGAAAGGAGAGGTTTTTTGGTTCGTATGTGCTCTCGATCTTTATCAGTCAAGTAGGCGTTGTTTCGGGAAAATGCAATGATGACCTAGCTTCCTCCTATGGTAATCCATCTGTACTGTTGTTCTACTTGTAGTAATATCTGTTGCAATGAGTATAAATTAGCCCTGGTTGATCGACTTGATTCATAATCTGCAACAATAATCCGTCTGCGTTCCTTGCGCATAGTGCTACGTTCTACATGCTTTTACGACCGTCTAAAAGATGCAGAATAAATCATGCAAATTGATGTTCCCATTTCATGAATAAATCAAGATTAATCAAGCTCCACCCCACGACACCCATCCCCCCTAAAGAAACCCAAATAGGAAAACCATGCTTGTCACTTTTCTTTTCATTTTCCCATATCCCTTGTAATGATTCAAGTTCCTCGAATTTTAGGTGCCGTAATATGTTTCGAATGGATAAGTAACATCAATAAGCCGATCGATTATTTTGTGTTATTTTTTTCATCAAGGAAGAAGGTATTCGTCAAAGGGTTTGGAGGAAATTATCGATCGAAAAAGGACAAGAAACCATCATCATCAAAGGAAGAGCGCCGAGGGTTGCTGTGCGATTTCTGACGGGTGAGGAAATTTAGATTCCGAGACGGGTCTTGCGCCAGTGTCGTCGCTTGGCGTTGTATCTGTAGCGTTAACAGTTAGTATCGCATTTTTGAAGATAATGTAGTGTCTTTCGAGATGCGGTTCGTTTTCGTTCGTGAAGGTCCAGCAGAATTGCCTCCATCGATGCCATTCTTATCTCTTCCTAGTGGTTGCAACGAATATCCTCCTCTCCCCTCACGGGCTCCAAATCCAAACATTCACGATCGAAAACGAAAAACATCTCGAGAACAATAGCGTCGTACCTGATGGTGTTACCGGTCCTGAGACGAATCCATTGAGGAATAGGACGGTTCTGCTTCTGGGCTTTGGCAAGCTTCTGCTTGGTGCGGAAGGACTTTTGGGACTGTTTTTCATGAACTCATTAGCACCGCACCACCACGAAAATAACCAGAAGCAAAATATTGCGATATTCTCGGCGTGAAAATAATGATTCGAGGAGTCAGACGTACCGGCATCTTGATGGCTTGTCGTTCGGTCGAGATACTGAACTCAAGGTATTGTCGTCAAGTCAGGTCTTGGTTAGATCCGTCTTCGGGTAAATTTTGTTGTGTGAGGGTTCGCTTGGTGGCTGTCACGTGAGAAGATTGTGCGTGGTCTTGGCTGCCTTACTGCCTTATTGCCTAGCGGTGGTTGCCTAGAGCCAAGCGGAGACGGAGTGCCACTCCGCCACCTAAACCACATTGCTTGGCGTCCTCGGGGCATTGGTTTTATCGTTAACTAGCGGTCGTACAATCTGACAAATCCCCCGACTGTGATTCGCACAGTACTACGTAGAATGTGCGTACATAGTACGTACTTGCAGAAGAAGTATATCGGACACGTCAAAGACCGTTGAGGCATTCGGATGTGTTCTCTCCGTGGCTGAAGAAGCATAAAATCTTGTCGTATACCATAGTACGTATGTCTCCGTCCCCGATCTTTGTTTGGCTTTGAAGACATGTACTACGTACGTAGTAGTACAAGTCGATGTCGGATTCGTATTTGATTGGCCACGAATGCGAGAAGGATCGTAACACACTCCCGGTTAGGCCTAGCCCCTTTACTACGTACTATTATTCTTTATCAATCTCGTTTTTCTCGGACTTCTCTTCTGGCATCTCGCATCGCGGATACGTGATTAACAAGCAATTCAACGCCTTTGACAATGTCTTTCTCTTGATCAACTTGAGCTGGACCCTTGAAAGATCAGCGCGAAAGAAGGATAGACCCCTCGCGACCCTCGTTTGTTGCTCCTCGTTTATCTCGTTTCTTGATTACGTGGTACGTATGTATGTTACATAAAATTACGTATGAGCTTACGATACTGAAACTTTGCGGCATCTCGAATCTTGATTGTTTGCCATCTGGAATGCGATGGCCACGTCGTAGTCTGTATTCGTCTTTCGTACTCATCCACTGGACTATGCTCTTTGATTATCAATCCATTCTACTATGGAGTATTTCTCAACACGATGGATCAAAAAAGTTAATACTCACTACTTACTTCATGCGGCAAGCATCGCGAACAATGGGGCGGCTCAATGAGATACGGAAGAATACGAAACAATACATGCGGAATCAACCAATCGCAAGTTCTGCCGTCCACGACCCTTGGATATAGTTCTCCGTTTTCTAGATTAAAATGACACTGTCCCAATGGCAGTCTAGCAGTCCCACCACAATTCACACCATCAGCCAGTCACAAGGCCCAGAATACGCGCATTCAGTATACAAATACGACATTCTCTCCTGCATAATTCACTGCTCGGGAGTCGCTCTTCCCGGCATTCTGCTCAAACATTCAAAGAATGCTCTGTTGCCAGCCTTCTAGAAGATCCTATGCTTTAAGTTACAGTCATTTTCCTACTTGATCGTTGCCTGTTTCCTTTTCTCAAACTCTATAAATAATTTGGCTGCCTTTCTATCGTTCCTCGTTGCGACTATTTTATACTTCTTGTCACTCCTTCCGGTTGGTGGCATCCCCCTCAATTCTTTATTTCTCATATAACTGGCTTATCTATAAGACGACGATTAATTCTCGTCGGAGCCTAGAATATGTCTGATGGCTAATCTGCAAAAGTAGATTTGTTATCCTTCTCCCTCTGACAATCTTCAGCACTTATAATACAACTCCATACATATACATACATCGCTCGTTACATCTTTTTGCAACTCCTCACTGTCACTATTAACGAGCTCCAACTATAGCTTTAAGCTTTCATAACGCCGTCTGAATATCGCCTGGATCGACAAATGCCACATACAAACTAAAGCGTCGAATCCAAGGACCTTCCGGAGCGACTCGATCCTTCATATCAGAATGGCCCCTGCTGGGTCTACCCCGGATAAGGGGATTGAATTATCCAAAGTTCCAACACAACTGAGCGCCGAAGAGAACACATTAGCCGACTCCGAGAAAGAGAAAGGAGGAAGCGTACCGATGTCATCATCCAGCAACACAACATCCGACAAGAAGAGTCCCAACAAGAAATCGGCCGGGGAAAAAGCTACAGTGGCAGGCGCAGAAATATCACCATCGGAGAGCGCAGACTCCTCTGAGCTGGATGCCGTGCTAAAAGAGCTCCCGGAAGATGAGAGACGTGTGATTCAGGCGCAGCTGGATTCGCCAACTGTTCAGGTCAACTATTTCAGCCTTTACAGATATGCGACTACTAATGATTTTGTGATTATCGCAATCAGCATTGTTTGTGCCATTGCTGGAGGTGCTGCTCTGCCGCTGTTTACTGTAAGGAAGCCTCAATATCAAAGTGTAGTGCAGTTTGACACTTGCTAACTACGTTCCAGATCCTCTTCGGACAATTAGCGAGCGATTTCCAAGGTGTCTATCTCAACACAATTGAGTACAGCGAATTCCACCATGAACTCGTCAAGAACGTACTCTACTTCGTCTACATCGGTATTGGTGAATTCGTGACCATCTACGTCGCTACTGTCGGTTTCATATACACCGGAGAGCACATTACTCAAAAAATCCGTTCAGCCTATCTGCAAGCGATTATGAGACAAAACATTGGCTATTTTGATAATATCGGCGCTGGTGAAATCACGACTCGTATCACAGCCGACACCAATCTTATCCAAGACGGTATCTCCGAGAAGGTGGCGCTAGTCATAACAGCATTGGCTACTTTTGTTACTGCATTTGTGATTGCATACATCAAGTATTGGAAATTGGCACTCATCTGCTCGTCGAGTATCATTGCGATCACTTTGATTATGGGTGGCGGCTCGCGGTTTATTATCAAGTTTAGCAAACTTTCCTTGGAAAGCTACGCACAAGGTGGAACTTTAGCGGAGGAGGTTATCAGCTCTATTCGTACCGCTACGGCTTTTGGTACGCAGGAAAGACTTGCCCAGCAATACGACAAACACCTCGACAAAGCTGAGAAATGGGGTATCAAGCTGCAGATGATTTTCGCCGTCATGCTAGGTGGGATGTTTAGCGTCATGTACTTGAACACCGGTCTAGGGTTTTGGATGGGCTCCCGATTTATCGTAGATGGCGAAATTGGTGTTGGTCAGGTGGTGACGGTGTTGATGGCTACGATTATGTCGTCGTTCAGTCTGGGAAATGTTGCGCCCAATGCTCAAGCTTTTACAAGTGCTGTTGCTGCTGCCGCTAAGATTTACAGCACTATTGGTCGGGTATCCCCTCTCGATCCGACTTCTGAAGAGGGTCGCAAATTGGATGGGGTCGAAGGTAGTATCGAATTGCGCAATGTGAGCCATCGATATCCTTCGCGACCCGAAGTGCCTGTCATGAAAGATGTCAGTTTGTTCATTCCTGCTGGAAAGACTACTGCCTTGGTTGGTCCTTCTGGTTCTGGAAAGAGTACGATTATCGGTTTGGTTGAGCGTTTCTACAACCCGGTCCGTGGACAAGTATTTCTAGACGGTCAAGACATTCAATCGCTTAATCTACGATGGCTCCGACAACAAATCTCGCTTGTCAGCCAGGAACCGATTCTTTTCGCCACGACTATCTTTGAGAATGTCAGATACGGTTTACTTGGTACTGAATTCATCAACGAGAGCGATGAGAAACTGCAACAACGCATTGAGCAGGCGCTTGAAATGGCCAATGCTCTTGATTTTGTGAATGCTCTCCCGGAAGGTATACATACCCACGTGGGCGAACGAGGTTTCTTGCTTTCGGGCGGTCAGAAACAACGTATTGCCATTGCACGTGCTGTCGTTAGCGATCCCAAGATTCTTCTACTTGACGAAGCCACCTCGGCTCTTGACACCAAGTCTGAAGGCGTCGTTCAAGCAGCCCTAGACAAGGCGGCAGAAGGCCGTACAACCATCGTCATCGCGCATCGACTATCCACAATCAAGACGGCCCACAACATTGTTGTATTGGTGGATGGCAGCATCCAAGAACAAGGCACTCACGATCAGCTATTAGACTCCCAGGGTGCATACTACAGATTGGTGGAGGCACAACGTATCAACGAAGCAAAAGAAGCCGGAGCTCTTGCAACAGAGGATGCCGAAGAAGAAGCCGCCATTGAAGAGAAAGAAATTGAGCGCACGACATCTCGTATCAGGATGTCTCGCACATTGAGCTCCACTGCGTCTGGCATGAAAGCAGGCCTCGAAAAGGAGGTTACCCGCAGATCAATATCCAGCATCGTTCAATCCAAGAAGGAGCAGGGCAAAGAAGCTCATTACTCGCTGTGGACACTTATCAAATTCATCTACTCGTTCAACAAAAAGGAAACTCCTTACATGCTTGTCGGGTTTTTCTTTGCCTGTCTCGCAGGTGGTGCTCAGCCTACTCAATCTGTCCTCTACTCTAAATCAATCATTACCATCTCACAACCTCCAAGCAATTATGCAAAATTAAAGCATGACGCTAGCTTCTGGTCTCTCATGTTTCTCATGCTCGGTCTTGTTCAACTCATTGTGCATAGCACGCAGGGCGTCATGTTTGCATACAGCTCGGAGAAGCTGGTTCGCCGTGCACGTAGCCAGGCTTTCAGGACAATGCTGCGTCAAGATATTACCTTTTTCGATAACGACGAAAACAGCACCGGTGCCTTGACCTCATTCCTTTCGACAGAGACAAAGCACTTGTCCGGAATCAGTGGTGCTAATCTCGGAACACTTCTCAACGTGACGACGACTTTGGCTGCTTGCTGTGTTATTGCTCTGGCTGTTGGTTGGAAGCTTGCCCTAGTCTGTATCTCTACCATCCCGGCATTGCTCGCTTGTGGATACTGGCGTTTCGCCGTTCTTGCACAATTCCAATCTCGGTCGAAGAAAGCTTATGAAAACTCGGCTAGTTATGCTTGCGAAGCTACTTCTGCTATTCGCACCGTTGCCTCGTTGACTCGTGAAGAAGACGTTCTGAATACCTATCGAAAGCAACTAGAAGCGCAGACGAGGAAGAGCGTGTTTTCGGTTGCACGCACCTCCATACTATATGCCGCTTCTCAAGCTCTGTCATTCTTTTGCATGGCCTTGGGTTTCTGGTACGGTGGAGAACTTTTTGGCAAGCACCAATACACAATGTTCCAGTTCTTCCTTTGCTTTACTCAGGTTATCTTCGGAGCACAATCTGCCGGCAGCATTTTCGCCTTTGCGCCTGATATGGGCAATTCCAAGAATGCCGCTGCTGACTTTAAGAAACTGTTCGATCGTCGCCCGGCTATCGATGTTTGGTCAGAGGATGGTCAGGCATTGGACACTGCTGAGGGAACAGTCGAGTTCCGAGATGTGCATTTCCGCTACCCAACTCGTCCCGAGCAGCCTGTTCTCCGTGGTTTGAATTTGACTGTCAAACCGGGTCAGTATGTTGCTCTTGTCGGCGCAAGTGGATGCGGAAAGAGTACTACCATTGCTCTTTTGGAGCGATTCTACGACCCGATATCCGGCGGTGTGTACATTGACGGTCAGAACATCGCTAATCTGAACGTCAACTCGTATCGACAACACTTGGCTTTGGTCAGTCAGGAGCCAACTCTGTATCAGGGTACGGTCCGCGAGAATATTCTTTTGGGAAGTAATGCAACGGATATTCCGGAGGAAGCTATCATCAACGCCTGCAAGAACGCCAACATCTACGACTTTATTCTATCATTGCCGTAAGTCTTCACCTCCCCTTCCCTTTTGAAGGTGAAATACTAACATTCAACAGAGACGGCTTCGACACCGTCGTCGGCAGCAAAGGCGGCATGCTCTCCGGCGGCCAAAAACAGCGCGTCGCAATCGCGCGCGCATTGCTCCGTGACCCCAAAATCTTGCTGTTAGACGAAGCCACATCAGCCCTTGATTCTGAGTCTGAGAAAGTCGTACAGGCCGCATTGGATGCAGCTGCGCGTGGCCGAACCACAATTGCAGTCGCGCACAGATTGAGTACCATCCAAAAGGCGGATATTATCTACGTCTTCGATCAGGGTAGAATCGTCGAGAGTGGGAATCATCATGAGTTGATTCGGAATAAGGGGCGGTATTATGAGCTTGTGAATTTGCAGAGTTTGGGCAAGACTCATTAGCCTGCTCCCCCTTCTTTTCCTATCATCTTTTAGTATATTTTGCGGCGGTGTTTATATCCATTGACGTCGAAAACACATACCCTTTTTACTCGTTTCTACTCTACTCTACGCATTGAGCTGTATAGTTCTCTTCTCCTCTCCCTTCTCCTTCTTATCTTCCCTCTCACATCTTGTGTACATAGTCCCCTGTCACAGTTCGATAGTAACTGTCCTCTTCTCTCTCAATCTTGTTGGCTTGGCCAATTTTTGTGTGTTCTAGAGCATTTCTGCATTCTTGCATCCTTCTCATTATACCATTTTACAAGGTCTGACATACATAATTCATTGCATTGTTTTCGTCGGTGGTATCTCCGCTTCTGCTCATACATTATTGGAAATCCGTACGGATAAAAGTCATTGCTCATTCGAACTTCATATCTCATAAACTCGTAACTACATATATTCATACACACGTAATCAGGGGGTAATTAGGGTTCCACCCTCATCCATCTGCCTCAGGCACTACCCACCTACTCCTTGAACTCATAGTGAATAGATAGAGTAATCAATCAATCATCAGCATCAACCCCAAAATCCTCCAATACATCCTTGTACCTCACACCACGCTTCTCCGCAATCAGACCCAAAAGACCCTGCCCAATATCGCGGATCTCGTTGTAGTCGTGTAGTAATCGGATGTGATTCTGGACTGTTTGGGATGGAGTAGTGTTAGGAGACCTACATTCTTGCCATTGTCTTGATCAGTATGTGTTTGCCATAGGATGAGGAGATGGGTGGTGGGTAGGGAGGAGACCTTAGCTTGGAGGTGAGTTCTTGGAGTTGGGATTGGAGGACGATGATTTGATTTTCGAGGGTGGTTATTGTGTTTTGGAGGGAGATCTGGCATTGTCAAGGGACGGTCAGTCGGAGGATATTGTTTCAATAAGGCCATGCTAGTAGCATGAAGTGTCCAGTTCCCAGACGTACGTCTTCGGGATATAAGAGGAAGAAGAGAGCTTACTGTTTTGTCTTTTCGTTGCACTGCATGATGATCCATGTCAGGATCCTTGGAGGCTGGATGTTGGTCTAGCTGCATTGTGCTCCTTTTGTCTGTATGTAGTTCAGCTGATAATCGTCTCCAATATCAATTGAGACCCAGGATGTCCCAACAAGGAAACATCCATCCACCCCACTCTCGAAACGCCCAACCAATCAGCGTGCACTGATCAGATGGTTTCCGCAGATTCCGAAAAGACCGAAAGGTTAACCCTTTTCGGCCCTGCCACATCTTACTTTGTCTCTGATTACGACACACTGCAACCTACGCTTCTCGACATTTGTCCTGCGCTTTGATTGCTTTGCTCTTGATATTATAGGGGTCGGAATGGAATGAGTACAACTATTGTTTGTTATTATTACTAGATCGGATCACAACAAAGTCCCTGGGTGTCACTACCAGTCGAGGTACCCGCAAGCATCAGCTCATCCGCTCCGCTGAGCTCCTGAAGGCCGAATCGCATCACAGAACAACAAGAATGTCCGCACGGAAATATTTGCTACCGCTGGTAGCTTTAATAGCTACGCAGGCAGCTGCTCATGGAGGCCATGAGGCGGTGCCTGAAGGCGAGGCTGTCTCAGCCGAACCGATCGTGAGTTGAGCCATGAGTCAAATCAAAGTGCAACCTTTCTAATGGGAGGTGAAATGATTAGGACACCACGTTATGGCTTCATATGATTTTAATGACGATTACGTTCGGTGTCGTCTTTCCATTCGGAATGGTTCTCGGGGTGAGTTCATTCGGAAAATATGTCCTGATATGACAACAGCAAACTAACGGCGAGGTGTTATATAGATCATCCGCTCTCGCTGGCACGTCCCCGTCCAAGTCGTAGCCACCATCGTCGCAGTCCTCGCGTACTTCATGGGCCACGCTCACAAAGGCCGCCAATTCGCAAAGAACATCCATGCCTCATTCGCCAACGTTTTGATGTTAATGTTGATCGTCCAAGTGGCACTCGGCGTGTACCTGAAACTGCATCTCGAAAAGGGTTTCCAGGGCCGGATCCGTCGGTACTTTGTCCTTGCGCACGGTGTGGTCGGAAAAGCGATGCCGCTCGTTAGCTGGGCACAGATTTTGTTCGGTGGGATTACGGCGAATGGGTTCTGTCGCGACGATCATCTTGGACAGTGTCTTGCGCATTTTATCATGGGGAGTGCGTTCATTGCGTATGGAATTGTGATGACTATCTTGCTTCTTGTGGGACAATTCTGGTTGAGACGGACAGGCCGAAGCCAGGAATTCTTTGACTCGGCTATTATCGCCGTTTGGGGTTGTATCAATACATTTACTGAGCATCGCTGGGGTCAGCCGTGGGTTCACAATGATTTGCAACATACGACGATGGGAATTGTCTGGTGGTGTGCTGGGTTGCTAGGCATGTGGCTCAGTCGCAAGAGGAACGGCCGTCCCAAGCGCAACTTGATTCCGTCCATCGTCATCTTGCTGACGGGATATGCCATGTCATCTCATCCTCAGACACTGATGTTGAGCACAATGGTCCATACAGTCTTCGGTTACACGCTCATGGCGGCTGGATTGACTCGTATGATTGAGATCTCGTTCGTGCTCAGAGATCGACCTACTCTTAGTGCCGATGGATCGGATCCTCACAGCTTCCAATATCTTCCTCCATTCGTGAGTTCCATTTATGTTCCTTGTGATAAATAGCATACTGACAGTGGATAGCTTCTCTATGCCTCTGGTTTCCTGTTCATGGGCGCCACAGAAGAGCAGATGCAGCTCCTCAGCGACGCTGGCGTTACCCACGTATCTTACATCCTGATCTTGTACAGCGTCGCCTTTATCCTCTTCCTCTGTAAGCCACCTCCCCTTTTTTTTTTCCTTCATCACATACTAATGAGAATCAGTCGTCAACATTCTCCTCCACATCTACGCAGTCCATGCCTTCCCTGAATCAGCCACCACAAACGCAAACACCCACGCCGAAGACGGCTTCATGCCCAAACTCCACCGCCAAGACTCCTCCTCATCCTACACCGTAGTCAATGACGGCTTCCCTAACGGCGGAAGCGCCGTAAACGGCCTCCACCCGCGTTCCCGCGCAGAAGCGCAACAGATCCAAGACGCGGAGGCGTTTGAGTTGCAGGGACTGATTTCAGAGGATGAGCATGATGAGCATGAGACTGCCTCGGGATCGAGGAGGAGGAAGGAAGTTAGTGACGATGAGGAGGAGAATTTGGTTTCTCCTAGATAACACCCCCCCCCTTTTTTTTTCTACATGCTATGGTGGCAAACACAGTATACATTTTTTTATAATAAAATCTTGATCCGACCAAGATTCTTGGAAGGGGGATATGCATGACTATATAAGTCAAAACGCCCGGTTTGGAATTGGGATTAATGTACATAACAGTTCGAAAGTTGCATTTAGTTTGGTTGGTTTTTGTGTTGATATCCATATTTCAACAGACTTTGACATCTCATTTCCGCAACTCTAGTCTTAGGAACACTTACTACTACGTAGTGGGCCTGGGCCATTTGTATGACTGATCATAGGAATGTGTAATTAGAATAGTTGAGCATCATGTCATCAACCTACGTAGTTAACTAGTCCAATCAATCAATCGTTACTGACAGTCGGGATGATAGAGATCAAGGTGGATATAGACTGCCGTGAAGGCGGACTATTTGCACGTTATGGTCATAATTCAATCCAAGACCAATTTCAAGAAGTAAAGATGGCAGATGAAAAAAATACCTCCTCGTGAGTAAAAGTAGAACTCAAGTAATGTAGAAAAGAAAGCGCCACCCAAACAGCAACCATTTTAGAAAGAGATGGAGAAAAAACCTGGCTTTTATCTGAACGCCAAAATGTGATGAAAATCAAGAAAATGGGATAATGTATAGTCGATTACGGAGCAGAAACACCATTCTTCAGCGCCACGGACGCCCCAGGCAGAACAGGCAAGGACGTCGTGGTAACAGTCGGCGACACTTTGGCGGCCATATCCTCAATCTTCGGCGGGAAGATGGGGTGCAGAGGATAAATAGGCGCGACATTCTTCTCGCCATCGAACAATAACAGATTCTGTAAAGGTTGCTCGCGCGCACCGAGCACGTTGATGACGTCTTGCGCAAGACTTCCGCCGATGAATGCCGCGACGGGACTCAGTTCGCAGCCTAGGTTTTCTAGAAAGCTGCGAAGAAATGAAGAGTCGATTGTGCTGATGTCTAGCTGCAGCTCGCGATGGCGCTCGTTGACGAGGAGTGTGAAAGCTTCGAGTTCGGCGCGAGAGAAGCTGGGGAGTTTGCCGTTTGATGTTCGCTGAAACTCCCATAGAGCGCGGAGACAGCTGAGCAGCGGCGTCACGTTTTTCCTCTTACGAGCGACGCGAGTGAACTCCTCGGGGAGAGGGGATGTGTTTGCAAGTAACAAGGGGGAATAGATTTCACGCTTGGTCACCATCTCGATGACTTTGTCGTTTTCTCTTTTGGTGGTGATGTTGACGATTGATCTTGTTGGCGTTTCGTGTAACTGAGGCGCGACATTTGATTTCTCTCGTTCGATGACGAAGTCGTGGGAGATGAGGTCTGCAAAGGCATAACCATAGAATCCGTGCAGGCCAGCAGCGTAGAATCGACGATTTGAAATACGACAGGCAGCGTTGATGGTAGCGTAGGTATCAAAGTCGAGGTCTGTGGCTATCGTGATGTCAAAGTCTTTGAAGAATTCTGGGGATTTTGTGCGAACGTCTTCTGTGTCTATGCGTAATTGTACCCTGGGATTCATAGCTCGGACCTGAGGGGCTGCAGCTTGAGCTCGCTATCAAACAGGTCAGCTTTTATTTTCGCAGTCACCATAAGACAGCTTATCTCACATTCTGGCCGACATGCTCTTCAGATACAAAGAATTGAGCGCATAAATCTATCTCTGTAACGACTTCATGGTCTAAAATTGTCAACGAACCAATACCAGCGAGGACGAGGTTTTTGGCGATCTCGTTGGCCAATGCCTTGAAGGTGATGAGTAGTATATTTGCCGATCTCAATCTGTGATGTACGGGTTAGTAGTAAGTAAGAGGGCTGCGGTAGATCTCTCGTACTTTTCTTGTGCCTTGACGCCCCAAAGACGAATCTGTCGATCGTAGAGAGCAATCTCATCTGTCATGAGCTATCAGTGTGAGCTTCTCGATTAAGCTACAGAATTTTAACTTGCCTGCGCTGATACCCTGGCCATTGACCTCTTGACTCGCCATGGCTTTTCAATGTTCACTTGCTTGAATCAGCGAGTCGCGTGCGGGGAGAAAACTGCAAGAGAAAGAGATGACTCTGTTGATAGTGAGTTGAAGGTAGAGTGTGGAGGATTGATGTCGAGTCCCCTTCAATATGGGTGATGAGCTGAGGATGTTGTGGTTCTTGAGCTGCAGTGGAGCTCTGCAGAAAGTGTACGTAGTATGAACTGAACTGATCGATGAGATGCTAAAAGTAGAAGTTAAGTTAGCTTAGAAGTAAGCCTCTCTGATCATTGCGGGGCACCCGTCATTCCGTTAGCGTTCGTTACGCCGTAATCACAGCACGCCTTACGTACGGTACAGCTCTAATACGTATGTCGGACACACGTCGGTTAGTTACCCACTTGCTCTCATCATTCTCATCATTTCTCCATCAGCCTGTCTTCATTTATCGCCCAGTGTCAACTAGGCCTTTGTTACATATATTCCTCCTCCGCTCTGGCAGGCTGTATACCTACGCTCTAGGCTGTACCTCTGAGTCGTTTGATAGTTTCGTCTATTTGTATACTTTTCAGTGGCCGAGCTCATCGCTGGTTATCGCCATAGCTAGCCGTCTATCTCGAGGCCGGCTTTGCCTGCACACCAACCTGCCTAATTATGGTATGTGCTCCTAGTTCTTCATCTTATTTTCCGTCTGAATCCGGACTGTTTGTGTGATCTATCGATTCTTGCAACTTCACTCCATACAAAACAGACAAGGCATATTCTACAGTGGGGTTGATCCAGTTGATCCACAGATGCACTGACTTGTCTGATGTAGTCGGGTAATTACGATTATCCACCGGCCTCCAACTCTACCTCTCGGAGCTCGACCTCAGAAAGACCACAGGAGAATCAACAGACACGACTCCAAAATTTGCGTAATTTGATCCTACACCATCCAGACCGCAGTCGTGCGCGACCAAGAAGCGAAACAGCTCGTGCTCTGGAGGCGCTCGACGAAATCGAACAACTACAGCAGCATAGCGCTCAACAGAGACTGCATGAACGAGCTCGGGCTTTTGGAGCTAGACAGCGACAGCAGAATTCTTCCGAGGCGTCCCATACCGGAACAGAAAACATCCGACCAGGCCAACATCGCGAACGGAGAAGGTTTTCCGGCGTCAACACCTTTCCCGACCTCAACACTAGCATGAACCAGGATTCAGGGTCGTCCGCACCACCAAACAGGGCAGGACGTCGTCTCATTAGACCCAGCGAGACGGCTTTGAGGTTGATGGCGAACAGAACAAACAGGACTAATACATTGGACGATGGCAACGGCTCCGGTTCCCAGCGAGTACGAGATTCCGCTTCGAGGATGCCCGCCCCCAGCGACGACTGGTGGGATCGTGTAGCTGCAGAATTCAGCACGCCACTTCCAGAAGACTCCACACCTGCGAGTCTCTCTGCCATGAGCGAACGCTTCGACCGTTTGTTTGCTGAGCTCGGACTTTCAGCTGCAGACAGGTCCGTACCTATGACGATGGGTGCGATTGTAGAAGATTTTGATCGTTTGGCTGCTTCTTTTGGGGTGCCTACTGCAGGAGGGGCTGCTGCACCTCGGCTTCCTACGCCTTCCGGTCTAGATGGCACACCACGTCACCCTGATCCCGGCTCTCCTGATTCTAGATGGCGGTCGAAGAGGCGCAAACTAGATTCTGACGACAATAGAGAAGGACTTGGTGGATTCAGTTACGGACATTATGGCCAAGTTGTACCTGGTTTATTAAAGATGGAAATCAATAGCTGTGATGGCGGAAATTACTATGATGAAGACAACGGCGAGAGCTCGTGGCCGGGGAATGTCCTGCTTGACGACACCTCGGTCTACTGCACAAAGAAGAGCCGGTGCAATATGATACTGAATCATCGTGGCGAGACACCATTCTCTCTCAAGAAGATTGTGATTCGTTCACCGAAGAAAGGGTTTGATGCTGCGTAAGTCTGATACCCAGCAAACGGTGAACTACAACTGACCGTTCTTCAGGATCCAGGAAGGCATGATCTTTGTTTCGATGTCATCTGATGAACTACTAGAGCGGACGGCTCAGTATCAGATCCATTATCCATCACGGAGTCGGCGCTGCCACGAATCCAGGCGACATTACAGCAACCCATCCAGGGAGTACTTCAACACCTATAGATCTCGTACCCAAGGCACCGAGGCAGGGGGCGCCGGTGCTTCTAGCGGAGACCTCGACGCACAAGCAAACGAGTCAACATGGTCTCGTCGTTCACTTTTCGATCCTACATACGCCGAGCCCCAGTTCAGAGTAACTACAGAGCACGACGGCAACCCAGACAGTAGACAACATGACGACGACGATTTCCCATCCGCCAACGACGTTGACCTTTTGGATAGTGGTGAAGACAGCGAACTATTCTGCCCCGTCGACGAAGACGACAGCGACGGCGGCGACACAGTCGAATTCAATAACCGCGGCCGTCTCGACTCACGACGCCGTGACCGCGGTCCCCGCAACAGTCTCTACGGTCTCGGAAGTAATAATCGCCTCAACTCTCCAAGTCTAATTGAGCCAGCCCGCTTTTCAGCGGGAGCTGCACATGGCGTGAGCGGAGACATGAATGGGATATCGAATATCATGAAACCACATGCACGGTTCTTCATTGAGCGGGAAAAGAGTATGGTTAGCATCAATTTCGATCCTCCTGTGTATGTTCCCCGGTGCTTTTCTTTAGCTCTTCCGATGTGCGAAACCCTTGTTAACATTGGACAACAGGTCCGGCCGATACATCCTAATCAAACTGTGGAGTCCTTACAGCGGCGGAAACATCGATATCGAGAGTATCATGGTCCATGGCTTTGCCGGTACTCGCTATTTCCCAGCGCTTGATACACGGTGATTGTGTTCGGGTGAAGGCCCTTTTTGCGAAGGCTTTGACGTATATGATAGGCATCTATTTGTGAGATATATTTCGTCTTAGGAAGCAACATGATTGTATGATTAACTCAGTATATGTCGAACACAGACAGCAAGGTTATGAATGAGAAGTAATCGTTCAAAAATCCCATATCTATTCCAACACAAAGTATGGGATACTACTCTTCCAAAAAGTAAAGTATCGAATGGTACTATATACAAAAAGGGTTCATGAGGTAAATACTCAAGACAAAATGGCAATAGTAAGTGTAGGCGGAAAGGGGTAAGATAAGGCAATCCAAAAGAAGCAGAAAATAGCAGAGAGGAAGTTCTCTCGCTGGTTCAGACATTAATGCTCGTACGGTCATCATCGCTTGTCGAAGAATTTGTGAGGGGCAAAAGTACAGGTTAATCAAAAGAGAAGAAAATGGCAAAATAGCAAAAAGAAAGGGGGGATATTTTTGAAAAATCCAATTCGCCAAAGGCTCCAAAGAAAAACGATAAAGAATTAATCAAAGGGCATGAAGGCAATATCAAATCCGAGAAGGACAAGAAGTGAATAGCAAAGCCAAAGCCACATTCAACACTGTATAACATATCTTTTTGTTTGAAGTGAAATCACGTAAGCAATGCAGAACGAATACCACCACCAAGAAAGTGCAGGACAAATGTCCTCAAATATTCAAACAGATAGTTGTTCAGGCGACAACAACCACGTCGCCTTCGGCATCTGTTGTATCTGTCATTATATCATATTTGCCAACGGACATGAGCATAGAATCGTCATCAAGGCCGATGCCGCTGTCATCATGGTTAGGTGCTTGAGCACCAGGGAAACTCTCCACAGCTGAGGTCTTCTCACTCATTGTGCGGTCGTTTCCCGGATTTGCTGTTGGCGCAGACTCGATGATGGAGCCATTCTCGTTGGTGATAAAAGGCTCGTTCTTGACTGGGACGGCAAAACTCCCTTGTCTAGAAACACGGGCCTGTGAGTTCTCAAGTTGCGATTGGGCTGCAGAACTCTGTATAGAGCTAGGCGAATGCTTCTTAAAACCACCTTGTTCCACTTGCCATAATAACATTTCATGAAAGAACACTTTGGTCATCCACCATGCACTGAAGCTAGGAGCACCAGCAAGCGTCAAGCGGTGTAATATACAGTCCCATAATTTATCGACCTTGTCGACTATGCACTGTACCGGGTGGTTGGGGAAAAGCGACGGTAGACTGAGTATGAAAGAGAGCCATTTATCGCCGAAATTGTATTCATCGCCTGTTGAGACCTCCACGGTGCTTTTTTGGTCCTGCGTATTGTCTCCTGTTTGCTGGTAGAATGGCAGGATTTCAGGTGACGTGGGGTTCTCCAATGGCGTCAAAAGAGCACGCACGTCGTGTTTCAATATTTGCTCGGCTGCTTTCTCCGAACAAGCCGGAATATGAGCTTTGAACAGCATTTCTTTCGGATCCACAAAACTAGCAAAATCAATCCACATTTGTTTGCGGTTATCCGGATGGCAAAGCCAGGCTGCGGCGGCATTGGCGGCTTGGTTCACATCGAGCATATGTTTCAAGAGATTGCAGAAAATATGTGCCGGTGCTAATCTCGACAAGGATACATGTGTAGGATGAGACTTGAACGTCTCGGATATGTGTCCTGTCAGACGTCGGGAAATTGAGCCAAAGGAATCAAGAACTGCTTGTGGTACAAGCTGGGTGGTCAAAGGCGCCACGAATTCAATCATTTTTTGGTACATCCGCCAATCACATTCCTTGATCCAGGGTGCAAGGTTTGGGTGAATAAGCAGTTTCTGTACAGGAACAGTCAATGTCCCATGAAATGCAGAAAAGTGTCGAAACAAGTTCCGTTCTTTGCAATACCGGAAGCTGTCAATGACAGAAATGCAATGCGTTCTGTATAAAGCTGCCAAGGCATCTGCAACTTTGGTATCTGTATTCGCCGGAAGAAAGGAGGAGATATCGGGAATATTCAGAGACTCTTTGTCGACATGTCCTGAAGTCGAGTCAGGAAAGGCGAGCATCTGACGTATCATCCTTCCACTTTGTGTTGATATGTTTTCCAATGTAATCGTGTGGTCTATCTTAGGCCGTGTTTGAGAGTCACAAGTGCATCCATTGCCGTTCGGAGCAAGTGAGAACTTGGGCGTAAAAGAAGTTGTAGGCGAGGGAAAGACGGCGGTATCGATTGGTGGTTGAGATATGCTTATACTATAAAGTTATCAGTACTCAACTGTAAGATCGTGTAGAAGAGCAGCATAAGTTACCTGCGAGGTCGTATAGACGAGTTCAGTCCTTTTCCATCTGTATTAAATGATTCGTTTGCCGTGTTTTGATCCTGTGAGCTTTGGCCGATCGATTGTTGATGTTTTTCCTCTATGACAGTAAGATCAACATAATGATATTTCGATTCGCCTCTGACACCAAGACGACGTGTCTGCACATTCGGGAAAATAATTCGCACAAGTTTGCCGAAGGAGGCTGGGTTTAGAACTGAGACGTGTTCACTTCCACATCTCTCTGCATAGCAGCAGTATACGCGATCCCGACGAACAGAGCCGCTGCTTTTCCGACAATTCTCTTTCAACCTATACACAAATACTTCAGTAGCTGTAAAGAAGACGCGTTTCGACGTGACAACTTACCACACCATGGCAAAAACCTGCTTCACCTTTTCAGACTTCCCGCCCGCGCCTTCATGCTTCTGGACCTCAGTAGCCATCTGCTTGAGCGTGTAACCTTCATATTGACGTAACAGTTTTCTCAATTCATTGTCATTAGCAATAGTAGAGCTGGAACCTCGTTTCTTTCGACCACCAGCCTCCGAGTTATCGTTGTCATCACCGGTACGGTCCGGCATCTGAGGGTCCATTCCGCTCCCGTCGTAAATGTGTCCGTAATGGCTGACAGGTATGCTTGGGATCCCATGAGCAGGAACCATATCAGACATCGAGTTTGGAAGGCCGTGAAAGTCCTCCGGTCGTTGCATGACAGCTCCGTGAGCTTCGTGCATTGAGACATCGAGGGAACCCTGGCTATTCGAATGTGCCATTTGTTGATTGAACCGCATCATCATCTCCTCGGGGTTTGGGTTAAACACGCCATGCGGCGGTGCTTGTTGAGAGGGCATAAAGGGAGAGAATCCATCGCCCATGTGCTGGTCCTGGGTTTGTTGTGTCGTGCTCGAATGAATACTAGCAGTAGACCCTCTTGATCGAGGGCGACGATGAGCTCTGGATATAGCCGTGTTTGATCGAGACCGCAATGGATCCGCTGTACCGGGTCGACTAAGCGGTTGTGTATGCGACATCATCGAGCCTTGAGAGTGTGCTCGATCTAACGAGTCACAGTTAGCAGGAGCCACATAACGGCAGGAAGCATCAGTCACGTACTCATCGGGAAATGAGGCTCCCAGTGGTCGCCTACTTCAGGAGGCATATTCCAGAGGTCGAGTGAGTATTAAAAAGGAGTTTCCTTAGCGCAATGAGCGCGGGTGGTGAGGGCGATTTGGTGGAATGTTGTGAATCGTCACATCCACATCAACACACGATGGCGGGAGTCATCAATGGCTGAATAATAAAAAGCATACAAACCTGGCGTGGAGAAGAAGCGTGGCGTCGAATAAACCGAGTCGTAATACTAATTATCGAAGCCAGACTAGGCTGGATGGTGTCGTCGTCACGTTCGAGGTGGCTCGAGGTGGTGCTGGGTTATTGGAATATGAAGGGAGGATAAACAGAATCGGCCGTCACTCAGACAACCGAGTTAGCCCTATTGTTTTGGTTCGTCTGCTGTGTTTTGCTTGGGTGGCTGGCGTCACGTGAGCGCTCGCTGACGAGCCAATCACAGCACGCGCTGCTCGCGACAACAATGCTACGAGGCCTAGTGTATAATATATATATTGTCCGAAAAGTTATTAGAGAGCCTAATAATGTCCGGAAAGTCACTCTGTCGAGGACAAAGTAAACTGTCTGACAATACACAGACCAACGTCTCATTAAGTAAACACACATCTATCGGGATATGAAACTATCAAGTATCAACACACAAATGAACAAAGTACAGCCACTCCTCGTATCTACTAGGACATCTGACTCCTGCAGCTACTTGTAACAATTGTAGACGAGAAGGATGAAAGAACGTCCCTATACCAGCCCACCCCTTTAAAGAAGATCGCGTCGCACGAACTCGTCGCGCAGAGTCTTACCAAGAGAAGCAGGGCTTCGCTCAACAATAACACCGGCAGCCTCGAGAGCAGAGATCTTAGAGTCGGCACCACCCTTACCACCGCTAACAATAGCACCGGCGTGGCCCATTCGTCGACCGGGGGGAGCACTGATACCAGCAATGAAGCTCACAGTGGGCTTGTTCTTCTTGTTCTCGGTCTTCAAGAACTCTGCGGCATCCTCCTCAGCGCTACCACCAATTTCACCAATCATGATAATACCATCCGTCTCCTCGTCTTCGAGGAAGACCTTCAAGCAGTCAATGAAGTTTGTTCCGGAGAAGGGGTCACCGCCGATACCGACGACGAGGGACTGGCCCAAACCAGCTTGGGTAGTCTGGTTGACGGCTTCGTAGGTGAGAGTACCGGAACGAGAGACGATACCAATGCGACCACGCTTGTGGATGAAACCAGGCATGATACCGATTTTGCATTGACCCTAAACAAGTTCCACATTAATCACATATCCCATCGTCGAATAAACCCCTATAAGATTGTATTGTAGAAGGTAAGTAACGTACCGGAGCAATGATACCGGGACAGTTAGGGCCGACAAGTCGGGTCTTGTTTTGGGTCTTCAAGATATCCGTAATGCGCACCATGTCTGCAATTGGCGTCAGATGAGTTTGTTATATAATGTGAGGCTGACTAAAACCACGTACCATGTTGAGGAATACCCTCAGTAATGCTATAGAGCTGTCAGTCAGGAGCTATATGGCAGAAAGGAAAATTGTAAGGACATACCAAACAACAAGAGGGATCTCAGCTGTGATGGCCTCTTCGATACCCGCAGCGGCCAGCGGTGGGCTAGACTTGTAAGCACAAGGTGTTCGGATCTCAAAGGTTTTATATCAGACCTACGGAACGAAGATGGCCGAGGCGGTAGCTCCAGTTTCCTTCACGGCATCGCTCACTGTAGCGAAAACTGGTCGGTCCAAATGTGTGGTTCCAGCCTTCTTGGGGTTCGTTCCACCAACGACTTTGGTACCTTGTATGTATGAGCAACTTTCATTCGATCAAGCGTTTTAGGGATACTCGGAATTACCGTATGCGATAGCTTGCTCGGCATGGAAACTAGCCAGTACCAATCTCGTCAGTGCAAACTCCTATGCTAAGATCTCAGATACTCACGTTCCCTGTTTACCAGTGAAACCCTGGAAGATGACACGAGTCTCATCGTTTATGCGAAGGTTGCCGATTGTCGACGAGTATGCTGAGCTGGCACCAATGTAAGATCGGCGCTGCTTGGTAGCATTCTGCAGAGCAGAGAGGGTGTTGCGACGGAAAGCCTGCATGGCTGCGATGAAGGGAATCTGAGGAGCAGAAAATAAAACGAAAGCAAAGAGTGGAGGGTGGTCTTTGAGAGAGAAGCAGATTGACCGTCTTGAAGCAGGGAGTATCAAGAGTTGTACTTTTCGCGCTTCGGAAGCGCCAAGGCCAGGTCTGTTAACCGTCCTTCCGAGCTCAAGCGGTGGCTCCCGATGCCGTTGGACGCTTTGATTTGATCGGTCCCGCCTGGTCAATTTTTATCGATCGATTGGACATAACTTGTCGAATTGGCCACACTCTTGCGACAACCATCCCTCGACTGCTGATTAGCCTTTGAGCTTCCTTTGTCCTATTCAGAGTATTATTCTCTTTGTCACAAACTGCTCTTCTCCCGACAACAACCTGGTCATTGCGAACACGGATATTCTCACCATGGCGACCGCCACGATGACGGTGAAGCCAGAGACCCTGGCAAAGAGGAGCAAATTGCTCCCGGAAAATGAGCGATTCCTGCGCGCTTGCTCCGACGTTGCGAACGCCCTCATCCAGGAGTATGAGGCCAGTCGAGACCCGATGAAGCCCAAGAAAGACATCAATCTCAACAAGCTGCGGGGTCAAATTGCCAAAAAGCATTCGCTAGCCGCGCAACCACCTCTGACTGCAATCATCGCTGCAGTTCCTGAGCATTATAAGAAATATATTCTACCCAAATTGATTGCGAAACCCATTCGTACGGCACCCTATCGCATCTAAATTGACATATGCAGGCTAACGCAGAGCAGGTACCTCGTCTGGTATTGCGGTTGTTGCCGTGATGTGCAAGCCGCATCGCTGCCCACACATTGCGTATACCGGAAACATCTGCGTCTACTGCCCAGGTGGCCCCGACTCTGATTTCGAATATTCTACGCAGTCATACACCGGTTACGAGCCAACGTCCATGCGAGCTATCCGAGCCCGATACGATCCTTTCGAGCAGGCACGAGGACGAGTGGACCAGTTGAAGTCGCTAGGACACAGCGTCGACAAGGTGGAATATATTATCATGGGCGGTACTTTCATGTCACTGCCGGAGGACTACCGTGATTCTTTCATATCGCAACTTCACAATGCGCTCAGTGGCTACCAGACCGATAACGTTGATGAGGCCGTACAAGCCGGAGAGATGAGCAATATCAAGTGCGTTGGTATCACAATTGAAACTCGCCCCGATTATTGCTTGGATCAGCATTTGAGCAGTATGTTGCGGTATGGATGCACTAGGCTGGAGATCGGAGTTCAAAGTCTGTATGAGGACGTGGCTCGGGATACAAACAGAGGTCACACCGTTGCTGCCGTTGCGGAAACATTCAAACTTGCAAAAGATGCTGGATTCAAGGTGGTCAGTCACATGATGCCCGATTTGCCAAATGTTGGCATGGAACGAGATCTCGATCAATTTGTGGAGTACTTTGAGAACCCAGCCTTCCGTACGGACGGTTTGAAGATTTACCCTACACTCGTCATTCGAGGAACCGGTCTATACGAGCTATGGAGAACAGGACGATACAAGAACTATACACCAAACGCACTTGTTGACATAGTAGCTCGGATCCTTGCGTTGGTGCCTCCTTGGACTCGTATCTATCGAGTGCAGCGTGATATCCCTATGCCACTTGTTACCTCCGGTGTTGAGAACGGGAACCTTCGTGAACTTGCTTTGGGTCGAATGAAAGATTTCGGAACGACATGTCGGGACGTGCGAACGCGAGAAGTCGGTATCAATGAGGTCAAGAATAAGATCAGGCCTTCTCAGATCGAACTCGTCAGACGAGACTACACCGCAAATGGCGGTTGGGAGACATTCTTGGCCTACGAGGATCCTAAACAGGATATCTTGATTGGTCTTTTGCGCTTGCGCAAATGCAGTGCTACTCATACATTCCGTCCTGAGCTCACGGGACAACAAACCAGTCTCGTGCGAGAACTGCATGTTTACGGTTCTGCCGTGCCATTGCACGGTCGAGACGCTCGCAAGTTCCAACATCGTGGATTCGGTACTCTTCTGATGGAGGAGGCCGAACGCATTGCCCGAGAAGAGCATGGCAGTAAGAAGATTAGTGTTATTTCTGGTGTCGGTGTCCGAAGCTACTATGCACGTCTTGGGTATACCCTTGATGGTCCCTATATGTCGAAGATGCTAGACGACGAAGAGTAGACATCTTTCGTCTGGACCTTTGTACTAACGCAATCGCATTTCACGGCGCATTCTGGGGCATTCTAGGTGTTTTGTCTATATGATGACCATGGCTGATCCATGTACGAAAAACAATGTTTACGATATTAGATATGACTATAAAGAGTTGCTTCCTATGAGAAATGATCAAATAAATACCTAAATACCTTCAGACCTCCCCAACTTTCGTATATAAGCTTGATGCACCAATCAGATTCCACCGTCACTGAGCTCAGTAGTTCTGCCGATCTCTGCCGCCAGCCGCCGCGATCAACCAACCTCAAACCGGCGACTTGACGTTCGCAATCAACATTGAAATACACCCCCATTCATCGGACTCACCTATTATCGCTACACAGCGCCGTCTCCGAGAAGTCGTCATTCTTAGCTCCTCGATCTATCAATAATATACCCGACCACATCATCCGGCCGCTCGTTCCCTCTATCCGTACCAATTCATCGGAGCTCTAGGCTCAAGCATATCTATCACCATGAAGCCGATTTTCTCTGCCATGAACGCTTGGAGCTGGTAAGAACTGAACTGTTCCGAGAGATAAACTTGAGTAAATACTAACGCATCAATCCGTGGGAAATAGTGTGGTCATTTCGTTCTTTGGAGTTATCATTCTATCAATTCTCGGATCGTTATACAACGTTCGTCTTCCCCTCCTCCGATAATTATTCAACCAGTTATTAGACCCTTTTTGCTAAGAAGTTTACATACGATACAGGCAAATCATCCCGCATTCACCGGATCAGAAGGCACACCCGAAGATGGCACAGTGGTAGCTGGCTCGATTTTCACTGCTGTGATCATTTACGCTGTACGTTCAACCTTGTTCTTTATACGGTCTTGTTGGGCTTTTCATCTGAATCTTTTTGCTTTGATTACAGGGCTTCTTCGTATTCTGCGGTTTCCAGGCATATCTGCACGTGCGAGCGAATCGGAGGGGAGCTATTTCGTTGAACTAGACTGCCTTGCTCGATAGATACCATATATATAACAGTGATTTTTGTTGATGGTGGGATTACTTTTGAATCATGCAAGTCGGGCTTATGATTGAGAGTTTTTTATTCTTATGACTTTGTATCCGTTCAGCTTGCTTTGGCGTTGGGTGTAATTGGCGATACTGATTTGTACTACAGTTTATGCATATGTTCTATTTTGTACATGTTGATCCTGCGCTGTCATTTACTCTCTTCTACATAGCTGAGACCAGATGTTTTATTGCGGTATAGGCTTCTTTCGTTATATGCTTGGATCTAGCTTCCGTCCTAAGTGAATTCATCGTCATGATCAGACGAGTCCAAAACGCGACAATAACCCGGTTAAATACATAAATTCTCCAGATATCTAAATCAAGTAATATTATCAAGAATACGTATCCCAAGGACTGTCTCTTTTGAAACCCTTGGAAGGATCTTCAGATGCCTCGCTTCAATATTGTCATCTGATACCAAAACTGCACTCTTATATACACCATTGACCTAAATTAATGACTTTTATTCCACTCTATACACTCATCAAACGTCACACCCGAACCCCCAAATATATCCAAAGCACTCCCAATCGTAAGATCGACTTTCCCACCACTGCTCACATGCACCTTCTCAAGATCCTGCAAATGTCTCGCTCCGCCGGCATACGTAACCGGTATCGAGCACCATTCGGCCAGTCTCGAGACCAGTTCTTCGTCGACGCCTTGCTGCAGTCCTTCCACGTCGGCGGCATGAATCAAAAATTCAGAGCAGTATGGCTCTAGCATTGATATCGACTCTATTCAGCACGGTCAGTGCCTGGTCCCGAGAATGGCGGTATGAGGAAGGTTTGAACTTACCTTGCGTTATTTCCATTTCTGTGATGGTCTGCCACCGATTCATGGCTACGAACCATGTGTTTCCCTTTTTTCGACAGCTCAGGTCGAGAACCAGTTTTGACGGGTCGTTTCCCAGCGATGATAGGACTGATTTGAGTCTGTCGAGGGAGAATTTGCCTTCTGGGAAGAGAAAAGATGTGATTATAACCTTTGGTCTTGTCAGTACTCTCAATCCTATGATCAATACCAGAACTGGTGCAAGCAAATTGAGCGCATAGCTGCCGGATTAGATCTCACCTTCTCAGCCCCCTGCTCAATCCAATACGACGCATTTTGGTCTGTAATACCTCCAGCAACCTGCAACCCACCAGGCCACGCTCTCAAAGCCTCCTTCGCAGCTTCGGTATTCCCCGGACCAAGCATTACAACATGGCCGCCGCGGAGGTCATGCTGCCTGTATAAATCTGCATAGTGACTTGCGGGAAGCTTCGATATATAGTTTGTCTTCAACTCGCTGTCCACCGTGGTCAAGGTGCCGCCTACTATTTGCTTGACTTGACCGGAGTGAAGGTCAATACAAGGACGGAATTTTGTCATTTTTTAATATGTTTTTTTCGCTTTCGGATTTGTGCAATTGTCAAATTCTAGGACTGAATTATGTTTTTGATGCTTGAAATGCGGTGGCCCCGCCGTCCGATTTGATCGTTCTTATCTTATCGCACGTGACCTCGTGTTTTTTTTTTCTATGGTCGCTTGAAGCTCGACTATCAAATTCATAAGTCCACGTGAAATCGATTGATTGTACAGACAACATGAGGGACGCGGTAGTAAAACGAAGGAAAATTCCAAGTTCCACCACGGAGCGAAAAAATGCGAATACGGAAGCAGAAGCAGATGATCCAAACGATCTCTTACGAAAGTTTTTCGAGAGCAGATTCCAGCCGTTAGATATACCCATGAATTCTACGACAACAGGTCAGATTTCTGATGAGGAAGAGGAGGATGACGAATTCGGAGATGATTTTGAAGGGTTTTCGGATAATAGGAGTGAGAGTGAGGAAGAAGAGGTGATGGTTGTTGAACATGTGGATGCACGCAAAGAGGACGTGATGCTGGATAAGCAGACACGCAAAGCTCTCTTGGTACGTTATCCGACAGGCAAGCAGTTCCTTGATATACAATTACTGATCAGGGCATGTGTACAGTCCGCCAAAATCCCAGCATCTACAGACTCATCAGCCACCGCCAATAAGCAAGAAAACAAACCCAAAGGCGAAGCAGCCGATAACGAAACGCAAAATCTACAAAACGACCTCGCACTACAACGTCTACTCAAAGAATCACATCTCCTCGACTCGGGCTCCTCAGACCTGAACCCCACAGGCAAAAACAGACACAGAGCTTTGGACTTGCGACTGCAAGCCCTCGGAGCCAAGAAATCCATATTCGAGCAAAACAGGATGCCCAAATCGCATCGCGAGGGAATTAAATCTAAGGCTATCAAGACGGAAACTAACCGACGCCGCGAAGCGCGAGAGAATGGTATTATACTTGAGAAACCGGTTTTCAAACAGCAAAAGAGTAGTATGAAGCGCAGGGAGAGAGGGGTTGGAGCTCCGGCTGTCGGTAAATTCTCTGGCGGAACGCTGAAATTGAGTAAACACGATTTGGCGAGTATTCAAGGACCTTCTAGAAAGGGTGGGAAAGGTGGGAGGGGTGGGAAGGGGTCTAAGAGAGGTCGTCGATGAGATCTCTGTCTTTACTACATAGACGTTAAAATGCACCCAAACATCTGCATTCGTCTACATGGTTTGAGTCGCCACGGACAAACTCTACGCCGCAAAAAAACATCATGCTGCCAGTGCAAATTCTCTTCATCCAAATGGGGCGGACAAAATTTCCTCGCCACGTTCAACGAGTCGACGACTTGCCGTCCAAACTCCACAACAATTTACCGGAAATCCGGTTTGTGGGACTACAAGCTCGCCATGGCTCTTAGTCGCTCGATACATTTTCTAAGAGCTGACAGAGTACAATAGCAGCAGCGGAGTGGCCCGAACTATTGAAGAGAGTGCATGCACGAGACTACAACGGGTCGTGGCTGCTATACTTAGCATTGACTTATGACATGACCGGAGAAGTTGGGAGGTTGATCGAATCAGAAGAACTTTCGTTCATTGCCTTCGCAGCATGACCACCACACTATAAAGAACGGTGTGCGTTCTATGTACGTAGTACATAACTACGATATACTACCAATCATCTACCCTGACAACAGTCAACGTTCGAAATCACTACCTTCAACCCCAAGAGGGCTAGACCTCACAGCTCAGACCAGAAATGAAAAAATAGGGAATTTTGACAGCAGCACTCTAACCCCATCCAGAGCTATAAATGCTAGATCCTAAGACCTCCTCCCCTCTCGTCCCCTCTCTGATCCCTACCCTGTCCTTGTCCTTACATACCACCCTATATAGCCTCGAACCAATAGCATTTGATTTTCCAGCTACTAGTCGACACATCAAACAGGTACAACAATCCCTAAAATTCCTAGACCCGTTTCAGAATCTGTAGAACATGGCAACATAACTAGCCTTGTAAGTTGTCCGCTCTATCTCCAATTCTCCATCGACCATTTGAAAATCCAACATAGAAAATTCATGCACTAGTACGTACTCTGAAAAGTCTGGCGGAACATTCCGTGATTTGGAGCGATGTTGTTAATTGGTCAATGGATCTATATCAGGAAGAATTAAATGCTACATTCATCTAAGCTGTGTGTTGTATGGCGTGTCAAAGTAGTAAGTACTTACTAGAGTTTTTCGATAGAAAGAGGCCACCGTTGGACCCATCGCATGAAAAATGAGGAAAAGAGAAAAAGGTCTGGCCAATTCCAGGTCCATTGACTCGGTAAATGTGATGAGAGTGAGGCCCTGATGTGATGGCTGGGTCTGAACAGAGGGTTACAGATGCCAACAGACAAAGTTTTTCTCGAAGTCTAGTAACTTGATAGAAATCATAGAAATCCGAAATCTGAAACGCTCAATTGAACAAACTTGAGACATTCTGAAGCGTTTCTTCTGGGGCTTGGATTTCTGAGCATGGGCCTTTTTTCCCCTTTCTGGGTGACGGACTGCATGCCACCGTTTTGTTCTGTTCTGATTTAGTGCGATGTATAAGTCGCTCGATTAAGACAGGTAGCTACATACGTAACCGTCGTATCGAGGGCTTTGAGAGTTTGAGTCTTGACGGTGTAGGTTTCGTGCTTCGACTCCGCAGTTGATGATGCTTTGCATCCATATGAAAAAGCAGGTACACCACCGTACTAGCCTACTAGGTACATTCTATCAGGTACCTGCCAATCATATCCCCGACCCTGTCTCAAGCCACACCCAAGTAGGTTTGCAGTAGATAAGTTCGAAGCTTATAGAAGCCAGAAAATGTTTCGAATAAGCAGTAGATACTTGTACTAGTTGTGATCGTCTTGCTGGGAATCCACAGTAAGCACGATGCTGGTAGTCTCCTGGGCAGTGGGCAGTGGGACGTTGAGTCCATACGCACTAGTCATAGACTGCGTCCTCCATTCGGAATTTTTAGCCACGAGAATGGACAGACCTCAATTACTGGTTAGAGTGAGGCTGGCTATGGAATGGAGCAACTAGTCCATCTGCAGGTCTGGACACATGAACTTCCGAAACCCTAGCTCAGATTAGTACTCGATTTGCACACCTCGTTTTTCAGGCTACCCCGTATTCCCTCTGGTTTCAGAAAGAGGAACAGCAAACGTCAGCTTTATTGAGCAATAGGTAAGTTGTGTTTGTGTCGGCATTTGACTAGTTATTTGCCAATGCTCAAGAGTTCTGCAGATCAGGGCTGTTCCTGACATTCCTCACGAGACTACGTGCATGACAAGTGACATGCATACGGAGCAAAAGTTTATACGTTGCAAGTCAAAGTGTTTGATCAACAATGCCATTCTTTAGCTTGTGGTCTAGTCAGATCTAAGAGAACGACTACTCCGTACGTACGGAGTAGATGCGCTCCGGAAGTATATCGGAGAATAAGTCATGTCATCTTTTGCCAGACTAGTTAACTAAGTTAACCAACCAACTAACTTACGAGTTAACTAGTTACCTAAGTGAATGATGAGGTGTTGGCCTGAATGCCTGAAAATAGTGGCATCACCGTACGAGACAAGGTTGTATTTCCAGAAGGGGTAATTACTAACGAATTCTCGTTTGATTTCTCTTAGAAATTTGGAATGACCTGCTCTTTGAGTTTGGCTGTGGGACAATCAAGTTGTCTCTTGGCTTGAGGCCGTTTTTCTGACTTTGTTCTGTTCACAACTATCTTGTTGAACGGTCATCAGGATGACTTCTGCAGTCACCGCGTCAGCGTGGATGAAGTCAAGAGGGGTTGTGACCGAGGTATGCAGTATGCAAAGTTAGCACTCGACATGACTCTGTATGGGTATGCATCTCAAGAACATCTCCGTAGTTAACTTAGTCCTTCTTAATACTATGTAGTACTCGACTCGTACTCGTAAATGTCTGTTTATTCGGCTGTCTCAGATGTGCGATACGGCGCTAGTAAAGCTAGTACGGTGGCCGTCCATTCTGAAACAGAAGGCGGGTGATTCAGATTGTTGACCCGCGCTAGTTTGAGAATGCCCTGGTCCAATCACATTGTTTCCGCAAGGCCCCTGGATCTGACCCCACCCTGCTTCGTTCTGTTTTACTCCGTACTGATGTTGTTAGTAACTCGTTACCGTAATTTTCCGGGGGCTATTCTGTCTGCATTCCTCTTTTCTTCTATTCCTACTCTTGCTGTCCATGACCATGATCCCTTGCTTGTGTGAAGTTAATTGCGCTCATAACCAAGTTCGCATGTTTTTGTATCTGTGATACATCTTCCAGGGTCTACTACGTCGAGGCACCGAGTCAGGGACGAACCAAGTTACTAAACTTGTGGCGCCATGGAGACTTTTTTCCATCATAGATCTAAAATGATCCCTGCTCGTTGCAAAGTTTTGCCTTTCGGCTCTGATAGCCCATACTTGATAATCTAGAAGACCAGATGGGTCTTCTATCGGCGAACCATACAGAATCGGACAAGCCTTGAACGTTGATGGATTGGTTTCGATAGCTCAGTGCTCTGCTCAATCTACTACGAGTAAGCTACGTAGCTACTATCACCGGAGTAGAGAAGATTTCTGGCTCCGTAAACTGCGTAAGGGTACTGGCAGTCACGGACCAGCTATAGAATCAGCATTAATCCTGCCAACGTTAAAACAACCAGTACTATCAGTCTATCAGGGCAGCGGTTTTAACCGAGAGGATCTTCGATGCAAGATACACTGTGCTACACGGACGGGAGGAATAAGATTGGACGACAGGAATCAGATCAGTGTGATGAGATGGCAGAGATGCTCTTTCTATATATACATGACGCGCGCATAGAAACGGTACCTCATGGCCAGTCATACGGCGCAGGAAACACATCATGGCATGATTGGGCATGATTGGTGTACTGGGAGCGTATCCAGACGGTATCGGACAACATACTGTAACGGTGCGTAAGTAGCCAATGACTCCACCTCTCTAGGCCCTGCAGTGGGGGCCCTCCGAAGCGCCGTGGTTCCCTATCCGGGAAGTACCTTCCATAGCCCACCTGGCACATCAATTTGCTGCACAGTCAAGACTCAAACAGTCAACACAAATATCCTCATTTCCAGTATTCCAGTATTCCATCTTGGCCTATGCTTGCATTTCCAGACCCAGATGGTTGGTTAGTTGGCTTGGCTGGTGACGATTAATATGTCCTACCACGATCGATATTTTATAAATCTTACCACCAGGACCAGTCTTCTTCGCAACACTGTATCTGTTGGTCGATGCCGCTCGGAAAGCCTCTATTCAAACCCAAAAACTAGCAGGTACTAACACTCAACAGCAAGTATATGTAGCACTATAATGTAGTTAACTATATTATAAGTATGATAACGGTCAAAAACCAGCCAGTTCTTCAATGAATTCAATAGTCAACAGTCTGTCTCTGTTAAGAACAAACCAATTGCCGCTTGGGCCGCCCCTGCACCTGCCGGGATGCCTCCCCCCACTCCTTCCCTTTCCCTTCCTAGCGTTCCTTCCTTTTCTTTCAGAAAGACAGAAGGCAGCCAGGCTTCTGATCTGCTGCTGCGTTCCCTTCCCGCCAGAAGCCCAGCCAGCCTAAAATAAACATCCCTCCTCTTCTACCACCTCCCTCCCGCCTTCCTTTCTTCCCTCTCTTTCTCCATCCCACCGCACCCTTCGTCTTCTTGTTGTCGTTGTTGTCGTCGCCATTATTGGCTTGCTTCAGTTTCTTTTTCTTCTCAATCCCTTCGTTTATTCATCCGCCCAAGGTTGCTTTCTCTTTGAAGCATCCTTCCCACACACTTACTTTGTGAGAGTCGGAGACACTCAAACACTCTGTCGGGCTGGCCCGCAATCTACCATTGTATCTTGGTCTTTCTCGATCTGCAAGAGGTGATCTATTATACATCATTCTCATTCATCCGTTTATTCGATCGAATTGTCGCAGAGGCTGGTCCCTCTCAACACCTTATTTTCGTCATCTCAAAGCGATACCGAGAAGAAAACAAAAACCACGAAAAAAGAAACAATCATCAACGCGACAACAAAAACAAGGCCTCATGACACTTCGGCCTTGTCGCCTTGTTCTTGTATAATCGTTTTGCGGACCTGGTTGTCATTCGATCCGTCTCTGCAAGCCACGAGGCCTGTTTTAACTGTCTTTTCTAATTCCAAAACAACGCAACGGCGGCAGGAAACTTGTATTTTCTTTTTTATTCATTCTGTTGCATTGTTTGATTCAGCACGTTTCGGCTGGGAAGATTCGTCTTCCAGTATATCTACAACGTTTTCACAAAACTCGAGCGATCTCAGCGACGCTCAAAACACCAAGACAAGGTATGACACTACTCACCCTGTCGGTTGCTTAAATCTGTGCACTGCGACGTCTTTGTTGTTGAGCGTCGTTATGCGACGACGATCCGCGAAAATGATTTGGACTGAACAATTTTTCTCTGATGTGCAGGAGATGTACCCTCAACATGGTGCCGTGATGGCGCCCCCTCAGAAGCCCGAGACTTTCATGTTGTCCAGTGAAGCGCAACAAAGTCTACCTCAAGATGCTCAGGTCGCACTGCAGCAAGTGGATAACCGTGAGTGCACCGGGCCCGTTCGCAGATCGCGTCGCTAACGACTTCAAGTCAAATACTTCTTGATATCAGCACCCGTCGACTGGAGTCCCGATCAACTCATTCGGCGCTTCCTTCTTCCTACCGGCGATTATATTTCTTGCGTGCTTTGGTGGGTGGTTTGAATGTCTAGAAGCATAAATGAAACAATATTGACTTGTTTAGGAATAACCTTTTCCATATCTCCGGAACTGATATTGTTCGATGCTTGTCATTCCGCTTCCAGGCCTTTGGACGCCCCGTCAAAAATTCGAAGAAGTTTGAAGAGGGAATTTTCTCTGATTTGCGCAACCTAAAATCAGGCACTGATGCTTCGCTCGAAGAGCCCAAGAGCCCATTTCTCGACTTTCTATACAAGAACAACTGCATTCGCACACAAAAGAAGCAAAAGGTTTTTTACTGGTACAGCGTTCCCCATGACCGCCTGTTCTTGGATGCTTTGGAGCGCGACTTGAAAAGGGAGAAAATGGGACAGGAAGCTACTACAGTGGCTGTTGCGGAGCCAGCTCTTTCCTTTGAGTTTGACTCGTCTCAGTCGCTGTATGAACAGCTCACCAAGGCGCAACAAGCCAATTCTTCATCCTTTTCTGCCCACGCAAGTACGACATATGGCCAGCCCAACTCTCCCATCGTTCGGTCCGTTGACGTTATGCCTCCACCGCAGATGGCCCCATCCGCGATGACGATGCTCCCGGAGGACACTGGCAGTTCAGTTCTGTACAATCAGGTCCCAATGTCAATGAAGAGGGAGAACGAGTACGCCCAGATTCAGTATGAACGAAGCACCAGCATCCCAATCAATCGCTTACACCAACGCCATACGTCTATGCCTTCCTACATGGAATATTCTCCTGCTCCGTCATTTGTCTCATCTCAATTTGAAGATTACAGCAACCGAGGTATCTCATTTGAACCAATCACGCCTCCTCAGCAGCCTATGCTAGGCGCCGAGCCCGCATACATTGCCAACGAAGAGACTGGTCTCTACACAGCTATTCCTGATGTCGGTACTGCAGCATATCACCCCATGGTGCAATTGCCGCCTTCGAACTTTTCAAATCCGCTCGGCGCGACCTCTCGCCATTTCCAAGGAAATGTTTTCTCCGTGATAGAGGGGTCGCCTACCTACAAGCAACGCCGGCGTCGCTCCTCGATCCCACCTGGCATCACCAACGCCATTGCTGCAGCCCAGGTATCAGGCGCGCAGGCACAACCAACCAGTTACGCTGCATACAGGCCAAGTGACCTGCGCCGTTCTGTTTCGAATTCTGTAGGTCCTGTCACAGAGATCACAGACTCGAATGACCAATCTGCTTCCGGATCCCTGCAAAACGATTATACATCGACAGTTGCATCGCAGAAAAACATGCTTCATGAAGTTTCACGTACCGGCACCCCACTTCCTAGCCTAGAAGAAGGTGTTGAGCACACCCACAGCATGATGCAACAGCAACAAGACGAGCTAGCTGGTCTTGGAAATCAGGATTTGCTCGACCTTTCTGTTCCTCACAGTTTATTGGGCCGATCTGATCGACCCGGCCCTGTGCGTCGCGCCAGGAGTGCCACGATGATGGAGCTAGGGCCATACCCGCAAAAGTCACATTCCTGCCCTATTCCTTCTTGTGGACGCCTCTTCAAGAGGTTAGAACATCTGAAACGGTACGTTTATTTCTTGCAGATTATTTCGTTTTCTTCCCCTGGATTTATTTTCTATTTATACACAATTTTGTGTTTCTGTTACTTGATTGGTCGTGCTTCTTGAAATAACCGCCGGGACTAATTTCTGATTTGCGACTTAGGCACGTGAGGACCCATACACAAGAGAGGCCCTACCCTTGTCCATACTGCAACAAGGCCTTCTCCCGTTCAGATAACCTTGCCCAGTAAGTTTACGCCTTGATTCAAAATCTCCGTGAAGATCTTCAAGTCTAACTGAGTTATTTATAGACATCGTCGGACCCATGAGACTCAGCAGGATGGCCACAACTCGCAGCAATCCCTGAGTGATGACTACTTGGAGAACGAAGAAAAAGAGTTTGGTTCGCTCGGAGAAGAGTCACCAGGCTCGGATTCCCACAGTTTCGTCCATCCGAGCGTCGTTACCATGTCCACCATGACACCCATGTCGGCGGCTTCGACCATGTCGATGCAAGCCTCCATGTCAACGATGGTGGCCCCGCATCTGATATCTCCTCAGTATCTGCAACAGCAGATATAAATAGATGGGGTGGATTATAAGTATAGAACTGATTCCTGTGACCTCAGCGGTCTGTGTTTCAAGTTTTGCCAAGAGCAATACTTGGCGGCTTTGCGTTGGCAATTCGTATTCTTCTTACTGACTATAATTTCCGTGATGTGATTTCCTTTCTGTCTCCATTTAGAACCTGTCCCTGGCTGTTGGTTATGGTTTTTTGGGCGAAACTGATCCTTTCATGTACATGAATTTTGTATGTATGTCTGTAGTGCGTGTAAGGCTTGCGAGTTTCTTACCATAGTAACAAGCTAAATCATTCACTTTTTTTCTGTTAAAACAATACTAAAAAGAAGCAAATACTGAGTATTGATGACTGCCATTGCTTGATCGATGACACGCCTGACCAGCGATGTTGCCGTTTGTAGTTAGTATGTGAGTACAGGCGGGTCACGTGGAAGCTCAGCTGTCGACGTCACGTCAACTGACCGCCTACAGGGTTGGTTCAACAGGGCTGAGCATACTTGATCTATGAGTATGAAATAGCATTTTGACAAGCTTTATTCCTTCTTTGGGCAAACGTCTTACGTGAACTTGTCAACTTCAGTCAAACATGTCTTAGTATTTTCTTAGACAGCGCCTACACATCATCATCTGAGACAAACCTGACCGTAATCATCGACCCCAAGACAATCCGCTCATCAAGATGCCGGACTCGGATCATCACAGTGATGCTGACGAAAACTCGCCGCTCGTCATGTCACCCGTGAAACCGAGCGTGGAGTTTGAGCGTCAAGCTGCTCTTGCAGAGACAGATGCAGATGCGCTTGCGCAAGCGCGACGGAATGAGTTGGCTGAGCAGGAGTCGAAGAGTACTTGGTATCTTGTTTTACTTACTTTGAGTATTGGAGGGTGAGTACACACTTTTTTTTTGCCCAGTCTGGGGATAAAAGTTGATTGAACATGCGAGTTAGACTGCAAGTCGTTTGGTCGGTTGAACTATCTAATGGTTCCGTAAGTTCAAACCACTTGATAATTTGTTCATGTTTAGCTGACATTTCTAGCCATTTCTGCTCTCACTCGGCATGAGCAAAGCCCTCCTGGCCATTGTATGGGTCGCCGGTCCCCTAACAGGCGCCCTTGCGCAACCCTACATTGGCATCTTAAGTGACAACTGCCGTATCCCCTGGGGCAAGAGGAAGCCGTTTATGATTGGCGGTGGCCTAGCTACGATCTTTTGTTTAATGATTTTGGCTTGGGTGCGTGAGATTGTCGCTGGTGTGCTTGGTATATTCGGTGCGGATGCGCAGTCAAATGGCGTGAAGGTTACGACGCAGGTGTTTGCGACGATTATGATGTTTTGTTTGGATTTTGGTATTAATACTGGTACGTTTTGACGATACGTTGGCCGTGCTGCGTTGCTGACATGGTGATTATAGTACAAGCTGGTATTCGAGCTTTTATAGTTGACTGCGCTCCGGCACATCAGCAGGAGCCGGCGAATGCATGGGCCAGTCGACAGACTGGCGCTGGCAACATTATTGGTTATATTCTTGGATACATGGACTTGCCGAAAGCGTTTCCTATATTCGGAAATACTCAATTCAAAGTCCTTTGCTTAATTGCCAGTTTCTCCCTTGGCATCACGTTGTTGATCAGTTGTCTCACCATCAAAGAGCGTGACCCGCGCCTTGATGGACCCCCGCCTCCAGGAGGCATGGGTTTGATTTCGTTCTTTAAGGGAGTCTGGAAATCGATCCGCAACTTGCCTCCTCAAACCGGGAAAGTGTGTGAAGTTCAACTTGCGGCTTGGATTGCATGGTTTCCTTTTCTATACTATTCAACAACTTATATCGGACAACTATACGTGAACCCTATCTTCGAGAAACATCGTGACTTGACAGATGACGAAATCAACCAGGCATGGGAAGATGCCACGCGCATTGGGTCATTTGCTCTATTGGTGAATGCGATTGTCAGTTTTACGGCAAATATTGTCTTACCGCTTTTGATTGTTCCGTCGTATAAACGGATACAGGTTCCGGCAGCTAATGCTGATTTCATGCCATTAGCGCAAGATATGGACTCCGCAGAAGTGGAGATAAGAAGATCTATATCTGAGCTGACTTCTGAGCCTCTTCTAGCTCGTGAGGGACGTTCCATTGAAAGCGACGAGGTTGACGATGACTGGAAGAAGAGGTTTGATTTCATGAAGAAGATTCAGATACCCGGGTTGACTTTGCGACGCACATGGCTGCTTTCACTCGCGCTGCTTTCATTATGCATGTTTAGCACGTTTTTTATCAAAACAACGCAAGTAGCTACGTTTGTGATTGGTTTTGTCGGCATCTCCTGGGCTGTCACGCTATGGGCCCCATTTGCATTGATATCTGCCGAAGTTGCGCAGCGTGACGCAGAGAGACGACTGAACCGACTTCAAGCAGAACTTGAAGCTGTTTCTGGCACTAATCATAATTCGGAAACCGCAAGGAATCATGAAGAGGACGAGGATGACGAAGAACAAGATATCGAGGCGACAGCAACTATCCCCAAAACTGACAACGACTCATCCACCGACCAAGCCGGAATTGTGCTTGGTCTACACAACGTTGCGATATCCCTCCCACAGATCTTCTCCACTATGATCAGCAGTTTGATCTTCAAGGCGTTGCAAAAGCCGCGCGGTGAGCCCTGGGATGACAGTGTAGGATGGGTTATGCGGTTTGGCGGGTGTGCTGCTTTGGTCGCCGCTGTGCTGGCTAGGAGGCTTGAAGAGAAGGGGTCTAGTTCTAAATAACTTGTATAACTACTACTTAACATGTGTAGGAATCTTTAAGATTGTCGTTTATTCTCCAAAGATGCGTACACACTCCGTAGATCTTAAGCAAGCCAATCAGTGGGCCTTATCAAGGTGGCGACCGGGTGGGGCAGTGCAGCTCCCTGATTGGCTCAACCGTGATACCTGCTTTAGCCAGCCTGGGGCAGTCCGAACGGCCAGGTAACTAAGATAGATTGCAACATCAACAATTCTTGAGACAGCCGAGTTGCTCTTGAATACATCTTCGTCGCCTATCCTGCTATTTACTGCGGTTCGGCCCATCTTACTACCGAATATTCCGCAAAAGAAACAGCTCTTCAGCATCGCCATCTTCTGGGGATATGTACTCAACATCTCGGCGCGGGCGTCTTCCATCTGGAGCTCGTTGATTCGTTACGCATCACCGATACAACATATCTGCTGCAGGGGCAGGCAGCTGAACTCTCAATCTCCGCGCGACATTGATTTGAGGTGCGAACGAGATTCTATCATTTGACGAGACAACATGGCGGCGAACCATGCCTTTCAGTTTGCGGGGGAGCTTTTACGTATGTCTTTGTCTCGGTCAATGCGGATACGCATCTCAAAAGCGGATTTGATGCTAACAGCGTTCTACAGGCAGGGCGGCAGAGGACACAGATCCGGAAGATGGTATGTTTATTCATCCTTCAATTCTTGGAAGAAAAGTCGAACTGCGCATAACGTCGATCGAGAGCAAAGACTAAGACATGGAATACAGATGCGCCGGAACCAGAGAAGAAGGAATTTTTCAGCTCCTGGGCTCTATTCATTCTGATCATGCTCCTGATCGGTGCGCTTTTTACAAGTTATATTCTCCAGCAGAGGAAGATACAGGCTGTTCACGAAACGGTGCTGTCCATCTTCGGCGGTGAGTAGCCCTTTCAACCCTTGGTGGATATCTTGTACTGATCAGTCTTGTGGAATAGGTATGTTCGTCGGCTTGATAATACGATTAACCCCTTCGTCGCCTATCCAAGACGTCGTCACGTTCGATTACCAATTCTTTTTCAACCTGCTTTTGCCGCCGATTATTCTAGCTTCGGGATATGAGTTACACCAGGCAAACTTCTTTCGCAATATTGGCACAATTTTGACGTTCGCTTTCGCCGGTACTTTTATTTCTGCTATGGTGCTCGGCCTTATTCTCTACCTATGGACGCGAATTCCGTTGGATGGCCTAAACATCAGTCTCGTCGAAGCCATCTCCGTCGGCGCAACCCTCTCCGCAACCGATCCGGTGACGATTCTCGCAATCTTCAATTTATACAAAGTCGAACCCAAATTATACACTGTCATCTTTGGCGAGTCTATCCTAAACGACGCTGTCGCTATTGTCTTGTTCGAGACTGCGCAAAAGTACGCCGACAACGATGCGGCTAAACTTACTGTGCTCAACCTTTTCGAGGCTATAGGGCTTTTCTTATTGGTTTTCTTTGGTAGTATGCTTGTTGGTATTTGTGTTGGCATTGGAACGGCTCTGCTTCTCAAGTACACGCATGTTCGCCGGTTGCCGAAGATTGAGAGCTGTCTCATCGTTTTGATTGCATATGCCAGTTACTTCTTCTCGAACGGAGTATATCTTTCTGGTAAGTACAGTCCTCCAAATTATCGGTTCATCATGCTAACGTTCATCAGGAATCGTGTCATTGTTATTCTGTGGAATCACTCTCAAACATTATGCTTATTACAACATGTCCAGAAGGACGCAACTCACCACCAAATACCTCTTCCAGGTCATGTCACAACTGAGTGAGAACTTTATCTTCATTTATTTGGGTCTTGACCTTCTCGTTGAATCGGAACTTCGATTCAAACCACTTTTCATTATTGTTGCCGTCGTGGGTATCTGCTTTGCGCGATATCTCTCAGTCTTTCCGCTATCCAAAGCAGTCAATTGGTTCATTCGCTACCGAGCTCGACGACGTGGAAAAGATGTTGCCGATGAGCTTCCATTCTCATACCAGGCAATGCTTTTCTGGGCCGGACTGCGTGGTGCAGTCGGTGTCGCACTGGCAGCCGGCATGTCAGGTCCTAACGCGCCTGCATTGAGAGCCACAGTCTTGGTCGTCGTCGTGCTCACAGTCATTATCTTCGGAGGCACAACCGCCCGCATGCTGGACATACTCGGGATCCGCACCGGAGTTGTTGAAGAAGTTGACTCGGACGATGAGTTCGATATCGAGGTTACTCATGGTGGAACGTACTATAAGAGAGCGAACAGCTCTGGTATCGGATACACACCACGTGCCACTGACCGTACCATTCCACTCGATACTGTTGGTGGTCGACCAGGTGTACCTACCACAGACAGCTATTCAAGTGGCAACAACCGTCGGCCGAGTCCCCCGTCTCGTTCAAGGAGTGCAGCGCGCAGGACGAAGAAGTTCACTTCCGTTGATCGTGATCAAGCTGCTACGCAGGGTCTTCTGGGAGTCGTTACTGGCAGTCGTAGCGAAAGCGACATCGGCAGCGACGAAGACATCACCGGCGGACATGGCGGTAAACAAGTGGCCATCGACGCAGATCATCTAGATGAATTCGACTTGGATGTCGACCCTCTCTCGGACGATGATCTTCCTCCAGCGGCACCATCTACCTCTCGACTCCGTCGATCGCCGTCCCAGCTTCAAACCGCATCTACCGGCGCTTCCCCTGCCCGACGCGCTACGGAAAGTAGTACCGGTACACATCGTGAGCCGATTACAGCTCGCAATGCACTACGTGAATTATTCTCTGGTGGCCCAACGGGCGATCACGCAGAATGGTTCCGACAACTAGACGAGGACTTTATCAAGCCCACTCTTCTCCTCGATCAATCGAATCATAAGGGACCGGGGGCGGTTTGATGGAAGACGTTATGTGTACGATTCTACTTCACGTTTTATTTCGTTTTTCTGTTGTGTACTTCTTACTTCTTGCTATACCTTTTATGCATCTGTTTTCATAAAAATGATTAGGGCTTCATTCTGTCCAACCTTGATGGTTGACGACTTGTTCATATAGAGCTGAGATTCTGAAACTTGCTTTTCTCTCTCTTTCCGAAAGGGGCTGTATGCATCTGTACTCTTCCCGAGTTGTTAGTAGATACTCGTTGACTTCAGCTCGCACATGAGCAAAAATAGTACTCGTCATGTGCGATCCTTGCGCTGATTTCTCGTAACTTAATGTACTCCGTAATTATCGGGTAATAGTGTCGGCCACGTATTTATCGCCACCAGACACGGTGTAGCTGGTGCATTCCACTTTAAGGTACTTCTTTCATTGTGTCGCAAATGGAATCGCGATGTGTCAAGATAATTTACAATGATAGGGTATTAGAGCGTAATATATGTAATATACATAGTATTCTCGATCCGAATGCAAAAGTACATGCCGAGCGAGCCAATGACGTTCGTATGAACGGTATCCGGTCTGTTACGGACGCTAGTACAGTAAGTGTAACAGTAGCGGAACGGCATAATACTGGGCCAATGAATGGAATAGTGGCGCATTCGTAACGGTAATACCAATACCAACGCGCGAGCAACACTTGAACAATGAGATGGTGAAGGGCGTCTGGCGAGAACTCCAAAGCTAAGTCAGCCAAAGGAGGGAAAATAAGGGAAGGGAAAGGGAAAAAGGGAAAACCAGCAGCAGCAGCAGCCAAGCTCATCATTGATCGCATCCATCATCAATCCCGCCCAACATCTTTCTTCCCTTTCGCTTTCCAACTCTTCACTCTCCTTCCCCCGTCCATCCTTCCATCCATCATCATCTTCATACTCTTTTATCTCCACCACCGGAATTTACTCCATCTCGCCTCCGTTATCGACAATAGCCTCACCTCACGTCGCTATTTCTCTCGCAGCCAAGGGCCGAACACCAATCCTACCGCCACGGACATATTGCGTCAAGACCACCCCGTATCCGACGTGCTGATAAAAATACGATCGTTTCTCAATACAATATCCGTCGCAGGCTGACCCGGCGGCGCTGTCTGTCTCCAGCAAGTGGCAGCAAGTCGGGTCGCGAGAAACGGTCGGCTTTGCTCTGACCGCACCTGGACCAACCACCCGTTAGTAAAGCCAAACCCGCGAAGAACACGTCTTCGCCTTCGTCCACTTTGTCAATCTTCCGACTTCTCCAAAGCATCAGGTATTATCACCCAGTTATATGTTTTATCGGGGACACTCTTTCATCTCAATCCTACAGTGTTTCATGCATTAACACGCCGGTTTTGGTACAGGATCCATGGCTCGCAGCTGTCGCTAGAAATAATTTAGTCCATTCTACATCACACGCGCCACGCTCGATCTTCTCTGCAATACTTCCTCTCCGAGCAGTCGAGTCTTGCGTCCCGGGAGACGCTGGTTGGCATCATGTCGGGGGCTCCACCGTACAGCTTACGATCTCCTCCTCCACCCGGCCAGCAATCCTCTTACAACTCCTACTCTTCCTCACCTCCGAAAAGTCGCCCGTATTATCCGAATAACGATCAATACCAACAGCACCCTCCGGAGACACCTCAGCCCTACACTTCATCCTATTCCCGTAGTCCGCATTTTCCTCATGCTAGCTCTCCGCTTGCCAACACTTTACCTCCCTTGAACGGCGGCCCTCATTCGGATACATCCCCTTCTTATCCGGGACAACATCCAGGATCGGCGGCTTCTGGTTATTCCCTGCCACGGATTCATACCCACGGCATGGCCGATACTCGCCCTTCTTCTTATGGGCCACCGAGTGCTTCACATTCTCATCCGCCGAGCCGTCTTGAGAGTCAATTGTTATCTCCCAAGAAGGAGCCAGATACCACATTCATGTCTGCTCGCGAGAATGGATCCAGCAGATACCTTGCTCACTCTCCGGTGATGCGTCCGCCTTCACCGAAGGAAACCGTAAGTTTCATTGCTATGTCGCGTCACCATTGACGAATATATTTCTAACTACTATATAGAAACCTACACGCACTGCTGATCCTATGTCGTTTGCGAGCATTCTTTCAGAGCCTACTGAGGAGACACCACCACCTCGACGAGCTTCGCCACCACCGCCTCCTCCCCCTCCTGCGCAGCCTATAATTCGCACCAAAGAACCGGAGCCAGCCCCGGTTCTTCCTCTCCCTAGATTGGAGAAGAAACCCAGCCAGGAGAAACGACTACCTGTTGTCGAACGGGAACGGGAGGAAAATATCCTTTTACCACAGCGTGAAAATGGCTCGAAAAAACAAGAAAAACCTGCGCCTGTCGTTCAAGCGCGCCCTCCAAAAACGCCACGCTTGACACAGAAAGATGTCGAAGCCATTGAGCGAAAATTGGCAGAGATCGATAGAGCCGAGAAGAGTGACGTTGAGGATGAGACTGGTTTCGAGGCGGAGCTCAAGCTTTACATTGCGAAGAGCAAAAAGCGAGCAATGGAAGCTGACATCTTGGAATCTCATAAGATCAAGGTATGACGACTCGTACTCAGTGATTCTTGAATGCATTGGCTAATCTGCATTTAGCGCCGCCGTAACGAATTTCTCATGAAACTGAGCGCCAACTTTACAAACGGCGCCGAGGCCGGTGGCGAGCGTTTCCGAAGAGCGAACGAGCGGGAAGTCATTGCTGAGGTTCAACGCAAGGAAGTCCAGGATGAGAAAGAGCGCAAGAAGGACATGCAGCGAAAGCGTCGTCGCGAGAACACCGTGCGCATCGAGACCGCCAAGAAGCTTGAAGCAGAACGTAGGGCCAAGCGTACCGTTGATCCCATCGAGAAGGAGAAACTTTTGCGGGAAGCCGAGAAAGCCCAGAAGAAGATCAAAGGTGTCAAACGAGCTCTCGAAAGAGGCAACCAACCGGCAGAGATCAGCGAGGTTACCCCTCTTGCTCCTAATATGGAAGGTGGCACTACAAGTACATTCCACATTGGCAAAGAGAAATCACCATCTTCGAAGAAGAAACCATCTCGTCCAACTCCTTCGGCCCGCCCCAAGAAGTCGAAAGAAAAGAAGCAAGCCGAAAAAGATGCAGCTGAGCAGGCTTACCTGGCGGCAGAGAGGGACGAGCTGATAGCCATTGCGCCCAAGGATGAACTTCGCCCAACTGTTCCCAAGAAAGAAGCCAAGGGCGCACGATCGAAAGAGCCCACGCCAGTCCCTGCTAATGCATTTGAGACCAAGGGTTACAACCAGATATACGAACAAATCTGGCGTGACATTGCTAGGAAGGACATTCCCAAGGTTTACCGAATCAAGACCATGTCACTTAGCACTCGTCAAGAAAACTTGCGCAAGACGGCACAGTTGGCAAGCAAACAATCCCGCAAGTGGCAAGAACGTACCAACAAGAGCACCAAGGACACCCAAGCCCGTGCCAAGCGTACCATGCGTGAAATGATGTCCTTTTGGAAAAGGAATGAGCGCGAGGAGCGAGACCTTCGTCGTATGGCAGAGAGACAGGAACTCGAGATGGCCAAGAAAGCGGAAGCCGACCGCGAAGCCAATCGTCAGAAGCGAAAGCTCAACTTTCTTATCTCTCAGACCGAGCTGTACTCTCACTTTATCGGTCGTAAGATCAAGACCGATGAAGCAGAAGCCACAGGTGACCCTTCTATACAAACAACTGGAGAAACGGTGCAGCCAGGAAAGCCTGGTGCTCATACTATTGATCTACCCGATAGTGTAGCCGACGTCAAGACCAAGGTTACTGCATTTGAAGATCTCGACTTTGATGCAGAAGACGAAACAGAACTTCGTAGGGCTGCTATGGCAAACGCTCAGAATGCAGTTGAAGAAGCCCAGGCTCGTGCGCGAGCCTTCAACAATGAGGAAAATCCAATGGCCGCACTTGATGAAGGGGAAATGAATTTCCAGAACCCGACTAGTTTGGGTGATATTCAAATCTCGCAGCCCAAGATGCTTACTGCTCAGTTGAAAGAATACCAATTGAAAGGTCTCAACTGGCTTGTCAACCTTTACGAGCAAGGTATCAACGGTATTTTGGCAGATGAGATGGGTCTCGGTAAAACTATCCAGTCGATTTCTGTCATGGCATACCTTGCTGAGGTGCATAATATTTGGGGTCCGTTCTTGGTTATTGCTCCAGCGTCTACGCTTCACAACTGGCAGCAGGAAATCACCAAGTTCGTTCCAGACATCAAAGTGCTACCGTACTGGGGTAACGCAAAGGATCGTAAGATTCTGCGCAAGTTCTGGGACCGCAAGCATCTCACATACACCAGGGAGTCGGAGTTCCACGTTCTTGTGACGTCTTACCAGCTCGTTGTCCTGGACGCTCAGTACTTCCAAAAGGTTAAGTGGCAGTACATGATTCTAGACGAAGCCCAGGCCATCAAGTCGTCGCAAAGTTCACGATGGAAGAACTTGCTAGGTTTCTCTTGCCGTAACCGACTCTTGCTCACTGGTACTCCCATCCAGAACAACATGCAAGAACTTTGGGCTTTGTTGCATTTCATCATGCCTACGTTGTTTGACTCTCACGACGAATTCAGCGAATGGTTCTCCAAAGACATCGAGTCTCATGCACAGAGTAACACCAAACTCAACGAAGATCAACTTCGGCGTCTTCACATGATCCTTAAGCCGTTTATGCTTCGTCGTGTCAAGAAGCACGTGCAGCAGGAGTTGGGTGATAAGGTCGAAAAGGATGTTTTCTGTGATCTAACGTACCGTCAGCGAGCCTACTATTCGAACTTGAGGAATCGCGTTAGCATCATGGATTTGATTGAAAAGGCCGCTATTGGTGACGATGCTGATAGCACTACCCTGATGAACCTCGTGATGCAGTTTCGCAAAGTTTGCAATCATCCAGATTTGTTCGAGCGTGCAGATACTCGTTCTCCATTTTCTATGGGATACTTTGCAGAGACCGCATCGTTCATGAGAGAAGGTTCTTTTGTTGACGTGCTTTACTCCACACGCAGTTTGATTGAATACGAGCTTCCTCGCTTGTTATTCACTGATGAAGGACGTCTTGATATTCCAGGTTCAAAAAATTCGAAAGCCGGTTTCCAAAACAAGTACCTTTCACATCTCATGAACATATGGTCGCCGGAAAACATCAAAAAGAGCATGGCCGAGGATCAGGCGTTTTCGTTCTTGAGATTCGTAGATGTCTCCCCACAAGAAGCCTATGAAACGTCACGTGTGGGAGACTTCGAACGTGCAGTTCGTCGACGCGGCGTGCCGAACCGATTTTCGCGACTGAATGTGGCATACGACAAGTCAGACGGTGATGACCTTAATTCTATGCTTACACATTCGCTTTTCAATGTGGTCGACCGCAACGATCACACTGATCTTTATAATTCAACTACGGATGGGTACATGCAAGAGCTTCTGACTGTGTCACGAAAGACATTTGACAGAAATGGGCTGGCCTTGATCGAGCCCGCGGCTCGTCCCGCAGCCGCTGCACCTCCAATAACCATGTCTTGTTCCGGCCAAGGAGCGATCAGGGAAGCAAACAATCTGCTTTTCAATGTGCCTGCACGCCAAGCTCTCTACGGTATGCATAGCCGACAATTGGAGGAGCAGATTGTTGAGAAAGGATTGGATCCTGAGCCTTACTCGCATGCTCCATTGCTGCCTGAGCCGATTTCGTCCAAGGCTCGTTTCACCAAGATCGAAATACCATCCATGAGACGGTTTGTCACTGATTCCGGCAAACTGGCCAAATTGGATGAGCTCCTTGTCCAACTCAAGAATGGCGGTCATCGTGTGCTCTTGTACTTCCAGATGACTCGAATGATTGATTTGATGGAAGAGTATTTGACATACCGCAATTACAAGTATTGTCGACTTGATGGAAGCACCAAGCTTGAAGATCGTCGTGACACGGTTGCAGATTTCCAACATCGCCCCGAAATTTTTGTCTTCTTGCTTTCTACCCGTGCCGGTGGTCTCGGTATCAATCTTACTGCTGCAGATACCGTCATCTTCTATGACTCTGACTGGAATCCCACCATCGATTCACAGGCCATGGACAGAGCACATCGTCTGGGTCAGACACGACAAGTCACGGTCTACCGTCTCATCACTCGTGGCACAATTGAAGAGCGAATCCGTAAGCGTGCGCTACAGAAAGAAGAAGTGCAACGAGTCGTCATCTCCGGTGGCGCTGCTGGTGGTGTTGACTTTAACACTCGTCACCGTGAGAACCGCACCAAGGACATTGCAATGTGGCTTGCAGACGATGAGCAAGCCGAGTTGATTGAACAGAAAGAGCGAGAAGCGCTAGAACGCGGAGATGATCCGCTTGCCAAGAAGGGAAAGAAGGCCCAACTAAAGAAGAAGAAGGATGTTACATTGGATGATATGTATCATGAGGGTAAGCCTAACACCACGAGCTAAACCTAAATACCGATTTTCTGACTTTATTATAGGCGAAGGACATTTCGACGATGTCAGCGCGAAGCCTTCTGGTGCCGCAACACCTGTATCAGGTGAAGTCATCCCACCTTCCTCCGCCCTGGGCAAGAAGCGCAGTAAAACTGCTAAGGGGCCTTCCAAGCGCGCAAAGACGACCAAGGAACGTCTGCGATTGATTGACGGCGACAACGACCCTATAGACGAGTGATGACCTTCCATCAAGATCGGTCCTTCTTCAAACTTCAACATAATTGTTTAATGATTTTTCTAGATCCGGAGTTATCTGTATTCCCGGCTGTCACCATTATCTCTCTTCTGTTTTTTACATTGTTCTTCATCTATTCCATGCACACGAATTACCGGACTTTTGTTTGTCGTATTATCTACCTCCATTCGATTCGATCTGACTTTCGGGCTTATATTCATTTCATTGTATTCTCAGAATCTTTCCCATGACGCGAGAAAAGAAATATCTTGTTGTTGTTAGAAATGAGGAAATCATTGCAGTTATGGAAGGGAAGACTACTATTATTAGGGCTATGGTTTGGTTTCTTTTTCCGCTATTTACTTCTTCTGTTGTATCATTAGTCTAGTGTGAGGAATCTTTGTTACTATTGCAGTTTGATATGTGTGTGTGTATGACTTGGTTGGGATTTTAATTTCATCTTATTTTTTCTTCTTTTCGAGGTCGTTTGATGGTTGATGGTTGCTAGTGAGGGATACATGCAAAATGCAACACAGCAATAGATCGAATATAATGAACAAATCAATGTCCTGCAGAAATGATTCTCTATCACTCAATCTTTCGGATGGTTATACTTTGTATTATGTGTGGTTGAGCAATAAAGGTTACCTAGATTTCTGACATCTGGATACATAGTAGATACGAAAGTTAGGGCTAGGTAAGAAGTTGCTCTCTAGCCTCTCGATCCAAACACAATCGTCATCAGCCCCCAAGATTTCAATCTGTTTTGTATCACTGTTTGAGCAATGCAAGCTCTGAAATGACATTCTGTTGTCCCGTCGAGGGTACAGTGATGCCGGGATTAGGGCTTGATGAGAGGACACAGCCCTCCAGCGTTTAGGCTCTCACATTACAAAGAGAGATACGATAATATAACCTGCATAGAGTTCTAGCAAGCCCTCATCTCAGGCCTATCAGACTTCAAAGAGGTCTCTAGCTAGAGAATACACGTAGTCTGAGGGCAGTGTATGCATAGAATACGTAAGGGCGAATCCAGATTTAAGCTCTAAAGCGTGTTGCAGAAAGAAAGCAAAAGGTTGATTCAATGAAGCCTGATTTGGCGCCTCAAGCGAACTTAGACGGCGAACAACGCTAATCAAAATCAAAACGACCTAGTGCGATGGCATCAGAAAGAGATCTACAACGAAGGAGGAAAGCAAACCGGCCGAAGTTCACGGCCGGGATTGTTCAATGATCACACTACCAAGTCACCAATTTCAACAACTCGTTAGTAGTTGAAACGATGTATCCTCGTATTCTTCAGCTTTCAGTTAGACAGCGCCGTGTCACGAATGAGTGACCAACATGCATCAGGGTCCTTGAGGTTGAGTAAGTGCTTGCTTGGCATTCGCCTCAACTATCGAGTGAATGTTGGGTATGCATCGAGACTAGGACAAGTAAAGCAGGTGGTTTGGATTACTGGTCGAGAATAGACTGGATATGGGGCTACAGGGGCTTGAATGTCCTTAGAATATCCAGTTATTACTCATTTCATGGGCTGTGATGCAGATGCATTGCATTTCTTCACGAACGCAAGATAGGAAGTTGCAGTAGATAAGCAAGCCCTAATCTAACCAAGCTGCGAGCTTCATGAATGTGGGCACTGCAGCCTTCCTCAAACGTACACTCAGAGGGATAGTTAGCTGTGGCCGGCAGCACTATAGTAATAATACTTGCTGTCAAGCCTTTGATGCAAGATATGATCTGGACCATTTCAGAAAGCAGATAGCAGATTTCACTCAGAATATGGATATGAACAAGGAATAACCCTTCCGTCAATAGTTCTCAAACCATTATCAACTGAATTTCAGGCTTACCAAGCTTTTGTTGAAACTTGTTGGAGCTCATCAAAACAATGTTTGTATGGGTGTCAAAACTTAAGACGTATAGCGAGCCTGAGCACATCCACTAATTCAATAGCTGAGCGGTTTGCAAGCCACAGTGTCACCGTAGCAGTGATTCAATTGAGGATGTGATTATCAATCTAATATTCGCCATAGGTTTCTCTCTCACAGATCGAGTTGCTATGTTTCATCGGCCGAGGCCACCGGCCGAGGCTACTGGCGATCACCACGAAGGTAAGAATTAAGATGAGATGCCTCCAAGAAGGTAAACAACATATAAAGGAATCAACATTCCCTTTTTCAAATGGCATAGTACTCTCCTTTCAAAGCAATTTGCAGAGAAAACGTCAATATGCGGGTGTTGAATGCAATTACGCTCGCCCTTGTCGCTGGCCATGCCGCGGCCGGGTGCCCCTATGCTGAGCGTGCTGAGCATGCAGCAGCCTGTCCCTACGCCAAACAAGCCGCTCAGCACGCCCCCGCACGCCGCCAGGCTATTGCCGACAAGAAGGGCATCTTCTACAGTGAATCCCAACAACCTGGATGACGGGAAGCATAACTGATTGATCATGTACTAATATTGGTCATAGTGAACCGAATTGGACCTTCTGGATCCACGCTATACATTGCCAACGCCGATGGCAGTGATGCCAAAGAATTGATGCCAAACCAGACCAATCCATTCGACTACCACGCCTCATGGTCCTCAGACGACCAATGGATTGTCTTCACCAGCGAACGTCGCGCCCTTGGTCAATCTGATCTCTACCGCATCAAGCCAGACGGATCAAATCTCCAGACACTGGTGCAGACAGACTCCGTGGAGGACGCTGGTGTGCTCTCACCGGACAGCAACTTGGTCGCCTACGTCTCGACAGCCGGCAACTACACGGCCAACATCTGGGTCACAGACTTGAGGACCGGGGTTGCAACAAACCTCACAGATACCGCTCTCACGCGCAGCAGTAACATCTACCCAACTGGTCACTTCCGTCCTTCGTTCTCTCCTGACGGCCACTGGATTGCTTTCAGCTCTGACCGTAACACGGACTGGACTGGTCACAGCAATGGTACCGGCTGGGAGCATACCCAGTCTTTAGGCATCTACCTCATCCGTCCTGACGGCACTGATTTCCGTCTGCTTGTAAATCAAACCGGATACTCCCTCGGATCGCCTGTATGGTCATCTGACGGCAGCCGTATCGCCTACACCAACATCTCCACCGAAGATACATACTACGCGCACGGTGTGAGCGGAGAACAGGTCGCTGTCAGCTCTCAGGTGTACAGTATCAACGTCGCAAGCGGCAAGAACATCGTTGCTGAAACATCCGGTGACTTTCTCAAAGTCAGCCAGCAATATATCGGCCAGACCAAGAACATCGGATACGTCCTCAAGGGCGGCATCCCTGAGGAGGGTATTGCCTATACCGCGCCAGACTCCAAGCACAAAGCTTTCAATCTTACCTCCCTACGCAACCCGTCCTGGTCTCCAGATGGAACAAAGGTAGTGTATGAAGTGCCCAATTTCACCCAGTTCCCCGGTGAAACAGAGCTCTTCAGCTACGATGCAGACTGGGAATATCGTTACATGGATGTCTTCCCAACATTCAACAACGTCTCCAACCGTATGGCCGTCACCGAAAAGGTCTTGGGCGGCGCAAACGGCTCAGTCGTTACCTCATCCCCTGAATACACCGATCTGGTCGACGCATTGGATTCGTATGATATCTATTCGATCGACAACTCAACCGAGGTTCTGTGGCTATTGGAAGGTCAAGCCGGCGCTTTCCAGCCTTCGTTCAACCCCGATGGTACTGAGTTGCTTGTCGGATTTGGCGCTTGGTTCTTGACTCGTACCGAAGCTGGGGCTACAATCTACAGATTCGATGCCAATGGTACGTCCTTCACGAATCTGACTAGTGAAGATAGTACGCAAAACGCCGGTTTCCCGTCTTGGTCTCCAGATGGTTCGGCCATGGTCTATCGTCTCTGGGATATGGAATTAGGTGCCCCTAAGGGTTTGAGAATCCTCAACTTTACGACAGGAGAAACTACAACCTTGACGACAGGATGGGATAATACACCCGGCTGGTCCCCTGACGGCGAGCGCATCGTCTTCACACGTAACGGCAACTGGACTGCAGAGTACGGTGCCCGCTGGTATGCGGATCGTTTCGATATTTACACAATCCGTCCGGACGGTAGTGAGCTCACCCAAGTCACTGATAGTCTGGCCAACGATGCCCAGTATATCCCCCACCTTCCTCCATGTTTAAGAGACAGCAGCCACTTGCTAACAAGAAAATAGTGCCGTTTGGTCTGCAGATGGCCGCATCATGTGGAGTACTGGCATGTGGGGTTTCAAGGACGAGAGTCATCTTTCTGACAACACCTTCCAACCCTATGGTCAGATTATGATTATGGATTACGATGGTTCCAACAAGCAGTTGCTGACGGATACTATCTGGGAGGACTCTATGCCGTTGTATATGCCTAACAAATACCTTGAGTGAGCTGCCACTGCGTCAGTTGGGTAGATCCTTCAGGTGCAAGCCTAGATATTGGTAGCCTGAATATTAGCTCTTTGGCGTAAATTCCAGAGTAAGAGTAGTACAAGAGCGTACATCCTACCAGCTCAAAATGGAAGCTAACTTCCAAATCAGACCCCCTGAGCACATGAGATTATTGCAAAACAGCGAGGAATGATCATAGAGGCAAAAATGAAGCAAAAAAGAAAGTATCAACATACGACAGTTGGGATTCACGTGTGGTCACCCACCACATTACTAACCAACCGGCGTGTGGCTTAAGTATGGCTGAGCGGACGGGAAGCCCTGTTTTCCACACCCTATGGTCGTATGTGATAGATAAAGGGGAGTATTGGTTTATGTTCTGCGTGTTGTTGCGATGGTAAAGTGCTTGGATGGTGTCTTCCTAGGAATGAATGTTGTCCGGCGAGCCCTAGCCCTAGCCCTAACGCTAGCCAGATACGATAGTTACAGTATCAACCACGAGTATGATCTGCTTTTTGGCCATGATCAGCACCAAGTTAAGTGACACATCAATTGACGGATACTTCTCTAAAATCCGACTTGTCCATACAAAGAGGGCATAATGGTGACCCTCAAGTCAATCCGCCGAGTCGCCGAGGGCCCCGACCTTAAAAGAGTCACCGAGGCGTAGAGTTTGACAAAGAGCATGACTCAGCTGAGTCAGCCAGAACCTGATCACTCATAGAATCTTACTGCATGGTTTGGACAATCCATGGTAGTGTACAAAGAACAAGATACTTCAAGAATGCCGATATTATTCCTTGTTAGACTTGACCAATAATTATCCTAGTTGACAATCATTGAATACGCGTCTGCAGCGTATCGACTAAGCGCTGAGCGTAATGTTCGTTGGGGTTCCCCGCCTTTCGAACGGAACCGTAGATGTCTTCCCCTCAGTCGAATTTTTTTCATTGTCATGTGGTGAGTGTATAGGCTCTAGAGTCTACCGAGGGATGCCACATTCAATTGAGTAAAATAAAACTCTCCTCGTTCTCACGGCTCGTCGGTAGGTCGGCATAATAGACTTTTAGAGACATATCATACCTGCGAAAAACAAGAGTGGTAATTGACGTGGGCTGATTGGTGGGCTGATTCTGCAGTTCTGGGTAAGTCGGTCCGAAAAGGCTCCACACTTTCCCTCTTGGTGTTGGCCCCCTCGGAACCTGCTCTAGCCTGAGGCAAGAATTAACACATCGCTTTTTGTCTTCCTCTTCTTCTTCTTTCCCTTACACCCTCTCTCTCTTCAGACTAGATAGATTATATCCAGTCGCCCTGGCCTGAGTGGGCTGTATATTCTCAATTGATTGATCTCATCTACAATTTCAACTTTCCAACCAAGCGCATTCTGAACACCACAGCGGAGAAAATCGCCGCCATGGAGTCACTTCTCAACCAGTCTCGAGCCATGTGCCCGTTCTTGAAGAGAACGTCCCCGGCCGCTTTGCGATCGCTGTCAATGGCCGCTCCCAGCACCGGACCTCGTGGTGGCACCATGTCCAACTTGCAGGTCATTGCCCGCCGCTGTCCGGTTATGAGCAAGGCCTTGGCCGTCCAGAGTTCTCGCCTTGCCTCGAAGAACTTCACCACTGCCGCCAGTGGAATTGGTGCTACCAGCAAGCTCAGGACTTTTGAAAAGGTTTCTCGCTGCCCTCTGCACACCACTGCAGGCAATGGCGCCAGCGTCGAAGTGGGTGGCACTTACGAGAAGGGTAACCGACGTAAGTTTTGAATAAGTAATTGGAAGATTTGTTTCGACGGTTGCTGATTGCATCTTAGTCCGTCACCCACCCATGGATGCCGGTAAGCCCGCGACTCGCAAGCCTGAAGTCCCTCTCGCTGGTCCTCACCCTCAGGCTCCTGCTACACCCAAGTTCGATTACGAGGCCTTTTACAAGAACGAGCTGGACAAGAAGCACAAGGACAAATCGTACCGCTACTTCAACAACATCAACCGGTTGGCCAAGGAGTTCCCTCGCGCTCATATGGCAGCCGCCGAGGAGAAGGTGACTGTCTGGTGCTCCAACGACTACCTTGGAATGGGCCGCAACCGCGAGGTGCTCAAAAGCATGCACCAGACTCTCGAAAACTATGGTGCAGGTGCCGGAGGTACACGTAACATCTCCGGCCATAACAAGCATGCCGTTCAGCTTGAGGGAACACTAGCTAAGCTGCATCACAAGGAAGCAGCTCTGGTGTTCAGTTCATGCTACGTTGCTAATGATGCAACACTTGCGACTTTGGGAAGCAAATTGCCCGATTGTGTGATTCTCTCTGACAGCTTGAACCACGCTTCGATGATTCAGGGTATTAGACACTCTGGTGCGAAGAAGATGGTTTTCAAGCACAACGATATGGTCGACTTGGAGACGAAGTTGGCCTCTCTACCGGCCGAAGTTCCCAAGATCATCGCCTTTGAATCTGTTTACAGTATGTGCGGATCTATTGCGCCTATTGAAAAGATTTGCGATCTTGCCGATAAGTACGGCGCAATCACATTTTTGGATGAAGTGCACGCTGTCGGTATGTACGGCCCGCACGGCGCAGGTGTCGCAGAACATCTTGATTACGACATCTATGCATCTCAAGACACAGCCAACCCTATCAGCACTAAAGGCACTGTCATGGACCGAATTGATATCATCACTGGTACACTCGGCAAAGCCTATGGCTGTGTCGGCGGTTACATTGCCGGTTCATCTAAGCTAGTTGACACCATCCGATCTCTAGCACCCGGCTTCATTTTCACAACCTCTCTCCCCCCTGCTATCATGGCTGGTGCCAATGCGGCAATCGAATACCAGTCTGCTTACCGTCGTGACCGAACTCTTCAGCAACTCCACACTATGGCTGTCAAAGACGCCTTCAAGGAGATTGATATTCCGGTCATTCCTAACCCCTCTCACATTGTACCTCTACTCGTTGGCGACGCAGAGCTTGCCAAGCAAGCTTCTGATATGTTGCTAGAAAACCACGGAATTTATGTACAAGCCATCAACTATCCTACCGTCCCACGTGGCGAGGAACGTCTTCGTATTACGCCTACTCCCGGACACACCAAACAATACCAGAACGAGCTTGTGCAAGCAGTCAACTCTGTCTGGAACGAGCTCGGTCTTAAGCGTACCAGCGAATGGAAGGCCCAGGGCGGCTTTGTTGGTGTTGGCGTTGAAGGGGCTGAAGAGCAGAATATGCCTATCTGGGAAGACACTCAGCTTGGATTGAAGGAGAACGAATCTGTGGAAGATGCGGTCAATCGTGAACTCAAGGAGCAGGCACGTGAGGAGCAGGCATTACTTGCCAAGGCTGTCCAGGCTATGCGAACTGGTGGTGTTGATAGTACTGTCAGTGCTACTGGATTCGCGTCTGTCGGAACTCCCGTCGGAGTTGCCGCATAATCTTGCCTCTGCCTATCTGCTTGATCTGCCTTGAGTGACTGACCCATATCCGCTCGTTCTTCATCCATGCTTTCTCGCCAAGTAAACGATAGTTTATATTCGATTCTTGTCAAGACGTCATCGCCATCCTGGAACGGGAGCCTGTCTTTTCATTTATCCTAGGCTCTGTATATATCAGGGGCTTATGGTCTGTCTTGTCCTTATTGTATATTTGTACACATCGTCAGAGCCCATGTAGGACTGTCAATTGATTGTGTATAGCCTTCGGGCAGGAACCATTACTTTCTCCATATATTGTAGATTGTAGAGCTGCTTTTCGGTCTGGTGACATTCCGTCTAGTTTGAAGCAACGAGATAGTATCTCTTATCTCTTCTACCTAGGCACCTACGATAGTTGGATCACATGAAAAAGGCACATGTCAGATTTCCGAAGGGCTATTAGGCATGACCACGTCACATACATACATATACTCATAAATAGTGTACGTATCTCATCAACTAAAAATCTAGTCTGATAAGGAATAAACTTTATCTATCGGGATTCTGCACTGTACATCGGAGTATATCTTCGTATCAATATGCGGCCCGTGTACGACGTAGTATTTAATACTAAAACGAGGCCAGACGTCATACGCATCACGTGACGCGTCAGCCACACCGTCACGGATCCTGCGAGCTTTACCTAGGCAGGGCTGCTGCTGCCGTCATTGACACAATCTCCGTTTCCGTCTCTTACGTCTTTTTCTCTGTAACCTCGCACACACACAACCATCAACACTCGCATCGTCCTCACCATATACCTCCCATCAAGCTCTATCATCTAGAACATATATATTACTGTTGGTACTACATTTATTCTTTGTTATATTGATAACAGAATTAATCCGTGTTTTTTTGATTCAGATCTACCCTCGATATGGCCAGCTTTCAGGATCGTGCGCAGCACCAGATTGCGCAACTTGACAAGGAGGTGAGATTCTCTTTTCCTTCCTCTAACCATCTTTTCGACAAGGAATCTATCGATATTCGAATTACGCACTCAATTAAGCCCTCCAAATTAATACAATTTTCACATGCTAATACGTTGTAACAGCTCTCCAAATACCCCCTCCTCAACAACCTCGAAAGACAAACCTCCGTCCCCAAGGTTTACGCCATCCTCGGTCTTGTCGGCATCTATTTCTTTCTTGTCTTCTTCAACATTGCTGGCGAGTTCTTGGTTAACTTTGCCGGTTTCTTGATTCCGGGTTATTACTCGCTTCATGCTTTGTTTACCTCTGGTACGGCTGATGATACTCAGGTGAGTTCTCCTTGTACCATTGATTTTATGAAGTATATCTCTAATTTATATCTGGTTGTAGTGGTTGACTGTAAGTGCGATTCAATCGGCGTTAACAGCAGAAGTTGAAGGTACTGACATGCGCTAGTACTGGGTTGTGTACGCTTTCTTGACCGTCATTGAGAGCGCTATCAACGCCTCCTACTGGTTCCGTAAGTGGCTTACCTTTGCAAAAGATGAATGTGCATTGCTCTGTATACTGATATCTACCTAGCTTTCTACTACATCTTCAAGTTCGCCCTTGTTCTCTGGATGTCACTTCCTCAGTTCAGGTATGTGATAAATCTTTAAAATGATCTGCATGTTTTGCGTGAGTTGAGCCTAACGTATGAACAGCGGCGCCCAAGTCGTCTTCCACTCCTTCATCCAGCCATTGTTCGCCCGTTTCTTCTCTAACGGTTCGACCTCTTCCAACTTGAAGGCTCAGGCCGAGGCTGCCAGCAAGTCGCAGTAAATACTGCATTGATTCGAGGTGTCCAGACAATCGACAATGAATGCTAGCGAGACTTGGAATCTTCTAGTATCATCCATGGACTACTTTTGGGTTGAAGCGCCGATTATTGGCAATCCGCATGGCGAGCGATGCCTAGTCCGGGTCTCTTGCTTGCTGATGTGACGTGATTATGTTATGGTGGAGAGATATAGAGACCTGGGTCATCAAAACACAGGGAAAGGTCTGCAATTTACAGACTCGTTTTGCTCCTTTTTTTAATTTTTGGATTGTGATTTTGCTTGCTTGATTTATTCTGTCATGAGCGTGTTGATCACGTATGAGATCTGAAGTATTTATGCCAGCAGCAGTAGCGATAATGCTTGGGTGTCTTGCGCAATGAATCTTGCGACAATGAATATGAGTTTGTTGGTGTTCGTTAATCGTCTGTCGTGTCTTCGTAAAAGATGTAGATTTTTATCTGCTGATGCAGGTAAAGATGTATGTCCACGCTCTTGTTTCGGCACTTCGTCTAGTTCGTTAAGCTGCACAATGCGACCTGAGCTGTAAAAGGCGCATACACCACTAGCGAATATAGACGAGTGGAAGAGAGAGATGTAAAGACGTCGTTCATCAATACAAGCTGATGCGATTGCCCCAGCTGTCCGTCCGAGGATTGAGGACGATGCGATACGGGAATGGATTCGACTCGCTCGTCGTAATAGGTGGGATATGATCTTTATCCCGGTTGACGTTTGTCAGAATCTTCAAAGCTGCCTTTTGCAGCATATTCTCCATTGCTTTTCGGACCTTTGCGCGTTCTGTAACTTGTCAGTACAGCTCTTCTCAATAAGCACGGAAGAGGACATACCCGACTCCGTCCTCGGCGTCGCAATCGTCACATCCAGCGTCCAAATCTCCCAACACACCTCCTCCTCCCCCTTCCCCGCCAAACCACCAAACCACATGCCCGACTTTCTTCGCTTCTTCTCAAAGAATTCAACGGCAATACGTCCTCGAACTCCGTTTCCGGCGCTGTATGAGTTTGAAGATGTCGAGAGGTGTTGGCGCACCAGCGCGTTGACGCGCGAGTCGATCAGAGTTTCGAGTTCTACATCGTTCACTGTTGGTAATGTGAGGTCGAGGACGTCGACGGTGCCGGGGCGGATGGATGGGAAGTATCGGTGGAAAAAGATGAGGTTTAAGACGCCTGTTGCGTGTTAGTTCGTTGCTCGATTCAGGTCAAGAAAGCTAGCGATTCAGTTCATTCAAAGCAAGTTTAGATAATCACCTTTAAGCACATCCTTGACGGAATTCGAATCGGCAAAGATCTCAAGAAAGTACTCTGGAGGATTACGGCGGGGCTCCATGCTGGTAAAAAAAAATCGGCCTTTTCGCTCGAAAATTTCTGTTCAGTCTTCTCACCACGGCAAAACTGTCTGCTTTAACTCGAGCGAAAAATAAATCCTCGCTGAGATTTCGCAAAACAGTCAATTAAGCCGGGTGCGCAGATATGGAGGTTGTGAAAGTCGTTAAAAGAGAGCAAGGTGGGTGGCGCATTGGTACAGTATGAGGTCGGTATGTGGTGGGGATTGCCGTTGCCGGAGCCGTTTTTGTACTGTTGCTTTGCTGTGCTCCGGACAAGGTATGCGAGTATGTGATAATCAGTATGCACTAACTCTGCGGAGAGAAAGGTCGGGGGCAATGCCGCGCATTATTCATTACCGCTATTTGCGGCGTGGGTAGGGGATAGACGATAGGTAAGAGTGGGATGAGAAGTAGAGGGGACGTAATTAAAATAGAAGCTAGACCCCTCCATGTGTCGGCCACCGTCGGGGTTCAGTGCTGGTCCATGGCCATGCACTCGGTAGCCCCGTTGCCCCCATGCATGCAATACTTCTACGTACTTCGACTTACTCTGTAGTAGATACGAGGTGCGCTTACAGCATCAATCAATATAATTGGATAACATTAATGCTTATAGTTTCTGTGTTCGAATTGAAAAGACTTGAATATACCGAATGGCTACGTACTACTCTTTTGTACGTACCATTTACTATTCACTGCCTTGTACATCCTATGTAGTATACCCGAGTACGTCATGAGGCGTATGACCAGCTTCAGGCACGCCCAGACTGTGCATCCTTATTGTTCAGGCAGAAATGTAGACAGCCAGTTACCAAGGTTAAAACCGCAAGTCACGGGACGGCCAGCCGCCAAGCTGAGTTGCCGAGGAAGCAAGCAACAAAGAACAAACCCAAAGCCAGATCGGAGTAGCTACAACTCTCCATTATATTTCTTTCATCTTCAAGTATGATTTCTCTTTATTAGTATTCTTATACAATGTCGTGAATCTTTTTATCGACAGCGAAATAACAGATACAAATCACATTACCGCGCCGACACCATGATCGGAGCTACCAGGCGCTGGTTTCGCCGCAATCGCAAAGGCCTCGCAATAGGAGCCGGTATCATCGGCGTAGGCTACCTCGCCGGACAATATGTGCTATCCAAGTTTACAGAGGCACGCGAGCGTATGAACAGTGACAGGATAGCAAAGGAAAAGTACGTATCCAACATGTTCAAGCAATTGGGCTACATACTGACTGATCTCGTGCGTGATTAGCCTCCGTCGACGATTCGAGCAAAACCAAGCCGATTGCACCTTTACCGTACTCGCGCTTCTCCCGACGGCCACCGAGAATATCCTCGAAGCTCTACCGGTTGAGGAGCTTACGCAAGAGCTACAAAGGAAACGAGCAGAGCGACTAGCTAGATCTAGCGGATCAGACGTGCTCACGTCTGAGCCGAGCTCTTCGACAGCCCCGAGTGTTGTTGAAGAAGATGGCAGGAGCTTGACCAGCTTTCAGGCTGATAGCTTTATTCATGCGAGCCAGTTGGCTGATTCGACGACATCCGACGAGCGACCTAGACGGAGCAAGGCGCAACTATGGAATGATGTCAAAATATTCTGTGAGTGCAAGCCCGGCTGACTTGGTATTGAACTATGCTAATATTGTCTGTGCTACAGCAATAACGAGATCCATCGTCCTCATATATACTCTATCTCTATTGACCATTTTTACACGAATCCAGCTCAACCTCCTCGGTAGGCGGAGCTATCTCTCCAGTGTCCTCGCACTCGCCAGCCCGGAAGGATCAAGCATTCGACTCGAAGATAACGACGATTCGCAAGCGTTCGGTAACGATTTCGAAACCAACAGACGATATTTGACATTCAGTTGGTGGTTATTGCATCGAGGATGGAAGGATTTGATGGAAAATGTCCGTGTCGCGGTGGAGGAGGTATTCGGACCGCTCAATCCTCGGGAAGACATTACACTCAATAAGCTTTCAGAGTTGATGTTGGATGTCCGTAAACGGGTTGAGGGAGCCACAGAGGAAGACCGAAAGTATGTCAGATTTCTAGAGTGTTTATAGTTCCATGCTGACTAGGCAGGGTCAAACAATGGCTCCCATATTTACTTCCTCGAAAGGAAGATGAAGATATGGTATTGCAAGAATCAGGAGTCCTCAGCTCTGACACACCATCCTCGGCGCAAACGACAGCCAACCTGAGACAATTACTGGATGAGACATCCGACCTAATTGAGTCTCCCTCGTTCAGCCGGATCTTGACCTCATTGAATAACGAAGGTTTCGCCAAGCTGGTTGAGCAAAAGTGTGCCAATAGTCTCTTTAAACAACCAACATCCGATCCAGCCCCTATTACCACCTTTTCTTCGGCAGCTACAATCGTCCCAGCTTCGTTGTCGTCTTCGCCCAAGGCCAAGCTTGCCACAGTTTTAGCTCTGATTACCCGCGAGAGTCATGTTATTGGCAACGGCACAAATCCACCAAACGAATATCTCGTGGCAATGGAACAAGGCGTACAGGAACTGGAGGCCTTTGCAGCTGTGATTTATAGTTCCAATTTCCATCTTGGACTTTTAGAGTCTGAGAATGCTGCATCCACCAAAGTAGCGGAGGAAGCTCAATCAGGATTGAGACCGGCTGACGTTGCTTCAACTGAGCAATCGGTAGCAGCCAAGGAAGAGAAGGATGCAGGTACAACCACTGATGACACCGCATTCGAGAAGGTATGGGGCAAAGCCGTTGAGCGCTCTGGTTCTGGGGACGAGGCGTAAATATATATGACATGGTGATCTGGGATATGTAACATCAGAGATGCGTTATATCATGATTTCTAGTTAATTGCATTTGATGTATAGGGTTTGGTATGTAACGAGGTTCGGCTACACCATCATGAATAGATAACTTGAAGATGAGTATCAACTACGGTGATATTATCTTTTTGACTCCCAGTATTCTAGAATCTCATAGTCTTCGTCAATCGTCTCCGCAATTTACACACTTTTTGAAAATGTCCAATCTTTTTGGTCCTGCAGACAGGAAACGAGGAACAAGATCCAATCTCCAAACATATGCAAGAAAACACTCGCCAAAAAACAAATATCCCATAACGCCAATTTTTCCTGCTTTTTCTTTTTGATGGTGAGATTATCGCCTCGGTCCACCACCCCTGGACACCTTGGGGAAATCCAACGGAAGCCTCAACTTGCAAATCCTCTTGTTGGCCGCCTCAGCCTTGGTCTTGATACCGAACTTGGCGAATTCACTCTCCCTCGGCTTCTCAGACCTACAGCCCAATTCTCTGAAATATTGCGTGACGGTGGGCGTATCAAGACGAAGATCATCGCGGAGGTCGGATGGATCAGTTGCCAATTCTGTGGGCGTGTTTCCGCCCAAGGAGCTGGTGCCACCATCCTTTGCGGGTGCCGGAGGAATATGAAGCGATAAAGCGCAGAGGGTGGTGTATAAGAGCGTGATATTGTGCGCAACCATTACGCCACCGGGGGCATATTTGCGGCGGATAGCTTCCACCACCGGGTCGGGGAGCAGAGCTGTCGCCGACGAACCGCCTGACAACACTTTCTTGAGGTCTGCGCGGAGAGGCACGCGCTTGCTGCCTGGTGGATCGGAGCCTTTGCCTCGTTTGATGTTTTTGGTGAGTTCGATGAGGATGAGGATGTAGCGTAGGACTTGGAGGTGGGTGACATTTGTTGACTTGACGACTGCGTCCACGCGGTGCGCCACGTAGCGAGATGTACTTGTGATTGCTTCGCCGGCGTTGACGGTATCCTGCCATTCCTGGATGGGCATTTGGTTGAGTGTTGACACGCCGCCTGCAACCAATGATTCGAGTGTGTATACTTCCGAGGGATGTGTGGCGGCCGGATTTGCAGTTGGAATGGGCTTGTTGGCTTGGACTTGTGCTTGCAATTCCTGCGCCTTGAGGTTGGCAGTTGCAATACCCTGCGCGGGCATCGATGACAAAATCGCAGATTCAACAGCGCCACTAGCACCACCGGCAGGCGCAAGCATGCTATTCTCAGCTTCGGATTGAGCCGCTTTACGTGACGCTTTTGTACCGAATGCCTCTGTGAGAGCTTTCCTTTGATCACGGTATGCAGCACCCTCGTAATCACTCTCATCCTCCGCAACTTCCTTGTTGTGCTTTTTGACTGAACTGCGTAGCGTCATGCGCCGCACTTCGACGAATTGCCATGTCTTTTGGTCCGGGTCGACAATGGCGACGTAATGCTTCAATTGCGAGTCGGCGTCTTCGGTGGCTTCGGTTCCGACGAAGTCTAGGACTGGGTGTTCGGAGGATTGTAGCAGGAGTTCGGTAGAAACGATACCTTTGTTTCGGCCTGAGGAGGATGCTTTTGTTGTGGATTCTTTGGTGTAGGGTTTGAAGCCGTGCAACTTTTTGGGGAATTGGAGGCCTGGTGCGTTGACTGGATCATGCGTTAATTTGAGTTCTGCACTGAGGGATGGCTCCAGTCGTTTCAATGTAAAAATAAGACGTACTCAGCACAGGAGCAAGCTCATTGTCATCTTTAATGACACTCGCGGTCAACGGAGGCAGGTTTTGCGCTTGAATAGCAGGCTTTTTGCTGGGACGCTCGTGTCTGTCCGAGTCTCTCTTGCGCTTTTTCTCGACCTTGTCGGAGGCCATTTTCTGTACTAATGAATATGAAGCCGAATATGATTCTTAGCGAATCATGAATAACGAACAGCCTCTCTGGATCAAGCTGTCGTGGTACGTAGTCGATTGCGGAAGTTCCGTTGAAAAATGGCGGAGCTCGAAAAAAATTGTCGGCGTTGTCAGGGAGGATAAGACTATCTCCGCCGCACGGACCAATCATTCTACTTATCTTTTTGCAGGTTATGGCATCAACTAGAGATAGTATATGAACACATTCTTAGCTGGAAGAGTCATGTTTGACGCTCGAAAATCGGATCTTGCTGGACATCACAGATGTTCTTCGGCCATTCCGCCCGGATGGCCGAGAGTGTCTGTCTAGTTCGCCTCGAAGACTATATAAAATGCTTTGAATAACAACCGGATTTTGGATAAAATACGTATCTTAGAACCAACATTGAATCAACTACCACTGCATATCCTTGCCCCTTTCTCACACTGCAACAATGGACTCATCACCAAGCGTAGAGGACCTCCTGAAGCGCAATGCGTACGTCCAGACCATCCATACAGGCTATGGTGGCTAATCACAAACTTGGAGAATATAGTAAACGAATGAAAACGTTCCAACCTATACCCTCCCTGGCCGAGATCAGTCAGCTTCCTCCTGAAAAGAGCCTGCCAATGCCAAAGATATTCATCGGTAGGACCATTTGCCTGCCGTCTTGAATGGAGTTCTTACCGGAATTTCATTGCTAGTGTCCTGCTGCGATAATCGCGTCGATCCCTGGGATATATTAGGGCTTCAAAAATGGGGTATACCTTCAAAAACTTGAGTGTTTCCTTGAATGCTAACCCCGGCAGATGCGGTCGTTACTCGTGGTGCTGCTGGCCGCATGGCTTCCCAGTTCAGCAACCTCCTGTTTCTCGACCACGTCTTACATTTCACCGACGTTATGATCATACACCACACTGGTAACCATTACTCTCACTGTTACGAATGCCTGATTAACGAGATATATAGATTGCTCAGCGCAGCTCTTTACCAACGCAGACGTTTATCAAGCGCTGACCGAGCGTGCCCATGATGCTCCTAGCAAAGTTGCGGATCTCATACTTCCCGGATTCGAGGAGTAAGCCCTGCCCAAGCGTACATAGAATTGAAAAGGTTCTGATTGACTCTGTAGTCTTGAGCGTAGCGTCCAAGAGGATGTGCAGCTCGTGAGGCATTCGTCGCTTGTGAGAAAGGAGCTTGCTGATCGGACGAGGGGGTTTGTGTATGATCTCAAGACGGGGGAGGTGAGGCCTGTTCCTGACCCCAGTACCTGAAGCTGGAAATCAAGAGCGCTTTCTGCTTCTTTGTGTATGTGTAGAGTAAGGATTGCAAGTGGTGAGGGAGAGGGCTCTGGGCCGAGATATTTGACGGATATATGGGGCTAGTCTGGAATAGGAAACCACCTCCTCGCTTTACAAAAGCACGCACAACACAAACTACGTCAAGAGAAAGCTCTCGAGCTCTAATATCCTTCTCAGTTCATACAAGCGTACGCTATCACATCCAGAGGTAATCAGAAACACAACGTTCGTTTCATTTTGATTGTAGTAAATAAATCGTTAGACATCTCCATGAGGTCATTCACATCGCAAAAACTCGTCATAAGCATAACAAAACACACACGGCGAGCAGTCACGATAGCAAAATCACACGTAATAATTGACCAGCACCCCATCATGAATCCCGAGAAGATAGGAAAAGTAAAGGTAAATCGTATCGCATGAAAGACCGAAAGTAATTCAGACCCCATTTCCTTTCCTACTCCCCTTTCCAGCGCCATTCAAACACACGGCCTTATTTTCGTAGGAAAAAAGAAAATCCCCGTTCGAGAAAAATGGACAAGTTTCCCAGGCTTCGTCCATCTCATTTGCGGTGTTGTACTTTTTCGAACCAAAGTAGCCACCACCAAATCTGCCCAAGATAAATCGTAAATTTTTGGTATAGAGCCCGGCGACTGGAACAAATTGCTGAAAGAATTGACAGCTCCAGATAAACAATTTTTCGGCTGGCGATAATAAGAAGATAAAATCACAAGGCGAGCTCTTGGGCAATCCCGATCGAGAAAGGAATGACGTTTCGAATAAAACTCATTATGTCGTGTTTGATTATTCAACGGAAGGCTTCATCATGAGAGAACTGAGATGGAGAGGCCGAGCGTTTATTTGCTGTGACACAATTAACCACTACCCTGAACATATCATATGTAGGGACGACGAGAACTTACGATCGGGCTCTGACCTTTCTTCTCTTACGCTTGAGACGGCGAACGCGCTTCTTTCTCCACTTAGCTCTCATCTTCGCAGATGTTTCGAGACTGTCAGGACATGTTAGCAGGAGCTCGAGTCAAAACAACGACGTCAATTGAGCTCGTATCGGCAGCAAGTCGTACAATTGCATTGACCAGGTATGGTCGTTGCAATTATACTAATCATCTGCAACGATATAAACAACAATTGATGGGCGAAAGGCAACTTACACTTGTCTTTGAAAATGAGGAGATGGTTGTAGGAATGATCAAGATGAGAGAGCTTCCCAGCGGCTTTGAATGTGTGTGGGCGCTGACTAAGCTTCTCGTCTAAGACGCCGCGCTAGCCTGTTGCGGAAGGTTATCGCGGGGCCGGCGTGCCTTGTTTTTCAGGCGCAATATATTTTACGTCACTCCGGCTTCGGTGAGAATATCATTTTGTAATTTGAATTGGATCTTCATTCTGTATGAAAGTTTTTAATGGAATGATATTGTGGGTGTGGCTTGATACTCGTGTGGGTTACAAAGAGGATGTGTGGAAAAGTCCTCATGTATTGACCAAGGGTCAATCAATTGTAGCTATCTAGCTACCTCAACTATAAGTTTGGAGCAATTGAAACATTGAACCCTTGTCTTCCTTCATATCTAGTAAATATACCGATAACTAGGCGCCAAATCTCCCAAATCCTCCGTCTTATCCTCATCAGTCAGTTGACCAATGACCTCCGAATTGGAGATCGCGGCATTGCAATCCTTCTGACGATTCGCATGCCAGACTCCGAGCAAGTATACAATACAAGCTACCGCCGACAGACATGCAAAGGAAATGCAGATGATGAACCCATTGCGATACTCCGGCGCATCTTTCGAGAGGAATGAATACGTAGCGATGATTCCGCCGACTATCATTGTCAGTATATCTCATCAGATACAAAGGGGGAGATGAACGTACTGTTGCCAAATCCAACCTGCCATGCTGTTCCCACACTTCTCCTTTTATGTCCGCCCAGATTCATGGCGAACCAACATACAATCACAGGCATGGCAGAGTACGTGCCCGAAGTAACCAAAAACAAGGCTCCGTACTCGACATGCCTGTGATTGTGAATGTTGAGTAACATGGCCAAGCCCACCAGTGTAATACATATCGGAATAATAGTAAACAAGAATCGATGGCGTAATCTGTCGGAAAAGTAGGCGACTACCTGGGAAAATGCGAATGCTGCTGCCCAGGGAGGGACAGAATATAGTTGGGTTGTGAGAGCTGATCGAGTCAGTTGTGTACATTGCTTGATCGGGATGTTACATACCGCTGTAGCCGTAGCTTTTGATGATGGAGTTGGCAAAGTAGGCGTATCCTATTCTCAGTCAGCCATCTATCCTAAATGCAGAGAAGGGAACAATACCATAAGCTGGAACAATAAGCCCAAAATACGCCAGTCCTCCCACGAATATCTTGTCTAGAGGATTCATTAGAACCCCTGCTCCCCAACCAGGTGGAAAACCTACAATCCTTAAAAACATCCAACGCATCCCTCCACGTAATAGCCTGCGCATGCGCCGACTTTCCCGTATCTTTCTCCAACTTGGCTTTAATAAACGCCCTCTCCTCCTCATCCAACCATCCCACAGTCTCCGGGAAATCAGGCAGCGTCCAAAACCATATAACGGCAATGACTATAGTCAACAGTCCCTCAATGATAAAAAGCCAGCGCCAGCCCTTGTAGCCTCGGATACCGTTCATTTTGCCAATTCCGTAGGCCAGGACACCGCCGAATGCGCCGGCAAGAGTGGCGGAGCCGAAGAAGAAGGAGAAGCGTTTCTGGGCTTCGCCGCGGGTGTACCAGCAGGACATGAGGTAGAAGCCTGTCAATATTAGATGAGTGGCAATGTCAATGTCATCAAGGTTGTTGATACGTACATCCTGGAAACCTGCCGCATGGATTAGTACATAGCTAGGCATTGAGACCATCACGAGGTATACTTACATGCCAGTCTCAAACAAACCCAGAAAGAAGCGAGTAGCCATCAAACCACCCCAATTCTGTACCAGACCCTGCATGACCATAACGAAACCAAACATGCCCATACAGAACGACAACCAGACATGCGGCTTTAGTTTTTTTAGCAGTATGTTTGATGGAATCTATCCTCATCATTAGCTCACTAAACCCTCACGATATGTAAAGATTGGATACCTCAAAAATAATATACGGAATAAAAAAAATCGTCAAGGCAGTATTATACTTTGTCCCCGTCTGAATATCGAGATCTTGCTGCAGGCCGAAGAGTACTGCATTACTTATATTCACCCTATTCAAGAAAATCAGCCATCAGTCCATTGATGTCGCATTGGCTTGACCCAACAGGAGAGAAAAGAACGAACCGGTCAAGAAAAGCCATAAGATACAAGACACACAGAAACGGAAGAACGTGCAGATCAACCTTGGCCATTAATCTGCGCTCTGTGGTGGTGGTGAGTTGCGGAATGTCGATGGGCGACTCGATGTCGGTTTCGGGCTTGCCCTTGCCGTGGATGTCGGGCTCATTGTCTGTCAGTGTTAGATTTTTTGGACAGAGGCGAGAGGATTAAGAGGCTGTACTAAATGCAGTCGTTTTGACTGAAATCGCGGTATTCATTCTCGACTTTTCTCAGCGTGTACCTGCGCACGCGATGAAGTAACAAGGGTCGTAATTCCGAGAACCAACAAAGAAACAAAAAAGAAAAAAGAAAGAGAAATAATCTACACGAGCGAATGTATTGCCAGCAATAAATCCACCGATACGGAATAGCTCGCTGTAGTGCTTACTACTTAGTACAACGTAGTACGTAAGTGCAGAGTGCATTCCTTAGTTAGTCTTGGTCGTAGACTACCGTAGGTACTGAGTATACGAGGCCCTTAGTCAAGCGGCCCGCTCAATGTCCGTGGTGAGCTTGGCCCTGCTGTATATACTAACTATAGCGTAGGCTCACATCGTGTTGTTTTGACTACATACATGTAGTTACTGGTGTTGCAACCTTGGAGATTGTCAAACATAGTAACATAGGTGTACTATGTAAAGTTATATATAAGATTCATTACCAGGATCGAGCACACAGGATTTCTTAGCATGAGAAGTTGTTCAACCGACACCCTGGTCAGCGATCCTTCATGCTGTTATCTTTCCTCCAGTGATTTTCTCCTTCTTAACCCCTCTTCGGCTAACCCCCCAAGGACGCTATTAGCTACTACATAGTAACTTATGGATAACCTCCTCCCCCTTAGCACCCCCCATCACCTCCTCGAGGTCCCTTTCTTCGGCGATGCCTATGATAATCTCGGCTTCTTCACCTACCCCGATCGTCGGGGCTGGGACCCTCGCCGTCTCCAGCACGGAGATTACGGACAGCGATCATCCATGGACGCAGCGTCGTTTACTCAGGCATGGCTGTTCTTCGGCACAATAGGCGAAGTCACGGGGGTACCGGTGCGTGGAACGAACTTCATTCGTGTTTCTGAGCCCGACGGCCGTCTGCTTGTCACAACTCAGCGTCTCCAGTTCTATCTTGAGATCTGGCGCGCAAAGGCAACTAGAGCGAGTAGAAGTGCCAGCCAGAAGAGAGCGACGCGCGAGCGAGCGAAGGTATGCCTCGATTTCATGATGGAGTGGACAGGATCTGTTCTCCTAGTCCCGGAGCACCCCGAGGTGGCTGTTTCGATAGAGATCCTCCTTGTCACGCTCGTCGACACATTCAAGGAAATCTACGGCCTCGAAGCGTGGGAGGCCCCGTCGGATCTCGGAAACGACGTAAAAAATCGTGATTTGGAGCTTGGCTTGAACCACGGGGTCCATAAGTACCTCAAGGCTCGCATGGTTGCTCAGGGCTGGTGTCCGTATCGGCTTGAGAGTTTTGCTGATGTCGTTCCCACCGACGCACTATATACGCTGAGTTTAATGGGTACGAAGGAATTACGTAGCGGGCACAACAGCTGTACTGAAGACTCTTGTGTGGGAAACCATGTTGATGAGAAGACATATAATGAGACGCCACGGCATGTGAAAGCGGGCTGTAAGTGTGGATTTGTGATGGCGGATGTCGAGAAGGCGATAAGTATCATTGAGCAAGGACAGATACCTCTTGCGACAGTCTTCGTGGATTCAGAGAAGCAAGTCTGTCTAAAAATAACCCCGTACAGGCCAGGGCTGACATACATTGCCATCTCCCATGTGTAAGTTTTTCATGATAGATTACCTAACATTTCAATGTTAAGTGAATACACTACTGACAGCATAGGTGGGCTCATGGCCTCGGTAACCCCGATGAGAACGCTCTCCGAAGCTGCCAGCTCCTAGAACTCGACCTGCTCCTCACGCGTACGTACAACGACCAAAACATAGGAGATACTAGCACAGATGCTAAGAATGTATACTTCTGGATCGATACACTCTGCCTCCCTCTACGACCCTCCCACTGCCGAAAAGCAGGCATCAAGCAAATGCGCCGCTGCTACGAAGCCGCAGCTGCAGTCCTGGTCTTGGACAAGCACCTCCGCCGCTGCACACTTTACACCCCTAGCATAACTACTGAACTACTCCTCCAGATCGCCATCTCAGATTGGCGGTTCCGTGTCTGGACCCTCCAGGAAGCCATCTTCGCGAAGAGACTGATCTTCCAGTTTATTGACGGGCAAGTCGATGCTGACGAGCTGATTGTCGCACATTATTCCAGTCCCGCCTCCGAGAATTTCGCCCATATCAACCAGTTCCTAACAATAAATCTACTCTTCAATTTGGGTGTCGATATATCCGCAGTGAAGGGCGAGGAGCTCCGCGTACGACATTCCTCGCTGTTGAGTCTCTTTTTTTCCTTACAAGGCCGCACAATCAGTAAGCCAGAAGACGAGCCACTCTGTTCGGCGAGTCTCTTGGGGCAGGACCACGTTCTCGGCGCGATACTGGATTGCCGGGAGGAGGATAGGATGAAAGAATTTTGGCGCACGCAGGCTCGCGTTCCAGCGTGGCTGCCGTTCATCGATGGACCCAAGATAGAAGAGACTGGGTATACATGGGCGCCGTCAACACTTATGTATAAGGTTCAGTCGTTGGGAGGGACGCCCATTGTATCTGATGATTTATATGGACCGACAGAGTCGGCAATCAAATATAAGCTTCAGTCTTTGCCTAGGACTCCGGTTGTATCTCAAGATCTGGCAGAGTTTGAACCGGGCGGCCCGTGGTTAAGAATTACCAAGCCAGGATTTCTTTTGTTGAAGCAAAAAGAAGATAACGGTCCTTCAGTGACGGCGACAATGGACAGCGTGTTCAGGATCACAGATGATCGGGGTCATAGGTACGATGTGGTGAGGTCGATAGATAAGTTCAACCCGGAATTGCCTGTTTTGGGAGGCGGGGACGTCGCAGTCATTGTTTCTGGGTGGCCAAAATCTAATCATCCTCAAGTTCTTGTTGTTTCAGTCATAAAGAAATATCTGGATCAGGGTCAGGAGTCTGATTGTATTCGTTGCAGGATCCGTTGCAGGGGTATCATCATAGTTGAGGAGACATTTCCCAGAGAGCTATTTGCGACTGATTCTATAACTTCATACAACGCACGGAGAGTAGGAGAAGACCAGACTTGGCTACTTGAATAAGTCTACACAGTTTTATTATATTCGTCATAACGCTGCTCCTCGTTTGACTATTGCGAGAACTCCAGATATGACCCAGGGATGATAGAAAGCCTTCTGAGAATTGATGCTCAAGGAACTGTCCGTGTTATCACTGAAAATGCCAACATACGTTACACACGACGAGGTTGATGCCTGGATGAGTCAAATCATAAATGGCTGGAAATGACAGGGATACCTGCAACCAACAACAAGGTAGTTATTATGTTGAGACAACGTCCCACTCCCTCACTCTGCATTGCACGTGATCCTCATTGCTAGCTATATCTTACCATACTAGATCATCTAGTATGCGCGGTGCTTTTTGGTCTACCTGGTATTTGGTATCCTAACAAAATACCTATACAGTAAAGTACGGTAATACACTCCCCGGTATAATGTAGGTAATCTTTTCTGAGTTGTTGGCATGTTGCTTTTCTTTATTCTCCCATATCTCATCATTAAAAACACACTGTATTCCTCCAGCTCCTGCCATCGTGGTTGTGCTGTTGATTTTGCAGCAAGATGTTGATTACCACTATTATCAGCGCTCTGGCTGTGGCCTCTTCGATGGTATCTAGGTTCCTGTTCCGTACGATATGGGGACTAACTGACAATTTGAACATTAGTATATGCTGATTACAGTTATATACAATCTCTACGTGCATCCACTTGCTCATATTCCAGGGCCTCGGGGCTGGTCCGCCACCCGTCTCCGTTTTATTTGGGCTCTCCTTCGAGGAACCATTGTCCACGACTTCGATCAGCTTCACCGCCGATACGGTCCCTTGGTTCGAACGGCTCCTGATGAAATCAGTATTGCTGATGGTCATGGTTGGATAGATATCTACTCAGCGAATCCGCAGTTTTTGAAAGATCCGACCTGGTGGAAGAGTCAGCCGGGCCATCCTGATTCCCTGCTAAGTGCCATCGACCCAGATAAACATGCGAATATCCGACGGGCTTTAGCACCAGGGTTTACTCCACGCGCACTTAAGGCACAGGAGCACCTGGTGCAGAGGTATGTAAACCTCCTGGTACAACGGCTGCGAGAACAGGTAGTGGAAAACGGAAACCTGTTAGAGATCGATATAGCTCCGTGGTTTAATTACACCACCTTCGATATCTTTGGTGAATTAGGCTTTGGGGAATCTTTTGATTGTCTCCAGCACTCTCGCTATCATCCCTGGATTGCTCTCCTCTTCAACAGCGTCAAGGCGGCATCAATCGTTGCGGCAACTCGATTCTACCCATGGTTAAAATCTCTTTTAATGAAATGCATTCCCCAGTCGCTACGCAAAATGCAAATGGACCATTATAATCAGATTGTGGATAAAGTGCAACGACGCCTGAGCTGGGAGCTTCAGCAGCCCGATCTCATGTCGCATGTTATTGATGACAACGGCAAGACGGCCTTGCCCTTGGGTGAGCTGAATGCGACCTTTATGATTTTAACAACCGCGGGCAGTGAAACCACAGCTACTGTCCTGACTGGCACTCTGAATTACTTGGTCCAGAACCCAGAGAAGCTTGCTACTCTTGTGGAAGAAGTGCGCGGAGCATTCAAGAGTGAGCTAGACGTCTCCATGGATGCCGTTCGCAATCTACAGTATCTCAATGCCGTGATCAACGAAGGTCTACGGCTATGCCCGCCAGTGCCATGGATGCTTCCTCGATTAGTTCCACCAGGTGGTAGAACTGTGTGCGGAGTGTGGCTACCTGGGGGTGTAAGTATCAATCGATATCACGGCTAATGAATCAGTTGAATATCAGGCTTATCCATTATTGGCAGACACGGCTTTCGCTACAGCCATACAGTTTGTACCGCAACGCTCAGAAATTCCATCTAGCAACTACGTTCATCCCCGAGCGATGGCTGCCTGCCGCCTCCAGGGACCCTGACTCACTTTTCTTCCAGGATGAGCGGTCGGCCGTTCAGCCATTCAGCACGGGTCCTCGGTCGTGCATGGGCATTCACATTGCATGGGCGGAGATGCGATTGATTTTGGCCAAATTGCTTCTTGTGTTTGATTTCGAAGCGGTTCAGGGGAAGGAGCTGCGATGGGAAGACTTGAGAACATTCCTGTTGGTGGAAAAGAGACCGCTAGACGTTCGTATGCGACTTGCATAGGTGTTCGTTCTCACAGGGATACAGTGCATGGGTAATATAGGTGCCTAATGTACGTTCTTTGGGTAGTTGCATGTATCGGCGTGTATCTAGGTATCGTACGCAGGCATACGTTACAATACATATACAGGCAGGGGTTTCTTTGTTCTCCTACATGTAGTCAAGACTCTCAGAGTCAAACAAAGAACGACACTTCAGTCTCACTATCACCTATCCTCATAAAAATCCTTCTATCATTCCCCCCACCACTCTATTCCTCTAGATAACAAGCATGGGAGTGCAATTCTCCCAGGTGTTTCCTCCACGCCCAAGCTTCCCGCTCGAAAAGCTCCCCTCGCAAAAGGGAAAGGTGTTTATCGTCACCGGCGCCACCTCAGGAATTGGTTTCAAGGTCGCTGAAATCCTCTATGCCAAGGGCGGCAAAGTCTACGTCGCTGGTCGGTCCCAAAAGAAGGGCCAGGATGCTATTGAAGCTATCCAACGCACTGCTGTGCCACAGAGTGACGGCGAAGGCGCGTTGGAATTCCTTCTACTCAATCTAGACGACTTGGCCAGCATCATGGACTCGGCCAATGTCTTTCGAAGCAAAGAGTCCAGACTAAACGTCCTTATCAACAATGCCGGTGTCTCCCAACCGCCCCTTGGCAGCGTCTCAAAACAAAATCATGAGCTGCAGCTGGCTACAAATTGCTTGGGACCATTCCTACTCACAAAACTATTGCAGCCATTACTTTATGCTGCTGTGCCAGATTCGGCACCAGGCACAGTACGCGTAGTCTGGACCAGCAGCCAAGTTGCAGAGCTCTCTTCTCCTCCCGAGGGTATGATAATGTCCGAATTAACAAATCCTCCAAACGACAACGTGCGAAACTACGTCAACTCCAAACTGGGCAACTGGTTTCTGTCCATTGAAATGGCACGCCGTTACGGTGCTGACCAACGTATCGTGAGCGTGGCTCAGAATCCCGGCGCTGCAAACACCAACCTCTTGCGGAACGCAAAGTGGATGAAGATTCTGTCCCGGCCGTTACTGCACAGTGCCGAGCTGGCTGCTCACACTGTTCTTTATGCTGCTTTGTCGGATGACTTGACGCTGGACAATAATGGAGCGTACGTTATCCCATGGGGAAGAATCCACGACCAAGTGGCCCCGAAATTGGCGACTGCGATGAGATTGAAGGAGGATGGAGGGACTGGGCTGGCGAAGGAATTTTGGGAATTTTGCGATGAAAAGACTCGAGATTTTTGTTAAGTATTTTACTCTATTTTGCGTAATTGATACTGTGATTTTCATGAGGATTTTATCAAGCATGCCCTAGCCCTTAATCTTAGCAGTACTGTGATGGAGCCCTAAGCCCTAAACAACTACTACATAGCCTGGAGCCTTTAGGCACATACCTGCCTTTGGAACGTAGCTAATCAATTTTGACTAGTACGTAAATACTAACTCAACATTGAACATATAATTACAAAAGGACATCAAAAAACTCAGACAGCGACAAAACGACCTGAAACCATCCATCCTGCTCCTTCATCTCCTCCTCTTCGGCCGGGCTCCCAATCGGCAGAGGAGAAGAAAACGGCACAGTCTTAGCTGTTCGGTCCTCCTTGACAAGGATATAATCCTTAATCACCGCCGTGCCATTGGCGATAGCTTCCACCTCGTCATCCGTACACGTCGCCCAGAGCGCGAGAACGTAGCACGTCGGTTCCGGCATGGGCGGAACCTCGTTCTTGACGTCCCATGTACTCGACGGTCCCTCGGTGGCATACGTCGCATTCTCCACGGTCGAGATTTGGCCAGTCGCAATATCCAAGTTTGACAGGGATCGATTGAAAATTGCGAATGAGGTCTCGGGTTGGTAGGCGGGTACTTCGTGACCCGCTTGATATACACGCGTAAATGAGAAGTTGCCGTATTGACGAATCTTGCCGCCGATGAAAGTTTCGTTGGTATACAGATCTGCGTAACCAGCAGACCTGAATTTGTCCGCGTCGCTGTATTCGATGGCGAGACTGACTTCTTCACCCCCGATCCAGTTGCATGCATAGTCACGATCGCCATAGACAAGGGCTACTTTGATGCCTTGGTCCAAAACATATGCAATATCCTCCAAATAACCCAAGACATCGGAACGGGCATAGTCCCCCGTGTTCTGGAAAGCGTTGTATACAGATTCCACGCTTTCAGTCCAGTTAACTGCAGCACCAATAGCACCCAAAACCCAGCTCTGACTCAAATATCCCATAAAGTAATTCGGCGGAAACGGATCGAGGGCTTCGTGCGTAATGTCGTAGTATCCACGACCGCCAAATTCGATGTACGGTCCCTCCAAGCCATTACAGGCAGATGCATTGGCACACGCACTGTTGACCGTCTCGTTGTTCCCCAGAGCAAGAGGGTCGCCCACAGCAGCGAGGGTACGACATTCCAGTATCTGATCTCGACAACCGCCTTCCTTACTCCATGCATCAAGAGCCATTTCATAAACAGTCTGATTAATCGCCTCAATACCGTATGTATTGTTATACGCGAAATTCGGATAACTCAGATCCTGCGTCAATAAATCCACACACCCATTTATAATCCCCAGTGTATCCATATGAATCGAGTGATGTCCCTGCAAACTCCCATCTGCAATCTTTTGATTCTGCTGCTGGAAAAACGCCGTAAAACTAGGTCCATACCGGCCACCATACGACTCCGTCCACAGACTCACTCTATCATTTCCAGGCTTGTATTCTGGAAACTCCGAAAACCACACCTGCGCAAACTCCCACAACGCCTTTGCCGCATTTTCCGTGTTGTTGGCCGTCGACCGCGTACCCTCGATAGTCGGGAACGTGCCCACCAAAAATGTGCTGTTTTGTTCCGGAACGGACGACGTTTGGTCTAATGGCTTCAATTCACCCGTGACCAGATTATACGTCCCATTCTGCAACTCATCATAACTAAACCCCACTTGGTTCGGTTGATCGATATATATAACATTCGCATAATTATTCCACGAATGTGGGTTAAGGGTCGTCGAATTCGAGTCCGCATTGACTCTGCAAGGGCCATTTTCTTGAAAGAGTCCAATCATAGATGATGACCCTGGTCCACCGTTCATCCATATTGTCAGAGGAGCGTTGGCGGGGTCGTGCCGCGATTCGAAGAACCAGAAGAATGTGTTGATGGAGTAGTTTTGGTCGAGGTTTACCTCCTCGTCGAGGGTATGCGGTGGGAGGTGCACGTAGCCGGAGAAGGATTTGACATTGGGGGTTGTTTCGCAGATTCCTGGCTGCGAATATGTCAGTCAGATTGTATATGAAGTAAAGTGAGAAAAGAGGTCTGACCTCTTTGTAGGATATGGTCACCCCGTCGGTCACGTTGGACTTGATAACGGTGAGACCCTCGCGCGGAGGAGGAAAGTATTGCGCCGAGACGGTTGCGGTAGCAGCTAGGCCAGCTGCAGCGAGAAAAGAGCGAATCATTTCGATACTCAAAACGCAGCAAGTTTATGAACTATCATGTAAGGGAGCGATTCTCAAAGAGTGGTGTTGATGTAGCGAGCGATAAGCCCCTATGCCGAGGGAACGAGTATAGCGTTGTATGGGCCGAAATGATGGGATGCGAGATCATCAGTGACTCAATATAAAAATCAAACTATAGCACGAGCATAATGACAAGAGTTCAAACAAAAGAATGAATGTGATGATGTACGGAGTGTGGATGGTAGTGAAAGGGACTCGGAATCGAGTCTGCCTATCGCCAAGCCTTCTTATCAGAAACTCCGATAAACATGGAGATTGCACATCGATCAACTTATAGGATCAGTTGACCAGTAGATCGTTTGTACATTGATCATGATCATTTTAATTGTTTGACGCTTCTGGTTTGTTTTGATACAGACTAGGATACAGAATAGTAGACATAGTGTCACTTGACCACTCATGTCAATCTACATGCTCACCTTCAACAAATAGCGCTGCCGAATCTGAGCAACATCATAGACAATGTACTCATTGTACAACAGGTTGCGAGTCTGTTGATCCACCGTCTCCAGTCCATGCGATACATCAGGCATGACAACCCCCTGCAAACTCGGGTGCACGCATGCAGCATCCTTCCATCCTTGAGGAATCGTGCTTCCCATTCCGAGGGTGGCCAGTCTTCCATTTAATTTGGCGTCGTCACCAGCAGTATAGCTTGCATGGACGAGCTCATGCATTGGGTTGCCTAGCTGGACTTCACAGAGAAGCATCAAACCGACACCTCGACTGGAGTAAGAAGCACAGTAACCGGCGGACTTTGTGGAGATATCAGCAAAGTAGACACCCTTCCCGAACATGTAGCCGTTCACAGGGGCTTCTGGAGGTGCAATACGCAGACCCTGGCTGAGGATACCACCGAAGTTGGTGGAGCGAGAGCCATGCCACAAAAGTCGACGATTGTCGTTGGGTAATTTGGTCATTCCAGCTTGTTCGAAGCGGTCGTGTTCGCCATTACGTTCGATGCGGAAAATATCTTGCGGCTGATGTTCCAATTAGAAATTGCTCTCGACTTGATAGAAAGCAAGTGCATACCTTGAGATTCCAGTGGTGAGTCGGCCCAGCTGCTCCAACCAGATACTTTGAAATCTCCTCAAACTCCGATGATTTATGGTCCACTGTACCTGTCAGTCAATGTTCCCACCATTTATCTTGGACGAATAGAGAACTTACGTGGTGTCATTTCGTCCAATCTCAAACCCTCAAACTGTTTGTCCAAGAAGTGAATCTCATGGTCGACTGTAAGAGATTCACTAAAGATCTGGTTCGCAATCTCCATATCCGTCAAATTGTCAAGCAGCTCGACTTCCTTTTTCAGCATGGACGATTGACTGATCACTGGTGGTCGATTGCGACCGAATGCATGAGGAATGATGGTAAAGTAACGGTTACTGAGAGTCTCCAGAGCCGGACCAAGAGGTTGCTGGTATCTGCTCATTGCAAGAGATGGATCGTTAATCAACTCTGACAGATCCTTCAATGCCTGGAAACCAGTCTGCAGAGTGCGCTTGCTGAGTTTTCCTAAAGGCAACTTGTTCGCATCGAAATTCAAATCCTGCAATGCCTGCATCGCGTATTCCTGATTGAAAATAAGTGACACAACTTCCTGAATAGGCTTCGCGAGCTTGCTTTCAGGAAGCGGGTGTTCGTCTTCGTCTGGCTTTTGCTTGTTTTTCTTGGCTGCTCTGGCCTCTTCTGCATCTGGGTCATCTTCTTCGTAGTCTTTTTCGATGAACGAGTATTTGCCAGGTTTGGGATCATTCAATCGATCCTTCCAAGCGAGACCAGATTTGTCTTTGAATTTCTTTTCGAATGATTTTTTGGCAGTTTCGAAATCGCTTGGTCCGAGCATGGCGCCTGCACCCATTTCGCCGACGCGACCCCAGCGTGTCCATGAACTGTATGAATCCTGCTTTGTCTTGGATTTAAGTAGTTGAATGCGGTAGAATTTGTTGTTGTTGTTACTTGAGCTAGTCAAGTTGAGCGAGGCGTCCTGCTCTAATCAGCCAGAGCCTGAATAATAATAAAGGGTCGAAACATACCCAGATAACTCCATCCGCGTCAATGAGAACCTCATATCCAGCTAAATCGATTAGCCACAGTGTAATGATTTTGGAAAACCAGCACAGCTTACCACCCTCCTTGCAGCCCTCATCGACAGGGACGTGAATCTTCTTCTCCTCCGTCTTCTGCTCATCACGTTTCTTCTTCGACGGGCGCTGGACTCCATCAACAGCTGCTGAGGCAGTTCTCTTTTTGTCTGAAACAGTCGCTGGCGCTGGCGCTACTGCATTCTGTGCTGTAGAGCCTTGTTGATCGTCCTTGTCGCCGACCAAGAACTTCTTTTCAGCCACTTTTTTCTTCTTGTCTTTGCTCTCGAGGAGCCACTCAAGAGACACAATGTGACATTTGTCGAGAGCAGAAGCTTGTTTGACTGAAATCGAAGTGTCCAATGTTTAGTTGATGTAGATTTGTTGTTATCGCCAAATTTGATACTTACATTTGCTATTGGTGCTTACGGCTGCTTTCACTGTGCTCACCAGGTGGGTGCAACCATCGTTTACTTTCGGGGTGAACTCCCCACCTCCACCTTCAATGATCTGTTTCAGATTGTCTACAGAAAAGCAACGATTGAGATGATTAGCAACCAGTCGTCTGATATAAATCATTGCGAATGGGTGTGAGGAAGGGGAAAAAACACACCTTGAGTCAGAGGGAAGCTGCCGCTCAGAGCAATTACCGACCCCCTAAATGGTTTGGCCATTGTTGATGTTTGGGGGTAGGGCACACAGACAAGTCACCACCAGACAGACGAGACGCTGAGAACTGAAGGAATTAGCATCAATTAAGAAATTGACAAGTGGAAATTGTGAACGAGAAATAAACAAAGAGGTGTACGGAGTGGCTCTCTTATAGTGTTGAGGCTGAAGCTATGATGGAGCTAATGGCTAGCTCCATCGTGTACGGAGCTCGGTTATAGGCTCACGCCCTGGCATGTCCCACGCTAGGTAGTCATTGCTGCCTGCTTCCCTAACTTATGAATATTGTGGTCTTGATATGTCAAGTCAATCATATCTGCATATAATATCAATGTAGGTAAGATATATAAAGTCAAATCAATGCTTCGTCAAGCCGGACAACATATGCAATGCAACCAACCCCTGAAAACAAATATTAAAAATAGAGTAGCAGATCCATCGCGACGAATTGGGGAATCACACATGTAAAAACCTTTGAGAGACAGGATACCGAAACATAATCAACCAACCCAGACATTGAAAACGCCATGCCCAAAGTATTTCATCAACCACACCGTCCATTTATGTCGCCTTTTGGGCTTCTGGTTTCGATTCTTCTTTGGCTTCTTCCTTTGCCTCTTCTTTTGTCTCATCTTTCGCCTCATCCTTCAGTTCAACAGTTTTCAACTCCTCCGTAGGTGAAGTCGAGGTCGAATGGAATTCGTCGTTTTCCACAGCTGGTGTCTCCTCATGGACTTCTTCAGTGGCCGCAGGAGCATCGAGGGGCGCTTCTTTGGCATCTTCCTGTGCTTTCTCAATACCAGTCTTTTCATTATCAGACGTAGAATCAATGGCAATTGCTTCGCCATGTGTGGAGGCAGATGGTGACGTAGGGCCAGCGACGACTGACCCCTGAGTGGATTGCGATCCACGCCTGCGGACAGGATTGCGTGGAGGAAGCGCAGGCGGGATTCTCTTAGGAATTGTGACTAGGCGTGGGCGCGAGAAATTCGCTGCCGAAGGACTCTCATCCCCTGGAGTCGAGATAACTGAACGAGCAGGCTCAGGCTTGGCAACTGTGGTGCTCGCGTCGTGAATTTCAAAATCACCATTGCTATCAGACGGAATATCATGATCTTCCGAAGTATCAGGCGTGTCCCATGGGTTTTCAACAGGCGACTCTGCCGTGTCTCGAAGGCTGTGAGACGAGGCGACACTAATTGAACGAGGCTGTGTGGGTTGGATTTCTTCTGTTTGGGTCCCTTGACTAACATAGCTCTTTGTGCTTTGCATACTGGCCCGCCAACTCTGTCGCGGTGACGAATCAATGCTTTGTCTAACGAATGAGTTATAAATTGGACTTGAAGGACTAGGGCGGAATTCAAAGACCTCTTGACTTGGACGGTTGTGCGTTCCCGCTTCACGAATGAACATGCCTTGCTCTTCTAAAGCACGCACTCCATATGGGTCAGGATCATCGGCCGCCGGAACACCAAAACCATCGTTCTCGTTGATAATGATGTGATCAGCAGGGGCCTCTCCAGCGGGTGGCAATTCGCTTTCGCTGACGTCTTGGTCACCTTGCGCAGCTTTGAGCGTCCGCATAAGAGTTCGAATGGATTCGGGTGGGTGCGTGACTTTGCCGGACAGAATTTCGTGTGCTGATATTTTTCGTCCGTAAAAGCGAGCATTCTCATCTGTTCTTTCGACAATGATTGTACCATCAACCTGGACACCTGCGTAGAGACCTCGGCTCTTCATGTAGGTCCAGATTGGTGCTTGTCGTTTGTGAACTTCACTGTCGAGGATGCCACCAGCTCCGACGGGACCGGCTGTTGCGCTGAGCTCTCCGCCGAGGGTCGCTCGTAATTTCTTGAACCCTTCGAGAGCCTCATATGTATTTATAATAACGACGCAGTCGTAGATATCAACACCAACCAGGAATCCGATAGCCGCAGTGTGTAGTAGAATACCGGAAGGCGGACTCCATTCCCCGGTTTCTGGGATGCGAGCCATCAAAACTCCACTGCCGCCAGCACCACTGAACCAAAGTCCGGTGCGCATGGTTGTAAAGATGGCGATACCCTTTGCTTTTTTGATCACTTCCGTCGGGATTTTCACTAATACCCGTTGTTTGCCGTTCGGTCGATCAATCTTTTGTTTTGAATCGGCAAGCTCTTTCTCCTGCGCAGCCTTGGCCGCAGCGTCTGCGTCAATCTGGTCATAGAAGCCATCTTTGCAGAAACTTCTGAGAATACGGGCTGCCTTGTCGCTCTCTTTGTCCAGTGTTGTAGGCCAGAATGCCTCTGCGCCGACCCGGTTCGAAAGCCGGTTCACGGGAGCACCCAGCTTATCCAGAGCCTGCCATGCCTTGTCGAATCCCTTCTTTCCGAAGCCGAACCCCTTTTTCGAGTAGTCCTTCCACGAATTTCGTTGCGACATGGTGTATGGACCGGCCTGATAATCAATATTCGACGCCATCAGTAAGGTGCCGCAAAGCGACAAGGTAATACCCTCGCGCAAATACAAAGAAGAGCATTGAGACTGCTGGCAGCGACTGGGTAAGAGAAAACCAACCTCAAGTGAAGGCCAAATATATTAGACACGGCGCGAGAGCCGTCGAGTCTGGTGCGCGGGAATGCAGCCTTAAGAATGCGCCGCGGTATCAGCCTTTGCAATCCATTGAGCGGTTGGGTATGGAATGTGAATGGATCGTGGACTTACAACCAGCAGGTAATACGAGATCGGAAACGTCGCTAAAGCACAGTTAATACATCCATTTCCAATCAATTTCACTGATACATCTAGAATCGGAAATGCGACTTCAGACGATGCATGTATCCAGATCGCAAACTGGAAGGATGATGATGCTTACATAGTACTTCAGACTTCGGCTTCAGTCGATAATGTAAAGCTCAGGAACAAGTTAATAGAATCTTCGAAAAATTCCAGCCTCGTCAGGGTCTCCGGGGGTTTTAAATGGCAAGAACGACCGTGCCTAATGGTTGCGTCTGGCCGGCTGAGCCGGAATGGTCAGTAGGCGTTCGTACGGAGTGCGCAGCTATTAATAAGACTCCATCTGCTCACTAACTAACTAGTTAACAGGCTGGAGTGAATGGTCATGGTTAGTAATTGCAGACTGGCCTTGTTAACCGGGTGGCGCGGGCGATGTGATCAATCAGACGGAGCAGGCACAGCGGATGGATGCAGATGTCATTGCCCCTCGACTGTGGCCGGGTGACGTGCGGTGGAACCTTCCTCTACCATGATCTTTCAATGGATGTCTTCCGAGGTTCCCTGTTTCTCCGAGAGCGAGCCGATCTGACTCGATAGTCATTATTCAGATTCGTGAAAAAGAAAGGAAAGGAAAGAAATCTCTGCAGTCAGACTATTGAAGCACATTGGCGACTAGTGGGGATGTATCAGACGCAAGATAAGATGTTGCGATCTATCGATTCTCGAACGCGACGGATTCTGCATGAGCGGGTTATTTACAGCCATGGCATATTGGCATTCTCTAGATCAGGGGACAGTGTAACGTATATAAAATTGAGGTTGAGGAAAGAGCTTCCGTTTAGGGCAGGTACTGAGCCGGCAGTCGCGCCTTCCGTATTTGGCCATTTGGATACGAATACGTCCGCCTAGAAGCAAATAGTTCGTGCTCAATATTGGGAATATACAAGCGACTTTGTTGTACATCAAAACATCATCTATCATTTAGAGTCTCATTTTATAGAGCGCCAAGTTCCTTCAATCTGGAAATGAGTCCGTCGACGTCCTCCACTGTACCGCCGCCTTGTCTTGGGGGTGGTTCTATGCCGCAGACATTAGCACAGATTGCAATACTCAAAGGACAAAGAGTCTGGCTTACCAGTAACCTTCACAGTCTTCAGTCGTCGCTTATCCTCAACTCCAAAGTCTGCCAGCGTCTTCTTCTCCAAGGGCTTCTTCTTCGCCTTCATGATGTTGGGCAAACTGGCATAACGAGGCTCATTCAATCGCAGATCAGTCGTAATAACAATCGGTAATTTGGCCCTCAACGTCTCAACACCACCGTCAACTTCACGGGTAACCTCCACGGTACCACTCTCATCCTTGATGTCCACTTTACTAGCCTGAGTCGCCTGCGACCAGCCCAACAGTCCCGCCAACATCTGTCCCGTCTGTCCCTGATCGCCATCAATCGCCTGCTTACCCAGCAAGACCATGTTGATATTTTCCTTCTGCACAACGCCCTGCAATAGCTTTGCGATCGTCAATGGCTCGGGACCACCGTCGGCGGATTCGGGCACGTCAACGTGTAATGCCTTGTCAGCGCCCAGGGCCATAGCTGTGCGGAGTGTGTCGGCGCATTTGGCACCACCGGCGGATAGAGCAAGGATGTTTTCGACTTTCAATGGGCCTTTTCTCTCGCGGAGACGGACTGCTTCCTCAACGCTGATTTCGTCGAAGGGGTTGAGGGAGTGTTTTACGCTGGCGGTTTCGACGCCGGTTTGTGTCTTATTGATGCGCGGTTTGGTCTGTAGACTTCCTTTAGTTATTGTTTTTCATGTCAAGGTGAGGCTTCAGAGTATGTGTTGAACAACGTACGGCATAATCAATCACCCGCTTGACGGGAACCAAGATCCTCAACCCGCTCGCCATTGTGGATGAATAACCCCGTGGCAAGATTCAATAACACTCTTTGCAAAGAGTGCCTGTCTATTATCGTTGTAGACAATTGTGTTGAGAGTATGGGCATAGCAGGAATCAAAGAAGATAAAAAGAGCGGCGTCGGAATCGGCAGCTTTGGCGGTGGAAGGGATGCCTGAGGCTGCAATACTAGTGTCTATATAATAGCCGAGTGGCCGACAGTACCCGCCGTTCAACCGCCAACGCCGAAATCGCCGGAGTATCACATTCGTGAAGACAAAAGAACAGTTCAGATCAATGATATTTTCTAATCTCAAGTTTTTAAGGAGCTTTTAAGCGGGCTTCCTTGGCTTCTCAGTGTGTCATATACCATGCAAAACGACTGCCGGCATAGACAGACACCGAGCAGATCGAGCACGAGATCAACTTGACGGACAAGCTACAATCCTCTCATGAGTTTCCCATTTAATCTATAATTGGAGCAAACCCTGGCCATCCTCAAATTCTCTGAAAGAGCTCGACACTACAGCAACTAACTATTGATCCAATCACTGCCTAGTAGTGTACGTCACTGCGAAAGGACACGCCACATTGTCGCCTCAAGCAGATGATAATTCATCTTCTTTACTACATAGTAAATTGATATTGACGCATGACGCATGTCTTATAGACTCTGATATAGCCATCTATAATTCTATATTGGCATAGCTATGTTATTGAAACAATAAGTTGGATGTCACTCTGATAGACATGGAGTAGTCACGATAGAGACGACGTCACACCCCACACTCCCGCTATCCAAGATCCGATGGACAACACCGCAACAACAATCTGAAACGACGAATATAACTGACGAAAAACCCAACATTATATATTGAGGAGATAGGACGGTATTTATATATATTTAATTTTTTTGAAGCCGTGAGACATATCCAGCTCCTCCTGTCACCGCATGGAATGTTCTCGAACATTCGAGACACATGAAGCCCAACGTGACCCTAAGCTCAGGCTTAAACGTCATCATAAGAATTTGACCTCCACCGCCATTACTTCTTCTCTTCCTCCTTCTTCATACCCTTCTTGAAAGTCGACACCTATACTAAACCGACATCGTACGACTTTTAACAACAAAGTCAATTGACTAGCCTTTCCCCAATCACGTTCACGGAATCTTCTACCGTGTTCGACTTGTCTCATATGTATACAGTAGTGGGGTGATGATCTCCATCCACGCCACGCTTGTATTGCATTCTGACGTTCCATATTAATACATTCATTCCTCACTCTCGATTCTTACCAAACTTTGCGAGTCGATTTGAGTCGAACTTGATACACTACATACAACATGGTTGCAGAAACAAAACTATACGATGCCCTAAGCATCAAGCCGGACGCTACCCAAGATGAGATCAAGAAGGCATACAGGAAGGCTGCACTGAAGCACCATCCTGACAAGAACAAGGATAACCCAAAGGCCGCTGAGAAATTCAAAGGTATGCCCTTTCCCTCTCCCCTCTTCCCATCTTCACATCCTGTAAAGAATGCTAACGTTGTGTAGAGGTCTCACAAGCCTATGAAGTCCTCTCCGACCCCGAAAAACGGAAAACATACGACCAATTCGGCCTCGAATACCTCCTCCGCGGCGGACCACCCCCCTCCGCAGCCGGAGCAGGAGCAGGACCAGGCGGAATGCCAGGCGGCTTCAACTTCGCCAATATGGGTGGTGGTGCTCCAGGCGGCGGCGGTACACGCACATACCGCTTCTCGACCGGCCCCGGCGGCGCAGGTACATTCCACTTTAGCAATCCGGAAGACATATTCAAAAACTTCGCGAAGAGTGGTGGGGGCGGCATGGGCTTTGGCGATGATAACGACATATTCGCTGAATTCCTAGGTGCGGGATTAGGTGGCGCCGGTGCCCGGGGAGCGAGGACATCTGCTGGAGGAGGAGGAGGACCGGGTGCTACATTCGGTGCTCGTCGCGACCCTACACCAGAACCTCAGGTCGTCGAAAAACCACTCAATCTGACCCTCGAAGAAATATTCAACGGCACAACCAAAAAAGTCACGACGAAGAGCAAGACGTTCGACTCCACCGGTAAACGGACTGTGCAGGACATCACGCTCGAAGCCAAAATCAAACCTGGTCTGCGCACAGGCTCAAAGCTGAAATATAAAGGTGTCGGAGACCAGGAGGAAGGCGGTCGTCAAGATGTTCATCTTGTCGTTACAGAGGTATGCCCCCGCTCCCCTAAACTTATCCAATTGATAGACGGATTGATGCTAACGATCTGATAGAAAGAACACCCAACCCTCAAACGAAGCGGCGACCACCTCATAACAACAGTCGACCTCTCCCTCAAAGAAGCCCTAACAGGCTGGGAACGCATCGTGAAAACCATCGACGGAAAATCGATCCGAGTCTCAAAGCCCGGTCCCACACAACCCGGTTATGAAGAACGATTCCCGGGATTGGGTATGCCAATCTCCAAGAAACCGAATGAGAGAGGCGATATGGTGGTTAAAGTGAATGTCAAATTTCCGACGAGTTTGACGGCGGCGCAGAAGGAGGTTTTGAGGGATGTTTTGCCTTAAATCACTCTCCTTTTTTGAGCGTCTGATGAAGGGAAGATGTTATGATGGTTACGATGGGTTATGAGGTTTTGCTTTTCTCTGATGTTTTTTAAGCATATACATAGGCGTTGGTATTTCGGAGGCGTTGATGAGCGGGTTTGTGGTTCGTTTGTTTTTACAGAGTACTAATCTTCGAGTTAGTAGAAGCTGCTAGTGCAATTCTATCAATGTGGTTTTCGCTACAATGAAACTGTTTGATCGGACAATTACAATGCTTCAATTGATATAGACTTATGTAAACGAAAATAGTATTTGTAATTTGCATTATCAACCTGATATCCAAACAATATGAACAAACTCCGACCCAGAACGAAAAACCCAGAAAAGACATTTAAGCAGCAGCAACAGCAGCAGCAGGAGCCTGTTCAGAAACAGGTGCAGGAGCAGCCGGAGTGCGAGCGACGTTCAACGCACCAGTGGTAGGCGCAACACCGACACGCTCCTTGGGCAAAAGGTCAACCAACAAGGGGCTGGGGCGGGTTTCACGGGTGGGCTGGAAAACGCTCTGGTTCTGCTTGTACTTTTTCACACTGTCCAGGTAGATGTCGAACAAATACGAAGAGTCCAATGGCCCACCCTTGGCTTCGGGGTGGAACTGGGCGCTGAAAATTGGGCGAGATTTGTGGATCATACCTGCAACAATTAGTATCTGGTTTATCATGCAGAAGGAATAGACTCACCCTCGTTGCTGGAATCGTTGAGGTTGACAAAGTAAGGCTTCCAGTCGCTGGGTAAAGTAGCGGCATCCACAGCGTAACCGTGGTTCTGACTGGTGATGTGGCAGCGACCAGTGGTAAGGTCCAGCGCAGGAATGTTGTGGGCACGGTTACCATACTTGAGCTTGATGGTACGGGCACCGGCAGCGAGAGCAAGCAATTGATGACCCATGCAAATTCCCATAATTGGAATTTGAGAAGTCTCTATCAGCTTTCGCAAATAATGGACAGTCTCTTGGCAGTGAGTTGGGTCACCGGGTCCGTTCGAGATGAAGACACCGTCAAAGTGGTGAGCCACCTTGTGAATGGGGTAGTCAAATGGGAAGACAGTGACACTGGCACCACGGCCAACGAGACTGCGGAGAATGTTCTCCTTGACACCGCAGTCGATCAGGGCTACGTGACATTCAGGGTTGGCAGCACTGACGTGGAAGGGAGCCTTGGTGCTGACCTGACGGACCAAGTTGATCTGTTCAGGGTCGACAAAGGCCTCATCTTCGTCGGCGTCGTACTCTTCACCGACAGTGATACGGGCAAGAGAAGAACCTTGCTCACGCAAGAAAGTCACAATGGCGCGAGTGTCAACGCCAGAAATGGCAGGGACACCCTCACGAGCGCACCACTCTCCCAAACTCTCAACGGCAGTCCAGTGACTGTACTGCTCAGCAACATCGGCAACAACAACACCTGCAGCCTGCAAATTGGGGGACTCAAAGTACTTCAACAAGCCATTGGTATCTTTTTCAGCTGATGGCACACCGTAGTTACCAATCAAAGGCTGTGTGAAGACCAAGATTTGGCCGCGGTAAGAAGGATCAGTCAGAGACTCGGGGTATCCGACCAAGGAAGTGGTGAAAACGGCTTCACCGGAAATGTTTGTGTTAGCTCCAAAGGACTTGCCATGGAAGACAGGGCCATTTCGGATCGTAAAGGTGGCCGGCTCAAAGCGTCGGCGGTCAACGGTGGCCATGGACCGCACCCGAGGAAGGCTTGCCTTCACAGAGGCGACCGGGGTGGCTCGGAGAGTCGTCGAACGGAAGAGTTGGGCGAACATGATGGATGAAAGTTGATATGAGACGGGTAGACGACTGATAATTAATTGATACGAGCTTTCCAGAGGTGATCTAGTGGCTGTTAGTGGCTGACGCTGGCATGATAAGATCTTGAAGAGAGATTGAGTGTAGCATACCCGAAATGTAGTCCTAGAGAGAGTATAATTAGCCACTGAATCGAGCCACAGGGTGAAACGAGTCCTTTGACGACCAGAGAAAGACATACCTGAGAAGTGAAAGTGGAGACGAATACACGCATAAGCGCGGTTGCTATATTCTCACCAGTACTGGCGGAGTCGAAAGAATAATTTAGAAAAGGGTGTGGATTGACCGAAGTCAATTGAAGGGCGTGGCAGGGTTGATTGTTTTGATGTGGATGGGATTGAAGTTGCGGATAGAGAGAGAAGAGGAAGAGAAGGAGAGAAGAGAGAAGAAGATTTTCGCAGTTTTGAGAGGGACTACATACTATGTACGTAGTAAATCTCTTTCGGTGCTTCACCGCTCTGGCGTCACTCTGGCGGGTCGGTTGGACCAATCACGTGCGCAGGATTACAGAGGGGCCCGCTCGAGGGAACGCCGATTCAGGAGGATCGTGACTCATTATCTTACGAACTCTGATAGTGCCTGGTTCTTATCGAGTTTACATACATACTACGGAGTATTGACCGCTCATCATGAAGTTATATTCAGCTATGCCGATCAGGCGGTCAGCTAGTATCGTAGTATCCCCAGCCAATGCATACGGAGTAAATGCTTATTTCTTCTTCTTCGCATCTGATGAATCCTTCGGGCTAGACCCTAACGTAGACACCAGCTTCCATAAAACCCAGGTGAACCCTATCGATATTGCAGCAACTGTTCCAAGCTCTACTTGAGAGGTCGCATTTCCAAACAATCGTCCGCCCTCAGTATCTGCCCGCAGCACTGGGACCTGTATCTCTTGCATGAGCGCTCCGTCGCTCTCCGGATGAAGGTGGTAAAAATAGGTCTTGGGAGGGAACAGCGTGTCGTAGCCGAGATCAACTCGGTCAAATGGATTGATGCCCATCTCTGTATCTTCTGCACTGCATGCCCAGAATACAATCGGCCAGGGGATGGACGTTGACTGATGTCCGCTTTCAGTAGGCTCCAGGTACCGTAGATGCAGGGGAATAGTGACATCCCAGCTACTATCTTGTACAGCCTGATTTTCTGCAGGTGTGGCAATTTCAATGAGTAGATTTGATCCCCAAGCTGGAAGAACCCAGTCAGGTGCCTCCAGATCCGTCTCGCCGGAAACAGCTCGCAATCCTTTGAGATTGTGCGATTCCAAAAATAAGGAATCTTTTGTAGACAATTGGTATTTGTCTGCAAATATCGTCGAAGGAAGTGTCATATATGTATGGAGAGCGCACGTCGTGCCTATCGGAGCTGATGGCTGAATTAAAGCCGAAGCGGATATAGATATCTTCATAGTGGGATGTAATCCAGTCGGCGTCTCGAATGCCGAAATGTATTTCGCATGGTCTGGAAACACATGATGTCGCGATGGGAAGGAGAATAGCGTCGGTTCTTCATGCTTATATTAGTCCAGCAACACGAGACAAACCGGCGGTATACGTACTCAGCTTGCTATCTTGGCCCACCACTGCCAAATACCCTCCCAGCGTAAGATCCTCAGGATCTATAGACTTTTCGTTTGATAGTATACCGACTTCGACTTTCCCATTCGATCCAATTATACCTATATCTTCCGTCCAGGCCGTTTCGGAATGCGGCTGAGACCAGAATGTAGATAGAGTAATCGTATCGGCTGTAGTGTCATAATCAATGGCGATCGAATCTGCCAACGAAACATGTGAGATACTATCGGCGCATTGGACATCCGTCAAGTCGCAAAGAATAGATCGAAGGAATGCGACGAAACGGTCGATCGAGGGCAGATTATGGTGGAATTGAGTTGGCTGAGATGATTCTACCGCATTCGGGGATTGTGAAAATGACTCCTCTTGCGATACACATTTGATATCGTCTCCGAATAGCTTCTGAACAAGCGGGCATATTCGATCTCTGTCATTCAGAGCGAAGTAAGCATTGGGCATGGAAGGACAGGAGAATTTTCTGCACGTACGTATCCTCGCTTGATGTTTCATTATCCGACGATACATGGTATACATGCAACCCTGGAGATGTGCGAGCCAAAAACGGTGCCACAGAATCGTAATTTCGTTCGGTGCTCCATCGTATATGAAGTTCAAGTGTGTTGCGTAAACTGTCTAGAAGCTACTTTCCCGAAGCGCAAACGACTGTTAGCTTTGTTCACTCGTAGTAGTAGGTAATACTGTAGTGATACTCACCTCCGCTGGAAGCTCTGTCTGAGTAAAAGTAAAGCGCTCTTCTTTGGCAGCATCCAGACCTCGGATCGATAAAGTGTCCTTGCTCAGGATTGCTTGTTTCGAAGGGTCAAACTCTGCGTCTGCCGCGGTGATATATGTCACTCTTCGCTTCATTGTAAAAGCTATATTAAACAAGAAATGGACCAGGAGATGGGCTGAAAGAAGGTGTAGGAAGCTCTGTCCAAGTGTTCACGAGATGGTGGCCCAAGTGATTGATGCTGTGAAGGCGGGTCCGGACAATGTATTGTGATTCGTCGAAGCTATCAGCTCGGACAGCTCCACTATCAACTTCATCTTGGACTTCTACTACGGAGAAAACTCTCAACAGTCTACTGCGACGTGTGATCATACTGGGAGAACAGACTGAAACAGCTATTCTTGAGTCAAATAGCTATGTCTTCCCGGATTGTAGTGCTCTGCTTGGAGGCTGCCCACTAGGATCATATTCTCAACCTGAATAGAACAGTACTACGGCGTGTTCCAGCTTCTAAAACTTCTACAAGCTAACAGTTCTAAGCAACTCAATGGAATAACTCCTGATCATGGATTCATCATAATGACTATTTTTAGCCCAAGGCTTATCAAGATTATAATAGTCCCTCGCCAACTCTCGTCTTTCGAAAACGTCCCTTGCTGACGTTGCACTAATATACCGTTTCCATCGATAACAATGCGGCTTCCTCGTCATTCTACAATGCCAAAGACCAGTCATTTAGAGCATCATCCTTCTCAAATTTTGATTCCCTTTGCATTTCCATCCAGTTCTTTCGTCCCAGATCCACAGACTCTATCTAACGAGGCAGAGGATCTTCCATACATCCGCAGGCCTCACAATAGTCCTCTCTCATGCGCGAGTACTTCGCGCTGAGTTGTCGACCTTTATCCATGTTTTTGAAAAGTCGCAGCCCAAGTTGCGGATATTTTTCGCACAGAGGTTCGTATTCCGCCATCGCAATGCCGCGCCAGTCTTTACTGATAAGGTAACCAACAAATGTAGCGCAGATATCACGAAGTGCCGAGTCATCCGCCGGGTTATCAAAGATGCGTTGGATGATATGAGGAGTCGCTCCTTTTGACTCCACAAAACATCCATACGGCGGGGAGCGCGACATGCGTTCGAGCCCCCAATTTTCATTCAGGACGTGCAAACATTGAGCTAGTAGCGTGGCTACTGCATATGTCTCTGCGAAAATTGCTAGATCCACGGTTGTCTCGATGTCCTCGTCGATAATGCCGCTGGAATACCATGAGTGTAGCCATACTATGATTGAACCGAAGGTAGACGGCTCGACGTCAGGGAGTACGATCTTATATTCCTCAGTCAGGGACATGGATTCGAATTCAGACGAGCACTTGGTGAATAGATCTTTGGTCACGAAGAAAGTTTTCTTGCTGCCCCCCACCACTACACCTAGTACATCGCTTTGTAGGGCCCTAGACTCTTAGTCAGTTTGCCATTCTAAGCGTTGATGATGACTCACAGGCTTCTCGCCGCTTCTTGTCGTCAGACATCATGGCAGTCGTATTCTTGTGTTGAGAGGAGACGCGTGAAGAGACGATTGTTGTAAGAGCAGAGGACGATGGACAAAGCCACGCCCTCGTAAATGTTGATTCTGAGGTAGTTGTATTCGAAAGTGAAAGATATTGGAATGTTTGTTGACTGTCTTTGAAGTAGTAGGAGAAGAGAGTGAGTGAGAAAGGGAGTAAGATTGACAGGAAGAAAGTATTCTATCGGTGGGCACAAGGAAGGATGGATGAATACACTGTCCTTGGTCAGTCGGAAGGTACAAGACGGGCATCCTCCTGTTTGCCCAGTCAACAATTGATCTCATCGACCAATCATGGTTTCCTGTTCTCACTTCTCATAGTAGACACATGACGAATTGCCCGAAGATGGTCTAGGAGATGAGTGGAATGAAGACAGGTCCGGTGAAAAGTGCACAAACATCAACGGAAGCCCTCATTGAGCCATGGACATTAAGAGAGCTCCTACTCATTAGAAAGACAGACATCAGAGTTGACATCGAAAACAATGACATACGCGCATGCAAAGACAAGACACAGATGCTTGAGCAAACAATGGGAGTCTACAAGGTTGAGGGTCTACTTTAGTATCCGTACAATTCGGGTGGAGAGAGTGTCTGAAAAAGACTTTGTAAAGATTCAAGATGATTTCTAGTATCTGTGGAGAGCACAGTGCAATATGAACTGCGAGATCAACCGTATCAACCCAAGTCTCGCCCCTATAGCCCCTGAGACCAATGTTGTACATAGAAAGAGACGGGTTATGAACTTCAATCGAAAAACCAATACTGTTGATGATAATGATAGAAAAACGCCACGAAAAGACAAGAGGAGATGGAATTTAGTACAGTTGAAATGAAAAGTGAATACAGGCGAAATAATGCAGTCAAATGCAACCCAGTCCCATCCACTGCAATGCGATAATTGACACCCATGGATATCAAAAAGACTAATGAAAAGGTATTCGTAACGTCGTAAGTATGCTTTTGTGTCTACCTCTAATGGAAAAATTCAAATGCAGAGAAAAGCATGGCACAGCTGAATCAATCTCAATAGGAGCATCATTCTCAATTCGTACCTAGGCGAGCAGTCAATGATTCCGCAGTCACATGATCTGGTAAACCAGATGGCTGATCAGTCGTTGACCAAGTCGACGGGACGTTGTTGTTTTGATGATCGTTCACACCCTGCGCTGCAGTAAACGACTTCAAGATAGCTTGAGCAGCGCTTTCCGATGTGTCGCTGTTAACCGTCGATGCAGAGATGACATCCGGCCGTGGAGGCATCTGTGTTGGTCTTGGCTCCTGGGTGTAGAAGGGTTGAGGCACAGGTGTTGGCGTACTACTGCTAGCCCATGCTGGAAGATTGAAAAAGCTTCTTCCGGTCTGCGGAGATGGTGCGGTAGGTGTCTGGGCTTGAACCGGTAAAGAGGGACGAACCGGGAGAGGAGGGATAGGAGCGCCGTTGAAACCATACGCATTGTAGTTCGTGCTGGGGTACACCAGTGTCGGTTCCGGCCTAAGACTCAACGCTATCATTTTCTTCTCGTAGGCAGCCGGGTCTGACATTCTCAGTAACTCCAGCTCGAGTTCCTGTTCCATCTCCTTCTTCTCATCCTCTGTGAGCATTTCATTGTTTTCTCGACGAAAGGTTTCCGTGAGTGCAATGTTGAGAATGCTCGAAGCAGCCGATTCCTTGTCTAAGAGTATCTTATCCAAGACTTGTCGATCCCGACCAATATACTCTGAGATGTCTTCCCGTTTGACCTCCTTTACAGGGAACAGGTACTCTCCAAGTGACTTCGTAGCCGACCGCTCGACGTTCTTCTTGTCGACCACGCGCATTGCCAATTGGGTCTTGAAAATGGACTTGTTGTGTACCACTTCTTCATAGGTTCCGCCTGAAAGAAAACGATAGATGTAAACAGGCTTCTTCTGACCAAGGCGATAAGCACGACCAACAGCCTGCTCTTCCCAAGTAGGGTTGAAACTGAAGTCAAATATGATCACGCGATTTGCACCAGTAATGTTCAATCCGAGCCCGCCCGCCCGTGTTGAGATGAGATAAACTTTGATGTCGTCACGATTGTTGAAGTCTTTGACGGCATCCTGGCGGCTTTTGACGGCGGTTTTACCATCCAGTCTGTTGAAACGGACTCCAGACGAGCGTAAGAGTGTTTCAAGATAATCTAACGTCGGGATACTTTGCGAGAAGCAGAGGATCTTGTCTCCCACACGCACTGATTCCTCAACGATTTTCTTGAAAATGACTGCTCGGTAAGAATGCTTGGGGTCGTTCAAGTCAGGAACATCCGCCAGGAGCTGCTTTTGAGAGGCCCACATAGCTTCATTGAAGCCGAGTTGATTCAAAGGCACCTCGGCTGGGAACGTATCCGGGTCGATCAGTTCTTCACTTGTGGGTTTTGGTGCATGATCATCGGCTCTCTCTGCAAGTTTATTGGCAAAGCAAGCCGGATGGTTACAGCATAGTCCCAAAACAGCAAGCCAGGCCAAGAATCTAGTAGTTGCAATCTGAGCCCCCATCTTCCCGTCCGTAAGTGAAGTCACATAATGATCGTATGCTCTCTTCTGCACTTCGGTGAGTGGAACAGTGATGACGAACTCGGTCTTGCTTGGAAGACTGCCCTCTAGCACCGAGATATCTGCCCGGTTAATCTTGGGTGTCAGAATCTGCTTCAAAACTTGGAGTTTTTTTAGTGACCTCCGCTGCTCCTGATATGTACTGTCAAAGAACAGTCCTTGCTCAATGGGCTCAAGGTACTTTGCTTTGAAAACGGCAAGCTCGTCCAGATATTTGGGCGAAATCCAGTTAACCATAGCATAATAATCCATGAGGTTGTTGGCAAGCGGAGATCCTGTAAGCGCAATACGGCTTTTGGATTCTAACATTGCTGCCGCTTGAGCAAGCTGTGAGTCTTTGTTTTTCATTTGATGCGCCTCATCTGCAACAATGATCCGTGGTCCCTTCAACAGCTGGTCTTTGAGCTTGGTGGGAAACTGCATTTCTGTTGCCGTCTTTGAACTCTTCTTCAATTCTGGTGCTACCCAGTTGCGAAAAAGAAAATAACTCAAAATCAAGATGCCCCCTTCTGCATCCCAGGACTCGACCGTGGCCATCTTTCGCTCTAAAGGATCCGACGGAGCAACCTTTCTGATCGGGCCCAAGGCATGATCTTTCGGCGTCCACATGAGAAACTCTTCGTACCAATTATCAATCAATGACGGAGGACATAAGATGAGCGTCTGTGAACGATGGAAAAACTTCGGCACTTGCTTGCGGATACCCTCATCAGGAGAATTTGCGGCGGCGGCAATCGTGACTAACAAGGAAATTCTGGAATAAAAAGTCAGCAAACAGTAATGGACCTAATCATAGTATCATCAACCACTTACACTTGCATCGTCTTCCCCAAACCCATAGTGTGTGCTAGAAGACAGCCATCACGTTTGTCGTTCTGTATCAACTCACGCCACATAAACTGAATACCAGCAAGCTGATGTGGCTTCACGCATTGACCGATGTGAGGATGGAGAAAGACAGTTGGTTGTTCAAAACTGACAGCCTGGTGCTCCGCATCGCTATTGCTAACACCAATTCGTTTTAAACGTTCTTCGAGATTTCTCCGTTGTCGTTCTTGGTTTTCGACACGCTGCCTAGCTGCCACCTGCCCGCTCTTCACTGCCTGGTCTTCTTTCACCCGTCTCTTTCTCTTATTATGAGGCGTATCAAGAAAATCGATGAGCTCATCGTCATCGGAGTCTCCTGTGGTAGGAGTGGTAGGTTCCGCGGTGTGCTTCTGGAGTAGCTGGCGCAACTGTGAGAAGAATTTCAAGAAATCATCGCTAGAACCCGTCCCCGAGCCCTCGATATCTACAATAGCTCGGATCACATTTCCTGTGGGAATGCCTTCTCTGTCCAAAGTTTGACGATTAACCCACGCGATGTAGCAGACTGTGACTAGTAGTACCAAGAGGCTTTCCTCGGGTGCCATGTCTTTTATGCTACGCTTGTCTTTGCGAATGGCATGCAATCCCATCTTGATAAGATGCTTGAGCCTTTTGTCGGTATATGACGAAAGCTGATGGAGCATTCTGTTTCTATCGTCTTCGGAAAGCCGTGCGACCATTCTGTCCAAAATTTGTCTGGGATCTCCAGGATTTGTTTGAGCAAAGGCCCCTCGTCTTCTGCCTCTGGACTTGTGCTGTCTATCAAACTTTGGATTTGGTCTCGGTGCAGATTTTGGTACTGATGAAAATTTCTGCGAAGAAGGAATAACCACCATCACATCGTCGCTTATGAAATTCGGGCGACTTTCAGTTTTTGCAGTTTTTGCAGAACGCGTGCCTGGCGTAGAAGATACATCGGACCTGGCTGGGCTCAAGGTCAAATCGATAATTTCGCTCTTTCTACCAATAACATCCGAGATTGGTTCAGGCGGCTCATATTCACTATCCGAGTTGCTGTCAGATGAATAATAGAAGCCGCAGCGAGGCTGCGCAACTGCCTCAGAGCCGGGATCAACTTCGGGACCATCGTCATGAAGGACGTCATCCTGAGGCGCGATTTCTCGAGCAGGAGAGTCTCTAATTTTGACGGGACTGCTAGACTCTTCCTGGTGGCTCCTGATGTTTGGCGTGACCGGAGGTTTGCTGTCGATTTGACTTTGAGGCAAAGCCTTGCTAGTGCCACTTGGCACGTCGACACCCATATCGTACTCGATGAAGTTTCTCAAGGAACTATCAGACTCAAAGCCGAGCGACTCTTCATCGGTCAGTGGTTGATTGACATTTTCTTTGGGCTGCGCGGCTGGACGAGGCACCGAGGAAGGCTTTGCTGGACATTGAGGTGATTCCAAAATGGCAACGCGACGCTTCTGGGTTTCAATCTCAAAAATTGTGGGCTCTAGGACTTCGCATTGGGCTGCCAAATGAGACGGCTGGGTCCATTCGTCGCCATGTAGTGCTTTCCTCATTTTTCCCAAGCGTGATTTGAGGCGTTGAATATTATCCAATGCAGCTTTGGTTTGTAAATTCCGGCACTTCTTTCTGTGTGCGTCAAACCATAATTTGTGCGCTCCGAGATCCATTTTTGGCAGATGTTTGGCTCTCCATAATCCCTCGTAATGGCTAATGCGCTGATCGATGATAGAGTCTATCTCGTGACTTGAGAGGAATTTCGATGGTTTCAATGCAGCCTCCTGTTTTTCGTCTTCCATTTCGGCCCAAGTTTCAGAGTCATAATCGCCTTCTGAGCCGGACTCGCCATAGAGAGGAAATGAGTCTGATTCTTCTTTGGGCGGATACTTCTTTAGCAAGAAGTCATAAGGACTTTCCGCTTTAACACTCGGGGCCTGATCCAAGACAACTGGCAAATCTTCAGTTGTATCAGCCGTCGACTTCATGCTGACATCGGTTCTACCCTTGTGCGAGGTGTAGAGTGTGTAGTACCGGGGCTTGCCGCTATTGATCTCATCTTCATCGTAGGGGAACATTGCATAACGACGGGCTCCATTTCGTGAAGGCAAGTCAATGACTTGTTTGCGGAAAAAACGATGCATTTTTCGCTTGACGAATAGTCTTTGACCAGAAGAGTGTCCAGACGAGGAAATAAACCAATCATCTTCGTTCGAACCAGACGTGATTGGGTAGAAGACACTCGCGGCATCAATTTTAGCAGGCCCTATGTACCAGGACCCGGGCGTCTGTGTTTCTACGGGCAGTTTTGTTGGTAGTGTAGTCGACGGCTCAACTGCAGTAAGGTCAAGTCTCCTTCGCTTTCGACCCCGTTCATCAATATGAGAAGCTTCGTTCGGACGTAGATTCGGAGAAGTTGGAGTAGCAAGTCGAGAACCCGAGGTTGATTGCTTTTCACCATTTGCAGTGGGGGCGTCAGGTAGGTCGACATCGTCGAGTTCGGCTATTTGAGTAGACGTAGGTTGCGTAGCCTGCAGGCTGGAAAGAAGCTGTTGGTCCGGTAGCCTGTCGCTATCATTCGATGACTTAGGAGCAGTATACGAAGCAGTGAGTTGCGGAATCTGGGCGACGGGAGCAGCTGGTGTAGGATTGAACATCCAAGGTGCGTTGAAGTGGCTCGGCCAAGCTCGGCCATTGTTCATCATCATCGGCAACATAGCGGAGGCGAGCTGCGAACGTTCTTGGGTCTGCTGAGCCTGATACTTTTGAGACTGTCGCTGGGCATATCGGATGGCTTTGTTGACTGTGTAAAAAGGTCCCTCTTTCAACTTCAAGCTATTTCGTAGGAAGTCTTCGAGATGTCCGTCAAGTAACACCTCCCCGGTGATGCCATGTTCGCGAATCGCAACTTCTAACGACTGTCGGTCTGGTAGAGGACTGGGGTGCTTCGACACTGACCATGGAGTGGATTCATTGTGACAAAGATAATGTACTACTTGGTCGACTGACCAGTCGTAGGGATCTTCCTGACCGTGATCCATGGCCAGAAAGCGAACTTGACGACGTGCTTGACATTGATGGAATGGATAGAGAGGAGGATAAGAGGGGTAAGTTGAGATAAACTCTTCGCATGAGAGAGGTCGGGATGACGGGGTTCAAGTGGTGCTCAGATGAAACGTTAGATCATAGATAAAGTCTCAGTTCAAAATCATGTCGCGAAAGAAAGATCTACTATGTACTCTAGTGAGGATATTCGCGTCACCGCCGAGCCGGAAGTGATTTTTGGCTGGCAGAAAGAGGGCGGTGTAGATAGTGGGTCGTTGATTTGTCAAATGAGGAAGGTGGGTAGGGATGACGCCCCGCCGCTTAGAAATGGCGATTGTCAAAAGTATGCTTCGACGTCGTTCTCAAGCATGCTCTCATCAAGAGATTCTGCTCACTTGATTCTCAATCCGCCCTGAGGAGAATTGATTGTGGTCACCGCACCTACAACAGGACCAGAATCCCGGCAATGACGGAGTCAATCTACTCTACCTACCCGCCGAAGTTGAGTGAGACTCAAGAGCAGTTTTTGGTTTCAACAATCAAAGACTGGACGATCCAGCATGGTCTAACCGTCAGGCCTCCCGCAACGTTTGTCTCCCAAGACGCTGTCTCGAAAGGAGTATTGGCAACCAATGCGCCGGTCACACTATTCCCCAGTCCGTTTCCTAAGGCTTGCTTTGAAGAGGCAAGAGCAGTACAGAAAGTGTATAATGAGTTATATGCGCGGATAACAAGTGACGAGAAGTGGCTAGGAGAGGTGATTGAAGAGTGAGATCCCAATTCCGTAGTAGATGAAAGAAATAGACTTTGTTGAGAAGCCCCTATCTAAGCAGTAGTTGACCGCATCGTAGGCTGATCGACGTCGACGACTTTGTGGCTGGACTTTGGAAGGTTCATCAGGCAGTATCAAAAGAAGGATACGTGCAAGACTTGTCCGTTGGCCTCTTCCGGTCCGACTATATGGTTCATACACTGGGCTCAGAGACCGCATCACTGAAGCAAGTAGAATTCAACACAATCTCTTCCTCATTCGGCGGGTTGTCTTGCCGTGTAGCGGCCCTACATACAGAACTGCTGCAATCACCACCCGGTCACTCGTTGAGCTATCCAGGACACCCTTTACTTGATGGAAGAGTACCACCAGAGAATACAGCTGTCGAGACGCTCAGTGCTGGGCTGGCCGCGGCACATGAAGCATATGGGCCGTCAAAGTCGTCACCAGCTCTGCCTCTTGGCATTCTATTCGTTGTGCAAGAAGGCGAACGCAATATATTCGATCAGCTAGCACTCTCTACACGACTGACACAGTTCCACAAGATCCCCGTGTTTCGACTAGTGACGAGCGAGATTTTGGACCGAACTTCTATAGCAGAAGCCAATCCATCCAGACCTTTGATATATACGCCACCTCATGCACAGGGCACTCCTTTTGAAATAACGACCGTCTACTTGAGAAGCTTCTACGCACCTACTGACTACAAAACCGACCGGGACTGGAGTGCTCGACTTCAACTTGAACGCTCTGCCGCAATCAAGTGCCCTACTGTCCTCAATCAACTGTCTGGCTGCAAAAAGATTCAGCAAGTCCTTGCGGACCCGAATAAGCCAGACTATCTCGCCAGATTCGTACCGACCGCAGAGTCAGAGGGAACCCAAGAGAAACTCCGCAAGACATTCGCTCCGCAATACGATCTTTCGCCCAGCGGACGAGGCAGAGAGCTCGCACTCAACCCCGAGACAGCGGCACGCCACGTACTCAAACCACAAAGAGAAGGCGGCGGTAATAATGTATACAAAGAAGCCATACCAGAATTCCTCAAATCGATACCGGAAAGTGACTGGAAGGGGTATGTATTGATGGAACTGATTCAACCACCATCGGAAGCGAGTAACGTGGTACTCCGCAGCGATGGTGAGGTTGTCAGTGGGAATGTCGTTGGCGAGCTGGGCATTTTTGGTACTATATTGTGGAAGTCGAACGGTGAGATTCTACATAATGAAGAGGGCGGATGGTTGATGCGAACAAAGGGCAAGGAGAGCAATGAGGGTGGAGTAGCAGCTGGATTTTCGTCTTTAGATAGCATCATTCTGTATTAGACTCAATATTCTAGCAAGGGGTTCATTCCACCGCAATCAAACAGTCATGAAAGACTTGTAGCTGTGTTTATAGTGTCTCACATTCTAAATGTGACGTTCTTTCAATACAAATAATCATCTCTACTTGCAGTATAACGACAAAGAACAAGTCACACTTCAAAATTCCCATTTCAGTGGGTTTGAAACACAATACATTTTCACACACAGTCCACGAGCGCCAAGATTTGTACAACATCGGACATTTGGCTTTGTTGTATAAATGTTTCAAAATCTCTCTCAGATTACGTTCCATTTGTCCCTTTGATCTGCTGCCTGGTCATGTTGTACACGGGCAATTTTCTAATTTGTCAATCTGATAGCTACATGGCTCATGGCTGCCATGCCCAATCCAAGACCATGTCTATGGAACTTCTTCTGTGCAGTGGCTTGCACTTGCAAATTTGACTCGAGAAAACCACATCTCTTTCCTCTCGCATTGCTGCTTTACAATCACGATCACGATCACGATCACGAAGTCAAAGAATTCATCCCTGACACAGGGTCTACTCCGTAAGTCCGGACTCTGGGACTCCGGGGAATAATCATAGCTCACTATTCCCAAAACAGTGTAGACTGTGGAGATTAGGTAAGGCGGAGAATTCCGTTCAAAGTAAAGGCGCGCCCCACTCGGCTTTAACGTCCTGCCTTGGCAACATTTTCTGCATACGTACTTCTACTCTTCATGGTACAGAGTAGAGATACTGTAAGGAGCACTTGAGCCAAGACTAGTGTCTCTGAATTTTCACCTTCTTGCGGGTTCCGACAGACAAACGGAAAGGAAGGATGTTGGTAATCTCGGCCTATCAGACAACTTTCTTGGCTGCTTTCCAATCCGCGACTGCATGCCTGTACTTCAGTATCTGATAAGGTGTTTCTGCACGGAGTCAATTCCTTCTTCATGGACCAGGGACGGGACTTTAATTGCTGTAGTTGAGCTTCACACGCAATGATGTCCAGTACGGAGTATATACTCTCGTATTATCAAGCCATGCCCTAGTTGCACACGATCTCCGGACACAATATCCATGTATGTTCGTCGTACCCGCGCTTTTAATTTTAGACCGTGGCAAGGATTGCCCGGACTGTCAGGCTTCAACGCGTGGCTAGCAGATAATAGATTGCTACAGCTAGTGTCTCTTTGTGGCGGCTCTAATGAACTACACGTAGTACACGGTTAACATCCAACTCCAGGGTGGTATTTTTACGAAAAGAAAGACCGAGGCGGACAACCCTCTATGACTGAAATATCACTACATACGCAGCAGCATAAAAAGTGTTTGATATACTCACGCTCAATTGGTTGCAACAAACAGTTTGGATTTTCGATTGGTGAACACCGCCAGCAATGAGCAGCTCAATGAATTTGGGTCACTGTTGTTGGACAGCAATATATCAATTGATCTCCTACAGACTTCTCTGCATGGAGATCATTTCTGCTAGAGGAGTCATTCAATGTTCGCCCTGTTGGACGTTCTATCTCTATAACTAGACCGCTCTATTCAATGTTACTATGACTATTAACCTAATACGGGGCAAACGGTGTCATGTCGCGGAGAGAAGCATCAAGTTGTTTGGTCTTATTTTCTCCTTCCTTCTTTGTGAGGTTGCTCAAACAACATTTCTCTCGATGCTGGCCAATGGTTGCATGTCGGCCAAGGCTTACTGTTCTATCTAAGATGCACATCTGTAGGCATAAGACTAGACGGAGAAAATAAGAGAGACTAGGAAAAATTATGCCAGCACCCGTTATAGTACTCTGTCTCAGTGGGGGCGGGACTGAATATTCCCCTTGTGCATCATGCTACTTAGAGACCGTTCATTCTGATACGGACCAGACACGGCCCCGTTCAGGAGCGAGAGAGGAAAAGCCTCATCAATGGAGGCTGGGGGTCAGAGTTTGATGTGGCTGTTGGCTGCATCGTAGATAGCTGATCACGATGAAGTTTCTCGGAATTGAGATCTCAACAACAGCCGCCGCGATTGTTTCGTTTTTCGTTCGGGAAGTTGATATGTAGATCGAATACTAGCAGCAATATGCCAAACGGGGCAGTAAAATTAGTCGAGGTCACAGGACCAGAGCTTGCCCTTTGTGTCTGGCGGTCCTTCGCCGGGCAACAGCTCAGGGCAACAGCAGCTGCCCCAGATGGGAAGGCACTTTCCTTCCCTGGCACCCATCCAGCAGGCTCATTGGGCTGACCGCAACCTCGATTTGTTTGTAGCTCATCTCACGTGTTTCCCCAGCTCCCCACAATCTTTTTCCCCCTTCTCCTCCCCAGACCTATTTAAACCTGCCGTCTCTCCCTCTCTTTCTCCTCCTTCTCACCTTCTCACCTTCTCACCCCTCCCCCTCTCGTATCTAGGTACGCTCTACCTATTCTTACCTTTCGCTGGCTCTCCTTCTTCGCTCTTTCCTCTGGGATAGCGCTCCCACCTGTATCGTATCTCAGACTGTCGTTCAGTCCTGTTTCTGACAGACCTTGTGCTACAATCGTCCTCCTCTAGTCGCCATGGCTAAATCGGAGGGGGTTGGAATGTGAGTCTTTCTGGCCATAGCACATCACTCAATCGACCAATCCATGCAGTCACTGACAAAAGACCACGAACAGTCAGCCAGTATCAGCTGGGCTTGAAGCTACCTATGCAAACCCAGAATTGCGCCACCAGCGTGCTCAGGAGCTGACTGAGAATGTCACTGGAGAGTAAGTTGCCTGCTTTCCCTCGTCTCTTAGGTTGAGTACTGACTGGTACAGAATCAAGAACCCTCTCATGGGCATTCCCAAGCCCCAGCTCATGGCTGATGTCGAGGCCTATGCCAACAAGTTCGATCTCAATCACATTCTCCCCTTGTTGAAGAAGGGAGCTTTGGTCGCGCAGAACCCTAAGAACTTTGAGAACATCGAGGAACTCGATGAAGACGATCGTCAGGCTTTGCGTAATGAAATCACTCATCGTTGGAAGCATCCATGGGCCCTGTACTTCACCATTATTCTCAACTCCATCGCTGCTGCTATTCAGGGTTGGGATCAGGAAGGTGCGTATACAGTAGTGTCCAATAGTTGACTGATATGCTGATTGAATTAGGTTCCAATGGTGCTATCTTGACTTTCCAGGACGATCTCGGACTCCCTGATTCTAGTCCTGGACCTTGTGACTTGGATGGCACCTGCGATCGCAACACCTGGCTCGTCGGCACGATTGTCTCAATGCCTTACTTGATTATCGCTGTGTTGTACGTTACACTTCCTCCTTCATTCGTTTCTTCACTTCTGACACGTGATTATCTTAGGGCTGCTTGGATCTCTGATCCTTTGAACCGTTGGCTTGGCCGTCGTGGTGTCATTTTCCTCGCCGCTATCTTCAGTCTGCTCGCACCCTTCGGTTCTGCTCTCGTCCAAACATGGCCTCAGATGGTCTTTTGTCGTTGTCTTCTCGGTATTGGTATGGGCCTAAAAGAGGTCACGGTCCCCGTGTTCTCGGCTGAGACTGCCCCTACCAGCATTCGTGGAGGCCTGACTATGTCCTGGCAGCTATGGACTGCATTCGGTATCTTCTGTGGCGTTTGCGCCAACTTGGTACTTGCCAACACTGGACCCATCGCGTGGCGACTACAGATGGGTTCTGCATTCATTCCGGCCGTTCCACTTCTGTTGGGGATCTGGTTCTGTCCAGAATCCCCTCGTTGGCTCATGATAAAGAAGAAACACAAACAGGCATTCAACTCTCTGTTGCGTTTGCGAAACACCCAACTTCAAGCCGCACGAGACTTATACTTCATCCATGCTTCATTGGTCCAAGAGGATATCTTGTTGGAAGAAGGTGGCTTCTCCAAAGACGCCAGCATGATCACTCGCTTTATCGAGGTGTGGACTATCCCACGGAATCGTCGTGCGGCTCAGGCATCTGGTATTGTGATGATTGCTCAACAGATGTGTGGAAGTAAGTCAACCTCCTTTAATTCTCAGCCATACCAACGGTCTGATGCTAACTTTCTGCCAACAGTCAACATCATTTCTTTCTACTCCAGTAGTATCTTCGCTGCAGCAGGAGCTAGCAATATCGGCGCTTTGCTTGCTTCTTTTGGCTTTGGAGCCATTAACTTCATATTCTCCTGGCCGGCTGTGTGGACAATCGATACATTTGGCCGACGATCGCTACTGCTCTTCACCTTCCCCAACATGTGTTGGTCATTGCTTGTTGCTGGCTTCTGCTTCTGGATCCCATCGGAAAATAAAGCTCACCTCGGATTAATCGCCTTCTTCATTTACATTTTCTGCATCTTTTACTCTCCGGGCGAAGGACCTGTACCTTTTACCTACTCTGCAGAGGTGTTTCCGCTGTCTCATCGTGAGATTGGTATGTCCTGGGCCGTGGCGACCAACAACTGGTGGGGTGCAACACTGGGAATTACTTTCCCCTACATTCTCAAGTTCATGAAACCACAGGGCGCAATCGGATTCTATGCAGGACTGAACCTCGTCGCTTTTGTGCTGATCTTCCTGTTTGTCCCCGAGACCAAACAGCGTTCTCTTGAAGAGCTCGACTATGTCTTTGCAGTGACCACACGCCGTCACGCGTCGTACCAGTTGGGTACAGTTGCCCCATGGTGGATTAAGCGGTACATCTTCCGTCGCAAGGGCTCGGTCTGCCCTGAGCTTTACAAGATCGACTTGGACAACGACTACAGCAGCTCAGCTGTTATGCCAGGTAGCGACAAGGCCGGGGCCGAGGCCAGCGAGTATCCAACCTCTGCTGTTTGAGCCGAATCCCGTCATGCCTGGTTCAGTTGATCGACATGATCGTGGATTTGCAACGAGCAATTTCCAACCTATTTTCTTCAGATGATTTCTTTTGACATTCCAAAGTGGGTGGATTTTAGTGACGACTGGGATTTCAAGCCTTCATGTATCTCTTTTTTCTCTTCGAGAACGATGTATGTAATGATCTCCTTCTTTGACATGGCCAAGATCGATCGAGACGTGAGCGTAGTCTAGTGTAGTTTTACTAAATGTCTAATCCTTACCTTGATTCTGTATGTAGATTGTAAAGTTGAAATCAACTCAATCCAACAATGCAAAGATTGTGATGTTCAAGGAGGGAGGTTCTCCTCTGGACGTCGCGAGATCGAATGCCGCGGGGCGCTAGTCCCAATTTGTAACGCGCAGTATAATTTTCAGATACCTGAGGCAGACATCATTCCATCTTTTTACATGACACCATCAATCATATACAGACCCAATATAATCTAACAAGCTGGGAAAATGGCCGGCCAAGAAGATATAGCCATGACCACAGAAACCGCACCAAAACCTCCCACCACCACCACAAACTCTACGCAACACCTCACATCCCGCAATCCGCAATGGACATATTTCAAACTCCAACTGTACTAACCCCTTCCCCTCCTCCAATCTCCTGCACAGAAAGATAGTGATCTGACAAAAAATCTAGAATCCCACATTCATCTCATCCCATCAAAAACTTTACCATCGATCCGCTCACGGCACGCTCATATCTGACTTCTGCGCTGTCGCAGTTTTTGGGTCTGATGGGCTCGAGTATTGGGATTGATATACTCAAGATTGAGAATCCATCACCACCACTGCGGTTAGAGCAACAACAACAGCAGCAGCAGAATGAAAGCAATGGGAGGGGCGACTTTCCGAATGTATGGATCCGTGTACCCCGCGATGATGGCGCGGCTGTGCTTGCGGCGTTGAGTTCGTGGGTTGGGAGTTTGTCGTCTTCTTCGACGTCTACTGGGCCTGGGGATTCAGAAGATGGTGAAGGAGGCGGTGTTGCGTGGAGGATTTGCGCAAAAGGGAATTATTTAAGTGCCATTGTGCATGGGTCTGGGGAGGGGGCTTTCAGTCCTTGATGTTTTTCTTTTTATTCCCTCGTCTTTCTTCTGGGATGGTACATGCATGGATGGCGTTGGATACTCGTTAGATGGATTGTTTGATGGATTGCTGATGAGTGTATTTGTTTATTATGTATGCAGTCTATCTTCCTTTTGCAAACAAAATCACGCCCGCAACACCTCGACACTGCACGCTTATGAACAACGAATATGAACAACAGAAATCAATCTCCGAAACGGACAAACATGCTTTTGGTGGTTAGATTACTCATCCGACTTCAAAGTCGGCGAAAACGTCGCAACCCTATCCTCATCATTAAAAGTCTTCTTCTGCGCAATGACCTTGGTCCTCAACGCAGCACGAATCTCATCCATGCTACGATGCTGCCACTTATCGAATCCGTCAAGACTCAATGGATAAAACACAAAGTTGTCGCTGCTGGTCATAAAGTCCATCATCTTGGGCGCTGGGGTGGCGGTGATGATGTCGATTTCGGAGGCGATTTGCCGGCAGTACGAGTCGAGGGGGAGATCGTTGACGTCGTCGCCAAAGGGGTTTTCGAGTTCGCGGCCGATGGCGACAAAGCTGAGGATGATGTATGCGGCGACTGTTTTTGTTAGTATAAGGTTAAGAAGGACGAGTGGAAAGGCTCACCGATTGATCCGGGAATGGCGATCCAGTTCATCAGGCTGACGAGTTGGAAGGGAAGGACCAGGATGTAGATCCACGAGATTTGCGAAATGGCAATGCTGTATGCTTCGGGCAGGGGTGTGTCGCGGACTCGCTCAGAGCCGGTCAAAGCTTCGTTCAATGCAGCGACGGAGTTGACTAAATCGTCAGTAAAAGTTTACAACCTCCTTGGTAGGGACGACTTACTGAGTTGACCCTGGTGCAAAGCAGACTTGAGAAGTTCCTCCTTTTCGCAATGCTCAATATACGCGGACAAATGGTTCAGAATCTCCAGAGGCAAGTGGCCCAATGGCTTCTTTGCGCGCTTGATCAATTTTCGGGGGTTGGATTCTGCAAAGGTGATTCCGAGGTACATGCCAGCCGATTTCCAGATTGAGTGATGGGGTGGCTTCAACAGGTCAGGGTCGTGGGCTTCTTTGGCGAAGGTGTCTAGATGGCCGACCAGACCGACCAGGTCCTTGTAGGCAATGGCTGGTTCGAAGCGGAGGCTGTGTTTGAGCGAGACAGAGAAGGCGAGAAGCAAGTTCAAGGCGGTTCTATCATAGTTAGTCAGAGACTCGTTGCTGAAAACAGAGAAAGGGAGCATACATTTTGCCTAGAACATCCTGCTTTCCTTCCTCGCCAGGACGTTCCTTGACATGTACCCAGATCGTACGGGCCATGTTGCGGGATGTCTGAATAACCGAAGCCCAGTATTTACGACCATCGGCATAACGTTCATAGGCAGTCGTGCTACGGAACGACAAAGCCAAACCGACCACGAAACCGAGCACAGTAAGCAGAATATTAGACACAGTCAGATGATGAACTTTAAGGTGAATGCTGGTAATTGCCGTGGACCAGCAAGCCATGAAAAGCAATGGAAGAATGAGGCGCGGCAGAATACTACCGTCCATTCGCAGAAAGATGGGCCACTTTGTGTGTCTGCTGATATCACGAGGACCGGTCTATACAATCTGTTTAGCCCTTGGTTTTTCGAGTAGATAGAAAACTTACGAAGTAGTGCTCCAAATCCGAAGCGGTAGGCTCAACGGGTCTCAGGTAGTGTTTACGAGCTTCTTGTAAGTCAGATAGCGAAATCGGCCGTGATTTGGGTTGAGGGGAGTCCTGCTCCCGGTGATAAACGAATGTCTGCTGAGTATGGGCGTGGTTGTCGGCATGGTGGTTGCTGTTGTGCACTGGAGCAGCTCCTTCGCCGTTTGTATGGGCTCCTGCTGCAGCGCTGGCAGCGCCGGTCTCGCCGCCGCTAACTGCTCCTCCTTCCATGTTGTTGTTGACTTAATTGCCCAGTTGGTCGACGTTGTAAAAAAGAAAGAATTCAATGAACGAAGAAAAGAAGAAAGAAAGAATAAATGAAGGTAGAACGGTTTAGATATGCAATGAAACGAATGTAGAATGAACGATCAGGAAGAGAGAATGAAAAAAAGTCAGCTCCGGCGTGAGTAAGAATTTCGAAATAAAATTTAAACCGGCAGGCAGTCCAACGAATCCAGACCACGTTCGTTCTCCATCCCAAAAACGGTGGAAATACGGAGTAGCAGGCGGCGCCATGGTACGTGGAGCGGGTCTGTGACTCTCCCGGGTGCTGGGCGAGAATCAGCTTGTCACCATCGACGCACCAAACGGCCCTGAAAGAGGAATAGGAGGAGGGCCAGACGTCGCCAAGCAGCCAAGGTGGCCAGGCCAGAGCCAATTGAGTCATTTTGGTTCAGGAGTCGCACAGTTGGCATCGTCAGTGGCAATTGACTGACTGACAGGAAGAGGGAGATGTGTTTCAGCTTATGCCACTATGGGGCGGACCGGACGGATGTGCCCGTTTTTAGCTGTGAGTCAGGGGTTCTTCTCTTCTAGAATCGACACTCTACACAGTCATCCCGGACTATTCATGTTCAATGTTATTGTCGTCCAGAGGTGTATTCAAGCAAGAAGAGAATCTTTCTAAATAAATAATAGTAGAAGTTAGAATACGTGTACAATTGTAGTGCTACTATGTACTCTTAGTACACAAGTGTAAATGGCGTCCCCACAGTGTACGTATCATACGCGTATGGTTCCAGACTCTTCTTGGGAATTGGCCTGTCAGCTTCCTGCAATCCCTGTTTCAGGTTGTCAACTAGTATTGGTCGAGACTGTTTCAGTACAACTACTACTTACTCTGTAGTACGGGCTTTGCTCGAGTCATTCTAGATCACTAACTACTCTGTAATTAGTCTGCTTAGTTACGTGTAACTTACGTACATAGTATGTACGTAGTATGTGCAATGGCTCTGCCGCTCAGCCTCACCTGAGGATCATACTTCTTAGGGCTCCGATGGCGGCTTCTTAGGGGCCTTAGGGCTCGTTAGTACATTGCAAGGCTGAGATATATTAAGTGTCCAGACTGCTTTTGTCGGAAGTGACATGAAGTCATCACGGCTTTCTGCAGTTCTGCCCAAGAATAGAATGTGGATCTTCATAAACAGGAAAGATGATCGCGAAAGCCGCACGCACTGAGAGCCTCTTCGTCAATTCTCGGCCAATGCTCAGAAAACTCGTCGATCTACTTGCACATGATTTCCTGTTTGGGGAAATGATTCATCAGGCACACTCAGCGAGCAGCCGATGAGTTGCATGAGGGATACGACTTTTCTCATTCCTTAAGAAGAAATCAAGGGAATTTCGTCCGTATTTATGCGTGCTACCCATCCCACACACGCTGCGGAGCTTTATCGGGCATATCACTCTGATTAGGCGCTGTCACAACGTTGATGCATGAAATACGGACTTTTAGAATGCGGCTTGTGACATGTCCAAGAACTGCCGCAATTGGTCCATATCACGAGTACATGTATAATTAACTTTCACAAGAAACTATTCTTGACACCTCAAACAATGCATATGTATGGTATCTTGCGTGTAAAAAGGGACGTGGTAGGAAGAACATCTGTCGGCAGATTCCACAATCCCAGGTGGACACGATAATCCTAACCAACTACACCCATGAATTAATCTTTACCGAAATCCTTGAAAGATCCGACATAAAATCACCCCTGTAAAATCATGAACTCATCATCTGATCGATCCAAAATAGGCAGGCATTATATCTCACTAGTCGGCACTTTTTATCTTCTCGAGAGAAAGAGACGGAGACAGTGCCAGTGGGAGATATATATGTACTTGGGTTGGAGTCAACTGGTGGGAATCCTTTTGTTTTTGGGTGAGATTTTGACAAGAATGTGCGCATGTGGCCTCGAAGCACGCCGGTCTGACGGTCAAGCAGATGTAGTTTACGGACTTGTGGCTAGTCATTAGGTAAAACGTTGATGAAATGGTAACCTAGTATGCCATGCATCATGGTCTGCTCCATGGTCGTTAGGGCTAAGAACTGGATGGGGTGCATGGAGGGGAAAAGCGGGGGTAGCGTATAGAAAGCATCGTAAGCTCTAAGCTACTGCTCACGGCTATTTGCATCGTTCCCGAGGTACCTACTACCTAGACACATGCAGACATAGTCTACAGTAGGCTGCGCTATCGACAACGGAGAAAATTGGCGATTGATATTCTTCTGGATTTCTCAATGAGTCAATTGGGTGGCAAGAAAATAGCATGGTAGGACCTGGGTAGTGATTCTATCGCCACGTCCGAGGTGACAGTGTGCAAACTGGTTTTCAGAAAGTCGCATCCAATGAAGAATAATATGGACTCGAATATTGAGTTCATGAGTCGATGCATTCTCTCAAGAAATACCGGGAGATCTGGATGGATTGATGCCGCCGGCATGACTGGATCTGATTGAAGGGATAACATACGGAGAATCTCATATACAATATTATACTTCCGGATCATCTTCTCAATTGTCTTGTCCAGTCCAAGGAAGCAAAAGTCCCAGACTTGAGGTTACCCGGTTATCCGTTGACCGCAACAGGCGGTTCCATGGAACGGTGAAGCCAAAGCTACTGGCCTTCAGGTCAACGGCGCCGCTTCGGCAGGTCGCATGAGGACGTGCCTCCATGACTCGTCGTAAATGCGTTTTTCTCGCTGCATGTATAGTGTCTATATCTATACGTAGTAAGAGAAGAGGAGAGGAGCGGAGTTGAGTCTTACCATCAACCTCCAGTGGACTGGTAGTAAGCCCTGATGGGGTAATCGAGCAGAAGAGCAGAAGGCTCGAGACAACATTGTGTTTAGCCAGCTCGTTTCCAAGGTCTAAATGGAGTCCATGTCCATGACTCAATCCATTACACCTGTGTGTGATATATACTATGTAGTACTTACTGTACATATGTTCTACCGGAAGTGTGGTTGAGGTCAGACCCACTTCCGGTTGCATCTAAAACCAGGGCAAACCCTGGCAGACTGCAGTTGTTACCTTCTCTCAGATTTGGTCAATCAGATAAAGTACATACCGGTACTACATAGTAAATTAAGTAGTTAATGGACCACGTTCTATCGTTATGGTTATCACCAGCACGGGCCCGTTCATGATCGACAACATCGACTCTACCCGGATTCTACTATGTAGTCTTGTCAAAGACTCAAAACTAGGAGCCTAGGACCCATATGTCCAGTCCAATATCATGTGAAGATCCGCTTAGCCTTACCTGGGCATATTCCCGAGGTCCTCGTGGGGTATGCAAGCAATGTACCCGACAAAAGACCGGGGATGTAACAAACTACCTACATTTTAGGTCTCTACTTTCCACATGGCAACCAATCATAAAAAAATCCCAACATTCTGCACTGAAAAATAGATCGAAAAATGAAACATCCCGGATTTTCCCTTGCCCAACCCTGGTCTGCATGGGTTGATGGAATTGTCGGCGTTCGCGCGAAGCCCTAATCCTATATTCGCCTGCTGCCAGCCAATCATAGTTGCACATTCTAGTGCCAAAAGTGATTGCGATCATTCAGGCACAGATTGTCCAAGCGTCCATTAATGGAGATATCGCCAAGTTAATTAAATGGGATAATATAGAATAGTACGTACTTACCATGCAGTAGATCGTAAAATCCAAACTGGAGGGTTCAAGTAGGCTGTATGCCTATAGCCAATTCTTGAGTTCATCTCCCCCAACAACCGTGATCTCTGTAACGATATCGCAAGAACCAGACCAGAGTTCCAGATTCAGTACGCACCGAAAGTCAAAATCGTGACCCCGCATTTTCTTCCGGTCTAACCGCCTAGTAGATATCCATGGTGGTGTGGTTTACTGGTTCCTGTTGAAACAAAATTTCCTACATGATGATTATTCCCTGATTGGACGAAAGAAACCAGGGGTCTCCAAGCCTAAACCTCATGCAGCCCTGCATAGTCCAAAACATATGTCAAATATGCTGTGGATCAACTATTTTTCTAATTGGCCTGATGGGGTTCCATTCTCCCTCTCGAACATTGCCCTCTCGAACACCTCTAAAGTCTTTAGTTCTCCCGCTGTTCCGCTTCGTCGCTTTCCCTCTCTGTTTGTAAAGCAAAGATATAAGCTGCCTGTGTAACCCCGGTCACAGCAAGCTCTTCCCTCTTGATGGAATCTGACCTTTTCACCTCAGTAAGCGTGATAGCGCGGAGCGAACAAAAAGTCACGCAAACTGCGTACACTTCTTCCTCTATTGCGCCCTTCGGACAATGTCCAACGGCCTGCCCCCTGCCAGCGTAATAGCCACCTGGCCAGCGCCGGACTATATCCATCCCGTGCGCAGAGGCCCAGGATTGCTGATTGTCAATGTCTTGTTCTCATCGCTTGCTTTTATTTTGACTGTTCTACGGGTCTATACCCGTGCGTTCATAACAGCCACCATCGGTCTTGACGATGTCCTTGCCGTGTTGGCCCTGGTAAGATCCTAATTTGACCTTCAAGGAGAAGAACAATTCATTGATGCAATTCAAGGCATTTGCAATTGCCATGTGTACGGCGACATCCATTGCCGCTGCACGTTTCGGTTGGGACCTCCATCAATGGGATGTCCCATATGCATGGATACCGGCTTCGCTCAAGTACCGCATGATTTTCGAAATAACTTTTTCGGTATCGTCGACATTGACCAAGGTCTCCCTGTTGTGGTTTTGTCGTCGCCTCCTTGGGAGTAGCGCCAAGAGTAATCTTCGGCGCTTGAATTGGAGTCTGATTGGTGCTATGGTGCTTTTGGTGATCATGGGCCTTTTGTTCATCTTCACCACGTTACTCAATTGCATGTGGGTACTTGTCCTGTCTTTGTCTTAAGAGATATTGACAACGTCCAGCCCTATCAAAGCATCCTTTGATGTCTTGCCAGACTACCCATATCACTGCATCAATGGAGGCCAAGTGATTGTGGCAGCCAGTGTCATCAACGTGTTTACCGACTTCATGACTGCCGTAGTGCCCATGCCGTTGATATGGAAACTCAATCTTCCTCGGCGTCAGCGTCTTGCAGTTATTGGTATCTTCGGTATCGGTGTCGTAGTGACCGTCGCTTCTTCTGTTCGGACGTATTATGCCTGGTTTGACGCCTTTGGCACTTATGACACCTCATGGTGGGGATGGGCCACCTGTTTGTCTGCCTCTATCGAGATTAATCTGGGGCTGGTATGTCACTTCCAAGACTGGCTGCATGGCTTAGTCAACACAAGGTTCTAACAATCTTCATATCAGATGTGTGCATCCGCACCAGCTCTTCGGCCCCTTATCAAGGCAATCTGGCCTCGGCTCCTCGGTAGCTCCGGATACGGGGACGGGTACGGATACTCCCACCAGCGTTTCAACAATCCCAAGCCGTGGCCACCATCATCATCAAACCGATCCGCTAACCGTAACATACGCATGGGATCCAATGATCTGATAACCAAAGAAGTCGGAAAGTTTGGTCGACGAGACTCAACTAATGGATCGGGTATCGTTCGCACTGTCGAGCTGGAGACGTTCTATGAAGACCGCAAGGACGTGACATATGGTCGTCCTGCGACTGCCAATTCGGCCACGCCCAACCCCATGATGGAAGCGAGGAATGCTTATGGAAGGGGACCAGTGATGGAGTCGTCACGCAGTTACTATATGGACCGGCGGCGAGACTCCTTTCCCGGACCGAGGAATCTGAAAGAGTTGTATGACGACGATGAGGCACCGTTTGCTCTGGAAAGATTGGTGTAATCGAGATAAGAGATGAGAGACTCGATGGCTGAAAGCAAGGAGCAACATCATTCTTGGACTACCTACTAGTACCTAGGTAGTTTGGCGTCTATGATTTATGATTTTAATTCAATGGTCGCATGGCTCGTCTGTTCTTTCCGTATCGGCGTATACTACAGTATGTCGGCGTCAAAAAAAGGCAAGACCCCGCGCGCGGTTCCTTCCTAAGTTCCTACGTAGTAAAGTTGTCTTATCGCGCTTATCGATAAAAGTGCTTGTACCTGCTTCTTCGGGATAGCGCCATCTGATAGCTTGATCTCGAATGCGTCGCGCTATGCAATCTACATTCTCTTTCTTCGTCTCAGCACTTATATCTCAAGAGCTCTCCTGTATACAATAATAGTCTCAATTTCAAATTGATTCACAATTCATACTCCGAAAACGCGCTCGCAGGAGAAGACCGAGACCACAATCTAGCTCTCAGTCACTCGCCGTCGGCCAGCACGGCGTCCACAGCGGCCGTTCTCATTGGCTCAAATCGCCGAAAAGTAACCATCGCCGCTCTTGGCGGTCAAGCTCCCCCCTGCGATTTCCCCAATTTCACGTTATCTGCACCTTGCGTAATGGTCCGATAGTGGGACATATAAAACTATTTCAATCCCCTTCCTGCGAGAGTCGTCCTGTATTCTTGGATTTATTTTGTGTACGCTCGGTTGCTCATATACCTCTCGTAAGTTGTCCAATTTTTCTCTCCTTTTCATTGTATTTGGTTGATTGCATCACCATCGTGATCGTTATCTATCTATCATGTACCGCAAACGTCATCCAGTTCAACATCGTTGTTTCTTCATGTCGCCCAAACAATAGCATCGAGTTCACAAGTTGGCCAATCCCGCTAATATTTCAAACAGAACATGTCCTCTGCACTCCGGTCTAGCCTCAATATGAAGTCTATTACACGCCTCAATGCGGGGCGCCTGTTCAGCACTGCTGTCCCTCGCCATTCCGCACAGCCCTTCTTCGCAGATGAGCCCAAGGCCCCTTCAGTGCAAACTGCTGTGCCAGGCCCTAAGAACCAGGCTGCGGCCAAGGAGCTCAGTGAAGTCTTTGACACTCGCAGCTTGAACCTTCTCGCTGATTATGAAAAGTCCATTGGAAATTAGTATGTACCTATTATCTGTCTCCGTTGTGACCTATTACTAACGATCACCAGTATTGTCGATCTTGATGGCAACAAATACCTTGATGTGTGAGTTTCAACCATCTTCGCCTCTTCGCGACTATTTTTAATAGATAAATGAACAGCTACGCACAAATCGCCTCCATCCCTGTTGGCTACAACAACCCCCACCTTGCCGCTGCAGTCAACACCCCGGAAATGGTCCGCGCCATCATCGACAGACCTGCTCTTGGAAACTTCCCTTCTGCAGATTGGTCTCACATCCTTCGAACTGGACTTCTGGCTGCCGCTCCCAAGGGATTAAACCAGGTCTTTACCGCTCTGGCAGGGTCCGACGCAAATGAGCTTGCCTACAAGGCTGCTTTTATATACAAACGCTCACAAGAGCGTGGAGTTGGTGCTGATTTCACTGAAGAGGAATTGAAGTCGACCATGGTCAACGAGGGACCTGGCTCTCCTCAGATGTCCATCTTGTCATTCAAGTCAGCTTTCCATGGCCGTCTCTTTGGCAGTCTGTCCACCACCCGTAGCAAGCCTATCCACAAACTCGATATTCCCGCCTTTGACTGGCCCGCTGCCCCCTTTCCCAACCTCAAGTACCCTCTTGAGGAGCACGCAAAAGAGAACGCTGAGGAAGAGCAACGTTGTCTTCAGGAGACTGAGCGTCTCATTAAGGAATGGCACAACCCTGTCGCTGCTGTGATCGTTGAGCCTATTCAGTCCGAAGGTGGTGATAACCATGCTTCTCCCGCCTTCTTCCAGGGTCTCCGCGATATCACCAAGCGTACCAATGTGCTCTTCATTGTTGATGAGGTTCAGACTGGTGTTGGTGCTACTGGAAAGTTCTGGGCTCACGAGCACTGGAACTTGAGCACTCCTCCTGACATGGTGACATTCTCTAAGAAGGCCCAAGCAGCCGGTTTCTACTATGGCAATCTTGCTTTGCGCCCTGCCCAGCCATACCGTCAATTCAACACCTGGTTGGGTGACCCAGTTCGCGCCATCTTGTTCCGCGCCATCTACGAGGAAGTGCAGAACAAGAACCTTGTTGAGAACACTGCCATTACTGGCGAATACCTGTACAAGGGACTCGAGACCCTTGCCCAGAAATACCCTAATGCTATTCAGAACCTCCGTGGCAAGGGCCAAGGAACTTTCATTGCTTGGGACTCGCCTAACCGTGACGAGTTCCTTGCTAAAGCTAAGACTGTGGGTGTCAACATTGGTGGAAGCGGAGCCACCGCTGTGCGTCTGCGGCCAATGTTGATCTTCCAGAAGCACCATGGTATGTTTTCTTCTTTCCAATATTCTTCTAGAACATATGCTAACATACAAATAGCCGACATCCTTCTTGAAAAACTCGATAAGCTCCTTGCATAGTAACTTCCATTTGCTTTGACTGTGTTATGATATCATGTTTGTCTGTCTTTGTTTAAATTGGCGCATTTTCCCATTGCGATTTCTAGGGATTCGATACCACAAGCTCGGATCGAGTTTGTATATATGTATAGGACGTATAGTCGAAAATGAATGAATAAGACTCAATCCAATATTTATTGTAGAGTAATCCCGGCGAATAAATGAACAGCACTGCTATAAGATATTGTATCATTGATGCTTTTTGTAACGCCTCGCCATATATCCGTAAAGCAAAAGTCTTAATAGAAAACCCGAACACCGCTTCGAATTGAATAAATAAAATGTATGCATGATTCAGCCGATGATGCTTCGCCATCACGATTCCTCTTCATTCGCGCTTCCATCTCTCCTAAAAACATCGACACATCAGCAAAACGAATCATAACATCCCGAGATGCAGACGCAGGAAAGAGCACTCACGGTATATACTTAATCCCAGCATCTTCCAACGACGCAACCGTCTCCGTAGGCAACGTCCCCGTAACTTTCATCGCATATGTCCCCGGCACATATCCTTCTAATCGCTGCCAGCGAGCGACCCAGCTCTGCCGTTCGTCGATGATGGATATGAGGCCCTCAAAGACCTGGGATGTGCATTCTTGGATCGCGTCGTTGTTGCCGCGGAGTTGGAGGACGTGTTCGCAGTTGGGGCAGCCTTCGCGCGCGAATTTCTTGAATAAAACTAATGTTAGTGATTGTATGAGAAGATGGTGAGGGAGTTAGGAGGAGCTTACGCTTTGGGGCATGACGACTGAGCAGACCATGCATGCGCGAAGCGTCCGGACTTGTCCTGGGGGGACGACGAAGGAGGTCATTTTGTTTTGTTATGCGACTAAGCAGCTTCACTGCTAGAAGAATGCGAAAAATGCGACCCGAGTAAAGGCTAAGGTGCTTGTGGAGGTGAGCTGTGTGGTTGATAGCTCGATCGATGTTCATTGTTCGATGATTCTGGAACGCCAGCGACAAAAAAGAAAGGCTCCGATAAGCGGGAGCTGGCACTTCGCCGCCTCTCCTCCGCGGCTGACTGACCTTCACAACCTCTGGAAAAAGCAAAAAATTCTTTCCAGCGTGAGCAACCCTCGCCTCAACGTCTGCTAGATACCATTTCTTTTATAGCTGATTGCATCTCATTACATTTACTTCTTGTTTGATCTATTCGAGGCATCGGGAGTTCGGGCATTGTTCCTTATCAAAGACCCCTCGCCACCAGTACCTGTTCTTGTGCCTCTTTGACTTTGCGTCGTGTGCCTTGTTACCTTAAACACTACCCTCTCTTTTTCGCTACAAAAGGCTGTTGATGCTTTACGTCTAGACGTTCTACGACATTTCGCGACTCTCGTCCTACCATCAAAAATGGCCTCCTCCGTCCCCGAGGCTGCGAATGCCTTGAAGGTCAAAGGCAACACCGCATTTGCTAAGCATGATTGGCCTACTGCGATCGATTTCTATACCCAGGCCATTGATCAATATGACAAGGAGCCTTCGTTTTTCAGCAACAGAGCTCAGGTGTGTGGATGGATTCATGTTGTATTGCCAAGTTTTTGTGCTAATCTGGCTATCTTTGATACAGGCTCACATCAAAATGGAGGCGTACGGATATGCCATCGCCGATGCGACCAAGGCCCTCGAGCTTGATCCGACGAACGTGAAGGTATATACTATCGCGCATTCTACCAGTCGAAATTCAAGTTTCTGACAACCTGTATATAGGCATACTGGAGAAGAGCATTGGCCAACACCGCCATCCTCAACCCCCGCGCTGCCCTCAAAGACTTCAAATCCGTCATTAAACGAGAACCGAACAATCAGACCGCAAAACTGAGACTTACCGAGTGCGAGAAATTGGTGCGCCGAATGGACTTCGAGAAAGCTATCGAGGTGGCCGAGCCAGCATCTGCGTTTGAGGATCTCGATATCGATGCGATTGTCGTCGAAGATGCGTATGACGGTGTGCGATTGGACAAGGACATGACACAGGAGTTCATCGATGACATGATTGAGCGGTTCAAGAATGGGAAGAAGATCCATCGGAAATATGCGTTCCAGATTGTGAAGAATGTGTTGGATATTGTCAAGGCGGAGCCGACGATGGTGGAGGTTGGTGTTGCAGAGGGTACCAAGCTCACGATATGTGGTGATACTCATGGTAAGCGACCCGCTCTGCGTTCATGTGTCCTACGAAGCTAATTTTTCAGGTCAATATTTTGATCTTTTGGAGATCTTCCGACTCAACGGCTTCCCCTCCGATACCCATGCCTACCTCTTCAACGGAGATTTCGTCGACCGTGGCTCTTGGTCCACCGAGATCGCTCTCCTCCTCTATGCATACAAATGGTTACGACCAGACAAATTCTTCCTCAACAGAGGAAACCACGAAACAGACGACATGAACAAAGTATACGGTTTCGAAGGAGAGTGCAAAGCCAAGTACAACGAGCACGTCTTCAAAGTATTCTCTGAATCTTTCTCCGCACTGCCCCTGGCCACCCTCGTTGGCAGCAAATACTTCGTCCTGCACGGTGGTCTCTTCTCTGACGACAACACGACCCTCGACGACATTCGCAAACTCAACAGACATAACCAACGTCAACCCGGTCAATCAGGTCTCATGATGGAGATGCTCTGGACCGATCCTCAGCCCACTCCCGGCCGTGGCCCCAGCAAGCGAGGAGTCGGTCTCCAGTTCGGTCCCGATGTCACCAAGCGCTTCTGTGAGAGGAACGGTCTCGAGGCAGTTATTCGTTCACACGAAGTCAGAATGGGTGGATATGAGGTGGAGCATGATGGGCGCTGCATTACTGTGTTTTCTGCGCCCAAATACTGCGATACGACGGAGAACAAGGGTGCTTATATCAATGTTGGACCGGAACTTAAGCTCGAATACCATGTATTTGAAGCTGTTCCTCATCCGGATATCAAGCCAATGGTATGTCTCCCTATTCAGTAAAGAGTCGACAGAAGCTAATATTTCTAGGCTTATGCCCAAAACTCTCTCATGTCAATGATGTAGACGATTTATGCCAAAATAAACGGATTTTTGGACCCTTTCTCATGAAATTACAGAACCAAACAACAACAGCAACACACAGAAACAGAATCAAAAAAAGACACATACTCCCCCTTTTATGACCCTGATATGGAAGCGTCTTTGGTGTGGAGCGTTCTTTGCATAAGGAGTCGTTGGATATAGATAAGAGCATTCAGTTATTTATGTCATAGGTAGGGCAGGGTCTTTGGCATTTGCTTCGTGATTGTTGGCTTATTCAGAGATTATGTGAGGAATTAATATACGTGACATAAAGAATATATACTTAGGTACATTATACTATGTAGTAGTGTAGGTAGGTGATGCTGCGGACATCTCCCCGCAGGCCCGCTTATCGGCGCTGATTAAAATTATCCCCCGCAACCCCTCGGTGAGCATCATCAATTGAGGACAACAAACATCCTTCCTACTTCAACATATCTATTTAGTTCAATTCAGTTGTGCTAAAGATGGAGTACGATCCAAAGACGCGTAAGCAGCCCCGAAGAAGAATATAAATTAAAAAAACCCTGTCATGGATTGGTTGCGCTAAACTATTCAATCAGCGCAATACTTGACATCGGACAAGACGAGCTTCGCCTCAGTCTCGGCTCATGAGCGATGGCCTGTTATTCTTGTAAGATTTCCCTCATCATATATTGCTAAAAGCATTTGTGAGCTAACGAGATGATTGAAACAACTAGACCGGCGCAATTGACGACCTTCACCGAACCGTCGGCGATGTCCCAACCACAAACGAACAGAAGCGCGCTGAAGGGAAAACCATTATTGAAGAATTGGCAAAGTTGAAATATGAGTTGCAACATAACAGGCAATTGACGTGAGTTCCCTTTACGTCCGGTGTATTGGGTTTAGGAGGGATACTGATGACTGGCAGTCCCCTCCTCGACGACGGCGAACCTGATATCGCCGAGTACAACGACGAATTAGAGAAACGCGGTAATCCGAAGTGGCACGATGTTCCATGGCTTTACTCAGAGTGTTATATGTGTACGTTTCGCATAGCCCGCTAGGGAATGCCATTACGCTGACTTTCTGACAAAGACCGACGAATCGCAACTCTCTTCAACCGCTCCCAATTCTGGAAAGGCTACGACGTCTTCTCACGCCAAAAGATGTCCACTTTCAAATCATCCCGCCCCGCTGTCCTCGAATTAGCAGCAAGATACAAAGCGCTCGCTCTCGAGGCCGAGAAACAGTCCAAAGACGGACTGTCGGAGGAGCAGATCGAGGAAGCAGAGCGCATCATCTTCACTGAGATGTGCGAGATTTGCCTCTGGGGAAACGCCACGGATTTATCGCTGCTTACATCCCTTACGTACGAGGATATTCAGAAATTGCAGGGTTCAGAAGCGCGCAAGGCAGCTGAGAAGAATATTCTTGTCAACGATGTGGCAGCAGCATATAACGTGCTCCGAGACGCTCGCAAATCCAAAAAGGCCGGCGAAGAGCGAAGAGTCGATATTGTCCTCGACAATGCTGGGTTTGAGTTGTTCGTTGACCTGATTCTTGCCGGGTATTTACTGTCAGCTGGTCTTGCTACGACTGTCGTGTTAAGGCCGAAAGTGATCCCCTGGTTTGTCTCTGATGTTGTTCCCAAGGATTTTGCAGACCTGATTACTGCGATTGCGAACCCGCAAGCATTTTATACTGCGGCCGACGACTCTGGTCGTGAGTATCCACCTCTCTCAGATGAGGAGTTGAGTAATGTTCAATTCCTGTTTGGGCAATGGAGCTCGTTCCATGCCGAAGGGAAACTGGTGCTTCGTCCCCATAGATTCTGGACTGCTGCTGGCTCCTTCTGGCGTCTGCCCAAGACCGCGCAGGACCTTTATGAGGATCTTAAGGAGCCTGAACTTGTCCTTTTTAAGGGTGATCTCAACTACCGCAAGTTGACCAGCGACGTAAGCCCCCGAACCCCCTATGTCATCTCCCCTACCTTTCTGACATCATGCTAATCGATGGATGGACAGGCTGCATGGGACCCAACAACCCCCTTCACCGAAGCCATAGGACCCCTCGGCCCCAAATCCGGAATCCGTATCCTCTCATTCCGTACCTGCAAAGCCGATGTCGTCGTCGGTCTCAAACCAGGTGAGGACGAACGTCTGCGCCAGTTGCCGGATGGAGGTGGTGATTCCGGAGCAAGGAAATGGGCTTGGAGTGGGAAGTGGGCTGTTGTCTCATTCTCGGATGGAAAATTATAGAAGAACTTGTGAAGCTTGGGTCTGTTTGGTTGTGAAAATTTAGAGTTGATATAGAAGAGATGAGCAATGAGTTGGGTATAATGTAGATAGAATAATTACTGGCACAACGTGAATTACTACACTGGTCAAGACGAAAGATTTAGGATTTATCATCACAACTATTATAATGGAACGAAAAAAGTTCTCGATATTTCGTCAATGGATACAGATGTATAGCGGCTTGCTTACATGAATAGGCACACGTCGTATCACTATCGGTGTACACTTGACCATACCGAACTTCAGGCCGCAAAGGTAATAATTCAACAAATAAAAGCGCAAAGGGGTATCAAATCAAGTAAATATATCACGAGAACTCTCCGATTCCTCTCCCTCTTGTCCTAGCTGCCGAGAAGGTTTTGTTAGAGAGCGCGAATTTGTGATTGGTATGGAGAAAACAGGCGGGAAAGATGCTCGTAAGGTGTTTTCCTTTGTCGCGAGAAGGCCGTTCTGCCCAACTCTCTTAGGGTCCGTAGTTGAGTAAATCAATCGTCCGCTCCTAGCAAGTCCGGTTCTTCGATGCTTTGAATAATCTGTAAAGTTAGGCTGTGAATGACAAATAGTTGATTCCGAAAGCACCTGCTCACCTGCAGCATTTCATCATCTCTATCCACGGGATTTCGAGTATTTTCGTCACCTCCAAAATCATGGACTTGAATTCCTGCATATGATTTTTCCAGAAGACGGTGAGAAGCATCATCTAGAGAGACGCGCCTCCTTGAAGGACTGAGCCGGGCAATTTCTTCTTTCAACGCCTCAATTTCCTGCCGGTACATGTTCCTTTCTTCGTGGACGTGAACTTTATATTTACTTATTTTTTGTCTGTATTCCGAGCATCGCAGATCCAGTTTCTCAATGCGCTGTTTCAATTTCCTCTCCTTGTCAGTTCGCCGTTCCTCGTATTTTCCCATTTCGCCCTTCACACGCGTTATCGTACGTTTCAGGGCAGCGTTTTCCTTTTCGAGTTCGGACACTTTCCGTTCCGATGAGATTGCGAGATTCTGGAGCTTCTTGATGTCGTCATCTTGGTTTCTCTCTTCAAGCTTTCTATTCGCGTCTTCAAGGGCTTCTTTCAACTTGTTGATTTCGAATTGACTGTCTCTAGCTGATTCCTCGGAGTCGGTTTGTTCATCTGGACTACCGATTACTCCATGACGCTCAAGAGTTTTGCGTAAGGTGTCAACTTTGTGTTTATATTGAACTGCCAACGCCGTCTGTCGCGTCAGGTCCTGGACCAACCTTTCTCTCTCGTCATCAACCTTCTCGCTCATCATGTTTGAGGCCAGCTCTGTAACGCGACGCTCCATGGCAGCAACTTTCTCTTCCTCTTTGCGCAACTCGTCTCTCAGGCGCATCGCCTCAACGTCCTTCTTGCGCGCGAAGGACCGCGCCGATGAGCGGTACTGTATCAATTTACTGATTTCGAGATTGGTACGTTTTCGATAATTCTCGAACTCAGTCTTCCAATACTGACCAGACTGTGACCGAGGAAATTCGAGATCAATGGTATCATCGAACTTTTCAGTCAGCGTCGCCTTGATGTTGCTGGAGAGATTAGTTTCGTCCAGAGACTCCTCAGTACGAGTAGACTTGTTTTGTTTGCTGGGCTCCTCCGTAGATCGTTCCTTTGCATCGAGCAGACTTTGAGTCAGCCTGCTGCGAGGTCGTGACTTTCCATCCGATTGACTTGACATCCATTGACTCGTGACGGAACCTGCGGGTGAGATTGACGTGCTATTACTCCTTGACAGAGTTTTAGCCCGTTCTGAGTCGCCGTGCACTGCTGTCTCCCCAAATGATACGGTTTTCCGTCTGTTCGAAATCGTTCCGGGCGTGACAAGAATGCTCTTCGTAGGGGACATGCTCAATTGATTCGTCGAGTCGGAAACCGGCTTCTCGATTGTCTGTTGCTGGAGTTGAATGGTTGGGATCGTCTGATTCATGGTATTTCTCTTGCGCAACGTAGGTTTTTCAGGGCTGCCCGTAGTCGCTGGACGATCGGTATCATTATCCTCGCCCGCAGGTGTTCCCCAGATAGCACTTTTGAACGCTCGCATCGCAAAGACAGGGCCCGGTGTCTCTGGTGGTTCCATGATGACTGAGTCGTCTTGAGGAAGGAGCTTGTGAGTGTTTTAGTCGCGTCAAGAAAACAGATGTCCAAGCTTACCGGTGGCCCGCCTCTGCTCATCAGATTGTCCTGTAATCCAGCCCAACATCCTGTTTTTCGTCGTTTTCCCAGTTCACGATCAGTCCATCAACGCAGCAATAAAGCTACGCAGCATGAACAGCGCGCAAGCCTATGGATCGAGGCGTGCTGGTCGTCGACGTGGTTCGCTGTGCTTTGTTTACAACTTAACGAGCAGTCTGGAGGGAAGCTGGTGGGTGGGTCACCGCCTGCCCGTCTTAGCTGGCACTGACTAGTTAGCGGCTTAGCGCCTGCCAACGTGCCCAACCCGCTTTGGGTCTAGCTCCAGTGGGCCCTTATCGATACCGCTACTTAGTCTTGCTTAAAGAGCAGGAGCCATCCTTCCTCCGCATCCAATCTCTTCTTTTCTTTTTCTTGTTGTACCTTTCCACGCTCGCTTTCCCTTACACCTTCCTACTATCATGGCTACTCTCGAGAAATAGAGGGCTGCGGCTTCGGCTGCATTCTTTGTCACTATCCATAGTGACAAGGGCGACCCGTCTCTATCCCAGACGCTTCTACTCAATACCTCGCCAACAGCCCCGCTATGCCTCACAAGAAACAGAAAAAACCAAACAATGCTCTTCAAAACGGCTCTCCCCAAAAGGAGAACAAGCCGGATACTCTTGAAGCTGCCGCCGTAACAGGGCCCACCACAGGCTCAACAAACTACAGAGAGATTCATCAGGACGAGGCGGAAGCTCTGAGATCAATTTATGGCGAAGATTTCCACGATGTAGAGCTTCGGCAAGCAGCTTGGAAGGTACGTTCAGTTTGTGCAACCTATCTACGAATATTCAATTAATACAGGAATCTGATAATTACTAGCAATCATCCCAAGTCGCGTTCAAGCTTCGTCTCAGAGCATCGTCAGACCCTAGCGTTAGCATTTTACTCTTCGTTGAGCTCCCAACAACGTATCCGAAGACTGTGCCGAATCTGATTATCGAGGAGTCAGACGATATTCGGCAAGGTCCAAGATCGAGGATTGAGAAGGTTATCAATCATAAACCAAAAGAATTACTTGGCTCAGAAATGATCTACGAGCTGGCTGTGAACATACAAGAAGTGCTTGAAGATGCAGCAGTAGCACGAGCGGAGGACAAAGACATGCCTAGTTTGGAGGAAGAGCGCATCGAACAAGAAGCCGCCGCAATTCAACAAGCAGAGCAACACAAGAAGGAAGAACTGCGCAAGCAAGAGGCGGCCTCAGCCGAAGAAGAACGGGCATTACAACGACTTCTGCAGGACAAGATGAGACAACGGGAGCGTACAAAGGCTCGGGATTCTCGGCGCAAAAGCCGAACTGCAGCATTGGATATTGGTGGCATTCCTGAAGATAGTTCAGACTACATCACCTTCGATCCGCCTTTGGTTATGAACGATATTGATGATCGACCATTCACGTTTCAGGCGATCTCGAGCAAAACTCTACTTCATACCTCACCAACTTCTGAAACATTCACAGCCAGACCATTCATTTCTGGAAACCGCACTCGTGCACCCCTTGTCGTGCTGAAAGAAATAACCCTGGAGGAAAAGGGCTCGGACTCGTTGGCGTTTCGACAGCAGATACGGACAAGCGAGGATAAACTTGAGGCATTGAAGAAGTTACGCCACGCGAATTTAGTTGACCTTATAGGATTCAAGATCTTCCGTCCATTACAAACACCGGAAGCTCCAAACGGTGGCTGGCAAATTTGTGTCCTTTTCGAGTATGCCAATAAAGGCTCGCTCTCGGAGCTTTTGGACATGATAGGCTCAATCGCGGTGGATTCAATTCGCTCTTGGATGATTCAGTTGCTAGAGGCTCTCGATTTCTACCATAGAAACGGCGTGGTACACGGAGATATCCACAGTGGTCGTGTAATGGTATTTCGCCATGTAACTGGAAGTACGACCATCAAACTCCAAGCAAATGTTGAAGCAACTTTACCGCAGTGCAAGAATCGACAAGAGACATTAGCCACATCTAGATCGCCATTTTGGCTGCCTCCAGAGCTAGCGCAGAATGACGCACGTTCGACAGCCAAAACGGATGTATGGGATCTCGGTATTGTACTTTTACAAATGGGGTTCGGGAAAGATGTACTACAAAAGTACACTTCCGCCAATGCCGTCATGAACAGCCTGGACCTGTCAATGCCTCTGCAGGACCTTTTGCGAGAAATCTTCAAGCCAGATCCGAAGAAACGTCCAACGGCTTTTCAATTGCAGCCGTCTGAATTCTTCAGGGTTGGCGCTCCATTACTTGAAAGTTCCGCAACTTCACATTCACATTCCAATCCTTTCATGAGACGGCCTCGTATGGACTCGCAAGTAGGGATGCCTAGTTTTTCACGTTACGCCCATGACTTTGACGAGGCTGGTCGTCTTGGAAGAGGTGGTTTTGGCCAGGTAGTCAAGGCACGAAATAAGTTAGATGGGCGTTTCTATGCAATCAAGAAAATATCCCAAAACTCTGCTGGTACCTTGAAAGACACCCTTTCAGAAATCATGCTACTGTCAAGGTTGAATCACCCATATGTAGTCCGCTACTACACGGCTTGGCTTGAAGAAGACCACGACATGATTGAATCAGATGCCTTATCAACGCTTGACGACGAGTCAATGACGGACAGGGATTTGGGCGCGAGCACCAGTGGCTTGGATTACATCAGCTCGAGTGGATATCCTAAGGTCGAGTTCGGTTATGACTCCGATGATGAAGGTAGCACGTCTTCAGATCGGATTGTCGCTTCGAAGGACTTGATTGCTAGTACCAGGGACATTGGCAGTGAAATTGGCCGGGTGCAGTCAGGGTCGCAAGGCCGGTCAGTGACAAATACGTTATATATTCAAATGGAATATTGTGAGAAGCACGTAAGTATCTCAATCACGAGACTGTGTAACTGATTCTGACTATTCCAAGACTTTGAGGGACTTAATTCATGATGGTCTTTACGATGATATTGACCGCTGCTGGCGTCTATTCCGTCAAATCCTGGACGGCCTCAGCCACATTCACAGCCATGGCATCATTCACAGGGATTTGAAACCAGATAATATCTTCATAGATATGGCAAATAATCCTCGCATTGGTGATTTTGGCTTGGCCATGAGTGGACAATTCACTACAGAAGTTCGTTATTCCGGGGCCACTGAAATAGCTGGAGACTTTACTCGCAGCATTGGTACAACATACTACGTTGCCCCCGAAATCAAGTCAACCTCTACTGCTCAATACAACGAAAAAGTCGACGTAAGTGCTCAGCCATGAATTTTTATTTTTGATTTAGCTAATTTCAATAGATGTATTCTCTCGGCATCATCTTCTTTGAGATGAATTATCCATTACGTACGGGCATGGAACGAGATCGCACTTTACGTGAAATGCGCGAGAAGAACCACGTACTACCACCAATATTTCAGCAAGCAGAGAAAGCGATCCAAGGAGAAATCATTGAATCATTGCTGAGTCACCGCCCTAGCGAACGACCTTCTGCTTCCGAGCTTCTTCAAAGCGGCAAAATACCCTTGCAAGTCGAAGAGGAGACATTTAGGAGGGCTATTATAGGCCTACTTTCAGATCCTAGTTCTCCGGATTATAAGAAGATCTTGTCAGCCATATTCTCCCAGTCTCCCAAGAAATTTGAAGACCTCACTTGGGATATGGATTCTCGTGGAAACCCAGGGGCGAATGAGATGCTCATTAGAGGACTGGTCAAAGAGAAGCTTATACAGATATTTCGCCGACACGGTGCCGTGGAGACTACAAGACAACCAGTGTTCCCCAGGTCGGGTCACTATCAAAACGGTGTTGTGAAATTGCTGGATACGTCTGGAAACATGTTACAACTTCCCTTTGATCTGACGCTACCCAATGCTCGCTCTATCCCTCGACAAGATCCGTCGCTAGAGAAGACATTCTCCTTTGGTAGAGTCTATAGAGAGTCACCACACGGCGGTGAACCAAAATCACATCGAGAAGCTGATTTTGATATTGTTTCTTACAATACACTAGATCTCGCTCTCAAAGAAGCAGAGGTTATCAAAGTCCTTGACGAAATTATCGACACATTTCCCGTGTTGAGGTCTGTTCCTATGTGTTTCCATATTAATCATTCCGATTTGCTTCAACTGATCATGGAGTTTTGCCGTATCACCGCGGCCCAGATGCCCGTCACGAAGGAAATCTTGAGTCGATTGAACGTGGGCAAGTGGACAATGCAGAAGATCAGGAGCGAGCTTCGGAGTCCCACCATTGGTGTTGCATCAACTTCTTTGGATGACTTGGCGAGATTTGATTTCCGAGGTAAGTTAGCAAAGTCCAAGATTGAACAAATATAAGGTTACTCATATTCGATATAGATACACCCGATAAGGTTCAGCAAAAATTGCAGATGATTATGGAAGGCACCGAGTTTGCGGATAGGTTGCCGCCAATTTTTGCTCGGATCAAGTCTCTGGTTTCCTTTATCAATGGGTTTGATGTCAAGCGCAAGATATACGTCAATCCTCTTGCAAGCCTCAATGACAAATTCTTCCGGGGCAGCATTCTCTTTCAATGTCTTTTCGATGGCAAACGACGAGATGTGTTCGCCGCTGGGGGACGGTACGACAAACTTATTCAAGAGTTCAGTCCTAAGCTGCTCTATAGCCGTTCTCAAGCACATGCAGTTGGCTTTAATCTCAGTTGGGACAGACTGAGTTCTTCAATGATTGATCATATCAAGAATTCAGCAAAGACTTTTACGAAGCATGAAGCTGATGTTGAAGGCTTTTGGCGATCTCGACGAGTATGTATGAACATTACTTTCTGTAGTCCGACATGCTAACCGTCAATTAGTGTGATGTTCTCGTTGCAAGCTTCGATCCCACTGTCCTTCGCACAGTAGGGGTTCGAATCGTGCAAGACCTGTGGGCCCATGATATAAATGCGGAACTTGCAGTGGACGCTTCCTCATTTGAAGAGCTGTTGTCTCACTATAAAGAAGACGGCCATTCTTGGGTTGTGCTAGTCAAAGCTGACAGCAACGAACGTGGACTTAAGATCAGAAGCCTAGTCAAGAAAGAGGAAATCGACGTTAGAGCGCCCGATTTAGTGCCCTGGCTACGTTCAGAGATACGAGCACAGAATCATCGCGAAATCTTAGTCGACCATCCTAAGCTTTTGAGGAATCCTAGTCAACCAGATACAGGTGGGCCCAGTGGTGAACGTGGCAATGATGTGCGTATCTTGGTTGCACAACATAGGAGTAAGAAGACGAATCGAAGAAACATTATTGAATCAGGTGAGTTCAGGTCAAGCTCATTGAAAGTCATTTTATCTAACTTCTTAGCTCTTCTACGGTCTCGCGAACTTGTAGACAAAGCCCTCAATGGGCCTATTGCGGCTGTTGATACTAGGGATGATCTACTTGATGCTATTCGGGACACTCGTCTGTGTGATCCTGATAGCTGGAGAGCAGTGATCCAGAATGCGCCGCTGACAGAACGAAAATACCTTGGGCAGGTTCATGAACTGCTCCGAGATCTTGCTTCTGAGTATGCGCCAGGCGGAGCTAAGGAGCATGAATCGCACAACGCTTTCATCTATAACCTCCGCACTGGTACATGCATATACTACGACCTTGGCCGGACAGCGTAGGCGGGATGAGTACACGACACGACAGTACCCGATATTCGTTCAAATGTGCGAATATCTTTAATCCTCTGAATCGGGAGAGGAAAGAAACGAACGAAAAAGAGATAAATGACTTGCATGGTAGCGCTCGGAAAATTGAATCAACTCCACTTATTCTTATAACCCACTTATTAATATACAGAAGCTTTTCATGTAATTTGTAAATCAATCGCTATCGTCATCGCTGCCATACGCCACCAAAGGGCCCCCGGAACTGGCTGCGGCGGGTTGTGCTGCCGGCGCAAAACCCTTGAGAGCAGCCAAAGTTGAGCTAGACAATATACCACCAGACTCTTGCTGCTGACCACCAGTCGTAGAAGCCAAATCCTGAGCTGGCGCATTCTCAATAAGAAGGGGTTGTCCAGAAGACTCTAATTGACGAGTAGTCTCTTCCGAGTTTTCGATTTCCCTCGTTCGCGCATACCATATGTCATCTGAAGGTTCATAACCGTCTAGGCCGAAGCTACCTTCGATTTTCTTTCGTTTCCTAGCTTCGGGGTCCCGGCCTTCGAGTTCTGCGACAAAGTCGGCTGGAAGAGCCCTTCGGACAGCTTCTGCGGCTTGTTCTTCGAGACGATGTGCTTCTCGTTTTTGGGCAAGAGGGTTGGGATCAACTGTTGCCCAGCGGACGTTTAGGATTTCATTATGATCCAGGCCTGGAAACTTGTTAGTTGACCATCGCGCGTAGGTGAATTATACGGATACATACTCTGATGCGCCATAGCCTCTTTTGCGAATTGGGCATTTGCCTAATGACAGTATGTTAGTACCGACCCTCCATATACCACCAAATCCGAGGAAAGAAGACACACCTCATTCGAATACGTAACAAACGCAACACCCCTCGCCGTCAAAACACGCACCCGCTCAATCTGACCCCATTCCTGGAAATGTCTCGCAACAATCTCCTCAATATCGTCACTGACGTGGATACGACCAATGTAAAGCGTCCTATTCTGTCGCATAAACGATCCGACACCGCCCATGTCATCTCTGTAGTCGCTGAATTTGTCGCGCCCGAAACAGTCGACGTTGGGGTTGAAGATGTCGTGGATTGTGGGGAGGCGATGGAGATATTCGCATTCTTGGCCTTTGGGACTATACCCGGCAACCTCAATATCAGTGATCTGTTAAATGGGTTTGGCGAGGAGATATTTTACGTACCAGATACCTCTCGCAAAGAATAGACAAAAGTATGATCCCGTCACCTTGTCGGCGCGAGTATAACCACTATCTTTCGCAACATTGCATCGCCCAGCCGCAGCTGTTTTGGACAAGTATTTATCTTCGCGATCACCGCCAGACCATTTATTATACCTATTCGATAAATCAGTCAGCAAATCCGTAACTTGAGACTTGCAAAGGCGACTCGCGAAACATACCAAATGTTAAAGACCGTTCCTGTCTGTGGCGGAGGCTCCGACTTGATTGTCGCCGGATCAACCTGCGGTCTAGCCGGCCTCTTCTTCCGCCTTATTATCTTCTTCGTCTTCTTCTGAGCAACTTCGCCCTCGGTCGTGGTGGTGGGCACGAGGGCATTCTCTTGATCTGTCGTTGAGGTCTGCGCGAGCGCGGTTTGTGTATTCGAGAGTTCTTCCAGTTGTTCTGTTGCGATTTCTGTGTTTTCGTGTGTGATTTCTGGTACCTCCACGGGTTCGGAGAGAGCTGTTTCGGCCATATTGAGGTTATTGCGCGGTGAGGTGTTGAGGACGATGAAATCAGTGAAGTCTTATCGGAGCTGCGGCGGAAATTCGAAATTATGCTTATGTAATGACATAATCGACTGTGATTGGTCGACTGTATTTAGCAACTTATTGCTTTCTTTTGTATCTACACACTATTAATGGCTCTTGTTAGTAGTTGCTGTTGAATTTCGATTCAAGCTTAAAATCTATATTCTCTTGACTTTTTCCTACAGATTCTTTCTCAACAGATATTGGGCCCTCATACTATTTCCTTCGTGCCACTCATGAACCACCGATAATTATTCTGCCGTCTTCTGCCGCTTTGATATCAAATTCCAGAAATTGTTTTCCATGATTCAACTTTTTAAGATCATTCTTTGTTTTTCGAATTTCACTCTTTTCTAGTGAACCACATTTCTGAGACTCCTATTCGACCGGTCAACTAGTCCCAAGCAATTCGAAACCAAAAAGTCATCAAGGACTCGCCCACCTAAGTAAAATCTGATTGCGGGGAAGTATCAGGAACCGTCAAGATGGTGAACATCACAGAGAAAATCAAAGAGTAAGCCTTTCAAACATTCCAATACGTTTTCTGCAACAGAAACTCATCAGCTGTTATAGGATTGAGGATGAGATGCGAAAGACGCAGAGTAAGTTTCTACTCGTCGCTTACTGAGATAAGAAAATGGATTTTTATATTAATATGTTTCTCATCTGAATAGAGAATAAGGCGACGGGTAAGCAAAATATTTCTGTTCTGTTAACTGGCATATACTGACATGCTATCAGAGTATCATTTGGGTCTATTGAAAGGGTGTGCTTGACCATATCAACCGCATATACGAAAAGAGAGGGAACAACAACTCACACCTTCTGTATAGAAAACTCGCCCGTCTCAGAGCTCAACTCCTCGAACCAGCCGGCGGCGCAGGTTCCGGCGGCGGTTCGGGCTTCGACGTCAGCAAAAGCGGCGATGCCCGCGTCGCACTCGTCGGTTTCCCTTCCGTCGGAAAATCTACTTTCTTATCCAAAATCACCAAGACTCGCAGCGAGGTAGCTGCCTACTCTTTTACGACTCTTACAGCAATCCCAGGTGTCTTGGAGTATGGAGGCGCCGAGATTCAGATTTTGGATTTACCGGGTATTATTGAGGGTGCTGCGGAGGGAAAGGGGAGAGGACGACAGGTTATTTCGGCGGCGAAGACAAGTGATCTCATTCTTATGGTGCTGGATGCGACAAAACGAGCGGAGCAGCGTGCGCTGTTGGAGGCGGAGCTGGAGGCTGTGGGGATTAGACTGAATCGTGAACCTCCGTAAGTCATCTTTCTGGCTATGACCTCCATCTTCTGACATGCAATACTGGCGTTCGATAGGAACATCTATCTCAAAGCCAAGAAAACAGGAGGCATGAAGATCACTTTCCAGTCGCCGCCCAAAAACCTGGACGAAAAGATGGTCTATAATATCCTGAGAGATTATAAGATGCTCAACTGTGAAGTCTTAGTGCGAGACGATGAAGGTATATTTACTTCCTAGCATTCTACTGCTTACCAGATACTAACGATTTGGATTCTACAGCCACTGTCGACGATTTGATCGATGTCATCATGAAGGATCATCGGAAATATATTAGATGGTTCGTACAGTCTTCTTTGGAGAGAGAATGAAGATGACTGACATTGTATAGTCTATATGTCTACAACAAAATCGACAGTATCAGCGTCGACTTTCTAGACAAACTCGCCCACGAACCGCACACAGCAGTAATGAGCTGTGAACTCGACCTCGGCGTACAAGACGTTATTGAGAGGATATGGAAAGAGCTTCGATTAATGCGGATTTATACCAAGAGGTTCGCCCTCTCCCCCTTCAAATCCCCTTTTTTCCTGTCTTGTGCTTTTGCTAACTATTCTATAGAAAAGGAGTTGACCCAGATTTCAGCGAAGCACTTATCGTCCGCAGTAACTCGACTATCGAGGATGTTTGTGATCAGATCCATCGTACGCTCAAAGACACTTTCAAGTATGCGCTTGTTTGGGGCGCGAGCGCAAGACATGTTCCGCAGCGTGTTGGGTTGGGACACCAAGTTTGTGATGAAGACGTAGTCTCTGTCATAAGTAAATACCTTGCATAACTTAGTTGATTGTGTAGAAATCTAGCAATGAATGGTTCCTAGACTTTGATTCATCACCAGTGACCATCTACGGTAGAAGCTGGCTATAACGAACGGAAGTCCCACTTCAAATGTGGTCATTATATTGATATCAGATTAGAAGCTATGAATATGAATATGAAAGTGCTCCAAATAGTTATTGATCAGACAGGTCATTATACCTGAGTGCTCTCCATTCCCATATGAGCTGAAATCTCCAGATGCCAGATTTGAACATTGGGAGGACATCAGAGGCCGCTCCATATTTAAACTGATAGTATGTGAGCTCAATTCAATTTACTGATGGAGGGAGCTCCTGATCATTATCATTTAAAGAGGTTGATATATCGAAGTGCTTCCATTCCTAGTGAAATGAAATTTTTCGATACAAGATCAAGGCATGGGAAGGCCGTCTGTTCGCTATAGCCAGGTTCTACATCACAGAAGTTCCCCCTATCACCGTATAGGTATTAGGTTATATATCATTTATATGAGTATGGAGAGTGCTCCGAATCATTAGTTATAGGGTAGATAGGTTATTATCAATTGATATAAGAGTGCCCCCCATTCCCTTCAGAACCAAACTTCCTAGATATTAGATTCAGGCTCTAGAAGGTCTTCTATTCATTATAGAGTAGACAGGTTATTAGATCAAAGCGCTCCCCATCCCCTTAAGAACAAAAATTTCTAGATAACAGATTTAGGCGCTGAAAAGCCCTCCGTTCGTTATAGCTATGTTTCACTCTACAATATAACCCGAAAAGAGAGCCAAGTCTGTCTTTGGGTGCCGTGAATCCGAAGACGTTGAGCCAAGGAAAAGAGGACAGAAAGACAAAAAGCGAAAAAATAAGAATATGGGGAGCACTCTGACAGAATAACCCGTCTAATCAATACTAATTTTGAGCGCTTCCCATATTCATATGATTAATATCTAACCTGATATCAATAGCATTTCTGTTTGTTAAAGCCAAGTTCTACTCTAGTAGCAATAAATAGTTTCTAGAATTCGAATGGCCATGAGAAATCATCTATGAACCGAAAAGAAAGCCAAGTATTTGGGCGCCGCGAACCCAAAAAGATATAGAGCCAAGGGAAAAGGGAAAAGAAAGACAAGAAGCGAAAAGGGAATTTACAAAAGAGTGCCCGAAATAATGTACAATCAGCCAACCACAAAAAGAATCGAATAGAAAACGAAAAATCATCTACAACCATCTCTACTAATTGCTCACCTCCTGAGTCGAGGGTTCATCAACCCTACGAAGCAACTTCTCCAAATCTGCCAATCTCGACTGCATACTCTCACCCTTCTTCTTATCAATCCTCTCACTCAACGCAGTTGACGAAAGTTCACGCTTCGTCGCTTGGATTTTAAGCACAGCGTCCTCAACCGAACCTTCCATGACCAAACGCCAGACTGTAGTCTCGCGGGTTTGACCAAGACGGTAAACACGATCGATAGCTTGATCTTCGATGGCCGGTGCCCACCAACTGTCGCAGAGAATGACTTGGTTTGCTGCGACAAGATTAAGTCCGACACTGCACACGTTCAAACTAGCTAGCAAAACTGTGCATTTGGGATCGTTCGAGAACTCGGCGATGGCCTGGTCTCGTTTGTTGGAGTTGAGCTTTCCGTCAATTCGTGTAAAGCGTACCTCGGTGGCGGTAAGGTGAGGCTCGATGATGTCAAGGAAAGAAGTCCACTGGCTGAAGACCACCGTTTTCGTTTGTTCTGCCTGGCCTTTGGCGGTCAGGATCTTGATTAGAGCCTTGATCTTGCTACTTGGTGCACCGGCATCCACTGCTTCTGCGTGATCTGCACCAGAATCTTCGCCCATCTCCGTTGCCGGTGCGACGAGGGCTCCGTTATCCTTGAGTTCGGCACGACACAGAGGACATTTGTGCTGGCGCTCAATGACTTGTTCGATACATGATTTGTCAAAAGCATGCGCACAAGCCGTGATCACAGGCTCTGACAGATTGTCAAGGCAGACCGCGCAGGTCTCTTGACTCTCAATCTGCAGCTGCAAAACGTCCTGAAGAGCCTTAATATTTTCGGGCGTCAGCTCAACGACTTTCTTCTCACTTTCCCCAAGCAAAGCCATCAATTTTTCCACACGGTTCTTGCAGAGGGACCAGTGATTGCAAACTTGACGCAGTCGTAGCAGGATCTCCAGGACGTGCGAGTATGTAATGCCTCCAGCTTTGTGGGTAACGCCTCCACTCGGTCCACCAAACTGGAGTTTAAACTTATCAAACATACCTCTCGCCTCATCCCTGAACTATGTTAGCATCTTCTTATAGCATATTAGTGAGTTGCGACATACTGGAACATTTCGTATTTCTTGAGCTCGTGATCTTCAAACTTGACGCGCAAAACATGCATCTTCATGTCCGGAAGACGCAAGTTGACAAAAGCCATATCCTTACGACGTCTCAGGCAGATTGCGCCCATCAGAGCTTGCAAAATGGTGGCACCCATAGGATCTCCGTTTGTTAATGGACGAATAAGGACAGCGTTGAACATGGCCAAATCTTCTAACCCGCCAGAAAGTCGGAGAAACCGGATCTGCGAGTAGAGATCTTTGAGAGTGTTGATGATTGGAGTCCCCGTCAATGACCAACGAGAATCGGCATCCAGATGGCAGGCCGCAAGGGCACCTTTTGATCGCGGGTTTCGGAGTGTGTGTCCTTCATCGAGCACGATACGGCGCCACTTGAGAGAATAGAGACCGCTGCGAGTTGATTTGGCTTTCTTCTTATCAGCGTCGTATTCGCTGGCAATCGCTCCGTAACTTGTAATGACAACACCGTAATCCTTCAATTTCGAGCCCTCCTTCTTCCCTGTGCCGTGGTAGACAAGAATCTTTGGCACAAACTCTGGCTTGACATGGGCTTCGATTTGCTGTTTCCAATTACTCATGACGCCGACAGGACTAACGATGAGAGTCGGCGCTGTAATCCCATTACCATCGGCATTCGATTTGGCCATTATCAAGGAGATCGTTTGGATTGTCTTGCCAAGACCCATGTCGTCTGCAAGAATACCACCGCTCGCAAGAGGCGGCGGTGTGCTGGTAGCGTAGTTGGTAGCGATGTTTTTATACCTACCATGTTCCTTCTTCCAGAGCTGCACATCTTTAGCACCTACCTCAGGCAGTTTAGGCGATTCCTTATCGAGCATCCAAGCCAAACCTTGCCGTTGATATGATAGCAGCTGCGTTTTCATGCCAAACGGTGTCTCGACCATTGGCATGTTCTCAAGATCCACTTCCGTGTTACCAAATCTCTCCACAGCTTGATCGACTCTATGAGCGGTGATCGAGCTACTTTGTTGGACAAGATCTTCCAGACTTGTAGACTCCATTGCTTGCTTAGGTTTTTGAAGGGTGGGATATACGCCAGTACCTCTTTTTTTCTCTGCTTCTTTGAGTGCCCTCTGTCGTTGCCATTCTTTCCGTGCCTTGTCTTGCTCGGTTCGAATGAGTTCAGTGAGCGGCAGGCGGTCCGCTCGCATCTGAGTTCTCACCTGATCTTTTCGGATTGGATCAGAAGGCCCAAACAGGTTGAGGGCAATAGGACAGTCATAAGTTCCAATGTTCCCAGTAAGCATGCCCTCGATGACCAGACTCCTAGAATCCTAAGGTTTAAGTCAGCTAGTATGAACTAAAGTGCCTCGTCGGTTTGATTTACCATATATTTTGCCAGGTCGGAGGCCACCGTTCGAGGTATGTGGCCAATCTGGGCACCCATGACGCTTAGCACTTTGATAGCATTGTTATCGTATTGGTTGAACGGCTCCCTCTGAAGCGTAACGCGTTCGCCTGATGAAGCGTATCCAGTGTAGAACCTGACTCCCACGATTTTTGTATTGAGACAGCCTAGCTACGTTAACATATAGACACTTGAAGATTGCGGTAATTGGGATATTACCATAGAGTTGGTATGAATTGAGATCCAGATCATCACCACCTTGGGTCGCCGGAACAATGCTATTGAAGTCGTCGTCGTCCAGCTGGCTGAGTGAAATATAGTCGATATCTTGCCCAAAACGCTGGCCATTTGTTACGTTTGCCAGTGGAACACTGCTGTTCGTTTGACTACTTCGGCCAATTTTGGTCGGACGATGAGCATTTTCTTGACCGTCACGCGTCAAGTCGACCACGGCCTGAGCGGGACGCTTGCCACGGGCAGGCATTTTGCCAAAAGCAAGTGAGTGGTCAAAAGAAAGCTTTCCAAAGCCCCAGGCTCTCCGATGGTATGAGTACGTATACGTAGATGAGTGATCAGGGGAAGTTCTGGAAGATATCAAAATGTTTAGAGTATTGACCAGGGTGGGTCCTTCCTGTCATTGTACGGGGTTATACCCGCTCCCGAGACTCCGGACCCAATCAGACACGGTCTTGGCGCGTTTCGTTCGCGTCACAGATAAACAATTCAAGGTCACATGACATGCCTCTATCTTATGCTCGTAATCTTTTATCTTTGTCTTTTTCTTTTTCTTTTCCTTCGAGTAGCTTTGAATATTATGAATTCAGGGATGGAGAGCCAAAATGCTTATCGTCTGTGCAGTGTTGATCGATGGACTTGGGCCCGGTGACGTCACCTGGTATGGGCACCGTTGAGTTCCTTCACGATGATGCATACTCCGTACATTCTTTCTTACCGAATGCTTCGTATGTTCAATTGGCGATGCCTTCTAGAACCATGTTCATGGCTACAGTGGCTAGGGACCGAAATCCTTAGAGCTGTATGGCTGGCGGCATGCCGACAGATCGGAGTCCGAGTCTTGGCGATCCACTAGACTATCCCATCTGGGTCTTTTGACATTCAAGTTTTGACCTCGCCTCCATCTATGATCTTATTTTACGTGTATAATCGTCTTTTCTCGTTGATTTAGCGACTTTTATATCCGGAGTGTATCAGTGGTCAGACACTTCCATTCTTCTTTCTTGGTCCGAGGGCCGTTTTCCGGGGCTAGGGGATGGTCTTACCTGCGTAGAAGGTGATTGATGAGACTGTATTCCTACAATCATCAACGTTTTTCAGTCTGATCAGGAATGACCAAGAAGCCTGGAACTATGGCGAATATACCCTATGAAACTCATTTCGATCTGATCAACGAACGTGAAAGGAAGTTCGATGAACTGCTCCGTCGCGGCGCCTTCTCGCCGTTACTTCTACAACAAGTAATAGGGACTTTCTTTCTCCTGTTTGTCCCAATTGTCATTCGCCATAAAAGTGCAGCTCATTCGAGGATCTTGCGTTATGGATTTCACGCCGTCATCACAGCATTCTGTGTATATACGATACATGAAGTGCGGTTCTTGGGTCCTGCGAATGGGTACGGTACTGGGTTGGTTACGACTTGGTTTTATATATGGAGTACTACGATGCTTCTCGCCAATGACGTTCAAAAAGACTTCAGAAGAATTATCAAGGAGTCTCCAGATGAGTTGAATGAAGTCAACGAAGAAAGTGGATCCTCAGGGGCTGTCGATCACGCCTCGAACCTAAGACGCAGGTCAGCTCGACAGAAAACTAGTGTTTCTGAACGACAACTTCCAAAATTTTACAAGTGGCAGCCCTTTCCACAGAAACTTTCAGACCGCCTTGACTGGGCCTGCGATCTGATATTCAATTTCAGAGGCCCTAATTGGAATTGGCGTTTGAGGTCATTGCCGCCTTTGCCAGAAGCCGTCCTCAGAGACATTCACGAGGACACGGCTTCTAACCAAAACCCCGACCAATCGCAGCAAACCCACTACAGATCACCGTCTGTAAAGCTACGACATGTATTACGCTCATTCGTTCGAGACTACTTAGCCCTGGACCTCCTCAAACTCCTTCTGATGCGAGATCCATACTTCTGGGGCTACGTAGACAACCCGCCATCACCACCATGGCCCTTTGACGTGCTAGCCTCGTCTCTAATTCTAGTCCGCTCATACCGCATTATCCTCAGCCTGGCATCTGTCATATTCGCACTCGACATCATCACCTCCCTAAATCCGCTTTTCTTTCTCGGCATTTCCTACCTTTTCCCCAACTTTGCGCGGTCCATCACTCATCAACCTCTCGGCGAATCATGGCTCTACCCCGACGCCTTTGGCCCCACAAGCTCCGTCCTAGATCACGGTTTAGTCGGCGCATGGAATACCTGGTGGCACCAATTATTCCGTTTCGGATTCTCGGAATGTAGCCGCTTCCTCACTGATCTGGTGTTGCCTTCTGGCAGCAGCCAGAGTAAAGGGTACAGGTCTGCTCGACGTATACTGCAGATAATGCTTGCATTTTCCCTTAGTGGGTTGGTGCATGCTATGGGCAGTCATACCACGTTCTCCGACTCACGGCCCTGGAATGCATTCCTGTTTTTTGTCCTGCAGGGTGTCGGGGCACTGGCGCAGTACTTCTTCGAAGTAGCCATTCTTCCGAAATCGTTCAGACCACCGCGATGGCTGATTCGAACTACGAATCTCATTCTCGTCGTCCTATGGTTCTACTATACCGGCCCCCTTGTGGCGGATGATTTCGCGCGTGCTGGGATATGGATGTTTGAGCCTATACCATTGAGTTTGTTGCGTGGAGTGTTGGGACTAGGTGCTAAGGGTGATACGATATATTGTTGGAAAGGGTCTTGGTTCGATCTGTATTCTGGTGCTAGGTGGTGGCAGAGCGGGATTCGACTTACATAGACTATAGACTTGTTGGGTATGTAGATAATATTTTCAGAAATAGACTGCAGCACTATGAATATACGACATTCTCATATGTGATACTTTAGTATATGCTTCGGATTGATACATTCCTATGGATATACACAATTTTTGCCTTGAAACAATCCGTTATTCATCCTCCTCTTCATCGGTATCCGGCTCGATGTTCAACGTCGGCATCTCATCGTCGCTCTCATCATCATCATTACCCGCAGCGTCACCACCAGCAGATTTTTGCGCGTTAGCAGACACAGGAGTGTAGCTTGGTGCATTGTATTCAGTGATCGGGGATATCACCGGTGTTGCTGTAGATGGAAGTATAGCGGGAGATGCTGAAGTCTCTGAGAGGGTGACAGGTACAACAGATGTGGTAGATACAACAGCTTCTCCGTCTCCCAAACGAGCTTTTTTCGGTTGAGGGAGCTCTTGTTCCGTTGGAAGTGACGGCGACTGATCCGTCATTTCAGAATCTTCCGGTAGTATCCTCTTGTTCTGTGTTACTGTAAATGACGATGGTACAGCGGTAACGTTATTTGCAAAATTGGAGGTTAGTTGTTGAATCCCGACGCTCGAAACAGGGACAGCTGGCGCATCAGTATCCATAGACTCCTCATGTTCTTCGTAGTCATCGGCATCATAATGCACTCCCGTGTCTCCAACCAAGACTGGCATTCGAGGACGAATCAAGCATTCTACTTCCAAATCTTCGGCATATTTCCTAGCCAAGAATGGCAGGATACTTGGAATTGGTCGACGTCCTTTAACCGGAGGAATGGGATTCATCACACTGGCAACCATAGCTGAACGGTTTGCCGTCAGAATAGCAACTCTTTCCATTTCGGTCCGGATCGGAATGGGGATGTATTCGGTTGGAAGGTAATTATACAATAGAGGGAGTAGAGTCGTCGCTGCCGTATTCGGTCCTCCAAAACTGCTTTCCTTGTTGGTGTTTGATTCTTTGAGAGCTGGATTGAGAATGACATCGACATTCATATTGAGCTGATTGTTTTTGGCATTACCACCCTTGCCTGTATTGTTCTGTTGATCTTGGCTTCGGCTGGTATCAACTGGTACGAGATCACGACAACATTGCCGGATGAGAGGACTCAATGCAAAGACATTTTGTTTTGCAAATGATCGTCCTACGAGTGGTAAAATGTCGCTAATAAGTAGATATGAAGTCTCTCGAATATTGCTGTTGAAGCTTTCTGCCTCGAAAACCCAAAGAGTCTGCTCAAAAATAGTGTTGACGACAGGTATCGATCCTGATCCAAAAGTGACCACAATGGTGCGGAAGAGATCGATGCATGCTGCGTGGATCATTGGTAACTCCATGTACAATGCAGCCCTTTCGTCTCGAGTAAAATCAGAATTGGCCTGCTCTTCACCTGTCTTTGGCACCGTAATAGACGTCAATCGAGATGTTAGATTCAGAATAGCGCCAAGTGGATAGTTGATGACTGATGCCGTCCGTATCGAAATGAACTTAGTCAACAAATTCAAAAGTGCAGTGATTCTGGTAACACCCGCTGGTAAACTCTGCCACGAAGGAAGACCCAAAGCGTTCGTTTCGTCATCTTGTGGCAAGTCACTCACGTTCTTCGACTTTTTTCTTGGCTTGATATTGGGGTCCGATGACTCCCACTGTTCTATCACACTCCGAAAAACATGGTCTGCAGCCTGATGAATCGAAAATATAGTATTCTTGCAGTCAGTCGCCCAATGCTCTCCTGATGTGTTCTTAGGAGCGCAGTTGTGCAGTGCAACGAAGACTTCCTGTGCAAGATTAATGGCCCTCGAGGAAAAAGAGGCACTGGTTGTTGACGAAGATAGAATTGGAAGTAGGAATTTCTGCAACTGGCCGACAAACGGACGGAATATGGTTGGATGTCTACCAATCAACTCTGCGAACGCTGAGAGGATGGTTTCCAGAAGAGGAGACTCCTTCACATGCTTAGCAAACTCTGATGCCTTTTTCGCATTTATGAGATTGAGAGAGGCTGTAATAAAACCGGGTAGATTTGGTGTGGTTATTTCTCGCACTAATGTCGGATACTGATACGTGAGATGGAAGATGCGAGTCAATGTGATGATAGCCAGTTTTTTAGTTGAAGATGGGTCCGATTTCTAGTCAAAGTCAACGGAATTCGTAAAGTACCAAGCCGAGAAGTTATTTCATACCGACAAAATCGCCAGTAGCCCACGGACCCAAGGCCCGCAATCGCGAAGTATCTCCCACCTGCCTGCTTCCAGTAGGGCTTTGATCAACACAACTGCAGTCCACCTCCCTTCAACGGTGCGGTCTTGCAAAAGACTCGTCAAGCGAGCCTTGAGTTTGTTGACCTGCAAGCCATCGTTGTTGTCTGTTTTCTTCTTTGGATCAGATTGAGCATTGAATTCGGTACAATCACTAAGCGCAGAAGCGAGAAAGGCTGCCACATACGGCAGTTCATTAACCGGAGTAGTCGTCAAGCGGTTTGTAATAGTGCGCAAAGATGTAGAGGACGCCATAGTGTGTATACAGAGCGCACTCGTCCATGCACGAACCTATAGAAAATATAAGAAGAAGAGACGAAAGGTCGTTCAACTTTTTTTCGTTCCTTCCGTTTTGGTTTAGCTCTGTAGAAGCTCGGGCCTTCCCGCGGTGTAGGGAGATCTGCCAATCACGAGGGAGCGTGGGGGCTGTTCCTCAGCGTTGGGACCAACCTGCTTGTAAACCTCGGAACCTGGAAGGGTCAAATATCTTGTGAATCTTGCTTACATGTCACTGCCTTGACGAGTGATTAGTTACACTGTACAGGGGAGAGTTTGTTTGTTATACTTTCATTTTGCGTTGCAGTGTTATGGAGATTGTGGTTGAAACGCCTCCTGTCTAAAGATGAGTGCCAACTCGGTATGCGCCAATTGTGTCATCCCCTGGCATCGTCAATTGAAGGCTGACACGGGCGTTCAGGGTCGGGATGCGGACAAGGCACAGGGTTATATCGCTGCTCTGGACAATGCGCGAAGCGAAGACAAATGGAGCGACGTCCCAGAGTTGATTCGCAAGGTCACCAAACATGCTCCGCATCGGAAATGTATTGTTTACATTCAGCAACTGCCGCCTGTTCTACCTGCTAACAACTTGCGTCCTAGGTTTGATCCAAACAGCGAATGCGGAAATACAAGTCGTCGCCCATATCACCAAGACTCGACCGGCCACAGCCAAAGGCCAAACCACCCCGAATCATGTATCCAACCTTTCAGAGTTAATACCCGAACTCATTGCAGCCATCGAAGCCGCCGACGGGACCCCGCAAGATGTATTTCAGGCCCAGGTCTGCTTGGGATGGATTCACTGGACACTCTCAGAACCTGGACTGGCCGTGGTACGGCTGCCCAAGGAATTTGATGACACGATAATCGCTTCTCTTTCGGAAGGAGAAAAAGGACTTACGAAATGGACAGAAGTGTGCATAGTCAAAGCGGGTTATATAAAGAGTACGACATTCAAAGGGAATATTCCAAGATTGCATCTAATGATCTGACAATCTACAGGCGCCGCTCAAGCTTTGATATCCACCCCAAACGCAGCTCTTGAGACCGCATCTGCCGTCTTGCCCCGGCTTGCCATACCGAACTCGTCGTTGGCTTCTTGTCCTCAGGCGCTCTATTGGTCCGAACTGTTCCTTTCCAGGGTCGCAATGCTAGCAAGCGAAGAGGTCTTATCAAACGATGCGGGAGACTATGACTTCGAGATCGAAACAGCGTTAAAGGCATTCAGATTGTGGTCAGGCCATCCCCATATTAAGGGCCGAGACATTGCAGCTAGCCAGAGGGCCATTCAAAGCGGATCATCCCACCATTCTGACTCTCAATCATCCATTTGGATGGCATATTACAGACTTTTGTCCATGATATTGCAATACGGCCTGTCGTACTTTCCGCCGTCTTCGGTATCACCTCGTCGCCAGCTAGCCACAGAGATTCGCCGTGTGGAAGCCGTTTGCGAATCTGTGTTACTGAGAGAAACTAAATTCCCATTGGCGAGCGACAGCAACCCGCAAGTAGAGGCGTGGACGGAGGACGTCATAAGTAACTGGGAAGTCTTGTGCGGACCAAGCTGGCGAGATGATGATCTTGGAGAAGGCGGACAAGATGCCATTAGCCGTAATGTCTTGGATGTGAGTTATACTTCGATCTCACAATCTGAACTCACTGACTCTTTTAGATACTCTATCGAGCTTCAACAAAAACCTACCATTCACACTCCATTTTGCGGCGCTTGTTCCATGTACATGCGGCACTAGCAGAATTCGACCTTGCTATGAAGGCACTCGACACTTACGTCGAGATTGTCGTAAGCGCTAAAGACAGGGCAGAAAAGGCAGCTGAGATTGGACATTTGGAAAGCGACGAGATTTTACTACAAACCGTTTCGGAGGGCGTGCTTCTACTATGCTGCTTCGGATCTGAGGAAGAAGCTGGAAAAGCCAAGGAGCTCATTGCAATCTTGGAGAAGTACATCGAGAAAGATATTGCGGGCGATTTCAGTTTGACCAACGGCAAAAAGGAAGGAGAAGAAGAAGAAGCGTCTCGCGTGCCTTCACATGTCATTGCGTTGGCTTACAGAGCCATTGGTATCGGCTTGGGCAACTGGTCAAGGTGGACTTCAACAACCGAGGCACGCAACGATATACGTGCAGAGGCAATCGAAAACTTGGAAAGGAGTATCGCTCCAGAATTCGAATCAGAATATGATCTATCGTCCCGGTATGCCCTGGCACTTTTGCTTGCCGAATCTCGTGATCTAGATGGCGCAATCAGCCACGTGAAGACAGCGCTCACTCCTCGAGATGGGTCGGCACTCTCAGGATCTGGACCTGCCATCCCAGAGCTGCGTCAATCAGAGGAACGAGATAAAATGCCACTTTGGCATTTGTTAGCACTGCTGCTTAGCGCCAAGCAGGAATTCGATATCGCGGGTCGTACTTGTGAAGCAGCATTTGACCAGCTTCCTTCTTCAGTGATTATACCAGGTCATCACAATAGGCGCAGCAACCGTGATAGTAATAGGAAACAAGACCTGTTGGCGGGGAATAAGGAATTCATACAGCACTTGCAAGGCCGTGAGAAAGAACGCATCATTGAGACTCGCATGACACAACTTGCCCTCCTTGAAATCACGGATGGGCCAGAGGTTGCCGTGAACCATAGCGATAACTTGCTAGCGTTATTTGCGACTTTATTTGAGGATTTAGAGCTGGAAGTCACCAAAGAGAAAGTCTCTCAGCTTCAGCAACAACAACACCACCTTGAGCCCCCGAAAAGCTCTGCGGGCACCATCAAAAGCTTCCGGGGAAGCATTTTTGGCAGAAAGAAAGGATCGAAAATACCAGACCGATCACTCAATGCCAGTGATCCAATACCCCCTTTACCTAATGGGGCATCCCCTGTCGGTGCAGATGCTCCAATGATCAAAGTTACTCCTGAGACTGCCAACAAGACTCAACAGAATTCTCAGCCAGAGAAACAGAACGGATCCATTAACAGTATAGATGGCCCTCAAAACGAGAAAGGTGATCTCGACGCAGAAGCAATAGGTATCGCTATATCTGACCCGAGAATATCACCAACTTCGCCTACAGACCCGAAAGAAAGTGCCAAGCACTCATTACCCGCCGTCGCTCATAATATGAACCCTAAAAACGAGCCTCGTCCAGCCGGTCACACAGATCAGCCTCCAGAGCAAGACGTCCGCTTGCCAACACCTCACCGTTTCAGTTCTCCCACAAAAGCCCTTAGCAAATTTCCCGTTCTTCAAGCACAAAAGCATGCTATCTCTGTGCTTGTCAAAGTATGGCTTCTCATTTCAGGCATGTATCGTCGAGCTTCCCTTTACGATGATGCTTTTGAAGCATGCGAAGAAGCATCAAAACAAGTTGAAGCTTTCGAAGCGCTCGTGGCCGCGGAGGAATCATCTGCCCGTGCTTTTGTCAACCCTGTTTGGGGAGTGGCCAAGAGCACAGAAGCGCTGTGGGCGGATGTACACGCGGAGAAGGGAGCACTTTCAGAGGCTCAATCTCTGACACACGAAGCAATGCAGTACTACGAAGAAGCCATTTCTTGCTTTCCCGATCACCCCAAGGCAACAATCGCTCTATCAAATCTGCTTCTAGACGCTTGGGAAGAGAAGATCCCATTGGAGCCGGTAGAGCCTCGAATTGATAGTGACATTGTCGATCCATCCATTGCCGGGTTCTCAACATTCAATGGAGTGTCCGAAACGTCTCCAGAGACAACACGAGCGAACGGCGTAACCAAGGCACCTCAAACATCAAATGGAGATAGCAAATCGCCCCCTAAACCTTTAGCCAACACCGATGAGCCGGAATATATAAGTCGACTAGCCGCCCGAGACCGTGCCTATGGTCTCATCTCAATGTTGACAAAAACAGGAGCATCATGGGACAATTCCGAAGCATGGTTCACATTATCCCGAGCCTACGAAGCAGGCTCACAAATCGAAAAGGCCAAGGAGATTTTGTGGTGGTGTATTGAACTCGAGGACCGCAAACCTATTAGACATTGGTGGAACTTGGGCGGTGGAGGTTATGTCCTTTGAAACCAAAAATGGACCGTTTGTACATATATAGCATAATCTAAATAATTTTCCAATATGAATGCGAACTTTGGATCTGTGATTGACTGTTACATTGCTCTCGGACGCGCGATAATAATATTTACAGCAGCAATGAACAAATTGCTGAACGATAGCAGAAACTGAACTGGGAAATATATCTCATTGTGGTTTGATCTATCGAGGTGCAGCAACTGGTTGCCAAGCAGAGTACTTGGAGCGCACACTTCGGACAATAGTTAGCTTTATATATCAAGACAAATATTCCAGTGATAGAGAGGACTTACGTTGAGTACGGCTTGTAAGCTCCGCGAGACAATGTCAAGTTGGCGCGGTGTTCCGGGAGTTCCCATGTGCGCACTCCAGTCTGTAGAAGCTTGTCGGTAGTCGGGGGAGCGTCAACCATGTAGGCCAACCATGCGTGCCTATTATACCCATGTCAATTCGTCAACATCTTTGGACAGTGGGTGTTTCAAGGCAATTTACCAGCCGGGTTCGACTTGAGCAGCGTCGAATTCCTTTTCCTTGTAGTCGACCCATCGGGTACGGACTAGACGAACACCATCAGCACATCCATCTTTCCGTGATACCGGCACCGCATAGAATCTTACGGGGAAGTTCCTCCTCCAAGTTCTCGTAGTATTTGTTTCCGAAACGGTCGGTTGCGATCAGCGTACCAGCTTTGGTGTCACCTACAATTGAACCGTGTGGTAAGTACATGTTCGGCATGACAGTCTCTGGACGCAAGACTTACCGATATACTATTTCCCCAAACAATCGAACGTGAGCTTCATAACGTCGTTCCCGAAACCAAGGCCATTGCTTTGCTGAAACGTACCTGCATTTGATGTCCATATTCCTAGAAAAGAGGATATTAGCATGGCCAATTGCAACGAACCACACAGGCATTGACAGCCCTACCTTGAACCCAATCCGCCACAGATTTCTGAATGTACGAGTAAGAGTCGACATCTTGACTGAATGGCGACTTTTACGTCTGATATGCTTGAAATGGAGTGAATTCGAGCGAAGTTGAACGATGTCGTCGATGGCGGCTCGGTAGTTTCGGGAATAGCGTGGATTGCGGTACCTACCAGATGTTTGTCTTGTTTGCATCGAGATTTTATATTGTCGGCCGCTGCGATCAGTTCAACTCAACCATCAGTTTAGCAATATTACAGATGGAATATCGATAATTGACGATATAATGTTCAAGCGTGTTGGAGAACACGCTGTGCGGTGTTCGTGCAAACGGCCTGTTGTTCGGAGGCAGGTCACAACCCGCAACTTTTCTGTATACAACAATCCGAACGCTTCTGTCGCATCTACAGCTTCTCCTCTGGCAGGACTTACCACTGAATTGGACCGTATCGCTCCTCGATTCGAAGTACCGGCGTCAGAGATTACAATATTAGACTCGCCAAGCTCTTTTTACCAAACACTCAAGGTACATAGCCATCAACACCGGACGAAAATACCAGACACTAACTTCAATTGACGCAGCACAAAATAAAACATGCGCGGCGAAGAATATATCTCTCGACGTTATATATCGGTAAGACAGAACACGAGCTAGTTGAAATCCTGAACCAGGCATTGCGCGACAATCCGAACCTTCACGTCTCAATTCTTACAGATTGCTTGCGAGGCACACGGGAGACTCCGAATCCTTCATCGGCTTCACTACTTGCGCCATTGGTCGAAGAGCATGGAGATCGTGTTGAGATTCGCATGTTCCATACGCCGAACCTAACCGGTTTGCGGAAGAAATATATACCACGACGTATAAACGAGGGATGGGGACTGCAGCACATGAAGTTGTATGGCATTGATGATGAGATTATCCTATCAGGGTGAGTAATGCATTGCTGAACTGCTGACCCGAATTAGATTCTGACCGTACGGGGGAACTTAGGGCAAACTTGTCTCAAGACTATTTCACCAATCGTGTTGACCGATACCACGTCTTCAATTCCAAGGAACTGGCCGCCTACTATGGCAAAATCCACGACGCCGTCTGCCGATTAAGTTTTCAGGTCCTTCCAGCTAAGAGTGTAGCCGGTTATCAATTGGTGTGGCCTGCCTCGAATAGCGCAAATTCGCCGTTGGAGAATCCAAAGGAATTTATAAACAAATCAACTACAGCACTGCATTCGTTGATACAGCCGATAGCTCAAGAGAAAGCTACTTCTATGCATACAACAGACAAGACATTCGTCTATCCTGTGGCGCAAATGACACCACTACTTCAACCCGACACCTCAACCGAGTTCCCTGCTGTCACTAGCATTCTCCGCTTGCTCACCAGCATTTCTGCGTTCAAAGACTCCCATTGGCTATTTACTGCTGGATACTTCAACATCCATCCTACACTTTCACAGTTGCTTATAGAAAGCACTTCCCATATACCCTCTACAAAAGAACTTGCGACCAAGACCCAAGGCACCGTCCTCACCGCATCTCCATGGGCTAACGGATTCTACGGCTCGCCTGGTGTCTCCGGCATGCTACCCGCCGCATACACCCATCTGTCCGCCCGATTTCTAGACAAAGTCGCCGAAGCCCAACGAACAAACTCCATTCAGCTGAGAGAGTGGCGCCGAGGAACCGTCGGCGAGCCCAATGGTTGGACATATCATGCCAAGGGTCTATGGATCACATTGCCCAACGACAAATACCCAAGTTTGACTTTTGTCGGAAGCAGTAACTACACGAAGCGTAGTTATAGTCTTGATCTAGAGGTTGGAGCTTTGGTTGTTACGTCTGACGAAAATTTGAAAAAGCGTCTACATGAAGAGACGGAATGGCTGCAAGAAGACTCGAAGCCGGTTTCGAGAGAGGACCTACGCAGAACGGAGCGCAGAGTTGGCTGGAATGTCCGACTTGCTATGTGGATTGTGGAAAAGGTCGGTGGCGCTTTGTAATATCTGTGTGTGTGATAGACATGTACAATAATAAGCCAGTAACTATATAGATATACATAATAGATGTAATCCTATGAATGCCAAAGCAATTCTACGCCTCTATGCAACCCGAAAACGACAGGCTGCGCAGGTTGAAAAAAAGATGATTGACATGAAATCCATTAATCGTCAGTAACTATCAACAGGTATATGTACGCTTTCTAGGAGACTAAACTATGCTTTTCCCCGAGCAGGCAGTCGAGCCGGTCCCAAACCTGATCTAACCTCATCCAACATCGCAATACCCAAAGCCTCATTACCATTTTTGCCTCTCTTCCCCTTGGCACCCTTGCGCTTGGCTTGCTTACTCCGATCTTGCCATCCAGATAAGAAATCATCCATGACATCATTAAAGTCGCTCCGCAGAGGAACATCGCCATAATCACCCCTGGAGACCATACTGGGCGCTTGAGAGTAAGCGGCTGATATCCCGGTCATGCCAGTTGCGCCAGTCATACCACTGATCATTGAAGCGCCATCCGCAAAGCTAGCGTCGTCGTATTCACCTTCTTCGTCAAGAGCATATAGGGCTTCGACTTTCTCAAATCGGTCGTCTAGAAGTCGGTGCCCTTCTGTTCTGGCGAGTGCAGATGAAGTCATGGAATATGCTGAGGGGTTTGTCAATGCACCCTTGCGCTTCTTCTTGCGAATCGGAGTGCCTCCGACTGTGAACATTGTGGAGGCAATTGTGTGTTTTTCAGTTCCTGCGTCCGGGTTCGCGGCTGGTGTGTTGTTTGAAGATTTGCCCTCTTTCTTGAATTTTGCGAATTCGCGCATCCAGTCTGAGTTTTCTGGCGCGAGATCTGGGACGGGTTTATCGTGATCAGGCATCTCGGATGGATCATGTTCTTGCGCCTCGTTATCAGGAGTATCTTTGGCGTCTGATGTTTGAGGATGAGCTTTCTCTGTGGCATCGGACTCCCAACCATCGTCCTCGTCCTCATATAGCGTATCTTCGAATTCTTCCGAGTCCACCTCTTCCGCATTGCGCGTAAGCTCACCAAATATATCTTGATCATCTTCATCATCCACGAAAGCTTCGTCCTCAAGAGCTTCCAACGCCTCACGGAGACGAGGGTCCATGTTTGGCTGGAAACCAGCAATCGCATCCGGCACATTCTGTTGGTCTTGATATGTCGGTTTCCGGACGTAGGATGATGCCGTTGAAGGATTATATTGAGTACCATAAACACTTGCGGCTCCTCCAAATTCACTCTGCGAATCATCCATAGAGAAATCCCGCAAAGCATCTTCCAGTTTCATGGCTTTGCCCTTGCCCTTTGTTTTATCCGGTGCGGCCTCGACGAAGTATGAATTGCCGCCAGCAGTACCCAACTCCCGCAGATGTTGCATATAATCATATTTGGAGTCATCGTAGTAGATACCGTAATTCGCGGCCTCGCCTTCGTTTTTGCGGACATTCTCTGTGCTGAATTCATCCTCCAATTCTTTTAAATGTCTAGAAGTCTTGCGTGACGTAGACGAAGCAGTGGTTGAGAGGGCTGGTGCGCCTTGTTTAGGTCCATAAACGGGGTGTAGAACTCTATCGTCGGCGGTTGGGTCGTGGATCAGCGGATCTTGCTGAGATCTGTGAAAGAGCTGGTATGTTGTCGCATTTTTCTTGTCTCTAGAATTCAGAGCGGTTAATTCAGGATCGCGACATGGAGAATTCTCTGATGACTTACATCCACCGTCGGGGAGGCATATTGGCTGTCCTGGATCAGGATATATTATGACAATTCCACAACGGTTCGAGAAGAAGCTTCTTGATCTTGACAACAAAAGTTCTTGCAAGGTCCCTCATTTTGGGATAAAGTGGGCAGAAATTTGAGATCACGTGCGATCTTATCTTATCGATTAGGCGAAATAGCGGCTGACTAATCGCGGGTTCTATCTTATCTGCAAAAAGAGAGCGGGGGTTCAAGAAATTTCGTATTAGAAATATCAACGCCACATTTTCGTCTCATATATTTGGATCACAAAATTTATCCCGTGAAAATAAATAGATATTCTTCTTCAAATATTGCAATCGCGACCTCATCTGAAATCATTTTTACCACCCGAGACCAGCCAAGATGGTTCTCGCAAAATCCAAAAACACCGTGGGACTGGGTAACAGTCTCATGAACGATCGATTCGGACGAGGGAAAGCATCAGCCCAGAAAAAAGTATCACACAATGCCGCCATTGCGCGAAAGAACCAGAGTGGAGAGACGTACATCACAAACGCAGCAAAAGAAGCATCCTGGGTGAAAATGCGAAGTATAACCGAGCAAGCCGCACTCGACGAGTTCCTTAGCACGGCCGAGTTGGCAGATACCGATTTCACCGCAGAGAAAATCAACAATGTCAAGATTATACATGCCGACCAGAAGAACCCGTTCTTGTTGTCGGCGGCGGAGGAACGTTTTGCTGTGAAGAAGCAACAGAAGAATAAAGAGCGTTTGACTATCCCCAGACGGCCCAAGTGGGATTCACGTACAACACCGGAGCAGTTGGATTCCATGGAGAGACAGTCTTTGCTCGAGTGGAGGAGAGGATTGGCCGAACTACAAGAGAGCAACGACCTCCTCATGACACCATTTGAGCGAAACGTCGAGGTTTGGAGACAATTATGGCGTGTTATTGAACGATCAGACTTGATTGTGCAAATTGTCGATGCAAGAAACCCTCTACTTTTCCGCTCGGAAGATTTGGAAAAGTACGTTAAGGAGGTTGATCCCAAGAAAAGGAATCTTTTGCTCGTTAACAAGGCCGACATGATGACCCTGCAACAACGAGAGCTGTGGGCGGATTATTTTGAAGAGCACGGCATCAGCTACCGTTTCTTCTCAGCTCATTTGGCCAAGGAGCGTAACGAGGCACGTTTACTCGAGGAAGACGAGAACTCAGCAGAAGGGAGCGATGGTGCTGAGGATTTGGCCCAAGAGACCGAACAGAAAATGAACATTCAAGAAAAACAACTCGACAACCAAGAATGGTCAAGCGAAGAGGACATTGATGACGAAGCACGCAAAGAATTGCAACCTGCCAAGACCGAAAGCGAGTTAAGGACCAGAATTCTTGATGTCGAGGAATTGGAGGAGCTCTTCATGGCCAACGCTCCTCGCCCAGAAGAAGGTTCCGATAAACCACAAAAGGACAAGACAATCATCGGTCTTGTCGGTTATCCCAACGTCGGAAAGTCTAGCACAATCAATGCGCTCCTAGGAGCCAAGAAGGTGTCGGTCTCCGCAACCCCCGGTAAAACGAAGCATTTCCAGACCCTCTACCTGTCACCCAACCTCCTTCTTTGCGATTGTCCTGGTCTTGTATTCCCTAACTTTGCGAGCACAAAGGCTGAATTGGTCGTCAACGGTGTGCTTCCCATCGATCAACTGCGTGAGTTCACAGGCCCTGCTGGACTAGTGGCACATCGTATCCCGAAACATTTCTTGGAAGCAGTCTATGGTATGAAGATCTATACACGGCCTGTTGAGGAAGGCGGAACTGGAATACCAAATGCCAATGAGCTTTTGCGTGCCTATGCTAGAGCTCGTGGCTTCGCAACGCAAGGTCTAGGTCAGCCTGATGAGTCTCGCGCAGCACGTTACATTCTTAAAGACTATGTCAACGGAAAACTCCTCTACTGCCACCCACCCCCAGCCACAAAGACAGGCGACGAAGACACCGAAGGCACTCCAGTCGTCGATCCCGCCGAGTTCAACCACGATCTATACAATCTTGCTCATCTTCCCGAAAAACGTCGCGCACAATTACTCAAAGCCATCGGCAGCGAAGGAGGCCTCGACAACCTCGACGACACAGTCTCCTCCTTCTCCGAAATCACTACCCCCTCCCAAACCTCATCAGCAACAATCCCAGAACTGGGACCTCGCTCCCAACGCCTCGACAAGGGCTTTTTCGGCCCTGGCTCAGGCCGTTCGGCGGGTCATCAGACCATGCCATTCAACTATAAATACTCGCAACAGGGCAAAGCGAAACAACTCACTGGTCGCAAGGAGAAGGCCATGATTGCGCTAGAGAAGAACATTGATCCATCCGAAGTTAAGGCTATGATGGGTTCTTCGAAGAAGCATTTCAAGGGTGGAAAGAAGACGCATAAGAGTAATAAAGGCAAAGCACCTTTGGGTGTTGGTGCTGATGATTATGACGGGTATTGATTTAGGGCCTAGGAAGAGTTTGCGGTTTATTCTTTTTGTTTTACCATGGCGTTGAGTAGAAACGTTTTATGCATAACATTGAGCTGATATATAACGATCTTATTCTATGATGCAATTGTCAAGTTTTGTCAGATTTGGGGTTCTTTCCCGATTGGGCGCATTAGGGCTTCTTACATCACCTGAACAGATTCTGTTCTAATTCTAGGATTGATCATTCTCGGTTTGAAAAGGTAGCTATTTACTCGGGTGTAAAGTGATAGGAAAGGGAATCGTGCCACATAACGCATCACAAAAAGTATAAAGATCGTCTCGAAACGCCGTCTGAAGGATAACTCAATCCTCCCAAATCACCGCAATAAACGATTACTCTGCGCCTGCTGGAACATAAGGGGTATAGTTTGAACAAAATGGAACATGCGACTTCCATGCAGAATCAGCGGTATCACGGCGATCATCCACATAAAAAAGACAAAAGCAATAGCGGCGTTTACGCGCAGCTGCTCAATCAAGGGCCACCAAAAATGAGCTTCGAAATCAGAATACTGGGTGGAGATCCAATTTCGAATAGGACGTTGCGCCCGTTTCATTTCGATTCGTCGAGAATGATTTTCCAATCCTTCCAGAATGTGCCAGGCCACCCGGCGGTTGATTTTCTCCCAAGTAGTTTCATCGGCAAACGCTCGAGCATTGACTGCTAGGTTCTGGCGGAGGTCCGAATCTCGACATACTTCCAGGGTCAATCGAACGAATTCATCGAGATCGTCAGGCGCAACTAAGTATCCTGTCTTTCCATGCTTGACAATATCTGACGGACCGCCTTGATTGCGCGCTATGACGGGAACACCGCTGGCCATCGATTCTAGAACGACTAATCCAAATGTCTCGGTAATTGAGCAGTGCAAAAAGAGGTCTGCTGCTGCATAGGCTCGTGCTAAGTTTTCGCCTCCCAGGAAACCGGTAAAGATGACACGATCTCGGACAGGTTCGAAAAGTTTCCGGACATCGGCTTCGACCGCCGGGTTCCTATTTCCACCCACAATCAGGAGCTTATATGCAAGACCCTCCTTTTCAAGTCGGATGACGGCATCGGCCAAGAATTCAAACCCCTTCTCGGGTGCTAGACGGCATGTATACGCTAGGATAATTTCGCCGTTTGGAGCGAGCTTTCGTCGGTAGGCTTCGTCGCGATGCGTGGGATTGAATGTGACTGTATCGACTCCTCGACCGAGCTGGACCAGACGATTAGAGGGCGCTCCAGCCTCTTCAAGGTACGATCGGACATCCGAGCAGGGATAGAAGATAGTCTCGACCGAAGGATGGTTGAATAGGAAACCCTGTACTCGGTTCACCAACCACGTCCCGAAGCGTCCCATAGCACCTGGGAGCAGGATAGAAGAATAAGCCGCTAGGTCGGTCTGGTAATTGAGCAACACCACGGGTGGTTTTTGTAGTTGTCGGATTTGCCAGAGGAACTGGTATCCCACTGACGCCGGACTTGCGAGATATACGATATCCGGTTGAAAAGTACGACTGCAGACACGGTCAAAGCGGAAGGGGTACACAACAGTCAAATCGGGATTGTACGGTAAAGGGTATCCGTGTAATCGCACTTCTGATCCTGACCGAGAATGCGACGGTGTCGTGGTTGGCTTTGTTTGCGGTTGATCTTTGACTTCGTAGCGAGGAGCGACAACTGCTAGATCAACGCCGTTGGATCTGAGGTATTCTATCAGCATACCCGTCGTTCTACTGACGCCATTGACTGGGCCGAGAGACTCAGTGGCCAGGAGGATGCGCTTTCCCTTCAACGCTGCTGGGAACTCATCGCGGCGCGCATTCATGGCACCTTCTTGAGTTGCCATTGTTGCTTGAGTCCTGGTTAAACGGCTGCAAGTTGTGCTTGCAGACCGTCTTGTCTTTTGTTGGCCGAGTTTCTGGGGGTTGAAACAATTTTTATGAGTATGCCAGGAGGGGTTGTACCACAATTGTCCGCCACCGGCGGGACTTTTCACACCGACGATGGTATTTTCGTGTTGTGCCCCTCAGGCTAGACCAAATCCGATGTCTTCATACATGCGGACAAGTCTCGCGGCTCCGTCAGGTGCTTGCTTATTTCTGAAGGTACGGATGACTAAATCGATCTCCAGATGCGTGTACGCAGGCGTCTGCTAGATTGGATCTCAGTCTGACCGCTAGCCACTGGGAGCCAGTCATCATCCAGTGGCTCCCCAATTGGGCCGCTACTTCTGTTTCTTCTAGCGGAAGGACTGAAAGAAAGAGAAGAGAAGAAGTCGCGACGGTGGAATGCGAACAGCTTGTCCGTGCACGTGGGGGGGTCTTTCCTATCTTATCGCTCCTTCCTCCTTATCGTAGCTTCCCTCTTAGCTTTCGTCCAATGGGTCCTTCCCGAGAGCCCATCGACCCCACTATTAGTGCCCCACCTGCCGTTGATGCAATTACAGCCAATCAGCGCGCAGATTGTATAGGGCGTGCGATGATCCGCGAATTGCACTCGACGAACGCTCCTTCCTTCGCAGAGATCACCACGGCAGGTGCTACCCTCACGAGAATGGCAACCTCAAGGCGTGAACGAGAGGAAGGAGCGCGCGCGAGATCCCGTGACGGCACTGATTGGCTGGTAGAATGACGGCCAGGCCTGTCGTGCGTCCTGCTCCCAAAGAGATTCCTTTCCGATTGCGTCCAAGCTACATCCTATCGTTATCGTCTTTTCCATTGTCTATCGGGATTATGTACCTTCTCCTAAGAGCAAATCATTTAGCCCCCGTGCTCCCTCTCCGTGTTTTCCCCCGTCATGCGAGCCCGGCCTTGCCACTATAGGAAAGAAAGCCCTGCCTAAGTCCCAGTTCTTTCTCTCGAAATTTGCCATCCTCGCATTGGCTCTGTTGGGGTGGTATGCGCACTGGTACCGAGGGCAAAAGACGGCCTTGCTCGAGTGACTCCGTGCGATAGCTTTTTATTTTTACTCCTGCTTCAATTTTTCCCTTCCAAACTGCTTCATCTTACTCATCCCAGCTCCTGGATTAGTCGCATGCTCTTATGTTGTTTGCTTAACAACGGTCTTTATTGTCTAGATTACATCTCGACCCGTCTGTCGATCGAATCTAGTTCGGAGCCGCACGTCGGGATAGACTGACACAGCACGCAACGCCAGCCTTGCTTCAGCCTTGCTTTGATGGATTCATACGATTTCGCCAACAATATGGAGTTCCTCTCTACATCGCCGTCCACGACGGCAAGTGATAGCTCTTGCGACGACTCGACCGGTCCTACTACCCCGGAAAGCATCAGCCCTCTACTTGGTGCGGCGCGTATTGAAGATGCCTTCGAGACACCGCTTGCTCAATACCTCAACAGCATGAAGCCTCCAGTCAACGCGCTCGCCGCGAAGAAGCTTCCTTTTCATGCTACTCCCAATCAGAGAGAAGCTCTGTTTTCCAAGCCTGTGAGACATATTGCCGTGGTTGGAGCAGGTTATGTTGGTAAGAATGCGCTTTTTAGAGAACCGGCGCGGATGATTAGCAATTAGTCAATTTGCAGCAAATTGTGGGAATTATCACTAATGATTGAGTAGGTGGACCCACTGCCGCAGTCATCGCATTGCATAACCCGCATATTCAGGTAGATGTGCTTGATAAAGATCCACGGCGTGTACGCCGGTGGAACTCGCCTCATCTCCCAATCTATGAACCAGGTCTTGTTGATATAGTCAGAGTGAGCCGCGACGGAGCCAGTGCGCGTTTAAGGGATGCTTCAACTGAAGACACCCCGGTGGATCGCATTCCCAACTTGTTCTTCACAACCGATTCACAGACCAGTTTGGCCAAGGCCGATGTGGTTATGCTAGCTGTCAACACGCCAACAAAGACATTTGGTGTTGGAGGTGGCCGCGCGACTAATATGACAACTTTTGACGCGGCAGCCAAAGAGGTCGCCTTGTATGCTAGACCTGGTACAATCATTGTCGAAAAGAGTACGGTTCCATGTGGGACAGCACAGCGCGTGCGAAAGATGGTAAGTTTCTTCCACTAGTTGCGCAACCTACGTCACTAATATGAATCCAGCTCGATGAAGTCCGCCCCGGTGTTGCGTTTGAGATTCTCTCCAACCCAGAGTTTCTGTCAGAAGGCACAGCTGTGAAGAATCTGATGAAACCTGATCGTGTACTGATTGGTTCGGCCAAAACTCCTTCAGGCCGCCGGGCTGCAGAGGCTCTGGCTAATGTCTATGCGGCCTGGGTTCCTCGTCCTCGAATCCTAGAAGTCAATGCTTGGTCGTCTGAGCTTGCTAAGCTGGTTAGCAATGCGATGCTTGCTCAACGTATAAGCAGCATCAATTCTATTAGTGCCATTTGCGATAAGACCGGAGCTGATATCGATGAGATTGCTAAATCTGCTGGTATCGACCCTCGCATCGGTTCACAGTTCCTCAAGGCTGGCCTGGGGTTCGGCGGTTCATGCTTCCGCAAAGATATTTCCAGTTTGACATACCTGGCTGAGTCGCTGGGATTGCCTGAAGTGGCACACTATTGGAGCCAGGTCAATTCGATGAACGAATGGCAACGAGACCGCTTCGCTTATAAGATCATTCAGCGTTTGGAAGAGAACTTGGTTGGCAAGAAAATTGCTCTGTTAGGATTTGCTTTCAAGAAGAATACTGGTGACACCCGCGAGTCGCTAGCAGTGGATGTCATCCGAGTTTTGTTGCAAGAAAGGCCTGGAGAAATTGCCATTTTCGACCCATGCTGCCTGTCCGAGGACATTATGCGTGAATTAGAGCCAATCTTGGATGCCACAAACAGAGAGCGTGTTCACGTGTACTCTGATGGCTACCAGGCATGCCAACAAGCACACGCTGTGGTTGTTATCAACGACTCTGATCCGTTCCGTCAATCTCCTGCTCAGCAGCTTGTCAAATCAAACATCGACACAGTTGCACGAACACCTTATTACGAGATGTCTACCCACAGCACACACGTCGCTCTAGAAGAAGATATGGTTATCGAGGGAAGTCGCTTCAGTTACCGACCTGGTCAGTCACCCATTTGCGCCGAGGACTGCCCAGACTGCCAATCGGTCAAATTACGAGGAACGATGTCAAGCGAGCCAGTCGAATGGGCACGCATTGCATACGACATGAAACATCCCAAATGGATATTCGACGGCCGTGGAGTGTTGGATGTGCCGGAGATGGAGAAACTTGGTTATCGCGTAGAGACGCTGGGTCGTCAAACAAGCTCTCGTCAGACTGCATTTTGATGTACATGCCCTAATTCTTATGCCTGGACGAATTAATATTTCTTTCGTTTGTTTTGTACCTCTTTTTGCTTATTCCTTCTGATTTTGAATACCTCCAATCGTGATTGGCATGATACCTGGCGTTTGTTGATTTTTCCTTCTATTTCCTTGTCGATTACGTGCAATAGATTGCATCTACATATGTTTGACGTTGCCTTCAAATGTTCTGTTGGCTGTTTTCTCGAGTCCTGTACTTATCATGGGTTCCGAACGTATTCTCCAATATAGTTACTAGACGAACGATGATTGCAATTTCAGATCTGCTGGTCAGATAACATTGAAAGTGGCGGAAATCCTAGAGTTTTGTTCCCAAAGAGACGGACTATATATAAACGACTTGAAATCATAACCAGAGACAGACAGGTCATCAGATCTTAGCCTTGGTCTCAAATCCATTAGCAAGCAACAACTGATCCGCCCTCTCCGCCTGCCAGCGCAACTTGGCCGCCAATTCATCCTTCCTAGTCTTATTCTCCCTCTTCGCCAACTGCTGCAAATGCACCTCATCCGGACCATCCACAATCCTCAGCGTACGCGCATTAGCCCACATCGCAGCAAGGGGAGTGTCCTGCGAAATACCAGCGGCTCCAAACGCCTGGATCGCACGATCAATGACGGTTAGCGTAACAGCCGGTACGAAGACCTTGGCTTCTGCGATTTCTTTCAGGGCAGAGCGCGCATCGCCCTGGTCGATTTTGATAGCTGCGTTGAGCACGAGGAGACGAGCGGCATCGATCTCAATACGGGATCGAGCAAGCCATTCGAGAATGACGCCGTGGGAACTGAGCTGTTTGCCAAAAGTGGTTTTGCGCTCGTCGTTGATACGTGTGATCATCCACTCGAGCGCCTTCTCAGCTGAGCCGATGGCGCGCATGGCGTGGTGGATACGGCCGGGACCAAGGCGGCCCTGGATAATCTCAAACCCGCGTCCTTCACCTAGGACGAGGTTGGAGACGGGGACGCGCACGTTCTTAAAGCTGATGTGGCCGTGGCCGTGGGGGGCGTCGTCGTAGCCAAATACATGCATCATGCGGTGGATTGTGATGCCGGGGGTGTCAGCGGGGACGATGATGACGGATTGTTGGCGGTAAGGGTCTGAGTTGTGAGGGTCAGATTTGCCCATGACGAGGTAGAGTTTGCAGCGAGGGTCGCCTGCGCCGGAGGACCACCATTTCTACATACATCAGTCAGTAAGTATCTCAAGGTATATTAGTAACTAAAAAGGAAAGACATACCTGTCCAGTAAGAACATATTCATTACCCTCCCGGCGGATATTGAGTTGAATATTCGTGGCATCACTCGACGCCACGTTCGGCTCCGTCATCAAGAAAGCAGAGCGAATCTTGCCCTCCAACAACGGCGTCAACCACTCCTTCTTTTGAGCCTCGTTGCCATACTTAGCCAAAACTTCCATATTACCGGTATCCGGCGCAGCATTATTAGTAGCCTAATCCCATTAGCCATTGCCAATCGAAGCTACCATCAATTGTGAAGAGAGAAAGAGGATACCTCAGAAGCAACTCGCGACTTCCCCAATATCTCAGCCATAAGCCCATACTCCAAATTACTATAACCCGCACCTTCAGAGAAATGGTTCTTGGGCAAAAACATATTCCACAACCCGAGCTTCTGGGCTTTGGTCTTGAGTTCTTCGATGATGGGTGGGTGGGCGCTCCATCGTTGGGCGTGGCCTTCGCCGATTTGTTTTAGGTATGTGGCGTCGGCGGGAATGCATTCTTTTTCGACGAATTCTTCGACCTTTAGTCGCAGTCGTTAGATTAGAACAATTGACTGGAAGTGGTGTGAAGCTTACTAGGTCGAGAGTCTTTTTGGCCCGTTCGCTGACATGCGCTTGCGCAATGGCCGGGATGTTTGCGGAGGCAGGCATTGTATATGATTATAGCAATGAAATGAGTATAATTTTGATAATGCTCTCTGATATCAATTCACAGAAGAATAAATGAGTAGAAGAATAGAAGAATAAATAGTGAGGTGTAGCAGGATGCAAGTAGTATCGGAGTGGAGACCTAGGATCTCCGTTGGGTTAGCGGAGTATGGGGTATAGCCGCCAACCTCGGTTGTCATACGTTCTCTACTTAGTAACTTATGCGCCTAGATAGTAACAGTAACAGTAATAGTATCATGCAATTTGTAATTATACATTCATAGCAGTCTGTCATACAAAAGAAACCAATCCAATCAGGAATAAAAAGCCCATCCAGACCCAAAGAGTTATAAACGAATGACATGAATCGAAGCAAAGAGTCTCTCTTCTGAGGACTGACTCTGTAGAGAAGAAAATAGAATTAGGGTATCATATCATCCGTAAACCAGTATCCTGCACACGCAACTCCGAAGACCGAAATGACTTATTCAGCTCCCGAGGCTGGACTAGCAGATGAAGATGATGAAGACGATTGCTCGTAGTTCTTCTTGCCTAGCTTTGCGAAGAGGGAAGTTGGTTTGCCAGCACTATCAGATGATTAGAATTGGCCATTAGATCACATCGAAGGGGGAGGACTTACTTCTTGAACCGCTTGCTCTTGAGGTCGCTCAACTTCTTGGTACAAGGACTCATGATATCATCCGACGGCGAGACATAAGACGCATTGTTCGATCTGTATCACCAACGATTAGCACAACCCCATCTCAACTCAATATACGGTCAAAACAGTCAAATCCAAGAAATCCTTCTTTTCTCTTATTTTCCAGTGTTCTCCAATTGCAAGCAACCAAAAAACCAACCCGAAAGGAAAACGTAAAAAAAAAGAAAGAAATTAGGAAATTCATAGACTTTACCGCCTTGCTTCCCATAGTGATAGAACGTACTGGTCATCAGCGACACCGTTCTGGAGTTTGTCCTGAAGGGCCTTGCGGTGGTAGTCCATTGAGAGGAGTTCGGCGTTTGTGGCTGGCTTGACGTCGATGTCGACTTGTTTTTTGGCGTCGGGTTGCATTGTGGATTGTTGGGAGAGGTGTGTGTTTGTGGAGCGGGAGGTGAGAGGTTGGGTTTGTGTTTGGATGGAGTCCATGGTGATTCGCGATTTGTTCGCGTTGTTTTGATGAAGAACTTGAGAGTTTATAGTTATGAAGTTGTCTTCTTTCTTGATGAAAGTTGGAGAAAGTGGAAGAGGAAGAGCGAGCGAGAAAGGTTCTGTGCTTTATATGGATACCAGTAAGCAAGTAAACAAAAAGACGGGACAAAGCAGACGGACGGCAAATTCCAGACAAACCTTGAACTAGACAAGCAGCGTAGCAGTTGACTCACAGAGCAGGATTCCAGGCAGCAATTGACTTTGGCCAGGTAGTTAACTAGTTTGTTGGAGAAGAGAAGATAAAATTAAGCAGCGATAAGTTTGTGGTAGGGCAGCCCGTTTCAAAACTGGGCCGATTGTTGGCCCGGCAACGCACAGAAATGCGTGTCATTCCGTCATAGAGGAAGACTAAACAACAGGTCAATTACTATAGAGACAAATAACGAAATTAAAAGACGATAATATTAATGGCTATGAATAAGCTGTCAAAGCTCATTAAGATACAGGGGTATAAATGCATATAAACATCAAAACAAACGCTCATGCCATGCTTCTGTGCCGTCGCTGCTGTCGTCAAAATGCGTATACAAACGCAAACCACCCAATGCTAGTCGCAATATGAACATGTAAAGATACAATGTACGATCAGAGTTTCTGTCTCGATCAGGTGCGTGAGAGATATATTAGGTATGCGGTGGGTAGTAGTAGGTATGTGCAGTAGGATCGCGTAATCATTGAGAGATATCGTCAAAGGTCCCGAGAAGAGTTTCATAAGTTTCGTCGTTCATAGTTGGTCATTGATCTGTAGGAAATGGCGGAAAAGGTTCTGTCGAGGCGTCACTATCTGATCCCGAATCACTCTCGTCGTCCCGCGGGTCATCCTTGTTATGATGATTGCCGTTAGGTGTAAGGCCGGCCCCATTCAGTACTGGTGGACTGCTAACAGGTCGATCCTGCGCCAAGTTCGGCAAAGGCGAGGCACTGGGGGACGATGCCGTCGTATCTTTCACCACATTTATTTGTGGGCCGATACGTACAGAATCGTAACCGAGCATATGTCGAATATCCGACGAGAAAGGCGTGTAAGGAATCTTATTGATATCCGAATCGGAAAATTCAGACATAGAGCGGAAACGGCCATTGTCGTCGTATCCAGTAAATTGAAGATCTTCTTCGGATGAGTGTGCCAATGGATTGGTACATTCGCGGAGATCTTCGATTGACTTGTGGCCAAGGGCATTCGAACACTGTCGTCGGTGAGTTTTCTTCTTGGACGGATTAACAGAAGGCGGTGTTGCTGTCTCTGACTCAAGACTTGGGCTGGATGGGCCGGCGCTCAGTATCCTCGACACCTTCGCGGACGATCCCGGGCGTGGAGACCACGGAATCATACTATGGAAATCGATGCCGCCTACAATTCCTGAACCACGAGGGAAAAGAATCAAAGCAAACAGGATCATGATCAAAACACTAGATAACGCAGTCATGCGTTTCTGAAACACGAGTTCATTCGTGAGAATCGCGAGCTGAGAGGCAGCTGTAGAGACCTCGCGTTGCTGGTGCTCAAAGTCATCTAGGACAATAGTGCGCAGGGACTGATAGACGAGATGAAGGTTTCTAATCTCATCAATAACCGTTGTGTTTAACTCCTCGAGAAACGTGTTCATTTTAGCCATTTGTCGCTTTTCCACTTTGCTAAAGGCATCCCTTAGCATCCGTGACTGCTCTTCAATGTAGAGCAATGACAACGTCGAGTTGGACTCCAGCATTTGTAGCCGTTTGTTGACCGATTTGAAGAACGACTCTTGCGTGGTGGGGTTGGGCGACGGAGGAGTTGAGGGTGTCACTTTCGTAGGCTCTACTGTAGAGGTAGAGTCTTCTCCAGATGTACCCGATGTCCTCGTTGTTGACGAGTCGGTGCCTGAACCACGTGCTGTTGTATCCTGGCTCTCGGACCGCGAGGCCATGATCATTTCACTGCCGGTCGTTTGTTCTCGTTCTGGAGATGCTTTTGAGTCGGATGGCGTCACGACTGTAGTATTTGCGCTTCCAGAAGCAGACACCGTGGTCTTTACGTTCGTCTGATTCGGGATAACATGCGCCTCAAGTGCAGAATAGTCCGCAGCGCATGTCGCTGTCTCCAGTATAGAGAATTCCAAAGCCGCCAGTTCCAGCACACTGACATTCACCGGGCTGGTGTTCTCCAAGATTTCCAAAACAGGACTGACAACCGGGACTGTGGAGTTATCGAATGCCTCCTGCTGTTGCAAAGGCAATTCCTGTTCAGCCTCTACAGGCTTTCCAACTTCTTCAGCGATTTCCATGGTCTCTTCGTCAGACCGACTCGAGTCTCCCTCATTCTTATACTCCTCCAGCATGGTCGTGCCATGCACTCGAACAAGGCTAAGAGGGCAATAAAATTCACTCCCATAATGTGTGAGGAATTCAATCTTCAAATAACGAGCCCAAATCAACGGATTCTCCACCGCAAAGGCCTGGACTGCCCGAGTATTCTTGGCTTCGAATATACCAAGTTCCTTCCATTTGTCTGCTTTGACGGGATATCGATCAGAGACACTGACTCTGAAAGTACGAAAGATAGAGCTGAAGAATTCGTAGTTGGCAAGGACAATTGTGTCAACTAGGATGTCGTCGCATAACTCAAGGATAAGGAATTTGTCCTTTGCGCGACATTCATTCAGCATGTAGCTATCCTTATTCTCGATGAGGATGGAGGATGACCCCGAACATTCGGGATTTGTTTTCAGTACTGTCGCAGCGCAATCGAACGATGCATAGTTGAACCGTTCCTTACACGTCGTGCCGGCGTCCTTTCGCCGGCCAACGGCAGAGACACCATCGGCAGACTCATCGTCGGTGCTAGATTCCCCCTCGGCTTGGGTATTTTCATTGGGACTTCCACTTTCCCAAGGTGTAGACTGAGCAGACTCAGAACCAAATCCATCAAAATTCAATTCGATTTCTGCATCATCTCCAAGCGAATCCAGAGCGTTATTGATTGGTCTAGCCTGCGCCCGACGTTCTTGTCCGATATCGCTACCTTGCCGCTTGCCGCCAACGTTGTCGGCAGACTGGCCGATTTTGGCAAGGTTCTGCTTCTTCCAGTCTTCGAAGGAGAGAAAGTTCGCGTTATCGAGTGGTGAATCGTCATTGGCATCGGCATCTTGTGCTGCGGCCGGTGGTGAGGACTGCACGGCCGCAGCTGTCGAGGAAGTAGAGATCGCAGATGGTTCGGCGGGAGGAGTAGAAACGTAATCGTCACCACGATAATCGCTCTCGTCGTATATAGTACAAATCGGAAACGCCAAATCATAAAACGTCGGAACGGGACATATCAAAACATGAGTATCTTCGGATCGAACTTGAAGTTGTGCCGCTGTCGCTGTCGCATGCGCCAAGAAGTCCGATGCAAGCAACACCCACACCTGCATCCACCGCAGCACCTGGACGATGCAGGCCCCCGTCATGACGATAATGATCAGAACTTCGCGCCCGCGCAAGATATTGGAGTATGTGTAGTTGTTGTTGTTAATAAGGGCACTGCGGAGTGCGGCGATGACAGCGCGCTGTCTCACCCAGTATAACAAAAAGTCCTGTGCAGAGGCAAACATGTTAGCAATCAACAAGACACCACCCCGAGTCCCGACAAGTTCATGATCCCAGCATGAAACATCGACATAGAGACAAAGGAAAAATGAAGCGATATTTCAGAAGCCTTTGTGTGCGTGCGAGAGTCGACAGACACCGACAACATGTTGCTTGCGAATGCATCGGTGGGTACTGGTCTAACTTACATTTGCTGATTAGGCATATAACAGCCCAGCTGTTCAGACTAGTTCTGCAGTGCAATAACTATCAAAGTTTCCCAAGTGGAAACTCTTTTCTTTTCCCCTCAATAGCGTATGTAGAGGTCAAGGAAAAGCGGTCAAAAAGAAGGCCAGAGTAGGTATGGTGTCGAGGGGGTGGATGTAGAGTAGTCCCAACCACGGTTCGCTAGAAACCGGTGGTTGGGGGAAAGAAAGAAGAGGGGATAAAGAAGAGGGGATAAAGAAGTCGAGTAAAGGCAAAATTAATTGCGACTGTCACGAGGACTTTGACAAGTGTTCAAAAGGGTGGCGCGCAGAATTTGGTTTAGTTATCTTTTGGTGGTAAGTTTGAAAGGTGGTGAAATGGAGTTGAGGTGACAAGATAAGCCGGCCTGTTAGTTAACTAGCCTCTCAACAGCCGTCGACAGCGGAACAGTGCACGCCGGATAAACGACGGAGCGCTGGCGTCGGATAACCCTTCCTCAGTTCTAGACTCAACTTTAGGAATAGTTCAACAACTACGAAAACAGATCAAAGGAGGCCAGGTTCCCAATTTCAAAACTGTCCATTTGCTTTTCTTTTTCTCTTTTTCAAGAAGAAAAATAGTGATCTAGTAAGCTAGCTACCTACAATAATACAGGCCCATCTCTTTTCCAAGTTCATAGTACACCCAGTACATACTAGGCGACCAGAAACAACATGAAGGTCTAAATTGACTGACGAACCGCCGCAAAATAAGACAGCTGAAAAACAAAAAAAAAAGTATTCCGCAATCCCAAAAGTTTCTCCTTCCACTACTCTATCCTCAAAAGCATGCAGAATAGTGTAGTGGCAGACGTCCAGGTGCTAATGTACAAGCACTTCCTTCTCTTTCTTGTGAACTTTTTGGTAGAGCACCAAAGTGCGAGGACTCTCAGACTCAATGCGAAGGGTGGCTGCAAGCTGCAATGTTCCAATGACCGTAGAAAAGAAATGTGCTCAAACAATAAATAAGAATATGGTGAAATGGTTTGATGGTGATAAAGATAAACGCCGGTCTGAAGAAAACGCTGACTTCTACCGCTCCAATGCCCCGTAAAACGATCTTTTTGGTTTTTCCGTGTGCGCCGTGTCATCGAAAGTGATGTCGTAGTATACATAAGACACGTCGTCTCCGTTTTCCATCGCCCGCGACGAAACCGATGCGGGATGTTGTCGCCCGTCAAAGTAAGGAACCAAAGGCGACAAGATGAAGAGAGACCGATATATATGTTGAATAAAAGCAAAGTGTGAAGAAGATAAAATCAAATAGGTCAAAAGAAGTATTGAGCAAGAGCACCCTTCGAAAGCGTCTAGGAGGGTTGGGGTGTTGCGTAGTGAAACATTGGGAAAGAAAAAAAATAAAATGAGGTGCGATGATATAAAACTACAGGTGAAGATCGTGCCAGCCGCCGACCAAATCAAGATCTTCGTCGACACTGCCATGGTAGTCGCTGTTCAGCTTCGCTTTCGGACGCCATTCCTTGTCAAGGAAAGGGTTGCGCCAAGCCTGAGGGCTGGATGGTCCGGAATCACGTCTCCAACTCAGATTCATGGAACGTTGCTTCTTGAGACGAGGAAAAGTCTCTTCGTCAGAACGGTAGTTCCGGCGACGATCACCAAGGGCAGCCCATTTATCAACATCAGAACGCTTGGGAGTAGTGAAACGAGCGTTTCGATGACGTGTCTGGGAGACTGGGGTCACTGCTTGAGGCGTAGGTGAAATAGGAAGCGGCATCGACTTGGAGACAGTCTCGGATTTTTCCAGGTCTGGCTTCTCAATGGGAGGCGGCAATTCCTGTTCGAAGATGCCCATTGGTTGAACGGGGCTGACGGCGTCCTTGCTATCTTGGCTCCAGCTGCGAGCGTTGTTCTCCCTGCGCTGCTGTAGAGTGAGTTCCTCAAGTTCGGACTCTTCCTCCTCCTCGTCCCAAAGGTCACTCCAGCTCTTCGAGATCTGGTCACGTTTGCCTTTGCTAAAGACGAGAGACATAGCAGGCAAGGGTTTTGTAACATGGGTGGGCAAAGAGCCGCTCACAGGAATGCGAGCAGAGTGAAGAGACTGGATCGGATCGAATTTACGAGCTGCCAGGGAATTGTAGGAAGCACCCATAGCGGATTCCAAAATAGAAGCGGTTGAAGGCGTTTCTGGGTGAACCGAGTACCAGGAAGTACCCGCTGTCTCCGAGGGAGGGAAGAGGTCTTCCGAGTAATACTCGGTATCCGGGATAACTGACAGCTGACGAACAGGCTGTGCAGGACTTGCTTGCAGAGCCTTAGCCCAGGGGAAACTGTCGCCAGCGTTAATGTGAGGTGACTGGATCGAAGGAGTGCGTAGTGGCTCGCGGTTGGCACTGGCTGCAACAACGTCACGGTCTTCGGTACAGAATTCATCCAAGGACTCATCGTCTGTAGTAAAGCTGACGGTGCGCATGATAGCGTCGCGAACACCGGACAGAGTACGCTTCTCGGGATCAAGAGACAACGCATTCCGCAAGATCTCAAAAGTATCCTGAGACATATTGGGAAAAATGTCGAAAAGAGACTGGCGATCTCGGACATAGTCGGCGAATAAGACGTCGGACTCGGTAGGTGTCACGAAGGGGTTACGGGCGAACAGAATGTTGAGCAGGCAGATACCGATAGACCAGATATCAGCTTTGGCGGGAGAGTAGCCAGCCTGGGGTGGCTCATACTGTTCCGGAGCCATGTAACGGTCACTACCAACGCAGGCTTCGTGGCAGATAGTATTGCGAGTAGCAAGACCAAAGTCGCCGAGCTTCATGGAACCATCTTGGTTCAGAAAGATGTTTTCCGGCTTGATGTCACGGTGATAGAGGCCATTGGAGTGCATAAACTCGACGGCGTCGATGAGCTGAAACATGAAGTCACGGACATGCTCGGTCTCGAGAGGGCCCCGGTTGACACGGATGGCCTCGTAAAGGTCGCCCATGGGGCAGTACTCCAAAACTAAATACGTATGAGCACTCGTCTCGAATGAGTGAATGAGGTTGACGATGTTGGGGTGATGGCCCATCTTCATGTGGCACTCAAGCTCCTCGGAAGACATGTCGATAGCCAAGGAAGAAGCGTCGGCGGCCGATGTAGGCTTGGTCAAGCACTTGATGGCAACATCCTGTCCGGTCAAAGTATCCTTAGCAAGGAAGACCATCCCGAATGAGCCATGATTCAACGGGGCGACGGTCCGGAACCGGCCATCCAGAAGCTGCCCCTCGACGAACTTGTCTTTGAAACAATCCATGATAGTTTGCAAACGTGTGACGACGTGAACAGTGAGACTCCAAATATGCAATGTGTCGAATGCAAAACAGAGAGGCGAAGATTATGATAACAGGAGAACAGAAAAAATGAGTATAATGAGTAGGGGGTGATGAACCAGCAATCCGCTCGTAGCTTCGTGACAATGAAACAAAAAAGACAATTGTAAAAATGTATATAGACAGTATAAAAAGGTCGGTATGTTGAGTGAAGAGACAAGATACGGCTTGCGTAACTCCTGATCACCGAGCTGGGCAGTAGCAGCTGATGACGAACGAAAATAGGAGAGCGGTATCAGGAAAGAAGAAAAGAGCACGCAGGGCTATATAACCTTCTTCTAGAAGTTCATATAGGTACTGCAGAGTGGTGGTGATATATGCTGACAAAAGAGATGGGAAGCGATAGGCCGAACTGGCGAAAGGAGGTCGGTTTGAGTACCCGGATGGGTAACGTCGACAAATCGGGAACAGGCGTTATAGGCTCATTGGAAGTATTTGCAAATTGGAATCGGCGTCGTGCCAAGTGGTGAAGAATAGTCGCAGTCGCAAGGAATGCAAAGGATATGAGATGTAACGAAAGTGTTCCCGAAGGAGGTAGTGAGGAAGCAAAACAGAAGATATAAGGGAAGGGGAAGAGGAAAAGGCGGATATAGACAAGAGACCCTTTACTCAAGAAGGGGGAAACGCTTCGTAAGATCGTGAAATGGATTCTGGTTGGGTTGACTGGTGCAGGGAGATGTTGTGGCAGAAGTAGTCGTGACTCAGATATGCATATATCGTTAAAAGTGGAGACAACGGAGCGTTGTTAGTTGAGTCATACAACAAGTATCGCAGCACAACGTATCGGCAAGAATCCGGACGACGTGCTGATACCAGAAATGAGTTCCGACGATCACGAAGATAGGACGACACCGGGTAGACCCTCCAAGAGACTAACTACAGGTTCAATAAAGCACCTCTCGAGACGAATCGAGACATCAACACCTTGGCAGTTTCACTCCGGCGGCTCGACGCCACAGCAGGGAGGAAAAGGTATCGACAGTAGCCGTCACACGGAGGGGGGTGAATATAGGACGAACGAAGCTTCGATGACAATTCACAGGTGTAGACTGTAGGCGTTCGTGGTATGGTGTCGTATAGACGGAAGAATAGAGGGACGGATAGGAGCAGCTTTCCGGACTCGAGCTCAGTAGTTCCACGAACCGGACTATATCGAGAATTCGAGAGGCGGATGAAGAGGAGGATTCCTGACTTGATATAACCAGAAAGCTATAGGGACAAGGATGGGTTGAGAAGAGAGTCTGTCGATGCGAAGTGAGATATAGACAGCTTTAGGTATGGTGGTTCGGGACGTAGACGTATTCGGTCGAACAGCGAGGCGATGAGGATGTTGTCGAAGGGAAGAGTAGGAAGAGGAAGAGAAGAGTAGAAGAATTGATGTGATGAAGTAGGAAGGACGGGCGATGGAAGAAAGAGAAGGATGGGAGTCGGTGTAGGAAGTGAAGTGAGGTTGATGGAGCAGGAGCGGATGAGGAAGGGGCGGATGGGATGACAGGAGAGTAGGAAGGAGCGAGATAACTATGGGCGGCGATAAGAGATGGAAGGGAAGGGAAGGACGGGCAAGCACGAGATGCTCAGCGACTAACCGCATTCAATTAAGCTGGGGAAACGAAGGTTCAACCAGCCGAAGACCAGCGAACGAGGGAGAAACAGCAGATCAGTCACGCCATGGTCATGACGCAGTGGCTGCCCAATCACGGATGCAGTGGATGGGCGGTGGGCCCGTTCTGATACGGTTTCGTTACGGCTAAATAATGGGCAATTGGCGATTGCGTACGGCTGGGCGTACGCCGCCTAGACTATTGCGGTCAAGGGCATACCTCGTGGGTGACTCTGCCACTCCAGTGAACCGTGGGAGCAGGCGGTCGGCGGTTTTGTCTTTTGCCTCCCGCCAGGGAGTCACTCCAGTTATGTAAATTACCTAATTGGCTATGTTGCTTACGGAATAATACCGTTTTATTCTGTAAATTTCAGCTGAACTCTATGTAGACTTTCGACCACGTATTGTCATGCCTGACGCAGCGAGACTGGGGAATGGCGCCACCTCCCATCACTGGTCGGTCCTGGCTAGCTCTCCTCCATTCTTTTCTCACTCTCTGACAGAAACCCCCAAAGCACGGAGCATGAGGCACGGTTGTCACGCAATCCTATGGTTTCGACATACTTTGTCGTAGATGATTGCACAATTCGCACCTCAAGTTTACATTGCCGTTTCTAATCGTAACTCTACGGAAATGACAGATGGTCTCTGCACTCGGCCAGAAGCTTCCGGATGGTAGCGCCACACCCACCAATCACCAAGAAAGAAGTCAGCTGGCCTGTTCTTAAATCTTGTAGCCTTAGTGAGTCAGTCGTCTCTTATCTCAGCAGTCAAACAATTCAAACATCATCCTGAATACGTACTACTATACGTATGTTCCGTAGACTACGGAGTGAGTATGCTGGTTGCTATCAACCAAAGAATGGATTGATACGTCATTGGCCCAACACAATCCTACACCCGCCCTCTTAGCAACAGTCACAAGCAACAATGAAGATCATTCTGGATTTCGATCGTCGGCTTTGATTCTACGTATCAGTCAATTGATAACGGGTTATCAATTAATGGGTCAGGAGAAGGTGTACGTAGTACCTCTGGAAACGTTGATTGCTGCCAATTACAAGATGTTATCGACTTAATCAACGCATGGTCCCTTCGATTTGGAAATTGAGAGTTTGAGACCCTTCAAACCCGCCGTCTTATCCACCGCCTTTTGGCGATCGCCACGATTTGTATGGAGAAAGCTTTGATCAACGTGTCTCCCGTTCTCTTTCTACTACATACTACGTAGTAGTTATCTGAAAAACATGTCTTTGTTAAACGTAAACGCCGACATTAACATGCAGGTCATTGTCGAATCAGGGACAATAATAAGGAATGAATATGCATGGAGGCCGATGATTGTTCCTGACTGGCCTGGAGAGAGAAAGAGGGCGCCTAGTGCCTACCTTGCATGCAGACGAATCCAGACTAGTGAAATCAATAGTCGCAGTGTGGTTGGCTGTACTGCCAGTCCACTCCAAATTCAGACGACAAGATGAGACGGATCCGAATGCAGCCGGAGAGAAAGTAGAGAGACAGCCAATGGACAGTGCACAATCTGAGTTATGCAACCATGGTACGTGCTTGGCGGAGGGTCAGTGTGGTCATGCAGTGAAACTCAAGTCAACAGCATACTTTTGTCCACTGCATATTGCATACATAGCTTCAAGTCGAAGCTTATTAAGGACTAGGCCGACCAATCTACCAGATGAGCCCCCCTCCATTACAACAACCCTTCTCCAGTTTCGGCTCAAGTTGTCCAGAACATGAAGACGTTCGCGTCTGGATCGGCCGTGGTAAGTCTCCATACCGAGTGTTGTGGTGATTGATGATTGGCGCTGGGCCATATCTGCCGAAACACGCCCATCCACTGTGCAGTGTGCAGCTGCACGAAGGCGGATGCTGGAAGTATCAGGTACAAACAACAGCAACCATAACAACAAACAACACAACAAGAACTACAAAGACCGGCCACCAACTGGCCAGGCCGAGTTTGAGCTTTGCAGACCCGACAAGGCCATGTTTGAAGTTCTGCCCAAGACCCTCGGCGCTGCTAAAACGTATTTCCAGTACCAAGGGCCTACAGCCATGCACTTCTCGTTTCCAGTTAACTGCTCCTTCGAAGCTACCATCCGTTTATCTGCAGTCATCTAACTAGTCCTTGATTACTACCCAACTAACATCCATCAAATCTAGTCAGCCAGGCACGTACCTGGACCAACGCCTAGTCTAACTCATCCTTGAAAGGCCGCTTGTTCTGCATAAGCGTCTCCAGACCGCTCCTTACACCAACCAACCAGATTCACGCATTGGGGGGTACGTACCTTGACTTCTGATCTGTATTCTTGAAAAAATTCGACAGCGATAAAATTTTTTCTCTTCACTCTTTCATTCTTTTAGTAAATGTAGATCATTGTTTATGAATTTCTAACTTCGTGATGACAATAATTGATGATGATTATTGAGGATTGACTCTACTTAGTAGAGTCCTGCTGTTTAGCGCTGATTACAATTTTCCAAATACGGCATAGATTGACCATCCGAGAAGCGTCGCGTGATGCCTGTCTGTATTAAACTCTCTCTATCATAATTGACCTTGGTATTATTATTCTATTGAAACTACGAGTCATAGCACGACTAGGTGGCTGGTTCAAGTTGAGAATTTTTCATCTATCCGTGACCATGCCATAACATACTCCGTACATACGTAGCTACGGAAAAAGAACAAGTGTCGTTTATCATTTGGTTTCTTTGTTTGACCCGCGTACAGAGTATGTATGCATGGAGTACTACATACTAATGCAAGTCAACTGAACTGTTGGTTAGTTATCAGATGATGCTAACCGGCCCCAGTCTTACTGTTTGGTGATGTTTATCTTGTTGACCTCGTTGATGGATGTGTTTGAACTTTGATGGGCCTGAGACAACGTAGTATACTAACGTTGGTTGTACACACCATAGTTTCTGACACTATTACGCTACTGAATAGTTATTACATCAGCAATGACAGATATGAAACGTTTGTAGATCGAGTCTCGGACGTTGTGAAATCCTCGGACAACTTTATGTACTTAGGTAAACAACTGACAGCGTCTTTCGGGTTTACTTAGGTGATCGTTCTATCGAAACATGGCATTCCGGCAAGGGCATATGTGTATTTGACATATCTATATCCCTCGGAAAACCTCGAGTATCACGAGATGGTTGAAGTATTGATTGCCCCTTGCATCTATTCAGAGAACGATCGGACGGTTGAGCTGTCATACTTTATTTCGCCTTCCAAGGCTCATTGCTTCTTTCCTCACGGAGCATATTCCTTGGAATGATATTCGCAAGCTACGTACCTGGTACCTACCTTCGTCACCCGTGTCACCTCATACGTACATAGTACTACATAGTACATACCCTTCCTCCCACCCTCATGGAATGTATACATCATGCAATATGTCTCAGGCCGCTGCCGAGGATCGACGACAACAGTTCACGCCACTTCTTCATCGCCATCGTCGGGATCAACTTGACGATCCTCATGGAGTTGCATCCTATTTACCCATGAGCTAGAGATGTTTGCGTCGGAGTGTAGTTGTAGGCGGGTGAAGGGTTCGGCATGCCCTAATGAGGATGACGTCTAATCATCACCCCCTTTCCCCTCTTTTCATCATCATCCAGAAGATGCAAGCGGTCGCTTTTAGCCGTCCGTGGTGTATGCTGTCAGGTGTGCCATTCTGGACCAGACAGTCTGTAGTCTGCCATGGGTCGTTTGTTATAGTCGTTTGGCGATATTATTCAACATGGTCGGCTCATTCAGAAATGGCTGCGAATGGTTCGTGGGTGCTCTCTTACACTTTCTCATATAGAATCTTCGAGTTTATGCCTTTATCAGTAGTACTTGAGTACTTGTCCTGTAGTGATTTCCATGTCAAGCAGCTCGGTAGAAAGACTGTATCAACACTCCAGGAGATTTACACCCACAAATCATCTCGTAATCGGGCAGGAAATATTGAGCCTTCGGGTTGTTATCGCAGTCAGGATACTTTCAGGGACATATTTTTGTTGTCTGTTATCAATTCAGTGTTGCGATATGTCAACTGGTCTCTTCCAAGGTTTCAAAAGTTTCATACATCAACCTTGAACATATCTCAAGGTTACATATGTATTCATACATCAATGGTCATTGAAGCAGTGAGTCGGGCTGTCTGGTATAACATGCCCACCACCAATCGAGCAAGAAACCAACTATGGAAACCTGGTTACGTTTCTCCTGCTACTGGACTCAAGAGAATAGTTTCATATCATGAATATCGTGGATACAACATTGAATCCCAACTCTATCGCCATCGCCAAAAGATTGACCCTGACTAATCGATAATGATATCCAACATGATTGGCCAATTCCGTCACCGGACCCGCCAAGCCCGCAGTCGCAGCCTTTCGACCATCGGCGATATGACTCGACGGTCGAAAAAGATTGCAATTGTCTGTGATAGAATGCCATTGATGAGTCGTACTTGATTATCGAGATATCTTAAATCATCCAAACTACCCAGAAGGGACCTACAACCGTAATCGCCTGCGAAAAGAGAGGAGCAAAAAAAGAGATGCGGGCGGCGGTTGCGCGCCCAGCAATGCGACAATGAGCAAGCGCCCTCACGAAGATTCTGTCTTCCAAAAGACGGCCAACTTTCTGGAACGATCTGCTTCAACGCCGGGGAATAGTATCTCGATCAATGAGTTGCTGTCCAATTCCGAGGAACCAGATGCAGATCAATCCGAGACTCATGCTCGCAAGCCAAGAAACTATATCGCTTCTGTGGTATGTACTTCTCCGTTTGTTTAAAATGATCAATAATTTTAGTAACATAATATATAGGCCTGCGAAAATTGTCGTCTAAAAAAGACAAGATGTGATGAATCGCGCCCAAAATGCGGGCTCTGCAAAGCTCTGAACTTGGAATGCGTGTACAGTGAGCGCAAACTGTCCAAAAAGGACCAGTCTATTGGCATGATCATAAGCACATTACATCGCATTGAGACAAAGCTAGAGAATCTCCCGTCTGTGATTTCAAACGATATTCGTCCTATCACGGGCCATGTCTTGCAGGCAGTGGAAGCAATACATGTATCTGCATCGACTACCGCAGCTGGGACGCCGAGTGCGAGGACATCATCGCATAAGTTCTCAATATCACAGAATACCTCCCCGGCTGCAACTGGCCTGCTCGAGGCGGAAACGCAGGGGCCTGCAGATGGTAGGGAAGTAATCTCATTCAGCCAGCATGGAGTTGTTGTATGGCCGGGAATGATCGACCATCTGCCGGACAGATTCTGGCAAGTTTATGATCAAATCGGAAGAAATTATGTCCTTGACGTCGAGATGGAGAGACCGCCTCTTCCGATGTGGGTGAGTTCACCATTCGGGCTACCGAATACAGGCAACTGGCTAGAAGAATTACCCTTTGCTCTGGTGAAGGGTCTATGCGAGGCGTTTTTCTCACTATTTCACCCATTCACTCCATTCATGGACAAACATTTCTTCTTCTCGCTTACTCTCGGCACGGTCATCAAACATGGTTTTTCTACCACGATCGAGACATGTTTGGTTCTGAATGTGATGGCGTTGGGCTGCTTAGCCGTGCGGGCATACGAAGAAGCAGATTTCCCATTACCAGGAACCATTGGTGATCATTTTGAACGACCGGCCTGGTTTGAAGCTGTATTGGAAGACCCTCCTGGCTTGTCGTTTTTCAACGAAGCTCGGAAACGGATGGGCTTTCTTATGGAGAAGAACAACTTGTCTAGTTGCCAGTACTACCTTCTATCAGCGTACGATTTTCTCCATGATTTCAATGATTAGGACTAATCATTTGCTAACACTACGTTTAATAGGATGTACTATACGCAAATCATTCGCCCACTTGATTCTGGTGCCATGCTTAATAGAGCTGCTGCTTGCTTGTGTTTCATGTTAGCGAACCGCGATATCAACTATAATGAATGGGAAGGCGATATGAAGTCCAGGTACGTTGACTACACCGACCTTTTTAAGGTTTGCTGACACTCTTCGCAGAGTTTTCTGGAATACAGTCATGTACGAGACAATTCTCGTACAAGAGCTAGATCTTCCTCCCAGTGGTCTATTGTCTCTTGAAGACAACGTTCCGATCCCAAAATTCATCCCGTTCAAACTTTCCTCGGAGATCACTCCAATGCCGGATCCAGATGACTCGTACTACCATCAATGTCATTTTCTTGCACAGATAGCAAACCGGATTATACTCACTCGAATCCGCCATAGTCTATACTTATTCTGTAAGCACCAAATCCGCCCAAATCCCTCGTTATATCTCATTCTGACGGATACAGCCGAATCCGGAACCCTCCCACGTCCAGCCATCAGCATAGAACTGCACAAACAAGTCGAAGAATGGCGCAAAAACCTCCCCTCAGCAATCCAATTCTCCGAAAAAAACTCAGACACCACATTAAACGATGACCGCTCGCCTTCTATTAGCGGCACGCCACGAACCCCAACTTCACTAGCAGTGCTCGTCGCCGACTCAATGCTTCGAGCCCGCTACCGAATCTGCAAGTTCCACATTGGTCGACCGTACCTGTACAAAGCGCTGCGAACACCAGCTCTCCTGACGGATGAAGACTATGAGCAGATTCGAAGCGGCCTACGGTTCGCCATGGATTGGCCCATGATTAGAGGCGTGTTTCGGTTGATGAGGAGTTGTATCCCTATCAGATTTGCGTTTTGTTCGCAGTATGCCCTCCCCTCCCTTCCTTTATCTTCAGTACTCGAGAACTAATGTGATGGTAGATTCTTTGGCCAACTACTCATCTTCCACGCAATATCAAAGTCGGACGAACCACGGCTGCGTGCGACTTTACCTTCTGGTTGGGAAAGATGGTATGATGAGATGGTGGAGTTTCTAGATTATTGTGCCGCGTACAGTCCGGCTATTAGTCGGGATATGGATCTTGTTCGATTGTTATAGCATCTTTTTCCTTTCAAAAAATCCTGAATGTTGTTTCAGTTTATGAGTGTATAGATATGATGTTATTACGTATGTGGAATGTGGGGTTTCTTGTATCTACTTGTTCGTATAGACGGAGTTCATTTATGATATCTTTCTATATGATCCTTTTGAAACAAACTGGTATATGCAACAACATTTGAAGGTGATTGAACTCGTATACTGGAGGACTGTTACTGTATGGTATCGCATGACTATTCTAACACTGATCCAGTTCGGGAATTGCAATATCAATAACAAGAACAGTAGAAATAAATCTTCCGCTCAAGAGAAGCAATCTCTTCCTGCTCTTCAGCGATACGCTTCTTTTGTCCCTTCCAGTTCTAATCTCCTCCACCTTCTTCATCTCGTCTCATGCATGCATCGAATGGATAGAGTAAGCTAGTGAGATATAGATCGGCTCTAATGCAATCTCATGGCTTTTTCTAAGGCTATAGTGCCATCCGCAACGCAAAAGTGGCCCTCTGTTCCGATCTGTTTATCGTAGCGTACACAAGGATTCTTATTCATTGTAATAGTGCGTTTGTCACGGCACTGCCACTCGCACGGCCCAACACTCGCGCCTCGAGCCAGGATCTGCTTTCTTGATTTGGCCCAAATGCGGTAATAGCTGTCGCATTGGTGTGCTTTTTGACATTGATGCTCAGCTGGACTGGCCACCCTCGCGAGTAGCAATACGCCAGGAAGAGTGTCACGTTTGCATTTGGTTGGAGTACACGCTTCAAGTGCTTCGTTAAGATGGCTTCGAACTTCCGGGCTGCCGTGCTGTGAGGCTCGTATTCCATTTTTACGAGGAGAAGGATGATTGAAAAAAAGGAAACAACTCCCTATATAGATATTGGTTAGTTCCATAGATTGCTTCACGAAGAGGTAGCATAGGGTATGGTGAGATGACATACCCTCATCAACCATACCAACGATCCTCTAACAATTGTTCATTTTTGGTGCAGTGGTCTTTTTTCTCAGTAGAATATTTCTACTTCGATGGGTGGCGAGGATGAACATTTCCCATTCCCAGTTCCGCCTAGCTACAATCCATTTCTGTAGCTGATCCTGAAAGAGGTGACATGATAATCATCCTCTTCCTTCCCATTCAATTCCTCCTGTGCCATCCATGACATAATATTGTAATTTCCAACACTTGAGCCTCCCAACCGGTATCCGAAGAGAAGGTTCTGAGCCGTGATTTTGTTGATATTGCATGGATGACCAGGCTTCATTTGAATAGGCCAAGTCAAAACACTGGATGCTGAACTTCAATACGAAGGCATCGGTTTTCTTGATCGTGTTGTATCTCAACTCGAATGCCTTCTCAAGATTGGCATTGATGAGAGGATGTTCCATTAGCTCGTGCCATGAAAGACGTTCGTACTCATCCACCTTGTCTTCACGAAAGTATGGTAAAATGCTCTCAGATAGAACTCTGTATTGATCTTGGGGGTATAATATAGGAAGCCATGAGAAGTTTGTGGTTGTTTTTCTTCTCATGTATCCAGTTGTAGAAATTGGTGAATACGGACCCCTGAAATCGATACAAGGACTGCCCAACTAGTCATGTCATTCTGGTGTAGTGGAAGGATTGAGCTTGCTTGCAGAATATAGAGTATATATAGAATAGAAAAGAAAGAGGAAGAAGAAGACGAGAAGAGGATGAATAAATAGGCAGCAGTCTTAAGCGAGATTTGTGTGTTTGTAACAGGGCAACAACCCGGGCACCGTCAAAGAAGACGGAAGGAGGTGATCGGTGCCTAATTAGGCAGGTAGCAGTAATAGGGAGACAAAGGACGACATGGTGTCAAACGCGTTGTACGGAAGTAACATTGAATTTGACAACAGCAATGATCGTCTAGAGACTCCCAGAGTACCTGGTTCTTACTTTATCAGTGTATAAGCGTATTGCTGCACACTTTTCAATTCGGAGAAGGCTTATATATACAACAGCATGGCTTCAATGAGAAAAGAAAAACGAACCAGTTTTATCCGAAACCGAAAAAAAGATACAACCATAGCCACCAATGCAATTGTGTCATGTAAGGTATTAAGTAGGAAAAGGTATATATAGCAGGGAACGACATATCATGTAGATCTGATAGAGTTGTGAAAAGCAAAGGTGCCGTTTTTCTGTGCATGAGTTCATTAGTTTCGAGAACATATTCGCCGGCGGCTTTAATGCTGTCGCACATAGCTAGGAAATATGGGAGGTGTGGCAGCGTCCGTAGGGATGAATTCGGTGAAATGCGGAGACGGCGGGACTGGGTCCGACTTGCGCTTGAAATGAGATTTGTATCGAGGTTGTGGAAGAGGCCGTGTGGCAGGGAAGAGGCTGAAGCTAGAAGAGGAGGAAATAGATGCCGATGAAGATTTATGCGCGGGTGGAGGAGGTCGAGGTTGAGGTTGTGGTTGTGGCTGTTGCTGGGACATTGAGACTGATGTCGAAGATGGAGTTGGGGGCTGTCCGTATGTATGTCGCCGTCGCCGAGGGATGAATGGCGGTCCGTCTCTTGGTGCGGTCTTTTTTGTTGGCGACAAGTATCTGTCGGTTTCCATATTTTGGCTGTTACAGTCGGCATAGGTTGGTGGTGAGTTTTGAGGGGGTGAATTCTTGACGGGCGAGGCGTTTGGAGGTGGTGAACTTCTGCCTTGAAGTCCATTGTTTGATCGCCTTCGAATAAGTCTGGATAATGGACTCTCCTTCTCTGGAAGCGGTTTGACCCTCGAAGGACCTGGCGGAGGTAACAGTATATCATCGTCCAATGAATTCTCGGAAGATGGAGGCGTAGCTAGGACATCATTCGGAATGGGGACTTTGCGAAAAGCGTCATGAGAGTTGATTTCGCGAATAATGATCTCTTGCAGCGTCTCGAATGTAGGGTATAAAGGACTAGGCTTGTGTTTTGTATTATTGTAGGCTTGTTTGAGGATTCTCATAATCTCATCAACATCAAGGGCAGGTGAAGGTTGAGGAGTGAAGTGGTTAGAGTTGACTGTCAGCATTGGAGTGTGCACGATTTCATCAATGCTGGCATTTTGTAGAATCGGCGCCGCCCTCTGGGGAGTTGGAGGTTGGATTGCGCAATGTTCGATCCTTATGCTCGGTTTCTTCATGGCAGTAATATCCGTATTGATAATGAGATCGCGCACATTCTTCTTGCTTGTTCGAGAACTCGTGGACGACTTCGTGTCTGAAGTCCGCCTGCTGTCGGACTTATCGATGTCAGGACTCAGCCTTTCACTAGAAATAGTAGAGTTATCTGTGACTGCTTCTTCTTCCGCCAATGCTCTTTCAATCGCCTTTTCTGATGCCTTGCAGGGCACCTTTTTGGACACTTTTGGAGACACCTTTTCAGGTACTTTTTCGGGTTCCTTTGCAGGCTCTTCCACAACTGTATCCGCTCCTGAAGTCGGGGGCCTTGGAAAACTGGCCAGATCAGGAGTCCTTATTTCAGCCATACTCAGATCCGGCGCTGAAGCCTGAGGTCTTAGCAACGTCTGGTCTTTTCGTTGATCCTTCTCCGGCGTTGATAGTTTCATGGCCCTGTCTCTACTAGGAGATTTGGTAGGAATCGCCGGAGGATAGCTTGTCCGCGGTTCACGAGAACGACCTTGTGATTTAGATCTTGAGCTGCTCGCCCTTTCTTCATGGTCATCGGACCTCACACTCAGACGGCTAGACCGAGGTCCTCTGTAAATTGGATTGCTCTTTGACCTTGATATATTCCTGTCCGCGACATCTTCCTGGTACAAGCCGGATATCAAACGGGAGTACTGAGGATTCAGCTGGGGGAAATGTTGAGCGATTATATTTCGGTCTGCAACGTCCTCGTTGTAGGGGGTTATCGGCGACATCGACCTCGTGGAGGACATCTGATAGCGATGGTTTGAGAACAAAGCCTCAACAACATCGATATATCTGTTTTTTTGATCCGAAGACTCGCTGGACCCGGTGTACCGGAATTGACGAAGGGATGCGAGGGTGCGGGAGTAGAACGTCTCGTGTAGTTGTTCGAATTGCCTTTCTATTCCCTCGTAATGTCGGTTTACATCCTGCTTACTCTGCGATTGTAGCGGATAAGCATATGGAGATGCTGGCGTCCTGGGATCACGAGTGGGCGAATTGGGGTATTGGTTGGCATATTGCTGACTGCTGATTCCTTGAACTTCTCCTCGCGGAGAGGAGGGCGAGAAAAATCTTTTGAAGGTTGCCATAGTTGGATATCAACCGCCTTCATAGAGTCAGTGGCATGGGTTTCTCGAGGAAAGCATGAGCCAACTAGAGTGCCGTGGTCCAGCCAAAGACGGCACAAGTGAGAGAGAGATAAAGAATACTGAATAGAGCTCTACTCTGATGAGAACAAAAACGACTCGACGCAACGCAATGCAATAGACATTCAACACATCAACTGGAACTTCTGGGATCAAACACTCGAGGAAGACAAAAAGTAGAAGAGGAGCATGTACGGAAGAGGGAGAAAGTCACAGTTGGCGTGTGATGGATGATGGGATGCCCACTGTCTTAGCTCTACATCCCAACGAGGCAAGTACGTACGTACGAAATGGAAATACGCAAACAAAGATACACAGATACGGAGACACAGGACGAGGCGAGTCTCGATTAGGCCGTCTATACCAAAGTGGAGCGGTGTCAGTGCTCTTATTGGCTGGCATTTGCCCATCGCAGTGGAAACAATGGGTCGGGGCGCTCTTAGCGCACTTACTCTAATCTCAGTAAATTACCGAAATTTCCCTGTCCGTACGCTTGTTACGAGCTGAATTCTGCCTTTTCGCTACCATTGAGACAGAATACATAGGTAGAAGGTGAGACTAGCATATCGGACTCCGTCTGTTCTGTCTACAACCCAATATATTGATATACTTGCAGTATATATATTAGCACCTTGTACAACCAATGTCTCGACTTTCGTGTAAGGTACATGCGCGGGACACCGGACGGAACATCCCTGAAGTGATGAATCTCCACGCACGAGGCGTTCAAGCTCTCGGAGCAACTTTCTGGATGGCCCCCTGAAAGCGGCTTATTCGCTGGGATCCTTCAACCTTGAGTTCGTGCCACTCCGCTTAGTCTAATTAGCGGGCGTAGAGTGTTCTCTGGTTCGTGCTTGCCCTGGACAAGATGAGAGAGCTACGTGGTTTATACTACAAGCAGTTAGCAAGGCGGTTGCGTACTAAATCTTTGGGCCTTTTTTAGGCACGTGATATAACGACGTACAATAGTACACAAAGGACTGAATGCGGAGTACAATAATCCAGGCTTTTCAAGTCCAGACGAAGTACCGTTTGTGTAGAGTAGCTAAACGAGTGTCTGGAATCTTCTCTTTGCAGCAAAGCAGTTGGCACAGGAAGATTCTTTGGCCTCACAAATCTCCTATTGGCGACGATGACGCAGATCATGGCTGAGTCGAGGTTAGCATAAATTACTTTTCGGGATCCGTTCCTGACTAAACCGTGCAGGGTGGGCAGCCAAGTGTGGAGATTGGCTGCTTTTTCGGGCTGTCAATACGTCCACGCTGTATGTACCAGTATGATACAGCACACAATACAGTATGTATCATCCCATTATGCAGAGCACTGATGCAGTTCTCGACACATGAAACACCTACGTGCATGCATCTCTTAATTAATACGCAGATAATCTTTGTTCATCTGGGCAACCTTATCGACGAATCTGAACTAACTATAAGCCGAGTGTTATGAACTACGGAGATGTTTCAAGATCGGATCAGATTGAAGTACGTACGTACGTAGCAGCCCGGCATGTAAGAGTGAGACATGTGCTTAATTTATTGAAGATTCATTGGCAACGACTTTTGACCCTCTTGTCACCTGTCAACAACGGTAAACGGCCAGCCGTTGTCACGGGGCTACATACATATCAATAACATAGTGGTCAATAGTGGTACGTACATAAACTTCCCAGGAATACGAACTATTGTTGGATGCTCCTTCCGTACGCGACCACGAATGTCCTCCTCTTAGCGAGGTGCCAACTCCGTGTTAAGACCCAAAAATCAAGGTTTGAACAATGAAGGCACGTTCGTCGTTAAGCAACACTTCTATGGGGTCCACCCCTGACTTTGTTTCGATTTACAAATCATGAAGACTAAAAATTACCATAACTATGTATCACATATGTATCACTGCATACTACATACTACGTAATACAGCATGGCGAGTATTGTGAACACGGCTAAATAATAGTTATGTGACGATCGAATAACTGTCCTACACATCGAGAGCTTTTCGGCTCAGACAGGGTTAGTCTAGAACCCAACTACGTAGATAAACCAGGTCGAAATTGACTCAAATTGACGCAAGAAAACCTCTGTGCAAGCTTCCAATGAATCGGTGAATGTATGAGTGGAACCATGTCCAAATCTACACGTATTCCTACAATTCCTTGTCTTATCAATCTTATATCGGCCAATAGCATATGACTCTCGGTCTGAAATTCATTACTAGTTGCTATCAAAATGATATTCAGGTATCGACTAAATCGCCGAGTGTAGCTTCATCATCTTCATGGTTTCATATTCAATAATGCAACTCCGGAGTTCGTACAGATGCATGATCAGTCCCGGAGATAAGAGATCGTAGAGGCTTGGTGCTGACCTGCTAACCCTCTCCTAGGCGCGTATCCTGACAGTGGTCTCAGCGTGATCGACGACACAATGCCATCGTAGCGTATTCAAACGTGAAGATGAAGCATTAATCTGTCCAGGTATCATTTGCGTGATGTATCAGGTTCTCGAAGAAATGCATCTGTAGTAAAGACATTCATAAACCGCAACTCGAGGCTAGCCAACTCAAGTCTTCATTTCAATATCAGTCCCTGCTTTTGTAATCCCCGAAACACCTATGGACTGTGCAATGAACCGTTCACCCGACTCTCTGACAGCAGCAGCAAGCACAGATCGAGCAGCACGTGCTGCGTCAATAGCACCATCAATCAGTACATCATGTCCCGGCACCTTCTCTCCCGGTGTCGTCGAAGCTACTTCGGACGTATCACCTTTCAACCATATCTCCGTAATCTCGTCTCGACCAGGCAAATACCCCAGAACACAAGCAGCAACAATATTCTTGTGTTCAGACGGATCTGGATCAAGTAATAACCTGGGAGAAGGACGGGAGCCTGCTCCGGTTGTGTTATCTTTGCTATCACCCTCCTCCTCATCAGCAACCAAAGCAGCGACACCACCAGCAACCAAATCCAAACAATCAATCCTGGCATCTGCAATAGCAGCCGCTGCAGCCGTAATACAGCCCGCAAGCACATTCATCATACCCCAAGACGCATCCGACGAACCAGTTGCATCGCCCCACCATCGATCATCCTCCGCTTCGAGGACGGTAATGGTCACGTCCAAGGCACTTTTGGGCCAGCGCTCGGCGATTATAGCTCCTCTAATGGCAGTTTCAAGATGCACGCCCAGATCGCGCTCACTAGCGTCTCGGATATGTCCCTTTCGTCGTCGGTGGGCGAATGGTGCGTATTTTACGTGGGTTGTAAGAAGGAGGTTGGGTGAGTAGTTTGCTGAACGTGGAAGGGGTCGCGGGCCATGTACTGCGCATGCAATCTTTAACGATGTAGCAGGAGCTATCAACGATTTGGGAGTGTTGGTTGGCCGTCTGGCAGGCTCGATTTCGAGGTATGAGGATCCGCTTGCTGAGGGGATGAGGCCAGTTTTCAAGACTAAAATATCACATTAGCATTGAAGTACATCCTGGTCGATCTGTCAATGACTTACATATTTTTCGCAGCTCTGTAGGTTTCCTCGCTCGCTGCGGTCTCTCGGCTGCTTCGCCTGCGGCGTTGCGTAGTAATGAAGCAAATACAGGTGCTCTGGTGCCGCTTGGCGGACCGTTATTTCTTCTCCTGTCCGCCATATTCGTTTATTTCGATAGTACTAGAGAAATAAAGAGCAATTGAGACGAAGTCAAGGGTTGACAACTTTTATGGTGACATAGTGAACGACCGCAAAAAGTTCCATTTCGCTGAAGCATGTTTGTTCTGTTTGCTCATGTGGGGCGGCTGTTAGCTCAACTTTCTTCCTTTTCTCCTGCTTTTTTTCTCTTCCCGCCTAACCTCACACCTTCTTCTCACAACTCGAGAAGAAAAACATTTCGATCCGATTCGTTCAGTGTCACCGTTTCGACTGCTTGATCATGATATGGAATCGTCATTTCGAGTGTTTGACTAACAACTGTGAGTACTTTCCAATCATACTTGCAGCACAATTTACAGGAGGAAAGTTATAACCAATAACTCTGTTCGGCGAAAAAACATGAGCCATGAACAACATGCACTACCATCTGATACCCATTGAATATTCGTCAACTATCTCATCATCGACTCGTTGATATGGACTCTTGCTGATGATTCTTGAAGAACCAGGTTCAGAAAGCTCGTCGAAAAATTCCCAAGGCATGCTTCAGTACATGGTATGTCAAATTTTTCTTCTTCCACTGCCCCGGGATATGTCGATTTCATGATGAAACAAATATTTTCAGTTCTGCTTCTGCAAATCTATTGAAGATAACAAATACCTTACCAAAACGTTTCCTGATATCATCGTCACATCCCTACTCTCTGGTCTCGTCCATTCAATCTTGGATCAACACAGTCAAGCTAACAAGTTTGGCACAGATCATAGTCAACATTCAGCCTTTCCTCAATCTACTATGTATAGATTTCAGTGAGTGTATGTCAACGCCCTTCCTACCTCGCTAGCCCTACTTCCTCTCCCCCAACTCTCTTTATGATGACAACTAGTCAATCCATTCAACGATTTACCGCCTCTCGAGCTTGTGCGTTATCAAGGTACCACGCCGGCCCTAATTTTCAAATCTCCATCCTTTCAGGATATCTATACAAGCGCCTCCCTTATACCTGACTTGACCACCTTCCGGTGGTCAGGAAGGATAGGTTGTGGAGTGCTGTTCGTATGGTATCCGCTAATGAAAGGGTTTGGAAGAAGATTGACCCTTCGTGCCCTTGTGACATATAAGCTTGGCTTTGTGTCGATTTTTTTCTGCTCTGGGATGCATTCATTCGTTTTGGGTGGTGTGTTTTGGGGTGGAGTCGGCAGAGGATGGGATGAGTAAACCGGCTTGCTGAATTTTTTATTATTCTCTGTTTCGATCTTACTTGACTTGTTTTGTCTTGTAGCGTATGCTGACGAATTGGGATACAGGTACACATTATATGTCAACATCAAGTAGTTGGAGAAAAAATGAATGCAAATGTTCTATCATTAATCGTCCGTATATCACTAATTAAAATTAAGAATACGTAATCGTCAATGCAAAAGTATCCCCTCGTGTTCTTTTCTGCACTCCTTGTGCTTCGTTCGTCCACTGCATCTATACCGTACATCGTAGACACGTCACATCATGTCCTCCAATCTATCATGATAGCTCCTTTTCTTGAGTTGTCGGCGTAGTGGTCCCTCTTGATCGGGACATGCTATATGGTGCCTGCCGTAAACGTTAGATGGGTAGACATGACATAGCTAGGAGAAAGGTGCATACCAAAACTTTCTTTGCATTGCAGATTCTCCATGCCATGTTCCGCACATTTCCATCTGCACGAACAACTTCTGGCGCGAGTTCAATGCCGAACCTATACAATCAATCCATTAATACCACTCAACCGAGACGTATGTGAGGAAGGTGGAACTTACATCTGATGAACCGCAAAAACAACCCTCTTAGCATACTTCCCATCCCGATCCACCAAACTCCCAAAGTGCTCATCGTACGTCTCCGGCGCAATCTCCGGATCTCTATCAAAACAGTTACGCACAACTGGTAACAATGCCTCCTCAATAGCCGCTTGAATCAACGCATCGCTCTTGGCGGTGGTATTATCCATATCAACGACTTCCTCTTCATCAAAACGACCAATGCGGATCTCAAAGGGTCGCGAAATGGCCATGACGTTGTGTTTGCCGTTGTGGTGGTAGCGAAACTCAAACACGCCCTGAGTCCAGAAGAGTTTGTCGCCTGAAAACACCATTTCGCCGGATGCGAGATCGCGGTTTTCGCCGTCTCGGCGGCGCGAGGCGGATATCACGATGTCGCTTGTGACGAGGCCCTTTTCGCAGGTTAGGCTGTCGTAGGCGCCTTCGTTGGTGGCTATCCATCTCCCCTGGGAGGAGATGCGGGTGACTTCTCGGCGGGTGTTGTCGGTGACCATGTATAATCCTACCCAATCCTTTTTGCTGTGGTTTAGAGGTGCTGTCCACTTGACTCTGATCGGGGCGCCGTATTCGAAGATCAGGCTCTTTAGGTCACCACGTCGTTCGGGGGGAGCTCTAGCGTTGACACCTTCTTTGCCGCTGCTACGTTCCACCTGTGCTGAGGGCGAGGACTCTGTGCCTTCAATTTCAAGTGAGTAGTCCTCCAAGTTATAACCTGCCGCAACTTCATCGTCCAAGCGAGAGATCGTAATTCGTGCGGGATACTGGCGGAATAAGGACTTGGCATCCTTCATGAACGTGTTCACACCAGTGGCCAGTTTAGGGCGAGCCGAGTCCAAAAGTTCTTCGACAAACTCAAAGGATTCATCCACCATTCGGTCAACGCTACCGCCCAATTGCTGTAATGGAGGAGGCAGTGATCGTTTCAAATTCTTTACTAAGCCTGCATCCTTTCGCAAACTTCTACCGTAGAGCTTCTGCATGTGAGGACGTTCCACCAATTGGATGAATGCGAGCGTAAGGATATGACTGAGCAGCGCAAGGAAAATGATTGCACCTTTGCTGGTAATCAAAGCAGCGCCCCATAAGCCAGCCAGTCCCAAGACACGTTCGGGGTTGTTGAGGAATCGGTAAATACCGCTGTAGGTCAACTTGGACTGTGCATCGAAGAAAAAGTCTCCGAAGAACCATCCAAATTCACCTAGGGAGTCATAGATACTGACTGAGGTCCAAATCTGCAATGCTGCCAAACTGAAACCTAGTGTATGCTTGAGTAAAGCAAGGCCATGGTTCCAGTCAGACGGCATACTATACATTTTCCAGGTAGCGGCAACGAAACTGGCATAGCACATGGTCATACTAAGATGGTATGAACCCTTCCACTGACGCCATGCCTCGTCCGTGTTCTCGCCATACTTGACGAAATGACGGGTCCAAGATTTATATTTGGACTGTCGATGGAGAATATATCCAATACCTATGGAATACCAACATCTCCAGATCGCACCGTTGGCCACGAACAGATACTGATAGAATGGAGTAGACGGGGTAAGGACTGTTAAGGCGAAGACAAGTAGCTGGATAAGAATGACGGATGAGTCTGTTACTCTATGAAGATCCAGATTATGTAGCCCGAGAAGATTATGTACGGATGAAGGAGGTTGCTGCATTGCGGGTTTGTCGTCAATTCCGTTAGGCGTGGGCGTTGCAGGAAACGAGTCGCTTATTGGGGGTGTCTGCGTGTTGAGACCGTTCAGGTCCTTGAGGTCGTGTTGAACGGAGCGCTTACGAGGTGGCGGTGGGTTATAGACGCGGTCAATGTGTGGGTTTTCCACCAGGACCAAGAATGCGAACTGAGCTGCGTGGGCGATGATTGAGATGAATAGCACTTTATAGCTGGCGGCCATCAACGAGATTCCATAATAACCAGCGTAGCCTACAGAATACATAGGGTGTGGTGCCATTTCGAAAACTCCATCGAAGGTGAGTTCCTGGTCAATGAGGAAAAAGAAATCACCCCAGTACCACGCAAAGTCCTTGACGACTCGATGGGCGTCGAGCTTGACCCAGAGATTGAATATTACCAACACCCAGCCTGCGGCCCATCTGAGAGTGGTCATTAGAGTGGTCTCGTTTTCCGGGCGGCTTCCACATGCTATAGCAAAGAGGCAGTAGGACGTGAAATCACACATCAGGATAACGTCGACGAAGCGCCGAAAGACGAGCCATGTGTTGTATTCTAAAGGCGCCTCGTCGAACGAATAATCTTTAGGGATCATGGTCTCCATGTCTTTTTTCAATAGCCGGTAGAGCATCGGACGAGGATTTTCGCCCGTCGACGGGTTGACAAAGATCTTGGACTTGGTGGCCCATCTTACCATGGTATTATGATGTGACTGGTTGTGTAGAAGCCATCCGATTCCGCCGTTGTACGAGGTCCTCCAGAACATATAAATCGCCGCGAAGACGGGGATTCTGGCCTCTGGTGCAAGGGCCCAAAAGGTAAATATATGAGCGGCAAGAACTGCCAGAACTAGAAGATCGGACACATTCTTGGGTTCGGTCGGAGAGAGCAATTGAGAGACCATATCGTGGGTCTGGGGGACGGTGAAGACTGGAGGAAGACCACGTGAGCATACAGATAGACGTCATCGCAGTGACTGTTGCAGCTACAACCCAATTGAAGAGTACGGAGTATGACAACAGAGTAAGGCGATATAAAAGGAAAAGAAAACACTTACTAGTTCCATCCGGCGTCCTCCCAAAGGTCTTTTTGTTGTCGTCGCTCGTCCTACTGTCGGTGGTCACGCCGTAGCCAGCAGTCGCTAGCGCCCGGTCAACAGCGTTGACGTCGACCGGTTGAGAGGTCCGCACCCGCTCTCGCAGACCCTCATCTTGCCGCTGGGCACCCGATGCACTGGCAGAATCCATGAAAATGAAGATGCTGGGCGATTGAGCGATACATCGGAAGGGAGGAGAAGAAGAAGGAGAAAGCGGATGTTGTGTGCGAGCAGATGGAGTCTTGGTCTGACTAGCCCAACTAAGAACTCTAATAGTATTGTTTCAATTTGCATTTTGGCTTGTGATTCGCACGGACCATTTGCTGTTACCAAATACGTCCTGTAACGACAATTACGGTTCATCTGGCGGGGAACTGCCCCAACACTTCTGGGATATGGCGTAATTTACCGTATTGGTCATCAGATTACCTATCATAACGTTATTAGCCGGGTGCTTTAGGAATCGAAGACTCGAATGATAGTTGAAGATATCGAACTGCTTTTTGTTTCTCGAGCATTTCATGTAGGATATACTAAATTATATCGTGGACTTTAAGCAGGAGGCTATAGCATTAGCAGATATAGTAGACGCAATTCGATTGGCTCATCTGGAGCTTATTTTTAATATTTTATTTTTTTTCCCTCTCTATTATTTCGCCACCCCGCCTTTGCCGCATCCTGCTCCTGCATTTCTAAGCATGACACTCGGACATTTTAACGACTATTTCCTGTTTTCTTCCCTTTCTTTTTGATTGTACAGTTGTCTGCAACGATCCTCGATCTTGTAGACCGCTAGAGGAGGTTCATTTTCAATTTCGAGGACAGGCAAAGAAAGATGGCCCCCGCCCTGACAGACCCTACTGCGGCATACTTAGCCGCGCCTACAAAAGCACCCAATCTGGTTGCGCCAGAACCTGGTATGTGCCTGCTATGCAATTCATGCAAGTTTCGAACAGTTTGACTGACTTAAACATGTCGTCTAGAACATTGTCCCGGTCCCGAATCAGAACAAGCAGGTCAAGGTGATGCCTGCGTCGGATGCCCCAACCAGAGCATCTGTGCCTCTGCGCCGAAAGGGCCCGACCCAGATATCCCACTCATCACCGCACGGCTTTCGCAAGTTAAACACAAGATTCTCGTTCTATCTGGCAAAGGAGGTGTCGGCAAATCAACCTTTTCAACCTTACTCGCTCATGCCTTCGCGTCAAATCCCGAATCGACCGTATATGTCTGCGATACCGATATCAGCGGACCCTCGATACCAAAGATGATGGGTGTCGAAGCCGAGACAATCCACGTTAGCAATGCCGGCTGGAGTCCTGTGTGGGTTACGGACAACCTCGGTGCGATGAGTATTCAGTTCATGTTGCCAAACCGCGACGATGCTGTGATCTGGAGAGGTCCCAAGAAGAATGGACTCATAAAGCAATTCTTGAAAGATGTCGAATGGGGCGAAGCCGATTATCTGATTGTAGATACTCCTCCGGGCACATCTGATGAACACTTGTCTGTCAATTCATTGCTCAAGGAGTCTGGTGTGGACGGCGCCGTGGTCGTGACAACCCCACAAGAAGTATCATTGCTGGATGTCAGGAAGGAGATTGACTTCTGCAAGAAGGCTGGCATCAAGGTTCTGGGTCTAGTGGAGAATATGTCCGGATATGTTTGCGGCAACTGTCAGACAACGTCGTACGTCTTCCGACCAACAACTGGTGGTGGCCGACGTCTAGCTAGGAAGATGGGCATACCCTTTTTGGGATCTGTGCCCCTAGACCCCCGTGTTGGTATGGCGTGTGATTATGGGGAAAGCTTCTTGGAGAGTTACCCCGACAGCCCAGCATCCAAGGCTATTAAGAGCGTGGTCCGAGCAGTTAGCGAGCAAATTGGTGAAGATCCGGAGAAAGTCATACCGGCAGATCTTTAATTATCCTTTTTGCCGATATACCGCTTTTTCTCTTATGTGCTGAACGTTTTCTGCATTGGTGCGACTGATTACTTAGGGTTTCACGGGTAACGTGTCTGAGGCGTTTGGGCGGGTTGCATTGTGGCGTTGATTGTTATATAGATATCCATTTGGAAAAGATCATCGTTTTACTTGCAAATATAGAAATAAGACACTTTTAGACTAAAGCCCGCGTTTCTTTCGGGAGAATGTCGCAGGTTAGTTACGCAGTACGTAGTTCCTGATCATGCTTACCCTAATTAGGGTTATCCCAAAGTGAGTCAAGACTCGGCGTATGTAGTCACACGCAGCCACAATTTAATCTCCCATAGGGTTGACAAAACCAATCCCAATCAACCGCCTCACATGTAAGCGCCCAGGCATAGACGGTTTCAGAAAGATGGCGCGGCCACACATCGCTTTGAAGCGTCTCGTGTCAGAGAAGCGCCTTGGGTTTTAGGGCTCCGCCACTAAATCCACCTCCGCGTTTCAGGAGGAACCACTCAGCGACCTCAGATCGCTTGACATCCCCTGCTGGCACTGTCTCTACTTTATTTGTATGGTGGATTTCGAAATGGGTTCTCCTGTCTAAGTCACCTCGAGAAGGAGTCAGATCCGCAGTGGAACCTGACTATACGTATTACACGTAAAGGGGAAGGCCGCGTATGTCTCTCTTGCTGATGAGCGGCATGATTTGAGGATAGAGACAAAGGAGATCTCATTTTTGTAGCTTCGCCTACCCAATTGTATGGCCAGCTACATACTGTGTATACAAACTATGGGCCCAGGTTAAGAAACCCTACGCCCACTGCCGAGATTCCAGACTCGCCCCAATATCAAACGGTCTAGGGCACCCAAGATGTTTGATCTCCTACCAGGGCTAGTCTGTCTGTTACAGATAGCTACTGAATAGATGTTGTCTATTATTCCTTTTCGGTAGAGAGCAGTATTTTGCATTAACTACATAATCTCTCTTTTCTCTCCTTAATCTTTGTTCTGATATTCGATTCACTAAGCATCTTCTCTGCATTCTTCCATTCTATTCATTAAGTTAAGCGGGTTCTTACTTTTTGATCTGTTTTCATTTTTTTTATCAGTTAATATTATTATCCTTCTTTGCATTGTTCCTTTCATCTCATCTTCCACGCTATCTTTCACTTACGACTTCCGGGCTGGACTTGGATCCGATACTCGATTTTTTTTTTCAGTCAGCTCATATCATCTCATAACCGAGAGGTTCAGGGCAACATAATCTTTTTCGTCTTTTTTCAGCGTTCACTCTTTGCTCATCGTACCCGTGAGCCATCTCGACTCCATTCGCTTGAGTTGAGTCATTGAAAAAGCAGACTCTTTTCTTTCGTCAGACACAAAAAGACAACTCGACACAATGTCTTTCTTATCAACTTTCTTTACCTTGCTTTTAATCACAACTGCCGTTCTCAGTGCGCCCACAGCACCCAAGCCAAGTCTCAAAAAAAGATCCTTTGAGATCCCTCGAATTCGCCGCGCTAACTACGTTCCCCATGGCCCTGCTGCGCTGAGAAAAGCGTACGGCAAATTCAACATCACTGCGGCACACCTTGGCCTTGATGCTCTCGACTTCCAGGCTGTCAAGAGTCGTCCTAGCGGTGCTGCGAGCGCGGCAAACTCGACAGCCGGAAATGAAAATGGATCCGTTGCTGCTGTCGCGACCAGCGGTGACACTGAATTCGTGGCTGCTGTGACCGTTGGCGGTCAGACCATGATGATGGACTTTGATACTGGATCTTCTGACTTGTAAGATTATGCAGCTTAGAGAAGAGAGCTGGCTTGCTAACACGATAATATAGGTGGGTGTTTAGCACTGACTTGCCTACCCAAGACCAGACCGGCCATACTGTCTTTAATGCAGCCAAATCAACCACATTCCAAAACATGAAAGGTGCAACCTTCAGTATCACTTACGGAGACGGATCTGGAGCATCTGGAACCGTGGGCACCGACACCGTCGACATTGGCGGCGCAACAGTGCAGAACCAAGCTGTCGAACTCGCCAACAAAGTCTCTACATCATTCGTGCAGGACACAGACTCCAACGGTCTAGTGGGGCTCGCATTCTCATCACTCAACACTGTCAAGCCAACACAGCAAAAGACCTTCTTCGATAACATAGCTAGTCAGCTCGACGAACCCGTCATGGCCGCCTCACTTAAATCCGATAGCAGCGCGGGAAGCTACCAATTTGGAACAATCGACACTACAAAGTTCACTGGTAACCTGGCCAACATCAGCATCGATAATTCCAATGGATTCTGGGAGTTCAACTCGGCTGCTTTCAGCGTTGGTGACAATGGAACCATGCAGGCTATCACTCAGTCCCCCACTGCTATTGCCGACACTGGTACCACCTTGATGCTTGTCAGCCCTGAGGTTGCCACTGCATACTATGCGCAAGTACAAGGTGCTCAGCTCAACAATCAAGTTGGCGGCTTCATCTTCCCTTGTGACGCTGCTCTGCCTAATCTTTCCATTGCGGTGGGTGACAACAACCTTGCCACCGTGCCAGCATCGGTTATCAACTTTTCCAAAGTCTCGAATACTAGTAAGTAATCCATCTATTTCGCGCCTGTGATTGTGTCACTAACCACTTGAGTAGTGTGCTTTGGGGGCGTCCAGTCAAATGGAGGTAGCCAGTTCCAGATTTTCGGCGATGTGTTCTTGAAATCAATGTTTGTTGTCTTTGACCAACGAGGCCCATCTCTTGGTCTTGCCAGTCCTGCTGCTTAGTTGCTTGACTATATAACGGTCGAAGAGAGTTTCATATCGCGGAGCCCCTTTGTGATTGAAATCTCATGAAGTTGTTGGAATATGGGCTCATGTTCAAGATGAACTAAGGAAGGAACCTTGCTTATCTGAAGCCAATAGTCTATCAGACTATCTCTGCATCTATCTTGACGAAGATTCTTGTGAATAGAATAAAATAACGTTGACTAACCGAAGATCATGATGTCTGTCGAGTATCTGTAGAGTGGGTCATAGTTGCGGCCTCAGGCAGCTACTCCTTAATTTCCGACAGAAAATCAAAAATGGACGAAGCTGGCCAGAGCTTCAAAGCACTTCTATCAATCAAACAACATCAACATAATTCTTGATAGATTCGCAATTCATTCCATTTTATAACCCTAGCATGTCACTAGTGAGGTAATTGGCCTCACGGTTGCCCACATTGGCCCAATTTTTTCTGCGGGCCGCAAGAGCCCCGCGTCGCTCTCTCATTCATCAATTTCAAAAACTTCAAATTTCATCCTCGCGTCTTTGGTCTGCAACGAATACAACCACTCTTCCGCGAATTCCTCTAGCTCCTAGTCGACTTGCAGTACATCGAAATCGGACGCCGTTTATCTTCACTAGCAACATGGCTACTGCAGCGCTCCCCGAGAGCTCTCTTCTCTCTTTGCTTTATCGTTCCTACCCCACCGCCATCTCACCTGATGCCACTGAGCTCGACCTCGCTCAAGCCACGCCCAAGATCTTTTCGCACTACACCTACACCGACGCAGAGAAGGCAGCTATCAAACAATGGCTAGCTACGATACACGGTCTGACCACCGCTTCTACGACGGGCGAGACGAGCGTCATCGAGAACATTTTGAAGGAGATCAACACACACTTGGCTACACAGACGACATTACTGGGCGCCAAACCCTCCGTCGCTGATATCGCAGCCTACGCTGTGCTTGCTCCTCTGGTCGAGAAATGGGATATTGAACAACGCACTGGTGAGAAGGGCTACCACTACATCGTGCGACATGTGGATTTCGTGCAGAACGGATCTCTGTTTGCGCTCAGAATTCCGGACGAAGAGAAGGTCGTCATCGACCTTGACGATGTCCGTTTCTTCCCCAAGGCCGCCGATCCCAAGGAAGAGAAGGAGCGAAAGAAGAAGGAGAAGGCTGAGGCTCAGGCCGCCGCTAAGGAGTCGACCGTGGTTACTGGATTGACTAAGGAACGTGCGCACGAAGCCCCCGAAACTACAACCGAGGAGACCCCCGCCGCAAAGCGCGAGAGAGAAAAGAAGGAGAAGAGGGAAAAGAAAGAGAAACAAGCCAAACAGCCCAAAGCACCTCCTGCCCCCGCGGCTCCTCCCTCGCCGTCGCTCATTGACCTTCGTGTTGGCCACATTCTCCGTGCCATCAACCATCCTAATGCCGATTCGTTGTACGTGTCGACTATTGACTGCGGCGATGCCCCCGGTAGCGACAACACATCTGTCGACGAGGAGACAGGCAAGACCGTCCGGACAGTTTGCTCTGGTTTGAACGGTCTTGTACCATTGGAGGAAATGCAGGGTCGCAAGGTCGTTGTTGTCTGCAACTTGAAGCCCGTCACTATGCGTGGCATCAAGTCCGCTGCTATGGTGCTCGCCGCATCCCCCAAGGTCGCTGAAGGTGAAGATTCACACGCCGGTCCTGTTGAGCTAGTCAACCCTCCCGCAGATGCTCCTGCCGGTGAACGCGTATTCTTTGAGGGCTGGAGTGTCGGCGAGCCCGAGAAGCAGCTCAACCCTAAGAAGAAGATCTGGGAGACCTTCCAGCCTGGATTTACTACTACGGACGGCTTGGAAGTTGGCTTCGATAGCACACAGGTTCCTTCTATAGCGAGCGCAGGGACAGCTGCTACTGCTTCGACGTTCGGAAAGCTTATCGCCAAGTCTGGAGGTGTATGCACTGTGAAGAGTCTCAAGGGAGCCACCGTCCGATAAATGTATCTCGCTAGTACTAGCCATGTTGTACGAAATCAAAATAACAGTTTCTCAAACAATCAATAGCAGATTAATGTAGATCATATAGATATTTTGTAAAAGGACTGTCTCAGGTTGCAATGGGGGCTACCCTAATCTACCCTAAACCTCCCTGGCAGAAGATCTCCCGGTTTCTTGGCAAAGACTAAAAGACTTACGTTGCCCGTCGACGCTGGTCTAGGCTTAGTCTGCCTGGAGCTTTGCCATCGTTAATTAATGGTGTTTCAAGACAGATTGCGCTTTCAACACTCTAAGCTTCAATTGTGCAAGGCACACTGCCAGTCTCTCTGACAACAATCAATATCCAAAAAGGCTATTTCCCACGAAATCCGTCACTCGTTGATTCCGTCGCTACCGAATCCGTTGTTTCTCACTCGTTTTACTAGTTTCCACCGCAGACTGGACAATTAGAGGGAAAAGGGGGCACTTTGCATAGTGCAATCGAGCAGTATAATTGCGGAGTAGTCTTTTGACTACGTTACCTTCTATCGACATATGCCGGTGGTGCTGGAGCGATGAACAGGCAGTTCGCCTATCCCAAAGGCTACAGTGCCTATCCTCGTGGAGGAGGCGGGACCTTCTCTATATCACCTCACAGGTAGGAGCTTATAGAAGTGCTCTATATCAATCTAGGTTACAATCTAATTGATGGGTTATATGAAAAGATTCCAACCACGTTCACAACCAGCGTTACTACGAAGACGACAACTCCTAATCAAACTATCCGCCATCGCCGGCCTTTCGCTCCTCGTCTTATTTTTCCTCATTCCATCATGGCGTGCTATAATTCTTCCGACAATGTCGCTCGGCTTGTTCTCTACGACGCACGACGATCTTTCGCTCGAAACTGTTCGGTATTATGACCTTTCCGATGTACAGGGTACCGCGATGGGATGGCATCGGGAAGAACGGGTCCTCATGTGCACGCCACTACGTGATGCGCAAGCTCATTTACCGATGTTTTTCTCGCATTTGCGCAATTTGACATACCCGCATCATCTGATTGACTTGGCGTTTCTCGTGTCAGATTCGAAAGATAATACCCTCAGCCTACTCTCGTCCTTACTTACCGACCTCCAGAATGACGAGGATCCGAAGATGCCCTTTGGAGAGATTTCGGTGATTGAGAAAGATTTTGGACAGCAGGTCAATCAGGATGTGGAGAGTCGACATGGTTTTGCTGCGCAGGCCAGTAGACGAAAGTTGATGGCTCAAGCACGGAACTGGCTTCTCAGTGCGACGTTGCGACCAACTCATAGCTGGGTATATTGGCGAGATGCGGATGTCGAAACCGCACCGTTTACTATATTGGAGGACTTGATGCGACACAACAAAGATGTCATCGTTCCGAGTAAGTGTTTTATCGGTGCTGGTGGTTTTTATATCTTGCTAATCAGGCTCAAGATGTCTGGCGACCTCTTCCCGACTGGCTCGGCGGAGAACAACCATATGATCTGAATTCATGGCAAGAATCAGAAACAGCGCTTGCTTTGGCGGACAGTCTCGACGAAGACGCTGTCATTGTGGAAGGTTATGCAGAATATGCGACCTGGAGACCGCATTTGGCCTATCTCAGAGATCCATATGGCGACCCTGATATGGAGCTCGAAATTGACGGAGTGGGTGGTGTCAGTATCCTGGCCAAAGCCAAGGTATTCAGATCAGGTGTTCATTTTCCAGCCTTCAGCTTTGAGAAGCATGCAGAGACGGAGGCATTTGGCAAGGTATGTTTTTTCCTCGCTTGGAGACGGTATAGATCCGTCAACTAATTTGACTGTAATAGATGGCCAAGCGCATGCAATACTCCGTCGTCGGTCTCCCGCATTACACAATCTGGCATCTGTACGAGCCCAGCGTCGACGATCTCCGCCATATGGAAGAAATGGAACAAGAGAAGAAACAACGCGAGGCCAAAGAAAAAGAAGAGAAAGCCGAAGCAGAGCGCCAACAAAAACTCAAAGACCGATTCAAAGACTCCACAGAGGAATGGGAAAAGGACGGAGCTGAAGTCAAGAAAAAGATGGACAAAACCGAACAAACACAACAGGCAGATAAAGTAGGAAAAGGACAGCCAAAAGTTGCAGCAGAGGATCTAGAGGTCGAGACAGGAAACGAAAGACGACCTGCTATTCCAGCAAAGAGCGAGAAAGAAGCTACCGGTGCTGCTTCTGCGAAGGACTCAAAACCCAACACGCAAAAGGAGAAGACTCGTCAGGATTCTTCGAGCAACCCCAACAAAAAACTACAACAATAGATCTTTTTTTTATGAAGCATATTTGATTTGGCATTTTGGGGCGAATAATATATGTAGTTTATCATGGAGCTGTCTTGATGAATTTGCTGGATGATTAATCTGGTTGTGGTTAGCTATCGCTTATCGATAAGCTGTCGTCCGTGCATGTAGATCGCGTCTCTCGTGTCGTGAGATTATTTTGTCAAGTATTCGAGTGAGATCGTACTCTGTCTGGCAATTACACTCTTCCGATTTTTTTTTCAGAGGAAAAAGTGACAGGCTTTGACGTGTTTATCATATCCTGAAAAGAAGAATAACCGCTTGAGCAAAAATGTCAACACAAGCAGCGCGGAGTATTCGCTTCACGCACAGCTCTCCGCAACAAGCCTTTCGCCTAATAGAATTGACACCTGACCTCTTGGAATTGATATCATCTCCCAATGCGCCGACGTATGTATCAGCCCTATTACGATCTGGGTTGACATTCTAGAACAAGCTAACCATTTCTGTTGGTGTTAGGCTATACCTCAAATCCCCAGCAACCGACGACCCCTCCACGACCGAGAACAACAGCACCGCATACGTAAACCTATGCACACCAACAAAAACATTCCGAATCCGCCAAGTCCAATCCTCCAACTCGATACATATCATCAAACCAAGCGATGGGCAGAACGACATGATTCCTCTGATCAAAACGCAGAAGGATGGTGGAGATGATACAGGAATTGCGCCAGAAACGGTAACGGCAATTGCGAAATGTGGCTCAACGCTGGAGTTGCAGGGTCTGAGTAACGAGGAAAGTTTTGCTGCGGCGAAGGGCATGCTTGTGCGGGTATTGAGGGTTTGGGATGAAGGGATGACCTTTGAGAATGATGATGAGGATGTTGATATGGATGGAAGCGACGAGACGGAACTCGCTACGAAGAGGACTAGGTTGGTGAAGAAGGCGGTCATCGATGATCTCCCCTTTGCAGACTTGCAATGCGAAAAGGCATGGATTGAGCTCTGCGCATTCGTGCCGGAAAATCACAAGTCCCCAAGCGGGGAACGGCCAGCCTTCCGGCCATCGGCAGGAGTCAAGTTGGGTATATGGAAGAGGATCTTGGAAGGGTGCATATTGCACAGCATTGACGTGGAGAAACAGTTCCTTGTGCGGGATTTGTGGAAAGCTGTTCTGGGCGATGAGGATGATGAGGATAGAGAGAAAACGGTATCGCGATCTTTGTTCGATGCAATCGTTAGAAGACTTGCGGAACGTACTAGCGAGAATGGGGTTGAGGGTGATTCTGAGCTGAAATGTTTGTTGTGCCTTAGATTCTTGCGAACGACTTTATGCTGACATACATTGGATAGGGTCAAACATGGACAAGGACGTCTGCATCAAATGGATAGGCGAAACCTACCTCGAAGCAACAGCACCAACTGAGAAACGTGCTATCGGTCGATCAGAGTTTCTAAATGCCTGGAAGGATTTGTTGCCAGAGACATGGCGCAATGAGGCATCGTTAAGCAATTTACCAGTACGTCATATCAACTCAGTAAACTAGGTCGGTCATTTCATGGATATAAAACTGACAATTGACTAGGAGGCTTCGTACAAACATCCAGACCCGGTATCAATACATTTCGTGCCAGAATCAGAGAGGGAAAAGGCAAAGGAAGAAGCTCAGCATGCTGCGGGCAGTGGTGCCAAAGTAAAGAATTCGAGGAATTGGCATGAACGTTTCAAAAGTCAGAGAAAGTGATAATAATATCTTTGCTCCGAAGCTTGATGATATATGCTGCTATCAATACGACTATACAAACGACAATGCATTGATGAGAATGACAACGGCCAACCATTCTATACCAAATCAGCACCAGCTATATTTTTCATTCCACAACCACTCAACCTCATCGCCCAGTCCCTGGCTAGCACCATTCCACTTCAAACTGCTGATGCTGCTCTCCTCACGGTGCACCACTTTGACGTTCTGATCCAGCAGCTTGGCCGCTTTCTCCACCAAAGGCGATGGATTCCAGAAGTTGACATCGTGCATTTTGAGTTTATATGCCTCGAATTGCGCTCGACGCAAGACAGCTGCAATCGCTTCGATAGTAGCCAATTCCTCTGCTGGCGACGATGGCTCATCATATATCAGTCGAAGGATGTATAGAGTATGACTCGCGGGAGTGTCGCCCACATTTCGGACCCATGAACAGTATACGTGGTGACGATCAACGCCAGCGCCCCGCACGGATGGGCTCTTTTTTTCGAAGACGCCGACATCTTCATAGAATTCTTCTCGCGCCCAGTGCCATAGCATATGATCATAATCCGGCGCAATGGATACTTTGGCGCTGTTGGGAGACTTTTCGGAAGCAACCTGGAGAAAATTCCTATTCTTTTTCTCATTTATCTCGCTGCACATGGACTCGTGAACATCTTCGGCAGTCAATGTCTTTGCCTTGGGTAATTTCGCCGTTTCAAGAGACGTCTGGAACTGGCTCTCTGATAGCGGTGGCAGGGAGATGTGGGAAGATGGGAATGGCTTCCATCCATACTTGGCGTAGTAATTTTTGCCGATGTCGGAGAACAACACAGAAAACACGCCTTGCTTCCGTGGTTGATTCTCCGATTGCCAGCTATCCAGCTTCTTTGCCAATTCCTCCATCATACGTCCAGCATACCCACGACCTCTAAACTCGGAGCGCGCAAACACACTACCAATTCCATGGCAAATAATATCCTCTACTTTGCCGCGATACGCGAGATATGCGGGTTTCCGGTACGTCTCGCAGGAACTCAGAAGCAATCGCGAGTTTGGCGGCTGTCTGCGATCCACGAGAACCCAGCACGTGAGTGATCCGTTCTTGGTGAGGTTTTGCTTCGAGAGCCGATTCTCACGGTCGAGGTACTGGTCTAGTGTTAGCATTCCTTTCCAGGCTTTGCTGTTCAGTCGTAGGGTTTCCAGATGTTCTTCTGGAGTGGCTGGCACGAGGTCGAGGTGCGGCGAGTCTGATGGAGGGAGATCCTCGTTTTTGGAAGGAGCGACGGAGCCCATGGTTGACGTACAGACGAGCTAGATGTAGTAAAATACAATTGGAATAAAATTGATCTTTATTCAAGAACCGACAGACGACTGATTGACAAGGAATCGCCCGACACTGGTCAAAAGGGAAATCATGAAGCAAGTGCAAGTGCAAGTGTGAGTTTCTGGAAAGCTTCCGGGGAAAGCTCCATCTCAAATACCTAGGGTTCCAAATAGCTCCCACTTCTTCCCTATGACAGAGAGTTCCACAATGACTCCACTCACAGATCACTCGAATACGACGTGATGTCTTCCAAAGTCAAATCAAAACCATCCAATACAATATGATTGATTAAATGTGGATTGTACATTGTACATGAACACAGCGTTATCTTGAATCGTGATACGTGTAACGTTCAAGCCCGGTATATTGATTACGTATATCCCGGTATTAAGCAGCAAACCGGCCCGGCTGGAACCGTTGGCAAGCGAGGCCAACCCTTGGCCTTACGGTATGGTACTGTTATATTACTGTATTGAGATCGTATTGCAGTAAAATTGGAGGATCTGTTATCAATGGCGTCGAATCAGAGCCCTGGAGGGGTTTGCATCTGACCTTCCTCCACGGGGTAAGAGTCACGCCTTGGGAGTTTTTGATCTGGATTATCTAATGGAAATGGACTGTTTCAGGATCTACGGTGATTCCAAGATCATGAGGCTGATACTGACGTCGTTGGTGCGGAAACGGATACCGCTGGTCCAGGGTCTGGGTCCTTGTTGATGCTTGATATCCTGCTGCGGGGAATGGGTGTTCTTTGTCTTGGGGGCTCTGTGAGCATTGTTCACTATTGACTATACGTAGTATACTACATAGTAAGCATCTTACTATCACCTGGCTAGGGTTAATTTTGATGAAGGCCTCAGGCATCAACAAGGAGCTAACCAGATCAGGCAGCCGACCACCAAAGCCTAATCAAGATAAGCGGGAATTAGGCTAATAAACCCACCAATCGTAGCCTCAGCTCCAGTCACGGTAGACCTAATCGGGCATTAGCGTGGCTTCTAGGTTCTGTCAGCCGCCCGCCTCGCTCGATGAACTACCCATTTCACCTCCTTCACTCAACAACGTATGATCATATTACTATTCTACTGCTCTCTTTTACATCTTTCGAGCATTGCTTTGTTGCATTGTTTATGTGTTAATTGATTCATTGATACCAATACAAGCAGCTTTCGATTCATTGATGGAATGGGAATATCCCGATCTGTGTTTTGAGTTCCATTTTTCAATTCGTATCAACCCGACTATCATTACGTACCTCCATCATCGACATCTGGAAACTCAGAAGTCATGGTCTATCGCTTATGTACGCAGCATTAGAATATTGAGTGAATAACTCTGTGGTTATCTGCGATTCGATCATTGCGGAGCATCCAACATCCGTCTCTTGGGAGATGGATGGGCTACTTGGTTACCCACGCCGTAAGTTGATTTCATTGTTCATTAGGGACGGCATTGTTCTAAATCAAACTGCAGAGCCAATAATATCACGACCACCAGATGCAGTACAAAGAGTCCTGCCGCGGCTGTCGCAGGACAGCTTGCATCAATTAGAACGTAATGCAAAGGAGCCGACTGCAGCTCACAAAGCGTCGAGGGTCCGAAACTGGGTCCAAGACTTATCAGCTGCCGTCAATCCAATTCTTGATGCTACAGTTAAACCGTATCAGAATGACCTCTGTGGGCCGACACAGGGTCCTACGCAGTCAGCTGGCCGAAGTGGTCAACCTTCCATTCACAGCAATACGGTAAGTCGAATGATGACTCGTGATATATCGAATCACCCTGAAGTTGTCTCATTCTTCTCTCAGTTAGCGCTGACATTGGATTATAGGCTGTCCCACGCTACTCAGTCCTAGGCCGAGTCACTATGGGGCACACTACAACACCACTTCCCGATTCTCATGCACCGGTCATAGATCTTACGGAGCCGTCTAACAAGCGACCCAGGTTGTTCGATTACGGTCGTCCATCCAGCCAGCTTCAAGACAAGAGAGTGCAGCCCTCCTACAACAGCCCGATTTCCCGGACCGTGTCAACACCCCAGCCATTGAACAAGAGTAATTCTACAAGCAGGTTTTCACAGCCAGCTTCAACTCGAACACTCGCCGCTGCAAAGCCATCGAATCCAGTTAATGCCAAGAGTTCTCCTCAGAAAAATTTGTTCATCGATCTCTCTAACGATCAAAAGGTCAAGGGCCCGGAGAAGGAAGATGTGTTCAAAACTAAGATCCAAGACGTTTTCCCAGACATTTGCGAGGACTATGTCAAGACGCTGTACGCAAAACATGATATCAGGAATCGTACTGGGCAATCATTCCTTGTAGCAATCCAGGATGCACTTGATGAAATTCTTGCAAAGTCGCCCTACCCTAAACACGTCTCAAAGAAACGGAAGCGAGATGAAGGTGTTGACCAGGACGATCTACGGAGAGTTCGAGATGACAAAGCTTTCTATTTTCCAGTTGCGTACGTTACATGATCTTGGAATCCGCATGCCGAGTAGTTTCTCATTAATCTGATATTTAGCTTCAAACTGCTCGTTAAACACTATCCGTCCGTACCTCTTACGACAGTCAAGGATCTGCTGACACGATATAAAACCTTTCTCAAAACGTACATCGCTCTTCATTCCATGGGTCGTCCAGCATCCGATGCGCATGAATACTGGCGACGCTTGCACAGCGCTAAAGACAAGCATCCAGCACTCTTTGCTACAGTGTTGGAGCACGAGCTGCAGGAAGCGAAGAAAACGATTGCTGCGAAAGAAGGTGCGCTATTTTGTTCTTGACGGATCATCCTATATGATAAATTACTCATGAGCTTTTAGGTGTACTTAAGAAAAGAGAAGAAGACGCTATCGAAAAACTCGTCGAGGAAGAACACCGAGTAGCCGGAACTTTGGTTGAATGTCAATGTTGTTTCACCGAAGTACCACCAGATCGTACCGTACCATGTGAAGGAGACGAGATCCATTTATTTTGCAGCTCCTGCATCAAGCAGAAAGCCGAGGTACAGGTTGGCTCGATGCAGTATGAACTGAAATGCTTCGACACTAGTGGATGTCAAGCCAATTTCAGCAGTAAATTGATAAGGAAAGTGATTGGTGACAAGCTGATGAAGCGGTTAGAGGACCTGCAACAACAAGACGAAATTGCAAAGGCGAGTATCGATGGACTTGAAGAGTGCCCATTCTGTGATTTCAAGGCAATCTGTCCTCCGGTTGAACAGAACAAGGAGTTTACTTGCCTGAACTCGGATTGCGAGAAAGTCAGCTGCCGTCTTTGTAAAGAAGAGACGCATATCCCGCAGACTTGCGAGGAAGCGAAGAAGAAGAAGGAGCGTGGCATTGAAGTACGTCACACCGTGGAGGAAGCGATGTCCGCAGCTTTGATTCGCAAATGCCCCAAGTGCGGATTGGCCATTGTCAAAGAAGATGGTTGCAACAAGCTGAAATGTCGATGCGGTGCTCTCATCTGCGACGTATGCAAAAAGGACATTTCGAAAGATGGGTACATGCATTTTCAAGTCAAATCAAGTACATGTAATCTTCATGAGGGTGATACGGGGATTAGACGACGGATGAATGAAGTCATGCAGGCTGAAAAGGCTGCCATGGCGGAGGTGCTGGCTCAGGGGGGGAAAATAGACCCTGAGATGCTGCGTGTTACGTCGAAGGAGGAGGCCAGTGCGAATCAGCAAGCTCCGGCTCAGCGTGGGATGCCAGTCAATGTGAACCGGCCTCGGGGTCAGGTGCCTCAGCTGCCCCAGATGCCTCAGATCCAGATGCCCCAGCTGCCCCAGATGCCGCAGATGCCTCAGATCCAAATGCCCCAGCTACCTCAGATGCCTCGAATGCAACAGATGCCGCAGATGCCTCAGTTTCAAATGCTAAATGCGGCCCAGATACCTCAACACCGAGTACCTCGGATGGCCGCACCTATACTCCCTCAAGAGATTCTATTGAATACCTTCTTTCAGATGCCTAGACTTGCCACACCAAATCCATTATCTCGACTAACCCAATCCCCTTGTGTGCCTGAAGTACCCATACCAAGAAATGCAAACCTCCAGGCACCAAGACGTCCAGTACGGACTCCAACACCTGCGACACCTACAGCTCGACTCACAGGAGCAGCCCCACAAACACGGGCATCTACCTCTGCCACACCACGGACTACAACGGCTGCGATATCCACGGTTCGATTTCCATCAACAACTGCACAACAACAGACTGCTTCTGCCGCATCACGGATTACGACACCTGCAATGCTTACGTTTAGACGCCCAGTAGCAACACCACAACAGACATCCGCTACCTCTGCCGCATCACGGACCATGACATCTGCACTGTCTACGGCTCGACTACCAGCAAGAACTGCACAACAACAGACACCCACTGCCACTACTGCATCAATACACACAGAGATGCGACGACAGCAGTCATACAGACAAGCAACGCAACCACAGATCATACCACCACCGCTACAGCGCACAAATCCCACACCGATTCCACAAACCCGTCAGCAACCTCAGCAACAAATATCTCGCCAACAACCACAACCACAACCGCAACAGCAGCCTAATCATCAACATCGTCACTTTCTTCGACCACGAAGCGGTAACAGCTAGACCAATCGTCTTCCTCTTCCTTTTACTTCTTTTCTTGATATCATATTCCGACTGTCGCAAACGGCCATTTTTCATAACGTCCAGATACCCCTTGTCTCTTTTCGTTCTTCTTATCTGCATTTAGATCGGTTCATAGCACACTAGACTGGCATCATCTCTTTTCACTTCTTGTCTCATTTCCCGCATCTCGTCGCATTACTTCTGGTTAGCCATTTTTCCTTATTTCATGATGAACGAATCCGTTGCATAATTACTGGGACCGTATACGCTGCTATTCTTTTCAATGAGGGTTACTTATTCATTTGGACAAGTTTTATATTCTACTTCATTGAATCTTGAATATCAATCTTCATTGTCCGTTTATCTTCTTTTCCTATGTAATCATGATTCCGTCCATAGCAAAACATATAACAAAAAAGTAATGATGTGCGCCAAAAAAAGGTCAGATGAAGAGAAATAATCGTATTTCGAACCAAAAAGAGAAGAGAAGAGAAAAGACTTGAGAGTAAAGAGAAGATGCATTGCGTTTCACATAATATGCCACATTTTGCCATTGAAAACTTGCCTAGCAGTACAATGGATCAAATTGGAGGGATGACGATGATGATGACGTATGAAACAAATGAGATGCTCGCGTTTTCTTGCTGGGATATATGATAGAGGAAGAGAAAGAAAAAAAAAGGGACAATTAGTCCAATGATCCATGAAAAGAAGCAGAAAACCAAAAAATGACAATCGTTAATGCGCCCGCCCCTTTCCAGTCTATGATGATTTGATGGATGATGATATGAAAAGGCGTCACAAAATAATGTATAGAAGTAAATGTAGAAAAGGCCGTGAATGTGAGTCTTCTGCCGTTCCTTTTCCTTGCTGGTCGTTCCAATCGACCGTATTTGTAATCAGGAATTCGAAAGTGCTTCTGAAACGTCGGGCGGACTATCTGTCCGGCTGGAACCCATTCAGTGTCCGTTCGTCTCGAGGTAATAAGAGGTTTCGATGTCTTCGCACATCGCGATGTATCTGTCATATCATGTATGTTGATGCATCGAACCGGAATAAAGAACAAGATTAATGTATACAAGAAAAGGTAGAGCTGGATAAATCGCCGATGACCAACTAAAGAAGGCGTTCGTCAAACTTTTGCCTGGCTTCTTCGACCCATAACTCCAAGCGAAGTTCACCCGCCTCGACTCGTCGTACAGGCACGGTTTTAGCCCGTCCGTTGATCTTCGGTATCGCGGGTTGTTGGGAATAACTGCCTAATTTGCTGACCGAAAATGGAGCAGTACATGATCGAACATGCACCTGACCCGGCTCAGCGACAATCCAAGTCTGCTCTTCTTTTGTTGTGCCGGCTGGTGGGAGAGCGTCTTCCCGCACTTCAATACACACGGTAAATCCGAATTCGTCGTCACGCGGTAACGGCGTCAAGCGCGCGCAGGCCGACGCTAATCTAGCCAAGCAAGCACGGAATTGTGCTTCGAGATCTATCGTCTGTGCCGTAGTGGGTGGTCTCGTGGCCTCTTCTTTATTCCGTTCCTCAAACGTGGTGTAGATCTCCCCTACGGGCACGTGCGGGAAGCCTGACAGGTCGAATGCATACCGCTCCATTGGCTGATTTGTGCGAACAGAAGAGATAATCACAGTGACGGCGGTGATTGTGCCTTTGAGAATTTCACTTTCAACGGCGAGGCATACATCGCTAATGTAGTCACATACCTTCGGATGACGTGATTGCCGAACCGGGTAGTTGTATGCTCGAACGGGAAGAAACGTCGCTCGCGGATAGACCGATCGAAGGAATAATATTTGATGCATGGCAACACCGAGAAAATTCGTAAACGAGGCGGCAATAGCGGCCTGAGTATTGGGTAAGCCTTTGGCCGCGGTGATCGGAGCGGTAGTTGTAGCCGCTGCCATTGTATTCAAGGTGTTCATGGTGTTTATCGCATTCATAGTGTTCACCGTAGTGCTGCTTTCACTGGCCATAGCCATGAGCGGAGATTTTGAGGAGTATTGTCGTTTGTTCAAGTTATCAAAGGAGATTGGTTATCGAATCTGGTAGTCGTCGTAGTAGAGGAGTTGCGGAGGGAATCTGTCTGGTCTTCCCCTCGACGGCTAATCATTTCTCTGTTTCCGTCGATGAACAACAAAACAGCCTTGGTCAGTAATCCACGACTAGAGACACAGTCGTAGTCAGAGCAAGAAATGCATAAATAAAACCGATTCTCAGTCCAGCAGTAGAAATTGGAGATGAGTTGTTAAGCTATCTGCAACGACGGGTCAGGCCGGCTTGTTACTAAACGTGGTAATTCCCGGAGGAACGGGGCCGATGTTGTTGTTGTTGTTGTTGTTGTTGTTGTTGTTGTTGTTGTTGTTGTACTTGGAAGCTGAGAGAAGGAAGCGACCGAAGTGCTATTTGCAAGAGAAAGACCAGAGGCGTTTCTTCCCTTGAGACAAACACACGCAATAGAAGATGATGGACAATAAGTAAACAAAAGAAGGGTATGATAGAATAGAACGGAAGAAGAAAATAAGTAACGGTGGTGACAAAATCGAGGATTATAAATGACGTCCTTATCAAAGAGACTAAGTTTCCTTTCCCGATGCAGATGGTACCTTTTTTTTGGTAAGTACTATCGCTCAGTGAGTTGTCACTTGTGCCCTATGTACCTTCCCAGTACGAGTCAACAACGGGCGTGGGAGATGGAGATAAGGGTCGGTATGTCCCACAAGTGGAGGAATAGGAGGAATAAGGGAATACCTGGGCAAGCAGTAACGTAATTATCACGAGGGAGGAATAGAGGGAGGAATAGAGGGAGAAAGAATGGAGAAAAGAGGAAGAGGAAGAAGAGAGAGAGAGGAAACTGGAAGGCGAGAGAGAGGGAGAGAGAGAGGGAAAGAGTGAGGGGAGCGCGAGTACTATGCACGGTAAGGACCAACGGCGTAATTACAGCAGAACCCTGGCATACTTACGCTTATTTAGTAAGGATAACTAACCGTCACGTGTTGGCGTCATACGGTCACGGTATTATGCGCTTATTATGGAAATTGTGTATCGTGTAATATACGATGGCGAAATCGAACGACGACTACGTAGAATTGTTATTATTATTGCCGCATATGAAGGAACAAATGCTAACTACTGGTCAAGATGCTCAATCAATTAATAGTACGCCAATCGCAGACTTTTCCTGATGAGAAAATTCTACACACGTAGTACGTTCACCGTGCTCCTGCCAGCTCCACACACCAGTCTCCTGTACCGCTAAGTCAGTGTAGAGCCAAGTTGCTGCTTCCGAAGTATGCGGTCCATGTCGATCATCGGTGATGTGCGCTTGAAAATCGCCAGTGAATTAATGGCCATGACTAAAACTGCTTCTATGATATCAGTCAACCTCGAAATCAGTCGAAAATAGCACTGGAAATTATCTCCATGGTGCTTTATCCATGTCTTTGGTGAGTAGCGGTACTCCATACATATGCTCAATACGTACATAAACAGCTGAGGCAGACAGCCGCATCATTATCGATAGGAGATTAATCTTCACTCCATGAGACGATATCTACCTATTATAGGTTAGTGCATATCAACCAGGATCCTTTCAAATCACCTTCCGGCACCTGGAATTGGCTGCCACAACGCGCTAACACTGGACGGAGCCTCGAGACTGCTCCGGTGGTATCTTTGATACTGATAGTGGTCTCTGTCAGTTGAGTCACTGTACGTATTATTGATAGTATGAGACTTTGAGTCCTGAGGCGAGCTGTAAACTCTGATGAAGAACAATAATCTGTCCGATGCATATTGAATCATGTCTAACTTAAGAGTCGCCTCCACAATACCATTGTTGATTTGCATTGGCGGCCGCAAGGTTCTAAACGTAGTGCGAGCAAGCCAATGTCTTGCCATCGCTTGCCACAATGAATTCAATTCGTGCAAACAGACGAGAAAAAAAAGGAAGAACCCCACGACGAAGCTCATGATCCATAATATGGGTATGCGTCGGCCTCCGTAGTCGGGCAGGGAATCGGTTAGCATATCAGAGAAGAGGTCAAGTGAGTCTTTCTGTTGCTGACGATCCTAGCCCCTCTGGTCGAGCGCTGTCCAAGAGCCCCGCTACAGTAGCGTCATAGGGTGTTTTCTTCCTGCATATCGTGCAATATTCGCCTGCGATGTGCCTGTGCCGGTTACGTCGTATATCCTTAACGATTAGTCAACTGTGAACAGCTAGCTACTCAACGAACAACTTGAACGACGGTGACCTCAATATCCCGCAATGACAATACCGAATATATGCGCTTCTCCAAAAACCAGGAACTTGGGAAACTAGCAGTGACTAGCTAGCTGCTGATAAAGCAGGTCACTAGTTAACTACTGAATTGTCAGTCGTCCGTGGTACGTAGAATGAAAACCCGCCGCCCCGCTGCAGCGAACTCAACAACACAGCATTTTTGGCTTTGCCCTCATGGACATGCATGACTTTCGCACTCTTTGCATTGTTGAAGGGGTCTCAAGGGCAAGAAGTATATCGTCTTTCTACATCGAATCTCTTGTATTGTGACTATTGGATAGAATTCCATCGTCGAATGTCGTCGCAGAAAATATGTAGTCGGGGGCCAGTGGGGAAGGGGCAGAAAGGATGAGGAAGGAACAACAACTTGCCGCCTGTTGTATTTTTGCACTATAGTCCGTATTCGGTATCATCTATCCGTGTATTGTTGTATTATAATTGTATTATCGTATGTATTGTGTATCCAGTGGTAAATGATGTTGCTGCTTTCATCTTGTCTCTACTCACCTTCCAAGGCGCAAGAGTCCGCGTCCTTTATCAACAAAAAACCGTTGCACAAAGATGATGGTGGTCTCATCCACACAAAGAACGAAGAAGAGGTGAGAAAACACGCCAATACGTATTACGCGCTAGGCAAAACGCGCTCCGCCCTGGCAAAAGGAATCAGTTGATTGCTTCCTCCTAAGGAGTGGGGAAAAATAATTATCATCAACCCTCTGATATATCACATCACATCGTCTCGAGATATACACTGACGAGCCTGTCGACACTCCTCGTCTTGCTCTTTCTTTTGTTTTTCTCCTTGTCCTACCCTCCTCTCACGACACGCAGTCAGGAGACGAACTGCTCACATCCACAATGGAGCAGGAGCTCCTCCAGCTGCTCGCAGCGACCCAGTCCCCCGCAGCACCGACTCGCCAATCCGCAGAACTCCAATTGCTGCAGCTGTACTCCAACGAGGCATTCCCTCTGTCGCTCGCAACCATTGCTGCTCATGACTCCGTTGATGCTGCACTGCGCCAGTCCGCGATCTCCGTGCTCCGAACCTTTATTGTAGCGTCATGGTCCCCCCTCCTCGACGAGTTCAAAGGCCGCGTCTGGGTCAACGACGCGAACAAGGCAACTCTGCGCAATTCCCTCCTCAATCTCGCAACCACAGCAGAGACGAACCGCAAGATCAAGGCCGCCGCAAGTTATGCTGTCAGCAAGATTGCCGCCGCCGACTTTCCTGAAGAATGGCCCGAGCTCCTTCCCTCATTACTCCATATCATCAACGACCCCAGCAGCAGCGACGGGGCTCTTCATGGCGCATTGAAGGTTTTGCTGGATCTGGTAGATACCGGCTTCAGTGAGGAACAGTTTTTCAGCATTGCCCGAGACTTGGTGTCTACTCTGTTCACCGTTGCGACCAACGAATCGCGCAAGACAATTATCAGAGCACTCGCTATCTCCGTCTTCCGATCATGTTTCGACACCTTGGAAATGGTCCTTGAGCAGCACAAGGCTGCTGTTAAGCAGTTCATGGACGAAGCACTGAGTGGATGGTCGCCGTATTTCTTGTCAGTGATGAAGCTGCCCTTGCCTCTGCGCCCAACGGAGGAGGAAGAGGGCAAGGACACTGAAATCCCGTCTCAATGGAGAGGAGTCATCGCGTTGAAATTGCAAGCAGTAAAGGTGAGCTTAGTCATGCCTTGCAAGATGCCGGTCACTCATGATTAAATGTTCTAGACCGTTATGAAAATCCGCATGGTATTCCCTACGCTATTGACGACACAGAGCCCGCAGCTGTTCACCACCCTTTGGGAAGAATTGTCAAGCATCCAAGGCCACTACTTCGAAATGTTCGTGCAAGACGAGCGACAGGGAAGATTGGAAGATACGGATGGTTTACCTTACACACTCGACTTTCTCGTACTGGAAGAGATCGACTTGATGCAAGCCTTGATCAAGGCTCCTCCTGTGAAAGCCGAGCTACAGGCACAGCTACAAAACGCCAATGAAGCCGCAACAACTTCTGGGTGGCTTCCCGAGATCATCAAGCTTGCCGCCACATATGCCCAAATCACTGCAGAGGAAGAGGGCATCTGGGAAATTGATGTCAACCTCTTCTTGTCGGAGGAAACTTCCGTAACGGCCAACTACACGCCGAGAACATGTGGAGGTGATTTGATCATCAAGCTAGGAGAATGGTTGAAAGTTACAGTCGTTCAGGCATTGGTTGTTTATATTAACAATCTCTTCGCCGACACCGCCTCGACGTATGTTTTCTTACCTTTGCTATATTGTGAATTTGCTAACAAGAAGTTAAGTTGGAAAAACCGAGAGGCTGCATTGTTCATTCTCAACCAGCTGCTTCGAGACTTCAACGAAGTCGAGCAACCAATCCCCTTGGATGTGGCCTCTGGCTTCACAAACAGTATTCAATTTGCTCTTCAGAATGAGCAAGATTACCTACGTGCTCGGGGATATTTAGTCGCAGGTGTCCTTGCTCAAACGGCGGGCACAGAATTTCAACCGATCGCCGCCAGCTACCTGGAAGCCACAATGAAAGCGATATCTCAGGATTCTTCAGAGGTTGTCCAGGTTGCCTGCATCCGAGTCTTGCAAGATCTGCTGCCGGCTCTTCCGTCCTCAACCACACAGCCCATGCAAGTACCAATTATTACCTCGATATCCGAGTTCATAGCAGCCCATGATCTGAGAGAAGGCACCGATAACGACGATCTCAAGGTAACGCTGGCTGAAACGCTTCGCGACACTATTATGATTGAACCCAAGGTGGTCCTGGACTCACCTGCCTTGGATGTTCTCTTCAACGTGGCCAGCAACGGAGCGGAGAATTTCCATCTGGTCATGGTCGTCACCGAGACATTTGAGGATATTGTGCAGTACGTTTCACAACAAGGCGCAGATGCTTATGTTCGATTGTGCGAGAAGGTGCTTCCATCATTGACAGGCGCTATTGATGTTGGCAACATCACAGAAGAGGGTGCACTCACCGTGCTGGCAGCAGACTTGCTTAGAGCCTTGGCGGATCATGGCTCCGAGCCTCTACCAAATGGATTTGTTGCGACTGTGATGCCAAAGTTGAGCCGACTCTTACTCGAGAGCAACGACAGCGAACTCGTTCGCGCTGCCACGCTAGCAGTATGTCATATTTTGACCCATGACTTCAACCAGTTCCTTGCTTGGAATGAACCGCAGTCTGGCAAGGGTGCTATTGAAACGGTGTTGTTGATAATCGACCATCTTTTGAGCCCCAACATTGATGACGTCGCTGCAGCAGAAGTAGGCTCCCTGGCGGCTGTGTTGGTTGAAAAGGCCGGTTCTGAGAAGCTTGGTCCTTACCTACCACAGTTGCTTCAAGCCGTGGCGCAGCGACTGGCTACAGCACAGCAAGCCCAATTTATCCAGAGCTTGATCCTTGTTTTTGCACGCTTGACGCTGATTAGTGCTCGAGAAGTCATCGACTTTTTGGCTCAACTTAATCTTAATGGACAGAGTGGACTTAACGTCGTCTTGAGCAAGTGGTTGGAGAACTCGGTCAACTTTGCCGGGTATGATGAAATCAAACAGAACATTATCGCTTTATGCAAATTGTACAGTTTGGAGGACCCTCGTGTGGCACAGGTTCAGGTCAAGGGTGATCTCATCATTCAGGAGACTGGACGAATTAAGACGCGATCTCAGGCCCGTCAAAATCCTGATCAGTTCACGACTGTATCAGCCAATATAAAAATCATCAAGGTTCTCGTGGAGGAACTGGCGGGCGCATCTGGCAACAAGGAGATCGACGCCGCAACGGCCGCAGCTCTTGAAGAGGCGGACAGTGAAGATGACGAGTGGGAGGACCTGCCCAGCAATACATTGGACCTTGGGCTGGGAGTTACAAAACAAGAATTGATGTCATTTGGGGAAGGAGGCACAGAGGGCTCCTTTGCCGTTCGGAAGCGCGATGATGAGACGCAAGCACTTCTGTTACAATTTTTCCAGGAGGCGTCCGCTAAGCCTGGATTCCAGGAACTATTTGCGGCCCTTACGCCTGCCGAGCAGGACAAGCTGAGGAGCTTGGGCTAGTCTGGAAGACGTGGGAAAATAGATGATGTTTGGAAAATGTAGTTTAGCTTTACGATGTGATGCCGAACAAAGCCCGTAAAAGAGCTACCGAATGAAATAGATTATGCTTCCATTGCTCGCGTAATAATTATACATTCTAGTACGTATCAAATACCAAAATTACAACACGGATCGATTGATATCGGATCAGCACTAATTCTCGTATTATCGACGGTAACTTCCAAGCATTGGACATACACGCTGAATAGTCCAACTTTACCATCCATGCGATGGTTCTAGAATGCATGCAATCGCGCATTGATTGTTGATCGTTGATCTTTATCAACTGACTTCGGCGCTAAGCCTACGGTATTCACATGTCAATTCGCATCCCGAAGATAGATCCAACCAACTGCTTTGTTTCTCGGCCTTTGCAGCGAGGAACGCCTTCTATCTACCTGGCGTATCGAACTTCCTAGATACAGACCTAGTGCGAACCTATCAATTGGTGCATCACATTGACAGGTACTGCATGACATTCACACAATCAAGCGATCTTGATCTCAATGCCAATGTTGGTCGATAATATCGACCTCGTCACGTAATTCGCTACTCTATATACCACCTGGGACCAGTTGACGGATACAACGACTACATACTTGGAATCGTGAGGAGTCCTGTACGTGTATCCATGCGTGCATGCGCATGCATACATCTTGCGAGATGGAGTCGACGAGTCAGTCTAGTACGGGTACTACGAACAACCGCCTGCAGCAATCATGTACAAAATGTCGAGCTCGGAAAATTAAGGTATCTATTCAACCTTTTATCTTTATTAAGGGGTCTATTTCTGATGATAGAATAGTGTGACCGCAAAGATCCCTGTAGCGCATGCATACTCCGCGGCTGCGGGGATGAATGCGAATATGCCAGGACAAATGAGGACCGATATCATATCGGTCAAGCCAAGGAGATTGAGAGTTTGAGGAAAGAGCTGAACAGACTCAAGAGGAGACTAGAGAACGGAGAGGAGCAGCCGCAAACGCAGTCACAGTCGCATTCGCAATCATACGATTCTGCCGATGGCTATGATGGTTCCGGAGCAGTCGCGGAGAGACCGAGCAAAAGGCGAATCGGCGAGGGCGGAAATGTCCCTGATTTATGGAATTCGGTTGCTCCTACAGCTGTAGCTGGAATGGCTTATACCGGCAGCATCCCTTTCACTCAACCAGAAATGTCCCAACAGAGTTACTTTATACCAACGGAGCAACACGAACAATATCATCAACATGCGGATCCCAGCAGCAATAATCCAACTATGAGATCGGCTGGTCATCCGCAATACAACCTCAATCAAATCCAACAGCATCCTCAACCCGACTTTTGGCGCGGAAAACAAAAACAACTCGAAACGATCTACAAAATTGTCTGCGACTGCGACGAATATTGGGTTCCTTCGATTATCGATATTGTCCGGACCAGTCCGTCGCCTGAAGATGCGATTACGTCTATCCGGTTATTGCTTAGAAGTGGCAGCAGAAGCCAGAGCAATAGCTATACTTATAGCAACAGCAGTAATAGCAATGATGGGGGTACGATGATAGTAAGGAGTACGACTACGACTGCATCGCATTCACGATCGCCAGATTCGGCTTCATCGATGGTGCCGGCGGACGTGGACTATGCGCCGTACACTCACGATGACTATGCAATGAGATTTGGGAGGTATTTGTCGCCTACAGATCAGTCTCGTTCTTCGGGCGAGGGATGATTTATGTATATTTCTTACATATATATGCACATACTTGAATAAACTGCTATTAATTACTGGTCACCCCTCCAATGAATATCCTACATCCTCCCCTCTCCCCATCGCAATCAGATTCCTCCTCATCCTCTCCGCTCGCTCACTTATATACGACAAATCCGCATCATCCCTGTCAATCCACATCCCGACACTATGCTGCAATACAGCAGTAGCCCTAACCTTGGCCCTATCGGCAGCTTTGTCATCTCCGTCTGTCGTGCTGGAGCTTTCTTTCAACCCAACACTTCCGTGTAAAGTAAGCCTCGTCTCCTCCGCGCCCTCAGGCTTGGGTTTATACACCCCTCTATGCAAGATATTCGAATCGTAAAACACTGCATCACCCGGCTCAAGTTTTACGGTTAACTGACCCGGTAAGTATGCCTCATACGGATCAGCGTTTCGTTCTGTTTCTGTTCTTATGCGTCGATGTGAGCCCGGGATGACTATCAGCGAAGTATCAGGACACAGAGCCAGATTGTATTGCGCATGTGATTGACGACCCTGCGGACTTTTGGATTTGAGCAGTCGTAATTCTTCTTCTGCGCTGACGGTGGAAGGGATGTCGTCGCGGTGCCAGCGGAGTTCAAAGTCTTTTTGTTCGGGGGCGACGAGGAGGTTGAAGAGTTCCATTACTAGGGGTTCTTCTTCTTCTGCCTTTTCTTCTTTGCTCACGGACTTCAAGCCTAACAATTCCTCCACTATACCGAGCACTTTCTCCGAAAAATATAGTGTCGCAAAATCTCCGCGACCAGGCATATCGGGGTGCAGTAGATGTTGCACACCCCATATCCCACCCTCCGAAGCAGGCGGAACATCCTTTGGCCAAGGAGGAAATTGTTTTGGTACTGTACGGAAATAAGGCCATTGACCGGCTCTTGTGAGAGTTGTAGCTTTGGTTGCTGCTTCACGAAGAGTGGAGATCTCTGGAGGGGTTAAGAGAGATGGGACTATGACGAAGCCGTCGCTTTGGAGGCTGTTTAGATATGGTGATGTCTCGGTGTCCATGGCGATTGTGATCTGTCTTTCGTTTGACTCCTTGTTATATGCTAGATTTAAAGAATCAATGTGTGTAAGTTCAAGGAAATACTTCAAGTAAAGAATATCTGCGTAGGTAGTATTGACTGACTGCCCCACCAGACGCTATTTATATCAGATCATATGAGGCTCGACACTACCGATAGCCTGAATGCTACCTTGGCTTGTTGAATAGACAGATATTCTTCCATTCGCAGTGATATGAAATATGGATGTTTTGTGCGTGAAGGTGTATCTAGTAAGTACGTATATAGTACAACATGTGTTGTCAGTCTTGGACTACGTCATCGACAGACACGGCCTTTGATTGTTTACTTTTCTCTCCTTCAGCTGGTATCACCCTCTCCTCCTTCCTGTCCTCATGTCTTGCTCTATCCTCTTGACCAATCTCCCTTATTTCGAACAGATATAAGATTCAACCATTGTGGCTGGTGCAACGCCTCTCCATCCTATTCCAATCGTTGCATCGCATCACCACGCTTTCTTCTTGGCGGAGGGGTAGTCGACAAACATAACCAAAAAAAGAGCTGAACCGTAACCACGCACAGCCACATCTCAACCTTCTTTATTTCTTTTACCTTCTCCTTTTCTTGACTCATTCCCCTCTTCTGCATCTTTTCCCCTTTCGCTCAATATTCGAACATCATCAGAAATCATGGCATTGGGTACTTTCAGCAGTCCGACGACTGCGTTCGTCTTTGCTGTGTTGCTGATGCTTATCGCTCTGCCCGGTAAAGCTGAAGCATTCGGTGCTGGAAGTAAGTTCCGGGCTTTTTATTGCGTTTGTCCGTCTAGTTGCATACTGACAATGTAGACATCGCTTCTATATCTACCATTGAGGGCCAGAATTGGCGTCATGGAGATATCGAGGATACGATTCAAGCACTTGCTTTCATTCATGGTCACAAATGGACCTCGGCCATGATCAAGCGTGTGTACTTTGGTAATTGGCTGCGAGATTAGTGAGTCTAAACCATCTTTGATGACTGAAATGTCAACTCTTGTGCATTTGACTGACACGGACTTATCGATAGCTCTCAAGCTATGGATGTCGGCACGCTCAAGAATCTGCAAGCTGATACTATCCGGGTTCTTGTCTGGGTCCTCTCATTCATGACCTTTGGCTACGCAACCGGGGAGTTCGAGGTTACTGCAGACAGACTCGGTGTTTATCGTCCGGAAGAGCATATCGAGTAAGCCGTCTCTTCCTTTGCCCGTTACCAAGGCTAATATTCGATAGCAATCCCAAAGATTACGCCGACAACCAAGACGCCAGACAATACGACAAGCGTCTACGTCCTCCTGTCCGTCAGATTGAACTCGATATTGACCCCGAAACTGGCATGAAGAATTACATTGCCAACGAAAGAGGTGACTGGGCCACAAGCGCAGCATACATCAAGTACAGCATATCTCGAAGCATTCACTACGGCAGACTATACACAAGCGGTGGTCATAGCAAAGGAAAAGAAGAGGACCTCTTTGAAGCTCTCAGGTGTCTTGGTCAGGGCCTCCATACTCTAGAAGACTTTGGCGCTCATTCAAATTACTGTGAACTCGTCCTCCGAGAAATGGGTTTCCACAATGTCTTTCCTCATGTTGGTGCTGCGACAGAGATTCATCTGCGTGGAAAACGTGTTTTCCCTCTCGTGACGGGCACATTTGGAATGGTTGATTTCTTCCACTCCGTGCTCGGCGAGGCAAACGATCATTTCACCCAGTCCGAGCTTAACGAGGCAGATAACACTTTGCTCGGGGCTGAGTCAAATACACAAAACCCCGCCATCAACACATTGACAGGACTTTTAGGCAAGATCCCAGGTACAAAGGAGCTTGTCACCGAAGCCGAGGAATTGCAGCGACGATCAAACATGCAGGCTGAGGAGAATCGTAACCGACATGTGCATACTGGGTACGCCACTTCTCGAGGTGCGGATGACTTTTCAGGCTCTCGAGGTCTAGATGACTATTCTACCACAGGATATGACCAAAGCAGAGGACCTGTTCATGATTATCAGTCAAGTCACTATGGAGAAAGAGGACCCGTAGGTAATGAATACGGGTCAGGTCATTACGACCAGAGTAGAGCCTCTGCAGGTGGTGGCTATCAACAGACCCAACCAGCTCAACCAGGCAAGGTATCAGGTTTGCCGGATATCGATCCTCAGAAGACCGTTGAGCAGATCTACCCTATCCTCGAATTCAGAGACAAAGTCGTGCGACGCATCAGCTCCATTGTCGAGAAGATTCCTGGCTTGGAAAAGCTGATTGATAAGATCACCGAAACAGTGACGCTATTTGTATTCTCACTCTTAGCACCCTTTATCCGTCCTCTTATCAATGTGGCCTCCAAGTCCCTGCAGACAGGTTCAATGGGAGTCGTTGAATCCTCAGCACAACATCAATACGAAGTCTGGGACAATCCTCACTGCACTGATCCCACTCACTCCATGCTGTCCAAGGATCACTTTGCCAACATGCTCAACCAGCCAGCCGGTCAAGTTGCTGCTGCTATTTTGAGATACGTCGTACCCCGTATTTTGTATGCATGGCAACACATCGATGTCCCTGTTGACCAAGTCACCCATGACTGTCTGCAAGTCTTCCATCACCCCGCTGCCCGAGATATGCATAATGAAGCCCACAGCGCGATGTTCAAGGCAGTTGAGAGCTGGGTCCACTCCAGACCTGACCGCGGTCATAATCTGAATGATCTACTCAGCGCACAGAGTGTTAGGGCAGGCAAGAACTTGACCAAAGATTCTTCCACTACCGGCGGTGGCCACGGTCATTCCCACGGCGGCGGTGGATTTCCTGCCGTCAGCGGTGGTCTCTATGGAGCTGGTGCTGCTTCTCATCAACAGCATGGACAACATCAACAGCAACAACAGCAACAGCATTCCTCATCAGGAGCTCCATGGGAAGAACTATCGAAGCTGAACATTAACATTCCAGGAATGTCTGAAGTCGGTAATGTTGCTAACAAACTCGGAGGATTCTCAAAGTTCCTGTCAGGTACTGGCCTGACTCGTGATGCTCCTGAAGAGACCCCGGCACCGAGCCATAATACAGGGTACGAGCCACCACAACAATCATATCAATATGAGCAGCCACACCATCAGCAGTATCAACATCAACAAACCGACTATTCTCAGGATCAACAATATTCAGCACCGCCCCCTCCTGCAATTGGGCACGAGAGGTATGAGCAGTATGAACAAGGAGGTAGTTATTATCCGCAACCAGAGTCTGGGGCCTATGGTCAGGAACAGGGATATCGTCGTGAACACCGGGAGCATCGAGAGCATCACGGCTCGGAGCATCGCCATGGTCATGAGCATCAACATGAACATGAGCATGGACATGGACACGGTCATGGCCGTCACCATGACTACTAGACAGCTCAATACTTCTAGCTAGAATGTAGCTCTGAGATTCGGAATACGGGCAATCATAATCAAACACTATCATTACTCACTCTTATCTATTGAATGCACCTATTACTACTCCAAGCGACTTCGTGGGGAAAGTTAGATCAATAATTTCGTGGTATTTTTTTCATTTCATTTCGCTATCAAAAACAACGTAATGACGGACCTCGACGTAGTTGCAGGTAGCAGATACAAGGAATATATGATGTGGTGTGACATGTCACATAGAATCATTTGGTACGTAAAAGGATTCAGCAAACACACGATCAGGGCCCCTTTTTAGGTAGTGTGGGTAGGTAGGTAGGTAGATGGGATTTGGTTGATTATGAGACTTCCTGAATCTTCTTGTCACCCTTTTCTTCACCTTCGAGTTCGGGCATGTCGTCGTCCTATTTAAAGAAAATTGTCAGTATATTTTCGTCCAATTTAGATACGAGATGCGGAATGTCATACATCTTCGTCCTCTTCCTCGCCGGCGCCTTCTGCGCCGGCCATATCAAGGCCAGCTCCGCCGCCGAGCTTGGAGAAGTCAATCCCACCAAGACCGCCGTCCTCGCCGAAACCACCAAAGTTGGCCGCGTAGTCATCTTCTTGAGCTTCGTCTTGCTCGTCCTCATCGACCCACTGCGACAACACTGTTAACATATATCCAACCTAACCAATGGGTGGGGGAAAAGTGCGAACCTTGTCGAAATCAGTCTTGACGAAGTGCACCTTCTTAGCTTCCTTCAACAAACGAGGCCAGTACTCCAATCCGAGCTTCTTCTTTCGGAGAACCATCTCGACGCCACGTGGGCTGTGGTGTACTTTACTGTTGTCGACATCGATTTCGGCATAGAGATCCAAGGACACGCTATACTTGCTGCCTTTCAGGTTTGTGCCGGTAAAAGAAACGTTGTTCTCTGTGAGTTTGATGTCTGCCGATTTGGGGGACACATCGGGCACGTTGATGAAGACGTAGAGGTAGTTGCGGGTTTCGTCGGTTTCGGAGGAGCGCTGAGCCCAGTTGACTATATTTATATTCTATTGTTAGTGGGATTGAAACGGATAGACGGGCGACTAAAGGCTGTCGCTTTTGATGAGCGCGCTATTTCAATTGAGTCATGAATGCCATGTTTGCCTGATACAGTCACGGATGACACATGTGCGATATCGAAGCATACATGGCTATGACGAGGCTGGGACATGGAAGTTTTGCGCAGCAGCAACGAGCGGGGTGAGGTCCACATACCTTCAGGTGTGAGGGTAGTCATTGTAGTGGCAGGAGAAGAGTAGGAGGATAAGGCGAATGTGACAGGGGATACGCGAGTAAGTGGAAGAAATGTATGAGAAGGAGAAGGTGATATGTTGTTGAGATTGTTAAGAAGAAGATAGATGGATGGATGGGTGGCTGTTGCTTTGAGATCTCAGCGTAGACTCAGCGTTTATTGGACTGTGGCCTGGCCTTTGGAAGCTACTGGAAGCGTCACAGGATGTTTGCACTGTTTGTCTGTGACGGCCTGAGGCATCACAGCCAGATCCCGTGATCTCTGCCAAGACTGCCACCCGCTTTTCCTCGTTAGGCTAGGTTAGCGATCGCGCCCTAAAACCCACACAGTCTCTTTTCTTGAATTCTCACACTTTCAGACCGTCTGTTTGATCGTTCGACAAGTCCAACATCAAGACCAGGTACGCACCACCACCACCTCTCTTTCCATCGACAAAACTTATCCAACGATTTCGCATCAACAATTATTTCTAACTCTACTTTGAAAATAGACAGACGCCATGGGTCGTGTGATCCGCAACCAGAGGAAGGGTCGTGGATCCATTTTCAGTGAGTGCGACATTTTTTTTCGAACAGGCCTCGAGATGTTCCTGCCAGGCCGTCGCAATTCAGAAATTACAAAATCGAGGAAGGAACAAGCATACTGATCATATATTTCTATTTCTCCAGCGGCCAACACCCGTCTCAACAAGGCCCCCGCCCAATTCCGCACTCTCGACTACGCTGAGCGACATGGATACGTTCGCGGCGTGGTGAAGGAGATCATCCACGACCCTGGCCGTGGTGCTCCTTTGGCCAAGGTCAGCTTCCGTCACCCTTACCGCTTCAAGAAGATCACCGAGACCTTCATCGCCAACGAGGGCATGTACACCGGTCAATTCATCTACGCCGGAAAGAACGCTGCTTTGACTGTTGGAAACGTCCTCCCCCTCGGTGCCGTCCCCGAAGGTACCGTTGTCACCAACGTCGAGGAGAAGATCGGTGACCGTGGTGCTCTTGGTCGTACCTCCGGTAACTACGTCACCGTCATTGGTCACAACCCCGATGAGGGCAAGACTCGTGTCAAGCTTCCCTCTGGTGCCAAGAAGGTCGTCAGCTCCGGTGCTCGTGGTATGATTGGTATCGTCGCTGGTGGTGGTCGTACCGACAAGCCCCTCCTCAGTATGTTTCCCGCACTCCCGCGATGCGCCGCAATGCTAATATCAAAATAGAGGCTTCTCGTGCCAAACATAAGTTCGCCGTTAAGCGCAACAGCTGGCCCAAGACGCGAGGTGTAGCTATGAATCCTGGTATTTACCCTCGAAGTTTTTCTCCCTTGCTTGCAGATGCTAATTTCATGTAGTCGACCATCCTCACGGTGGTGGTAACCATCAACACATTGGTAAAGCCTCAACCATCTCTCGCTACGCCGCACAAGGTCAAAAAGCCGGTCTTATTGCTGCTCGCAGAACCGGTTTGTTGAGAGGAACACAGAAGTTAAGTTGAATTCAGTTGAATTGACGATCTAAAAGCTAATCGTTTCATAGACCAAGGACTAAACGTGAAATTCGCCGGGATTGGGGTGTGTTTGTTCTTTGTTATGGGATTCTGAAAAAATGGCAGCTTTTTTTATACTACGAAAGCATTATGTACTTAGACGAATGTAGACAGCCACCTACTCGTCTAAAAAACAATCAATTGATGGCTAACGACTTGATTTTCTTGAGTAGTGTAATGAACTTTTTGGGTGTTGAAACGATTGGTATCACCGCCACGCTAATCCGTAAACGGTTAGCCGGCTGCACCTTAATATCACGATGTTCTACTTCTTTCATATTTCAGTAACTTTTTCTTCTTCATGAGTCTTAGAAGCGCATCAAGGTCTGCAGTGATCCTGTCACATACATTCCACTACTATCATCATGAGAAATAAACTTCGCCCATCCCATTGCTCCTTTACTCCTCATGAAGCTATGGAACTTCCCAGATGATTGACTCCTTCCCATCCATCCTATCCTACAACTTGGTGCTGCAGGTGAAGCAGTCAATACTTTGGAACGATCTCGAGGCGGGCCCCAGTTGGTAATATTATTATGAATATATTTGATGTTCTGTCAATTATTCCGGGCAGCAGTCACCTGTCCCTGAAAAATTATCGAACAACCCCAGGGCTTCCTATTTATGCGGGATGATCTTGCATTTTTCCTCACACACAATCTTCCATTTCGAACCCATTACTTATGGAAAGGCCACGGTTCAGGGTCATCTTTACCTCGAGATCAATTCCACAGCAATGTCAAGCGAGGGTCGCATCCCAGCTATCAAGGTGGCCGATACACCTGGGTTCATGGCAATATGCCGCAAGACTGGGACTACCATGGATCTGCAAGACGTCACTTTCCCAACATCGTGTCCGCCGGACATACCCACGAAAAGCCGAATAGTCGCTGTCTGCGGTGCGACCGATTTTGACAGCCTTGCATCCCCGCGTCTTGATGGCTGGTTCTTTTCGGACTTCTACTTATTCTTCCACCTCCTCTCACCAGGTATCGTGGGATTCTTAAATCAACTCTGATTCACGTCAGAAGATCCCGTCGACCTCGTCGCCAAGTAAAAAGAGTATGCTCATGGCGACCCAGGCAGGATAGGCGGATAGTACTGAACAAAAGATCTTGAAGGAATCTAGCAGTCTGGGTTCTTGCAAGTTGTGTCAAGGGCCGATCTTCTCGAGCGTTTTTTGAATACTATCAAAGGGCAAGCCCGACCTGCAGAAGACTCCGGGGAGCACTTGGGTGATTTTCATATTTGGACGCGGACAGAAAGACGAGTAAAGATTGCGACCCAGGAGAGTCACCCAAGCTCACAGATGATCGACCCCTTCGCATTCATCATGCGATTGTAAATATCTTATAACTCGGTTCTTGCAGGAGGAGTCAATGCTTTACTAAGCAGTCTCCACCCCGGTTGGTGATATCGTTATGAATATATTTGGTGTTTCGTATGCATACTTTCCTAAATGGTCTTGAGGGGGTCTCCTGTTGGTGATATCCATTCTTACCTAGGTATGAAGATAATTGATGTTTGTAAATGTTCTATATGACCTGTTCTATCTATTTCCTTATCTGCATGTACGTATATTGTGTCTTCATGCTGCCTACGTTGGTCGGTTGGTTCTCGAGGAGGGAGCGAGAGTGCACCTTCCCTCGAAAGGTGTACTTCTCAATTTTCGAACTGCTTTATACTTCCGTCCTCTCTGAAATTCCTTATCACGTCCTCTCATAACTCGCTCTTTGCCTCTCTACGCGTTTTCGGGATTAGTTTTCTTTTCTTTTTCTTTTTCCTTTTTTTTTTTTTTTTCCTTTTTTTTTTTGGCTCGTTTGATTCCTTATATTCGCTTTAGTGCTACACCGGAAATTGATTGTATTTGTTGATTATATGGTGTTGTAAAGCTTCAAAATATTTTCTATAGTAAGTCGCCAAAATCAGGTATCAGGTACCTGGCGATCATCTACGACCATACATAAAATGCATCCAAATCAACGGCAAAACACTAGCAACCACCAATCCAACCAGTAATCCAGCTGACCCTTTAAATCCCAACGTCTGAAACATTGATGGAAACCAAAATGGACCTATGAAGCACCATGTCTGTCGAATTAAGCCCAATACCACCGAGATGGGTGCGGCGTGCTCGGTATGAATCTGGATGATATCTGCATCACCATTGTTGGCGTTGCTATTATCTATTTGTTTTTTTCCCCCTGATTGAATTGACATCTCAAAACGGGAAATGGACATCTGGAAAGGACTTGACCGACTCACACTTAATCAAAAAGCTTGTAACAATTCGGTTCCCAAAGGCCGCAATTCCAATACCAATAATCGGACCAACGTTATAATCCATTGGGTTTGTATTTCCCAACAAGATGCAAAAGATCACCAAACCCGCAATTATACAACAGAATCTTAAGTAACTGGAAAATAGATATCCAGTGGGACGAGCTGCTTTCTTGATGTTACCCACACCCTGTTGCGCTCTCCAACGTAACCAGCTCAATACGACAGCATTAAACGCCTCGCCGACGATTGCCCCAACAACGATGCCGATAAACTGCAATCCGATCTGTTGAGCATTCAATCCGAACCGGAGTGCGAATAGCTGAGGGGATTTCAACTGTTAACATAGCCGCAGAGAGATTGAAGATCATTGTATGTGCATATATGGGGATAAGAATGGTCATGTATTTGAGCATTTTGAAGGGACAGGTGAATTTTGCAACTGTCATTGGAGTTGAATCGACGCGAGAAGAGGAAAAGTATTGTTTTTTGATGGAAATTTCTTTTTTTCCGTCAGAAGAAGAAGAAGAAGAAGATCCTGGCTGGCTGGTATATCGAGTCCGCACTGAAAATCACATATAAAATAAATTCTACTCCACTTGTGATGGCGAAGATCCAGTATATCCATTCCCAGCCTCCTCTTTGAGCGACGAAACCCATGATGAAGGGACCAAGCGCTGGGCCGAGGGTGACTATGGCACTAGATATTGGAAATGTCAGCAGTTCACATCTCCTGCCTGATTTTCGTAGAAAACGTACGTTCAGATGCTCATTTTAATGCCCCATTCATGCTCATCATACATCTCTACCACGACAGGCGGTCCGAGAGCAATCGGGGAGCTGAAAAGGACACTCCCAAGGATACGACAGACTAGCATAGCTGCGTAGTTGCTGCTTTTGGCACATCCAACATTAATTACTGCGGTCAGGAAAGTGGAAGCAAGCCACACTGCTCGACGACCATATCGATGTGAGAATGGTACTAGAACGAAGAGGATAAGTCCGGTAAATAGAATCTATCCTTCGTTTAGTGAGTTCCACTTGGGCAATCGCTCAACCCATGGAAAGGTAAATGAAGACGTACATGTATAGAGGTCAAGTAGGTGATGGCCTGGACAGAGAGATTAAACATCTCAGCAAATGTCAGGTATACAGGGATGATACCAAATTAGCTTTGCAAATATATGTATATGTGAAAGTAAAGGAATAATGAAATCAGTCACCCATAATCTAGCCAGCGACGCAATTTACCATTTCTATACTCAAAATGAAGGTTGCTTGGGAACGCTTGATCAGATTCATCGCCACTGACGGGCGAACCCTATACAGAGAACCTATACTGCCCTCTCCTAAGGTTGACCTGAGCACAACAACAGCTGAAACCAAACTACAAGCTAAAGCGAACGTGGGGTCCAATATCTACAATGAAACGGGTGCTACAAGAGTTACCGCTGAGGTAGTCACTGTTCATAAGTTGCTGGGACTGTTGACCAATGAAGATGTTCCCATCTTGCGTTGCGTTGGCTTGAATTACAAGACACACAGTCAGTATGGAGTGCAACGATTGTATAAATAGAAGCTAACCATTATCTACAGTCCAGAAAACCGGTCGGTTGCCTCCGCCCACGCCATCGATCTTCTTCAAGCCGAATACTACAATTATAGGTCACGACTGCAACGTGATCATTCCCAAGAGTGCACAGGACGAGCAAGCCGATTACGAGGGAGAACTGGTAAGTCTTGTTGGCTTTCCATGTGTTTGTTCAAATCGTATGACTGAGGACAACGCTCAATAGTGTATAGTCATCGGTAAAGACGCGAAGGATGTTCCCAATGAAGAAGCTCTAGACTACGTCGTTGCTTTTACGGCCGGAAATGATATCTCCAGCCGTAAGCTTCAAACAGACCGGAACGTTGCCGGACCAATTCCTCAGTGGGGATTTTCTAAAGAATTTGATACATTCGCGCCTCTTGGGCCATGCTTGGTTCGTTGAGATGTGATTGGGGACGAGTCACAGCTCCAACTGCAGACCATTATTGGCGGCGAAATGCGTCAGGATACTTTTATATCGGACTTGCTGTTTGGATGTGCTGAGTTGGTTTCGTACTTCTCCACTGGAACAACGCTCCAACGGGGGAATGCTATAATTACTGAAACGCCTGGCGGTAAGTTTCTTCATGTTGTCTCTATTTTCGACGATGGGTTGATTAGGGCTAACTCTCGCCCTGGGGGTAACTTAGGTGTTGGAAATGGTCTGAAGCCTCCTAGATTTCTTCAGCCAGGAAACCGAATGGAGGTCAAAATCAGTCAGATTGGCATATTAAAGAATGTAGTTGAGTTTGAATGATGATGTCCATACTCTGTAGAACCAAGTTGTATTTTGTTAGCCTACCTACGTACCTGAATTTTTCTGAGTAGAATTGAGTACAATGTATGCCGCCTTCATAGCGCTGGCACTCCTACTAGATTCCTACCACTGTCCGATCGACTTCCGGATCGCCGCAGTTTTCGTGTCGATTCCCAGGTGATATTAGGCTCACGAGGGGCCTCAGTCAAGATGGAAGATGAGTATAAACGACTAGTGTCACGTAAACTTGCGGTCAGATTCTTTACACACGAGAATCGTTAGGCGTTCGGGTCCAGCAAATGCTCTTCGGGGACTTACGAGAACCCAGATGTTTAATTCCCCGCTGGCGGCATTGAGCCACGCTCCTTTTTTTCCTCCCTCTCACCACAGAGTTTACATCTTAGAGCTCCGGTACGGAGCATTATGGAGCAATAGTAATAATCAAATGTGCTCTCCACTTCCAATTCTCCGAGAGCAACCAATACGGTGGGTTTATCGCGTGATTGTAGGCGCCCATTCGAATCTCGACCTCTTAAAAAGGCATCTGAATCCACTCTGACCCCATGTTGCCAGCTCTAACCTGGGGCATCACAAGCACACAATTGAAAGTAAGCTGGAAAACAACCGATCAATATGGCTTTCAAAAATCTACCCTTTTTCCGTCACTTTACATGGAGACTGGCCATTTGCTCTGTTCTGCTGAGCTTGAGTGTCTTCAATTTCGGCATGGATCAAACCGCGTACAGCACTGTGCAAGCTATGGACCGTAAGCCTCCCGAGCATTGATCAGCTCATAACCCTTGAAGATGCAAGTTGGCTGATCAGGATGATGCAGCTTTCATTAAACGTTTCGGGTCGTATAATCCAAAAACACACAAACATTTCTTCACAGCTACACAGCTAAGTCTACTGAACAGCTTACCCCGGATTACTTTTGCGGCGGGAATTTTACTAGGTGGTGTTCTTGGTGAACGGTTCGGCCGTCGTCCCATCATATTCTTGATGTTGACTATCTGCCTGATTGGGGTTACCATCAGCTACTGTGCTCAGAATTATGCACAAGTTCTGGTCGGCCGTATGCTTGTTCAAGGCTACATCGGCATGGAAGGTTATCTGGTGCCCATGTTTCAAGCTGAGATTGCTCCGGCTGCAGTGCGCGGTGTAGTGGTCATCAGCTATTTATTTAACCACGTCTTTGGCTCTTTCATTATGTCTTGCATTACATATCGCACTTCTCAGCTGCAGAATGACTACTGTTGGAAAATCCCCATCGCGGTCATGTTTGTGATCCCTGCCTTTGTCATCCTTTGTGGATGGATTCTGCCCGAGTCACCTCGCTGGCTTTTACGGAGGGGCAGGGACGAAGAGGCTTTAAAGCAGCTACGATATCTCTACGGCTCTAATTCACTTTACACACCAGAAGTTGAGCTAGCCCTTATGAAAGAGACATTGTCCATGGAGGTTGAGAAGGGTAGTTGGCTTGACTTGGTCCGGAGGACGAATTTAGTATGCGTTCCTTTCGTCGCTTTTCTATCCATTCGAACTTCCATGAACTCCACAGTTCACAGACTTGAAAGCTTGATACTTACAAAGTTATCAGCGTCGAACGGGAATCGTTGTCATCATTCAATGTCTTAATCAGCTTACTGGACAAGCTTTTGCGACACAATACGGAACGGTCTTTATCAAAACTTTGGGAACAATAAATCCATACAAGTTCACGTTAATCTCTAACGCTATTGGCGTGCTTGGGCCTTTCTTGACATTTTTCCTTGTCGACAGAATCGGACGCCGCAGAATGTACCTCATCTTTGGTTCTTTCTGCTGTGCAGCATTGATTACCATGGGAGGTCTGGGTCTAGGCACAGTGACTTTTCAACAAAAGGCCGGCATTGTGTCAATGACCATACTTTATCCATTCTTCTATTGTTTCTCCTTTGGTGGAATGTAAGACGTCTTCCGACCTTACATTCCAAACCTATAATATACCTGAAGATGAATAACGGCTAACTTATTTCTTTTTTCAAAAGAGCCCCTCTCACAGGCGCTGAGGTACCAGCTCTTAGACTCCGCGATAAGTCCGCAGTTATCGGCTGGACGTTTCAAAATCTCGCGGCCTTTGTGGTTACATTTACTGTACCATATCTTATCGATGCTAGTTATGCCAATCTACAATCGAAGCTCGGCTTCATCTACGGCGCTATAGGTGTTCTTGGATTGATTTGGGCATATTTCTCCTTTCCGGAGCTTATGGGTCGATCGCTTGAGGAAATTGACGAAATGTTTGTGGCTAAATTGCCTGCCAGAAAATTCCGAAGTAAGTCTCAAAGATGTCTTTCCGTCGTCGGCAAAACTTGGACAAATTTTTGATCTGCAAAAGACTACAAGCCCTTTATTGAAAGTGCTGGGCATAAAGTAGCAGCAACGGAGGAACACTCTGCGAATGCAGGTGACTCGGGCACTGCGGATCTTGAAGGGGGAGTAGGGAGAAGTAGCACAGTGCACGTGGAAAACACCAAGAATTATTCGTGAGCAGTCTCAGAGTATAAGTTGATTGTGTTTTATCTGGCAGTTCATTCATGGAATGTTGTCATGGGGGGTTGAAAGGAGGGTGATTATTATTATTCCTTATTTAGGTGCTTTCTAATTAAGTATTTATTCTCAATTCAACTTGGGATATAATTCTTCTACCCACATGGGCACATAGCATTCCTGTATTGCATGGCTTAGATTTCAAAGCATGGTCGAATCAATATTTGAGACTCTGAAATCAAACCAAGAAAATTTATGTGTCCAACTTCGTAAATGAAAGAGAGATATATATTCATGGTATCAACCGTCATTTTTCAATTCCGTTCATTTGATCAATCATTTGATGTATCCCTCGTTGCTTTTACACGTCTCTCCCATTGACTTCTAGGATCTTCCAAATTCACCTCCGACGTTCGCGGGTCGACTGCATACGGCAAAAAATCACTAGTTTCCAATATCCAGCGAAACATGACACATTCCAGCATTCTAACAGTCGGTTGATGTTCAGGCATAGCTGCCAGATTGTGCAATTCCTGTGGATCATTTTCTCTTGAATACAACTCTGCAGGCTCGTACAGTCGGTATATGTACGTCCATAATTTGTTCCTGACAGCGACGGCTTTGCCGGCTAGAACATGGTCTTTGTGCTGAAGCTCGGCTTTAATGTCATAAGGAAAAGGCGACGTTTCGATCAAGGGTTCTTCACTTGCCAAATAGCCTGCTTCAACAAATGCATATTCCTTATGTGGTTTGCCATGCAGTATGCCAGGAAGCCAGGATTTGCCATTCGTAGGGAAAGTCTCGGGAATTGAGCAAAGCTGGAAAATAGTGGGAACCAGGTCGACCATTTCGGCCATATCATCGAAAGTTTGCCCTCGGGGGAGACCGGCTCCTGCGATAATCAGTGGCTCGCGGGTCAGAGAATCAGACATGCCTGTCGGCCATTTCTCAACCAGCCCGTAGTCGCCGAGATACTCGCCATGATCGGTAAAGAACATGGTAACCGTTGAGTCCCAGAGTCCCAGGTTGTCGATTTTGTGAACAATTCGTCCGAACTGATCATCAAGCCGTGATATCATGCCAAAATAAGTTGCTTGGATTTCTGCCCATGTCTCTGATGGAACTTCGTCCAGTTTATAGTTACGTCGCATCTCTTCCATGTATTTTGGCTCATACCCAGACTGCAAGAAGTTTTAATATCATCAACCGTAAATCTTGTCAACAAGAAATAGTGTCACATACCTTTTCCGAAAGTTGGGCAGGGGCTGGCATTGATTTCCGATCATATAATGAGAAATACGGTTCTTCGACTTGGAAAGGGACATGTGGAAAGATCAAGGGCAGGAATAAAACCCATGGTTCCTGGGGAGGATGATCAAGGAATTTCTCCGCAGAACGAACAGCAGCCTCGTCGTAATCTAGAATAGCACTCTGGTCTCGGAGTCCTTTGTAGAAGAGTCGTGGCGCAAGTTCATCAAGATTCTTGGTCTGGTTTGCCGAGCCATTTGCTCCCTTTGAACCAGCCATAAATCCAGGCAAGATGTCGGGAGTGACTAAAAATCCATACTCGTTCATGCTCAACTCTGTGACCGTGGGAGCATATGTATCCCCTCTTGGTGCTAGACAAGCAACATGATAGCCCGATTCCTTGAGGGACCGAAAGAGATTTGGCTCCCAAGACTTGATCAAGTTATTTAGACTACGATGTCCAGAGACGTGTGGATAAAGGCCTAGAAACATGGAGCATCGACTTTGGGTGCACATGCTATTTTGCACATAACAATTTGTGAACCTAGTACCACGTTGACTGAAACGATCGATATTTGGTGTCTTCGCGATAGGGTTTCCGTTGCAGCCCAGAGCATCCCATCGCAATTGATCGGGCATAAAAATGACAAGATTCGGTTTTTGAATAGGTAGACCGCTTGCTGGCGGTTGTCTCTCGAACTTCGTGAAGGAGTGAGGCATTTTGCAACTTTGGTGATGTTGTTTCACTGCAGGCTTCTTTTTCCTCGATTCGGCTCGATTCTTCATTGTCAGAGTGAATGTGCACGATGGCCAGTCATCGACTGTTTAATGCTTGCTTGGCCTTTATCCCATACATCGTTTCGTAAACGAGCATGTGTATTTGCTGTTCGGTACTTCGAGGTGCAGAACTCCCGCTTGCTGGCATTACAGGGATTCTGATGCCGAAGGCCCCTTTGTAGTTCGGGGAAATACTCTCGATGGACGTCGCTTTGTCCAAGCTGGGCCCCCGCTGGGTTGCTAGGTTAGAAGTAATGATTTTAAGCCAGCCAAGGATCTGCCATATCTAGAATATACAAATAAGAAAAATAAGAATCAACTGAATAAGTGCAGAAAACCAAGTCTTAAACAAAAGAGCAAAAATTCCATTCCAATGGCCTGTGCGAAGAAACCCAACTTTCTCGTTATCGTAGCCGATGATCTCGGATTCAGCGATACATCTCCATTTGGAGGAGAGATTGACACTCCAAATCTGCATAGATTGGCCATGGAAGGTCTGCGAATGACCGACTTCCACACGGCTGCTTCCTGTTCGCCAACCCGAGCAATGCTTCTTTCAGGCACTGACGCGCATATTGCCGGTCTCGGAGCCATGGCCGAAAGGATGAAAAGATTTCCTGAAATCTTCAAAGACAAGCCTGGATATGAGGGCTACCTGAATTTTCGGGTCGCTGCATTACCTGAAATACTGCAAGATAATGGATATCTCACGCTTATGTCCGGAAAATGGTACTTTGCCTCCTCACTTTTCTGCACAGGCTTGTCGTGTTCATGTTTCTAACAGGTGTCTGTAGGCATCTCGGATTGACTAAGGAAGTGGCGCCGTGCTCAAGAGGATTCACCAAGGTGTTTACCACCTTACCTGGTGCAGGAAACCATTACAACCATGAGCCACAACTTTACGGAATAACGGAGAAACCCCGAGCTTTTCTAAAAGGTAACAAAGGGTTATGGATGCGTGACCACGAATTCATCGATGGCGAAACAGAATTACCAGAAAATTTTTATTCGACAAATACTTTCACGGATGAGCTGCTTTCATTCCTTCAAAATCGGACGGAGGACGAGATGAATCAACCTTTCTTCTCATATCTTGCCTTCACTGCGCCTCACTGGCCATTACAAGCACCTCCCGAGGTTGTCAAGAAATATCGCGGCTGGTATGATGACGGTCCCCTTGCTCTGCGGGATAGGAGATTAAAAAGTTTGATCAAAAATGGGCTTGTACCAGCTGACGTAGAACCTGCACCAATCCATACTCTTGGTACAGGGCCATGGGCCGAAATGTCAGAGGAAGAGAAACAAAAGTCATCTCGCGCTATGGAGATATACGCGGCAATGGTTGACCTTATTGACGTCAATGTAGGTCGAGTTTACTCTTACTTAGTGTCAACCGGAGAATTGGATAATACTTTTATCATTTTCATGTCAGACAACGGAGCGGAGGGAAATCTGTTGGAAGCTGTTCCTATACTTGCAGGAGCAACGATGGGAGATGTGATTAAGAAATTCTATGATAATTCCCTTGAGAATCTGGGAAATCATAATTCATTCGTTTGGTATGGACCCCAATGGGCATCAGCAGCGACTGCACCGTCGAGGTGTGTCAAATCCTATACGACGGAGGGAGGAATCCGATGTCCATGCATAGTCCGGTTTCCTCCTGCACTGAAAGCTGCTCCTGGAACGATTACCCACAGGTTTACGACTGTCATGGACATTCTCCCCACTGTTCTTGACCTTGCCGGAATTCCAGCACCAGGGAACCTATTCCGTGGTAGGGAGGTTGCATCTATCCGAGGCAAGTCCTGGGTGCCTTTGATATCAGACCGAACCGCAGATATAGATATTTACGACCCAGATACGGATATTGTCGGATGGGAGCAGCTTGGCATCGCCGCCGTAAGAGTAGGAAATTGGAAGGCAGTATTTCTCCCTCCCCCTCGTGGTGAAGGGATATGGGAATTATATGATTTATCGAAAGACAAGGGGGAAATCCATAACTTGGCAGAGAACCATCCAGAAAAGATGACAGAAATGATAGCGCATTACGAGCGGTATTATCAGGAGTCGGGAATGTTCGATGCATACGAACAGTATCAATCTGCTCTGAAGAAGGCTGGAATTACAAGGGCTTGGTGAATAAGGAACCGTATGATGAGCTCAACTGATACCATATATTTATTGGGTGGTATTTAGTATGGATATCCTTATAACATGCCGATTATTTGAATAAATTCAGAATGCCATCCTAATTAGAATCTCATTTAAGAGTCCTGCCCAACGAACCTCCACACTTCATCATTTACATCTGGTATAGGACCATAATCCTTCAGCTCATCAAAAGAATTCAACCAGTGGAAATCTTCATTCATCCACCAAGGGGCAACATCGTCTTTGTGGGCAACAACAAACTCATTACCCGAGTCTCTTGCTGAATTATCAGTGGAAATCGTAGAATCCAATACAGTCCGATTTTCTAGATGTCGTCGGTCTGAATGTGAAAAATCCGGCCTTTGTGTATCGTTCGCAGTCCTTGTAGTTGAGACACCCCCTATGCGTATTTCACCATGGTGAGTCCTCCAAAATTGCAAATATAAAAACCGGTATCATGCGGTGCTTACTATGATCTTCCGTAAACATCATTTTCAATCCAATAATACAATTCCTTGCGAATCGAATTCCAAGGCGATCATACTTGGCAAAACAATTCAGACATTGTGCCCAGGCTTGTTGAAGTTCTTGTAATGATACAGTCTTGCACAGTTCTTGGAGTGCTGGAGTAAGGAGAACCACAGCCATAGTAGCTCCTGCAGTATACAGGTCTGCGTGTCGTTTTCAGTACGAGAATTTTATGCATACACAATCCAGATCAATGGAGACTATACTCACGGTAAGATGTTATATACCAACCCGGAGGAAGAAGATTACTTCCTATATTTGGCTCAATCGTGTCCAAAAGGTTCTGGGCGGCACGAATGCATGATTCCACACATCCCTGACACAAAACCTGCTGTAGCGGCGTATGAGGTCTGGACAGTTTGTTTCTGGCAAAATCTACAATCAAAGATCGGCAAAGAGTAATACGAGCATGAAGAAACCTCAAATAAAGCTCTCAGTAAATTGTCACGCAAACGGTAAGACTGGAGCTCGTACTGGCATCTCAAATAATTGCTCTGACGTACAAAGCAAGAGCGACGTGAGTCTTCACCACCAGGTACAGAATCTTTGAGATATGGAGGAAGTTCTTCATACCATCGACCGATGTCGGCATCAAATTCGATAATTAAGCTGTAATGTCTGGCAGACGAGCTATTCTCTGATGACACATGGCTTTTTAACGACCTAGCAAAAAGTTAGACTGGCGAAGAATAGTAAAAACTAATTCATACGTACTTTCGAAACCGATATCTGATATCAGACAATCTTAGTGTTTCGACAAAATATGCCATACGGGATGCAACATCTGTAGGCTGAATGGCATCAGCGGAGCCGGGATTCATACTTATGAATTCATCGTCAATTATAGTGGGGTATGAGAGACTAGATGGTTCTGAGATCATCGTTGGTCTAGCATAAGTCATACTTTGAACCCTGCGGAGTGTCAAAATGAAACGATCGCGGAATGATCGTGAAAAACACATACCGGTCCATTAAGACACAACTATACCACAGACGTCTTCGCTCCTCCCTCTCAGCTTGGCTGCCACCAGCATACTCGTTGTACAGACCCGCAGCTTGAGCAGCACGGATGGCAGTTCCTGCAGCAATCCACGACCGATTCGTCATGTCCGCCTCTCTTAGATATGCAGCTTTTAGAACTAATGCTTGGACCAACTCAAGAGATTCTAACTCTAGGAGGTCAGGGGTAAGCAATCTGTCAGCCCTGCCGTAAAACGCGTCTTTTGTGGTGGGGTTGTACGTCGGCTGCCCAGACAATGTTCGTTGATGTACAAGAGCGAGTACCAAGTTGATGGTTGCAAAAATTATTCTCTCACTGGAGGAAATCAAACTCTCTGTGGATTTTCCATTGTACCCTTGGCTTGACGCTAGGCCTTCGTGCCAGAAACGATCGTACCTACTATCTTATTAATCCCATATGACGCGCAATGTAGGTATTCGATTTGATTCCATGATTCGTCTCACCGTTTCATAAATGTCTGCTCATGGAAAACTGGACTCTGTGGATGAATATCCTTCCAATATACGTCCAAAAGACGATCAATCAGAGATTTGGGCGGCAGTGAAAGGTCCGCGAGGAAAGGCTCGATATTCACGCAGAATTTCTCACTTTCAACAGTGCTGATAGGAGCCCGCTCGCCGTAGCGAATCGATGGCGGTGCTAGAGAATCAAGGCCATCGTTCAAGGCGTCATGTAGATTTTCATATACGTCCTCCCCGAAACCGCTGTTGCTCTCGCTGCCAACCATACCTTGTGTAATGGCTCCATGTGATTCTGCAGCCCACGAAAAAGTGTCATGAAGAGCCCTACTCGCCTCTTCTCTTGCTCGGTTGCTGTGCTGTTGCCCCTGCGCAGCCAAAAGACTTGGGGTCAGAGGAATCGTCCTTTCAGGTGACGCTAAAAGGGTCGCGTCTGACGGCTTGAAAGTCAAAGTTGATGAATCATTTGCAAGATTGCTGGTCCGCGCAGCGTCGGCTTCAGAATCATTCCTCTGATGCTGTCGACGCCCTGCACTTCTTTTTCACACAAAAAACAGATCACATGCCATTATCAGTTTGGGTCCTCGACATGGGCTATCACTTTCGACATGAATTTGTATGCACTCACGAAAGACTCAAATTTCCCTGCACCTCGGGATAGACGCACAGGCGCGCGTCAATCTTTTTGCGTCGACAGGTGTCGCAAACTGGGGTGCCTCCATCGCATCGGATCTTGCGGTCGCGGCACACTTGACAAGCCAGTCTAATCCTGCGGCGGCGCTTGAGTGGCTTTTCATTGTTGATATTGGTATCAGCACTCCGGTCTGCACAAGAATCTGGAACTTCCTCATCCGTGCTGCGGCGCCGGCCGCGGGATGCCATGTTGGACGGGATGGGTTGCATTCCCGAGATGAGAATGCGTCGGGGAAGAGAGAATTCGCGGGGAACAAGCTGTTCATATATCTCGGGGTTAGGTCCATGTGGGGATCATAACCAGGCTTAGCAGGAGGATAACCCTAGGGTTCGTGCTTAACCTGTTGTCTTTCTGCAGTGACATGTACATAAACGACGCATGCTAAAATGTACTTTTTTTCGAAATCTTTCCATTAAAAAGCTTATCCACTACTCTTTACGATACTCGCCGCACAGATATCTTTGTCATGTCTTCACATCCAGACGACAAGTTTTCCCTGCCCTACTGGAACCGATCGCTGCCAATTGACGATCGAGTCCAGGACTTGATTCAGCGAATGAACATATCTGAGAAAGCAGGGCTGCTCTTTCAAGATAAAATTTCCATGAAGCCAAATGGGGAATTCGATGACGAGAGGCGCAGCGTCGCTACTACAGAGGAACTAGTAACGAAGCGAATGATGAATCATTTCAATTTCGTTGGAAGTATCAAAGATGCTCGTGTGCACGCCGAATGGCACAATCGCATTCAGTCTCTAGCAAGGACAACTCGACTGGGTATACCGGTTACAATCTCGACGGACCCTCGCAATCACTTTACGGACAATATTGGCACCTCCGCCATGGCTGGCGCCTTTTCGCAATGGCCAGAACCCTTGGGTTTTGCTGCACTTAGAAATGCTAAACTTGTTCATGAATTCGCAGATATCATTCGTCAAGAATATCTTGCAACCGGGTTCCGACTCGCATTGCATCCGCAAGTAGATCTGGCAACAGAACCACGCTGGGCGCGTGTCTCCGGCGGATTCGGAGAGGATGCTGATCTGACAAGTCAGCTAGTAACGACATACATTAAAGGCCTTCAGGGTGTATCCCTAGGTCCACAGTCAGTTTCAGCCATGACCAAGCATTTTCCAGGCGGTGGCCCTCAGAAAGATGGAGAGGATCCTCACTTTACGTATGGAAAGGACCAAGTTTACGATGGAAACAACATGGAGTACCATTTAAAACCCTTCCGGGCCGCAATTACCGCAGGAACTTCTCAGATAATGCCATATTATGGTCAGCCTATTAGAACAAAATACGAAGAAGTCGGCTTTGCATTTAACAAGCAAATCATAACGGAGCTCCTACGAGAAGAGCTCGGTTTCCAAGGAATTGTTTGTACGGATTGGGGCCTAATTACTGATGCAATGATTATGGGACAAGATATGCCTGCTCGTTGCTGGGGTTTGGAACATCTGTCAAGAACTGATCGCGTTCAGAGGTTATTGGAAAGTGGCTGCGATATGATGGGTGGCGAATCTTGTCCAGAGCTGGTTGTTCAGTTGGTAGAAGAAGGACGGATCTCGGAATCACGAGTTGACATATCTGTGGAAAGGGTCTTACGTGAGAAATTCGTGTTGGGACTATTTGACAATCCATTTGTCGACATTGACGCAGCTGCACAAATCGCAGGTTGTGAGAGTTTCCGAGCAAAGGCAAATCAAGCACAGCGCCAGTCGTATACCTTGTTAAAGAACGACAGGAACATTCTACCGCTCTTAAGCATCAAAGACAAGCAAATATATGTCGAAGGCATTGACCCGTCGATGATCAAAGCAAGAGGTGGAATTGTTGTTGACAATCCAGAGACTGCAGAAATCGCATTCCTACGACTAAAAGCCCCTTACGAACCACGTCCGGGGGGATTTGAGGCACTTTTCCATGCAGGATCTCTGGAGTTCCCACCTAAAGAAAAATCTCGGCAGGGGGTAATCTTCAAAACCGTCCCAATAGTTGTTGTCGATCTCTATCTGGATCGCCCTGCCACTATTCCGGAAATTGCTGGCGCTGTCTCCGCGCTTCTTGTGAATTATGGCAGTAGTCCAGAAGCATTCCTGGACGTGATTTTTGGTGACGCAGAGCCTACAGGACTTTTGCCTTTTGATTTGCCTTCCTCTATGGATGCAGTGAGGGCCTCTCGTTCAGATGTTCCGTATGATACTAAGGATCCTCTTTTTCGATTCGGCGATGGGCTGCGATATGCGCAGATTAAACTTGAATAATATTGTAAAATATCAATCCAGCACAGACAACTAGTAGTGACACATTCTAACAATAATCATTTCGGCCAATACACTCAGAATGACATTGATGAACAAAAGAGCGTACATTGTACACGTAGTCTAGCCGCATTGTCCCTTCAACGCGGTTCGGTCTTAGGGTTAGCTACATGTGGACCTCGGGGAAATAGTATCCCCTTCGGGGAAATGCAAGATGCATTTGCTGAGATATTTGTTTATCGGAAGCATTGCTCAATAATATTTGATCTTATATTTATCCAAATACGAGGAGCTCTGTCCGTTTCAGAAATTGTGAATTTCGAGACCGCTAAAAGCTGGTGAAGCAAGACAAAGAGACCGTCTATCATCATGGCAACCGCTCCAAATATCATCTTCATCATGGCGGATGATCATGCCGCCAAAGCAATCAGCTGTTACGGGGCGGGGTTTAATCATACACCAAATCTCGACCGACTCGCAAAGGAAGGAATGCGATTTAATCACTGCTACGTGACGAACTCAATCTGTACTCCAAGTCGAGCCACAATCTTAACGGGTGTACACAACCACGTCAACGGTGTACGAACACTCGTAAGCGATATTGATAGCCGTTTACCGAATGTGGCCAAACAGCTTCGTGTAGGTGGTGGATACCAGACTGCTATGATTGGAAAATGGCATTTGGGCGAAGGTCCACGTCACGAGCCGACTGGATTTGATTATTGGACCGTCCTGCCCGGTCAGGGTGACTATCATGATCCGATGATGATTGAAATGGGATCAAGAGTTGTTGAAAAAGGATATGCAACGGACATAATTACCGATAAGAGTATTTCATGGATCGAGAAACGAGATAAATCACGACCTTTTTTTCTCATGTGTCATCACAAGGCACCACATCGGTCTTGGGAATGTCACCCAAAACATAAACACTTGTACCAGGAGGATGTCAAATTACCGGACACGTTTACGGATGATTATAAAAATCGAGCTCGAGCTGCAACAGTTGCCAAGATGAAAGTTGCCGATGATTTGACGTACGGAGATTTGGGCTTGGTGCAACCGGAAGGAGGAGATGAACTTGGAGAACGACTTGTTAAGGGCTGGCATGAAAGGAAAATTCCAAATCCGAAAGATGTGACCTCTTTACGCTTAATGGATCGTGAGACTGGAGTGACGTTTACTTTCACATCACAGACTGAATTGGCCGAATTCAAGTTTCAGCGATACATGAAGCGCTATCTCCGCACCATTGCATCCATAGATGAGAACGTGGGTCGATTGCTAGATTATTTAGATTCGGAAGCCGGACTTGCAGAAAGCACAATCGTTATTTACACATCGGACCAGGGTTTCTTTCTTGGTGAACATGGTTGGTTCGATAAACGATTCATGTATGAGGAGTCATTTCAGATGCCTTTTTTGATACGGTATCCGCGTGAAATACAGCCTCAAAGTGTCTGTGACGATATCATTTCTAACGTCGACTTTGCACCTACTTTTCTTGACTTTGCCTCTATACGGATCCCGAGCTATATGCAGGGAGTTTCGTTCCGATCTCTTTTGCAAGGTCGCACGCCTGCAGACTGGCAACAAGTTGCCTATCATCGATATTGGATGCACAGAGATGTCATTCACGATGCATACGCTCATTACGGCGTTAGAGATCAACGGTATAAACTTATCTATTGGTATAATGAAGATTTCGGACTCGAAGGAACGCGCCCTGGTGGTGAAGAAAAGGAATGGGAATTATTTGATTGTCAGGAAGATCCGTTGGAGTTGTTTAATTGTTACCATGACCCACGATATCAAGAAGTTGTGCAAACAATGACTAAGAAGCTGGAAGAGAAGATGTTGGAGATTGGTGACGAGCCGGTGCATTTGCGAGATGATGCATGGAATTATGTAAATGGTGTCAACGGGACGGTCAGTGTTTTGAAAGACAAGATATTGAACCGAAATCATTGATTCTTTATTCATGAATTCGGGGACCAGTTGCAGTCCGCTGCCAAAATTGCCGACCAAAATGAAGAAAGCGTACAAGCATAACACCCTCCATTGTTTCCAATGGCTGAACACACCGGCTGGATCATGAGGTGGCGGTAGCAGTGGAGTAATTTCAGACGATATGATTGTCTTGACGTTTCAAAAGAGGCGAAAGATTTAATATCAACAGGCCGTGAGATGTGATTCCCTATCAAGGCACCACAGGATTAACCCGAGTCTGAACAAAGGCGAGCAGATACCGCCATGCATAGCAAATCACTTTAACGACATCTTGTTTCTGTTTCCTAAAACAAAAACGGACACAAATGTCACTGTCCATTTTGTAAACGAAGGGAATCTGGTCAGGTTCTGGCCATTCTGTAGACAAGGGCTGGCAGAGACATTCAGGACCACACCCTGGAATGCAGATTCCTAGGCTGACCTTGGTTCCATCTAATGCCTACCTAGGTAGATCGTAAGTGGCCTATGTTGAGCAAAGGAGCAAGAACTCTTGTTTGATATCTATCGTGTGCAGGTACCGGACTGGGCTATGTTAGGGCTATCTAGCTATCGCTGTACTACCGCCGAGCTCCCGAAACATCACATTACCCCCGGTAAAACATGTAGAACGATTTACTAATTCTCCTAAAATCTCTCAAATGCCCCGTAGTCGCTGCTCAAAGACCATGTATTTAGGAAGTTATCTCTTCTTTTAGACCGTCCTGTGACACTGACAAATATCGAACCACTCAAGTGCCACAGCAGGATTCGTGTAAAGCACGCTTTCCGGATTTAATGGTGAATCATGAAGTGTCGAAAGCTGGGAACGGGGGAGCCGCATGCAGTACTATGTAATAGATACATATGGTGTTGGGACAACGTCCCACTCCCTCGTTCTACATACCATGTGATCCTCGTTGCTAGCTATATCATACCATACTAGATCATCTAGTATGCGGGCAGCTTTTTGGTCTAGTTGGTTCCAACATATGGCGTGGTCCTGCTCCAACGGCACAACATCCTCGCTTTTGATGTTGGTATTTCCCATCTTGTATGTATGAGAAATCGTTTTCAATGTGGACCTGGTTGATACTGCATGGATTACCTGGGCGCCTTCCATATCGGGACCGTGAACCGATATCGTAGCCGGCCCAGGTTTTGAGTGGACTGTTTCTGGCTCCACGGGCCGCGGTGGGCAAGGATCAAGAGTAAATGGCAAGTTTCTAGTGATTACAAATCGCAGTTCTTGGCGTAAGAAGTAGTAGCCATTGATGTCCGTGTCAGTCGTAGTGAGCGTTGAGGGCATGAGGAATGTTGGTTGCGGCGTCGTGGCTTTCGCGCCCAAAAGAAATTCTCAAGGTCCTCATTCATCGCCTCTGCCAATGTTTGCACCTGTTTGATTAGCTTGGAGCTTTGACTTCGTCATTGACAGCATCACGAATCTCATCAAAGGTAATTCTGTACTTCAAAACATTAATTGTGATTTGAGTGTCGGTGTTCGTCCTCATGGTTCTCAGTGCGTCCTCTCTTTCTGCATTATTTGAGCAGCTTCCGAAGCGGTATCTAAGACACCTTGACACTATCACCTGCCAAACGTCGAACGTATGCTTTCACTATCACCAACGTTATGTCAATGGGACCAGCGTGGTTGTTGGCCCAACCCATAGCACCAAAGTCGAAGTTAGACGAGGAGCGTCTTCAAAATTTGATTCCTGGTGTCTATCATGTCTGTCAGCGCTTACTTGCTATGCTGTGCCACGATGAAGAATACGCTTACCGGGATCTGCCTCGCAGACGGCTGGAATATCGTGGTGTGTAAAAGAATGGGCGGTCATTAAGTTGAGCGGTCCTAGCAGCGTCGTCAAATCATCGCCTTGGTCTTTTTCGGTACCAGATCATCACGCGGATTTTCGTCGACACTGGAATTGTCGTTCTCTTCAGTCTCATCGGGGATGGACAACACGTCTATCGTGTTCGCTGCCGTATTTCTACCCAATGCTTGTTTCGCTGGGCTTGACAGGGAATGTCTAGCTGGTTGAACACGACGCTTGCGATTACGTTTCTACACAGTCACAAGCTTTCGCACCGCTGCTGTGATTTCGTTGGTCTGGTCATCGTCAACAACTTCTCCAAGTTCACGAAAAACATTTGCATTAAAGTCTCGTAATGCTGGGAAGACATTTCGAAGGTACCAGCTATCAGCATTGCGACCAGAGAGAGGCGAAATTGTGTGATCATCGAGAATTTTAGTAACTAATCGATCGAGTCGGTTCCAGCCGTCTTCTTCGAGTTGAAGGAACTCTTTGACTTCCTTTGACTTCCTCAAGCGTGATGGGAGTCATGATGACAGTAGATTAGGAAACGATTCATTTATGTGTAGGAAGAGGATCGAAAATTAACATGACTGGGAGCGGTGCTGGTGGTCCAGCAGCCGAAGTTGCTACCACAAGCAAGGTATCGTAGGTGGAAGGTGAGGCTGAAGTGTTGTCTTGAGGGGAGACGAGGCCACCTCAAGTTGTTCCTCAGGGGAAAATGAATTGAGTTTAAAGGCTCTGCGTTCACATGTTGTCACGCATGACAAAATTAAACAGACAATTTCTGGTTGGCTGAATGGGTAAACTCGGCAGTGAAGCCTAGTCAAAAATGGCATTTATTTGGGACACTCGATGATTGAGAGAAGGATGATCAAGCTTGAGTAGATAGCGGTCGTTGCACTTGAAATTGTGGAGGCTGCTGCAATTGAGGTCCCTGGCCCTGCTGTTTCATATGATGTTTATTGGTTTCGACTGCTTTTTGCGTCAGACCCGCCCGCGACAGACATAGTATCGATGAAAGTCATCAAGATCCTTCAACTCCTTTATCAGAGCATGGAAGAGGGACAACGAATGCCGGCTGAGCGTTGTGAGATGGTTGGCCACCTGTATGCTCGTCTCGAATCCCGATATATATAAACCCAATGTGGAGGAACTGCAGAGTTTCGACGGTCCATGTTGGAACGACCACCTAGGCCACAAAGCTGCGCGCATACTGGATGATGTAGTGTGGTAAAATATATCAAGGAACAGTGATCAGGCAGAGTGAAGCGTTCATATAGTGAAGGTCAAGCTAAAGTTCGCGAGGTCTAGGGATGTTGTTGTCATCTGACGAAATATGCTGGCTGGGTCTCTAGTTTGAGATGGGTCCTCCTGATGGCACTATTCCAAACCGTTCATCAATTGAGGTTCACTAAAGAATAATTTAATTAAATCACGACACTGAATCATACCTTCTTCTTTCGTCGCCGACATTCTGTCTAGCACCCTTTTCTCCTTCCCTTGGTATTCATACCGGAAAAAGATGCCGTATGCTCCCTGGTGCCTAGAGATCTCATTCATAGGCAGGAGAGGTAATAGGCCATCAAATGGCCCTGACTCCTTTTTCAAACAAGGCTCGAATCTGATCAGGGGGCGCTTCTAGGGCTTTTCCATAACGATCGATTTCTGAAATGGAAGATTGTGTGTGAGAAAGAATGCAAGATCGTCACGCAAAAACAGGAAATCTTGAGGTTGTTCCAACCTCTCTCCGTTGCGAGATGTAAGCCACGAGGTATCTCAGTCTGTGCATGTGTGACTACGCCACTTGGTGCTGGCGCAGTTGTTGGGTTTTGAGTTGTCGTCGCTGGGACGGTAGTTCGAGCGAATTCTCGGTTCAGTTGATCTCGCAATTGCCGCTTGCATTCTTCACTCAGGCTAGACAAGTCGAGCACTCCGTGCAGTGAAGGGCTGCTCGCTGTTGGTGGTAGATTGCTCGTTGCAGTATAGTCGACGGCACGAGATAGAGCGAATTGCTCGTTGTAGAGTGCTATAGTTTGCTCAATGGGCTGGTTCGATTGTAGCTGGCATGTGAAAAATTTGTCAGTTGTAGTTTGCTGATTATTCTATGACTCAGTCCTGTATACCCACCTATAAGAGGGATTTGAATGGGTTGATCAAGCAAGTGATCGACAGGCCCTCAAAGAGCTTCTGTAATCTAGAAACTCGTTGATGATGCTGTCTCAGAGAGATCCATTGTGTCGATATCAATTGGGATGTCTTGATCAAGCAACTGATGGACGAGCATCTCAAAGAGCTTCTGTAATCCAAAATTACTTTGACGATGCTGTCTATGAGGAAGAGAAAGAGGAAAAGAAGAAGATGAAGAGAAGGAGGGACGAGGGACATCAAATATAGGCAGCCGGGTGTCAGAGAGCTCCTTCCTCAGTGGCAACTTGTCGGTCGCCCCAATTCGGTGACCGCCACAAGTAGCAAACGAAACAAACGGAATATCGAGACATTGCTATTCTTTCTTTCATTTTATTGTTTGCTCGGCGGTGGTACTACGGCCAATAGCGAGGAGAGTCAACTGGTCATTCATTGGCAGTATTGCACTTCAGGGGCCAACCCTAACTAGCCCTAACTCTCTCTCATTTACTACCTCAGCCATTTTCGGTCCTCACGATATCAAGCAATCTTGTATGTATAGTCAGATCCGTTGATAGAAAGGGGATGTAGGCAATAGCGAACTGTTGATTGACGAGATACATGTGTCTGGAAGGGCGCTCAGCTGCCTATTTATGCTTGAGATCCCATTTCAGTAAGTGCAAACATAGCAGATCGAGACAAAGCACTTTGTTACAGGTAACACAAGGATCCTTTCTCTCAATGTCAGATGCGCACTGCATATGCCTGCTACATTTTGTGAGATTTTGACAATTTGATTGTACAATTGCGATACAGACTAATGAAAATGCAAATGGTAGACTCGTCAATGGAAGAAGCTCGGTGCTGGAATTCGAGGTAGTCAGCTAACATGTACAGCTACAGTGTCGAGTGTGTTAAGTATATCTTCTGGTTAATGTTCTTTATATGTGCTCTCTGGTGGGTAATTTGCCTTTCGATGTATCACTTTCACTTGATGATGCCCCGATGGAAGTGCTTTTATATCTCATACTGAATGAAAGCACCCCTTCATTGTTGCCGCTAGATTGAACATCTATCGGATATTAATCTAGAGTATACACCTAGGTAGTGAGTATGTATAAGAGGTGTGTGGAAATCCGCTTGCCTAAGCCCTAATTCCAGGCGAACTATCAATCACTGGTTCAAACTAATCGAGATTGCCAGGTTACGAACTTGTTCCTCCTTGTCATAAACTTCTTAAATCATGCTACTACACGCCAACAGGTAAATACTCGAATATGAAGAAGGAAATTGGCTTGAACGAGAATCCCCTGACTAACCCACAATCCACCCAACGACGCCTATCATACTTTTTCTCTTCCTACTTAATTCATCTTAGAGCAAAGAAAGGAAAGAAAAAAGTCGTGGAACATATACATTCATATCCATTCGTAGCCCGAGTCGATTCGCACACCATATTATGCGGCGATATTTCTTTGTTGGATTGTGGCATGCATCATATATCTCTTAGTAAGAGCCTGGAGAGTTGTCAGTCATTACCATTGTAAAAAACGGAAGGATATAGTAGACAGGGTAAACTTACGTCCAAACATGCACCATTTCTCGGCCAATCTGGTACATTGAGGATTCAAGCACTTTGTAACACCCTGCTCAATACCTTCGGGCTGCTCAAAGGGGATACACAACGACTTGGCGCCCATACTAGGAGCGCGAGCATCCTGAGCAACGCCGCTGTCCTCCTCTGCCTTGCGCGCACTCAATTCCTTGATTTGATCCTCGCATTGTTCGGTCAAACAGTGAGGGATGAGGAGGACGTTCTTCTGGTTGAGAAGAGGGGTGAAATCTTCCCATTTGGTGATGATTTTGCGGTGTTCGCGGAACTGGTCATCCGCTCGCTTGAACAAATCGTTGTGAATGGTGTCCAGTAGTTCGGGAACGGCGGTGGTGAGTGTGTCGAGGGTGATAGTCGTCTTGCCCTCTTTGCCAGGCATGTCACGACGGGCAGCAGTGACGAAACCGCCCTTGGCTTCGCCAGGTCCGAATTCAAGTCGGAGAGGGACGCCGCGGAGTTCCCAGTCGTTGAACTTGTAGCCAGGGGAGTATCCATCGCGAAGATCAGTTTCTGCGCGAATACCGACTGCAGTAAGCTTGGAAGCTAGCCCGGCGCAGTCGTTGTAGATTTGGGCACGTTCCTCATCTGTGGTGCTCTTTGTGATACCCACGGGCACGATGATGGTTTGGATTTCTGCAACGCGAGGAGGCAATACCAGACCCTTATTGTCACTGTGAATCATAACCATGACACCGATAGTTCTGGTAGACAGACCCCATGAGTTCTGCCACACGTGCAGAGAAGCGCCCTTCTCCTCAGGCTTGGTAGGGTCCTCAACGGTGATACCGAACATCTTACTGAAGTTCTGTCCCAAGCAGTGAGAGGTACCACCTTGGATACCACGACCAGTGGCAGGGATATAACCTTCGACAGTAGTGGTATAGTAACCACCAGCGAACTTCTCCTTCTCTGTCTTCTTACCCCGAACAACAGGGACGGCAAGGAGATCCTCGTAGACGTGGGCATAGTGATCAAGAATCTGCATGACTTCTTCGGCGGCACCCTCTTCAGTCAAATGCGCAGTGTGTCCTTCTTGCCACAAGAATTCACGAGTTCTCAAGAAGGGCTGGGGATGTTTGAACTCCCAACGCACGACGGAATTCCATTGGTTCAATTTCAGGGGAAGGTCGCGGTGGCTTCGAATCCACTTTGCGTAGTAGGGGTACATGACGGTTTCGGAGGTGGGACGAATGGCAATCTTTCGCTCGAGGGGGGTTGATCCTCTATACAAACATTCGTTAGTCTTCAATATAGACTTCTTCGTAGTCAGAAAGGTCATACGCGTGTGTAACCCAAGCGACCTCAGCAGCGAAACCCTCGATATGGTCCTTCTCTCTCTGCAAAACGTCTTCGGAAACGAAAAGAGGGAACGAACAATTCCTGACGCCCATTTTCTTGATCTTGTCGTTGAACCAGTTCTGGATGGTCTCCCAAACGAAGTAGGAAGAGGGCTATTCCGTCCGAGTTAGTATAACCAAAAAGGATTGCACTGGTAGACTTTATACCTTCAAAATAAAACAACCAGAGACATCGTAATAATCCAACATCTCGCCCTTGGTCAAGACTTGTTGATACCAGGTAGGAAAGTCATCTTCTTTCGAGACATCGATACCGATCAAAGCTGCGCCCTCAATCTTCTTCTTAGATTTCGCGGTAGGCTGTTTTGCTTCGGCTTTTCCAATTCCCTTCTCCTTGTTCTTGGCCTTGTCCGCTTTCTGCTCTGCTAGTTTGGCAGCTTTGGCAGCCTTTTTGGCGGCATTTTTGGAAACTTCCTCGCCCTTATCTTCGGCGGGGTTTTGTTGTGTACGGTCAGGCAGGGCTTGCGCTGCCGACTCGTCAATTTGGCTGGACATTTTGTTTTTGTCCACGGGGAGATTTCGGAAATTGCTGAACGATTCGAGACGATAGATATCTGACGTTGCGAGTCACCAATCACTCAACGTCAGTGCGGGGAGATTGTTGTTGATATGACTCTTTTTTCTTTTCTCCCCTCGTTTAAGTGGGATGGAAGACCGCCTTTGAAAGCGGCAGAATAATTCCTACCGCAACGCGCACGGGCCCGAAACGTCCCACTACAGACAAGAATTACTGGGAAAGCTTCACGTTCGAGAAAGAAGCTCCTGAAATATCAGAGATTCATCCTTTACCCTTTTATAACTCTCTATCATAATGGCGGGAATCTTTGAGCAGCCGCGGAATGCGGGCACACTCTGTGAGTCATCCAAATATTGAGTCATCGTATTGTATTTTTGTGTTTAGCCTATTGTGCGACTGACTCAAGCATGACACAGTTCTCGGCGGTACGAAAATCAGCGGCGCCGATATACGAGATCAGAATGGTATGTGTGGGATCTGGTGATCAGGATCGATGGCGGCGTACTGATTTGAATTAGTGCTTGCAACACAGGCCATCGCAAATGTCGTCAAGAGCTCGTTCGGCCCTTCTGGGCTGGACAAGATGATGGTGGATGATATCGGAGTAAGGCTGAACCTTGAGTGTTAAGAAATTGTTCATCCTGACTGTTTGCTAGGATGTCACGGTCACGAACGACGGCGCCACGATCTTGAGTCTCTTGGATATCGAACACCCTGCCGGTAAAATATTGGTAGATTTGGCCCAACAACAGGATAAGGAGGTAGGTTCGTGAAGACCGTTTTCTTGGTGCTCCGCTAATGTTTTCATGTTATCAGGTCGGAGATGGCACTACATCTGTCGTTTTGATCGCTTCCGAGCTTCTGCGAAGAGCTAACGAACTCATGAAAAACCGCATCCACCCCACCACCATCATCACCGGTTACCGATTGGCATTGAGGGAGGCCGTGAAATACATGAACGAGAATATCAGCATAAAGGTCGAGAACCTAGGAAAGGACAGTCTATTGAACATTGCTAGGACATCCATGTCTAGCAAGATTATTGGTTCTGATGGTGACTTTTTCGCCAACATGGTCGTTGATGCCATGCTTCTCGTCAAGTCTACCAACCAGAGGAATGAGGTTAAATATCCTGTCAAGGCTGTGAACGTGTTGAAGGCTCACGGAAAGAGTGCAACCGAATCTATTCTTGTCAAGGGATATGCCCTCAACTGTACCGTTGCTTCCCAGGCCATGAAGACGCGGATAACAGATGCCAAGATTGCGTGTCTCGACATGAACCTCCAAAAGGAGAGGATGAAGCTTGGTGTTCAGATTACGGTTGACGACCCACAGCAACTCGAGAAGATTAGAGAGCGAGAGTCTGGTATCGTTCTGGACCGAGTGGAGATGATCTTGAAGTCTGGCGCAAATGTCATTCTCACAACCAAAGGTATCGATGATATGGTTTTGAAGACTTTCGTCGAGAAAGGTGCTATGGCCGTGCGACGCTGCAAGAAGGAGGACCTTAGACGTATTGCCAAGGCCACTGGAGCCACACTTATCAGCACACTTTCGGATTTGAATGGTGATGAGAAGTTCGAGACCTCATACCTTGGTTACGCCGAGGAAGTTGTGCAGGAGCGCATCTCAGACGACGAATGTATCCTCGTCAAAGGAACCAAGGCCCACTCATCTGCATCCATCATCCTCCGTGGCCCTAACGATTTCCAATTGGATGAGATGGAGCGATCAGTTCACGATTCCTTGTCTGCCGTCAAGCGAACACTTGAGAGTGGCAGCGTTGTCCCTGGAGGCGGTGCCGTCGAGACCGCACTACACATCTACCTCGAAGAATTCGCCGTCACTGTGGTATGTCATATTTTCCATTTCAACTCACTAATCAAGATTCACTAACTTCAAACAGAGCTCCCGAGAACAACTCGCCATCGGTGAATTCGCTCAATCCCTCCTCGTCATCCCCAAGACCCTCGCCATCAACGCCGCCAAGGATTCCTCAGAGCTCGTCGCCCAACTCCGAGTGCGCCACGCTATCTCCCAACGTTTGCAGGAAGGTGACGCCAACGAAGAAGAAAAAGCCATCGCCAAGAAGAAGACATACCGCAACTACGGTCTCGACCTGACCAAGGGCAAGGTCGTAGACTCCGTCAAGGCCGGTGTGCTCGAACCCAGCATGAGCAAGGTGAAGCAATTGAAGAGTGCGGTCGAGGCTTGTATCGCTATTATGCGCATTGATACTATGATCAAATTAGACCCTGAAGCGCCAGCGGAGGATGATGGTCATGGCCATTAGACGGGATAGGACTGTTAATCATTTTTGATTCTTGAAGAAAATTCTAATGAACAAAGATGTGAAGGGTTTAGCTTTAGATTGTACCTAATTTTACAGAAAAGTAATACCACATTTATGCATTCAAAGTTTGCCTCGTACATGTACCTATAAGCATTCTACAACATCTGGGTCAAGTCGATTAACGTTTCATAGAGATTAACAAGTAGTTGGTCGTTGATGCCATAGTAATGTTGTATATATTTACCTCATCGCTCAAAGCAATGCTACTTTTGATTACCAGATATGACTTGAAACAACATCGCACGCTAACAGACAGGAACGAATAGGCACATTCAAAAAGACACAGCAGTAACAAAGCTATGCATGTCATGATGAGAAACAGAAGTCCCCAATACGCCGAATCAAACAGTAATATATCAAGCCCAAAGCAAAGGAATAAACGCCATCGCGATGCCGCACCATGAACGGGTTCAAATCAGTGAACCGAATGCAAAAAGAGCAGTATGTCGGGTATAGAGTATAATAAAGACTCGCTCAGCTGTGTATATGATATTGCGTATTGGAAAAATGCGTTCATTCTTCCTCATCATCGTAAGAGTCTGGGGTGTCTGCCCAACCGCAACCCCAGCGTCGACCATCTGTTTCGCCTCCAGTACGTAGATCCCGCGCGTCAGGACCTTCACGCCAGCATCTGGCGGTATAATCATCGCTTACAGTGACCAACTCGCCATTCTGCGTCCATGATACGGCTGAAACCTCTTTCATGTGACCGCCAACGAGAGGGGTTCCAGAGCGATATGTAGGAATTGAACTTTCTGGTCTGCCGGAAAAGGACATATCAGAGTTAGTTCGTCGTAGGCCAGGTCGTACTAGAGGAGGCCGAATAGTAGGCGGCAAATCAGTCTGTATCTGCACTGCTGGCTGAGATGCTGACAAGAATCTTTCATCCGTAGGAAACAGAATGGCGCAATTGTCACTGCTGCCAACAGCAAGCATTTCAGCTTTGTCGTCCTTGGCTGGTCGGAGGGCAGCCTTGACGTAGAAAGTTGATACCTGCAGTCGAGGATGACGGAAGCAATAAAGTGGTCCGAGGCCTTCTTTGTCGGGGCCGCCGGCACGTCTGGGTCGATCATTATTCAAGGCTAAATCCGGAGAACTGCCCAGCACCAAGTGTGAGGTCGAGTAAGCATACACGGCCAAATCTCGACAGAGGCTATATAATCTTGAGCCATCTCCATTCAACACCAAGGATGTGACGCCGTAAGATCTGTGATTAACGTGGCTGTCGGGTTCGCGTGTCGTAGATAAGGGGGCCGGACTTCCTCGGCGGATATTATAAGATGTGCGCATGTCCCACAACCTAATGCAGGCATTGGCTTCGGATGCTGTAACAAATAGGTTTTCACGACCTGCCGGCAAGAAAGAAAGAGAGGTTACTGTGACGTTCTCTCTGCTGAAATGACTATCTTGCTTCTGAACAGCCGCTAACTTGGAGGTTCTAGACATAAATGCATGAGCATCCTGAATAGTCCTCAAGGGCTGAGGATAGTTGATCATGGGTGGAGATACGGAGGAGGTTCCGTCTTGATCAAGAGCGCAGTGAATCTGCATGGAAGGGTTCTCATGACCTTTGCACCGTAGGTCCCAGATATTCACAGTGCCATCGCGGCTGCATGTCGCAAGCATTTTGTTGTTCGAGGCTGGCTGAAATTGTACATGTTTCACGGATGAAGTGTGGTTCGACAGACAATGGATCGGCTTCTGAGTATGCATATCGAAGATGAGCGTCGTTTGGTCGCCAGCCGCAGTTGCAAGAAGCAGATCATCGGAAGAGAATTCGAGGTTCATTATTGAATTGCCATGTGCGCGGAACGACACGTGCGCTTTCGAAAACCCGACATTATCCTCCTTCGCCGAGTCCACTAACCGAATTCCTCCTTCTTCGTCTCCGATAGCCACGAGTGAATTTGCTTTTGGATGGTGAGTAATTAGACAAACGATTGATGGATGAGAAGACTTACTGTTGCAGGAGGCAATGCAGAATGGAAGTGCAGGGCGATCTTCATTGACACTGATATTCTGATGGACATCTGTTGGCCGTGAATAAAAGGTTGACGTTTGATCTCTCCAATCTGGAACAATACAGGTTAGAAATATGAAAGCACATAAAGGTCACTTATAACCTTACCACTTCCATAGTTGCATCGCATAGTAAGTCGATTCATCCGTCCCGAGACGCTGCGCAGACAATACTCGCCTGATGTAGCAAGCACTTTTGACCGACGGACAAGTTCCACAGGCGGTTTGACAACAAACAATTGCTTCTGAATTGATTTCCGTGGCGAAAGGATCGGTTCAGGAGGAAACTTGAGCTCAATCTCATTCACCGTCTTCTCAACTAAGCGATCATCTTCAACTGGAGGGGCCAGGCGCACCCTTCGGATTGGAGAAGATTGCGGCGGAGATGCAGGTGAGGAGAAGGATAGTTTCCGCTTCCTGCTTGGAGTCCTAGTAATTTCTGTAAATGGACTTTTCAGAATTCCATGGCTGATGGTATTTGGTGCATTCAAGGTCTTTGCTTTGGTGAATGCTGGGCCCCGCCGGTTCAGAGATGTCGTGTTGAGCTCCCTCAGTGCTTGCCGCGTGGTCACATTTGCAACGGCATTGAGAGACGACCGAGGTGTAAAAAACCTCTTGAACGAGCGTGGGGTCACTGGAGGAGGTCTCTTGGGTTTACGTCGAGTCCCAGCCTCAGAGACTATCGATGGAGGAGATGACGGTATGTCCTGAGGATAGAAAAGGTGTACTGGATCTGACCGCGGGTCCTCAGTGACATTGCGATGCCGTTCCATGTTGTCTGAAGAGTCAGCTCGAAAACCCTTCGATGGATATCCAGACAGGGGGAAGAGCGGTGCTTGACGGATCAAGTCGAAAGATTTGACATTGAGCCCTTCATAGCTGGTTAGTAGTATTGTGTGGCCCCAGCTGGAACGCCTCGCGATCGCGTTTTGCGTGTCGAGCGCGATTGTTTAATTACAGGCCCGATTCGGGTAAATTACAGGTCACATGCCGATAAGACCGCTTATCGTGGGAGCTTTCCCTCATCCGGCCTAGCGCAGTAAAGACGTCATAGCGCTAGCCAAAAAGGGAAATGGAGATATAAGGCTATAAGCGCGTCTCGTCGCGCTCTTTCCCCAGAAAGTCGTGCTTCCCCCCTGGCTCCACTACGCAGTACGCAGTACCTACGGGGTGGCTCTTTCCTTCACGCCCATTAGCTCCATTGGACCCTCTAAATGCTTCACTCCCTAGGAAGGCACCATGGAGAGGTAAGTCTTACGACCTTCAATATCATTCTAGGTGTGCTTGAACGCGTCGCTGACAGAAAGTGCGAGTTTGAGTCAATTTCGCCAGAAGGCGAAGTCTGAGGGACTGAAACAACTTGGATCCAGTGCGTCCGATGAGTACTGTATCGGAGTTCTATACGATGACAAAACGCCAGAAAACGCAAACGCGAAGAAGGATTTGATGTGGTTTAAATGCAAATCAGTAAGTCTGACTGCACATATGCACCTTCTGCTCAGCACTCACCACGAACAGATTACAACCATAGGTTCAATTCTGAAAGCGTACGAGAGCGGCGTTGCCCTTCCTCAAAAAAATCGTCCTTCAATGCAACGGCTCCATACTCCAACCAGCCGACACCGTTTCAAAACTGAGCACCAACCGTGATAAAGTCATTCTCATCGAGGCGGTCGCTCAGACAACTTCAAACCCTTCCAATAGCACCTCCCAAAGAGACCCCCTTCAGCCCCGTTCAACCAACGATGTGGTGATTAAGTCAGAAGCAAGCATGGACCACCAGATCCCGAAGAAGCATGCCCCGCCTTCAGATAGTAGTATTATCCATGCTCTACCATATCAATTAAAACCACCACCAGGTGTCGACAAACATCGACTCGTTAATGTGATGAACCTCATTTGCAAATATGAAGGAACCGACAAGAACGCTTTGAATGAACACATTCTCACTTACGGCGAGTTGATGTTGCTTTTCACCATGGTCGACTTTGTGCATGAGAAATTGGCCCAGCTTCGCGACACAAGGGGACCGAACTTCACATCATTCACTGGTGAGCTCTCTTTCAAGCCCTTCCTAAAGTGTCCTCAAAACTACATACTGACTCGAAACTAGAGACGGATCGTCAAATCATTTTGAATCAATGGCTTCTTCTGACGCCTGAATTATGCCAATGGTATCAAAAACGAGCGGTCTTGTTCATCGACTCAGCTAGTATAGAGAATGGGTCCGCCGCACAAGAAATGATCCGTTTCAAAAACGAGAATGCTGGTTTCTATGCGTTCTATCTTTCAACCAAAGATAAATATCTTGAACATGTTAAGACTTACGGGTCAGGTAAGACTCATATTCCTCTCACTTCTGCGGAGCTTGTTGGCTGACCTTCAGTTCAGATAAGGCTTTCATGATGGTGCACTCGGACTGGAGAGCCACGAGTCACCGTAAGATTGCATACTGGGTCCGAAATGGTAGGACCCTGCGATACATGCCAGTCGCCGCTTCAGACAATTTGCCTCAGACTCAGAGCATTCAGGCTGCAGCTCCTTCCGAACAAAAGATGACAGATTCTTCCCAATCAAAACGCTCCGACTTGGAATTGTCTAAACCCAACGAGCCCGAAGCAGAGCCCTCGAAACAATTCAGTCTGCAAACCCTTTTCACTGATTGCACTCCAGAGCTTCTAGAAGCTGGAGTTAAGCATGGGGTCAATTTGCTGGAACGTTTGAAGGAACCCCTGCGTCGTGTCGTTCCCGATCTGGATGCAGCCGAATGGCTGAAGAATATTGAAAATCTTCAAAAGCAAGCTCAGCAACCAAAAACTATTGTCGGTGTTGTTGGAAACACTGGTGCTGGCAAGTCATCAGTTATCAACGCAATGCTTGACGAGGAACGCCTCGTGCCGACTAATTGTATGCGAGCATGCACGGCAGTTGTCACGGAAATCTCGTACAACTATGAAGAGATACCATATCGCGCAGAGATTGAATTCGTCACAGAGAAAGACTGGGAGAAGGAGCTGCAGGTCCTTTTCAGCGATCTCTTGGATAGTAATGGGAACGTCTCACGCGAGGCATCGAATCAAGATTCTGAGGCTGGTGTCGCATATGCTAAGATCAAGGCTGTCTATCCTAAATATACACACGAAATGTTGTCTAGGACTACTGCTGAGAAATTATTGAAGCAACCCGCAGTTCAAAAGGTTCTTGGTGGAAAGAAAAATATTGCCGATTCGAACCCAGCAGCGTTCTACAAGCATCTGCAGTCTTATGTTGACAGTAAGGAAAAATCAACCGGCGTGGAAAACAAGCAGGCGAAGCCTTCCATGGAAATGGAGTACTGGCCTTTAATTAAGGTGGTCCGAATTTACGTCAAATCTGCAGCCTTGTCGACGGGCGCTGTGATTGTCGACTTACCTGGAGTTCACGACTCGAATGCTGCTCGTGCTCGTGTAGCTGAAGGTTACATGAAGCAATGCACTGGCTTGTGGATCGTGGCTCCAATTACTCGAGCTGTCGACGATAAAGCTGCAAAGTCTCTTCTTGGAGAGACATTCAAGCGTCAGCTCAAGATGGATGGCGGTTTTGATTCAGTCACATTCATATGTAGCAAGACTGATGACATTAGCATCCTCGAAGCCCAAGAGTCGTTGGGACTAGAGCAAGAGATGGGCGGGCTATGGGCAAAATCTGAGGAGTACAATTCAGAAAAGCGCAAGCACAAGAAACGGCTCGATGAACTGAAGGAGACAAAGGAAGAATATACTGCAGTTGTTGACGAAATTGACGAGCAAATTGAGATTTGGGAGGCCCTCAAGGATGACATTGACGATGGCAAAACAGTGTATGCGCCGCGTGACAGTTCTTCTTCCAAAAAACGAAAACGCGGTAGGCAAAGCAAGGCCTCGGGTGCACCACGGAAGAGGCAGCGTTCATCAGACTCCGATCTTGATAGCAATTATGCCAGCAATGATGATAATGACGGGGCTGATAGCGAAGAGGATGAGTCTGAACCCAAAGGGGAACCTCTTACCTTAGAAGATATTGAGGAGAAGCTTGCGGAACTGAAGACGACGAAGAAAGAGGGTCGCCGCCACAGACAAGAAATCGAAGCTGAAATGAAAGTTGTCCGGAAGCAAATATCAGAACTCAACGAAGAAGATGCCAAAGTCCAAGCGGAAATGAGTCACATTGCAATTTCTGGTAGAAATGAGTACTCTCGAGGCGCCATTCAGCAAGACTTCGCCAGTGGTATCCGAGAGCTTGACCATGAACTTGCTGAAGAGACCGATGCTTCGAATTTCAATCCTGATGTCGACGTTCGTGATTACGACAAGGTTGCTAAGTCTCTACCTGTATTTTGTGTCTCCTCTCGAGCGTATCAAAAGCTTTCGGGACGTTTCCAAAAGGAGGCAAATGTACCCGGATTCCGAACCGTTGAGGAAACCGAAGTTCCTCAACTTCAAGCTCATTGCAAGAAATTGACAGAAGCTAGTAGGGAAGCAAACTCTCGTCGCTTCCTAAATGCGCTGGATCAACTCCTCAACTCTCTTCGACTCGTCACCTCTTCGGACGGGCTTCAAGTCACCGATAAGCAGAAGGCTACTCGAGCCGCAATCGTTGAAAGCACCTATAATCAACTGGATAAGGTAAGTCCCAGCAGACTCCTCCTTTTGTCTGATCGTGATGGGATATTATTGTGCGATACTAATCATAGGACTCAATGCAGGAGATTGTCCAACATATCAAAAACATCTGTGATCAAATAGCTGAAGAGATTGAATCCGACATAATCGAGGCTTGTAGTAAGTAACAGTATGGGTTCATGTCACAAAATTACATACATTCAGACATCTGATCTTTTCTTGATTATTATTCCAGACAAGGCAACTCCTACAGCATCCGAAGCAGCCCTTGATACGGTATCACGTTGGGGCGCACCAGTCAACCGTTTCAATCGTGCCGAAGGAGGATTCTACTGGTCCACCTACAAAGCCTTGTGCCGTCGGGATGGTGTCTATGCCAACGCTCAAGGGCCTCATAACTGGAACGCCGAGCTGATAGAACCTATCATGAAAGCTGTGGCCCCAGGATGGGAGAAAATCTTCTCGCGACGAGTTCACACGATCTTCAATAATGCTGGTTCAGAAATCGCAAATCTTCTGAAAAAGTTTCATGACACTGTCTATAAGGAGATTACTCAAGCTACCGGGCCACTTGGAAGCCTTCATATGCTCTCGCAGCAGTTGCGCATCTATCAGCAATCTATCAAGGAGCTTTTCAACCAGCAAGTAATGGATATGTCGATGCAGTCGAGAGATATCAACCGCATGTTCGAGCCGGTTATTGTCGAAGTAATGGTTCCTGTGTATGCCATTTGTGTTGAGGAGCGAGGTACAACAGCCACTGCTATCTACGTTAAATGATTGCTAACAACTCATTATAGGTTCTGGAAGTTTCATGCGCATGAAAGCTGCCATGTCTTCCCATGTGTCTAGCAACCGCACTTCTATGTTTGAGAAGAGTGTGGACGAAGTTCAAGCAGCTCTTGACAGGATGTGCGAAACAATAGAGGACGCCCTGCTTGCCAAAACTGATACCACACTCATGTCGTTGAAGCGTGACTATAGGTCTGCAGTTGTCGGTAGCCAGTCGTCAGCAGGCGGTACTTTGCCGAGAGAGAAGCGTGCAGCACTTCAGGAGATCCTACAGCATATTAATGATTGTGAGACATCATACAAGCAATTGACGCAGTCCGAGACCCAAGAGGACGTTTCGATGGAACCGGCTGGTGATAGTCAGGAACAAGAGCCTTCACCAGAGCCCAACGACGATCCGGCTCTCGTTAAGGAAGAAGAGAAGACGAGTAAGCAGGCAGAGGAGAATACAACCGAAGTGTTGCCATCACCGGCTGCGGCTATCTTCGTTAAGGAGGAGCAATCCGATGTTGTTCCTTCGGAAAATAATGACATATCAATCAAGCCCGATCCAGAAGATGATGACATGGCAGCCTCCAAACTCGAAGCCGGTGAGCACTAGACCCTTAATGCTGTTGTGGGTGCAACCACATGAGTGCAACTAACAAGGCGCAGACCTCTTCAACTGGGACGCCTAAGGCCACCATATTGGTTCTTAAACAAGTTTGGACCGCGTAAAACATTCATTTCGATTATGATTTCCTATTCCACGCCGTATCATCATGTGCGCTATGATTCCACATTCAACCGCGTTCTTTTCTACACGTCGAAGCCATGGCCATATTCAAGAGATGAGTATTTTTCTTTTGTTGCTGGTTGGTTAGGTCTAATGGCTCGATGCTTCCATCTTTCTTTTTTCCATATTGTACAGTCAAAAGGGTTTTCTTATATTGAGGTTCAGCAATGGCTGGTCAGTTTGTGTGTTTCATATTCAACTAGGAGTTGAAGGGAAAAGAATGTCTCGGTGTGGCCGTCAGTATTTTCGAAGCTGGGCGGATGTTTGTATTTTTATTCTTCACATAACTACTTTGAATCTGCGTTCACGCAGGCTCAACAATCAATAATGACAAGAATTCATATCAAACCGCGTTGTGCAGTCTAATATGCCGAACAGTACAGTAATGATGCGCGGAACTAGTTGCGTGGCTCCCGTACCTAGTGAGGAGAATGTGGAGAAAACTTATCTGTGACTACGTGCTGGAGAGATAAGACCAACACTGGACACTCATGGCTTGATCGCTCAAGCAGAAGCCTGCGAAAGATCAACAGGCAACATTATCGTTACCTAGAGCGAAGATGGCTGCACTCCGTGATCTGCAGCTGGCTGTATCCGGGAGGCGCTCATCGAAAGTCTGCGCACGGTGTCGGCGAAGAAAGATCAAGGTAAGCAGAAGCCACGCAGTCCTACATGTATATGCCTTCCCTTACAATTTGCCCACCAGTGTGACTCTGGGTATCCATCATGCAGCGCCTGCACGAAAGCTGGCGCGGTCTGCCGTGGCTATGATTCACACGGCCATCAAGATCTGCCCCGGAGGCAAGTTTGACTACGCCTTTGTTTTCCACAGAATTAATGCATCACAAGTTAACCGCCACACAGTCTAGTCAGGGCGCTCGAGGATCAGGTTGCCGAACTCGAGCGACGGGCATCCAATCTTCACCATTCGCCGGCCAATGTCACACTGGCGCTTACCTCGAGGCTGGCACAGGCAACATTGCTGGCTGACCCATCGGGCCTACGCCCTTTTTTTCTATCTGATACTACATCTTCGGTTTTGTTTGAGCCTAGTTGCCTCCCTCTAGCCGTGTGTCATCTAGCTTTAAGGACATCAGATAGCAGTGAAACTGAGGGGGGTCAATGTCAAAGTCAACAACAATCGTCCACTAACCTTAGCCGCATTCCATACGCAGCAATCGAGCAGATGCTATCCAACTATACAAACATTCATTTGCCGCAATACCCCTGTGTTTCGGAGCAATATATCTATGATGCAGTAAGCCGAATTTTGTTGGTGCACAATGGCGACACGGATACTGTTCTTAGTCTTGGGTTCCCAGACAGCTCCGATCTCACTCATTACGACTACTTTGTGGTCTTTATTGTCTTTGCGGTATCGTCTCTTACACTCACATGGAAGAATGAGCACCAGGCAAGAACCGCCTCGAATGCCTTCTTTGATACCGCTCTGCGCCACTTGCGCCTGGCGCTTGAGGTGACGGATATCCAGCGACTTCAAACATATCTACTGCTGGCACACTACGCAAATTTGAATCCTAGCAGGGCAGATAATTGGATGTGCATATGGAACGCTACAAGGATTGTTCTGGATCTGGGGCTACACAAACAGGCATCTGTAGTACTTCTACAGGATGAAGTACAAGAAGCTGCGTTCCGAAACAAGCTATTTTGGTGTACGTATGGCATGGAGAGATCGCTGAGCGCCACTGTGCGTCTCCCGCTGGCATTTCCGGAAGTCTCCATCACAGCATCGCACGATGCGAATTGGGACGCAGATACAAAGTACGCCTCGGCCAGCCATCTATACAGATTCCGCGCCTTGGAAACCGAAGTTCATAGTACTTTATATCTTCAACAAGACACAAGGCACAGGAGCAGGGCAGATCTCAACTCCTGGATTGGCGACGTAATCCGTCGTCTCGACGCATGGCTAGAAAGGGCCACCGATTTCTCCAAATACCAGATGCTGGAGTTCAGGATGGTCCAATACGGTCTTTTAAAAGCTAGGCTTTTTCGTCCCTCACCAGGGCTAGAGTGTCGAACACCCGAAGATCGTGAGCAATGCTTTAATGCTTGCACAATATTAGTTGAGGATTACCAGCGCCAAACGAAGAGAAGACGCTTATTCTATCCATGGCACGGCGTGCACAACCTTTTCGAGGCGGCCGTAATCATGCTTGAGTCATGTTGGGCACTGAGGGACTATGAACCACTCAAGTACCAGGCCAGGCACATTCTAGCCGTCACCTTACCGGACTGCTTAGCTCTACTGAATAAAGTCGGAGAATCATGGCAAGAGGCAACGTTATGTTCTGTATACCTCACCCCCATTTTGGAGGAAACATCTCGTGCTTACAGTGACAGAGCGCTTGCGCAGATTACTGAAGATAGAATTGCGGCAGAGTCTATAACGACAGGCAAACTCCGGAAATTGCTCTTTCCAGATGGCCCGCTCCTTTGGGAATCTCGCACGTCGTCATTTGAGCCAACAAACGAGGATAGTGCTACTGTAGATATCCCTCTGTCCCTTGAACCTGAGATTTCCACCAGTATTCAAGACATCGACTGGGATGCATTCTGGGAACATGTTCAGGATCTGTCTCCAATCTGGACAGACATTCAGCCTTCAGACGTTATGGATTTACTTGATGCTTCATGACGTGCTATTCGATCATAATCAAGAATCGATATATACATATATATGTTTTCCCAGTTTGTCATTAGCAGTCTCTTCATAGTCGGCTTGAAGTTGGTACCTTCAATCCCAGTATGTCATTCTCAACCGACAGCAGCCGTTCCATAGTCGGCTTGAAGATGAATGGCAGCTTTGTATCTTCAAACCTACTGCCCTTGACCATATCAGCCATCGCCTTCGAAGCAAGGCATATAAGCGGCATTCCATGCCCGCTGAAGCCGGCGATTATAAGCTGACCAGGCTTGTTGGGCACTTCACCCACATACGGCATGAAGTCGGTCGTCCAGCCCATGATACCTGTCCACACCATATCTGTATAAGCGCCGGATTCCTCCCAACCGTTGAAACGGCGTTGCATCAGTCCATCAAAATAGCCTTTGGCAGGCTCGATCAGTTTACTGTCGTCTGTAACACCATACCACTGTTTGGGATCATGCCAGAACCTTGGCTTTGCTCCTCCGATTATGATAGAGCCATCTAAGCGTGGAATCATATAGTCATATATCCCCTGTCCATATCGAATACTGTAACTGTTTGTCAGCCGAGACACCTTGGTCGCGTCCGGCGCAACAATGCGGCTACAGATACCTCGCACCGGAACAATTTTGTCGTGAAATTGCGGCGAGATGGCGGCTGTGTACCCATTCGTGGCGAGAATGAGTTTCTTAGATCGTATGGTCCCGCGATCGGTAGCCACTGTCCAATTTCCGTCTGCGTCTCGCATTTCCGAGATGCCAGTCACAGGCGTATGCGTTTGAAGATTGACACCCTGATCGACCAATTTGGACAGAAGGCCCATAACAAGCTTGTAAGGCCAGAGGTGCGCCGCGGTGAAAGAAAAGCAACATTTCGTGTCTTTTATGCCGGATATCTAGATATTCATGTCACTTAGCAGTAATCCTGACGCAGATTCAAAAAGATTAAGGCCTCACTTTTTCTGCATTCTCGCCATGCAACAATTGCACGTCACCTAGATCCACGGCGCCTATTGCCACGAGTTCCCGATAAGCGTCTTCTGTTGCTTTGGCATGTTTGGCATCCAGATATGCATCAACAGCCCTTGTCAGGACAAAATCACAATCAATTCCTTCTTTCTCTACCAGCTGCTTAACGGCAAGGACGTTGGCAGCCTCGAATCGCGCAAAGCTGGCAGCGGCCTCGACACCATACTTCTTGGTGTAGTTGAGAATGTTGTAATATACATCAGGCTTCACATGACCTCCTAAATTGGAATATTCAATGTTGATATAAATACAAATCATGTATGTGGTCACGGTTATGGGTCAATCTTACCATTCCGTGCCGATGCCCCTGAGCAAGCCCCCCTCGCCTCGAGCATGACAATCGAGGGCGGCAAGTCATTATCTTGTAGAATATGATATGCCGTGCTGACACCAGCAAAACCACAACCGACTACTATAACATCGCACTCCTGTGGAAGCTCTGCTGTCGACCTAAAACTGTCGAGGTCGTGGAGCTCCGTTCGCCAAAATGGTGTGGTTGGATCTGCAATAGGAGGTTGGCATGGAGGGGTGGTCGTAGGAGACATTTCTACACAAATAGACACAAAAGCAGTCCATGAAAAGGAGGAAAGACAAACAGAAAAGAGTGCGACTTTGTTATTTCATAGTTGAGATCATGGCGCGGATTACGGATTCGTCCGGCGCGGGGAGACTTGATAAGAGGAGAATCCCGATTGTCATTTGTATATTAGGCCCTACTACACATGTTGCAACTTGTCTTATTAGTTGGTGAGGATGCCGTGAGAAATCTATACTCATTACTCTGATGTGTGAAACTATTCTAAATCGATTCCTCGCCTAGCTTAAGCTATCTACAGTCTATTTTTCCGAGTGCAAATTCATGTATCTATCCAAACGCCTAAGTATCTAACGACATAATGAGAATCCATTCAGCTTCGGTCCCAATCACTTAGATTGATATGCTTCACTATGTATTAGATGCAGCAATGATTTTGTCCGCCATTTCTACGAGAGAATCTGCCAACACATCAACCTCCCCAAAGACTTCTGTCACCGGCTCCTTTTCATAATCCGAAGTCCAGGCTGCTTTGAATCTATAATCATATGTCAGCGTGTTTATCCTCATACCTGCTATATCAGCACCCTACCCAGCCTGTTTTGCTGCCGAGGTGTCCCACATGTGCGCCGCGGCGAACCATTTCTCATCGGCCCCAGGAAACTTGTTGAGGACATGCTTGTATACTTCCAGGGAAGGTTTTGCGATACCAAGGTCATCGCAAGTAACGAAGTTTTCTGTTGGCAGCTCGACGCCAGCGTTGGCTAGATATCTCTGAACACGAGCGGCATCGCCGGTTGTCACAGCCCAAACAGTGAAACCGGCCTCTCGCAACCGTGCCCAGCACTCTTGAACACCAGGACGTGCTGCCAACTTGCGATACTCGCCAACCATAAAGGCAGCGTTCTCCTCGGTTGCGAACTTGCGTGGCTCCTGAATGCCAGCCATCCACAGAATCCGGAAGAATAGCGGTTGGAAGACGTTCCAGAAAGGCACGTAACGGCCAGATCTGTCCAGATAGCTGCACTCGCGCTCGGCGGCTTCCATCCATGCGAAGCCGAACAATCGTGGCTTGATTCCTTCTGCGCGGAGCCGCTCACCCATGCGCGCTTCGATGCCGTCGAAGAATGCCTCGTACGACACACAGGTGCCGACCACGTCGAAGACGACGTGCTTGCCTGTGCTAGCCATAATCTCTTCTATGTTGTGATTTAGGATGGAAAGTAAAAGAAGAAAAATGAAAATACGAGGCAGCAGTTTCTTACATATTAGGGAATCCACTGCGTTGCTCGAAGCCCAGTGAAGCTCGGAGAGATTAGATTGCACGACGTGCACACATAGCTCATCTCCGCATCATCATCGGAATCTTGCGTGATGAAAACCCGCAGCTTCGTACATTTCCGGCGTGCTCAATGAACATTATCAACTTATTATGACTTTGACAATGCCTCTAACTATTGCTAACATGGCACAATTAGGACTCGGTGACTCCTTAGCTCTTGTACTAGCTATAGTGCATGCCATTTCCACATGATACTATAGCGTTCTTCGGTTGTGTCTAGATGGGGACATGCATTTATATTAATCGACAGACTACAGTCAATAGCGGTGGTTTTTAAATATGGCCCGCCAGCATTAGGATCTTGGTACACTAACTGCATTTAAGAAACCGAAATATCCTTACGTTGAGATAACATAGATATTTAAGAAAAGTCTCTATACTTGCAAAGTGTATAGATGCCTAAAAGACATCCAGAGTTGACAGACATAAATAGTGACAATAGACCGCCCTCATCACCCCGTTTCTACCTTGTCCTCCTTTTCCATCTAGCTAAAGACAAATCGTTTGACCACGATATACCAAGGAATATCTTTTCTTGGCTCACTCTCAAATTGCTGCTGAGAAATATCTCTCCGACCCGTCAATAAATCGACCTCCATCAGCGGAACCATCTTCGTCCTCTTGATAATCTTCCATCCGACAAAGAGAACAACAAAAACAGCAACGACAATATAATTGACGACAAAGCCAACAGCATCGAACCCATCAATAAACACCGAATAGCCTGCAATCAAGGTCAGGAAGGTATTTATGAACACTACAAACCACGTGCCGTAAGGATAGAATAGGGCTTTGTACGGCAGCTCTGTGGTGCTGTGACCTTGCACTGCCCAAGCTCTCCGGAACCGGATGTGAGTTACGCCAATAACTGCCCACGCAATGTATGTGGCTGATCCTGAAATGTCGACAAGATAGGTGAACACTTTTCCGGGCCCGGCTTTGTAGTTCAGCATGGCGATAAGACCGAGGGCATTGCAGAATACAAGAGAGTTGACTGGAGTGCCATTTTTTGTAGTTTTGGCAAAGAACCTTGGCGCTCGTCCTTGGGAAGCAAGCGTGACCAGACTTCGAGATGCAACGTAGAGTGCTGAATTCATAGACGAGAATTGTGCCGTGATCCTTATCATCCAACGTTAGCCTGGAAATAACACGTGAAGAAAGTGGAGTGAAGGCTAAGTACATGACAACATTGACGACATTTCCAAGTTGCGGAGCTCCAGCATTCTTGAATGCAATTGTCCATGGAGACTTGCCAGACTTGGTTGCGGCAGTGAGGAGATCAGGACTGTTTGAAGGCACCAGGATACCCGCGAAAAAGACTAGACCCCTATTTTGACAGTATTGATCAGTGCTTTGGACTAAGGAGAGGTTGAGCTGGACTATAACGCACATAAAGATGATCAAGACCCGCCAAAAAGTCTGTTTAATAGCCTTGGGAACATCTCTCTCAGGGTGTTTGCTTTCCGCAGCAGTAAGTGCGAGCATTTCAGTACCTAGGAATCCAATTTATTAGCTTCTGAGTTACTAGAACACTGGATTCGGGCTCAGAATACCGCAGTAATATACCGCCGCCAGAAGGAACGATTGTCCAAAGCCATTGATGCCATTTGCAATTGGGCCAGGGTCTTTCCAATAGCGAAAGCCAATATACTCGCCACCGATGGCCCCAGTATTCAGCAAGATAGCGCAGAGGAATCCACCTAGGATACATAAAAGCTTCCAGCAGGCAAAATAGAACTCCATTTCTCCCCAGACCACTACCCCAAGGAGCGTTGTGACTTGGTAGAATGCCCACCATATCAATATCCATCCGTATGAAGGTACTGCTGAAGTCCAGTAACCCATGATAATCTTTTAACCAAGTTAGCAGGGACCAGAGCATATAATTATTCGCGCGAACATACAGAACTAGCATTAAAGTCACCTATGAGGAATTAGCTTTCGAGAACATTTCAATTAGAAAAATACTGAAGGAAAAGACAAACACACCAGCTATATTAGTAACCCAGAGATACCAGTAATTATACCCAACACTAAACGCCAGAGCAGGATCAACAAAGCGGCCAGCAAGTTCTATGAAAGCACCCGGAATTGGAAATAATGTCGACATCTCTCCCACTGTTTGAACCCAAGTCAGCGTGTGTGGTTGTTTTCTAGTACCGTAGACGAGACTCACAGCATTGCATGACGAAAAAGACATCAATTCCAACGATGAAAAAGCAGATCAACGCGCCCACTGGCCCGCTATACGCAACCGCGAACCCTGTTCCATACCATATACTAGCACCAACCACACCCCCGAAACTAATCATGACAAGATGGCCTAGATGAAAGAGCAAGGTTGTGAGTCTCTTTCCTTTACTCCCGAAGAGTACTGCATAGCGTACAAGGAGATACTCACGACTTTTCAACCCTCTCTGTAAGCCATTTTCAATAACATTGCCATTGTCTGCAACAGCGTAGGAAGTGCCTTTGCTGTCTTCATCACCAGCGGGTGAAGTTGCCGTCGCCTGGATGGCACTTTTGGAGATTTCAGGTTCAGACATCCCGTCAGATCTCGATATGTGTCTGTCTGTTGTAAAGGTGATATGAACTTCTTGGACGTTGGGCCTGCTCGTTTCAAATCACTCCGTATATACCCACAGTGTCGTTGGAAGTCTACAATGTCGACCTACGCAAGCATTGAGGGGGGGGATTGGGACCATTGAAAGAGAAGACGCGCACATAGCATTGGAAATAGCCTATAATAGTACATAATTAAAGTTACAGAGTCGGACTGAAGCGCTATCACTCCAAGATAACCACACAACCCGAAAGCGGGGATAAATTGATAAAGTCGCGCAATCGATGTACCCTAATGTCGCTATAGACCACTTTAGTGGCCTTAGGGATTCTCCGAACTATTAGGGCTCTTTTTCGCAAGATCCCGGCCATTAATTCATTGATAAGACCTTGGTAGATGATAGCAGAAACCGTGTTCATTCATTTAATAACTGTAATCTTAGTTCACTATCGAAGTTATTGCAGCCGTTCGTGATAGTGAAATAATTAGGGTTTAACTACCTAAGACTAAACGCTATCATGTATGCTCACTATTCTGGTATAATGAGTTTGCGGGGTTATCTTTCAGTTTCAGGGAGATATGTTATTTGAAGCTATACGAAATCTACCGAACTATTCCATTGCTAACAGTCTGCGTATTCTCGGCAGATCGTTTCAGACAAGCATCCAATACATCCTGATCACGGACTTCAAAAACAGCCTCAAAGTCCTTCGGAATCGCGCTCTGGGCTGTCGTATCACGATTATAATCTACAAAATGCAGGCACGGAGGCTTCGTCGAAGACTGCTTGATTCTAAACGACACAAGTAGTCGTAGGAAAATGACGTATAATACCCGGTTAGAAAAATTGACAGCAGTACACATGCGCAATCCTGCTCCAAAGGCAAATTGGTGCGGGGAGGGGATTCCGCTGATGCCTTCGTTTTGTAACCATCTCTCCGGGCGGAAGATGTGTGCATCTGGACCGTAGGTAGCTGGATCTGCTCAAGGATTAGCATGTGAATAGGACCCTTCCAAAGGTTGATTGCTCACCATGATTGACTGCTTGGCAATTGACTAGAATCATGACTCCTTTCGGAACCTTGATTCCGTCTTTCCATACGAAGTCCTGGTAAGTCTGGCGGGAAGGCAGCAAATGTAAAGGAGGATAATAACGCAAGGTTTCCCTAACGAAGGCAGCAGTATACTTTGACTTCTCCTCGTCGACAGCCTTCTCAAACGCAGCCTCCAAAGTACCATATGACTCGAGAATGTCTTGATACGCCTTTTGCTGTACTTCTTGGCCTTCCGGACTGGCGAGAAATGCTATCCCGGCAATTGCTGTTGCGAACATGGTCTCGAATCCGCCAGACATGAGGCCACCAAGAATCGTGCGGATGTCGACTATCGGAAGTCAGTCAGAAGAAACTTTAAAAAGAAAAAATAGGCATACGCTCAGTCAGGGTCTGTTCGGTATCCATCAGGAGCCCGGAAGCAACACAGTTTGTGGCCTTTCCGGCGGCAATAGACGCATTGACTTCTTCGAGCAAGGCAGCAAGCCATGTATCTCTTCGTGCTCTGACTTGCGTAGCCAATGCTGCTCGTTTTCTGTCTTGTAGAAAGGCAAAGTACCTAAGGTAAGGGATATAATCTTGGGCGTTTGAGTTGGTGGAACGAAAGCTTAGTCTTTAGTCAGTTCTGCGCCACTAGTAGAGAACTGGCCATGCATACCTAGAAATTATCGAGGCATCACTCAAAATACCCAGGAGAAGAGGATCGTTGACGTCCGAAAATCGCTTTTCATAGCAGAACATGAGTACGATGTTCAGAGCTAACATCTTTTGATACGTGTGTGGCATGATCTGCTTAGAACCTCCTTGCCCCTCACGGAGTATCAATTTGACCATTTCCGATGTTTCGAGATCGATCATACCAGATAGCCTCTTGATAGCCGGTGCTGTTGTCAACGAGCCGACGACTCGGCGTTGCTTTTTGGTTCTCTCATTCCACGGGTTTGTGCCAATCGTGGCCGCTAAATTCATTTTTTAGAAATGAGTAGAGGGGGAAAAAAAAGGGCAACAAACTGACCAGAAGTCTTAGATACTACCCCATGGAACGTATAGAACAGGGGCCTATCAACGGTAGAAGCCTGGTTGGTAACAATCCAGTCTCGAGCCACTTCAAACCCGTTCAGAACAACAACACGCCGGTTCCCAAGTCGTATTTGGAAGATGGGCCACCCATACTTCTCCGTCCACTTTTGTGCTGTGGTAGGATGGTCATGTCCAAGTTGATACAGGTGTCCATGAAGCAAAGATGCGCCTGGTATCTCTGGAATGCCTTGAATAGCAGAAAAATCGACATAGAAATAGCGCAGATAGATTAAAAAAGCAAAACTTAGGAGAATACTTGATATCAGAATTGCAGATTGCAGGTCGAGAGCTGTAGCAAGGAAAGCCATAGTGAAAGATCTTGGGTACTTACTGCTGTGACAATTGCACAGGCCTTTTATCTTCAGCCAATATAAAGCAACCGCCTTGAGAAAATGTCCAGTTCCGATAAGTTGCTGGCGTTGGGGCTGGCACGGTGGGGTGGTCGGAGTCCTGAGAGATTGAGGAATGGAGTAGCGCATATTTCCGAGAGGACATCCTGATATGTAACTAACTACATGTTGGCATATTGACCCAACACTATCAAAATAGCGTACTGATATATACGCTATGGAATTGCGCGGGCAAGCCGTCGATAGGTTTCATAATAATCTCTTCCTCCTCTCCACAACGGAGCGGTCAAAGTCAAGACTTCAGAGCACTTGAGCAACGAACCAAGACACTTCTTGAAGCCCGGCCAATGGCCCGCCATCGCAGTTGATAAAACGCATGCAGCCATGAATGCTCTGGAAGCTGCGAGCATGGGCGGGATAAAGGCATCTCGCGAGGTCACAGCTGTGTGAACGGCTGTGATCAACGACTGTGCTTCATGAATCAGTCGATTATGTAGGCCACCATCGTCGCCCATGGCTCTGCTCGGCGGGAAAGACAAGCAAGCATCACAGGGGGCATGATCAATTAAGAGAGGATGTAGCAGGAGCCAAACTTCCTGAGTCACGGGTTCTGTAGTAGGCAGAGTCTCGAGAAATTTCAGAAATGACTGACCAGTCACATTCGACAGCGGGCATTTTCCGCTTTCATTGGGTCGCCTCGATGCTGTTCCGAAATAATCACGTAGGATCTTCCAGTATGCGTTATACGCAATATCGCTACTGGATTCCTCCGATGAGGATATGTTAGCTCTCAACATCGGGGTGCGCTGGGACAAGATTCCCAAGGGCCTATCGTACAGTTAGTTTTAGTCTATGGTAAGAGCAATAAAGAGATTTAGCCGTCCCTCTCAATGTTTATGAGGACAGAAAACAGCCTCCGACGAGTTTCTGTAGTCAATTTACTACTCTGACCAAAATTCCTCCAATCATCATCGGAGACTTCCTCTACCGGATCCTGGCCGTCGTCATCAACTCGATGCCATCCAAGTTGAATGCATATACGTGTAGCCGTAGACAAAAATTCCCATAGAAGCCCTCTTTCTGGGCCGGCCAATTCATACAAAATGAACATGATCAAGATGAATACTGTATAGTCGTCTCGTCGCTCCATCAAAGGCTTCGCAAGCTCGCCCGCCCATTCACGGCAAGCGGTGGCAAGCGCTCTCCAACTTGGGAGATAATAACTCTTGTGGGTTCCGGCTGTAGCGCAAGCAAGAAGCACTGCGCAACGAGCGTCTTCACTCAGCTGCTTCAAGTCAAATTGGCCCTCCCTGCATTTGAATATTCCAGTAGGATAAGTAGGTTCAATGCATCTAGCGTAGTGTGCGAGAAGTAACCGTACAATGCTTGGCGATACACTATTTCTGTCATATTTGACTACTGTAGCCGGTAATTGCTCATCCTCGGACCTACTGCCACCTGGAGGTAACTCTATTTGTACTCCGAGTTGCTGCAGCTTTGCGATCGTGACATTGCCAAGTACCACCGGTGGAGATGGTCCCAGGAAGAGATACTGATGAGTTCGATAAGGCACGATGTAATTGAAAGGGTCTAGAAATGGTCTCGTTGATGATGAAAGTACGGCGCTCACCTCTGACCTGTATGCAAGTGGTGAGCTCTGGGGACCGGATTCGAGCGGCATATATACGCACCTCTCGGCATGCGATTGGTGCAAGGAAACAAGCGCCGAGAGCTCATCAATCCTGTCGTAGAGACTCTTGAGGCGACTTCTCGGTACATTCTCCTTGAGAACTTCATCATAGTACGTACACGGCTGACTTGACTTGTGACAGTTCAGGCATGATGGAAGGCGAGCATCGCACTGGTTGCATGGTTAGTCATACCGGGGGAGTGGCTGGACTGGAAGTGATACCTTGGCACGCCGAGAGCGACAGCGCGTGCAGGTTTTAAGCATTCTGAAGTCTAGCGTGAGGCGATGGAGGTAGGAAGAGATTGAACGACGCGTTAGTTATCTTTTTCGTTGGCCTTATCAAAGCTAAGGTATCCACATTAGAGTTCTCATTCTTAGGGTTAAGCCCAATTAAGCCCTAATCGTATCATTTTGGTATATGGTACTCAAGAGATGAACACGTAACAATATTTCGGAGTGCTCGGAATCCGGTTGAATTTATTAAAGACCAATCAATGACTAGTCGCTTTGGATCATCACTCTCTACAGTTTTCAGTTTGAAGGTATATAGTAACACATGTCTAGCGTGAATGGAGTGACTCATCGTTTGCTACACATCAATTCGGATGTGTGGATAGGTATGTAAAAAGGTATAAAAGGGGCAACTAATCATAGTCAATTGATCAAAGACATTCAGAAATCACCCAAGAAGATCAAGTTAACGGCCTAAGCAGCGCTTTTGGGGTCTGATACTAGATCGAACTTGACAAAATTGAAATTAGGGTTACCTGCCAGGAACCATGAATCACGTCGAGCCTTTTGTATTGGACAATTGGGGTGAGCATTCTGAATCATAAAAGATGCTTCTGATCATTAACTGATAAGTTGTTGACTCTAGTCCGAAAATTTAAGGTATGTTCTTGCTAACGTTTCCCTGTCCTTATGGTTGAGGAGCCAAGTTGACATGTACAGCCTCTCGCCAAGGTTACGCTACACGGTCAGTCAACCTTCACTCGTCCTTTAGAAACAAGGACATCTATTAATTGAATACTATAGATACATGCGTCAATCCACTATCCCTCGACGCGCTCTTCAAGTTTTCAGCCGAAAGCCAAACGACATCTGTCAATACATCAACACCAATAAGCTACGGTTCTGTGACCGGTCAGCCCCAACTGCGCGAGCGCATCACCGAGTTTTATCGATCTCAATTCCCTGCACAGAAAACCGCAGAGCTTCATGTTGCAATCATGCAGGGTACCATCTCCGCGAATTATCTTGTTCTGGACACTTTTCTTCATCCAGGTGACCATGTCATCGTCCAATATCCTACTTACCAGCAGCTTTTCTCTGTACCCCGTCGAGGAGGTGTTGATGTTTCATTATGGAAGTCTGACCCCAAGAATAATTGGAGCCTGGATCCCGAGGAACTTAAACGCCTTGTGATCAAAGGCAAGACGAAGATGATTGTCATCAACAGCCCTAACAATCCCACGGGAGCGTCAATTCCATCTACTGTGTTAGATGAGATTGTCAAAATCGCGGCTGAGAACGATGTTCTGATCCTGGCGGATGAGATTTTTCGCCCAATGTATCATGGTACTAGTCCCGATACTGAGCTGCCGCCATCGATCACTGCCTGGGCGGGGACTTACAAGAACATCATATCAACCGGATCACTATCCAAAGGATTCTCTCTACCTGGCCTACGGATCGGATGGGCCGTATCCCCTAACTCACAGATTATCGACGAGATCAACCTTGCTAGAGACTATGTAACACTGTCCGTATCTGGAATTGATCAAGAAATCGCCACTTTTGCGCTCTGGCCTGATATTCGAGGGAAGATCCTATCCCGGTCAGCCGAGATCTGTGCTAAAAACCTGGCACTTCTTACTGAATTTGTGGAAGAATGGAGGTCAAAAGGCAAATTGAGATGGGTGAAGCCCGTGGTGGGAGCATCGGCGTTTGTGCAGGTGTTTGATTCCACTGGGCAGCCTGTAGATGACAAGGAGTATTGCGAACGCATGATCCGGGAGACGGGGTTGTTGATCATACCTGGCGGATATACGTTTGGGAATGGGGAGACCAGTCGAGATGAATGGGATTTTAAGGGGTATTTGAGGGTTGGGTTTGTGTGTGAGCAGGGGTTGTTTAAGGAAGCATTACGAGTTTGGGGCGAGTATCTGGGGAGAGATTGAAGTTGATGCGATGAAGACTGGAAAGAACAACCAGAAATATTGAGCATAGTGTCTGGTTTTAGTGTAAACAGGGTGGTAATACAATATGTGTAGCAGTGCCTCGCGTCTGGAGTTTGAATGTCATGCATGGCAGGATGATTGTAATGCTAGCCCTAGCCCTAGCCCTAGCCCTAATGATACATGTTACAATACTGATACACGGCCTTCCACTGATTTAGACAATATGTTGTGTAATAATGTGTATTAACATTACAATAGTTACCGATCAGTGATGAGTGAATTTAGCATGATATCGTATCCATTGCTCTAACTAGAAGAATTCGCTATCGACCACATGATACACACTCTTTTAGGACTTAGCAAAGTGAAATTTAAAATCTAAGTACTATTATCTGCGCCCCATGAGCGTAAAAACAAAAGTTTCCGAGAATGCATTCGGCGCGGCGCAATTACAATCCTGGGAGAGAAGCCCTAATTCCCTCCTGTTTGCCTGGGCACGCAAGATAGATTCCATCATCACGCATTGACTATGCTCAATCGTAGTATGACCCCTGAGAATGATTATGGCGCTGCTCAGTACATCTGTCGCTATCTTAATATTGTAATGTATCTAAGATGATCAGCCCCCTGCTCACATTAGATGGAGCGCAAGGCCTAGACCGTTCACTGTAGTTACATTTACAGTACGCAGTTTAATTAACCATGGCAATGTTCGGACTTCAGACCAATATATATGCATGGATATTGAAAACGCTCCGAAGGTCTCGGCGGTATTAGTCAGTATGTGTATACACATCTAGTTCTCATGTGTATGATACCTAGACAGTAGGAATTCTGGCAACTAGCATCGCAACGCCTTATTTACAGGCCAAGAAATGTTTTCTCTAGCATATTTTTAGCGTTGTGTTCATTATATAAAGCAATGATATGCAGCGCGAAACGTAACGAGCTAAAGTCTTGGTACACTTCCAGAGGTCGTCAATATAGTAATATGCGCGAGGTATTTCTAATCCGTGAAATGATATACCAGTTGACCAGTTGACGGCTTCCACGGTTGTCCAGTCAATCTACCTACCTCGGCCGATATCCACGCAGGTATGAAGTGACGGATAACGACGTTGTATATAAGCACGTTTCCCGCTCACTAACGTTCTGTTTCCCATAATTCTTCTGGAGTCAATCCCCTGTCTTCACCCTCTTTTTTGACTGAACAAATCCATGCGCTTACCATGTCACAGTCCACTCCGCCAGATGTTGAAAGCGAGCCAGTCGAGGGAGTTTCCTACTTCACCCCTGTTCAGAACCCTATGCCCGGATCAGCAGATCACTATCAACCCACTGGACGACCTCTACCCAAGCTCTTTCAGCCTATAACCATTCGTGGTGTCACCTTTCACAACCGCCTGGCATTATCTCCTATGTGTCAGTACTCGGCTCAGGACGGGCATATGACCGATTGGCACATGGCACACTTGGGCGGCTATGCACAGCGTGGACCTGGCTTTCTCATGATTGAGAGGACTGCTGTGTTGCCTGAGGGAAGAGTTACGCCTCAGGATGTTGGCCTGTGGAAGGATTCTCAAATTGAGCCTATGAGACGCGTGGTTAAATTTGTGCATAGTCAGAGGCAGGCCATTGGCGTTCAGCTGTTTCATTCTGGCCCTAAAGGAAGCAACAACGCTCCCTGGTTGCAAAGTAGTGTCATTGCCACTGAAAATGTTGGTGGGTGGCCTGGAAACGTCAAGAGTGCAAGTAATATTCCTTTTGCGCCTGAATACTGCAAGCCCAAGGCCATGATAAAGGAGGACATTGAAGAATTCAAGATCGCCTGGGTAGCTGCCGTGAAACGTGCCCTTAAGACAGGGGTAGACTTTATCGAAATCCACACAGCTCACGGGTTTCTTTTGAACTCTTTTCTCACTCCGTACTCGAACAACCGAACAGACGACTACGGCGGTAGTCTTGAGAATCGTGTACGTCTCTCGCTTGAAACCGCTCAGATCACCCGTGATACTGTTGGTCCTGATGTTCCCATTTTTCTTCGCGTTTCCGCTTCAGACTGGGTTCAGGAGAGTCTCCCGGAGGGAACATGGACTATCGATGATACTGTCAAGTTCGCCGAAGCTCTTGCACAGCAGGGCGCCATTGATGTGATTGATGTTAGTTCCGGGGGTGCACATGCAGCCCAGAAGATCGATCCTTTCCCCGGTTTCCAGGTTCCTTTTGCTGTTGCGATCAAGAAAGCTGTGGGTGACAAGCTTGCTGTTGCAGCGGTCGGTATGCTCGATACAGCAGAATTAGCCAACAAGATCCTCGAAGAGAATGGGTTAGACTTTGCTCTCGTTGGACGTGGTTTTCTCAAGGATCCCAATCTTGTTCGGAGGTTCGCCAAGGAGCTGGAGGTGGATTTTTGCATTGCCCATCAGACCCGTTGGCCGTTTACTGGCCATCCATAAACACAGAACGACGATAGTTTTTGATCATGTCAGATTGCCCAGAGAAATAGAGCCTCATCCCTTGCTCCGATCTCCACATGTCGTCACTGTGGCTGGCCGATACGCTCCGTGTATCACTAGTCACCCAGGTCATGTTTTAATCGAGACAATAAACCAGACTTGTTTGAAATATATTCATTTCTTGTTTGACGTCTGTGATACGCGTTAGAACTGGAATCCTCCCTATATAAACCGCAGTCGCTCGTTATCTTTGTGGTCTCGCCAATTTTCCCGATTTGTAACAGAAGAAAAAAAGCAAAGAGAATTGGAAAAATAATAAGAGAAGTCGTACGCTCATTATGGTCGTGACTATTTTCTTATATCAATTATGATACAGCACCACAACTTTTTTTTCGATATCAATTCGACATCGCTCATTCAAACCCACTCACTATTTCGTCTGTTGCAGTTGTTTCTTTTCTTTTGTGGTGCCGCGGCATGGGGTTAAACGCTGCGAAGCGGCCGCTGCACACTCTGACCAAAACTTCCCCTTTTCTCTCTCTCGCTCAGTCTTCCTCCGCGCAACCACTCCTCTCTCTTCGATCCTCCCCTCCACATCTTCCATTAATATCGTCGACTATTACTTCTACTGCTCCTTTCGCATTCGCGAATATTTATTCACAATCATTGCATCGAGGTTCATCCAGCGTACGCGTTCCCGGTGCCCTCGTTCGTCGAGCATTTCCCAGCTTTCCATCACCACGGCTTCTCCAGTCCGCCACCAGTCTTCTCATAACTTATCACCGCTGGCGGCGAAAGATAACTATCGCTATTTGACCGATTCTGATTTCCACGATATACAATTGAACAACAACAATACGACACAGACTGCTATTGCCGTACCGCCGCTCCTTCATCATCCCGCAGACACTGCCCGCCATCACGACTATCCCTCACCGTTTTCTACCCTCCGTCCTAATAATAACACCGCCAAAGGCCTTGGTATCCGAGTAAACCGGTCCCCTTCCGGTTTCCGTCTGTGGAATCCTATCAATCACGTTCCACGAGTCACCGTCACTACCCGCCGTGGACTAGGTTACGACGAGGACATTGGCTTCGCAGCACCGGAACGCGACGCATATCCCCTCCTTACGATACCAGCACCCCACGCTCAACGTGTTACTGCGTCTCCAACTAGTCTCGCCGTTGAGCATAGCGTCGTCGAACCAGAAACTGGTCGAACGAGCATCGCGCTGCCAAGCAGTCGTCGGCGCAGCCAACAGTTTGAGCCAGACGAAGTCCACGATATGCCGACAGAAGAAAATGGCACGAACCGGAGTCACATCCGACCAGATGACGGTATAGTGCACCCTCCTCGTCATGCACAGTCAAATAATTCATTGCGGGCTTCGACATTCGCTTCGTATCCGTCCAATGGAGGCAATAATACAACCAGCGCAGAACCAGACGCGGAAGAAATAGCTTGGGGTCCTGCACATCCATGTTTTCCACATATGAACCCGCATGTTCCATTGCAATCCGAAGAATTCACGACAACTCGAATCATTCGCATCCGTCGCGATTGGATGGTCAAGGGTGATCTTGCTCCGACGTTTTCGAACCTATACCCCGAAATTCTAGATCCTATATTACCTGAACAAGAGTTTCGCCGTATAATCGCCAAGGTCAATGGAGAACTAGTCAAAGCATTCGATCCATTCTCTCTGCGAAATTGGTTTGATTCTGCGATGGGCTTGATCACTGGATGGATATGGGATGGACTAGGTCTTGCCGGGATCAAGACTCATCTACGCAATGTGGAGGATTGGCTGGAGAAATGGAATCGCGAAGTTGGATCGAAAGACGGAGTGCGCATTTGGAGTCTCCGACGCACAGCTTATATGACATTGGATATTCAGATTCCCGATCCGAAAGTTGGTCTTGTCAATGCTGAAGATGCCTCTATGCCTGGGACGAGACCGCATACTGGGTTTGATGCGGAGACTCCTACGATACCAACTCCTTCTCATTTGCGGTGATCTCCATCGCTGTTGGTTTTGCATTCCTTTGAGCGTTTTGGTTGATGTATCGACGGACTCCATGATACCAAGTTTGTTTACTTATTCTTGTGATACCAGCGATGATATTGATTGCTACTTATTTATTCCCTATACTCCATGTTTGGCCTCTAATTAGACATAATAGCAGCTCTCGCGAACTACTATATACCGATTATCCTTGTTTTTCTACATAGAGAATAATACTTACATTGCTGCTGTAGATAGTAGAACTCAAATAAACCGGCCGGTTGTGATAGGCCGAGAAGCTCCCCTATTCTAGGATTCCCGGAGCCAATCATCTCAGTGCTCCGCAACGGCAGTCAACCATATCACCGACCCCCAGACACGACAACATTATCTACCCCTCAAACAATATACCAACAACCGAAGAACGGCAATCGGAGTCTTGTAAAATGATCTCCGGCATCCTCATCTTCAATCAAAAAGGTGAAAACCTCATCTTCCGCGCATTCCGCAACGACTGCCGCCCGCGCCTCGCAGACATCTTCCGCATCCAAGTCATCTCGAATCCGCAAGTGCGCTCGCCCATCCTGACACTGGGATCGACGACGTTCAGCCATGTGAAACACGAGAATATATATCTGGTCGTAGTGACCAAGAGCAATGCCAATGCGGCGCTCGTGTTTGAGTTTTTGTATCGGTTTATTGTGCTAGGGAAGGGGTATTTTGGCAAGTTTGACGAGGAGGCGGTTAAAAATAATTTTGTGTTGGTTTATGAGTTATTAGACGGTACCCTTTTTCGCCCTCAAAGGTGTGACATTGTGCTAACTACTTGGCTGATGATAGAGATCATCGACTTTGGATACCCCCAAAACACAGAAACCGACACACTCAAAATGTACATCACCACCGAAGGCGTCAAATCCGCCATCGCCAACTCCCCCTCCGACTCTAGCAGAATCACAATGCAAGCCACGGGCGCTCTCTCCTGGCGACGCGCAGACATCAAATATCGCAAAAACGAAGCCTTTGTTGACGTAATCGAAGACGTCAACTTGCTTATGTCCGCGACGGGCACGGTACTGCGCGCCGATGTTCATGGGCAAATCATAATGAGAGCGTATCTGTCTGGCACACCGGAATGCAAATTCGGGCTCAACGATCGCTTATTGCTTGACGGCGACGACTCCGCTCCCTCGGGAGGTAAAGGAGGGAATGGACGCACAAAAGCGACCCGCGCAGCTGCTGGATCCGTCACGCTGGAAGATTGCCAATTCCATCAATGCGTAAAACTCGGCCGGTTTGACGCCGATCGAACGATTTCCTTTGTCCCACCCGACGGCGAATTCGAGCTCATGCGCTACCGGGCTACAGAGAACATCAATCTACCATTCAAAGTCCACCCAATCGTCCGCGAAATCGGCACGACAAAAGTCGAGTACAGCGTAGCCATCAAAGCCAACTACGGCGCAAAACTGTTTGCCAGCAACGTCGTAATCCGTATCCCAACCCCGCTTAACACAGCCAAAATCACCGAACGCACAACGCAGGGGAAAGCCAAATACGAGCCTGAACAGAACAATATCGTGTGGAAGATTGCGCGGTTCACGGGGCAGAGTGAGTATGTGCTTACGGCGGAGGCGACATTGACGAGTATGACGCATCAAAAGGCGTGGAGTCGGCCGCCGCTGAGTCTGTCGTTTAATCTGTTGATGTTTACGAGTAGTGGGCTGTTGGTGCGGTATTTGAAGGTGTTTGAGAAGGGGAATTATAGTAGTGTCAAGTGGGTGCGGTATATGACGAGGGCGGGGAGTTATGAAATCAGGTATATTCCTCTAGTCATTCGATACTATTTATGGATTGCTAACTTTTTGGATATAGATTCTAGTCCTTCGTCAATATATAATGCGCAAAAGCTTTGTTCTGTCTGCTTCGAGCATAATGGCGTTCCTCCTGCATCAGTGTTGTATGTATATGATTTAACATACCCAATTATTCATCAATCCAACTATCCTTAGTGTATCACTCCATCTGATCCTGTCAGTGACGACCTGATCAGTGATATGTACACCGCAGAGTAGCACTTATCGAGTAGTGTCGTGATCTAGTAAGGAAAAGTCAGTGCTCATCCCGCACCGTTAACTAGTTATCTCAGAACTTCCAGGGACTACATAGTTAGCTAAAGTACGGAGTAGCTCTAGACTTAACGATTGATAGATAAGCAGCACGTGGGGTGCCATTGGCCTGCCTGAGGCCGCCGTTTGAGCACGCCCTCCTCGGAGTCTCGGACGTTGCACTCAAATCGATGATCTGATCTGCCCCTGGCTGTCGGCTATGTGTGTATGTATGTATGCACGGTAAATGCATGCAGGAGATGATGCATCATTTACCCTCTATATCTACATGCCTGTGCACATGACTGATTATGTGCCATGCAATGAATGTATATTCAATGGCATGAACAGCATGATGCATGATGCATAGATGATAAGGATGCCAAAACTCAACGGTTTAATTTAATTGAATTCCGACTAGACTTAGGCTAGGGACCGGACGGCACGGCTCGCCCGGTGACACGCGGCTAGGCGGTGCTCACTTAATACTGTGTACATACGAGGAACAATCGACAGACTGACAATAGATAATGACATTAAGAATAAAGAATTCAAACAAGCGTTGAACATCAGACTAAAAGAAGAAAGAAAGAAATGTATGTATAGTCAGACAAATGAAAGAAACAAACAAAAAAAAATAACAACCTCTTTCTTCCAAACACCGTTTCCCGGGGTATCTTTTCCAGTTTAAACAAGTAGTAGTATGTAGTAAGTAGCCTTGCCCACTTTGACATGTTGATGCCATGTCAGAAAACTCCATATGAATGCGAGATAATAAATAAATGAAACAGACCAAAACAGGCAGATCGTGGTTGTAAATGGATGGAGGAAGGCTATGGCTGAAAACACCCATCTAGTCGACCACGGACAAATTGACCTGATCCTCGTCGAAGGCCAATGTTGCCTTCTCCAAGAAGCGCTTGCCAGCGTTTGCCGACGCTGGCATCATCTTTGCCAATGCGACGAGCGCATTCTTCCCAGTCGCGTTTGGTTAGTCGGAATTTCTCGAGGACCATGTCGACTAGTTGCTCGTCTTCTTCCGCTGTCCATTCTGTTTTATCGTTGTTTGCGTTGGTGTTGTTGTCGGTGTCTTCGATTTCTATTGATGGAAGGATGATCTGTGGGAGTGCTTCTGATCCAGACTCGTGTTGGGGGATGTTGTTCAATGATTCGAAATCAGCTATACCTAGTCCTAAAGGCATATGATAGGGAAAATGTCGCATGCGCTTTGGTGTTGTATATCCATCGCGCTGTCGCCGGACACCGGGCATTTCATTTTCGCTTTCACCATCCTCGTAGACACTGCGACTGCGCTTGCGAATGCGAGGTGGCGCAGTTGGTGTCTTTGCTCTGCTGACTGTAGGCGTAGTGGCTCGCGAAGTACTGGATCTGGGTGCGCTGGATCTGGGTGTGTTGATCTTTGGTGTGGTCTTGCGCGATCGTGTCTTGGGCTTGGCTTTGACCTCTTGGTGAAACGGACTGGCGAGGCGCACGGATCGAGGGGGAGTCGAGGGACTAGGACCGGGTGAGACGTTCAGTAGACTTTGCAATTTGCGACTGACTCCGAGTAGACTACCGCTGATGCTGTCGCTTGAGGGTGGAGGCGTTGGCGACAGGCCGCGATAGTACGGCTGGCCCAGGAACTTCCTGGTGTCGCAGGAGAGAGCGGATTGCATCAACATTTTGCCGTGAGTTATGTGCTGTCAAATTATAAGGAATAATCTAGGATAATCGTGGGAAATGGCGTGTTCCTTGTGCGATGATAGCTGGCAAACGGCGCAACCCGCGATCCTCAGATACGGAGGCTGGGAGCAAGCCGAATGCGCCGGACGGATCGCGCGGTGAAGAGCTGGCAAAATCGATAAAAATATCGAAAGAATCGACTGACGTATAAAGAGCGATCGGATGGAGATAGCTGCGACAGGACGCGACGGTGTGGTTGTGGTTGTGGCTGTAGACGAGTTGCAAGGCGAAGACAGCGTGGTGTGTAGGAAGAGTCGCACACGGAGCAAGCGGGTGGTGGTTAATTTTTCTCGGGGGGGGGAAGGAACGAGGGCAGGCGGGCAGGCGCAGGGTAGAAAAGGGAAAGCGAAAGGGAAGGAAGCACCCCCAAGCCCAGTGGGGCTGCTCTGTGTCCTTCCGCTTCGTGCCTTCCTTCCTTCTGCCTTCGCTTCGTCCTAATTTAGGCTCCCCTCTGACAGGCCTGTTCGTGTCAGTGAAAGTATGACTCTGCGCTTGGTTCCACGCACGGCCAGAGCTCTTCTTTCTACCCTACGGAGCATCACCCACGTTCTCGATGCTAAAACTACCCGTATCCCCCAAGACAAGGTGTGACAAAGCTGAAGGGGCCGTCTTTTATCCTATTCTATTTCCGTCAGACCAAAATAGCGACCAGTTCTTTGTCTGTCTCATTCGAATTGTGATATCATATCCCGTTGACTTTACTACTCCTATGCGTATCAATCACTATCTTAGGCCTCGTTTCATCACGCAGATCCGCATCTCTTCCGAGCCGTGAAGGAGTGGATCAACATGGATAGCAATAATCGCCAGCCCTTGTCGTCCCCGAGACAGGCCACGAAGATGTGCCTTGGATCGAATATACCTCTCTACTATAGAGTACAAAGCAGTTCGTATGTACTCCGTAGTATGTATGTATGTATGTATGTAGTAACGCCCACGAGAGTCCTGGTAAGCAAGGATGGCTCGTCCATCGTGCCTCTGCAAGGCACAATCTATATATTCTCCGGTTTCCCCTAGCAACTATCCTGATTTATCTACTCCTCTACTTACGTTGCACGAGAGAAGGATCTCCTCGTTCTGTCGTGTATTCCGACTGCAAGTACTCAAATCTCCTAAGGGCGTGGGCGACAATCAATCTTCCTATTTTCCTACTTTTTATTCTGTCATGCCTTGCGTCAGTGTCACCTCGATCAGAGGGTCGGTCCGGCTGAATTAACCATGATCGCATATACAATACTACACCTAGTGTCAATTACTTCCTTGTGATATGAACATCATCATCAATTGAGAAGAATAACGTACGCCCTTGGTCACCCGAAAATTTCGCTTAATTCGCTTTTCGACGCGTTTTTACGCGACGCGTTGTGGCAAAACAGGCGCGTTGACCAATCACGTCGGCCCGAATTCGCTGTGGCCTGAGCACCAAGGCACGAAGGCAGCCAGGCCACTATAACCTTTTTGGGAAGTCAATCCTGGGTCGGCTGATCTCATTTCTGCCTTAAACCCTCAGGCCATCAGATGATTCATTTTGATTCCGCTTTTTTACAGTCTGGTTGCACGTGTTGATCGAATTGAGCAATCGGCCCGTTTCTGGGGCGACCCTCTCCTCCCTACGAGCAGGTTTAGGATGCGCCTTTATTGTTCTTCTATCGCTCCTTGCAGAGCTTTAAGCCGAAGCAAGCCGGAGGGAGAAGCAGTCATAGTATGTGTTGATACAACTGATTGCGAATTGAGGCAACACATTGATGATATCATGTCCAGCTAGCCATTAACTAGTCGCACAGACAGGACAAGGATAAAGACAAGAAACGATCTTCAGTCCCATTGAGAATAGTTATGACATGACTCTATCTTATCGGCCCATCTAGAGCAGCGGACTAGTCGAGTAGTGCGGCTTTATAAGCCAACGATATGGATGAAGTCATAGTTAGTTTCATTAACTAGTTAGGGTTACTGGTTGGTCACTTCACCAGCTGAATCTGTCAGATACTTTCTCTCTAGTTACTAGATCTTCGATCTAGTTGGGTGAGGTCATGGCACAGTTCATGGGATATTCTACAAGTCTTGAGAAATTAGGATAGATGACCAATGAACATGTCCTTTCCCTTGTAGCTCGAGACTCGACACAGGGAACATCTCGACAACTAGACCAAACTTCAGCCGCCTACCCCGATGATCCTTTCAGGGGACGCCACCTACATAGTAGATCCATAAACTCACTCTCTACAGGGGACCCGAACATCCAGAAACAGGATTTTTCCCAGGAACAATCAACCACTGCCTATCTCATGGAATCAGCCCTAGGAGGATGATGTCATTTCCAGAACGTTTCAATAGTGCTTCTAATATTATAGCCCTGACTTGGTTTACAGTGCTAGTCACTACGACGTATGCATAATTCAAGCCCTAATTAGAATTTGTTCCAAGGTTGGGTTAGGGTTTGGTTGATTGAGCCCTTCCTCTTTAGTTTGTGATCATCTAGGGTTATTGCCATTTTAGGACATTTTCCACCAACACCAAGATATGAGTATCCCTATATTCAAGAGATCAAAAGACCATATATACTGTTCTATGTACATTGTGAACTGGCAAACATAGCAGTTGGTGGCTGGCACCCGACTGACAACCAAATCATCGACGACGTTGATATAGCATACATGCCAGAGAGTGGCTGTCATGTCCATAACATGTGTACAGTGCAGCGCAGAATACATCCTGTATGCACTATGTATGTAAGTACTATGCTATGCACTGCAGACGCCCTCGAGGCAAAAATCCCCATGTAAGCAGCAAGCAGCAGGCGCAACAGTAAAGAAACCCTCCGACTCGTCTCTACCCTAGCAACAACCAAGGGCGACCCATCAGACCCATCAGACAACAAGAAAACTAGCCGACAGTCCCAATAATAGCAGCAAGGGGATGCCAGCCGCATCGGAGAATCTTATCTATTGGCACGATGCAGATTGAGTCGAACCTGTGGATCCGATGTGCATGACTCGGAAAGTAATGCACTCCAGGAAAAGAATAGCCCTATCTAGGAGATTTTTATTCTTGATTCAACCCCAGGTTTTGCGGATCCCTTGATAAGCTAATACTGCTATATGTAGATCGAGGGTTTGTGTCGGCGGAAACGTTCCGAGGTTGATTTGCTCGGATGAGGAGGGTTGACTAGGAGTAAGGGATTGTGATTTACTGGCTTTTTGTTTGGTTGCGGCTACTGGAGTAGCCATGTTTGATGTTCTATGTTTCCTCAAAACAAGTAAGCAAGAGGAAAAGAACTTGCAAGACGTGAAACAAACAAAAATGTTTCAAAACCTAAGACAAGCAGAGATAGAAGGTTGCATTGCGCCCTTCTTTGTGGTCTATTTTTATTGTGGTGGAAAACAAAGAAGCGTACATGTATTCTCATCAATGAATTTTTGACAATAGTAAACGACAACTACACAGAGACTCGTGGACGTACTGCAGATGCAAGTAAGCACGGTAGTCCGCAGATTCACGAAACAAGGGATACGATCTCGCTGGTGGTTGGTGATCGAGCCTATAATGTATCTAGTATAGAGAAAGCCAATCACTGATTATTTTTATTGAGCACTATAGTGAAAGTATACAGCTGAAAGGCATTCGAAGTATTCGAGGTGGCGCCATCAAATAAATTGGTTAGTTTCAGCACTGATTTAGCCCTAATTCAGTCAGCAACAACGACAATTCACATCATCAATTGACAACCTGAAGATAAAGCCAAGATATTCTATGAGATTCAAGATTTTACTATTCTATTCCTCTCTGTATTGGTAACTACTAACAAGTGATAAATCGCTTACTCAAGCAACAAACTAGATATATTACGTTGAGCTCTAATAATCCCAGGAATGGTAATCAATCAACTGGCTTCCTCAATCTGCAATGCTCAAAGTACTATGTCTTTTGATTTTTATATCTCTGATTTAGTAATCTATTCTGATAGATTATCAACATTGAGCGTCGTTACCATTGAGTTGGTACGATTAAAAAGGGCACGACCCGGTTCATGCAAGTCATTCCTCAAACATCCCTCAGGGCTATTGTCCTCCAAAGTCAAGTGTCGTTATTAGGTACATATGCAAGGTGGTGCATTGTAGAATATGGTTGAGGCTGCTCCTTGCTTAGTATTATTATCAAGTCGGTAGAAAATATCGCGCTGAACGTACATGTTCAACAGTAGAGATCACATTATCGGGCTTACCAAGATTATGACTACAAGGTCGGCCTTCATTGATCGGATGTGGTGATTTGGTCTGAGAATTTGAAATACCCCCTTTCCCAAACTAGGATTCATGACCAAGTCCTGGTGCTGATCAATAAGTCACCATGATGTTGAAAAAGCAGGGGCTGGGGAGTCATTAGGATAAACCCTAAGAGTATAGTTGCAGTTGTTGAAAGAACAATCCTCATATCAATTGAAATGGGGCAATTTATAAAAACTGAGAACTTATCTATAGGTAGTATTTGTGCAAATACGTGAGCTGAGTTCTAAGTAAGCAAGCCATCCTCGGCCCGGCTCTTTCCAAAGGACACTACCAGGTGTAATAATCGTTGTACAATGTCCTCAGAAGTATATAGAATAGACGCGCACCAGTTACGCGCATCAGCCTAGCCATCTGGGTTATATCAAGGATGGGTGCAATGCCATGAATGACAATGGTAGTCGATGTCAACAAGAGTATTAAGGCCCATGCTAACCCATTATCTAGGTACACAGTCTTGCACCTTTTCTCGCCCGTGGACTGCTTGCCTGTCCGACATCTTTGTTCAAACGCATAGATCTACTCTCATGATGAAGTAACTGTTTGTTTTCACAATTCTCTTAGACAAAGAATGCAATTCGTGTTACTCGAAACAAGTTAGCCCCGGATCTCAACAATCCTAGGTAGAGTATAATCGCAGCGGACTATGTTTTATCCCCTGTGTACCAGGGGAGCATCCGCCATGGTTACTATACGTAAGTTTCTTGCCAATTACAAGGGGATCCTTGTGAATTTTCGTGAATTTAGGTTATGATTGATATATTAATTCTGTTGCTATAGCCATCAACACAACTAATAGTCTAAAGAGGTAATAGATCTCCTTCGGCAATGCGTTTACCCTAACTTCCCCTGTCAGAATGCACGTAGTATCGATCAAACCTCAACGTCCAGAACGGTCCCGAGGTCCTTTGTGGGGTAGAAGGTTGCCTCTCTAACCTCCTCGAAGAACAATCGGTCAATGGGAGTCTCAGTCCACAGTACGTTCTGCTCAATGGCCTAGTATACCATGAATTCCAGAAAAGCAACCGTGAACCATCCAGCTTCTTTTGCCATTTGGACCAACTTTGTCTGTTGTTGACTTTGACGGCAAAACATGTCCAGTATGAGGCCCTTGTTTTCATGGGTCTCGCTCAGATCTGAGTAACGATTGAGACTGTGTATTAATGGCCCCAATAGAGACCAAGCGGTATACTGCGATCAGATCGCAGCGATTCGTCCGGAATGGTGTTAACGATCACAGCGGGCGGGCGCATATGATCCTCCCGAGATAGGAATTTGATCTAGCGAGGCGCACTTGATGATGGCTTCCCCAAATCCAGATTTATGAAGATGCTCTAGGGTGTCCTTTAACACATCGTCATCATCGTGACCAATAATAAACACTGTTTGTGCTCCCAGGCAGTTAACCAAACAGTAAACTGCAGACCAGCACACGTCCAATCAGGACGGCGCCCCTTTTTCGAATTTCTGTACCAGCTGTAGGACTCTGGGGCAGGATCGCTCGTTGCTTGCCAATCCAATCTGTATTAGTGCCAACCAGAATCCTCTTGTTGGCCTGTTGTTGTACATAGAGTGTGTTCACGTTGCCAATGATCTAGGCAGCATCGGACAAATCATTGTCCAATTTCATTGCCACCACCTTGTTTGGCAAGGTTACCCTTAAAGTCGGACGCCTTTATGACATTTTCAAGGTCGTGCAGGTGCGACGACTCAATGACCCGGAATTGCCAGGCTAGCCCCAGGCGACGGAATACCGCTGTATGAAAGTACGGCGACAGTGATTGCGTACAGGGTTCCCAAAGAGACCTCGGGATATACTGTCCCTTGACTAGTCGTTGAAGCCGAAGTCATTATTGTAATTGTACTTTGTGTGACAAGTCCTTCGTTCTGTCTCGCTACTCTTCCTCCTACTTCTTATGCTTCAATTGCGTCTAGAACTATGGTTGGTACGTCCAATAGCCACTTTTCGGATCAGCGTTACAGTTTTCAGTGGCTAATTCTTTGGAGCTTCTAACGTTTCTTCACACGATGTCATTGGCTAGCTCCAGATCGTATTCAAATATGGTTCTCCCAGATCCTCTTCTCCGCTTAAGCCTTTATCCACAAATATCCAGCATAGCATTCATTTCCGCGGAATGTGGGACGAAAGAGGACGTGAGTGGCTAACCCCAGATTTTCTCCATCCAAACGGTCCAAACAAAGTTAGCACAAAATGTCGATTCAGTCACCGTATCGAAATAACTCCGGATTCCAAGCAAACAAAGTTTTTATTAGTCTCGTTTCTTCGCTTAAGGAATTCCCCGACATCCGGACCTCAGATTTTCTCCTTTTTCAAAGTTGACACCCGGTCTCAAATCAAGTCAGGTTCTAATCAAAAATAGCTTTTTCAATCTCGACACGTCGCTTAAGGCCTTCTCCGAACTGCAGCCACGTTTCCGGGGTAAGAAGTGGCGGGGTTCACCCAGAAGACGATTTCTTTCATTTCTACTTTTCATTTAAGTTGCCACTGGGAACTCCCAGGTCAGACACATTTTGAGCAACCACCTTAGAAACAACCGACTCAACTCAACATGGCGGACGAAACAAGAAAGACAGATGTTGAAGAGGTCGCTGGCCACGCTGAATACCCACGCATCGACGATACCGATCTGAAAGGTCAGCTGGATGTTGGTGCTCAGGCTCTCGCTGGCCAGGACCTCACGTACACGAAAGATGGTATGTCATATCAAGTTTTCTTGTCTAATAAAAGCCTGCTGCTAATCTGGATTATGAACTTTTGTATAGAGGCTCGCAAGCTCCTTCGGAAAATTGACTGGCATATCATGCCACTTGCCGCCTGGGCCTGTGGCCTACAATTCGTCGACAAGTCCGGGCTTGGTGCAGCTGCCACTTATGGACTGCAAAAAGATTTGGGTCTCACGGGCAACGAGTATTCTTGGTGTGTCTCGGTAAGTCGTTGTGGTTCTATTAGCAGGGTTTCACTCTGATTATACATTTCACGTCCGGATGAACGCTGTGCTTACAATTGGCTAGATTTTCTACTTCGGTTACATTGCTGGCACATTATTTGTTGGACGCGCTATGCAGAGATTCCATACCGGCAAGTACATCGGCCTCAACTTTTTTGTTTGGGGTTGCACTCTCCTTGGATGCATGGCAGCGAAGAACTATTCGACTCTGCTCGCGTTACGATTTCTTCTTGGGTATGTGATCATAAATTCATGTCAATGAGTCGCTCACGCTTACAGCACAATGATAGAGTCTTTGAATCTTGCGTCGTCCCCGGTCTCAGTTTGATGTAAGCTTTTGAACAGCCCGATTACAATATTGATACGAACGTCTTACTCATTCGTGTAGTACTGGAATGTGGTATACTCAGGAAGAAAAACCGTTGCGCTTTGGACTATGGACCGTGACGAACGGCGCGATGCCTGTCCCATTCCTGGTGATTTACTACGGCCTCGGCCATATCACGACAGGCCCTGTTGTGCGTACTAATCCTTCTACTAAGATACCGGGAAATCAACTAACATTTCATGTTCAGCAATCGTGGCATCTCATTTTCCTGCTCATTGGATTACTCAGCTGTGTTACCGGGATCGTTCTTGTATGACATGTCAATCCACATCTTCGGCGAGATCAATGGAACACTAACTTGGAGAGTAGTGGTTCTTCCTGCCTGACTCCCCCATAAGTGTCTCGTGGCTTAATGATAGGGAAAAGGCAATTGCTGTCAAGCGTGTTTCAGACGATCAACTGGGCGTCAAAAATGGTATGTGGCAACTTTTCAGAAAATTTATTTTAGAGCTAATCATTAATGTATCCGAATAGAGACCTTCAAGTGGGAGCATGTAAAAGATGCTGTGACCGATTATCGTTGTTGGTTGATGGTGCTTCAGATGTTCTTCAGTCAAGCTGCTGGAAGTGTAACAACGAACTTTTTGGGTATCATTATCAAGGTCAGTCTTCACCATTACCATCACATATTACTTGTTTCTGACTTGAGATTCTTCTTCAGGGCTTCGGATATACTGCACTGAAAGCTCAGCTATTCACCGCACCAAACTACGCCGTTCAAGCCGTCATGCAAATGATCGTTTCCGGTCTACCGACTTTTGTCCCGGCCCTCCGTAACTGGAAACAACCTCTTGCATGCCTATCCAGCTGCGTCGCTGTTGCTGGTGTCGCCATTCTTTACATCACCCCACCATTGGCGGAGTACGGACACCGTCGACTTGCCGGCTGTATTATGATCTCCTTCTCGGGCGTGAACTATACTGTTATCATGTCCGTTATCTCCTCAAATGTGGGCGGTTTCACCAAGAAACAGGTCGTCACGTCAACGGCATTTTTCTTGTACTGCGTTACAAACATCATCACACCGCAGACCTTCCAGGGTTCCGAAGCTCCTTACTACCACACCGGTCTAGGATTTGTACTTGCGTATGTAGCCCATTTATCTCAATCGTCAAATACAAACACTAATCATAATGTCTAACAGCTTCCTTTCACTTTACGTCGCCACAAGCATGTCAACCTGGCTCCTCATGGGCGTCGAAAACAAACGCCGAGAAAAGAAAGCGCTCACTGATGCCAACTATGCAACCGGAGACTCAAACCTCGATGTCCTCTCTGGCCTTCGGGACGAGACAGATGTGGAGAACAAGCACTTTCGCTATTCTGGTTAACATGCTGTACGCATTCGTGATTGCAACCCGGTTGCAACGTCTCGGCTATCTTTCGGTAGCAGACATGGCGATTTGTTTTGTGTTTTTGCTTTCTGACAGTCCCTGATGCTTGTTACTAATAAAAAGTCTTATGCAAATATATTTGCAAATGTGTAGCATGAGCATTGAAATTGAGACATCTGGAGAGAGATCTTGAAAGTATAACACCAACCCTATACACACCTAGTAGCACCCTGAAAGGTGATTCGCAATCCTAATTCCGTAATGAGTGCCATATATTACTCTATTAAATCTATCCTACTTGACTTTTTCGCTCAAAAATTCACGCAAATGATGGCTATGCGTACAAGTCAGTGACCGATTGAGCTCACGTGACATGTCGTGCCCTATAATCCGATGGAGGAAGTGAGTAGGTAGGAAATCTAATCAACAATAAGCAAATATTAATTATTTAGATGAACTCAAATATTAAAAAGGACCGAAATGGTTAGTAGTATATGGCTGGATTAGCCAATTACAATAAGCCATAGATGCTTTTCTGTGTGCGGGGTCCGGGCCATGTATCGGTCAATTTATCCGGGCTTTTTTGTGGTGTATTTTAAGCAACTTTCCTCAAGCCTCCTTGTCTCATCAAACAATTGTAGTAGGCAGAGATAAGAGAAAGAAACATCCTCTCTAACTCACGATGTCGAATGACGGTGCAGAATCTGTTCCCAAGATCCTCATCTTCACTCGCACCCTTGGTTACCGCCATGACTCTATTCCCATCGCAGGTAGGTCTCACCTTTGATCCTAAGGTTTGGAGGTGAACTACTGTAAACTAATATCTGATTTCCATATCAGCCAGCGTCCTTGCCGAGTGGGGGACAGAAACAGGCTTATGGGAATCAGTTCATACTGAAGAGTACAACCTCATAACAATAAGCCTTTGACATCGATGAATGCTCATCCAGTGTACTGCTTCACAGGCCGTCTATATTCACCGATGAGAGCTTATCCCAATTTCAGGCACTCGTCTGGATTTCTACGTAAGGCCTCGATGAAAAATAAGATGCCGCGCCGAAAAAGAGAATGGCTTATATGTACTATGACATCTAGCACGGGCGAAGTCATCAGTGGAAGTCAGATTACGGCTTTCAGGAAATGGCTCCAGAATGGTGGTCATTTTGCCTCGATGTACGCGTATCGACACTGAGTCGAATACTTCTTTGGCTAATATGAAAGCAAGTCACGCCGCCACCACTGCTTTGACGACCGAGTCCTTCTATGGCAATCTTACCGGCGCATTCTTTTCTGGTCATCCTGAGGTACGAAAAAGATTGAGGCTACCGACTGTGTTTTGAGTGTTTCTAAACGAGGGCGTACTTCTAGATCCAGAGTGCGACCTACCAGGTCTCCAATCTGACACATCCTGCAGTGTCTTCGCTACCGTAAGTTGCAAAATAATTGGTGTTCTTTAGCATTTCTGACTTATTCCTTACTTTCTAGTCCGACATGGGAGCATTACGACGAGATATGTAGGTCATGAGATCCTTGTTATAAGAAAATAAGATAGGAGAAATATTAACATGGAGCACCATTAGATCAATATCATCAAGACCCACGCGAGAACAACATCATTGTGCGTGATATCTTTAGAATGCACTTTTTGACAGAACGTTTACTAACTTTCTACTATCATTCTAAAGCTACTGCTATCCGCAATCCAATCTAGTTATAGCGCGACTGCAACCTCTGGCGGTGTTGTCTCCCCAATCCAACTCACCCCTGGAGGCCCTCCTCAGCCAATTGCTTGGTTCCGCGACGCCAGCCACCAGCTAGCCCCGGATCTGATACACAATGGCCGATTGTTCCAGACTGGGTTAGGCCATGCAAAAGAGACGTAAGTTTATCAGTCATGCCGGCTTGGCCCATAGACTTGTATACTTGGCTAAAATTGGAGTGGGATAGATGGCTTTATGATACACTTTTTCGTGATCATATCTACGGAGGGATTCAGTGGCTCCTTGGACTGTAAGCAAGAGATCTTAACTTACCACCATCTTTAAGCTGACTGTGATCTATGCAGTAATGTGACTAACAGCGCGCCGGGCGTCACTACTGGTATTTAATTTTTGTTGCTTTTACCGGCCCCAGCCAATTGCCAAGTTCTATTTCAATGTTGTGCCGTTATATTAGATTACATAAAGTAGGTTATATATGTCCAACCGGCATAAATAAGAGGCGAATACATGACCAATATACTTTGGTCCCTACATGTAACTTTATTGAAGTCAATTAAATCGAGGACGTTGATCCGGCCAATCGAGGGAATAGGGCGTGCGCATTTCCAAAGTTGACCATGTCTCTCGTTTCCTTATCCAACGGATACTTTTCGAGGTCGCTTAAAAATCCAGGATAAGCTGGAGGCGGTGCATATGGGAAATCGCTCTGGAATGGCAAGAAGAATAAATCAAAAAAAGGTCCAAAAGCTTCTAAACAGGCGGATAGAGGGAAGTATGATACTTACACCAAATAGAATATGATCATGAGGAACCAGTTTCAATAGTATATCTAACACTTGAGGAGACGCCGACAGCGCCAGGTCGTAGTGAAAGCTGCGAAAAGAAGCCATGGCTTGATCATGGTTGGTACCCATGGCAGCAGTGGCCGCGAAGTTTGGTGTTGCTCGCAAAGGTGTCGCCAGTCTGCTGATGAGATACGGCAGTGAGCCACCAGCATGCGACAAAATCACCTTGCAGTCTGGAAACTTCCGCCGAGTGCCCATCAGAATCATATCCATCGCCGTCCGCGTTGTCTCATGAGGATAGTCAATCACCGGCTGAGGCAGCTTCTGATTGACCTTGTTAGTATCTACTGGATGAGTTGGGTGCACAAACACAACGCATTTGCGACGATTGAGCTCTGCCCAGATAGGCTCAATGTCTGCATGACCCAGGTAGTTATTCCCGATACCGTAACGAGTAAAGAGTGTGACACCGTCCGCATGAAGGACGTCTAGGGCATATCGAATCTCGGCCAGGGCGGCATCTGTGTCTAGCAGACTCGGTAAAGATGCAAAGAAGCCGAATTTTTGCGGATTCTTGTCGCGAAGTTCGGCGCCCGATTCGTTTAGCTTCCGCGCCAGTGCATACGAAGCCTGGCCCTCCAGGATACATGCCCCTGGGGCTGTCACAGATAGAATGGCTGTCTGTATACCCATATGCTTCATGAGCAACTCGGACCGCAGCGGTGTCCAATGCGGAGTTGGCCAGCCACTGGGGTCACCTAATTCATTAGACACGACTAATCATGGCAGTGACAAGAAGCAATAGAAGTACCTCCGGCATCCTCAACAGCTATAATCCGTTAGCTTCACACTACTATTCGTTTTATCGAAGCATTCTATGCAATCAGGAAAAGGGTTCGGTAGAATTAGATACCTTTTGCATAGAACGATGGTACATAATGATGGTGTGTGTCCACCTTATTGATCGCAACTCCGGAAGGCCAGCCCAATGCCTTGTCCAACAGGAAATCGGTAACGTGGTCGACCATGTTGGACAAGTTTCCCCGAACACGAAGATAAGAAACACAGGCGACAAAAGCCACAAGTATCGTCAACTGATAGATCATTACTATCGTAATACTTCCTTTTGCACATTGTTCTCAGCTGTATCGAGACACATATTCGTAGTTATAGTCGTAGAATATGATGATAGGGTGGTTACGTATGTGAGCTCGGACTGTTCCGATCTGTATCATCGGAATCGGCCCGGCGCCGATACTGTATGATACCGTTCTCCGGACATCGCACGGTTGTTATTTACATACAGCCAATAAACCGTCAGTCATTAATCCTATATAAAACATCAATATTGCGAAGATTATGTTGAGATTGGCTTATTTCAGGCCTGAAATAGATGACTAGACTAATCACTAGCCGTATTTCTTCTAAATCAGCGCCTAGGGAGAGACTTGCTTTAACTAATACGTTATGGAACACTATGAATTTATTACGTATTGTAAAGCATATACGTACCGTAAACCTAATGCATTTACAGAGGCATGATGACAAAAGCCGAGGTTAGTTAAGTCATCAACTTGAACTAACTACATCCAACAACCATCTATGTGACTGTACGCTTTCCAGCTTCAAGAGCGTGCGTTGCCAGCAGCAACAAGAACAATAGCAGCAATATGGTGTCTCCGGGTCCTCACCAGAGCCTTCACAGGGCTGAAAGAAGGAGCCGGCCTCGTCGCAAGGTGCCATTGGCATGCGATCCGTGTCGCGAGCGCAAGTCGCGTTGCGATGGGAAGATGCCCATATGCGCGGCTTGCGAACGGCGTTCATTGCCCTTGGAGCAATGTGTCTATTCATCTGATAATGCTCGTTCGGAAAGGAACGCGGCGTATGTGTATATTTCGTTATAACTTCGATGGTTTGTAACGTAAAGTGTTGATGAGCAACCGGTCGCAGATATATTCAAAGTCTTCACGCTCGCATTCGACATTTGGAGGGAGTTTGTCTTGCCGCCAATATTGCACCGTACTCCTCAGACTTAGAGTTACCAGCCGATGGTATTTTTGCACAAGATTTGCCAACGGGAAATGAGTCGACCGTTGTTGATACTGTCACAGGTAAGAAATCGGGCTTGAAAATTGTCTTGCCTCGTTTTACTTCCCAGACTCACGAAATTTGTCGACTAGCTCTTCCAAGCAACTTTAGAGACAACGTCCGCGAGACCTTGACCCCGCTAGCCCCTCGTGAATGCTCAATGAATAATCTGGCCAGTCCTCAGGCGAATGCACAAAACGGTACCAACGGACAAACCCCATATGTGATTGACTCTGAGCGGGACCGTAGACAGCCATTATCACTCTTTGAGCTCACAAGTAACATCACTGCTATGGGTGCCATTTCAGCTCCGGAAGATGATGAAAGAGCACGCTCTCCCGACGCTGAATATTATGGAAGTTCGTCAACCGTTGAGTTCATGCGCCTAGCCCGCAAGTCTATCAAGCAACATCGTTCTGCAGAAATTGATAGGCATGCAAATCGGCCTCATCCCGAGTTGAACACGTCGGCAATCATCCGCGAGGCTTGCACACCATCTACACGATTTGCATTCGAAGATACTCCACTTCCCCCTAGAGCACTAGCGGACCATCTCTTGGAATGCTTCTGGGACCATGTTTTCTGTTTGTACCCATTCTTCCATCGCCCTAGTTTTCAGGATGCCTACGAGAATCTTTGGGTGCCTCACAGACAGCTTCTCCGCAAGCTTACAAGATCTGACATCGGGCTCGGCAGTATCTGGGCTTCTGACCTCCAGTCCCCGGTTTTCCAAAGCTCGCTGAACATCATATTCGCTCTAGGCTGTCATTTTGCAGACGTTTCCGAGACGCAACGACAGGCATTATCACACACCTTTTTTCTTCGCGGTAAAACTCACATAGGCCTAGACCTACTCGATGTTAAATCAATTGGTGTTGTACAGTCCCTTCTACTTACTACACTTTATCTTCAAAGTACACCATATCCCAACCGATGCTGGATTTCTATAGGAGTGGCATGTCGACTCGCGCAAGGGCTAGGTCTGCACCAGGCTATCGGGAGTATCACCAAGGACCCACTGGAACTTGAAATACGCCGATGCACATGGTATGGATGTGTTACAATGGACATGTAGGGTTTTCTTCAAATTTTCTTGAAAAGCTATACCCATTAACGGATTTCTTCTCTTATATAGGACAGTCAGCATGACCCATGGTCGGCCCTGTATGACTGCACACCTGCCCTGGGTGCCGCTACCTGAAATCCCGTTGGAGCAAACAGAGGGACATGAGATGTACGCTTCAACAATCATGACGTTCTACGTTGCGAATATCAAACTTCATCGAGTTTTGGATGAGATTCTTTCTGAGGTTTACAGCACATGGCGAGATCCACTAAGTGAAACCATAAATTCGGATGAAGGTCGGAAACAATGTAGTCTGGATGTCATCATAAGGCTTGAAGAAAAGCTCTCTTTTTATGAAACACAACTCCCATCTTTTTTAAATTGGAATTCACCAGTTCAGCCAGATAATGAAAGTTCTTTGACACAGATGGCGGAACGCCAGCGGAATGTTCTACATGCTAGGTATTTATGCTCTCTCCTCCTATGCTTTCGGCTGTTATATCAATCATATGACTAGATATCTCTATTTTTGTCTCCTGCTCTACCGACCTATTTTTACGCAACTATGCTCGGGTCAACTTGACGATTTTCGATCAAAGACCACAGAAAGCAGCTTCGTCAGTCATCGGCCCTCTGCTTTGGCCAATAGCCTTCTGTATTCATCTGTTGCAGTGAAATGTGCAGCTGAATGTACGAATGCTGCGATCAATTTGATTGCGCTCATCTTTGATACCTATCAAAGCCAAGTTGCAGACGCTTGGTGGTACAATGGATTTTGTAAGTATCTGCCGCTTTTGGATACCGAATGGTTTTCACGTTACGGAAAAGGGGATAAAATACTAATATGTGAATTATACAACCACAGATGTATCTACTGCTGGATTGGTTGTGATGATGTCTCTCTCCTGTCGGCCAATTATGTCAGAAGTTGATGAGCATAAGATAGAGGAGGCTTGGAAAAGGTGCAATGATATCCTCAGCCACATGACCACCTTTAGTTCATCTGCCTGCAACACTCTCAATTTCCTGCAGGCTTTATATGCCCAGTCCACATCTAACCATCGAAGAGCCAAGGACACGTCAATTCACCAAGGACCTGATCGCGCCTACCAAACAGCACCATTGGATACCGCACAAGGGACGGATAATATTGACAACCTTGCCTCCATCAGTGAGAACGCAATGCCCCATAGCGATATGACTATGATGGGCATGGATGATCTTGACGATCTGGGGTTTCTCGGAACATCTGATTTCCTTGATTTTTCGAGATGGTTTTCAGATACTGTCGGAATGCCGGAGTTTGAGAATATGATGCCATAGTAATGCCGACAATATGCCACTGGCCACGAACATTTACCAGCGTTGATATTGGATATTTCCCAGTTAGAAGATTGCGCAAGCATGAATCGGAGCATACAATCACACTTACATACCGCTTCTTAAAATATAATTTCTACATATCATATTTTCTCATTTGATAACGGCAATTCAAAAGATTGTGGTGGAGATAATGCCTAACTGATATCGAATTGGCTTAGTTACTTTAGTTTCTAATACATATTATGTAGCTAAGGTAATACCATTGCAGTACCTGGTCAATATGATCATATCTGACAACTTGGAACCTATGATAACCAGGTTAAAAGTATGACTCCTATTCTGCCCACCGGAATATCTCCCGGCCTACTGTCCGTAGTAAACCTAACGTCCGGAATCGTCCCGGCTTTATTTTTTAAAGGGATAATGGTAAGTGCTAAGGTGAAGATAATGATCAAAATGAGAGCCAATTCGAGAGAATTCAGATATTTAGAATTTGTCTTGATTTGTAAATAAGATTGATGGGGAAATTCCTAGAACAAAACTCTACAACCGGCGTACTCTTTCTGTCACGGTGGAGATCGATCTAATACAGTCAGCAAGATGTCGTCTGCCATAGATTTTATCTTAATAGGGCGTCAGACACTTCGCGATGCTATTGTTGCTCACCCCTATTATGCTATCTCAATTCTATCTCTTGGTGGATTGTTGTTTCTTTTGCGGTGGCTACGAGAAGCAGTGCTAAAACCGCCACACAAGAAAAGAAGAAAAGACGGCAGTCGATATCGTCTTCCGCCCGGTCCCTCTGGTATTCCAATACTCGGTAATCTGTTACAGCTGAAAGAAGTTCGACATGACATTGATCATACATTTGTGAGTTTACCGTATGCTTGACCAAATGTATATATCCAGGCTAACACAAGAGAACGAAATAATGCAGCAATTGGGATTAAGGAACTATGGTGAGATGGCTACCATGCATCTTGGCTCAAAAACATGGGTTTTTCTCAATACACATCGTGTCACGCAAGAAATCATTGCCAAAAGAGGTAGTATAACCAATGGTCGATCCGAATATCCCATTGCAAGTGGTATCGTCAGTCGAGACGGTCGATCACTGGTTCTTCCTCCGGCAAAATGGGCCGAAAAAAGACGGGTCATGCATCACTTGCTGAATGGTTCAGCCTTGAAGAAGTATGGAGAGTTTCAAGAGATGGAAAGTACTCAAATGTTGGCCGAGTACCTTTTTAAGCCGCAAGACTGGTACCGCAATCACTATCGCTATGCCAACTCGGTTGTCCACCGCATCGCTCTCGGAGAAAGATTTGTCATGTCGTCACAAAATCTGGTAAATACGCAAAGACTGGTAGCCGAGTTTACTGGTAGCATTGGGGCAAGCATAATCGATTGGTTTCCGGCTCTGGCCAAACTTCCCAAGTTCTTGCAGCCATGGCGACCTTATTGGGAAAAGATTGGACAATTTCATTATGATGTCTATCGTACTTGGTGGGACCCAGTCAAGAAGCATATTGATGAAGGTACTGCGCCACCATCTTTTGCGCGAGACGGCCTTCTTAGCCCTGATGCCAAGTTCTCCGGTGATGAACAAGAAGCCATGTACGTAACCTTGCAGCTGATTGAAGCCGGAAGCGATACTACACGAGAAGTTTTGAATTGTTTTGTCATGGCTACACTGTGTTATCCTCATAAGTTTCAGAAACTTCGGGACGAGATCGACAAAGTCTGTGGTAACAACGCAGAGCGTCTTCCTGTGCTAACAGACATTGAGAACATCCCATATGTGCATGCCTTTGCTAAGGAACTTTTACGATGGCGGCCCATTTTCATCTCAACACCCGATCATATGCTTACCGAGGATCTGGAGTTTGAGGGCTATACATTTCCTGCAGGCACTTGCTTTGTTATCAACGAGATTGCTGTAGGTTATGAATGCGAGTCACCCACCGAGTTCATACCGGAACGATGGCTAGACGGGACTGAGACCGACATCACACATGGTTTATGGCAATTTGGCGGTGGGAGAAGAATTTGTGTGGGCTATAAGCTCGCCCAACGAAGTCTTTTCTTAAATATCGCGCGTCTGGCGTACTGCTTTGACTACCAAGCGGTACGACTTTCTTGCTTCCCTCCAAATTGTATATTTCAGCTTAATAATTACTGACAAGCCTGCCCGCGTGTCTACAGACTGGCCCTTACGATAGCCGACATATGAACTACGAGAGTACCGGTGAACCTTTTCCGGTTCTGCCGACGGTCAGAAGTGAGGCTCATCGAGAGTTGATCATACACGAAGCAAAGACAGCAGACGTGTATGAGGAAGCGAAGCTAGAATATGAGAAGGTCCCGACTTGGAGGCCCGAATATTAGGGTGAGACTTGTTTCCCGGGTTATGATGGAGAGGAGATATGTTAAAATGGCTTGTTCAAACCCAAAATTCCTCTATAATCTCTGCCAATTGTTGTATGACGCGGTGGCTCCCTACGCTCGACAATTCATGTTCAATGTCCTTTATAGCATTATGAGTGATTTTCAGTCGATTTTACTGTTATATTTGATCAAACTTCAGAAGATAAAATTCCACTTTAGAGTATGTTACCTCCCTAAGCAGGCGCTTATATCCATACATACATGGAATGAAGGGTATAAAAAATGACTTCGAGTTTCACTCTAGGCTTCAGTGCCTGAATATGGTAATTGGATTGTCACTCTGGATCTATGGGATAAAATTAAGGGGAATCTGCCAAACTAACATTAATTATTCACACACCGGGTCCATTCCGAACATGTCGGTGTGCTAGACCACGATTAATTACCTAAGTGATGTGAACAACCGAGGCGAGGATGCATGTTGTTACATGATCCTCGATATAACACTTAATTGTTTTCGTTTCAGGCGGTTGATTATTTGATTTCCATTACACAAAATTTTCCATCTAGCCAGGCTCATTGCATACCACAGTCAACAACCAAGGTGCTCGGATCATGCCACGCATAAATAAACATCTTCTGCCGCGAGAAGGTCTATACATAGACCCAATCGCAGAGTTAGCACGCAAGACCTTCTTTCATCCGGCGTTGAATGTTCTGATCGTAGTCTTGACGAAACTTTACCCCGAAGTGAGATCCACGCTTTGGGGCAAGGCGGCTACCTATGGAAGCATCATAGGGCTTGTGCTGTGGATTAATGACTTCCTTAGCAATGGGAGTCATAACAACTGGGTTACTGATAGAGATTGGGACTGGAAAAAGGAAATAGTCGTTGTGACTGGAGGCAGTGGTGGCATTGGGGGTAGCGTCGTTCAGCAACTCGCAGCAGACGGTGTTCGTGTAGTTGTGATCGATATCATCAGTCCTACATACAGCATAGGTACGTCTAAATTTCTATTTTTTTTTCTCAATAAATAACAAGAAACGAAGCTGACCTATTAGATAATCTTCCCATCACGTACTATCGATGCGATTTGTCTGATTCTTCTGAGATTGAGAGGATATGCAACCAGATACGTAGAGAAGTTGGGCATCCAACAGTCCTCGGTAGCTATACGTCCTCTTCCTTGATGCTTTGCAAATAAAGCTGATTTTTTGATTCACATTTGAAGTCAATAATGCCGGACTCTCTCGAGGTCGAAGTGTTGCTGAAGGATCATATCACGACAATGAAATTACATTGAAAACAAATCTAATCGCCCCTTTCCTTTTGACGAAAGAGTTTCTTCCACGTATGATACAACATAATCATGGACATATTTTCAACATTTCCTCTATGAGTTCCTATATGGTTCCAGCCAACCTGGCTGATTATGGTGCTTCCAAAGCGGGATTGATTGTCTTGCATGAGGTTCGATTCTTTTTACTTCCTTTATTTGGCTACAGTCTTTATGGACTCTTCTCACCCTTCTCCGAAGTATATTAATAGTTAATATAGGCCCTCAGTCTAGAGTTGAAGTACCATCATAAGGCGCCTAGGGTTCGTACTTCCCTAGCTGTCTTGAGCTTCACCAAGACACCCCTTTTCCGAGGCGAAACAAACCAGTCCCATTTTTTCTTCCCCCTTTTGCATGTTGAGACGGTGGCAGATGAGATTGTCGATACGTTGTATAGTGGATATGGTAGGACGATTTTCCTTCCTCGGATTTTTAGGTACATGGCAGGCTTGGTAAGAGGAACCCATTGTTGCTTCCTAACTTCGTTTAGAACCCTTGGGACTAATGTCTATTTAGCGAGGTGCCCCCGAGTGGCTGCAGTTTCTCATGCGTTCCCAGTCACAATCACTAAAGGTAGATTTCAAAGGAAGGCAGAAAGTCGACCCAGCCACAGGAAAGCTCTTGATTTCTGACGATTGAGTTGGTATGAGCCAGGTCTACGGATGATGGATTTGAGTAGTACTTTCAAGTTCTCTGCTTTGCTCCATCACAGTTCGCTGGTAAATAGTTATGGGGTACCTAGTAGTCGTATAGAGTACGAACAAACTCGAAACTGAGTGAATTTCTATATGCAAATTCAAAAGTCTATTGAGTCTTATCCAGGTAAAAACCTTCGGTTTAGGTTAGCTACCCAGGCAGCATAACATAATGTATGTTTATTTTCAACAGTCCTAGTATATTTACTCAAACTGGTCAGATACATGTAGCACTGAGTGGACATCTAGAAAGTATACGTATACCTAGGTAGATCTATTAGACATTTTTCATTAATACCAGGAAAACCTATACAAAAATCCGAGTATATTAAATAAGAACCAAGAACTGATAAACCAGAAAATAACTCCTTCTATCTTCCTTTGCTATTAAAATTTCAGGAATTCGAGAAGAGAACTCGGATTGAGTTGATACTCCTTAAGAAGCAAGCCTGTAGTGACACCAATGACAATCAACAATAATAATCTGCTGCTAGCATCTCTTGCGGATGGCTTACGAGCCTTCTAAACGCCCATGAGACTCTATATCAGTAAAATTGTCTTGAATCTATCGGGATCAACGCACCTTGAAAGTCCAATCGGACCACACTGGAAACGTACTACGGTACCAATAGTGGAATTGGGTTCATGGATAAGACATGGCGTTCCACTTCTTCTCGTTAAGGTACCACTACGAAGTATATTAGCTATCGTGCTTAACTATTGCGTGAAAAGCTAGCATCTTTACCGATGCGCAGTCAGCGTTCCAGACACGCTCCCGCAGAGCGCCTTGAACCTTGTAGACATAGTCATCTTCTGCTTTTTGCTTGAGGTTAACTGAGGCCACATCACCCATCAGGACAGGTTTCAAAATACGCAGAGCATAGTTGATGGAACTGTTCCGTTAATCAGCATATTTCGAGTCAGTAAATACCCTTAGACTGATGGCTTTGGATTACACTAACTTTTCAGCAGCCATCAACGCAGATGTGTGACCCGTTGCCGAGTTGGGGCCCAAGAGTATGAAGAAGTTTGGGAAGCCGCTCATAGCGGAGCAGTTATAGGCCTCGGGGCCGTCGTATCGTTCCCAGTGGTCTTGAATCGTGCCATTGGTTCCGTGGACAGTCATATAAGGAATGAAAGTATTTGTTTTGAAGCCGGTTGCTAAAACAATCACGTCGGCGGGAATAATACCCTCTGGGGTTTTCACCCCATCGGATACAATTTCTGTAATTTTGGTTTCTTTTAGTTGAAGATTTTTGCTGTTCAGAGATTTCAAGTAACGTGAATCAAATATGCGGCGCTAAACGAATCAAACACCGTCAACGACAAGGACTATGACTGCCTATCAGCGGAATGATTCTTACCTTGCAGCCGACATCAAAATCTGGAATCAGAGCCTGATGATATTTAGCAGGAGTTGTATTGCGCATATACTTCTCCGCTGCCTGCTGCCTCTTCGCTCGAAGTCTGGCAGCAGCCTTGTTCATGGGAAAGAGAAGAAATTCTTTCTCAGCAAGAAGAAAGATATGAAAGCGATGCAGCTTCATGGCAAATGGAATATAGCGAAATATCCATGTCAGGACTTTGTGGTAAGTGAAATTGTGTGCTGGAAACACCCAATATTTGCTCCGGATTACTTGAGTTAGGGATTTCGTTTGTTTCACTATTGCTGACACAATCTGAGCTGCGGTGCCTGAGAGAAAATCAAAATTAGTAAGGTGCTGACAAGATGATTAATGAATGTCTCATTGACGTACATCCATTCCCAACAACGACGACATTTTTTCCCCTTAGGTCGACACTATGGTCCTATCGAGCAGAATGAAACAAAGCTCCCTCGAAAGATGAGGCTCCCGGTATATCACACGGACGGGGCTCAATCAACTGACCCGTTGCTGCAAACAATATTTGGCACTCATGCGTGAATGACTTTCCGGTATCGAGATCGAGTAGAAAAGCAGCCAGCGGTTCGCATCGTCTCGCCATACACACTTTTTGACTTCTGTTCGGAAAGTCATTTTCTCTCTCAAGCCATACTGCTTGACCACTTCATCCTCGTATTGCTTTATCTCTGCATGTTCTGGATAGAGCTTTGTCCAATTGGGGTTCATCGCAAAAGAGAAGCTATAAATGGCGCTTGGAACATCACAGGCGCATCATACTGGCTCTTTAATTTCTCTCATCTGGAATATGTTTGAGATGGCTACTCTACCAGGGTATGAGTTGATGCACCAAGTCCCTCCGCAGTCATTTTGACGATCAAAGAAACGGATGTCGTCAAAATTATACCATCGCTTCAAAGTTGCTCCAAGTGCGATTGCACTAAGTCCGGTGCCAACGCAAGCAACTTGACTGTATGATGGAATGCTATAAGACTCGAATGGCTTGCTATCATGATCGCTTGTCTGGACAGCCATGGTGGTTGGGTTGGAGGGCGGCGGCTTGATCTGGGTTATCTCTTAGGTTGTACAAATCCGACACTCGGACGCTTGATGTGTGTAGTTATATGCAGATATCAAATCTCAGGTCATCTTCATCATATCGTCAATATTGAATGTTGCCTCGCTTGCTGAGTTTCACATGTTCGTCGCTGACGGGATGCTCCGAAAGTTCATTTATGTCAACCCGGGACAATTCCGATACCCGTCTGTAGATCGTTCGTAATCCTGCGCAGATGAATTAATATAAAAACTTGAAAATGAAGGACCTACTGTAGTATGATACACATGGTTCCGCGGGTACCAGCTGGATTCTTATTGTCATGCCTTTTGCGGACCTAACCTTCAGTGCAAGGATCTGCTTATCCTTTAGGATCCTTGGAATTGTGATTCCCATAGCAACGTACAATGTCATTCGAGCACTGGTGCGAGCCTGGCTGCAGCGCCTCCCTACAAAGACAATTGTTGAAAATGCCGTCGCGCGTGCTTTCATATCCTACATTCCAGCTCACCATATCCAAACTATCCTACCATCAACTATAGATACGTATCTTCGCTGGGCTGCCTCTGCTGGCGATGTACCTAGGGCCCAGATGCTTGACGATGAGAAGACCCATCTACTTTGGCTCGGACCCAAAGGAGCCGATAAGGCGATATTGTTCTTTCATGGTACCTGTCTTCCAACACGACCCATGTTGCTGGATAGGAAAAACTGAATATTTCTTCTTGAGCAGGAGGAGGATATGTCATGCCTTTATCTGACGGCCATCTTGACTGGATGAACTATACACTCCAACAATGCAACGAAGCTGGCTTGAATATTAGTGTTGCCATCCTCGAATATGGTCCGTGTCAAGTATCCTACCATGTGCAAGTAATTTTATTGATTGACAGGAACCTTTTTTAAGAGCTGGTCCCGAGGCAGCACTATCCCCGGCAGATGATACAGGCTATCAGCGCCTTCAAAGCAGTTTTGGCTTGTGGATACACTCCCGGTGACGTTTGTGACTCCGGTGAAGCACTTCTTTCTGTGCCTAGGGCTGACACCAAAGCACCAGATCATTATTGGCGGTGACTCGGCTGGTGGTCACTTGGCTTTATCACTTTTATCTCACCTCCATCACCCGCGGCCAGAGGATGACCTCAGCATTAACCTCGACTCTCATCTTTGCGGCTGTTTTGTGGTATCACCACTTCTTAGTCTTAACAGCCTCACAACTCGATCTTATCGCCAGCGATTCAGTGTTGACTCTCTTTCCTACAAGACAATTCGTGAATGGGGAAGTCATCTAATCGATTATTCGCCTTGGCGGGAGGAAATTAGCCAGGGTCTCGGCTGGGGAATGGCACTCGATGTCCCCGAGAGTTGGTGGCAGGATTTGAAAATTGTAGACCACATATTAGTAACTGGTGGCCACGAGGAGCTCTTCCGAGATCACATTGCTCAGTTCGTTGAAGTACTTAGACGAAAGTCCTCTGTCGATTTGACCGCATATATTGCATTAGACGAGGCTCATGATGGTCCACTCATGGACTTCCGCGCACATCGTCAACCAGGAACTTCGACGAATACAGTCACGGAATGGATTATCTCAACCTTTTCCAATACCGGTACTAGTGAGGTCTAACTTCTGTTACGAAACATTTCATAGTTAAATAAAGCATCCTGCTACGTTATGTACGTTTAGGACCTTGGAGGTGCAAGGATGACTCGCTCAAGTGGCTCGCTTGACAAATTCAAAAGCTCGTTCCGAAATAGGAAATCCATAGTTACTTAATTATGGTAGCTACATAGCCCTCGATTATCATGTAGCCCGTTGATCCAGAGTGGGGTCTAGGTAACGGATCTCGATACATGTACTCTTCTTTCACGATCCATATTCTTCAATTGGGATTTTACCGCTCGAATGGATGGATGTTTTCAAGGATATTTAGCGGCAGCTTCGGGGACTGCATGCATTCTGAAATATTGTAGCAAATGCAGTTACTCGCTGAAGACTCTAAAGATATATCCCCAGATGCTAATTACTCGTTTCTCGCTGAGAGCCAAATAACGCGACAGACTAGCAGCCTCGCCAGGGCATCATATCATATACTTCGCCTACACCATTCACACCTTCGTTCGAGCCTTTTTCATCCTATTTTGTGCAGTAAAAATGGCACAAGAAACAGAAAAAAGTACAAAGACCTCTAGTCTTTTCCCAACCAAGGCAGAACCATTATCGCCCTTCTGTACTATGCTCCAGTCAGCACCAGAAGACTACCTACTACAACACGAAGAGCATCACACATTTCCCGAATTTCCAGTATATTATTTCTTCTATGGAACGTTAACTGTTCCATCTCAACTACAGCGGATCATCGATCTACCAGAGGAACCAAAACTTCGAAAAGCCGAAGTATTTGGCTATATCATCGCGAAATGGGGTGATTATTCGATTATTCCGCTCTTATCAAATGGAGACAGGGGCCGGTGGTGACAGGATATGCATACCTCGTACGGTCCGATGAAGAAGCTTAGAAGTTGTCGTATTATGAGACAACTGCATATACAGTTGCAGACTGCTGGATTTACTTCAAGGACGAGGAGGACCCGAAGGAGGAGGGTGGGAGGGTCTTTATGTATGCTGGCGATGCCCAGGCTCTGCTGGAGCAGCGATTTGACCGCAAACTTTGGAGCTTGCAGATGGGTGGGATGCTTGGGTGATACACTGGTGTGATGGTAAGAAGTAGATGGTATGACCTAGATGTTCAACTTCTGAATGTCATACCATAACACTAATGTTTACAAAAATGTCTTAATCATCTGAAGATAACAACCGAGTAACATCATCAATCTAGTACCCTTGGACAAGATCATAACAATATTGGTAAATCGCATCATAAATCACTTCAACTTTCACTCATTTAATAGCCACTGAATCCGGACTATGGTGTCAAATTTTCACCTCATTTTTCTTTATATAGAAAACGTTGCACCTTGCCAGTGATCTTGTTTTCAATCTCCTCATATACCTCGCCTATCTCTGGTGATTGAGAGAGTATTTCACCGAAGTCCCTTTCGACCCCTGCAATACCCTTGGGAATCACTGCTGGCATCTCAGTGGGCATGTAGAATCTGTCATTCAGTTTCCTTGAGGTGTATGCCCACGATTTCTGCGCCGTAGTCAAATCTGTTTTGGGTCCTTTCGGTGTACTATCAAGACTAGCTCGGGCAAAGTCCCGCTTGTTGGATGAAGAAGCATTCTGTCTACTATCAGGTGTTGTTTTCCATGCTTGCGGACTGGAAGAGCTGCGAGTATTTGGAGAGGAGGTTGAAGATTGGGTAACACATATCTTGTCCCGAATGGCCCTCTCATACATGTTTTGCGGACGGCTAGAAGAACCCTCTTTAACAGAGTTGATTTTTCTGCCTGCCTCGATGACAGTTCTTTTCTCAGACAGGGATGCGATGACATGATTCTTAGGAAGCTGCAATGTTGACTTGAGCGCAGTTCTCGGACCATTGTCCGGAGCCTTGTGAACAGAATGGAGGCAGTTCTCGCTTTTGGAAGGAGCAATGCCATTCCCAGGGCGCCAGTCTCGAATCGCTTCTTCATAGCACTGTTTCAATTTTGACTGATACTGCTCGTTCGTGAACCAGGAATGTTCCAAGGCCTGCTTGGCAGTCAACCTTTTTCTTTCATCCAGGACTAGTAGAGACAGAACAAAGTTCTGTGCCATTTTACTCGCCTCGCTCCACCTGGTATTCATGAGCACCTCGTTCAAGTCGCCAGATTCAGTGTACTCGACATTTCCCGGTGCCGAGAAGGGAAATGGAGGTGTACCAATCAGCAAAACAACTGCGACACAGCCAACTGACCAGAGGTCGACCGACTTTGTATAACCTGTTTCTATTACTTTGTAAACCTCCCTATAGGATAATTAGATTCGAATTCTACGCAGAAATGGGGCGTGTTCACTGAACATACGGAGCCGTATAGTCCCATGTCCCAACGACTGTCGACATTCGCTTGGTTCCAGAAGAGACAATATGTGCACAACCAAAGTCTGCCAGCACAACCCGCCGTTTGGCTCCATGCGAAGTCATCAGAATGTTCTCTGGTTTGAGGTCCCGGTGAACAATGTTGTTGTCGTGGAGATAGTCCACAGCAATCAAGATCTGCTGTATTACAGAAGCCGCCTCGAAATCCGTGATACTACCGCCATTTGACTCAACGAATGTGAATAGATCTCCGGCAGTGATGAGATCTTCGAAAATGTATCTGTTTTTGTTAGTGGAGGTGTGTATAATGTGTCGGAAGACTTAACAAACAATGAACTCTCCATCACAAACACTTTCTCAACGCCAATTATATTGGGCTAACGCACTATCATTAGTCGTGCGTCAATGCCATTAATAAGGATCGTTCATCTTACATGGCATAGCTTTTGCAGGATAACCACCTCTCGTTTCTGTAACTCTAACAGATTCGTACCATGGTTGTCCTGTCTCCCTGAAGCGATCTCCTTGACCGCACGGAGATTGACAATCTTACAAGCAACTTGACTGGTGGTATTGAGATTGACAGCCATGCGAACATGCCCGAAGCCGCCTTCTCCTAAGATACGATCTGTGATCAGATACTCAGTTGCAAACTCCTGCTAGCCATTAGTCCATTTTGGTCAACAGACAATGCAAATAACTCACCTTAATTTCCTTCTGCTGAGTTGAGTTTAGTGATCTACAGGATTGGTACTCGGACCTGAACTCCAGAAAACTGTTTGAAGAGAGCCGAAGGATATCGCCATCGCTGAGAAGGACGGCGCCGCCATTCCTTCTGTCAATATGCTGGCCATTCCAGAAAGTTCCATTCGTAGAAGTGTCCTGGGCATACACCAAGGGAGCAATATCCAGAGGATTCTCGAGATCGTAAATCACCGTGTAGATCCGAAGGTGCTGGTTGGAGACGCATGCGTCGTCAAACACATATTGGCTGGAAATTCAGCAACGGCAAAGTAACAGATACATAGGGACTGAAGACCTACCACGTCTTTCGGTTTCGGCCAATGATAAACGGTTGAAATGCTGAGATTGCGTGCGGATCGGTGGCCTGCTTGGTCAGGGGATCCCATCGGTACAACTTTCCGACGCACTCGAGCATTGCCATCTTTCACATGGTACCTAGGTATGTCTGGGATATAGCTACCGGCGATGGTTTAGAAGGGTGTAAAATGAGAAGGCGCAGGTTGCAAAGATTTGGGTTATTCGGGAAGGAGCACGTCCTGGAGATGGTAACTGAGGAAGGTGCGGGCAACCCGGTACAGCACCTTCCTCGGATGCATTTTCTTCTTTTCATACTTCATCGTGCATGTTTACCGCCTCATAATCATCTGTTTCATATAACATGATAGGTTTCTATTCAATCGCGTACAGGGTATAACTCTAAGTGGACGCTACTGTCAGATATGAAATCACCTCAACTTCCTTGCATGCGGCGGATTCTCTCCTCAGCAGCTCGAGCACGACGCTCTCTTTCTAACCTCATCCTCATCTCAGGCGTCATTCCACGCATTTCATCCTCTCGCTTCTCTGTAGCCGTCTTGTCCAGAGAAGCCAACTTCTTACCGCCAGCGTTTCTCCGCTTCTCCACGGCAGCGGCATTGGCAGCTTCTTCCGCTCTCAATCGTTCTATCTCGGTTTTGCGACGACTGGCTTCCTCTTTCGCGGCTTCTTCTTTCTCCTTCGCTTGACGCTGGCTCACTTCGGCCTGAGATACTGGTGATGGCACATGTGCCGCTTCCCAGTCCCAGGCCGATTCACCCAATTCATGCCTCGCCACTCGAAACGCGTCACGAGTGGCACGATCTCCCGCAAGATCAAACGGCGTCTTTCCCTCGTCATTCTTCAAAGTAGGATCAAGTTTGGCTTTGGTTATAAGAGAGATCACTAAAGCAGGGGAATCCGAGTTGGCGGCAAGATGTAGTGGAGTAGGTGCGTGGTGGTTTTGAAGTGCATCTGCGGGAAAGAATCTGAAAGATGGCGAAATAGCATTGTTCGAGATATAGGACAAGAGAGCTGGCGCTTTCGATCGACGAATAAGCGCTTGGATTTGTGAGGTATGTAGCATTGCAACCTCCTCCTCTTCAGATAACTTTGGCGCCTTTGGCTGGGGAGCTGGTTTGACAGGCTTCGCGCTCGTCTCACGCTGTTTTTCTTGTGCAGCGGCCAAGGCAGCCTCATCAATTTGACTGACTTTAACTCGAGTGAGTTCCTTGAAGCTTCTCATGAGTTCTGTTTGGGTGGCACGACGGGTGCTAAACGGAAAGCTCCGTAATCTAGGGTCGTTATTCCGAAGTACCTGTCCTTCGTATGAGCCGAATAAAGTCTTTCGATTGGTATTGCCTGTGGCCCGAACAAAAATGAGTTGCGCTGTGTCAATCATAGCCTTCCAGTCCTTGAGCAGAGTGCGTATGTCATTTTCCAATGCAGCCTCGTTATATCTTCTCAGACTCGAACCAGCCGAATGCGCAGCACCCTTGGCTGCATCACTGGCAGATTGTGCACCACCTTGCTTCCGGCGTGTTGTATAGCGATGGAAAGTCTTATGCGCAAGGACTTTGGCTTGACGTTCTTCAACGCCACCCTGTCGCTTTTGTACTTCAGGAGCGAGCGCGATAATCATGGCAGCAAAGTGGCCACCGCCTATCATACACATGAAGATATGTGGCCCATAATTCAAAGGAGCCTTGTCTGTATTATTCACCCGTTTGATAGGCTCCAGTTGCTTCTTTCGCAAGGATTCAACAAGATGCTCTGGTTCTTGCTGTTCCTCATTCGAGAAAATCGCTTTGTATACTCCTAATGCTGTGTTTTTAGGGAGATCGGGGTTAGAGAACCAGATTATGGGCTGCCTGTTTAGCGCATTTTTCTCCTCCGGTGTCGCCTCGTCTCCGTCTTGCGATATTTTTGCCTGTCTCTTCAATAGCGCCACTAGATTTGAATCGGACGCATGAGGTTCAAATTCCGCTTCGTCTGACTCCGAGCTTTCCGAACCCGATATTGACTCATCTATTTCTCCGATCGCTTTGGTGAATTCCGCTTCGTTCAGCAGTCGGTTGCCCCGCAGTTGTGCCTTGACGTTATATCGATGATGATCCGATCGCGCGTGCTCACGATGTTCTTGCACATTTTGGAAAGATGTTTGACAGAGTGTACATGAGTTTGACGTTGGAATAGCGGTCTCGCGATCATAAGGTTCGATGGGAGCAGCGACTGTCTCCGTTGGGGGCGTGGCGACAGGTTGCGCGTTGGATTTAAGCGTCAGGTTCGACAGAAGCTTGGTGGGGAGGTCATAAACTAGGTAATAAGAACACTGTCAGTTTATCAAATCACCAGTGACCCTTTCAATCCAGAAAGCGATACTTACCGTATAGAGGTCCCTTCAGTAAGTCCTCGCTCTGCGATCTGTTGCTCGCCATTGTGTGTGATGTTGAAATGTTTAGATGCGACGAGCTGTGGCGGGACAGTTTAGGGATTGGCGATAAGGCGGCTTATTAAACTATGTTATCGCCGTCAGGCCCGAAAGGGTCCCCGATAAGCCCCAAGAATTTTACAAAGCTTCAACCAGGGCCTATTTCTGACTCATTCTGATTCATATTGTACTCCAGGGACTAGGTCAAACTGATGTGATAAAAATGGTTTTTTTTTACATAAAGACTCCGCTATTATCGCTTATTGTGCAACTTCTATGGAACAATGACGAATCAGTTCTTCGTTCTCATGTCTTCGGCCACGCCTGCCTAGTCGTGGCTGTGGTCGTTACTATCTGGCCGAGCAAAAAGCATGACAAGCTCAGCCTCTCTTAACAAGAGCAGCTTCAACTTCCTCAAGCGGCTTCACGGTAGTCTCAATCCATTCCCGCTTTCCATTATCCAAGAACTTGGGATACGGTCGTCGACACCAAGTGCTCTCCTCTGGATATCCAAGGAATTTTCCAACAACCCATTTTGTGCCATTAATACCCCCCTTTCCGAAGCCCCATTCGACGCTGGCGAGCTTGATCTGGAGTTCCTCAGCTTCGGCCTTTTTGCCGGCGACAAAGAGGTTGAAGATTTCGATGCATGTCTATGCAGAATTGATATTAGCACATGGTGAAGCTTCCTGGGTAGGTGATACTAACCTTGGGATACAAGTTTGCCATACCAGTGACACAGCCAGTGCCTCCAACACTCAAGGCAGGAACCAACCAGTCACTTTGACCAGCAAGAGCGACAAATTGAGGCTGTCCAGCGTACTTATTATCCTTCAAGTCCAAGCCAGGGCCAAATTTGGCGACCGTTCGCGCCACAGATGCAATAGTACCGCAGGTAAGCTTGACGGCGACAATATTGGGGTGATCACCCAGGATTTGCAACATCTCAGAGTTCACGTTCAATCCGCTCACGACTCCGGGGAAGTTATAGATGACGATAGGGATTGGAGAAGCGGAAGCAACCTCCTGAAAGAAGCCGATAATAGCATCCTGGTCAAGCGCAAAATGGAAGAATGAAGGCACCAAAACAAGCGCAAAATCCGCACCAGCTTCCGCAGCAATTTTTGTATCATCAATAATCGCCTCTGTGCAACCACCGAATGTGCCGCAGGTGATGGCGAGCTCTGGTCGTCCGAGGTTCTGCGCAATGGAGCGCGCGAGGCTTATAAGCTTTGATTTTTCCTGGGGTGTGACTGCTGCAGCTTCACCATTCGTGCCGCAGATGACGACGCCCGGTAGGCCGCTGCTGATCAGGAATTCGAGATGTTTTTGTTGAATGTCCCAGTCTATGGATTGGGTTTCGTCGGACTTGAACCAGGTCAAGCTGGGGACGTGAATACCGGGAGGGTATGGAGTGCCGGTTTTACTGACGGAGCCCATTCTGTCTATCGTGAATGTGCTCGAGTCGTAGATTTATCGATCTGGCGAGGTAATAACCTAAACTTGATCGTCACGTCTTCAATTTCTAGATCAAGCCGTTTCAAAGAGCGGACGGATGTAGATTTCAAGATCTATAAACGCGAAAAAATGTAGATAGCAATGCAATATAGAACAAAACAAAAAAATAAACTGTCGACCTTTCTTCTTATACGAAATTTCAGAAAAGACAGCTGATAATCGCTACCCCAAATTCTTGGAGAATGCAAAAGGCAATTGAGTTTCCGTTTTGAGAAAGTAGGCGAGCCGGAGGTTCTCCGTGTTAGGTCGGCATCAGAGCCGAATGTGTTCAGGGAGATTAAAGAAAGTCTTTTTGGCTACCGAAAATTTCTACAACTGAAGTCAAGGATGTCGCGTTGTTACGACTTGAATAAGAAATGATAGGTATACTCATAAGACAAGCGTAATGATATTCCAATTAGTTAATCAGTAAAGTGCAGGGTATATAGTACGTAAATCGTTTAAAGCTCAAGCCATAATTCCATCCAATCATTCACTCAAAGTCAGACCTAGACAATAGCAAAAGCCCTCGTAAAGGTGTCATGCATAACCTGTCGAATATCCATCCTCTGCCCCGCCTCATCCTGTCGTCTTATCACTTCCTCCAGTACATCAGCTGTGATCCCTGCATTGGAAATGATGCTCTCCATGCTCTTCATTGCCGCGACAACCCATGCCCGTTGATGCGCATCGTCCGATTCTACGCCGAGCATCAAGAGAGGCCAGAGCATGTTGATTGGCAAGGGAGAACTGGGAGTGAAATCAGAAACGGGCTCAATCGAGTTCGTTGTCGTCGTATCCGCGACACTGTGCGGTGTACGCATTAGGTTTTCTGTGACATCTTGGATGGCGCAGAGGGCCGTTTCGAGGTCTGGTGTTCGCGGGAGATCTGTTGGGTAAGGTCAGCTTAGATATTCGACGACATCGAATGGGGGACTACTTTTATATGCGACGCGATGCAAATGCACAAAAGAGGCGTGATAATTGGCGTAGCATACCATCAACGCCCTCGATAATGTATTTGCCAACGATGGAGACAGCAATGGGGGTACTAATTTGCATGCAACGGCATGGTCCATCAGTGCCGGTCGTTGATGCCAAAGAGCTTTGATATCCTTGCTAATCTTTTGAGCAATTATCATGACCTCAGTCTCATCATCCACAGTGCCGCGCGAGCGATGCCAAGGATCGATTCGTGAAATGCGACCCATGAAGGATTGCACTTTTTGGAAGAAGGACGAAGCCGGGCGCGTAAGAACGTCCTCTAGAATAGTCTCTGCGTTCTCCAGACCGCCATCAACAGTGTCGGGAGGAGATTCCATGTCCGGTGGTATGTTGTTATCGTCTTCGTTGAGGAAGAGGCCCTCCCCTCCAGCACTCACGGCACGACCATCGAGGAGACGCAACCAGGATACTAAGCATTTCTCTATTTGTAAAACATGGTCAGTAGGCTGTCACGAAACAGAAATGGTCATGGTACGAACCTGTTAGACTGAGATTCTCATTCCGGACCCGTTGAATCACATTAAATGCATCTCGTAGGTTGCCATGTGCCTTGAACACGTCATCATCCAGAAGATCAATATAGGTTAACAGAAATACAGTAGCCAGTATGTGTCTCAGTTCAATTGTAAGGCGTTTCTGATCCATAGAGACCTCAGCAAGAACTTGAGTGAGCATATCTCGTGATATAGTATAGTATTGGGTGTGTATGGTCCGGCTGCCTGAGCGTGGCGACTCGAGTTGCAAAGCAGCAAAAGCCATGACAGCATTCTTGACCATCTCTGACTTTTTGCACATATAAATCAACATCTTTCTCATCCGTGACCAGCGGGAGCTTGTCTCCAAGGGAGCCAAAATCGGTGGAGCGGTAGACCGAGCGAAATACTCCGACAATTCGGATTCGCTAACGTTCACACCAGAAGCGGCAGGTATGAAGTTCCCATTATCACTGACCCATCTATCGCTCATGAACAAAGGTGGTACAACTGTCGGAGCGGTTCTTTTCATGGTCTCCGAAACAGCTAGAGGCATGGCCAGCTGTAATTGATCATGCGGAGTACTCAGGCTGTCTAAGGGCGATGAGCCCGTGGGAAAGGATATCGTAGGGGAATCATTGTCCCAGAGGAAGCTCGCATAGTTGAAGATCTCGTTAAAATCTGCTTCCGGGATAAGCTGTTGTTGTTGATGCGGTTGCGTTTCTACTTGCGCCAACAGTGGCTGTCTTGCTGAGGGTGATTGCACACCTTGCTCTTGTACTGATATAAGCTGTTGTTGTTTCTGTGGCGATTGTGACCGCGACGTTGGCTGTGTTTGTGTTTGTTGGTGCGACTGTCTTTTCTCTCGACTTTCTTGCTTCGACTTGGACTTTGTCTTGGATACTTTAGCAGTGCCCGGCACAACGAAAGAAGAATCCGGTGGCCAAGTACATGAGAGGTGAAGTCGTGAACAGTGTCCACATTTAGGGTGGACTTCGTTACAGCGGACTTTTCTCCGCCTATCGTTATGATAAGAAATGTCAGACTTCGTGCTCATATCTTTTTCTTTTCACCGCATCGTGCTACAGCTTGATATGGCACTTACCGGCATGTCAAGCACCCCGTTCGCGTCCTCGCCACACGGGGGCGTTGCTCAGGGTCGTGCTGCTGCCATTGATGAAACATGATGATCCAATCCGTATAGAGTTTGATATTCGATAGCAACTGGAGACTGTCGCGACAGTACTAGACAATCATGTAGCGACGTTAAGCCCGTCAAATCTGTCTTATCAATCGTCGGATGAAGGACAAGAATGAATTTCCTGAATTTGCGGGGATTCTTGCCGTACCCCAGCTTTCTCAGGTGTCCACAGCTGTTAGCCAATCATATCACGTCGTCGGTTAATTTCCGGTTTGGGATTGCGACGAGAAGCCCTACTCGCCGACTCGCCATGATTTGTGTTGTGTGATATTCTGATTAATCTATAGTTAGAGTACTCGGTTAAATCAAGAAAAACTATCATTCGTTATCGTCATATTCTCGTAACTAACAATAGGCTGTACTGTTGAACCAGTCCTTTTTTCGTTTCTGTTTGTCCCACGATTGGGAAACAGGTCTGTACAAAAGACGAAAAACACAACAAAAATGTAAACAGAAAGAAGAGAGCGAAGACAAAAACTGTTTATTGACAAAAACCGAAGATTTTGAACGAAAGGAAACGAAACCGAATCGCCAAAGACGCAGACCCGAAACGTTCATATCATGCCCGTGTAACCATGAATGGAAACCCATGAGTAGTGGTAAGAAGAAACCAATGTGGACATCGCTGAACTTCCACAGAAATGTGGAACGCCCACTCCTTTACATGCCTGGCTTGACATCGCCACTATCGCGGCGGTGGACAATGTGTGGGTGACTCAAAGAACCAGTTCGGAAAGGGAGGTTGTACATGTTTGCCATATCATAGTCCCTAGGACGTGAAATCTCTGGGACTGTAAAAGTTTGGGGAACTTCTTGAGGCGAAGAATATGGTCCATATGATGGATACACCATGTGAGGTGGCATTTGACGACCAGCGCCGTTACTGTAGTCGACTGGCGAAAACATGTTTTGCTGAAATGCGGGAGACCAACCTGTAAAAGAAGGGTCCGCTTGTGCTTGAGCGGGACCAGCGTGTAGATGGTCTGTTGGACTGGTCTCTGCGAATGGCGCGGGCTCCATGAACTGGTTATGAGTGGGAGATAGCAGCGGACCTGCTAGTTGTGTATTAGCCAAGTTACGATGGCCGAGTTCAGGCTGTGTCGATACAAATTCAGGTGTTCGCTGTCCCGGATTTGTAAAGCTTAGTTCGGCGGGCATTTGGAAAACCGAGCTAGTCTCCAGTGGCGATACGTGCTGGGGCATACTGGCCACGTCTAGAGGACTCTGAGAGGCTTCGAGGTGCTGCATGCGTGGCGAGGAACTGACGCTCTGAGGAGGAGTCATCACTTTGGGTTCTGATTCATCTTCAGATTCGACCTCCCCTCTCCTAGCTCCGTCGTGGTCGGTAACATAGACTTGGGTGGTTCCGTCTGGGCATAATCAGCGCTCTGTTGGGGCTCAATGAAGTTCTCCATACATACCAATTTCATTCCTCAAATACCGCTCCTCAATCTTTCTGACGCGGATTATCTCATCTAACATTGCAGCTTTCGCCTCGGCTTTGTCTTCGGGTACAAGATGTCTCCTGGTGTCGCCTACAGCTTCCTCGAGTAAATCTGCTGTTATTCCCATAGGAAGAAGGTTTTGGACAAGATGAACGAGAAGCTTCACACGATCTGTATTGTCCTTGGTTAGTGAATCGGTCAATCAAGACTGGGTAATCCACGGATCTTACATTCTTTCTTAATATGGTCGGGCTCCTTGTGTATAACATCGCGAGGCCACCAATCAGGCTTTGTGTCTTCGGGGTCTCCCCTCTCACCAGGTGCTCCGCCCGGCCTTCTTCCGCCGTTGTATGGGTGTCTTACCTGCTTACGAGGCTCGATAAGTTTGATAAAGTTTTTAGCCAGCAAGCGGCAGTTGATTTGTTGCAAACGTTTGAAAGCCATGGTATAAAACTCGGTGACTTTCTTCGTGTCACCAATTTCTAGCGGAACCTGATCTTCTGGGTCTTCATAAGCTTCAACAACCTCAACATTCAGTGGCTCTTCACGGAATCCAGTCCTTCGTCGCTTTGATCGTCCTGTGCGCGAAGAATGTCCCCTATGACCGAGACGGTAGGCAGTATGTGGAGAAGGCAAAGAATTCTGCCCATTAGACAAAAGACCCTGAGCATATGCGAATGCATCTCGCGCACGGGAATCGAAAACAGGTGTAGGCAGATTTGACATCTCTCTGACGTTTCCAGATCTGTCAACGTATATCATAGCCCAGTGAGTGGGAACAGTGCCGGTGAAGACAACATCCTAGGTGCTTTCAGTATGGAGCAGGTAGAGACAGAAGAAAGAATACGAACCGGTTCGAGAGTCTCAAACGGCCTGTAATTCTGAGTTTGGAGAGATGCACTTGCATCTGCTGGCTTCTTGCCATCGCGGCTAGATGGAGAATCTCGGATAGTCATTTTGGTTGTATCGAGGCGTTTCTCCTGATTATTTTCAAGATATGTAGGCAAACAGGTGTTAAAGAGCAATAGTCGTATGTACTTGAGTCGCTGATGCCAAACAGTACACCGTTCTGATCAAATATAGTAGATTGTTGGGAAGAGAGATCGTTCGGCGGAAAATATGGTTTCCTGTATAACACACCGATATCGGTTCGGTGATCTTGCGGAAAGAAGGATACAGCATGCAACTTGACGCACAGGTTTGGTACAATCAAATAGCAATAAGCACAACGGCCACCCACGGTATTAACAAGGCTTGAAAGCTCGGCGAAGCACTTGATCAAGAATAACGGATCCGAGTAAGGAAGCTTCTTTGTTTAAGTGGCAAGGCCCTTGAAGAACTACCAAGTAATAAGGAAGAGCTTGAAGTACGCGGCAAGCAAGAATAAAAAATCAAGCAGATGGAAGTAGAGGACTGTGAGACATTGGTTGAATGAAAAATGAAACAATGAGGCTGCTGGGCGGGTGAGGTGGCAGAGCAATGATATACCTTGCCCAAGGCCGCTCGAAAGATGTCAGGCTGAACGACAGTGTCTCTATCGACGGCACGGCCCTTTTAGACCCGCCTAGAAATCCATGGTACGAATTAGTTTTTAAGCGAGATTAGTTCACTCTACTATCCCAGGACGCATGTATTTTCCATGGGTCTCAGTGTTCACGCATTGGAGTGAGGAGATCAGTGGGGAAAGCAAAAAAGAACACCCAGATTCGGGGTACACTAAAAGCAATTAATTAGACTAAAGGCAAGTCTAGACAAAGCCATGGCGTCCGAGGGTCGGTTTAGCCTTCCCGGAACAGATTGAAAGCCTTCCCGCGACAATCCCGGGCGCCATAGAGCCACTAAATCTCAAGCTAGAGGGGCTCGGGTACAGGGATCAGATGAGCAACAAACTTGCAAGGATAAAGGGGTTACACTAGGGGAGTAGGTATCGATGCGTCATGCCAACGAGATGACGCGGAGTACAGAAGAGACTAACTCTGACAGGCTGGCTGCCCGCACCGGCGCGGTCGATAGACTTGAGACTCAACAGCCACAGTTGCAGCACCTGGGGCGAAGTGAACAGACGAGGTACTTTTTACATTACTGCACATTCAGAAACGTAGGACGTAGGCTTCATTTGACCTCGATCTTATGGTCAATTGTCTCGGTCTGCATCCAATTGGAGGTTCGTACATGCAACAACCAAAGCGAGGGATATCAGCTGAATGTAAATCAGGTGAACTAACCATGCACTCTCTTCTCTTGTTGGAATAGGCCATTCTCTCCTCTAGTTCTCATAAAGATTTCAAGTACGAGGGGAAACGGTTGCGTGGGTATATGGTACCTACGGCAGTGCTAGTGTGCATTGTACAATAGTGGTTACTACTGCACTGCGCATAGTACAGAGCAATATGCCTCAGCCTCGAATACGCAGACGGCATTATGCAAAATAGGGCTTCATTAATTGTGCATGAGGCGTCCGATCTCAATGTGCTCTTTGGTCTTTGATGAGATCGTAGTCGTAGGCCTCATCGATTTCAGTGCAGAAAAGACTATCTCAAGTGTGGCGCCTGCAGTATCTTCTGAACCTCTGAAGCATAACAGATACCCACTGCTGTGATAAAAGCTCCACTCGAAGATCTTTTGTAGCGTACCCAGATTGAAGCTAAATTAGAATCTCTCTTCATCCAGGCCTGTGGACAGACTGATTTGTCAAAACTAAAGTTAACATAGTTAAGTTTCATCCACAACATTGGGTCCCTGAGTCTTCTTTACAGATAGCCTCGCTGCGGTTTTAGCTGGACCAATTTCTCTGATCAGCATAGAGTATAGCCTGTGTTCCGGACTTCCGTGCATCTCTACATTCTGATCGAATGAAAAATCTCATACCCGTAACCCCCGTTTACAAGGCATCATTGTAGAATTGAGCTGGTCTAGCTTTACTAGGATTATCCCTGCAACAAGAAGCCAGGGACGTTGGTCGTAGTAAATCGCTCACTGCTATTGAAGGCAATGCACTTGACCTGGTGATTTTCAGCTGCAATGCGCTTTCAGTTTCGCCTTCTGCAACTCGTGTCTGGGTCAACGGTTGTCACTACTCATGTATTCTTGAACGGCGTTCGATCACAATGTACTGTAGCACTGACCATCAAGGAGTACGTAGAAAAGGTAAATCTTATCGGGGTTTCTCAAGACGTCACCGAATCTTTGACACGAAGGTCAATGCTCAGGGACATTAGTAATCGTAAAGTTCATCACCCCAATACGCCAATGATGTAAGTCAAATCATGGAGCAGCTTCTTGGACGCTAGATGATCCCCGCTTAGTCCGATCGGTCGGAGATACAGGATGGTCCCCCGGTGATGATAATTGGCTGGAATTCGTACTCAACCTATAATGACAAGCAACTAATGGTGAATACAACCTAGACGAAAGATCGGGTGGCTTGATAATCTGCAATAGGTGTCAGCTCAGGGATAGTTAAGCAACATAACTCGGACTAGCCATAGCGATTGGCCGGACCCTTAAGCGTGTGAGTCGAGCTCGACTGGGCTGTCTTTACACAAAACACGCCAAAACTCCTACTTCTTAACATAGGATATTAAGGAAGGGATGACAGAAGGAACACCGGAACAGAGGTTCCATTCATTTTAGCACTGGATGTGCGAGGCACATACTCCGTACTGGAAAGTAAAGCAAAGAGGGCTCCTTGGACGAGCGTATTTCAAAAGAAAGGCTAATGTCATGCAAGTTGATGACGAGAACAGTGGCAAATGCAAGAAATATCAATTCGTGGCTTTAAAAACATGTACGGCATGCCTCAAAAAGCTAATTACTAACGGGTAAGCTCCAATCCCAACCATGTGGATTGTGGACTGATGACTTGCGGAGCTGGGGAAGCTGGAATGAGAAGTGCGAAAAGCGGCGGATGCTCATGTTGTGTCTATTCTAGGTACGTGTGTAAATTGCAAGCGTTGACGCTGTAATCATGTTTTGTTACGGTATGTGACTTTCGGACTTCAATACGAAGAGATACCCTAAGAACTGTATTTTTTTTCCTATTTGGGTAATTTTGAACCTCAGCATCTTTCCGCATGAGTCCCCCACATATCATCTATATACTTTTCTCCATAGATTGGCTTTTTTTTTTCTTGAATCATTGACTCCAGAGCAGAAGATCGACACCATCACAGAGACCGGATGGTTGAGCCGGAGACCGACTACAGACACCACGATGTAGCTATACGCTTTGCTCCAGCTAAAGTGAAGAGTCGAGCATGGTCAAATGAATTCGCGAATCAATGATGTATGTGGCTAGAGATACAAAGTATCACAATCGCGCTATTTGTATTAGTCTTACCAATGCACACAATTGGGATCACTTTCGTCCTTCTTTTCTTTTTGAAGGAATTTCCTGAATTGGGAATTTCATTTGCCAGTCACAAGGCCTCCTCCGACCAGCCTCTTGGGTCCGCCGCTTAAGAAGTTCAAATAATCCAAGATCAAGACTCAGCGATGCCGAGGGTAGATTTAAGTTAACACTAGGTTGCAATCATCCAGGATCAGATCAGGTACTTCGTGAGCCTTGAGGCTGTGGGTACTGGACCGACGGACCGGGTACTAGTGAATCGCGTCCTGCGCTCGGACTATAAGTCGAGACTGGATGAGCGATAGACCCTCGCATATGCTTGGTCAGCTACGAATCATGGCGATCAATCCCTTGAACTATTGAACTCACCGCGACAGAGAAAAGCAATCAACGGATGACAGGTGAAACCATCACCTCATTCCAATCATTCGGGACCATGGCTATCACTTGGCAGGTATCAAAACTGTGTACTACTTTCTACTCCGTAGTTATAGGTAACTATATAACATACCAGTGATAAGTTAAGAAGGTCTGAGTATGGATACGATCGTCGCTCCTTTTTGTCAACGTTGCAATGAAATGTGCTGTTTTAAATAGTCAACTCCACATATGGCAAGGTAGGTAACTTTGTATGATTGACTCATATTTATCACCTTCGTAACATGAAAACCTGTGCCGTGATAAGGAACCTTATAGCCTTGAGGGAAAAATTACTCGCTACGGATCCACCATTTCATCACGTAGTACAATATCTGAGTCATGCAGTAATGCTCAGGACTTGGTATCATAGTTTTAGGTCTCCACCTAGGTCAAGTCACACTGAGAGACTTCATTTGGCGCTTTGGCGTATTCTAACCCCATCATAATTCATTCCTCCGTATGGACAGTACGGAGTACTTTCTCTTTGTCCTTTTTTTCTTTTTCAGAAACTCTATTCCTATTCCTCTTTCTTATTCGACATGATCCCGGTCTGTCAAAAATGTGAAGACAAGGATTAGGATCCTCTGGCAACCACTCAAGTCTCATGGCCATAACCTCCATAGAATAAGCTATGACAAGTTTTAGACTTTCAGTTCATGAAGACCCTGAAAGAATCTTGGTAAAGTGGATCTTATAGGCTCGATCCGAATCAATACGGGGTCTGATCCACGATCTAGATCATGACGCTCAGACGTTTTAATCACAAACACGAAAGTGCAGCGGCTCGTTCAGTACTTACTACGTACTCCGCATCATTTCTTGTATGGTTTGACATTTGGCGTCTCCAATTCACTACTTCTCGAATCATGAAAGCGACTGCTGTCTGAGTGGGAAAAGCATTGATATTAAACATTCAATTAGCGGCTCAAAATGGAAACCACACTCTTCAGCAGGGCTCGGTGATTTGGCGTTCGGAAGTTGCTCCGCTCGGATTTCGTTCCGATATACATATCTACGTAGTAGTCCCCGGCCAAGACCATGACCAAGACTGCCTAGATCTTTGATGCAATGGCCAGAGGGGTTTTTAGACTAGGCACATATAGGGCCCTCATGGGCCTCACCCATAAGGTTGTAGTACACAGTATCTAGTGTTTTTTTGATCACGAACTAGAATCTCGTCAGAAGTTCTGTAAGACTTGAAGATACGGTGAGCTTCAAAGTTTGGTCTGTCGTGCGCGCACAGACAGTTCGTATATTCAAGGAACTGTGGCTGATGGTGCATATACTACTTCACGTGCTTCGCTTGTTCATGACCTTGAATTATAATGGCCTACTTCCTGATCTGGTAGTAGTATGTTGCGTTCCATGACTGTGGTTAAATCGACCCTTGCATCGAGTTCAAAGTTTGAGACTCTTCAACAGACCAATCGCAGCCTTTAACGTTCATCCTGATAAACCATTAGTCAGTTTATTGTTTATCTGTTAAATTAAAATATCCCTACAACTAAGATAGCTAGAGAACTCGTCAGCCAGTGTACGTAGTTACATTCATCACCACGGAGTACTACGTACACAAATTGGTAAGGAACTTGGAACCGCTGCCTATCATCTGCAAGCCATCTATGCAGGAAAGCAGGGGACCCCGAGAAAAGAGTTTAAGCTAAATCTATTGTAACTCGCACGCGCCATACAAGGCAGTGATACTGCAGGAGGCACAAATAAATTTTGATGGTGTTGTCTAGGAAGATGAAGAGGAGGCCGTCTCAATTTTTGGTCTCGGGATTTTTCAGTCCATCGGATTTGTCTCCATTGAATTAACGTTGAACGGGTGAAGTTAGACTGGGTTGGTCTTGCGTTTCATCGCGCCACCGGCCCGTTCGCTCATACACCAGCTAAATGTGACTGAGGCAATGCAAATGCACACAACTGCATTGGGTCCATATATCGGTACAGAGACGAGAGAAAGACAACTTAGCAATGATATGAAGATCGGCAGACAAATACAGATGATGTGGATGTGGTTTAGTTCTAAGATTCTATCCAACCATCATCACCTTCCGGTTAGAGACCACAACCATCATCATATCCCGACACTGACCTCGAGGCTAGGAGAATCTCGGCCTTACGTCATAAAGTTCAAGTCTAATCATGGTCCCTAGATACATAGTTAACCATCGGAAAAATAGGTCTCTCATCTAAGGAGGCATATTGATAGTACAGCCTATCTATGGCCTATACTTCGCACTCGTCAGCTATAAACCCCGAGAGAAAGCCGACTCAATCTTCAAGCCAGGCCGTGGAGCACCGAGATGTTGCCGAACTTCCGTGTATGTGGGTCAGAATAATCCAACTTAAGCAGATAGACTGTAAAGTCTATAAAATTTTGGATAGTTCATGTAGCAAGCCGAAAAAGGTACTATATACAGCAGGGTACCCACTTATTTCTAGTTCTAAGTTGAAAACCCTCTTATGAGTGGGATCTTGTAATGCAAAAAACAGGGATTACCGACTGATAGCCCACTCTGAGGAGCAATGATCGACCCAGGGTGTGCAGGTTCGCAAAATGTTTCCGCGCTCAATTTTCTACTCCACGAGCAGTCCGGTCACATGTAACTAGAAATTAGTAACTGATAATGAGTTGAATACTCAGTAGTTGATCATCTGATATCCAGAATGGAGCTAACAATGAGCAAGTATGTATACGTACTTACCTTTTTTCTCCTAGCCATCATCATGAATCGACCAAGATCTGGTGAAGAGATCTGATCTGACCCAAACAGTCGGGTACGATACGTAGTATACACAGCTACGTAAATGGAAAGTTTGGATGAGCGGGCTCGGAAGCTCCCGTCGGAAGGCCCTTCCCCGAGAGTCAAAGCAGGAACTAACCATATTAGGAAGGACTATTATGCTTAAAAGGTGAACCCTATTATCTCCTTGGGATTCCTGGGAGTATACAACCGGCCATTCAAAAAACTTGGCCACACGATGCTACGGTACATAGACCTTCTTCTGTAATAATGTACGGATTTACGGGAGTGTTCGTTGCTTTTGGAGCTACAAGACGCTTCAACTCAATGATCATCCATCTATTCCCCAATGCGAACGACTACATCTTCGTGTCGATCAATCACCTCAGGGAAAGGTGGCACAGCAACCTTGGAAATGTTTAACTATTGCATATTTGTTAGTAATTGGTACTATGGCTCGGGCGTAATTGCCTGCATGTACAGAGTACAGTAACAACGTACGTGTGCCTGAGATCTATCGATTCATATCAGCACTCGATTCCGTGAACCGGGTTTTGACTCTGCAAGCCCACAATCTAGGAAGCTTCAATTAGCGGGAGACAAACTTACTAACGCCGGAATTTTTCCAAATACAGTGTGGACTGGTCTTGATCTGGCTCATGCAATTTTAGTCACCTTCACGATTGGAAGACTGCCTGGCATTAACGGCTGCGTACTAGCCAGTCCGCAGTATGCGCACCGAGTCAATACTTGCAGATTGCCACACGCTACATCTGCCCGCTTTTGGCTGCAGAATATGGACCAAAGACCAGTCTGAATAATGTACGCGAGCGTGAATATCACGGCTAGACTGAAAATCCATTGGAGGCGTAGTTCACGAGACTGGAAGACTTTTCGGGGGGGTACGCAGCAGACAGTTACATATGCAACATCAAAATCCAATATATGAACACCCAATCCAGTCCGTGGGGGCATCGGAGGTTTATCCGGATATGGAAACTCTCTGAGTCGAAAATCGACACAACTAATGTGCATCGAAGCATGCAGAATGAGATGTTAGTCGTTAAGATCAAGCAACGTACATGCCTGTCGAGCGCCAATCCTTGTAGTCGCCGTTCAGGTGAACGCCGAAGCAAAACAAAAGTTGCAGTGGGTTCGCCATGTGTATAAGACGCTACATCGTGGAGAACGAATCATCACAGTAATCCTACCATCAACAGAATCATGAAGACGGAAAAATGCCCGCAGATCGAATGTCGCATCCTAGTCAGAGGTGATCAGACCCGAATCAGACCCGACTAGCATAGCCGGGGCATCCCAGTAGTCAGATTTAGCGCTGGTCCGTGGGGGCACTAGTCCCCTAAACAATGCCCATTGATTGGAGGCTAATGTACTTAGGCTTTCGCGGAACTGCTTCCCTGGGCTAGGGATTGGCGCCAATCTGCCCCTCGAAGTGCGGCACGCCTGGCATGATCCTGGGAATTTTTCTATAAACAGATCAAAGCGTGAAATTCTCGAGATTTTGTGGTATCTCAATACGGCGGAATACAGTTCCATTACAGTAGTTTGATACAAAATCTATCTGTGGCTGGGCTATGTACCTACGAACTACTCCGCACATAACTACACTGTGGGCTACGTTCTGATTATACTTTCCATCCGCATGGCACCCACGCTGCTTCGTATCCACTGATTAAAAGGCAAAAATTTCAGTCTCGACTCTCCAGCCTCTGATCTCCACATCACCGCAACAAACGACCTGCGGAGTCGTTTCAATTTGATTGACGCATTTTCCGCAGGCGTTCTGGGGGGGTCGAGATCACCATGCAAACGGAGCAAAGAGCTTAGCCGGCCATGAGAAATATCTCAACAGATCTTCAATGAACCTACTATTCTCGATCTGATTACCACAATACCCACCCTGACCCGATGCCACTAATGCATCAGATATCTAGCCTGCTCGCGTAGCTCTTGCCTCTTTTATTTCCTTTGGGTCTTTGAGAGGAGCAGAGAATGGTTATCTCACTTTCCCTGATAGGGTAGTTAAATGTGACTTTTGCACTCAACGACCCAGTATAGATGCGTAGGTGGTTTAATCAGTACTGAAAATTGAGTTCTGCTTTGTCTGCTTAGAAATGGCCACCGAAAGCAAGGGATGATATCACCTAGCTACCACGCATGTAACGGTAGGCAGTCCGTTACGACGTACCAATCTCAGTAAGTGATTGACTACGTACCAGAAGATAATGCATAGCCACCGCTACTATGCATAGTACGTACTACGTACGTACCTGGTAAGTACTCGACCAGACACCCCAGCCACTGCGCAAGACTCCTTGACCTAGATATGTATTGCTGTAGGTCAGAAGGTGCTAAACGACCTGCAAGTGTGTGTTGTGTTGCGCCTATATGTATGCAAGATCTTGATCATGTTACACGAATCAAGCCTCGAAAGCTCCCTATTTCAGAAGTCGGTCTGGACCCTTGGCAAGGTGGCTGATACCTTGCACTTAAAACTTATCCCAGGAAAACCATGTTCAATATATGAGAGTTTGGAAAGTTCCGATGAACCCATTGTGACCGAACAAAAAGCTTCATATCCAGAGATAACATAGAACTAAGATTTTTCTTCAGCCCCTGGATCGAGGGACTACGTATTCCGTACTGATTGCTACACTACTCATGATTTGTCACGGTGATCATCTGCTCGAATCAAACCCCGAAATCAGCAACGGGATATGACAGATGCGTACCTACTACCATGTACCTAGTACCTAGTGCACAGTTCTCCAGTCTCGACTCTTCTACTGCCGATATGTACCTAGTACATCTCAACATCAATGCACTCCTATGCTAATCTTGAAGAGCAAGCTATTTACTACTGACTTTTGGGCTTGCAGGCCACGTTAGCGGGATCAAGCCTCTGACGTCAAACACTTGAAGACTCGAAGCTACCATCTATCTACCCAGATATGCAGATATACCTAAGCATTAACGCAATGCATTTGATATTTGCATGTATGATACTATGTATGTAATCCAGGCTCAATCCTGGTCTTCATCTCAATGCTCGAGTCGAGTGACTCTGGTCCAGCATCGACGTACGAGCACATTGTAGGCATGTAGGTGAGTAGTACCTGTGTATGCAGTAGAGCCTTGGTTGACTACCTCTTTCAGAAGCGAGATCGTACACCGAAAAACAGCAGATGCAGAATACAGACCAGCGGTATGCTGTCCTCGCAGCAGTGGCGCAGGAGCTGGAAGGTCAATGCGAAAACGGGAAAGGTTATAGCTATGTAATAGTACCTAGCACATATAACTACCTATCTCGTAAAGTGCATTGGCTGGCACCTCGAAAAGGCTCGAGTATGCATTCATACCTAGACATGGATGATAACAAGCATCATCCTTCCCGACCTCATACGTATGTGCTGATGAGATATTTTCTCCACACGAATAAATGTACAGTCCTTGAGATCGAGAAATAGCTATCCACTGTTCGAATACGGGTAAATTACATGTCAGAAATATACAACCGCTTTTTTCCATCTCACGCTTTGCTCCAACTTTTGAGTGAAACCATATACAAAAATGACCATCAAATCCAACCATCCATGTAATATAACAGAAATTGCAAACAACACGAGCTAAGAGGCATACTGTCCATCGCATTGGCGCAAAAGAAATGTTTCACAGCTGTGGAAGACGACAATGGTGGCGCACAGACAGCTACTATGCGGCCCAGACTCAGCCATGCCCTGGTCGAGGTGAGCGGGAAATACATCCGAAGCTCGCTTCTGCCCGTTTCAAGTTCGGTGCATGGCACAACTATTTTTTTCTTTTTCTTTGCATAAGATACGGATGGAATAACAAGGGGACTGTGCCACCCGTGGCCCACGGCTATAAGCAATAATTGTCGAGATCTGTACTCCGTACCGTGGTAGTGTAAACTTTTTCTGATCATCAAAAGAGTTTCCCTACGATCTTGGTTCGCTTCCCCAGCCTTGCGCGGGAGATCGAAAAGAGGAGAGTTTAGAGGAACAGCCAAGTTTGTCGATCGGTTCCCTACGTTAAACTCAAACAGGACCCCTCCCCGCGGGACCATTGATGGTCCCGGTTCCCCGAACCATGGCTATGAGCCTATCATTTCTTTCCCAGCATGCTTGTTACGGCATCACTGTCCAAGAGATTTGCCTCTTTGACGAGGTCATAGAACTTGCCACCCCGCCGGAGAAGCTCGGCCGGGGTGTCGAATTCAGCGACGGTACCCCGATCCAAGACCACAATGCGATCAGAGTCAATGATGGTATTGATTCTGTGGGCGATGGTGATGATTGTGCGATCCTTGAAAATGCTGCTGCGTAAGGTTTGTTGAAGCAGGGCATCGGTCTCAACATCTACTGCGGCCTGTAGTCTCTTCATCAGCAATGGGATTCTTTGACTTGGCATTACAGGACTTACCGTTGCTTCGTCTAGGACTAGAATGTTGCTTGGCGTTAGCAATGCGCGAGCCAACGAAACGAGCTGCCGCTGTCCCTGGCTTAAGTTTGATCCTATGAGGACAGATTAGTACTGTTCAGAGAATCGCGCTAAGATCATGAAATAACTTACCTCCTTCCTGAATCACAGCGTCCAGCTGACCCTCCATGCCAGCAACATGCTCCTTGAGACGCGCATGGCCAAGAACGCTCCATAACTCAGTATCATCATGAACATGACGGGGATCCAGATTGTCCCGAAGAGTTCCTTCGAACATTGCTGGATCTTGAGGAATGATTGCAAGGCGACCACGAAGGTCAGTAAGACCGATTGTAGATATGTTCAAGTCATCGATACTGTGAACTATTAGCTAATGCTAACAATTTTGAGATTCAGAATTTACCTAATGTTGCCTTCCGAGGCTTCAATGATGCGGAACAACGCCAATGTTAGAGAACTCTTGCCGGCACCTGTCCGACCGACCACACCAATCTTCTCGTGAGGCTTGATATCAAGATTGATGTTCTTTAGAACAAGGTCGAGTTCGGGACGGTAACGGGTGCTGTAGTTCTGGAATGACACGCCACCCTGTGCTGGCCAACCGATAGTAGGTCTGTTCTTGAAGATAACATCGGGAGCCTCGCTAGGCAAGTTGGCGTATTCTAACACACGTTCGACGGAAACGATATTTGTTTCAACTTCGACCGTCTGTCGTACAATCCAGTTGAGGGACTGGGTGATCTGTAGAGCATAAGACATAGCCAAACCCACCATACCGCCTGATAAGCCAGTGCCTGTGCTAACGGAGATGATAGCAAACACGGCGGCAGCTAGGATGACAATAGATCCTATGAATTCCAATCGCACAGCAAGCCATCTATTGGCACTAATAGACGGGAAAAATGCCCGGTTGTTGGCATCCATGCGCCATTCATTCTCCATGGCAAATCTCTTCGTTTGCCTGTACGCTCGAATTGTCGATACACCGCCTAGAGATTCCTGGAAATGGGCAAAAATTGGGCTTCGACTGACACTATCCAATCTCTTGAGTTCTCGAGAAGTTCTCAAGTAGTACTTTTGATAAGACATGTAGACATATCCAAGAGGGAGAATAAGGCTCAAGAACGCTGGTGTCGAGAATGCAATCACACCCATGGTGAAAAAAGCACGAGCAGCATTGGCGAATAGCTAATAGTAAATGAGTGTCAGCCATCATCAGTCATATTCAATCTAGCGATACCCTTACCATATTGAAAGTACGTGCGAGTACCTCGTCAACTCGATATATATCACTTGAGAACCGATTAAGAATACGGCCAGATGGCGTGGTCTCAAAGAAGCTCATAGGTGACCGGAAAATAGCGTATGCCATACGTTCGTGGAACTTGCGAGATGCCTAAAAATATGTAAGTTGCTATATGAATTGAGTCAAGAGACTTGGAACAAACCTCTATGGAGCAGAAAATCCAAAGGATAAATGTCTGCAAAACTACAAGAGCAGATGATCCTAATCCCAAAGCAAAGTAGACTCCAATGTACTTGCCAACATCGGGGTTTCGACCAGCAATCTCGTTGGCTTCAGACCAACCTTTCAACCAAAAACCTCCCGCAACTTGTGCGGTCTGTGAGGCAAGAAGGAAGAACAGGTAGATAGCGACAGCATAAAGATTGCTCTCTTTTGCGTATTCACCATAGACACTCCATTTGACCTTTCCTTGTTCTGATTTTTCCTTGGTTTGTTTGGTTTTGAGACCATTCTCTTCGTCGTTGGTTTCCCTGCGCGGGCCATGCCAGCTTGCAGTACTGGCACGTCGCAAAGTAGCCATACTAGATTTTCTGACACCACCGGGTTTGATAGGTGCAAGGGCACCAAGACCGTCATCGGCTTCTTCAATTTCAGACAGATCAGACTCATCGGCAGTTGTTGAATCAAGGCTGATAGGGCTTTTAGCGTCGCCTTTGCTAGCTTCAGAGTCATTTTCATCATCGTCATCGGTAGTTGTTGTGCGAATCAGATTTGCCACTTCTCCTTTCATGGCCATCAGTTGTTCGTATGTACCCTTCTCAAGGAAAGTGCGATCTCTGATAAGTGCAATGAAGTCTGCCTCTCGCAGCACGGCAATAGCGTTGGTGGCGAGAATCCGTGTCTTGCCGTTAAGAATACCGGTTGGCCCTAGCACCCTGTTGATAATGTGTCTGCCGACGTGGGAGTCTACAGCAGAGAGAACATCATCCAAGAGGTAAATGTCAGCTCGTGCGTAGACAGCTCGAGCAAGTGTCAACCGAGCCTTTTGTCCTCCTGATAGTGAGATACCTCGCTCGCCCACCTCTGTCAGGTCACCGTCCGGAAGTGTCTTGAAGTCGTCAACCAGGGCACAGGCTTCAATTGTAAGTTCATAGAAGTGCGGGTCCCATCGATGACCGAAAACAATATTTTCTCTGACGCTAGCATTCATGACCCAAGATTGCTGTGCAACATAGGCGATTCGGCCACGTACAACGACTTCGCCTTGGCTCTTCCAAAGATCTCCGAGAATAGCCTGGAGAAGCGACGACTTTCCCGCACCCACACGACCGACAACACAAGTCAATTCGCCTTTGCGTGCACTTAAGTTGATATTCTCCAAGACATTATTAGCTTGATACTTGTTCCAAGTGAATGACGCATCACGAATGCGGACAGACTCGTCGCCATTGTGTGTAACTGGCTCCTGAAAGAGGACGGCATCCTCTTGGAGTTCGTCCGCAGTAAGATAGTCGGTAAGACGTCTTACAGCGACCGAGGCTTCTATAATTGAGGTAATAACCATAGGCAAAATTGATAGTGGAAATGTCAAAAGGTTAAACAAAGTCAATGCTGGGAAAACAAGGTCGGTAGTCAATGGTCGGTCATCAATCAGCACAAACACTGCAAATGTTGTGCAAGATACTAAAAACGGGGTCGAAGACCAAGTGAAGTTTGCCACGGCTTGAGTTGCACCGATCTTTCGAAGTGTGTTCAACTCAAGGTCATTACGAATGTGACTCAGTTTACCCATAAAAGCCTTGTTCCAAGCATACAACTTGATGCTTTTCATGTTGTTTAATATTTCAGTCATAAGACGTGTCCTGGAGTCTTTGTTCTTCATCTGGACGATCTGAAGGGTCTTCATCATTCGAGCAATCATACCATTGATCGGTATCATGAGAATCATAACTCCAATACCAGCCCACATGCTATTACCGACAAGTTGGTAAAGAGAAACCATGCACAGGGTAATTTGGAAAGGCGCAGACCAGAGCTGCGTACCGAACTGGGTCAAGTCCACCAATCGCTGCTGGTCAACAGCCATATGATTGACGATATCTCCGGTAGTCTTTGCCGAACGACCCTCATTTGATAATCTGAGCGCCTTTGAGTAAATGAGGCCGGTGAGAGCTGATTTGACGCGCATACCGGTCTCGAAGGCTCGCTGGAAGTACTGATGTAGACATGCTGTCTGGCAAACCGAGACCGCGAACATGGCTAGCGCGATGGCAACACCACGGGCGACGGGCTGCGGCGTAGGAGTACGATATGAATCGACGAAGCTGATCAAGTAACGCAATAGCTGGGGTTGCACAAAGGCAAGTATATCGCTTCCACATTTGATGATGGCTCCTCGCATGTAAGGTCCTCCGAATGCCCGGAAAAGCGCAATCCACAAAGAAGGAGACTTCTTGTCTAGCTCAATGCCCCATGAGTCCTCTAAGAGAGTACCGGTTGTTTTCGTGGTGTCTCGATCGCGCAGATTCCACATATCGTCCTGAGTTAGGAAGGCCTTGTAACCGTACTTCATCATCGGCGTCATCCAGCTGAAGGTGAGAATGGAGAAGATATCCGCATACTCGTACGGGCACTCATCTTCCTTGCCCAAGGTATCGTATGCACTCTGTTTCTTAGGCACGAGGTACTCCAGGATAAATTCAACGACGGCGAGGGCGAGGCTGATGGTAACAACGATGAAGTAGGGGAGCTGATAGCGGAATACTTCACGGGTGACGAGAGATCGTAGCTTTATACCATGCGCGATGATGAAGAATACCCAGTAGAAGAGGACCACTCCATTTGGCTGTCTACTGCGCCAGTGCTCAAAATATTGTACCGCAAAGATCACGACGAGTGAAGCCAAGGTCAAAACAGTTGCCCAGAATCGAAAATCCGGCGCGATGTACAGTCGTGAGTACGATAGCAATTGAAAATGACCTTGGGTAACCGTAGACGTGAGCAGAAGTGCCAGAACAACCTATTGTTTTATCGTTAGGCCTTCTACTCGTCTTGTCATATAACAATGAGAAAGTAATAAAGGCTTACCAGCTTGGCATAGAAATGCCAATTCTTCGGAACGTCTTGGGGTTCGCGCCTCTTAAGCAACAGCCATAATGCCCCGACACCCATCACCACGCCCCACGCAGCGGCAATGGAGACTGGAACGTCGACGAAGCATGGCGTGAAATCAGCGATATCCGAGTTTATAGGGCCCCATCCTTCGCTGTCACGACAAAATGGCTGGCGTAGGGTTGTTGAAGCATGAAGCGGATTAGCAGCGGTGTAGAAGGGGCCCGTAGAACCACGGTCGTTGCCTATGACGAGCTGCAGATTCCCATCGATCATTTTCCGTCGGCAGCAGAGTATACCTGGTGAAAAGCGTACGCTCCAAGGCTACCTAGACGATTAAATGCGAGAATCAGAGATAGTCCTTCTGAGACGGAGAGGGAAACCAACGAACCTGTTGTTGTGCTTGATGGGCTGAGATAGAGATACAAAATTCTCCGTCGTGAGGTTGGAGCAGCAGCAAGGCGGCTTAATAAGAGAGGAGCTAAAAGACAGCCAATCCGTGCGGCCACTAATGACGCAGCACGCCAGCCTAGTCCATAAGAGGTGAGGTGGCCGGAGATAAGCCGGAACTCCGCCGTATCGGCAGACACTTCTTCTTCGTTTCTTATTTATTCTTACGGAGTATTTCTTTTGGTTATTCAGTTAAAGATGCAAATTGCTTCATGAGAGGTCTGATCATCAGATGAGTGATGATATAAGCTTAAGATGCGGGGCTCCGTGTTGAAGGGTTGATAACAGCGGAGCCAGCTCCGGCTTGTGCCTCGCCAATTACTTCTCCGCATACACCACGATATTGATAACCTCTTGTATCAAGGAATACCCAGCTTCAATTGGGCAAGAATCCTTTCCGACTTGATTTACCCCTACATTTCGAAGGCAATGGACCGCCTGGTTATGGTTGGCGTGTGTTTCGTCGATACAATCCTAAGGCATGGTGCCCGCTGTTTTCTTGATTGTCATAGGCAGGAGACTATACTAATGGTGATGTAAATACATTCAGCGTGGATCACTTTCCCGAGGAAGATGAAAAGCTTCGCGCATCAACTTTGAATCGGCGGCGCGGAGGAAACTGCCCTAATTCTCTAGAGGTTATGCAGCAACTGATAAACCTCTCCCAGTCGAAACTGTCATTGAATCTCATATCCGTACTCCCAGCGCTTGAGTCAGCAAGTACAAGATTCATTAAACAAACGCTAGGGCCGAATGTGAACTGTGACTCTTGCATCTATCGCGAGAACTCGACTGAACCGGCCTCCGCGTATGTGATCAATAGCCAGAGAACGGGAAGCAGAACGATTGTAAGCTACAACGAGCTGCCGCAGATGACTCTTGAAGAATTTTCATCTTCAGTGGATAAACTTGGACAAATAGAGAAAACCTGTTTTCATTTCGAGGTATGTCTTGTTACCGCCTATGCCTGTTCACGCATCTCACGGACGCATATAGGGAACAATGGCAGAAGTCAACCTAAAGTGTATTTTGCACATCCGGCACAAATACCCGTCGGCATTCATTAGTGTCGAGGTTGAGAACCCACGGCGTGTAGGACTCGAGAAACTTGCCGCCGAGGCAGATCTCGTTTTCTACGCAAAGGGCTGGGCCCAGGCAAATGGCTACTCATCCATGCAAGAATGTCTGGAAACACAAATTGGTGTGACGCCAAAAGCGTACGTTGATCCCATCATTTCGTTGTGATGAATTGGCCCTAAATTATATATATAGAAAATATCTATGCTGTACATGGGGCAAGGAAGGCGCTGCACTGTTGACCAAGCCTGACAACGCCCATATATCGGTACCTGCATTAGAGGTCCCAGATACAAGTCTCATAGAGTAAGTGTCATACCATGTATTTGACCAAAGGAAAATGCTAAAATATGTACAGCTCAATAGGAGCTGGAGACACATTCGTTGCTGGTATGCTCTTCGGCATTCTATGCCACGAAGACGATTGGGATCATGGACGCAAACTGCAATTTGCCACGGAACTTGCTGGGCTCAAAGTCTGTCAGGATGGGTTTCAAGGTCTAGGAGTCGCTATAAATCATCGCTTGAACTGAGGAGCAATGGTTGGCAAATTTGATAAGCATGCGATAGAGTTTAGCCGCAGAAGATGGCATCTTAGACATTTATGGAAATAGACACAAGCATGTAAGCCTAAGCTCTGTTTGGCCGTGTAAATGAATGTAAATACTACTACGTAGTAAATAGGTAACTATACAATGAAAGGAATCAATGAGTAAGAATAGCAGCCTGGATTTTGAGGTGTCGAATTAGTGGCCCGTGCGCCAACATAATAATCAACCGCGCGGGCGAACATCTTCTTAGCAAGCTCAGCGACCCATCAACAAGCAAGCGGCCCTGCTCAGTCTATCGACAGCTTCTAGAGCAGGGACCTATTTTATTGCGGCCTACGCCTTTATCAGCAAGGTTGGTTAGCTGCTCGAAAACCGTACATTATCCACGTCGGTCGCATTCATCGTTTCATCGTCGTTGAATCACCTCCGCGAACCTTCGATGAGCCCGACCCATGCCTAAACTAGGGAGCGCCTTGGGCGCAACCCGTGGAGGCAAGCAAGATGCAGTCAATCCGGGGCGCGGTGGACGGACTCGGGGATCTGGCGCGGTAGGGTCCAAATTGCAGTCGAATCGCGGCGCTCCTCGAGGACGTGGAAGAGGTCAGGCACGTGGTCGGTCTACAGCTAGCGACACCGGAGCTGTCGTTGGTAAAGAGTCAGGATTCGGCGCGCCAGCTTCTAGCTCGCCCTTCGCTGCGATCAAAAATGACGTCACCACAGCCTCGTCACCATTCGGCGCACCGCAAGCCTCTTCTGCATTCGGGAGACCGTCGCCAAACCCAGCAAGCATCGCCTCGAATGGATTCGGAGCACCTTCTATCTCACACCAGCCCATGGGAAACTCGGTTCAATCAGGGAGGGATCCCCGACTGAAGGCTCCTTCGCACAAACGCGCTCCTAGGGAACAAATGACGGAATCGACATTAACGGGTGGAAGTACACCAGTCGACTATCAAGAACGATACGAAAAGGTACAGTGTACCCATTGGATATCCACGACCGTAGCTAATGCCTTTTCATTTTTGCGAAGTTGAAACTCGATCGAATCAAAAAACGAGAAAATGCCATCAAGCAAGGTCAAATGGCCGATCCCAACCAACCGACTCTGCTGAACAAAGCGATCACTCCCGTGGGAACGTGTACCACAATGTGTCCAGAATTCGAGCGGGTGGAAAGGATCGTTCAGAAAATGGTCGACCGAGCTGAAAAGGTATCATTTGGTGTTCCGCGACAACGTGTTACATCCTACTAATTTCTCGAATACAGAGCCTCGATCCAACGACCGATACCTTTGAAGTCAAGGAATTGAAGATGCTTAAGCGGTTCAGACGATCTGCAGCCGGCTACGACGAACAGCTACCATCCGACATTCGCACACCAAACACTCTCCTCCAAACCATGAACTACCTAATACGCCATGTCGTAATGGGTCCTGATCCTCTCGGTTTGATTCATAAGTTCGTGTGGGATCGGACTCGCTCTATACGGAATGATTTCTCTGTCCAGCAATTGACAAAAACCGAAGACATCATAATAGCGGTAAAGTGTTTGGAGCGCATAGCCCGTTTCCACATCGTTTCACTACATTTGCTTTCTTCCCCCGACAATGAAGAACAGTTTGACCACCACCAGGAACGGGAGCAACTCAACAACACAATGCTCTCTTTGATGCATTACTATGATGATAATAGAGAGCGCATGAACTTTCCAAACGAGCCGGAGTTCCGCGCTTACTATATTGTCTTAGCGATCCACGATCAGCGCCCTGACGTGGAGGACCGTGTGCAAAAATGGCCTCCAGAAATCCTTCAAAGTCCCAAGGTTCAGGTCGCTTTGGAACTTCTGGCAGCTGCGAATAACTACTGGGAGTACCAGGTTGTTTTGGATGAAATGCGATCCAGTGCAATCTCTCAGGGGTTCTATGATAGGTTCTTCAGCCTAGTAGATTCGCCAGCCGTGTCGTATTTAATGGGCTGCGTTGCGGAAATTTACTTTAACAACGTCAGACAAACTGCTATCCGGTCAATCTGGAAAGCGTACTGCCGTGTCCCGATCTCTCAGCAACACAAAAACGAAGAATGGACTATATCCGAGCTCACCCGTGTTCTCTATTTTGATGACGAGTCACAAGCCGAAGATTTTTGTGAAGAGCAAGGTCTTCAACTGTTGGAAAGAAGTGATGGCGCAATGTATCTCAACTGGGGAACAAGCAGCATTGACCTCGTTGGTACGTTCGACTTTCATTTGACTTAGCACTTAGCTATTCAATCTAACTTGGCTTGTACTAGATTTCGCACCCTCTTCACAACATTCCTATTCCGATAAATATGTGGAAGCAAAACGCGGTGGCAGAACCCTCGCTGCCATCATTCTTGGATTGAATATCAAACAAGCGGCCGCCCGGGGCATGATTGACGTCTCCTTATTACCGACTAATGATTACGGCTCTCCTATCGAAGAAGACGACAATGAACTTTTTGTCGCTCAAGAATCACCAGTACAGCAGGAAGCAGCAACGCTTCTTCAAAACCCCTTCACAGCCGCGCCGCAGGCTGTCCCTCCAGCCACATCTAATGGGCCTTTTGGGGTATTTCAACCGCCTGCTGCGCCAGTGGAAACAACTCAGACGTCCACAGCCACGAACATCTTCTCATCCAATGCCCCTGCAAAACCTCTTTTCGCTTCCGCGTCTTCATCTACGCCATCAACAGATACCTCTATCCAAAAGCCATCATCACCCTTTCAACCCTCTTCAACATCAACCCTATTTCAGAACACCATCTCCACAAACGCACCAAAACCATCATTCTCATGGCCGAAATCTACACAAAGCCCATCTACGACATCTTTGACTCCGGCTGCGACGTCCGTTGAGCAGCCCAAGGCAATATTCTCGTGGCCAGCTGCTTCTCAAAGTTCGGAGAGTGTTTTCAAAGCTCCTCAGCCGGTAGGTACCACTACAGAACCGAAACCTGCACCCGTATTTGGTCAATCGATTTTCTCCACTGAAAAGACACCTTCGACGGTCTTTCCCACAAGCACAACCGAACCATCAAAGCCATTGTTTTTGTTTGCGCCAACTAGTCAGCCCCTAGGAACAGAACCTAAGGTTCCTGAAACCTCAGTCACAAAAGTCACAGAGCCACCTTCCACTAAACCAACATCACCCTTCGGCTTCCAGGCTCCATCCTTCTCTACTACATCGAACATATCCAAAACAGCATCAGAATCTGTCTTTTCGAATATACCACCCTCACAGAAATCACCAGTTACGTTTACACCAACTGAGACTCCGGCTATTACCAATGCTCCGGCCCCTCTATTCTCACAGCAGGCAGATGTAACAGGTTCTGCCAATGAGACAGTACAAGCAAGTCCGGAAAAGTCGCCAGTCACTTCGCAACCATTATTTTCTTCTACCTTGGCCTCCGGCATTGATAACAAAATAACCGCGAACGGCCAAGAGGAGCGGATAAGTGAAGGGGTGGAGGTCCAATCAGAGCAGGAACAAACTCCTGTTGAAGACCTAAGTGAAGAAAGTCGTTTGCCTAGTGAGGAGGCCTTCTCCAAATCGGAAAGCGCCGTCGAGGAATCGTCAACCTCTCGCAGGTCATGGATCGAGACACTCAGACAGTCAGCAATGGAGAATCGCACGCCTAAAGGAAACAAAAAGCGGCCACTGGAGGTTGAGGCATTACAGCCTGAGGAAGAGATAGCAGCAATCGATGAGCTGCATGTACCGGTAGAACGGGATGAAGAAGTCCCTAAACCAAAACGCGCCCATCGGAAGCAAAAGAAGTCACTTGCCCTGGCCTCCATAGCACCACTCCCGACACTCCCAATTCTTGAGCAAGTCAAGAAGCTAACAGAGATCAAGCGGCCAGTCGATGACGAAACTGTATCTTCCAGGACATCACAAATCGACGAAGATGAAATGCTTCTCTCTGCAGCCCGTATCGCGGCAGAACAACTGAAAAATGGTCCCAGGCTTCTGGACAGGACTAAGGACTATCTCTACACGGATTCTATTCGCTCTTCTACTTTCGGAAGAAGTGTCAACTCTGACTCGCGTTTATCATCGTCTCTGTCATCTTCGCTATCTGGGTCGTCACCTTATGCCCGTATCAACGGGTACGATGTTGCGTTGGCGCCCGAAACACCCCTTGGTCTCGGTCGTACTCTTTCCCGAACAGAACAACGTCTGAGACTCACTGGCGGGAAGGGTCTAGCATACAAGCCCCTTCAACTCACGCCCGAAAAAGTGACGTCAAGCAGGAGGTCAGCTAAGAAAAGAAGTTTGCCTTGAGCGATTGAACTGTCCGGCAGTGTACCGTTCCATTCTATTCTTCCTTCATGTACATAACAGATGGTGGATTCATAAGTTATTGGTTTTCTTGCAATAACGGAGTTCCTGGGTGTTTGGATATAGCCTATGCAATGTATATCAGTCGAAGCATGGCGTTTTTCGTCTATCTAGCTCGATACCGGAATACTTAGATGTCATGGTGGATTTAAGTCACTATTCTCCTTCGTATCTCCTCTTGATAACTTAGTCAAAGTAACAGTGTCTATTTTATTAAACAAGTGATACATCGTCAGCGTAAAAATAAGTCTTACACCCTTGTCTTGGCAGATGACCCTAACCCCAACCCTTGGATCTATGATCACATGATTTCTCCCCGCCTATTTATAGCGACTTAGCTTCTATCTCTTGCACATTCACTATCAAAAGTCCAGATATCCGTGGAATGACGCGAACCTATCTGATCTAATCTAGGCTCTATATATTCTAGAGTTCAAACTCATCAGTTTTCTAAGCGTGTGATGTTGAGGAAGGAACTGCGTGCAACGAATATAAATATCCGGAGGGCAGCCAACAGTCGAGATTCAACACCAAACATTTGAACCAAAGAGGAACAGACCTTGAATCAAAACATCGATTGATTGATGCATCTCTCTTATTTTGCACCTCGCATCATTCAAAGACCTATCACCAACGGGAGGTACCTCAGGACATCACAACTAAGGACTTATCAGACCGTTCAGTCATACGCAGTGATCAAAAGCCCAGATAACCAATCAACAACAAAATCAAGAACAACCAGTACCACCTCCTCGTGCAAAAACCGTATCAAACAACGCAGTGCTTTGAGCACCAAAAGATCTGGAATGAGGATCGCGACCCTCCAGTTTGGACCGCGCCTGGGCGACGTTGAGAACAATATCAAACTCGCAGATAAGATACTCAAGCTGACGCCACCGAATGAAGATGATGGACCTCGATTTGATAATGGGCAGCCTGGAATTGAGGACCTGCGACCGGATATCCTTGTATTGCCAGAAATGGCGTTTTCAGGTGAGATATACTTATCGTGCAAAGATCTGGACAGACATGTACTAACCTGAGGCGCAGGCTACAATTTTTCATCTCTAGAAGCTATTAGGCCATATTTGGAGGTTCAAGGCAAGGGTCCCTCTGCACTGTGGGCTCAAAGAACTGCACGTCGACTCAAATGTAAAGTCTGCGTGGGATATCCTGAGATATATCGGAACCCAGAGGCGTCTAGCGCAAATGGCACGGAAGGAAATGACAATAGGAACGGTTTGGCAGCAAGCCCGGCCAAAATGTACAACTCCCTACTAGTCGTAGACGAAGTAGGACAGGTTATACACAACTATCGAAAGCGTTTTTTGTATTACACGGACGAATCGTGGGCGAGCGAAGGCGAAGCAGAGTGGAGTTTTAAATCCCTGGACTTTTCCACAGGGATGTCGGATGCAACGACGGCGGTGACAGCAGAAACAGTGAATAAATCAATACAAATCCCAACCACATTCGGAATCTGTATGGACATCAACCCGTACAAATTCGAGGCACCATTTAACGCGTACGAATTCGCACATCGGGTCCTAGACTCCCAGTCCCATCTCGTCATTCTCTCTGCAGCTTGGCTTACAAACGATGCGAACAGCATTGCGCTCAAGCCGGCAGGTTCGCCTGATATGAACACATTCAATTACTGGCTCCAGAGGTTTTGGCCGTTAATCGAGAAAAGGATCAACTACGGTGATAGACAGCTTGATGGATTTGATACGCCGACAGAAACAAAAGTTATTCTTGTCTTTGCGAATAGAACGGGAATGGAGGATGGGGGGCCAGAGTGCATTATTCCGCTTGCAGTTTATGCTGGGACGAGTACTATCGTTACGATTATGCACAAGAAGGATTCACCGGAGCTGGATGTCAAGATTCATTGTTGGGGGATTAAGGGGGCGAGAGAGGAGGGCATCTGTTTTGCGGATATTGAGTCAGAGCCTGAGATGACATTTGTCGTGAAAAAGATTAGCGATGATTCTGATTGAACACAGTCATAGACAGACTATATCTTGGAGTGTTCTCCACACACACATACACGGGATAGACTTGTACTAGTGGTGATCTTCTTTAAGACGGCGTATCCTTGCTTTGGCTCGGGTGGAATAAGTTTGAGTCTGGAAGTCTCCTTTTCATGCGGACTTTGAAAAGCAGGATCGAACAGTGGCTTCCAGAATGGGAAACATGATATGCAACCATGTTTGTCATGGAGTGAGTCATTATGGAAGGTGGCTCATGTGACTATTGGTCGCATTACTCATCTCGAGTGGATAGATGGCGAGTCAGATATGCTTATCAACTCATTCCAATACCAAGGAGTATAATATCATCTGTGATGGAATCAAAAGCGTCTTTCTCGGAGTCTTGATTGGTACTCAGCGCCTCAAGGACATGGTTACTGACGACGATACTTCCGCTCTCGTAAGCTGTAGCAACACAACAACATGCTTAAAATATGTCAACAACTGGTGTCTATCAGAAGTAACGATGTCATCAAACTCTCTCATGTTTCACCAACCTCCAAAGGTCTACCCTCAGTACGAAATCTGATTGGTAGACAGCTAGCAGCACATACAACCTCAAACTTATCCAGAAATGTATTGAGCATGTGACGACTCCAACCCTCCATATCAGATATGGTGGGGTACACACACCTAAAATTATTTTTTTGCTTTTGTTTTTGAACTTTCTTAGTAACATTGGAAGATAAGATCTGATATTTGAGTCTAGGCTGGTTATCGAGATCTGGGAAGAGAGGGCTGTGGGTTATGTCTTAGGTTTGAGTCATTATGCTAACAATAGAAACCTGGAAACGCGTGGCAAGAAAAGTATACGTACTGTCATAGCACCCTCGTTCATCATCAAGCAGTTATCAAAACAGTCTGTTCCTGTCAGCACTCAACACGAAAGGGTCGGCCCGAAACAGATCAAGTTGCCCTACCCCCGTCTTTCTGCTCGATTTCTGTGGTCCATCAGTCATCTGCCCTGAATGACTACGCACACATCCATTCCGTAATCCATACACACCTCTCTAGCCCCAGTCTGGGCCTGCACAATCAAGATTCGCAGAGTCCAAGGATGTCACCTTACTCTGCCTCTCGGATGGAGGGCTAGGGCCGGCACGTGTGGGCACATCACGGGCTGTTGACCAATCAGCATAGAGAATCGGATGATCTGACCAGTGACGGCTGAGCCACGGGATCGTCACACATGATCAGAGGCTGCGTTTTTGATACACCATGGATAGAAATTATAATTATTAGAGGAATTTAAACCGATACTATTTTCCATGAAAATAAATGGTGAAAATAGTATAGACCATGTGGTAGTGTTGTAGTAAACACATCAAATACTTGCAAAGTTTATGCTGCTTCCGGCGGTATGCGCGGAGCCTATTGGCTGAGAAGGGCTGGCGCGGTCAGGTGATCTTCCCAAAACAGTGTGGCACCTCTGGTCTGTCTGCCTTGCCGCACCAACCCATTCTTTCTTTCTGCCTGAGGAATAAGTTCTTACGTCCTCGCCACGTGAGCAGCCCGCCCTCTCTCTTTCTTACCTACTTCGCGATTCCCTCAATTCGAGCTCACTATTCCCCCATCCAAGAATTCTATGATTCTTTATTCTTTAATGTGCGCATAGTCCGTGTTTCAACTTATTCCAGGAACTTTTCCCTCTCGATTTTCGACGTTTCCAACTGTTTACTTTCTTCTTCTCGAATTTACCATATTCGGATTCGAGATAATTCGGCCCATACTCACCTGATTTCCCGTGACTTCTTGTCAGGTGATATCGAACAAAAAACCAAAGAACTACGACACCTCTAAGGTACGTGCTCTCCACTTTGCTTTCCTTCATCACTATGCATCGCAACAACCACCAAGGGCCATTCAGGCAAAAACAGATACTGTCTATGTACAGACCATGGACACTGTTCTTGCCCGGCTGCTGCTCACGGTCGGCTATGATGCTGTTTTGCGCGTTACTGTTTGTTGGTCGCGTCTTGGACGGTCGCATCACTGGCTGGATGACTAAGTGATTGACTCTATGTTCACAATCTCCTGTTTGATTTCGTACCAAATTTTCTTGAGAGGAAATGGTTAAGTGCCTCGAAATTCAATGAGTTTGATTGTGAACATTGCTGCCTCTGTTACCAGCCATCTACGTGTGATTGCCCGATGTTTACCGACGCGTTCCTCCTTCCCTGTATACCCCGCAATAGAATTCCTAGCACCTTGACAACCAAAGCTTGACGTACAATACATGCATTTCAATTTGCGACTTCATTTTCAGAATACAGACTAATGTGATTCCAGCTATCGCTGCAAAGCAGCAGACATTATTCAAAATTGACGCGACGGAGGACTTGACCCGTCCAATCACCTCGGTACGCTATCTACAAGATAGATCAACCTCACATATGCTTACAGCTTGCTCATGGAATGAATCAGTTCGACACGAGTCTGGTCACCATGTCTGACAATGGTCTGACTAATGCCGATATGAACGGCAACAAACGGAAGCGCGAAGATGAAGACAGCGTCGGACCTGACCCTCAGCGCTTAGCGACTTCCCACAGCAGCACCAACGGCAGCATTCCTGGGCTAACCAGTCCTACCGATACACAAGCGTTTACTCACTCGGCACTGGGCCACTACGACGGCACAACATCCGATCTCAATATCGACGAGCAACTGCTTACTCATGTCGCGCAATCGAATGGCATGCCAGATGACAACACACTGACTGCGAATGCAAAGGCGGCCCTCGCTGCAAACCCACAAAACAAATACCAAACTGGCCATGATGGAGGGTTCGATAGCCAGATTTCACATGGCCTTCCATTTGCCGATCAGCTCTCACACGCTGCTGGCAGTCTTACTGGGCATGGAGGACCACATGAGTCAACGGCGGCTGCTGTTTACGCGGCCCGCGAGGCTCAAAGTATGACCACGAAGCCGACTGTAGGATCGCCTGAATGGCATGCTCTCCGCAAGAACAATCACAAAGAAGGTATGCAACTTTACTCCCGAGTTTTCTTTCTTCTGTCATAACGCGATTTGCTAATTGTAATCGTTAGTTGAACGACGTCGTCGCGAGACCATCAACGAAGGTATCAACCAAATAGCCCAGCTGGTACCTAACTGCGACAAAAATAAGGGAGCCATCCTCCAACGCGCTATAGAGTACATTTCTCAACTACACGAAGAGAAAAAACAAATGAACACGCGTTGGGAACATACAAATCTCACCACACAACAAGCCCTCGCCGAGATCAACACACAAAATGCCAAATGGAAGGCGGAAGCCAACCGACGAGGCGATGTTGCACTCAAATGGATCCAGCGCTGTCGAGAAGCGAACCTAAAATTTGACGACTACGATGATGAAAAAGATCTCGGTCAACTGGACACTGATCATACTCAGAACATTTGAGCATTGTTGGAATGACTAACGCTTTGAGGGTTTCTATTCTCACGTGACTGGTCATGTGATTGTTTATATCCAGTCACTTATTTGCTTCTTACCGAGTGGTCTTTTCTTATGGAATCGAATACGGCAGCTTTATACTGGGTCAGTTCTTTGCGGGCGTTGCCACGGCTTTGACGCGGAAAACAGCATATTCATGGCTGATAAAGCCTACGACATGCTGAACTCGGGCTCCATTGATTTACTCTCTTCTCCTATTCGACTTTCATCATTACTTCCTCCATGTAGGCTTTCTTTATTATCGGGACGGGGCAGGCGATACGGGTGCACGGGTTCCTTCTCTCTTTTTTCTTCAATCTTCATTGTTTATCAGGATTGTCTGGCGGTGTCGATACAACTAATTGTTTTGAGTTATGTTAGTCTTATGTCAAAGTTGAAGACTTGTCTGATGAAGTTGTTTGTCTTGTCTCTTCTTCGCGCAGTGATATACTCCGTATGTTTATGATATCTGCTAATTTAAGTACCAACCTTATGATATGAAGTGATTCGGTAGACGGTCTAGACATTCAGACACTTGCCCTTAATCTACGAATGACCCTTTGATCACCTGTCATGCGTAGTGGAATCATAGAATCATATCAAATACCTAAATCCGCTCAAAAGACCTAACGATCGGTATGTTTGTACTGACCAATCAATACTCAAGAATTAACCGATTAGTCAGTCAGCTCGGAATACGGAAGTAGTCAAACCCCGTAATCCGCCCTCGCTTACGTCGTATTTCAATAACCACGGGATATAGTTAACGTATGGATGTACTAAATTAGTAATACGATTACGAGGTGTGAGGGGGAGACCGACGGGGAGATACGTACTCCGTCCCTATTGTAGATTGTCGTATGTAGTATGTACACGGTGGAAACTTGAAGATTTATGCCTCCTTTATTACGTATTGATCGATACGATCGAAAAGTTGTTCGGGCTCGACAGGCCTCGGGGCCGAGTAACGTCTGATCGTACACTACTTCATACGAAGCTCTGCCTCATACTTGTCGTTGCCTCAGTATGCACTTGTTTGCATGGATTGGACAGTCCGTAACATCATGCCATCAAAGAAGTCAACAGAGAAGTTCCCGTGTACGTAGTAGAATGTGATCGCGGCCCAGATCTTGTATTACGCCTACCCCTTAGACAGGTACTATATAGGCCACCGAATCACAGACTCTCGATTTGCTATCAACTTACCAAGCAATGGCAAGCATCTGGCCAAGCCAGCACAAATCTGATAAGACATGGGCCCGATGTTCCGAGAGCCCGAAACGGTGGGGACATCATGCGTACATAACTGAAGCATAAATCAGCGATTAGCCAATTGAGGAAGTTTGTTCGGGTTCCACGCCGGTAAGTGTGTATTACTTACATCGTATGTTCCATACATACGTGTATCATTACCACTACGCAGGACCCCTTTGGCTAGTTTAGATCTTGCGGAACTCCGACATACACTATAATGCTCATGCGCTGATTGGCTATGATGGCGGTATCCAGAAAGTTCGGAATTTGAAAACAAGCTAAGAGCCTAAGAGTCATCAAAAAAAAAAAAACGGACTTTAGAGACGGGGTTTAACAAGCTAGCTCGTTTTTTGCCTTAGACAGGGCGATGTTACATACTACGTATAGTCGCGACGTCTGCCTATTTTTTGTTGTCATCTTATCTTATATTTCGTTGAAATCTCATCGGTGTCAAACTTGCGAGCTGGAAGCTGTCTATCGGTGTGCAATCATTATGCCGTGTATTCTAGGCCTTACCTACATTTGATTACATCCTACGACATCACGCATCATCGGCCTTGATTTCTTCTCCTTGCCTTATAGCCTAGACTGCTTAGCAGGTCTCGTGTCGATCACTGACCGAACAATCATTATATGTCCCCAAGATCATATATGAGGTCATCCCGCCTGCACTGATCTTGTCCCGAGCAACAACAGACGACCGAAACATCAAACCAGCACACACAAACAGAATACGCATGTCGGAAGCCAAGGAAGAGGGCAATGTCCCCTCTACCAGACGAACATGGCTTTCGCGACTAGATCCTCTCACGAGGAGACGACCACCACCCATTCCCGACGAGAGAATGGAATCGCCCGAACACAAAGCTAATATTGCGAGCTTGATCACCTGGCAATGGATCAATCATCTCATGTTTGTATGTTTACCTTCTTTACCTATTATATGCTTTGATTAATAATGTATAGGTTGGGTATCAAAGACCCCTCGAAGAAAATGATATTCCCCGCGTTAATCCCAGCCGCTCAATCAATGTGATGGCCGCGGCATTGCATGAGAATTTCGAAAAGCGCGTAAAAGCCGGTTCCAAGCGTGCGCTTGTCGGGGCTATCTATGAGACCTACAAATTCGAAATTCTGCTCGGTGGTTTCTGCTGTGTGCTCGGAAGTGTGGCGCAGATTATATTACCGTATCTGTTGAAATATTTGATTGCTTTTGCGACTGATGCATACCTGGCACAATATACTAATCGAATTGCCCCCCCGATTGGCAAGGGTCTTGGATGGGTTTTTGGACTGTCAGCTATGCAGATTTTGGCGAGTATCGGTAACAATCAGTTCATGTACCGAGGAATGGTGGTTGGAGGCCAAGTCCGCGCCGCTCTCATCTCGCTCATTTTCAGCAAGGCCATGACGATCTCTGGCCGGGCCAAGGCTGGCTGGAAACCGCCCAAGACGCCTCCATCAAATCTCACACCGGGAAGCGATGAAGAAAAAGCGTGGTATGCCGAACAGTTGGAGGAAGCCAATCTGAGTGTGCAGGGATGGAGCAACGGTCGCATCATCAATCTCATGTCAGTTGATACAAACCGTATCGACAAGGCGGCTGGCTGGTTCCATCTCATCTGGACCATTCCTCTGACCGTTCTCATCACCATTGCTCTTTTGATAGTCAATTTGACGTATAGTGCCCTGCCCGGTATTGCGCTCTTCCTGCTATCGACTCCGTTCTTGATGTGGGCCGTCAAGCAGATCTTTGGAATCCGCGCAAGAACCAACAAATTCACCGATGAAAGAGTCAGCCTGACCCAAGAAGTCCTCCAAGCGATCCGATTCGTGAAATACTATGCCTGGGAAACGGATTTCCTAGATCGTATCTCGGCCATTCGCCGCAAGGAAATTCATGGTGTGCAGCTCATGTTTATGATCAGAAACCTTTTGACTGCCATTGGTACTTCTATCCCTATGTTTGCGTCAATGTTGGCTTTTATTACGTTTTCTCTCACGAACCATGAGTTGGCGCCCTCGTCAATTTTCTCTTCGCTGTCGCTTTTCAACGGTCTTCGACTCCCGGCTATGATGCTGCCCATGGTTATCGCCTTGGTGACGGATGCCTCTTCGGCTGTGACCAGAATTGAGGATTTCTTATTGGCGGAGGATACGCAGTCTGATATGCAGCCACAGGCAGTGGATAGTGGAAATGCGGTTTCTATGGTAGACGCCGCGTTTACCTGGGAAAAGGCTGTTGATGGTCAAGATCACGGCGGGCCTCAGAAAGGAAAGGGGCCAGGGAAAGGGCCAGGGAAAAAGGACAAGAAAGCCAAGAAGGGCGGCAAAAAGACAGAAAAGGTGACAGAAAAAACCGGAAAATCTAGCGAAACATCCTCGACCGACGGAGATGAAAAGGCCCACGAAGTTACAACTGAGTCAGGCAAAGAACCGTTCAAAATCCATGATCTCAAAATCAATATCGCAAAGGGCGAGTTTTTGGGTGTTGTGGGAAATGTAGGATCTGGCAAAACATCCTTCCTGGCTTCACTTGCCGGTGAAATGCGCAAAGTTAATGGAGACGCCATCATTGGAGGATCAATAGCATACTGCCCTCAGAATGCATGGATCCAAAATGCTACTGTCGAAGCCAACATTACTTTCGGTCAAGAGCTTGACGAAGAAAAGTTCAAAAGAGTTGTCGAGGCTTGCTCTCTCCGCCATGATCTACAAGTTCTTCCCAACGGTCGCTATACACAAATTGGTGAACGCGGTATCAACCTCTCTGGAGGACAAAAGGCGCGTATCAGTTTGGCTCGCGCAATTTATGCAGACACCGATATCCTGTTACTTGACGATCCCCTCTCAGCTGTTGATGCACATGTAGGTCGTCATATCATGGAAAATGCCCTTTGCGGAGTACTTCAGGACAAATGCCGAATCCTCGCCACGCATCAGCTGCACGTTCTACACCATTGCGACAGGATCATTATGATGGACAATGGAATGATAGTCGCCAATGACACCTTTGAAAACCTGGTTGCAAACAATGAGAGATTTAAAGAGATGATGACAACGGTCGATCAAGACCACAAGGAGGAGGACCTGGAACAAATGCCGGCTGCGACTGAAGCTACCGTTCAAAAAATCGCGTCAATCGCCAAGCATCCAAAGGATGATTTGATTCAAGAGGAAGGTGACTCAGCTTCGGGAGTGTCTAGCAGCATCTATTTTAGATACTATGCAGTTGCAGGCTCGGTTCTTCTTATCCCGGTGATTTTGTTGCTGTTGATATTATCCACGGGTGGATCTGTGGTCACCAATCTGTGGCTGGCTTGGTGGACGTCCAACAATTTCGGCTACAGTACTGGAACATACGTAAGTCCTTTTCAAGTCCAACTTACAAACCACTTACTAACTCTTGTAGATTGGCGTCTATGTCGGACTAGGTGTTGGCCAAGCAATTTTGTTGTTCGTTTACTCAACCGCGCTCTCCGTCACAGGTACCAGATCCAGCAGACTCCTGCTGAAATATGCCATTCGGCGAGTTCTACGTGCGCCCGTCTCATTCTTCGATACTACGCCCCTTGGCCGAATCATGAATCGATTCTCCAAAGATGTAGACACGTTGGATAACACCATGACCGACTCAATGCGTCTTGCCACGATGACACTAGCGCAGATCGTTGCCGTCTTTATCCTCATTATCGCTTACTACTATTATTTTGCAGCTGCTCTTGGACCCTTGCTCGTGATTTACATCACACTGGCTTTGTTCTACAACAGGTCTGCGCGAGAGATACAAAAACATGAGTCGAGACTACGAGGGCGTCTCTTTTCGCGATTCAACGAATCTGTCTACGGCATAGCGACGATTCGGGCGTATGGTCGTTCGGAATCGTTCGTCAAGTCCATCAATGAAGATATCGACCAAGTCGACAGCGCCTACTTTTTGACCTTTGCTAATCAGCGTTGGCTCGCTGTGCGACTTGATGTGCTCGGTGTGATATTGGTGTTTGTGACTGAAATACTGGTCGTCACCTCGAGATTCAACGTCTCGCCAAGTATCAGTGGTTTGGTACTGTCGTATCTGCTGTCCAGTGTCCAGCTGCTTCAATTCACCGTCCGACAAGCGGCTGATGTGGACAATAACATGAACTCAGTCGAAAGGATTGATTACTACGGAAGAGAAATCGAGCAGGAAGCTCCTGCCCACACGATTCCTGTTCCAGAGGAATGGCCCAGCAAAGGAGAGGTTATCTTTTCGGATGCGCATCTCAGATATCGTCCCGGTTTACCTTATGCATTGGAGCAATTCGATTTGCATATTCGGCCTGGTGAGCGAGTTGGTATTGTCGGGCGAACCGGTGCCGGAAAGTCGACTATCATTATGGCGTTGTTCCGTATGGTCGAGCTGGCACAGGGTAAGATTGTCATGGACGGTATCGACATTAGTACGGTCGGATTGAACGACTTGCGTTCTCGCATGTCTATTATCCCGCAAGACCCGACGCTATTCGCGGGCACGATTCGATCCAATTTGGATCCCTTTAATACCCGCACCGACGAGGAACTCTGGGCTGCTATCCGACAAGCCCATCTCGTTGAAGACAACAACTCACCTACAACCGAAACAACAGCCACCAACAAAGAAACATCCGTCGACATCAAGAACGACAACGACAAAAACAACACCCAGTCATCCCAAATAACACTAGACTCCATCATCGAAGAAGGCGGCACAAACTTCTCCCTTGGCCAACGCCAACTGCTCGCCCTCGCCCGCGCCCTTGTCCGCAACAGCAAAATCACAATCTGCGACGAAGCCACCAGCTCAATCGACTTTGAGACCGACCTGAAAATCCAAAAGGCCATGTCGGAGGGATTCAAGGGTCGTACACTGCTGTGTATTGCGCATCGACTCAAGACTATTATTGGATATGATAGGATCTGTGTTATGGATAGGGGTCGAGTTGCGGAGGTTGCGTCGCCGTTGGAGTTGTTTGATGCTGGGGGGATTTTTAGGAGTATGTGTGAGCAGAGTTCGATTACGAGGGAGATTATTGTGGCGGCCGGAATGGAGGAGGATTGAATACCTACCTAGGTATAAAAAATTTTTTTTGTACATATAGACGTTTGCATCGCATTGCATCGCATTGCATCATTGCATGTTACTTAATGATAATCATTTCTCAACAGACGTCCTGAGGATCTAGAACTGCAGACACGAGTATGTACGTAGGTCATCAGTGCATTCGATGGGCTCATTTTGCATTGACAATCAACAGAAGTGATTGTGATGAAAACCCTCTGTTTTCCTTCTGCATAGTTGCATAGCATGAATCAGCTACATCTCAAACACAACCCTACCTCATCAAAAATTCAACCGCACGAAACGAACACCCCACAATGCATTACACCCCATTTCTAGCAAGTTCTTTCGATCGGCGGGGTAGTTAAACCCATCACAAGTAGATTGAGATCAAATCTGATTCTGATACGAGAAGCCTCGGAATCACCACCAAAAATCGAGGATTGGCATGTGCAAAGCCCTTAATCAGCTCGAAACGCTGCCTTTTGTATGTACGGAGTGGGCAGGTCTCAATTCAGATTCATGCAGGTTCGTGTTGTCATCATCGTATTGATTATTGTATATTAAAGCTCGTGACCTCGAATGACGTAGAGATGTTACATCGATTTGCTTGGAGTTTCTGCACTTGAACTAGGTATTCCATGTACTATTTTGCATGTCCGTAGTTCTTTCTGAATTCGGGACTTAGGCGGACGGAGAATAATCGGAACAATCTAAGCAGGGCAGCATGGGAAGAATGATCTCCGTAATACACCTCAAGAATCAGATCAGTCCGGCGGAAACTACGATTCTGGGATTGTCGAAGAACAATTGCCGAATTCTCATGCATGAAGATAAACGCACTAAAAAAAGTGGATTACCTACGTACAAGAGCCGGGGTTTGGTTCCTGGAGGAAGACCGGGGCACGTAAATTAAAAAGCTGGGGCATTTGACTTCCTTCCTGATTCTTCACGGATACGTCGGATTCAATCTCGATTTGCATCTTCACATGGTTGATGTTTTAGTATTCCAATGTGCATGTCGGTTTCCATGCTTTGCGGGGTTTACGATTTTTTCATGTCTTCCCCCTTGGTGCCTAGGTATGTATTGGGGGCGTAGTTAAAATATCCGAATCCTTTGGCAGAATAATGATCCACTTTGTTTGTGAGTACGCATACCAAGTCATATGTAGTTTCTCAAGTCAAAATATTCTGTGTGAATACGGGATCGCCAGGTCCAGGAACACAGGACACGAGGGCGCGAATCAATCAACGTATAAGACGTACCATGATCTTGAGGGATGTCTGCCCCTGGCCGAAAGACCGGGATATCAACTCTCAAGGCGAGGACGTACTGACCGCGTGCAACAAGTGGATCGATTCAAGCGGTGAATGTATGACAAGACTTCGATGGGTCACGGTCATGAGTGTTCAAGTACCATGTTCATGTTCGGTTAGGGTTACATTGGCCGCGGGCATTTTGCACTTGGTTTGATCAAAATAAGGCGTAGGCAGCCATCCTCCTTCATTTGTAAAGTCTTCAGATTCATGTGTTTGTTTCATATGGCCTGTTATTCTAGTTTACTTTCATGCAGTGACTCACTGTCTCTAAGTATCTGCGCAGAACTTCTTCTCAAATGAAGGCGAAGCATAAAAACTCCAGATTCCCCAAAACGGAAAGTATCCCCGCCTTGTCACCCAAAGCCAACCGCGCGCATGACACGGAGTACGTACGTGGTCGATCCTTCACCAGGTCCACCGTGGGGATCGGGACATCTGGAACGGGGAGAGACCGTTTCTTCCCCGCACCTTTCTTTTTTTCTTTCCTTCTCCATCTGTATGCTCTACACCAATAGCCTGTAAAGATTGGTCCGTAACTAGTGACAGGGGCTCAATCACAAACGCCGACTACTCACGAATGAGCAGTTGAAAATGGCGTTTGGGTAGTATCCTATAATTTCTTAGATGTGACTAGGCAGATGGGTCTGAGTTCTGTTCGCTTTCTTTTTTACTGTTTGGGCCTTACTGGCTTGGATGGTAGAATGTCAGCACCTTAGTTCGAAAAATGTAGGTATAAAGAGCTGCCTTCGTCCCCCATTTATTGTAATCGAGGAGGAGCAGGCACGGTCAACCAGCAGTAGCAGCAGCAATAACAGCCCTCGAGAGCCAAAACTCAAAAGAATACAAGCAGCAACATGCGTCAATCAACATACCTAACCCTCCTCTCACTCATCTCGTCCCAAGCCCTAACTCGCGCTTCCCCTTTACCCCTCGAACAACGCAACACTGTCCTCAACGAATTCCTCTCCGATCTTCTCGACTACCTTCCGGAAATCAACACAACCATCAACGACGCAACAACCATAATCACCGACTTCGACGCCCTGCTCGCCAAGCTCATCGGCGCAAATACCACTGAAAACCAACTCGTGTCGGGAGGGTCATGTGCAGAATACACACTGATCTGGGCGCGTGGAACGTCTGAGCCCGGGAATATGGGTGTACTTGTTGGACCGCCGCTGGTGTGGGCGTTGCAGGATGTGGTGGGAACTGGTGGGTTGATGATTCAGGGGGTTAATGATTATTCGGCTTCGGTAGCTGGGTATCTTGAGGGCGGGGATCCGAGTGGTAGCTCCAATATGTGCGTCTTCAGCTTGCTCTAAGATCTTTGGGGGGGGGTTTATGGTCACTAACGGTTGATTTGTCTTGTAGGGCCTCCCTTATCTCAAAGGCACACTCCTCCTGCCCAAACACAAAACTCATTGCCGCCGGATACTCTCAGGGCTGCCAGGTGACGCACAACGCCATCTCACAACTGGACGCCACGACAGCAGCATGGATTGACAAAGTCTTGCTCTTCGGTGACCCAGGTAGCCCCTTCTCTACCCCCCCTTGAGAGCGATACAATGGCTGACATTGAATGATAGATGACGGCCAGGCAATCCCCAACGTCGACTCGGCGAAGGTATACACCGTCTGCCATAGTGGGGACGACATCTGTCTTAATGGAGACCTGATTCTTGTGCCGCATTTGACGTATGCTGAGAATGTGGTTGCTGCTGCTGCCTTTGCTACTGCTTAGTCGCTTAACTGCTGAGCTGGATGGTGTCTGTTGAGCGCGTGCCGGGCTAATTTCTTCATGTAAATATTAGTTCACTGGGAACCTTGGAAGGCTTCCAAGGTAGCCCAGGTGGAGAGTGTTATGTTGATGTTGTATTGATGAGCAATGAATAAACGGATCGCTTGATGCTACCTCTGTTGTATACTTTATTATTATTGGATCATGCCGACTAGAGGATGAGTTGTACTTACATACTCAATCTACTCTGTAGTAAAGTAGTACATCTTGATTACCATGGTTAATAAAAAACAGGCTGGCAGAAATGTCTATAATCTATGTCACAAGAAACAAAGTGAAAGTGGTATGATACATGATATCCTGGGCAACACCTTTTGAAGCAACAAACAACAAACACCTGATTAGGCCACTCCATCCAAAAGAGGGAACAACAATGACTCACAAGAACAAAACTCATCAGAACACCATACCCAGATTTCAAATTAAGTCACATCAAAAGCGAAAAGAAGAAGAAAAAGCAAGTATGTGAATGATAGCCGCTCGACAAACATATGTATAATGCTAAATGCGGTGGGTAGGGATGCTCCCAATAGATGTGGAATGATTCAAGAGGTGGAAATAAGGAGTAATAAGGAGAGGGAAGAAATTATACCGCACCACGTAATTCGTTAAACTGGAAGGTCATAGTTCATGCTATCGGAGTCAGGGCTTACATCCTTGATGGGATGGAAGAACATGGACGGCAACACCACGCGGCCATGCTTTTTCTCGTACTATATTCAGTTAGCATCTATTATTCAAGCGAGAAGGAGTAGGACTTACGTTTGGCCCTCCGGTTGAGTCCTTTTCCCATCCTAGCAAGTTCCAGTACAATCGACCAGGAACATTGCAACGGTAGTACCAGGACAAATCCCTGAACCGTTGCTCACGACCCCATGAGAATGGGCTGTCCAAAGAGCTACCTGATCGACCATTGACTCCAGAGTTGAACCATCGGTCCATACGTTTAGGTGCAAGTGGCTTGTCGGACCAGATCGGGTGTGGTGCATACGCGGCTTTGTAGCCGTGAAGCAAAGCTACAGTCTGAGGGTTCATCTCGGACCCGACGTGACGACCGTTCAAGTTCTCGTCGTCCATGGCTAGAACCAATCTTCTCGAGACTCGAGAATGTGTGATAATGGTGGCTCTTCGTGGCGTTTCCGTACCAAGATATCCAAAGACGTCGTCTCTCAACACCCAGTTCGTGCGGTAAGGGTTGAAAATAGGCAAGAATCCAACAAAGTCGGCATCCTCGCCAACACCCCATTGGTAGTTGTCGTTTTCCGGGAGAAGTACTGGTGGTGGTGGGCCTTTAGGCGCTGGTAGTTTTTCTGCCTGCATTTCGTAACCGAGACGACCCCAGACACCTGATCCACCTTTTTTGGCGACGAACTCTCGGAAGTCAGTGTCGTATTTGCCATGGATAGCGGGGATATAGAAGCGCTCGCTGCGCTCCCAAAGACCGCGACGGGGCTGCTTGCGGCCGAATGATGCAATTGCTTCTGTGAATTCGTACATGTGGCCAGTGTAGCGGGTATCGATTTCCCAGTTCCATACAAAGTCGAATTCCGGGTACTCCAAAACGAAATGCTGAATAGGAAGCCATTGCGATTGGTGGACACTTTCAAAGTCAGCTTTTATACCTTTCTACTTGATGCAGACCACTCACTTGAGAACTGCAGGGTCGAGCTTGTTGTATCGCTTAGACACCATGGGAACGTTCCAGAGAATAGTCATGTTCCAGAATTCAGGAGGAATATGGTCGCGGAGAACCTGTTCATAGGCCTCTTCCTGGTCGATAGGAATACTGTCATCCTTCACATGAACCAGCAAGAAAACCTCGTACTCGCCGCCGGACTGAAGAGACAACTCCTGAACCATCGAGCGAAGGACCTGCTTGTCATTTTCGGAGTATTGCTTGTCGGTATAACTACGGATGAGAATGGCGGTGCGTTTTTCGGGAGCTGCTTCGGGGTTGATGAGATTTGTCGGGCGTGATCGACGACCAAACCAAGAAGATAACCCGCTGCTGTCGCTTGCTGCAGTGGTGTTGTACCGACCGGCATTTACCTGCACACATTCCTGTTGTAGTTTTCCCCAATTCACTGAATCCCAATCGACTTTGGACGGGCGAATCCAATCGGTTGAGGGGTCATCTTCTCCGTATCCGTAGGCGGCGTATCTGGTGTATCGATCATACGAAAGTTGTCCGTCGACGCCGATCACTTCATAAGAACCAAAACTAGGCTCGGGGAAGTCTTTTCAGGTTAGCCAAGTCACAGGATATACCAAGGTATCAGGAAACATACTTTCCGGCACGCCGACGTAAACGCTGACGCTGTCATCCAAGCTTTCGTCCAGAGGTTTGCCTCGAGGACCGACACAGGGGACAAAGGCGCCTCGATGTGTGCGTTTCCATTCTTCGCTGTTGTATTCAGGGTAAGGGCGGTAGATTTTGGCCGATTTTGCGATGCCGGCGGACTGGACAGAGGCACGGGGGTCGTCGATAATACGGGAATTGTTGTACGGTGGGCGCGGAGGCTTGATGTTGTTGAAGGTCGACTTGAAGTTTTTGAACTGGCTACTGTGAGGGCATTAGTTTTCTTTCTTTCAAATTCGCATGTGTATCAACTAACGTAGTAACCGTTTTTGCTTCCTCGAGATATCTTTGTTGAGGCGACTTGTAGTTGAGTTTCACCTCCTAACGAACGTACATTAGCGCAACTCATTTCCGGCAATCATCGGGTATGGGAAAAAAGCATACAGAAAAAGGACGCTGGTTAGCCTCCTGCTCTCTCAAATCCTCATCGTTCAATTTCTGAAATTCCCAGGCAACGCGACCGTCGGGCGGACCGTCCAGAAACTCGAATTCGGCAAAGGTGAAGACAAATAAAACGAAAAACACGGATAGCGAGAGGATGGATCGGAGACCCGTTCGAGCTGGCATCATGTTGAGGAGACCACCGACAGATGCATTGAATATGGCACCTGTACGAGCGATAAAGGTCATGCCGCGGATGAGAAGAAGAGAGGAAAGGAGAAAAATCGAAGAGACACTAAGTGAGACAGCGTCGTCTGGGAAAGGGAGATTGGCAGATGGGCCCGCGGGAGGGGGCAAGGCGCTGTAACGAGAACGAACGGTGATTGGCTGGCGACGGATGCGGGAGCGACAGGAAGTAGGAAGTGTCAGGAACCGGATTCAATATATTCAAGAATGAAGATTAGAAAAAATGGAGTTTTACTTATAAAAAGAGAGAGAGATGCTAAAAGGAAGACAGACAGTTCTGGGTGCTCCGAAGACCAGCTTACTATGTATGAATAGGCTTAAGATCTTGCTGGGATCCCTGGACCCTAGGTCTAGACTAGACGCATGATTCATATATGACACCCTGGTTAACTATTTGAGCACTTTACAGTACAAAATTGACAAAAACATTTTGTCCGATGAGCCTAGAGTGCCTTACTCCGTCTATTAATTTGACTGCGACAGCAAGAAATGAGGAGAACGGAGTAACTGAAATACGTGTCAATATTCGTACTTTACTTTACAGCCGAAGACGGCGTCGTAACCCCTTTATTTGCCGCTATTAGCCTGTTATTAGTACGGCGGCTCTGCTGGCCAATTGGATTGCACAATAGATTACGACTATCCCAGAAGCAGAAATGCACTTGTTTGACCGTTACAGCAATACCATATTCTTCTACTTGAGTAGCACGAGTACTGCGTGATAGATCCCATGCAGTATACTCAGTGATGGTGATGGTAATAGTTGCATACGCTACATAGTAGAGTCCATACTCCAGACTCAAACATAGAATGGATGGATGCTTAATCATGCTTTAATGAGTGGCGTGCGCCGTTTCAAGCCCACCCACACGTTTCCAGAACGATTGGCTCTGAATTCCGGCCGAGACGCCCACTCACGTGCCACTTGAGTCAAACCTTGAGAGGCTGTAAAGTCCTAAAGGCGCCCTCATCCATTGAGTGGACAGGTACGGTTACATGGTTCTATGGCATGGCTTAAACTATTGTATCTGTGTACTGGCACTGTATTGAAGGTATTGAAGTGCAAAGCACTGCCACGCACTAAACTCTATTGCGTAAGCCTGATCGGAAGGGTCTAGAGTCTAGACCCACGTGGAGACATAGGTACAAGCTCAGACTAGGGGAGATCCTCATAAAGCCAAGTCTGTAGACTGTAGACAAGATGGACTGCTATTCCTACACAATGCATGTATCAACATATACTATGTAGTATATGCAGCTACGTCCTATTTACTATCCCACATAACCTCACTCAACCGCAACATTGCATCCCCATTACTCCTCTTCGCAGCCATAAAGTCCTCCCGATTCTGCTCACCCCTCGGTCCACGCATAATTTCCGAAAAGCACAATTCAATCAACACTCGCAACTCATCATATGTGAACGGCTCACCGTTACCGGCTGCAAGCGCCTTGTCGCCTTGTGATGCAAACAATTCTTTTTCTTCCTTTGCGTGATCCAAAGCCTTTTGAGGCCCTTCGAGGAACCAATCCAGAAACTTGGCGCTGCGGGGGAGAGCGACTATTTCAGTCGTTTCAGTCGACGTGTCGCTTTCGACGATGATGTTTTTCAGGTTCTGTTGTAGGACGAGCACGTCGAGTTGTAGTCGTAATGCGCCGTTGTGGTTCAAAACTCCAATGTATTGAGTGCAGAAGATGAATGTCTGGTCGATGAATCGTGCTAGCCCCGACGTAATGAATTGCGCTTCGCTTGGGGCCAGGTATGAAGACAGGTTAGTGTCTATCGCAATGAGTTCGTTATTCAACTCCAGAACCTGTGGTGATGCAGCTGTAGGCGATGTAGGCAGAAGTAGATGCCAATTCGTATTGGCGCTAGGGGCCGGTGTTGATGGCGTGTCTACCGACTGTGGTTGTGGGCCTTGCGGGCCGGCCATGGCCTTGGTCAAAACGTAGATCACCCTGCACCTAATGTCGATCTGCATGGTGAGGAGCGCATTGTTCGCGAGATTGCGCAGCGATTGCAACGTGTTGTCGAAGATAATCACTGTTTCATTATTCATCGGTAAGTACACTGGTTGGCTGATGCTGTCCCGTCTCGGCTTGATAGTGCTGATCAGCGTCCATCGGCGAGCGTGCGTCATCCGCTTTGACTCGCTCCGACTCGAGTCGACCGAGCTGCTGGTGATGTATCTGAGTTTGGACAGTTGGCCAACAAGCCATTGCTATATACATTAGCGTTCATCATACAAAGTATTCATCTTTACTCACCAAACTATTGTGCAATAGCGATAATGTCACCACGTTTTTAGGGTCTGATATAAGATCAAACTCATCCAGAGGCGTTGCACTTGTTTCTCGTAGAAGTGTCTCGGTTTCCTAATTTTCACTGTTAGCGCAGACTCTTTCCTGATTTCTATACCTATTCTACCTTATCAATAAGTGCCTTCCTGTCACCGTTCCCGTTAAGCAGTTTCTTCACCGTCTCATGAATTTCACCCGCATCAGCAAACAGAGCCGGCGTTTTTAGTCGCGTACCTCCATTGATGGGAGACGATATGCGCGTAACCATTGCTATAATCGTTAATATCCCATCCGGCTTTAAAAGACTGACAACATACCCTTGTACCAGCCACAGCATTTATCGTAGTATGTCACAATCTGACTGAGCACCATCTGAGTAAACATTTGATCATGAGGAATAGTGTCAAGCATTTTACTAAAAGCTTTGACCAAAGACATGAAATTGATAGTGCCCTACATCCCGATTAGATGGCCCCATATCACAAAGACAATAGGAAGCTTACCTTGAATATTGGCTTCGGAGACACAGCAACCCAGTTGGGGTCCTCCGAAAACGCGTCCGAAGCAATAAAAGACAAAGCACAAAGATCGGTGACAGCCTCGTCCAATTGAGGCTGAAAGACGTTGATCAAAAAGTCATCCAAGAACGAAGTAAGTGTGCTCATGACGATATCCGAGTCCGAGGGCACGATATCTTTGAGCTTCTGAATAAACGAAAGCGAAGGAGGGAGTAGTAATCCCATGTTGAAGACGCTTGGCTGAATAAGGAGCTTATGGCCGGTGCCCGAATTTCCTTGCTTCGACTTTGAGGTGCCATCGCCGTTGGTTCGCTCGGCTGTTTTGGTGACCAAACCAGGCACAGAATGTCGAAGAATTTCATCTAGCTCATCTCGTTCGGTCTTCATGTCGCTCGATTTCTGATCAACGTCCGAAATTTTGAACATTTTCTATTCTGTTAGCTTCTAGTCTGTATATTATTCTAGCAATTACCGACTCACCTTGTTCCTATCTCTCTGATTGAGAGAGAAATTCCGTTTCGCTTCAGCCTGTCGTGGGACAGTTCGATAGGAGTCATCGCCATCTGTAGCAAGGTAGTCGTGTAGGAGAGATCGGATCTTGAAACTGTTAGTACCGTAGCAACACCTCATCACGCTTTAACATACTTCACTCTGATATAGTTTCCATAACTCTTTGAATCCGTCGGCCAGCGTGCTTTTACCCAATCTTTCACGGTCAATAATGCCCACAATAACATCATGAACGACGCGATGGCCTTCAGCAATAGCCTCGAATTTCGCATATAAATTCCACAGAAATTCAGTCAACACAGGACCACGCTGCTCGTTGATCTCCGTAGGAAGCCCGCTTTTATTATCTTGAGACAAAAGAGTTCGCGCGAGGTTTGGATGACGAGCGTCCACTTCGGCACTCGTCTTGTCCACAACAGCAAAAAGCTCAACTGGTAGTCTTTGCTCAATCCTGTCTACAGCGACATCCAGGTTACCCATGCGATTTAACGCTTCGATAATGAGGCTGATGTAGTGGAATGTATCTGCTTCCGGGTTGCGAGAAGAGTCCTCTAGCATGGGTGTCGACGGATCTAACTTGGCAAGGAAACTATACACGGGTCTCTCCCAGGTTGCGCCGTTTGCAGATCCTTGACTCGCTTTTTCATCAGTGGCCGACGATTTCCAGCGATCCTGGCAGTAAGGAGATTTGAGATATAGATGGTCATGTAACTCTTCAATCAAAATCTCGGTCAGGGATGTTTCCTGATTAGTGAAATAGGACCGTAGATCAGAAAGAGCTCCAATCTCTTCGAATTCGGATCGACGTATCAAGCGAAGACCTTCCTGGAGGATATCAACGGCCGATAAAAACCGCTTATCAGATATTTTTTGCTCCAACTTCTCCGGCAGTAATTGAACCTCATGGATCTGATTGAAAAGCTGTAATATATCATCATAGTCTTGCGACGAAGTCGCTAGACCTTGTAATTCTGGCTTCGTTGTAAGAAGTCCAGATTTTGTCTCTTCGAGCGAGCTCCTCAACGCACGAACGCGGCCTTGAGAAGTTTGAATGCTGGCTTGTATTTTATGGTAGGTACCGATGGAGCTGTTGAATCCCTGGTGATGTTCTACTGAAATGAGCGTTTGCGCCTTCAACGTCGAGTGAGTTATGACATACCATTGACAATACTCCTCAGAGTCTTTTGTATCTGCTTCTGTGTTTGTAGAAACTCTGGTTCGCGGTCTGCCTTGCCGAGTGTACTATTGTCCATCAATTGTAACGCGACTTGTACTGGTATGCACTCATCCGTGGCCATAAAGTCCCAGTTTCGTTGGATCGTTTGTAGCACCTCTAATAAAAGTCAGAAGGAAGGTCATGATTATCGGAGCACCGTATCTACCTTCAATTGATTGAGCCCCTCGTCCTCCGCCAGCCGTAGCCTCAGGGCGATTCGTCGGCATCGGCCTCATATAATCGCCCTCGTCCCTTCCCGGTCTCCATCTCGTACCAGTATTCACATCCCTTGGCCGTGACCTTGACGACGACGCCGCTGAGGGTCTCCTATCCTGCCCTCCTCTCCCGCGATCATAATCCCTCTCTCTCGACACAGTCGAAGACGCAGTCGGCGGCCGTTGCGACTCCTCGCTCATAAACCCGCCATATCCACCGGGACGTCGTTCACGGTCTCGTTCTCGATTCCCTCCTCCACCGCCTCCGTATCCGTTTACGCCGAGACTGCTGGAACTGCCATATCCGCCGTTCTCTGAGCGTCCCGAGTCGGAGGGATATCCGTATCCGTTTGCGTAGGGGCTTCGGCCACTCATGCCAGTGTCTGTGCCCGGTTAATGTCGTAACTATTTTTCGTGTCTCATTCGAGCGTAGAGGTTTAGGGGCAGGTTGTGTTTTGGGTAATGCGATCTTGGGACAAGCCGAATCAGATCCGATTGCTCCTGGCAATGGTCATGTTCTTGGTCGAGGTTGTGGTCCGAATTCGCCGAAATTGAGGGCTCTCTGTTGTTTCTTTGCTGTCGCTAGTAGACGAAATATTTCAACAATGTCGAATTCGGGGTATATCGCTATCGCAAAGCATTGGGTAGGTTGGCGCAGTGTTAAGTTCTGACAGGGTGTCAAACAGTGCAAGTGCCAGGTCATTGCGGGCGCCGGGAAGGCTCCACACGAGCTTGCGGCTTCTGCGACAACTCCATTGGCCCCTTGACAATATACAGCATTAAGTAGAGTAAAGGGTATGATTTTGCTCTTGATATTTGGTTAACATGCATTCATGGTTACTTATTGATGAGAGTATATTGACACAAAATATACCACATTCGTTGAATGCTGTCTACTTGTTTACCTTCGATCCCACCAACAAATTGCAAGAAAATGCGACATATAAATCCTAAGCCCCCCTCTATTCAAATGCTGATGCTTTTCCATGATTGTACAGGATAGATATTTATTTCAAAGGCTGGGTTTCCTTCTTCAGCCAGTTTAAGGTAAGCTCATCTTGCGCGAAGTATCCGCTGGTCTTCTCCCAAATCTCGGCGTGGTAGTTGTCCACCCACTGTCTCTCCTCTTCTGACAGCAGCGAAGTTTCAATGAGGTTCTGTCCGATTGGTGTCATCGTGACATGTTCAAATCCGAGCCAGGCTTTGTCTCCGAACTTGTACGGTGTTTCGACCTCACGGGCCATGATGATGTCTGCGTAAAGAGTTAGCAAAAGGCAATAGCATCGCTTGCACTACACGCAGGGAAAACTCACTTTCAATTCTGATTCCAAACTTTCCATCTTCGTAGTATCCGGGTTCTAGAACCGTCAGTACATATTGTGAGATATTCAGCTAGACAGACTCACCATCAGAAAGCACGTTGCCTGGTGACAAAGCCACCTCTGAATATTGGATGCGAGTACCAACACCGATAGGACCCTCGTGAACGTTCTATCCATTTGTCAGAAGATGCCCGTCTATAAAAAGGATATGAAACTCACCAAGTAGGCACCAACACCGTGACCAGTGCCATGAAGATAGTCCAGACCGTGTCGCCACAAATGCTGACGTGCAAGCGCATCAAGAGCAAATCCACTGGTACCCTTTGGGAATACAGCAGTATCAAGTGCAATAAGACCCTTCAGAACAAGAGTGAATGCTTTCTTCTCCATCTCGGTAGGCGTGCCAAAATGAAAGGTTCGAGTAGTATCAGTAGTACCGTCCAAATATTGAGCACCAGAGTCACATAGATAGATAGCATTTGGATCGATCACTGAGCAAATGCCCTTTTCAGGCTTATAGTGGATCACAGCTGCGTTTGGTCCTGTTGAGGAAATTGTGTCGAACGATAGCCCCACAAACTTGTCGTGCTTGGAGCGGATCTGTTCAAGCTTATCCGCACCATCCACTTCGTCGAGGGTGGACTTTTTGTTGACCAATTCATTTTCCAGCCATGCAAAGTATTCACTCAATGCTGCGCCATCACGAATATGACAGTCCCTCATGCCCTTGAGCTCAACCTCGTTCTTGATAGCCTTGGCATCGGATATTGGGCTTCGTGCCTCATCCAATTTCTTTTCACCACCAAAGCTAAGACTCAAAGCCCAAGATGCTTTGTTAGAGGTAAGGAATTTCATGGGGTTGCCGTTTTCGGTCAACGGGGCTTTCGCACTGAGTGCCTTTGCATCGGCGAATATCGACTCGTAAGGTTTGATCACGACGTCTGAGCCAAGATGGACTTTGACTTCGGGCGATAGTTTCTCGTCGTTGATGTACAGGTCTACTGTGTCGGGGGTAATCACTGCATATGAGAAGAAGACTGGATTGTATGGGATGCTTCTCGTCGTTAGCCAATAAACAGCTCCATCTTGATGGTGACATACTCGTTTCCTCTCAGGTTGAAAAGCCATGCAATCTCGTCAAGTACCGCTATGATAGTAGTTAGCATACATTATATATGCCAATCAGCTTGATGGATGGATCAACGTACACACAATGAAGCCCGCACGCTTTTTCGTCTTCAATTCTTTTCGCAAATCTGCGATCTTCTCTTGAAATGGCTTTCCGGCGTACTCGGCAGGATGAACCTTGACCGTCTCGTTTGGTCGAGCAGGACGTTTGTCACCCCAGATTTGGTCCACCAAGTTTTGTTCGATTGCAAGGAGCTTCGAGCCGCTCTTCTCCAAAGTCTCCGAAAGTTTCCTTGCACTCGCTAGAGAACAATCCAAGTCAGTTATAGTTCTGACTCGTATATCATCCAAGGCTAAGCGTACAAGCAGTGATCACAGACGGGTCGACTCCGACTATCTTTCCTCCTTCGGCCTGCTCCGTAGCCCTGTATACACATGAGATTCTGCCGTGTAGTCATGGAGATCGATAATTACCATTCTTGCCATGTCTGAACACCTTCCAGCCCTCTTTTCAGAAGGGTCCAATTGCTATCGAGCTGTTTGGCAGCTTGGTTGAAATAACGTCCGTCGGTCGAGAGCGCCGCGGCGGTGGAGGAGATGACGGCCGTTCCTGCTGAGCCGGTAAAGCCAGAGATGAATTCTAGAAAAGTAGAATTACCAGTAAGCTATACGTTCGAACATTATTCGGGGTTAAAGGTACCTCGGCGCGCGTCGCAATGGGCGATATATTCGGATTGATGGCTATCTTCGGAGGGGACAACTAGATTGAGTGGATGAGCAACGGTTCGTGACTGCAAAAAAAGAAGATCTGGACTTACTGTACACATCTAAATTATTCCGTTTCATCAACTCCCTCAGCTGCGCAAGGCGCTCTGAGGTATCCACTGTTTCCATTTCGATCGAGAAGCACACAGCAGTGTTGGCGAATGTCCTATTGAATGAAGATCTGTTCGGCGCAAAGACTCGTAAAGGAGACGACAATGCAGTGCGCTGCAAGAAAGGAGAAGCTCGACATAAGAAGAGCATGGGCGTGACTTGTGAAAGTAACCTCGAAGATAAAACGTGCGGGGGAGCAACAGAAAAGGCGAGAAGCTGGTGGGGTTCCTGTAGCTGGTCTCGTGCTTGGGTGGACAGCTGGAGGAAAGTGGCAGCGCCGCGTCTTGCCGCTTACGCCTCCGTAGACATGGTGCCAACGAACACAACAACATTTATTGATTGAATACTTTTTGAACTCTGTATACATTCCATTCCTAAGCCTGGCAGATGGACGTGGTTTGAAAAACCAAGTAATTATGGAGTTTTCAACTGTCTTGCTGCGGCACCTGAATCCCCCAAACACCAACTCTGGTAAATACAACATAACAAAGTCGCCGGTCTATTTACTATGTACCATATATTATTATTTAGCTCGCACCAAATCTTTTTCAATGAGCAATTGTGCTACAATCTGATTCTTTGAATCTTTTCGTGGTGGGCAAAATACCCCGCCTTACCCGATTCCGTTAGCGCTATCAAATCGCGATTTCCCTCTCAGCCATCATCCTCGACATTTCTTCACCCTGCCAGTTCTCATCAATTTCAGCATGGACGTGGCAGAACAGGCCGCCGTCCTGAACCCCACCCAGAGCTCGCAGGAGCTGTTCGAAGAGGCGGAGACTGTGAGCCTCCTTCTTCCTAAATCCTAGTGTTACGCCTAACATCTTCGACTAGCTGGTTTATCAAGTGAATCACCCTACGGGGGCTATCAAAGACAACATCAAATCAATCCAAGATAGACTACAACAGATTCAAAAGTCGCCTCAAGGCTGGGATGTGGCTCGATACCTATTAGACCATCCTGATTCTAGCACCAAGTTCTTCGGTGCGTTGACGTTTATCGTAAAAATAAATCAGAGCTGGTGCGTTGAGAGCCAAAACAACGTGGTCTCCGGCTAACATGTCTATAGGTCTGACCTTTCTACCGATGCAATTCAGCAACTCAAGACCTATCTTATAGGTTCCTACGTCACTTTTATTGAGTCACAAGAAAAGCAACTGGTGACTAGGAAACTTGCGGCAGCCCTGATAGCTATCTTCTTTGCCGACGAATCATGGACTCACCCCATTCAAGACATTGCGACCTTCTTCTGGCAACATGGTCGTGAGACGTCTTCGGAGGTTGATTATGAGGGGACGGTTGTGCCTGCCCTGAACGAGGCGCAGATCTCAGGATTACTCTCGTTTTCGCAAACAATGGCCGAGGATTCTGTCAAAAGTTGTGGTCTTCTTCGGAAAAGGTAAGTCACTCCTGACGGCTTGACCGCAGCCTTTCTAACTACGTTTAGCACCGGGGGCCATCCGGTTACGGAGAGCATAGAAGATGCGTTTAGTCTATGCAACTACGTTCTTGGAGCATTACTGAACCAGTACAGAGCTGAGGGCGATGTTACTGAAAAGACTGGTTTTGAAGTGCTGGATGCTTGTCGTGTAAGTCAAATAATGTCTCTATATTGCTCTTGGCTTATACTAGAATTAGGCGTGGATTAGCGTGCGGACTTCAATCTATCTTCGAGACCGTTCCGAGTCGCACAATTTGCAAAGCACGGTTGATCGATTGATTCTGTGTGTTGACATAGCAACTCTCTGCAGCCATGCAACAGACATTCTATCCGATATGCTCAACATGGAAGATCGTTTACTCAAACCAGTTCACCTTCAATTTATCTTGAATTACATTCAAGGTGATCAAGGAACTGAGCTAGTACAACGACTAAATGATGGTGATTACGATGACGATGCTATGGCATTCTGGGACCTCATCGAAGGATATACCCAATCCAGAAGGGTAGACCTTGTTACAAACAGTCTTGGGCCGAGTCATGCCGTGCTTCTGACGTATCTTGATATACTGTTCCAGGGTCCTGGTCATCCAGGAGTTGATGATATCATAGCCCCTCGTCTTTTGGAGTGGTGGACCGAGACAGCGGATACATTGCTAGACGGTGTAGACGAAGGACTCGAGGCGGCTCGTCAACATCTTGCCAAGGCAGTACTCAATGTTTACAATCGGCTGAAATGGCCTGCAGAGGAAGAGTTTGACCAATGGCTTGCTGACGAAAGAAGCGAGTTCTACAATTTTAGGCGGGATACCGAAGATTTCCTGCTTACCTCATATGCAACGTTGGGTCTGGAGCTGTTCGATCTGTTCCGCCAGAGAGCCGTCTCTGCTTTGGACGTTGGAGATTGGAACGAATTCGAGGCTGCTTGCTTTTGCTTGTCCCAGCTTTCCGAAGCGGTTGACAGCTCGGAAGATGCGCTTGATCATCTGAATGCTATTTTTACATCAGACAAATTCACACATATCTGCTTTAATAGCGATCAACTACCTACCAAGACTCGACAGACTCTGGTGGACATGCTTGGTAAATACCAAAGCTACTTTGAGCGCAATCCAAGTCTTCTGCCAAAAGTACTAACCTTTTTATTTTCATCTTTGAATGCTGGAGCGTGTACCAACAATGCATCGCGCTCTATTGGATTTCTTTGCAAATCCTGCCGCCAAGCTCTAGTTGCCGAGCTTCCCGTTTTCCTAAGGATTTGCAGCGAGTTCCAGCAAAGTCAAGCCGTTACCGTGCAGAGCTTGGAACGTGTTGTCGAAGGAATTGCTGCTGTTGTCCAGGCTCTACCATCGGAAGAGGCAAAAGCACCTTGTATAGACGAACTACTAAGGCCATTCTTTTCCCAGACAGCATCTGCACGGGATGATGCGCAGAGAGAAGACATTGAGTCCGCTCATACTCGTGGCCAATTAGCTCTTAAATGCATCGCAGGAATAGGTCGAGGACTTCGAAGTGATGACTCCAAGGTCATTGATCTTGAGAGTGAAGAAACGCCATCGGACGATAATACATTTTGGGACACACATCCTCTTCAAGAGCAACTACGCCAGTGTCTTTTGGTATATATAGACGGTTTTCCATTGGAGCATGAGATTATCGAGGGTATCTGTGAAGTTTTGAAAGCTGGTTTCACAGAAAAGATTGGACTGTTTGTATTCAGACCTGCGATTACGGTCCATCTTCTCACAACTGTCCCACTCGGGGCAGCTGGGGCAGCGGACGTGGTGATGAGCACGGCAAGCTCGTTTCTTGCCTCGTATCAGAGCAACCCAGGGAAAGTGCAAGAGGAGGCTGCTTTACTGTTCGTACATGTCTATTGGACGTTTTCGCTCATGATGCAGAATCCACAAAGTCACGATCCTGAGGTTTCAAATAGCGGGATCTCGTTCTTGACTCGGTCACTGCCAAAGTATCATGAGATTTTATTCTCGTTGACATCAGCCCCATCTCCTTCTACATTCCGCATTGCTACGCCACCACCTAACATGAACATGGAAATTCCAGTGCTACAAGCAATTTTGAACTTTGTCAGCAATGCACTCTCCGGTCGGGAACCATTGCCTCTTCGATCAGCCTCTCAATTCTGGGTCGGCGTCCTCACATTACCAAACGCTACGAATGGCACGACGAACGTAAGTCGGGCAGTTCAAGAGTATCTACCGAGTCTCTGCCACGTTCTTATGACACAAGTGAGCGGATCCTGTGCCAGATCAGACATTAACCATCTCTGCGAAGTGCTAAAGAAGATTGTTTTCAACTTCCAAGGTGAAGCGCGGAACCATCTCGCTGCATCGCTGGCGTCATTGGCAGGTCCAAATGGACAGGTTCCTTCATCCGGTCTGTCGAAAGAAAAAGAGAGGTTTTTGGCGATGCTACTCGGAGCAAGAGGAGGACCTGCTACACAGGAGATTGTCCGTACATATTGGATCAATTGCCGAGGTGCGGGGTTTGCTTATCAAGCTTAGTTGACGTTGGCTGGTAATGACTTATGATTGCTATGATGATTATAAAAATGGGAGAGTAGAAATGAAGCTTATCATATGTTCATAAAGCTATCTACATCTTGACACGCGCGTGTCGTAATCTTCATGTATGCATGCTAACAGAATCTTCCCACCGCTCAACGCCATGAAAACACACTTTTAAGCAGGGTCTTTTCATCTCAGAAATAGGAGTCTACCACCCCCGTCCAGCCAACTTATCCTTCGCATCCATCTGCGACACATTAATCCCCACCATCGCCTCCCCAAGGCCCTCACTAACCTGCGCCAGCACCGTAGCATCATTATAATGCGTAACAGCCTGCACAATCGCTTTGGCACGTTTGCGTGCATCTCCGCTCTTAAAAATCCCTGATCCGACAAACACGCCGTCACAACCCAATTGCATCATGAGCGCCGCATCAGCGGGCGTCGCGACACCACCAGCCGCGAAATTGACGACTGGCAATCTACCCTTTTCGGCGGTCTCGCGAAGCAGCTCATAGGGAACCTCGAGTTCGCGCGCATAAGCTCTTAGCTCGATCTCGGGGTCTGACGAGGCCAATAGTATACCGCGAGCACGCGAAATCTGATCGTTGACGGTGCGCATATGTTTAACTGCTTCGACCACGTCGCCGGTACCGGCTTCACCCTTTGTGCGGATCATGGCTGCACCCTCGGAAATACGGCGGAGGGCTTCGCCGAGGTTGCGGCAGCCACAGACAAAGGGGACTTTGAAGGTGGATTTTTTGACGTGGTATTTGTCGTCGGCCGGTGTGAGAACTTCGGATTCGTCGATGTAGTCTACTCCGATGCTTTCGAGGATCTACCTATTATTAGCTGGTGGGTTATTTTTGATTGACGGGAAAAGGGGGGACGAACCTGGCATTCGACAAAGTGGCCGATACGGGCTTTGGCCATGACAGGGATGGTGACTGCGGCCATGATATCTTTGATCATGGAGGGATCGGACATGCGAGCAACACCACCTTCGACTCTGATATCGGCGGGGACTCGCTCGAGGGCCATGACGGCTGCTGCACCGGCTTCTTCAGCGATGCGGGCCTATACAGTATCAGCATGCATTATTTGTGAACAGAAAGGAAAGAAGAGACTCACCTGCTCGGCATTGACGACGTCCATGATAACGCCGCCTTTCAGCATCTGAGCCAGACCAGCCTTGACGGTGAAGTCGGGGACGGCGTTGCCACCGTTCTGTTGTGATGCCATTGCGTCTAGTATATGTGGTGGTATTAAAGAAAGATGGTTGTATGTCAAAAAGAAGGAAGTTGAGAAAGAATGAATGAATTAGATTATGGCAAGTCTGCGTTTGTAAAGTACAAAAGAAGATCAGACAAGAATAATCCCCTCACCGGGTGACTATAAGTCTACGATGAGTCACGTTTCTCCGGGAAACAACCGGGATTACCCATTGATTAATTCACTTCGCAGACCTAGCATCTCATTCGTCGGAGGTCGCAAATAAAAAAAATAAAAAAATTCTTGCGCAGGAGGAACCAGAACAAACAACCGTGGGTAGGCGTCTAGGTAGCCCCCCCGCGGAGGCAGCGTAAATCATGTCTGATCCCCCTCCTGGGCCTTCCAAGATGGAGCCGGCGATGATTGGGTAGAGTTCCCCGAGGGAAACACGGACGGATCAAGCAGCCAATCGATAGGCGGCACTGTATACCGTTTCGGGTACTGCGATTCGCTCGATTATTGCGCCTATACCGGCGTGCCACTTCTGTCATTCGAGAGGCGAGATCTGTCTGAGAATCTGAGATGGGAAAGAAGAAGAAGATAAGAAGATCCTCAGGCACTCAAAAGAGCACAGACTGCCAAGCCGTCACCCAGTATGCAAAGCAGCTAGCCCGGAACGGGCTAGCTTGGGCCATTCGGTCGAGAAACACACGGCGCAATTCGGGCTTGTGATTGGCTCCCGCGGCTTCCAGATGTGACGTCAATTCTAGGTACTCATAACTCCTCTATGTAAATCACTTGTACTCTGTAAACCTCACCTTCATTCATTCAACATATTATCCTCACAATCAACGAAAAGAAATCACAATGGCATTCCTCCGCCCCGTCCTCATCGGCACAGGCATCGGCCTCTCCCTCCTCATCCCCTCCTCCCCCTTCCGCGCCGCGCCAGTCCAATGCCAATACACCGCGCCCTACTACAACCAACACGCCCCCCTAGAATCAGGATACTCCCTCGCCGGCTCACCATTGGCCGCAAAACAAGGTCGTACTGGTACCTCGCAGCCGGGTACAGGTTTATTGAATGCGCGATACATGCGACAGATCAGTTTGGGGAGTGTATTGGGATTAGCGACTGGTTTGGGATTGAGGGTATTCTCGAAGGCGTTGGTTTTTGTGTTGGGCGTGGGTATTGTGCTTATCGAGGTTTGTCCTTTTGGCCCTCCGCATGAGTAAAATTGAGTATTGACTGTGGTGGTGGTGGTAGTGGGCCGCGTCGAAAGGATACAACATCGTCCCCGTAAACACACTCCAAAAATACGTAAAGAGATTCGACCTACAGCGCGCGACAAGGGAGAATGTACCCTTCAAAGTCAGCTTTGGGACCACAATGGCGTTTGCTGCTTTTGCTAGTTTTGCGGATTACAGTTGATTCTATAATCTACTAAAAGGATGATTATACAAATGTTCATGATACAATGATCAATGTGAAATTGATGGCTATATGCTGATATGCCATATGTCTAATGATACATGGGTATAACAAACTAACTCAACACCAAATCCTCCAGCACACCCTCCATTTCCTCTCGCGATAGAGGGATGCTAAGCGTCTCCGTTCCAGTCGCATCCATCCGTGAAGTGACCATTTGATGGTCATGAAACTCCTTCAACAACGTCCGGAACATCATCTCGGACGACGCAATGAATTCCTCGGCCGCTTTCTGATACAACGCCCTAAACTCAATACCGGGCTCTTCACGCCGGCCACCAGTTTTGGCTTGTGTTTGAGCTGGTTGCTCCTGACCATCTTCGTCTTCGCTGAACCCTCCATTACCGTCGCTGTATTGTAGCGTCAGGACTTCTGTCAGGAGTAATCGATAGAGATTCCGGGCATTTTCGGGCAAACTCTTGAGCACGAATGCTACTCCCTCGCGGCCACCCACCCGTCGACCTTTCTTTCCAAGGAGATTGTTGACTTCATCCACGACATTCATCTCGGCATCCAAGGGCGCAAATGTAGTGCAGTCGTGGAAGACAAAGTTGAATTGATCACGTAAACTGACATCCCACATGGTCAGAAAATTTGGCGTGTCAACGGTAGCTAGTAGATTGACATTAGGCAGCGCTGCCAGCCGAGCCAATTGCGCCTGATGTGCAAGTCTTCGTAAAGGCGGCGCGTCAATCGAATTAATCAAGACCGTTATTGGCGTTTTCCGGGATTGTAAAGCCGACTGTAAAAATTCGAGTGCCTCGCTAGGTGATCCGCCGATTTTCGAGGGTACGTCTTCTCCGCACACTGCAGTCGCAATCGCGGTAAGTATCGCCTTGACAGATGTATTCGGAGCATAGCCATTGACTATAACGATAGGTTGATGCGACTCAGATCCATATAACCAGTCCGCAAACTTCTGTACCAATCCCCTCTTCGAACCATATCCATATAAACAAATATTAAATTTTTCATCAAATTCGAAATTCCATTGAGGAAATGACCGGCGGTGGATGTTCAGTAGCAACTCCTTCTCCTCGCTAAAGGGGTCGTCGTATCGGCCGAGCAACTCGAAATATTCGTCGTGTGCCAGCAACGAGACTTTATTCAGGTTATTATTCGACGTGTTCGGCGGTCCCGGTCGGTTTTGGAAGAAATATCGTTCGTGAGGTGGTATGTCTCCCTCTGGGGTCGGCGATCGTTTGTTCTTTGCGCCTTTGGGTCGACCTGCTCTGCGCTTTACGGGCGGTTCGGCAGCCGGAGCCTCGCCATCTTTTTCGGTCGTCTCGATCACGCCGTTGGTTTTTGGGTTGTCTTCTTCGAGAATCTCCTCTGCGAGCTTATCTGCGCCATCCCAGGTATCTTCATCGTCCTGCTCGAGCAGTATCTTTGCACTCTTCCTCTTGGCCGAGCGGTCAGCATTCCTGACTCTCGACGGTGTAGTGGTAGCATCCTTCTTCGGTGTGGTAAATAACGATTTCGCCTTTGCCTTGTGTGTAGGTGTCTTGAGACCAGACGCGGTCAACGTGTCCACCTTTTTCGGCGTATTGCGCGCTCGTTTCGACGGTGTGCCAACGTCGCCATTCAACCAGTGCCCATTCACTCTCAGGGCTGTATCAGGTCCGGGCCCTCGTTTCTGCCGTTTCGGGGTTGACGCCGTTGGCAAGTCATTATTGTTGTTGTCGTGGTTCCCATTCGGAGAATCTGCTGCTTTGCGCTTCATTGTTCAGTGTAAGATCAGACCTGTTATCGAAAACCCGGAAAAAGAAATTTATTTTCCAGTGGAAGACAGCATACCATAGTTTAGACGATCCCCTTGATCAAGCAATTCGATCCCTTGGCTTGACACTGGGAAGGGCAGTCGGAGAAAGGCATGCGTGTAAGCTGCAAGGGAAACAAGCCGAGACCTCCAGACCAGCCAATGGGAGCGCGAGATCTCAAGCCTCTATCTTTCCCGTTTGGGTCTAGTGTCTCCTCCACAAAATATTCACATTCACCTTATCTTCTCTAATTTACTATGTAGAAGGCAAAGCGAGACGAAAATCACGCAGACTGCTTTTTGCAGACGGGTTTGTATCCTATTGGTCTGACCGAGCTTACAAAAATTGAGGCTTTTGTGGTATATGCGCGAATTGTCAAGCAATTGCGTTCGCCAAAGATACAGCGATTTCGGAGCAACACAGAGAAGCTATAAATTCAGAAGACTTACGACTCGACACAATCAGACGCTTTCTGACTGATTTCTTGAATCCAGCTCTGGATTTTGTCTATAATTGATCAGACGACACTACACGACAGTGTAGTCGATCGACTCCACCAGGTGATAGGTGCAGTGAGTCATACAATTGTTTTGAAGGTTATACCAACCTCGGACAACACTTTCTCGTCTCTTGTACTCACTCTACCCTTCACTCAAAAAAAGACAAAATGGTCGTCCTTGCCAAAGTAGGACCTCTCGGTCCAGCAACAAACTCATTCATCATCGCCGCAACCCGCCGTGGCCAAATCCGTCTCTACAACATCCTCCAAGACACCACGATCCCCGAACCGAAACGAAAACACATCCCTTCCTCGGGCACATACCCCAAGGGCTTCCGCGTTTCGGGCACTCACGTCGGCGTCAAAGCCGCAAATACGAAATATCCAGATCTCGCGTTGATATCGTCTGATGAACCATGTACCGCTGCAGCAGCGGTGTTTACGACGAACAAGTTCCAAGCTGCGCCTGTGCAGGTTAGTAGATTGACACTGGAGCAACGGAAGGGGAGTGGGATTCAGTCTGTTGTTATCAATTCTGGATGCGCAAATGCAGTTACGGGCAAAGGTGGTCTTGAAGATGCGCGGAGTATGGCTACGAAGGTGGATGAGTGTAATGGGACTTCGGAGCCGAGTACTCTTGTCATGAGTACCGGCGTCATTGGACAACGGTATGCCTATCGTCTATTCTCTTGTGTATAGCTTGTTCTAATGCTGACGGTTGCAAAGACTCCCCATTTCCAAAATCATCGACAAAATTCCAACCGCCCACTCCAACCTCGCCAACACGCACAACGCCTGGCTCACCACAGCCCGCGCAATCTGCACAACCGATACATTCCCCAAACTGATCTCCCAGACATTCACTCTTCCCTCCTCCCCCGGAATTACCTATAGTATGGCCGGCATGACTAAAGGCGCCGGCATGATCCATCCAAATATGGCCACCTTACTCGGCGTGCTATGTACCGACGCACCAGTCGACGCCTCCGCCATGAAACCTTTATTGCTGCACGCCGTCTCCCGCTCCTTCAATTCAATCTCTATCGACGGCGACACAAGCACAAACGACACAATCGCCTTCCTCGCCAACGGCGCCGCCGGCGGTACGCCCGTCAGCACTTCGACATCAGCCGATTACGCCGCATTACAAAAAGTGCTTACTTCATTCGCGCAATCACTCTCTCAACTCGTCGTGCGCGACGGCGAGGGTGCTACTAAATTCGTGACTGTGCGTGTCCAAAACTCTCCATGCTACGACTCCGCGCGCCGGATTGCGTCGACGATTGCGCGGTCACCTCTCGTCAAGACTGCGCTTTATGGGCGAGACGCGAATTGGGGACGAATCCTGTGCGCAGTCGGATATGCAGATGGCGTTACCGAGGGAACTGTCGTCCCCGAACGCACGAGCGTAAGTTTCAAGCCCGTTGATGGCTCGCCTGTTCTACGGTTGTTGGTGAATGGTGAGCCCGAGGTTGTCGATGAGGAGCGCGCAAGCGCTATATTGCAGGATGAGGATTTGGAGATCATTGTTGATCTTGGTGGTGGTGAGAAGGGTGAGAAGGGTCTTGGAGGGGAGGAGGCTGTGTATTGGTTCTGTGATTTTAGTCATGAGTATGTTACTATTAATGGTGACTATCGGACTTGACCCCTGACTCCAGTCTCTCGGGGATAGATTTATAGAAGCTATGATATGTATATTGGTTCATTCCTTATATCTTCCATTCCCTAATCAATAAAATACACCAGCAAACACTCAACCAATCCATATCTCACATACTGTACAGCTACGACCAATACATTCCCAATGCACAGCAAACAGCAACACCGTAAAGATGATTGATTTCAACGGACACTTTTCGGCTTTTCAACCCAACCAAAGTAATAATGCCAATCATATCATAACCGCAGGTAAAACGAAATGCTATGGCTTGTTTTATTGTATATTTAAACCAAATCAGAATGTCAAGTCTTTAGTGTGACAGATAGAAGATCGGAAAAAAAGGGAAGAAATTCAAACAACCTTGTTGGTCCCATATAACGTAAAAGGGAAAGTTGTGGGATTTCTGTTTAGTTGCCTGGCACGAGACCTCGGAGGCCTGCGCCAAAGTCACTTTCTCGGGCAGCGATTTCAAAGTAGCCATAGATGATACTATAAGCAGGTTAGTAAGGTGTATTCTGTACAGAGGATACGAGAAGTAACTCACGTAACGGCAAGCAAAATACCAGTACCACTGCCCAAAGCACCGAGGAGATCGGAAGCAACAGACAGAGCACCAATGCAGGCACCACCAAAAGCGGCAGCGGTAGGGATGACACGCTTGAGCTCGCGGTACATGCTCTGCTCACGGTGACCGGCCATGACCAAGCCCTGGTCCTTGAGCTGCTTGGCAACGTCACGAGGAGCGGAGCCGGAAACCTCAATCCAGGTCTTGGAGAAGAGAGCGCAGGCAACGAGCATAAAGGCAATGTAGACAGCGGTGTGAACGGGGTCCAGGAGAGCTTCCTTGAAGTTAAGAGGAGGAGACATGTAGTAAGCGATACCAGAGGCAGCGTAGAGCTGAGCAGATCCCTCACGAGGCTCCCAGACACCCAAAAGACGGACCAAAAGGTTGTCAGAGAAACGGGAGTAGAGCATCTGGCTGATCAAGAAGACGTTGGAGCAGAGGGCCGACTGGAGCATGATGGGCATGTTGGAGGTGTAGAACAAACGGATGGGGTAAGATCCGCGCATACCACGCTGGCGGGAAGACTTGACGGGGATCTCAACACGGAATCCCTGGAGGTAGATGACAGCGGCGAAAACCAAGAGGGTGGCCAAGAGGTTCATGACGTTGGGGAGGTTCTGGCGGTAGAAAGCCTCCTGCAAAGCACGCTGCTTGTCGGGCCAGGTCAAGAGCAAGTGGAAGAGAGCAATGATAGCGCCCTCGAATTCGGGACCACGACCGGTGTTGATGGTGGTGGGGGAGAAAGCCTTCCAGACGATGGACTCGCAGATGTTGGTGGCAATGAAGAGGGAGATACCACTTCCAAGACCATAACCCTTCTGGAGCAATTCGTCGAGAAGAATGACAACGAGACCAGCGACGACCAACTGCACGATCAAAAGAACGCAGATACCGGCACCGAGGTCGCTGGGCTGACCATAGAGACCAGTGAGGACGTAAACGCAGGCTTGGCCGAAGGACAAGATGATGGCAAAGAGCTTCTGGGCGGTCTGGTACAATTCACGGTCGGTCTTGAGGTCGAGGTTGACGTCGATGAGGTGGGTTCCGGCGAGGAGCTATTGCGACAGTCAGCGCATGCTCTGTAAATTGAGCGAATGGAGACGAAAAACATACCTGGAAAACCATTCCAGAAGAGATAATGGGCGTGATACCCAATTCCATCAATGTACCACGGTTACTGGCCAACATCATACGGAGCCAGTAAAGAGGATCGGAAGTGTCAGAGGACACGATACCGTACAAGGGCATTTGGCTCATAACCAAGAAGATCAACAAGGTCAACTATGAACAAATAGTCAGAACTGATACGACTGTAATGCGATAGATGAATGGCATACTCCAGTCCACATGAGCTTCTGGTTGAAAGGCACCTTGTTGGTCTCGGGGGCGGCCACCTCCGGGAGGAGGGGCGTGAAGGGTTTGATCAAATCAAGGAAGCGTACTGCTGATGTATTAGCGATCAATTGATTAATATGTTAAGCGCACGAGTCTGGAGTATAACTGGTCGCGTGCTGAAGGTTGGGAACTCACGTCCGCTCATGGCGAAGGTTGTGCTGTCAACAGGGGAATTAAATGATTATAAGAGAAACCTGTACTTCAATCCCAGCAGAAAGAGTGAGAACTGGTATCGACCAGGGGAACGAAGAGAAAGAAGGAAACTATATGAAAGGAGGGATCGGAGGAAGAGGATAGATATAGGAAGCAAAGGGATTGTTCCAGGAAGGAGATTTGGACGAGGTGGAAGTGTGTCTTGCTGGCCAGTTCGCCGGGGGCTGCGCTATGCCTCTCTCAGCTCTCCCCGCGGAGCCGCTAGCAGCTGCGATGCGCCAATCAGAGCGCGCCATTAAGAGGCCACCTCACGTTTTATATCGATGACTGAAGAATGAGGCATCAACGAGAATAAGCTTATATTCTGTCTACATGCTTAACCAGCTAGAAGAGATGACTCATATCAAAATTGCTAGATACACCAATCCATGCTCAATTCAATCCATTGACCTGTTTCTCAACATGTCCATTAGATTCTGTTGACACCTTCCCATCCAAATCTTTCTTTTCATCTTGCCCATGTCCATAACCATCATAATTCGCCGGTCTCTGAGGAATAAGCAGCAAGCTGAGCCTAGTCAGCAGTGCCGTATCACCACTACCAACCCATTGAACAGCATAATACAGCCCCCAACCCCAAAGCCATATCCCGCCTGCCGTGAGCGTGGTGGCAAACAGAGTCGGAATAAGAATCAATGAGCCCAAGCCCATACAGAACAGCGTAACCATCAATGCACCGAGGATACCCAAGATGAGCGTAGCGACCAAACTGAAGATGAATATTCCGGCGGTAAGGAGAATGAACAGCAGCAGAGGGATGCCCGAGAATGCGAGTTGCGATAGCAGAAGCGTAGCAAGGATTGGACGTGATCGTGCAAATATAACCACATTCTGCTTTATTTGTTCTCGAGTTTCGGGCGGTAGATTGTTATTGATTGTTGTGCTGATCTGGGCCCATGCTGACTGCAATACCGTTGCCAGTCTTGACCTGGCGGTGGACATGATATCATTCTGTGACGCTTCTGTTGACATGCTGTTCTCGCTTATCACTGAATATGCAGGACTCATTTATGAAGTAGACCAAAAATAGTAATATATATCAACAAGACATTGTTGGAGTCGTTACAGAGAAGTTGTAGTTGCATGTAAGAAGAAAGTTGGAGATGCCAGGCATGATTCCGTCTACGTAGTAGTTGTTTAGGTACTCCATAGAATTCCGTCATTGTCACATGCCGATATCTATCTTCCAGATGTCGAAAGACTCAATAAGAACTTTGCGTTTTTGTTATTTATGCTTATATATTTAAATGCTTCCAAGAAATCTACTGGGATCAATTTATTTGAATTTGGAGGAACTAGTATGGTATTTGGACGACAACATCGCGATATGAAAGACAACGCTTCTCAATGCTAAACACAACACCCATCATGCAATCATGCAATCACGCAAATATCAAATCAATATACTGTCTATCATGTATGCTGCTCTCCCCATGCAACCCAGCGCCGAACACAATCATCCACAATTCTCAAAGCATCCTTGGTAGCAGTAAACTCAAACCACTCTCTATGCTCTTTGTTACACTGAGGACATGGACCCTCGCCCTTTACTCGCTGATCAGCCAGTTCAATATGTATCAATCTCTCAACACGGTGGACATGAGGCACCCGTCGGCCGTGTCCTTGGGAATGCTCGCTATCAGGTCTTCGAATTGGAGACGGAGATGGCGATGAATTTGTATAGGGATAATAGCGGATCAATGTGAGGTTGTGAGAGCATTGTTTTGACCATTCGTTCAACCGGCGGTGCACATTGCTTGTACGTCCGATTTTAAGACGAATGGTTCCTGGTTGACCCGCGGTTCCTTTGGAGCGAGGGTCAATCGACTGCGCAGCACGCAGAGCATCGCTTGTCTGACGAGAATGATTTGGTCGACCCGGACGTGGTAGTAAACTCAACGCAATATCTGCCGGAGGCGCTTCTACTGAATCGGGTTTCTGAGGCGTCACCCAGAAAATGTAGATATAGCCTTCATCATCTGCACTCGAAATTGGTTTCGATAACTCGGTCAGCAATAGTGCCGTAGTCTGAGGGCTGAGATGGTCCGGTATTAAAGACAACAATGGACGAGTTTGTGATGAATGTGAATTGGGTGTGTTCGGAAGTGAAGGTCTGGTAGGTGTTCCTAAGTATTGGGATCGATCGCTTCGTGGCGTCGCTTGCTGAGGAGTCTCAGACCACCGCCGTGGTGTGACTGGAGCTGACCGTTGTTGGATGGTTGTTGACTCCCTTGATCGGGGATCTCGAACGAAGACAGGCCGTTGTGGTGTTGTTGGAGGTCGAGAAGCTACGGGCTTCTCGTGTGAATATCCATTTGAACTTGATACTCGTTTTGCTGCTGGCATATTTTCAGAGTCATCCACTAGTGAAAAACAGCAGAATGAGCTTTGTTGCGGTTGTCTTCTCTCAGGCTGATTCCTGTCGGACTGCGCCCTCTGATTTCTGGCACTACGATCGGTATGTCTGCGTTGTTGCCTTTGGCCATCGTTGACCTCGAGGATTCCCAATCTCTCCACCAAGCTATCAATGCTAGTTTTTCGAGCGACAGCCGCGACTTGTGCTTGCTTCCGTTGAGACGACACGTCAGCTAGCTGTGGAGCTTGGTTCTTGTGCTGCCAGCAATAGAAAACAGTCGGATCAAGTTGCTGCTGGCCTTTCAGCATTGCAACGACTCCTTTCGGAGGAGTGGATGCTGCCAATGTGCGACGACATGGCTTTCCATTCACAGTGATACCTTGACATGTTGAAGCTGGATTTCGCGAGTCAGATCGAGGCAATATAGACTCTGGCGTGTTGGGGAATTGTGACATCCCAGCAGTTAGGCGTCGTGTCGTTTCAAATGTTTTTCAACACCACTGCCGCTTTATCGTGTCAGAAGTAGTATCAAATACAAATAAGTATGTCCTAAATTGTGGAAATATCACGATCTGAGGATGGATTTCTCTTAAATGGCACAAGCGGTGTAGTCAGGTTGTCTCGAGACCAACTAGTTTGAGCATACACCCAAACCAATCATTTGAGCGACCCGAACATCAAATGAAGATATGTAGCGTGTAGGTCACCAGTCAGACCTTGAAACAAAGCTAGGCTGTGGGCTGCCTGTTCAGGTTGGCGATACCACGCACCGCCACAGTCAGGTGGGAAAGCATTCTCGGTGATGTGGCTGTACACCGGCGCGTAGGCCGTCATCTTGTAACTCGAGACATCGCCGACTGATACGCTCAGAATTGTGTTCTGGGTGGTTGGGAGAACGTTGGACCATAGTTGTGAAAGTAGAGCTAAATAGCAGTTGATCGGAGGAGAAAGGAGGTGGTGTAAGATCCAAGGTCGACCGACGATCAGCAGCTCAGTTTCCGCCCAAACAAATATTCGCACCGAGCTCTTTCTTCTTGAACAACCACCACCATGACTTCGGCTCTCACCCTGGAGAGCCTCTCCAATGCTCTCGCAACACCGGCTCAATTAACAAGCTCGTCCTCGTCTCTTGATGGCTTTCCATCTGACCTAGAGTCGTCAATTCGCTTTGCAGGTGCGCTGCTCACTCAAGCAGCTGGAGTACTGCTCCGACTCCCTCAAGATGTGATTACTCAAGCAATCGTGATCTTTACGCGATTCTGGATTGGTCCTGATGGTGGAAGCTTTGCGATACATTCTGCAAAGGTGAGTCTACGAAACTGTCAGTTATTGAATCAAAGTCTAACGTCTACAGGACGTATCTGCAGCTTCCCTCTATCTAACAGCTAAGCTATCCTTCCATCCCACGTCGCCTCGCTCCGTTCTCAACATCTACAACTACCTCTTATCGAAACAAGTGTCGCCTTTATGGTTCGTCAACCCTTCCGGCGTGGACGGCAAACCGAAACCAGAGACCTATTACCTTTCCGAGGGAAGCTATCAATCTCAGCGTATGGTGCTTCTCAAAACAGAGACGATAATACTTCGTGCGCTTGGCTTTAATACCCACGTCGTTATTCCTCATACGATCGCGCTCACGTACCTACAAACCATCAATGCGGCATCGAGCGCTCTCGGTAAACGGGTTTTTGAACATCTCAATGCGTCGCTTTTATCACCGCAGTTACTTTATGTAACGCATCAGCCTAATGCCTTGGCTGTTGCTGCTATTTATCTTGCTGCGCGAGAAGTTGGTGTAAAGCTGGCGGAAGACGAGTGGTGGGAGATATTCGATGTCGATCGCGAGGAGTTGGGTTTCTTGGTGGTTGCTATGAACAGTATGGGAGGATTCGCAAAGGCAGAGAAGGAAGCTTGGAAGGGAAGGAATGTACCTTTGGTCGTTGAGGATGTCGAGAAGGAACTTCAGCAACGGCAGTCACAAGGAGGCGAATGAACCACGACTCGTATATGAGAATGCAATCAATACGATTGAATTTTGGGAGATTCAGGTATATGTTCCTGGTACAGCTTATGGGTCGGCCTCCAGCTCCTTGACAGCACTCGGACGAGGCCAGCAAGATGCATATTACCGACCTGCCATCCTCGACGAGCTATGCCACAGTTCGCGACACTGCAAGACGAAGGACCGCATGATCGCCGCTAGCCTGGCTGTTCGCTACATGACGTAAAGCGACAAAATTTCGAGCATAAGAGCTTATTACACATGTGTTTAAGGCACTTGCTGGTATATAGCGGACAAGGCTGAGAGGTGGAAACGTGATGGATGCATGTGACATCTATATCATGGTCAGCTGACTTGTAGCACGGGTTGCTACTATTAGAGGCAGACAGTCTCAAAATACGAAAGATGTATTATATATTTGTTCTTTATAGAAAAATAAGTGTACATAGTTCAACGATAGTTGAAGCTCATGAGGTTGACCCCGCCAATAGCAGACACGCATCCTGTAGGCACCCGCTATCAGACCGCCTGGACAGCCCAAGCCTTCATCAATCCCCCTCACGAGGTTCACCACCTTCATCATCTGCTTACTTCGGCATTACAACAACTTTATCTCTTTCGTCAAGATCGAGTTATCATCTATACTCAACACAACAAACCTGTTTCGTGCCACTATATCCGATACAAACCTACAACAACCTCCCACCGATAGAGAATCTACCCCGCATTACTCGCGATAACGATCGATAGCATCATAGAGACAAGACAAAATGTCCAAAAACCTCATCCACCAAACCTGGTCCACATGGCGCGACTGGATCACCCCCGTAACGCATACATCCACATTTCGCGAAACCGGCAAAATCACACCAGAAGAGTTCGTCGCCGCCGGCGATTATCTCGTCTTCAAGTTCCCCTCGTGGCAATGGGCAGATGCATCGACGCCCGCTCAACGGGTTCCGTTTTTACCGCCGGGAAAGCAATACCTAGTTACTCGTGGGGTGCCGTGTCATCGACGACTGAATGATAATTTTGCGGGTGATTTGCAGGAGGATGTTATCATTAAGGATATGCTTCGCGCGGGACCGGGGAGTGGTGACGGCGATGATGATGGGTGGTTGCAGACGGGTGGGAAGAGGGAGTATGCCGATACGCAGGAAGCGAAGAGGAAGGATGTGAGGACTGTTGATGAGGCGGGCAATGTCAGTGAACAGGGCGAAGATGAGGATGAGATTCCGGATATGGAGGATGACGATGACGACGAGGAGGCTATTATTCGTGATCCTTCTTCGGGACAGTCGGGGACCACAGCGTAAGTCTCCTTTTCTTTGCGCGTATGAAAAACATACTAACGATGACTTGATAGTCCCCTGCGAACATATAATCTCTACATCACATATGCCAACTACTACCGCACGCCCCGACTTTATCTGTCAGGCTATCTTTCCCCCTCCGAACCACTACCCCCACACCTAATGATGGAAGACATCGTCGGCGACTACAAAGACAAAACCGTCACATTAGAAGATTTCCCCTGGTTCGACACTAGCGTACCCATGGCCACCGTCCATCCATGCCAACACGCCTCCGTCATGAAGATCCTCCTCGACCGAGCCGACGCAGCTTTGAAGATTCGCCGCCAGAAACTTAAAAAGGCTCGTTCCGCCGACGAGGCAACAAACATCAAACTCGACAGTGGTCTCGAGGGATTAGTCGACGACACAAATAACTTGTCTCTCGCCGACAGACAGCGCAAACTTCCAGACGGAAGTTCAGGGACCAACAACGCAATGATGGGCGATGAATGGGAAGTTCTACAGAACGACGGCAATCAATCCGAAGAAGACGAGTTTCAGGCTGCAATCCGCGTGGATCAGTATTTGGTTGTGTTTTTGAAATTCATTTCGAGTGTTACTCCGGGTATAGAGCATGATTTTACGATGGGTGTTTAGATTTATGTCTTGCTGCTTTGATCTTTCTCATGGGAGTTTACTTTGATATGTGCATTTGGTTTAGCAAGTCAGAATGATATGAATACACAATAAACACTTCTTATTTAGTGGAATATAGCTTGAGATAGAAAAAACCGAAATCTGTCATTGACAAATACTGTTAACTATGTATGTCAACATCGAAACGAAATAAATGTGTAGTCTAAACAAGTCATAAAAGATCGAGGAAGCGAAGTAATAATGACAAAAAAACAAAGCAGTCTTCTTGAAGAAAAGAAAGTATCAAAAGAGGAAGAAGAAGAGAAGAAGTGGCATAAATCCTTAGGTCATGATATGACCCTGTTTACTCATCACCCAACCCAGGCACACCCTCATCATCGCTCTTTCCCTTTGACTGCGACGCAAGAACCGTCTTCAACGCCTCAATCTCCTCGGGCGTAAGCTTGAATGGATCAGTGGTAGGAGTTCCATCGTTAGGACCCTCTTTTTCTTTCTTCGACTCCTCGACGTTCTGTTTCTGGGTATCGAGAGGCGCAACACCTACAGGCGCGGATTCCTTGGTTGCAGGGGCAGGAGCGACAGGGGTAGAGGGTTTGGAGGGGAGGTGGTGAGCTTCGGTGGGTTCGACGGCGGAGTTGGAGATGGGTGCTGATGTGCCGGAGGTGTTGATGGGGTCGATTTGGTCGGTTACAGAGCGGCCGCCGAGGAATTTGGAGAGGTCGGAGTTGGAGCTGGAAGAGTCGTCCTTGGGTGCAGGAGCTGGAGCAGGTGCAGCCTTCTTGCCGTCGTCGTCCTTGCCATCGTCCTTGCCATCTTTGGGAGCAGTCGGGGGAAGAGCATCCGGATCAGTGGACTGAGTATTGTAAGAGCTCTGGCTGCCGGAACTCTCGCCATTGAGGAGCTTGCTGGTCTGGTAATCGTCAGTGAAAGCCACGATAACGACGAGAGAAAGAAGTAGAACTCACGCTATCCAAAGTCAACTTCGCAACCTCCCCAACTTCCTCAACAAGACCTCTCTTGCGCAGCTATACGGCCATATCAGCACCAACCCTTCTTCCCATCCCAGCTCAGAAGAAGAGAACTTACACCACTAAGAACATCCTTAACAATTTTCTCAACCTTGTCCAGCAAACCCTCATTCCCCGTCGACGATCCACTCATCCCCTGCGATGACGAGCCTCCCGGCGCTGGAGCAGCTTGTCCTCCAGAAGGAGCAGGACCAGCCGTCAGAGCCGAGCCGGGGTCCTGGGTTAGAGGAGCAGCGAGGATGGTCGTTGCAGGCCCGAAGGCGAGGAGGACTGTGAGTGCGGTTGTGTACTTCATTTTGATGGTACTTTTGAAGAGATATAGCAAACTAAGCGACAAAGCAGGAACGAGAAACCAGTGAAAGGAGTGACTGATAGTTAGACTTGAACGAATGACTGTTCGCTTGCTTGCTTGCTTGACTAATATTGAAAATTAACCCAAGGAAAAGGGATCCTGTCAGCCCTTTTATGTCTCCAACGACCTAGGACTCATTTCGGAGAATAGAGGATTTGACTTTTTGTTGCGATGGACAAACATCGTCTCAAAAAGGGAATAATCATCACAGCAACAGATACTTTGCTGATTCTAATTCAGCCAAATGGACCATGCAAGGCAGCACGGAATACGATGGTCGATCGTGATTTGGTTTGATTTATTAAGCGACTAAAGTAAAATGATCAATATGCGGCTCTCTTGCCTAGAGACTGATCCCCAGCGTCATGCTTAATCAATAGTGTCGATGCATGTGTCAAGAGAGAAACAATGGATTGATGACATCTGGACCTGGAATCGTATATTAATTGGTAGCTTGGACGGTGATATCATTATAATAGACCGGTCCGGATGTAAGGGGGAGTCGATTAGTTTGCCCTAATGCAGGGGAAGACATTTCAAGCCTTCCTCACTTTTAGTTTTCCATTTCAGACTTTTGACAGATTAGATCAATCGCTTTGACTGGATATCATATTGTTCATCATCTTAAGAGCGCCTCATCGGGTACTCATAGTACACATCAATATCAATCTCGACTTCTCAAAAGGAGAAACATTTCCAACACGGCATATCACATACAGAACAAGATCCTGGTATCATGGATAAAAGGGGTACAATGCCTAAACATGCATGCAGATTTGCAGAATATAAAAGTACATCACCAACAGTGCATGATATACCTATCCAACTCCACGATGTAGCATGCTGATATGACGTTCTAAATCGAATAAGAAAGTGGCCAAAATCGACCCGCCCCAGTCGGCTGGTAAGTATATGGGTATAACGCAGAGAAAGATTAATGCAAAGCCAGCTCAGCATTGTCCAAAAGCAGTGCCAAAATTAGTCGAAGGCTTCAATTTCAACTCGGGATCTGGTTCGTCGCCGCCAGCGGTGTCATCCTCCGAATCCACTTCTTCTTCCGTAGCGAATGACCCTCCAATAGCTTTTTTAGCTTCATCAAGGAGCTTTTGGTCTAGCTGTAAGAGAAAAGCGCTGTCCGCTCCTTCGTTATTTTCTAATGTGAGAGGTCCCTTTAAGGCCGGATCGTCATCGACATCCATAACGGGAAAGTAAGAATCTCCATTTTCCACCGGTTGCTTTGTCACGACAGGTGCTAACGGGGCCTCTTCTTCTTCCATCTCTTTCTCGCCTAACGTCACTTCATTTGGCGATGCACTGCTGGCCTCGGTTTCCGTGCCAAGAATAGCCATCGGTGTGTGGCCTGCGTTTCTTACAAGATTTTCATCAGGCGGTCCAAGATCAGACAGCTTCAATTTGAGAGGTGATTTTCCCTCTGATGCGGGTTTGGATGTATCAGGTTCGTCTTTCGGGGGCGACGACGTTGGAGAGACAGAGGTCGGAGGTGTCATAACCTTGGCGACCACATCTGGCGGAAGCGCTGTCGATTTCAAGGTAATACCATCGAGTTGACTGTCGACTTTCTCAATAGGAATTGGCATGCTGATTTCGCCTGTTCGATCAAACAATTGGGGTGAAAGTGCGGCGTCAAGTGAAGTACGAAAACCAAACCCATTCGCTTCGGTCGGGGCCAAATATAATGTCGACTTCATATCAAGATCATCTTCGGGGAAAACACGGGTTGGTCGGCGTGATCCCGGCAGGGGCCCTTCCCAGACATGATGTTCTTGTGTACCGTCTGTATTTATATTCGAAATTCCGTTCGGTTGCCATAAGCCGGTACTGCTTACTCCGCCGCCTTTGAGACTGAAACTTGGTCGGAATTGATTCGAATATGGTTGAACATTGTTTCCTCCCGCCGCAGCTTCCAGCTCTGCAATCCTCGACTTGAGCAAGGACCGTTCCATTTCCCATAGCTTTCGTTCTTCTGTAAATAACAACCGCTCACGCTCGAAATGTAATCGCTGGCTCTCCAATAGAGATCGGGACTGGTCGACATAAACGGCCAGTTCTCTGTATGCATTTTCTTTCGATGCCTTGTTGGCTGCACGAGCGGCTTGGTAGGCTGAATCTAGGTAGGGGTTGCTGGACGCAACGGATCGTGCACGGCGTACAGGAATGAGTGGGTGTGAGAAGCGGACTTCTTTAAACGAGGGGGAATGGACGTCCTGGCTCAGCGGACTCTTCCAGAAAGGCTGCGACATTTCGTTCGCTTTTATATCTTAATATTGTTTTGACGATAAATTGTTTCAAACTGTCCCGCAGTCTGAGGTGGACCGAATGAAATAGTGATAACTATTCAAAAAAACGGTAAAGATGAAAGTAACTTGAACCTCGGAGATTTGAGAATTGTAGCGTCGCTGGGGTGTGTGTCTATTGATTCGATAGGTTCAGGCAGTAAATTAGCGTTAAATCAGCGTCGATAGGCCGATGATTAGTGGATTGTACGTGCGCTGTTATCGACTCCGCACGATGGATGCATGTGCGCACCAAGGATTGTGTCCGCAATTTCTGGAAGATCCGTTAAACCCAAGTCCACTGACCTGAAGCCGGCGTGTCGTGTTTGCCACTGATGATGACTCCTTACGAATGACGAGCGATTTGAGGATGATAGTCGATCATTCGGTGAGAGATGTCGAGTTTAATGAGTTGGTCAGGAAAAATCGGGGACCGAGGACCCGCTTTTGAAGCTCACGAGAATGATCCACTCCAGGCACAAAAGCCTGAAATGGAGAAGAATTCTTCCAAAAGTTCAAGAAGAGAGGTGTTGAGAGATACGGCAGTTGACGGACCAGCACACAAACGAGGTCGAATGGTGCCTGATCATTGATGGCCTTGAGTTGGGTCGCTATGATCGATCTGTCGTGGATTGGTGCGAGCTGCAGCAGCTGTGCATGTTCGTCGTCTTCGATGGTTCGGGATGTGGAGGAGTGTGTATTAGTATGTTGTGGGTTCTTTTCTCTCTCTTTCTCCTTCTAGAATGACGGGTTCAATAGAGTGCGAGTCAAGTGGTCCCTAATCAGTCATTCAGAGTCAGTCAACTGCCAGACTGTCATCCCGACCGAGTGTGGGGAAGCTTTCAGACGGACCAGGCACAGCGTGGCACGTCACACAGTTGCATCCAGTCCCCGGATGACGAGAGTAGAAGGGGAAGTAGACTCAGGTACAGAATACAATCAACAGAATATGAGTATATCAGAGAGCAGAAGAGAAAAGCCAAAGAGAGATTCTCCTCTTGGACAAAAGGAAAGAAGGAAAGAAGGAGGGCACGCATGTGACTGGCTCCTGACCTGTTACGTCATTTCTGGGGATCGCCTCTGACTTTCGATTTACTATGAACTAACCAGTAGTATGAGGGGTATCACTCTGCTGATCCACGTCTATCTGCATGGATTTCATGACACGACCTCGGAATGGCCGCTTATACCCATGGATATATATCATAGTTCGTTGGGTTTATGGATAAGTACCGGTCCAGGTCCGTCTCGGCCATGCTAGATGCAACCCTTCAAACCAACCTTGGAACTGTTTGCTTTATGATGTAGTGAGTGTGTATAGATACATTTGAAGTGTCTTCTGATGTAACGATGTTCTTCGGTGGAGAAACATACCTAGGTACTCAGATCCTGTACCTAGAATAGCGACCCGAGAATTTATCGTCAACGCAAGTCATCACCACCTCTCCAAAAATGGGCCTATAGTATATCCCCGGATGTCTTAGGCTAAGTGACATAAGGTTTGACATCATCCAATCTGTACATAACTATGTCGATCTGCGGAGTTGACCTCGGGGGAGGGACCCTCTGCATTAGTTTGATCGTTCTAGAAGCTGATTAGACATTTGTCCGTCGTAGCCCAACTCAGTCGACGCTCACTTAAGTGAATGTTAAGGAAGCAGCTAATATCTGATGATGGATTATGCTCTAGTCCTATTGAAAAATCCTATCGTTAACTCGATCGGATGTACCTGGATAGGTATACTGGGCTTATATCAGCAAATAGGTTATTGGGAATACACCGAATATCTCCGTGCCCTAGTAAACAACTACAGTAGATACAAAGATAGTGACAAAGATATTCGTCATCCTGATCTTCACATTAGTGTAAAAGAAATCAAGAACAATATCAGATCAACCACTGCTTTCATCTGGATTTAACCACTCATCTAAAGGCGTGACCGGGGCTTTAATCCTTAGATACGGGATGAACGACAGCAATTCTCTGGCTCAACAGCGTGCAAAGTCGACTTGTTTACACCCTGGTTAGAGCGGGGGACATCATTGGAAGGGTTGAGTTCGAAAAAATTGGCAGGCTTTAAAGACATGACAAACTTTTCCACTGGCATGACCGGGAAATCTGGAGACAGTTTCAGTATATCAGCATATTAATCAGCAATTTGAGTCCCTTTGTAGAGAGCTTACCTTCAGGTCGGGTGACGTGCGTCACCCCAAACGAGTGCCAGAGCACAACGTCCTCGTTTTTGACGTTCTCGTCTCGTTTAGCCCAGATGGCGAGACCAGTATCCTCCCGACTTTGGTTAGTGAACTCGCCTGAAGCCCACAACTCATTGTCCTGATACTTAGTAACCCAAATAGCCTTGGAAGTGAAAACTCCGCGACGGAAGTTGAAAGTATTGGGGTTCATCATCAGCATTTGACTCGGAACGGGATGAAGTTTGTAGCCATGAGGCTTCCCGGAAACGGCGTTCGTTCGCGCTTCGTTGATGATTTTGAATGTGCGGTTCTTGTTGATATCAAGCTCATATCCACCCGGCCTATCGATCGGCGTTGTTTTTACCCTGAAGGCACAACCATGAGGGTCAAGGTCTGGTTCGTTGATCACGGGATGACATTCGTCGTAAGCGATGGTGTTTGCGCTGTCACCGTCTAGGATGGGATCCACTCGAGCACAGAAAATATGCTGATGGTTGACGGCCAAAACTCCTGGCGCAACGACGGTGCCCCAAGGCACCTGAAGTCCCTGACGGATAGGCATTGTAGATACAATACCTGTGGCTCGCACCTCAATGTGGAGATTGGCGGCTTGATCCAGCACAAACGCCAGGATGTACTCGTAGTTGGCGACAGTTGCTGTGCATTGAACGACGAGCTGCCTGTTCCTCACAACCGAGGACTTGAAACTCCTGAAGTTGGTGTGCTTCCACCCGATACCGTCGTCGATTTCATGCATGCAGACCACGTTGGGCATCACCACGGGCTTACCGGATCCGGTAACTCGTACACCACTGAAGTAAGCAATATGACCAAGACAGTCGCACCCGAGAGTTAAGCTGTTAGATGTGAGTCCAAAACCAGAGTCACCCAAATCGAATGCCTGCTTTCGGTGGTAGGGCGATCGAGGATCTCCATAAGGAACTGTCATCTCGCTCATGGAAACTCGGTAGAATAGTGGACGACCATCGTACTGCACATCGTGGAGCACAGGGCCCTCACGCAGGGTCCAGCCCAGCTGGAAAGACCATTTCTGCCACTCAACATGGCGACCCAGAATCTTGAACGAGGGACCCTCTGGCTGGATGACTTGAAGAGGCTTCAGGTCTTTTCGGAAGCCATCTTCGCCCATGATACTTGCACTGTACTCCACGGGCTGAACGGGAGTCCATGGTTGAGTCTCGGGGTCCAATTCGTCACCAGCTCCCATGGGAAGTCTTTGTAGCTCAACAAGCTCAAGAGTGTGTGCGTCGAAAATGGGGGCGAGAGGGATGGGAAGCGAGTAGTGGTTGGCCTCTGGGTCGTCGTTCAAGGCGACGTACATGTAGCATTGAAAAAGCCGCCGGCGCTCGTTCGCATCATCCGTTCCAAAGGCCCAAGGATCATTAAGAACGCGAGCACTATGGGTGTGTCAAAAGGTGAAGTGGACAAAGCAGTCGGGAAGTCACTTACTTTGGAGGAAGCTTCAGCTTTGCAATCTCAGCTTGGACCTCGGGATGGTTGTTGCAAGCATTGTTGACAAGCTCAAACTCCTCCCAATCAACTGGGCCCTGAGAGTCGGGGGCGTCATATTTCTTCTCTACCTGCCGTGTGGCGATGTTCACAATCGCAATCAGGAGAGATGGACTCGTTCTGCGGTGATAATACACCCGGGCCTTGCGGTCGGGCGCCGGCCCTTTATGGTGAAGGTGCTGGAGAGTGGCGGCTTTTGGGGGCTCAGCAAGATCAATGACTTTGAATCTGATTTCGGCTGCCGTGCACTTGATGTCTTCCAGGAGTGTCTCGGCTGCCGTCTGTACCTCCTCCACCGTCAAGGGGTCTAGCGGGTGAGTAGCCGGGGAAGCAGACATCTTTAGTGACGATCTTCGAATTTTCGAAGCAAATGATCGGATATCTTCTTGAAATTGTTGTAGTCTGACATCTCTCCGATTTCTCGTTTCTTGTTCTCGTCTTATACTTGATCTTGACGAGATGCGGAGAGGACCAGGCTTAGGGCTAGGTATGTGGGCCCGGTTTAGGTCCTTACTACAAACAGACATACTCCCAGCTACAAAGGGTCAACTGGTGCCAGTGCGAAAATTGGGGAAGAAGCTTCTCCGCATCTGGGAGATAATCAAATCGCTACTAATTTTGAGATTCAACGACACAATGTGGCCTTCCCTGCCGATTTCAGTAGTGGCATCAGCTGGCCCGAGGCCCTGATCCTCCGCCTCTCGCCTCGCTCGTTTGAACCAGGAGAAGGCAATGTGTGGGCTCATGGACGCTACTCTACATATATAACTTATGCCAACGTATAAGAAGCCCGAGCTCGCCTCTTGAGTGGCGAAAACGATTCGATAAATTATCTTTGTACCAGAACAGAAAGTGAACTAGGGTTAGGGTTAAAAGATGCCTGATTTCAAGGGGCTCGACTTGACTGGCAAAACTGCCATCGTCACTGGTGCTTCCAGGTGAGCGTTCTGCTTTTCTTGAGACATGCCTCCGAGGCTTGACACTTACTGTGATAGGGGAATCGGTGCTGCGATCGCCATCCAGCTAGGTCGGCGTGGCGCCAACGTGGTGGTCAACTACACCAGCGACAAGAGCAGACAACGCGCCACCGAGGTCGTAAAGGAGATCGAGGAGGCCGGCTCCCGAGCAACACTTTGCCAAGCAAGTGTAGCAGACGTGAAAGCAATTCCTAAGATTGTCGACGCCGCGTTGCAACTAAGCCAGAGCGGGAAGATTGAGATCTTAATCCATAAGTCCGACTGACCCTCTTTCTGTTTGTCCTGGTGGCATTCTGTGACTAACGAAAGTAAAGTGCCGCCTTGGGAGTCGACGCAAACCTCGACGAAGTCTCGGAAGAACTGTTCCAGACACACTTCGACACCAATGTCAAGGGGCCCATCTTCCTCACGAAAGCGGTGATCCCCCATATCGCCAAAGGCGGTCGCGTGGTATTCGTTTCTTCAGCCGCTGCCCGACTTGGTGTTGCTGGTCAAACAGTGTATGGGGCAACAAAGGCCGCAAATGAGTCTTGCGCTCGGGTTTGGGCTAAGGAGCTTGGACAATCTCATGGAATCACAGTCAACTGTGTAAATCCAGGTCCCGTTGCCACTGATCAGTGGCAGGAAAGTGATGAGCAGTTCAGACGGGACATGCAGCCTCTTATCGAGTCTACTCCTGCAGCAGCCAGGATTGCTGAGGTAGATGATATTGCGCCTCTTGTTGCTTTTCTCTGCACTGAAGATGCACGGTGGACTACGGGTTCGGTTCTCTGCGCGAATGGTGGACTTTACAATTGAGGTGGTTAGTCATTGTACAAATCATGAGTAAATACAATAGAAATTCGCATCCTGGAACATGTACATTGGCCATGTGAAATAAAGTAGATATGAAATACTTTGCTCCCGAAAGTTTACCTTCTGTGCACAGTGGTTTTAAGATGATAATCGATGAGGCATTCACGGCCTTACAAGCCTGTCGGACGCCGTGTTGGTCCCTTCGACCATAATTTTACATGGAAAATATCCAAAGGGAGGTAGAAGAAGCAAGCCTGGAGTCATCGAACTTCATCTTTTCTCATTTCAATCTGTCTTGTCTAGTTTCTGGTATCTATAGGCCTGTCCTCCAATGGAGGTAGTTCCTTGACGGCCTTAATCACTTTGGCCGGAGATCCCACGGCCACAGTCCAAGCAGGAATATCTCGTGTCACAATAGCTCCAGCGCCTATTGTGCAGCCATTCCCAATACTCACACCAGCCAGAATAATCACACCAGCGCCTATCCAGCAATCGTCTCCTATCGTCACCGGCTTGGCGAACTCGATATTGTCTCGTCGGCTCGCAACCTCGGTTTCGTGGGTGGCTGTCGAGATCATGACATTGGGACCAAGCATAACCCTATCCCCGATCGTCACAATAGCCGAGTCCAGAATGGTAAGGCCGAAGTTGCTGTAGAATCTCTTGCCTATGGAGATGTTCGGCCCGTAGTCCACGCTTAAAGGCGGCTCAATATAGGAGTCTTCGCCAATGTGCCCAAGTCGCGTCTTCAGCAACTTCAAGCGGTCATCGGCAAGCTTTTGGAGAGTGAGATCTTCTCCTTTGGGAAACCAGGTGTTGTATTCATTCATGAAAATTCGTGCTTTGAGACGAGCCGACTCGAGCTCGGGAACAAAAGAATCGTAGCTGGTCGGGACTTTATATTAGTAGGCCAATATCTGAACCAGAAGAGTAATATTAGCTTACAGCATCCCAGATATCATCTTGTCGTACTCCTCGCATCTCGGGATGTGGGCCAATCTCGAGGCCTTTTCTATTTCACCGGGCGCTTTTGCTTTGCTGGCCATTGTTGCTGAATTTTTGCGACGCGGTCAACAATATCAACAATATGAAGAATGAGTTTGTGTGATTGATATCTGATGTGAAAATGCGCTCAATATGAGAGGGGAAAACTCGCGCGATACATACATACTCGCGAATCTTGGGTTCTCATATACTGAATGACACTATCTCCAATATGGAAATACTCCCAACTTCGGCCGCTAGGAACGGCGCATGCCCTAACTTACTTGACTTGGCAGGCTTGGCTACAATGCCAACGGTCAATGCTCGAATCTAGCCTTGAGAATGAGATCCATGGATGGTTGTTCCTCTGATTTAGCCTACTACATAGTTACTACTACGTAGTAAGTAATTAGCTAGGTGCCTATACGAACTTGATTTTTCCTGCCAGGTGGGGCTTTCCTTTTTCAGCTGCCGCTGCTTTTGTGAGTGCGCTCATAGTCCTGCTCACTGAGTAGATTTCAGTCCAGACTCATGCTCCCTGAGCACCTGTATAGAGTAAACAACTTAGATATAAACTAGTACTAAGCTAGGAGAATTACTAAATATAATATCTTACTTACATGTCTTTTTAGTATAGGAATAGGGGATATAGCAAGTATTATATCAAGTCTAAAAGTCAGCTTTTCTAGAGTCAATCTAGCACTCCTAGTAGGGATATATAGGGCAATACCATTTCACTCAGAATAGACTAAGATCATTCTAGAAGACGTAGGTACCAGCAACTAGATTATTAAATATAGCTTTAGCCAGTAATATCTAGATAGAGTCCAACCAAGAGGTGTTGTAAAAGAATCTCTAGGCGGATTGAATTAACACATTAGGACCGTTCTTCAAGTTCTAAAGACTAACAGGATGCACGCTCAACTTTAAAGTGACATATTAAAACATGTACAGGGCCTCCAACATTATCTTCCTGGGGGTCGATGGCAATATCCAGGTATCTTACAAGATCAATTATTTGAGCCCTCTTTCCGCCATAAATACTATCATCTACACCCTGATGCTGCCTGTCTTTGTATGAATTGCCATACCAGTACCGACCCCGTCTGTGAGAAAGCACTCGAAGATGATTGCAGAACGCTTGGGTGTGTCGGACAGTTAATACTACGAAGCAGGTTACACGCAGAACATCCAAATCCACTAGTCCACTTTGTCTCTTCTCGTGTCCATTCTCATTTCTACATGCTACTACGGTATACGGAACTAGGCTCTCGCCGAACCAAGATGATGGAGTATGTCGGCACTCAGCTCTCTTGGTCCCAGAGCGAAGCGAGACAGGCCGGCGACCATCGTGACGCAAAAACCGCGGCCGAGGCCCGCCAGCGGCGCAGGAAAGTCCAGAACCGGAAGAATCAACGAGCACGCCGTGAGTCTGCACCTCGCTCCCATAACGCATTCCATACTTAGAAACCCGCTATAGGACTACGGCTCAAGGGCGGAGATGCAGGCAATTTTCACGAGTCACGCCCATTCCGAGTCAAGCGCTGGCGCCTCGACGAGCCCGACCACATTCCCTCTTCAGAAAACTCGCCAGCATCAGAGCGCGCAACAACCACGGCCTTCTTCCATGGACCGCCTCACGCGGGCATAACGGCCTCCGCAGCCAAAGGTAGAGTCGTGCTTCGTGAATCACTATCCACGATCACCCACAGCCAGCCCCTCGTAAATTTGGACATTCAGCCCTTTACTTTTCCCTTCTCCTCGGACCACCACCACCTCCATTTCATTCACTATAATGTCTGTCGCGCCTTGATCACGAATATGCGTACCCTCAATACCGTACCCGCCGACTCGACCTTCTGCACCATTGCCTCGCCTTGCCGTGATGACACGACCCTCTTCCCCCTCAAACCTGACATCCCTCCCTCCCTCATCCCGACCGCCTTCCAGCAAACTCACGACCATTTTGCCAGGATCAAGTCATTCCCTTCCCTCGCCTCCGCGAGAATTTGATCCGATACGAAGGCAGCTTCGACCCCTGGGAGCTACTGCAGGACCTCGTCGGTGACTATTAAACTCGACTCCAGACCCGCGACCGCGAGACGCTCCCACTTCCGTAAAGATCACCATGACTCCACAGCCCCTGACCTTTCTATCAAGAAGTGATTCAGATGAAATGACCGCCGGACGTAAGGGACTCATTGCCTGGGGCGAGCCGCACGAGATGAAGAGTTCGGAGGCCACGCCCGGATTTCTCGCGAAATGGGCATGGGTTGCGGAGGGCTGCGATTAGTTGGTGGAAATCAGCAACTACTGGAGGATGAGAAGGGGGGAGGAACCTATGCGACTCGGGATGTCGAGGAGCTATCCGTCATCACCGCTCTCGCACGCAGCGTCAAGCGGAGGTTATTTTTGGTTTTTTTTAATTAAAATTTCTTTAATTAAATTTATTAAATTTAAAGTATCTTTTATGAGAGGCACAGTCATCATTTGTATGTGTTTTCTGCGGCTTGCTAATCTAACATCGGTCTTGTTAAAGCATGATAGGTATGATGTAAAGGATGATGCTGTGACGTTGCTCATTTCCTAACTACGGAGTAGCCTATCCACGAGATACTAACCGTACAGAGGGGAAAGAAAAGAAAGGGAAGTCCATACGCCCTCGCTACAGTTCTATACGGTGCGCCGACCCCTCGGCGGTGCCTATTTGGGAAGTCGTGAAGCTCAAAGGAAGTCTCCGTCCTTAGGGTTTAGGGCTTCCGCACGAGGCCCGGCTGCACCGTATAGCTCTGAGTAACGAGCGCGTACAACCATCACGGATGCTCCGGAAGTAAGAAGACTTATGGTCCAAACTTAGAGGGCATGAGGAGATGTGGTAAGAACTATGACCTATATAATCATTGTCTACTTGACTGCAGCCTCCACGCTCATGTTTGCCATTTCTACTGTGTTTTACTAATGATTGATTGATCCCAATAGGTCAGTCTGTCTGGCAACCCACTGAAGTGCGGAGGATGACCCAGAATCCCATTTAGCTAGTCTAATCTCAAAAGGCTGCCGAGCCAGCAGGGCATTTCTCGAAAGCACGAGAGACTGTCAAGAGCTTGAGGCTGTACCTCTGTCAACGATATGGTTTCACAAGTCCTGGAAGATTTCATGAGAGGAACTGCCGGATTTTTATGGATCTACGTTGTGTTTGTGGCTGGCTTTGTGCTATTTATTCCAAGACTAGAAATCATGCACCTGGGCTGATAACACGTAAAGAAAGAGACATTATAGAAATTTATAGACTTCAATGGCAGTGCATACGAAAACCTGCCAAGGCGTAAAATTGGGATGACTCAACAGTGGAAGATAGAACAGTCCAGATCAAAAGTTATCAAATGTGTGATTGATTCTCGCTATGCTCCCTGATCTAGTTTGGCATCTTTTGAGCCCTGGCAGCAATTGCCGACAGAAAGCCGTCCAGTAGAAACAGTGACATGGTACTGGAACCTCATGATTGCTCTCATTCCTGCCTCACATCGCCCTACTCATCCTCCGTCAGCCCCACCATCCTCAGGGAGTCTTTCCAGAACCGAGCTTCCTTCTCGGCGTCGTACGCATGGCCTGCGAACCCTTCACCGAGAATCTCATGATTGTCGTTGCCCTGTGTGGTTTTCCCGCACTCAGCAAGATATTCTATGCCTTTCTTCTCCCATTTTTGGCCGATCGCTGCCCACACAGTCGTTGCGGCCCCCCGCTCTGGCGACTTTATCACTTTATACATCTCTTCATTGCTCTTGAGTGCCTCCACCGTTGCGGGGCCCATATACTGCATCAGTGCCGTTAAAATCATGCCGGGATGAACGCTAGTAGCGTGGAGTCCTCGCGACCCGTAGCGCCGCTCGATCTCATTAGTCATGTAGATATTGGCGGTCTTAGATTGTCCGTATGAAACCCAGTCGTTGTATTTACTCTTCTCAAAATTGTAGTCACCGAATTCATTGAGGCCACATGATGGGCAGAAGAAGAGACGTTGACGACTCGAGAAGAGAATTCTGGGGTGGCGCTGGCGAGGAGAGCTGGTTTCAGGAGCTCAAAAAGTAGGAAATGGGGGAGGTGATTGACGCCAAATTGCATTTCAAACCCGTCCTTCGTGTATTCCAACTTGGGCAGGGCCATCATGCCGGCGTTGTTGACTAGGATGTTGACTTGACCGTTCGTCTTCTGGAGAATGACTTTCGCGGTAGCACGCACGCTGCTCAAGGAAGTGTTGTCCATTTCAAGGAGTTCGACGCGCTCTGGTTCCAGGATTCCGTCCAGGACGGACTTGGCTTTGTTCAGGTCTCTTGCCATCAACAACAACCTTGCAACGTGCCTTCGAAATCCCGTAAGTCACTGAAGTATTTTGACCTTATCAGAGATTGGAGGAAGAATCTAATAGTGCCCATTTATGTATAGGTTATGGAAATGTGAGTTTATGTAGGCCGCGTTTCACCATTGAAAGGTCCTTTTGTTCCCCGGAAATTGGCATATTAATTGATCAAGTCAACATACTCCAATTTTGATAAATATCTTCCACTTATGGCACTTCAGAAGCAATCAAGCCGGTAAAGGTACACCACCATCTTCAATATCTGACCACCTTTCACTTTCCGAACTACTCGCAGAATCTGAGCCAGACTCGATGTCTGATGCTTCTGAAAGCTGATCCTCAATAGAAATCTCTTGGACCCCCGTAACAAACGACTCTGTGATGCCGGTTCTGGAATCTGGATGCCAGGGGCTTTGCGATGTGCGTTGCAAAGCTTGATTAATGACTTGCTCACGAACATCATGCGTTATCTTGCTCATGACTCGCCTTTGCAGTATGAACATTTCTTTATTGGCAGTAAGGTCCTGCACCCTCGGGGGACTCCAGTTCGTCCAAACCTTCCTGTGGGACGACGGAGTCATTATGCGTGCCGGATGGTGCTTGAAGTACAATTCACAGCAAAGACATGCCGGCTTGCTGCAAGCAATGAAACGGTCGTTTCCCGCAAAGACGAGCTGTGACCAATAGAAATGCTCCAACACTTTGATCTCGGCATGCACACAGTTGTCGGATCTCTTATAGAGCGTCAAAAATTTATCGAATAACCCAGTAATCTTATGCAAATACATCAGTCCCGCTTCTACATTCTCTTTCTCCACATCATGTTCGTGGAACATTCGATTCATGATTCCCCTGAGATTAGAATGTCTACCACGTAATGGTGGTTGGATGGCAGCGAGAGGAGCAACGGTCATTATCGTGTGGGTTTGGAGTACGTGCTGCATGTGAAACGAGTCTTCGAGGAGTTGTCTTGGTGCTCTTATATGGTGAGATAGTCGTCCAATGTAATGTCTAACTAAGAAAAAGGGTGAACGTTTGTCTTCTGGACTTAGTTCTCGCTCATCTTCAAATGCAAGAGCCTTGAGATCGGTCATCCATGTCGAACGTCGGTTTTCATGCGCGAACTCACAAAGTCTGACAGGATATTTTTGATTAATTAAAATCTGCAGAACTGGGATTATATTGCCGGAATCGATTCTGTGAATTTCGCTCGTATTGTTGACGATTATGTCGCTGGACCCATCCGCTTCTGTCATCCGATTCTGTATCTTCGATATACATTCTCTGGCTTGCGCTTGAATCAATTTCTGCTCCCCTTCTATGCGAGATTTAGCAAAATCCGCACAGAATTGGATGAAGTGGTTCACGGTGGCCAGCTCCACTTTAGCAGAGTCACTGACCCGATACAAGAACTTGAGCGCTTCGTTCAGGAATTCGACGATCTTTGGAATCTGGTCATTGGAAGAAACCCAGAATTGATATTTGTCAGGGCGTTCTTCTAGTCCAATAGCAGTACAGGACTCCCCACCCCTAGTAAAGTCGCAGATATAGCAGAGGTTTTCCAAGAACCTCCTTCTTGTCTCTATAGTAGCATCAGTACTGGGTGGCTGACGTGTATGTGCACCTCTCGTCTGACCAAGTGCTCGTAGCATACAGAGTGGCTCGTAAAAGCGGCGCATAATCTTTGATTCCTTAGATCTTGTTGGAATAATGTGACGAGGTATCAATGGCCCACGGCTTCTTGTACCCATGGTGGATATTCTCTATGGTTATGCAAGGGAATCTTGAACCAAGGTCCAAAATGAGAAACTCAACGCAGGAGGACGGATATTGAGACCATGGAAAGCCTTGATGAAGTGCCGAGTAACCAGCCGTCCTGCTGGCAGATTGTTATATGCATAGGAAAGAGTACGTCAAACTTGATTTAGAGACAGAGTGCTAGGTAGCCCACCATGTGGGAGGCCACCACGCGGGAGTCCACCATGCGAGAGGCTACCATGCGAGAGTCCACCATACGAGAGTCCACCATGCGAGAGGCTACCATGAGGGCACTGTACGGGTCCACTTTTCAAAACGCAAGAGATAGAGAGAACATCACAGTGAAAAATCTTCACCGCCACGAAATGTAGCGGCTAGGCATCTCTCTACCGCCTTACCTCTTGCAGTTTTCCTTTCAAGACAGTAACGCAGACATGTGGGTGTGGAAAACACATGGGCAAATAGACAGAACTTACGTACCGTGCTTCTTCTCTGAGGTAGCTTTAAATGACTACTCTAAAGTCTAGGTTATGATTCGAAGAATCTTTTGAAGAGTCACTATATTACCGACGGCGCATACGGCAAGTCACTTGAGGTTTAATCAAAATCGAATACATATCTAGGTACATTCTACTGTGTATTAAGAATGAAAATGGAATGGACACACTGCTCTCTAGAACTCGAATATCTTTTACTCCCGAAAACATATAAATCAAAAGCGTCGCTCAGCTTTTGTCCAGGCAGATTCCCCTCCTCATGTGCCTTACTAGATTGTCCCTTCTAGTAAACTCACAACTGCAGATCGGACACTTGTGATTGCGCACCAAACCCGAATATGTACTGGCCCATTGCACATGATGTACCGAGACATGACGATGCATCTCGGTCTGCCCACCAGAGCGATGACCACATTGCCTCACAGGGCATTTGACGACTTTGTAGAGCTGTTTTAGATGCTTTCTGAGCAAGTCAGCTGAGTGCTTGGGTTTTACGACTCTTTCTGCTCACCTAAAACAGCTTTTTCCTTTAAACATTATTGAGCAAGCCGGTTCCGGACAAATGTATAAACCATCAGGCGTCCGCATAAGTTCTTCGGATAGAGGAAGCTCGGACTCTTCGAACTTGTATCGCGTTCTTCGTATTTGTGACCGTTTGGAAGTGTCGTCCTTCCCTTTTTGTACTTTCGACAGTCTCCAGCAGGCCTTGATATTCGGAAATTGGTTCCCAAACTTCTCATCTCACTCAACGACGAATATGAAGTAGGAGGACTCTATAGAGGCTGATATTCAAATTCGGTCGTAGGGGGTAGGAAAGTTTGAAATTCCAAGGCCGAGAAACTATTGCCGGACAGTAGAATGTCGTCGAAGTCTGTAGGGGAAAGGAACTGTGTGACGTCCGAATCATCATCGAAGAGATTCTGAAGGTCAAAAGATCCTATGGATAAAATATTTGGCGCCACACTTCCCGGTAAGACATCGTCATCGTCAATGCTAGAAATATGAGTCTCTTGAAACTCATAGGATTGTATTGAGTTGAAGGAGAAAATATCTGCCTCCATTTCTGGAAATGGAAGAATGGTAGTGGTAAGTTCTAGATATGAGAGCAGAGCCTAAAACTTGTGAATATCTGACTGCCCGCTTTAAGCTATTTAACCTTTTCGTTTCTTTTTTTTTCATGATTCTTATCAAATGATGCGGAATGTGATGCCTGACCGAGTTCTTTCTTTTGCATTATGTGTCAGATCATGAAATCGTGGGCATATTTGCTTTTTCTTTAAATTCAAATTGAGAAATGATCGAAGACATTTGCTGAAGGCCTCTTTAGACGACATGCAGATTTTAGGCATTCTATAGTGCATAGCACGGTAGCTCCGCCATTATCAATGGACATAAGCGCACGTCCAATGTGATGCATAAACACAGAAATGCCTCACTCTCGCAGACCTGCAAGCCCTCGGATGCGATAAATTTGTCTACCTAGCTTGAAATTTGATCAGGACGTGATACTTATGCAGTAAGCTATAATTTTTGTTTCTTACGCAACCCATATCGCGAGTGAGTGCCAGTCAAATTTTCCCCATTGGCCGAATTCATTGGGCGGTCCTGTCAAATGACATTGGAGGATCATAAACATGCAACAGCCGTGAAGATCTCCGCATCATGCTTAAGTTCAATGCAGAATTCTGCGCTACAATACTTTTGCAAATGAGCGGTGACAGCTATACAGTAGACGAACCCCTCGGTTCAATGTATGTTGGCTAGTTCTACGGGGCTTCGACCTCGCTCTTGTGCCTTCGACCTTGGGATTAGATAAGGTTTGGCCTTCAGGCGAAAGGTATAAGTTAAAGACAATCTTCTGAGTAGTATTTTGGATTTCCAGAATCTACCATCACTTCTATATTCTCAACCGGGGAGCTGCTGCTCAGACTTTCTGTAGACAAAACTAGACCAATAAACATGACCGCCCCGAGTCAGAATGCGCATGATTATGATTACAAGACTGGTGAGGACCTTCCACAGATACTATTTTATGATCACATTCTGACACACTGCAGACGAGCTTGTGGGGAGCCTGTTTTTTAAAGCCATTGTCACAGTATCACTGACCCAATCAAATGTTCCCTCAGGACTGCTGGTGAGTTTTCACGATGGCAAATACTCATGCTCTAATTAATCACCGAATGACTTCTGCGCAGAAATTGGATGTTTACCGGTTCATACAATTCTATGACTATGCGGCTGCCGAACAACATCTCCAAAGCCTTGGAGTAGATCGAGCCTCGAGAATCGACACAGAGCCGAGAAAGGCTGTTTTCCAACTACTTGGATTCATTTGTCGCTCGTTTCCAATATCATGTAGTTATCAAGTCATGCAAGAACTCCTCAAATTTGGTCGACAAAATCCGATACCAGATACATCGAATTCGACCAATCGTGCTCCTTCTGGTACCTTCATGCGATTGCGAGATGACCATCAAGAACCGAGATACGAATCTCAATCCAATCAGGGCCTTCCAAGATATACTTCTATCTTATATGAAGAGGGCGCAAGACGAAATGTGACTATAGGACGAACGTTCTCAGTGCAGAGCCTAGAGCCCCCACGAATGAAAGCTACCGTTTCCTTCGGCGCTTTAGAAGCAACGAGTATCGGTCGAACTAAGAAAATTGCCGGTCATATGGCTGCGAAGGAAATCTGTGATAAACTGAACCTCATGGTTCAATTGTCCTGACTAATCTGAAAGCGTTTGGCTGTTTATAGAGTCTTAGTCTTTCATTCGGGTTAAGAATCTAAACGAAAGTAGACTTGAGTCTTTGTTGGTAATGACCATGGTCTATTCACGGTGGCTGGGAAGTCAACAATTGATTCTAGTATATTATTTCTTCATGGTGCTCTTCCTCGTCTATTAGTGTAATAATGTAACAATGAGCTTCAAAATATCGTAGCTAGAATCCTAGCAGGCATAAAAGATACAGAATCGGAACAAAATCATTCTAATACACATTATTGATGAAATTTCCTCTTTCTAACGCAGGAGATACTTAACTGCGAGCATTGAAATAGTTGATCTGTCGTGTCGACAAGATTTGTATAATGCACCTAAAGCGTCAGGTGAGAAGATATCTCAACCAGAAAATTGTACTGCTTATTGACTCCGCAGAAACCCATCCTGTCCTTATCTCCCTCCGAAACATCAGGCACATAGAACGCTTTGCCCGCCGTCCTCGGTCAATCTTTTTCGAATCTTCACTACCATATAACCTGCACCCAACCTGAGCAATCCTTGTAAGTTAGTTTCGTCGGTTCTGCTCTCTAAAATAGCGCCCGGGGCGAACAGTAAAGCTTCTCCCACGTTCAGGTCAACAATCTGATTCATGAAAGCCAGCTTGTTTGACACTTCGGGCATCAATGACCACTCCTCGTTACTCTCTTGTGTGTGCCCTCCTGACTGAGTTCCCAAGGCCGCAGCTGCCACATGTCCTTGTAAAGCACGTAACCAGGCTGGTGATGAGAATTTGTGTACGATGGTGACGGAACAGAGGCTGAGTAGGTCGCTTGAAATCGTTGGTTCTTGAGTAGAAATAAGTATTCGTGCTCCGAGGTGGCGCTGTAGCCTAACTGTGGAGAGAAGCGTATTTGTGAAATTCTTGGAATCAATTGACTCTCTTAAGTACTAGAACCAGGATGTCAACATCTCATTTCGTAAAAAAAGGGGCGAAATCGTTACCTTGTGCGCTTCATCGAGTGCAACTACTCGGCCAACATTTGTGTCCTGCTCCATAAAGATTTCGAAACAGACATTGAAAAGTGAACAGGCTGTTTCTGGGGTAATACATGGACAGGAAAGATCGATAATGGTAAGTAGAGATGGCTAGGAAAGACGGTTAGTCGCTTCAGCATTTTGTGAGAATTCGTTTCTGACCTCTGGTGTCCAGCTCGATCCCTTCGTTTGAGCTTTATTCTTCCATTTCTTTGGATTTCCCTGAACCCTTACCTGTTGACGAGGCATGAAACTTTCAAGTGTTTCCAGTCTTTGCCTCAGGGGTTCAAGCTGGCTTGGAAGTAAATCAGCTGCCAAAATCTTCTTCTTGAACATGTGATAGTCAAATTGAGAGCCTTCCTCTTGTTGCAACAAGCGCATCTCTCGCAGAATACGCTGGACAGTATGCACGTATAGAGGTATTGATCCTTTTTCTTGGCCCACTGCCATGAGATCAAGCATACGCTTAGTATTGAGGCTGCTTTGATCAATTTGCAACGGTTCAACCTGAATGTTGAACCTAGAGTATGTCATCTGCAATAGGTTTTAGTAAAAAGGGTCCTAAACGAACATATTTGCGGTTAACATCAAATACCTTGATTGTCTGGAGGTTCGTGGGTGCACAGAGAACTCTGACCGTAATGCCAGGATGTGACGCGAGGAAAGCCGCTTCGCATGGAGAGCCCCCAGTATCACATATGAAGGTATCATAATGAAAAACAACAGCCGTCAAAGGGTTTGAGAGCCGGCCCGCGTTGGATCTCAGCAAGCAGCCTTCGAGAAGGCAAGAAAGTGTATGGCTTTTCCCAGATCCCTGGGACCCACAAATGAACGTACTCATTGGTGAGGTGATATTAAAAAAGATTCGGGGGTCATTTCCGATTTCGTTGTCTCTAGCGTTGGCAAATTCCGGGTGATATATGCGCTTCAAACCTGCTACTAGGCCATACTGTGCTGGTATTTGGTTGTGTTGACGAAGAATGGATCCCATGAAGATAGGTGCCAATGCTGTCTCATCCCTTTGATCATCATCTCTATTGTCTTGCAAAAGACTCAAATGGTACGCCAGCTGCGCATCTAGCAAATGGTCAGCCACTTTATATAAAAATGAAACGGCAAGCCAAGCAAGTGATAGCATTCTGCACCAACGGGTTGATTTCTACATACCATCATCTAACTCACTGCGCGATAATCTAGACATGTTTTTCCTTCCACTTATGATTATCGAAAATGAGCAATATGAACAGCCATTCAATAGCAACTGTTCACTTACTTGTGGCTCTACTTATAGAGAATGCGGTCAATCAAACATCTACTATGGACCACTGAATGATACACTCCAGCATTTGCAGGTGTAGCCTCTCGCAGTCGTAGCCTCTCGCAGGTGTGGCCTCTCGCAGGTGTGGCCTCTCGCAGGTGTGGCCTCTCGCAGGTGTGGCCTCTCGCAGGTGTGGCCTCTCGCAGGTGTGGCCTCTCGCAGGTGTGGCCTCTCGCAGGTGTGGCCTCTCGCAGGTGTAGCCTCTCGCAGGTGTGGCCTCTCGCAGGTGTGGCCTCTCGCAGGTGTGGCCTCTCGCAGGTGTGGCCTCTCGCAGGTGTGGCCTCTCGCAGTTGAGGGCTGCCATTCACAAGCCGTGTACGACTCTTGAAAGAGGTCCATCGGATTGACCTCATATCATTGGATTGCTTTCCTTTTGAGTGCGGGCCTGCCGTTATGATGCTTCTCAGTCTTCATAAGGTATAGTTAATCTTATAAAAATAATATTATAAAGAAACAATATTAATTGAATTTCATAATATATATAAATAGAGGGTTGATTTATAATGCTCAACTATGTGTTACTCTATAAAATATTCTCAATATTTGTTATATAGGTAAAGATATGGTCAGCTTCCATGAACTTATCCGTATATGGATTTGCTAAGAATTAGTTCTAACAGTGGGCTTAGATCATATCGTCGGGACTGATGGAATAGTGCCGTAGGAGTGCATGACCACAACCACTTCTTTTCCTTGGGAAATCAGGTTTCTCTGGATGTAGGCGGCGTCATCGGCGACTGTGGTTGATGTTGGACCACCGACAGACAATAGTGTAAGTATTTTCACAGGATATCCCTGTGTTCGTAGGAGTGCTGCTACTGGTTCAAAAGTGCTGCCCCGGTGCCAGGCTCCCGGGATAAGAAGAATGGTTGGTTTTGGGAGAGACATCTTCTGTGTTCTGCGCGTGGTAGATGGCATGCGTCGTCGAGGGGTGGCCAAATCTGGACAAATGAGACACAAAAGACGAAGTGCACCTTATACGATGATGGAAACTGGTTGTTGTCTGTGATGCAGAAAACCAAGAGGTCCTTTTACGCATTTGACACCTCCTCTTCAGGCTTCGAATGTAACAAATTGAATTTACTAATCACAGCCGAGTGTCTCCTTTCGATTTCTAATCAGGTTGACGTTGAGACGATTCTTCGCTGGAAAAAGAACACTCGAAGAATGGGTCTATATTTTAGATATTTGCAGACCGTAATTTTCAAGTTCCGCCATATGACGTTAAAAGATGTGTAGATCTTGTTATTCAAACTTCCCTCTCTGTCTTCTCTACATTCAACTCTTCGAGAAAGATAGGCAGGGACTCAGACTGTGCTACAAGGCGGAGGACGTTCGCTTTTTCGGTATTAACGAGAAATTTTATTATATCACCTTGGTAGTGAAAGAATGTTGAGAGGATAGCTTAGTACTATAGCGAACCTTCGCATCTTAGAGTATCACGGTGCTGTACTATGTAAGCGAATTTGAGTGACAGGAAACTAATCTGTAAGTATTATAGGTTTGGTATACTCTTATGCCGTGAGTGGAAAGACTTACAAGTTAGATATGGCACATTTCTCGTGGTCTTTAGTACTCCTCGATACTACTCGTTGGCGAAGTAGGATCCAAGCTAGATGTGAAGGTGCTCAAGCAGATAGATAAGACGTTGCGAGACAAAGTATGTGGATTTAGGTTTAACATCGTGACTGTCTAACTCGTAGAAGAGAAGTGGTTAGTGGTAACTAGTAATCTAGTAGGAGGTGCCAGCGCTATGAAGGCGGCATACATTGTGCTCAGTTCTACTTAGTAAAAGCGGCGAGGGGTGAGCACTAAAACGGAACAGGAAAGCCGCTGGTGCCTGTAGCTGTCCTCTTAACGTGGGGAAGCTGTTATCTCCTTTGCGCTATCACCCCCGCACTCTGCATCCTCCTCTGCTCGGACAATTCAGTTTCTTCTACCTGACCGATGTGAGCATTGCCCTGAGAGATCATGGCCTCAAGAGTCTCCTTGGTGAAACGCCCTACCGCTCATCGGAAAGGTTAGCCGGCAATGAACTGTCAAGAACTTTCAACTCACTAACTGAATGCGCTTTCTTAGATCCAGCATGTGGCACTTGTCGCAAAAAGTGCCGAAAATGCGATCGCAAGCGCCCCATCTGCGACAGATGCCGTACTAGGGGCTTGCATTGCGAGGGATACCCTCCACGCTTCCAGTTCTGCGAGATGGCGACAATCCCAGAGCCCCGGGACCCAGACGATGCAAGCCGGACTAGCGTAACCCTTGCACACTCGTCAGTCTCGCCTTCTGAGGTCTCTGTCGTGCCCGAAGTGGCTGGAGAGTCAGTTTCTCCACAGGTCTCCCTCTCAAATGATCCCACTTTTCGTGACTTTCCGACGGTGAGCTTGCCGTCGCCGCCATCACCCACACACTCTGCCACGACATCCGATTTCCAGCAAGATCTCACCTCTAATCAGCCTCTCATCGAGTACTGTATGAATTTACCTCTGATTTCTCCCTCGGATCAAGGATTAAGCTAATCGATATCCAAGTCCAACAAGTGCTCAGCGAGTACCTCACCATTTCTATCGAGGGCACAGACAACCCCTTCAGAGAGCATATTTTGCCTCTCGTTTACCAACACCAAGGCATCCTACATGCTCTGCTAGGACTTTCAGCATGTCACATGCACATTTCGGGCAGAAATGAGAGCCAACGCTTTGTTACCATCTCTCTCCAGTACCAGGGGTTAGCCTTGCACTCGCTTGGAGCATTACTTCTTCAGGAAGAGGTGTCCGGCTTGACACCCTTAGAGGAGGAGTGCGTTTTAGGGATGGTCCTTCTGTTGGTGCTACATGACGTACATTGCCCTCCACCTCCCTTTTTCCGGGAAGCTAATGCTCAGATACCCAGGTCTGCGAGTCCGGAATTTCCTCCAATGGAGCTCACCTGACTGGTGTCTCATTCCTGTGCAAGAGATTGGCTTGCCCAACTGACTTCTCCACAAGGTCCAAGGCTAGCATGTTCTTCATCTCCGCCTTGTCCTGGTATGTCATCCCATCACAGTCATGAAATCATGCAAGATGTTCTTACTAACCAGGAAAGGCTGGACATGTTGCGGGGTTTTAGCGGCGCGGAGAAGCTTGCGTATGATGGGGATGTACGCAAGTGCGTTCGGGACCACGGAAGCCTCAGCCTCCACACTCTGGTCGGCTGCCCTCCCATCATCTTCTACCGAATCGGCCAAGTTCTGGAATCTGGCAAGTCGTATCTTGCGGGTGACCTTTCAGTTGAGCAGTTTCAGGAATTTCTCATTGAGGCCGAAAAGTTCTTCCGCGGATGGGACCCGGATTTAGCAATCTACCCTACGGGGCATCAGGAATGGAGATACTTGGCAGAGGCATACAGACATGCATGTCTCCTACGCGTTCTCCGATTCCCAGACGCGTTTGCCATTTCCTGCGACGATCCCCGAATCAAGACCTCTGTCAGGGCCATATTCGACGCCTGCGCAGCTATTCCCAGGGATACGGCCTTTTACAAGCGGTTGCTGTTTCCCCTGTTTCTTGCGGGGGCGGACACTTCTTCACCACATCAGATGCACTATGCCAGCTGGTGCATTGGCGAGATAAAGCATGCTACAGGATTTCAGCACCCAGCCATGACTGACGTTCTGACAAAGGTTTGGGAAGAGAGGCGGGCCAACCCAGATAGTCAGGCTAACGTTCCATGGATGGAGTTTGTATGTTTTCCCATCCGTCATGAGCCATACTTTACTCTTTGTATCTATCTGACTGATAAAATGTTTAGACATGTTCCGAATTTCTGAGTCCTCAACATGCTTATCTTTTCTTTTGAGCATACAGTACAGCACCTACTTTCGCGCTGTGTGAGCGACCCTCTATCGTCATCCCTCATGGGACCATCAAAACACAAAATATCTCAATAGGGATAATATGTGGCTCTTTGACGAGACTGTCCTTCAATAGGGACCGATACAACATCGAGGGATGGTACTGCAATGAAGCGCAGTGAAGAGACATCATGCATCTTCAAAGAAGTTGCGAATGGCCAACAATCATACCTCCGGAAGCCATTCCAAACAGGAGCAAACACAAAGCTACTTGGTATAAGTATCTTGGATGTGGCCAGATTCCTCGCTCACAGAACAGTTCCAATTGCTGAAAGTGACAAAACGTTTGAAGCCTTTTCTAAGCTTCCTTCGACATGTGCGAAGCTAGTTTAGCCACTTCGGCTCGCGTACGGAAAATAGATCAACGGGCCAGACAGTAGGTGGAGACATATCACCCAGAGTATTTCCAGCACAGGTCACTCGATGCGCACTCCCAAGAAATACCGCCTTTATTGACTGATCTGTGTGTCGAGGAAGGAATGGGAAAATATATTTCTTCCTCCAAGACTAGCTGACCGGTGCAGAGGGCAGAACGGGGAAATCCCGTCAACATTATATTATTTATATACTGGCTTTATGGGGCCTCCTGTTCAACCACCTGGTCAGTACGAGGCGCTTGAAAATCACAATGTGACCATGACCGCAACATCAGAGAGGGCGACATCCGCGTTCCCTTGTGGGGAGGCAAGTGTCTTTGTATTGTAATGGGACTATGAATCTATGTACATAGGAGGGTGAGTGGGAAAATCAAGTCTTGAGAGATGATGCGCAACTTGTGGAGGCAGCCGACTCTCGTGAGGCAAGTCCAATAAAGCACTCTCATGTCAAAATTTCACATTAACTAGTATGCCTATATGTGTATAAAATCTGAGTTGCAAGTTCCTGGAGAGTATGCAGCCTCTATCATAATCTTCTAGAGTATATAGACTATTAGATTATTTTAATTAGGACCGCCGATGTTGTAGTCTTTCTCCTTCTTCCCCTCACCCTTAGATCATCTAGTTGTTATCTAGTCCAATCAATTGATATGAGATTAGATTGAGTAGTCAAAGTTAGGTAAATATCTATCTAACTATTTTGAGAAGTACTCCCAACTCCTTACCTAAAGTTTAAACTATATTTTAGAGGCCTCTATCAGGGTATGTCACGCTTGGCCATTTCCGGAAGCACTCCCAACGCTTCTTTAAACTTCGGATCAGCGGCTTGCTCCTAGAACGATGGCGTCGAAATCCGGGGATGCAAGGTTCTTGAGGGAAAATGGGCCCCGTTCTCCACCTTGCGCGTCCAATCGCCCGTCAAGCGCTTATCACAGATCAAGTGTGGTTGTCTACAACAGGTATCTCGACGATGGCATCGAGATACAGGTGTACTGAAACCCCGACGCCTATCTCTCATGGTCCGCTAACTTTCCCTTCAGAACGCATATAAGGCTGTCGTCGATGCCCTTTTAAGTACTACAAGCCAGGTTTTGCAATTCTCCCTGCAACATTTTCTCGAACGACCAATTTACATACCTTCTCATTTTGCCTTTTTTTAAAGCTCAATGTCGGATATAGAGAAGTCCAAGACGGCGGCCAACAATCTGGAAGGAGATCACGAAAGCGTTGGCCTGGGAGTCGTCGACATTGACGATGCCGTCCTTCGTGCGAACGGCCATAAGCCCGAATTGAAGCGCCAGTTCAGCTGGATTTCTGCTCTTGGCCTCGGCTTCTCTATCACTAACTCCTGGGCGGGATACCTAGTCAGTGGTGCGGTCACATCCTATCTATCACGGAAAACTAACACTTCCGGTAGAGTTGTTTTGGTCAGTCTCTGATATACGGAGGCCCCCAAGTCGTCCTTCTTGGTCTTGTTGTTGCCTTCGTTGTTCAGTCCGTCATCACATTGGGTTTGAGCGAGATCGCCTCCGCATTCCCGGTAGGATGACTATCTATCACATTACAGTTCACCCGGGCCTGCTAACATGAAGCCTTCTCAGTCTACCGGTGGTCAATACCACTTTTGCTGGATTCTCAGCCCCGAAAAGTCCAGACGCTTTGCTTCCTATGTTATTGGATGGATGTCGACTCTTGCTTGGTGGATCGTCACGTAAGTTATGCCAGAAAAGTGCCAAAGAACTTTCTAATATGCCTGCATACAGTTGCTCCGGAATCTCGCTTGCTACTACTACATTTGTGGGCATGATTCATTTCATACACCCAGAGTTTCTAGCAGCAAACTGGGTAGTATACCTTATCTACGTTGCAGTGTCCGTTATCACAGGTTAGTCAGAAACAGTCATGGAGTGTATGCATTATCGCAAAACGTGATAATAATCTTTATTCAGCGGTACCTATCTTCGTGGCATCGAAACGACTGGGGTGGCTCGTCCAAACTGCGCTCGTTATCTCAGCCATCGGAATGATCCTGATCCTCTTTGTCCCTGTTGGTATGCATCAACACGTGAACAGGAGCTCATACCTTGTCGAGTCCAACCTAGGGACGAGTGGCTGGAATTCCGGAACAGCCTGGATCCTGGGCATTTGCAACTGCATGTATGCATTCGGGGGCACCGACGGAGGTAAATGCTCTTTTTCTGCTTAAAAGGTATCCGACACTTGTTGACCAAGGCCCCAGCCATTCACATCAGCGAAGAAATGACACAGCCAGGCCGCAGAGTGCCCCAAGTCATCATCATGACAATGATCATTGGCTTGGTCACCACTCTTCCGCTTTTCATTGCCCTCATGTACTTTATGACTGATCTTGAGGCTGTCAGCAATTCGCCACTACCTAGCATGGAGTTGATTTTCCAGGCGTGAGTTCAGTTTTACTAGTGATGAGATGTTACTGGATACTAATAATTCTACAGCACCGGAAACCGCAACGCTACCATCTTTCTGACTTCTGTGCTTCTTGTTGTCTTTGTCCGTATGTGTCCCTTAACTCACAAAGCGATGATGTGGATGCTGATATTATACCCTTAGTTTCCCTGCCTTCTCAATGGGTCACTAGTGGCCGCATGGCATGGGCTTTTGCTCGAGACGTAAGTTTCCAGTCCATTTCGATCAGTTTCGTCAGGCCTAATAGGAATTCAGAATGGCGTTCCTTTCTCCGAATACTTTTCCAAAGTGGATCGAAGATTCGAGTTTCCCGTGCGGACCACCGTTGCTGCGTTCATATTTGTCTTGCTTTACGGCTTGCTCTATCTTGCCTCCACTACCGCATTCAACTCAATCATCACCTCTGCCGTTCTCTTCCTGAACGTCACTTACACGGTGCCTCAGGGCATTCTCCTCGTTCAAGGTCGAGCACAACATCTGCCGCCAAGGTATCTGAACCTTGGTGTCTTTGGTGGCGTGTGCAATGGCTTCTCCGTCCTCTGGATTGTGGTGCTTGGAGTCGCCGTGTGTATGCCTCCATCGATACCTGTCAGCACAGCGACAATGAACTATATTAGTGTCATCATCACCGGATTATTTGTCATCATTATGGTCCTTTGGTTCGTGGATGGCAGGAAGAAATTCGAGGGTCCGCACATTGACTGGGATCTCATGAGAGAAGTAAACACTCATATGCTCAAGGATGGTCGTCAACATTATGATGCCGAAAGCTGAGAAGAGTTGAGTGAACTCTGAACAGGGACCTGAGAGTAAAGATTCTTCAAACTGACGCAAAATGTTATCTCCATCCCGTGTTCGTTATTGGCGTAACACTTCGAAGTATGTCTTAGGTTATGCCGATACCTAGGTAATTCTGTTATATCTGATCAAGAACATATCATAGCATCTCATCCATTGTTACGCTGGAAAATCTACCTAGGGTTACATCTGGCCAGTCATGTGGACTCTCTCAATATTCAATTCATATGATCAAGTGCCTTGCACTCTATTTACCTTACCCCTGAGAGATATTTCGATGAGGAAAATCTGTACTACATAATTGTAGTATCTTTCAAGGCCGTATGTAAGTTATCGGAAATCGTGATCTTTTGTAGCATGAAAATAAGGCCTTAGTGGCGAAGATCAGCCTGCCTCATTCCATTTCAGCACGGCTATAATTTCGATTTAGACGTTACTACTGATGACCATTATTCTGGCTAATGTAATTTGGTTCACCTATTCGTCACTGACTAGAGACAATCACACTTGGAATCATCCACTCTTCTCTCTTAGTGTACGTCTCAACCAGGCATTTCTTGTCTGGATTGCTTGCGCTCCAATCTCAGTAGGAAAGAACAAGTCAAACCCATGACAACCACCCCCCCAGATATGTAAATCAGCCTGAACTCCGCACTCCCACAGTTTGGTGGCATACGCAACACATTCGTCCCTAAAGGGCTCGGCCGATCCAGCATCAATGTAGGCAGGCGGCGAGTTCGACAAATCTTGGGCGCGTCCAGGTGCGACGTATTGACTGACATTATTCTGTTTCTCGGCATCTTCACCAAGAACGCATTTCCAAGCGTACCGGCCCCAATCCGTATAAAATCCTCGGCCATTCTCAAATTGCTTGGCTGACAGGGTCAGAAACCGATCATCTAGCATGGGGCAAGCCAACAGCTGGGCGCAAACGCGAGGACCCTTTCGGTCTCGAGATAGAAGCACAGTTCCTGCTGCAAGGCCCGCTCCAGCTGAAACACCAGCAATCATGAAACGAGCGGGGTCTATGTTGAAAGTGGCCAGGTTTTCGGACATCCAGACAAGAGATGCATAGCAGTCCTCTATAGTATCGATTCCAGAAACTTCCGGGGATAGTCGATATCCAACGCTGATGATCACAGCATCTGAATCTGTGACCAATTCGCTCACGGCAGCAAGTCCGACATAGACATTTCCCATGACTCGTCCTCCACCATGGAAGAATAAAACCCCAGGGAAAGTCTTTGAACTAGTACTAGCCAAACGAGGCTTCCTAGTCAAAACAATGGCATGGAGCAAGCCGTCTGCCCTGGGCACAGTTATTTCGTCGATGGCTATCCTCGGATCGTTGTAGATCTCGTCATCCTGAGAAGGCTCTCCTCTGCGCAACTCAAGAAGTTCGTCGAGACTTGATGGGATCGGTCGATGTTGCGTATCCTCAACGGCCGTGATTTGCGGATCGTAAGGAGGTGAAGGGATGGACGTCATTGTGCAGCAGATATTTCCTCCCTAGGAATTGCGATGCAAATTGACGGTTTTATGGGTTGGCATATGAGCAAGGACAGAGTCAGCGAGGAAAGGAGGTGGCTAGGATGGATACGTCGTGAAGTATCGATAATCATTAATTCCTTGCACACATGCCCTGCCAAGTGTGTAGTACCTACACAGGGTCAGGGACCCTTGAAGTTTGCAGCATGTCCTCATTTCGACAGCATACCACGACGAACACTAATTAAGTGGCTAGTATTCCCCAACGTTTGGTCACTTCTTATCGCAAGCGTCCCATAGATATTCCAAGCTCCACAGGTCCAGCATATCTTTAGGCACGTTACACCTTACCGAATCAGGTACTGCCCGCAGCCTGGAGACGGCAGAAATAGGCTGGAGGTGCAATACGTACCTCGCTTATGCCCGTTCTTCAATATGTTAGTAAGTAATGAGTCTGGACTCACTTGGAGCACTTGAAGGCTTGGCTCGACGTAGCTTGGCCTAGTTCCTATTTAGGATTGCAGCATCTGTACCATAACAGGACAACAAGATATCTCCAGACGGAAAGTTTTCCGATCTTGTTATGAGGTACTGACTCATAAATCTTAATAACGAAAAGAGGCAAGTACAAAAAGGAAAGCCAAGTGGCGCACGACTTCGGAATTTAGATCGGACGTACATGTACATATATGTATCCTGCGAACTTTTTTGTACTTGCTAATTACCTGGTATATATAAAAGTAGTGGTATCCATACGTATATCCATGGATGTATGCCAGAACTAAATCATTCATCGCTCTCTAAATCTTTGCAATGAATTTCATATCATATCTATTTGAAAAAGTCACCCCTGGTTCCTCCCATGTCGAATCCAAATGGCTCCCTGGCCCGGTGGGCGAAATGCTACGATCAGCAGGTATTGCGACGACGACAACGGTGCCTTTCAGAACAAGTGGGAAGCTCGTTACCACCACAACACACGTCGGCTTAGATCTCAACACCGGAGCGCTGGTCACAAGCTCCATCGAAGATGAGTTCACGGCCATCTTTGTCTGTCTCGACGCTGCACTACGAAATGCCGGCGTTCAGCGCGGAGTAGGGGATGCACACAAGATTACGGCCTATCTCATTAATGCGGCTGATGAGCCGATTTTGCAGAGGATATTCAGAGAAAGATATCCTGGACATTGTCCTGCATGGGGCACTGTGATAGTGCCCGCCATTGTGGTGCCGAATATGCGCGCCGAAGTCCAAGCTGAGGCGATGTTGCTGGAATCATAAGTTGGGTTAGTTTCCACAGTGTGTCGAAGTGTGTTGCACGGAGAAGCAAGAGGGCGTCATTGCATATGTACCTAGGTAGACACTTGGTTGTCTCGTGTGCCAATAGTCACAGCTATAGTAGTAAATTCATTACACTTGTAGGAAGATACTAGACTTCCTATATATCTATTCTCAGTATAGTTTTCTAATCCTCTTCTCTTGGAAGCTGTTAATTGCCCTTGCCCATATAAAATTGTATGCATATAAAAAACCAGACTTGTTGTCTTCTGTTCTGTTCCTTTCGTCGTGTTAGCGGTAGGGTTAGGGTTCTTTTCAAACATGCCCCCAGGCCATAACCAATAAATATAACCCCTTATAGCTCTCCTAGCGAGCCACTCCAATGATGAAAGATTTTTTACTGGCATTCTGACTTGGAAAGCTCTCAGCTTCAGCTGACCATGCAATCTAGCTTCCTGACGACTTTCCATGAGGGACAGCTTAGGGTTTATATCAAATACGGTAATACTCCCAGCTGGAGACACTACCTATTCCAAAAGTGGCTAGCTCACGTGGACACTCGAAGCGGATGATTGTAATTATTACCTCTTCCAGTAGTTATAACATTGAAAGACGCACCGATGATTATCCAAGAGATTGTCTTAACTTTATCTTCGAACCACTCTCATCCTCCTCTTCCTCCCCCACCCCCGCATCAATTGATAAGTTGCTACTCATGGAAGTGAGCGTTTGAACCTGCTTTGGCTATTTTATATAGTGATGATCTTGGATTCTTTATCGACAAATTCTCAATTCTCATCGCACTATTGTTTTGTTCCCTCATTATCGACACTTGCCTAGAACTATGGCTCCATCCTATGAAGCCAAGCTCTCCCAGGACGGCTATACGTATACCAAGGGGAACGGCTTAGTGGGTGGACTTCGCACCTACGGTGTAATTCAGCCGGAACGCAAGATCCGACAAACCGATGAGGGCAGCATCTGGGAGGCTATCGTTATCGGAGCGGGCTACGCTGGTTTGACTGCGGCTCGAGACCTTGTTAAAGCTGGTAAGCTCAATTGACGGCGAGTCACACGACTCGCACCATTGGGGAAGTTAGTGACATCAAATTCCCAGGCAAGAAGACTTTACTCCTCGAAGCCCGCGACCGTGTTGGAGGCAGAACTTGGAGCGCCGAAGTTGATGGCACCACCTTCGAGATGGGGGGCACCTGGGTTTCGCATGTCCACGGCCGGCTCTTTGCGGAGATGGAGCGTTACGGACTGAAAGACGACGTTAGCATGACGCGCACCGAGAATGGTGGTTGCGATTATTTCACTCTAGATACAGGCTCTGGCAGCCGCAAATTCACCCATAAGGAGGCCGGTGAGATGACTGCCAGGGCCTGGCGAATCTTCATCGATATTGACGGCAACAGTGGCCGAGATATCTGTCCGCTCCCCTACTCTACCCTCGGCAACTTCCGTGTGAGCCCGGACAAGGTCAAGGCTGTCGACCAGCTGTCATGCCGTGACCGTATTGAGCAGATCAAGGACCAGTTGACCGCTGACGAGCTTGCTCTTCTCGAGTCACTTGTTCCTCACTGCGGTGGTGGCTCTGTCGAGGATATTGGCTTCCTTGAAATGCTCCGTTCCCAGGCCCTCGGAGGCTACGATATCGCAACTTTTGAAGAAATTTGGACACTCTACAAGATCCGAGAGGGTCAGTCCACACTTGCCCGCCGGATCTTCGATGATGCGGTTCGTCTTGGCCTACAGTACTCGTTCAAGACCCCCGTCAAGTCTATTATCGAGGAACAAGGCATAGTCTCCATAATCACCACTTCTGGAGAGAAGCATCGTGCAAAACGTGTCGTGAACACCATCCCCATAGCCGTCCTTCCCGATATTCACTTCGATCCTCCTCTATCGCCTCTTCGTCAAGAGGCCATCAAGATTAACCAAGTTGACTACCTCACCAAGATTCATGCTGAAGTTGAGGGCGATCTACGCGGTCTCCGAGGCTGTACTTGGCCTGGCGATTTCCTATATATCTATGGTGACGGCTTCTGCGCTGGCGGCAAGTCAACACGCATTACCTCGTTCGCGGGCGATAACCGAGGAAAGCTTGATCCACTCAAAGAGCCTGAGAGACTCGAAACCGCTCTTCAGCGATTTCATCCCATGAAGATCAAGAAAGTTGTCTTCCATGATTGGGTCTCTGACCCTTACGCCAAGGCTGGCGCCGCCTGGTATAGGGCTGGTTTCCTTACCAAGTACCTTGCCGAGCTCCAGAAGCGGCACGGCAACGTCCTTATGGCGAACGCTGACTGGGCTCACGGATGGAAAGGTTTTATCGAGGGTGCAATTGAACAAGGTGCCCTGGCCGCTGACACTGTGTTGAACGAGGTTGGTATACTTGGTGCCAACCCTGCCCCAGGTGAGTACCAGCGTGAGTCGAGGTTGTGAGCGCCTAATAACTAGATAGCATACAGAGGCCATGTAGGCGACCACGCTGAGAACATACGAGGGATAGCTTATAATATTCTGGTTGAAGAGTTTCAGGTTTGTTACGACAGGCAGCCTCAAGCCCTAATATTTCGGCCAATGAAACCAAATTCGACGAATAACCCTACCCTAATGTTAGAGGTGATATGTCCCAGTCTGAGACCGAATTTGATTCATCGGAGATTATCTTGTACTGTAATGGCCTTTTCACATCATATATACTTGACCAAAACCTGCAAGAGTGTAGAACAAGCTGATATAAGTAGTACCCAGTCGGGCAGAATCTTACAGCCCAACCCTAACCACCGCTCAGATCAAGGCGTTGTAGACCCAGTCTATTCACCACGAATGATTTTAGTAATTGTACTTGACAGGCACCAAGAGTGTTCTGATACGCGTAGCTGAATCCTCGCAGTAGACTTAACAGAACAATACAGAAGACGACCGGGTAAGGTTTGGTCACATATGATAGTGTAACAAATAACCATCGTCTAGACTCTGTAAAATTGGGCTTGAGGATCTGAAATGAGGCGGATATCTTTCGCAACTGGGGAATGCTTGTCATTTTGACCCTGATATCAGCATTTGTGATGAGAAAATGCAAGGCAACTGACTAGCCTCATGTTGTAAACGAGACCGATCTTAAGCCCTCTCTCTATTGTCCAGAAAATGGATCGAACAGCTCACATTTTGATACAAAGGCACCCCTTGAAACCAATAGGCAGTTGAGTAGCCTATAACACCCAGCTTTTTGCCCGGGCATGGCTGACGGAGTCCGACGGAGCAATGAAGTCGCGTAATGACTGCCTGGATTGCTGAAAGAGTCACAATACAGGCGGGCAAATACTGAAGTCAGCTAGTGGATTGGTGCTGACGAGCTGAGCTGCTTGCCTAGCGTTGTTAGGTTATCATTGGCTGTCAGACTAAAGAGGGATATGACAAAAGCCCAATAATCGTGTGGTTGCCTTCGGCCTGGGCAATATAGTACCCCATAAAACATCGAGTCAGCCTCTGATACCAGTATTTGAACATGCATGCATCAGACTAGTCTCTCGCCAGTGCATGCTGATGCTGACCGCTGATGCCGCGTTCCGTGGAGAACACATGGTACAGTAACAGACAGTCTTCCGGTCTCTAGGTGGCGTCAAACGATGGGAACCACTGGGCTGCGGCATGACCAGCCTCTGATTGCGTGGGCAAACTTTCGCCGAATCTACTGTATTTCCACGAATAATGGTGCCTCGGCCCTCAAATTGACAAAAGCCTGTGGGCCCTAGGGTCCTCCTTGGGGGCAAACACCACGCAAGGTGTCAGACCGCATATAGCGGGTCATAATGAATCTTTGTCTGCTATTCAGACTCAAGGGTTAGTTAAACAGTTCCATACAAGACCCACAAGCCGAGTGAAGTCAGGGTAACCTGGTTGAAGGGCGTAGATCATTGCCCTTGGCGCGAAATCTCAGGTTGATAACCAGTACGGGCAAATTGACGACTTGAATTGATAAAACAAAGATCAAGCAGAATCCACACAGCACAGTGCTTGACAAACGAAACTATCCTCACATCGTGGACACGGATCTGGTTAGACCAGTACCTAGGTAGGTTTGCAGACCGCTTGTTTTGTTGGCCAATTATTGACACCCGAATTCATTTTGTTCCGTAAAGTTCTCAATGGTGGATTCGTGTGAGCTTATCGTAGTTGTTGGTACCTGGACTTTGAAGCTGTTGAGTATGGTTTGGAACTCGAGGAAAGAGAAAGTCGTGGTCGATGTGAAATGAGTTCTGTAAGGAAGAAAGAGTCTACGAGGAGTGAAGTCGGGAAGTTGAAAGTTGCTTGCTTTTCCGGAAGGCGCACACTGGGGAAGGAACGCCTGCCGTATTCGTACTAGATTATGTGGCCAAAATTGGAAACTTCTATTCAAGCTCAAAAAAAAATAATTTGACAGTTTGACAGTTGACCGCTAGATGTTCTTGACGAATCCAACTTCCACAACCCGATCAGCCTGCACATTCAAGTGCTGCACTTTGCTGCTAGTCACATCGCGGACATACAGGAAGAGCATCAACACAAGCCTCTTGACAATGTTCGTTCCTGGCGCAATTCTGAGATGTTCCTTGCCAACAATATAGATCACCTGAGCCTTGAATGCGCGTTGTAAAGCTTCTGACTCTACTGCCTTACTATTGTCAGTCGCCGAAGGAGGAGCTGATTTAGGCGACTCATTGTCCAAGAACTCCCGGATCAAATCTAGAACAAGGATGCCCAAATCAGGGGTTATGACTTCATCGGTATACCCATGTCGCACGATCAGCCGGAAGGTATTTGGAATTGCATGTCTGCTACCGTCTTCCGTGCCATAGGTGAAGCAGCGACCGATTGTGTACCGCTCATTTGGTGGCACGGTAGGCACATTGAGCGCTCTGAGGTGAAAGAAAACAGAGACATCCGGAGCTGCGCCGAACTTTTGCAAAAAGTGGAGGTACACAGGCGGGGTGGTGCTCGAAAGACCAGCCTTGTCAAAGAAAATGCCCAGGCCGTTGATCGGGACAATAGTGGAACTGCCAAACTTTGGCTGCAGAGCAAGTTGGCCCTGGTTCAGTGTTGTTGTCTGAGACAGTGGAACATTGTCCGAGTTTTCTGCTTTCCACTGTCGTTCTTTGCCATAGCGCCATAACACAAAGAGCAGGGTTAGGGCGACAGCGATCATGAGAGTAACCCAAGCGCCGTGGGGAACTTTGCTGAGTGCCGATGACAAGAACATGCCATCCCAAAGAGCAAAGACGACGAAGACTGGGAAGACGAGGTATATGGGGAATCTCCAAACAATAATGGCGACGATTGCCACCATACAGGTGGTCAAAAAGGAGACCAAAATGACGCAAGATCCATAGGCTTCTCCGAGAGCAGTAGTCTGGGCTTGTTAGCATTGGGTTCAGAAAGCTGTGCTTGAAGTGGACTTACATTGGTATAGACGGCAGTCACAATTACTGTTCCAATCATCATGATCCAATTCGCAAGGGGAATATAGACCTGCCCGTGGAACTTCTTCGAGGTATGAACAACTTCGACTTGAGGAAAGTAGGAAAGTTTCATGATTTGAGACAGAAGCTGGTAAGGAGGTGTCAGCAACGTATTTTTATGATATCGAGTCAGTCATACCTGAAATGAGCCAGTAATGACAGCCTGGCTTGCAACAATACAAGCAAGAATCGCCACAATTAGACTAGGCCAGAGCATTCCCGGGGGAACTGTCATGTAGAACGGATTGGCATAAACAGTCGGATCAACCATCAAACGGGCACCTTGTCCGATATACTATGTCAAGGTTAGAAAATAGCTTTGATAGGGAAGTTACCCCGACCGACCGAGAGCAATAGACAAGGATATACGAAGAACAGCCACGAAATCTGCACGGCTCTATTTCAGATGTTATTAGCTGCTAGGTCCCGGCAATGCGACTGGATACTAGAGCAAAATACCTTTTGGTAAAAGCACCGAGATCAGCAAACAACGTCTCGACTCCGGTAAAAGCAAGCAAGATTCCTCCCAATTGAAGCCATCCAGAGTGTCGGTTTCGGACAAGAAAGGAGCCTGCGAAATACGGTGAAAATGCCCTGAAGACAGAAGCGTCGTAATGCACGAGGTTCTACGCATATGAATGTCAGCATTTGAACTACAACAAGAGGAGCCGGCAATCTCTTACATAAATTCCGAAACTCAAATTGAAGAACATCCATAGTATAACGATTGGAGCAAATGTGTTGGCAATCTTTCCAGTACCGAACGGCTGTATGAGGAAGACCAGAACGATAATGGCGCATGAAACACCGACGACTGTAGATTGCGAGATGTCCGAATTGACAACGGTTATTCTAGACCACGTCAACCTTCGCATATGACAGTTATCCCAGGGGCTTACTTACCCTTGAATAGCTCCGAGTAGTGATTGAGCCGGAGTGAGAATGCCATCTAAGCCACGTCGCTTCAGTGATATCGACCTTTTGCCCGGGAATAGTGACCATAAGCTTACCAGCCAGCAAAAGTGCCACACCAAATACACCAGCAACCTTGAATATTGCCCCCATGATCACACTTTTCTCCATCCAAGAGCGAATCAAGAGATTGGGCTTGGGCATATCTTGATCCCGATACCTCTCGATACGAACCAACTTGCGTTGTCGAGGGTCACGCTGTATCAAGTTTGCCTATCACCATCCTTCAATCAGCAACCCGTCCGCAATCAATTTCTCTCGAAATGCTGGCAAACTTACATAACGAGAAATAAGGGAATACAAGGCGAAAGTACCACCCTCCCCTTCATCATCGGCATGCAACACGATCAAAGCATATTTGATAGTCACCATGATGGTCAAGGCCCAGATGATGAGGGACGTGGCACCGAGCACATCTTCCTGGCTAGGGTTGTCGCTGAAGGTAGACGAGAAGACGTATAGGGGGCTTGTGCCGATGTCGCCGTAGATGACTCCGAGGGATTGATAGGCGAGCCTGTTATACAAATACTACTTAGCTTTTTCGCCGGAAGCAACGAGCTGCCTATATTGACGCAAGGGTATGTACTTACCATGCTAACTGCCATCCAGTGAAAACCTGCTTCTTGTGGAAATCTCGCTCATCAACACAATCATCCTTCTCATTCACAGAAGCGGTCTCAACATCGCCGGCCTTGACAGTAGACCGGCGACGCAGAGTTTTGTCTTCGTGTCCTGGATGTCTTGCGGAAAAGACGCCACCACCAGTGGATGGCATGTAGATCTGATCATCCACTTGATCGCTAGACTCGCCAGAGCTTCCCATCACTTCGAAAGCTGCAAAAGTCAATGGCTAACGAGCTGAATTATCAGGAAGAAGGAGGGACTGAGAGCGAATCGTGTGAAAATTCAAGTCCAGCACAGCGGGCTCAACGATTGCCTTTAAGTCTCGAGCTCATAGCTTACAGCTCAAATTTTCCCCTACATCTACGAACAAAGATCAACTAACGTCAAGCACATGGCTCTTACAGAACACCAATCAATCGTACATTTTCTTATCTCTAGCCCTAATGCTGATCGAAGCTTAATCGATTGGATTAGATATTCTCCTGTAGTATGTAAATCCCTCACCCCATGCTCAGCCACAGACAGTCAAGAAGCACAATTGAATCGTCCAGATAAATCCCGCATATATCATACTGACTATCCCTAATGTCGTGATCTAAAGACCCTAGGGTTAGGGCTTATTGTCCATCAAGGAGACGTCCCGCTTCTCCATCGACGACCGCCCAAATGGTAATTTCGATCCACCCGTGGACAACCACACAACTTTGATTCAACATCTCTCATTCTTCACATAAAATTCCCGGCATATCGCCTATTCTCATGTCAAAGATGCCAACGAACAAGAACTTTATCTTGTCAAAACTGCCATCTCTCACATGGCAAATTCCCACTAATGCACACGTGTGTGCCAGCCTACCAGAAAAGACTGAACGACGGTCTAGTACGATGCGCGAATTATTTGGTCCAACCCTGACGATACGAACTACATTGCTACCCCTCAGCAAGACTACAATACACTGATAAGAACCTTACAGTTGATGAATAAAATTGTTGTCTAATCGATATTGTCCCGTTATATAAAGAATTGTGGGTTTGCTTTTGCTCAAAAGCAAAGAGTCTTCCTTCCTCTTGCTTTTTCTCTTCATTGATCTCTGTCTTGAAGAAAACTGACATATCCCATCCTGAGGTCGGTCACCGGCGAACTTCGAGGCTGAACAGCCCGGTTCTAGGGCATGGATGCCTTTCGCGAAGCCATACTTCGGCTTCTACTTTATGCTCCCAAGGTCGTCATGCGATACACAAAGCCTACGACACGATGAATAGAGATTCCTTTTCGGGCACGCGGAGTTGAGCGATCCGACACAAACCGTCCTTTTTTTCAAATTCACCTCAGGCCGGGGCTAGGCGCTGGTTGCCTAGCTCTCATCGGCGAGTTTCTGGAAGCGAGATAATATTGTTCGATGTTCGAGAACCGTAGAAAGGCTAGGGCTTGAATAGTCCCAGCCTTGTCTATAGAGCGGATTGCCTGATCACTCATACTGACTGTAACTGGGGATACATGTGACATGTAGGTTACATATGACCTCACGTATATCATCTGGTGCTACAAGCAGTTTACTGTTCTGTTTTACTCGGGCCCGTTGTAGGATAATCATGCGCGGGAGTGTATGGACAGTATGTGTCCATGCTGATGCAGGGACTCTCATTGAGTTTTGATCTGTGTGTAACATTCACTCATATGCAAGAGGCCCGGTTATGGCCCCTGTCGACTAGGGCTTCTGGATGTCGTCTACAGAGTCTAGAGGCTCGATCGATCTTTTCGCCTTCAAGCCGGACCCGCAGAATTTACGTGTACCATACCATACCCCATGGACCGATTCAAGACACCCGTAGTACGTACACATGTACGTAACGGTATGAGGCTGATGTCCGCCACTTTACTCCGTCCGTAGAGAACGAGAGAGTCCCGGGACCTGAAAAGGCTGAAATAACGCTATGTCTGTCATTTTCTGGTCAGGTACCGGCACCATTGAAGTGGGGGCTAAATTAGGTTGCGAAAGACATGGACGTGCACGCAGGGCTCACCAACTTGGGACTGTATATCTTCAATTTAGCGCTCTACACGCTACATGTCGCGTCTAACAGCTATAACTATCCGATCATATTAGATCATAGTCTCTAGCCTATGCAGTTCCTACCTAGGTAATGGTGATCTGGACATCCTTGTGGCTCGGCTGAAAAGAACATCTGTGCTGAGTGTACTCCGACATGGAAACTACAATGTGGAGTCTGAACGCGAGGCTGAACACCAACCCGTCGCGATCGGAAGATAAGTTGTCGTATTCAAATTTTTTCCACAGTGTTCGCCGGAGAGAATATAAATACCATTAAGCTCCCCCATGGTTACGACTGTCTTTCACCCGGGTTCGCTCACCCATCGGGAGGTCTGGGAGAAACTGGAATACCTATTAGGACGGTAGCGGTTGCCTTGCATGTTTGCGAACCATTTCCCAATTTTCGCTTGTCTGGCCACTTGAGCCTCATTCACATCTCTCAAAAAAAATGCCCTGGACAGCCTGGACGTAATATTCACTCATTATACATACCAATTTGGATGCGATATATATATGTGGTTTCTTCCACCCTCAATGTCAGAATCTTTAAAAACCACAGTCGCTCTCATATAGCTGGTCTACCGAGTCTGAATGTAAGCAAATCCCTGTGTCTCTTTTGTGATTCGTCATCCACCAAAATGGCAAACTTCCATACCGCCACACGCCACAGACATGGACATGCCTCTGAAAAACATACGTGTCTGTGGAAATCGGATGATTGGGTTCAGAGGAAGCAATCAGAATGCTGAAGACTGACTGGTTTCTAGTGACTCAATGAGAGAATACACTATTTATAAGCATGTGCCATTGCTCTCGCCGTGATCTTTCACTCAGTCACTACTGTTTCTTTGCATTGCGCATCACCTAAACCATCAATACACTTTATATTTATTCATTGTTGTTGCACGGCGGCGTTTTATGATTGCTATTATATACGAAAATTAGTGTCCTGTGCTTATGTACAGACAGACTGACTGAAAAAAATGAGTAATAGAAGGTAAGCCTTGTTGCCCTCTTGTCTCGGCGTCCAAGCTGAAATCAGCCAGTTCACCTGGAACACAACCAGACAATCCCCATGACTTCAACCTTCTCACAGAGGCTTCATTACGAGTCTCTCAAAAACAATACAGAGGTTTCTCGCCTTCTGAAAGATCAATTACTATGGAGAACTCTCCTACTGCTGCTGCTCGCTTCAAGGAGCTGCATATTCGGAATCGCTTGAGTCAAGACAACGAAATCTCGAGCAACGTGGCTCAGGGAAGCCTACGCGACAACGAAGCTGGCTCTCCAGCACCTTTGAGCGAGAGCCTCGCTGTATTCGACCAGACATTCACGCAACTGCCAAAACATGACGATGACGCGTCTTCAGACTCTCGCACTGTTTCTGTGGCTTCTTTTTATCAAAAAGGTTCGGACCCTGTAGCAGCCACCACCTATCAGCCTGTCGACCAAGCTAGCGGCATCTTTTTGCAACCTGAGACACATCCAATAACCGAGGACCAATTAGTAAATGAAGTGAGAGGGATTTACACAGGACTGCTCGTCGTCGAGAAGAAATGCATCGAGCTCGTCAAGGAGCAAAATGGAAACCCAGGCGAGCTCACCTTGCTACAATGGCAAGCCCTTACTGCGCTGCATAGATCGTTGCTGCACGAACATTTCGACTTTCTCCTTGCTTCAAATCACCCCGCGGCAAGCGACGCACTCAAGGGATTAGCCAAGGCCTACTCGATGCCGGCGAGGATGTGGAGATACGGCATACATTCGTTCTTAGAGCTGCTGCGAAAGAAATTGCCCTTGTCACTTGAGCATATGTTGACCTTCATATACATGGCTTATGCAGTCATGACGCTCTTGTTAGAGAGCGTCCCACAATTCGAAGAGACGTGGATCGAGTGCCTCGGAGACTTGGCACGCTACAGAATGGCCATAGAAGAGGCAGACATGCGGGATCGCGAGGTCTACACTGGAGTCGCTCGCTATTGGTACACGAAAGCTGCCGATCTTAATCCCGACATTGGCCGGATCCAGCATCACCTAGCGGTGCTCGCTAGACCAAATGTGCTACAACAGCTGTTCTACTATTCCAAGGCTTTGATCAGCGTGCAGCCTTTTACCAATGCGCGTGACAGTATTCTGCTCCTTTTTGGACCACTCCTAGACCCCGCCAAGGCTGCGACGAAATATTCAAAATACTATCCCAAAGCCTTGACTATTTTCGTCGAAGCACATGGAGTTTTGTTCACAAGACAGGATGTTTCTACCTTTTTGAGATTGGCCAATGAATTCTTGTCTCAACTTGATGGACACGCTGGCGTCGTTGGTCCTCTATTCCGAGAACAGGGTGTATACATCACAGCTTCTAATTACGCTGCTATATTCGACTACGGTCACGACGATGCAGAGATTCCGACTTTGTTCAACCAGGCCGGACTCACTCAGGCGGCGAAATTGGAGATACTCGAGAAAGCGTATTATTCCTGGCAAAAACCCCGTTGTCGCCAGCTTGGCATTGATCTTCGTGTGTCTAAAGATGTAAGAATTAGTAGCAGTGGCGAGGTGGTCTCTCTGGCATCTCATTTTGCATTTACCACTTTGAATGTCATCCTTGACCGTCTCGGGGACCGGAACACGCTGCCAAGTATCCACGTCTCTCTAGCTTTCCTATGGTGCCTTGCAATGGTCCCTGAAAGCATGTCCCGTATTCAAGCGGACGTTCCCTGGGAACGGCTCGCAACATATTTGAACACATTGATTACTCCAGAGACGGATATGACTGAGATTGAAAACGCAGAGTTCCCTGCCCAGGAGACAGGGCCTTCGCGCCAATTGCCGGAAGATTTTTTGATCCACGGCCTTTCCTGGAGTAGACTGTACTATCCGCCAGGCTTTTTCCATGAAACGGCCGAGGATGACGAGCGCTCGATCGAGCTTCCATCTGTGATTGTCCCACGGACTCGACGATGTTTGTGGCTGGGAAGTAAGATTGCCAAGGTATGTCTGATCCTCCATCATTTTGTACTATCTTTTTGTTTAGCTATCTAACATTTGCGTCTAGTTTAATTGCTGGCTTGTCTACGACTCTGAAAAACGCAAGTTCTGCGCAACTCCATTTGCGCACGAACTTGCCACACTGTCCGGACAGCACCAACTCCTCCGTCAAGCAGTAGGCACAGAGGTCGCAGTATCGGGACAACAACGCCGCCGCCCTCGTCAGTCATCGCGCAGAAAGGCCGATACAGATGTCGAAATGGCAGAAGCCTGACTCGTGATGTGCATTTTGGGTGATTTGTCTCCTTGTTTCTGTTTTCTCGAAGTCCGGCATATTGAGCGAGAGAATATGTATTTCATGGTCTCGTTGTCTTGTCACCATTTTCTGTTCGTTTTTGTCTTCGCATTGTCACCTCCATACGTATCACATCTACGCTCGCTCGAAGTGTTATTCATAGAAAGTAGCACGCTAATCTACGTTTCATTTCTGTCCAAGACCAGTAGCATCGTAGTCAATAACATGTATACAAAGTCTGGTTCATCTGAACTGTTTAAAGGTCATTATACATCCATTTTCAAGGAAGCGAGAGCTGCTGAGAGAGACGTTGACGAAATTTGGGGGAGCTGCATTGTACCGCAAATGGTTTAGCGCTGGGGCGATTGAATAAGGACACCACGGTCAACACAACAACACACATCCTCGACACAACTCGATCAACAATAGCCAGCATGTACGACTCAAACAGTGAGCACATTTTCCTTTGATTTATTATGATCAACACTAAGTAGTCGTGTATAGGCCCTCACCCGCTCCTAGCCCAAGTATCCCTCACCGTCTCCCCATTCATCTCCCTCCCCTCCGCCGTAACTCTACCATATACCTACAAATCCATCGCCTCTACGCTCCCGCCCTCCATCACGACCGCCGCCGGATCCGACAATACGACCGAAACAGCCGGCAAAACGCGCTACGTCGTCTCCTCCACAGGCGGTCATGTAGCGCACCCCGACGAAATTCTGGCTTCATGCCAGGCGCTCGAGACACATCTAAAAAAGACCATGACCGATGCCGAGCGGACAATCAAGGAATGGGAAGAAAGTATAAGACAACGCGAATTGGCAGAGAAGCGGAGACTGGCGCCGGGTTGGTTGGATAGAGATGAGAAGTTGCTGCAGCCTGAAGCTGTGCATGCTTCTTCAGCGGCGCAGAATGTTCAGAATGAGCAGACTATCGGTGGTAGCGGTGGGAATGCGAGTATCTTGGATTCTAGTACGAGGGAGCAAGAATCGCAGTCTATGCCTGCTATTGCGCCGAGAGATGAGGGGGAGGAGTTGGATAGGGCTTTTGGGGGTTTGGATGTGAGGTGACATTTCAACAATCGGAGCTAATAGCAAACCCCGAATATGCTACGGCAAGGAGAACGCTCGAAGATATATCGCTCGAGAACACGGAATACTACTGATCAGATTCTTCCCTCCTTCCGCAACCCCTCATACAAAGCCCAAGCAGCAAGCGTCTTTCCATCCCTCAAGCCTTCCTTCCACAAATCCTCCAACCTTACAATCTTCAGCGTGATCTTCTCCTTCTCATTCCTGTTGCCTGTCAACCGACCCTGCATCGCCTCAATCTCCTTGCGCGGCATCCTCTTTTGACACAAAAATATAGGAATGAACTCGTCACTGCCGCCTGGAGATGGATAAACCGCTTTTTGCAGCATTTCCTCATGCTCCGAGGAAGAATTTTGATTTTTCAAAGCCGCAGAAGCAAGAGCCGTCATATCGACAAGCTCGTCCTGCGGAATCAACAGACCGGTCTCCTCGTGAATCTCCTTTGCTGCTCCACCGGCAAACGTGCCGCTGTTGTCGAGCATGCCAGCTGGGATTTCGGCGAATTTGAGTGTGCCTGCTGGAATACGCGGTTGGACTGTCATGATGACATATTTATCCTTTTCAGATGTGGATTGTACATCATCGGGTTGTAGTATAAGCTTCGTACCTTCATTAGTCCTAGGTTATGAGGAAATAAGAGGGAAGAAAGACGTACAAGCATAGCTACGCTGCCGCCTCTCAACAATATACTCCCCGGTAAACTCTCCCCCGAATCGTTGGAAACATCTGCCTTCATCTTGATAAATCCCAACCGCCCACCACCAAAATAATCAACGGCCTGAATGTCTATTTTGCGTAGTTTGTAAGGCGACTTGTAAAACTCGTGGGTTGATGAGGTTTGTTCTGCGAGGGATTTGTGCAGGGACGAGAGCCAGGTGTTGAATGCTGGGAAGGTGAGGAGTTGGGCTTTTGATATGCTGTCGTCCGGTGATGAGGCGGGTGGACAGGATACTGGTATATCTGTCTTAGATTGTGTGTTTAAGGGGTCGTCGAAGGGGATTGTAAATGTCGACGCCATTTTTTTGCTTATTTGTCCCCGCGCTGAGGAGGATAACAGTGATGTTGGCGTTGGCGCGCGATGTGATGATATCGAGAGTGTCTGTCGAAGTAGCGATTTCATGGGGATTCTTCTCTGTTCTATTGTAGTGTGGTGATGCCTCCTTCAATTTATGGTTCGCGGTGATGTATGATGTAAGTTCTGCTGTTAGGTTGAATCAGCCTTGTGGAGGAGGAGTTATCCGCCGCGGCTCCAGGCATCAATCATCAACAACACGCGACTATGCAAGTTTATTGAGACTATACAACGAGGCTGAATCACTTGATAACATTTAGTGCAGAATTATAGTAGAAATAAGCTTTTCGATAGGTACAGCCCAGGTACAGCCCATTAGACAGGTAATAAGAAGCGAGGGTACATGGTCTTCTCTTAGCAGGCAGCCTTGTGCATTATAGCAAGCTTACCTCGCCGTCTTTGATTCTAACTGTTCAAAGAGACACTTGCTTGTATTCCATCTCTGGGAATGAGTACTGTCGAGTGTGAATCGCATCTCGCGTACTGATTCCAGAGAGAACGCGACTCTTATCGATAAGGACAACCCCACATTCAAGACATGACATCAAGTTCCTGATTCTTTCAACTTTTCTAATTGTATTCTCTCCCCCTCTCTTCCTACTCATAATCTCAAAATGACACAACCAAATACGCGCTCAGCGCAAGCCTCCAAAGTCCTCGAAACAGGTCCATTAGTTCGTCTCTCTCACGCGCCGTCACGGTATCACCCCAATCCTAATGACAACAGGACCCCGCAGAAGCCAGATGGATACGACTCGGCAAAATCACCTACACAGATCCCCTAGGCGTGAAACGAGTCTGGGAAACCGCCGAGCGACAGGTACATAAACATCTATCTGCGTCTATACCAACTCATGCTAACCCTTAGAGCTATGATTAGACCCGCCCTAAAAACAGCACGATCGACGGAGTTGGCATAATCGCCATCCTCGATACAACCCACGGCCCCGAAATCCTTCTCCAAAAACAATTCAGACCTCCCATCAACAAAGTCTCCATCGAAGTACCTGCGGGCTTGATTGATGAAGGCGAGACACCCGAGCAATGCGCCGTGAGGGAACTCAAGGAGGAAACGGGCTATGTCGGTGTAGTCGAGAAGACGAGTACGGTTATGTTTCACGGTACCTTCCCCTCTCTTTCTCACATCTACGTGCATGATTCTAATGGAGGTGGGTGGGTGGTGCGACAGACCCAGGCCTCACAAACGCAAACTCAAGCCTCGTCCACATACGAATCGACATGAGTCTTCCAGAGAACCAGAACCCTGTCCCGGAACTAGAAGAGAATGAATTTATAGAATGTTTTACGGTTCCGTTGGCGACGCTGTACGAAGAGACGAAGCGCCTTGAGGACGAGGGATATGGGATTGATGCGCGTGTGGGCACGTTGGCGGAGGCTATTGAGTTGGGGAAGAGGTACAGGTTTTGATTCCCTGGCTCCTCTTGACTGCAAAGGGCGAGGGTGTCGAAGGCACATAGTGCTACATGGCCATACATAGTCGGGGTACACATCATATATACTCTTACGCTACATTGTCGGATATTTAGTATAATTTCAAATTTGTAAAATATAATTTATCTCGGATCCTAATATCACCTACTATTATTCGTAGAAACGGTAATTATGAAATTAAAGCCTGGGCACTTGGAAAATCACTTAGATAAGATAGTTTTATATACTGGTTAAGTTATCAACATCAGTATCATAGTCATAATCGTAGTAGTCATGGATTTAATTGACTGTACCCTGACTTGGGTCTGTTTGTATGTGATGCTGTTCCTGTAACTCGTCCTGGATATTGGACAACTACTACGAAGTGAAGAAATGAGTCCCATCTCCGACTGTAACGGAGCGAGGAAAGCAGGGCAAAATGTATGGCATAGAAAACTAACAAGTCGTGAGCTGAAGTGCAAAATTGAAATACAAGAGAGCAAGCCCATCTGATGTTCGACTGAGACTAGTGCCGAACTCCCTTACCTGTCAAGTTGGTTTTTCCGCAACCTTGCGGAACACTTCTAGTCGTGATAATACAGCGCTGAGTAACAACCAAGGCTGAACATATGATTTCCAAGGTTCTGTTGGAAAAGAACAACATAAAAAAAGGAAAAAGAAAAAAGGATGTTCCCCCGACGCGGAGTCGATCCGCGGACCTTTCGATAGCATTTGATATTACAGTCGAACGTGATAAACCAACTACACCATCAGGGGCTGTTTAAAAAAATTTTCCTTTTTGAAGTTATTCATGAGTACCATATCTATCTACATTACATCAGCATGTCACTACAGTAAAACCTGGCTATAACGTACCCGGCTGTAACGATTCCATGGGATAACGAACTGGACACCATGTCAGAATTGACCCCTAATTTTTTCCCATACAAATATCGTATAATCTGGTTATTACGATAAGTTATTCGTTAACTATTTTGTTCACGCATCTCCTATACAGAATCATTATAACTGTGACGGTCGTAGGCCTTGCGAGTTGAGCCTGCCTCATTCCGGCACCGTCACGCGGCCTCGTCTACGACGGGACATTCCTTTGTTGACATGCCGTCCCGATTAGGCACCGCCATTGAGCCTACGCGTTATAAAAGAAGCTGTAGCGAGCTCTCGCACAGAGCCTTCCTTCTTCTTCCTTCTGTATGCTTAGTTTTACGTCGATAGAGCTACCCTAGAGTTTAGGAATGAGCAAGTGTCACAATAACCGAATATTTTTATTGAGAATTTACTCCCCCAAGAGATCTTGGAATCCTCAAATCCCCCAAAAATCATAAACCCCTCTCCAAGGCCCTCAACCAACGCTCAACACCCTAATAATGCATTACCTTATCTACAATATACACCTATCCCCACCTATTTTTATACATAAATCTACGTATCTAAGCGTGTAGAGAATTGTGAACGTGCCTAGGCCAATATCTCAGTATTGGGTAGCTTCTCAGCGAATACTAAGCATGGAGGGGAAAATACAGGAGTAAGAGCTAGCTACACAAATTGGCCATATAAATATCCACGGCGGTGCCTAATCGGGTAAGCGCCTAGCGGTGCCTAATATGGTAATCACTGGGAACTCCCGTCAACATTCCTCACCGCCCGGCAGTATCTGATCGCTTCATTGATTGCTTCATTAGTGAGCTGTCACACGTATTCCTCTTTCCTATGGACAGCTTTGTATGGGATTTGCTTGCCAGATTAGGCCCTTACAAGGCCTCCGCGTAGGCTTATATACGGCCTATACCCCCAATTCGCTAGTTCTAGAGGTCAGCTTGCAATATAGGATTTTGACCATATTGTCCCAATCTCACGCAAACCAACACTGACAGAGATCCCTTTTTTTTTCTGGGTTCCGCCAGTTGTATACATCAGGTTAGACAAAAACATTAGAGCATTAAAAAAGAAACCATCCGCCTAGCGCAACAACCAAAGATGAACATGTGATTTGCAAGGTTCTGTTGGAAAAGCAGAATATAGAAAAATAAAAGAAAAAATTAATGTTCCCCCGACGCGGAGTCGATCCGCGGACCTTTCGATAGCATTTGATATTACAGTCGAACGTGATAAACCAACTACACCATCAGGGGTTGTTGAAAGAAATAACTTATTCCGAATTATAAAGGCAACAACTTGTAGTGTTATAGACCACGGCTTTCTACCCAAGTACTAGAAACGCAGCAACTTGAATCATTTTAACGAACTACAAACCTGAACGCCATCAAATAACAGTTAGAGAAACAGCTACCAAATTGTCAAGTTTGCCTCTACTACGGACAACACCAATCCAAGGTCCGACTTCAAATCTCAGCGCTCCGAACTCGTGCGCGAAATCGCCCTTGTTCGTTCCCCAAGTCTGTATAACATGGGTTGGTGAAACAGGGCGTGGAACAGGTCCTCCAAAGCATTGCTGTACTACCCCTCATTCACCCTAAGAGGTTATTAGGTGTATACTGACTTGTCTTCTGTGGTTTTAGGTCGGTAATGAATTTTCCTCTGTTGAAGCATTGTGGAGTCAATTTGAGAATGTTACGGGTAGTGGGATCGCAACAGCCATAGGGGCAGGATATTGATAGTAGAGTTGAGGGATGAGAAATGGTAACATTGAATTGTTGCAAGGTTGGACAAAATCAAGAAAGCAGGCACACAACATTAATAAAAACTGTAGAATCGTTCCCTCGTGCGACCTCCATTATGCAGTGGAATGTCATATCCAACTACCCCAGCGAGGTTGTACAGTACCTAGGTAGTCTGAGAAAAGCGACTAGCATGCATACCTACTTCTATCCATTCAATTTCATTATTACTGAATTGTCCCTGGAAACGAACTCGAGTAGCAACTACGCGATACACCGTTAGAAACAACACTCCAGCCCAATCTCCTCATGGCTCATTACCCTCGGTCATGAGCCCGGCCTCAAGCCCGATCCTCGAATACCCACTCAACCTGGACAAATCCAACCTCAACCCCCCCCAAAAGGTCAAGTTTACGGATGACTCTGAACCGATGCCAGTCTTACGTGCAGTGGCTACAACCCGCAGCGACACTAACCCAGACATAGAATAGCGTCGCCTTCAAATTGTCGTTGTGCATTTCTAGCGCGCAAGCCAGTGGCGTTGTGCTTTGTGGGGACATTTGCGATGGAGACTTTGCCTTGTCGAAAGAGGTTGGAAAAGTTACACAAGATTATAAGAAATAAGAAATGGAGTGTTCTGCAAGGGTAATCTATTCCTGAGACTATCGTAACAGAAATCAAGTCTATGGTTTTGCAGAAAAGAGGCATATCAGTAAGGGCAACCCATAGCCCAAAGTAGTAAAAAAACCCAGACCCGTGCGCCAGATCAGACCTCTGCGCTTTGTTTCGCCGATGAAAAAAAGTAGAGTACATGATCATGCAATCCATGAAACCCTCGTGATGCTCATTAGATGAAAAAAGGGAGCTCAACTCCGTCGAACCAGTCAAGTGCTTGAAATGGTTCGTAAAAAAGGTTGGAAAGATGAAGTAAAAGTAACGCTAGTAAAAGGTATCAGAAAAAGGAAGAAAAAATCAATGGCTAGAGCCAATGATTAGAGGCTGGCAAGGCTGGTGTCGGAGGGCTCCTCGATGTGCTTGAGGCATGACTCGAATTCGGCCCAGTCCTTCATGACAACCTTGGCACCGAGTTCAGTCAACTTAGCGGCCATCTCACCGCGCTGGTCGTCGCCGTGATAGCTGCCGACGTAGCCAATGACGGGGATTCCGGCTCGGATAGCACTGAGAGCACCGGAGCGGCTGTCTTCGATGGCGACACATTCCTCGGGCTTCTTGCCCAAGACGTCGATGGCGTGAAGGTAAATAGCTGGGTCGGGCTTGGAGGTAGGCTTGGGAAGAGAGGTAGCAGCGCTAAAGACGTGGTCTGCCTTGAAGTATTTGTCCTGGTGGACCTTCTTGATAGAAGCGCGAACGCGACGGAGAGCGGAAGACGAAACAACGGCCATGTCGTATTTTCCAGACTCGTGAAGCTTTTCCAATTCCTCCATGACACCGACACAGGGGACAGCCTTCGCCTCGAGCTTGGCGATGACCTGGTTCTCTTCTTCCTTGACGTAGTGCTCGATCTCGTCCTTGTCCATCTCGAAGCCGTACTTGGCCTGGAGAGAGACCATCATACCACGGAAGTTCTGGCCGACGAAGTCCTTGATGAGTTCTTCGCCAGTGTAGCGGTCGGTAATGTCACGCTTGGCCAATATTTCGTTGGCGATGTCAGCACAGGCCTCGAAGGCGAGCTCCTCGGACATCACGAGAGTGTTGTCGCAGTCGAACAGGAGTTGAGTGATCTGTGTGGAGTTAGTGGTGGGTCTTGAGCCATGGTGGTGAATTGGTGAATCTGGGTGAATCTGGGGAAGCATACCTTAGCCATTTTGCTAGTATGTAGTATGTGGTTGATACGATATCAAAAGAGTGAGGTGGAGTTGATAGAGGATGATGGACAGATGGAGACAGATGACTGATGGGTAGTGAGGTGGATGAGGATGAGGATGAGGATGAGTTGCAAGGGATGGAATGTGAGAGAGAATGTTGGTGGAGTAGTGAAAGAAAGAAAGAAGGGGAAAAGAGTGTTTAAGTATGCTGGTATCTCGTTTGTCGACGCCCAAAGAGGGAGTACAAACAGAACCGTGGGACCGCAGGCAATGACCTCAATGAGGAAGGCGCGCACTGGCAGACAATGACGCTGTCCCGGCGGAAATGAGCGATTGGCAATTGCATCAGTGGTCAGGGTTGCACCAATCAACAGCCGTGGTTCCACAGGGGAGTGGACCAGCCTGCCTGGCTTGTGGCCAATCAGAGCGCCGGGCAGTGACGTCGCCCAGTCGGAGCAGCAGGCAGATTCGAGGATGCACTGCGATTGGTTCATAATCTAGGCGGTCGACCAGGGCAGCGCCGGTCGGGGGCATTCGGGGAGCGTCGCAGTCAAACAGGACTAGCGCCAGTTTCATTGGCTGGGCAGCGCTCTGTCAAACGCCGCTTTATCGCCCAGCGTCACTGCCACGAATAATCCGGATGATACTGCAGCACCGCCAGGCGGGGGCCTCTTTCACTAAGCACTGAGTAAGCTGCACCACCAGAGCACATGTAAATGCTGTCAAACCAATCATCACGGCGACGGTGCAACCTACTCGTAACTCTCGACTCGACCGACTAGACAGTGGACACTGACAAGGGAGTATTAATTCACTCATGTGCTTATTCGGGACAACAGCGCTCGCCATTCAACACAAATCGAAGCTGGACCATGACTTCGCCACTGGCTGAACGTCTTGGATCAAGTTCAACAAGTTGGATGTTTCAATACGACGTCAAATTGGCTCACTGCCCTGCCCCACAGCTCCTCCGCTCCATGTTTGTTCGTATCATCGTGGGTTCTCCGGTCAGCCGTTTTGGGTATTCAATTTAGAGTCATGATTGCCTAAAAGAAGAACAGACGGGATGAATGAAAAGCACTCAGTTACACCCAGTTACCTGTTCCATGCACCCCTTGCTGTTGCCCTACGGATAGGATTAGGTAACAGGCGCTTTTGTGCAGGAAGAGCTCGGTTACTTCCCTTAGTTCCTTGAACTTGGCTGAGACCTGACGCTGAAACACTGAGCAGGGCACAGAACGCAGTAAGGTTCGTGATGATGCGGACAAGGCGACAAGGCACGGAAATCCACCATACTATTTCCAGCCTAGCCCGCCTTCCCGTCATTTAGTTTGTTCACCAACTTCACCTTTACCCAAGCAGACTAGCTCCAATATCTATTTTTCCGTATCCTGACTTCGATCTTGATTGGACACAATTTTCCAGGAACAATCTCTTCACACTCATTCGCTAATGGCCCGGCGAGATAAAGAAAATTACCCTCATTATCTTCCTGTACAAGTTAGACCAAAAGCCAGTCATACAATCCGGCGCAATGAGCTCCGAAGAAAGGACGACGGGCAATGCGTACCCGGTCTCACTATCAGAAATCGAGTTCCCATCTGCAGCCGTCTCGGTATCACAGCTCCTAACATCATTACGACGTTCCGCGCTGTCAGTTACGAATCGTCTACGCTCAATTGAAGCAGACGCCCGCTTTGTGTCAGAGGTGGCCGATCATTATGGGGGGTTACCCCTCATTGCCAACGAACGCTGTGGCAGTTGGTATATCAATCCGACGTGCAAGGCCGGTAGCGTCTATTTCAAGAGTACGGATGGCCATACTGGGGTCTGGGAGTTTAGTTTCCGTAGGCTCAATTTGCAGGTTCTCGAGCTTGCTCGGCAGCATGGCGGGTAAGCTCTCGACTCTATCATCCATACGCTACCAGCATCGTCGCTACGAGCCATTTTTGACCGAGATTAATATGGGTTGTTATACAGGTGCATTATCGTGGATTCCACCCGCAGGGGCAAATGTACGTTTGATCCACTCACTCCATTTCTGACCCCGAAGAAATACGGGGTTGATAACCCGCATTTGTCTACATACATGGGTTATGGGGGGTTACATGTGAACCTGGACGAGTCCATTCGTTGTCCTCTGAACTAACACGTGTGTGATAGTGATGCCCGATGCTCTCTCCAAAACTGTTCCGATATGGAGTGCTGTTTTGAACCGAACCCTGTTTCCATCAGAACCTGCATATCATCCCGTGCAGTTTCCGCCCAACTTTTTACCTGCCTCGGAAGAAGCTCAAATCGAGAAGCGAATTGACGGGTTTGTCAAGACTTTCAAGGTATGTTACTATCGTTAGTCTCCGGTGAAGCCTGCTGCTAACATTCATGTTTGATAGGAGTTGAAGCTTGATTTGGACCAATTGAGAAAGGATCTAGGCTATCCAATCAGAATCGCCTGGGCTAATCAGACTTATTTTTATCCTACTACGCTTCAGAAAGGGGGTGGATACAATCTTTTTGTGCTTTGTTCGGCCTCTAGAAGAGTGCATGGTGCCGAAGCATCTGAAGGAGGGTATATTCAAGGCGCAGGCGATGATGCTGAGAAATGGTCTCACGGCTTGACTCCCCCTATCTTTTGGGCAAATAGAGACCTTCTTAATAGCACAGAAGAGAGTGACCTACCAGATGTCATCCAAGAGTTGATCTCGAAAACCGATGCTCACAACAATGGCGATGTTAAAGTCGGCGTCCCAGTCCGTCCGTCGTCGAATTTATTCATCTGCCAGTCTCGGCCCAATGACTTAAGCATACAGAGTGACTATGACCTCGTTATCGCCTGCAACGATAACCCTGAACTATCCACTGCGAAGAGGCTGAACCTTGGTTGTGGTTCGCACAAACTCGGCAGTCGAGATTTACGGTCTGCCCTGGACAAAGTGAAAGCATTTACGGAGAAGAATCTTAAGGCTAATCCTGCGCAATCAATACTGGTCACCTGTGAGACGGGAAAAGATCTTTCTGTCGGGACACTTTTGACTATCATTTGCCTGTTTTACGATGACAAGGGTGAGTACCTTTCAGTTTGGCTGCTTTGCTTATTTACTAAACCGTTCTTTAGGTAAATTCGTCGGACCGCAAACAGACGTATATATCGACAAACAATATATCCGCCAACGTTTGACATGGATCGTAACATCAAAACCGGACGCGAACCCCTCACGAGCGACACTCCAATCAGTCAACGCATTTCTTTTGCAGAGGCCAGATTGATTCATGCCCTGGTTTGGATATAAACGCTAAATACAGTATTCCCGTCTATGATTCATCTAATAATCATCCACTGCTTCGACTATAGCCCCAGCGGCACCCTGATCCAGGCCATTCAGAACGTCCATGTCCTCCTGACTGATTTCAAAGTCAAATACATCGGCATTGGCGGCGATTCGTTCTGGATTCGAGCTCTTGGGTAACGGAACCCAGTTCTTTTGTAGACTATACCGAACCAATACCTGGGCAGTGGTCTTTCCGTATTTCTGAGCTAATGCCACAAGGGTAGGATCATTGGCCTTGTTGCCGCGGACGAGGGGACAATAGGCCTCAATGACGATGCCATGCTGTTGGCAGTATCGCACCGTCTGGCGCTGTTGACACCATGGATGGAGCTGTTCTCGTCAGTACATAGCAATTTACATAGGATTGGAAGGGCGTACCTCAATTTGATTAACATGGGGCGGCCAAACTCTTGCATAGCTTTTCATCTCCTCGAGATGCCCAACCCCAAAATTACTCACACCAATACTCCTCGTCCTCCCTTCCTCTAACACTCTTTCGAGTGCCTGCCACAACTCCTTCCTGCCCGATGTTCCCGACTTCGCGCTATGAATCAAAAACAAATCCACAAACCCATCCTTGTCACCCCCCGAAATCTTGTCTATACTCTCCACAATCTTTTCGTAGGTTGCTTGCGGTGATCCGCCAGGACTCATGATCTTGGTGGTTATAAAGACTTCATCTCGTTTCAGGCCCGATTGCCGAAATGCCTCACCGACTTCCTTCTCGTTGCCGTAGAACTGGGCGGAGTCGATGTGTCGGTATCCCGTCTTGAGGGCTGTGAGGGTACCCTGGACGCAGTCGTCGCCGTGGCTGCGGTACACGCCGAATCCGAGGCGGGGGATTTGCACGGTTGATTGGGGGAGGGGGAGGGTGTCTGTTATTTTGAGGGCTGGCATTGTTCAGTTTGCAGTATTGTATGTTCAATTGAAGTGCATGGGATAAGGTGAGGTGGGTTGCAAGAGAATTATTTTAGACATGACGTGCAAGGTAAGATGGTGGATAAGAAAAACCCCACATTGCCCAGCTGACGGAATCGGAGAGAAGATGATATCATTACAAATGGGCTTTTCTGTGGATTTGTCGATTGAAACTACAGTACATCAATTGGGATCTAAGATACTACTATAGTATATGGGTTGGTACTGCCATGCATGCCAGTAAATACTCCTTGGGCACTTTTTCTGATATTGTGATAACGACGATCGATATATGCAGGGTCCAGGGTGAGGGGTTATCCGGACACCAACTTTTCTGCTGTACATAAACCAAAACAAAAACAGTAGATCTCGATAATAGACGATTTCAACGAGTCCACGACCTTCTAGAACCAACATGGCAAGATCACGGCCAAAGAGAAGTAAGAATAAAGATGTGCAAAACGTGGTTCGGCAGGGCAGCCGGTTGCTGTGGCCAGGGCTTAGGCTGGCGGACTAAGCATTTGTTGACAACGCAAGCCCTAGTCCAGAAAAAGGAGTCGCCCCTGCCCGTGCGGAGAAGACTGCCAACAAACAACCACGACACAAGTCAATCCCTGTTGACGATCTTCTTTTGTACCAATTCTGAATCTATCAATAGTTCTCTTCTTCTTCGAGGGAAAACTACTGCTCTGCCAACATCGAATACATTCCATCTTAGGATTCTTACCAGCATCCCGTGTTTCGATCCGGATCGGCGTCAGATCGCGGAAACACCAGAGAGGGGGAATTCTACGAGTTGTTTCAATCCGTCCGGTCATTTCAACACTGCCCCTCCTTGCAGTTCACTACGTTCGTCACATATTCTTCGTCTTCCAACGAACTGTTTCTTTATCCTCGAATACGCTATTTAGTACTGTTATTGCTCAGCTCGTCCCAACCCCGCGGCGCTCTATGCAACCATGTTGATGGTCGAGAAGCAGTGGATTCTTGTGCAGCAGAAGACATTCACCAAATGGTAAGTCAGCAGAAATTGTTGCACTATGGCCGTCTAATTTTACTTTACAGGCTTAATAATAAGTTAAAGGTCAGGAACCTGGCCATCAGCGATCTGACCAAAGATTTATCCGATGGAGTGAGTCTCTACCTGCATGGCTCCATCAGACGAGCACTAATATTCTGGGTTAGGTCAATCTCATCCATCTGCTGGAAATCCTCGGAGACGAGTCCCTCGGTCGATATGCCTCCAAACCAAAGCTACGCGTCCAGAAATTCGAAAATGTCAACAAAGGATTAGATTTTATCAAGTTACGCGGAATTCAAATGACCAACATCGGTGCTGAGGATATCGTCGACGGAAACCAAAAGATCATTCTCGGGTTGATATGGACTCTTATTTCGAAATTCACCATTAGCGACATTAGTTCTGAGGGCATGTCCGCCAAGGAAGGGTTGTTGCTATGGTGTCAACGTAAGACGGCTTGTTACCCCGAAGTCGAGGTTCGAGATTTTTCGGCGAGTTGGAACGACGGGCTGGCTTTTTGTGCCTTGCTGGATATTCATCGGCCCGATTTGATTGATTTCGATTCTTTGGATAAGAATGATCATCGAGGGAATATGCAATTGGCCTTTGACATTGCGGCAAACGAGATTGGTATTCCAGATTTGCTCGATGTGGAGGATGTGTGTGATGTGGACAAACCGGATGAGCGGTCGTTGATGACATATATTGCATATTGGTTCCATGCTTTTTCCCAGTTGGAGAAGGTCGAGAATGCTGGTCGACGAGTTGAGAAGTTCGTGAGCAACATGCAAGGTGCCTGGGAAATGCAATCTTCCTACGAGAAACGGATGAAGGAGTTGCTGGCTCAGATTGCGAATCAAAGAGCGGAATGGCAAGGCGCGTCTTTTGAGGGTACATATACTGATGCAAAGGTGCAGCTTGCTGAATTTTCACATTACAAGCGCAACCAGAAACGAAAATGGGTAGCAGAAAAGTCTGATCTTGCTGCTTTATTGGGAAATATCAAGACCAAGCTCAGCACGTACCGTCTACGACCATACGAACCTCCTGCGGATTTGTCTTTGGACAGATGTGATCGAGATTGGGAAGGGTTGATGAAAGAAGAGCACGAACGCAGTCAGCTCATCAACGAGACCATCCGGGATATCAAGAACAAATTGCGCCGCTCTTTTGCCGACAAAGCCAATGATTTTGCGCTCACTCTGAAGACACTGACTCTTGCCATTTCGGGTCTTGAAGGCGATGTTGAAGATCAACTGACTCATGTCAAGCGTTTGAATGATAATTTACCGCCTCTTGACGCATTCTTAGAGACCATCGCAGATCTGGAAGAACAGTGTGCCGAAGCGAACATCGATGAGAACGATTACACGACGTATACACTGGACGAGTTGTCATACGAGCTGGGACTGGTCAAATCAAGCGTGGCCAAGAAGCTTGCATTTTTAGAGAATCAAATGGTAGCACGAAACATGACCAATCTTACACCGATACAGTTGGAAGAATTCGAGTCTGTGTTTCGACATTTCGATCGAGACGGATCAAACACTCTCCAAGAAATCGAATTTTCGGCTGCTTTGGCTAGTCTTGGTCTTGTATATGATGAGGACGAGATGCACGAAGTGTTCTTGGAGACTTGTGGCCGCAACTCGACAGTCAGCTTTGAGCAGTTTATTCGGTTCATGGTTAGTGTGACGGAAGATCAAAATACTGCAGAGCAGGTGTTTCAAAGTTTCCGTGAAGTGGCCGATGGAAAGGTGAGCATTCGGCCCTCGAAACTATGTTTCAAAGCTAACAGTGTAACAGCCATACGTCACAGAACTCGATCTTCGACACTCTCTGATCCCTGACGAACTCATTGATAATCTTCTCGAGTCGATGCCCAAGCACGAAGGACCTGATCTTCTAGAAGACAGGGATCTGCCCAAATACGACTATATTACATTCATGGAGAGAATGATGGACAATCAAGGGACGTCAGAAGACACCAAACGCTCGATCAATGGCGGTCATTGATTCATAGGAAGGAAGTTGGCAACTGCTTTATAGTAATCAGCATTTCTGGTGTTCGTCCATCACATACATACAGGGGGGGTTTTGTTCCAATGCATTGCTCATATTGTTTTTCAGGTAATACTCTTTATTGTTTATGCATGCTGGCCAGGCATTGTTCGTTTTTCTTTGGGTTTATTCATAGTTCTGTAGGCTTGTCTTGACACGATCCTTCTCAAGAGGGCAGTATTTGTACTGTACAAACGTGAGGCCATTATTCAATTGCTTAAATAATGAGCCCTTTTTCACCAATAACAATTCCATTGAACCCGTGCTATCAATCATCTCACTGTCTTGAGTCAATCTCGTACTTGTCACGTGATAAGTTATGCGGTTGAGGCTCATCTTCTATCCCGCCGCTTGAGTTTAATCCAACTTTAATCCATCCATCAACTTACCTATCTACAACAACCCGAACACCACATACCTCTTTATTCAAACCCATAGATTTTCCTAAACGGAATCATGGATCGCAGTCTGGAGGAAATCATTTCAGAACGTCCTGTACGATATCCTTATTATTTGTGTCGGATCGAATTGTGATCCAGACTAATGTTGTCATTCTTCAGGCGAAGCAGCAGCAGAATCGTCAAGGACGAGGCAGTCGAAACACTAGCAATGCGCCACGCGATGGTGTGAAAAAGGTACACGTTCCCCTCCCTCTAAACCTTTTGAAGCAAAATCAGAATACTGACGAGATGGGATAATTGTCACAGGTCTTCCTCCTCCTCTCTCCTCCTCACCTCCAACGACATTCAATTTCCGTTCCACAATAAGAAAAGAAAAAAAAATATCCACCTCGAAGATTGTTATCTGATGGGTCTGACCTGACTAGTTCGTGGTCAGTCGGTCAGTTCGGTCTTTTAATGACCGATATGCAAGTCAGCAAACTGACCGGACAATTCTACCGATGCAATCAATCACAATCATCAGATTATTTTGAACGATCCTTGGAACAGAACTTTTCGAAAAAATCACATACGTATAGCAAAAATTGACTTTCAGCTGACCTTTCTTCCTTCCTTTGATGTTTACAGTCATATCGTGACCGCGTTGATCTTGATCGGTGAGTTATTTTCCCCCCTACGGACTCATATGCGGTTGCTGATGGTTACTGATGGTTCAAAGTGATTGGGTTCATGATCGATTCGATGACAACAATGGAGACTGTGCGTTGATTTCTACCTTGAGTGTTTGCGGATTCCATGACTTACGTCTATATCAGCCCGTTCTCGTCGTGACAACCGATCTAGACGCGAAAGAGAATCGCCGGATAGCGATCAACCGTGAGTTTGCCTAGTCTCGAAACGGAAGATGACATATGCTAAGAGGTTGTACAGAGCACGATTGCGCATCGACAACCTTCATTGGGACTTGACGGAGGAAGATTTGGAGGTTAGACTGTCTGTCCCTCGCAGGTAGTGACCTGGGTACTAATACTTTTTCTAGGGCTTGTTCAGCAGCATCGGACCAGTTCAGAGAGTTCGCATCAACTTTGACCGTGCCGGCCGCTCGGAAGGAACCGCCACTGTTACATACCAATACCTCGAAGACGCCAAACAAGCAATCCGTGAATTCGACGGCGCCAACGCCAAAGGCCAGCCAATTCGATTGACTCTCTTACCGGGCGGAGGCCGTGGTGGTCCTGGAGGACCCAAAGCGGAAAAATCAAAGAGTCTGTTTGACCGAATTGAGCGTCCGCTTGCAGACCGAACCGAGCGTAGCCTTAGTCCCGACGGAGAAGGCGCCACGGGTGGAGGACGACGTCGTCGAGGCGGAAGAGGACGAACAGGGCGCAGCGACACATCGAAACCTGCACCGGACCACATTGATCGCTACGTCCCCGGCCAACAACAATCGCAACGCTCACCGACCCGTCGCGGCCAGACAGGCCGTCGTCCTGGCGAACGGCGAGATGATAGACGCGGTGGTAACAGGGATGGTCGTCGAGGCGCGAATGGGGGCACTGGTCCCCGTCCCAAAAAGACGCAGGAAGAACTTGATGCGGAGATGGATGATTATTGGAGTAATACCGTCGCTGCTGCTGCTGAGGGCGGTGTTGAGGAAAAGGCCGTTTCTGCACCTTTGACTGTAGCTGCGGGTGAACCGGCAGGGAATGACGACGACATTGATATGATTGAGTAGCGGGTGACAACAGAATGGTTGTCTTTTCATGACCTGGTCTTTCTATGGGTAGCTTGTGTATTGTCATAATTACAATTACTATCGTGTCGGACATAGATTGAACTGGAATACAAAACATCAACCCTCAACAAATATACAAGTTGACTTGAACCGTTTTTAGCTTAGCATCTCTCTCGAGTTCTTGATTCGATGGTCTACCTTCCTAACCTAACAATGCTTGCATCAACTCGCTTCGTGCAATGTAACTATCCAATCAACAAGTAATTGGAAGCGAAAGATACAAATTATCGCCATAGGCCATATGGCTCGCGACACGCTTTCCATAGCTTGATGGTTCCATCCTCACTGCCCGTTCCGTACAACTTCCCATCTGGAGAGTAACTAACCGACCAGATGGGGCCGTGGTGACCTTTTTGCACTTCTACTTCTCGTCAGCCACATCTCCCAAAAACACTCGATAGAAAAGGAGAAGAAGATGGGACGAACCAAGTTCCTCATCGGTATGTAAATCATACACCCTCGCCCAGGTATCCTCCCCAGCACCACCAGTCACAAACCTGCCCGTCTCGTTATTAACCGCCACACTGGCAACCTCATACCTAAAATCAACTTTTTTCAATAATTTGCCCGGCATCGCACCATCAAACAAATAGACACTTTTGCCAGCTGCAACGCTCAGAATGCCGGCTTCATTGGGCCGTGTAGCGAGTACGTTCAGTTCGCAACTACCGATTGTGCCCTCGACGCTGTACTCGACGACAGGGTGGCGAGAGCGCAGGTCCCACCAGCGGATTTTCCGGTCTTCGGCGGCTGTGGTGAGGATGTTGTAGTCCGTGTTCCAGATGATGGATTTGATGGTGCCGCCGTGCACGCCAGGTCCGATTTCGTAGCTCGTTACTGCTGCTGCGTTTGAGTTTGAGTTGTCGTCGTTATTACTTATGGGAGGTGATGAGCCGTCGTTGGCAGATGCACTACTACTACTGCGTGTAAGATCGAAGATGCGGAGTTTCTTCTCCATGCCTCCTGTTGCGAGGACTTGCGGGTTTGTCTGGATGGGGAACGCGACTGCGCGCACTATGTGGTTGTGCTGTAAGGTGTGTAGGCATTCGCCGGTGTGTGTGTCCCAGACCTTCCTGTCAGGGAAAGTCAGCATTGACAGAATCATGCTTGTGAGAGGCAGTAACAATAACATACGCGGAGAAATCTGCCGCTGCTGTAGCGGCTATGTTTGCATCTGCAGACAATCTTGCCTGCCAGACGGCGCCTTTGTGGCCGAGGAACGTTCCAATCCTGTTGATTGTTAGCAGTTCACTCGTTCATTGCAAAACGAGAGGGGATTGGTACCAATCACCGGTAACGCCATCGCGAAGCATCGGGTTGTTATCTGCAGGCAGTCATGAGCTTATGGACTACACACTCTCTTGAGCTTCAAAGCAAACCTTTGCATGCCGAAATCAAATAGTATTGATCCTCTTCCACTATCGAGGAGAAACTGATATGTGGAACTGGACGAGAATGTCCATGACAAGTCAGGGGGACGACTTTGGGTACATCTAGACAATGTTAGTTTATTACTTTCTATCTGAGAAAAGAAGTCCAACCTGTCGCCATATTGAATATTCAAGCGCGACGTTGAGAAGTCGATATTGGTTCTGCAGAAAGTTCGATATATGATTGGCACAAGAACGAACCTCACACTTGATGATCGAGCTGAGTTCCTGAGAGATGAGTTTCAAATAAGGCTATTCTTTCCGTAAGTGGTCGTATCGTAAAAAAAAAAGAGAATTCGTCACGTCGTTAGAAGGAAGATGGTCCTGTTCGTATATAAAAGAAGAATGAGTGACGGTTGAAAGTTGAAGTTGATACGTAGATCCCGCTTCGTTGTTTTCTTTTCGTGAGACAGCTGATCTCGAAGCGATCGTATAAATAGTACAGCAACTTTCGTTCTTTCTGTGGGTCGAGACTTTTGGTGTAAAATATATGCAGCGAATAAAGAAAGATGAGTAGTTGGAAGTTGCAACTGTTTGAGGATTGAGATGGGTCAGATCTTTCTTTTCTTGAATTTCGCGTGGAATCAACGGCTGCGCGTGTGATTGGCCAAGCCCTAGAATTGTTGCGCCAGGAACGGAATAGCGCTATTCAGCGGGTATTTTCTACTTTCATGATGTATAATAATATATCGAACGTGAATTGTATTCTAGTCTATGTACAATGCCATGCAGCATCACGTCCGGCGATACACTCCCATCCCCCATGACGCCCGCAATACAAATAACCCCCAAGCCATCCCGATACTATCCCAGACAACATTCAACTTGCTGCCTTTAACTTCACGCCAGCCCACAGGCACTTCAGCAACAGGTATCTTGGCAAACTCGGCCAACATCAGCATCTCAACGTCGAAGATCCAGCCTTCGGAGTGCATATAAGGAATGATGTAGGGAAGTGAGGCGCGCGAAAAGAGCTTGAAGCCGCATTGGGTATCTTTTACTTTTGCGGTGGCGGGGGGAGTCAGGAGCCAGAGGATGAGGTGGAAGGAGTGCATCAAGAAGTTGCGGAGTTTGGAGCGCTGAAACTTTAATTAGCCTTAAATTTGATGAATAAGGGATAAACGGGCATACCTTTACGACAGCCTCGCTACCCACCATGTGTGCTCGCGAACCGACAGCCACCGCTCGCCCCTCAGAGTCTTCTACTTTCTGAGCAGCAGTCACCAGCTTCCCGAGATCGGAGATCTTGCTTGCACCATCAGCATCTGCAAAAACAACATATTTCCCTCTCACGTGTCGCATCCCGTGTGTTACGGCACCACCTTTGCCTCGGTTTTGAGTTAAGGTGACAATCCGAATACTTCCAGGAGGTATGTGTACTCCTTCATGTTTGTCTGGTGACCACGGCCCTGTATGAGCCCGAGGATGTAGAGATAGCTGATGATCCCGGGCAAATTCAAATGCAACCTCTTCAGTTCTATCTGTAGAACCGTCCGAAACAAGCAGAATCTCCCAGCCTTTGGAAGGGGCCTCATCTGCAACATGTCCATTGCCTGTCTTGCGTTGTCGGACACTATCATTCTTGCCTTTTCCTTGTTCGTTGCTGGCTTGATCGGCTAGAGTGCCGTATGCATGTTGCAGATAGTCCGCCGTCTCCTCCAACATGCCAACCAGGCGCTCCTCTTCGTTGTACGCCGGAACTACGACTGACATGAATAGTTCCGGCTTCTCAATATCTAACACTGCGCGCTTGTTTGTATTCTGGCGGTCTCGTTCCCAGCTCTCCTGCCAGCATGGTAGTTGCTGGGGCCGGGTCGGTGTGCCATCTTCGGATAAGGTACGATAGGTCTTTTCTTCGGGGAATGGTGCTCGAGGTCGGAACGCAACTGCAAAGAGGATGATGTATACCTAGGAAAAAATTAGCACACTCAATCGTAACGCGGGTCTAGAAGTCGTAAGATCTTGTAACCACTTACAAGCGCAATGAATCCAATGACACCGGCTGCCATTGAAAGAAGGAATACAGAAGGTGGGACAGTGCTCAAAAGCTGAACACATGCCACACAAGCCTGGCTCATATACTCGGACATGATTGCTGTAGTCAAAAAGCCAGTGGGAAGCTCCAGTCTCTCAGGAAGTATCAGGAGACGGAGGTGGCGATTGCTTGCACTCCATGCAAGAGCATCAATGGAGCGATTCCTGCTAATACAGCAGAGAGAAATATCTCCTCAGGTAGGTGTGTAGTACGTACACAAGTTGTATATGTGGTTGTATGGAGGACAACTGCCACTTGGCACGATGCCCGAATGCGCAATGCCGATTGGTCACATGCCACCGTAAGCTTAGGCGGCCTTAGCCTTCAACGCGGCACTTACGTAGTAGTTAGTTCTTTCTTCCTTCCTTCCATCCAGATCCCCAAGTGCGACGCAGAACGTCTGGAGTTCCTCAGCCATTGGAACTTTTCAGCTTTTCCAGACAACGCGAAATAAAGCGACTCCCAGATTTGGGCTATGATACAGCACCTGCATTTTTTATGTCACGGATCCCTGGATATACTCCATAGGTTGAAGTCAAATAGTCATGAGTTGCTTTTCACGTCATAGACGAAGTCAGAAAAATTGATCACTATGTTTCCGCTTGTCAGTCCATCTTCGATCCACGCACAAAATCAAAAAATGCTGCATTCCCGAGCATTGTTCAGTGGGCCGGTTCGTCCTTCCAACGGTTTTCTTGATGACGACCACAAGGAAGCCTATATATCAGTGAAAAGCTTGAAGGTCGAAGAGAAAGCGTTTTGAAGCCCACATGAAGCGATACGATGCGAGAGAACAGCGCGAATTTTGGAAATTTTGCAACAAAATACCATTCATTCGCAATATGCTGTCTTCGCGTTCCGCAGAGGGAGAAAGAACGTAACCATCTATTGTTTAAATGGCAGCCTTTTGACCCGAATCTATCAATATCCTCCCCTGGTCGATCAAGTCTGTATGGCACTCAGTTGCAAAAAGCTCTTGTCCTGCTACAAGGTGCTTGCCAAAGACAGCTCAATGCTTCCTCCGCAACCCTCGGACCAACATCTCATACGTAAACAATCAAGACAAGTTACGAGTTCAACTTCTTGTTCGACTTGAGAATCCACAGTGGGCATCTTGCGCTGAATGTTTATCGCTCAAACAGCGAAAGCTCTTTAGTTCAGCGCACCCGTCCTTCAGAGGCATTGCGCGCGCTACGATGGCGTGATAGAATGATGCCAATGTCTTCATCTCACTCTTCGAGATCGGAACCATGTGAGCCTTCTTGTCTCGTCACGTGATGAACACAAAGTGACAGAAAAGGACTGATTGATTCGAAGTAGCAAAAAAAAGAAAAGAAAAAAAAACACAGCCTACTCTGCTCTTACTCGGGATCGAACCGAGGGCCTTGTCATTACTAGTGACACGCTCTACCACTGAGCCATAAGAGCCGATATGTTGAAAGCCTGCTGCTCTTACTCGGGATCGAACCGAGGACTTTGTCATTACTAGTGACACGCTCTACCACTGAGCCATAAGAGCTAATAAAAGGCCTGCTGCTCCTACTCGGGATCGAACCGAGGACTTTGTCATTACTAGTGACACGCTCTACCACTGAGCCATAGGAGCTGGTTGATGCTGTCATCTGAAGAAACCCCTATAATCTCGTCTGCTCATTGAGCACTATATTTGCCCTCTAAAGCGGACCCAGGAATCACCCAGGTTTGCAACTACTGTTAAGGGTCGTCGTTTACCTATGTACTGATGATATAAATGATTACTGATATATTTACCGCGCAGGATGATATACGATGTTTGGTGAATAGAATGACAAGTATAATGGGGACAGAAGTTGGTGGTATAGAACGAGATTTGGCTTCTCATTTTCGCAGAAATATAAAAAAGATCGAAGAGCCACCCTACGCCGAAGGCTGCCAATGAATCCAGATTGTCAAAGCAGCTCTATATTCGTTTTGAGGGATGATCGTCTCGACCATCGACGGACATGTTGCGTTCAAGAAATGGCAGGTGGGACGGATTTGTTATCTAGAATGCTTTGACGCCCCTACCAAACAAAGTTATCGGTTGAACATGTTCTCCGTACTCGACCTGCTTTCGTCAGGAGAGATATATATACAATATACCACCTGACCAACCTTTGAGAAACTCATACATACCAGCCGGGTCTACCTTCAGTCAACCCTGCTTTGTTTAGATAGCGGCGAATTACCGACTGAAACCTCCACACCTCAGACTCTGCAAGCATTAAGCCTTCGTGCCACCTATCACACCCAGTCACAGTCATATTCAGGTCAAACCAAAGCCGCAACTCATCCTTCAACAACGATTGACTCTAAGCTTGAAGATGAAGACGGCCTATCCTCACCTGGAGGCTATAAATGGAACCAAGGAAAATAGGGCCTGGTTGCTCGAATTCGTTCAACAGCCGACCTATGCCTACAGTTCCTGATGATGCATCGCACTTGGGGGTTTGGATTTTGCAATAGAATTCTATATAGCCAAAAATGATGATCTTTGATTGCTGAAATCTGACCGAGCCAACATTGAAGTTGAGTGAAGCATCACCACGGCAGACTGCAGAACAACCCCGTATCAATGTATGAATCACATGATAGATAACCCCTGTAGAGTCCTGGTACCTCCCTCAGCGGCCTCCTGATTCCTTCCCTAACTTCGTCAGCCGCACTTGGCCTACACCACATTCCTGACACTCAACAATAACTCTGATGAAAAGCGATCCATCCAGATTCTCTTTTCAGTTTTCGTTCTCAGCCTTGCTGCCTGTTTGCCACTACCACATACTCATAAAAAATAAAAGACTTCGCAGCACGCGACCCGCACGAGCGCCCTCAGTTTGCGATCAACAAACAAATAACTACCCGAGAGCTTATTTCATCAACCTTCATCCTCTTTCTGATTTCTCCGAGTCGATACCATTCTTGAAACTTACGTCTTAGCATATTTCGTCAATTACGACAATTGCTCTACGATAGATTCGATCGATTTGCGTGTCGTGATCGGCAGCAGCTGTTTTCCGGTTGTGCGTTGCGGCTCGAAGTGAGACGAACCCCGCCGCCACACGCGCTCTCTCCCTTTCTGCTGTACCTACTTCTTCCTCCTCTATCACTCCTCCACACGACCCGCTCACACGCCATTCTCGACTCGTATACATTAAATTGACTAGTCAGTTTGATATTGATAACTAGTCAAGATGATGGAAAATCAGATCGTAAATGCGGTGACGCACAAAAAGCCCGTTCCTGAGATTGATTTCACCTTGCACAGAATGGAAGATGGCACCCAAGTGTCGACAATGGAACGAGTTTGCAAAGGTACATCTCTTTATTCCGAGGCGATACTACATGATTTAAGTCTGCATACTGACATCCCACAGAGGTGCAGGCACCCGCGCTTACAACTCCCTCCGACGAAAGTTTCTGGTCACCGGATGATCCCAACAAACCGAACTTGCCATTCCTGAAGCAGCATTTTTACAGAGAAGGCCGACTCACAGAAGAGCAGGCATTATGGATTATCAAGGCTGGCACTGAGATTCTTCGCTCCGAGCCCAACCTCCTCGAGATGGATGCCCCGATCACAGTATGCGGGGACGTACACGGCCAATATTACGATTTGATGAAATTGTTCGAAGTCGGCGGAGATCCTGCCGAGACTAGATATTTGTTTTTGGGAGATTATGTCGATAGAGGTTACTTTAGCATTGAGGTCGGTTCCCCGTCTTGTCCCATCGTGTTTGATATGGCACCTTGATTAACGAGTTCTAGTGCGTGCTTTATCTATGGTCGCTCAAAATCTGGTATCCCAATTCACTTTGGCTGCTACGAGGAAATCACGAATGTCGCCATTTGACAGACTACTTCACCTTTAAACTCGAGTGCAAACACAAATATTCGGAGAGGGTTTACGATGCATGCATGGAGTCCTTTTGTTCACTACCCTTGGCTGCCGTCATGAACAAGCAGTTCTTGTGTATCCACGGCGGTTTGAGTCCAGAGCTGCACACCCTTGAAGATATCAAAGCTATCGACCGATTCAGAGAGCCTCCCACCCACGGATTGATGTGCGATATTCTCTGGGCCGATCCGCTAGAGGAGTTTGGACAGGAAAAGACTGGCGAATACTTCGTGCACAACAACGTTCGAGGATGTTCGTATTTCTTTTCGTATCCGGCTGCATGTGCTTTTCTTGAGAAGAACAACCTGCTTTCAATCATCCGTGCGCACGAAGCTCAAGATGCTGGTTATCGAATGTACCGAAAGACTCGCACTACTGGCTTTCCCAGTGTGATGACGATTTTCAGCGCACCCAACTACTTGGATGTCTACAACAACAAGGCCGCTGTTCTCAAGTACGAGAACAATGTGATGAATATCCGTCAATTCAACTGTACGCCTCATCCTTACTGGCTTCCTAACTTTATGGATGTCTTCACCTGGTCGCTTCCTTTCGTAGGAGAGAAGATTACAGACATGCTCATTGCCATTCTGAACACCTGCTCGAAAGAGGAGCTCGAAGACGATACGCCGTCATCTGTTTCGCCTACATTGCCTTCGTCTCCACCATCTGCTACCGACAAGGACGACAGTGACTTCAAGCGACGTGCAATCAAGAACAAGATTCTGGCCATTGGTCGTCTATCCCGAGTCTTCCAGGTTTTGCGAGAGGAATCCGAGAGAGTCACCGAACTCAAGACTGCATCTGGCGGTCGTCTTCCTGCGGGAACACTTATGTTGGGTGCTGAAGGTATCAAACAGGCGATTCACAACTTCGAGGATGCTCGCAAGGTCGATTTACAGAATGAGCGACTACCTCCAACGCAGGAAGAGGTTGCTCGTAGAAGCGAGGAGGATCGCCGGATTGCTCTTGAGAGGGCTCAGCAAGAGGCCGACAACGATCCTGTGCTGAACACCATGGCCAGACGTATCAGCGTGTAAGCCCTCCCTTCCCTCCTTTTGAAAATCCTCATCCATCATTGATACTGATATTTACCAGGTCTGGCAGCTCGAGACGCCGGAGGGAAGCACACAATCGCGAGGCTTCTAGTTAAACATTATCATTAGTGATGACTAAAAGAATATACCCATTGCGACTTATAATCTATCTCAGTCTCTAATGCTTACTCCCTTCACAATTGTCAAATGTGTTCGACATGAATGTGTACATAACTAAATGAGCAATGAACTAAACAGTGGTTAAGAATTTGTTTCCTATCTTGTTTTCTTTTGTTTGTCTGGGTTGTTGGTGCTGCCTGCAGGATGTTTGATGGAGCGTTGGTGATAATGAGTTTGGATGATGCTTATTCAGTGGCAGGGCGTTCATTACGAGTCTGATGACAATATGCTGTTTTCTTTTTACTGCAGAGTATTGATTGTAGTTGTGAAGAAGTATGTTGTCGATGTCAAGGTACCCGCGGACGGAACCGTCAAACCGGAATATCGAAAAGTAAAGTTCCCGCCCTCCATCCATCCAATCCTCAACATCCTCCGTGCACAACACCAACAATGCCTACAAAACTGCGCACCGCAGTTCGCAAGAGCTTACTCCCTCTTGCAGGGAAGAATAGCGGTGGCAATGTAGGCATCACGACAGAAGGAACGGTGTTTTATTGTCCTTCGTGCTCCACATGGCGACGACGAATGGTGTCAACAGCCGCTACAACCAATAATTACCGAACGCGCAACGGAGGACTTCGGCATGTTTTTCACAGCAATAATAACATCAATACGACGACGACGACGGTTCGCCGGTATCTGAATTCGCCCGCTGCGAGCTCCAATGGTCCAGCTGGCCTCGTCGACGTCAACATCAAGAAAAACGTACCCGCGCGCTTTCGAGAGTTGTACGCCGCGCTCAAGGAATTAGAGGACGTCGCTGCGGATCACATCAGTTTGAGTCGATTGCAGCTTGCGCAGCGCGGATTGGAGTCGGAGGAGCATGTTGTTCGAGTTGCTGGTATTTCCCCTTCCCTTCGCTATTACCGGAGCAGATATCTGATCGATTGGATGGTGGGTAGTGCTCGGTGTCAACGATACGCGTTCTACACGTCGACTTGTGAGGTTACTTTTGGCGGATCCGTTAACCGAGGAGCAGTCTTGGGAGGAATTGATAGATTCGTATGGAATTGAAGGGTCGAATGGGCTTTTAATTCGGTTCGTCACTGTTCCACCTAAAACACACAATGGCAATTGGCTAATAAGCTCTGATTGATAGATACGGCGAAGAATCCGAAATCGTCGAAAACAGTCTCTGTCCTACGATATCGATCAACTCTCCGCTGTTGAGACAAGGCAAAATCGAATTGTTTGTGAGCACGCTCGGAACGGGACCAGAGCCGGATAATGGGCCTGTCACGGACGAGGCGTTTTTCGTACCTACAATCACTGTTCAGGCGACGGAAAGTGGTGCGCATGAAATGGTTCGATATCCGGTGCATAAGACTATTATATGTGGTGCGGGTACAGAGGGTCTATTGGCGTACTCTGGGTTATTGGGCCGTGGTGCTTTAAAGGCTTCGGAAAAATTGGTGCATGGGGCTATTGAATTGAATGTGGAAGGAGCTACGCGAAAGGACAGTACAGTGACGTTTGTGAATACGCAGGTGGCAGAGACGGCATTAGCTAGATTTCGCGAATCAGTCCAATTCGCCTCGGAATATGAGCGTGGTTGGACTGCGGGCGGCGTTCAGTCGGTGGCTGACTGGCTACCTACGACTTGTGCAAACGGTCTGAGTACAGACTTGCAGACCATCATTCAGTCATTGCTAGATACAGCCGAAGAAGGCGTTGTCGCGGATGAGGCTACTCGTAGCAGAGAGTTCGAGTTAACCAATACATCCGCCGAAACTCGTCAAAATCTCGACCAGTCAGTCTCCATATGGGCTGAACGAGCTCATACCGAACTTCGCAATTCCTTGGACGAAGGCTTTGCAAGTCGGAGATGGAATGGATTGTCGTGGTGGAAGCTGTTCTGGCGTGTCGATGATGTGGGATCGGTCATGTCGGAGGTCCTACAGACTAGATTTTTGCTTCGGTCTGAGAAGGAGATGATCTGGACGGCAGGACGGGTGAAACAGACTGGTTTGTTGGATGGAGCGCCTAATTCTTCGGATTTGACTGAAGTGACAGCCAAGGATACGCAGACTGAGGCTGGGTCTGCTCAGACTGAGAACGAGATCCCTCCCTGGCCATTACAGATCGCTACCAGCCGTTTGAACATGCTCCGAACGACAATCCCGTCTCTGCAAGCACTGTCACAAGGTCTTGTACTTTTCACCGCCTCAACTACAGGATTAACATCAGCGTTGTCAGCATTATTATACACATCTTCATCAACCGGACTATACGAAGCCTGCACCATTGCCGCCGTTGGATTGATGTATTCCCTGCGCCGACAACAGGTCAAATGGGAAAAAGCGCGATCATTGTGGCAAGCCGAAGTTCGTGAAAGGGGCCGTACTGCTTTGATAGAAACGGAGCAGGTGTTGCGACAGTTGATTCGGGACGGTCCTTCGGTACGAAGGGATGAAAGTGCTGAGATGCGGGCGAAACAGGTTATTTCTCGAGCGAGAAAGGCGCTTGAGGACGTGCAAAAGAAATGATGTATATTGTAGTAGTATATTAGATTATTGTAAACTAGCCATTCTTTTTTTCTTTCAAGCCAACTCAATAGCACCATCCGGCACGCCCTTCCTACTCTTTAATCTTCTAGCAAAAAACTGCATAACAGGCAACATATCCTCTCTACTCTTCGGCATGCCATCCCCCCGTCTATTCCAACGATGTATCTCCACAAACTCAAAGACATCCCTGGTCCTTTTGAGCGCGGTATCCGTCACAGCTGAAGACCCATCGTCTCGTCCCGCCAGCAACAACACCGGCGTCCTATCTTTCGTCCCACCACCAGCAACCGTGCTCGCCGATAAAGGATACGCAGCACCAAACGAGACCACCCCCGACAGCGAAGGACGATACTGTTTATCGCCTATTTTCCCCCTCCCTTCCCTCGCATTCGCACTCGACGGCGTCCACGGTACCTCCGTGGAAGACTCCATCGTCGCCGCGACAGGCATCTCACCTTCCACAGGCGGATGAAGACCCAACTCCCTTGTTGCATCCAGCGCGGCCATACCCCCTTGCCCAAACCCCAGAAACATTATATCACGTAGTTTGTACCCATGTTTCTTAACCAGGGTATCCGTAACAACATCTTTCACGAGTAAACTTCGTGCACGATCAAAGCCGGCGTCCATAGCCAGCGCGCCCTCGCTGCGAGCGTCGTTGTCGTTGTTGAAGACGACGTCATTGCCCCAGTGATATCCGCCACCGGGGATATCGATGAAACTGCTGGGTAAAGGTGTGGGCGCCTGCACAGTAATACAGACTGTCTCGGGCAGATTGAGTGCGCGGCCGAAGGAGGCGAATTTGGTGGCTGTGTCGCCTAGGCCGTGGAGGAGGATGAGGATGTTTTGCGCTCTCTCTTTTGAGCTGGTGGTGGTGGTGGCTGTTGGGGGAGGGGTGGTGTCGTGTGAGCCTGGGTAGGAGATTACTACGGTCACGTTGGAGGGAAAGTCGTCTGCGATTGGAATCCTGGGTGCCATTTTGTCTCTATCGACCACGTAGTCGCAAAGGTGATGGGTTTGTGTTACGTATTGACTCGGCGGTATGATAATGAGGTAAGGTTACCGCCGACGTGGATCTGGCATATACATGACGACTCCCTATGATATGATGCTATTGGCACTTCGTCAAACTATAGAGAATATTATTCTCATCATCAATTCGGCCAATTGATCTGCTCCAATGAATCTAGCGTCAGATATTTTCTATTTTCTTGTTGTATGCATGTGGTCGATGAGCAGCACCGCCACAATCATCACATCATACTGTGGCTGGTGAGCCCCTCCTGCCCCGCCAACGTACCTCTTGTATTGTCACCATTCAACGACTGTTAATTACTATACGTACTAGTATCCCAGCCAGCCACGCTGCCATGGCTGCCTCGGACTGTACTGGCACTAGACTCGAGAAGAGAAGACCGAGGACTGGTTGATCGGGTGGGTGGACATGGTATTGTTACAACCCCTCCAGTGAACCATCAGATTGTGTAATTCCATCTCTCCCTTGGGAACACAATGACACCATCACGCCATGCTGTGTTTCAGCTTTTCCGGCTCAGGGGTATGCCCATCACCAGCACGCTGCCATAATTGGCCAGCGTACCAAATCTCGGCGTTTACGGAGTAGTAAATTACATCTGATATTGGCAATGGTACGGTACGGTACAGGAAGAGAGAGCTCGAACCAACCAATCAGACATGTTATACAGTGGACAGTGTGTGGCTGAGTCGGACTGAAAGTCTGAAACTGACTCAATCGAGCCAATCAATTACCTCAACCAGTGAAGTATTCTTGTCTATTGGTTGTGGTGACACGGCAGTGGAGATGTGAAAGTGAAACCCTCTATGTCGAAGCTTCGCCAAGGTACCTTGGCTAAAGCTTGCGTTACGTACCTCTTCCTGTCAAGGTAACAAAAAACACTGTACGTACTGTATCCATCGGATTCCATCCACTAATCCCAGAAATAGGAACAATGCTGGTTGGCTTGGCCACAGTACTACAGCTCTGCCACCGTAAATAACTCTGTAACGAGTAAGGCTACCGAGGGGTAGTGCTCTCCCCGCAGCTTATAAGAAGCTCTCCCCCTCTCCTGTTCAGCTAGCTTTGCTTTTACTCTATCATCAAACTACTCTATCTTCAAAGCCAGAACATCTATACAATCATTCAAAATGGGTTTCTTCGGTTGGGGTATGTTCTTCCTTCTCTTCCCATCCTTACTTCATGCATGTTATGATGCTCCGCATGCATAACATACATACATGCAGGACTAACAGTTTTATCTTTTAGACGACTCTCAAAACTCTCACGAGCAGGTCTACGGCGGCCAGCACGAGGGCAAGCTCTCCCACGAGCTGATCGCCGGTGCCGCCAGCTTCGAGGCCTTCAAGGCCTTTGAAGACCACCGCCGCAAGGAGGGTACGTCTTACCCCCCAGTAACAAGACACAACAACACAATTCGAAGAACAAATGCTTACTTGCAAACAGGACAACCAGTCTCCCACGCCTTCGCCAAAGAGGCTCTCGTCGGCCTCGTCGGCGCCGAAGTCGACAAGCTCATCGAAACCAAGGGCTTGGACGAATACGACCGAATCGAGGCCAAGCGTCACGCCCAGGAGAACGTGCAGGGTCTGTATGACCAGCACTACGGTGGACAGGACCAGTGGCACCCTGACTACGACCGTCCTCAGAGATGGTAAATTAGTCCTCGTGAGAACCTGCTTCGATAGCTATTAATTTAGTGATGGATGGGTTGTGTAATGAATAGGAATGAATTTTTTGAATATTACATTCTGACACTGTAGATTGTAAGAGATTGTAAGATGAAGAACGGGCTTACGGTTGATGGTAAGACCATTGATTGGGAATCTCACAGCTATCTGATCACAAAAAACACAAGCTCCGTGCATGTATATCAAATCTATCTCAACAACAACCCATTGATCCATTCGGAAGCAAAACCAGCTGCTTCATGCAACACAATTAGCAAAAAAAAAAAACAACCATATACTTCATCCCGGGAGACATCTAATAAATCCTCGAAATCCGATCCGTATACACTCCCGTCGCAACCCCACCCAGCAACTCCTGCACATACTCCTCAAAGGAAATAGACTTAAAGTCCGGATACAACTCCTTCGCATCAAGATAACCCAAATATTTCGCATACTCGGGCACGTTGTCGCCTCGAATGCCCCATGAAAGTTGATATTCGGCCGCGAATCGAGGGGTGAATTTCGTCGGTTCAAAGGGGTATGTTTCGCTTGAGGCGCGGGCTTCGGCGACGCGGGCGTGGACTTCTTCTTCAGTGATCTGCCTTATATTAGCTTTGATCATTCGTCTTTGGGTTGTGCAGGGACGTACATATCTCCGCTCAAGCTTTTCACCACTCAACTTCTCAACCATATCAAAAATCCCCGCCGGCGTCATGACAGTATTATACGCAAAGACCATCTTATTCTCTGTCCTAGGGTCAACAATGATCCTGGCGACGTATTTCCCGATATCGCGCAAATCAGTGAATGCGCTGGGTGTCCTGCCATCGCCGATCAGCTCGTCGTTGGAGGTGGTCATGGCATAGTCGATTTTGCCGGATGGGAGGCGCGGAGTTGCGATTTGGTACCACCAGCCGATGTCGATGATGGTGTAGGGGAGTTTAAGTTGTTTGACGTGGTTGTATACTTTTTCTTTCTACTAGGACGTCAGTAAGCTGTTCTACTGGAGGAGATAGCGGGGAGACGGACCTCATCGCGCAACCACATAATCCCCCCCGGCGCACAAACGGTGATAAAGCCACAGGGAATAAACCGCTTGACACCCGCTGCCTTGGCCGCCGTCGCAATATTGATTTGAATGTGTTGGTCTGACGGGCCGACGCTGCTGACGACGATATCGATTCCCTTCAGGGCTTCGGCGAGTTCGTCCTCTGGCGCTGTGAGATCGCATTGTCGGATTATGACGCCTTTCTTTTCGAGGTCGAGGAGTTGCGGTTTAGCGACGGAGGCGGCGCGGGTGAAGGCGTAGACTTCCTATATCAATGTTAGAAGTGTCTATACAAAGATGTTGTAATGTTTGAAAGAGAGGAGATTGCATACAAATCCGCCGGCTTCGAGGAGGCCGTTCGCAATCGATCGGCCGGTCTCTCCGGTTGCTCCAATGAGCAATACCTTGACCGGAGCCATGTTGATGATATTGAGTTGTCAGAAGTAGTGGTAATATCAGAATCAAGATCTCTCGAAAGAAATATCACCACTAATCAATTCGAAAATCACTCAGTCTATAGGCTTTAAGGGGAAAGAGAAGAGAAAGTAAAAAGATGAAAATGAACAACCGACGTAGCTAACCAGCTATGACGATTTCGTTATGAAGAAGATGGGATGACCCACTAGACAAACACATAACCATTGGATGGCTCATCATGCCTGAATTATTGGTCTGCTAGATTTATACGGATTTGGGAGAAAATAAAATGGATACTCGATGCTACGTGCAGGCAAGGTAAAACTTCGCAAAACATGGATTGGGTGAGCGAGTTGAGAAAGGTGGGTCTGTTGAATGGGAGGTAATCAAACTGGAAGAGTTGTTGAGGAGTCAGGATATTATCAGGTGCTCTGCTGCAGTTGTGGTCGTCGGATGATGTCCGTAGTTATATCTGTATGCGAGAATGAAGCTCATGATAGTTCGAAAGTAAAAGCGTTGTTCGATGTTGGCTCAGACGTTGAAAAGATGAAGAATGAATGCATGACGTCAAAGTCCCGTGTCGACGCCGGGCCGAGTCTTCGGAATCCTTCTCTGCTCAAACTCTACGGAATGCCGATTCTGTTGTGAATTTGCTTTCACACAACTTTGTACGATTCATAGCAAAAGGACAAAACAAAATGAATATCTTATTGAATTTGATGTCTCGCTGAGAAGTCCGACTTTATCGTACTGAGGTTGCGATGACTTACACACATCGTGGACTGCGTCGGAGCACATACAGCCGACACTTTGACCGGTCTAATGAGTCACGATGCATGTCGACTTGATATAGACTTGGATATCGTCAAGAGTCTGCATGGATGATTTGATGATGGATGCCGATCATGGTTCCATATCACAAGCGCGGCTTTGTGCTTCGTGACGGGTTCCTGATTGTACTGGTACTTTCCGGCCAATGAAAATACTACCTACGGACATACTCGAAAGTGTATAGCCATTTTGGGTGTCGACATTTCTCTTTGAACCGTGAGCTAGGATTGAGCAATCAGTTCGATTTTGGTGTGTCGGGTGGGAAGCATTTTCTAACCCATGGTTAGCGACACTTCCGAGGTTGAAGATCTGTCGCTACTATACGGAGTAATGCTTGGTCTTAAAAGGCACCGGTAGTTCCGTAGATCACAGGCAGTTAGAAATCCACAGTAGATCCCAGAGGAGCGCATACTACAAAACGTAACGAGCGACTCAATTCGTGAACTGTCGCTGGTTCGCCTAGCATCTGTTGTTGTAACCGTACTCGGTGCAGACTTCAAGAAAGTAACGCTGACTGGGCTAAGGGACTGGCTAGTGAGACTCTGAGAGACAGCTTATGAACTCGCGACACAGCTGCACCCTTGCTTCTTGCCGATTGGTTTGCTACCTACCGGATAAAGTTGCGAACAGTTCGTAGTACATAGTACGTAGTGACACTTACTCCGAAATCAGAGAGCTCACCTAAAATAGCATTCTGAGACGCAAATGGTTTGCTACGAATCTGCATCAAACCACTGGTGTGTGGCAGCTCATCCTTCAGGGGCGGTTATTTTCCAGTTTTATTGTGATAAGCGGTTTGATGATCACTCCTGAAAGTCATACTCGAATTTGTCCAACAGGTTACTAGTAAAGATGACACGAATCAGTGATGAATCTGATCCACTGTAGAGATCTCTGCTTGGCCGGTAAATAGGAGATAAACTGGAGAAAACTGGAGAACGCAGTCGATTGGCACGCCTCAGGCCAACCACATCTCCTGTAGAAAAGGGGTCGGCCCTTCTGGGCTTAGCGTTAATACAAATTCCGAGACACAATACGCAGCCGTACAGGTAATCGACCTGCCCTTGGCCAATGATGGAGCGTGGCTCAGCACCTGGGACGAGAAGAGAAGCGCCAATTAGTCTGTCTCAGCGACTGATTGGACAGCGACTGTCCTTGATCCACTTGCGCGGACCACCCGGAACCCACCGGTGGGCCGAGCGGGGGCTGGCCCTCCCAAATTAGCGCGAAGTCACGCATGCTCGAATCACTAGCCTGTAATCCCTGTATTTCGTACAATACACGCAGCGCTGAAACAGTAATTTAATGCTCTCTGGCTCCTTGGCACTTCCTTCCATTCCCTCTCCTCCTTCTTTCTTCCCCTTCCATACATACCAAGACTCACTTTGACGTTCGTTATTCTCGACACCCAGTTTCATCTTCCTTGAGCCTTTTTCTTCATTGCTCAATGAGATCTTTTCTTTCTTAAATCTTTCGCTATCATATTTTGCATCTTCTAGTCGGTCATTCATTATACATTTATTAATTTAGCAAGAGCGTGTTCTTTTCATTTCACCTCTTCACAACACTCGCTATTTCTGGGACTCTTGACATCTACTGATTGATACACGCCAAGATGAAATTTTCAACCTTCGCCGCCGCCGGCGCTTTTCTCGCCAGCACTGCCCTTGGCAGTGTGGATGAGATTGTCATCAAGGGAAGCAAGTTCTTCTACAAGACCAATGGTACTCAGTTCTACATCCGAGGTGTTGCCTACCAAGAGCCAGCCACCAGCTCCAACAGCTTCATTGACCCCCTCGCCAACTTGAGTTCCTGCCAACGTGATATCCCCTACTTGACTGCCATCCGCACAAACACCATCCGTGTCTACGGTGTCGACCCTACCAATGACCATTCCGAATGTGTCAACGCTTTCGCCGACAGTGACATTTACATGATCATCGATCTTGGCTCCCCCACCGAATCTATCAACCGTGCTGATCCTTCTTGGGAACTTCCTCTCTACCAACGCTACACTGCTGTCATTGACGCCTTCGCCAACTACACCAACGTTATCGGTTTCTTTGCCGGAAACGAAGTCACCAATAACGATTCCTACACCGAAGCCAGCGCTTTCGTCAAGGCTGCTGTCCGTGATTCCAAGGCTTATATCAAGTCGAAGGGCTATAACAAGGGTGTTGGATATGCCACTGCTGACGCTGCTGATATCCGTACTCAAGTCGCTGACTACTTCAACTGCCACTCCGTTGACGAATCGGTTGACTTTTACGGTGACAATGTCTACGAGTGGTGCGGAGATGCTACATTCACGTCATCTGGTTACGACCAAATTGTCAAGAACTTCTCTAGCTACTCTGTCCCTTACTTCTTCGCCGAATATGGTTGCAACACTGTCAAGCCTCGTACCTTTACCAACATTGATTCCATGTACGGTTCAGACATGCAGGACATGCTGAGCGGTGGTTTCGTCTACGAGTACTTCAACGAGGATAACGACTATGGTTTGGTTTCTCTTAGTGGCTCTTCAGTCAGCACTCGCTCCGACTACAACTCCTTCTCGACCGAGATTGCCAAGGCTACTCCTTCTGGCGTCAACAGTGCTTCTTACACTGCTACCAACACTGCTCTACAGGCTTGCCCCACCGTTGACTCCCTCTGGAAGGCCAGCTCCACCCTTCCTCCTACTCCTGATGAGGATCTTTGCGACTGCATGGCCAAGTCCCTTACCTGCGTTGTTTCTGACAGCGTCTCCTCTTCCGATTACGGCGACCTCTTCGACTTGATCTACGGTTTTGGTGTCTCTGACTACGTCTCTGGCATTCAGACCAACGCCACCAGCGGAGTATACGGTGCTTACAGTATGTGCGCGCTCAAGGACCAGCTCTCCTGGGCTTTGAACGCCTACTACAGTGTCCAGTCTGCCAAGGGCAACGGTGCCAATGCTTGTGATTTCAGCAGCTCTGCCACCACCCAGGCCGCCACTACCTCCGGCAGCGCTTGCTCTACCAAGTTGGCCGCCGTCGGCACCGCTGGTACCGGCACTGCCTCTGGAGCTGGTGCCACCGGCACCGGTAGCTCTTCCAGCTCTTCTGGCGCTGCCTACCCCGGTGCTTCCCCCAGCGCTGTCTTTGTCGGCACCTGGCAATTGAGCGCTTACATCCTCGCCGCTGTTCTCAGCGGTGGTGCCATGCTCGTTCTGTAAAAAAAAAAACATCAAAATCGATGATACATATACATAAAAGCTGCATATCATCTACCCGAAACGACCATTTGCCTTTCTGTTGTGTGGATCTGTTGGGAGGGATAACCATCTCCCATTTGAATTGTTTTGGCATGTAAATTGAACTTGCTTTCTCTTCTGTGTTTATTTGTGCTTTTCTATACAAAATCATTCTTTGTGATTTATTATCATTCGGAGTCCAATTTTCATTCTTTGACACATTTTATACCATAGTCGGACTTTGTAATATACTTTGGAATCGTTGATCTTCAAGTAAAGACCCTCTACCTCCCCTGAATCATGGCATGAACAGCATTCTTGAACGACCTCTGATAATTTCAACTATGTGATAGGATTGTACATCACCTCCTTCCAGTATTCATGCTATCAATCAACGTCTCGGCCTCTGCACAAAAGCACTCCTCTCCAACAACCAAGTCCGATAACCCATCATCCCCTCAAACTCCTCTCTACACCAACCCACATCTCCCCCATACCCATTCTCCTCAAACCATCGAAACATGTCCCCAACAGTATCCTTCTTAAAGAATTTCACGGCACTCCCCACGGGACACGGTATCATAGGCATGCGCTCACCCACCACCTCCTGAAATATGACCTCTGCCTTGGACTGCGTCAATTCATCACCCACCAAAGTCAACGCAACATTCCTGTATTTCGCAGGATCCAGAAACACTCTCGCCGCAACGCGGCCAATGTCTTGCGTAGAAATCAGTTGTAGCGGCTTACTGGACCCCATTTGCTCCCACATACGCGCAAACCCCTTTCCGTGGATATCGGGCGTCATGTTTTCGAAGAACGTAACCGGTCTGAGGATTGTGTATGTCATACCCTGCGGACTGGCAGCCGCCAGCTTTTGTAGATGCTTCTCAATAGCGAATTTTGCGGCAAAATTTTTGACGAATGTGGGATCGACTTCTGACTTCTCCGGACCGCCTCGGTCGCCGGAGGCGTAGACGAAGTGCTTGACACCACGGGCTACGGCGGTGGTAATCAGGGCTTTGCCTTGGGTTTCTTCATCGGGGGAATTGATTTGGACGCCGAACACGCCCCATACCCCTTGGCTTGTATGCACAGTGGTGGCCTGGTCAAAGATGGCGTCTGGATCGGCTAGGTCGCCTGCTATCACGCTTATATTGGGTTTGCTGGATAGAGCTTGTGCGCTGCGAGAGGTGGTGTCGCGTGTTACGGCGATGATGTGGATTGGTGTCTCAGTGTTGCTTGAGGCGAGGAGGGCGTCGATAAGGGCGGAGCCTTGTTTGCCAGTTGCGCCAGTGACGAGAATTGTGTGTGTGGTGGTCATGATGCCTTTCTTGTTATTTTTGGGGGTTCTTTTTAGAGTGTCCAAGATGCTTCCAATATCGAATTTCTGGAGGGGATGAAATGGGTGGTAATTGTACGATTATATAGGTCTGGCCTGTCAGGATGATTGATCAGAAGTTTGAATAGCATGGAATATTCAATCTGTCCTGAAATTTCCATTGAGCAACATCATTGCCTTTTATATCAACTGTCAAACGTAAGTATATAGCTGGCATGCATAATGGATGAGCGTATCGGCGTAATCAACTACCCGGCGTCAGAGCCCTAATGTCCTCCAGCTGAAGTACATACGGCCGTTAAAGCCGGAGGGGTCTGTCGGGCTGAATGATACAACTTAGAAATAGAATGTTTAAGATGTCCTGTAAAGATTCATTGAGCAATACCATGGACACTGATTATGCCCTCGAGCCTTCTACATCTACCGATCAGCATTGTAAGGATGTAGCTGGTATCCATGATGGATGGCCATATCGGCGCAATCAACAACCCGGCGCCAGAACCCTAACCGTCCTACGGCCGTCGCACCACTCAGCCTCTCTTCTAGACTTCCTAATTGATTGCTGATAAATCTATCTTCTATAGGTATTTATTTAAATAGTGATAATAGAAGATGAAGAGATCTTAAGAGTTAATAGAGCTAATTATAATTAGGATCTCAAATAATTTCTATACCTCCATCGGTCCAACTGATTACTGGACGATTGAACATTGTCTACATCAATAGATAAGTCAAGGCACGTATGATGTTCTTGTATAAATTAGACTATTCTCTGGTGCATGTCTTGGTGCTTATATGCTGAGATGTAAAGATACTTGTCGAAAGAGACACATAGAGGGACAAGGGATCACTGCGTATCAACTTTGGGTGTATGAGAAGACGGAGATGATCAGATAAATCACTTGATAGGGCCAAGGAGTGAAAATCTCATGTTGTAGTAGATTGCCGTACCTTTTGAGGATATCTTCATGGCAATTCTCCACTCCTGGTAGCGCTATTCAGTTTACCAGCCAGCGATCTCGACGGAAATGAAGACGAACCTGATATTGCAACGGGAATATTACAAATCATCGACCTCTCCAAACAGAACATCGTCCGCAAGTGTCTTAGTATCACAATGTCTCTAACATGCTCATTTTGTATCAAACTTAAATATACCTCCATATGTCCGATGGCTCTATATATCCGTCCTCCCAAGACAGTCATCACAGATCATAAACATGGTTATATGGTAGTAATTTGATTATCAATAAGTCCGCCTCACTGGGTCTAAATCCTTTGGCCCACCTTGCTCATATATCTTACCTAGGTATATTTGCATAGAGATATACATTTAGTGTTAAAGATGACAAACAAACTTTGCGGAGTACAGTTTGCGGAATAAAGTGATTACCTACTTGGACAAATTCCACCCTAGATACGAGATGAAGCACAGGGAAACCCCAGAAAAAGCTTGAGCCGACATATCACATCTAGGCATGTCATTGACACCAGAATAATATAATTGGATTCCAATGGCTGAAGAGCTGATACCTAGGTCTCAATCGTCGAAAAGCATCATAGATCACGGCGGAGGTGCCTCCAAAGTCGAGGAGATCGGTAGATAAAGCTGAGTATACCCAGATCGTGCATTGAAGTTGGTTATAATTCCCAAAGGCATTAATCTAAAGTGGAATACAGCTTATATAGTGGAGACGACTTACACGGCGTGTCTAGTTCCCCGGAAGCGGAACATAAGCATCTTTCTGTCCAAGTTGCCAACACTGCATCTCGTATCTAGAGTCCATACAAAGATTGATGTCCTGGTAGGAACTATATTTAATAAATGGCTGAACGTCGGATATACGGAAACATGCTTTCAGGATACCAATACAAGGCAGCATACCTTGCAACATCTGGGACCAATGGAGCCAATGACCTATTTAAAAGACTTCAACAACTTCCATTCAGGAATCCTACGAGCTTCAAACAGAGAGATTGACGAGGGCTTGTGTTGAAGGTCTCTGGCCATTTCATGGGGTCTGCAGAATTCGTTTCACGCCAGGGAACTTTCCCCGTCACCAACGGAGGACAGCACACATTGTGGTGAGGATCTGGATATGAGAATTACGTCGAAGTCCCAATTCAAGATCTCTCATCGTGAGTCCAGGTCCTACTTTCCAAGGTGGTTTCAAGGGCTCTCTCGAAGCTTCAGGACTATCGTATAAGTCTCCAAGATATGGTTGATAATTTTAATGGGGCTATCAATCATAATTTTAACTTATCTTGAGAATATCATCTAAAGCCAAGTTACATAGCTACAAGATATTGAGGTAATATTCATTGATCCGCTGTCATCAAGCCCCACGAGCCATTTGATGAAGGACCTCCACTCACCCACGCGAAGTTATTCCAATAGCAAGGGGAACGATGAGAGGCTACCTTTGGAAGAAACGTAATACCCAGGAGGATCACCTAGGGCTTAGCAAGCCACGTGATCAGGCACCAGAGCATGCTGAGCGCTATAAGCAGGTACACGTATCAGTGATCAATCAGACCAGCGCAGTGAGCGCTACGACATTCTCAGAGATCGGTCACTGTGCGCAAAGGGGGGGATGGTGATGCCGTATGGTACCAGGGGACAACGTATACGGGACTACTTCAATTAGATCTTACAAGTTTACAGGCAGTTACAAGTTTAGAAGCAGATGTAGAGGAAAACAAACTCATATTTTTTGAGGTCTTTCTCTGGATACAAAGTATCCTATCTATAACAAACTAATGCCCCCAAAGAAACGCCGCGTTGAGAATGGCGCCTGTTTGATAAGCTTTCAAGATTTCATCACACATCGTCTCGTCTAACAAGGAAATTTTCACCCATAACCCTCCGGTAAATGCATATGCTGTTGAAACAAAGATTTTTTGGATACCGAGTCCAAGGTATAATAACAAAGGAAAGACAAAGGAAATACGTAAATGGGATATCAACTGAAACAGAGTACGAGTCCACTGGTCTGGAGGTGTAGAGATCGAAGGAGAAGGAGGAGCGGTATGAAGATAGACCAGCTCTCAGCTTGCACTAAGCATTTAAGCCTTGTATTGCTCACGGAAGTACTTGGCAGCATCGACCAAGTGGGTCAACGCAGGCTTGACCTGCTCCCAGGTACGGGTCTTGAGACCGCAGTCAGGGTTGATCCAGAGCTGCTCAGGGCGGAGGTACTGCAACATCTCAGAGATACGCTGCTTGATCTCCTCCTCAGGAGGGATACGAGAGGTGTGGATATCGTAGACACCAGGTCCGATGTGACGGGGGTAGGCTTCATCAATAAAGACCTTGAGGAGCTTCGCATCGGAACGAGAGTTCTCAATGGAGAGAACATCGGCGTCAAGAGCAGCAATGGCGTGGAAGAAGTCCTGGAACTCAGAGTAACAGAAGTGAGAGTGAATCTGAGTAGAGTCCTCAACACCAGCGGTGGAGAGCTTGAAGCTGTTTACGGCCCACTCCAAGTAAGCCTCACGCTCCTTGCCAGAGCGGAGAGGGAGACCCTCACGGAGAGCGGGCTCGTCGACCTGGATAACGTAGATACCGTTCTTCTCAAGGTCAACAACCTCGTCGCGGAGAGCGAGAGCGAGCTGCATGGCCTGGACAGACTGGTGGACGTCGTTACGAGGGAAGGACCATCGGAGGCAAGTGACGGGTCCAGTAAGCATACCCTTCATGGGCTTCTTGGAGATGGAAGCAGCGTACTTGCTCTCCTTGACGGTCATGGGAGCGGGGCGAGAGATGTCACCGACAATGATGGGGGGACGGACACAACGAGATCCGTAAGACTGGACCCAAGCATGGGTGGTGAAGACGTAACCCTCCATGCGCTCACCGAAATACTGAACCATGTCGTTACGCTCAGGCTCACCGTGGACATAGACATCAAGGCCAAGCTCATCCTGGACTTGGATGGCGTAGTCAATCTCCTTGCGGATGAAAGCATCGTACTGCTCTTCGGTGATCTCTCCCTTGGTGAACTTGTTACGCTGGACACGGATCTCCTGGGTCTGGGGAAAGGAACCGATGGTGGTGGTGGGGAAAAGAGGTAAGTTCAAGTGAGTCCTCTGTTGAGCGTAACGGGTGTCGAAGCCCGACTTACGGTTGTACAAGTCAGGGGTGATCTTAGCAAGACGGTCCTTGACCTCGGGGTTGTTGGTGCGCTTAGACTCAGCGCGAGACTTCTGGGCAGCAGCGTTAGCATCGAGCTCGGCCTGGACGGAGGCGGGTCCCTCAGTGGCAGCCTTGGCGAGGATGGCAACTTCCTTGACCTTCTCAACGGCGAAGGAGAACCACGCGTAGACTTCCTCGGGGAGCTTCTTCTCGCTGGCGAGAGTGTGAGGAACGTGGAGGAGAGAGCTGGAGGTGGCGATGATAATGCGGTCCTTGCCAAGGGCAGAGGCAGCTGAGTCAATGATCTTGAGGGACTTGGAGAAGTCGTTCTTCCAGATGTTACGTCCGTCGACGACACCGAGGGAAAGAGTCTGCTTGGGGCCGAGGGCCTTGATGACGGTCTCGAGTTGCTCGGGGTTACGGACGAGGTCGACGTGGAGAGCGTGGAGTCCAGAGAAAGCGGAAACAGCGTCGATGTTGTGGACGATGTCACCGAAGTAGGTGGCAACGGTGAGCTCAGGGCCAGCGGCTCCGAGAGCTTCGTAGGCAGGCTTGAAAGCAGCCTTGATCTCGGGCTTCAAGTCGAAAACGAGGACGGGCTCGTCGATTTGGACACTTAAAATCTTGGTTAGTCGTTGTTCATCGCGCTCAAATAATGACATAGTAAGACTTACGAGTCAGCACCGGCAGCCTTGAGGGCTTTGAGAAGCTCGACGTAGACAGGGACAAGCTTGCTCAACAAAGAGATGGGCTCAACAGAGTGACCACGCTCAGTCTTTCCGAGAGCCAAGAAGGAAACGGGACCGAGGAGGACGGGGCGGGTGATGAAACCAGCTTCCTTGGCCTCGAGGAACTCGCGGACGGGCTTAGCATCCTTTGCGAGGGCGAAAGTCTGGGAGTCGCTGAAAGAAGGCTTTGTGTAGTGGTAGTTGCTGTCAAACCATTTCACCATCTCCATGGAAGGGACATCGACACCGGCACGCTGGCGACCACGGGCCATGGCGAAGTACTCGTCGAGGATGTTGAGTTTCTGGGAGGCATAGCGCTCGGGGGTGGCCTATTAAATATTGTGAGCGAGCTTCTATTAGCATATAGAGAAGTAATGCATACGGTGAAGAGCTGGATGTGGTCCAAGACTTGATCGTAGAAGGAAAAGTCGTTGGAGGGGATGACATCAACACCGGCATCCTTCTGGATCTTCCAGTGAGCAAGACGGAGTCTCTTTCCCTCAGCAATGAGGTCCTCCTGGGAGATCTTGTCGGCCCAGTAAGCTTCGGTGGCCTTCTTGAGATCTCTCAAGGCTCCCATACGGGGGAAACCCAAGACAGCGGATTGAACCATTGTGACTTGTGTGATGTATGAATAGAATAAAAAAAAGTTGATCAAGTGGCCTCACAAGGCAATACAATTACGCTGAAAGACAAGAAAAACGAGTTTATCAGCGACAATTGATGATTGTGAGATGAAGAAAGAGAAAAAAGTGAAGCTTCAGACACAGAAGATGAGTCTTGTATTAAAGGAAGAAAAAAGATGGTGCCAGCAGGAGGGGTGACTTTGCTCTTCGGCCTCCGAAATTTTCGGGCCCCGCCAAAGCAGGAGCTCCCTCAGGGCTCAGGCCAGCACGCTCCTTCCGCGGTGTCCAGTGGTTGCCCGGAAAACCGAGGCGGTGAGTTTGCGGGGTACCAAATGTAAAAATATTGCCAGATTGCGCCATAGGCTCTTTTTTCTGCTCGACTCTTTACTTTTACGTATATACGGCCGACATTGTTCAATTGTTCAATTGACCAGTTTCACTATCTATCAGAGCATGGTGATTTATCCCATGAAAGAACCAGTACCAAACAGTCGCGTTATCGCGTCGAATTCCCTTCGTTGGCCACTTCGAGCTATCCAGTCCATCCCCGTTGTGTGCTGGTCATCGATGTACGGATTCGGTCGGAGAAACGTATCACCTAATTCTTACCCGAGTTGCCACGGAACGAGATGCTCGACCCTTGACCGGTGAATATTCGTATAAAGGAAAACCATCCACCCTCTTGTGTCCAGCCGGGCTTGAAGCTGGTCAGGTCAGCTAGGTATCGAGTCCCGGTTCTCAAGGGACAGATCGCTCTGAGGTCAACGCCGGACTCGCTTTCCGTACCGCTAGCTTTCATCTACAACCTCGGTGAAGTTCTTAACACCAGGAGTGAAGTGGTTGTTATTGTTCCTGGATGCCAGCTGGTGTTTTCAATACACGTGGTACTACATCTTCGGCTGTGGATGGACGCGCTCAGCCTCAATTGCCTCGATACTGACTCTAAGCAATGCTCGTTATTTTATTCTTGGCCATTTATCACTTGAGTTCACATGGAACAGTACAAGTCCCAAGAAAAGACTAGTCTCGACCATGGGCAAACCCAGCGAGCGGATAATTTTTGAAAACCCCATGAGCGATATCGGAGAGCCTACTGCAGGGGCGGCGGGATGTGAGATCGCGGTGCCTTATCGATAAGGCTGTGATCATGCGACCTTTTTCAGCTTCAGCTGAACAGCAATTGCCTCTGCTGAGGGCTGTAAATTCGATGATGTCGAATTTACTCGACTATGCACCAGAAGGATAATCACAGTAAGTACATTTTATGAAGTCGTGACACGTTGTAGAGTAAACAGGGCATATGCTGGCTTGTTCCCCGCGTTTTTCACAAATTGCCAGACTCAGCGAAGCGTGGAGCCCTAACCCTAGCCCAACAGGTTTGTACCTACCAGACGCATAGCATCGTCGCCAACAGTCGTGGTCGCCTTGACTTCTACATGTGGCGCAAACATAATTTTCGATTCTTACCTGTGCAAACGGTATAACTGGATTCCGTAGCAGAAGTGGCTTGATATGATTTTCGCCTGGATCCGCCTATTCGACAAGTCCCAGACAGTTGCTCAGTGAATATCGATTGGTGGACAGCAGACGATAGATCGGTGAATACCGAATAACGATGCGCAAGCTCTGTCACCTAGACTGAAGATCATCTCTAAAGTCTAGTCTCTATAATCGGAGAAGAGTATCCGAAAATCTGAAGAGAGTGACTTAAGTGTCAGCCGGCTATATACGAAGATGCAAAAGTACTACTCCAGAACCTGATCTCCTTTCATGACCTTATAAGACCCCTTTGTTTACGCAGTAAAAGTCCACCTGTCTTGAAGTATAAGTGAACATAAACGCAAAATGACAGCCAGCTGGGCCAGAAAGAAGCTAGAGCCTGAAGGTATCGAAATATTCTCAGATTTCTATGAAATGATTAATACACCTGGTCTGGCGGCGGTGATTGTTGCGTCGTTGACAGAATTGCATGTTGAGCATACCCTTGCTGCTGTTAAGCGTGGGATTTATATCTTGTGAGAAACCCTTGACTGAAGATTCATCAAAAGTACTGAAAGCATATCCCTCGCTACTGAGAAAGTCGAATAGCCCGATTGATTGTTCGCATCAGTTGAATCAACTACTCCACGACCTCGGTGAAGACGGCCGCTCCAAAGTAATGGTCGGCTTTGTGCGCCGTTTCAATGAACAATACCATACAGCTCTACGCAGTATCCAGGCCGGCTCAATCAGGGTACCTTTGATCATCCGTTCCCAGGGCGCCGAGAAACTGGACAAAAGCGGGTTCTTTATCGAGCATGCTCGACATCGTGGATGTATATTTGTCGACACGGTCATCCACGATATTGATCTAACCCCCTCGTTTTTCGGGAGGAGAATTGCCGTTGAAGTTGTCGTCGGCGTTGCTGGGGATGAAGTTAGCGATCGCATTGCAGGAGAGTTTGGTAACTGGAAAAAAGATTGAGTTTGATGAGGATGGGGAGCGGAAGGGGATGTGGTTGAAGAGTTTGTTATGATTATGAGATCCTATCCTGTTAGATCGTTCCCAGCGTGGAAACGAGTAAGGGCTTCTGTAGACCAGATCATCTCAAGAATCCTGATGTCAACTACAGAACAGAGTTATCTAGCGACCCGTCTCGAACCACCTGATCTGAATTTGAGTATTTACACATTGGCTCTCAAGTGGTGAATGTTTTTCGGCTGTGTAGAAGTACACACCTAGGTAGCATCATAACCTCCCCGATACGGCTATAAGACAACATAACCGGCCCAATAACCGGACTAAAACAAAAGAAAAGTAGAGACAACCCATTTTCAAATTAGCAACAATTCAAAAATACATACCATTTGTACCTCATAGATCGTATCATATTCTTCGAAAGGATTGAAAATGACTCACGATGCATACTGGAAAACGGACTTCACTCTCTCCCTCGACGACCGCATCCAAGCTTACAAAGCCAGCATCACCACCGACCCCACATACACAGGCTTCGACACCACCCTCCTGCGCGAATTAGAATGCATCTCTTCCTCCCCATCCATACAAATCATCCGCTATGAATTTCGCGTCTTGGAATTCATGTGCAACAAGTACGGCAACTTACATGGCGGTGCCGTGTTAATCATCTTCGATAATCTCAGGTCAACGGCGTTGCGTACGATTAGCAAACCGGGGTTTTGGGATGGACTTGGAGCGAGTAGTTCGCTGTCGGGTTGGTTTCATCGATCGCTTCCCAAGGGGATGGCGGTGATGGAGAGTGTGGATGGAAGGTGTGTGCTAGTTGCTTGCATGAGAAGTTTCTGTCGGAGGGTAGTTCTGCAAAGGTTTGAATAGAGACGTCTGTTCGACTGTTGAGTTCTGTTCCATATGAACTGGGAATGGTTGGAGGATTAGGGCTAGGGCTACGAGACTCAGCCACGAAGAATGCAAGGGATGATCTCGATCAATTGAGGCTCTGGTCTCATGGATGCCATGATTGAAACCTTTCCTTTGATCCACGCGACGTAGCTTTCCGAAGTCATTGTCACAAAGAGGCGAGACTCCCAAGAAGAAAGAGCTAAACACCTACGTAACATCAAAGAACGATCGGGCAGATTAGGATGCAACATCATATCAAAATCTGGCACGCCGACGGACAAAACGGACGAAGCGTTACTCTGTACATAAAATAGAAAGCCGCGGGAGGCGGCACCGAGAAGAATTATCAACAAGAAATTCCGATACGTAACGACGATGGAGTGATAGATCGACAAGTACAAGCCAGAAAACCAACAACGCTAGATGGCCTCCTGCATAATTCAGTGGACGAGGATTGGCCAGTAGTTCACAGGGCCCTTGATATTAAATTTTGCAGGACGCGGATACTCCAAGCACCCCGGATTACCAATCCAGACTGCCCTTTTGATGGTTGATATAGAACGGGGTAAAGAGTAAGTAAGTTAGGTGGACGAAGATTGATAATTGCTTATAAATCGGACGGTTTACACATGCTCGTTCTGCGTCCCAGACGAACATGCATGCAACAGTTGCCGGACAGCCGAAACAAACGCGGCGATTGGCCGGTTTCAAAAAGTACGAGTGGAGTGCGGAACGGAAGCTGTTTCGCTTAAAGAGCCGAGACCCTAATGTAGCTCCCTGTTTGACCTGTTTGCATTGTTTGCCTTGTCGCGCCATGACTTTTCATTCAGGGTTCATGGACAGAAACTACCAATCAATCGACATCTGAATCTCAGATCGATGAGTCAAGATGAATCATATCACATTGCCAAGTGTAGACGCGTACTCCATGAAGAATACCACAGTCCGCACATGGCAGGCCAAGAGTCCTAAGTCGCCTGCCCCGCAATGGAGGGACGTCGCATTAGGACGCCGCTTGTAGGGACGGAATTAATTGTCGACGGGAATACTCCGTGGTACTAGGAGTTAAGTCAATTGTTATCATAGAGTGACGATGGTAAGTTGGTTGGTTGGTTGGTTCGTAAATCATTGGGCCGTGGGCACCGTCTTCTCTCCGCCTGGGTTGCAGGTTCTTCATCGACTAAATTAGTAATTCGCAAGGGTAACTATTCTTGTTGGGTTTGAGCATGCACGGAGGAATTTGGAGCGAAGTCTTGGTAAGTTGGTAATTTGGTAGATGAAATTTGATGTTGGATGAACGGACGAGTACTATGGGACTGGCAGAGTTTATATGATGGGTCTGCCGCTTGGGGGTAGCCACTGCCCAGAACAGAAACGAGCTACTAGCTGCCATTTTGGGAAGGAGCCAGGCTAAAAAAAGGGCAGGACCGACTGCTGCCATCTCCAGATTTATTTTTTCTTTGCTCTCCACCTCTCTGTTTTATCCTCCTTGTCCTTCAACCTCGCCCTGCACATTCTCTGTGCAAATGGTTCTAGGTCTTGTGCTGTCCATTCGGCCTTTCCCCTCGCCAGCACCATTTACCTCAAACTTGAACCCGGCACATTATTAATTATAATTTTTGACTTCAAAATACCGTTTGAATTATCACTGTCCTCATCCGAAGAATAGTAGACCTTTGTGCCTGGGCTCATACGGCGGGCACAATGTCGTCACCCGCTAATCCCTCCGAATCCTGGACCAAGGAAGACGACAGTGTGCGAACCGAATCCACCTACGAAGACGGCCGTGAGCAAGTGAGAAACTCTAACCCTACCGGTCTCACGCGTATCCAATCCGGCATCGATGTCGAGCGTGCAGAAAAAGACTTCGCGGAGCTCAACAAACAGTTTTCCAACATCTCTCAGCAAACAAGACGACTCTCAAAACAGCGATCACGGCAATCAAAGCGCGCCTCAGTGCATGATCTCGAAAAGAGCGGAAGCTCACCTGCATCTACCACTGAGCAGTGGGATTTGGAATCTGCTCTCCATGGGTCCAAAGCCGCCGAGAATGAAGCTGGCATCAAGCCGAAGCATATTGGTAGGTTATATGTTTTGCAAATGCCAGGATATTGACGCAAACTGATCGATACGTAGGTGTCATTTGGGATGGTCTTACAGTCCGAGGATATGGTGGAGTCAAGACCTTTGTACAGACGTTTCCCGATGCCGTGATTGGCTTTTTCAACGTATATGAAACACTCAAAAATCTCTTGGGATTGCAAAAGCACGGCGCCGAAGTCGACATTCTCCACAATTTTAGAGGTGTCATGAAACCCGGAGAGATGGTCTTGGTTCTAGGTCGACCCGGTTCTGGTTGTACTACGTTCCTGAAAGTCATCACAAATCAACGCTATGGATACACATCGTTTGACGGCGGAGTCACCTACGGGCCTTTCGATAGCGACACCTTTGCAAAGAGGTTCCGCGGTGAAGCTGTTTACAATCAAGAAGATGACGTTCATCATCCTACCTTGACCGTTGGGCAAACCCTCTCGTTCGCTCTCGACACCAAGACTCCAGGCAAAAGACCCGCCGGCGTATCGAAAAAAGAATTCAAGGAGAAGGTCATACAAATGTTATTGAAAATGTTCAACATTGAGCATACAATTAACACCGTTGTCGGCAATGCATTCGTCCGAGGTGTCTCTGGAGGCGAGCGCAAACGAGTGAGTATAGCGGAAATGATGATCACTTCTGGCACTGTCTTAGCTTGGGACAACACAACTCGAGGTTTGGACGCGTCCACAGCATTGGATTTCGCCAAGTCACTCCGGATCATGACCAACATCTACAAGACAACGACATTTGTTTCTTTGTATCAGGCCTCAGAAAACATTTATGAACAGTTTGACAAAGTCATGGTTATCGACGAAGGTCGTCAGGTCTTCTTTGGGCCTACGGCTGAAGCAAGAGCCTATTTCGAGGGACTTGGTTTCATGCCGAAACCTCGACAGACAACCCCTGATTACTTAACCGGCTGTACCGATCCATTCGAAAGGGAGTATCAAGAGGGCCGCAGCTCTGGAAACGTTCCTTCCACACCGGAAGAACTGGTCAAGGCTTTCGACGAGTCTAAATACCGCACGTTGCTTGACGAGGAAATCGCCGCCTATCGTACTCAAATCCAAGAAGAGAAGCATGTCTACGATGAATTTGAGATTGCTCACAGTGAAGCCAAACGCAAGCACACCCCAAAATCTTCGGTCTACTCAATCCCCTTCTATCTACAGGTCTGGGCTCTGATGAAACGTCAGTTTCTTGTGAAATGGCAGGATAAATTCACTTTGACGGTCTCTTGGGCTACATCTATCATCACAGCTATTATTTTGGGAACTGTTTGGTACAAATTGCCAACTACCAGTTCCGGTGCCTTTACTCGTGGTGGTTTACTGTTCATTTCGCTACTTTTCAACGCCTTTCAAGCTTTCGCAGAATTGGGGTCGACTATGCTTGGCCGTCCGATTGTGAATAAACATAAAGCCTATACCTTCCACCGCCCGAGTGCTTTATGGATTGCTCAAATTCTGGTCGACACTGCTTTCGCTGCTGTGCAGATATTGGTTTTTAGTATCATCGTTTACTTCATGTGCGGTCTAGTCCTTGATGCCGGTGCTTTCTTCACCTTCGTCCTAATCATCGTATCCGGATACCTTTGTATGACTTTGTTCTTCCGAACAATTGGTTGCGTGTGTCCTGATTTCGATTATGCAATGAAATTCGCTGCCACCATTATTACACTCTATGTGCTTACTGCTGGGTATCTTATCCAATATCAAAGTGAGCAGGTTTGGCTGCGATGGATTTTCTATATCAATGCGCTCGGCTTGGGATTCTCAGCTTTGATGGTAAATGAATTCAAACGACTCACCTTGACCTGTTCCGAGTCCTCCTTGGTGCCTTCATACGGCGACATTGCTCACCAAACATGTACTCTTCAAGGAAGTTCTCCAGGTTCGAATATCATCCCAGGCTCCTCCTACCTCAGTGCTGGTTTCAGCTACGAAACTGGCGATCTTTGGCGCAACTTCGGAATTATCGTCGCATTGATTGTTTTCTTCTTGTTTACTAATTCTTATTTGGGAGAATCCGTGAACTGGGGAGCTGGCGGCAGAACTATCACCTTTTTCCAGAAAGAGAATGATGAACGAAAAAAGCTGAACGAGGAATTGATGGTTAAGAAGCAGAAACGTCAGAACAAGGAAGCCGACGATTCTTCCTCGAATTTGAACATCACCTCAAAGGCCGTGCTTACCTGGGAGGATGTCAACTACGATGTTCCCGTACCGTCTGGTACTCGCCGGTTGTTGAACTCGGTTTATGGTTATGTCCAACCAGGCAAATTAACTGCTCTGATGGGAGCTTCTGGAGCCGGAAAGACAACATTGTTGGACGTATTGGCAGCTCGAAAGAGTATTGGAGTCATCTCGGGGGACATTCTAGTTGACGGTCACAAACCTGGTCCATCATTCCAGCGTGGTACATCGTACGCAGAACAGCTAGACGTTCACGAGTCTACACAGACGGTACGTGAAGCGTTGCGCTTCTCTGCCGAGCTTCGTCAACCCTATGATGTGCCATTGGCCGAGAAGCACGCCTACGTCGAAGAGATTTTGTCTCTACTGGAATTAGAAAAACTGGCAGATGCAGTGATTGGTTTTCCAGAAGTTGGTTTGTCTGTTGAGGAGCGTAAACGAGTGACCATTGGTGTCGAACTCGCTGCTAAGCCAGAACTTTTATTGTTTTTGGACGAGCCCACGTCAGGTCTTGACAGTCAATCTGCTTTTAACATCGTTCGTTTCCTGCGAAAGTTGGCCGCAGCCGGCCAAGCAATTCTATGCACGATCCATCAGCCTAACTCCGCACTGTTCTCAAGCTTTGATCGACTTCTCTTGTTACAGAAAGGAGGCAATTGCGTCTACTTTGGTGATATCGGAGATGATAGTCATGTTTTGATCGACTACTTCCGACGCAATGGAGCCGAATGCCCTCCCAACGCAAATCCTGCTGAGTGGATGCTCGATGCTATCGGTGCTGGTCAAACTCCTCGTATTGGAGATCGTGATTGGGGCGATATTTGGCGTGAATCACCAGAATTAGCTCAAATCAAGGAAGACATCACGAAAATGAAGACTGAACGCGCCGCACAAAACAAGGAGCACGAGAGCACTGCACCACAAGAGGTCGAATACGCAACACCTACCTGGTACCAAGTCAAGACTGTTGTTCGACGGACGAACTTGGCTTTCTGGCGATCACCCAACTACGGGTTCACCAGGTTATTCGTACACGCGATTATTGCACTTCTCACCGGTCTGATGTTCCTTCAACTAGATGACTCGCGATCATCTCTTCAGTACCGTGTTTTCGTTTTGTTCCAGATTACCGTCATCCCGGCCATCATTATCCAACAGGTGGAGCCTAAGTATGAGATGTCACGACTGGTTTCTTATCGGGAAGCTGCATCGAAGACTTATAAATCAGTTGCGTTTGCCGTTGCCATGGTTGTTGCTGAGATTCCGTACAGCTTACTTTGCACTGTTGCCTTTTTCTTGCCGATCTATTATATTCCAGGTTTCCAGAGTGCTTCAGACCGTGCCGGATATCAGTTCTTTATGATTCTGATCACCGAGTTCTTCTCGGTCACATTGGGTCAAATGGTTGCTGCAATTACACCAAGCTCATACATCTCCTCACAACTCAACCCTCCACTTATCATCGTGTTTGCGCTGTTCTGTGGTGTCGCAATTCCCAAACCCCAGATTCCCAAATTCTGGAGAGCGTGGTTATACCAGCTCGATCCCTTTACCAGGCTTATTGGTGGTATGTTGGTGACAGAATTACACGATCGACCAGTCGTCTGCAAAACCTCAGAACTCAACACTTTTTCTGCGCCCGACGGCCAGACTTGTGGTGATTACATGGCCCCCTATTTTGCAGCTGGTGCTCCTGGCTATATTGTTGATAATGCGACAAGTGCCTGTCAATATTGTGCTTACAAGGTTGGAGATCAATTCTATTCCGCCTTTGACTTGAGCTATGACAACCGTTGGAGAGACTTGGGTATCTTCCTTTGCTTCATTGTCAGCAACATCATCATTCTTTTCCTTGGAGTGAGTACAGTCTTCTTTCTATGTCTTGATTCGAGAATACTAACAATATCATTTAGGCACGATACTTGAACTTCAACAAGCGTTAGAGCAGCTTCGCTCCGTTTGGTCTCTTATTTTACCCTTGTATTGTATAATCCATAATTTCAACTGAGGGGTTTATCGTGAATTTTCGGGCATTGAAGATACAGAAAAGCGGGATTTGGGCTCAGTTATTCGCATTTTTGGAGAAAAAAGAGGTGGAGATAGATTCAATAGAAATATAGAGTTTGATACTAACAGCCATTACTTTAAAGCGTAAGCTCTGACCAACACGCTGACAAAAGTACCTTCCTATTTGGGACGATTAGGGCTTGTCGCACGATGTCGCTGGACTACCTAGGTAACTAGTTCCACCGCGAGACACAATTTATGACCAGTCAACGTGAGGAAACAGCATTGCCATCATAACCGACATCCAGAATAGTTACCTAGGTAAAGCCTTCAACCAAATCTCGGACATACTGCGAATCTCGATCCAAGACAACAAAATCAATCGGACTTACTCCGATACTCACAGATTCATCCCCCAAACAACCTTGGAAGTTATGTCCACCAACCAAGTCAGCCTCTCTTCAGAATAGACTTTCCACTTTATTGAAGCCATCAGGTTTACCTGGTTAGTAAGTCTAACCCCGCAAATCAAGAAATTTCCCCATACTTTGTGGGGGTTGATCTGCGTTTCTCCGCTTCGCACATACTCCGCGATAATGTACTACGTCTCCACATTAGAAACATGAATGTACTTGATCGGAGAGATCTCCTTCGGACCCTGAGCGGGAGGGAAAGTATGTCGATTTTGGGAAGAAGAGATTCGGCGAAGATGCCGTATTTTGATGTTGTGTGATGGATCCCCTCGTTGGTCTGGTGGTACATAATGCTATCCCTGCGCTGTGTCGAGGCTCACTTTTCGTCTTTCTTCTTTGCTTGGGTTTCTTACTTGGTACATCGGAGCCTCTGGGCACATTTATTGTATATAGATATAAATTGATACGATGGGACAATCAAAGGCAACAGGAGCCGAGCTCCAACCCTCATCCAACGACATAACAGCAACAACTACCACTCACAGAGAACACGCACCACATGCAATCGAAGATCCCATCCAAGCCAAAAAATGGAACACTCGCGACGGCGACGCAGCGCTTGCCCTATTCGAAAACAGCGACGAACTCCATGAACACGTCAGTTACGAAGACGAGAAGAAAGTATTACGCAAAATCGATTTTATGATTCTGCCGTATTTGGCGGTTTGTTATGCGTTTTTTTATATTGATAAGGTGAGTCCAGCGAACCATCCCTAGATTGTTTCCTAGGTATATGTACAAGTGTTGATATATTATGTTGGTGAAAAGACGACGCTTAGTTATGCTGCTATATTCGGGATTAGGGATGATCTTCATCTCGTTGGCACGGAGTACAATTGGTTGAGTAGTTTGTTTTATTTTGGGTTTTTGGTCTGGGCTTTTCCTACGAATTTTTTGTTGCAGAGGTTGCCTATTGGTGAGTAGCCTTGTGATGTTTGTCCGGTGCTATGAACTAACCACTTGAGTTGGTGTTCAGGTAAATATCTCGGCTTTAATATCTTCATGTGGTAAGGCTTTTATTCGCAATCTCATTGCAACCCAGACTGACAAAATAGGGGCTTCTTCCTCATGCTTCAAGCTGCATGCCACAACTTCGCCACACTCGGAGTCCTTCGAGTCCTTGCTGGTGCCGCCGAAGCATGCTCTGATCCAGGCTTTATGCTGGTAACAAGTATGTGGTACACGAGACGAGAACAGCCCGTTCGTATTGGTCTATGGTATACTGCCAATGGCTTTGGGATTGCTCTCGGCGGGCTTCTTGGTTATGGTATCGGCCATATTCGAGGTGCATTGCCATCTTGGAAATATGAGTTTTTGATCATGTATGACCCTAAACATTTCTCTGGCACAATACACTCCCCATGTGAAGACGAACTACTAACAAGTCTGTGAAATAGTGGTGCATTGTGCTCGGCCTGGGGCATTATCATGTTCATCTTTCTCCCCGACAGTCCAGTGACAGCCAAAGGCCTGACTTTGAGAGAACGCCGTATCGCCGTGGAACGTCTGCGAGAGAATCAAACAGGTATTGAGAATAAGCATCTGAAGCCCTACCAGATCTGGGAAGCTTTTACCGATTACAAGTTGTACATGTTCTTCTTCCTTGGTGTTGTTTGTATGTTCTCATTCCTTCACTTCAACGAGACCAGTACTAATCTTATAGGCAACGTCCCCAACGGCGGAATCTCCAACTTCGGCACCATCATCATCAAAGGCTTCGGCTTCTCAACTCTCGTCACGACACTAATGCAAATCCCCTACGGCGTCATCATTGCTCTCTCTATCCTTCTCTGCGTTTTCCTCAATGATCGATTCGAGAATAAACGATGCATATTTGTGCTACTATTTTTGATCCCAAATATCACCGGCGCCTTCGGACTACGATTTGTCCCTCTTGATCGAAAGGTGGGAAGGTTGATTTGTTATTATTTGACGGGACCGTATAATGCGGCATTTGTGTTGGTGCTTAGTATGCAGATTGCTAATACTGCTGGTACGTCCCCCTCGTCTTTCGCTGCGTGGATCAAAAAAGGCTAATGCAGGTGGTATGTAGGACACACCAAGAAAGTCGTCACGAATGCCGTCCTGTTCCTTGGATACTGCACTGGTAACATTGCAGGTCCATTCTTCTATAAGACTGAGCAATCGTATGCCCCTTTCCTCATGTCTCCTTTGATTGCTTTACACAGCTAATCTATCCAGACCAACATACTCCCTCGGAATCTGGTCCATGATCGGATCTCACCTCATCGAAGTCGTGCTCATCTCTACTCTTGGTCTCCTTTTGCGACGGGAGAACAAGAAACGTGACAAGATCCAGTCTGAGATGGAAGGTGGATTGGAAGGAAGGGATTTGGATGCCACTGCGTTTTTGGATTTGACCGATCGGGAGAACCTGAAGTATATACCAAGCCTTTTCTGTGGTTTTATTGAGGTTGGAAGCTGACTGTTACGTGTTTCTAGTTTCCGGTATATTTACTGAGGTGGGAGTAGAGATGGCGTGTTGCTTATTTCTCGTATAAATTTGAAAGATCATTATGAATTTGTACACAGAAAAGAAGTCGTGATGAACAACACTTCGAGCACAATAGGCGCCAACTGGTATCTTGGTCCTGCCATCTCCGACTCGAAGGAACTTGGAATTATTTAGCTATCTCTCACTTGCCTAAGAACTACCAAATGTGAGTAAGACATACTTTCATGTTGTTAAAGATATGATCATAAGTACGCTTCAATCATGGTAGTTCTGAAAATAAAATTCGTGTAGTAGGGTACGTAAAGCAAGAATTATAAACTAGTCCAGGACTGGAGGTTTTACAGGGGCAAAATATTGATCAGTATCAACATTGAACATTCCTAGAGCCTTAAAAATAACGACAAGGGCTAAGGTCAACCAGCGTTAAAGCTTAGGCAAGTAAGCCTCGATATAAATATTACACCGCCTGTCATTTAATTAGTTAATTCGAGATCGAACGAACTAAATGATTGAATTAAGAGAAAAATCATCAATCGGCCGATCAAATAATCCACGTGTACTATCAAAAGGGTAGCCAAAGTTCCAATATTGAGAGATGTGACATATCAAAATGTGCTAAAAGATATCAAGCTTCATAAAGACATCCTCCAATCATTCGACTGTCTCTTTCTTTGCTAGAAATACAGCTTGATCCTCCAAGAATGTATAGGTAACCCAATTCCCTGTATCGTCCCCCTTTTTTAGAAGGTATTTTTCACGGCCAACAGCCAACTCGATGCTGCCCACATGAGGGGCCATTGCGATACGCCAGGCAAGTAGAAACCCAGCAACATTCCACGCGACTTCTTCTGTCGCGGTGGGAAAAACATGCACAGAGTAATCGCCAGGGTCGTCACATCTCTCCTTGAAATTGGCTGTATATATTTCTACCCAGGCATCATAGTTATCAAATACCTCGTGCGGTAAGCCAGCAAGTGCATCTTCGAGCTCAATGTAGCTGCTTTCACCGTTATATGTAGGATCGTTGTCATTGAGCCATATAAAGTCGGTGCCGTAATCAGCAAATATTCGAAAATGCCGAGGGCTGGTTGTGCTACTAGTAACCGGCGTACTTTGCAATTCCTGGCTTGCCGTTTCAAGAGGAGGGATATCAAATTTCGCGGAGAAATCTTGTCGGCTGTTAAAAACTTTTTTTAAGTTGAAGTTGAGGCCGAATGTCGTTTCAATTACTGCTGAATCTGCGTGCTCAAGCGACGGTTGTTCTGAAAGAGTGCGCCATGCGTCGCCTAGATTTCTGACTGTTTTGATAAAACGCTGGGATTTTGACTGCGTGCAAAATGCAGCGAGCGGCTTCAGAAGGTCGGGAGGCATTTGGGATGTTCTTTATCTGAATCGTGTTCTGCCACTACCTGGTCAAGAAGCAGGAATAATCTATGTTGAAATAATTCCGGCGCGATTCCCTTTAGGTATCATTCTACCCCCACTTTGATCTTTAGGCGCCATCTAAGGTTTCTTTGATCTGACGTCTTCGAATCAGCTCGACAACTCAACTCGAAAAAAGTATACTAATCATAAGTTTCATATAAATTACCCTTAGGCTGCTAATTACCTATCGTTTCGATGTTAGCCGCCGACATATTTCTTTGTCTAGATACATCCCCAGCCACAAAGCGCTTAAGTTGACAACCGCTGTACTAGCTAACTATGCGGCGCTGCTCGCATTAATCCAAGTTTCATCCTATATATAGTCACAGTTGTGAGTAGTGACGAGATGGAATTGGACGAAAAACGACGCATACTTAATGCTCTTCAAGGCTCGGCGTTCAATAGCATGGAATGAAGACAAAGAATAAGTGGAGACATGGGACTCTGAGCAACAAGGGTCGGCCGTAACTTGTATAATTTCGACTATCAACTAGAAGAAATTACCCAATCAGACCTCCAAAAAATTGCGTCTGATATATGAAGGTGCCAAAGTCGCATGATGTCGATGGGTATCAGTTTGAGAGCACTAATGAAAGACCATAGTTACTACTCAAGAAGCGAAGGCTATTGACCTTCTACGCGCCAGACTAATAAACATCAAACATAACCAGCGACCGGCGTCAAGTTAGTATAAATGGCGTCTTTGCCAGTGCCATCAGGGACTGTTGATTTACAAGATAAATAGAGCTACCTTTGAACCATTGAGTTTTGTAACACCACAGGAGCCACAAAATTTCTCAACTATTTGGATTAAACAAAGAGAAAACAATATGCTTTCACGAACATCCTCCTCAGGCTCTGAAATCGAAGATCTTCCTTTGCCGAACGAATGGAAAGTCCTGATTAGAGACTTACTACGCAGGGGCATCAAGATCTCACCTCGAGATGTGCGACGTATATGGGAGCTGGCGTTGAATCGCATGAATCATATTGAGGGACTGGTCTCGCAGACCCTGTGGGTGTAAGTTATATGTACTTTCATTTGACTATTATCCCTGTTTCAACGAGTTTATTGGCGCTTTCAACTTCTGTCGTTTCTCTATTGATTTGCATCGCTTATGACTCGAGACGTCGCATCGCATCAACATGTGCTTATCTTTAGCTTTTTAGTGAAACTGGTACCTCTAGGGCCGGTCTGCAACACATATTAGAACGACACAGCAGAGAGTTTGCTTCATATGAACCTGCACAACTTCTGGAGCTTGCCGAAGCTTCCACTTCAATTGGATTGCACATTGGGAATCAAGGCAGGACGGGGAGAAGTCGGCCAATATATGGTTTATTTTTCTACGGAAAACCGTTGGCAGTCGCCGTCCAAGTTGGTAGCAATGGATTCGTCGTGTCAATGAATCCACAAAGTTTAGCCGATTTGGCGAGGAGATACCCCCAACATGGATCTGTTCAGGAATTGATCACACTTCTTCAGAATCAACACAGCTGGCCTGTCGTTTGAAAGTTTGTCTCGTGTATTCCGTGTATCAAAGTGAGGAGCTATATGATATTTGATGTCTGTAAGTAAAGGTGGAAATAGTTGGCCTGGTGCCGTACGTATGATATTGTTACAAAACTCCAGATTCTTGTAAGAAACTTTGCAGAAGCGGCATCATATACCATTCAACATGAGAACTTCGGGAGAAGAATGGATCTACAATGATTCAATGCCATGGGTGACCTTAAATGACTAATGACAATGGTGACGATAATTTGACATTTGTTACCTAGGTACACATCAACTGCCTTCCACATTGCTTTTCGTCTCTTCTTCAACCTAGTTAAACCTGGTTATTGGTCAATGGATGGTAGGAATATAACAACTTTACGAAGCTAGTTTTTAACATTTGTGAGATATTTGAAGTAAAACCGCCTCAATCTCAAATACTTCCAAGGTTTCACTTGGTTTCTGCGTTATTTCCAAAACAGGATTACATTAGCCTTACATATAATTTACAAGTTACATAGTCTAGTCTGACCTATGTTGGCGACTAAAAACAAACACAGCCAACAGCAAATATATAAACAACCAACCAAGGAACAAAGCGACTTTCCTAGCTAAACTTTGATTGATAGGTGGGCATGTTATATTTGATCATTGAAGAACGCAGGCGGCAGATGTGATAGCTGAGGAAATTCGCGACGCGGTTGCGGAGTTTATAGCCGCACCGCAAGGGTTTACAGTTGGTGTAGCAGGCGAGAGAGTGGCACATGAATTTAGATCGTCTAATCTATCCTATCGCAACATCTAGTTTTCCTGTCACATTGAAAGTAAAGCTTTCGTTGGTGCCAGCGCACGCGCTTTCCGCTGAAGCGGCGACGAATTCAGGCTATTGCGTGCCATTTCGGGCCGTGAAGACGATATTAGTTCCCTAGGTTTGGGTCGTAATGTTTGTTAAAATGGGTTCTGACGATGTGCAATAATTGATCGTAAACAGGGACCAGGAGAGTCGCAACCGGTCTTCAGGGCCATTCATGCCACCAATATAGCACCAGGCATAGGGTCACTGCTTGAGAAGTTCACGTAGGTGAAATCCAAAAAAGATGAGGTAGGTAGTCTTGTCGGAGACATTGGAAAACTGAATACAAGGGAGGAGCGATGATGCGTAGCGACTGTTTTGGATAACGAAAACTATCGGTAGGAGAGGGTGCAAGGGCTCAAGCAATAATGATTTGGAAGCTAAAAGACTAGAAAACTAAGCATGAGGAATGGAAAGGAAAAGGGTAGAAATAAAAAGCTATTCCTTCTATATCCTTGGGGTCGACCACGTGATCAGGACAACCCTTCCCGTCAGTCTTATCTGGAACTGCATGGAGGGAACAACGTTTCCCCGCTTCCGAATAACCTCACGTTAAACTATCACACCAGGAAGCTCTCGATCAGAATACCCAGGAAAGTGGGAGTGCACTTTAGTATATGACTAATTCCAGCTATGCAGGGCTAACTATGTGTGGGTGGGTGTCTGACAATGGAATCTTAGGAGCTACATTATTAGCAATAATGATATATTATGACTCATCATGATCAATTACTGAGAGACTAATTGAAATTTACTTGGGCCTGGTGTACAGCGCAGCGATGATGGCGTAGAATTGCATGAATGGTACATTCAGGTTGCTGTAATCTTGCATATAAGATGTGGTCGTGGCGGCCTCTGTCCCCTTGCACATTCTTCATATATTCAGGGTATTTCTTTCAATCATAGGTAAGATCACCTTTACGTCTTGCACACTCCTTTTCTATGATGATCGTTCTTCCTTCACTCGCCGAAATGACTGCACCCTTTTTGCTTAAGTTTGGTGTTATCTTGATTATAGTCAAGGTCTACTGAGACTCTTATCTGCTCACGCTGCTCATGAAAACACTGGTTGACACTTAGCTAACTGTCCACTCAGCAGATTGGTCGCTAGCACTTTGCTGGAACCACATTGAAAGGACTTGATCAGCGGGCAGCTACTGATTCACACAATGTTGTAAGCATTGTAACAACAAGTACTTTAGTGGGGAGATTTAGGACAAGGAGAAGGTTGCAACGTCGAAAGCCAGAAATGCCTGGTCGATCGAGGCCCTGTTGTGGGAATATCACAGTTTGTTGTGCTTGTATGAGTATATAGCAAAGTGTGAGGTTCTGACTGTCGCAATTACCACAATACTGCGAGTAAAACCGAGAACGGAATGCAGTGTACCTGATTCTCCGACAACCTGCCTCTTCTCCGATCGAAGTCGCAGCTACTACATTGCTCATGGAGTGAGTAATGTTCATACGTACAACATATTGTACAGCCTAATTAATTCTAGGAGTCAAATGTGATTAGTTTACAGCAAACAAATATGAGATTAGGCGTTTTTACAGAGTAGAGTTTCAAGTAACTATAGCTGTTGAAGCTTGCTAGTAACAAGTCAGAAATATCAATCTGAAACATGAAAAGCAAGAAATCAAGATAGATAAAATTATAGATAGCAATGACTGTTGAAGATTGCTAACGTAAAAAAGCAAATATCACAACAAGAGCAGACAAATGGACAGTGAGAGCAATAGCCGCTGAAGTTCACTGGTGTTATAAAAGACAGCTAGAAATATGCAGTAAACTTGGCAAGGTTACCTTCAACAACCCAACAACACCACTTCTTCAGTGATTATGGACTTCCAGGTTAGGTGAAAGTGTATGTTTGACCTGTGCTAGTGCCACCACCATTTTGTACAGTCACCAATACGGGACCCGCAGTTCCAACTGTAGGCGCTACAGCCGTGATGGTGCCGTCGTCCAGAACAGTGAAAGTGGTTGGCAAACCACCGAAGAAAACGTTTAGCGCTCCTGTAAATCCGCTTCCGGAGAGGGTCACGTTGTTGCCTCCTGTTATAGGCCCAGTTGTTGGAGTTATGCTGGTGAGAGTTGGTGCAGTGAGATATTGGAATAGAGAACCATTACTGAAGGTAGAGGGAGTGCTGACAGTAATGGCAACTGCACCAGTTCCAGGAGGAGAAACGGCGGTTATGAGGTTATCAGATACCACGGTGAAGGAGGCTGCTGGAGTTGTTCCAAAGAAAACCCCAGTTGCGTTTATCAACCCAGCTCCGTTGATGTTCACCGTTGTGCCACCTGTTTCTGGTCCCTGAGTGGGACTAGAAGAAGTGATCACTGGTGGTGGCTGGAAACTGAAGCTAAGTGAGTTATTTGTGCCACCTGGAGCTACTATGGTAACTGGGACTGTACCAACAGCATGTGCAGGTGTGGTGAGGTCAACTTCAGTATCCCCAACAATATTGGTAATGACAGCAGGGGTTGATCCAAAAAGGACACTTGTTGTTCCTGCCAAGCCAGTGCCAGTTATAGCAAGCGGGGTGCCACCAGATATCACACCTGCGGTTGGGAAGATACTCGTTGGTGTTGGCAGCGCGATATAGGTGTAAGTGGCAGGAGGACTGGTGAAAGTGCCAGAGGACACAGTCACATCGATAGCACCAGGAGCAGATCCGGCTGGCGCAGTGGCATTGATAGATGTAGGTGATAGTATTATAAAAGAAGTAGCTGGAATGCCACCAAACGAAACACCAGTAACAGTATTGAGATTTGTGCCAGTTATAGTGACATTATTTCCGCCTGCGAGTGGCCCCGAGCTTGGGATTAAAGAAATAATTGAAGGTTGGGGGGCAGGATTGTATGTATATGGAACCCCAGTACCAGTACCAGACGGACCAGTTACTGTAATGGTCACTGTACCACTTCCAGGGGGGGAAATTGCAGTGATAGTTGTATCATTGGTCACTATGAAGCTGAGGGCAGGGGTTGTGCCAAACCTCACCTGCGTAGCAAATGTGAAGCCACTCCCTGTCAACGCGACTGAATTTCCACCAGCAGCAGGTCCAGTATTGGGGACAGCACCAGTGACTACAGGTAGAGGTATGACAAGATTGTAGGTGTAGGTCAGGGGTATAGCACTGGTGCCTGCTCCATTTGTGACATTGACGGATGCTGGGCCGGCACCAACTGGAGCTGGCGGCACCACAGCCGCAACCTGGGTGCTGGATAGAATAGCAAAACTGCTAGCATTCACAGTAGTGGTTCCCTGTGTAAAGCTCACAGCAGTTGTATATAGCAGGCCAGTACCAGTAATTGTTGTCACATTCCCACCGCTCACAGGTCCAATATTGGGAGTTAGAGAGGCCAGTACAGGTGGAGCAATACTCGTAAAGTTGAAAAATACTGGCTGAGTGCTACTACCAGACGGGGTAGTCACTGTCACTCTTGCCGCCCCTGGGGCAAATGGCCATGCAGGAGTTGTAACAGAGACTGATGATGCAGTGGAACTGGTTGGCGTTGCCGTTACGGAGGTAGCGCCAGTACCAAAGGTCACTGTAGTGGCGCCCAGCAGGTTGGAGCCAGCAATCAATAATGAGGTACCACCGGAGACTGGTCCAGTGGTGGGATTGATTCCAGAAACAGCGGGTGAAGACATTATCACAAGAGATCACGACTAAACGAGATTGTTCAGAATTGAGTGGACGTATTCAATGTAGTGGAGTGAGTTGGAAAGCTTGTGTTGATTGTTAGTCAACCTCTGGAGACAACAGGAAACTTCCCAGTTTAAATAAACGTCTTGAGCACAGTGGTTCTCGTCGCCATCTTCGGTAACCTAATTGAGATCGTCAGTTGATATGGTGACTTAAGTGAAGCTTGGATATAGAGTACCACTCTCTGCCTCAGCTAGTTGTACAAGCTATGAGCTGATGGTCCCCAAATCCCTGTGTCGAACGTGATTCGTAAGGCCATTTGTTAGCACTACGGCAATCCTAATTCTAAGAAATACAGGGCTTGTCATACCCAACCTTGGAATCCTATCATCAATTCCCCGATCCTATGGTTGTCAAATGGAATTTACACATTCGTGTCATGCATCTCGGCCGTGGTAGCACAGAGAACTTTTATTATTAATGTAATATTCCCTCTACTTGAGCGAAACTTGTCACTAAATTTCTTCACAATACTCAATGTCTCTCTAGCGTGTAGAAATTGCCTCAGATCAGTCAGGCGGACGCATTTGGAGAAACACAACATCTTGGAGAGAGAGGGTGCCTCTTGAGGGACACACAAAGGAAGAGGTTGTACTTGACCCTCCTCGACTACTATCACGCTCGTCTCTGCCACGAGCTCATTGGTGAGCATGCAATTTGTACAATCAGTGAGGTGAACGTCCCAACCGTCCTTCAGTATTCTTCCTGGCGTACAGAAATCGCTCAACTTTCACCATAAATTGGTTATTCTGAGCTCAGACACTCGGTGTCTGCATATTTTGACGGTCGGAAACGTCCGAATGCTACCCATTTTTCATTATCCATAACTGTATGATTGCGCAATGCATGTACCATCAGGTGATCTCAATTGCGGTGCTTCAATCACCGATGTCTCAAGATGCAAGTCACGTAGACACTAAATGTTACTAGGCACCTTCAATCCTTCTGATACATTGTCCTTTTATTATGTACCGGATTGCGCATCGAGCTATGGCACTCCTACAGAAGCAATGAACCGGTAAATCCACGTCAAACCCTAAGTCTTTCCCTCTATCACAAGATAATCACTACACGATTCCTTTCGAGACAATTAGGGAACAGCCGAGATGGCAGGGATTTTATACAAGTTTTCTGGAAAAGTAAGTTTAATTGACTATCATATATATATAATACATAGGAGGATTTGAATATTGAGCGAAGTGTGTATAAATAGTAAAGTCAACGAAGGTGGTTTTGCCCTGAATATTGAACCAGACTCTATGGGTTATACTTGATGGAAATTTTATTTTTGCACCAAACTTGCTATAATAAACATCGATTAAATTATACATCCAATAGTGGCCTACTAACTAACACCTCCCATGTTTACTGGAATGTCACACTAGTTAGATACTGGGTAGCAAAAAACGACATCTGGAAGGTCTCTCTGGGGAACCCAGGTTATCTGAGAGAACGGACCAGTTGACACTAAGCCAGATGTCCTAACCACTAGATCTCGCGGCAGTACTGTAGCTAAAATCTATTCTACTGAGCTATATTATACACAGTCAAGTGTACCTATATGTTGTTAGAGTTAGGGCTACGACCTCTATCAGATGTCATTGAACGTGATGTAAGCAGAGATGTATGAATGAAGACATATTGATAGTCTGCTCTTGGATATTAACGCCCTCCAGTTGCTTCAACTCAAAACCTAGACATTTACAGCAAGCGGAGTAAAAGTTCGTCAACTGCTGTTCTAGGTTCACTTAGACCATTTACAAACGGGACAAAAGTGAAAAGCAGACAGAATTATTGAAGTATGACAAAAACCTTGATCATTTAATAGGCAAACCGAGGATCCGAACAAACGCCGAAGACCCAAGATACACTTCTAGATAAACAGAATCACGTTCTCTGCAAGATGTACAAATCTCAACTAGTCAACAGCCAACATGAAATGAAGGATGAAGTGCAAATTGAGGTTGGCCTCATGTTAAGGACCTTAGCACGCATTCAAGAGTGTGACTACTACAGTCAGATGGAACGTCCCATACTTTCCGCAGTCATGAGCGTAAGCGTCCGAGGAGGTCATTAGATCATTCGAAGCATTTCCATGTAATTATATGTATGTCAGTTAAATGCGTCTTCTCATGTATTGTTTGCGTGCTCTGAGGTGATTTGTTGCCTTGTCTAGAGCTTTCAATATGCGCCAACGTTAGACGAGATAGTAGAAATATTATCACGAGAACAAGAGCTAAACAACCCGAACATATCGTACCACCCCTAGGTTTTGATATTATTGATCCCAGGGATGACCTACTGGTAGACCGCCTGGTGATTGTGGATATTATGAGCCTTGCCTTGGATGATCTTAATCCGACTGGCCGATCCAGCAGCGTGCAGTGTTCCACGAGCTGTGATGTTATGGACATTGGGTACCATGAGGTTACATGCTCCTATTGAGATGTTTTACTCTTGAGTGCTCGTGGGACCTTCAAGAGACGTATATAGAACATACCAATCTCTGAGGGTATGATGTCCTTCTATAAGAGTAAGGCTTCCCTTCCTATCAAGCAATCATCTCTTCTCTAAAGACATTCTATATCTTGAACCTTTCAATACCATGAAATCAAGCAATCCACTTATGGAACTGTTGAGTCTTATTGCATTGTGTGGAGTGGTGATCTCAGCTTCCACTGCAATGCCTACAGACGACCGAGATAGCCTCCCTAACGACGCTTTGCCTGATCACCTTGGCAATGTAAACGAGCAAGTGAACGACACGGCACACATCACGGAAACTTACGGCTTATTGACCCCCGAGCATGTACATGGTAACGAGAGTTCGCATAGTTCCGATACGCTCTTCCAAAGTTGGTATATGTGCTGCATATACAGCAACGCCAATGCCACTTCCTTCCCCTATAATCCACCGTTCGGTTGTCTATATGGGCCTAGCACTGGTGTATGCCAAGGGAATCTTTACAAAGTGCCATGGCTGTGCGAGTATCAACCAGCGCTACGGATCGGTACCATTGTAGGTTTAGCCCTTCAACTCTATTGATTCTCCTGTTCCATAACTGATAACTGGACAGAGTTGTACAGAGCAGAATTAAAAAAGATTAATATCAACCAAGGGTACAATTGGAATAGTCTTGTATTTACGTCGCTGGAAGTTTGAAGATATACTAAGTATCTGCCACTTCTCTCATCAACGATTATCTCTTTTGACAACCATCGATTACACGACTTACTATAAGCGAATATGCGAGTCAATTCTGAGAATATGCACAATGGCCTTTAATATGTGGACAATGATGATTACAAGGATGACGAAGATTCGAATAGTAAAAATAGTCTGTATCCATCAATCTTTCTTACGAATGTTCAGGCGATAGATGATAATATCTTTGATGGTACCTTGGTAAAGCCATTCGTAATCTATGTAGCAAAAATGAAACTAAAATTGCCCAGGTGACATATCGGATCTGCCAGCATTGAAAGAATACTCAATATTACGTTGTAGCTGGCATCTATTTTTATACCTTGTGGAACAATAGATTCGTAGTGTGTTGGTTAACATGGTGACATCTGATCTCGTCAACTGGAAAATCTGATAGGATCTGCTATGGATTTCTCTTTAACTTTCTCGTAACCCTAGTGCCAATGACAAGGCTGGTAGCTAGAAAATTCGAGGAGATTAACAATCCAAGACTCTTCTAGTTGGGAAGTCAGATGGTTTGTCTAGAGAAGAGAGTATTACGATGTAAATCGATCATAGTGATGAGGTGATTTTCTATTCCTTGTCAGATGTCAGCGCTATGTACTCACCATGGCTAAATTGACAGTAAACATGGCATTGTCTAAGATGAGAAAGAGCCCATAGGTTCCTCAGTTTCCAACATACCCCAGTGCCTGCGGACCAACAGAATCCATATAGTACCAGAGTACTATCCAGTCCTCTCCTGCACAACCTATACCACTCCTAGATATGTGCAGCAACTAGCTCACATGTTAGGCTTAAAGCATATATCAATCACCGTAATAGGTAGAATAGGGTATTATACTTCATACGGAATCTTTGGCAATTATATATAAAAGTCTTTCAGCATTCAATCCGTTATCAACTCTATCTAAATCATTCAGTCAGGTTTTTGGGTCAAGATGCTTACATTACTACTAGTAGTACCTAGGATTTCTGGGGAACCGTGAGCACACATGCGGTTGGGTTAATACGTGTGTGTGGGCGTCTAACTTGAATGTGGAAAGATTATAGTGCCGATAAGGAACAAGTCAAGGGTAGCGTCATTTGATTCCTAATTACGGACCAGAGAACTTGATGATCTTAAAATATATCCAGGTTGTTTGTCATAATGGGAGTTTTGTTTGCATCAAACGGCGCTGGGGCGCACATATTAGGGCTAGAAATTAACACGACCTGAAGGCTCCAAGTGTGGTTCTCCTAGCCTGCTAAAACCAAACTCCTAGATCAGTTCGATCAGATACGTAATTAATTTCCCGGAAATTCCAACACGTGGAAACGCCTCCCTGTCCATACCAGAGCGAGACAACAACATTGAAAGTTTAAAACGATTACGTACCCAGGTCAAGTTTTCAGGATGCTACAGCTATGTTGCTTATACTTTTTGAGTCGAGTTATGTGTACTTTCTTTTGCTGTTATTTTCTCTCGGACGAATTGTGCCCGGGCTCATTGACGGGATGTAAGAATGTTGAAGGTTTAGGGTTTGTAGGCAGTATGAGAATGGCAGGAGTTTGGACATATTAAATCAATTTTCCTTTTCAATTTTGAAATTTATTTTACTCTCTCTTGCAACGCGTGTCTCATGGGCTGCTACTGGTCAATATGAACGTCTATTTGACACTCTTCGTTTTCGCCCTAATAGACCATGTCACGGCTGCTATGCCCAAATTCGTCTTTGCACACTTTATTGTAAGTGAAATATTTGCTTTTAATGAAGGTCATAGCGTATCGACTAAATAGCTAACTCGTTCTTAGGTGGGCAATGCAGCGTCTCTCACACAAGAGCAATGGGAGTCAGAAATCAGACTAGCAAAACACTCACTCATCGACGGCTTTGCGTTAAACATAGCGCAACAAGACACAAACACGGATCAAATCTTACAAAAAGCGTATGCTGCAGCAGGACAAGTCGGAAATTTCTCTCTTTTCCTTTCGTTTGATTATCTATCCGGCGGTCCTTGGCCAGTGGATAGAGTAATCGACACCATCAACAAATACAAGGAATCACCGCCACAATTTTACTATGACGACAAACCACTTGTATCAACATTTGAAGGAGTGGCCAATATTGATGACTGGCCTACGATACGCAACAAGACAGACTGTTTCGCCATGCCAGATTGGACGAGTCTGGGACCCCAGCGATTTGCAGAAGTACGACATAATGTCGACGGGTTCTTTAGTTGGGATGCATGGCCTGCTGGTGCCGATGATAAGACAACTAACAGTGACCGAGTCTGGAAAAATGCCACACATGGTAGACCATATATGATGCCCGTTTCGCCATGGTTTTACACGAATCTCCCACAATGGAACAAGAATTGGCTATGGAAAGGCGCACAACTTTGGACGTATCGCTGGGAACAAATCTACCGTTTCCAGCCCGATTTTGTTCAGATCATTTCGTGGAATGACTATGGCGAATCGCACTACGTCGGCCCCGTTCATGCCGATGGCATCCCGCAAGGAGCGGCACGATACGTCGAGAACAATCCCCACGACGCATGGCGAGAGTTACTGCCCTATTTTATTGCGTCTTACAAATTAGGTGACAGATCTAGAATACGCATCACGCGAGACACGTTGGTCTACTGGTACAGACCAAATCCAAATCAATCCGGTAGTAATGGTGGTACTACCGGCAACTGTCCGCAACAGGGTCAACAAGCGATAGATCCAGCTGCCCTTGCGGAAGATAAGATCTACATTGCTGTCTTGATCAAGGAGCCGAGTTGGATTGGTGTACGGATTGGCAGCAACAATAACATAACTAGCTTTTATGCTCGGCAAGCAGGATTGAGCATGTTTGAGGTACCCTTCAATGGGCAGACGGGAAATACTACATTCTGGATTGTGAGGAACGAGACAGAAGTTGTATACACAACGGGTCCAGCTATTACGACTGATTGCATTGATGGGATGGTCAACTGGAACGCAGTTGTGGGATCGAGTTAGATGGGATGACCTCAATCCGATGAATCTGTACAAATTTGGTGCGGCATGTTCGTTTGTCTTTGGATACCTCAAACGCACATTTGGAATTATTTTACACTTCATATCCATTCTATGACTCAGACAATAGTCGGTGTGCCTTGCTTCATTTAACTAAGTTAGCTTCGGAGTAAAGCATCGGAGCTCGTAATTAGGGCTGTGAGTGCAACGTGACCGCCGCCGATAAGATAAGAGGGCGCGTGACCCTGGCGGCTGATAGGGCGCCGATGTTATCATCGTTAGCGGCTGTTCCTGGTACCTTGCTTAGGCTGCCTTCCGCACGGCGCCGCCCTTCTGTTTACTTACGCTCCTTCGCATACCTCTCCGATTATACATACTGCTCCCTGTCTTCACTACAAACCCATCAATATCAGTTCTATTCCTTCATTCTGCATACTTGAACGCATATAAAACATGACGAGAAAACAAATTTCATCCCTTCACTCCTCGGTCTCGCGCCTGCAGCTCTCCGAGCCTGTTGCCGTGGAGGAACCCAGTCGGATAGCTTCCCCGCAGCAGCAACCGACCACTTCCTTCTCCCCAGAAGCTTATACACAGCCCTTTATCGACTTTATCAGCAAGAACCCGACTATTTTCCATGCCGTAGACCATTTCGGCAAGCAACTCGAAGCTCAAGGCTACAAGAAACTCTCCGAACGAGACACGTGGACATCCGAACTGAAGCGTGGTGGAAAGTACTACCTCACTCGCAATGACAGCTCCTTGATCGCATTTGCCGTGGGTAGTGAATACAAGAGTGGTAATGGTATTGGACTTGTTGCGGGACACATCGATGCGTTGACCGCCAGATTGAAGCCCGTGCCAACGTTGCCAACCAAGGTTGGATTCAAGCAGCTAGCGGTTGCTCCTTACGCGGGTGCCTTGAACAAAACTTGGTGGGATCGCGACTTGGGCATCGGTGGTCGCGTATTGGTGAAGGGTGCAGATGGCGTTGTCAAGACAAAGTTGGTCAAGCTCGACTGGCCCATCGCTCGTATTCCGACACTAGCTCCCCATTTCGGCGCAGCTTCAACCGCCGCCAACCCTGAGACCAATATGGTCCCTATCATCGGAATTGATAACTCCGATCTCTTTGTTAGCGCATCTGGCTCTGATGAGACAGTAGAGGGTATCAAGGTTGGCACTTTTGCCGCTACCCAGCCTCCCAAGTTGGTCAAGATCATTGCGGGCGAACTTGGTATCACCGATTACAGCAACATCATCAACTGGGAATTGGAGCTCTTTGACAGCCAACCTGCACAGGTTGGTGGTCTTGAGAAGGATCTTATCTTCGCTGGTCGCATTGACGACAGGCTTTGCTGCTTTGCAGCTCAGGAAGCTCTCCTCGCTTCACCTGATTCCACCTCACCGGGCCTTGTCAAGCTCGTCGGCATGTTCGACGATGAGGAAGTTGGATCTCTCCTTCGCCAGGGTGCACGATCAACTTATCTGAGCAGCGTTATTGAGCGCATCGTCGAGGCATTTGCTGACAACAGCTTTGGACCAAACCTCTACAACCAGACCATCGCCAACAGCTTCTTGATCTCATCTGATGTCATCCACTCCGTGAACCCCAACTTCCTCAACGCCTACCTTCCGAACCATATGCCCCGTCTCAATGTCGGAGTGACTGTCTCCGCAGACCCTAACGGCCACATGGCCACCGACGCCGTCAGCCACGCAATCCTTCAACAAGTCGCCGAAAGGTGCGACTCCACACTACAAATCTTCCAAATCCGAAATGATTCTCGGTCTGGTGGCACCATCGGCCCTATGACCAGCGCCCAGACTGGACTGAGGACCGTCGATGCCGGTATTCCGCAGTTGAGTATGCATAGTATCCGAGCAACGACGGGTAGTCTCGATCCCGGTTTGGGCGTGAAGTTGTTCAAGGGTTTCTTCGATCATTTTGAGGAGGTTGATAAGAGTTTTCCTAGCTTATAGATGTGCTGCATTTGTTCAAGGAAGATCTTTACATTGTTTGCTTTAGCGTATAACTTGGTAGTTGGACTATCTTGATGAGTGAACAGAGTTACATATAAGCGTTTCATGATCTTGCCATTGGAGACCAAAGCTAGTAGCGATGGATGTGCCTTGAGTACTCCTGCAAACCGTAAAAATCCTGTTCAACGGGATTTCATCCAAATATCCTGCGCGGCCGCCCTGCCGAGACACTCCCGTAGACTATCAAGCATCAAAGGAGGTGGTTTCTGTGTCGGTTCTCGTACCATTCTCTGTTTCTCGAAGAATTACCGCCCACGGTAATTCCATCTTCTGAGTAGAGTGATTGTCCGGAACTGGATAAAGTACTTTTCGTTCCTGATCTTCACCGGTAAGTACATGCTACACTCGGAGCTAACGGGTCAAGAGAGTTCTATATTACTTCGTTAGCCGTAGCCAAGTTGAAAGTATATAGAAAATTGAGGGACCATATGTAAGAATAGTCGTGACTATAAGCTTCATCATAGTTTAATTGCTGTGCTCCTATGTCAAGGCTCAATACACAACCAGCATCTTTATCATCATCATCTTTCTCCTAGACTCATTGCCTCGTCATATAACATCATCGTAATTCATAACTCCCGAGCCATCACTATCAGACCAGACTGTTAGGACGCTGCTGCTGCTGCTCAAAAAACGAACCCTTCCGCGCAAGATCCTGCGCGAACCCATTACCCGGTGTCGGTATCATCCTGACATTTGGAGGTGGCTGCTGCATACTACTACTACCGGCACTGCTCCCTGGTTTGGTCGTTTCCACAGATCCGCGATGTGATTGAAGCTCTCGAGGAGCGTAGAGTATCTCATGGACAATGGGAACAGCGGAACTTTCGTCCCTTCGGCCGTAGAAGGACGTTATGTCATCAGAACTGGTGCGACTGCGTCGATGGCCGGGGACGAAGATTGATGCTAATGCGGGCCAGAGGCGAGCGAGGGCCGGACGGAGGGTTGGTAGGCAGGCGCAGATGACTCCTGTGTTGCATTCAATGGCGGACCACATTAAGACGGCTAGGTTGTCGTCTAAGACAAGAATATATATCAGCTTCTGTGGTAGGGTTTTAGGGGCAACAGACTCACAAGAACGGTCATGAGAGTTGAAGGTAATTGTTAATCTATAAAGACGGCATATACTCGTAATACAGACGCTGAGGTTGGCCAAATATTAGGATTATACCACATATTATTATCTTCGGGAAGGAGGGACAAAACTTACAAACCACCGAGCGCAAAGACACAGCAACACCCAACCTTCTGTCTCGGAGGCAAATCTAACGGCATTAATGCAGGAATAGGCATAATCAAGATCACCACATCAGTCAGGATATTCAAGGCTGCGTTCGAGTACCAAAGCGGCCTGTATGCGAGACAATGACCTGGAACATTTGGGTCCCAGAAACGTGCGACTGGGATACAGTTCAAGAACCCGCTGAGAATGACCCAAGTACCGTATATGGCAATGACGATGGCCATTATCCAGCAGACAGTGCGCATTCTCTTGGTTGGGAAGACGTGGAAATATTGGATGATAATCGAGGCTTTGGCGGTGAGCATGGAGGCGTTGTAGAATGGGGTACTGAGCCAGTAGAGCTGATTGCGGATTAGTGTGCCCATTCTTATTTGCTTAAATGTCTGACCCTGCTTACCTTCTTCTGCTGGATATGGTCCAATGGATCGATATCGGATTCATGCATACCCACGCCATAGATGACAGCTAATGTGTCTATCAGCTTCGAGCTGCGGGCGATAAAAATAATAACTTGAGCAAAGCACTCACCAGCAATGAAAATTCCAACGAAGGTCACGGCAAACATCTGTCAAGCATTGAGATGTCAGACGATCGTTTTAAAAGAAGCTAGAAAAAGGGCGCCTACCGAAGCAAGCAAAGCCATGTAGTCGCTCGCCTGCACAGCATCAATGAGATGGCGGCGAGTATAGAAACGCGCAAACAGCAAGGCAATGGCTACTGTCATGAGAGTCACAGTTGCAGTTAGTGCGTGCTTAGCCTCGTGTCCCAGAGGGAACACGTGAGGTTCAGAGGTGCTCATTTCGAGCGAGAGGATTCAATGTTTTGTCAGAAAGGGAAAGTACCGAGGGAATGAAACGTCAGGGTGAAGAAGTAATCAAGGAGGAAAGAAATATTGCTGAGGCCAGCTTGTGAGGGAAGGATGTTGTTTATGTTGTTTTCATAACCAAACGAACCTAAAGACTGTCGAGGAGGAGGCACGTCACATGTCTAGACTTGTTGACATGCTCTCCAAAGTTTCTCACGAATGGTGGAAGCACGCAAGCAAGTAGCCTCGAGTTACGCCCTGAGGGTAGAGCACCCAATTACGCCCGACGTCGGTGTTCAGTATAGAGGGGCTTGGGCTGTGAAAGAAGTCCTCTACGATATCGTCTGATGTTGACGACTGTACGAATCAAAGACTGGTCCAACCACCTTAATAGAAGGCAATTAGACCATGGCATGCCATCAATCGGTGCCCTTTGAAAAGTTGGCATTGTGGCTTATTGGTCTCAACATAATCTACAGTAAATCCATTGAGATTGGCGATATCATCCTGTGCTCTATCAGTTATCTTGTGTTAGGGAGCCATTGGCTAACCTCCAGGATGAACAAACAGTAGTCCACAACCAATTTTGACAATAAAGCAGCACTGGACTTAGATTCTATGAGTACTGACTATATTTCGGAAAGCAATTGATGGGAAAGAAAAAGCACCTGTTTTCATTTTTTGCCATTTGAGGGGTTGATTGGCGGTTGTGCCGGCTGACAAGCCACACCATTGGTCAATTGCCGACATTTAGAGAGCCAATTAGACATCCGTAACAAGTTTCAAACGTAAATACTCATAATTTCCATTCAATAATCCTAAAAAAAAAAAGGTCATCAGGGCTGGTGATGAGCATTTAGGGCTGATGATCGTCATAATTGGCAGTCAGTGATAAGATAAGGATTACCCGATAAGAGATAAGAACAGCCGTGCACGGGCCATCCACAGAAAAAGCGGAAGAAATTCTACATTCAACAACCTACAAAGTACACCAACTATTCTGCTATATTGTTGCGACATTTCGTTCTAATCAAATTCAAATCGCTGCATAAGAAAACACAATATCCACCGCAAATATGGCTGAACAGCCAGCATCGACAAAACCGGTGCACACAATCGTGCTCGACGCCGGTCCCATACTAAAAAACGTTCCCCCGCTATCGACATTGCTCGCCCAAGCCGAAGAATTGGTGACCACGCCCGCAGTGGTAGGCGAAATCCGTGATCCCGTCGCCCGATCTCGTGTTGAGACGTTATACCTCCCATTTATGAAACAAAGGACACCATCGCCCAAAAGCGTACAAGTCATAAGCGAGTTTGCGCGCAAGACGGGAGATCGTGCGGTGTTGAGTAAGGTTGATATTGAGATTTTGGCGCTTGCGTATGAGATTGAGTGTGAGAGGAATGGGGGTGATTGGAGGTTGAGGAGTGTGCCTGGTCAGAAGAGAGTGAATGGAAAGCCCCCGATTAAGGAGGGGGAGGCATCGGCGGAAAATGCTACAACGGAGAAGGTTGACGAGGCTGCCGAAGGAGCCCAAAAGGAAGGGGAAGTGAAGAATGAAATTACTACGGCAGATGTTGACAAAGTCACTGAGGATTTGGCCGAGACAACGATCAAAGAGGATGCCGCTCGAAGCACCGAAGCAACTGAAATAGCGCCCGAGGAGACTGTTCCCGCTACTGATGGTAGAGCGGAAGATAGTATAGATGATATCACTGTCGAAGTTGTTGAAGACGAAGAGGAAGGCGAAGACTCGGATGGCGGCGGTGAATGGATCACACCTTCGAATATCAAGAAAAAGCAAGCTCGCGATGAAGAAGCTGGCTTATCAGGAACACCGGAACCCAAAGTCATGCAAGTTGCTACTATGACAACCGATTTTGCTGTAAGTTACATTTCTTCAGAAGTGGAAGTCTATGGGCTAATTGTTCTCCAGTGTCAAAATGTTCTTCTTCAAATGAACTTGAACCTGCTATCAACAACGACACTGCAACGAATTCGTCACCTCAGGACATTCGTCAAGCGCTGCCACGCATGCTTCTCCATCACAAAAGAAATGAACAAGCAGTTCTGTCCTCGATGTGGAAAAGACACCCTCACACGAGTCTCATGCTCGACCGACGCCAACGGTCAATTCAAACTCCACCTCAAAAAAAACATGCAGTGGAATAACCGCGGCAACGTCTTTAGCGTTCCCAAGCCAACACACGGATCTTCCAATGGTAAATGGAAAGGCGGCGGTGGACAAGGAGGTTGGGGAAGTAACCTCATTCTCGCTGAAGATCAAAAGGAGTATATGCGTGCAGTGACGGACGAGAAGCGTCAGCAGAGGAGAGAGCGTGATCTTATGGATGAGGATTATCTTCCGGGCATTTTGACTGGTGAGAGACACAGATCGGGTGGTCGAGTCAAGGTTGGAGCTGGTCGTAACGTGAACTCGAGAAGACGATGATGCTTGCGCGCATGGTATTGCATTATGATGGCGTTCGGGAGGACCATATACATACTTTCTGGCCTATGTCGCCCTTTTCCTTACTTTACGATGTTGATGAAATACAAAAAGTACATATATACTTCGCGCTTTGAAAATATGTGGAGAGAGTATATCGATGTTACATCAAATGTAGAAATCGTCTGCACATTTCAGCTATGCAACCTGACATGCTTCTCCTCCGAAAGTATCAAAACTCAAAATTCAAACAACGTCCCAAATAGATCAAACACCGTTCGCCATATATTTCGATAAGGTATCAAACCGCAAACTTGGCACGCCTGCCTGATGCCATTGCTTTTCCCATTTTTTTGCGATAAATGACTTTACATCTTAGCAGCCACCTTGTCGGGTTGTTGCGTGAGGAGGAGGCCGTAACGCTTCTTCAATGTGACGCGGTGTCTATATAGGATATTTTGTTAGCCGAATCGTTTTATCCTAACTTGTGGTAGAGCTGAGAGCTCACCTCGAGTACTTGTCATCCGGAGAGAATCGTGCGGGGTGTGCGGACTTGGTGACTTCGCCGCTGAGGACCTTCTTAAGCGTATCTGCAAGATCTCATGTTAGTAAAGGGCACAGAGATAGCTTCGGATTTCGGATTGCGTATGGGCGACGAACAGATGCGCTTGCCATCCTTGTCGAGAGTGTACTACCTCACTGTTAGTGTCGTTACCCTGATTATGATAGTAGGAAATTGAACATACCATGAGATGCATTTTGACGGCGTTGCTGAAGTATCTGGCAATAAATGCTTTGGTAAAGAATGTGGGCTCGTAACGATATCTGATCACTGATGCATTGAAGCAATTTTGTCTATCGGAGAAATTTTTGGTGTATTTCTCTCACCGCCCGCCAGGCCGCGCTAGCTCCTTGATCTCGGCATATCATTGGTCCGGAGCCATGCTCACAAAGATTTTTACTAAGCCAGTTTTTCCTCTCGCTGATTTTTCTCTCTATTTATTCTCATCTTCTCTTCCTTCTTCCAGTTTACAATCACGATTTACTTCTCAGCTTGGAGCCATCTAGTTCGCTACATGTCAAAGTTATTGAGATGATTGAATAACCAAATCATCTTGCAAACTGCGAACGCACCGCCATTGTAGGGATTACCGTCCCTACATTTGCTATAAGTGGTAAGCTCCCTATACTCTCTCCTCTACCCTTCCCTCCGGCAACGACCCTCGCTTCGGTGATGACACCATATCATATATGCCTAGACTTACGGCGTTTTGATTTCTTGCTGTTTGTCAATGGTGGCGTTTGATTATAGACTACAACGGTATCTGAGCAAGCGAATTTCCTCACTTCATACTTCCATATGCATTCGAGTTATTGTGACTTGTTCAAGGCTAACGACATGTCATAGTAGTGATTGAAACCATCAAAGATAAATATTACGACTTCATCAAACATGATGAACTCGACGGCACCGCAGCCCCAGGGCGGCGGCAAGAACAAGCATCCTCGACCTCAAAAGCCCAATTACAGACACATTCATCGCTTCCCACTTCCTGTTGCAGTCCATCCACTACCACCTTTGATCCCCCATAACCCATTATCTGTCATTAGTGTCATCCTGTCGTATCTCACAACATACTTAGTCTCTCCACCAGAGAAAGAAATATATTCCGCTTATTTTGATGCTTCTACCTCATCCATACAAGTCACGGATCCAAAAACCATGAGAGCTCTGTGGGAGATGGGGTTCTTTGGTAGAGGTAGCCTGAGCAGAAGTGAACCTAGCTGGCTGGAGCGTGAGAAGAAGAGAAGAGGTTTACTAGCCAGCAAGACGAATGAAGAAATAACGGGCCAGCGAAGAGTAGAGCGTCGTGAAATGAAACTCGAAAGAGCGAGGAAAGAGCAAGAAGCTATTGCGCAGCAATTGAAAGAGGAGGCTGCTCGGCAAGCGGGTCTTGCTCTTCAATCAGAGACATCGGCTACCTCTGCTGGCGAGCACATGAACGGCATTCTCAATTCATCTGCCGATAAACCTGTCATCGAATCCGAGACTGTGGTGGTTGACGAGCACGCAAATGGCTCTTTAAATGGATCCACTGAAACCAACACCATATCGTCCAGCGAAACATCGAGTACAACCAAGACCGTACGCTTTTCGCCGGTGGTTGAAGAGAAGAAGTACACACCTGAGCGAAGGCATGGGCATACCAGTGGCTCGACAAAAGCTACAGAGGATTCCCTAATCAACGAGGAGCATCTTCAGCTTACAAACGAAGAGGCCCTCTTCCTTGTGTATGGTTTGGGAGCTCTTCAGGTCTTTGACCAAGAAACGAACACCATCATCCCGATCCCATCTCTCATAAAACTCTTCACTCAGAACTCTACATTCCCTGCCCGATCTGACTCAGAACCCATCGCTCCGGATGACCCATTCCTCATTTCCTACGTGGCCTACCATCACTTCCGCTCCCTTGGCTGGGTAGTTCGATCCGGTGTCAAATTCGGCACTGACTACCTCCTCTACAACCGTGGACCGGTTTTCGCACACGCAGAGTTCGCCGTCCTTGTTCTACCTTCTTACGAAAACTCATACTGGGAATCTACTCCGGAACTCAGAGAGTATTCAACCAAAAAACAATCGCGGAGTTGGTGGTGGCTACATGGCGTCAACCGTGTACAGGCACAAGTCAAGAAAACACTTGTCCTATGCTTTGTTGATGTGCCACCTCCATCAGCGTCGGCATCATTGAATAACCTAGGAGAGACTCTACGTGGGTACAAAGTGCGTGAGATTCTGCTTCGACGATGGCTACCGAATCGGTCGCGCGATTGATTCTATCGGGACTATGAAATGAAATGAGCGAGTGTTATATCCTGTATATAGATGCATGATGACTGTATGATAGCATGATACCCAAATTTCTTCAATTTCGAATTCTTTCTTGAATGATACGTTGGCAGCAGAAAAGAGTTGAAACCGCGCTAGCCAAGGAAGGCCATATTAGTTGCCCCGCCATACACGAAAACCGTCACGTGCATTGACGCGTTTCGCGTCATGATGTCCGAGAAAAAGTGGATGGCGGCACGAAAGAGGATGTCTAGAATACGAATAAACCCACCCAACAATGTCCTTCTTCGAGTGATCAGTTACTCCAGAGTATGGATTCTCAACCCGACAGTCTTGACATCGCAAAATTAAAACGTTTTGCGCTAGGCTTCGATGTAGGTTGCCCTTTTTCCATCGCCTTGCGCTGAGCCGATTGGCGTGACGGTGGCGTCCGGCATCCTGGTTAAACGCGCTAACAGCTAATATAACGCTTTTAGGAAACTGATGTGTCGCAAGCGCTTGTGAGCGAGGCTGAATCTCAAATTTCTTCTTCCGTCAACGTTCAGTGTCTTGCCGCCGAACATATAAACGTCGAAGAACGTGTTTCTTTCCCTCGAAGTCCGTCTCGTGCGAAAATTGTCGAGTCTGTTGTCGCTGTGCACGTAGTTTCGTCTACAAACCACGATGTCCACGAGATCACCGAGCGAGTCCTAAATTCACAAGAAGAGCCTTTGAGCACCGTCCCTGCATCAAATATACCTAAGATGAGTGCCGGAGATACCACCGCCGGCGATACTCAACCGATTTCACAATCAATTTTCGAAAATATTATATCGCGCGGGAAATCCTTTCAGCCCTCACAGACGAGCGAACATGGTTTGTCGGATTCGTACAATGCCGGACAGGAGTCTTTTCAGATGACAGTCAAGGAAGGAGAGTCGGGCCATATAAATCTACTAGCCGACTTTGAGTCGAATAAACAAGCAGCCGCACAAAATTATAGTTCAGACGATGAGGCAATCAGCTCAAAAGATGGGCAGTCCTCTCCTGCGCAGTTTCCAAGTCATAACGTTTTCCCAGAATCGCAGCGTTTCCTGGAGACTCCAGTCACTGCAGAGAAGCGGCGGGACGTTCCCAATATGGCAGCCACGACTCCGTCCCTTCCCCGGAACCCTCTTGCCGCCGATATGAGCTCCAGTGGTGGCCTCCTCTCCATGAGCCAACTGTTCAAGGCAACTCAGACTCCTGTCTCGCCCTTTGCAAATAGATTGCCTTCTGGTCCGCTGTCAGATCGTCCTTCTCCTGATCTTCCTATACAAGCTCTCCCATTAGGCGGATACACATCTTCTCCGACTCGCACACCTCGGGCTAATTTGACTCGAACTCACACCGATCCTTTTTCGTACATCCCCATGGACGAGTCACAGAAACGACGTGCTCAAATAACGGAGGAGAGACGAACTAGGTCGGCTGAAAATATCGATTCGGAAGAGCCAATTGACAGAGACTTTGAAGAAGAATCAAGTCTTGTCCAGCGGATGAATCGTCGAAGGGACATTGACCATGAGACCAGCCTGCGCCTAGCATCCGTAACCCACGGAAGATCGTCTAGTGATTCTGCAGTCAAGCCATCAACAGCCTCAACTAAGCCTCTAAGCCGAGATGTCTCGGTAGAAGCGGATGAAACACAAGAGCCTTCTGTCCCGCTTAATGGCGAGGGTGTGAGTGAAGAAGAGACGGATAAGGAGGACATCACTGAAGTTCCCCAAAGTCAAATTCGGCAGGCTCCATCATCTTCAGAAGAGGATAAAGAAAACCACGTTGGACCTTACGCAGCCATGGCACAGGCAACCACCGCAGCGCATGATCGTCTGTCCCAGGCCCTAGATATGCATGACGACTTGGCAATGACCGATACACCCCCAGCGGAAGCACACGGACTGGAAACTGGAACCTATGTCAAAAACACGCAACAGGAGATCAATGTGCGAGACTCTCAACCGTCGCCAAGTCAGCGAGTATCCAAACATAAGAGGACTAGAAGTCTACTATCCCAGGCTGAGTCTGTACATATTCAATCATCCTATGACGATTCATCACCACCCACGAAAAGGCAGCGCCGACATCTTATCACAGAAAAGGCTCCTCTATCGCCTAGCAGGCAACTTGTGCAGCAGACTTCGCCAGCTGGGACTGTTCGACCTCCAACTCGGTCTTCGCAGCATCAAGTCTCATCTAACGATCCAGTCTCCTCAATTCGAAACGGGACAGAGAAACCATCCTCGATGCCGTCACATGTCGCCAATACCCCATTGAACAAGGTTGCTTATGACACCATTCCCGAAACAAGTATTCCAGAATCGAGCCCGCACCGCAATCAGCAGTCTAGCTTAGCTCTAGAGCCACTCAATCAACTTCCGACGATGCAGGAGGCCGAGCAAGAAGATGACGACCTTCCTCCTCAGCGTCACATACGGCAACGGAATAGTGGCTTACCAGCCCCAAGATCCTCCTCCAACAAGAAACCGAGCTTTTTAATCGGTTCCAGCCCAGAAAAAGGATCTATCAAATCTTTATCAGAGCTGTCTGCTGAGATGTCACCTCAATCAGCTAATGGCGAACCCATCAACTTTGATGATTTCTTGAACAATGAAGACCAAGATTTCAACATGGTGTTCAAAAGCCCTAGTCGGCGTACACCAAGGAAAAGGCTTCGAACAACCCAAGACTATGTCAATTCCCAATACGGCTCTTCTCCGTTGAAAAACGTGGAATCAACTCACACTCTAAACGTAGAGCAGTCCGAGCCTGCCGAGGAAGAGTTTCCATATTCAGAATCTCCGCCCATGCGCGCCGTGCCTCGTCGCCAGCGCGCCAGGCCATCACAGCTCGGTGAGGACTTGTATGAGATGGATGGATCACCTAAAGCTCGCAAGTCGACCTTCACGCGTCACGTATCTGGATCGTCCCAAAATCTTCTTCTGCAAGAAACGGTCCCGGAGTCTGCTCTCCTACAGGCACCCTCCTCGGTCCATGGCTCGCAACGTTCAGCCAAAGAGACAGATGCCAATCAATTTCAAACAGAGCCAGCAGAGTCGACTGCTCATGAAAAAGATGTCGTCCCTACTAGCACCAAATTGTCGATTAGGGATTCCCAGGCCGAGAATCTTACCTCCGATATACAGTCTCCAGAGCCGGAAGACCCGATCATAGCCCCATACCAGGTACTAGCCTTCTGGAATGGTCGCAAACGTGCTTACTACCCTGCCACTTTCATGCATGCGGACGAACCACAACGATGTGTGGTAGCTTTTGCCGATAGTGGACCGGTCGATGTTGCACTTGGATCTGTCAAGAAACTACAACTACGAGTTGGAGATGCTATCAAAATTGATTATCCCAAGGTGCCCAAGGTCACACACATCATCCGCGGATTCTCACAGCAACTTAAGCCCGAGGAATTGACGCAGAGAAATGAGTATGGCTACTTGCCTGTCACGGATATATATGGATACTCGACTGTCATCGTCGCCGCCAAGCAGCGTAAGAGCATTCCAGGAGGCGGCCAATTGGAGAATGAGCAGACGATCGAAGTTCCAATATATAGTATCTATCTAGACATGATACTGTGGAACCAGATGAAAGGTCGCTCTTTTGTTGTCCCTGAAAAAACAGAGCCGGCCCCGACTACCTTACAGACTCCAAGTCGAGGTGCCTCGACACCACTATCGCCAGGCTCTAGGCTTTCGCGTACTCATCTTACCATACGCCTGGGTCTTTTCTCTGGAATGGTGTTTGCTATCTCCTTGGGCGACCAGGATTCTCATAAGAGTCGCCTTGTCAAGTTGATATCCCTAAACGGTGGCCAGATCCTCCAAGACGGGTTCGAAGAATTATTCGAGTATCCATCTAGTGCACCTGCAGTCACCCAAGCCGAAGCCTTGTCACAGGCTGGGGTTGCTGAGGAAGCAGTAGACTTTTGTCTAGCATCCAAGTATGAAAATACAGGATTTGCATGCTTGATTGCCGACAAACACTCCCGTCGTGCCAAATATATGCAGGCTCTAGCTCTCAATGTGCCTTGTCTTTCTAGAAGGTGGATTGAAGATTGTGTTGAGCAGAATCGTATTGTCAACTGGGAACATTATCTTCTCCCTGCTGGTGAATCGAGCTTCCTTTATGGAGCTATCAAGTCCAGGGCCCTAACTCCAGTAGCCGCGGACAAGGCTCTATTCGCACACACATTCGATGCGCGAGCAAAACTACTCGATAACCAATCGGTGCTTCTGGTACTGGGACGAGGCAAGACCGAAGAAAGACACAAAGCCTATATTTTCCTCATGTACGCTCTTGGAGCCGCAAGGATTGCCCGTGTTCTTGATCTGAGGTCTGCAAAGACACTGCTTCGAAAGCAAGCCCAAAAGCAGGACGGGCCCAGATGGGATTGGCTCTATGTTGACGACAGTGAGGAAGCCACAGCAGAGGCAATGTTGGGCGACCCTTACGAGACAGCTAATACTGGCAAAAAGAGGAAGCGATCCACCTTGTTCATGGAATCTCACGGGGACAACAAAGCGTCTCCACGAGTTATGAGCAATGACCTTGTTTGCCAGAGCTTGATCTTGGGGAAGATATGCAAGTAGATTTGTTGTATATGTTTGCTTCTTGTTGATGTGCTTGCTTGCTTACACATCGTTTGTTTTAACGAGAAGATACCCACCCATGTACTGAAAGACTATAAATTTTCGCTAACACAATTAAACATTGAGAAGATAATCAATTTCGCAGACTTGAATATGCTCGTAGTATAATACATTATGACACTCAGCTGAGAGCAATGAGATTCGACCGATTGTGGCTATAACAGATAGAATACAATGTAGGAGAAACAGACGCCTTTAATGAAACCCCGTCACCAGGCTTTCAGACCTTAACGGAGCGATCACCTTTTGGCTTTCTTACCAGACTTCTTCTTGCCCTTCAAACTCTTCATCTGTGCAGCACGCTGGGCACGAGCCTGTCTCTTTCTCCACGCCAGCCATCGATTCTTACGATCAAACGATTCAGCAGTGGCAGCAACCTCATCTCCGGCTCTACCAATCTGCCAATTGGCTTCACGATACATGTATCCCGGACGAAGTGGGAGGGTATTAGTCTTAGCCGCACCCTCAACATCAAACACCTTCGTGCCCTCACCCTCAACATCCGCATTGAGGTCCCCCTGTTCACTAACCGGCTCCACGCGCGGAACAGCAATCATATTCAATCTCCGTCTCGTCGGCGCATTCCTCGGCGTCGGCAACGTCCCATCCCTCTCAAAACAAACACCAATATACCTCCTCTTCGGATGCAACTCCGGATCCCGATAATATTTCACGTAGCCCGCCTCAGTAGCATAAATCGTATGATCTCGTCCCATACCGCAGTTCTCGCCAGGAAACCATAGTGTGCCGCGTTGTTTGAAGATGATGTTGCCCGGGACGACGTATTGTTCGCCGCTCTTTTTGGCGCCGAGTCGTTTGCCGGCGGGATCGCGGGCTTTGGCGTTGGCGCGGCCTTGGGTTGCGTGTGACGCGTGACGAATTTGGAGGGCGGAGAGGGTTGTGGAGCGGGGAAGTGATGATTTTGTAGCGGTCAGGTTATTGGATATGGATGAGAAAATAGAAGGTGTTAATCTGAGTGTTGACGAAGAGAGGCTAGAGCGAGAGGTTGATAAAATTGACGAGCGCTCCAGAACCCGCCATGATGTCCTGAGACTTTGCTGCATTGTGAATATTTATGTCAGATTGCTCCTCGGAGCACAATGGCCGATTATGGCGCGTGATCCGGGTACAATGGTTGCTGTTGAAGGAGTCAAATGGAGGTGATCGCGAACAGCGGAACTTTTTCTCGGGGGAGCAATCGGAGCACGGACCAACAATGGTAGTAAACAGGTCACGTGCCGGCATTGCTACTATATTACGATGCGATATCTGGCTTCATTCTCTACAATCGAACAATTCACTAGTTGGTATACGGAACATTGTTCTTGACTTATTCATGATATAAAGAGCGCGAGTTTAAAATTTTCTCCGGCATCTTTGATCTCTCCTCCGACAACATGCTCGCCAAACCCTTAACCGCCATCTGGACACTGTTCCTCCTCATCTCAACCGCACAAGCACAATTCCAATTCTTCGAGCACATGTTCAGCGGCGGCGGGTCACAAGGAGGCCATCCACAAGAACAAGAAGCTTCCAGCGATAGCTCTTGGTATCAACGAACATGGGAAGGAGGTAAGCATAACCTCAACTACCGGGTTATACCACAGACTCGATATGGCATGAGCTAATACTTTGGGGGAATAGCACACTGCACGAGATATCTATGCCCAAACACGTTAGCCTGCGTCCATTTCCCGCATCATTGTCCATGTGCGCATCCGGGTGTGGAAGATAAAGTCGAATTGGGCGAGGGGAGTGCTGTTTGTGTATCGAGGGGAGGATGGGCGGCTGGAGAAGCTGCTAGGAAAATTGAATTGGCTCGCAAGGGGCTTCTGTAATTGTCAATATACTGAGGCCTGTATAACGAAGTCGGAGAGAGTTCTTGGAGTACATTAGCGATTTGCATTGTCTATTTGGTTGTTTGGTTCTTTGAGTTTGTTACAACAGCATGCGGATATTAATTATCTGATTCAATGCGAGGTTTCATGGCTTGTTTCATAGACGTATTCTACTAGACATCGACAAAGCGTAACATACGCCACTCTGAATACCTATCCAGGAAGGGACATCGTCTGCTCATTATTGTAAATAAAATAAGTGATCTATCTGTACCCGGTGTTCGGCCGGCGGATAAGCAGCGACCCACCGTTCGTTCATGAGGGGCAAAAGCCGCAGACCGTTTTGAGTCGTTCCATCTCCGTCTTTCTTGGTTCGATCTGCATCTACCTAACATAAAATCGTCTGGACCAATTTGAATAGTCAACGACGAAGTCGCTCGGTGCTACAGTCAATATCTTTCACCATCACCGTTCTCCTCCACACAATCCATTCGACAACGAACAGTTACATTCCATACTCGACGTCACCGCTCCCACCACCACCTCTAACCATCCATCAAATCAGCGAAGGAGACAGAGAGCAAAATGGGCTCCAACGTGGCGCAAAAGCGCCTCTTCCACGAATACAAAAACCTCTCCACCAACCCTCCGGAAGGAATTACCGCCGGCCCCATCACCGAAGATGACATGTTCCACTGGGAAGCTCTCATACAAGGACCTGAGGGGACACCGTTTGAAGGAGGCGTGTTTGCTGCGGAGCTCAAGTTCCCCAAGGATTATCCGTTGAGTCCGCCTACGATGAAGTTTTTGGGTGGAGTTTGGCATCCGAATGGTATTTTCTCCTATAAGATTCCTACATGTTGGAGATTTTTGGAAATGTATGCTAACTAGACGGTAGTGTATCCCAATGGAACAGTGTGTATATCGATCCTTCACCCACCCGGTGACGACCCAAACCATTACGAGCACGCCTCGGAGCGATGGTCACCGATCCAGAGTGTCGAGAAGATCCTCATCTCAGTAATGAGTATGCTAGCCGAACCGAACGATGAGAGTCCTGCGAACGTCGAGGCAGCAAAGATGTGGCGAGAGCGAAGGGGGGACTATGAAAAGCGCGTAAAAGAAGAAGTTAGAAAGACTTTGGGTCTTTAAGTCTCGGTTTTCCCAATCAAGGAAAGAGAAAGAGCGAGTTGGGATATGATTATGATGCCAAACTGCCATGCTGATTATCGTTATGCGTGATTTTATCGGATGCATCTTTTTCTACGGCGGGCGTTTTTGAGTTCAGGGTTGGCGCTCAGTCTTCGCTGGGTACTGTCTGATTCAACATATATATGCATAGGTATTTTTATTATGAAGCAATTGAATTGACCATTATTGAACAAGCCGATTGCACATGAAATGAGATACCAAAGAAAAGACATTAACCCGCACTGATCAAAGTGATAGACTCTCCATCTTACGATCAATCCATCCTTCAAGACCACCTTCAGTCCCATACAGAACCTCGGTTTCAATCTTTGTGTTCAGCATCATCATCGTCTGCAACTCCGCTCTCCACTCAAGTTCTGGGCCGTCCTCGCGAAAGACTGGATTCTTCGCCAACATGCTTCGGATTTTCTTGACGTCTCTAGGGGATAACGAAATTGTTACCCAATCCTCGTCCTCGACTTCAGTTCTATTTTGTTTTATGATCACGTCTTCAAGTCGTGTTCCAAGCCATTCGAGTCTCGGCGCGTTGAGGCTGGCACTTGCATGAGCGTGAGCCATCGAGCCGTACTTGTATGTGGACATGATAGCTATGCCATCACAATCTCCATCTACCAAGGCGAAGAAGCGCGGTGGCGTAGGCGATGGAAATATCTCAAGGTTCTGAAGAGTCGGGCTGTGTCTTCTGAATGCAATGTCTGAAATCAAATGGACAAACTCGCGTGTGCAGATGTCAGGGTAGCCCTTTCCCGTGATCAGAATGCCCTTGCCAGCGGCCGATTCCAGGTTGTATTTGTTATGCACAAGTCTTCGAAAGATAGCCTTTTTTTGTTAGATCAAGTGTACCATGACCAATCCGGGACGATACTCGCCTCCTTTTCCACGATACAGACCCATTTGACCTCGGATATATCGATGCTGCTAATTTCTATGAGACGGGGTATAAGCGCATCCTTCGAACAGGGTCAGCTCGTCCAAAAGGAGAATCGTTTACTGAGTCGCACCTCAGCCGTCATATCAAGCACAGTGTCACTTTTGGTCTTTATCCGAACAGCTCCTGCAGACAATCCTTTGCCGACTGAGATCTGGGCCGTTCTACAGTCAGAATCAATTCGAGAATTCGTCCAGAAGGGGACATACGATATGAAGAGCCGTACGGTCAACTCCAATTGTATAGGCTATATCGTCAACAATTGCGTTCACTACGGCCTGGGTGCCGAACATCCCTGGGTTGTCGTAGTAGATACTCCTTCATGTTATCAGCATGAATGCAATCTCCAAGTTGATTGGCAGGACCAGACCTCTTCGTGATTAACAGGTTCTCTTGAATTGCCTCGATGATGAGGGACAGTACTCGAAGGACACAAGCTGTTTGCAACTTAGTATTATTAAAACCGAGAGTCTTATATGCAGCCACATACTAAACTTCCAAGCCTCATAGGGAGATTTTCCTGGCCATGAATATGTTATCAGTCGATCAGACCCATCAGTCTCCGTTGACAGTAGCCTTTCTTCCGGGTCACCATCATGAGAAGTGACTTGAAAATGTGATGGTCTCTTCTTCAAAGTGATTGCTGGTTGGGCGACGTCCTTGTCGAATTCGTTGAGGAATGACAGCTGTAGCCGGTCGAAGAATTGCCGGACAAGAGGATTCTCGATGATATGACTCTGAAGGAGGTCCATTTCTTACGTACTAATCTTGCAAGAGATGAAGTTGAAGCGAAGTGCCTCCGCTCTTTCCTAAATTCTGTTGTGCTGTTGTGGCAGGTGCGACTGCCTTCACTGCTCCTTCCTTATCGTCACCGTCGTACTTTCCTTCTGTACTATGCCATGCTTATCAAATACTCCTATGAGTCTTGGACAACAACTATTTTCTTCTTTCATTGTGTCTTACTCGAATCATTGACAACACACTCTCTTCAAACCTGTTCGATATACTTGAGCAAGCTAATTGACCAATCACAAGCGGTCTGTCCCTGTCATCTCATTTAGCGCTTAGATAAGAATCATAAGATCGGTTAAACAGGAATAGCGCCAGCTGTGGAGAAAGTCATGTGACCGCAGATCGGAATAGCTGAGATTCCGATTGGCCAGCAGTGCTTGCCTCCTTAACTTGACCGGGGAATAAACACTTTGGCGTCCTTTAGGCTTCTGCTATTCACCACCTCGATTCTTTTTCATTTACATTGGCTTCCTTTGCTCTGTAGCTTGTTACTCCCTACAGGCAGCGGTCATGGCGGAAGAAAGCAGAATCCGGCCCATTGCCAATTGGCGAACAGATGCCAATGGCCACCTAACGAAGGATGCTGAGGGAGACGATAAAACCGACTATGCAAGGTGGAGATTGCACGATAATGACGGCCGCTTGACGTGGCGCTATCTGGAAACTGATGAAGAGAATGAGAATTGGCCCCAAACCTTTTATGACAAATACAACCTGGGACTCCCAACTGTAAGTGATTTCTAAGAATCTTTGTATCGCCATACTCACCGTGATTAGGGAGCTCCGGAGCTGCCAAAAGCGAAGACTCCTCTGGACGCAGCTACCAATGGCCTAGAATTTTTCTCCAAGTTACAGATGCCAACCGGGCATTGGGCATGCGAATATGGCGGCCCTATGTTTCTTTTACCGGGTGTAGTCATCACTTGGTATATCACCAACACCCCAATACCTCCCGAGTATGCGGTGGAAATCAAGCGATATCTCTTTGCGCGACAAAATCCGGTCGACGGCGGCTGGGGACTTCATATTGAAGGTCATAGCTCGGCATTTGGAACGGTAATGACCTATGTGATCCTGCGTATACTAGGAGCAAGTGAAGAAGATCCTCGAATGATCAAAGCACGAGGATTTGCTCATAAGCTCGGAGGCGCACTTTACGCGCCACATTGGGCGAAGGTCTGGCTTTCTCTTCTGGGTGTCATGGATTGGAGCTGCGCCAATCCAGTACCACCGGAGCTTTGGTAAGTTTTCCACCCTAGTAAGACATGGAAAAGATCATGGAAGTGTTGACTTCTTCCAGGCTACTTCCTGACTGGGTACCTATCGCTCCTTATAGATGGTGGGTTCACATGCGCATGGTGTTTTTACCCATGTCTTACCTGTGGTCCAAGAAATGGGTCTTCCCCCAGAACGAATTGACGAGTCAGCTCAGAAACGAGATATACGCGCAACCTTATGAAAGTATAGACTTTGCTTCCCACCGCAACTCTATTGCTAAAGAAGACAATTACTATCCAAAGACAATGTTTCTCAACGTGGTCAACAGTCTCCTCGTGAACGTGTGGACGCCCTTGCTTCGGTTTTCGGCGCTGGCCAAGAAAGCTGAAGACTGGGTGTGGGAATTGATTCGAATGGAGGATGAGAACACGAACTATGCAGGACTTGCTCCCGTCAGTAACCCTCTGAATTTTGTTTGTTGCTACATTCACGACGGTGAAGGAAGTGAGTCGGTGAGAAAACACCGCGAGGTGCTACACGAATATCTATGGATGAAGGGGGAGGGCATGCTTTGTAATGGCACCAACGGCGCTCAAGTCTGGGACACTGCCTTTATCACGCAGGCTGTTTCTGTGGCTGGCTTCGCTGGAGATCCCAAATGGCGACCAATGCTGACCAAAGCTCTTGAATTCCTGGATAATCACCAACTTCGTGAGAATGTTCCCAACCAAGACAAGTGTTATCGTCAACATAGAAAAGGAGCTTGGCCCTTCAGTAACAAGGTTCAGGGTTATACGGTTAGCGACTGCACTGCAGAGGGTCTACGATCGGTTTTGCAACTTCAGGAGATTCACGGATATCCTAAACTTGTCTCCGCAGATCGCTTGAAAGACGCGGTCGATTGTATTCTTTTGCTGCAAAATGCGACTGGTGGTTTCAGTGAGTATGAAAGCAGACGAGGCTCCCCTCTTTTGGAATGGCTCAACGCAGCAGAGGTGTTTGGCGGAATTATGATCAGTTACGATCACGTTGAATGTACGACTGCATCTATTACCGCGATGTCACTTTTCAGCAGATTCTACCCAGACTATCGTGCCGAAGAGATCAAAGCTGCAAAGCACAAGGCAGTCGACTATATCAAGCGTGTCCAGAACCCAGATGGGAGCTGGTATGGTAACTGGGGTATCTGCTACACTTATGCAGCCCTGTTTGCGCTTGAAAGTCTTTCCAGTGTTGGTGAAACTTATCGCACGAGCGAGTATTCTCGCCGTGGATGCGAGTTTTTATTGAGCAAGCAGAAGGAAGATGGCGGTTGGGGAGAGTCGTATCTAAGCAGCGAATTGCACGTTTACACCCAGCACGAGATGTCCCAAGTTGTCCAGACAGCTTGGGTGTGTCTATCTCTGATGGAAGCCGATTACCCTGACCCAGAGCCTATCCGCAGAGGAATCAAGCTTCTCATGTCCCGACAACAAACGAATGGCGAGTGGCTCCAAGAGTCGATCGAAGGTGTTTTCAACATGTCTTGGTAAGTACTCGACTCTGCAGCAAGAGAGAAGTATAGTCGACTGACTTCATATAGTATGATCTCCTATCCCAACTACAAGTTCTACTGGCCCATCCGAGCATTGGGTCTGTTTTCTCAAAAGTTTGGCAATGAGGCTTTGTTCTGAGCTGTTGCTGTTTGTTATGATGTTCAGATTCCTTCATGACGTCTCATACGGTCTTGTAATATTAATATACACATAATTTTCATAAACTCATTTTTTTTTTCTCTTCTGAATATACTCCTAGGGCTCTAAGTCGGTTTCAATCTACTAAACGTTTACGATCCCATCAAGCCAACGTCGACAAAGATGCACTTGCCCTAGCCCTGAATGATTGACCTGGAGGCTTATAGCGTGCAAGCCACCCTCTCTTCCCATAGCAGGCGACACTGCCATAACCCTATGCTAACCCTAAGTCAGTTGATTCGTGCGGGGAAGATCAGAGATATCGGCATACCTTCCCCTTTGGGGACAGCTACTGCACGATCGGCGAACAACAACATCCACAGTCAAACTATCACCGCCATTCTCTTCACTCTTCAACTACACACTTGAATAGCCTGCGCCACAGTTTATCTGGTTCCCTCGAGTTGCATACTTGTACCTTTGAACTTCAAAACACCAAGAGCAGTACGACAACATGGCTGTAGTCCCAAGCTCGGCTTTGGGTTATCTCCGAACCCGAAGTTTGGTTGACTGCGATACGCTTGATGCCAAAGGTACTCTTCTTCTACCTTATGAAATGATGGATATCATGGAAGAAGCGATACTGACTTGACCAAAGTGGCACAGGCACTAGGGCCCTTTCAGGACTGCACATCTAATCAGGTATGAACACCTCGTACAAGGCATGACCGAGTAGCTTCATGAATATGAGTCTTGATAGGCAATCGCACTCTTCGAGCTATCAAAACCAGAACACAAAGAACTACTTGCTGAGTCCCACCTCAGAGCCGGAACACTCTTGAAGTCCATGGCAGAGACCAAGGATCCTCGGTTTGCTGGTATTGAACTTGATGAACTAGCGGTTGAAATCGCGGTATGCAAATTGTACACACTGAAGATCTTGGGCTATCTTGCTAATGGTCGATCAGACTGTAAAAGTTGCCATACAAATCACGCCTCATCTTCAAGGCAAAATGCACATCCAGACCAATCCATACTATGCATATTCAACCGACAAGACAATCGCAAACGCTTTTCGTAAGTCTGTTCGCATCCCTAGACGTTTTCTTCACTCTGATATATTTGCAGGCATCGTCTATCTCTTCAAGGAGTTTGCGCCCAACTGGGACAGTTCCAGAATCTGCATCAAGATACCCAGCACTTGGGAAGGGATGCTGGCTTGTCGGACATTGCAATTAGCTGGTGTGCATACACTAGCCACGACGCTATTCTCGATGCCCCAGGCAATTCTTGCTGCAGAGGTGGGTTGTACATATGTCGCGCCATATGTGAATCAACTTAAGGTACATTTTGAGCCTGGGTCAGTTTCCTCATTACCTCAATTCGAATCTTTGAGACACATCTAACCAGCAGAACAGCTTCGTCGACCAGAATAAGCTCTTCTCCCTCTGTGTCGCAATCCAAAAGTACTACAAATCCGTCGGCGCAGTCACCCAAGTTCTACCCGCCAGTCTTACCTCGACAGACGAAGTCCTCGCTCTAGCTGGTGTAGACCATATCACAGTTGCTCCACCTCTCTTGGAACTTCTGTCGCTCCCAGATTGTCCCATTACGCCATCATTCTTCGATAGTGACACCTCGGGTGTGTTGGCGTTTCCAAAGACACCTTATTTGAAAGACGAAGCGGCATATCGGATTGCATTCACAAGAGATCTTGCGGGAGCGAGTGAGGAGAAGTTGACGCAGGTATGTTATCAACAAGCAATCGTCAAGATATATTTCTAAGTTCTGTGTGTGTAGGCCATCAACATTTTCTGCGACATGCAGGACAAACTGATTGCGTTGATCAAGTCAAAGTCAGAGTAGCTTCTCTTCAACAATATGACCTTGACAATTGATATCGAGACCTATGAAGAGTAGTCAATGAATGCCATTTCTTAGAAATTATCTAATTTATACCATGAAACAGCGCTAACCCTAAACAAATAAGCCGCGCTAAGCTTCCCCAGATTTTCGTCCCAATCAGGAAGCTGCACGTGACCTCATGACATAAATTTTTCCCTGGAACTCCATCGTCAAGTTTCACTTTCTCATCTCTGCCAAGTTCTTCAGTGCCACGAAAGAGTCATTTTTCAAGGCCCTCGCTATCATTTTGTTCTCTTCTTGGGCTTGGATTTGATTCTGGTCAAGGCAGTTGAGGAGCACGATTCATGCCAGGTTTTGAGTTTTTGCTCATGTCGTCATAAAGCCAGTGTTGGATAATCATTCTTTGGCCGACATACTCGCGCAGAGAGCTTTCCGGGCAAATTCTGTCATATATAAGGAAAAGAGATTGATGCCCTCCTGATCCGAAAATGTTTCCTCCACAATCTAGTAACCTAGATATCGAAGCTCTGAGTGGTATTCTTGGGTACGTCAATCTCCCCGCTTCCTTTGCTACCTAGGTAGTATATCACAAGGAAACATTATTGCTAACTTTTTCTGTCAGCTCCATCTCAATAGCCTGTTGGGTAGTTGTCTTTTCTCCCCAAATCATAGAGAATTTCCGCCGCGGATCAGCCGATGGACTCTCTCTTTTGTTTATCGTCGTCTGGCTTGCAGGCGATGTCTTTAATATTCTTGGAGCAGTGCTTCAGGGTGTATTGCCTACGATGATTATTCTGGCGGTGTATTATACGCTTGCAGATATTGTGCTGTTAGGGCAGTGTCTTTATTACCGCGGAATCTGGTTTTCGCGCAAGAAGACTGTAAAGGATGGACCGATCGGGATTTTAGAAGAGGGAGATGTCGACGAAGAAGCGCCGACAGAGCGTACGGTGTTGTTGAGTCAGGAAAATGGAAATGGAAATGGACATGCTTATACCAGTGGCAACGGCTATGCGCAGCAACACCAACGCACTATCCATGTCGACGGTACACATCTTTCCCCAGCGACTCCCTTCATAGACGCTGTTACGCCTACAGAGGACGAAATTGCACAAGATACCACCCGGTCATCAACACCCAACCTGCAAGCCGCCCTTCTTAATACTTTCGCGATCATCCTCGTCTGCGCAGCAGGCATTCTAGGATGGTACGTAAGTGCACGCGTATCCAACAAACGCCCAAACAACGACGACCTTCCAGACAACCCGTCTGAGCCTCTGATATTCGACCTCTGGGGCCAAATCTTCGGCTACTTCTGCGCTGTGTTGTATCTCGGCTCACGCATCCCTCAACTCCTCTTGAATTATCAACGAAAGTCTACAGAAGGTGTTTCGTTACTATTTTTCCTATTCGCCTGCATCGGCAACCTCACCTACGTACTCTCGATCTTCGCCTACTCACCCGTTTGCAAGTCACATGTCTGTGAGCCAGGTGAGGCGTCGGCTGCTTACGGGCGGTACATTCTTGTGAATTGTTCCTGGTTAATAGGGAGTTTGGGGACGTTGTTGTTGGATATGGCTATTTTCGTGCAGTTTTTCTTGTATCAGAAGGATGATGATGATTATTGATTATACGAAGTCATCGAATAGAACTAGAAACCGCTTCTAGATAAAAGATTATTTGAATACTTTTATTGATTGCATCTAATTGCAAAGCTAACTAGTCAACTAGTAGTAGGACTCCATGATACCCATCACAATGTCCCAATTCGAGATATTATGTTTTCGAAAAACTCCAACATGCTGTCAAACGCTAAGGGGGAAAACAAATAGTAGTCAAGTTGCAAAGCAAAGCACACCGCAATACATACATAACCTGCCCCTGTTTTCTAGGGGAAGTTAATCCTCAGAAGGCGGAACAACAGCCACCCTCTCCTTCCCAACCTCATCCCAATTCGTGCTCAGCGCCGTCCCCTGACTCTCATAGAAACTCTTCATCATGGCCCGACGCGTATCCGGATCTGCGCCTGCATATAACTTCTTGAAGAAGGAGTCTACTGCGTCGCCGCCGATGTCTGAGTCTACGGACGCTGCGTCGTCGTCGTCATCTTCAGCGTCCTCGTCATCTTCGGATTTCTTGTTCTTCTTCTTCTCGTCCCTTTTCTTCTTGGCGGTTAGGTCATCCGCGAGTTTATCCCAGTTCTTGACTCCGTGTCGTGATGAGGTCGGGTATGCGGGTCCACCGACGTTGTTGTTGATCTGAGCAGGGGTTTGAGTGGTTGGCACCGTGGCAATTGAGTTTACCGTGATTGTGGCATCCGAAACAACAGGAGCCGTTGCAGAGCCTTCGAGAGAGCCCCATTTCTGTCCTGGCGTTCGTTTGCGAAGCGTAATTTCGATTTTTGTGGATAGGACGTTGATTTTGGACTGTGTGGTGTCTATGGGCGCGTAGAAGGGGTCAAGGTTGAAGGAGTACGTTGATCCGGATGGGAGGGGAAATTCGAGGGATAGCTTTGATATTGTTAGCCATAACAAGGATTTGAGGATAGGAGGGTATGGCTTACTGAGTTGTCTTGGAGGTCAGTCTCTAGCTTGGATTTGTCGACATTTTTGGCGTAGATGGTCACGACAACGGCGTCCTGAGACTGGTACCATTCATGCCTAATCTTGGCTGGCGTAGCTGCAGGCGCAGGTGCTGTAGTGGTAGGCGCCCCAAGACCAGCTGTAAACGGAGCAGAAGTCGAACCTGACACATCCAGCGTGCTCTCCTTCGTCCTATCCACAACCGACGCAGCTCCAGAAGAAGAAAGCTGCTCCTTGAGACGCTTCCTCAGCTCCCCTTCCTCCGGAATCTTGAGATCCGGGTACTCCTTAATCGATACCGCAAGCTTCCCATCACCAGCCTCCAACTTTCCAATCTTGCCCTTGATCTTGAGTCTCCAAATCTTCAACTCATTCTCCAATTTCTGCTGTGACCCTTTCTGTGCTGACATTGCAGCCTGCACCTGCGCAGATTTGTCACCCGCAGCAGAATCATCTTTTATCCCCAATTTATCCTCCAGCAAATCAAACAAATATCCCGCATCCCCAAACCGTTCAAACTGAAACAGTACAATCGCCCGCCTCAACTGCGCCTCAATAATGAGTTCCCTCTTTCCCCGTTCCCTCGCCAGCGCCAAAGCGAGCTCGACATCCCCCAAAGCGGCGGTTAGATCCGGTCCGCCATCCACGGCTTTGCGGCGCGAGTAGGCGGTGGATCGTTTGATGTAGTAGCTGGGAGCGCGCGGATTTTCGATTAGTGCGTTTGTGTAGTGCGTTATTGCGAGGGGCCAGTTGGACTGGGAGGCGGCTTTGTCGCCTTGGGTTGCTTCGTTCATCGTGGGCGCCTGCCTGCTTACGTAGTGCGGGGCGAGTTATGGAGTTGTTGAATAAGTAAGTGGATGAGGTTAAGTATTGAAGTGAGAAGATGGAAAGATGGAAGCAGAAATATTCGAGCAGCTCTAGCTCAAGTCCTCGAAGCAGACTTGGAGCAGCCGAGAATAGATGTGATGTGTAAGTTGAAAGAATGAAACGTTTGAGGTTCATTATTGTTTCTAAAAAAGATTCCACGACCTTCTCCGCACTGCGGGGAGCTTGATCGGGCAAATGAACAACTACAGAGCTTCGGACTAGATGAATTTTATTGGGTATATTTTCTGTGGATGTTATTGAGAATCTACACAAACCAGCTAGCAAAATGACAGGGAGAAGTTGAACAGCTCAAAAACCCTTCCATGCAGGTATCACTTTCAAATCAACGCTGCTCACCAATAGCCCTAGAATACCTCAAAACAATACATACATTTCCTTCTCTCACTTCCCACCAAGGAAGGGACGAGGGGCTTTTTATTGTTGAGCTGCCAGTAACATCTGGAGAATGACACAAGGAGGGGCAGTGAGTAGAGTCATTCAGACAAGAGTCGCCCTCAGCGGTAACCCTAATAACCCTAGTCTAACCGCCTTGGGTGAGCTCTGCGGGCCGCAAAAAAAGTTCATCGATTGCTCAAGTTGCATGCGACAGATTTGCGCAATTCATATCAACTCTTCAAAATCATTAATATCTAATTCCTGAAGAGTTGCCATCATGCCATCCCCCTTCTTCAACCCCGGCACAACCTCTTCCGCCGACCAACTCGCCATCCTCCACCTCCGACGAGACGCCCTCGTCCCAACAATCCTCCGGACTCACGACGACGATGAAGAAGGCTACGACGAAGGCAAAGTCGTCAACACGCGCTTCGGCTCATTCCCTCATACAACACTAATCAATCAACCATGGGGCTCTCAGATCATAGCTTCAGATGTCAACACCGGTAAAAGATCACGCACAAAAGGGAAAAGGAAAGCCGCTGCTTTAGCGGATGGTGGTGATGATACTACTACCAGCAATGCTGCGACTGCTGCATCGCCGAAAGCTGCGAGTAGTGGGTTCATTCATATATTACCGCCTACGCCTGAATCATGGACTTCGGCACTGCCGCATCGGACGCAGGTTGTTTATACGCCGGATTATAGCTATATTCTGCACAGATTGCGTGCCGCGCCTGGTAAGACGATTATCGAGGCTGGTGCGGGCAGTGGCTCATTTACGCATGCCGCTGCTCGAGCAGTCTTTAACGGGTACGCAAGTCACGAACCAGCACACAAAAAGCAAAAGGCCCGATTTGGCAAAGTGTGCAGTTTCGAATTCCACGCTACAAGAGCCACAAAAGTCCAAGAGGAGCTGAAACAACATGGCCTCGAGGATGTCGTCCGTGTCACCCATCGCGATGTCTACAATGATGGCTTTCTATTACCCAACGACGCCTCCACCGAAAAATCATCCCCAAAAGCAAACGCAATCTTTTTGGATTTACCAGCCCCCTGGCTAGCCCTCAAACACCTCACCCGCCACCCCACCGACGGCACCGAATCCCCCCTCGACCCATCAAGCGCGGTCCGCATATGCACGTTCTCGCCATGCATGGAACAAGTCCAAAAGACCATCAGCGTCCTCCGGCAACAAGGATGGCTGCAAATCTCAATGGTGGAGGTACTGCATCGACGGATTGAGGTTAGACGAGAAATCGTGGGTCTTGAGACGGAGGGCGTCAGAAGGGCGATGGTGTATCCAAGATCAGTGGATGAGGCGGTGGGCAAATTAAGGGTTGTGGAGGGTCGGTTGAAGGAGTTTCAGAAAGCCCAAAAGGAGGCTGCTGAAGCTGCTGCCGCTGCCGCTACTGCTAATGGTGAAGCCGTTCCTATCAAAGCCGATGAGTTGGGGGAGCAGCATATCAAAACTGAAGAATCGGATGGACAGCAACAGTCGAATAATCAGACCAAGCAAAAGTCATCACAGGTTCCGTCATACGAAATGGGTCGATTAGTCCATCGCACCGAGCCAGATCTCAAGACGCATACTTCATATCTCGTTTTTGCGGTGTTGCCTCGCGCCTGGTCAGCGGAGGATGAGCGGAAAGCGAGGGAGCAGTGGCCATCGCGACCTACATAGATTGTCTATACATACGAATAGAAGAAGCTAAAAGCTATGAGAGATGGTCTATCGTGTGGCTTTTGATGTGTCTATGTATGTATCATTTCAATACTTCGTAATATGTTCAGTGATACCCCCTAATCGTATCGCGTCAAACGTGTCGTGTGGAAATGTGCAATATTCAACGCAATATATGCTTCTTTCTCCTTTCGCCCGAAATTGACGATGTTCATAGATTATTCTCCTGGCGGAATTTATCCCATGCTTCGTTGAGTGTACTAAACACCGCTCCTGCAATCATCCGTTGTTCAGTTGTAGCATTCGTAGGAATCTGCGCCAAGTTAGTAAACAATGATTAATCCAAATAAGTGAAGTTGTGCAGGAATACCTTATCAGGATGCACCTTCGCAATCCCCTTCATATACTGAATCTTGACCTTATTCGCCAGAATCAATTCAGACATGTTAATCTTCTTCCACCCGGATTCGGGCCACAGGACATTCTCTAAACTTCCTAGCAATGCGCGCAGATTATCTTGTTTCCCGTCTCGCCACGCTGTGATCTTCGCGTCGACGCTATCTGTTAGAGCCAGTTTCTCCTCATCGGCGCGCTCGGCGGCTTCGTTGGCGGCGCGGAGGCGTGTGACTGCTTCCGCTGTGGGGGCTGCTTTTTGGCCTGCGAGGTCGCTCAGAGCGGATGTACGAGGGGCTGGTGATGGTTTCTTGGGTGGAGGGCGTGATGCACTAGGCCGTGCGGCAGCGACTGGCGTAGGCTTGCTGATGCCAGCTGCTTTTTCGCATCGGTTTCGACCCTGTATACTCGTGCTACCGCCGTGACCTGCTTCGACGGCCTGTTTCCATGTCTGCGCTGCATCGACCCATTTCTCGAGATGCTCGAGGGCTTCGGCCTTGCGCATGAGTGCTTTGCCGAAGAAATCCTTCATTGGTTTTGCGGGTTGGCCGTTGCCGAGTTCGATGCTTTCTCCTTCACCTTTTGCGGGTCCGATGAATGTGAGGATCGTGTCTGCGTCGGAGATGGCTACCTTCGGCTCGCCAATCTTCAATGCAGTCATGGCTCGATTGCTGAGTACTAATATCGTTACGGGGTGGTTTGTTGGAAGATGGGAAAGCGCTTTCGTAAACGCTTCATGCGCCGCGCCGTAATCTCCTCGTTTATATGCATCGTTCCCGCTCTCGCGGTCCCTGTGAGATGACGAAAGTGCTGATTGTGAGACTGGAGGGATCGTGCGCGCCGGGGCTTTTGGTCGTGATGGAATAGGTGTCGATGGTTTTGATGGCCGTGTGATGGGAGCTTGGACAGGTCCTTTTGTAGGGACAGGTGTTTTCGATTTCGAGCTATCCAATAGATCTATATTATTATCCTCCGTGACTGGTGTAGGAGCAGGCTGCTGCGGTCTCCGCCGTCTGGCTGGACTGACATATGCCTGTGCTGATTGCTCTTCCAACGCATTTCGAGTAAGCTGGCTTTTGACATCTCTGCCAACATCTTGAGGCCGCCGTTGTTGCTGTTGTTGAGGTTGAGGCTGAGGTTGCCGGAAAGGGTTTCTGTTCTCCCGCCTCTCAGGTGCCTCAGTGAAAGGTGCAGGTGCGGGTTGATGTCGTGGCTCTACGGAACCAGGTCTCCGAGGAGTAGTACGAGTAGGTCGTCTAGCGCCCGACTCTAATAGCAAGGCTTCATCTGTCATATTTGCGGGCTGTTCAGGCACAGGACCACGTCGTTGTATATCTTTCTCCGGAACTCTAGGACGAGGACCACGCTCTTCCGGACTCCGAGCAGCGGCAGCTTCTCGCATCCACTTAGGTTGGTTTGGGTCTGCTTCACCATTGAACTCCTGAACAGCCTGCTGCACTTTCTTGCTCCCTTGTTTCCATAGCGAGTTTGCGGTTTTGAATAACGAATTGCCAAAACTAGCAGCTATCTCACCGACATCACGCTCACGAGGCTGTGGTGATCTGCTATCCCCCCGACGTCCCTCTGTTTCCCCTTCTCTCACCCAAGATGGCACGTTTTGTTTACGTGGTCTCTGATCCTCGCGGCTGCGTGGTGGATGCTCTTCCGGTGGGAGTCCAGCTTTAGATCTTGCTTTTTGCCGTGATTCTGAATGTGCTTGATTCAGTAGCCATCCAACAGCAGCCTGCACATCTACACCAGATTCTGTATTTTGCAAAGCTTCCGTCGCCTTTTCTGGTGGAAATCCCATATCGACTAACTCGGCCACGGCGCGGTCCCGTGGATCGTCAGCATGCGCTTGTGGACTTGGGGCGGGTGAGTTCGACTTGGCCCTAGCAGGCGCCGCCTCAGACACAGGCTTCCCAAGTAAACCAAGAAAATCGTCATCATCATTATCCTGCATTGTGATTTGAACCGGTGCCGGCCTAGATTGTTGCATCGTCCCTAAACCAAATGGATCGTCGTCATCATCGAATCCGATGTTGTTTGCCGGTTCGGCTGGTATCCGACTCATAGGACTCCGCGTCGCTGATCGAGAAGTAGAAGCAGAAGGAATAGGAAAGTTCGTAGATGCATCCACTGGCGCTGCCGAATTGAATGCAGCTAATATATCATCCTCATCCGGAGACGAGATTTGCGCCGCAGATGCTGGCGACGCAGTTCTTGCGCTGCCTTTCTGATCCAAAGCATCCCAAAACTGAACATTCTGTCCTCCGTACTGTGCCTCGTACTGACTCCGCTTTTCGGCTTCTTGCTTCGCTTTTTGTTCTTGCAGCTTCTTTTGTTGTTCCAGCAAAGATAAATTCTTGCTGTTATTAGATGCTCCGAAAGATACCAGATTGGCAAAGCTATCACTAGCGGGAGTCGCAGGCTTCGATGGCGGGTTGGAGGAATGTCCGTTTGATGATGGCGGCGGCGTCGGGCGTGCTTGGATTGAAGGGACGCGCATTGTGCTCATTAATCCCGAGCTCATGGGGGGAGGTTTCTTGTTGGGCTCGCTGGAGCTGGGAGCCCAGCTCAGACCGGCGAGATCATCCATCGTGGAATAGTAGACTCGTTAGGCGGCACGGAGTGATAGGAGCCGTTTCGAGGTTGTGCGGGATGCTTAGAGGGGGGCACACAGTATCGGGAATCGAGTCATGGAGACTATAAACGGTAGTACAAATAAATCATGTCAATCAGTTGATTAGCCGGCCGTTCAGAGAGAATCCAGGTCTGAGACGAAGCGCCGTTTGCTGTTAGTGATGTTGTGCAGGAGAGTTAGCTATCTAGAGCAGCCACTTAAATGTGGCTAAGCATAGTGTCTTACTGTGCCACAGTGGCAGGGGAATGGCACTGTGGCTGGTGGGCGGCGATCAAGCTTTCTGCCTCAGGCTCCCACAGCTTGCCAAGGAATGTCAGTGTCAATGCTTCGCTGTCATTCGCAGCCCATGGCGCCATCTTTGCATGCAACACCAAGCTATCATCGGATGATCAAAACATAATTGATTATGGTCCCTCCAATCTCGACTTCGGACTCGAGTATGGGGAGAGTCACCTGATTTCTACCACATGACTCTATCCAGAGTCCATAGTCTCCATACAGAGTCACGAGAGATGCTCCATTGTCAAGTTGGTCAATTTTTGAGTCTGCTTTGGACCTCGAGTGGGCCTCGTTCTTAAAGTTCGTCTGAATTGACGCATCGGAAGTCTTCCCGTGGAGCACTCAATGTCTCCACCAATGCCAGGCCCGTATTGCTACTGTACCAGGTTGTATTCTCGACTATTGAATGTTATTTACACACTGGAAAACTCAATCGAATGCTAAGTGAAATTTGCCTTCATTTTTGCCGAGTGCATTTCGCTCATCATTGAGAGCTTCTCGATTGTGCCGTGTGCTGAATGTTCGACTACGTACGCATGTTGTAGTGCTGAATGTGCGACAGTCTAATACTAATCCTGATAATCGGACCGCTCCGTCGAGGATTTATATCTCCCGAATTGGCATATGCAATGGCACGCTACGCGGCTATAATCATCGTTTTATTGCATGTACGTATTAGTCGTACGTATCTGCGTAATTATGCATTCGATAGGAATTCCGTACATAAAACTATGTCAAACTGTGTCCATCCTGATTCCCTACTACTACGAAGTACACGAATCACAGACCATATATGCGACCCGGTGTCAAGGCCTTGGAACCCAAGCTTTCTTCTTGCTTATTTTGCGTCTGCAACTTTGACTGTCTTGTGTTCCTTTTTGGTTTTTCCCAACAAGCTAAAGCATGATCGTTGCTTTCCTTTCCTGACAAGGGTACAATCTCCGTGGTCATGTACATACTACATACCGGGTATGGAGGGACAACAATACATCGTATTACTGGTCCAACTGCTGTTAGCTACCCCGTCAAAACCAAGTCGAAGGATCAAACTTAAGCTCTTGTCTCTGAGTTGTCAAGATGAAATTTGCCACCGCATTGAGTCTGAAGACTCTGGAAAATTAGACGAGACGGGCTAATGGATAGCTATGCATGGAGTATGGAGGAGCACTGCGGGGATGCATCCATACTATGTATATTTTGGCTGTTTGATACGTAGCTAGAAGGATCACTGCGTACCACTATCAGTATCGATATTCAGGCACTGTTAAGCTACAAGCGATTGACTTATCAAGAAAATTTACCGGCCGGATTACCCCTAATTCTTATAGGATCGATCGCGTGTCTGTATCGAATAGATGAATTGATGGAAGATAGGACTGTAACCCTGCCAGGGTATGTCAGTACGCCAGCGTAGGTGTTTTGTAACAGACCGTAAAAACGTACCGGTAATTGCAATCGGAGGCGGGAGTCCGTGCTTTGACACGCGCAAACAAACAGCACAGGCCAAATCGAGGCCCAGGAAATAGACTCCGAGCGTTGTCTAATCTGTATGATTACATACATAGTACACACTCTGTACATACGCAGTAAATTACATTGTTAACGCACAAAATACCTACTCGATCAAGATTGTTATATCATGCCATGTCTGCTGCAAGCACATGCAGGCATGAAGGCATGCAAGCAAGGATGCAAGCCTATCATGTATGCTAAGTTCGACGGCGAACTCCGTCCAGTACGAAGCCAGGCAGTAGCTTACGTGCTAACTCTTTGAGGGGCAAGGTAACGCCTCGACGCGAATGTATTGTTACACTGGGGCGGGCAGGGAAATAAGGGTCTGCGCCGTACCTTGGCTAGTTCATGTAGCCAGTTTGGATAGTCCTCCGTATTATGGGTTACTACGTACGTGTCCGGAGTAGTGCGCACTAAGATAGCACGGAGCAGAGACCAGATAGCGATAGATTGAGACGTAGTACGAACTACGCAATCACTATTATCTAGTTACTCCTTAATACCAATTTCATGTACCTCACTCAAACACCGAGGACGTAGTCGACTCTGTCCAGATCAAAATCACACTTTGACCAAACTCCGCCTCGGGAACAGTCTTCTTCACCATGCCATTGAAGCCAATCGCCATTCACGGGTCACTTCGGGGGATTCAGAGTTTCTCTCCTCCGTACAGAACTTTCAACTACTAACACATAGTTAGTAGGTTCTTGCCGGGTCCAGGCTCGAGGTAGCTGGTGGGCGCTCCGACTAGTCAGGACTCAGGAGCCCCAGTTTACCCGACGCTTACAGTTTACACCCTCTTGATCTTTCCTCCTTCAACTTGACTTCCATTCTTTTCTTGGTATTCGTTTCTGCTGTTGTTTTAATTGCCGCGTTGCTTTTCTTTCTTTTCTTCTTCTCCAAAAGTGCTTCTTTCATCGGCGCTTGTTGCTAAACAGTCAAAAACAAATTCACCCCGCCGGATCCTCTCACGAACCCTAACAGCTCCTTGCTTAACAAAAAAGTACTGTTGATTCCAATACTCCGTTCTGGGACCACTTCCAGCCTCCCAAACCGCGAAAAATTCAAGCGACACTCGAATTGAGCTGTGATCCATACGTCCCAATTGCTCTGTGACCGACTGGCCATCTGAGGATTGGGGTTTTCCACGTCTGCAGCACGTGTCATTTAATCTCCTTTATTCTCCCCTCACCCCCTTCCCCGCTCTCGACTTATCTTTCTTATGCCGGGCGGCGCGCACTCAAACACCACCAAAACACTTCGGAATACCCAATAAATTGATTTGGATTATTCAGTCACAATGGGTTTATTCAAGAGGAAAGACTCAAAACATTCGATTCACAGCGAGGAGGACCAGGATGCCCATTCGGCGCATAGTACACGCAACTCAACAGCCTCCCTCCGGTCGTCCGCAATCAAATCAACAGGAAATCTACCAGTGTCAATTCCAGAGGTGCCAATCTCGAAGCCTCCTGACCCAAATCTCGACCCAGCTGCCTATCTACGAAGTATACACGCCGTTCGCGAACGCTCCAGAATTGTGCTTCAAAGAGCCAGAGCAGATAAGTTGACACATTTCGATGTGGACATGAGCAAATTCGAAGCGACTGCATCATATGTCGTTTCCATCATAAAGGTGCGCCGGTTGCCTGTTACTGTATTGGCTTCCACTAACTTGGTTTCAGAGAGATTATGCCCCTGATTACTCGTCAATCCCTCCGCACGGTCGTTGGCAACATTTCGATGTCGGCGGAAGACCCCGAATCGACCAGCTTTTACAATCATGGCCCAGCACAATCGATCCCACAGAGCGAACCAGAAGATTAATCGACCTGTTTTTGATATCTGTTTTGCTGGATGCAGGTGCAGGAAACAAGTGGTCGTATAAATCCAAAGAGTCCGGAAAGGTATTTTCGCGAAGTGAGGGTCTTGCTGTGGCCAGCCTGGAAATGTTCAAGACGGGTTTATTCAGCAGCGATCCTACCGAGCCCTGCCAGGTTGATGGGGCCGGATTGAAGAAAGTGACTGTTGCAGCTTTGGCGAAGGGTATGCAACACTCGGAGCAGAATCCACTTGCAGGATTGGAAGGTCGAGCGGGGCTTTTGCAACGACTTTCCGAGGCGCTGAACAATCAAGAGCTTTTTGGAGTCGATGCTCGGCCGGGTAATATGCTTGGTATGTTCTTTTCCGATCAGACGGGGATCAAGGCTAATGTATACCAGATTACCTCCTTTCTCACCCAACCACACTCGCATCATCAGTTCCAATCGTGTCGATACCGACATTATGGTCCGTGCTTATGGACGGACTAGCTGCTATTTGGCCACCATCACGGACACAAATCGACGGAGTTTCGATTGGCGATGCATGGAGGTGTTCCAGCTTACCACAACAACCCCCCGCCAAGCCCTGGGAGGGCATTGCACCGTTTCACAAATTAACACAATGGCTATGCTATTCTATAATGGTGCCTATGACGCGGTTGATGAAGATCCATTTCGCCGGCGCCGAGCTTCTAACAGGACTTCCTGAGTACCGAAATGGTGGTCTTTTGATCGATTTGGGACTGTTGACCCTCAAAGATGCGGAGATGGAGAGAGGTCTCAAAGCTTATGAAGATAATGCTCGGAGAGAGGGCCAGCCGAGTATGGAGGTTGTTCCGGTGTTTTCAGCAGATGACGATGTTATTGTCGAATGGCGAGCCGTTACTGTGGGATTCTTGGACGATTTATTAGAGGAGGTCAATCATCAGCTCGGTCTCCGGGGAGATGATGCTCTATCTCTAGCTCAATTGCTTGAAGCTGGCACATGGAAGGTGAGTCATTTATTCCAGTTTCAATGAAAAAAGTCTAATCAGTGATGAATAGGGCGGACGCGAGATTGCAGAAGTCTCAAGACCAAACACCAAAGAACCACCGATCATGATCATATCCGATGGCACCGTATTCTAATCGGCTTTACGAGTATCGTGCCTATCCTTTTTTTAATATGACGAGCCTTTTACACTTCGCTTCTCCTTTTCGTCTCGACTTTTTCTATTCCACCTTTGTTCAATACAGAGACGTCTTTGATTGATGATGATACCAATGGTTGAATGAGTTTCCCTATCACGACGGCAAAGACCATACCTTGACGATGCAAGATACGATTGCATGACCACATCTTATCTACCAGCATAATAATATCAGAAAATCGATACAATGGACGCATCGACTTCGATTCTCGAGACAAGACCTTGTGTCTTTTTTTTCGCTTCTGGACAACCTCTTTTCAACTTCTTTGCACGCCTTTGGGTACCCGGTGTGACATATACTTGAGCATATATTTATTTTATATTTGGACTTGTAGAGAATATACTTTATTTCTTCTCTGTTTCTGTGTACTATGTTACCATACTCAAGTGGGGTGTGTGTGGCTATTGGCGGCAGTTCTTAGTAATGACGCACTGGCTTTCCTGCCTTGCCGTATCTCTGATTAGCCTCATTCACTTCATTCATCAACAGATTGATTAGCCTACATTATACAGTATTCAATCACTGTGCATAATAGCTGACATAGCTGTATAGTGCACCTGCACCTATTACTGATATATTGAGAATACTCATACATATCCCACCATATGGGAGTTCCCACCCAGCTCTAACGCACAGGACCACTGTCCATGCGACACACCCAACCCAACTGAGAACAACCACCTCAGTTATCCACCACACAACCAGACGTGTCCACTGTCTACACTGGTAATCAGCCAGTCATATCCAGCATGGATCTCCGCAAGAAGAAGAGGAAGGTCCTTCTAATGGGCAAAAGTGGCTCTGGAAAGTCTTCAATGCGATCGATTATCTTTAGCAATTACGTTGCAAAGGATGTGCGCCGGTTAGGTGCGACTATTGATGTGGAACACAGCCATGTGAAGTTTATGGGGAATTTGACCTTGAATCTATGGGATTGTGGAGGGTATTGTTTTATCTCTTTATACTGATTTCCTGCACAACTGACTTGCTGCAGACAAGATGCCTTCATGGAAACCTACCTCGGCGGCCAACGAAGCAACATATTCTCCGACGTCGCCGTCCTCATTTACGTGTTCGACATTGAATCCCGCGAAGTCGAGCGCGATCTCGATACTTACAACGCCGTCATCGAGGCCCTGCACCAACACAGTCCCAGCGCCCACGTGTTCTGTTTAATCCACAAACTCGATCTGATCCAAGCCGAGCACCGACAACGCATCTACGAAGAAAGGTCGTCGCTGATCCGCCATCGCTCAAAACATTTCGATATTGATACCTTTGGGAGTAGTATTTGGGATCAATCCCTGTACAAAGCGTGGGCGGGGATAGTGCACAAACTCATTCCGAATCTGTACGTTATTGAGCGCTTTCTGAGCGCGTTCGCAGCCAAGATCGGTGCCGAAGAGGTAATTCTGTTTGAGCGCTCGACTTTCTTAACGGTTACATCATTTGCGTCTGAAGTCGGAAGCCTGAATCCGATTTACGATCGTCACGAACGACTATCGAACATCATGAAAGCATTCAAACATTGCGCAGCTCGCAATACGCATACCACCCCAGCCTCCGCCGGGTTTTTAGTCATGCATACCAAGACGCCTCAATTCAACGTCTTTCTGGGCCGATTTACAGATAATACGTACATCTTTGTGGTTGTACCACCCGGCGAAGCTGCCTACAACTGCGCAGTGCTGAATACGATGTTGGCGAGAGAAGGGTTTGCGAAGGCGGCGTTGGCGGGGCATGGTGGTGATGGGTTTCCGTTGCCGATGTCTACGTCTGCCGCGTCGCATTCCAAGGGGCAGAATGGAGGTCAATATGGATCTTTGCGGGAATGATTGATGAATTGAATGATATGAATTGCCGGGGGTCATGCCATAGATTCGATAGATGCGCACACTACTTTCCATTTTCTGTTGGATTACACAGTCATAGGGGTTTGATTGTTGATTATCTTCAGCGATGGCGTTGTTACTTGCGAAGGTTCTTCGGTATGAATCTGGAATCCGGTACTTTGATGATACAAACAAAACTCATGTACATAGTCAAAATGAACAGATACCCTAAACCTTTTAAACTAAGCATCAGTTGATCTGGCTAAGTGTAAGTTGCTCGCCATTTCGTTAGTCGGTCTAATAATCGATCTATTGCAGGCTGTAATCCATGGATACTTTAGATGAATCCATGGATAATTCGCGGAGAAATTGTACCGAGAACACCAAAATGTTCGCTCGGGCATTTGTATCTGCTTCATCCAATAAGTTGAACAGATATGCGGGATTATTTCGTGAAGCAGAGTATACTATAGTCAGGATCAAGGAAGCAAAAAGGTACATGAAGATCAAATCCGGGGAAGGTGGTTGCATCATCATGATGATGCCCATCACCACACCTCAAATCTATCAACATGCCCACCTCACCACTTCAGACCCTCATCTGAATATATCTCACTACAAGGGATATAATTCTTAAACGCAGCCATGGTAAATACGAAGAATCCCACACCATGCTCATCCTCATCAAAAGCATACGAAACCCGCGACGCCATCGCCGATATCTGGGGTCCGCGTACGCCATACAAGCACGAATGGCGGACTAGAGTCGATGAACGACTGATCGACGAACCCGAGAAATGGGTTCAGAGTGCGTGCGTTTTGTGCAGGTACCTCACCTCCCTTTTTACACATTCATGTTCGGCCAAGGGTTAATGGTGTGTAGTAATGGATGCGGCCTCGACATCGGCGTCAAAGATGGAAAAGTAGTCGGTGTCCGTGGCCGAGCAACCGACCGTGTAAACAAAGGCCGTCTAGGGCCCAAGGGACTAAACGGGTTCGTCTGGCCTCTCTGCAATGCCCTTAATTCTCCTGATGTATTGGTAGGTGGACAGCAATGTCCCACCCAGACCGCTTGAAACATCCCCTAGTACGCAAAAAGGGGAAACTGGAGCGCGTCTCATGGGACGAAGCTATGAATGCGATTGTGCAGAGAGTCAAACAGACACAGGCACGGCTGACGAATCATGGCATTGGGTTTTATACGAGTGGACAGCTGTTTTTGGAGGAGTATTATGTTTTGGCGATGATTGGGAAGGCGGGATTAAATACGTTGCATATGTATGCTGATTCTCAAAGACTCGAGAGTTCAAGGGGGCTGATGGTGTAGGGATGGAAATACGAGACTGTGTACGGCGACGGCGGCGGCTTCGATGCGCGAGTCGTTTGGGTCTGATGGGCAGCCTGGCTCGTACGTTGATATTGATTATACCGATTGCTTTTTTCTGGTCGGTCATAACGTCTCGCATACCCAGACCGTGCTCTGGAGTCGGATGCTGGACCGATTAGATGGACCCAACCCACCAAAACTTATTGTCGTCGATCCAAGACGATCAGATACCGCGAAGCGTGCGACGGTTCATCTCGCCCCGAAAATCGGGACCAATCTGGCTTTGCTGAATGGCATACAGAATCTCCTCTTTGCCAATGGATGGGTTGACGAAGAGTATGTCTCCAACCACGTCGTCGGCCTCGAGCAACTCAAAACCACTGTCAAAAAATATACACCCGAACAGGTCGAATATATCACCGGTGTCCCCCAGCACCAACTCAAAGAAGCAGCACAAATAATCGGTACAACAAAGAGCCTTCTATCAACAGCCCTCCAGGGAGTCTATCAATCCAACCAAGCCACCGCAAGCGCCTGCCAAATCAACAACATCAACCTCCTGCGCGGTCTCATTGGGAAACCTGGCAGCGGCATACTGCAAATGAACGGTCAACCCACAGCCCAAAACAATCGCGAAGCAGGCTGTGATGGCGAGTACCCGGGTTTTCGCAATTTTCAGAATCCGAAGCATGTTCAGGAGATTGCCGATGTATGGAATATTGATTTCATGCATGTCCCGCACTGGGCGCAGCCGACGCACGTAGAGACTATGCTCAAACATATCGAGCATGGCTCGATTGATATCATGTGGATTTCTGGCACGAACCCCTTAGTCAGCCTCCCTCATCTCCAGCAGGTGCGCGACTTATTCACGAAACCGGACTTGTTCGTGATTTGTCAGGATATCTACATGACCGAAACCGCGGCAATAGCAGACGTAGTCCTTCCCTGCGCCCAATGGGGCGAGAAGACAGGTTGTTTCACAAACGCCGATCGAACGGTCCACCTCTCCTACAAAGCCGTTGAGCCCCCAGGAGAGGCAAGACCCGATCTGTCTATATTCCTCGACTTTGCGAAACGCATGGCATTCAAAGACAAAGATGGAAACGATTTATGTCCCTGGACCGAACCTGAGGAAGTGTTTAATGCATGGAAGAAGATGTCGAAAGGGAGACCGTGCGATTATAGTGGATTGAGCTATGAGAAGTTAACCGGTGGATCGGGGGTGCAATGGCCCTGTAATGCGGACAATCCGCATGGCAAAGAGAGGCTGTTTACGGATGGGAAGTTTTTCACGGATATTGAGTATTGTGAGAGTTATGGGCATGATCTTGAGACGGGGGCGCCGATGACGAAGGCTCAGTATGAATCGCTCAATCCGGCGGGGCGCGCGATACTCAAAGCTGCTGCGTATAGGCCTCCGCTGGAGACACCAGACGAGGAATATCCGTTCAGGTTGTCTACAGGTCGGAATGTGTATCATTTCCATACGCGCACAAAGACTGGCAGAAGCGACAGATTACAGCGCGCATTCCCTGAGGCGGTGGTGCAAATTTCGCATGAAGACGCACAAGATCTACAACTAGAGGAAAAAGATATGATACTCATCCGTTCTCGTCGCGGCGCTGTTGAACTTCCCGTCGTTATTGGCAATATTGAAAAGGGCCAGGTTTTCATCCCGTTTCATTTTGGATATTTTGATGCCAAGGATGAGCGTGCGAGGGCTGCGAATGAGTTGACTATCGGTATCCTCTTTACCTTCCCATAATGTTTTCTGGGATGCCCAAAGCTAACGAGCATAGAACAATGGGATCCCATCTCCAAACAACCAACCTTCAAATCCGGCGCCGTCAGCCTGACAAAAGTAGACGACCTCGAGCCCGGCACAGTCAAAATCCACGCCAGACAACGACAATCTGAAGCCGTACACAGAGTCGAATCAAACCCCAAACCAACTGACAAGAAGGAAGGAGGAGATCAACTCAAAAGAAGACTCGCACCCTGGCTCGGCGCAACGCACGACGCTCTCAACACTTTGGTCGAGATATACGACGAATTCATACCAAAACTAATCCAGGATCTGGACATCCAATCCGGTCTGCGGCTGATGTGTAGCATGACCCACGAAATCATCGACCATCTCCAACCATACATAGAGAAATACCACGAAAACCGCCCGTACAGCGCACAAATCTCGCATGATCTGCGCGATTCGCTGTTCTCGCTATCCCGTGGCTCAGATTCGTTCCGGGTTATTACGACGCTGCAAGCAGTTGATCTCTTCGTGACGTATATTGATGGATATTTGACAGCATTACAGCCAGCGAGTATGGCGCTATGGGATAAAGGGTTCGTTGATGCGGTGGGGTTTGCGCAGGCGCAGCTCGGGAGACAGCAGGCTTGGGCACGGTTTCATCTTAAGACGAAGAGTCCGCAGACTTTGTTAGTGCCTGTGCCGGTGGAGGTTGATTTGTAGTGTGAACGGCCACCGAAGGATTCTTCTTCATCGCGCACATGCAATTATGTAATTCTATTCACAGCATATATCTCTACAAGTTTGGTACCGGACGAGGTTTAGCAACCTTCCCATAAGCACTCATGAAACGTAACAATGTCTCCTCGTCATTACCCTTTGCGACGATGCACAATCCAAACGGCCGATTGTTATATCGAAGCTGTCCTATCGGCACCGTGGCGATTGGATATCCTACTCAAAGCATAATCAGCGCCCAAACCCCCTGTCCCAAAGTAACAAAACGGAAGTAAGAAGAGATAGGAACATACCAGCAGCAGCAGCATGAATACACAACGGCGAATCTCCGGGTGCAGCAATGAGACTGACCTGATGTTCATCAAACACCCCGTCGAGGATCTGTCTTGCTGTGCTGCGGAGGTCATGTTTTAGTTTATCGATGTTTTGTTTTGTTTCAGTGTTGTTTATTGCGGATTCGAGGTCGTTTTGTTCTGTGAATGCTACACACAGCTTATAAGCAAGCAGGAGGAAATCATTGGAAGGAGGAAAAGAAAGACCTACGAGCAGGAAGGGCTATTTCGTGGTTCTCCTTGTTGTATCTAACGATATCTGCGACGCTGCTTATGGGACATTCGTCGAATGACTCGATGAATGCGGGTATGCAGATGTTTTTGAAGTCCCAATCTTTCAAACGAATGGTTATTGGTATCATCCGGGGAGTGCATGTGTCATTCAGGGCGTGAATCATGGGTGGTGACTTACATGCAATTGCGAGTATTCCCTTAAGGGCTGAGGTATCCTTCAAGCTGATCGGATACTTCAATGAGCAGCCATGGCTTCGTAGATTAGATACTGTCTCCTCGTACTCATCGACCTAAATAAAAAGGTCAACTTGTTTGCAATACACATTGTCATAATATGTAAACACACCATCTGCTCCGCCGTCCCCTCAAACTGCGTACAAAAATCGTCTGCCATCTTCCACACCCTCGGATCCAGAAAACCCACCTCAATCCCCTCCCAAATATTTGACTCTGACTCTGCAGACAAATTGAACTTTCTTCCCAGCAAAATCTCAGTCAGTACGCGCACATCAGCGGCTGACTTTGCCATTGGGCCGGGACTATCAAAAAACTCCGTCATGCAGTACAGCCCTGTTGAGTCTTGAATTCCAACGGTAGGCTTAAGAGCGTACAGAGCAGCGCGTGTTGAGGGTGTGACGATCGACCCGATCGTCTCTGTGCCCATTGCGAGAGGAGCGAATCCAGCTGCTACTGAGACTGCGGAGCCAGTTGATGAGCCGCCGGGAGCCTATCTAACCCATCAACATGACAGAAATGTGGATAGTCGGGGGCGGTTATGCATACGGAATGCCCGAGTAACTTCTCATTCTCCTCCATCTTTCCAACGTAGGGTGAAAGCGTCTGACCGCCGTGCGCAGACCAGCCGGGCATCATCATGGTCATTTTCATACCCGCCAATTCCTATACACAGTCACCATCTTCTCAGCATAATACCTCTGAGAGTGGGGGAAAAATACAGACAGTCATATTCCCCTTCCCCAAAACAATCAAGCCCGCATCAATCAACCGCTGCACAATCGTGCCATTTTTTGAGGCTACAGAACCAATCAAAGCCCTCGATCCAGCCGTTGTACTCATCCCTAGCTCCGACGCGGTGACGAAGCTATCTTTTAGCACGATAGGGATTCCATGGAAGGGACTTCTTGGGCCAGAAGTTTTGCGCTCTGCGTCTAGCGCTGCTGCAATCGTGAGGAGTTTGTCGCGTGGCGCGGGGGAGATGAGTGCATTGAGGAGTGGTTCATGGCGATCGATTTGCGCGAAATAGGATTCGAGTATTTGGACGCTTGTGAGCTTTTGCTGGGTTAGGAATTTTTGAAGATCGACTGCGGTGGTGGTTAGGGCGTCGAAGGTCATTTTCTGTTTTCCTGCGCTAGCAAACTCAAGATGAGAATATCCAAGGTTGAAAGTGAGTGTTGGTTGAAGCACGTGCTCGTCTTATATGTATTGCGACAATTTAACAACATATAGGCTGCTTAATAAATTGTTGCATGGTGAATGCTTTGTTATTGTTACATTGTAGCGCGATCGCGAGGGGTTAGCGTCTTAGGGCTAATGAACTCGATTAGGCAATTTTACTGTGGTCCCTGTCCAGTAGCTTCTGGGCTGCTTTTTTTATCCAAGGCAGCTAGATATACGATATGCAAAACGTTAAAACTCAAACACAGTATCCTAGCACAACTCAAAACAAGACCCTGAGACTATTTCCAAGGTTTGCTCTAACTGACCATGTTACTAATGCTCAAGTACATTCGATAATCAGACCCTCCTATACATATTCCCTTTATTCATAAACAGCCCACCTAGGTAAAGAACATTTTCCAAATTTCAACCTGGCTATTTTGCACTTTGGTGGCAACTGCCAGTAGATTGTTTTGCCGGCAAAATGACATCCTTCGGCTGAGACCCCTGTACTCACCAAGGTAATTATCGATTCTGTCAATTTCTTTCTCAAACCCATAGTCCCATATTCGCACCGTGCAATCATTAGAGCCAGATGCCACAAGCTTCCTATCCGAGAACGGCAGGTATATTACGTCCAAAACTTTCTCACTATGACCGTACATTACGGCAATTTGTTCTTTTGCAGCCACATCCCAGACTCGCACGGTGTTGTCCTCGGAGCCTGTGACCAGTAGCTCACCATCCGGGGAGAAGTCCATACTCAGAATACGCTTCGTATGGCCGGTAAGCGTGTCGCGCACCTCGCCATTAATGAGATTACAAATTCGGATCTCGCAAGTTGCCCCTGACCTGGCAAAGATATTCTGGGAAATGGCAAAGGACAAAGTATTTTCGTTCCGCAAATTATAAAGCTGCGCAAAGTTCGGTAGTGACCAGAACTGTATATCATCTTTGATTCTTGCAAGTAGGTCGTTGTTGGGGGATATAGCAATGTTGCCAGGGATGTTGGGACTCAATATTAGTCCAACATCCTGTGTGGAGATATTCCTATTTGTTGCGGGAATTGCACTAATGTCCCAGGCGCCAACCGGCCCTCCATCGACAACGTACCAAAGTTTCCACTTCTTGGGCTCAAAGGTAATGGCTGTCACTGTGGGACTATACTGACCCGCCACGGAATGGGCTGTAATGGAGAGCTTGTTCCGCTCGTAAGCCCTCGCAATGTCCCAAAGCCCTATTCCCAGCATCATCTGCGTATGCAAGAAGGAGGCCATCTGACGAGAATGCCACGCATCCGTATCTTTGCCTTCCTTTTTGTACAATACCTCTATCGAAGACTCTGGTGACTCGAACAGGTTGTGGCGGTGGCTTGTCGTTGCTTCCCGTATTGGTGGTTCCTGGATTTTGGCCATTTTTACTATCGTCATTATTGCTTGTTTTTGTGTTGTCTTTCTTAGATAAAAGATCCCTGAGCTCGTTAATCTGCTCTCTGAGATCCCGAATTTCTGTTTCGAATTTTTCAGATTTTTTCTTCTGTCTTTCTTGCATGCCTTGTATGGCCGTGACCAATCTGACACAGCTGCGTCGAATGAGGATTGCAGGGCGTTCCCTGTGTTTCCTGGTTGAGAATTATTTGGTGTGGAGTTTCCCATTTCTGTAGGAGCAATAGTAGTGTCGTTGTCTGTTAGTTGCCCGTTGTTTTGTCTTCACTGTCGACCTCAATTCTGAGTACGAAATGAGAATTATGGGCTGACATCAGGCTTCAGATGGACAAACTGAAGTCAAGTCACTGCAGAAAAGAGGGGTAGGAGTATGCCTCGTATTACTATGTGGCATCTCTTGAAAGTTATTGGTGTAGCACCATGCCACCAGCGGAAAAAATCGCCCAAGTCATGGATTAACAATTCAATACGATTGTGATGAGACTGCATATGCATCATGCACAGAACTGAAAGTTTGGTTTGGTATTGGTCAAAATGTCTCATCACTATATTCTAGGACTATTCCAAGGTTGCTGCTAGAAGGATTCATCTTCCTAGTCAAGCATCACCTCCATTCTACGCAGGCTCTCACGGGCCTCCCTGGTTGTCCATATTTATCTGATCAGTGATCTCGCGAAGGCGTTTGATCATCAGCTCAAGATCCAAATCCCCCGTACTGTTACCTTTTCCTGTCTTCTTGAGTGTCTCTTCAAGACTAGCTATCTGCTCGTTTGCGTTTTTCAGTCTACCCTCGGTCTCCTTTAGATCTTCTTCCAATTTTTCAACCTTTTCTTTTAAGGCAGAAATTCCGTCCTCACCAGATCTCGACTTTGGAGCAGGATCTGTCTCTTTGTCTTCTTCGTCTTCTTTCTGCTTGCCTGTTCCCGCATCACGCGACTGCGGAATACCATATGGCTGACGAATATCAGCTACCATCTGTTGACTGACCATGCTCTCATCTGCGGGGAAGGCCTTGAAGTTGATTGCTCTGTTACCAGGCTGATAAAACAGAATAACAGGATTCTGAGCAGCAGTCTCGGATGCTGTGTTTCGGCAGCAGGAAATTGCCGAACCAGCTTGATAGGTCTCTTCCAAAGCAGGTTCGACCCTCCAGTTCGGAGTGCTGTACGAAAACTGCGCGATGGCACTGGTATTGGCGGAAAGGACTGTGAAAACGCGGATTTGCAAGTCTGAAGCGTCAGGGGCCCAACAGACGGCAGCAATCGGTGCCCTTTCAGCAAGCTTATCTCGTCTGATCCTGTTTGCTAAATCGACATGTTAGTCAGAAGGTATCCAAATGTTGTTAGTATGAACCATTGATGCATAGCTCTAAGGAAGGAAAAACGTACAGTTAGGATCGCATCTCCATTTCCGACAGTACATTTCTCGCAGAACAAGGTCTGTGCCTTGATAGTAGAGCCGTACTTCATTCTGGCCCTTTTCCGATACCGCCGCAAGTCGAGTGCCTACAAGAGCATCCCCGATGATGGGATTGTCTTGGACTGCCCACGTATTGTCTTTGAGATCATAGCGAGTTTCTCGTAGAGCGGCAGATTTCCCATCATTGTTGCTTTCCTCTTGATAGAAAACCCGCAAGATCGTGTCATCCTTGTCAGGACGTGCGACTGCTAATTGTGAGGTTGCGGCAATTTCAGTCTCTTCTGCGCCTCCGATTATGGCTGTTTCCCATGGACCTAATCTAGCTGGGGGATCTTGTCCATGGCACTGAATTCAAAAGCAGATTAGTATTGAAGTAACCTCCAGCTCGTTAGATTGTCACCGGAGAAACACTACCTCGCAGATGTTATTCTCATCGTCCATGTATATGACCCGAACCTATGCTTGACATTGAGCCTCAAATCAGACAAATTGTATTTCAGATAGACTCACCTGAGTAATTCCACTATTATCAGTCCAGCGGGTTGCCGTTATGGGAGAGTTGCTTTTTGAATTTCTGGTGACGATGCCATCTCCTCGTACAAACCACCCATAATCCTGATGATAGCAGGACTCCCGGATTACTTTTTCATCCGAGAAGGCATAATACACCCGGATTTGCCGTTTCTTATCCTGGAAGAAGACAATGGAATCGAGACTAGCGGTGCTTGCCATGCTGTATATTTTCTTCAATCAGTGTTTTACGTAGTAGCCGGCGAGGAAGTCTTACATACGAAGGACATCGACGTAGATATTAGACAAGATAAAATAAAAGAGAGGAGTCGTACACCAAATCCCCGCATCGCAACAGGGTGAAGCCGGCAAGAATATTATTTGCGAAGAGACTTACTCTGTCAATGCAAGCCTTGTCACACAGACATCCATACATAGATAAGCACGGATTTATAGACCTCGGCGCTTCATCATTACCATTTGCCCATTCTTGTAGCTTACCGACAGGGATTTCCACAGCTCAGCCATTGTTGATTAGCCATTATTATGTCTCCTACAGCAGCATATTTCTCGATCGGTGTCTTCATGGTTGCCTAGCCCCCATCTCCTAGCCTGGATGAGTAGTGTGCATAAAAAGCATTTCGGAAGTTCTAGCAAAAAAATCAATAATGTAGACGTTGGTCTAGCTGGAGGAATAAAAACGGTATGGTACATTTGAACACTCTTTCCTAGGCTCGCATAGCATCAAAATCTTTCAGTCGTCTATTAAATGTGATCATCAAATTACCAAAACAACTATAAAGTTCTTAGAGTCTGGAATCCTCCTAGTTTTCCACCGGAGAATACACCCACGTCGCCCATCTGAGAAGCACATCAGGAGACCTTTTATCCATTACCATAAAATAAGACCATGAAGAGGGATCTTCAAAGTAAAGAATTGCTTTACACAATTCTTGAACACAAAATTGATCCTCGAAAGCGAAGAGAATATGCCACCATTACGGAAGAGCAGCAGTCAACAAACAGTGAACGATCGAAACCGACATTCTAATATCAGTTACGACCATGCGATCCTCCCGAAAAGAACTCTTGCGTATGGCATGAACGAATACATACTGCTTCTTTTCCTTCCCTTGGTGCCATGGCGGGTAGCTGACTCAGGGCTGGAATACCCTTCTGGTTACTGTACCACATTTAATTATCTGGCTCTCATTCCACTTTCCGCGCTTATTGTAGCGTCTTCGTTCAAATTGTCACAGGGCTTTGGTGGCCATGTCGGGAGTTTGATCGATACTGCTTGTGCAAATACAATGGAATTAATAGTCCGTTTTGGAAACCATTGCATAAGCTCTGATTACGAATGTTGATATATTCTGATATCTAGGTTGGCATTTTGGCCCTTGCCCACGGAGAGTCCGACATCGCACAGTTAATACTGATAGGAAGAATATTCTCAGACGTACTTATGGTTTGTCTGGCCACACGTCCTCAGTACCTAATATCAAATCGCATGGGCCCAAAAGGGTAGATAACGTACCATGTTCATTATTCAGTCATTCAAGTGACCCAGGCAGACGAAAACTGTTGCTAGAATTCGGACTGTTCAAGGCAGCGTTCAAAAAGGACTTTTTGTTTTTCTTGGATTTCCGAGTCTTTGTCGAGGCATATCCGAGCACCGATAATGTCATTTCTTAGTCCTGAGAGCTAGTACTCACGTTTGCCAACAAGACATAGTGCGAAGAAGAGAAATCTATCTAAAAAAAAATACCAATTCAAAAGCTTACAAATCATTATTTCACTTGTTGACTATCGAAATCCCACTAATCAAGCTGGCTTTTGTGAAGTGATAACCAGAAAATCAAACAGCGGGTGAGCATCCCTTCGTTGAACAGATTCTCTCACTTGAGCGTTTAGGACCTGCACCTCGTTCGGTGTCCAGCCTAGAACATCCTTGAAAAGTGCTGCTGTGAAAGCCTCTACGCCTTCCACAAAATTAATTCCCATAAAGGTTCCAATCTCCTTCAGTCTTGGATCTTTTGGCCAGCTACCAATAGGAAGCTTAAAACTCTGTTGGTTGATGTTTACAAAACCTGCAGCTTCAACCCAGCCTTTCATTGATGGCGCTGGATTCATAGTTCGACCAATCTTTTCACATGCTTCCATCAGGCCGTCCATCATCTTGACCATTGCATTGTCTGGTTTCAAACTATTGTCTTCAGAATATAATATATTTGCCGACTCTTGAAGTTCTAGCCACCCTCCAGGCTTGAGATTCTCATAACACTGCTGAATAAGACGGGGCCAGTTCCGGATCGAACCAGCCATGTATCGACAGTGAATATAGTCAAATGGTTGCGACTCGGCCCATTCTTGCTCGACATCATCGACGATAAACTTAACGTTCGGAGGCACCAATTTTGGTTGGATTGGACTGAGATCGTTACCGAGAATCAGAGAGGCTTTAGGAAACTGATCACCCAGGTCCACAGGCCACATGCCTGTCCCCGTGCCTATATCCAATACCCGGAGGCCATCATCCGGGTCAATAGGCGCTAAGAACAAGCGGTCATGCAACAGTCGGTAAAAGACATGGTGGATCATGTCTAGTCGGTCTTGTTCTCTTTCATCATTTGGGAAATTATACGTGCCGGCATGGTAGGAGTGGTAACGGCGGCCATGTTTCCATTCATATCGCAGAACACTGGACGCTACTGATGTGCTAGACGTCGATACATCATCACCCAGAGTTGAGTCCTCTTCATCGGTGTCAATCTCCACGATGGGTTCCGGCGATACTATTGTGCCCGCCATTCTCGTTTCAATTTGCCGCGATAATGTCAACAAAACAGGCAAGACTTTACGCCCCAAAATTAAACGTCCATGGTTGGAAGTCCTCGATAGATGCGGAAGCGAAACATGTCTGGGCTTTGTGAGATGTTGATGGTGGGGTTCGGAATTGGATAACAACCGTGGGAGGGCATGCGATTGGATATTCCCAGACCCACTTCAAGTCGCCGTGTGACAATATATCTAGAAATGAAACGTCGGCTTTGAAAATTCGATACACCCACGACCGAAAATCCGCCGCAAGCATGCTCTCCATTCCATAGGTTGCCAGTGGTTGATGCGAATCTAGTTTCTCCACGGCAACAAGGACAAATTACAACACTGCTTGATGACCAGGGCTGCGATAATGTCATGTAGGGGCACGCTCCGGTGACTTTATTGCCTGATTCAATTCCTTGGAGAGGAGAGCAACCGGATTGCGACCCTCGCTTACTATCGCGAGAGCACCGATAGTCATCGCTAAAAGAGATGCGCGAGGGTTGGCTAGGATAGGGTTGTGTACATCAAAGCCACAGTCTCGCGATTTCTTGAGCGTGAGGGGCTCAAGGCCCGTCAACATGTGACTGCGAGGATCGCTCCGGGGAGAGCTAGGTATGCGAGAAGGATTGCTGCTGTTCAGAGAAATACCTACAATTTGTAGCGGTCCCTCTTCATTGATTGCCCGAATACCCTGTCTCAGGAGCACCTCCTCGATTCTCATGCAGATATCCAACCTCTGAAATCATACCCAAGCCAAGAGAAATGGCGGGTTTATTACATAAACTGCGATAGCGCGCGAAAGTATCGAAGAAAAGATTTGCGGCGCAGTAATTTCTTTCAGTTGCTGTACCGATGCTACCAGCAGCGTCCTTCCCGAGGAGGTTTCGGATGTGCTTATGTTCTTGAGCAGCCCTAGGTCCAGCTTTATGACTGGAGGCGGAGTGCTCGTTCAAGGTGGAGCCACAATACAACTTTGGATTTAAAATGGGGAAGGAGAAGAAAGAAATTGAAAATTGAAGATGGTATAGTTGATCAGGACGTGATATCATACGAATCAATATAGTTCACCAGCTAAACAGAAGCTTCGGCATAATCTTTGAGATCCCTGTTGAACTGATTATATTGACCTAACATCTTTTTCCCAAGGAGGGAGGGCGCCATGAGGAATGCGATCGGACCCGAAAACTTCTCGGTCTGTTTGAAGATCGTTGAGGAGCCATCGTTGGCTGGTTCAATGTGGAAGCTGTGAATCCCTGCGATGAGACCGTAGACTGGCGGGCCTTGCCATTGGAATAGCTTCTCTGAATTCGCCTTCCGATCCTGGTGTCAGCTTATTCTATCCACGCCTAGCGAAGGGGTTCGTTTTGCTCACCGTGATGTCCGCGACAAATTTCATGCCATCGATGTTGCATTTGACTTTGTCGCCCGGTTTAAGTGATGAGAGCGACTTGGAGCTATCCTCAGGCTCGAGCAACTTGATTAATGCTGTGTGCCATTGTGGATACTTGGAAAAATCGAGCAGCTGCAGGATTCTCTCTTAGCGTTTAGTAGAAGGAAATAGAAGAGCAGTACGTACAATTTCTCGCACCTTAGAAGGCGGTGCAGCGATTTCAATCTGTGTTTCAATCATTATGATACTTCGAGTGAAACTCGATAGTGAGTCAGTTCGAAAGCGAAAAGAAATGAAGAATCGACGAACTGTAGTCTGATCATCCGAACCAAGCGCGCTTCATTCGAGCTACTCTAATTAGCTGATACTTCTCTATAATTCTGACGGAACCCTCTCCACAACGGGTTAGATTCCTCGAAATTAACAGCATCTATGGAAACGGGGTAACTAATCCGTTTGTTTTTGGCCGATTGCCGAGATGACTGTATCACTGTCAGACCTGAATGAAGCGGGATCGAAAAGTTAGGGCATCAGCTTTTGCAAATGCTTTCGTTCCTTCCGTGGATCTCTCCCCGCAGCTGAAAACAGGGTTCTTTATTACATTCAGATCCAGACTAGTTTATTAGCTATATAATGATTTGATAGTCTCATAGTTAAGCTAATTATATGCGTAACGTAACATATTACGGTATGCTTCACGACTAGGTACAGTATATCGGCTTGTTTGTTGTCCCATCTATTGAATGTCTCCGAGGACTGGGGGCAGTTTATTGTTCCGTTTATTGAATTTATCTCCCCGAAGACTGGGGCAACCTGTAACTATTCATTAAGAGGATACATAATCCGAACTGGTCCGATAGAATTGTTTAGCCTTGAGGCTCATAGTGTGTGCCTTAAGTACCCTTTTCTATGCTTGGATATCAATTGATGTAATTTTTGCTTCGTCACCTACAAAGCTGAGAGCTAAACATCAGTGGAAGTCAGCACTAGCCAAACGGCATTACCGCGCAACGTAACTGGTTTCAAATAAATTCTTCTATTCACCACTGTCTTGTTATTTATATTTTTGTTTGCTCTTGACAACACCATCCTCGCCGATGTACAACCTAAAATCGTTGATACATTCCACGAAATCAATAAGCTGCCATGGATTTCTGTCTCCTTTACTCTTGGCGCAGCTACTGTCAATCTCTTGTGGTATGTAGATGCAATCCGCAGTGCAAAAAAGGGCTCTGAAAAGCTACTGAAGTATGCCTTTTTGGAAATGGCAGGGGAAAGGTATTCTCGCAGTTTGAAGTGAAGACATCCTTCTTATTTTCAGTCGCCCTTTTTGAGGTCGGCTCCGCTAGGTGCGGTCCAGCTCCAACCATGAATGCTCTTATTGTTAGGAGAACTCTCTGCGGCTTAGCGGGTGTTGGAATCTATATTGGTGCCTTTAATATTATTTCCATCGGCATGACTGAACCCGAGAGACCAGGCTACTTGGGTTTCGTTGGGTTAACTTGTGGTGTTATAACTGTGTAAGCAAGCCAGCTTAAGGGCAGACGGATGTGATCTGATCCTTTCTAGACTCGGTCCAATCACTGAGGTGCCTTTGCCGACTCCGATACGGCAACCTGGCGATGGAGCTTTTGCATCAACCTCTGCGTGGGAGCTGTGGCCGGACCCATCTACCTATGGCTCATCAAGGCTGAGGTGACGAAAAAGTTGTGACAAAATATCCAGAAACCGTACGCAGTGTTCCAAGCTCTTCTGGACGAGAATTAGTTACTGCTATTGAGAGTATAAATGCTGAAGGAGATGCGATTCCTCCATTCCTTATTTTTACTGGCAAGGTTATCCTTGAAGAATGGTTTAAATATCTCACTGAGGATGACTGGAAAGTGACTATAACCGAATCAGGTTTTTCAAATGATGAGATTACGTACGAATGGCTTCAACATTTTGATCAACATACACGAGAACGAGCTAGGAATGATTGGTGCCTTCTTATTATGGATAATCACAATGCTCACCTTACACGAGAATTCCGGGCATGTTGTGCTGAAAATAAGATCGTACAATTCCGATTTCCAGCTCATACAACACATCTTTTACAGCCTTTGGATGGAATGCGGTTTTTACAATATAAACGCATTTATAGAAGGGCTATAAACGATAAGCGCACCTCGGCGGCTTCTTTTTTGATAAGATCGATTTTTGTGCTAATATCGGTCGTGTACGCGCTGAGCCTCTTACTCCACGAGTTATTCGGAGTGGATTTTCTAAACGGGGTCTTTGGCCTCTTAATCCTGATCTTATTACTGATCCTTTATGAGAAAAAATGGGAGCTCCAAGCCGGCCAAGATTTACAGATTTGGGATGGAGATGAGGCAGACATCTCAAGCTCACCAACTAATGCTTCATTTTCTCCACCAACTACCGTGTATAAGTTTCAACATTCTATTAATAAGGTCGAGGCACAGCTAAATGAGATCGAGACAGCAATTCCTGGAAGTCGGAGAAGTCTTACAAAGATTTTTAGCGGTAGCCTTACTCCGGCCATATTAAGGAACAACAACAGGCTCAAATTAACCGCCTACAAACGCTCAACGAACGCAAATCTGCTAAAAAATCAAAGCGCCAGGTGCAAATTGGAGGCGTACTTACCGTACAAGATGCGATAGAGCCATCAAAAAGCGTGCTACGGCTGAAGAAAAGAAGGCAGAGAAGAAGAGACTCAAAGAGCTCCGAGAAGCGCCATTAGGATCAATGCCCCCAGCGCTCTCAGAAAGCGAAGAAAGAGCGATTGATCGTAATATTGTCTTGAACATTGTTGAGCAAGCCTATCCGCGACGCTCTGACCCTAATTTGATACGTTGCGTGGAGGACAGACTGTAATTTAGTTAGTGAATCCCATAGAAATTTACACATTCATCCTTATCCGGAGGATAAGTTTGCGGGCTTGGCGGCACGGGTAGAGCCATACTCTGTAGCACTCTCGTAAAGGTAAAAAGCTTAATACTCCATGCCTTCTTATTTGTCCACCAAAATTAAAGCCGGAACGCTCATCTGTATGAGGGAATTATGTGAACCAAACAGGGCGCGTCCCGGAGGATTGTGAACGTTTTAGGTTTATCAGCCATCTAGTACGTAATACTGATAAAGCTTTCCTGATAACGATGTAAAAAAACACCAAGAAGGCTTTGTTGATTTGCGCTGAGAGGTCGTGGCGTGATTTGCGCGAATATGAATTCCAAGCCCTTTCCCATAAGAAAGCCATGTGGATTTTGCGTTTCTCGACAGGCTGTAGTAGCTACTGTGGCCTTCGAGAATCCCGCTCGCCATGAATCCAACGACGATCACGATCGCGGACGAACCGCACCCGAATACTGAAATGACCAGCGCGCAGACGTCCGCTACAACAGCAACTGGCATCTACAAAAAGCAATCAGCAGCAGTGCCAGATAATGGCGAAACACGTGATAGTATCTACAACATCCACTCAAGGACGTCCCGGCTTGAGAGATCGATCAGTCGGTCTGCCTCCATAGACGAACCGGATGAGGATCCTGGGTTGCGAAACCCCGGGGATTACAAGCAAAAGCAGGTAAGGGCAGCCAGTTAGTCGTCTTAGGTCGGGTGCCGTTCGACTGACTTTGGGACAGGTGTTTAGAGGTCGAATGCTCCTTTGGCTCGCCTATCAGTCAATCGGCGTCATCTATGGTGATATTGGCACTAGTCCCCTTTATGTGTATTCGTCGACCTTTACCGAGCCACCATCACGTCAAGATATTATCGGAGTGCTTTCGATCATCATCTGGACTCTGTTTCTGATGGTGACGGTGAAATACGTGCTGGTCATTCTTCATGCGGACAATGATGGTGAAGGGGGTACTTTCAGCACCTATTCATTACTCAGTCGCTATGTGGGATAACCTGTCTCTTTCTGCGTGTCTTCCTTCGTAGTCAATGGAACTAATTCCACATGGCAGATGAATATCACCAACCGTGATCCGAGAGAGGCCTCCTTGGTGCAGATGAAACGCTATCGAACCGGCGATCTTGAGGGTGCGGGTCAGCATGTCCGCCGCACACTAGAGTCAAGCCGGATCGCAAGAGGACTTCTAAAGGTGATGGGGGTTCTTGCAGTAACCATGGTGATATCCGACGGTCTTCTAACCCCTGCACAATCAGTACTGGGGGCTGTACAAGGCATCCAAGTCGTACAACCCACTATCTCAAAGGCCACGATCATCGGGGTAACAGACGCAATTCTAGTAGTCCTCTTCTGCATCCAACCTCTAGGTATAACCAAAATCAGCTACGCCTTTGCACCTATCATCATAATTTGGCTTGGGTTCAACGCAGTGTTCGGGATATATAACCTCGTGAAATACGATGCGGGTGTTTTCGCAGCTTTCAATCCAGGATACAGCTTCGAGTTTCTGATTCGTCATGGACAAGATGGCTGGAAAATGCTAGGCGGGGTATTGCTTTCCTTCACCGGGGTAGAGGCTCTGTTTGCCGATCTAGGGGCGTTCAGTCGCAAAGCAATTCAATTAAGCTGGTTGGGTTATACCTTTCCATGTCTGCTTCTGGCATATATTGGACAGGCGGCGTACATCAGTGTTCATCCAGACGCATACTCAAACCCCTTCTTCAATGCAGCACCTCCAGGAACAATATATCCTGCTTTGGTAATTGCAATTCTGGCAGCGATCGTCGCCTCGCAAGCTATCATTACTGCGACCTTCCAGGTACTTTTCACATTCTATTTTTGGGTCTTCTTCGTACTTCTCTGACAAGGTCACAGCTTCTTACTCAAACGATGAAACTCTCCTATTTTCCACAGATTAAAGTGATTCATACCTCCAAAGTTTTTCATGGACAGCTGTTTGTACCCGTTGCAAACTGGTTGCTGATGATTGGAACAATCCTTATCGCCTCCATTTATAACAATGTATGCCATTCAATATTCCCATGTATAACCATCTCCTGCTAAATTTTATCGCAGACGACATCCCTCGGAAACGCGTATGGAGTATGCGTCATGTTCGTGACATTTTTCGACACTTGCATGGTGGCTCTGGCAGCCATGTTTGTATGGCGTATTAGCCCATTCATCGTCTTTCTGCCCTGGCTCACAATCGCATGCCTCGATGGTACCTATCTGTCCTCTGCCCTCACCAAAGTCCCTGTCGGTGCGTGGTTTACCATCACTCTCGCAGCCATTCTGGCCTCTCTTCTTCTTCTTTGGCGATTCGGAAAGGAACAACAGTGGAATGCTGAGGCCCAAGACCGGTTTCCTACCTCGCATTTCATCAAGCACAATGAAGATGGTCAATTGCGCCTGATGGACCGGTATGAGGGGACCTTGATTAGCACAACTAGGGGATTGGGAATTTTCTTCGACAAAGCGGGCGAAACCACACCCATTGTATTTAGCCAGTTTGTTCTCAAGCTTACTGCCATCCCTGAGGTGTCGATATTCTTCCACCTGCGGCCCATGGAGATACCATCGGTGTCATACAAGGATAGATATAGCGTGTCGCGCCTGGCGATCCCAAACTGCTATCGCCTTGTTGTTCGCTACGGGTACAATGATGTGATTATCACCCCTGATCTTGCATCAGTGATTGTGGTTCAGGTGCGTCGTTACCTGGCAGATGATCCGGAGTCTCTTCAGGAGGTGAAGGACTATTCAGCTAGCGCTTCTAATGATGAAAGGGGCAACATTCAAACGGAACAACCCGAAACTAACGCAACGGAGGCTGAAAGCCATGATGATGATGCTCGGCTCCGGGGTCGTCGCGAACTGGAAAAACTACAAAATGCATATGAGCATAAGGTGCTGTATATCATCGGGAAAGAACAGATGACGATTAGGAGTGGTACCAATATCTTTAGGAAGGCGCTCTTGCATGCTTTTTTGTGGATCAGAGAGAATACTCGGAACAAGATGGCCAACCTTCGGGTACCAGCGGATAGGGTTATTGAAGTTGGGTTTTTGAAAGAGATTTGACATCACTGTATAGATATGGAGCAGATAATAAGTACTCCGTATACGATGAACAAAAAAAAAAAAAAAACCCACTTTCACCTCCTTCCAAGCCTGCCCCGCCTAGGACCGAGCTACCGTAAAGTGTCAGCTAATCTGGATATCCAGAAGCAGTCAAATGAGGCAGTCAATCAGAAGCTCTACGTTATGACCCCCAAATTCACTATGCAGGCTGCATCGAGAAGGAACTAAGCTCTGTCTCATGTAAACACATGGGACAAGTCACAAACGCATTAAAACTTCTGTGGATACATCTACGTAGTAGGTGGCCAATATGATCTAACAGATAGGCATTTTTTTGAGGCTCATTACCATTTTTTTCCCGATAGGTTTATCTATTCCTGAGAAATAGGTTAGATCCTTCATTTCATAGTTCATCTGCAAGTAATCCTAGTTGGAAGGATTCTACATAGTGGATGCAGACTGCGCGATCATGAGGCTCCCGAGAAGCGTGATGAACCATCGCACCGAGCTTTTATGAAAATAATAGTTTCACCAGTTACCCTGTTCCGTACATCCTTGATACTAATAGTTACTTTTCATAGATATAGTAAGGCCAATCCATTTTGGATGCCCAAAACAGATGAACCTGACTTGACCATACCAAATTTCATCATTTTTCGACTGACCTAACTAGCCTGCACAAGCTCACTTATTTTCTTTATGTTATGCTAAATGTGACATAAATGACCGAGTTCATCTTGATTTTGTCTGTCCTGCTCCTCAAGGTCATGTTTTTATGTCAATACATTTGGATATGCATGCAGACGAATTGCTAGGAATGATTACAATAGTCTCCTATCAAAGAATGGGAGGAGGCAGTGTAAATGATTGAACAGACAAGGCATTGATGCCAAGTTAGAATGCCAAATATCGTGAACCAAAACCAGGGCAGATTTCATTTGTATACTTAAGCGCTTTTCATCTACAATACTTCTGGTTGTTCATGGCCCTTACTTTGATGAACGTGAGAAAATATCCGTCATAGTTAATGGAAGGCTAGTAACACAGTATGAAATTGATAATCTATAGAATCAAAACTGATGTTCCCCATAACAGTTAACATATCTACCGAGACATACTTTTTACTTTATGGACAAATGGTTTCAATGTCTCCATCAATAATAAAGCGGTCTCAGCTAAGGAGCTATCTGGGCAGCTATTTCAGTTAGCGAATGTTGGTTACGAGGTATGCATAGAACCTTAGAGAGTCTCAAGCCGTCAGATACAGTTGTATCAAGGATGCGGAGTTCGGCATAATGAGGCTTTTCCAAGGCACAAAACGAGTTCACAGGTAGTTATGTTAAAGCGCTCAGAACAAGCCGTCGAGATGTCCAGCCCAACATTGAAGGCTTGAGTCTTGCTTTTGGAGGCACTCGGAACAACTCCGAGCCAGAGTAAAACATCGCAAGGTCTATACATATATACACGCTAGTGCAGTTTCAAAACCGGCAATTTACGACATACTGTATTTGGAATAACGATCGCAGCTACTCCGAGCACTTGCAAGACAAGAATCAGCCTAATATTGTCAAAGGTGAGCAGATAAACTAGCCGACTATGTCAAGATTCTCAGCCTGAGTCGTTCTCTGGGCACTCGGAATCACTCGGACTATGAGTATAACATGCATAGGGCAGCAATCGCAGCTACGCCGAGCACTGCAAGACAAAAGCAGGCCTGATTAGTATATTGGAATGACATTCGAAACGAGCCAATTTCCCTAAGCAGCAAAAGTCTCGGCCATTGCGGGGTGTCCAAATGCTACTCTGTGCTACGATCTAAGATGAACCCTGAGCTTAGGAAGATTGTTACAGTAACAATGGTGTATGGATACGGTCGAATTGACTTACGTATGTAGGTGTTACAATTCTGACTCTGTCTGGCGCTTCTACAGTTTTATCAGCACTTCCCCTCCCATCATTTTAACCGAAGAGCTCAAAGAGGGATGTATCTTCATGAAGAACGTCCGAAATGAGTAACTACTTTGTACTATCCAGGGATCCAGTCATTCAGTCTCACTATGCTTTGTTCTGGCCAAATACCTCCTCCATGTTCTCAATGACTAACAAAGAAACCGCCTGTCTAGGAAGAGTGATGTCAAGCGTCAAACCAGCCTCCTGGTCGCGAAGTGTCGTTGGGACTTGCAGAAATTCCAGCTCCCCAGCGAGCTTCAGCTGTGTAAGCTGTGCGTGACTCGGGGTCTGGGGCGATCCCATTTTCTTCCACACCTCAAAAGCATTGCTATGCTCAGCGTCTACTCTCCAATGTTTGATTTTGTGATCACTTATTTTAGATGCATGATATCTCTCCAGCACTAACGTGACCTCTGCTGATGGACCTCCAATATCATCGTCGTGATAATGCCAGAGCATAACGTATATATGATTCGTTTCATCCACTGTCGCCATGACGCCAACGTCCGGTTCTTCGCGGACACTCTCTGATAGTAGTGTCTCTAGAGCAACTTGGTGAGAACTCGATGCTTCTATCCTCTCTCCTTTCATCTTGGCGAACATGCGATGCACATTCAGTATAGGAAGATCAACATCATTCGAGGCCAAGACTCGAAATCCGGCAAAGAATGGTTGATTCTCAAACTCGAAGGCCCACGTCAGGGCTCCCTCGAGGTCGACTCCATGTTTTGCGGCCAGCTCATGTTTCCGTGCAAACGTCGCCGCGGTGTAGGATGAATACATTGTCCCGTTGCGATACTCCAAGTGCGGACCTCGATCGGCGGCGGCACCTTCGGGATCAGACTCTCCAATGATAATTGGTTTTCCTGCAAGTTCTGGTATGGATGCAATGTCCGCAAAGGCTCCGTCAATCACACGCAAGTGACATCCGGCGTCCATGCGGACGTACTGTTCCTTCTCCAGGAACACAGGTGACCCCTTGGCATGAAACGAAATAAAGTCGAGAGGCGTGCCTATCTCCCCTGTAACGTGGTTACGGCCTCGTACGCAGTGCTGCAAGAATTTAGACATATATTCGCCTCCAGTATCTGCTGTCTCCGGACCGCCAATAACAGCCGATGGAAGAGCGCGACGCACCGCCGCCACTGCATAGTCATTCAACGCGCAGAATTCCTCGTGTGTGCCTTGCCAGTACCCAAGATTGGGCTCATTCCATGTTTCCCAGTACCATGTCTTGACCTCATCTTCGCCATAGCGTTCTATGACGTGCTTTGTCCACTGGTAGCAGATCTCAGCCCATTTCTCATAGCTTTTGGGCATATATGACCACCCTGTGAATATATCAGAATAGGGGGCACCTGGTGTCCAGGAGTGCTGATAGGGTTCTGGCTTGACGGAAAGAGCCTTTGGCATAAATCCTAGCTGAACATAGGGTGTTACATTATTGCTCAGAAGAGTGTCGTAAATTCGATCAGCGATTGTCCAATCAAAGATACCGTTTCCATGTTCGTCTTCAGTATATAAATTTGTGCTCCCCCATTTGAGAGCATGTATACCCTCTCCTGTGTTGAAAAGTTGGTGGGCACGAAAGAAGACTCGGTCGTTGCCACCAAGCTGGCCCAATTTGGAGAGCAGCTTCTTCCCATCTTCCATATAGACATAGTTTATCTCGTCGGTTCCGAAGAAACGATATATTGGACGCAAGGGTCCAAGCCGTCGGCTGTGATTGATATTTACACGCACTGGAAAACCCATAGTGATAGATCGATTTCCGTGCGGTTTGTATATTCAATTAAGTAAAAAGTGGTGCAAAGTACTCGATACTGAGTTTGACTCATGTCGTTGTAGGTCCACGCTTCCGTTGATTCACTCTAGCATATATGCTCGATTCTAGACTGAAATTCTGAATTTACCGAACTTTTAAAACTCGGTTAAAGTTTGAGTACATGAGAGGAGAAAGGTCAAAGTCACTTAACAAGATGGTTACCATGACTCATTTTCAAAAGGTCGGCTAAATATAGCCCGGTATCGAATCAGAGTAGGTAACGCATTGCCGTGGAAAGTCACTACTATTCACTAGCAAATATGAAGAGAGAGCCAATTCAAAGCTGTTGCATATCGGAGAATGGCCGAAACTTTCGATGTATAGACAAACCGCCCTCTAAATAACAAGTACAATGGATGATGCTTTGAACATAAAAGGTTGTATATCATGTCACGGAAACCACCTCCCTTGCTGTTCAGTGTGCAAAAGTTCTACAGCAATCATATATCAATAGTTCATGTGTATTCGTCAATGGCTTCCATTACAAACGATGCTTCTCAGGCAGTCATCAGCCTCAATCCTACGCATAGTGTAGCTAGTATCAATCGCAACATATTCTCAGCATTCACAGAGCACATGGGAAGGTGTATCTATGGCGGGCTCTGCGATCCTCCGAACCCGAATTAAGGCCTGGTCACTCCCGAAGGCTTCAGAAAGGACGTTATCGACACCTTGCGCCCATTGAACATACCCCTTGTGCGATATCCCGGAGGCAACTTTGTGGCTACCTATCATTGGGAAGATGGTGTAGGTCCGAAGGACGTCTGACCCGCAAAATTCTACCCAAGCTGGGAGTGCGTCGAAACGAATCACTTCGGTACCGATGAGTTCATGGCGTGGTGCAAACTCGTCGGTTGCGAGCCTTACCTATGCCTGAATTTCGGAACTGGCACTCTAGATGAAGCGCTGGGATGGATTTAATATTGCAACCCCAGCCACGACACTTATTACGCCAACCTGCGTCGATCCAATGGGCATCCAGAACCGTACAATGTGAAATATTGGGCAGTGGGAAACGAGACTTGGGGGGATTGGCAAGTGTGTCAAGCCACTCAGGAAGCTTATGCAGAAAAAGCATATCAATGGGCCAAGGCAATCGAATTGGTTGATCCCAGTATTCAGGTATTCAGCTCATTCTTTGGGGGAAAGTTGGCCCGACGGACTGGGATCATCACGTACTTCGGCGATGTCTTCGGCCAACGGGGACTGACGATATTGCCCCGAGCCCTCGACCGCCGCTGGTTGATTTGCATAGTATTCACTACTATACAGCGGATAAAGGGCATTATGAGAATGCGACTGCTCCTCTCGCCGCAGAACGGTTTATCGAAGTGACCTCGGGACTGATCGACCTTTCGCTTTACGAGAATGGGATCGTGGATGCCCGAAAACGGCCAGGCATTGCTTTCGACGAGTGGAATGTCTGGGACCCGATGCGTGCCATCGGCTCCCTGGGAGGGGAAGAAAATACACTCTGGGCGATGCATTGGCAGTAGCAATATGGCTTAATGTGTTTGTTAGACAGTGCCGCGATGTGGAAATGGCTTGTTTAGCGCAGGTAGTCAATGCGATTGCTCCGCTGATGACGACCCAGAAGGGGTTGGCAAAGCAAACTGCCTGGTGGCCATATGAACTCCTTTGCCGATATGTACAGGGTTCATTGGTAGCGTTTGATGTGGAATGTGGTACCTACGAAGGGTCAACGACACCTGCATAGCTGAGAGCAACTGGGAAGAGCTTGGGTCTCTTGGATGTGAGTGCAAGCATTGGTGATACTGGGGGAGTCAGTCTGTGTGTTGTCAATATTCCATGAGAAGAATGACATACACACAACGATCAATGGGATTGCACCAGGAACGGAGGTCACCGTCTTCACTATTAGTGGCCAAGATGTTTCAGTGACAAATATGAATTGGGAGGAGAAAGTCGGAGTCCAGGAGACTACGTGGGTAGCTGATGGAACATATACCTTTCCCCATCATTCTTTTACTATGTTGCGATGGACATGAATACCTATGATCTGAAAGTATTGATATCCGCTGGTTACTTAGATTATACCGTAGAACCTGGTTATACCGAACAGAAGCGATTCATATGGCAATGGGGAGCAAGCTAATATAATGACCAGTCTAATCAATAACAATTTGGAGCACTCTCCATATTCATATAAATAATATGTAACCTGAAATCAATATAGTGGCTGGGGGGCCTTCTGTTCGTTATAGCCAGGCTCTGCAGTACTCAGGATTGAGAAGGTATGGCATGGCATGTCTGAATTTGGTGCACGAGTTTACCTTTTTTTCAATTTGGGTAGGTGCTCTGAACTGACATCATATTGACCCTGACCAAACCTTGGCAGGGCAAATGCTCTGGTTAATAATCTACGGAATGTTCTACCCATATTCTAACCAAGCCCTTGTTACATCCTCCTTCTAGTTAGAGACTTACTACATACATCAACCCCATCTATCAAAACAATGACCCTCCGAGTCCTAATCCTCGCCGGCGGACAATCGTCACGCATGGGAACGCGCAAAGAACTTCTACCACATCCCAGCGGAGTACCGATGTATCAATACCTCCTCAACATCATAGGCCAAGCCTGTCCTGAGCTCAATACAGTTTACATGTCAGTCAAAAATAAGGAGTTCGTGCCGCCATTTGAGATGCAGCACAATCAGTCAAGGGGGGATAATATTTCGGTTCAATTTATATATGATCAGCAGCTCAACAACAGGGATGAAAATGATATTGGTCCGGCAGCCGGTCTTCTGGCAGCTTATAGCACCAATCCGGAAACGAACTGGCTTGTAGTCGCGTGCGATTTTCCGCTTCTTACAGTCAGGACATTGACGCGCTTGATTTCTGCGCAAGAACAACAGTCTTCTTCATTGACGTGTTATCGGAATTCGAAAGGGTTTTGTGAGCCGTTACTAGCCGTCTGGTCTCCTGAAGCTCTTGAAAAGCTCGCTGAGAACGTGAAACAGGGACGCACAGGACCGAGGTTTGTGCTTGATGAATTGTCTGATGCGCGGGTCATGAGCCCAGAGGATGACGTGGAGTTGTTCAATGTGAATACCATCGAAGAGTGGGAGAAAGCTTGCAATCTGTTCAAAAGTGTGGCATGATGGCTTCAAATGAGAAACACATCTACAACATCCCCGTCATGCAAGACTGTCTTTTCTCGGTGAATGTGCATCCAGCAATCAGCTGCTAGAAAGGAACTTATCTTTCCCGGACTATGGTCTTGGATCATTTGAACTTCGAGATTGTTTCGGGATTGATGTATGACTGTGCCAGTGCGGAAGACGTCTCGGTCTGATGGGAATATCGCAATCACATTCCTTTCGCTGCCATCCTTCGACGCAAATCGTTGTTCGTTCGACACCATTGATCTGACGACAGCCTGTCTAGGCTCTTCAAGATCCTGAGATAGAAGCCATCTCAAAAATGGAAAGACGAGAAACCTCAAACACGCCGCAGCGGCTACCGGATTCCCCGGTAATCCAAAGAACGGAATTGTGGACTTGCTTTTATTAGTCACAGACGGAATACTCGCAAACAGTGCCGGGTGACCCGGTTTCATAGCCACTTTATGAAATAAGACCCTTGCATCAAGCATTTCCAAAGCCTTTGGGACAAAATCATATCGTCCCATAGATACTGCTCCCGTAGTAATCACCACATCGTACTGTTTCCGCTTAAGCTGGTCCGATATCGTATCCGCCGCAGTCGTTGGATTATCTTCCAAAATACCCAAAAAGTCCACTTCACAAGCAAACGTCTCCCGCAGGACGCTCGTGAGATACGGCCCATTCACATCTGATACCTGCTGACGGCCCTTAGCAGCTTCTTCAACAGTGTGGCAAACGATCTCCGCGCCTGTAGAGAAAAGCGCAATACGAGGTTTTCTCAGAACCTCCACACACTCATAGCCTACGGATGCAAGCGCCATGACATGATTTGGTCGAACGACTACATGTCGATCTACAATCATATCTCCACGCCGAAAGTCTTCGCCTGCTAAACGCTTGTTCTGGTTTGGACGGGCGGGTGCAAGAATTTGAATTAGTCTCGAACTGGATTCTGCGCCGTCGTTGACGGTGCTGCTTGACAATGGGCGTGTATCCTCGACTTTCACACAGCAGTCCAGGACGTCAAAAGGATGACTAGATTCGACACGCGGGAAACGGGCTCCTGTCATTATTTCCACGCATATCGGTGTCTTCTTCTTTTTTGCCTCTTGACTCACAGTTGGCTTGATGATGACTTCTTCCCCACCAGCTGCGATGGTCTCTTTGACTTGGCAGATTACTGGGGTATGTTCTGAGGCTGTTTGAGTTACCTGCGAGTTGATGGCGTACCCGTCCATGGCTGAGGTGTCCCATTGAGGAGTGTCACGTAGGGAACAGTATTGCTTTGAGGTTATTCGATTGATAGCTTGTGCTAATGGGATTGTGTCGGAGGGTGCACTGAAGGTGGTGCGGTGGGATGTGGCCTCCTTTTGGAGGATTTGGATGGCTTCCAGGTAAGTCAGCGACATATTGACTTTGCAATTAGAGATTCTAGTATCCCATTGTAAGGATTCTCCTCATTTATTGAGTCTTCATAGTTTGTTGTATTCCAAGGTTGTTGTTGATCCTGCCACCTTCCTATTTAGGCGGATTGGATAATGCCACCGTCATCCTGCCAAGACTACAGCGTTCAGCCTATAAGGTGTACATATTATAAACTGCTTAATATAAACGCTCATTATAATATTTGATCTAATCATTTAGATAATTTGTTCAATACAGCTGTTCTCTGCTCCCTCCCTGCTCAACTCAACTCATCATTGTACATCAGGTAAGCGCACGGCAATATCGCCTGATTGTGTAATGTATCGTACCCAGGGCAGAGATGGGTATTGTAACTAGGACATGTCAGATTTCCCATTTCCTTTCTATTCTTCGAGGGAAACTTACCTTCGGCTCAATAATCTTCAAATATCGCACCTGTATACCACTCGTTGTAAAGTAGGGTATCTCAAACTTGACGTTTATAGGACGCTTCCCCTTTCCAGTCTGGCCTGCTCCTCCCATACTACCTCCAAATCCACCGGTCATACCTCCGCCATGCTCATCGTCGCCTTTCACTGAAGGCAGGCCGAGTTCGGCTCGCATGAGAAATTCCTTGCCACCTCCGAACTGTTTGATTTTCCAGATGATGGCCGACTTTTCAGGTGCGTAGTGGACTGATCCTATGTTTGTGCGGAAACGAGGCGAGTCTGCGTCTTCAGGGACAGGGACTAGGATTTCGACATTGTTGGCTGTGCTGCGGCGTTTAAATTGAGCTTTTGCCTGTTGATCACACATGATTAGTATAATATACAAGAATGGAGTCAGGGTGCTTCATACCTTGAGCATGTACTCAATTCTCGACCCAGAATGAGACTCTACTACACACTCCACCCAGATCAGTGGCTTCACCTGCGTATTAAGACGATAACTCATCAACTCAAACTCTCCGTCCGGCGGAATAAAGCTGATTGTGCGATCATTCTCGAATCGCGACAGACGAACACACTGGTGGAACTTGACATCTTCCATCTCAACTGCTTTGCCTCTTGTTGCTCGTCCTGTGGTTTCGAACATGGCTTTATCGTTCAGACCCAAGCGCAATTCGGGCATACCGCTGAGGTAGCATTTCATCTTGATAGCTCCTAGGATTTCGGAGCGCAGAACGTTGCCGTTTGCGGAGACGAGAAGGTTGAGGGACTCGATCACGTCGAGGAAGACTTCATTCTTTCGGTAGCGGATACCTTCGCTTCTCCATGAAACGGCGTTTGTGACGGCGATGGGTGGTCGGGCCTGAACCTCCAACTTGTGTGACTCTTGCGTGATATACCTGTTGCAACAATCAAATCAATCTAAGCTAATAACCTATTCTCGGGGGGGCAATGACTAACTCTTGTAGAATCTTGCTTTCCGTCGTCTGCGGATACCCAAAGTCCATCATCTCATCCAACAACTCATAAATGACGACAAAGTTATCCCGAATACTCTCTTCTTCCAACTCTTTGAAATATTCGGTAAACACTTCGACAATCTTGTGCAGGAAGAGGAGGATTTCCGTGGCGTTGGTGTTTCGTTTCGTTAACGCTAGAAGGTAGAGATTATTATGGCGGATATACAGGTACTGCCGGTTTATTAGCTGGTGTAGTTATATAAGTTGGCGGGGGCAAGAGACATACGTTGATGCCCTCGTGCGAAAAGCAAGGAGGCACGGCTGAGCTTTCTTCTTCGGCTTCACTCAGGAGGATAGGGAATTTCTCGACGGCGGACATGGGGATGTCACCGCGGTAGTTGCGGGCAAGAAGGGCCTGCACAGAGTCAGTTCCGTACAGTATACATCTCAGTTTCCACTCAAATAGCATTGAGGCAATGATTCGCAGCAGGTCTCCGTCATGATATCCGTACCTTGCCCTTCAAGTCTAAGAAGAAAACAGCCGACGCCATGATGTGAGCGCTGTGTGAGGTCCTTGGTTCGGAGGTTGTGTAGTCGTCGGCGGGGGTTGAATTGCATTCAATTAAAAGCACATTTCGACGAGCATTTCCCTATCAATTTCCTTCAATGAGCGATTCAAACGAGAGAAGAGAAATGCGAGGCCGTGAAGTGATGTTATCGTGTGGACTGCGGGCAACCATCATCGTGGTGCTCCTCCATAATATTGATCGAGGCTACTTACATGTGGCCCTTAGTCTCCCACCAATCAGAGCTTCAGATGAGAAGATCCGCAGCCCAAACCCAAAACAGTCTAGCGTATTCATCTCCATATATTTTCTTCAATTTTTTCCTCCTTTTGTTTTTCTCTTCTTCTTTTTCAACGCTCTCTAAAGACAGTGCAAGACAACACCTGCTTTACTCTGGCATTCTGTCAGTTGTACCTATCAGGCTTCTATTGCTGACCCTTGCGATACTGAGGTGCGGAGACTAGGATTTTTTTTTTATCATCGGTTCTATAAGAGCTGGCTGTGTATTTTTCACCGTTGCACAGGCGGTGTCAGATGAATCATACATCAATAATTTATTGAAACTGAAAGTGATGACTAGGGGTTCGAATCGTGGCATTGAACATTATACAGTATATTTGAGGTGACCGGTCTGAAGTCGTATAATACAAGATGCTGTTCTACATATATCCCTCTTGAACTCTTGACAGTAGAAACCCCAATCAATCGACCACGTACAACCGAATATAAATACATGAGAAGAAAACTAACGCCGTGAATGCTCCTGTCGCTAACAGCCCAACCCCATGAACAATCAATTGCTTCCCAAACCCTGGGGAGCCAAGATGCGTTGTCGAGCGAATTTGTTGGCTTCAACACCTCCTCTTTCGAGAGCAATGGCTCCGACGATAGCGTACATTGTATGGGTGAGGACGACATTGAGGCCGGAGTGTTCCAAATCATTGGGCTGTTCGGACACACACATGTTAGCTTAAATGTAAACGTTTTAGACGTTCTGATGTCGATTACCTTCACAGGCGCCCATCGGAGAACCTTCAACAATCCGTACTTTTCCGCAACTCTCGCAACGTTAAGCTTGTGCGTGAACCATCCACGGTTATCCAAGGTGAGGTTTTCGAGGCCCTCTAGAGCAGGATGTTTGATGGTTTTACGTTGGTCTTCCTTGCTCAAAGGCGGAAGCTCGGTTTTGTAGTTTCCTGGGTTCTGGACGAGAAGTAACGATGCTTGTAGCTGTACGATCCGTTTACCTGTTCATTGAATCATGATTAGCAGGGTTCAACAAGATCCATAGATAGTATAGCATACCGAGCAGCGCTAGACGATCATTATAACCTCGTCGACCCTGATCAAAGCTCTTATGAGTCACTGCCAACCACTTAATCTCCTCCGAAAGCATTTTATCCCCATTGGGTCCCAAAAGCGACCTATAAAACTTGTCCAAGACAGCCGGGTCCTCGTTTGCTCGGTAAGGCTCTCGGGTACTGTCGATTTGACGAAGACTGAAAGGCGCCTTTGTGCCAGGAGGGGTGTACGACCAGCGCGGCTTATCTGCGTACTCGTTGTTCTTTTCGCCGGCGCAGGTCGACGAGCTGGAAAAGGTGCGTTGCGACGGGGAGAGGGAAGATGGTCTGAGGGCGGAGCGTGCTCGTGACGAGAGGACTCGTATCGTCTGGCGGGGGATGGTCGTCGTCATGGTGTAGCTGGGAGTAAGCAATTGCGCGGCGAGCAATCGCTTATCCGGTAGAAATGGTGCGGAAGAGAGGCTGTAGTATTGTCGTGAATGAAGTTTGGTGATGATGCCGAATTAATTTGGACGAAACTAAAGTTCTTGTTTCCGCGCTAGTCCCGTTTTGTCAGGACATCACGGAAGGTGCCAAGCGGCTGGCATCTTCACCCTCTCCTTTTCATTTTCCTTTCCTCTCTCCATCTTACTTTCGAAATGATGAAGATAGGCTGGCTCAGAATTCATTCAGGGGTCCGGCTAGCATGAACACTTGCCATTCAGTAGATCGCCGATCACCGTCATACTGCGCAACATCAAGATGTTGCTACCAACTCACCGTTTCTTTATCAACGTCGCAATTTGCCAGCCTTTCAAGGGCCAGAGCAAACTAGCGGTATGCTTTGATTGAGTCATTCTTCACTAAGTTACACGATTTACATGTCAAATGTCAAGTATAGGCGCCCAGTGCGACCTCACTTTGACCTCTCAAACAGCTAGAGCTCGTTCGGATGCCCTATATGTCTGACTCGTGGGTGGCCAAGATATATATTCAGTTCGGCACCCAACTGTCGGATACTACGGGGACGTCAAGGTTACAATGAACTTGCATCGCTATTGCTAATCTACTCAAAGAAACGGATCTTGGGCTCATACAGCGAACACATGGTGATAGAGATAGTGCAGAGAAACACGTGGATGCTGATCTACGGCGGGAATATGAGACATACGCAGTGCCATAGCAAACTTTCAGCACCTCAGTGATACAGATTCTAAAGACAGCTACCAAGCTCGAGTCCAGCTTTTTAGGAAGTTACGCAATTTCCGACTTTGGGCTATACCTTTCTTGAGCAGTTCTTCAGGCTCTACATCAATTCCAAATAACGCCACATACTTGAGCCGGGTCCTGTAGCATCAGACACACAGCATGGAAAAAAGAGCTACGTTGGCGAATACAGTTACACACGGGCATCAATCTGGTATCAGTTCAGGCGGATAATTACTTCAATTCGACGTTGTTTACAACGGTTCCTTGCATACAATGGCTAGGCTGGGATCGATATGCAATCCCGACAGCACATCTGGGAATTGTTTATGAGGGTAAACCTCTGTTTGGTATATCGACTTTTCGTCTGCTCATCATAACAAATTCGCGGCCGAGAAACATGACCAGTCTATCAAATTTACCTTGATGAGAATGCGGACTCAGGGTAGAAGTCGAACCGATTGCCACTGTCGCTAACCCCTAGACCACTGACGAACAGCGGGAGCTCGAGAAAAGGCACTCCGAATGCTTTAAAGAAAGGGTACAGTCACGGAAGCACTCAACAGACAATCCGCATTGTCGAACAATGCCATGCTCTACCGATCAGGTAGCCAGATTAACACACTCGCCAATCATCACCATCCAAACAAACGGTGTAGAGACGGCCAGGACTGTCATCATTTAAGGTATAAACACATCTGCAGTACAACATCTACCCGTAGATATGTCAACTCTACATATGAGACGAGAAGTAGACCGGGGCCATCTACAAGGAATCTTCCAGTTTTCCCTTCAATACCTTGTCGTCGAACGGACTTTTTATGCAGGCATCTAAGATCTAGCTTTAGCTCGGCGGGCATTTGCAGAAAAGAATGGAACGGAAGTGTCAAAATCAAGAAAAAGCAAATTACAGATGGCACTGAGTAGGTTGGTAGATGGCTCCTATCCGGTTGGGCTGCCATAGACCAGAAAAAAAAATATGACAGGGACGAAAAGCACTGGGCAGCTTGGAGGAGATCCAAGATGGCGGTCTGGAAGAAACGCCAACCCAATCAATCAGACCTGCATGCGAGAAGCAGGTATCCTGGATGCATACATAGACAAATGTCAACAAAATGTCAACCTTGAAGAAGTACACATGTATGTTCGCCATATGGTTATAAAAATCCCCGGGAAACCCCTCCATTTACACTGATGATGAGCAGAGTTATATAAGTCTGTCGCTTTCGAATATCAGAATTGAGTTTGACTCGCGTGTTGATATCAAGTGCAAACACCGTCGAAATCACTCGCTCAAAGACAAAGACCTTCTTGACTATTCGTTCATATTCTTCATTATACCTAGGTATAATTCCATCTTCGTTTCGTCGAACCTGCCCTACATATCAACCTTGGTTAGAATCTTCCAATTCGAAGCCCTACCTATACTGGCCTTGCCCTAACTCCGAACTCATCTACCAACCAACAAACCCAATCATCATTAGCAGATACACATCAATCCAATTGATCCATATCCCTCGCCTCAGCCATGAACTCACAAACCAACATCATAAGCCCCATCCCTAGACGAGGAGACATAACAACAGACGCAACAACAACACCACACAACTACGCTATGGTATCCTCTCAATCAGCTCAATACCCGCCTTCGCCGCCTCCGTATCCGCCGAATCCGCCGCCTAGTCCTGTTCATGGCGTTGATGGGTGATTTGATTTATCTCCATGTCGAATTGGGGGAGGTACTGGTGGGGAGGTGATGGGAATGGGGAGGGTAGGGGATGGGGGGATATGTATGTATCTCTCCACTGCCTTCTGGGTTAGAGGGTTATCAATACTAATACTGATTAGATTATACAAGCAATATTGACATCTGGAGAGTGCCATATTTTACCAGCGCAGGATTCAGGATGGACTAATGATGTGGGTTGGACGGCATTCTTATACCTGATTTCATATACCTTTAATGTAATTTGCAGAAGTCTTTCTTTCTTTTCTTCTTGTTTTGTGCTATGTTTTGTTTAGTTTTTTGCTTTTGCTACTAATCAATGCTCAATATTAATCGATTGCCTTTGAGGAAAGATACTTTAGGTCATGAGTAAGAGGATGTTCAATTGTCGTGGCGATTGCAGCATTCATGAGGGAAACTTAATCTATCAACTCTGTCGAGATAGTACCGAAAATCTCGAGCATAGACTCAGAAACGATATGGCCGAAGTCTTGGGACTGTCTGGCTGAATACTATGTGCAATTAAGTCTGAGGAGTAGTTCATCTGCAAGGCTCAATGGCTGCTTATGGTTTCTACGTATATGCAAAGCAACATATTGATGCGTACTGTTTGGAATCTAATCTGATACTCAACTTTATTTCTTATACAACCTTTATAATACTTTCTTGAAGTTCAGAAATTCAGACACAGACAAAAAAAAAATCAAAGATAGACCTCTCAGCATCCGAGTATAATAATCCTTACAAAAGCGCAAGCGCAAGCGCACTAACTGTACTCAACCCAACCATCGCCCACCCCGTCTGAATAACCTGCTTATTCGTCAAAAACCTCCCGGTATCCCATACCAAATGCCTCACACCATTAATACAATGATACGTAAACGGCATCGCAAGACCCAACTTGACAAAAAATTTCGCGGCGAACGGCAACGCGCCGAATGCGGCTGCAATTGACGCGGATTCGAGATGCCAGCCGAATACAGGCGCGACGAGGTAGGCTGCGGCGAAGGTGTAGAGAGCGCCTGAGGCGACGGAGCCTGTGATGCGGTGGAGACCGCTGGCGTACCAGGTGATTTGGGGACGGTAGATGCTCAGGTGAGGAGAGACGGGGCGCCTGAGGCGTTGTTCGGCGAGGATTTTGGTGGGATCTGTAGTTGTTGTCGAGGTTGATGTTGGTCTTTTATTTTGTAGGTTATATGTTAGCCGAATTGTCGGTTTTCGGATGACGTCTTTTGCTTCTCATATCCAACTACCACCAACAGACACAATACAATGGAAAGAAATGAAGACGCAGGGAATGGGTAGGTACCTCATCTGCATATATCTACCAGTCGCAATGGCAGCTGGAGTCGCGAACTTGGCCATTGACAAGGTCATTCCCGAGGGTGCAGCCACTATCCATTTGACCCCAAAGTTAGCAAGCAACCCACGCGACCAGCAAGAAGTAATGAAAACGTACATCGCCGCAGCGATTGCTGCGCAACCTTTTGAGCAATCATGTTGAATTGTCCGGACTTCTCACGCAACGAAGAGGGGAGATTGGAGGTACAGGTACGTAGTGACGGAGGTTGAACGGAAGCAAGTTCGAGGTTGTGTCGGCAAAGCGATGAAGCCGGTCACGGGGAACCTCGGGAGACTACTGAGTGCACCTCTCCCGCAATTCCCGTTGTCCAGCCAATCAGATAGCTGCAATCTGCCAGTCCGAAAACAGTAGGCGGAGAACATTACCCGAGCATTTAATTCATCCAACTAACAAATCTTTTCCTCAGTTCTCTTCTTCCTTTTTTTTTCCCTTCTCTCCAAGGGCCTCACCTCCACAGCTCGAATTGTTGTAACATGCCATGCCTGCGGACAAAGTCTCACTGATGCGGCTTTCTGTCGTTATCGCCAGAGAACTTGACCATGAGGTCCTGAGAGGGATTTGCCCGTCGTTAATCGCCCACTCTTTTCTGTCCATGAAATGGCTGGGTTTCATATCAGGGAAACATACCACAACACAATACATGATACTTCGATTTCAAGTTCAACAAGTACAGTTATTTAGATTAATGGAATAAATATTGACATCTTAATCATTATCATTCGCTCTTTGAAAATATATACAAAGGATGCTAGATAAGTTGTGCAGACTGAAAGCTAATCATAATGTACACTCGACGCGTTTCGCCTCTTTCCCTCATTTGTCAAGGGAGGAGGCGATCGATAGGTATGGTCATTGCCATTGTCGTGACCACATAGCTCGTAGCAAATCGTTAATGGGCCACTCTCTCGAAACCGGCGAGCACATTTGCCTTGGTTGAATAGCAGGCAGCTCACCGCACGAGGCGAGGTTGGCGTGCACCATGTGACTGGGTCGGAATGTATGAGTTGAGATGTAATTGTAAATGCAACATTCCTCGGTGATCATCACTTCGAAGCAAATCGTCTATCAAAATAGCGCAAAACTCCCATCACACTGGCAGCTTCAACCTCCATGGCCGGTCGGTCAGATATCGCCGATCCCAGACTGTCCGTCAAAGAGGGCTCCCGAGGTTTAGGCAAGGTGTGTAACTTCGGCAGCCAACTGGTCAACTCATCACTGGCCTGAGAAAAGTTTGGATGGCGTGAGAGTGTCGTAAATGCATCGGCACATGTCAGCGTCAGTGGCGATGGATTGCTAGATACAGATGGGCGAGGGGCAGGGCGTGATTGACAGCATCCGCCGTCAGCTCCTTTACCACCGCAGCAACCACCAGATGGTCCACCACTAGCAGCTCGGGAAGCAGCTAGAGTCTTACAGAAAAGTGTGCTTCGAGGATCGGCTCTGCATTGTGCACATGTACCCGGTCCATTGGCACATGGATTCGTAGCCTGCGAAATAGACGGTAGCGTCACCTCTCGTGCATCACTGTCCGAAGGAGGAGGTGTGAATTGTGAATAATTCTGAATAGGAGCCAAGCGATTCTGCTCAAAAATATTGTCGTGGTGTCTAGAGGACTCTTGATCCGCCATTTCGGCACAGATACAGGCAGTACCGTCTCCACAGAATCCGCACCGCTCTGCTGGGGGAGTCGATGTCGCTGGCCTGCTCTCAACTGGCGGCGCTGTGGTGGTGGTTCGTTGAGCTGCGAAGCGAGATGTAAAATCAATCTCCATTTGATCTGGATCGTATTTGATGGCTGGCTCAGGAGCTGAACGCTCATCGGGCTTGTCGCTGTAACTGGTGGCCTGGAGAGCATCTTCAATGCATTGACAATGAGTCGTTGAGCAACTACCGCAGCCTGTGGCAGCAAGATCTGCTTGGTTGTTGATACGGTCGGTGTGTTGCTCGACGATATGTGCGTCGGTCCTTTTGCTTGTCTTACGACGGATGTTGATAGGGACCGTGTCTGCAACATTGGCTTTCTGGCTCCTCTCTTGTATAAGCTCCTGCTCTAATGAGCGACACCGATCCTTCCACCACGACAAGTCACTCTGAGCCTGATCCAGATTTTTCGTGAGCTGAGTAATTTGATCTCTCAGTTCCTGTTCCAGAGCATCATGATCATCTTCGATTTTCTTGATTTGCTCCTCGAGTTCGCCAACCCGAGCAGCCCGCCTCTCACGAAAAGCCCGTTGCGCAGCGCGGTTCTGAGCCTTGCGTTTTGTAGGCGGAGTATCAGTAGCGGGTTTCCGGCCAGGTTTTGGCCTAGGAGGGATGACCCATTCCTTGCTTGTCAAAGAGCCTGTAAAGCCGGGGCTCGGAGACATGGTAGTGTCAGTCGGACTCATTGGCTTTGGTTGCATGGCTGGAGCCAGAGCGGCAGTAGCTGGTGATGGCGCGATGGCTGCAGACATGGTGAGGATGAAGATGAATCAAGGCTGGCTTTGCAGGGGCGGCCTGAGCGTCGGCGGAAGCTCGGAAAAATGCACAACTTTTCCGAGGATCACAAGTGGTGGATGGCGGATGGCAGAGCAGCACCGACTGCTCAGGTCAGAAAGACAGCAGTTGTGTTGTAAATAGTCATAGACTCAAACAAAAGATTAGTCAATCTCGTAAAGATGAGTCAAAGCCAGAGAGTGTGCGTTGGGATAGAGCAGGTAGAGCAAGAAGAAAGAAAGAGAAAACGGCGGGGACTCCCGATTATCTGATTGATTAGATCGCGTCACGTGAGCATCCGATGTCGCTGCCTGCAATTTCCGGTACTGATCATCTTATCTGATCGGACATCCTTTTCTTATTGGCTTGTCCCGTATAGTCTCCTCCACTTGGGGATATCAGCGCGGAATAAACAGGCCGGCCATGGCCTGATTTGCACTCGGCCAAGCCTTTTACTTCATCTTTCTTCCTTAATCGAGCAAATTTTTACGCAAGATGGAGGGGTTGTTACGCTTTTGTCTTTCTATTTTCTTCTATGTTCTTGTCGATGCACACCGTTCATCGCATACAAAATTTGACCAAACCAATGCTTATATCAACCATACAAATACCCCTCCTCCAATGGGTCCTACGTTTTGGTGCAGTAGTCTTTTTTCGTTTCCAGCAAAGCATACCACACCGCCGTTCGGTCCGATGACTAACGAGACTACACCTTCGGCCGTTGTCTAGTATATGCGCCTGTTGTAGGCTCGGTTCGAAGTTCCCGTCTCCGAAAATACAAGCTTCTACCATCGGCGTCTGATAGAGCTTTCGTCTTAGGGAATTTGGCACGACATCTGCTCCAGAATTGAGCAGATAATTTACCATATCTTCTCACTTTACTTTAGTGGAGAGGTGTTCTCCCGTAGTAGTCTCTCTCATCGATGCTGAATCCTCTCCACACTAGCGTTGGCGAGTGTTGTGGTGCAACCAAGTGGATGAGACTGGCTCGGCACGTACCAGCGTATGCCAGATTGGGAACTGGTGTCTGTCGAAATATTTTAGTATTGCTGGTGAGCTGCCACCGTCTGATGTAGACTTTCCCTAGTCGAGTATGGACCCATCCATGCTTTAATTCGAGACTACAGGAGTGACGCGCCATTGTTACAATGTTTGGTAAAAGCGCTGATCCCCCTCTTTTCATTTCGACAGAGGGAAGAATATCCCAAATTTACCACGTGCTCGGGACCCCCGAAATGCTCCAAAATCAATCATCATCACGCCCCTCCTGTCTCGTTCCATGACATATTGTTCAATGTAGGATTTGTTGTAAAGAATGCCAACTTCGTGAATGGCACGCATAGATTTCTAAGCCAAGTGGGATATCAGCTGCGGGCCAAATTGATGAAGGAGGTAGCCCGACATAATTCATTAGCAATAAACCTTGCATACCCGCGATACCGTCGTATGTAGAGACCAACGGAGAACCATTCTCCCTAGAATTCCTTGAGTGTATCGACGAGTGAATACTTCGATTCGTCAAGTCAAGAGGTGGGACTTGTGAGTTCTGGTCCGGTCCCGGCATAGCTACGAGTTCAGGAGACCTGTGTTCTGGCTTGACCTGACGGCGCGCAGACCACAAGCATTCAACTTACACAGACATTTTTCACCGGGTTGTCCTTTTCGTAGCTGAGCCATTTCTTGGTCCGATGGTTATTGAACTCAGAGAAGGTTGACTGAGCATGTCTTGTCACCCCTAATCGTTCTGGCGCAGGGTTTGAAGATGTCCAGGTTACCGGAAAGCACTTGAGAAGTAAGGTGGCGACCGGTTCGAAAAGAACAGTATCCTCAATGTCCGTGTCAACAGTACAAATGATGTCTGATGGAGGGTATGACATTAAAACCACCTTCGCAAGTCTCCTCATCTCTTTTGTTGGTTCACATATAAAAAGAGGATCCTGATCTCCCTTTGTGAATGGTGCATTCGTCGTCGTCCCGTTCCATCTCAGCATCAGCACAGAAAATCGAGGTAATCCTGACGATATTCTGATTCTAGCCAGCCTGATAGCCATCTTCTTGTTGATTAGGACTGAGATATCAATAGTCATTAAGTCAGCGATTTCTCATGCGTCATGCAGCTGGTCCAGGCGGGATAGGTGCCAATTGGAAAAGTAAGCCTCGATCCATTTTCGATGTAATCCTTGAAGCACAAATATCCAATGGTAAATGGTAGTCCCTTGACGTAACGAACTTGATACCCCTCGCGGCACAGGATGAGAACAGCAATCTTGAGGCCTTTAAGCACGACTTCCGACCCAACTATCGTAATTGCGCTTGGTATTGCAATTCATCTGAAGTTTACAACGCTACAATTGCAACTGGTCCCTCAACGCGAAGGTGTAGCTTGTTGGTGTCGATAAGATTCTTCAGAGCTGAGCAAAGCTTCGCCTTCGTCATGGCGTCCGCGGGGTTGGTGTTGCCTTCTATCCATTTGACCTCATTGATTTCTTGACATTCGAAGGCTTGACGTAGGCATAAGAGATCAATCATGGGCCTCTTTTCCTGTGTCGTACCGAGCTCCACAAGGCAATCGTATATGCTCTTCGAGTCGGTGCATACAACGAGAGGCAACTTGGCTCATCTCAGCGCTGCCTTGTTCTTTTGTTGAACCGAATATAGCCGCGTAGTTTTCCATGAGTGGTGCGACTGTCTACTACTACAAGCAGGTTGTAGGCAGAGAAAGCGAATTTCATTTGATGATGGTTTCGTATCTATCCTGGAGGACCATTGGGTGAGATTGCTACTGTAGTCTGCGTCTGCGTCTGTGTAGTCTTCGTCTGTGAAAGCGCAAGTATGCAAAGCATGACTTGAAAAAGCCGGCCTTGAGTAGCACCAGAAAGGCAATTAGTATGCCAATGACAAACAACGATATCAAGAGAGACCAGATAGAAGAAGTGAAATTGATCAAGCTCGAAAATTCGCCAATCCATCGAAGAGGGCATTGGCTTCGTGTCTGCTGTCTAGTTCGGTGCCTTCTCTGCTCCTAGTCCAACGTTGCAAAATCAAAAATCGACGAAAAAATGTGTTGAAAAGAGAAGTCTCCGAAAGATGACATCCAAGGATCATGTCCAATCAGATGTCTGGTTTGGTGCGTTCTCCTTCCCTGTTGAATGAACGAGCTGATGATGAAGGTGGTATGGCATCAGAACATGCACCAGAACAGCAAGCTGATGTGCAACATGCTACACAAGATCGAGTTGATGAAGGAGGGGGTGGGGGAGTTGAGCTGATGGACGAAGAAGATGGTCTAGTAGACGAAGTGGGATGGGAGGGAGCCTGAGAAGCAGAACGAAGAGTTGAGCTGCTGGACGAAAATGATGGTCTAGCAGAATGTTGCCAAATCGTAGTCGAAGAGGAATATTTTGGGCAGACAATTCTCTGTGAGATGGCATTCAAAGATCGTATGTCCAACCAGACGTCGGATTTGGTGTCTTCTCTGCTGCCGGTTTGATGTCGCAAAATCAAAAGTCGATGGGAAATGTGTTGGATAGATAAGTCTCCAAAACATGACATTCGAGGATCGTATATCCAATCAGATATATGATTTGGTGGCTTCTCTTCTTATTGTATAATGTTGCATGATTGAGTCGAAGAGGAATGTTTTGGATAGACGATTCTCCGGAACATGCCATTCAAGGATCCTCTCCTCTGATCTGGTGCTTCCTCTTCTTCCTGTTCAACTGCGCGAGATTGCAGTTGAAGAGGAAGACTTCAGTCGAAAATCTGAATGATCTCTTCTGGCGCATAGTCGATGTGGCGCCTATATCCTGACAGATGCACTGCATATAATGCCTACGACCGCGTCTGCTTTTGCAAGGCTCGCCAAATTCAAGTTCGGATATTCATAGCCCTCAGCAAACGAATCAAAGTCCCCAAATGGTTTCCATAGCCAGCGATGAGACGGTCAAAGTCGTTTTCCCCATTATGGCTTCCGTTCTCTGGCATAATGTCACCAAAGTCGACATCGCCATGTCACGATCGGAATAACGTAAGTCTTCTGTATCCATGGGATCGGTCATGAGGTGCTTCGTGTGCTATCCATCGCATGGAGTCCCAATGCGGCATGAAGTGCTATAAGCTCTGGCAATCGCGGAGCTTCTCTCCGTTTAATCGTCTAAGCTTAGTAGCTTCTTCTCCGCATTAAGACGAACTCGAAGTCTATAAATATACCGCAGTCCAATCATTGCTCCCAATCAAATGGTTCTTTCCCAACCATCTGCTCGCGACTCTGAACAGGTGCATCCAGTTTTCTGAGTTGATTCTCGGCCGTGAGATACTCCGTGCTGAAGTCTACAAGACTTCAGTCCAAAGAGCTTTTAGCAGCCAGGTCGGGTAGTTCAATTGATCGCACCATTGAAACTCAGAGCAGTGAACGCTGGATGAGAAGAACGAATCCAGAGGTCTGTGATGATGCATTTCCACAATTCACACATCTTCATTCGTGGTTGCAGGGCCTTTATACCATAATTCTTTTGCAACTGGCAGCAGTATGCCCTGTTCTCGTCTGGCCGCCGTTACAGCCTCGAATTGGGATGGCTCAACTGCACTACTGTTCGAATTATTCATTGCATCAAGGTCCATGGGATCACAAGATGCTAGGGCAGAGATGGAGTTGAGGTGTTTTGGGTGGTTGTGCTAGATGACGTCCGTTTCTCGACGCATTCCAGATTCACTATAGAATACATCCATCTCTGACGCTACTGCACCTCACGCTCAATCCACTGGATCTTTGAGATAGCGTGCGAGCATGGATTGACGTAGCTGAATCGTAAAAAAAACCACATCCATTAACTTTGCAGTATGAAAAACAACTGATTTGGACCGCCAAGTAGAATCCACGTACATTTGTACAATGCAAACATATGCCATATCTCTATGCTTGTCGAGAAGACCAGCGCGGGAAGGACCAGGGACCAAGGGATCCAAGACTTTGTTCTTCATGCTGGCACTCAGAGGCGTAAGACCGGAGAAACGAATACGCGACACAAGAGTTCCAGTGCCTTCGCGGCTGCAATAGGTATGGTCACCTCGCTCGTCGGAGTTCATGAACCAAATAGTCGCTCCATTGTCTTGGTCGAACTTGGGCGCGGAGGTAGAGATCAGGCAGACTGGGTCATCTTAGCGGCTTCGTCCACGAAGATGATGTTCGACCGGGTATGTCTAGAAAGATGGGGGCTTTGGCGTTGGGTCAATACTTAATGTCTCGTTGTGGATCTCTCCAGGTCGTCGTATATCAGAGCAGCCGAGCTCCGTGACATGCAACCAATGCGTGCCATTATATATGGCGACTCGGCGAGGAGGACATTCCGTGCAGCTGAGTGGAGGAAGCACTCCATAATTGTGAAGCTGTATAAAAGGGGAGATAACGAGAGCAGTCTGAGACGAACATCAATAGTCACCTCTGCTACTCATAGGGTTGAGATCTCGAACCGAGGTGGCAACTCAGGAGTCCTGGAGAAACATGTCGTCTGAGGCGTCACAATTGACGCACGTTGGCCTGCCCTTGTGAACGACCTGTCTAGTCGATGGAAAATCTGACGTATAATATTTCATTAACTCCGCGACCATCTTTCAGCCATGTTGCCTCGTTGGCTCGGCTCGATTTCGTGACGGTGACTGGAATTTTGACGGCAACTTGGCGAGCTTTCTCCCGGAAAACACATGCGGGCTATGTTGGTTGTTGCTTGAAGATATATTCTCTAAGTCGTGACATGCAAGATGTTCCACTAAGTTGATCCCTAGTTGAGATGGGTCATCAGCCTAGTGCTGCTTTGATATCTGCTCCATTGGAAGAAGCTGTATTATCTATATAATCCGTCCGATCGTCATAGTTGGTGTTTTTGATCACCAAGGCTCTCAATATTGGCACCCTCCTAGAACATTTAGATGTCAGCATTCCTGTCCGGTTGCAGTATGATTGATCGACTTCTTCCCACTGACCTTTTATATCATTGTCCATCCTGTCCCGGACGCCAGTCGTTTTAGTTCCTTCTCCATCTCTCCTGGGAGTTCTTGCAGAAGTTGTGAGGTACGAAACATTTTGTTGGCTCGTACTAGAGCATCGGCTCGTTAAACCTTTATGTACTGAGCGAAGGCTAGCTCGGTCATGACAGCGGCCCATGGGAAGAATCTCACCTTTCTTTGAAGCGAAGGACGAAGATAGCCTCCTTCCAAGACACCATTTGCATTCCCATATCGTTGATTTGAGCAGTAGCCAGTTGGGACCCTTTTCTTGTAATTGCGCCAAACAATAGCACACTTACTTGGGTCCCAAAATTTGTTAATTGGGCTGCCATCTTCTCCGCTGTCGTCGTGAATTGTATCATGCGGCAATTCTGACCAGATGGTGTAGGAAGAGGGTACCCATATGTATCGACCTGGTACGATAGACTTGAAATTTGATCCGTTGTCTGCCAAAACCCTGACTGAAGAAAAGATAGGGCGAACGGTTTATCGATAAGCATACCTCTCACAACCGTACATCATATCCAGATTAGCATAATCGAGGTCAAGAAAATCAGACAACAAGTTTTCGGTCTCTTATCTCGACATCTGGAAGAAACATGTACTCGCCCTCCTTGTCGTTATGATCGTTTCTGCTAAGAGCGCCCACGTTCCTCGTTTCGAAGGTCGTTTGGCGGTTCGAATCAGACTCCGGTGCGGACATCAATGATGAATCTCTCGATATACGGGAATTGTCCCCTGAAGGCCGCGATGTACTTCCAGCAAGCCTGTGCGCCCACTGTCGGAATTTTTCAAATCAAGCTCCTTCTTCAGCCAGCCAGTCAGCCTTGCTCATCACTATCCTGACCATGTTCCATCTCCTGCAAGTCTAGAAGCTCGTACAGGATCGACTCGCCTCCACGGCCTGTGAGAGAAATAATTGGAAGACGAATGATCCCGACTGGCAAAGAACAGACTTTGTTAGGTACAGTCCTTAAAGTTCATAATCATTGTTTTGTTATCAGTCGCAACCTCTGCGTTGTGGTCTGACGAGGTCAACGGGTCTGCAGGATGGGTCCCTGTATCTTCTTCTGTTGAAGCGCCACTACCTAGTCGCTCCGTTATCGATTGTCATGTCTGTATCGCTTGCAGAGCTCGCCGTCAGACGGATACCTGACACTCGACATTCGGCAGAAATGACGCGCCCGGTACCTAACTCGAAGCTAGGAACACCATTCTCGTCCGACATGGAGCACCAAATACCGAAGAAGTCCCATATTGATACCACATATATTCCTCATATGAAGACCAACCAAATAATTGAAAGGCATTGTAATTGCTGAACTAGCCGTCTTGGGTCCACGCAAGGTGCGCTTCAAGGTCATCGAGTTTCTGCGATTTGTCGAGAAGGAAGTCTCCAGGGCTACCAGTCGTGTTCGGTCGTTGCTGAGACTCAGGATCTCTTTCTTGTTCGCAGTGGACGGCAAACCCTCGGTGCTGTCCGTCGTTTCTTCGCGGCGTTTCATATATTCTTTCCTCCATGCCTTTGGCTCTGATGGCGGTATAGTAGGGATGGCTTCAGGTCGATGCTCTCGCCAAATCCAATGATATCGACACTGGTGATATTCGCACAAAAGCCGTTTTTAGTACCATGCTCTTCGATTTTGTTCCAGTTGCTGATTTCGGCCATTTCTCAAAAGTTCATGCATCGCATGCCGTATATATATAACAATAATCTCGGCTGCATGATACTCGTAGGCGAAAATCGAGAGAACCAACCTCACGAATTCTATAGGGAAGGGCGGCGAAAAAATAGCCCAGTGATGTGGTTTTTCGTGGTCCAGAGAGGGTCGAGGAATAGGCGATGGTCTCTGGGTTGAGTCTGCATCCCAGCCGCCCTTCGGAGGCAGGACCAAAATGAATAGGAACTGGATCGATTTGAGGTAGCTGCTGGAACAGACCGCAGTATGCAGGAATCCGCAAAACCCGTGGCGTCCCACTCTCATCAGACTTGAGCTCACGACAAGGTGATGTCGACCTGTTGAACAGCCATCTTGATGATAGGCTCCTCTACCGTCAGTATATCGACGTATCACCTTAATGCCCAAAAATGGGACCGACGAGGTCAACTGGTATATGTAGCCCAAACAACCGAGTCAAGAGAAGAATGACCCGAAACAACCCGCATTGATTATAGACATCCTTGCTATGATACGGTATATTTGGCGCACACCCGGTATTCTTGAGACGGGTGAATTGGAAGCATTGAACTGTGGTATAACCCAGTCTCACCCACCAGATTGATAGACAGCTCGCGGTCCACGAAATTTGACGGCGATAGACCCGAGAGATGGGGTTGCTCTGAAATGGCTATCGACACAACTGGCAGACCTATAGTCGCGCTTCAACGACATAGGAGTAGTATCGGTTTTGGCAAGCAAAGTTTCCTCTATTGTTTCGCGCACCATGTCAATCTCAAACATAGAAGTGCGGTGGCTAGGCACAAGGGAAGACATGACCGCCTTCCAAGTACTGGTAAAATGGTTCCCTTTTCCTTCTCATCCAATACAGGATGACGTCGATGCTCTCTATATGTGCAGCCTGGGCTCAGTTTAAGACATCCCGCTGAGTTCGGATGGATTGTATAGGTAGGGTATCCAATTGCTCCCTTCAGGCTTGAAGAATAAGTGGAGAATGTCCCCGCGGAAAGTCATGGAGTTCCTTCGCATTCTCTTCTATATATTTCTCGGTTGAAAGGTAAAGCCTGATGCTGAAGTTGCGGATTGAACAAGATGTTGCACGTCTTTCAGGAGTTTTGTCCTTGTTGAGACGATCCCGCAGCTCTCAAGTTCGGACAGGGGGCGCTTTTCCATGGAGAATCCATACTTTCGGTGCCTCTTTCGTTTCCTATTCCTCGTTTTTGCTTGACTCATGATTCACCGATCGAAACCGCGATGCCCAAAATGTTGACAATATTGCTGGACATGTGTTTTTCGGGAGGACGACAGAAAACGCATGCATCATTGCTGGTTTGCAGAATCACTGAGACGCCTGAGGTGCACGGGTCTGGGGAGCAAATTGAGTACTAAACTGAGCAGCAATTATGGTCTGCATCGTCGACGACGTTTGCTAGGTTCCCCTCCATTCGAGTCGAAGCTTGACATCTGCGTGATGCAAATGTGTACCACCCAAGCACAAGCATGTCTTCGTTGGCAGAAGGCACAGGCTCCGAAACCCCGGGCCCATCGATTGTGTCCAGCCACGAAGTAGATTGACTATCATTGATAGGAACCAGCCCTCCGAAGGGATGAGATGGCTACGCTTGTGAGAGTTTGAGGTTTGTCGTCATCGAGACCCTCCACTCTCTCGAATGGAGGATGAGTCGTTGGCCAACTGTTGAGAGTGCCCGTGGAATAAAATAGGAAAGCCAATGACATTTTCGCCGTTGGTGCAGCTTTAAGTGTCGTTGACGTGGACTCTGTAGGTAGAAACTCCATATTAGCATCTATCCCGAATAATCAATGTGGTGTCTCAACAAATGCACGACTCACTTGTTCTGCTTTTAACGACTGATTGGTTCTCGTCACTCGCTCCATGCATTCCGAGAATGCTCAATCTTCCATCTCTTGCAACCATTGGTTGATCCTCTTGAATATTATGGGAATTTGCATCGGTATGCAAACCAGACCAAAGTCGGACGAGGCTGGCCGTCCGTCCCTGTGTCAATTGAACACCGTCAGCATGATCGTACAAATTCCACGGAAGGACAAATCTTACCTCTCTTTGGCACAAGAATACGAACGCCTTTGCGCAGGTCGCCATTGACGCATTGCGTATCTGACTGACAGTAGAGGCTTTCGTAGAAGTCCAGACGAGCATCAACAAACGGGCGAAGCAGTCTCAGCTGGTAGCGAAGTAATCGTCTGAAGTTTGTATATATATATATCTATATATACGGCGGTGAATGATGCACGACTGGTGTGCCCCAGCTCCAGGCTCGAATCAGGAGGTGATATGGGGAGTCTAGTTTCAGGCCAAGTCCCCGTCGCTTTGCCCTAATGTGGACTCCAGCTGCTCAAAAAACGTCAGAATCAGTATGAGTCTTCTCCAAACTGAGTATGACATCTTAACTTACCAGACGCACTATCACGACCTTGAACTGTTCCATAAACCATACCATCGGAACTTCACACGAACCCTTCGTCTTGAGCGGTGACACGGTGTCATTGAAATACTCAGCATTGAACGGAGCTGCATGTGGGATGTACATAAGACGATCCGATCAGAGCTGCGAGCTTGACTATGCATGATTGATTCCTCGGTCGTAATAGGAAATCATTGTACGGCAATTTGAGGAAGGAAATAAGGACAATCAGTGATGGACATTCTCAACGCGAAACCAGCAAAAGGGAGCCATGCGAGAGTGGCCTGCCAGGTGGTGATAGTTCGGTAACCCGCGGTATCGGTCATTGCTGAATTGGTCTGGTATATAGGCCCAGATATATATTCTTCTGGGCTGATGATGAGAAGGAAGAGGAGAAGAAGAAGTTCAGGATGGAGGGGTTGAAGGCCAGGTATTTAAGGAAAATTTTAGCAGTCCAGCGGTCCCTGCCATCATTGGCAGCTTCCCATGTCGTTTAGGTTGAATGCTCATTCAGTCTTTGACAGCATCATTTTGCAAGATTGAACCTCCAACACCATTTCTTGCAAAGAGATCACATCTCTTCTCATTTCACAAGGTCATTGATACAACGAATTTAGTCTGTAAGATAAGGAAAAAGAAAGGGAAAGAAAACTTAAGACGTTGTGATTAGACTTATCACACCAAAAAGGGGCGACCTATAGTCTTTCGTTCTCTATCTTTTAGAATATTGATAGCTTTCTTTACCTTTTATTTACCTTTCATTCATATCTCTCTTTTACAACCTTACAAGAACTTCTTGTCTAGATCATGCTTATGACTCTCTTTGTGATTAAAGGTAGACATTCACATAACACATATTCTCAAACAAAGAACCAAACTTTGACAAACACAACCTATACCCGTACTCCGCATATACCGACTTCATAACATCAAAACTTTTACAACCGAGTCAACTCCGGCGCTCCAGGAGTAGGTGGAGCTGAATGACGTGTCTGAATAAACACCTTTTGTATGCCCTGCTGTCGCTTGTCGAACAAATTGTAGACTTTCTCCATATCAGCCACATCGAAGCGATGGGTGACCATGTGCAATGGCTTGATCTTGTCGGCTTGAATGAGTTCGAGGAGATGGTCCCAGTATTTGTGGACGGGCGCTTGACCATTACCGATCAAGCGGACGCCGGTCTGCATGAGGGAGCCGATATTGAAATGGTTGCACTGTTGAGTATTAGCATCGGCCTGTAAACAAGGGTAGACATTAAAGGGAACCGACATATCCAGCATAAACACCCGTAATTCCACACCGACCAAAAGCGCGGACAGATGTAATAATTTCATTAAGCAGCTCAGACGTATCCGTCTCCAAACCCAACAAAGTCTCAAAATAATGCTGCCAACCCTGCGCATACTCTCCCGCGGCACACTCAATACCCACATCCGGCCCGCGATTATCACACATCTTCTTCAACTGACTCATCACACTCTCCCCCTTTGGAAGGTCCGTGAAATTAATGGTCTCCAGTTTGGGCAAACGCTTCTTGACGAAATCAAGTCTCCATGAACCGGAGCCACCGTCAATCAGAATCACACGCTTTGCGCCATTGACAAAACTGAATTCGGCGGCCATTTGCCCGACAGGACCGGCGCCCCAGATGGCGACTGTGTCGCCTTCTTCGACGCCGGTGTCGACGACGGCGTTCCAGGATGTGCAGACTACGTCGGAGAGATAGAGACCTTTTTCGTCGGGGACGTTGTCGGGGAGTTTGAGTAGGTTTACGTCTCCAAAAGGGACGCGGACCCATTCGGACTGGCCGCCGGCGAAACCGCCAGTGAAGTGTGAGTATCCAAACATTCCTATCCATATTCATCAGCATCTTCCTAATTGATGATAGAAAAGAGAAGGCATACCGGCAGTTCGTCGCCCATACAACTTCGCCGCCAATGCACTGGAATTCGTCTTTTCGCACACCGACGAAAGCTTCTTCTGGCAATAGTAGCATTCGCCACACGCAATCTGGAACGAGGCCACAACCCTATCGCCGGGTTTGTATTTTGTGGCTTTGGCCCCTGTGGACTCGACAATACCACAGAATTCGTGGCCGAGGATATCACCTTTTTGCATTTCGGGGATCACTCCTACAAACACGTCAGATGAACGCTATCTATTAGGTGACTGAGGGATGACTACCATGGTAAAGATGCAAGTCACTGCCGCAGATAGTACTTCCAGTAACCTTGATAATCACATCCGTGTCGTCGATGATCTTTGGTTTGGGGGTGTCGACGACTTTGACAGAGTACTTGCCCTGCCATGTCAGCGCCTTCATCAGCTGGCTATGGTCGCCATAGTCGTCGGCAGAATAGTTGCTGATGTTCTCTGTGATGGGTTGCTGCTCGTGAGGCAGGACCTTTTCGGCCAGGTTGGCGGCTTGAGCGAAGGCCATTTTTCAGACGTGCAGAATTGGATATGTAGTAAGAGAGTTGGAGGAGGTTGAGTGAGTCTTCCATTTTGTCGAGGCTGTTCTTATATAAGTACTACCTATGTATGGTGGACTGACATCACAGTGTCGTCTTGACATGGCCATCTGGGGCGACCAATCAGAGTGCGCGCAGACCAGAATTTCCCAGTTTCGCTTTATTTTGTATGTGCTTACGTCAGTTGCTGTCTATTGGATATTTGTATAGAAATGTTCTAGGATTGCTTACTGTTCGACTCGTATTACCGGAGTGGTTGCATATACCGATCGTGAATCCGATACATGTCGACCATTGTGGGGAGGTAGCCCAGGTAATGAACCTAAAATGCCAATTGTCGCTAGATGAATTCGTCGATAGAAGAAGCCGCAGTGACAAAACAAACAATCCATTGCCGATTCTCTAATATACAGATATTGATAACACGAGTCCAGCCCTACCGCCGAACTCTCTATTTCCGACCAGCCATAGCCGATTTCTGGCGGAGGTAATTGCGGACAATATTCTCCACGCTGCCCATATCATGCTTAGGTTGGCTGCACAAAACGTTAGTAAAGAATGTAACATAAACCGAGAAGCAGAAAAGCGTACCGCATGTAATAAAGCCTGGCTCTCCTCTTCCTCTTCTCCGTCCTCTGCACAATCTCAACACCCTCCACATTCGGACTGTACGCTTTAATCCACATCTCCACTCCAACTCTGGTCAACTGATTCCTCAACAGGAACGATGTATCAACGCCCCGGAGTCTGATTGCAAGGCAAACACCAGAGAAGGGATCGCCGCTCTTGAATGTCACTCGTACAATGTCGCCTGGTTTCACGCTGCGGGCGCTGCGGCGGTAGTCAAATAGCGCTTTGCGTTCGCCTGTAGGGTCGAGCATGGCCAGTTGTCGGCCTGAGACGGCGGCGACGGGGTCTTTGCATATGTTCATTTCGGAGGGGGGGGATGGGTGGATTCGCCATTTTTTCTTCTCTATTCTCTCGATGATTAGCAATTGCCACTAAGCCAGTGTGCCGCGATTAAATCTCGAGATAATCTAGGCTCTTTTGAGGACGTACCTGGCTGCGGACGAATGTGTAACGGAAGCTGTGAATAATATTGCTGCGGTAGCTTTTCAGGCAGAGGAACCGGTTTCGGGTTCGGGGTATATTTGGTCGTGATTGATCGCATGGCGGTTCGCGATTGTGTCAGGAGGCCACTACTCGGCCTGGCCAGCGCCAGTGGCCGTAGACTTTGCAGAAATGAAGCCATTGGTGTGGTGTGTTGTGTTCAAGACGAGAAGATGTTTCGGCGGAGAAATCAGCGCGAGACGACGGAGGTCGGGTGGTCCGAGCGTCTGCAGAATTTCCGCTGTTCAACCTAAGATTATCTACGCCGACTCTATTCACTCGACAACATTGATCAATTATAGCGCTCTACTTCTCGAAGCGGTATTCAATTCTTTGACATTTTGATACAATTCTTGATTGAAGAAGCAAAAACTAAACTCGCCTCAAAATGGCGCAGAACGCCATTGGAAAAAGGCTCTTTCGCTCTGGCAGCGGACTCCAACAGACAATAAGCCCTCTCGTGCAACGAAGATGCCAATCCACCAAAGGTACGTCCATTTACTATAGCGCACTTGTAAATCGACTCTGACGAGATGAATAGCCGTCCCATCATTCACCCCCAGCTCGTCGCCCGCCCTCGATCAAAAACTCGCGCGCATCCGCACCGAGCTCTTCGTACCCATGTACTTTGCCGAACACCAAAAACGCCTCGTCTTCCGCGACCGATACCGCGAACGCCTAAACCAAGAACAAGTAAAAATCACAATTGGCAACGAAGAATTTCTCCTCAAACCAGCAAACCGGCAATCCCTACCCAACAAACGCGAAGTCATCAGCGCTGTGGAAGATATGCGCAGTACACAAGACTGGAAGAATTTCGTGCCGTTGTTGATAGGCTCGCTGCACTCCAAATACAAATTCAAGCCAGACCATGCGGAGAAATGGGTGCGGTTGGCGGGCAAGTCGGATACGCTACCCTTTATCTTGGAGGCGGCGAAACAAACCAGTAAGACGGGATTCTCCTTTGCGGATCGCGCGGTCGCGGCTAGGTTTGCGTTTGAGTTGCATCGCAAAGCGAAAAGCGCTGGTTTTGAGGGGGATGCGGTGGCTGCTTCGTTGAGATATGCGGAGCAGGCAGCCCAATTAATGGAGTGGCCCGAACATACCAATAACGACGTTACGCAGGACGCGAAAAGACAGCCGTTTTTCGTTGCGTTGTTGACGGAGTTGAGCGCTGCTCGTGCTATTGATCAGGCCGAAAGTCAAGATGTAGACGGCAAGGTACTTTCGTACACGCAAAAGTTGTTGGGCACGTGGGATCTTGCGCAGCTCGATCGGCCAACAGAATCGTGGTATGAGACGGATAAGTTGTTGCAGGAGGTTGCGCTTATATATTCCGGACTCAAGATGGCGCAAAAGGTCAAGAGTGTGGCGCAGAATAAGGATTTGGTCAAGTCTATTGAGCAGCGGTTGAGACAGTTGAAGACTGTTGCTGCGCGTGCGGCGGAGACGGCCCCTGAGAGCAGGAAGGAAGTGCCCACGCTGGGGTTGAGAGAGATTCAATCCATTCTATAGAGTGGGTGATATGGGTGATTATTTCGGTAGTGTATTATCATAACTTGTGTACTTTTATATTCATCTAGAATACCTAAATATTTCTTACAGCCTTAACTGAGAGGTTTTGTTTAGAGCTGCATTCATAAATGTGCTAGTATCATTTTGTTCATAACTGAAGGCTAAATAATTCATACAATTCCGAAATGTACTTAATGCCAATTCAACCCGTTTATCTGTCCATGCTCAAGGATCAACCTACTTGAGCAACTGCAGAGTATTGTCATCGCGGAAACGTGCACGCACAGGAATCGTAACAGTCTTCGTAACAACCGCCGGTCCAGTAACCGTAAGCTGCAACAGTTAGTCTATAGTCATGGCTTTGAAGGGAACGACATACCTGTCCCTCCACGGCTCGCTCAATGCCAGTGTCCTCAGTGTGACCACTGAGCACAATCTCAACACTGCTCAACGGCGCACCGAAATGGGCGGGTCCTGCGTGTCGTCTGTAATCGAACAAATGTGTCTGAGCAATACCACCAGCAACACCTGGCGCAGTCAGAGAATACACTATGCGGGCACCGGTAAAGATTCGAAGATCGGTCAACAACTCTGAGCTCAAAAGATCCTCTGGGGAGCCATCAACGGGGTACGAGATGGCAAGCAATCGGAGCTTCGACAAGGACAATTCAGCAGTCGGGCCAATGTTGGCCAATCGACTGAGGGCATTCTGTGAGGGCATTCGTCCGGCATCAAGTGTGCGTGCTTGGGTCGAACGGCTTATAGACGAGATGAGGCCAGTGTGGGGCTTCATGAACTTCTTATGGTAGTCGGAGACAGTTCGTGCCGAAGATACAATCACGGTTGGTGATATTCCCAAAGTTGCGAGTGCAAAGTCAACTCCTTCACCAGCGACGGAGTTCAATGCAATAGACGAGTTGGAGTACAGAGCGGCCAAGATCCAGCTCAATGCATACGGGCGGATCAGTGAGTCAATGGTTAGAACCACATCTTTGGAGTCCAATCGTTGGTTTCTGGGCAATGAGCTGAGAAGTGCACCGATTGCAGAGACGAGATTCTATACCAGTAAGCGGTGATTGAGAGTTTAATGCATTCGTATACTAACCTGAGGCTTGTATTCAATAAATTCTTCGGAGTTTGGCCAGAAAGAAGTTATAGAAGGAGTTGCAGACTTGGGATCATAAGCTGGAACCTCTGTATCATCAAGTTTCTTCTTCTCCTCAACAAGCTCATGCCAGACAGCAACCTTGACGCTGCCCGCAAGTTTTGCGGGAACCTCATTCCAATCCATATGTCGGCTGCCTTCTTTTGCAACCCAGATGACATCTTTAAGCTGCTTGTTGCCTGAAGTAACGACCGTAAGATCGACGGCACCGGCTTCCGCAATGAGCAATTCCGCTTGAACCTTTTTGAGGTAGCTCCCCAACTTCGTGGGGTCTAGATTGTGCGGAATCAGAACTGTCTGAAAGCCGTAGAAGGCGCTAGCTACAATTCGTAAGAAAAAAAAGCTCTGTGCAACTTTCACAAAGACGAGGGCCTACCAAACAGCGAAGCCAACAGTTCGACGGAATCAGACAAGCTAATGGCGACAACCTTGGCCTTGGATTCCTGGACATATCTACCAATGACGTTGATCTCTGCGGTAATCTCATCTAGGCTGCGCTCAACAGCACTCTTTCCTAAAACGCTGAATATCTTGCCGCGCTGCCCGGCAGTGGTTCCGAATTCACCGGTTGAGCCACGGATAGCTGTCTTCCAGATATCACGCAAATCACCATTGCGTCCGCCTGTCCATTTTGGAGCATCGGGGTCCTTAACATTAAGACCGCTCTTCAAGGGAAAGCCATGAGGCACCTCTAGGTTTCTAAATGCAGCGGATTGACCTGGCTGTCTCACAGGAGCTTCTGTAGCTTGCCTAGCAAGGAGGTAAGGATGCACATCAGGGTCCTTTGACGATAATAAAGAGTATGTGACGAGTAAAACAATGATGGTGGTGATGACGGTCGAGTAGATATCCCAGTCGGCGAATATACTGGCTAGAAAGGTATCTAGCTTGGCCAATCCGGTGGCCTCTGCCGCCATTTTGAGGAACGAACGGTCCTTCAGAGCAGGGAGGATGCAGGTAAGGTTATCGACTGAGGTCTCATTCAACTCGGCGCAGAGTTCCTGGATCATTTGCCGGTCGTAGTCGACATTGGATTGGTAATTAGCGAGAGTTGCAAGAAAGAGCAAGAAAGAAAGAAAGAAGCAAGCTGGCGTGGGGTCGGAACAGTCTCATTATGTAGGACGGAGCTTAAGTAACCGTATGACGGCGGCCTTAGCCCGACTAGTGCTAGCTCTTGCCGTCCGTCACTGGGACAGCCCGTCTACCTTCCCTTAGTTCACTCCAAACCAAACATCAAAGAAACATCTTTCCCTCGCCAACTCGACACTCGACTCGACAATGCGACAATAATGAACGCGTCTCTCACCCACTAACACAGCATGTCTCTTTGAATGGTAAGTATTTCGGTAAGTATTTCACTTTACTCTTTTTAGGTGAGTCGTCCTCGAATCTTCAACGAGTCAGTTACACTTAGCCAAACGTGCGCGTGCTCACTACTCAGCAGAAACAACTCATTGTTCACCTATTTCTCGACCTCGCTTTTACACCACGCGTCAATGGCTTCAGTCGCGACGCCCTCCACACCCAGAGCAGCTGCCTCTCCTGCCGTCGACAGCCAGTCGCCAGGAAAATGGCGTCACCCTCGACTGAAAGAGATTGTCAAGCGACAGAATGCGACCACATTTGACAGTCGCAATGTTAAAACCATAGCACTGAACGTCAGCGCTATGTTGGCAACTCTCATCGCTGAGAAGCCTTTGAACTCAATGTGAGAATTGTGTCACCGTCGAACATTAGTCGATACTAACCCACTGCAACCAGGCTCGCTGCGGTCGCCGGCATCACAGCAAAAGCAGATATCCTTCTGGTCATATTTCGCTTGCTTTTCATCGTCAACATCCTCACTGCCTTATACCCGCTATTCCGCCCAAAAGACGATCTTTCAGACATACCATTGACACCCACTCAACGTTCTCTGCTTGGTCTCAACCCCAACTCTGGACCTCCCGTCACCCCAGGCACGCAGTATGCCACCCCACCAAGATACAGAGTCGTCTCTGGATCGCGAGCCGGCAGCCCTGCCAGTCGTGGCTCCTCACCTCTAGCAAGCGGCAGTCCGGTAAGTCGCCAGCCCTCGTACTCCCCCACCACGACCAGCCCACTCTTTCAGAAAGCGATGGCTCCCGGAAGTCGCGATAGCGGTCGTCGGCAAAGCTTTGGTTCTTCTACATTGAACGCTTCATTGCGAGAATCGTCGTCTCTTACGGCTCTTCCTTCGACACCAACACCATCAGCTGGTAAGGGAAATAAACTGGGACTGAGCAACAAGTGGCTATACGAGAAAAGTCGCAGACACTCAGCTGGAAATAACCTGATTTAAGGTTCTAGTCGATGATCGCATATTCGTGGATATATGGAGTCTGGCGCTGGTTGAAGCGATTTATTTTCTGGCGTTGTTCTGTTTGTACCATAACAAGTTGAAAGGGCTTTGACTACTAATTTTCACAATTTAGCGATAGCCAATAGATGATATTTACTCAATCCTCCTCTCTCTTTTCGTAGACGATAAGACTATTGTAGCGCAAACTTAATGTGGGGATAAGACGTTGGAGCTTGGAGACTGGGGCAGATACAGTCCACGACCGCCCGCATGTGTTCGTTCCATTTCAACCACATCAAAGCACTGAAAGATCAGCTCAGCTCAGCTCCAGCAAAACCAACAAAGCTTACCTATACAATTTAACAGACTATCTACGGTAGATGACGGCAACGCAACAATAGTCGCCTCGCTGCGGAGATGGGAGCCTCGGAGTCGAAACTTGTCTTCAAGCAGGGCATTTTCCGGTTGTATGAGGACAAAAACATACCCGCAGACGACCCTTTTTGGATAAAGGTGGGAAACTTAGCTGCTATTTCTAGGAGTCTCTGCTGATGTATGTTTGATTGTCCAGTTTTGGGAGCTACCTGAATCCACCGAAGATGTCTTTAGCCTGTTCACCCCAACCGACATACGCCGTGCCCGCGACTCGTCCTTACCCAACCTCGAAACGCTCCTCCTCGCTATTTGCTCGCGCTTGATTGTTTTAAAGAATCATCCTTCGTTTCCTAATCCAGAATTCGCTCCAGATACCCATGCTTTGAACTGCATCCGCATTCTGACAAGAATCCTACCATTCATATACGAAGCAGACCATCTAGAAGCATGGGAGGAACAATTCTTCTGGGCACCTCGCAAAAAGAAGACTCGTCAAGCCCAAGTCGCCGCCGAATTACTCTTCGACGAAGCTCAAACAGAGACCGACAATGCACAAACTCAGCCCCGAGTCGACGACCGTGAAGATGCCAAACCTTTGGCAGAGGAACTGATCGATACACTCACGGATCTTCTTTTCTACACGGGCTTCACTATCCCAAAACTCTCGACTTCAGAAGGAAAAGTGTCGTATGCGATATGGCAGAGCGGAGTTGGATGCAATACGGCAATGGTTTCGACCAAGGAATATGAAAATAATCGCATGGAGATTTTGAGACTTCTGCTTACGTTGACTGGCAAATCTATGTACATGTCTCCAAGTCAGTATCCTCTATCATACTCTTGCATGCGGGAATCGTGGCTGACGCAGAACAGCCCTCCTTCCGGTCAAAGGTGTCAAGGCCATTACATACCTTGCGACGTGCTCCGATAAGCAGATTGTCCTGACACTCCTCTGCTCATTATTAAATACAGTAAGTTCTGCCAATCCGGCTTGTGACAACGTTGCTGATGGACCTAGACTATGAAATATAATCCGGCGATCTGGAGAGTGCCTTATGATCATGTCGTCTGGAAAGATTCAAAGCAAATACTGGTCATTTACTGTCTACAGTTATTGCTGGTGATTCTTCTATATCCTATTCCAGAGGATGGACGTGGCGCGCCGCCGAAGAACTATTATCGTCACTACTTTGGACGACTACATCGGCCACAAGATTTTCAATTCCTCGTTGAAGGCATGACCAGAATCCTTAACCAGCCAGTGAGTGAAATCATCCTATTCAGAGATATCCTTCTAACATGTTCAGATGCAAGTAACGAGTTCATATCTCCCCGGCAGTCAAAAATCCGTCAAATGGGCCCCTGAAATGCTCATGCTATTCTGGGAAGCCTTACAATGCAACAAGCGATTCAGAGCTTTCATCATTGAATCAAACAGATCTCACGACTTTGTTATACTGTGTCTTTTCTATGCGACTGAGTATCGAAATGACCCTTCAAAACAAGGCATGGTGAAAATGTGCATATTTATTCTTCAAACTCTCAGCGTCGAAGAGAGCTTTGGGAAACGGCTGAATATGAAATTTGAAGCTCAAGAGACCTTACCGACGAGTATTCGCATCGCTGGGTTCCGCGGTACTTATGCTGATTATCTTATTATTGTAAGTATGCCAACATGTAATTGTCGACTCTCACTAACAGCCATAGTCGATACATACGTTGATGACCAGCAGTAAAGGAAAGCTCGATGCAGTCTATCCTGCACTCATGGCTATCCTTAAGAATATCGGAGCGTATGTGGAACGGTTATCGTCAACCGCTTGCTCAAAGATTCTACAGCTTTTTGCATCCATGTCATCTCCAAGTTTTTTGCTTGCGAATGAGTCGAACAATTACCTTCTTTCGGCTTTGCTTGAATTTATCAATGTGGTTTTGGAGCATCAATTTACGAGTATGTCAGTTCTATCCGTGTGATTACGCACAAAGGCTAATGTCGCAGGAAACCCGTTCCTGGTCTATGGTATATTGAAAACGAGAAAGAAATTCGAGGCCCTGCGTACCTTTACGCTAGAGAGTGGACAGCAAGAAATAGAAAGGCAGAACCAACTCAAGAAAGCAGCTTCTTCGAATAACGGACTCGCCGGCTCGGCCTCTCAGTCCATGGAAGACCTGCGAAGGTCCAGTGGTGCACGATCTCCCTTGACTCACATTCCAGAAGAAAACAGTCCGTTCGCAATTGGCGGCGACGACTCTGACGACGATGGCGAAATACCAACAACTCCGTCGCAATCTTCTCCATCGTTACGAACCTCACGCGCTCCCTCGATATCGTCTTCTCTTGATGATAGCGTTCCATTACAGGTCAGAGGCATGTCTGAAAAGGCTAGAGGAAAGATGCCAGCCGGACAAATGGGCTTTTCTCGACAGAACAGTTTCACCAGTCTAAGCAGTTATTCCGCTGCAATTCATTCTACGCCATCTATGTTCACGCCAACTGCTGCATGGGTACGTTTGCCCTTTATAAGAACCTGCTCAGGTGCTAACCACTGTGTAGATTGAATCCTGGGTGGTAGAACTCCCTCTACATACAGTTCTCACCATCATCTCGTCGATATTACCACACATACCCGATGCCGCCTTACAATCATCCTCAAACCCCGAAGCAAGAACCCTGATCAACAACCTCCCCACCTTTGCCGAAGAGCCGAACATACGCGCTCTATTGGCGGATCCATCACCCATCAAAGTCCACTCCTTCGAATGGTCCGCCCTCGCTTTGGGCTGGTATGAATCACTCCTCTGGGGCTTCATTTTCTCCAGCGAAATGCTCGTCGGATCCGCGAGTAATTCCACCCCAGGCTCAGTAGGCGTCTGGAACGGAACGGGTATCAAGCTCTTCAAGGTGCAGGAAACAGCTGCTCAGGGCCCGTCCCTGCTCGCTCCAAAGGGTGCCGTTGATGCGGTGGGAAGCAACCTCGTCAGCCGCATAGGTAATTTGAGGCTGCCGGGAAGGAATGGTACTACGCAGGATAATTCGAATAGTGTTCATTCGCCGACGACTCGAGAGGTTTGAACTGTGCACTGTTAGGCGGGTTAACTATTGGGCGGATGAATGAATTATACATATTCTCGCAGCTTTAGCCTCGCTGGTGTTATATGATTAGATATATTGCAGCACAGTAACATTCTATTGAGTAGCGCTCTCTCGAACTATATAAGTTAGGCATACGGTTAATTGTTGTACGTGTCGCATCTTCCTTCGTTGGATAATATAGTACTCCATAGGTGCCTAGGATGCCTCCGATGCAATCTTGAAATATAGGTAGGTATATACAAATAGTACCTAGGTACATGTATTGTTGACATAGAAATTTGTGTGGGAGGAAAGTACTATTGATCCATGGATGTATTGATTCACTTATTTAACTAAAATCTATATCATCCATGGAAGTTAAGTAGGGAACGGTAGGCCGCAAATTAGTAGACAGATATTTTGGTCTATTCCATAAAAGTATTTATGAGTCTGGTCTGCTTGATAACCATGAGCGTTGCGAAGAGGGCTGGGGGCATACTCCAGGTGGGATCATGTATCCTGAGATTTCAACCGGGTCAGGGGAAGCGTTATGCGTTCGATGGTTTTTCCGTGCAGGGGGGTATACTCGGAGGGTCTCGTTAAGGCAGGCGAGCATGTAGGGCAGGTGGAGGGTAGATTGGGATGTGATATCTGATTCGAAAGTCATAGAGGGGCGGATCTCGTGGGTAACCTTGCGGAGGCATCGTGCGTCCGCGGTAGCCAGTATGTGACCCCGGACAGCAGCATTGCGGTCGTTTCGCTGCCGGCAATGACGACCTGGAATTCTGTCGTCGCCTAGAAGTGGTATTCGGATAAGTCCACGCCTCTGAAGGGTTCTCCGTAGGCTAGGTCCCCAATGATGTTGAATGTGGTCAGGTTGTACCACTTCACTATATTAGCCTTAGGTTAGGCGATGCAGCAATCTCACCCAACTGCCGAATTAGCTAGTCCGCATAGCTGCGGAGGATCAGTTCCTGTGCCTGCAAGGCCCTTGTCGGAGAAGGCATGCGCCAAAGCCGAGCGGAAGCGGCGGTGGTCTGTATTGTTGGCGCTGATGATGTCGGATGGATTACTTGTTGATGAAGTATTTTGGGAAGCTGCCGGTCGCCCTGGCCATGGGCGTATATGTCCTTCCATGCTTGAGATGTGATGAAGGAGACTTCGTCTGGACCAAAGTGAACGACCTCCCCATACTTTCTATGAAATGCTCGCAGGTCGTATATCCAGCCGTCCTCTGATCAGAGAGATATAGCGAAAGACGGTGAAGGCGATCCATAGCTTGCGTCCGGGAAAACCAGCTACTTGATGAAATAATAGGACCCAACTAATCGAAAGGAAAAGCCAGAGAAGAGAGCATGCTGCCGAAACGGCGACGATGTAGAGCATAGCGACTGAGGCTGCGTATTTCTGGTCCACGTGCGCGAAACACAAGTTATCAAGACGGAGTGCGGGGTGAACAGAGTAAAGCTCTGACCAGGCAATTCATGCTTGCTATACCCAAGGAGCTTCTACTGGGTCCTCTGTGAAAGGCTATTTTATCTCTGTTAGAAAGGCGGCTCCGATCGGCTCCGCCATGCTGGCTTTACTGGGATCGCGGAGAATGTACCAATCATGTGCTAAAATCTGACGTCCAACACTCACAGAGAATATCCCCGTGCCGGGACATAATCGATTGTAAAACCGCAGCGGCCACTTCGGACCCGCCGGCGGTCACACTCAGGGAGCTGAGACCTTTCATGACGATGTCGATTTGCCGTCGCCGGACAGGATCCATGCCGAGTGAGTTTGCTGCACAAGATTCCAAATTCTCAGAGTGAATCAATCTCTCGATGGTCTTCTGAAAGACTGTTGCCGTCAAGCTCGGAGTAATGTGGTAGGCAAGGATGGGAACCTCGGCGTCGAGACCGTTTTCAAGGTTGAAGATCTGTTCAGTTGGTAATGAGAGTACACGCCCCACAATGTTGGCAACAGAGGAAACCACTTCCGCTCGGTACGCATGCATGTTTATAATGGGGAAGTCATAAACAGGGTCATTCTCCCTGGTGCAAGAATCCAACAACTCGTCCAGAATCAGGACACTCAACTCCCAAAATAAGGCAATTGAAACTAATAAAGTCATTAGTAGATGGGCACTTCGAAATTTCCGAGACCTACCAGACGATACTCTGGACTGAATAGAAAGGCACTCCAGGTTGTTAATGCAGTGGTTGATAAAAGGGCGAAACAGCTGGTTGAACTTGCTGACCGCTGCCACGGTTGAGGCGATAGTCTCAAGGCAAGCAGAAGGGAGACCTCTATGTAAGAAATTCTTGACTTCGACGATCTGTCTCCAGAGAGAAAAGGCTTCAGCAACTGCTTTTTGGCATATGCTTGGGATTCTGGCATCCAGGTCAGAAGGGAGATTTTGAGGCTTTAGCCAGTCAAAAGCAGACTCCATAGTGAAGAGCTCTGTGTAGTCTCAGCTGCGCAGCTCAAGTCTCTTGATTTGAGCGGAGCCAACTTACCTTTACCATGACAGGAAACAGGCGGCAATGTGCATTGACGGTATGTTGTGAGCGACGCCCCGATATCACGGATGTATCCCCCCCAACGAACCAGGGTCATACTGGTTTCCAATAGCATACCATACGTGGAGTGTACTCCTAGTGTAGTGCAGTATTTCTTCACAAGCGCATCCAGCAAAGAGAGCGTTTGGAGACCGGTGTCCAAAAACTCGTGCAGTGACCTGGCCGAAGCTTGAGTCGGCGTGGCAATACCATCGAAAAGCAAAATAGCATACACGATCCGGAACGACCGGACAGACTGTACATCTCTGAGGATTTCTCGCGCCTTAAACCAAGAATCGTAGAACGCGTTTCTAGATGCGTCACGTGTGGAATCAGCGGCCGGCTTACCTTCGGACGTAGAGAGCCACTGGAGCGAAAAGGTGCGAAGTACGGCTTTCAGCGCAGCATCAGACTGCTTTCGTGCGGCTGCGCTCAGTTGATTGCCGTAGAGCCCACCAAAATGATCGAGAAACCGAACGGCGCCTATTGCTGTTAATGTGCAGGCTACACCCATCGGTGCCACTCCCAGTTCCGATTGGGGGGAGCGATTCTGCGTGCTTGCTCCATCCCAACCTTCAATTCGGTAGCGCGAGGCTGTTGCGAACAGATTACAGTTGTAATCCGCAAACCGGGAGGCGCACCCTGTGATAATGACATTGTGGATCCTCACTAGTCGGTCATCCAAAATTGTTGTGTCTAATTGGGAATTGAGCAGCCGAATGGGGCTGCTCAGTGAACTGCCAGGGAGAATTGGCGTAATTGAGCGCCCTCTGTTGAGCGGACTGTTGTAGAGAGACAATTGGGCTTCGGTTAGCGCCTGGGTTGGAGGGACAGTATCGGACATCAAGAGATCTGTTAGGTCTAAGCCCACGTTATCATGGCAGTTTACCTCATTACTATGGCCCTCGTCAAAATTAAGCCACGGGACCAGGGTATCTGGGAAGGCCAGGGGGTCAGCCTCAGTCTGGCTCTTGGAACCGCTGGAGAGTCCATTGTCTGCGATTTCCGGCAAGGCATTCCTGTTAATCGACAGGTGAGAATGGGATCGGCTCCGCCTCAGCCGCTCTCTCATGGCTCGCCGGGATTTGGCAAACTCAAAGGTACATTCATGGCCCAGTCGCCGGCAATTGGTACACATCTCCCCCTCGCTGGGACCAGAGAAAGAGCAGCGTCGCTTAGAGCGACGGCAGGAGTCACAACTGGAGTATTGGCGGCGTTGCGACATGGTATCACCCAATCCTGATCACTGACAGGGAGTGCAGTAATCTCCGAGCCTGGCTGATGAGGTTGAATTAAGAAAAAGATCATCCCGATGAACGTCTGTTGATGATGGTCACCTGATTATTTGTTGGACCCCGTTGGAACCAGAATCACGTGGCTAGCTCAATACAGAAGGAACCAGTTCGCAAATACCTCAAATACCTCAAAAATACCAAATTCCTTGGGAAAACGGTATTATTACGTCTACATTTGTTCTGATAGATGCACCACCCCATCGACAGAACTATCCGAAGGGTTTTCAAGATGCTTGAATAGCGGCCTAAATAAAATTATTGAGGTTGCTCAAGCGTTTGTATAATACAGCTGTTGCAGTAATTTTTTAATAAGCTCATAGACCTGGCGGGCCTAGGAGGTAGAGGAGCATTCATGCAACAAGGAGTTGCAACTCTCTCGGCGAGCCATCCCTAAGCCCTCCTCTGGTACTCTGCCCAAAACTCAACTCCACTTGGATCGTTGAAACCGAACAATACAGAGTACATGTCGAAGGCAGCCCCACAATTGAGCTCATATGGACACTTAAGAAAGTAATTATTCCTGATTCAGGGTCTATCGGTTCCGATGAGCTCGGCTCCGCAGATCACGTTGTGGCTTTAATTTGGTCATCTTTCCCCTCTCTTACAACAGTGCTTGACTGCACTCTGCACCGGTTCAATGCCTCGAGAGGAATAAACCGCCCAATCCTCGTTTCCAACAATATCCAGTCACACGGTGCAATGTCCAGTTCCCCAACGCTCGTGTTTATACCCGGCTCCTGGCATAGACCTACATGCTACGACAAGGTTATCCAACTCCTCCAAAAGCAGCATGGATTGAAATGCATCTCGATAACCCTCCCCTCAACAACAGGAAACCCAACAGCAACCTTTAAAGACGACATCGATGCTGCCCGCAAAGCCGTAACCCAAGAAACAAACCACGGGCATAATGTAGTCGTCATTGCGCACTCCTATGGCGGTATGGTCGGCAACAGCGCCATCAGGGGATTCACGCAGCCACCAGGCACAATTTCAAGCCGACCACCACAGACTACGGGCTATGTTATCGGCCTCATCCTTATAGCCTCTGGCTTCACCCTGACGGGCCTCTCCTTTATGGATCCATTCTTCGGCCATCCACTGCCTTTCTTTAGGATTAATAATGCAACCGGCTATGCAGAGCTTGTTACATCTCCCCGGGACCTCTTTTATCATGATCTGCCTGCAGAAGAGGCGGAATTTTGGGTTTCGCAGCTTACGACCCAAAGTCTCAAGTCATTGTTCGAGGGTGGTGAACACGCATATGCTGGTTGGAAGGACTTGCCTACCTGGTATATTGGAACTATCGAAGACCGGGGTCTGCCTGTGTTGGCGCAGCGAATACAGGTGGGCATGGCAAGAGAGATGGGCGGTAGTGTGGAACACAGAGAGCTACAGACAAGCCATTCACCATTCTTAAGCCAACCGGAGGAGACGGTGGATATCGTTCTGGAGGCTATCCGGGCGTTTACCTTGGAGTCGGGGGAAAACCAATCCTCAACCAGTGGGCGTAGCGGTGCGGTGGCAGTGCCAAAGACCACAGTCTGGCAACCTTCCACGTGGGTTAGATACGGACTACCGTTAACTTTCGGTCATATATTAGGAAGGTGTCTCCTCTTATTTGGCTGGGCCAGGAGGCTATTACGGAGGTAGTGGCTTTTCCAGATAAGAGACCTATCTTCGACATTCAACTCGACCCAAGCTTGACTTTTGGAATAAGAAGCACCACCAACCCATGGTGCCTTATATCCGTGGCAAATATAGAACCTATGAGCGCCTTTTTCCTATGCCGGGCCGGAAAGAAATCTTTCTAATAAGAGATGCTGATGCCTTGGAGTGTTGGTTTATTGTATACTAATCAGAGTTACTTTTTAAAATTTCACCAACGTTTCTACTCTTCTATATCTAGTCCGCTTTAAACCTTGTCTAATGCTAAGTTTTCCTGCTCACAAGCAGGTGGCCTAACTGTCTGATAATGGCTTCAGCCGCCCACCAGAGCTCTATCTCCAATCCTACCAGTGCTTTAATAAGGCCCAAATCCTGACGATCAGCCGTATCCCTGTTCCGCCAGGAGTTTTACGCGTTTTCGTAAATTCTTAGACCAGAAATATATAGTTCTCCGTATTCTATCATGGTGATAGACGATAGTAGGGATGAAATGTGTAAATCTTCATATCCGAGCTAAGTCCGTGTTGTTTCTGACCTGCTTGCCACTGGCATGACCGGTATACTCAAACTAAGTATAAAACGCTTTAGAGACCTAACCAAGAACCCTTGTTACTGGCTGAACTACTTCTCTAAAAGGGATACTTCATAATATGGGTGTTTTTGTACCTATTCCTCTGAAGTATACAGGTAGTATATAGACTCTAAAGTCTTCAACCATTCATACATTAATCAAACAGATGTTTCACAGAATATAAAAGTCAGACAATTACATGCCAAAATAATGAATATCAATGGAAAATACATACCACATCATTGACATGCAGCACGTGACCTCAAATCAACCACCCAATCACACGCCGGCCCAGCCTTGAAAGAAGGTAGCCTTGGAACAACCACCACCTGGGAAACAATCAAGGAGCTTTTCTTCATCCCCATCAATATACCAATTATGTGCCAGTAGTAATGCCTCTCCCCCCTTCTGAGCAACATGACTACACCGCGGCTGGAAGACCTCTTAGCTGAGGTCCTGCCCTCAGGCCTCCAGCTCAATGTCCGTCACGTCTCCACAACGCCGACACGCTGCGAGGCCATCTTTTCCGCGCCGCCTGGCCAGGAGGCTGAAATTACTTTTTGTGAATCCCATTTTTTCATTGTCACGGTTAATCAAGCGCAAGATCAGGAAAATGTGGTGGATGATGAAGTAGCGATTCTGGGTGTGGAGGTTTATGTGTACACGACTGATCGTCTTACAACGCTCTTTGTGTCCAAGGCTGATTCGACGGGGTACGTGCATTTGACAACGAGTACATCTCCAGCAACTGCAGCTGCGCCGAAATCGTTGTTGAGATTGTTGACAACTACTTTTATACGGTTTTTGGCGCGTTCGTATCAAAGGCCCGGGGTGAGGTTGGTTCTCTCGCTATTTGCACGAGCGCAGAATCAGTATTTGTTTCCGGGCAGTGTGGATAATGAGCGGAAACATGTTTTGGATGATCGCGGGTTGATTAAGTGGTGGTGTCGCGCTGCTGATCCGTTGCTGCGCGAGCATGCTGCTGAATCTCGACAGCAGCAGCAGCAACAGCAGACAAGCGGAGAAGATGCGAGTGTGGAGAGTGTGAAAAGCTCAGCGACGGCATATCTACTGGTCCCCGGGTGCGATCAATACGAGACTCGCGCATTTTTTCCACCCACGGCACGATCGGATGAGAATCAGCATCATCCCCGGTGGCGCGTGTCGTACCCTCTAAATCAGATATGTAGTCACCCGGACGCGCCGCCGAGGTGTCTTGTCCCAAGGTTCCCGGATGATCCCAAAGCACGGTTTTTGGATGATTTGGATGATGAGTTACCTAACACTTCAACAACAACAACAACAAGCGGTGATGGTGGCTCTTCTGAGACGGATAAAAAACCCGGCCACTGGCGGAGTGTGAGGTCTTTGGACATGTTTTGGGAGATGATGTCTTTTCGGCAGGAGTGTTCTGCGGGGAGGCTTGTTGGGTTTTTGTGGGTGGTTGTGAATCCGCCTGGGTTGCTAAGTTCGGATGGATTGGTGAGTCCGGGTGCTGCGGTGCCCGTTGGCATGAAGGAGAAGATACAATCTGAGAGTGACGAGATTGCGCCTGCTGCTACGTCGGCAGAAGCGAAGTTCGATGAAAGGTCATTATCCGGTTTACAAGATGAGAAACCTCAACCGTCTACAAATACATCAGACGCCAGTCGCAGCGCTTTCTACTGGCCTGAAATAGGCAGAGGCGAAATCATACTGAGCGAGGAAGATTACAAACTCGCAAACGACGTCCTGCTCGACCAAGACTTTGAGACTGAAGAACTCGCCATGAAGGGCACCATGGCTTGGATTCGCAAAGTGGCATCAGTCGCGGATATTCTCTGGTGGGGGTTGAAGGTTACTGGCAGGAAGCAAGTTATCGAAACAACGCAGCCAGCAGTCCCGAAGCAGACGCTCGGTTCAGGGCTTATTGTTCGGAAACGGAAGAAGGAAGTTGAACCTGCAACAACTAGCGTGGAAGCTGAAGCTGAAGCTGCGCATGCAAATGGTGAAGACAGACCGGTGGAAGCTTCGAAAGACTCTAAAGAAGGAGGGGTCAATGTTTTGAATGCTAGTTTTGTCCGAAAGAAGAAAAAGACATAGCTGAATTCTACTTGAAAGAATAAACAGCTTGAAGTCAAAGCAACAAAAGAGTTTGTTCGTAGTACTCATAGTAGATACATCGGACAAGCCCGCGTCTCCACAAACACTATGTAGTCGCATTATTAGCACAGCTGAATCGGCAGCCAAGCATCGTAAACAACTAGCCAAGGTCGATCACGGTCTAAACTCTTAGAGTGCAGCTGAAACGGAAGAGAAGAACAACGAACCGAAGCATCCGAAATAAAATGAAAAGGCTTTCCAGTTCCTCCGGTTCCAGTTCCTCCGATACGGCAGGGCTCCACCTCCAACCTTCCAGTTCGTCGACCACAAAATAAGAATCACATCTGTGCCTGGATTCAAACTCTCTTTCTCCTTTTCTTTTCTTTTCTTTCTGCTTTCTCAAGTTCCTTGAATGCTGCACGCGACTGTCTATACTGTACAAATGATCAATCGGTTGTTGTCGTCGTCCCGTCGCTCATGATAGCAATTCCGCTGAGCTCCTCCGTTGTCCTCCAACGCGGCGCGGCCGGAAGTTCAACTATCGACACACGATGGCTGATTGAGAGTGTTGGCTGGGTTGCTATTGCATGGTATTCTCTGGTGGTGTTCGTGTGTGCTTTGGGGTATTTGCAAATGTGAGTATTGGCTGCTGAATAATCCTCTTCTCTCTCCATAGTTATGGGCATGAATCTAATGAGTGGTATAGATGGAGGCTCTATTCCAATGCGCCCCCCAGATCAAAATCCGCCAGTTCCTCTGACGCACCACACGTCACCATCATCCGCCCCGTAAAAGGCATCGAGCCATACCTGTACGAATGCCTCGCGTCAACGCTACGACAAGACTACCCGCACGACAAACTGACGACGTGTATCTGCGTGTCTACAAGAGCCGACCCGGCGTTCCCCATCCTGGAAAAACTAGTCGAGGATTTCTCGGGTGCATGCGATGTGCGCATCTACGTGGAGGAAGAAGATCCGCTTCTGCAGGAGGAAAGCACATATCCCATGGGTCCCAATCCGAAGATTCGCAATATGAGTCGTGCGTACAGAGAGGCTAAGGGGGATGTTATCTGGATTATTGATTGTAATGTCTGGGTCGGAACGGGGGTGTGTGGTCGAATGGTTGATAAATTGTGTGGTTATGGTGGGAAACGGTACAAATTCGTGCATCATCTCCCGATTGCAGTCAACGTCGACCCGGAGGATGCATTGACTGGTGAATCGAAACCTTTACTCGCGAATGGGAATGGCGTGCACAAAATGGGTGCAGACAGGACCGACTCCGTGCTCAGTGAAGGAGGTGGCCGACTCGAGGAACTTTTTCTGTCTTCGTCGCATGCGAAAATGTATACGGCCATCAACACCGTGTCAATCGCACCGTGTATCGTGGGTAAATCGAATATGTTTCGCAAATCCCATCTGAACGATCTCACCGAAAGTCCAGATATGGCACCCGTCCAAGGCCCAGCTCGCAACCCGGGCATTGACTGGGTATCTGACCAACTATGTGAGGACCATATCATCGGCGACTGGTTATGGAGGAATAAAGTGCGGGAAGAGAAAGAATCGAGAAAGGGGCTAGGCAAACATGGCATGGTCTTTGGAGACTTTGCCTTTCAGCCTGTTGCTAATATGAGCGTCAAGGCTTATATTGCGCGACGAGTCCGCTGGTTGCGTGTACGCAAGTATACCGTTTTAGCGGCGACGCTCGTCGAGCCGGGCACGGAATCAATCGTCTGCTCACTATACGGCGCATTTGGCATGAGTACAGTGGTAGCCAAATACCTCGAAACCCGCGGCTACACTGACCTAAGTGCCTACCTCCAACAATGGCCTACGTTTTTCTTACTCTGGGCCACGAGCATATTTATCTGGTGTATGACCGATTGGACATTATACCTCAAACTCCATTCCGGCATCACCGTCGAAATCGACCAAAACACACCCCCTTTCGCGCGACCACTGAAAACATCATCCAGAGACAAAACCTCTCGACGCCCCTTTCTGCAGTGGCTAGCGGCATGGACGATTCGCGAATCTCTTGCGTTCCCCATATGGTTCTGGGCTGTCTATGGCGGGTCAACGGTGACATGGCGCAACCGATCTTTTCAAGTCTCGCTGTGGGACACGAAAGCGCGTGAAGTTAATCAATCCGTGCAGCCTGGTGTTCTGCAGAATGTCAAGGATTCGTCGTACTCGAATAAAAGTAGTACTACGACTGTCGGACGGAGTTCTTCTTCGTCATCCTCAAGTTCCTCCATAGCGGAAAGGAATAAGATTCGAAAAGATTAATTTTTTTGTTGTTGGGTGGTCTCATTTCGGGGTATATTTCTTGACTAATGAGTATTGATAATGGCTTATGGGAAGAAAGAGAAGATAAAGATTGACGTTTCTGTACATATATTGATTATTTTCAAAAAGATTCAGCATGACTCAACGTTATATAGCATTGAATAGGATTTTACATTTGCATTCCCTTTTTATATACTCCTTATCCTATCTACCGGGTATCTTTCACGTGGTCTTTCGTTCTTGTCTATTGAGCATCCTCCATCTTCGTGTCCTCCTGCTTATTAACAGCCTCCTCAAACCCAGCTCCCTTATCACAACTCAACAACCACTCCACCACTGCCCTCGCCTTCGTCGGCGGCGGCGCCGGCTTCTCGTCATCATCTTGTCCTTCTTTGATTTCAATCTCAATCTCCTCCTCCTTATTATTCTCGTTTTCGTTATCGTCTTCCTCAACGACAGACCAGTCAGCCCGCTCAGCAAGGAAAAGCGCATCGTGCCCCGCGTCGTTTTTCAGGCTTATGTCCGCACCAGCCTCGACGAGAGCTTTGACGCAGTCTAGGTGCGTGTTGAGTGCGGCCCAGTGTAGGGGTGTGTTGCCTGTGTAGTTGCGGTAGTTGAGGAATGAGGCGAGGTCTTCGGAAGTCAAGCCAGCGTCGGGGGCTGTGAGGGTTTGCAATAGATAATTCAATAATTCTAAATCCATCAGTCTTCCGGCTTCCTTACGTGAACAGATTGGTGAGAAGGGAGCGACGAACCAAAATTCCCATTCGCAGCAGGCCAATGCAGTAGACACGCCCCGGTACCACCTTCACTCTCATCCTCAGTATCGACTGCGGATCGAATGATTGTCGAAGCAGAGACGTTGTGTTCCGCAGCAGATTTTGAGATTTCATCTTTTAGAGCCTGGATGTCGCCTAATCGGGCGTTGTAGATGAGTTCGTCGATTGCGTCGAAGGAGAGGGCCACGGGGGCTGGGGGGTTGGTGATGTATGATTTCGACATTTTGTCTTTCTTCCTTTTTGGTGGGAGCTTCTTGTTGCGATTTTGTCTTTGGTAGGTATGTAGGTGGATGGATGATCAGGAACTATGGAGCTGCAATTAGCTTTGTTTTCAGTAGTTCGAAATATATCTGATCAAAAAGAGTGCAGAATTTTCATCCAAAGGTTTTGGCCGAATCGTCGAAAAATGAAGCTGTTTTTCTATCATGGCAGCGGGGCGGAGATACATAGAAAATGAGGGGAACAAACTGATAGTTATCGAACACAATGACTCGATAATGCATTGAGTAGGATAAAATCTAGCATTAGAGCTTGAAAATGTACATACCTGTTGATCTTGAACACAAAAAGAGTATAACCCTGAGCTGAACTGGACTCTGAAAGGTTGAATTGAGATATTGAACGAGAAAAAAAGGTGCGATAAAAAACATGTGGTTATCGCGGATATCTCCACGTGACCTCGAAAAATGCGGTGTTGACAGCAACATTTTTGTCAAGCTTATGGTCCATGTACTTAGCTATGGAATAGTAAAAGATCTTTTGCTGTAGTACACGTAGTTTGATATACAGCCATGCGACAAGGCGACAAGTCAACAAGAGACAGCTCTTGTTGATAACTCCAATCCGATGCAGAACCAAGCCAGTCAAACGCCCAAAATGATACAGAATAGTACAAGAAGTCGGGACAACATTATACGTAGTCGTCAATGGTATCACGTCCAGAGATAGAAGTATGACTTCACAATTGAATCCAGATCTCTAAGATGAGAGACAGGTCAATCCCTCAACCAAGCCCTCCGCTTCTCTTCCTTCCGCTCCCTCCTCTTCTCCCGAAAAGCCTTAACCTCCGCCTTGCTCAGCTTCTTCCCGCTCCGCTCAGCCTTGAGACTCCTCCCATCATGACTGTTCGCGGCAGCATCAACATCGAAATAAGCATTCATCTGCCGTCGCGATTTATTCTCATCGTTGAAGTTTTCCGGTGTCAGGGACGCGTCTTGCCATCGGCCTGTAAAGCGATTGAATGCGCCCGTGGCGGCGTAGGATTGTAATTGGTCTGCTGTGGCGGCGTGTGAATGTTGAGTATCTGGCTCGTATTGTTGCGCATATGCAGCTGTAGGATCGTAATCGCCGTGGATCGCGGGGTTGTAACCCCCAGCGCGCGCGATTGGTTCGGCCTCCGATTGACTTGTTGGCGCTGACACTGCAGCGAATGCAGCGGGGGCGGCATCTGGTACACGAGGATTTTCCCATTGCGATACCCCCGTAATCCGATTGTAGAAGTAAAATGCTTGCGCGTTTGCGTCCCAGACGGGCTCCCATCCATCGTCGCCTTCTGTATCTTGGCCTGGAGGTGCTTCGTCGGGGAGTGGCGGAACTTCTTCGTCTGGTAACGGTGGCGCATCTTCTGCTGCAGCTACAGCTTTGTTCTCTTCCTCCTGTTTTTCTTCTTTCTGTTCGAGACCGTCCTCACCTTGCTCCTCGTCCTCAGCTTCAGGACTGCTCTGTTTATCGTTCTCTACTCCATCGTTCTCCTCTTTTCGCTCTGTCCTCGACGACTCGGCGCTCGGTTGCTCTGTGTTCAATGCGCTTGTAGATGGACTATCTGCCGTGGTCGCGACAGGCGAGCGATTGTCCTCGGCCATTTTTCCTTGATGTTAGTAGATACACAAGCTTGGAAGCAGTGAAAAGAGAACTCTCAATCTGTATTAAAGTTATTCAGCACGAAGAAAATCACAAAGTGAGCTAAATCAGTGTACCAGCCTCGCGCGTATCTCGTCAGTTACGCTGAATAGATAGCCACACAAAATATTGACAGAGTTGAATCATTAACTGAGAGAAGAGAGTAGAGTGTGTGGAGAGAAGAAGTGGTTGGTTCTTCAGAAAAGCGAGTGGAGATCAGTCATAACGCTAACCCGTTTGGGATATCTGTATATTCTACGTCATTCGGTCTGAACTTCTTCATCTCTTTCACTTCTCTATCTATTCCACAACCATATTGAATATCAATATCTACTGTACGAGATTAGTACGACCGCTTCATCGGGGGCACAGTCGCGCACTCCGCTTGATCCAACGTCTTGAAGACAACATCCCGATATCCCACTCTGATCTCCTCTGCCTCCCTGCTCTGCCATGTCAATGTGTGCTTCATATAGTTGTCATCATCGCGCTCATTAAAATCTTCTCTAGCATGACTTCCGCGACTCTCTTTCCGTTCCAGCGCGGCTTTGGCAGTTTGCGCCGCACATGTGAGCAGATTGCGCGTCTCTAGGGTCTCGATCAAATCTGAATTCCAAATCAATGACCGATCTTTGACACAAACATCGTCACGGAATGCGCGCTCGATATCTTGTACGGAATTGACGCCTTCGGCCAATGAGTCATGAGTACGAAAGACGGCGACATCGCTCTGCATCGATTTTTGCAGGGATGTCCTCAGCTCAGCGGTGAGTCGGGTGCCGTTTGCCGTGCGCAAGTTCTCTAAATCGCCAAAGGAGGACATGCCGATATTCTCCGGCGCAGAAGTGTGTTTCATTCCCTGCTCATTGTTGCTGGTGATGTGGTGCGCAGCTGCACGTCCAAATACGATCAAATCCAACAACGAGTTTGCGCCTAGCCTGTTCGCTCCATGAACACTGACACAGGCAGCTTCGCCGATCGCGTATAGACCCGGGACTGTATGTTCTGTATTTGATGAGGTATCAACATCCAAGACTTGACCGTGATAGTTTGTTGGAACACCGCCCATGCAATAATGCACTGTCGGCAGGACGGGAATGGGATCCACGGTGATGTCGATACCGGAAAATATCGATGCAGTCTCTGCAATTCCTGGTAATTTCTCCAAAATGTGGTCCCGAGGAAGATGCGAGAGTTGAAGATATATGTGATCTTTCTCAGGTCCAACACCACGGCCCTCCCTGATTTCGATGTTCATTGATCGCGATACCACGTCTCTACTTGCCAAATCCTTCGCTGTAGGGGCATAATTCTCCATGAAGCGTTCGCCTTCAGAGTTGAGTAAATAGCCACCTTCTCCTCGCGCTCCTTCAGTTATCAGTACACCTGCGCCGTATATTCCGCTGGGATGGAATTGGATAAATTCCATGTCTTGTAAAGGCAGACCGGCTCTTGAGACCATAGCACAGCCATCGCCAGTACTGGTGTGAGCAGAAGTACATGAAAAGTAAGCCCGTCCATAACCACCGGTAGCTATTCATATCAGCTCAGTTTTCTTTAACATACTCCGGAGGAGATGGATGGCAAACCTAGAATAGTGCTGCGGCTAAAGATTCGATGAAGTGTCCCGGTCTCCATGTCAATGGCAGTCACACCGACACATTCACCATCAACCATCATCAGATCAAGCGCAAAGTATTCGACGAGGAAATTACAATTGTGCTACTTGCGCGTTAGCAATGAAATCCCTACCGTATGTCAGAACATACCTTCAAAGACTGCCCATAGAGTGTATGAAGCAATGCATGACCTGTACGATCTGCAGCACAAGCAGTCCGAAACGCTTGACCACCTTTCCCATAATTGAGCGATTGACCTCCCAGCGGTCTCTTTTACGTTTGTCAGTCTACAGTCTCTCCTTGATGATTGGAAGGCTTCCCAACCTGGTAGATCTTGCCTTCAGCGGTTCGCGAGAATGGCATTCCATAAGCTTCGAGTTCTAGAATTGCGCGTGGTGCTTCTTTGCACATATAATGCTATCGGCTTGTCAGAGACGTGCAAATTGATGGGATGATGTGGGCATACGATTGCATCCTGGTCTCCTAACCAGTCGGAACCTTTGACTGTGTCGTACATGTGCCATCTCCAGTCATCGTCTTGCATACTGAGGCCTAAAAGTCAGTGGGCATGGCCAAGTCCATGATTGTAAGAATACATACTTTCCGAGCGCGGCATTGATTCCACCTTGTGCGGCAACTGTATGAGACCGTGTGGGAAACTGTATATCGATTCGTTAACAAAATGTGCCGAATACAGAGAGGCATTCTCACCAGCTTAGTGAGACAAGCAGTCTCAAGTCCGCTCTGAGCAAGACTCAGGGCTGCTCGTAGGCCAGCACCTCCTGCTCCTACCACGAGGGCACTGATAGATCAGCAATTGATGATGAACCAAGAAAGAAGCATGGGCATACTCGTATTGATGGTCTATAACATTCGTTCTATTGATTGACGCAGATGTGATATTAGCGTAAGCTCGAACAGAACTCGATCCGAAGTTTCGAGAATGTCGTTGTCCGGATGCTCTGATATTCGTATTTGAGATTCTTCGAAGCACACGAAGACCGGAGGAAGATGAGAGAGCCATGTCGACAAGCCAATTCTTCCCATTGAATGTATGTAAACAAAATCAGCATCATAAAATTAGATCCTCAACAAATGCCACGACTCGCGTCATCAACAATAGTTATACAACCGGCCAATATAGTCGGCTACCTAGGTAGTCCATACCGAGATGCCGGATAAAATACAAGACAGTCGGTGAATTACCCCAATTACCACCTAGGCAAGTTCCCCGCACCATAAAGCCGGGGTTGAGATGCCAATTCGGCTTTCGTGGCGTGGAGTTATCAGCCTATACTGATACATATGGCCCATTGTTGGCGATCTTAGGTGCTGGTACGCTGTTGCTGGACCAACGCCGGGTCGGCTAATGGTCAGCGACGCTCCAGATTCCTTTGGTTGACAGATGTTGGAAAAAATCCGTAGAGGACAGTCAGGGCCCCTGAGATAACGCTAACCCTAATGAAGCCTAGCAAGGCTTCACTCAGGCTGTCGACCTTCAGCTTGTCTACCTAACCTTCCGCTTGTCAGTACAAACTTCTAGTTCAAAGTTCAAGAGTTGTCATATCTACACTACAAGTGAAGAGAAAATATTACGATTTTCCTCAGTATCGCGAATAATGAATCCTATACCACTTCCCCCTCCTCTTCAAACCCCACCCGTGATCCTCTTACGAGTGGAATGCCATGATCCAAATTCAGAGGCCTATAATGACACTTTTTCGGAAAATGGTATGAGGGCAAGAGATCCCAATCGACCGGTAACCAGAGAAGCGTTTAGGGATTGCCTCTCGTGGGCATACGTCAATACACCATTCATTCCCTTCACAAACAAGTGGAGAAGGGCGTTGAAAAGAAGACGTAACCTCCTAAAGGCAGGAAATAAAGGCGTTGTCATCATTGCGGTCTGGTCGAAAGGCCTGCCCTTCGTCTGTGATGCATACGAAGTCGCAAAGGCGCTAGAACGCGACGGTGGCTTAGACTCATCAAGTCATACCGACGAATACCTTGTTTATGGAGGGATTTGGGCTGATGAATACAGAGTTTTGGCCGTATTCAGCGGGCAAAATGAGCTTGAGAATGTACCACTAGAAGTTCCTGGTTTGATAGGGTCAAGTACGGTTCCTGCATTCACGACGAGTCAAGTATCTAGCGAAACGGCAGGGAAGATGCTCGAGCAGATACTCGAAGAGGAGATATACAGTCGTACTGGTATTGATGGCAAAAGCCAGCAACTTTTATACCTCAAGTGTTACATGGTGGAAGCTTTCGATTGTCCTTTCGTATCGTTTGTGGCCAACCCAAGCCCTAAACCATGACCTTTTATTCTCCCGTGGCGAGAATCAAGCAAGACCAAGATCAGAAGAGCTCTCTATAAAAACATCCAATACTGGTACGGGTTAATATAGTTGGTTGGAAGTGCTTTCCTTGCGGCGATAGCACCAATTGACAGGCTAAACACAGTGCTTCCCCTTATTAAAGCGGCTTAAAATGACACTAATACTGTCTAACAAGAGCGCACGGAGCCTAAGTGGGTATGACACGCAGCACTCCACTTTTCTATTCCTATAATTTGGAATGTGTGTGAGAGAACTTGTTGGTTTCTTCTCCTTTGCTTTCCCCATGTTCAGATTTCCTTTTGAACAGTGAGCGTGCGGAAAGACTTTCAATGTCCTCCTCCACTCAAGGGGATCCATGCACAACATTGCAATGCCAAATGACTTCGTCGAGTCCCTTCCAGACCATTGTCTGACTCGTTCTTGTTGAAGGTTGTTGATCTGCTAGCTCGTAATTTAACTCCAGCCATTAACCCACCACCTACCTACAAGGGCTACATAGCCGCAACTATAATATAGCGTACCACCACCTAGGTAGTGGTGCGGTTGAGTTAGCTTTGTCACCTACTATAGGTAAGGCTTAATGGCCTGTAAGTTGTAACCTATCACCGAGGCTTAAAAAATAATATGCGATCTTATCATCTTCAACACGTGGGAGCGGGAATATTCTAATGCTTGGGATAACACAGGATGGCGGGAAAAGCTCCTATGTGTCTTGCCTTTGTCGATTACTCCGTATACACAACTGATGATCCACGTCTAATTATGTACGTAATCTGTTAAAAAGTCTAACTATCTCGTGGTGGGGAAAAGACCGCACGGTTCTGCAGTATACTGACTCTTGGAAGGCGAAGTACACCCGATTAGGCCACTACCCTAATCAGATCCTAAACTGTATTTTCTCCAACAATTGGCCTTTTTGTGAATTTGTTTGGATACCCAGTTGTCTGCGATCCCTACAGACTCAGATCTGTTGATCCATTTCCTCTTCAGTATACCAACCGCAAAAAAAGCTTTCACTAATCCTAGCGAGTAACCCTAAGACCCAACATTGAATACTCTCATATTCAGGAGAAAACTCAATTCAGAGCTGAATACGCTCTTTGAACACCCTTGACCTGAGAATTAAAAAGGCGTAACTCCTCCTCAGGATCGTGCCCGAGTCTTCTATGCAATCGAACACCTCATAAAAGCGCCATGTCCGGCCTGATACGAGCCATCCACCTCCTCCAGACAACCGCCATCGAACATGCCACAGAATCGCGGCTTCTTCCTAGACAGGATGCTGAAACTGAACCCCTCAGCAGCGCAACTAAGGCCGGCTTCATTGCCATGGGCATATGCGGCCTTCTATCCTTCGTTGCGGCTCTAGGGCTCCTTCTCTTCCTGACGTATCGCTTCATCTTCTGGAAACGATACTACAAGCAACCCCTCGCACACAATCAATACGTTGTTCTGATCTATAACCTGCTCCTCGCTGATATCCAACAAGCCACCGCATTCCTCCTATGTCTGCACTGGGTTAGCAAGAATCAGGTTTACTATCCGAGTGCCGCCTGTGAGCTTCAAGGATGGTGGATTCAGATCGCTGACCCGGGGAGTGGAGTCTTCGTTTTGGCGATCGCGATGCATACGGGGGCAGTTGTTCTTCGAGGACGACAATTACCCTATTCCGTGTTTTTGTACGGGGTCATCAGTCTATGGGTATTTATCATTATACTAGGAATCATTCCAGTCTCCTTGTATAAATCCGAGACATTTGTCATATCCGAAGCTGGATGGGTGCGTTGATACCTTCTCTCCTAGTTACTATCCTCTAGATAATTAACGTACCCTACGTGAGATTAGTGCTGGTTGAGCCCCGAACACGAAGCCGAACGCCTCTGGGGCCACTACTTCTGGATCTTCCTCGCTGAATTCGGCACCATCATTCTCTACGGCATCATGTTCTTCTACCTCCGCCGCCGCATGTTCCAGGCCGCAATACTGCAGCAATCCCACCAAAAGAACCTTAAACGTCTTAACCGCGTCGTTATTTACATGGTTATCTACCCCTTTACATACATACTTCTTTCCCTGCCTCTCGCGGCAGGCCGAATGTCGAGTGCTCGGCACGTCGTTCCGAGTCGAGCGTATTTCGCCGTCGCGGGATCGCTCATGGCGTTATCTGGTCTGTTTGATACGGCTGTCTACACGCTTACGAGACGGCAGTTGCTCGTGGTCACGGAGGTGAGTGCGTCGGATGGACCGTACAATGCGTATTCTGGGTCCCATGCGTACCAGACGCATATTAGTACGGTTGGTGGAGGAGGTAAACAGAAGCGGTCGAAGCTGAGGAGGGGATTACAGACGCTTAATGATACTGTTAATGATTATCGGAATGAAAGTGCGGAGGGCATTGTTCAACCCGATGAATGGGAGATGAAGAATATGGAGGGCGGGGTGTATCAGGAGACGACGATTGAGATTACGCATGAGACAGCAGATCAGGAGGAAGAATTTCATAATCATAAGCAGGGAGAGCATTAATAGGTATTTGATATTAAAGAAAAGATAATTATATACATATGTAGAAGAAGTCATACAATTAACCCTAAATACACATATGTAGGTAGCTCGGTGGCCTCGATATGAGAACTGAAACAGTCTCGGACACAATCTAAATTCCTAATTCATCAAATGCTCAATTCCTTTGTTATCGGGAAAGAGATCAACCCGGCGAGTCAAGCTTTAAGCAACTACGAGGCAGTCATTGCCTAGAATATGTAGCTAATCTAATCGCCTAGGATGTTTGTGAACTAGCCTCATCGATATTTGTACGTATACACCTAGTGTGTGGCTTTCTGTGATGTGACGGTCCCTCGGTGTTGCCTGATGTAACCTACCTAGGTACAGTCAATGAAAATGAACAAAGAAACACCTCCTTTTCCATACATCTGTTTTGCGACAGCTGAAGCAGCCCTTATATGATCTGAAATCCCATCCGTGGTGTAAGTCACCAAGTAATTGATTTTTTCTGGACTGCGTGTCTAGTGCATACGTCCATTGAATTTCATGTTCTTTCAATTGATTCCGATCAGTCAATTCTAACCAGCCAAAATGAAAAATCGAGGTCTCACTGCAATAATTTTGTCTACCATCTTTCTATCTATACACGCACAGACGACCACTGGGTAGCCCTTTCGCCATGAAAAAAGCCGAGTATCTCCATACTAATGATCACTAGATTGACATGTCAACTTCAAAGCCCATTACCCGCGATGATAGCCGATGAGATGAACCAAGCACTCTACTTAGCATATGAATCTTTCGAACAGAACCCAACATACTCCAGCGCAAATTCCGAGTTTGCAGCAGCTATGAATGCGTTCCCAGCATCCGTTACATCCTCGCTATTGTGTTCTGGTTATCAGGGTATCGACATGAATTCACTGCCCACATGGCTTACTTCGGTCCCCACGGCGGTTGTGAGCCTGGTTTTGCATGAGCAACAGGTTTATGAGTCGATTGAGAGTTCCTTTGAAGCGGAAGCAAGCATGTCCTACCCGGCAACAACTTCATTTGGTCCAGAGTCGACCGTTCTCCCCGGAACTTCACGTGCAACTAGTACCTCTGGAGTATCTGCTGCTACATCCTCGTCGTCAGCTGCACGTGAACTTTCTGGAAGTTTCAATGGCGGTATTTTGGCCGTTGTTGGTGGGATACTTGCCAGGCTGCTGCTGTGATGCACGTTAAAAGACCAGCTTGAAGGTATTTGACTACCACTGCGTTTACTGTTGCTAGAGGATCTGTATATAATTACCCAGATACCATCGTATATGCACTTTCCAGGCTAATATAGTTAGACATAAGTGCTTTCCTTGCTGCATAAAGGCATCGGTTCTCAGCGCAATCGCGACTCCGAGCACAAAATTAATCCAGCCGGGATACTAGTTGCGAATGTTAGAGTTCGTCTTAAAATGGATCGGGTGGAAAAGGGTGTATTGTCTTGCCTGCGCTGTTGCCCAAACAATAATAAGTCGACCCCTTGGTGCAATAGAGAAATAAAGTCACCACCTGGTTTCGCAACATCTTGACTTAGATTCCTTGATCAAGTCACTAGCTTGGAGTTCCAGCCGGAGGAAACAAATTTATGCACAACATTGCGGCTGATGCAATGCATGCTGCTGCTTCTCGGATTTCCTTTTGGTATGTCTACCGAATACCATCCCTACTCTCGAATCAGACCTCCAAAATCATCGGGCGGAGATTTGATCCTGACACACTGTTGCAGATCTTCAAAATCCAGGCTACGTTTCCACCATGGTCGGATAATCGATATTTCAAACCATATCCAGGTGCCGTTGGTTGCATTGCCACAAGAGCATTGGTCGTGACTAGTGACGAAGAATTCCAACAATTACTACCTAGGTATACCACCAGAAAGAGGGTTGGCTATTCCTCGCAGGTCAGGCGGAACCACCAGATACAGTAGTCACCTTTGGACACTATGAAAGAACACGGAGTATCTTGTTCCGTTATTTCAGCCCAAAAATGGGTTTTGGACAGTGGCTTCTTCCTTTGGCCTCTAGTACTGGTTGATTCCTCGCTTTTGCCTCTTCATCTCTCCCTTGAGCGTGCAATAGCCGCTCAAGTAAAGTGCCACCGCTAATTGTAGAAAAATGATCTGGCCGAAGTTTTGTTTCTTTTTCCTCTAGAGCTCTTCGATATAGCTCTTCCGCCTCTTTGTGTCTCCCTTGACGTTCGCACGCCAATCCTAGAAAATCCAGGGTATCCAACGTGAGGTGATGATCCCGTCCAAACACTTTCTCTTGTTTTTCTAATGCATGTCTGAGCATCTCTTCTGCCTTTTTATACTCCACTTGAAAGTGCAACAGATTGCTAAGCTGAGTGAGACAGATACATCTAAGGGGATGCTCCGGTCCAAGCAACTGCTCATATCATTCCAAAACCTGTCGGGTTACCAGGGCTTCAAATTGAGTGAGTACCACACTGACAGACATTCCGAGGCATATGATGAGGCGAAGAAAATCAAAGGAGCAGTACTACTGTGACAGAGCGAGTAAACAGCAATAAATCATTTGGATGACTGATCTTGGCGGACATACAGTATTTCCTGCTCCGGGCACGTAATATTTATGCCTTGAACTAAAGGCCCCCAAATACCTAGGTAGTTAATCAGTTTGGTCAGTTAGCTACTCCCAATAGTATAGTATAGTCCATATGCAACCAATCCAAGGCCCCCTTTTCTTCTCCCTCATCATTGATACGCCCAGCAACACTCTTTTCTGCACGTCCTCTTCCAACCTGTGATGGATATCCGATAGCAGTTCCCCGATGTGCACTGGGTCTGGAAGGGAGGCATCTCCTTTGTCTACGAGGTGGACCCTCGCATCGTAGTAAAGGTGCCAAAATCCGGCGACTTTGAGAGAGAGCAATTTCGGAAGGAAGTCGAGATTTATGAGATCTTATCTCAACATCCGCCCTGCGCTTCCATCGTCCAGTGTTTCCTCTACGCGGACAACGGCACCTTCCTCGAGTACATGCGAGGTGCGGCCCTTACTATGGATGCTTGACAATTGCGTCTACTAACCGCCTTATTAAATGTAACTCTTTGTTCGAGAATACAAAATAACCATACTCGCGACCAGCAAACAGCTGTGGTTACTAAAGTGGAGAAACTAGAACCTCTCTCCCTACGAAAGGAATGGATGAACGACCTCGCTCAAGCCGTTGCTTTTCTAGAATCGCTCAATCTTGCACATGGCGACCTACGACCCGAAAACGTTTTACTTGATCGTAATCGATTAAAATTGTCAGATTTTGATTGTACAGCTGAGATTGGGTCAGATTTTGAAGCTTGTATGGCCCCGTATGGAAGAATTCTCAACAGCAACGCGCAGGATCAAGGACCATGTGGGAGTTCCGGTTTCCTAGGTCCTCGAACCGAACAATTCGCCTTGGGTTCCTTATACTACTTCATAACTATGGCTTTAAGGTTTATGGGGATGGACGTCTTACCGAGGATCCTAAACAGCATGGGCGCAAAGTTGTGGAATTACTGCAGAACATGGAATTTCCGAAGTTAGATGGTGATCCGTTAATTGACGACATCACCATCAAATGTTGGCACAACAAATATGCCACGATTGCGGACTTGGCCGCATACACAAAGACGCTCTTTCCTGGAAAAAACAACTGGAGAGACACCGAAACCGAAAAACTATCCACCCCGCAATGGCCTACGGTTATAAGCCGAGTTATTCGCGGTTTATGGAAACGTTTCAGATCTTGGTGGTTTTTCGTGCTTTATCGCACCAGACAGGCAAACAAGCCTAAAGAAGCTAATGGCGGAGAACCGGATGGCTATAACGGTGGCATCGGACCACACGGCTCAGCAGAGAGTTTCTCTTTCCAAAATAATTTCTGCCGGAACCTGGAGAAGAGCGGACTTCTTCATATGCTCTCTTTGGGAGAGCCAGAGCAACTTGGATTCAGTATCGAGTGGTATAGACATTCCACAAGTTGAAGCAAAAGCTAAGATCCAGATTTCGACCAAAGAGAAATCCAAAGCGTTGACTATCAATCAACAAGGTGCGAAACATACCACCATGAAGATTATTTTAGCAAAACGATCACTTGTGTGCACAGAGAGGAAGTTGCGCGACTGGTCTTGGGAAAACAATAAGTATCTTGTTTTGGAGATTTGAGGGTTTATGCTTAGGGTTAGACTTTAGCCTTCTTCGCTTGAGACTGTCAGTTTTCTTGCTGTTCCTGTGCGAGGGCCAGGTACATGGCGGTTTGAGAACAAATGACCAGCTCCACCACTCTATGCCAGATTGAGAAAAGAGTGGCTCGTGGCGGTTCAGTTTGATGACTTGCTGGAGTATTTGTATGCTTTGCCGTCAGACGGAAAAGTCATAACTTTGCGGTTCTGAACAGCGATGCTTGAACCTCGTGTTTGAAAACACCCATAGATTCATTGGCAGCCTTTTTGAATCCTAATACTGCATAAGCTATGTCTTAATTAGAACCAAAATGGGGTTGCAGAACTAACTGATTAGTCTTGATGGCTACAGTGACTGTTTTAGTAGTCACAGGGATTCCTTTTGCTCAGTATGAGTTTAGTAGGTGAACTATGGTTAGCCTATTAGCTGTATTGTCTATATACATATATCATAAACTTTTACTAAGACAAGAATAAAATTAGAGCTATGCCCAAAGGGTACTATGATCTTATGGAAGCTATGCATGACAAGTTACAATGGCACGAACGAGCCAAGAACGAGCCAAGAACGAGAGGCCACGCGTGAATGTACACATCGATCTGTTTCGAGGTCTTCCTACATATCTATGGATCATTATGTTCATGAATATCTCTACGGGGATGCGATAAATCCCTTCAGCGGGGGACGGCCAAGTTTTATAAAGGGAAGCTTCACTAAAGCTGTTCAATGACGCAGATTCCATCTTGACTTCAGGTTGCCCTGATGGAGCTATTCGGGTACTGGGAGAATTTCGAGTACATAGACGTGATGTGCCATCCCATGCCACAAGATAATTGACTAAGTAGAGTTGTGTTCACATGAGAGGATTGCAACATACAGAACAATACGTAACATCTTTCAACACGACGCATGCAATAGTATCAAGCAATCCTTTACCCTGGCTCTCTGCATGATTACTGACTACGTACCAATAATGCAACGGTATCGATGTTTAACAGCTACCGATTTCATAAACGCATTATTCTGCTATTCCTCGTTCCTACAATGAGGGCCGATCATTCCCTACCGAAAACACTAAACCTGCTTACGTTTTCGTTGGCATTGGTAACAATAACCTCGCATACCTTTTCTGATAAATCTCATATACGATTCAGGAAACTTGACCAAAGCACTGAATCGGCTTCACAGATTTTAGCCTTCATTCGTCAATTTTATTACTTAATTCTCGCGGACAGTATACGAGTTTCTTACTGGCTGTATGCCGCCATCCCTCGTGCAGTCCTTGCATATAGCAATTCTGCAGTATGAGCCGCCCTGCAATGCATTCCAGGATGCTTGGCACGCCACGTACATCACAGACTTGATGGGAATACTCAGGCGTGACCTTAGCTAGCTGTCAATTGAATATGGTTAGCGAGGTCTAAGCCGGAGCCGAAGGTTTGCTAGGAATCAGCCTAGGATGCATGAGCTCAGTCTACGTCTACTTGGTTAGCCCTAGGAATTCCACATATCGAGTCATGGAAGTGTTCAGCAGCGTATACAATTTATCCCTTTACTGAACCAAGTTTAATAGCGGAATCCAAGCTTCTACCACAACAGGAGCTGTACTAGGTCTACTACTATGTCGCAAACTGCAGTAATGCTACCATCAGGGTATGCCTGTCCACCTATGGATCAATAAGGTACAGACTATTCAAACGATCTGGGGCAAAGTCAAAGGACTTAGTGCCTTGAACAAGTCTGAACAAGGAAGATCATCAGGTCTCGATCTTGCAGTAACCTGTTTGCACGGCGTTAGAGATGGGGAAGATCGCGGTCATGAATGAGAAAATCCACACGCGATAAGCAGAATTGAAATTAGCATACCTCTTCTGCGACATATGAGTGGTGTTCCTGAACCTAAAGGCTCGTGCAGAGGCTTTTCCCTGGGTGGTTGGAGGGTGATCCATTCCACAACTTACCTTGATCCCATTCCAGGGCCTATCACAGCGCCCAAGCACACAACAATTCGTTGCAATTCCTGATGAATGTTGCATTCCACAGCCACTACACAGTTTGCTTGAGTCTTGCATGCACAACACAACAGCCCTTCAGCGAAAACAATTCAAGTCCAAACCCACTCCACCTTCGTCTATATAAGGGTGTTGAATCTACAACCCCAACTCATCCTTTCTTCTCCTCATCACAATCACACTCTCTCAAGCATTCACTTCTTTGCCGAGCAGTCTTCCAGACAAGCACTCTTTACTTTTTACCAACTTTTCGAAGAACATTCGTTCGTTTCAAACAACAAAAATCAAAATGCAATTCACCACCGCTCTTCTTGCTCTCGCTGCTACCGCAGTCGCTCTCCCCAACATTGGCCCTGCTCCTGGCAAGGGTTCCGAGGTTGGCGGACAGCAGACTTTCTGGCCTGTCAGCGACGACGTTACCGTCGAGGAAGCCAAGGCTGCCTGTGGTACCGACAACCAAATTGCCTGCTGCGACGACACCACCTTCACCGGCGACCAGGTTGAGGTTGTGTCCGGCCCTCTTGCTGGTGCCCTCTCGGACCTTCTCGGAGGCAAGAACGGTGCCAAGGGTCTCGGTCTTTTCGACAAGTGCTCCAAGCTCAACATCGATAGTAAGTTCCTCACTTTAGCTGATACTTCGTTCAATTCTAACACATACAGTCATCATCGGTATCTCCGATCTCATCAACAGCCAGTGCAAGCAGAACATTGCTTGCTGCCAGGGCAACACTGCCGACTCCGAAGGCGACCTTATCGGACTCAACGTTCCTTGCATCGCTCTCGGTTCTCTTTTGTAAAGGGCTCTATGTACAACTATCTGTTTTCTTTCCTATCTCTGTCAATTACCATAATATCTAGCTGATTGTCATGTATCGCGCATTGCTGGAGGAAAAAGGGATGTGGAGGATTTCGGGCTGATACATTTTCAAGGGGGTTTCCTTTTACTTATACTTTTGTTTCTATCATTTGTCTTTTTGTTTTCCTCGCCTGCTAGGTGAAGGATGGTATAAATGTAATAAAAGATTGTCTCGGCATAATTCGTTAATCTAGAGTGTTTGACTTTCAACTTCAGTAAGCCTTAGATTCACATACCAGTACCAACATCCACTATCATTCTTCCACATATCGATTGCAATTTCTACATTCACCACGAACAGATCGCTTCTGCCAGCTATCGATCTTCCGAGATTATGATTTTCACACAAGGCATTATAGTAGTAAGACAACGAGTCTATTAATAAACCTTACAACTTATGTGCTTCTCAGTATCGAGTAAACTGTCAGTCAACCACAAAAGGAATCGGAGACTCCAAGATTCCTGCAATCGTAGTTACTAACGTACATATCAATATCATGAGCTACTTGACAGCCATCACCACCGCAATGTATAATTCTGGTATCAGATACGTCGTGAACTAGGCAGTAGACCATTATTGGGCCAAACATTGAAGAGATTAATTCCAAGGTTGTACCCTATTTGAATGAGTGATGTGTGTTGAATATGTGGTTATATTTGGTATGGATATATATATATATCCACTACATGTATTCACGCACACAGCTATACGATTAACATTAGATCAAGTCCACCACAGGTCTAAACTGATCCACAAAGTAACGAAAGCAGGCAGACAACATAGCCATCCATCGGCATTTCCATTTACTTACGCAACGATAGCTTTCTTTAGGGCTCATTTCGACCTCATGAAACACAGAGGCCACTGCCGAATCCGGTTAGTCCTGTGGTCTGCCCTTATCGATAAGAAAGATCACATGCCGGCTTCTGAAATCTACTACTGTGTATGTAAATCTGTCAGGTACGGCCGTATCAAAATAGCAAGGTCGTATTCTACATGAGTTATGCGGAATCTGAAGTAATATTTCTTTTTAATTGATCCAGAAATTGCATAAACTGACATCGCCTAGCTGGTCAGTGAGTGAAGGAGAGCTAAGATCCACCCCGAACTCTCTCCGCAGTTCACTAATCAACCTCGGCTTCTTCCCCACGCCGATAGCCCGCGGTCCGGCAACAACAACATCCAACATACCTTTCAGCTATTTCAGCTCGTCACTTCTACTTTTCAACATCTGTGTCTTGTAAATTGAATTTTGCATCTACATACATACAGATAGTGTCACGACACGATGCCTTTCAACACGGTGCTTACGCGGAAACTGGGGATTGCAAGTGAGATTCACTTCACCCTACCTTGGAGATAAAACAAAAAGAAGCTGATGAAATATACACAGTCCCCGTCGTCCAGGGAGGCATGCAATGGGTCGGATACGCCGAGCTCGCAGCTGCAGTCAGTAACGCTGGCGGTCTAGGAATCGTACGTTCCTCCCCCTCCCTCCTCCTGTTCGAGCAATGAGCAATCAAACTGACTCTTCACAGCTTACAGCCCTCACCCAACCAACCCCCGAAGACCTGCGCAAAGAAATCCGCAAAACTCGTACCTTGACCTCCAAACCCTTCGGCGTAAACATAACCCTCCTCCCCGCTTTGGTGCCACCCGACTACGCCGCCTACGCACGCGTCGTAATCGAAGAGGGAGTCAAAATCGTCGAGACAGCCGGCAACAGTCCGGGACCTGTGATCGCACAACTCAAGAAAGCGGGAATAATCATCCTACACAAATGCACGACTATCCGGCACGCCAAAGCCGCTGAGAAGCTAGGGGTGGATTTCTTGTCTATCGATGGATTCGAGTGCGCGGGTCACGTGGGCGAGCATGATATTACGAATTTCATTCTCTTGAGTCGTGCGCGGCAACAACTCAAGATCCCCTTTATCGCTTCCGGTGGCTTTGCAGACGGTCAAGGTCTCGCCGCCGCTTTATCCCTAGGCGCGGAGGGAATCAATATGGGTACGAGGTTTATGTGTACCGTCGAAGCACCCATCCATAACAACATCAAGGAAGCGATCGTTAAAGCGCAGGAGACGGATACAGCGCTCGTGTTGCGTCGATGGAAGAATACGACGCGATTGTTCAAGAATAAGGTCTCCCTGGAAGCGATCAAGATTGAGAAAGAATCGCAAACCGGCGAGTTTTCGGAGGTTGCGCCGTTTGTGAGTGGGCAGCGTGGTAGGCAGGTTTTTATTAATGGTGATCCGGACTTTGGTGTACGTCTTCCCCCGGATCTATTTTGCATTGTTGATGTGTTGCTGATTTGGATTAGGTCTGGACGGCGGGACAAGTTATTGGTCTCATCCACGATATTCCTACGTGTCAGGTCCTCCTTGCGCGTATTGAGAAGGAGGCTGCTGAAACCTTGAAGCGGACTCAGGATTTCTATTCTGGAGAGACTTTGCAGAGCAAGTTATAGATTGTACATGGCAGCTTTGATGCGTTTCATTTGTTTATGCGAAGACTTGTATATGTACCTCGAATAGGTATTAACAAGATCCATACTACTACTTTATGTTACCACATGCAATTGTTCAAAGTATACATAGTACATTATAAATATGTATTGATATTATAGTAGAGTTGAGTGGGAATCATCAGACAGACACAGAAGTCGCACAAACAAGTCAAAAGAATGGGAATCAATCATCATGCTCTTCTTGCTCGTGCCATGGTATATGTAGAAGAGAATTTCAATCGCAAAAAAAGCAAACAATCGCCGATCCAGTCCGCTCTATTCATCATGTACAAACGCCGAAACTCGTCAAATTAATATATTCGCTGAAGGAGAGTAGAGGTCAATCTCAAAACCGTCGTACCATGGTTTAGAAAGGACGCGCAATACCGCCCTTGCGATACTCAAAGCCTGGCGTAGATGCCACAATTTCATCCTCGCCATTCCCCATTGCGGCGCCTAGGAAGCCTGCTCCCCATATACCTGCCAACCCCCACATACCCATTCTCCAACCGCGATAGAGGCCCTGGATACCTTGACCAGGTCTTCGTCGTTTTTGTGTGGGTTGTGAGCCTACTATTTGTGAGACTTCGTCCTCTGATTCTGTTGTTACGCCTTCTTCGTAGACGATACCCCACATCGTGCCGATGATGCCGCGATATGTCTTTGGTGTAGGAACGATTGTCTCGATTTCGTTTTCTACGTCGGTTTTGGTCGATGCTTTTGAGGACTTTAGAGATTTGACATTAAGATGGCCTCGTTGACGCAAAGCTGGCGATGTGAATGTCGCAATTTGAGCTCGTCGCAAGACGGTCTCCAAAGGGAAGCGGACGGCAAGTTCCAATCCACTCGACACGAAGCTGAACAGACCCCAAGCGGAAGGATTGAGAACGGGATCGATTGAGAAGTAGTTTTTGAGGAATAAAGGCGTGCTCATGGCGATAAGACTGGGTAGACTGGAATGAAGGACGGTAATCGGAACAAGGTGAGTGGGTATCGTATAATTCGGGGTTGGAAGGAGTCGTAGTGCTCGGAACAGAGATCGAGGACCATGTGTGAGTGGAGTTGCGATAAGAAATGTACGCGCAGTGTCGAGGGGGGCAAGGATGATAGATGATAGCGCAGAGGCGATAAATGTAATAATCAATGTAGCACTCGGTGAAGATACCGTCAAGATGTCTTCCGTAAGTGACGACGCGCTGCCGATTTCCGGCAAACCGATAATCGCAGACAAGAGACTTCGGAGAAAGGTGTTGAGGGTAGGTAGAAGGAGCGAGTACATGAATGTCGCATTTGTAGCCTTCCATACTGATGTCGGTCCGCTTGTTGTCCATAAGCGTGAGATGACTTCCATCAATGAAGAGGGGTTCTTGATTTGTAGACGGTATTTGGGAGTCGGAGGCTGCTTGATGTACCCAGCTCGGTCGGTGATTTGGTGCCGAGGTTTGCGTGATCGAGGGGTGGAGGGTGAGGGTGTTGTTGGAGCAGTGCTGGTGAAGTAGTGGCTCTCGTCGTCCGAGGATTGAGAATCCTACAATCATTAGCTGCTGAACTACCTACAACGAAAACGTATATACCTGATCGGAAGTATCATCCCGAAAGTGTTGACTCTGCCTTCGTCGAGCATCATCTATATTCTGAGACTCCTCTTCACCCGGCACGACATATATCTGAAGCAGCGTCTTCGCGACGTCGAACGGTTGTGCTAACAAAGCACTCGAGTACTTCCATACTGCCCGATCGAGCAGATCTCTGAACCACTCCGACACTGACGGCGACGCATCTAAATAATCACTATAATCCAGATCCGACAGCAGATCCCTCGCCGAGCCGCCTATTGTTGTTCTGGACGAGGCATGAGAGGCAATGTGAGCGGCAGAGGAAGCGTTGAGGCACTCGCTGGGAGAAAGCCCAATAGGAGGGACGTAATACGGACGTAATGGGTTGCTTTCGCGCGAGGCCATTTCTGTTGAATGATTGAAGGAGCGAGACTCCGTTATTATGTTGAGCACATCCGTTATAAACAAAATGAGAGCTCTGTTGGCAATCAATCGAGTGCGCAGTGTTAGTATGTAAGGTGTGGTTGGTGCTGAGAGTTGATGGTGTATGAGATCGCGGAACGAGCTTAAGCTGACAAAAAATTGCCGCTGCCGCCTTTATTTTTCTTGTCTCCACAAGGCAATTATGCCCGAGCCATCTAGCTCGGACATTGAAAACCAACCTTTGTCTTGTGCCACTTCGATCTTTGTTCGTCTTACGAATCACGATTGAGTTTATTGTCCCTTGCTGTACATCTATCCAGCATGACGCTCTGGAGAGAAGCTGGCCACCAGCTCCGGCGAGTCGCATCAAGGACAGTCTCTGTCGACCGTCGGCATATCAGCGGACTTAGTGGCGCACGAAAACAGCTCTTACAATCGACCAAAATAAGCCAGACCGTGCGACGAGATTCATACGTGCGAGGAACTGGACAGTCTAGAAGGCAGTTTTCCGTCACGTCGGTCGCTGCTCATGGCCATATCACTCCGCCCAAGCCCGGCGAAGAGTGAGTCAATCCCCAACAACCGGAAGAATACGTACTGACCATTGGCAGGATAAATGTGTCGTTCATCGACAAGGATGGCGAAAAGTACGACTTTCAAGTATCTGAAGGCGACAATTTGCTGGACATTGCGCAGGCAAACGACCTGGAAATGGAGGGTGAGTTCCCTGCATCACGCTGTAACATACCGATCGGAGCTGCGCTGATTATTCTGTAGGAGCCTGTGGAGGTTCCTGCGCCTGCTCAACCTGCCATGTAATCGTCGAAGATGCAGACCTATACGACCGAATGCCGGAACCCGACGACGACGAAAACGATATGTTGGACCTCGCTTTTGGCCTGACAGAGACATCCCGGCTGGGATGTCAGGTGAAGATGACGAAGGATTTGGATGGGTTAGTGGTTCGATTGCCCGCGATGACGAGGAATTTGCAAGCAAGCGACTTTAAATAGGACATCTACATTGGTTCGACTTTCGACTTCAACTTCAGCTCTCTACTCAACGCTACGACGTGGTTGTGGATGCGCTCGGTGAGCCACCAGCTTGTATTTGTAGATAGATATATAATCAATCCCTGGTATGTAACAATAAACACAAAACTTTTACGAAACCGAAACGCCAAAAAATGCAATAGCGAACGACGTATCGTATCTCATGGCTCACGCCTCCTCAATATTCAATGCTTTGCCCTTCTTGCCATTAATCAACTCCAAGAAACTCTGCTTGCTAACCTCATTTGCCGCCTTTTTCCTCTCCTCGATTCCAATCGTGCCCTTCTTTTGTTCCGCACGCGCGGCTTCTTCACCGCGAACTTGAGCTGCCCGAACCGCATTGAACAGTTTTACAACACCGCGTTGCGCAATCTTTCGCAATCGTTTCTCTTCTTCGGCCGTTTCGCCAGCTTCTCCGCGTTCGATACCTAGGACATCCCGGACTCGGCCTCTCTCTTGCTCTTCCTTCTTTTCGGCGCGGAGTTTGGAGCGTGCGCGCTGTTCGAGACGTTCATTTGCGAGTTCAGAGGATGCTTGGGCGGCGGCTTTGCTGCGTGACAGGACTGGATCTGCGCGGGCGGATGTAGGTAGTTTTGTGGACAGGATTTTGGATATGGATGTAGAGAATGCCGTGGGATCGTGGCGTTTTGTGACTGTTTTGAGACGGAGGCCGTCTTCTTCATCGTTGTCGTCGGCCATGGAATCATTATCCTCATTTTCTTCTCTGTCGTCGTCGTCTTCATCTTCACTTGATGCATTCACATCCGGTTCGTCGTCTTCTTCGAGAATCTCTTCTTTCTTGTTCGATTTCTTTGGTGGCGCAGACAATTTCTCCTTATTCGCCTTAGACTTTGTGACTTTCTCTGCTTGCTCCTCATCCGAATCCAGTAAATTCACAGGAGCAAAAGTCGAAGCATCATTGTCGCTCTCGTCCTCATCCTCGGTACTGCTGTGGTATTCGGTCTGTTTCCTGAATTTCTTTTTCGGCTGTATTCTGCCGGCCATTCCATCCTGGACCTTTCTCTTCTTTGAAGCCGCTGTGAGCGCCATTGTGTCGTTGAGTGAGTGTATGGTTGTTGCGAGATAATACTCTAGCGGATAAGAAGCTCTCTATTTTTTTTCAGGCGGGAGACCAACTCGCTCCGATTGGTGGAGACCCTCCGCAGTCTGGACTTGCCACAATTAGTTCATCCCACTCTCCTCATTTCGACAACGACCTTTAAGTTGCGCATTATATTTCGATTCACGAGGAGCACATAACATATAGCCATGGTTCTTCAAGATTTGGGGCGGCGCATCAACGCCGCCGTGAATGATCTCACGAGATCAAGCACACTGGACGAGAAGGTATGATTGTCAGTGTCCATATCGTATATCTCGACTAACGCTCTATACGCAGGCATTCGACGACATGTTGAAAGAAATCTGCTCCGCCCTTCTATCCGCCGACGTCAACGTCCGCCTCGTCCAGAACCTACGCAAATCCATCAAACACAGCGTCAACTTCTCCTCCCTCCCCTCAGCCGTCAACAAGAAACGCCTCATCCAAAAAGCCGTCTTCGACGAGCTAGTTGCGCTCGTCAACCCGCATGCGGACCCCTTCAAGCCCAAAAAGGGACGAGTCAATGTGATTATGTTTGTGGGTTTACAAGGTGCCGGAAAGACGACGACGTGTACCAAATTAGCGAGACATTATCAGATGCGCGGATTCAAGACTGCGCTTGTCTGTGCGGATACGTTCCGTGCGGGTGCTTTTGATCAGCTGAAGCAGAATGCTATCAAGGCCAAGATTCCATACTATGGTAGTCTGACGCAGACGGATCCCGTCGTTGTGGCGGCGGAGGGCGTGGCACAGTTCAAGAAGGAGCGATTCGATATTATCATTGTCGACACTAGTGGTCGTCACAAGCAAGAAGAAGATTTATTCGAGGAGATGACCCAGATTCAGAATGCGGTGCGACCAGATCAGACCATTCTCGTTCTTGATAGTACAATCGGTCAAGCCGCCGAGGCGCAATCTTCGGCGTTCAAAGCAACGGCAGATTTCGGTGCAATTATCATCACCAAAACCGACGGCCATGCTGCTGGAGGTGGTGCCATTTCTGCAGTCGCCGCTACGCACACACCCATTATCTTTTTAGGTACTGGAGAACACATGATGGACCTGGAACGCTTCGAACCAAAGGCCTTTATTCAGAAACTACTCGGAATGGGAGATATGGCTGGCTTGGTCGAGCACGTACAAGCCATAACCAAGGATTCCGCAGGCGCAAAGGAGACCTACAAACATATATCCGAGGGTATCTACACAATCCGCGATTTCCGTGAAAATATCACATCGATAATGAAAATGGGTCCCCTGTCGAAAATCTCAGGCATGATCCCGGGTTTGTCGAATATTACCGCCGGTCTTGATGACGAAGACGGGACAATGAAACTGCGCCGCATGATCTATCTATTCGACAGCATGACGACCGCCGAGCTCGACAGCGACGGCAAACTCTTCGTCGAACAGCCCAGTCGCATTGTGCGTGTCGCCTGCGGCAGCGGCACCACAGTCCGCGAAGTCGAAGACTTACTTTCGCAACACCGCATGATGGCCGGCATGGCGAAACGCGTCGGCGGCCAACGCAAACAAATGCAGCGTGCGCAAAACATGCTCAAGGGCGGAAATAAAGAGCAGCAAATGGCCGCGATGCAGAAGCGGATGCAGTCCATGGGCGGCGCTGGTGGTGCGGGCGGTATGCCTGGTATGGGTGATATGGCGAAGATGATGCAGATGTTGCAGGGGGGAGGTCAGGGAGGGGGTGGTGGAGGTGCAGGCGGAATGCCGAATTTTGGGGGCATGGATTTGCAGAGTATGATGAGTCAGATGAGTGGTTTGATGGGAGGAGGTGGTATGGGCGGTATGGGTGGAGGAGGTGGTAGAGGACGGGGGCGGTGATCTATATCTGATTGCTTCAAACTTACTACGTACGTATTTGTTTATTTGGCATGATGCATGAAGAGATCGACGGGGTCTGGAGTCCGGCGTTTGATATGAAACTGTAGCCTGTACCAAGTCATCGAAGAATATATTACTTATTTGATGTCAGTCAAACTATATCCAATGCATTCCAAAAACATCATAGAAGTCCAAAAAGCTCTATCTAATCAACCCTCATTTCCTTCCTCTCCCAATTCAAAAACGGCGCAATCCTCTCCTTTACATCATCCCAGAAGATTCTTGCCTTCTCTTCCACATACCCAATCTGCTCTTGTAGCCCCCAACCACGCAAACGCGCCTCATCAAAGAGGACCTTGCCCGGCGGTAATCGCGCCTTTGAACCAGTGCCAATCTCATCAGGCAGCAAGGGGATGGAGAGTTGATACTTCCACACCACTTTACCATCAACATGCAAGGAATAGGTAAGCACCGAATGCGGTCCTTCGAGATTCTCAAGCAGAACATCAGATACGCCGCCCGTACCGTCATACAGATCAATATCGATCTGTCCGAATTTCACGTTTCCGTCGGGAACGTATTTGACCATTATATCCTCGCTGTCGGTTTGGCGGTATGAGCGGATAGGGAGGTAGAACATGTTCAATGGGCCGACGCTGAATTCGTGGATGCCATATGCATCTGCTGTATCGGACGTGAGTTCGTTGGAGGTTAGTTCGTAGCTTGGATCTGGGAATCGGGTTGCGCCGAATTCGTGCCGGTCACCACTCAGCAACACAATGCGAACGCCGAGTTCGCGCTCGGCGCGCCAGAGTGCCTCGAGGACGAGGCGGCGTTCGTCTAGGAAGCCGCCCCATGTATCCTGTGTGCCGACGCGCCAGTTTTTGGTAAATGGGACGCTGGAGGCGATGATTTTCCATTTTACTTCTGCTGGTTCGGGGCGGGAGATGAATGCTAGTAGGGAGTTGAGTTGTGCGTACCCCAGGATTGTGGAGTTGGGAAGGTTGGGGGTTGTACGGTATGTGCGAGTGTCGAGCATGAAGATTGATGCAGGTCCTTGAATAAAAGAAAAGTATGTCGTATTCTCTGGGGTTGCGTATGATAGTGGTGGGATAGGCGGGTTTACGCTGACATGGTACAGATTGAATGGGTCAGCTGCCTCTGGGTAAGGATGCGTCATGTTACCCTTGTCCCAGTCGTTTGCGATTTCGTGGTCGTCCATGGTATGGATCCAAGGTAGATCAATGGGCCGCTCATCGGCAGGTTCATGCCAGCTTGGAGAAGAGTATACACGCCTGTATTCGGCTCGATATTCCTCCAAGGAGGAACCATGTCTAAGCGGCACGTCGATATAGATGAAATCTCCGAGAAAGAGCATGAACGACGGCCGATTCAACGACGGCAATTTCTTGATTGCGTGCGATACCTGCTCAAGTCCCAATATGCGAAGAGGGTGTGAGAAAGCGTTGTATGGGAAGTTCGGCTTGATGCAGCTCGAAGTCAGAAATGACAATCTGTTCGCTGACTGTGTGCCAGACTGCGGAGCAGTGATAAAAGTACCCGTCTGATTATTTGACAAGGTGTAACGGTACTGTGTTGAGGGCTTGAGGTTTTTGATCGTCACTGGAAAGGTGAAATCTTTCGCTGCATTGAGTTGGTATATCTTGCCTTCTTCAGTCCAGTAATCCGTGTCGGACTGTGTGGCTTCCTGATATTTGATAGTTACGGGAAAGTTAGAGACATGCGGTTCTCTGACCAGTAGATTCGCCGTCGTCGGAGAGACATAGCCGATACGAGAGAATGAGAGATCATCTGTAGGATACAGGATTCGGCCCCGATAGAGAAAGTCAAGCGTAAAGCCTGTCAATGCCAGATTTATCAGGATGTTGAGCGCTGTCGCAAACACCTTCTTTTTCGATGGCACGCCAATCAAAAGTGCTGATATAAAGCTCTTCTCTGTAGAACCATGCTTGCGCGGTTTTGTGCGAGACTTATCGGCTTCTACGAAATCAGTTTTGGATCGTGATCCTAGAGTCAAACAACTCACTCGTTGTCTTAGCTTGTGTTGCTTCCACCGCAGGCTCTTCATTTGCCGGCCCGAGCAATAGAAAGGTTGATGACAGATAGATTCCGGAGCATGTCAAGATCATAGGAGGAAACGGATGGCCTGGGATCTATACAGTCGTTAGCATTTCCTCTTGATTAAAGGTACGTAAATACGTACCCAGCGAAGAAAAATGAAGCTCGCTATTCGGATCACCGCGGAGCTGAGAGCCGTTGCGATTGTCAGCCAGTTGCTCATTGCGACAGGATCAGTATTATAGAACTATTTCAGGATAGAGTATCATCAAGCAAGATGCATATATGATTCTGCCTAGCAGAATCAGCGATGTGTTTGAACAGTGAAAATAAATGCAGGGATGGCAGGTTGTCGCGTCGCCGAAATTAGTGTAGGGCCAACGATGACGTCAGTATCAGACCATCATATCAACCATCCATCTTCTTCTTTTCTCTACATTAACGGCGAATTAACGTGGATGAGAGTCTACCACTCTTGATATGTCTCTTTTCGACCGTCGATCCGTTAATTTATGGAGACGGGCTTAAAGCTGAACATTAGGCACTGGACGAACCGAGAAGCCACCATCTACTTCGAGCCTTACGCGAGGAATGTTGATTCGTGAAATCGTTCATAAATATCATTATAAATGTCATGAAATATCGTTTGCAGCATCACTGCTGTCTATTCTGGTTCTGAATATTATTCAAGAACCCCATTAATCCCTCTCTCAGCGCACCCATCCCGGCAACCATCTGTGCCGTCGACAATACCTGAGCCATTCCCATACTGAGCGACATCTCAGCAGCCCATTGCCAGGGTTGCTCCAACCCTCCCGGCAAGGAATTGAAATACTCCCATCCCATGACGCCCCCAAAATCAGGAAACTGAAGCGTCAAGAACGCAATCACAGGACCAATATCCTCTGAACCCACGTATCCCTGACTCCCGTTTCCGGGATTCGTCAACAGTCCCAACAGGACTTTGCTAGCCGGCCACCCGCGGGAGATAATAGTGGCATATATCCTCGGATCTTCAGCCTGGCCCCAGCCATTGTAAAACTGGGTGTTATACCAGCTAATCTTTGACCCTCTGCTGCGCTCTAATTCACGATAACTGAAACCAGACAGATTCCCCAAATCCACCAGAGCAGCCGCGACAGGCGCCAGCGTGATGATAAACGCCTCACCCAAATCAGCCTTGAGCCGATCAATCAACCTGACAATCCCCTGCAGCGACATGGCCTCTTCAACATCCAGATCCAATCCATCAAGACCATATCGCCGCACAATCGCCAACAACGGCGCATAATACGCCTCAAACTCTTCCTGCAGACCATCCAGCCGCTGGAAAGTACCCTTTGCAGCCCCGCCCAGCATACCCATCACTTTAATCCCGGTGCGCTGTATTCGGGGCACTTCCTCCCACAGCGGACTGTATATAGGGCTGCCCGGGGGGTCATCATTGAGGGTGACGTTGCCCGGCCGGCCGTTGATGTGAAAGGCAGCTAATATGATGTGTGTTGCGCCGGTATAATTCTCTACCAATGGTAACATGGGCACATAACCGCGCTCCCGAGGCACTATGGTCTGATGATAAAGCACTATGCGGCGCTGCTGGCTGGGGATTCCAGCGCGAGGCAGAGGCGGCATTTGTGCCGTCCGTTACACAAATGACTCGCTAGTTCAATGTTACTTGGCACTTTCGAGGGTTGAGCTGGTGTCAAAAGAGCGAGGACGAATAAACAAAATAGACAGTTCAATTCATATGGTAGCAAACTACTTGATACCCCTCTTTGCCAGTCACTGGCACGCCTGGAGTCGTATATAAAGGTGGTGCGAGGAATGTTGACGAGCTGAACTTTGATCTTTCGATGACTAAGCATGATTTCTTGGCAGTGCAAACCATGCGCCACAATATCAATTAGGGTTAAATATCAGCCAGGGTTAGGGTTACTGTAAGCTACGTACACTTCGTCAGTACATTCAATGGATATTACATACTACCTCTTTCGTCTTGCGCCTTCCATCATGACCGGCCTCTTTTGCTATTAATCTGAGGCATACTTGTCCTAAGTCTTCGTTCCACTATGAACTGTAAGCATTCTAGCCCTGGTATGTGAAGGAAATTTTAGACTTACAATAGCTGTATCTAGATCGTACCGCGACGATTGGGGAATCACGCCCGTCTCATCTCTATCCTCTTCCTCTGCTTTAATAAATAAGGTGGTAGCAATGACATTTCCACGCAGATGCTTGAGAAAGGACAGATTCATAGCCATCTTAGCCATGTCAATCCAGGCAAGTCGCACGCTTCGATCTCGGCATTGCGCAGACAGATTCGTAGCGGCCGTTAGGAATATCCCCCACGAAAAAGTATTCTCTAAAGAGATCAAGGAGCCATCGGGCTTCAACTGACCATTCAGTTCGGCGTTTAGGTGTGCTCGAAACTTGTCCGTGAGCTCAGCGCACTCGGGTGCCATGTCGTCCCAGAGTTTCGCTGTGGGATCAATCTCACAAGAGATGATGATATAGGCCAACTTGGCTAAGAGGAATTGTCGCTCAAAGTAATGCAAAATTTTGCTTGCGTGTTTCTTTTTTAACTGCGCTTCGTATGCTTCTATCCATCCTCGGAGCTGGGTTAGGAGTTCTCTTTGTTGCTGCAAGAGTTCGGGGTGGCTGTCAACAGAAATATCCATTTGTCGATGCGCTCGAACACGTGTATGCCAGATAAGGATCGCGGCAAGCAAATTCAGAAACTGGAACGAGAATGTCTTAATGCTAGCATCACCATCCGGCGGCGACGGCACATTAAGGTCAGTGCTTGGTATCATCAACATCGCCTTTGCGCCGTCCGCATGCGCATACGGAGCGAGGTAGAATGCCTTTGAGCATATAGCAGCACACCGGGTCAGGAAAAGCTCTGCTTCGACAATACCTTGATCATCAATAGAACCCGCTAGGGACGACCTCGATGCACTCCCACTGATGCTGACGGTATGTAGCATCTTGTCCCTGAGGAGCAGGATGCCGGTACTCGTCAAGGCGTCAGCGGCTCGATTGTTACCGTGGAAAATCTCAAATACGACAAAGAGAACTGTAATAATGAGTACAGTCCGACGGACACCCGCATCATCGGGTTTGGAGCTGTCAATGTATCTGCGGAAAGTGCTGATGGCTTTGTTATGATACATAACAGCGGTGTGATAATGCGTCGATTCGTCCTGGTTGGGCGGATCTGGATTACGGAAGAATGGTCTGCTCGAGTACATTCGCGTGCGTGCAAGCGCTCCAATGGCGATGATGGCATATGTGACGCTATCGTCGCTATGGCTGGCCCGGAGCACGGTGCGGAGCCAAAAGTCGGTCATGTCGAGATCCTGGTCCATGAGGGCCAGTTGTTCGCGAAAGCATTCGAGGTATACGCCTCCGCCTGGCTCCAGATTACACCAGGATACAAACGGTGAGGGCGGTAGCGTGCCGATCCTAGATCCTGTGGCGGGAAGTATCTGCCGCATGTTGGCACGCTTTTGATTTTGTCCATTTCGGCCATCCTGCTTAGATTTGGGTGGCAGATAGCAGCACTCAAGTCCCAATCGCTGACAACGAGCGCATACAGGTCGCTGCTCGGGGCATTTCATTCGGACTCCTTTACACTGAATACAGCCTTACACACATGTTAGTGGATTAACGGCTGTCGTATGGTGAACGAATAGGGCTCACCGGTTTGGACTTTGGGTTTGTACGCCCGTCGGCGTGGCATCTGAGGTTTGGTCATGTCGGTTGCCTACGGAGTAGTTTCTCGGAAGTAAACACTTGAACAGTGATGGTCATTGTTCCTAAGGTCGGATGTTTGAAGAAGTGTCAGCCTTATATTACCACTAATATCTACCACCCAAAAACGAACCCCCTTTAATGGGTGGTAAATATTAGTGGTAATATAAGGCTGACAATCCTCAGTACAAGGGCGAGCTGGGCTCCCAACTCCCGTTAAACATGGGTGAACGGGCACCCCAATGATCACTGCCACAAAGAAATGATAACAGCTTCATATCTACACATACATATATGAACCTGGGAGGGTGTGACAGACTAATATAACCACTAAAATTACCACCCCGTTAACGGGGCTCCGTTTTTGGCCGTACGGTAATATTGTGGGTTTCTTAAAGAAGTAATACGTACTAGAAAATGAAGTACTAATGGACACCGTAAGGGCTGTCCAATCGGATCTCGACCGATGCTATCACCATCTGGGGCTGAAAAACGCTTGGCCATCACGTTATTTCGATGCGTACTACGTAGTAAGCAGAGCTGAACGTCCAGCAATCTTAGTACAAGCATAATAACATGGATTTCGGAAAAAAAAGTTCCTTGAATGCTGCTGATTGGTCTTGCATGATTTTCAGCTTCCCTGGTTTGGACTGAATCCTGTCCATATGGCATATGGTACTGCAGTTTGCCGTGCCCCTGTCCTCCCCTATTCCGAGCTTACCATAGACCGGTATGTAACCCGTTAGAGCTAGTTGATAAGCTAGTAGTCAGAATAAACGAGCCCGCGAATAAGCTTACAGACTTGACTATGACAGTTACAATTTTCCAATATTTAGTCCCCAGAGGCTTAAGCGCATCCGCAATCACCAGCGTTGACGCCCATCTAGCTTTGCCCCTAAGGGAAATCGGTGCCTACGGAGTATGAATCGAACAAGTCTCATTGGCATATCCGTACGGTCGTCAAAAACTACACGCGCTATCTAATAAGAAGAATTATACAAGTGTGGTAATTAGAAGTAAAACACAACTCTCCCACGAGTCATGAAGCGCCCTCTTGCCCAAATCGGTATCGGGAATCGCTAACTACAAGAGCATGGACGTTATCAGGCCGTATGGCAGCTATTCATAGCTCAAGAAAACGTGGCGCATCTTTGGTATCCAGCGAGGCGCGCCAGCCTCAATCCCAGGTATATAATGGATGGCACCGCGCATGATCAATTCATCTGCCACTCGTACATCATCGCTGTATCCGCCCTCTACAACCAAATTCAAAATGACCTTCCGCATAATCGTCGCCGGCGGCGGTCTAGTCGGCCTAACCACCGCCCACATCCTCTCCAAAGCCGGTATAGACTTTGTCGTCCTCGAGCAGCACGATAACGTCACCCCATACTTGGGCTCGCTGCTATCAATAATGCCTTCCACACTGCGAGTCATAGACCAGCTCGATTTATTAGACACATTCAACGAACACTGCGACATGGTACAGCGGTTGCATTTCTTCAGGGCAGAGACCGCCAAAACGCTTCGGGATGAGAGTGCTTTTTTCAAGTTGGTGCAGGCTGAGTAGGTGGTTCAACTGCTTACGTTTTTATGTTGTGCTGACTCGGCGTATGTAGTTGCGGCCATCCTATATTGATGGGACATCGTGCCGATATTGCGAAAGCGCTCTATGATAGTCTGCCCGAAGACGCGAGGAAGCGTATACTGTTACGAAAACGTGTTACAGACATTAAGGTGCTTCCTCATGGTGTCGAGGTCACATGTCAGGATGGCCATGTGGAAAAAGGTTCCATAGTGCTAGGTACCGACGGCGTACGAAGCAGAGTCAGACAAGTTATGGCCAAACTTGAGAAAAGTGAAACAATGATCGAGAAGGAGGAGAAAAGCCCATATATCGCTTCACACAGAAATTTCTTTGGAGATCTGCCCAAACTTCCAGGCGTCGAGGCCGGCGTGAACTACGAAGGACTCTCCGACAAAGTTTCAACACAGCTTCTAGTAGGAAGTAAAAGAATGTGGTTCAACCTGTATGAACAACTCGACAAAACAAGTTCTGATCACATCCGATATACCGAAAAAGATCAGCAGGCAATATTAGACAAATGGGGTCATTTATTCGTGGCTCCTGGGTACAAACTTCGCGACATCTACGAGCACAGACTCAAAGATACTGGTCTAATCAGTTTGGAAGAAGGATTGGTGGATAAATGGTACTCGGATCGCATTGTGTTAGCTGGCGATGCTGTTCGCAAACTCACCCCTAACGCTGGTTGGGGTTACAACAGCGGGTTTATCGACATGGTTGTCCTCGTGAACCACCTCCGCCGACTTCTCAAATCTGATCCGTCACCGAGCACTGAAGCTCTGAACGGGGTGTTTAAGGAATACCAAGCGGACAGAGCTGAGAATACACAGAAAACATACAAGGCGTCGGCGGAGCGTGTTCGTGCTGTTGTCTGGCCGGGATGGTTGCAAAGAACGATTGCACTCTGGATTATGCCCTATGTTAGTCTTGGACAGCTTGATTGGGTACTGCAATCGAGGGCTTTGCATCGCGATTCGCCTGTGCTCGAATGGGTGGAAGAGAAACATTTGCCTAGTCATCGCGTCAAGTATAAGCAATATCCTCAGCCGGACGAGTGAAATTTCAGCATGTCAAGATCATTCCCGGGGCCTGGACCAGTTGACCTATTACTTTAATACTGTATTTAATAGTTTAGCGAAGTCACATGAACATACAACTCGATGTTTTGAAATGAATGTCGAAGTAGTTCAATGTTGCGAATCCAAACCCTTAGGGTAGGGTTAGAACCAGCCAAGCCAACGTACATGTAACAAGCGTACACACCGAGTAACTCCTAATGTCGTGTTATTGACATGGTGATTCATGCCAGATGGGTTTTGCGCGCTACCTAGGACTGGTATTCCATTAAAAAGTGGCTCATTCAATATGCTGTGTGGTAGAAATTGATGGTTCCGCAATACCGTATAGTTATATCGACAGGTACTGATGAAAGTATGAGCGCAGAGTGGCTACAGCCAGGCGCGCCACAACGTGTCAAGGATAACATCAGATTGATCGATACTTTAAAAATTTTACTTATATGCCCATATATGTTAGCATATTATTTTTTGTTGTATAGTTCTCACCACCTTGAATACATTACCATGTCCGGTAGCCGCCAAATCTACACGCGCTGTGCGCAACATCTTCAGCTCTGGAAAAGAAGCCCAGCCAAATCGCAGTCATTCTTCCCATGGGCTCTGCCTTCCATCTGCACCCTCTCCAGTACTGGGCTCAGAGAATACGCAACGTCCACACAGACAACACGAGCTGCTCATCCCAACCCAGGCAACTTTGCGAATCGTCCCAAAGACGAGCTTAGAGAAATTGGCAAAAAGGGCGGTCAGAAGGGAGGTCGTGCTACTGGAGTCGGTGGGTTTCACAACATGGATCTGGGGAAGCAGGTAAGTATTGAGGCTTGTTAGCTCGAAGCAGTGATCCGGGCTGGACATGACGATGTTAAGACGTGGAGCTGCGGTTGTGTTTGAAATCAGACTAACGACACACGGATTAGCGCGAGATAGCGTCGAAAGGTGGACGAGCTTCACGTCGTTCCTCGGGAGAAGGTAAGGTCGCTGGTGAAGGAGGTCGGAAGAGAGGGAGACCGCGCAAGGGGCCTAGCTCGCTAGAGGATTATGAGGACATTATCGTGTGAGCCTGGAGATGAGATCAGGAGAGTTGCTGTCATGTTTATAGGTGTTGCTGTATATCTGTCAACTCGCCCGAGTCAGTTCAAGCCCAAGCTGTTGTACATATTGTCCTGGGTTGTTGTGAGAGCGAAATGACACGAGTTGAGAAGAAAGCATGACTGAGCGATAGGCAGAGAGTGCTCAATGACAGATGAGATTGTAGAGCGCATTTCCCAAAACCATACCAATCACCTCCTATGGCTCAGTGGTAGAGCGTGTCATTAGTAATGACAAGGTCCTCGGTTCCCGAGTAAGGGCAGGCTTTCCTTTGTGTATTTTTCTTTTTGCGACGTTGATGAAATAGGTCGTTTTCTGTCACTGGGGGCTGTACTGGATCTGCGATCAAGGTACGATCGTTGCATGGCTTCTTCGTCGTTGCGGTTGGTACTTGATCGACGGGATGGCCGCGCTATGGTACCCAAGTGTGTTAGACATGGCACTCCCCTTACTTATACTTAGGGGATTCGGGGCGTAGCGCTTTACTATCCAAGTCATGAATGACCACAGGGATTGGTACTCATCTAAGAAACGCTCCCTGGCACTTGCTAGAGAGATTTTCACGTCCTCGTACTGGTCGTGACGCACCAAACCCTTTTCCGGCCATAGGTCCCCTAATTCTGTCTTCAGATCATTCATCTGATTCATACCGCGGATCGCGTCGGCTGCATCCTGATTAATAGCATCGAGCTCGTCACTTGAAAATTGGAATGGGTAAGGCGGATTGCCACGTGCCTGTATCTCAGGGAGGCTTTCCCACTCTTTCTGTAACTCAACTACATACGAGCGGTACAAAGCCTCACCGTCCACGAAGAAGATCTGTGCGAGGAGTAACATGGTATAGCTTGTTGTCTCACGATATTCCATAGCCCGATAGAGCGTGATATTTGTTTCGTGTACCTGCGGAAAGGGCCATATCAAGGTAGAAGTAAGGGCCTTCTGGCGTTCAGTGGGCTTGAGTTGATCCAAATTTTCTGGAAACTTTGGCCGTTCTAATCCGATCACAGGTGGACCCTCATAATCTAGGAAGAAAGGTTGTGTCTCAAGGCTACGAGTGCTATCAGGGTTGTTGCTGCTATCGCTGCTTGACATTGGCGGGACAGCCGCGCTATACCCGATCTGGCAGAGCATAAACATCTCCACCTTTTATCTACTCCGTAGCAAGTGCCATTTCTGATCCAATCAACATTGTCTGTCGGATCTTCGCGTCAAGTCAACACGCGATTTTCTGAAACCCCTCTGATTATCCTCATATCGATGTAGATTGAACAAAGCTGACGTCTGCAATTGATCGCGTTCAAGAATCGCCGACTCTTCGAGTCGACCTTGCAAAACATGCCTATTCACACGTCGCCGTTCCCTACTACTCACGATACAATCGGCCCATCAACACTGAGCTCTCCGGTACAGATACCATCCTCTCCACCCTCGCCGTCACCTCAATCGCGACAAAACACAGACAACGATCATGTGAACAACGGACAGCATAACCAGTTAACGTCCGCGTCGAATGACGTCGCTACATTGGACCTAGACAAACGACTCTCACAATACACCGTCGACTTCAACAAGTTTCCCGGAGGAGCCAAAGAAAAGATTGAAGATGTATTTGACGACGACGACCAGGGACCGGAGTTCGGCGGACCGGAAGATTTTACCCTGAACTTGGAAAAGTACTTGAACGGAACGCCGTCTCCGGAGGACAGAAAGCAACAAGACGACGATGAACCAGATTCGGAAGAAGATGCACTCCCAGAATACTCACCGTCACCATCGCCGCGGGCCCGACATCACCATAGCCAACATCATGAAGAAGCGGAAGAAAGCGAATTCGGTCCGCCGGTGGACATGTCTACCCCGTCGCACCTGATGTGGAGGAAGAACTATGGGTCAGGTAAAGAGGAGACGCGCTTGGAACTGGAAGATATCGAAGAAAGCCTGCCTAGTTCTCCTGAGAAGGATGATAGTCCGTCCAAGACTGGAAAGGAAAATGGCATGGAAGAGAGCCGGACATTTACGACTGTGCTTCGAGAGATCGAGGATTTGCACGAGCAGCGACGGGAGCGAGATGAAAAGATTGAGGAGAATCGGAAGGAATTGGCATCTGCGAGAGAAGAGATTCAGAACCTCCGAGCTGAATTGCAGCTCAAGGATTCTTTGCTGTCAGAGGCGAATAATAGAGCGAATGAGGAGGATGTGCTACGGGAACAGCTCAAAGCTTTGCAAAAAAAGGCTCCAACTAGCGATGATGATGCGAAAGAGATCACGAAGCTACAAGAAGAACTGAAAGAGACGCGAGAGCAGTTGGAAAAGCGTGACGAAGCTTTGGAAGATAGTAGCACGAAGCTACGCGAGCTTACTGCAAGCAGTGAGCTTCAATTGCGTCAGAAGAATTCCGAGATTGAGGATCTCAAAGCTCAGATTGACGAAAAGGAATTACAAATTGCAGATGCAGACGAGGACTTGGCGGATGTTCAACGGCAATATGACATCTTGAAAGACAGGATCGAGTCGCTGGAGACGCGCAATAGTCCTCTTGAAGAGAAGAATATTCTGCTAGAAAATGAGTTGAGCAGTGTGAGAGCCGAGCTCGCTTCGCAAAGAAATGCCGTCTTGACGATGGCAGTCGACTTGTCTATTGAGGTCCAAGGCAAGGATTATACAGAAGTTATCCGCAGTCTCCAACAACAGTTAAAAGACTTGAAGGAATCCAGTCACGATCACGGCAAATCCACACAAGTCGAAGAGGATCTTCAAAGCAAACTAGACCAAGCGCAGTCTGCACTGCAACGATCCGTTGCTGAGAAGGAAGTCGCGGAGACAGAATGGCAACGGTCAAAAGATTTGCTGGCTGAAAGCCGGAGCCTCATCACTACGATTGAAGGAGAGAATACTCGTTTGACAGCGCGGATCCAAGAACTCAACTCCAATCTCGCCAAAGCCCGCGAGGAGGTAGATCGCCTGAAAGAACAGCATCGACATGAATTAGCATCCGTCAATGTTCAACCGAAACCAGCACAGCCCTCGATCAATACCCCAGACCGAACAAACGAACTCCGTGAAGCCCACCGCCTCGAAATCCAAAACCTACGCGAAATCAACGCCACCTCCATCAACGACCTCCGCACATCCTACAACGACACAATCCAACACCTCCGCGCCATGCTCTCCACCTCCGAAAAACGCGCAGCCTCACTACACGACCAACTCCTCGAAACCCAATCAACAACAACCACCCAATCCAACGAAATCAACTCCTTGAGGTCAGAAATCGAACAACTACAGTCCACACTGGTGCTGAAAGAAGAAACATCCGCCGAAATGGATAAAATGATTGCCAAATCCATCGAAAAGCGTGAACGGGAGTGGGAGCGTAGGACGGAGTTGTTGCTCAAGGAGAGGGATAAGATGGGGAAAGCGTTGATGTGGGCTTGGGGTGAGAAGGAGGTTGGTAAACCTTCTTCTGAACGGACGAAGAATCGTGACGCGTCTGCTTCTGTTGCCGCCGCGGCTGGAGATGCGTCTGGTTCAGAGAAGAAAGCGAGGCAGGGATACAGGTACAAGTATGTCGTGCGATCTTGATCTGACAGCCGCTCATTGTATTTCATTTGTTATTTGCATAATCTACGGTACGGTACGGTGGAGCAGTCTTGTTTGTCCTTTTGTCAAGCATCATGGGATTGTGGATGGGTTGGCTGGGATGGCATGGATATTGGATTCTTCATTGTTTTGCAAGTGTTTCCATCCCCCGGTTATCGGCCATTGGCGTTAGAGGTAGTTCAATTGATGATAACGACTTGACTTTTCATTTCAGAAGAAGTATACTCGCCGAGAACAGACGCATCATATGATACGAAAGATGAATCAAAGGTAGGTATCCGCCAAAACAAACCGGCAAAGTAATGCATATCGCCTATCATACAAAACCATCATTCAGCAAAAACAGAGCATAAACATCTAGTCATCACTCAATCAATCTCATACATCATCCCTCCCTCATTTTCCGTCATCCTCCCATCGCCGCACCGGGCACCGACGCACAAAAACTCGTCCTCTCAGCCCCTCGATACGTATTTCTCCTCTCCACAATCTGTCTATCCCCATCTAACGCAAGGCCGCCATCCGCTAGACTCAGGGACGTGCGTCTCATGCCTATCGCCTCTTGTGCGCTGCCGCTGCTATTGGAAGTAAGGAATGTATTTGGGATACCGCCATAAGTCGAACTCCGCGGTCGTCGTGTACTCGGATACAGAGTCGCGGTATCATCGCTCCGGGGGATGGGCGGTAATGTATGTGCCGGATCGAAGCCGCGGCCGTCGTTGGAGTGGAAGCGGCGTGTATAAGTTGGTCTTACTGGTGTCGGTGTAGGTTGGTGCATCATGTTATGTTGATTATAAGGTTGATATTGGTTCTGATAATGTTGATGGTGTGGATTGAGACGCTGGTTATGAGATGGCGCCCGCCGAGGGAACTGATTATTCCGAAAGGATGATGATGAGCGGGCTCGTTGGATATCCTTTATTGAGCCGTGTGATGCTAATGAGGGTTGCGTATGTGGGAAGCGTGGATGGGGGTGATGGTGGCCCGTACTCGGTTGGCGACGGGGAGGGAGACGGGTTGATGCTGATGTTGATTTGTGTCGTTGCAAAGTTTGTCTGTTATTATAAATATTCTGATTGCTGTTGCTCATAGGACCGGCATTGTTTCTCGCTGCTGAGGGCTTATTGAGTCCCTCCGTCGAGGACTTGGGTGTGATTGCTGGAGGCACATAATTCGGATGATGGGGATGGTGTATTGACCTTGGGGTCGGATTGATATACGACGTCCTTGACTTGCGCACCATCAAAGGGACAGGAGGGAGTACAGGAGGTGGGTTTCCGGGTGCAGTCATTGATCGACGTCTCGTCTGTATGCCAGTACCGCCATTAAGAGCAGACTGACTTTCGTCGGACGATTTCCTTCCTGCCGGCGACGCTGTCGGCGCCGGAGGCGAAGGTAGATTCGGTATTAAGGAGCCATCCTCGGGCCTACCACCCTTGCCATTCTCCCCATTTGTAGACTGAGAAACAGACTGAGAAACAGCCTCAATCTCAGGCGACCCCGGCGGAGACGCCAGAGCCCTAATCTGCGGATCCTCCGAGAGAGGCTCCGACAACCAATCCTTCGGCAGGAATTTCCTACTCGAAACTGACGACTTTTGCCTCGTATGTTTCGTCATGGCTTTAGACGGTACTGAGATCTCTGGGATATCAGGGATCTTGGGTACAGGCGGCACTGCCGAGGGTTTGGTCAATGCAGCCTCCGTACCAGGCTGTAGAGTCGAAGTGAGGGACGGGTTTCTGGACAAAGGGGAAATATCACTCGTTAAACTGATCGATCGAGTTGCTCCTGTCGAGTCATCAACAGGAGACACTTTCGGCGACGTATCCGTCCCCGCGGACGTCGCAGCAATAATCGACGGTCTAATCGAGTTCGTATGCGTGTTGAGATGTAGTTGTGGCTTAACCCTCGTGGGCCCTGGATACCGAATACTCGGCGGTCGAACGGGGGTCTCAAAGAGAGAACTATCGTTCGGTGACCAGTACAATTCCCCGTTTCCGGGGCCGGCGTCCGGGTGACGACAGAGATAAAGGATTTCGTTCTTGAGGGTTTCGCTTTCCCAGCTAGACTCAGAAAAGATGCTTCCGTCTCGGGGCGGGCGTTGGGGTGCGTATAGGCCGAGGAGGGAGGAGTCGTAGGGGCGTTCGCAGACTTGGAAGCAGAAGAAGAGTGCTGATGTGGAGATACTAAAACCCCCTATCAGTAAAATTTCGTTTGATATCTGAGCAGAGAATGGTGAACTTACAATGCTAATATCTCGAGAATAACCGTCCCCCTATGAATCTGACAACTCAACCCGGCCTTCCAATACTGCTGCGTTGCTGTAGATGCTGCGCAAGTCGCCTTCTTAGAGACAACCACCAAGCTAGCAACCGATGCCGCGAGCCACATCGCAACCATGACACGAGGCAGATGTGAGCACGCCATGTGCAGCGCATTGCGCGGCATATTCAGTCGGGGCGCTTGCCGGTACTGCCATGAGAGGATTGTATGGATGACCACGAAGGGAACTGAGAGAAATGACTATGCGCCACAAAATTAGCACGATCCATTTGCGCAACTCAGATGGCAAAGAGTGCAACGTACAGCGATTAATCCGATAATTAAACTAGGCGTCATCAACCCATCGACCTGCGCAGTGCCGTACAAATACAGGACAAGCGCGCATTGTGTAAACGACAGTAAAAGGATGAGATATAGACCGACAAATATCACAGCGCGGATCCAGGCCTGTCGGCTTCTGTTTGTGGTAATTGAGGGACCGAACATGGTGATTATGATTGGAGTGAGATGTCAAGATGTTGCTGGTCTACTACAGCTCAGCTAGCAGTTCTCAACCACCAAAACCATTAGCAATCACACAAATTGCATATATTGTTGCAGTATTAAGTGCATTAATCCAGCAGTTAAAATATTCAGCGTCAAAAACTTATGAAAGATGGAAGAACAGGGGGCGCATTCCCATATAAACGACGACACTTAGGGCTAAAACGCGCCAAATCCACTTAACGCGGCCAGCCAGAAATGAATGACGATAAATAGACAGGGGCGGGGAATGCATCATCTTTAGTGGCGGGTACGCCTCGATTCAATGACATTTAAGACATTTTAGCTCATGATTCATTCACAGGTAGTTTAAAGGGGTCGGGGATTTTTCTCGTGCAGGCGGGTGGTGAAGAATGTTTCGGGCGTGTATGTTCTCAAATTCCGCATGTTAAGGGGGCGCGTGTATAACTCCCTTATACTAGAGCGAGCCTCGGCGCGAACCGTCAGGTTTATCGTGATGGAAAATGCATAGCTAGCGGCGAGGAATTCGTTTGTCTTTTGTATCGTGTCTAGGAGGTCGGTTGTGTCAGTCTCGTGCAGGGTGAGTTATCCAGGGGTCTGCCATAACCCTCATAGGAGAGGGTGTCGCACGACCGCGTACTCTGCCTATGCTCAAGGGGTCCTTGACAGTCTCGAAAACCACAGGTAAAGAATTGCACAGAATTGTGACATGATAAGATTCCCTCGATGACGTTTTTTTGTCCTCTTATGGATAATCTCGAATGTTGACTGACCCGAACTTGTCTAGGGTTAAAGCAGGGATGTATGTACCTAGGGCGAGAACCCTGCGCTTCCTGGGGAAGCATTTAACCACTACCTTTCCTCCCTACAACACCTTCTTGAAAAGTTAATGGTCTATCGAAGATAAATCATGTCATTCATTAATTGATATGTTGCACAAGAATCGAATTAAAAAAGCAAGCAGCCACGTACAACTTGTCTATACGTACAATTGACGAAAATATTGTAGGTACACGATGACTGAAAAACCTCGAAACAAGGAGAAGAAGAAGAAAAATGGTCGTAAGAAAGATCCTGACAAGGATGATAAAAGCATGAAGGAAGAAGAATTGTACATAAAATTAATCGCAAACATATCGTTTAAATTAAGTCGTCCGCTAAGACCAACGAAGCTGAAAAACTAAATCATCCTTTTAAAGAAGAGCGAACAGAGAAGCGATGAGAATGATGCCGCCAACGATAGGATTGAGGCTTGCCCGACCAGCTGCGCCGGTGAAGGCGGGGCTGACACCGGTTTGGGTGCCGCTGGGTTTGGGGAAAGAGGATGCGCTGGGTCGGATGGTGATCGTTGTAACGGTGCTGGTAGATGATGCAGATGGGCCAGAGTTGCCAATGGCACCAGCGCCAGGAACGATGGTGCTGGTGTATGAAGGCTTAGGACCGTTACCGTTACCGTTACCGGGAGCAGAGCCAGAGCCAGGCTTGCCGCTGGACTCGGCAGGCGAAGAGCCGGAGCCAGGGGCAGGACCAGTTGCGGAACCAGTGTTGGGGTTCGATCCGTTGCCATTACCGTTGGGGTTGGAGGAGCCAGAGCCGGGGAGAGAGCCAGGGTTGGAGCCAGGAAGGGCGGTGGAGGTGGCGCTGACTTGAGGAGGTAGAGTCAGGGTCACAGTTGTAGGCTGAGGACCGCAGACTGTGCAGACGGCAGTGGTGGTTGTCCAACCAGTAGGCAAGCCAGTGGGTGCACCGGCTGTCGCGGTGCAAGGGCAGTATGACTCAGTGATGGTAACGGTGCTGGTAGCGAGACCAGTAGGGCAGACGTAGACGTAGGAGGTTGTCACGACAGTGGTGGTCCAGGACTCGGTGCCAGTGGAGGTAACAACAGCGGTGGAAGTACCAGTGACGGGACCGGTGGTAGCGGGGACGGAGACACCAGAGGTAACAGATCCAGAGGCAGTTCCAGTAGGTCCGACAGATGCGGTGCTAGAAACACTAGTAGATCCTCCGACGGATCCGGTGGATGTTCCGACGGTTGTGGCTCCAGTGCCAGAAGGAGAACCAGAACCAGATGTCGAGGCAGTAGTGCTTCCAGTGCTGGTAGATCCACCGTTAGGAGGAACAACAGCAGTGGAAGAAGATGGAACCACAACCTGAGAAGAGGACTTGGTGCATGGCTTCTTGGTTGATGGGCTGGCAGAAGGAGTGCTAACAACGGCTGGAGAGGATGGGGACGGAGTGGTGGCTGGTACCACGGCGGAGGAGGAAGCAGCAGGGACAACGCTGGAGCTTGCCGAGACAGCCGGAGAAGATGACTGAATAACCGCAGAAGAGCTGGAACTGGCAGCCGCGCTAGATGAGGAAGTAGCTGAGCCTGAGGCAGAGCTGGAGACGGCCGAAGAGCTTGGGATGACCACGGCCGAGGAGCTTGCAGTTGGACTTGATGTGGGTGTCACTGGAGTGCTTGATGCGGCGCTGGAAACGGCAGCGGAGCTTGGGATGACCACGGCCGAGGAGCTTGCAGTTGGACTTGATGTGGGTGTCACTGGAGTGCTTGATGCGGCGCTGGAAACGGCAGCGGAGCTTGGGATGACCACGGCCGAGGAGCTTGCAGTTGGACTTGATGTGGGTGTCACTGGAGTGCTTGATGCGGCGCTGGAAACGGCAGCGGAGCTTGGGATGACCACGGCCGAGGAGCTTGCAGTTGGACTTGATGTGGGTGTCACTGGAGTGCTTGATGCGGCGCTGGAAACGGCAGCGGAACTTGGGATGACAACGGCCGAGGAGGAAGACGAAGAGGAAGATGAGCTTCCACTTGGGCTTGGGGTCGGTGTCGGTGTGGGAGTGACTGGAGTCGAGCTTGGGGCCGAGCTGGAAACGGCAGCCGAGGACGAGGATGAGGACGAGGAGGAAGAAGAGCTTCCTGTTGGTGTCGGGGTCGGGGTCGGGGTCGGGGTCACGACAGACGAGCTGGACGAAGAGCTGGAAGTGCTGGAAGAAGAGGTGGAAGAGCTTGAAGAGGTAGCGGCTGAAGTTGGAGGAGGAGGAGTAGGAGTAGGAGTGGGCGATGGAGCAATGGTTGTAGCATAGGTGTCGAGGACCTTCTTGATGTTGTCTGCGTAGGTGTGGCCATCAGGGGTGGTGTTGTTGAGGGAACCGGTAGCTTCCCACAACATAACACCACCGAATGTCGATGGGTACTTGTTCATGTACTCCTCGATTAAACCCGCCACACTGAACGCGCCAACATAGAAGCCAAGGTTGGCCTCTGATTCTTCAGCAGGCAAACCAACGTACAATTTGGCATCGGGGTTAGCGCTGGCTTTGATGACGCTTACCCAATCATCAAAGTTGAAACCGGAAACGCCGTTGACATAGTTGACAGCCCCACAGCTCCAATCGTTGTAGAACTGAACCCAGATGTAATCAAAGGGTGCGTTCTGGATAGCGTCGCCAAGGAGTGTATTAGGGAGGCCACACATTGGTGCAGCGCTCAAAAACCATTGCCTCGAAGTAGAAGTTTGCTCAATGTACTCATTGTAAAGCTCCTTGAAACGGTTTGCCATGTATGCATAGCCTACTGGGGTTAGTTGGAAAGTTGAGGAAAAGATAGTTCAGAGGACGTACCAAAGCCAGTATTAAACTCAATATCAAAATCGAAACCATCAAACACAATATCGTCGAATGGACGAGGAACTTCGTCACTGACATACGCGGAGTCAACAGGACCAAAAGCACCCCAGAGCCACTCAGCAAACGCCACAGCAGATTCCACGCTGTGAATGGATTGACCTGTAGAGGGGCCAGCTCCCCCTAGAGAAAGGAAAATCTTCTTTCCAGCTGCTTGACAAAGGGGGATGTCTTCAACGATCTGATGACAGTTTTTGAGCAGGCCAGTGGGCTGGCCGTTGACGTAGTAGACAGAACCGTCGCATTGATTACCAAAGTTTGTCCCGGGCCATCCACTTAGTTCGGTGTCGGGAAAGATGTTGACGAATCCAATGTTGATAATGTCCAGAGAGGTTTCAGCACAGAATGTGCTCAAACGGGGTTGGTATGCTCCTTGGCCCTGGTAATAGTTAGACGTCTGAATGGAGAAAGACAAGACAGATGAGATAGACATACATAGTAAGTAGCAACCGAGGTGAGACCGGCGTAGGTCACCGCAGACGAAACAGAAGACATGGTCGCTGAAAATGAATGTGCTCAAATTGATGCAGATTATTAGTAATGAATGAATGATACTGTTCCCTTGATCCCTCCTAATTAAAGAATGGAAATCTGGCAAATCCAGAAAGCGAACGAAGGCTTGATAGCTCAACGAAAGGACGCAGACAAAGTGTCTACTGAAAATGAGAGTGACGCCTGAAGGGACGGGGAGAGCCTAGAGGAGGAGAAGGAGGAGAGGAAGGAGGAAGGCAAGAAGTAGAGAGAGAGAGTGAGTAAAAGAGGGTGTGGCGGATTAAAAGAGATGCAGTCTACGTGAGTAAGCAGAGTAGTGTACCACAAACAAGCACACACTAGTTGCCAGTCTAGGCAACTGGTGATAGAACCATACAGGCCCCAGGCCAAGGGGCATTCACCGAATATCCGACTAATCACTATGTATGCCTACGACAGAGACTGCAACAGCCAAGTGTACCAATACCCTTGTCCAACAGCCCAGCTAAATCTAGGAAATTGCCTGGAGTCAATTAATCTCGCTTACGACGAGGGCAGGCTACAGAGACTAGCATGCAAAGAGGGTCCAGGTTCATAGGTTCTTAGTAGTGGTACCTGAGGCTCCATCGATATCGCTTACTTCATAGCACATAGGTACATACTTGACTTTCAAATTGAGGTTGGACAAACAATGGCTTCATCTAGTGCCAGGTACCGTCCCAAATTCGTGTACTTTGAGCCATATTCGACAACGTCCAGACTATTGAATCGTGCAACTACTGCAGGCACGCTACAGACAGACGCAGTAGCGTATACGACCGTACCATTTCAAAACCAACAAGACGTAGCAAAAGAGGCGCACCGTGGAAATTTGACGCCCGTGGCGCTGTTGCCTCTTTGTTGTTTGACCGAATTGCGTCAATTGACTGGTGTTGTTGGCTACGCCCAGTAAGCCATCTTAGCTGGCATTGGCTGGGATGTCGTTGGTAAGATTAGGGTTGGTAGAGTTTTTGGTGGGGTTGGTCGCGAGAGATTAAAAAGCTCAGCTGCACTACAGGGACACGACGAATAAGAGATGAGTTGGATTGTTGGTCCGATGCTACAGGCAGATGCAGTGGAGAGAATCCGCGAGCCCTACTCGACTGGCCCTTTGCAGAGCCTCAGCTAGGCCGCTTTTGGGTCGCTGGCCGGATAAATTGATGAATTGTCTTTGGATTTGCGGCGCAGGACATGAGGTAGCATACACTAACTGCGTATGACAATGGTACGCTATATTATGGTTCGTAGCTAGTCAACTTAGTCTGACTAAGTAACTTCGTATGGCTAAGACGGCACTGACCGGATCAACAGGGTTTTTTCCTATTCCTGTTCCTGAACCACGTGCGCCTATTAGTAATTCAGTATCGGTTAACTATCCCGGATCAATGCTTTCTCTTGTACACTTGTACACCCTTCTTTATTATGCACTCAAGTACAGATACAAACTGTGATCCGTGTGTATCTACAAATACAAGACACGTAATTTCATCCCACGCAAAAAGTATCATCAGTCAGCAGACGCCCCAAACAGGAAATAAAAAGTCGAAAACTCTCAAAGAGGAATAAGCCGCTCCATCGGCACCTCTTCCCACGGTTTGACGGGGCGCTAAGCCAGAATCTAAGCCACAAAGGTACGTAGTAATCCTTGCAATCATGCCAAGACAGCCAACGGCCCAATCAGATCACACGGGATAAAGAATTCCCCACCATCACATACAGATTGCATACAGACTGCATACTACAGAGCACAGACTGCATCGTTAGCGCACTTTTATGCACGGCCTCCTCTTAAAATCCTGCTGCTGCCTGACTCGTGGACATGTCGTCCTCTCGCCAGGTAAGTCTCGGCATTTCGGTCAGGGGAACTCCCGATCTCGTCTATTTTTGTCCCTTGTTGTCCGTCACCTGGGTTAGGGTTAGCGACAGACAGGGATGTCTGGAGGACAAGCATTTTATCCCTGTCTGTTGACTCTTATCGGACTCCGACGTGCTTTAGTCCTTCGATTCGAAGCACTTGATTTGTTGCTAATTCAAAGAAATCTGCCCTGGTGTTGCAATGACGGGCCGCCATTGGCCACTGTCAATCACGTGCGTTGACTCCGTTGAGTCGTTGACTGGCCAAGAAGGGGAGTATCGCGTATTACCTCTCTATATCACGTGTTGTATCGTGATCGAGTCCCTTAAGCATTGCTAATGTACCCCCGCTTAGCATAAGAGCTCTCATGCAAAACATAACTATGTTCTTTATGAGGCTCTTGTTGTTTCATATAAAGGCTTGATAAGACGACCGTGGATTCGAGACATCATAACTATGTACCCCTTTTCACCGGTATCTAAGCCAGAAACGGTTACTAAGAGATGAGCATCGAACACAACGCTCGTTTGCACTCGAAGAGTGTTGTCGTACGTATAGAGACCTATTTGTTGCTCTTCGAGCTTCATCCGGCTTCGAAGTCGGACTTTCCGACTACGATAGGAGCAAGGACTATGCGTCGCTTGACTATATTACGTTTGTGGTGACTATTAAAATTCAAGAGAATCGCTCATGGACCAAGGTTACATGCCTAGTCTCAATCGCCCAGAAGACAGAGGTGTCGACGAGTAATGTTCATCGAAGTTGCTCATCAGATGGTAATAGAAAAGACAATAGTGTGTCTTTCCATCTGATCTCTATTGAGGACTGACTCATTGCAATGACTCTGAGTATGAGGCAGAGCTTATCTTCTATATTTATATAAAGGCCGTTCTTCTTCATACATGATTCAGATTCAATCATCCCTCGTTCTCATTCTGGCCTTTCCCAATATCAGCTCCAAGAAACAACAAACGTTGACTTCAACTGCAAACTGTGAGTGAGTATACTAGTTATATTATTAAGGAAATACGTGCATACATTGTTATTCATCTTCTACTTAGTTCCGAATACTACAGGCAAATTAACGTGACCTGCTACCATCATTTTGAGACATCGTTCCGGACATGGCTTGCTGCTGCTCACAATCAACAATCCTTGTGCCGCCGCTCACGGGCATAGGAGTCTGGGAAGAATGGTTTGAATGCATCAAATTATTGGCCTCCCTTATGGAAGCTGGGAGTTCCTGGATCCCACCCTTCCTGATAAAGACGTCCGTAAAACTGGGAATAGGTCTCAAAAGGTTTCTGGTGATGGCAAAGCGAAGGCGATTTCCGGCTGTGATGTGGAATACGGCCTAGCTATGAAGGGACTGAGAGAAGTTACCACAGAAATCTTTAATTCGCTTGATTGGGAGCACAAAAAGGAGCTTAGGGAGGTCAACGGTAAAGTGCATGTGGATAAAATCCACGTTGCTAGACACATGGTCGTTATTCTGGTGAGAAAGTACAAGCCTCCCAGTCTTATCATCAGCCCAGAACGTCTTGCAAGATTCGTCCCGTTCTCCGATCCCGAATACCGAGGAACACATCGACATCCTCCATTGTGCTTGATTCATAGGCCCTTTTGGATAAGCGTATTGCTGCGCCGGTACTTTTGTTGACGTCTCTGCTTTTGTGTTCTTGTAGGGGTGCTGGATGGTTTGTTTTGACGTTTGGCCAAGTGTTCTGGGTCGCCAATAGCGTTTATTGTGTCGCAAAGAGAGCAGTACCTATAATGCGTAGTGGGGATATGCTAGGCTAAGTGGTGAAATGGTTCAATGTCCACTGGGACGAAGGCACAGTGGTCACGTCGTACCCTGTGATGAGGGAAATAAAAGATGGGAGGAGAGATAAGGGCTGTGGACGTCAACTGGCAACCGGGAGTCACGAATAACAGGAGACAGTTACAACTGTGGTGTAAGTAGTGTTGTTAGGATGGCAAGTTATCAATGGCGATTCATATGGCGTAGTTGAGGCCGGGTGCTTAAACGACAGGGGTTTCCCGAAACAGCGACACCTAGAGGGAATTTACACATATCAAATCCTAAAGGATCCTCTGTGAAGAGGAGGTCACAGAGGCAGGTATAATTGACTTGAAAATATACTGGAAGTTTCCATTGTGAGGAGTTATTGGTTCTGATATCTGATCGGTTGTGCCATTAATTGCATCTATGTTGTCTATCGACATGCAACAAACTTTTGGAGTCCTTCTGCAGTTCCCTAACTTTCATGAATTTTGCCTACGAAACTCAAAATAAGCGGTGCTCTAGCCGAGGGAGCCCAGGGTGATGTTCGAGCAGGGCTCGTCGTATGAAGAAGGATACAGAAGCTCATATTCGGGCTTGTTATCATTGCCCAAGCGGACAAGGGTCTTCTCATTAAGATCGAACTCTGGCCAGCCGAACTCACACAAGCCAGTGCGAGGGTTATCTAGAAAGGCAAACCAGGCGCGCTGCATTAGTTTGGTGAGCTCCCTCTGCGGCTCCGAGGTTGGAAGTCCGCTGACAGCGGCCGAGTTGCCAAACAGCATGTGCATATCGCTGCCGTGATAGGCACCGCTGGTTGGGTACAGGCGGGTGTTGTTCCAGTCGCCCATGAAACGGAAAGCCCAGGCCGGAGTGCCGTGCCTGCGACGGCTCTCGACCTGCTTGGCGGCGGCGCAGGTGAAGGACTCGAGGTTAAATGCGTCATCCTGTTCTTGTGTGGGGACGACACCACTGGAGTAGACGGTGACGGCATAGAAGCCGGCCTCATTGTTGTTGTTGCCGTAAAGAATGGGTACATTGGCAAACTCGCCTTGATCGGTGCGCTCAAGGTAGTCGGTGAAGACAAGCGTGTCGTCAGCCTTTGGGTAGAAGCCAGGAACGGTCCGCAGGGGGCTGCTACTATGGCCCGACTTCACGGTGGCAGCACCGGCTTTGATATCCTCCCAAGATGCGTTACGCATACACTTGAAAGTATCGGTCGCGTTGCCACAGCCGACGTAATCGACGACGGTTTCCCAGTTTTCCTGCTGCAAAGAAGGGTCTGGCAGCGGAAAGCTGAACACGTTGCCTGAGTGAGTGATGGCGGCGCTGATAATGGGGTCATCGTGGTAGGCATAGGTCCAGTAGTCGACGGAGACACCTCCAGCAGACTGGCCACTAATGGCAATTTTGGAAGGGTCACCACCAAAGACTGCGATGTTGTCGCGAACCCATTCTACGGCCAGGCGCTGGTCGCGCATACCTAGGTTGGTGTCCAGACCGTCAGCACCGGGGAAGCCAAAGATGTTTGTGCGGTAGTTGACCGTAACCACAACCAGGTCCTCGGCGTTGGCGAAGTTAGTGCCGTAAAAGAAGGGAGTATTGGTATTTCCAAAAGTGAACTCTAGCAAGGAGACGACATATTAGTGTTAAATCAAGGTTGCTGAAAACGGGTTTAGATAACAAGACTCATGATGCCCCACCAGGAGCTTAGACGGTACTCACTACCACCGTAGAAGAAGACGAGGACGGGCTTCTGAGCGAGGTTGGAGCGAGACGTGGCCTTGGACCAGATATTCAAGGTCAGACAGTCCTCGCTTTGTGTCGTGTTGGCGCTCGCAGCAAAGTAGTCAATGATGCGGTTTGCATCGTCGAAGAAGCCAGGATATTTAATGTAGGGGAAAGTGCTGTGTGGGCAATCGTAGCCAAAGTGCTTGGCCTCGTAGCTTTGGTTGCCCTCATAACGTTGAGGACTGGCGAAGCGAAGCTCACCGACGGGAGGTTTCGCATACGGGATGCCCAAATACTCAACGACGCAGGGCGCATCGCCGGCGATGTGTCCCTCAATCAGGCCATTGGTGGTCTTGACCTTGAGGAATTTGGAGATGGAAACTTCGCACTGTTCGGAAGCAGCGGCGGCGACAAGACTCGAGGTCAACCATGTCGCGGCAGCGAGTATGGCTTGCGCATACATGCTGGCAGAGACTCTCCCTGAAGGTCTTATCACGACCAAAAAAGCGAATGACACGTAATGCTACCAGTCGGAAGCTACGCTCGGACCAGGAGCAAATGAGACGATGCACCCCGTGAACAGGTCGATGCTTCGCATCATTCGAGCTATCCAGAACGCTGAAAGGCACTACTGTAGGTACTTAGTAAATATAAAAATCCTAACTTGGCTCTGGAGCTACTTTTGAATGAGTTGGTTCTGTGCTGAGCTAGCAACTTAGCTCCCAGCCACCGAAGTTTACGGAGAAATTGAATGTAACCATCTCCAGTCCAGGATTACCCTAATGCATATAGCAATAAGATTGTCCCAAATGCCTTACTGTATCTCAGAGTCTATTTGCATTATGCCCAACCCCTGATATTGAGTGTCCTCAGCCATCCTCGAAGCCAACCTTCTTGCGACTTACCGGTGGCAACCTGTTTCTCTACCACAAAAAGATTACAAGAAAACAAGTCTGTCCACCTGCTTGTCTGCCTACTCGTTCTTTTTGTGCGCTCCGTCTGAATACGTGGGTATCAAGGTTCTCCGAGGTAAAGGGGCATCACCTCCACCTCCAGCATCAGTCATGGGACCTTATGGCACGGGATTTCCTTCTCCCGGGTTTGAGGATCACGGATGGAAGTACTACATCATCACGCTCGTCATGATTATAGGTGCGGGGCTCAGGGTGGTCGCCAGGCTATGTACCAGATACTTGGCTGAAGTGAGGATTGGGACGATATCGCACAATGTGCCTATGCGTAAACTAGTGGAGGTGGAATTTCAGATGCAGCCGGAGGTACAAGAGGAAGGCGAGCGGTTTGGGAATGATTTACTTTGGCGGATTGATAAGGAGAAATGGTTAAGTTATCTTGATCAGGAGGAGTAGAAGATTGTGTAGATATACATAATGACACGAACATTTGACACGGATTCATGGATTCGTGAAGCACACAATAGATAAAGTGGCCACTCCAAAATGACGAGCAATGCATCTAATCGCCTAAAGCAAAATCAAATAAACCCACCAACCCCAGCCGCTGTATACAACATTCTATAATACAAAAAAGAAAGAACCCTAAAAGTCCCCAAGGCAACAATCAGATTCAAAGAAGCTTAGACGGCTCCATTGACATTGAACGATCGCTTGTTTCGGAAATTCAGCCATGTGATGAACCATTTCAGCGAGTATACCAACGGCGTGATTCTATTCAGTATCGAGTTAGAATTATTCTTTACCCATAATCAGAAAGGCACACTTACACGTTGATAGCACACATAGCAATGACAACGATTCCACATCGCCAGCCCGCTGATAAACGAATATTGTAGCAGTCCTGTAACTCGACACCAGTGTACTGATTGTTGCATACGTCGTTGTTGCGTGTGATATAAGAGCCATATCCCAGCAATGCACCGCTGCATGCGTACATCAAGGTTACGGCAGTGTGGAATACCAGACCCCAGATAGGATTTAGATAAGCCAGGAAAGCAAGACATAACGCGAGCGACCCCTATACTATAAATTAGCTAAATCTTGCAAATTCGTAAAGAGACAAAAGAGACGTACCGTGACACAACCCAATATCGACCCGGCCAGAGCATAGGATAGAGTGGCACCGCCAATGACTGATGATTGATTCCAGGGATTCTGGAACAATTTGATCGCAACACCAGAAACGCAGAGCAGGATCGCGGCTGCAATGCCCTGGATTGCGATGCAGACGACGCCCCAGTTGCCCATTTGAGTATCTATCTTGGTGAATGTGTGATGGCCTCGAGTGTCGACTTGGAACATGCGCTCAAACCAAGTGTCAGAACGTTGGGGATCCTGAATATTGTTGCTGTGGCTGCTGCTATTGTTATTATTGTTGTTGTTGCTAGCACGATGACCACCAGAATTCATAAAGGAATTATGCGTCGTAAAATCGAGCCGATGGTAGCTTGAGGTTTCGTTGAATTCAGTATTCGAATTGTCGTTGTCGTTGGTGGTCTTGGGGGAGTATGCCGGAGGAGGAAACGATGCATTATTAGCATTGCTCGCGTATGAAGGCGGTCGCTCGTAAAGATGCATTTGTGAGTTGGATGTCAGATGAACACCGCTGGACTCGTTCACTTTATGGAATATTCACCGATGGGAGGCTGGTTTTGACCGATATTTAAAGCGGAAATTGACGGACTATTGATTGATTGTCTTCAGGAAGTTGTTCTTTGTTTCCGATGAGGTACAAAGGTGGATAAAGCGAGCAGAACTGAATGAAACCATGTCTTCATATCTCATTATTTATTGCTTCAAATAAATGATGACTCTGATCCAAAATCTTTCTTAAGCGCCGACTGACAGAATAACTTGGCAAGGCGGATTGAATGAGGCTGATATGGTTTTGTATGATTGTCTTGACGAACCGCCAATATGGAACCAATCTACTCCGTATAGTTTATCTCGTTGCAATTGACCTATAAGAAGGCTGATTGTGACTCGAATAATCTTGCAAAACAAATGAGATCGGCTTGCATACGTGCAGCTAGCATAGATCCAGATACTGTAAGCGAAAGAAAACAGTTCGTTCGACCGCTAGTGTGACTTGCTTGTTTATGAGAAAGCACAGCCATTGGATAAACTTCTCTAGTTTCCTGCGCAATATGCCTTGATGAAACAATTGAATCAAAGAACAAATAAAAAGCCTAGAAGATTGAATGTTCAACGCGAAAAAAGGTTGTTTGAATGGTCAGTGCAATTTAGCCTAGCACAGCCCCGAAGCCTAGCCTAAGCCCTAAGTCAAAAACTTGCCGTTTAGGGAAATTTGGAGCTGCGGTCGCGGCCTTTTTAGGGCTTAAGGGCTTAGTCTTTTATTTGATTCCTGTCAGCCTTGCAAACAATCATGAACCACATGGCACATGTTACATGTGTACCCAAAGATGATGATTGTTTTGGAAAGAGCCAATGAAATATGATATGAATCATGTGGCATAGACTGACTCTTATTCTTAATTTCTTACACGCCGCCTACTCCGTGGCCTACATACTGCGCTGTAAAAACAACTCTGGCCCTGAATCTTTCCTCCATACTGTCGCAGTGCCAGGAAACTTGAAAGACATGGCTTAGATAGGCAGTGCCTTTTCCGATGTCGCATGTGCGATTTGCCCAACCTGTAAAACTACATATAAAAGTCATACAAACGAGTTGTACAGTCATTTTAAATTGGAGCTGAAGGCAGAAGCGAGTGACACAAGTCAATCAACATGTATGTGCCAAAGAGTTATCCAGAATATGCCCTGTTGGCATGGCATCCTAAGATATCCCATAAACCTAGCAAAGACACCGCCTTTACAGATGGTAAGGGGGTTCCGAACCCTCCACCGTAGCATAGACTGCGGTGATAGCCTCCGCAAGATCAGTGGGAAGCGGACCCGCCTCAATTGCATCGAGAGTATCATAAAGCTGCTCCATCTTCGACACCGCAAATAAAACTGCATCGCCGTATTTCCCATCCAGAATACTATGGAACGCCGTCCAACGCAATGCGGCTGCATGCCCGCTGATACCATGTTTTGCGGCGGAATCTCGAACGGTGGCTACCGCGGTCTGAACGGGAGCTTTGCCATAAAGTGTACTGTACAGATTTCCGATGAGGTTCTGAATACTTGGTTAGAGACAGGAAAAGAAGTACGAAAAATGTAGATCTGGCAGCTTACGTCCTTACTCCACCGTGCCGTGGTGCTGGTTTTATCCGAGAAAATACCACCTGCTGCAGGGCTAATACAGAGGTTAGTCAGGTGTCAATCATTTTAGAAATTGGTCTGCATACCTGTAGGCGAAAAAAGCCATATGATGTTTACGCAAGAGCGGAAATAGCTCCTTTTCGCCACCTCTTACGATAGCATTGTAATGTCCCTCATACACGCTCGGCTTGACATAGCCTTTGGTCTCGCAAATCTTAATGAGCTCCTCCACCTCGGCGGCCGTGAAATTAGAGATTCCCCATTTTTTGAACCTTCCCTGAAGGTAAGCGTCGTTCATTGCCTTTGCTGTATCCTCAAGCGGTGTTTGTCTGTCGGGTACATGTAGAAACATAGTGTCCACAGTTGAAGTCTGAAGGTCTTCAAGAGACTTCTTGATGCTCAACTCAATCTTCGAAGGTTCAGAGTCTCCATTTCCCATTCCACGGACTTTTGTATGAATGGTAAATCGACTGGCAGCACCGGTCTGGCCGAGGCGTGCTTCAGAGCCAGGATAGTTACTGGCTGTATCGAGATCTCTATAGCCGCGGCTGTGAAATGCGTCTAAGAGACCTTGGACGTCCTTTTCATTATCAAAATGTATAAGTCCGGGCATCTGAGCGACATCGCCAATCTGATATTATTAGATTTAAATTCGCAAGTCACACTAAGCAAGAATTGCTTACCGTATGAGTGCCGAGGATAATCTTCACAGGGACTTGAGGCGACATGGTGAGCGTAGAAAAAATAATCAATGACTTGAGTACAATATGGAGAGATAGTTACAGGATAATATATGTATACAGTGCTGGAATTGCCCTTTAAATAATTTCCTCCAAGGTGGTTTTGCATCACTAAAAGTCCTACCTCCGCAAAACTCCCGCAATTAATCCGCTACTATTTCCGCTTCAAAACGAACCTCCAATCAGACTACAGACATTGCGGCAGAATTTGCATAGTTTACTATTATCACAAGTCAAATTCAGTTTGTCTTACTTTTGTCAATCCAGTATTGAATCTTGTCCGTCCCAACCAAATATGTCCAATAAAACTTCGCAAAATCATCCAATTCCTCCGCCGGGTACTGCGATATTAACGGTCCAGGTTGTAGCGAAGGTACCAGAAGCGGAGGTTTCTCACAACATAATTTGAACCATTTCACCGCCGAATCCGCTTCCCATAAACCATGGCGTGCAGTAAACATCACGGCTCCAGTACAATCAACCAACCCTCTGTTCATGGCCTCGTATGTGTTGGCAACACTGTCGATGATGATATGAGTGCGCCGAACACTTTCCGTCAGAATCCATAATTTCCACAATTCCGAAGAATCATTATACTCTCTGTCGAATTCTGTTGCGGTCCATTGAAGTGGACGACGGCCGAGAGAGAAGTCATCACCTCGATACCGTCTTACGTCTCCCCACATCTGGATCACCCATTGCCGAAGTGTAGGGAGATGCTTTTCGGCGGATGCGCGCAGACGAACGGAGCCATCGAATAAACCTATGAATTCATAGACGAATAGAGCTTGTACACGCGCGAGGTGAGCCAAGATGCCTTGCGCATCGCAAGTAGTTGGAGGCGTGCTCCCACGGACGAGTTCACACAAACGATCCTCGACAATTTGTAATATAGTCTCCTTTACTGCTGGAGTTCGACCGATATATGTCGCTAGTGTGGTGAATGCGTCCTGAACACAACTGGGCATCCCATTCTGGTACAGCCGTTGATGGATAAAGCTATTATAATTGTTTTTGATCCAGAATTGTAGCATTTCATCTACGATTCCAATAAAACGCTCCATTTTGATAAGAACACAGTTTTGTTCTGAGTTACAATGTCGCATGTCCCAGGTCTCTTCTTGAAGAAACCAGGGGCATGTTGTGCTCGAGAGACTGTCGTTGCTAAGTCCGACTTCTTGTGCCTGTAGGCTGGAAAGAGGTGCCGGAAGGGCTGGAGTGTAAGGGATGATCATATCTGATATATCAAGATCAAGATCTGCGGCTCCCAGTGTGCCCCAGTCCTCTACATTGAAATTGCTTTCCAGAGCATCCGTTTCAGCATAATTCTGGATATCCGGAAGCTCTTCGGTCTGGTCGAGAGGAGAAAGAATATTTCTTGTCCGTCTTTTTGGCTGTGGGTATGTGCAAGTGATATCCCGATCTAAGCATCGCTGACACTGAGGATGCTTTTGGTCGCATCTACGCTTTGATTTTGCGCAGCCAATGCAAGCTTTCTGGCTGGGTCCGCGAGACTGTCGGGCCATTGGGTGAGAGCTGTTGATCTGAGCTGTTGGTCTGGTGAAGATTCTTATGTCAGCTATCTGTCCGAAAATCAGTCTGTGAAGAAGTTGTGTAAAGTTCGATCTTAAGATGTGGAGTTTCATTTCTTCAAATGATTACTAATCATAAGATCTTAGTTTCACCCATGCTTTACCAGCTAACTATGGTATAGTCACAAAAGTACCTCAACTTTCCGTTAGATCCCTGTATCTTCTCGAGATAAGGATCGGACAGAGTGTTACGTATTTGAAATTCAGGATAAGCAAACAAGTTGTACTCAGGAAGCTAGGAGGTATGGACGACTGCTTTGAATAGTCGAAGCTCAAGGTTAAGCCAATTCGCTTCTCGAAACCCTTCAAGACTCCCCATTTATACTAATCTTAAGACTCGTAAAGGGTGTTTTATTATGATAATAGCTCAAGTCGTTTGTACACGCAGAGAATTTAGCTGATATGTGTAATGAAGTTATCCAAATTAGGGGCATGGGTCATAACCCTAATCATTCGGGCGATGCTTGTCTGCTTCGAGTTTAGATTCGGCCGAACGATTAGTTAGCAACCATACAACAGACGCCGATTGGCCCTTGTAATACCTGCTCAATAAGCAACTATGAGGGCTTCTGGAAGATGATTATCAAACTTATTTTGAGCTATAGGGGTAGGTACATGGGTTTGTTTAGTTTAAAAGCAGGAGGGATCTTGCCATAGGTTTTGTCCAGCTAGAATCCATCCTCACAATCCGTTCCAGGCTCTCTTTTCGTGCTCCTCTCTATTCACCCTTCCGATTCTCCAGCAGTCATTATTTGCCACATTCACCATGGTTAAACTAGCCCAGCCCAAAGTAAGTCCTCTGCCGAACGGGATCGACCTCAAAGGTAAAACTGCCGTGGTCACCGGTGCCAGTGCTGGCTTGGGACTAGAAGTGACTCGGCAACTGTTGCAATTGAACATCTCAACTGTCATCCTCGCTGTTCGAAATGTAGCCAAGGGCGAAGGTTGTGTCAAACAGTTACGTGGTGATCCTCGTATCAAGACCAAAAACCCCAATGCTGCAATCAAAGTCATGGAGCTGGACGTCGACAAATACGATAGCGTCCAGCGATTCGCCAAGCAGCTCCGCGACGAAGTCCCCGTTGTCGACATCCTTATCCTCAACGCCGGTGTCGGGTATTTCAAGTTCGAACGCAGCTCCAGCGGGCACGATCGAATTGTCCAGGTCAATTACTGCTCCAACACACTCCTGATTGCCGAGTTGCTGCCATACCTCGAAGCAGGTGCTGAAAAGACCGGCTCCCCTGCCCGTATCACCTGGGTCGGTAGTCGAGCATACGAGAGCACAAGCCTTCGGAAAACCCCTCTTCGACCTAACGAAAGTGTTCTCGAACATATGGATAGTGAAGAATTTTTCTCCCCGTTCACGAGATACGGCGACTCCAAGCTACTTTGCCTTCTGTTCATGTACAGTCTTGCGCCTCGACTAGATCCTAAAAAGGTCATTATCAATATGCTATGCCCTGGAATGATTCAAACAAACATGAGTGATGTACTCCCGTTCTATCTGAGGGCAGTGGCAAATGCCTTCAAAGCAATTCGTGCTCGATCTGTGGAGGTGGGCGGTTGGATTGTTCTCAATGCAGCACTAGTTGTAGGGCCGGAATCCCATGGAAAATTCTTTTTAGACAAAGACATCGCCGGGTAAGTAGTCCTTTATTATGACCTGCCACGATTCTTGCGTTGTATACATAACTAACTTGACATTATGCCCACCAGTGACAGCGAGTACGTGTCATCTGCCGCCGGTCAGGAGGTACAGAAGAAGCTCTGGGAGGAGACTATGGCGGAGCTTAGCCAGCTCACTACTCTTCCACCACAATTCAAGTAAAGTCGGTAGGGAAATCGTGTCTTATAACGATTAACAAATATGTCGAGATGTTGGATCAATTTGTGCTTGATGATGAGTACAGTATTCGGTTGCCCGAGGTGCAGGCATAGCTTTGTTTCCAAGACTCGAGTGAATTGCAAGGAAAGACAAAGATATCTAGGGATGAGAATGTTCAGGGTTGCCATATTTGGACCTTGTTTTGACCAGTTCGCTAAGACCGAATGAAGCTTTCAAGAAGCTCCTTTGCCGCTAGCTTACTCCCGGAATTCCGGTGAAATTTTGATTAAATTTGTTTCTTCGGGGTCTAGTCCCTTATAGTGTCACCGATATTAGTTTCTTGAACTGGACAAGGTAGTCGAAAATGCCCTTCCGTAATAAAGCCAATCTACATTCATATTGGGATGACCAAGACTTCTGGGTGTATTAATGCCATTAATGCGCGTTATTGCTGAATGGTTCGAGGTTATCAAATCGTAAAGCACTCTGTATCCTGCATCAACTGTTCTGACAAATTCTGCAGGTCATACAAGCTGGAGATAAGTTCTTGATCTGGGCCTGAATCAGGGACATTGCCGTGAATGCCTCCTTTTGATGCAGCCAACCAATCCTTTAACCCCACCGGCGATGGAGCCGGCTCATTAATGCCTGTAGGTGAGTCAAGACGCCGACGGAGATCGACAAGAACCTGAATAGCGACAGGCACGTGTGATTCAGATGTGTCAGGATTGTCGTTTGTCAATGAGGAGTTGGAATCCGTTGACTGATACTGAGTCATAAAACTTTTAATCGCCCCGTCAACGCAATACCGGGCCTCATGTCCAGCGAGAGTTTGCCGCCGGAAACGAAACAGATAAGTCAGAAGGATGTAGGTACTTTGAAGAGGACCAAAGAAGGTGCGGTAGGACCAGGTGTAGGGGGCAAATGCAGGAGTATGGTAAAGACGCAAATAAATGCGCAGGTAGAACATGCAAAGATGTATCATGCTGTAGACATAGTTTAGTCACGCGCAGATGTCAAACACGGATTTTTCTTTTCCTGAGTCTCAATGATTGCATACCTCATCCATGTTCTTAGCTCGTGTGGTTTCTCGTGTGTACGTGACTGCAAAATTGGCTTTTGCACTAGTATTATCGCTTCAAACTTGAGTAGTGTCAGCATAATGCGTATCCAGGCCGCAAAAATAGTTGGTTTGGTTGTATCGTCCTTATAGAGAGATGGATGCGTTAGCGGGCTTGCCTTTTCCCAACTAGAAGGGATAAAACCCCTTGCTGGGAACCCTTCAGTCGGTATCTTAGCGATGAGAACGTCCAGCTTTTGATGAAGCTGCTTTATCGCAGTGACTCCACTCAATCCCTCACCAATCAACCCATGTTCGCTTTGCAAGCTAGTGATGATCTTCGATTCCAGACGGGCTACCTCGTACCGTCCTATGGCATAAATCATGGCAGCAGATTCCCCCGATTTCAAGAATTCGGCAGGCGGCGAAGGAATACTATAGCAACTGCCGATCTTTTCATGAGGTAATAAGGTTATGATGCTGACTTCGTCTTGATTAACCTTACCACAGAACAAAGGTAGACCAGTGGAGATACTTGACTGCACATCTAGCGACACGACGTGCCACCATACCCGACGTCGCAACTCCCGAGTAATCGGGTCCAGCGCGGACCATGTTGATTCAGAATGTAATCCCATTGTCTGTGCGATCCGTACGGTTCTACTAAGAGAGAGTAGATTCTGCATCGGTTCAGAGGGACGGTCCATGAATGGGGCTGTCATAAGGGCTGAAACAAGGGTATTGAATGTTGGGTGCTCGAGATGTCGACACATAGAGAGACTCGCCGTATAAGCCGACTTCAAGTGGTTCGCTATCGTCTCCTTTCGCAAGTTCTGCAGGCTGGCCGAGGCCCACATGATGGCAGGAGGGGCAGAAGCACCACAGAGTAGAATGGCAAAAAGAAGACAAACAAATGTGGGATTATCTACAATCTTGGCCGGGGGCATTGCAGTGTCGCTATTTCGACACCATTCCCAGAATTCATCATAGTCTGCTTGCAGCGTGGCAGGATGCACAAGTGGAGTAAGAGGCCATACTGTGATGAAAAAGTCATGAAGGAATATGTCGCACACGGTCTTAGAGGGCAAAGATTTCAGAAGATTGGCCAGATCTGCGGCAGCAATATGCGGGAGGGGTAGACCAGGTTGGGCATTGCGGTTTTCGTCAAAAAAATCGTCACTTAGACTTTCCTAGACCACCAATGTTTGATGAATAAATCGCCTTTCGGGTTAAATGACGCTAGTGCATGGACGGCCTTACCTGTCCAGGGATAAACCCCCAAAAGGCTTTGCCAATATACCGAACGCGCCCACCTCGTCGTAGACTTAGATAGTCCGAAGAGAGTCTATCAGGCCGGTGATCTTGCGAGGATGACTGCTGGTCGAATAGAGCTGTCGATGTAGCCCCGGACCCGGAGATATCCTGGTTGACGGGTCCCTGTATGACTTCTTCCCACGTAGGTACTTTTGGATAAACCTTATGTAACAGCACTTGATGTTCGCGTGGCAGAGGCGGGTTCAAATCAATACTGTTATTGATTCCAGTACTGATACTATCATCCTGGCTCGAATGATTCTGTGCCAGACGAATTCCCCCGAGTCCAGTGAAGGGGTTTGCCTGAGACCAGGTAGGAGGAGTATTGTGAGAATCGACCCTGGCGAAATCTCTGTCTTGATTACTGGCGGGTGGCTGTCGGAGGCGACCAGTCAATTCATCACGGACCAAGGACTTGTAAACACATGTTTTATTCATTCGAAGGCAATTAGTACATTCTGGCTGCTCGCGACCGCAGCGGACTTTTCGGCTTCGGCACACACTACAGCTAAGTGACAATCGAGGTCTCTTGACCTGACGGACCTCCAGAGCAGACATATGGCGCAGGACGGAAGGTGATGGAGAGAAAGAAGTAAATCCTCTTCTGCCTTGCCCTTTTATCCAAGCAAGCCACTGACAAAGAGCATCCGATAATATAGCTAATTATATCAATTAGTCTGTTGTATGCTTCATATGGTCGTTCACGTCGTGCCGTAACTTAGATGTTTCGAGGTTAGGTTTAGGTCGTAAATTGCGTATCTGTGTAGAAGTAAGGGAGAGATTTCGCGGGTGGGCCCAGGTCTTAGGCCCTGAGTGACATGCTAGTACCTTATTAGGCTTAGCTCCAATGTTCGTTATCAGTCGTCTCGCCCCTATAACACCCCTAATAGTAGGGGCGTATAGCGGGCCTCGGGGTTGTGCGTTAGGCACCGGTAAGGAGGCACGTTTAGTGGCGGCGCCCTGGAGGGTGCGAGCTTTACTACCGATAATCCAAGCACAACACGTGCCGAAATGTTAATTCTATATGGCACAAACATGTATCAGATTTCAGTGTGACTACATTGGGAATTTATGGTGAACTATCTTGCACCAGCTAGTCCTCTTACTTGGGATAGAAGACAGGAGCATACAGTCCTCTGACCTCAACACTCGATGAGTCGGTCTGTTAATAGGTTATTCTTAGGGACAAGGAATGGCCTTCTAGGCAGTATCTACTGAGGTGACCACCAAAGCAAGCGAGTGGCCTGACCACGGATTATTTACGTCCTCATCTTCTCAGAAACAGTCTACCATGCCATAATCATCCATGAATTCCCTATCTTCTGCTACTTCGACGCGTGTGGCGCGACCTCGTGTCGCTACTTCTTACACTGCTCCTGACGCGCGAGTTTGTACCGCTGCCATACTCATATGAAAAGTAGCCCGAGGAGTCCGAGCCTCTCTCCTCCGAAGTTCGCTTCGTGATTCCAAATAACTTAAGCAGCGGCGTGATGATATGCGCAATGAACCACGCATAGATAAGCTTCAGGCTCGTGGGACCCAACTCATCCTCAACACGGATCTCACGACTGCGTCGTTGGGCTGGCGCCGGGGTTTTCTTAAACCAGTTCCAGGGGAGCCAATTCCTTCTCTCGGGGACAGAACGTCGCTCATAATCCCCATACCATCTCCGGCGGGACGAAATGCTTCCTCGTCGTGAGTATCGTTCTTCAACTATTCTCCTTTCAGTCCGTCGTGGTTGCCGTCCTCCAAACCATCCTCTCTGGTATCTCCTAGGCGGATCACTTCTTCGGCTTGAATAGCGCTCGGCCACCACGATTTCAGATTTTGATTGTAGCCCAAATAACGAGAACAACCCTGCAAACATCGAACGTGACGTAGGTCTAGAAGAACGATATGACCTGCCACGGCTGTATTCACGGTGTCTATGTCCAGGTGGCGATGGTTCTTCAATGACGACTATCTCGTCACTATCGAACGGTCGATTTGTCCTCCCACGGCTGTATTCGCGATGTCTATGCCGAGGTGGTGATTCTTCAATAACCACTATATCGTCACTATCGAACGGTGAATTACTTCGGCTTCGTTCAGATCGTCGCTCTCGCCATTCTTCGACCTGTATTAAGGGTTCCCTTCCTCTTCGTCTATGAGAGATCACTGACAGTACATATAGTAAGGGGAAGCCTATTATTAGCCCAAAGATCTTCAAAGTTGATATCAAAGATTTCTTCGCCTTCCCACCGAAATCTCGTAGAGAATCTTTGCAGTAGGTGATGAATTTGAGAAAGAGGTTCCAGCAGAAACCAAAGAAAAGAGAAATGGCGACCACAATAACTGTGACAGAGACTGCCCGAGTTGTCAGTAATGGCTTTGAGATGAATGAATAATCTAGCATCTTACCCATAATTCCAGAAACATATTTTAAGCCAAATGTGCCATCGCTGTTTCGGACAAATTCGCCGATATTCAAGGCGAAGAAGGAAGACATAAATGATAATGGAAGCTAGTCACTGTATGAGCTCATATCATCAAATGCGGTTTGTGGGCGGTTCTTTACAAAAAAGACAGTGATAATAGTGAACAACATAAGTGTTTGACCCTGTCGAGCGGTTTCTGCTGCCTGCTTTCCTTGTGTCCGAGCCTCCGAGACATTCGCTAACAGATCGTAAGCATGGCATAACTCTAAGAAAGAAATAAATAAAAGAAGCTACCTTGTTTCTGCTTCAGATCTAAAAGATCCTTTAACTATTACGACTTAGCAACGATCCTTATGAGACTGGAGGTGGAACATACCGCTATGTAAGTCTTTTCGGCTTGCTTCTCTAGCCCGCGAACAACCTTTTGATGCATACGGACACGCTCAGGTGGACTGTGGTAAGTCAAAGTCGTCTCCGGTATTTTTGAACCATCTCGTGCAGCCTTGTCAGTCCTCATATCTCGAACGGCCACGTGCATGTCGATTAGCACAGTTTCCTGATCCTCGAGAACAGTGGAAAGAATATGGAGCTCATCCCGAATGTCCTTGATCTCCTTAGCAAGCCTAGTTTCCTCTGAAATATCGTACAGCTTTTTAAGGTCCTCTTTGAGCTCATCAGAAGTTGTGATGCTTTGATCATCCCTGGCAAGCTTTCCGGATAGTTCGCTAAAGTCACTGAACATTTTTGACTCTTTGAATGTCTAAAGACTGTTAGAAAATACCCCCATAAACTGTTCTTAAACTGGAACCAACCACGTTGCCGATGGAGCCTTCGAAAAAATCGGCGAATCGCAATTTCTCATTCGCGATATCATGATGTTCAAACATAGTTCCAATACACTGGCCAACAATCAGCTCCGCCAGATCGAAGACATTCTCCAAAGGCCGCCTGTTGTTGTTCCCGATCTGACGAATAATGCATTCCACAATATCCGAATCATTGTTTGGATCAGGGTCGTTTATCGTTTTTGCCCCAGACTTGTTCCAACGTTGTGGAAAGCTCGTTACCACCGTGTCTAAGATAAAAATTTGTTAGCTAACTTATATGACGTTGTTGAAAAGCGAAGCAAAAGTAGAACGCTAACCTTCGTCCAGAATCCAGAGCCAGAGTTGGTCCACCATCAATAGTAGGTTGTCATCTGCATCATCAGGCCATGTCTTCTCGAAGTACCGGGAGACCACCTGATCAAGATCGCGAGCTTCGGTAGTTAGGAGGTTGTAGTAATAATATTGATCCAGAGTTCGGCGGAAATGCAATGGAACCTCATCGAACATATAAGCCAAGATCAATTTTTCGTCTGCTGTGTATTCTTCTTCCCCGGCGACCTTGGTAATCCTTTGGATTCTCTTCTTTCTTCGTTCCAATCGTTCCCATCTATTTTCAGTGGGACCTTGTCTTGCTCGAACGGCCTCACCCTCTAACATCTCTGACGCGACTCTGGCCATCCAATCCATATCTGGATTTCTTGTTGGGGACCGGGACCTTCTAGTCCTTCTCGTTCCTCGGTCAGTTGATACACTTGATGCACTCGATGAATCAGTATAGTAGCTAGACCAATAAGAGCTGGAATAGATGGTGGCCTGGTCATCTTCTAGATCATCCTCATCCTTGGGGTTTCTGATTTTTTCAAGCTCATTCAATGCTTCCTTCAATTCTTTCAGGGTTGACGGAGGTTGCGGATCGTCAAGGTGCCTAGTCATTGCGTCGACTATTACCTCTGTCATTTCTTTCCGGCCGCTGCTGGTCTCCCAATGAATGTAAGGAAGAACCACCATCAGGTTATCATCTTTCTCACCCCGTTTGATTCGCTGGCAGATTGGTCGGACGAATCGTCTATGCGCAACAGATGGAGATGACATTTGATATTGATGTCTCGTCCAAAGCTCCTCCCCAAAGAGATGCTTGCACTTTTCCTGAAAGTAGCTTGCCGTGTCTGGGGGATGGCAATCTTTGTATAATCTACTTATTAACTTCTATCCTTACAGACAACTTAGCGATTTCAAGATTCGTTCCTGATAGCGCAGCTTTCTCCACTTACATGGACCCAAACAACCTGCGAGCTTGTTAGTTCTTCAACCATATCTAGACAAACGTGAAGGGAGGCCATACATTGTTAGAAGGTACGTGCAGCCATCTGAAATTCTTCCCGGTTGGCCCCTCCTCAAGGCCATATTTGATTGTTTCCGGACTATGGTCATACAACAAACTTCGGAGTTGAGGCCTCTTTATTCTGTAATTCTTGTGAGTGTCTTTCGGAAACGACGCGATGGTAGCTTGGAATCCAAATGTGAGGTCTACATCAATATCCTCCATCTCCAAGTTTTTAGGCTCAGATTCGGATGATACTTCTTGCAAAGGATCCCCCAGTGACGGGCCTTGGCTAACAAGTTGATCACCCCTTTCGAGAAGCACAGCAACGACCTTGAAGCTACCGTACTTATTCGCAATCTCCATAGCCGTCATCTGTGACGTTGGTTCTTTTTCATCCATGCTAGCTCCGTGTTCAATCAGGAATCGAGCAACCTGCGAGCTATCCCTGATCGCCGCTTCAAAAAGTGCTGGCTGAAGAAATTTCTTCTGTTCCTGTCCGTGGTTCCTCTCAAGGTCTTCAAAAATCAAACGCGCGACTTCGATTTTATCGTACTTTGCCGCTTCTGAAAATGCAGTTCTCCCGGCACGGTCCTTGATCGTACTATCAATACCTGCGTCTAAAAGCAGATCAGCAACGGCGGTGTAACCAAGCCTCGCCGGCCCAAATAGGGCGGAACGATGATCTGTATTAAGAGCATTGATATCGATCGGTCTCTTTCCTTTAAGCAATTCGATCAAGCTCTCCTTATTCCCGTTCAAAGACGACAGGTAAACGGGCGTTTCTCCGTTATTGTCAAGAGCCGCAGGGTCGGCATCCATGGCTAGAAGCAACTTCACTACTATATCGCATCCCTTGGAAGTTCCCCGGTCACATGCTTGCATCAGGGGTGTCCGTCCATTGCTTGCTCTTGCATCCACTTCAATATTCTTGGTATTTAACAAAATCTCAACCAGGGCGACAGATTCTCGTCTCGCTGCCGCCAGATGCAGAGGCGTGAACCCTTTCTTGTCCCTCGCATTAACATTTGCTCCAAACTCAAGTAGAAGCTTAACTGTGCCTGGACTTCCATTTTTAGCAGCGAGCTGCAAAGGGGTCTCGGAATTTTCGTCTTTGGCGTCCACTTCGATGCCCGGGAGTACCAAAAGTCTAGGAATTACTCTGGTATGTCTGTCGTATGCAGCGATATGCAACGCTGATCGTTTCATCTTATCTCTTGCGTTCCAATCGACCTCACTCTGTAGCAAGAGTTCAACGATGTCGACTCTGTTGTCTTCCACAGCATATAAAAGTGGAGTGCGATCGTCCCTGTCTCTGAATTCTGTCAAGACTTTGCCTTTGAGAAGTCGCCTGACGGCATCCGCCTGGCCAAACTGCACCGCTTTGAGAAGGGCTTCCCCTTGGTCATCGATCAAACTTTCATTACGCTTCTTCTGACGGAAGGCCAGACTCGATGTTCCGGGCTTGTAGAAATAGACACCAGTTTTACCATTCAATTCACCCAGACTTCCGCGAATGCCAACGTCTTGCTGTTCATCCCTGTTGAGAGGCACGGAACTTATGGGGACATCAAAAGAGGGCGGCACAACATCCCCACCGGGGAGCACTTCTCCTCTCACAACGGTATACTCATCATGTTCGAAATTGTCTGCATGGTCTCTACCCTCTTGTAATCCACCTTCTTTCGACTGGCCGCTAATATCAAGTGCCGGGATGTCCTCTGTCGTAACCCCTTCTTTCTGGGACTCCAGATTTTCATCCAAGTCAATGTCTACTGGTAAATCGTTGTTCACCGGACCGACTTCATTTGATACCTCTATGTTTTCGGGTACTTCAGCATCCTGCGATGGCTCCATCTCTGCAGAGTTTTGCAGGTGTAAGTCAATTGGAGGGGAACACAAGAGGTCGCTCAAAGATGCGAACGCTAGAAGGAAGAACGAGATTGGTCAAATCAATAAAACAAAAACGTACATCAGCCAAGGTCTGATTTCAATGACACGAACAACATTTGAACGGTTGGGGTATTAGCAGGAAGTTAAAGAAATGCTTAGTCGTGATTTGGAGAGCGAACGCTGCCTCTTTACCGATACATAATTAGCGTGGTTTCCCAGATGACAGTCAATCATTTTTCCTCGCAGCAATGAACTACCTAGCAATGCAGACGAACAGCCCCGGCCACTTGCACGACTAGCGGAATACGAGTCACCTTCGATGTTGTCCGGCCAGTAGCGTGTCGCTAGCGGGAGCCATATTGCATATATTATTGCATCCCTGTCGCCTTTTCAGCTCTCCTCAAATGATTTTTCAATAAACATTTACGTACCATTTCAATTTCGGCTGCTTCGCTAACATGTCGGTGTGGTTTGCTAAGCCATGAGTTTGTGACAGAACTAGACTCTGTTCTCGTGGGTCGTGGAAGAACGATTGACCCTAACCTAACCCTAATTTTATGGGCGGTGCTAAATTGTAGGATGTTTTTTACGAGAACACACATTGAGCTATCGCCGTTCGTATTGAATTATGCTGTCCTTTAGTCTGTTCACAAACTTCACTGACACACTCGAGCGAGAATGTCCTCATAGAGGCGTATGAAAGTCACAGATCTATAGTCATTCTATATCCTATAATCTAAAGTCTATAATCTAAGTCATCCATGAATCAAACTTTGTTTACACGTGTGTCGTCTGTCTCCTCACCTTCCTTGGGATCCTCCACGTGGGCGTGTGCACCATTTCCCTCCTTTCCAAAAACACCTTCTTTAATCTCAAAGCGGAATTGCTCCTCTTCTTCTTTCAACTGTGCCTTGACCTTTGCATGGGCGTGCCATATAGGCTTGGTCTCAAAGAGACGGTCACCTGCCTCTAGTGGAATACCGCTGGTCTCGGGAATGAGGAAGAATGCAAAGAAGAAGGCGAAGAACGACAAGGCGGCGAAGAAGAAATAGACACCATAGTGCATTTTGGCGAACATTTGCTTGGTGAAGCGAGAAACGAGGAAGTTGAACAGCCAGTTGCTGGATGTTGTCGCGGCTTGGGCGAGAGAACGGATGTTGGGGTCGAAGAATTCCTAAGTATAGCTGTTAGTTAACTCTGTCGTATCGTTGTCTAGGAGAGAACTTCAACTTACCGAGTTGATAACCCATGGAGTACCGTTCCAAGTGGGAGTGTATACGGCGGTCCATAGATAGAAAAAGAAGATGGCAGCAATGCCACCCCCGTTCAAGGAGGATGTAGGATGTAAGTCCGGGCGGACGGCACAGATATAGGCGCCAATCACCCACATGCAGGCAGATCCAGTGAGGGCACCAGTCAGTAGAAGTTTCCGTCTTCCGAACTGGTCAACGAGGAACAAGAGCCAAAGGATTGTGAAGATGGCCTTAACCACACCGAAGATACCCGTCATCCAGCCAATGTCTGATTGAGACACGCCAATGCTGCCGAAGATCGTGGGGCTGTAATAGTTGATTGCGTTGATACCAGAGCCATTCTGCCAGAAGAAGAGCATGCATCCGAGGAAGAGTCGGTACATGACTGCAGGACGTTTTCCAACAGCCTGGAAAGGTTTCCAGAAACCGATCCCAACGGTAGCCTTTTGCTCTTCTAGTGCTTGATCAATGGCGGCGACTTCTTCCTTGATATATATATCATTCTCGTCTAATTGGCGGATCCAGCAGAGATTCTTCATTGCCTGCACCCGACGATCCTTGAGGAAAAGCCAGCGAGGTGATTCCCTAATCCAGATAGCGCCGAAGAACAGCAATCCGGAAGGGATGATCTGAATGGCAAAGGGGATGAGCCATTGCTCGTGTGATGAGGGCATATGTTGTTGGACGCCGTACTATATGCAGTTAGTCGTAATGTCTCCCACGACATTAAGGGATAGGAAAAAGCTTACGTTGATCCAGAAGCCGACAAGGCCGCCAATCTGCCAGCCCAATTCGTACAACCCGACAAGACGTCCTCTAATGGCAGGCGGAGCGAGCTCGGAAATGTATATAGGGATGATGTTGGATGCAATACCGGTACCCACGCCAGACAAGACACGCCCAGCATACATAATACCAAGACCGGTAGAGCCTTTCGTACCTAGCTGGAGACCGCCTCCAAGAGTGAAAACGGCAGAGGCAATCACCAAGCTCCATTTGCGTCCCAGGAAATGGCCAAGAGCATAGGTACCAAGTGCGGCAAAAAAGGCTCCTGCGATGAAAAAGGAGACGATGTTCTCACTGATCGTTGACACCTGATCGCTAGTCATACGATCGAATCCAAACTCACGCTCAAACGACGTCAGGGTTATAGTTGTGCCAATGAAGGCGGAGGTGTAACCGATCATATTGGAACCGCATGATGCAATGATGGCGAGAACATAGATACGCCAGTTGTAGACGGACTTGGGCGTCGGCCGGTCCTCAGCTAGTGTGAGGATACCCATGGCGACAGGGGATGGAAGCAGGGCGGGAATCAGTGAGAGTCAAGCCTCTGTATGCCTGTCCTTCTTTCTTTCTCTGCTTCCTCGAGATTCGTTTTGGTACAGTTGGGAAAAGAAGAGGAGAGAAAATACGTGTTCCACGAGCGAGGGGGACTTCTAAAAAGCAACCACAGAGATGTCGGGAATTTGTCACCTCCAGACCAACATCCCACATTCTTTGGGGTTCAACGGTGAGGCATCCGGGGCATCCTGGAAAATAACGAGCCTGCACACTACGTCAAATGTGGGCATCCCGCAAATTTTCGATGACCGGCTGAGCGTTTCCCCTACGCTGGGCTTCTCCATCCGCATTATGAGATAGTGAAGCTAGGAGAACCCCAAATTGTGGTCCGTCCGGTGAGCGTTTGGCAACGACAAGAAAGTGAATTCCACCAAATCGGGCCGATTTGACCAGTAGCAGCCAACTGAATGAGATCCGCATCCCTCATCCGGGCCGGGAGATCCAGTTTTCTTGCGAGAATTTGCTGCTGGCCCCTATCCGACTCAGTCCGAGGCCGATGATGGCTAAGGGCTTCATCGTAGACGCGTGAAGTCCTAAGGGTTGGAGATGCTATTAATAAGTGGGTAAAGGCAGAGTACGTAAGTATTATTCCTGAATAATTTTGACTTCAGGCTTCTGAGGTCTGAGTTGTGCAAAGGCCAGAGGGTCAGTTTTCTCTATAACCCTTATCGGGAAGGGGACAATACCAACTCCCGAGGGCTAACCCTAACAGTAACCAACCTAAACCATTGTCGGTTAGAAACAAGTCACGTGCACGCGGGAGAGCAAATAGCCGTGATCGACAGAGATACGGACATCCAAACACCCGCACTCAACTCCATCCTGATCATTCATTACTCACTTCATGCGTTCGCATTAGGTACATTATTTGTCGCTTCCCCAGCTACAAGCACTGGAGTTGACGTTTGCCCTTTTCTCCGACTCCTATAATTCTCCACGATATCGGACTTCGAACGTCACCTACCCCGGCTAGTCGACCTCGGAACGAGTCCGTCTTTGATTTTCAGTATGCACTGAATAGAGCATTTCCTATCCGGTTTCTCCCATGATGATGTTTCAGTTCATCATTATAGCTGACTTTTGGAAATGCACCCGAACAACAAATGTTGGGGGCAAGTTTGGGTGATCTGCCTGCCTTTGATACTTGCCGAACATGTATCATCCTACGTTTGATGACAAGAATGGTGTCACTACGACAAACATGCACTTGCCACATGATAATGCTCTTGTTTATAATAATTCCCACGACTTCGAACGAGCCTACATACTTATCTTAAAAGCAAACTGACTCAATCAGTTGGGCTTTTGTGGACACTCGAGTCCATGTATCGATATTCAAGTGGAATGCTGATTCTGCCTCTGGTGACTTGAACTGATAAGTGGGTTAAAGGCTCTTCAACATTGAAAACATGTGTGAGATGCTGTGCGAAACCCTCAGTAATTATTGACCCTACCGAAACCCTTGAATTACTTATATACCGAAACTTCCAAGGTTAGGGGACGCCTAGAACAGCCTCATCGCGGTATACACGTTGCCCGAAATGCTTATTGTGTGCCTGACAGCACACGATGTAACCAACGTTCCGTAGTCATACTGAGTCATAAAGACTAACCGTTTAGATAGGTGCAATTTGATATTGATTGTTGATAGTGCTATATCTATCTTACCCCACTTCAGCCAACATTCAATTTTGAAGCTCAATTACTTGTACCACACAGTACGATTCTGTTGTCATGCAGAAATCAATATTCCTGATCATCCTTCGACCCCGGTCGGAACCAACTGGCGCATGGCTACCAGCTACCTCCCTCCTGCCTTGACAGCAGACACTGTTACCAATCTCATTCTCTCCCTCAATCTTCCAAAACCCATTTCTATCGAACCCCTGGAAGTCTCTGCTGCCTTCCATTCTATATACCTTATCCATTTCTCTGCTCCCGACGCTTCAAGCATCCCAGCGCGCACTGAGAAAGATGGCTCATTAACCCTCGTCCTGCGCGTGTCGGGACGGCAATTGCCAGGTATCAAAACCCTAAATGAAGTTGGCGCGATGAACTGGGTGCGCCAGAATACACACATTCCCGTCCCAGCAATTGTTCGCTACGATGCCACTGAGAACAACCTTATCGGATATGAGTTCACTCTCCTTGAAAAGGCTGCCGGTGTCAGTGTCGACAAAGTCTACGACACACTATCGACAGAAACCAAAACCAACATGGTCCGCCAGCTGACAGATTATTTGATTGAGTTGCATTCACGTCCCTGGAAGGAAGGATTCGTGGGTGGCCTTGTTCCCGGCGACGACGGAGAAACCGTACGCGGACCACCCATTGACGAATGGTTTTGGCAAGTGCCGGATATCGAGAAGTACTGGACTTCTCTCGGAATGCACGAGACATTAGATACGATCAACCCTATATCAGCGCAGGGATTTCCAAGTTACGTAGCATACAACGTCGGGTGCTTGGAGCGGTACATCCACGCCATAGAGGTACATCCTGCACTCGAACCTCACCGAGACATGATTCCACGACTGCAATCCTTGATCACCACGCTACAGCAGCCTGAGTTTATGGACCAGCTCAATCACGTCGCTTATATATTCGCGCACAAGGACCTGCACTTTGCGAACATCATGTGCGACCCCGAGCAGCCAGGATGCCCCATCACCGCCATCCTAGACTGGGAGTTCAGCGGCGTAGTACCAGCACCGCGATGGAATCCACCGCGCGCATTTTTGTGGAATTACAAGAATAGTCCCAAGGATAAGGCGGAGCACACGCGGATGGAGGAGGTGTTTGAGCAGGTGTGTCGCGAAAAGGCGGCGGAGTGGATGCTGGAGGAGATGAAAATGAGTGAATTGCAAGAGTCAATGCAGAAGGTGGTCAATCATGTTCGAGCAATTACGGAGGTGTGTCCAAAGGGTCAAGCAAGTGATCGAGTGGCGCTGTGGAGGAGTGTGGCTGAGACGGCGATGGAGAAGTTTGGTGTGTAGTTAGAGATGTGGCGGTGTAAAATATTTGATATTGAGCGCTCATCTCGCATTACAGTTACAATACTGGTACGTACATGATAAAATATGTCTAGAAATATATTCCACTTTCACGTCAGAGAATGTGTCTGGTATGTGCCTCGTACTGTAGCTCTAGTAATCCGCAAATTTGGCCCATCATATTATTGCCGCTTAGTTATCAGTAATACCGATGAATTCTAGCGGCCAGGTAATCTACACTCTTTCATATCTCTCAACTTGACGCCGTGTACCTTCAATGTCCACAAAATGGACAATCCTGTAGCAGAAAATATCATGGGCACTCTTGGCGCGGTTCGTTCACTACTACATACCTTCATCTATCCAACCGATCTTGCTAACAACGATTACCTACAGGTGTGCTGGTCCATTCAGGTACATACCTAGGCCGTTTGCGTGCGATGAGGTTTTACTAATATTAATATTTCCCAGCTTCTACCCCAAATCATAATCAACTATAAGAGGCATAATACCGATGGGTTGCAAGGATCAATGATGCTTCTCTGGGCAGCAGCAGGGGTTCCTCTTGGAGTGTACAACATTGTAGAGGACTTCAACGTGGCGTTAAAAATACAGCCTCAGATACTCATAACTCTGAGCCTGATTACTTGGGCTCAGTGTCTTTACTATGGAAAGGTATGGCTCCTTTGCCCTTCAGGAGTCACTTACTACCAAGGTACATCATTAATGGGTGGCTGGGGATAGAGATACTCCGTTACGAAATGCATTGTCACGGTTGTCCCTCTTCTTCTTTGCCTTGGTGCCATCGAGACGGGTCTGATATTTGCATTAAAAGAAGCCAAATCTCACGACTTGAGGTGGCCGCTTATTTTAATGGCTGTCCTAAGCGCATGCCTGCTTGCAGCAGGGGTCCTGAGGCATTACTGGGACATTTACATCCACCGAACTGTGAGAGGGATCAGTTTCTTCTTCGTTGGCATTGACGCTGCTGGAGACTTGTTTTCTCTCATATCTGTTTGTGAGTTTGAATGCGATGTATCGGTGAGGGAGAACAAAGCCAGTGACTAACACGATAAACTAAAGTGTTCGGACCTGCTATTGATATCCTTGGTATGGTCATATATGGAACCGAGTTGGTGCTTTGGTTGGGCGTCTTTGCCTGTGGTGGTGTGTTCAATCTCCTGCCTTGGCTTAAGGCCGGTTCGGAGACGTTTGGGACCTCGCAGGAGCCGATTTCTCTACATCAGATGCCATCTTCAACGTCTGTGTTTAGAACGGCTTCTGGATCTGAAGTAGTCGAGAGGCGGGCTTGGCCGCGTGCGTCCATGTCTTAAAGAATGAGTTTCCTATAAAGCTTGAATGCTGTCAAATATAGGTGATAAAGAAAAAGATGCATTGATTAAATGAGAATCTTATATCTTTGTACAAGTTTTATTGTTCCATTAGCAAGCGTACCACGTCCGTACTATGTAGGCGCTCAAACTACGTATTAAACTTCTCAAAGCATCTGGAAGCTCTTGCGGGTTATGGCTGAGGCTGCCGAAACATCCAGGGATAGTTAAGGGGTTCCGGGTTAGTAACTAATTTGAACTAAGCATCTATGACTTTCCCATCCATGCTATTTTTGGCTTAATCAGGGCCACGGCGGCACTCAACTGGCCAACTAATTTGCGACATTCAATCACCGGTGTCCACTTTGTGGCGTGTTTCGTACTCCGGTAGTATCCATGTTGTCTAACTATCCGTTGGCGGGGTGAGAGGAGAGGGCTTAGCTGTCATGATCTCGGATTATTATGAGCTATTAAATCGTGAAATCGGTTTCTTTTCTATTTCGACCTTTTTCTTGTGTTGACTTTTAGTTTTCCACAGCGTGTTTGTACTGCAATCATTTTCCATTTTTCAGGTTTTTTCGATCCTATCTGCACAAGCTACATCAAAATGGAGTTTGTCGAAAACGTCGTCGAGAGCTTCACGTCCGGCGGTGGCCGCCGCGAAGAAGTCGTCGAAGAGCGACGGGAATACTATTCCAGCGGTGGCCCCGGTGGTCCCCCTCCTTCCGTCCCTCGTCCCTGGATCGCTGAATGGGATGAGCGAGAACGTCGCTATTTCTACATTAATCAAGAAACCGGCCAACGAAGCTGGGAATTGCCGTATGGCGGTGGTGGTGCTCCCGGTGGAGGATATTATGGCGAGGGTCAGCGCGGATATGAGCAGAATACTTATGTGCAGCAAGAACAGCCTCGTAGTAATCATAACTTTGCTTATGGTGCTGCTGGTGTTGCTGCTGGTCTTGTGGGAGGAGCTCTTTTGATGCATGAGGGAGAGGAGATTCGTAAGTTGATAAGCCGGTTGTCTACTCGGTATACTTACTGACCTTTGTAGACGATGAATGGAAAGGCGAAGAGAATCGCATCGAGGAACGTGTTGAAGACTTCCCCGAGAATGCCGCCAACTGGGCCGGCAACAAGGTCAGTCAAAACCAGCTCCCATATAATACAAAAATGCTAATACACCCCCGTCACAGGTCGGAGAGGCCGAATATGAAGTCGACAGAGTCGAGAACAGTGTCGAGAATTTCCCCGAGAACGCCGCAGAATGGGTCGGAGATAAAGTGGGAAGTGTTGAACGATTCGGTGATGAGATTGATTATGCCTATGATGAAGGCAAAGCCGAGGGCAGAGATGGATGGTGATGAGTGAGCGTATAAGCTCTCATTTCATGCATCCGGCTCATCTATGAAAGCTGAACAGCAATGCTAAATATCCACTACCTCGGAATCAGTTCCATGCAAAAAGATCGTAAGATTTGTGCCGTACGAGCTCAATTTCTTGTTGGTTGTACACTGCCCAGATCCATATATAGGATCCTATACACCGTGCAACCATGCTCTCGTATTCAGCCTCACTTCACCACCAAAAACCAGTAATATCCTAAAACAATTGTTCATCTTATTAAAGAAGTGCTGGTTCTCAGACACGTGTCATGGTGCAAGATCGTAAGATTTTTCTAAAAATGTATCATTTCGTGGTTACACTGCCCCATCGTCCTGGATTGAGTCGGAATCTGTTCCGCAAGGTGTAAAGGGTGACCTTTCAGAGTCTGGTGTCTCTTGAGTTTTCAGCTCAAATAGACATTCTGTTCATGGAGCGAAGATACCGCAATCTGCAGCGTCATACTGGTGCGGTAGTTATCACACAGTATAACAAGCCGAGAACATCCTGAGATCATTGCGACTAATCTGACATCAAACTAGGTAAGTAGATTCCGTCAATTCTAGATATCCCTTACCAACGTCTAATCTCTGGAATAAGTGGTAAATCCACATTGATCTCGGGAATGATGATTCTCAAAAACCAAACTTCTCCCGGTCTACTGCACGACCACAAACAATTCGGAGAACCACATCAATTACTTGCAGCAGATCCCATTAAGAACTCCAAAAACGTGGCTATTATATCTGTCGCGTGTGTGATTGCGGGTTTCGCCATGATCGCTGTCCTGATTATTTGGTCTCGAAGACGGCGATTTAGACGCAATGGCAACCGGGTGGAGTATAATCCGGAACGAGAGGCAGGCGTGGAGGTGCTTCACGGCCAGTTTGTCTTATGACGAAGCATAAGAAGTTGAATGGTTACAAAATTCGACTGATGATATAGAACTGGAACTGGAATTGCCAAAGTGCATTTTCTTCATCTTCATGGTGGCCTGCGGAGTACGTCGACTTTCAAACTTCGGTGGTCCGTTTTTTGGATTCTGGTAATGATTGAGTTATGATATTCATCGCCTGCTAAGACACTTGCTCTTGAACTTTATTGTCATGACCTCATGTATAGCATACGCAAAAGCGAAATGAATGATGGTAGAAATTCGCTTCCAAAAAAGTTCGATATGCCTCGGCTAGATAAGCTGTCAAGCATGAGTGGGGCAAAAGGAGACTTTTCACCAATCAGCATAGAGTAAGTTCCAAGAATAGTAAGGTCCCGGATAGTTCCGTCTTGGCGCTTGGGCATTTCAAGTGAGGCTGCAAACAATGCAAACCATGAGTAGAAGTCGCAAGTGAAGCAAAAGCCTCTTGACTCTCGAGGATCAGGACTAATTCTCTCTGGGGCACTGCTTGGACACCGATGAAATCTTTATATACGGAATCTGATTTATTGATCAAGCTTACCCTTTACGAGAAGTGCCTCGAGCACATCGTCATCCTTGAACACTATCACTGCCTTTTGACGCTAGTTAATAAAGCAATAATAATTGCTTACCGAACATATTTAGATGATGTCAATCCCAATCACATCCATCTGCTAGGACATACTCTGTAGCGCTTAGTAAAATTGACAAAGCTTCATTTCAATGTCAAGGAGTTTCTGGTGTTCAAACAGCGATATGGGGAGCTCGGGGATATGGTTGCTCCCCCGCATCGGCTGCACTTGCCGAGTTACCGCGGCCTACCTTCCCAACCGCAAGCCAAAGCCCAATTTCACTATTGACTGCTTTACCTCGTCAGTCATGAGTTGATACTTGGAATTCAGGAAGATCGTATATCTTCCTCTCTTATTATTCCCCACTCCCCATTAACTCGCCGGCATCGTTGTTGCCAGCATAAGACCTCTATCCTCGCTGCAATTGGGAGGATGCTCTGAGTCGCATATCAGTCGTTCAAACTCATTCGAAAGCATCGCGGGGTCAATCACAGCAATCAGCACCTCTAATATTCTCCCTACTGGAAGTCCACGACTTGCATATGTGGTCATCTCATCCATTGAACGGCATCAAAGTCGTTGAGCTAGCTGGACTAGCACCTGGTTGGTATACACTTTACTCAAAAATTCGGATAAAATAATATAAACCTCAAGCTTACCGTTTCTAGGCCCCTTTGCCGGCCTCCTCCTTGCCGACTACGGTGCTTCTGTGCTCCGAATTGACCGCGCAGCCAACAAATCAGTTCCTCCTGCCGGCGACCCTCTCACACGCCACAAGTCTTCGATATGCATGGATTTAAAGGACGCACGATCTCGAGAATTGCTACTCTCAATACTACTGCAAGCTGATGTTCTGATTGACCCTTTCCGGCCAGGTGTGCTCGAACGACTCGGTCTCTCACCTACTGATGTTCTTCTCAAGCACAATCCACGCCTTATAATTGCTCGCATGACTGGATTTCGGCGTGATGGAAAGTACAAGGATATGGCCGGACATGATATCAACTACATCGCTGTATCTGGTGTGCTTTCCATGCTGGGACGGACTGGAGAAACTCCGTTTGCGCCTGGAAACTTGCTAGGAGACTTTGCTGGTGGTGGCGCCATGTGTTTTCTCGGTATTCTATTAGCACTCATATCTAGATCAGCTACAGGTAAAGGGCAAGTGGTCGAAGCGAATATGGTGGATGGAGCGGCATATTTGGCAACAATGCCCAGATTGGCACGAAAGACTCCGATATGGAGCGAACCTAGGGGCACGAATTTGTTGGATGGCGGCTGCCCTTACTACGACACATACGAAACCAAGGATAAAGGAAAATACTTTGCTGTTGGAGCACTGGAGCCACAATTCTACGTAGCGCTTTTGAAAGGATTAGGATTCAGCAGAAAGGACGTTCCTGCGAGAGAAGACCGAGACAATTGGCCGGCCCTTAGAGAGATATTCACAAAGAGATTCAAGGAAAAGACTCGCGCGGAATGGGAAGAAGTTTTTGATGGCACCGATGCATGTGCGACTCCTGTATTGGAACAGAATGAATTGGAAGCGAAGGGCTTTGATCAGAGACTACCCGTTGCGTTGGTCAGTACGCCTGGTAAATCCTTCAAAGCAAATGAAGCAGGCTGGGAGGGTGGTGGATTGCTTGCTGGCGACGGGGGTGAAACACGATTGAAGGAATGGTTTGGTTGGACCAAGGGCAAAGAGTACCAGGAGGACAATGGGGTTTTGGTTTCGGCTAAGGGCGTATCCAAGCTGTGATCTACCTCGTATGTGTCTATATATGTCATATATTAGAACTGGTTTCATATCGAAAAGAATGTATAATGGTCCGACCAATGAAATGACGCGTATATTTGGCCGCCACAAAACGGTGGCTTGGTAACATCGAGATGTTTCAAACCCAAGACGATCCGACTGTAACGGTACTGTGGCGCTCTCAAGTCCATTGTCTGGCGAATAACATGTCCAACATCGAAATAATACATAGTACATAGTTACTACGTAATACTATGTAAGCAAGCAGAAATACGGAGTAATGATTCATAGATGAGGCAGTGCGGAGTCATGTCGACGTCACAGCGTCTCATTACATATGTAAGTTACGTTACGTATCGATACAGACGTGGCTCGCTACGGAACTCGAATTCCGTACAAACTTTCCACAGTTGACTGAATTTGACTCCGATCTATTGAAAGAATCGAAATAAACCACGGTGAATGATGTATTGCCTTGTAATTCACCTTCTCTTTACTTTTTCCACGGTTCATGTCTTACTCCATCATGGACAGCGGTTGTTGTGCACTGCCAATTGGCCGACTCGTCGGATGTGCGCGTACTGTTCTCTGATTGGCTCCTTCTCGATCAGACGGTTACGATTATCAGGGCACGAGCATGTAACATTAACTTCCTCAAACCCTAAGAGGGGATCCGACTAGCGAAGTGTAGATGTGATCGGCCTCTCATCGCCGCTGGTTTGGGGTTGCACGTGCTCTTCTGAGCGTATCACGACTCAGCTGGTAATTTACCAAGTACCAGGTATTACCTGCATACTTGCTATCGGACAGAAACTGGGCAGCATTTCCATCTTCAACTGGATCAGACAATATTCAGACAACAACAGCTTCAGACTGGCTTTGTTGTCAATGAGACAAGGAATCTCTTACAGATTCTTACCTGCATGGCACCACAGCCCACAGTAATTCTCCATTCTCCATTTTGATTCATTCCTCTTTGGGAATCAGGGTACTCGCAGGTTACTGTTTTGGGGTACATCCAGTCAGCCGCCCCTGACTAATTCGTCATCTCAATGTTCTGCGTCTGTGCGATTGCTGAAAGAATAACGTTATCATTACCTATCTAAGGCTGAGAGTCATCTTGCTTATCCTTGGATTGTTTTCTCCTCTATGTTTAGTATTTACTTCTTCTTTTTCTATCTCTCTCCATTTTAACATCTCTCTCACTGTTCCCTCTGGAGACTACGTATAGTCTCCACTACATCGAGCGGAACCGCCAGTCGTTCCTTGAAAGCGACTGACTTGTCCTCAGCCCTTCCAGGATTTCCAAGCGTGAACCATTGGGTTGACCCGCAGAACCTAATCGAACAAATCCCACGTTTTCTGTCTATTTTTCAATTCTCTTTCCTCATAGTCATACAGAGGCAAAAAATATATACAAGGACAGAAAGAAGAAAAAAAAAAATGGCGACTACAGTGCAGAGTAATAACCCGACAGACTATCGCATGTACCAGGTCCCGTCGCGCAGACCCGTTGGGGGTAACGCTCACCACGCCGGACTGCAATTTCAGCAGCCGTCGCCTGAGACTTCCTCTCCTTCACAACGACTGGCCCCGAACCTCGACCACCTTCAATCCCACACACGAACTCGCACAACCTCGTCGAACGTCTTGCCCTACGTCGGTAATTCTCAGCATCCCCACCGTCAACATCATCAGCATATTTTTCACCGTCAACCGCATCAGCAGCACGCACAGCAACCTGTCTCGTCCGCGGGGCCTGTCCCCACACGCAGTTCCTCGAATGCTACAACCTCAACCTCATCAACCAGCGGCAATCAACGAGTAACTCAGACAATGTCTACTGTATCCTCCGCCGACATCCATCGCAGCGGCTCTTCGCGCTCAACCACCGCCCCACTGAGTTATGTCGCTCTCATGAGGCGGCAAAAGGGCACCGTATGGTGCGACCGCGCACAACCCGAAGATCCGCGTTTGCAAGCCCAGAAACGAGCGGCGAAACAACGAGCCTATCTGGAACTGCATGGCCATTCAGGACGCTCCAGTACTTTTGCCAGTGGGAAGATTCGTCATAGCGGCAAAACGGCACCTAGTTATTCGCCTTCGACGCTGGTTGGTGCTACCGTTCCTCTGCGGCTTAGTGCGAATGAGATTGGCGACGATGATGGAGATGATCATTCCAGTGAGGGGGCGCCCTATCATCGTCGGACGGGAAGTGCTAGGAGTTCCCTAGGGAGCATGCACCGTTATCCAAGTGGTTATCAGCGTCCGCAGGGCAAGACGCCTCCAAACGAACAGGCCGATATCCCCGAAGCTGTTGAACACAATGCCACGGCGGCTCATCTCGACCACATCCCCCAAGACAATATTAATACCACTTCGTCGTCATCGTCGCAAATTGACGTACCGGCAGATGAATATGACGCACATGGCGAACACGATTTCGGAAACCTAGGAGAAATGAACGCTCCAGCTGCCGCCGGCATTACCATGAACAAAGTCAAGAAAGCCGACGATCTCCGACGCCGTGGTAGTGTTGACGATCGCACTACAAGTCTTACAGGCGTGAGATTGTTCGTCGCCAACCCGGACGCAGACGACTAGTGTCTGTCCACTTTTTCTGTCTGTTATTACTATTCGCCTCCGAAAAAGCTCAATCGGATACCCTTTTGATATGGTTTATTTTCGATCTTGTACTGGCTACAAAATCTCTTGGATTTGCGTTCTTTTGGTCTGCTTCGTTTCCATGGGCAGATTTGCATGGCCGGTTTGGCGATGATTGTTTGATATATTATCGGTGTTTCTTGTGGTCGTTGGTGATCCCTTTACTTCTGTGTACTCATGTTTTCTGCGCAACTTCTACAGGTTCTAAACTTAATAATAATTCGCTCATCTATTTGGAAACCGTTGACACGTACCAAGCTAACTAATGGTCATTTGATAGACCCGTGGCCCAGAAAGGCAGGTACCTTCTCCAAATGCTGCCCACCCGCTTTGCTTTCACAATGACTGTTTCTGCCTACATCTTTAGCTTCATCCTCTATGTCTATGAACTTCGTACTGTACATTATGTTTACAACCAGGTACCCCGCAGCTGAGCTCCCGCATCTGAGGCTCCAGTAAGCTTTAGCATCCGTGCGCTATGCACACCACGGTAGACAAGGCTGAGTTTGCTACGATGTTCCTGCTGGCTACAGCTACAACCCCTATTCAACCCTCTCAAAGAATATACGTAGTTCGTGGCGATCCTACACTTATATTTGGCAGTTTCAACCTCTGGTGTACTTCAGTCTTTCGCCAACCTCCTCGACGCGCTTCGAACTTAATTTTACATCGTCTGTGTCTCCTTGCAACTTGAGAGTTCAAGGACTTAGACCTGATTCGAGTTTAGTCGCCCCGGAGGTAACGGAGGGTAACTACGTCATGATAGAAACGAATAAGGCAATTGAGAGTCCGAACGAAGAAAGCAATAAGCCCGTTGGCCTCAAAAACCAAGGGACGACGGGATGGCTCAGCGTTGTCTTGCAGGTGTTCTACCATATAAAAGTCTTGAGAAAGGTAGGCAGACATTTGAACACTTACTTGGTGTACTATCTAAGTCAATACAGACCATTTATAGTGTTCCAACAGGAGAAAAGCACGAAGCGGGTTTTATATGGGCCCTTCAACGCGTTTTCTACTCCATGCAAACGTCCAAGGAAGGCGTTTCGACCAAGGAGCTCACGGATGCATTGGGCTGGGGACCGGCAGACCTCGCTCCCCAAGATGTTCAAAGATGGCAATCAACCTTCCACGAAGAGCTCGCGACGCGAACAGAAATGTTACCCATCAGACACATCTTAGAACATCTGCTAGTCGGTCAGACAATGTCATGCGTATCTTTCTCACCCCAAGAGAAGCGGTCCTGGAGATTGGAAAATTTCTGGGAAATGCCGTTGAATGTTCGTAATCTCCGGTCGCTGGATGAGAGCCTCCAGGACTACATTCAACCGTGGTATCTTGAGCCCGAAAACGACTCCATCAATAACGTGGTGATGTTTGACAAATTCCCACCGATTTTAAACCTGCACTTGAAACGATTTGCATATGATCCTGCTGTAGACGACTTCAAGAAAGTTGATGATTTCTTTGAGTTCCCCGAAGAGATTGATTTGGGTCCTTTTGTGGAATCTAGCGACCCTGCTTCTAAATCAGAGTCATGGATATACCGCCTTGTGAGTGTTGTCGTCCACGAAGGCAGTTATGAAGGTGGAGTATATTATGTGTATGTACGTCCCGAGAAAGATGGAGGATTCTTTAAGATTCATGATGAACAGGTCACGCCTGTGCCATTGCCAGAAGTGTTTGAAGCTGGGTATGGAAGTGTCGAGGGCGGTAATGGTGAGGGCTGGTCCAAGAACGCAACACTGTTGTGTTATTGCCGAATGTCAAGGCTAGATGATATTTTTGTGGATATCGCCGATTCCGACATACCGACCTCTGTTCATGATTAATTACACAGGTGTGAATGAAGCTCAGTATGATTTCTGAGTAGCTAGGGTTAGGGCTAAATTTAGTCTTTTTACTTCTTTGGGCATAGTTAGAGCCTCGGATTATGTAGGACCCGACAAGACGACTATAGACACGTGATTCAATTAACACTGTGACGCGTGTTTGTCGCGAGACCGCGTCCCATTAATTAATCCACTGCATTAACAAAGGAAGGAGCAACCAGGAGGCATTAAGGCACAACGACTCGGACCACATACTCGATCTCATTCTTTGACTTCACTTCATTGTTTATCGATATCTCACTACGCCGTCTTCAATTGCGAGACACTTTTCTCATCACTACCTTTGATCACCACCTGTTGTCATCTCTCTCACCACTTCAAACGACCGCTCAACGACTCATGATAGTCACTTCGAACCAAACGAGAGAGAACGCTCTCTCATAAAACTTCACCGGACAGCTTTCTTCGACCTCATATATAAGAACTGTTCTACTGAATGATGGAAATCTCGATGGATTTCAAGCCCTCTACTCTCGGTCACCTCCCACCTCCAATGTCATCACCAACGAACGCACTGGCCCGCAAACGGGCATTCAGCGAGGTCGAGGACCATAACATACCAAAACCCGATGCACACAAAATGCAACGGGTTGGTGATGGGGAGCAAGAGAATCAGGACCCTTTGCGTCCCGATCAGAATATAGATGTTGACAAGCCCGCACCATCAGTTGCCAATATGGCCACAAATATAACTACAGATATACCCGTGCCTGCAAACCAAAACACCCAAACAGCAACAACTGCACCCGCTCCAGCAACGAATACCTCTTCCATTACGACGGCTCCTATTATCCCATCGACCCCTCCTCGCCAGCAACTACAGCCACCTACTGCCCCTGGCGCTGCAGTGAATGCAGCAAATCCTCCAAACAAGAAAATAAAGTTGTCCCCAGCTACCAAAGAGGCTAGGCGAAAAGAAAAAGAGGAAAAGGATCGTCTCAGACTAGAGGAGAAGGCCAAGAAAGATGCCGAAAAGAAGGCCAAGGAAGAAGAAAGGAAGAAGAAGGAGGCGGAGAAAGAGGAAGAGAGGAAGAAACGAGAGGCGGAGCGTGAAGAAAAGAAGAAGCAGAAGGAAGAAGAAAAGCAAGCGAAGGAAGAGGAAAAGCGGAAGAAAGAGGAGGAGAAGGAGAAGAAGGAACGAGTGAGTTATCTGTAACCTATCATCGGAGTGGTGTTTTGTCTAACACGTACAGTCACAAATGAGACTCAATGCTTTCTTTGCGAAGCCAGCTGCCACTGTTACAAAAGCTGCCAGTCCGGTGCCTTCGTCGCCTCAGAAGGAAGCCGCCCGAGAAACTGCCAGCATAGAATCACCGGCAAAGTCACAGTACACACAGTCCGATTATCGAAAAGAATTCCCAGTCTTCTTTCTCCAGAGCCATACACACCTTTCCCCACCCCATCAGTTCCAACGCGATGACGAGGCTTTGAGCCATATCCAGCTGAAGCTAGACAGCTACTTAAAGCACCCGATTCCGCTCCCTGCATATCGTGGGTCAGAATTATTTGACATAATCCCATATCGACGTCGGAAGGGATTGAAAGTCGTTCCAGTGAAGGCAACCTTGGCCAAGGCTCAGAATGCAGACCCTACGACCTCGAGTACAGCATTGAGAGACGAGCTCAAGAAAGTGACTATGAAAAGTCTGCGATTCGGAGAAGACGTACGACCGCCATACTACGGTACATTCACTAAACAACTATCGAAGGCCCAAGCTCATAAGGTCTGCCGTGCTCCATATGCTCGTGTCCTACCAGAGATCAATTATGACTATGATTCCGAAGCCGAATGGGAGGAGCCAGAGGAGGGTGAAGATCTCGACTCAGAAGGTGAAGAGGATGCGAGTGACGACGGTGACGATGATATGGATGAGTTTCTTGACGACGAGGACGAGCAGATGGACTCTAGAAGGCGTCTTATTGTCGGTGATCAGGAGCCTATTTGCACAGGGATCAGATGGGAAGATGGTAAAACTGTTGATCCCGCCATGGAAGTCTATCGGATGGAAGCTTTGTCAGGTATGTATCGATACTGTCATATTTGACAGTTGCAGAAAACTGCTCTAACACCAAATGTACAGATACTATACACTTCCCTATAGATCCTTTTTCCACGACTTACTGGCCCAAGCCAAAGGTAGTGGAACAGGCTGCACCAAAGGCATCTTCGTCCCTGCCTCCTGTCCGAGCTACTCTTCACGCCTTTGGGGTCAATCCATCAACATCTACTCATACATTATCTCCACTCGCTCCACCAGCCCGTCCCGCCACTACTACGGACAACAAAACTGCGTCAAAGGCAAAGAAGCCTTTCCCTCCTGAACATATGGACGAGTTCAAACAGACCGTTGAAGGCTGTGACTTGAGCAAGGCTGGACTAATTGAAGTTCTCAAGAAGCGGTAAGTCTTGAGATGATTCTGCTGAAGTAACTGTGTATTTTGAGTGCTAATCATTGTTTCGATGACTAGCTTTCCCAAGGTTTCTAAAGATACTCTCAAAGATACCGTTAATGCGGTTGCTGTTCGGGTTGGTCAGAAAGAAGCAGATAAGAAATGGACATGCAAATGACTTCGTCAATCCATCGAGACCGAGCCGACCTTTCACATTCCATTTCTGCAGGCGTTCAGCCACGGAGTCCCCTTTTGGCCCAATTAGAAAGTCTAGTGGTACAGACTAATGGTCGTCCATGACACAGTCCGATTGGTGCGCAACCGAGATCACCAACAGGGTTATTCATCCATTATAGTTCCTTGTTCCGGGGATGTGGCTGGTTCCTGACAACGTGGCAAGCCCGCCAACCCGGCTACGCTATTGTCATACGAGTCTCCTGTTTGATTGACAACACGACTGCTACGTATGGCAAGGATCGATCGATGCATTGACTTGAATTGTCATCATCTTAGAAGGAATATGAATGCAACGTAGGACAGCGACCCTTCGGGGCCTAGCACTGAGAATTTTCTATGGAATCTATCTGTATGAGATACAAGACATATCATGACCTATAGCGATACATCGAGCAACCAATCTGTCATAATCGAGCCATATGCATAATGAGCAATATCTTATGGATCCACTCCTTGATGAATGACGCCGCAACGAGCCGAGGTCTCCATGTTTCAGCTGGCTATGCTGTGTATCTATACGTGTTCATGAATGGGTATTCAGAAATATAGATTTGCTGTCTTCAATCCATGACAAGTGGCAGTGGCGAGCAAAATGTTTTTGTTTGAACACGTCAAACAAAGGCGACAAGGGTTGAGTTCATGCAAATCAAGATATTAAACCCTCGCCTACTTTTTTTTTATACGCACGATATATCAGTATGAAGATATGGGATATCCACGGACAAATAATATGCAAGAAAACAGCCGATTACGCGCTTAACTCGTAGCGGTTTAGATACGCCAGCGCATTTCTGCAGTGCCAACACATCTGGCCCTCAATTTAGTACATACTCTAATAGGACAACTGCATAGTTATATTTGTTAGCAAACTGTATGAGATGCTTTAGTGTTGCCTTGGATTGGTCGCTTAATGCCAACGACGTGGCACCGTGGAACCCTCAGAATTCGATCGACGAGGCTTGAACGGGTGGTTGTCGTGAGTCACCCAGTCTACACAGGACAGTACGTACGTTGCACATAGTTCGTTTTATTAAGGAGTCGGTTTTGGTCATATATAGTCAAGTTATGTCTCTATTCAGCTTGTCCGGTTTTTTGCCTTGGTGGATTCACCGTGGGACAGCAAGACAGCAAGTAGGTATCGTGATGCTGACTAAATGCACATGTCCAGCTGAAGGTATTGCCTCCACACTGTGGTGTGAGACGTGGCGAGATACGTAGAATTTTAGTGATACTGGATGTCGTAGAGATGGAGTGGATTATAAGGATACCCATTAGATGTAGAAGAGACCAGCATGTAGAAAGAACTGACCCTGTGACCTCCCGTGGGCTCCTTCCCGTGATTCCCCCAAGCATCCCATCCATCCATCCATCCATACATCCACCATCACCGACCCCATTTATCTTCCATCTCTCTTACACCAGATCGCTATAGCACCTCTCTTCTATTTCTCAACATCTGCTCCAGTCAAGTCGATCGGAGAAAAAATAAACCTTGAAACAATTACCGACACCAATCCAAAAGTATATTATCGTCAGCGTCCAGACCTCCCTCCCTCCAGACCTAGCTGAGTCTAGCCTTGGTGGTGGACAATACACACCACGAACTAAACGAACTAAACTTCCCTTGCGCGACGCGATTATTTTGATTCGTCCAGCAAAGAAATCCTCCCATCTTGAGTCTGCAGCAGACCGAATTCGAGGACTCGTGCATATACAGGTTAGCCAGCCAGCCGATTTGCCCAGACACCGCGCTTGCATACGGAGTATATGCTACATGCTTAGAGGCTACATTCATTGTTCGAGGTGTCTGTCGGACTGATCGAAACGGCTTACTCTATACAGTACTCGTCGAGACAACGCCCCGACCAACTTTGTTTGGTTGTACACTCGCCAGTCTCCCTTGCTGTTGAAACGTCTGTGATTTGCAGCTGCAAATCATTCTTCGAGTTTCGCAACCCCTCCTGACATTGGACAGTAGTAGCTGGTCTGGTCAGACTATTGTTACCGACTTTTCTCACCATCAAGCCTACTCGGGGTGTCGTGTCTTTCGCGTCAACTTCCGAATACTTGCTGTTTCATACGAATATCTTTTATTTTTTCTTTCTATATTCGATTGTTTACTCGCTTTCTCAATAAGCTTTTGGCAACCACGGAACCTGTTCATCCTCCTGCCAGCGGATCTCACAGCAACCACTCACTCCACTTTTCTGCGACTCTACGTTGGTCTTAGTCCAACGTACTAAGACGACGTCCTACTTCCCCGCCACATTCTGAACTGTTCCGCCCTGAGAGTTGTTCGAAAACTCTTCCTCTTTAATATTACCCTCGGTCCGTGATTTTTGGATAGACAGGCAAAAATACAGGAAAGGAATTTTAGGCGCAAGCGGTCTTTCAGTCAATCGTTCATTGCGCATCAGCGATAAGAATTATGCGCTAGGGACTAATAATTGGTGTGTCGCTCGCCGCGGGCATTGCGCATCCTCGAGTATCGTCTCGGGAACGGCGCCAGGAGGTCGCCCATGGCAAGATGATCGATGCCCAACATGCCTATTCCCCACCGGGTCTGGAGTTTACAATTCGTATGTCTTTCTCCTTCGTTTATTTCTCCCACGATCTGTTCTTTGCGAAAATTGTCGCATCTTGCAATCGTGGACAAATTGACAATACCTTATCGACTTGATTCCGTCGCAATCTCGCTTGCGACGGATTCGATTATACACAAAGCTAACATCGTCATAGCTCTACCTCCGTCTCCCGTGGCTTCTCCAATAGAATGCTCTCCCTCATTTGAACAAAATGAGGCAGAATGCTCTTCTTTCAAGGTACCACTTGCGCCTGCCATGCGCACTCCCACTCCCACTGGTGAACCTACCCCGGTTCCAATGCCAGAATCAAAGGCTGTTGATGTAAGTGAGCTTGGCCGCGAGATACCCGTGGTGACCCCGGAAATATGTACAACTCCGGAACCAAAGGACCAGCTTCCTACCACTACTACGTCTCTGGCTTCTACTGTTCATATTCCGTTGTCCGTGACTCCCGAGAGCACGGTCTCTTTCGATCAATTCGCGACCCAATACCGACGCTGCCAGCAAGCGGAAATTGAGAAAAAGGTCTTGGAACACCGTTTGGTATCCACCAAAATTTCGATATGTCTATCTTCCCGGCTTTTGAGGACTGGAGCGACTGTGCGGCGTGGACTTGTTGATGCTTTCAAACATGGAGATAAAACTGGCTTTGTTTCCATATACAACACGATCCATGATATCCAGGAGGCCTGTGAACTCGGCTCCAGTCGTTCCGTCAATCGGCAACAGTCTTTCCCGGAGGAGCCTTCAATTTCTTTGCACTCTCCTCGAATGCGTACTGCCAGTTTTATGCACCAGCTTAGTTCTCAAAGCAGGAGGGATCTTCTGGATATCCTAACTCAGGTTCGGACAAACTCACAGTTTCTGGTTGACTGTATTACTGGCCTGCTTCCATCGCAGCTTTCTTTACTCACTACTCCGGTTGGTTTTTCTGCATACGGAGATACCATCTCGTCCCATTCCACTGCTCGGTCCCGGAATTCTGCTACCTTCGCGAAACGTGCCACTCCTAACTCTATACCCTTCAAAGAACATGCCTGGGCTCTTGAGCGTTCCGATCCACTTTCTGGTCTTCTTTTCAATGTGTTTGCTATTCCCCTGGATTGGCAGCCCGAGGAGTCAGAACTACGCCTGGATGTTTGGTCTTCCACATGCGCGAAGCTGCTATCGTCTGGAGATAACAAATATTTGAATTTCGTTGGCCAGGTTCTCTCCTACTGGTCAACTGCCAGCAATTGGCGAGCCCGCCAAAAGATTGAGCTTTATCTTATGGATGTTTTGCAAAAAGGCGCATTTCTCCTGGAAAATATTGAAAGCCCGGTAGCCCATTCCCTTGGAGTCGAAGCCCCGGACCCATTGCGGACAGATGCTGCAGAAGAGTTCTTTGAATCTGCTGTTCAAACTTTGTTCGAAGTTCTTGATGATTCGGATGCTGGTCTTCCATCTGCAGCCCTGGAATTTTGCAATGCTACCTTGAATAAACTGACCGATGCTGAGATCCGGGATCGCTTTTTGGAGTTCATTTTTGTCCAGTGGTTTTTTGCTAGATACCTTTACTACGCTTTGACTTTTCCAGAGGTAACTTTTGAAAGATTTTTCTCTGCGCTCGAGAGAAATGGGCTTTGCTGACATTTTTTACAGGGCCAGGGTCTACTTCTTGATTTTCACATTAGCAAAGAAGCTCGAGAAAAGCTTCTGAGTCAAATTGCTTTACGCGCCCAGTCGCAATTCTATCGAGTCCTACACTCGGTGTACGTGCATTAACTTCGTTCGATTTTCAACAATAACTGATCTTCTTGCAGACCGGAGTTTTCGACCGTGAACACACAGGTGAGACAGCATGTCGACAGCATGATCAAGAGATGCCTATACTCGTCCAACCCAGCGCCGGTCGCGGGGTCCAATAATCAGACCGAGCAAGCTGATGAGGTGGACAATTCGTCCAGTTTCCTCATGCTGTGTGCCGCGGATGTTGTTACTCTGTTGAATGTCTTGTTCCCCAAAACTACCAACAGTCCTTCTGGTTCCTTGTCATCCAACTCCACACATCCAGGTCTAAGTTATACACAACACAGCACTCCACGACGGGCAGCTCTTCCCGCTCACTGGTCTGGTAGGATTGAGACGGTCCTTGAACGGCCAAGCCCACTGGAATCAATAAAGCAGGAACACACGCGGAAATCTCGTTATCATCGGTGCGCGGATGTGATCCGTTTCGAATTATCTGATCTTGGCGAAACAGAAGCTCATCCAGTTCTGGACCATCCATCCTCTGAAGACTGGACTTTATTGGCAATTTCCACAGATAAAAAAACATTATCATGGAGCACGCCTAGCGGGTACTACTCTGATGGCATTTTTGAAGGTCTTTCTGACAGCGGCGATCGATCTGGAACCGTACAGCCCGAGGAGGACCACGAAGCACTCCACACCGCTATACAAAAATTGGTCAACGAATCCGAGAGTCTTAGCCGATCGAGAACTTCCAGAACCTCCCTTTCCCGCCAAAGTCGTTGCTCATCATTGAAAGAGAGGTTTGATGCCGCGCGATCAGTATGTGAGAGTCGCTCGGATTTCCTGGGTGCTCACTACTGGTGGACTGCGTCGAATCAGCTATTGCAAAAGCTTTCCAAATCGGTCAAGTCGCCGTACAATGACTCTTGGATCCTTAGGCCTATGCTGCAGTCATCACATGATTCCTTTACTAAGTGCAACGCAATAATCCATGAATGCGAAGAGGGGCTTTTCACTTTGAGTCCTTTGGTCGAACAACTAAAGGAACACAGCAGGAACAGTATTGCCGGTATGACCAAGCTGAGAAACAAAATGTGGTATATGACCGATGTGAAGAACTCGATGCGATACGAGGATGCGAAACATGTGGCCCTGGCGCTGAAAACGATGGTATATCCGAATCTCCATCGAGACAACACAAATGAGTATCGTTCCCGCAACGGATCCAGGTATCTTGGCGGATCTTTCCTACAGAAACCGGAAATGCATGTCATGAATGTGATGAAAGCATCGACAAGTCAAGGTGGTCCTAACAAATTGAGCGACGAGCAGGTTGAACTTACGCGAAAGTGGATCTCTCATAATGGCATCGACAATTTCTGCCGTGGTGAGGAGCGAATTCATCGCTTTTGCTATGAAGTCAAATCTAGCATCAACAAGCTCGTTGGCGATTCAATGGCGGAGACGCCAGTCCTCTGGGCTAGCGAATTGTTTCAGAGAGAGCGCGCCAGATTCGAAGGCCCTAGCAATAGGAGTTATTCACACATCCCGCCGACACATGGAGCTCGACCGTCCAGTATCAGCAGTGAGGAAGCACTTTCTGGCATGCCTTACTCCAGCTTGAGCTTCCGCGGCGCGGATTCATTACGCCCGACAGACCCGCCATCCTTGATAAATCAGAGTCTCTCTTCAGAAAAGTGGAAGTACACGCGTAAGTTAGAAGTGGATACTTTATCATCATCCGGTGGCTCAAGCGGCAGAGCCGCATCCAGCTCCACAACTGAGTCTTATACCACCTTTTGGTCACCCTCCCAAACACAGGCACAGTCTGCTGCTAGCGCCTCCAGCTTTCAGTCTCGCCCTCCATCAATGTTCAGCGATGCATCGGCACCTCGTCGCACGGAGCGAACTGTCCACGGCAAAACAGCTTTCTTAGATGATCTTCGTCAGACGTTGACTAGTCTCTTGCTCAGTGATTTGGGATCTCCCGTGTGGAGTTGCGGTAGCGAGACGGATGCATGGTTCATAGGCTTCCTCAATCAGACTCGGGTACAAAGACAGATGGACAAGCAAGCTCGGATACAAAAGTTTCTGGCCGAATCTGAAAAGTCCATACAACAGCGCCTTGGACGATCGAGATATGGTGAAGATCATATGTCTCATCGAAGAAGTTCATCCGCTGATCCGATTTTGATGAATGTGCATGATTCACATAAAGCTGCCAATGAGGGACCGTTCAGCAATGCTTTCGACGTACAACCAGCGAATGAGTCCGCCTTCAGTTACAAGTCTGCATTTTCTCAACTTTTAGATGTTTTTTCGCGCAACGCCAATCCTTATGTGAAACTCAAGGCTTTGAGGGATTTGAGAGCACTGATAGTGGCCTCTCTAGACAGGGATGGGAATGGATCCCCCACACCGACGCAGCAGTTTATCAATTCTCAAGGCAGGGCTGCTGCCGAGAATTTGAGGTTGAACCGTCATAGCTTCACCGAAGAGCTTTTACGGCAAGACGATTCTTTCCGAACCCCTACATCACCCGCACCAGAGTCCGTTGACTTTGATTCTCACCCGTCATATGATCTGTTGAATACATCCGAAAGTCGTATAATTACGGCAATCAAGAATATTTTGCGAGAACTGCAGCCGAAGACTCTTTTCCGTGATCTTCAGTTTGTTTCTGCATTTGTTCCTAGCGAAACACTGAACAAAACAGATAGCGGAACGGCGTTCTTGCAGTTCGGCCTTGCAGCCTTGTCGCTCAAAGAAGACGTCTGTGCCAGCATGGTCGAGCTGGCCGACAGGATAGTGTCTCAAGAACTGAATCGGCGCCACTCGCAACAGGCATTTGATTTCATTTCTCGAACACAAGACCCCATTGAGGATGCGGCCAGAATGTGGATCATAACCGCCAAAGAAGGCTCTCCCGTGGCACAACGCGAGCTTGCCATTCTGTATCTTACACATCCAGAGATTCTTCCGCGAGTGACTCTACCTCTAACCCTTCCACGAGACACATTCAAGGCGGAAATGATGTACCGTCGTGACAGGGACTCCAAATTCGATCCGCAAAGTATGTGCCTGGCGCTGCACTGGATGCAGCTGTCAGCCAGCGGCGGAGATGAACTTGCCAGGAACCGTCTTCGCGAACGCGAGGAGTTCGAATCCCTTGTTTGATTGCAAGTTCCTGTTATCCGCTCATTGCATCTTTTTTTTTTATTCTTTTTTTTTTCCTATTGATATATATGTAGTTTTGTGATCTGCACCTATACCCCCTTTTCTATTCATTTTCTGATTTACGCTATCATTATTTTCATTCTCAATTTACTTTACTCTACAATTAATGTGCGACTTAGCATGAGAAGCGAGTCAATTCCTGCGGCATAGCATTGATTGAACCTCTGCTCTATGGCATAATTGTGTATTGCGTTGATCGCAAACGGCATCGATTATCTTTCATGCACTCTCTGTCATATTAATTCTCTCATTTTGTCCCATGTACTGTTTTCTTCCATGTCGGAGTTTGGAACCCTGCTGAAAAGGCGCATCCAGGAAGGAGGCAGTTTTTGCTTCTCATGTATTGCTTGCTCTGATGTAAAGCATCTGTTTTATATCGTTCTGGCTGTAAGACGGCGTCCACGGTTATCTTTGTCTGATACACGGGGGACTTGATGCTGATTTACTGCTTATATACCATTTATATATTTTGATATTGACTGAAAATGAAATACAGTTAAAAGTTTATTGATCATATGATATGTATGTGAAAGTCTTTTCGTTGGATTCGCTGGGTCGTTAGGGTTACATGTACGTATCAATCAAGTGAGCCCAGAGAGTGGGACATCCCATGCATGTGGATAGTTACCTATAGATCAGCTGAAAATATCTAGCATGGATTAGTTATTTGATTAGTCAAGACACTAGATTTCTTATAATCTAGCGCTCGTGCACCGCAACATGTTTGGTTCACTGTCAAGTCGCTCTTATTCAGCTTTTATAAGCTTCCATCCCATCAATCCCAGGTGCCGCTAAATAGTTCTTTCTTCAAGTAATTATACCAGAGAGAGAGAGAAGGTTTACTTACCATGTCCTCTCCACAACAAGCCCAAGAATTCGACATCATCGTCGTCGGCGGCGGCACAGCAGGCTGCGTCGTAGCATCGCGACTCCTCCAACGGAAACCGGGCTTATCAATCCTGATCCTTGAAGCAGGCGCCGATCTCTCTCAAAACCCTAATATCTACTCGCCACAAACGGCGCCATTGCTTCTGGGTTCTGATGCGGATTGGAAGTACACCAGTGTTCCGCAGAAACATCTGGATGGGAGGGAGATTTATTATCAGGCTGGGAAGGGGTTGTCGGGGAGTGCAGCTGTTAATATGGGTATGATGCATGCTCCCTGTTGAAAGAATATTGTTGACCGAATGACTCAGGTGCATGGACTCGTGGAGATGCGCAGGAATACGATCGATGGGCAGATTTAGTCTCTGATCAACGTTGGAGCTACGCCGGTCTTTTGCCGTATTTCAAGCGCACAGAACATCACTACGACCAGCACGGTGGTGATACAAAGCAACATGGATTCGACGGCCCGATTCATACCTCTTCTGTCTCGTCGAGTGGGCGGCAATATCCATTGCGAGAAACACTTCGGAAAGCCTGGTGTAATACTGGGCTAAAAGTAAATGATGATATAAACAGCGGACATCCGCAAGGGGTCGCGGAGCTGGTCACTAACTGGGCCGATGGCCGGCGGCAGTTGACGAGTGAGGTATATCCACTGGATGGGGTGGCGGTTGTTCCGAATGCCCTCGTCCGGCGCGTCGTGCTCGATGGTAGTAGTCAAACCGCTACGGGTGTTGAGTTGGCGGATGGCCGAATATATTATGTCCGCGCCGGTGGGGAGGTGATTGTTTCTGCTGGAGCATTGAGGACTCCTCAGATACTATTGCTCTCAGGTATCGGCGATTCTGAGCAATTATCAAAGCACAATATTCAGGAGCTCGTCCATCTTCCGGATGTTGGGCGGAACTTCCACGACCATCTCCTGGTCTTTAGATACTGGAAGCTGCGTGAACCTGAAAAGGGTGTCGCATTGGGTTCTCCGCTCTTTGGGGGACCGAATTATGAAAAAGGGGTACCGCCAGAAGATTGGTTGGTCACCACAACCGTTCCTTCGATAGGCTTGCAGTCCGCTCAAGCAAAAGATGATGTCCACGACAAGGTAGTCGATTCGCGAAGTCATTTGGAACTAGCCACCATCTACGCCGCTTTCGGTGGAGAATTGATTGGGCTCGACATCCCTCTGGATGGAAGCGCGATAATGAGCTTTTATATGGGCTTCTTACCTACGTCTCGCGGTTCGATTACGTTGAAGTCTGTAGATCCGGGGGATCAGCCGGTTATTGATCCCAATTTCCTCGCAACGGAAGCCGACCGATTTGTCATGCGTGAGGGCTGGAGAGTGTTGTCGAGGCTCATGTTTGAGACTCCTGAAGGCAAGGACCTCGTTGTAGAAGAAATCGTGCCTGAAGGCCATAAATCTCTCGAATCCGATGCACCAGACGATCTTATCGATGCCCGCATCCGGATGGGGGGTTTGACCGGGTCACATTTCGCAGGTACGGCCAGCATGGGCAGTGTAGTTGACGGATCCTTGAGGGTACGAGGTACACAGGGACTGAGAATTGTCGACGCCAGCGTGGTAAGTGAATAAGCCAGGAAGAATCAGTCGGTTATGGCTCACTTTTGGATTTTAGATTCCAATACCTCTGCCATGTCACATACAAGCGGTGGTCTACGCTATTGCTGAGCAGGCTGTTGATATTATTCTGCAGGAGAATCCAAGTCTGTAATGCCTGCTGTTAAATACATCTAATTGATGAGGTAAGTCGCTATTAGCATAGATACGTTTAACAACATGAAGGAGCAAACGTACCATGGTCACTAAAAATCCCACTAAAGTAATCTCCTCTTTTAGGTAATTGTTAGCTATGATAGAGATACGCCCGCGTATCTTAGATATGTGATAGGATAGCCAGCCAGCTAATAGCTGATTGACACATGCCTGGCATTCACTGCACTCAGCAGCCCGAGAATCCAGTACGCAAGGGAGGGATGGTGCTGATAAGATGATGGTAGTACGTGCAATGCATACATATACACTGGGACGGCAGAGTATGCTGTGCTGGCGCATATAAAATAACTCAAACATCTGAAGACGAGTGCATCGTATATTGAGGATGTATAGTTGAGGGTCTAAGAGACCGTCTGAGAGTCTGAGTTGATAGCCACAGACCCATTGCGTCATAGCCTTCCCTCACTTTTAGTTCCTCGACCTTCCACCACCACTTCTCTCTCTTTACTTTCTCGCACCTCAGGGGAAATAATCCAACGAACGAAATTCCTCTGATCAAAACTCATACCCACAACGAACCTGATGCTCCTCATCGGACAGGTAGAAAGGGGATCCACAAAAATCCCTTCAGGTACAAACAAACAACAACGATAACAAACGCTCGGGTACTAAAAGGTAACAAAATCACTCACCCACCATCTGATCTGTCTCTTCGTTGCGCTCAACTCAGCCCACGCCTGAACATTACTAATAGTGCCATTATCTGAGCATTCAGCGCAACGTCAAACCGCCAATTTTTCAGCTCGATAACGTACGAATATCAGGATATTTGAATGTTCTGATTTCGATATTTCTTTCCCGTCTCAACTACCCCGCTGTTCGCTGTTGTTGCGACAACCACTGAAACGATCCAACATGACTCTATCTCACGAAACGACGGCTCACGCCCATAGCCCTGAGGATATACCTAAGCGACCTAAGGGTATGTTCTAATATGGCCGATGGACAAAGTTCCACGCATACTGACTGAGGCGTTGTAGGAATCCTAAAAAACTCGAGTTCCTTCATCCACCAACAGTCAACTTCACCTGAAAAAGTCGCCATCTCACCTCCTCCGCTGCCTGCGGATACAGAGGAAAATAAAGAAATCACCCTTCAAAACACTCTACAAAATGCCGGTCGTCGCTCGTCAAGTACGCGTCGCGCTTCGTCAGGGAGACGCCATTCTGGCACGGGCTCCGCATACGGCGACCAGGACGATCGCTCTACACATCTGAAATGGGACGAGGCAAACTTGTACCTCGCCGAGCAGGAGAAGACGGCAAAGATGAAGATCGACGAACCCAAAACCCCCTGGGCCCCGAGCTACGACCCCACACAAGATGAGCGCCACGATATGGAAATAGAAGCTGAAGATCGCACGCTTGATGCGCATGATCTGGTGGTTGATGAGCTGGACCAAGTCAACAGTGCACGTCATAAGAAAGCTACAGGACCTGTACAGGACAACGAAATCCCGGATTTTGAGCTCGGTGAGCCTGAGGAAGATATACACGCCCAGCAGAATCTGGCGGCGGCGGGTGGAAAGCGAATCATTCGCGAACGCAGTCTTAGTCAGAACTCGAATCGTAGTGACAAGCATGTCGATGTCGTCGTTGATGATGAGGAAGGCAATGGTCATGGAGAGGGCTTGATGACGACTGAAGAAGCAAAGGAGAAACATCGTCAGTTTGAGGAGCATCGGAAAAAGCATTATGAGATGAGGAATATCAAGGATATACTGGCGTATGTTTACCTCGCACATCTAACTGTGATAATATACTGATGGGATTCTAGCCATCCGGAAGAACTCGATGAAATGGACGACGATGACGACGCCGTTGAGCCGCCAGCAGTGCCTAAGATTCCGAAGGACTTGTCTTGATTGGTCTACATGCCTCGCACCAGAAACATCATCCATGGCAGACACTAGCTGTCTGGATGATTTTTACGAAATCATGAAAATACTTTGAATACTCTATTCTTGGATGCTTTTTTTTGCTTCTTCATCCCCCCTTTTTGTCGTTGGCTTTTCAATACTCGGTGCATTTCATTGCATGAAACGGCACCGGGTGAGGTGGATACCCCTGTATATCTCAAGAATGAGGACGTCTGTAGTTTTATATCACTTGCTGTTTGTCGATAGTTGGTTTAATCGTGTAGAGAATCGATATATTCATTTTTGAACATATACAGTCTCAGAGGAGAAATCGAGGATGTTAGTAGTACACCGACCGTTAGACACGGCTGTACAATGCTCCGTAAACAGATGCATGGACGTGATTAGAAATTATACTATATACACCATTCATACCAACAACTCCAAATATTCATCCTCGCACACCTTCGGCGCATTGATCGGATTGCACCTCGCAGGCCTTCCACGCGGCAATCCCACGAAATAATCACTGTTGTATCGTGCACTCACTCCAGCCCCAACCCAATCCGAGCTAACAATCTGCGCACCACTCGCCAACGCCACCTCACGCATAGCAGGAACCTCATCTTTCAGGAGCATCTGAATCGGCTCATCCGCACGAGTACGGATGAAATATCCTTTTGCGACCAAATCCTGGATTTCATGCTGATTGTTGTCGGTAATTGGATCATTGCGTTTTATGAATGCGGCGTCCGGTTCGCCGGGCAGGGAGTTCGTGAATATCACGCGACCTTCTAGATTCTCGCGGTTACCACTGCGATACTGATCGCGGATTTGGATGGGATGCGTTGGTTCGTTGTCCATGACAAAGAAGAATTTCCCCCGGGAAGATGAGAGGGTGGGCCAGCCACCACCTTGCTCAAATGCGAGGATTGCTTCTTCGAGTGTAATATTATCTTTCTTGCTGTTGATGCGGCTGGCGACGCCGTTATCTATTGCTTGTTTGCGTATATCGTCTGGCGTGATGAGTTGATCGTCGGAAAATACCGAGCGGATCTCGGCATCAACTCTGTCAAGAGCTTCAACCGTCCAGTCCTCCGCGACAACGCCCCCTTGTTTCTCGAGACCGGGTTCCGTCTTTTTGAACTCAATTAATATCGGTATAGGCACGTGTTGCCCGTTCTTTGCGTCAGACCAGGCTTTCACCTGCGTCAGACATTCGACGAGAGTATGACATATGGTTCCAACATCCGCATCGGCAATATGTAGCACTTTTGTACCTGGTTGCCGCATCACATCCTCCGGCAACCCGTAATGCACTTTATCTGATTCAGACATGTTCGCTAATCGACGAATGAGCGGATCTGCGAATAGCCCACCGTGCGTGTCGACGTACACATCAAACTCAAAGCTGCGGACTTGATGGTATTCGAGTTGATCGTGCACAGAGGCATGCGAGTAATAGTATCCTTCGTAATGGGGGTCGATGTTTGCCATTAAGGTCGGGAAATGGACTCTTTCCGGTAGAGAGACTTCGCGGTGGTAGCTGTTGTGTGTGCCGATTACTTGGAGATTGTTTAGTCGTAAGGTTTGGTCTTGGGTGTGCTGTTTTTGTTGTTTGTGGAGGTGCAGAATGGAGGGGGATGTGGATGATAGTGAGGACTGGTCATTTTGGAGGATCTGAGTTGAGAAGGAGGATGTTGAATTGAGTGTTTGGTTTAAGACGGATACTATTGCGCATAAATATCAGTATGGATTTTGGTAATATATCAGTGCAAATAGAGGCTTACCGCCAATAACAAATATGAGTGCTGCGCAGAGCACAATCTCACGCATGGTCATGGCCATGATGTCGGCCGCATACGTCCGATATGCTTCGGGTCTCGCGAATGCTCCTGAAACCCTCAATGAAGCTTATAGTCCAGCTATTTCGTCAACGCCTCATCTTAACGGGTCAGAGTATATTATATTCCAGAGATATCTCCTTCTCAGAGCAGGTGATGCTGGTCGTTTTTGACTGTTGTCGAGTTCAAGATCTTTGATGCAGATGAAGGCACGGACGCTGCTCTTTGTCTGTGATTGGTGGTGTCGTTTAACCCAATCAGCGGGCAGTTTGCATACATTTACCCTAACCCTGGATCAAGCCCTAACTGAGAGACGAAGTCTGCTTACTGACAATTTCTTAGGATTTAAATGATTTAGTTTGAACTTCAAGGTTCAAAGCTATAAGCCCTCATAGATTTGGCTGATGAGTCGGGTGGATACAAAAAAAATGAAGTGTCCATCCAATAATTCCCCACCAGCGTTCCATGCCTAGGTACGGTTATACGTTGCTCTGTTCATACTTCCAAAGATTCTGATTGATGGTTTTCCAATGGCAGGACAAGGACGGGAAGCCTCCTGCGAGATAAGGAATAGCGTTGTACTATCTTATTGTAAAAAGACACATTGGTACCAAATAATTAAGTATAGGTATAAACAGACGCATTAAACAACCGAAGGATCAATCAAACACAGGTATAAAACGACAGGAAGGCGTAGTTCCTGGAGCTCAGCTCATTAGTTTGACTCCATCGCAACAGCTTCATTCCACCTTTCCAGAATCTCCTGCTTATCCTTCTCCGTAGCCTGTCTAAAGGCAGTAAGTCCTTGCATCAATCTCACTTGTAACAGCCGTGCTTTCAGATCCCTGTCTGCTCGTTTCTCAATCTGCTTCTCTACGCCATTATAAAGACCTGAAAGGCACAAACTTAGTGTATGTGTCGTCGAGAAGATCGGAGCACCCCCAAAATGCAAGAGACATGGCCCAGAATTAGGGCGAAAATCCAAGAATAGCTAGCGCGGTCCCTCGTTATAAGCATCTGATAATGAGATCTTGATCACCACGAGTTGAGCATATGCCTAACAAGTATAGGGCTGTTAGTATATAAGCAAGCTCCATGTCAGGTGTGCAAGTAAGCATTTACAGTGAGCAATAGGTGGATTGTGGCCGATGGTCTAATGGAAGCGCATCGAGCAAAATGGCCACCTTGTGTGTCAAACCCGACGGTACCTCGCTCTTCTCGCTCTGATGGTCACACTCCTGGATTTGGTGATCTTATTCTGCATGAGAACAACCATTATTTTTTTCATTCCAGGTAATCTAGCAGACCCATATACCGAGCGTTGTTGGGTTTCGGGTTGTTTCCTTTTCTTGCAGCACCTTCCTTCCCCAACCTCTTTCCCTCTGTGTAGACCTAGAGAGAGAGAAAAAAAGCCTTCCACCACTTTCGTATCGCCACCTTTGTTGCAACAACCGAATCAACAATATGGCTCAGCTTGAACCACCAAAATCGCCTACAGTGGCACAGCGACTACGCAAAGCGTCGACGTCCGTGAGGGGAGTCGTGGTGAACTACAACCCCCAGCCAGAAATGTGGGCGGGAACGGGAACAGCAATCGCATATGCACCAACTCTTGAAGAGTTGAGACATCTTGTGAATGAAGGCAAAAATATGGTTTACAATGCTCACGGCCACGGCGCGCGGTCCACCCCGTATGCCGACCCTGACTATCCAGCGGTTACGACAACGGAAATCAAGGCTCCGGCAGTATTAGAGAGAAGAGACACTATTATAGAGTCGACGACTTTAGTTGATGAGCCGGCTACATCCCCTGGAGAACGTGAAGAAGCACGAGTATCTTCCGAAGAGAAGCACAACCGGAAAGAAACTTTTCGCCATGCTCTGGCTGTAGGTTGGAAATTCGTCAGGACTCCCAAAGGATTTTTAATGACTATCTACGGTCTGAACATAGTCGCCTGGGGCGCTATGCTTTGCTTTCTTCTTCTGGATGCAGCACCGGTCATGGACCATCCTAACAAAGACTCCAACGATTCGCCCCGCAAGAAATGGATCGAAATTGACAGTCAGATCCTCAACGCTCTTTTCTGCGTTACCGGATTCGGGCTCGCGCCATGGCGTTTTCGTGACTTGTACTGGATGATTCAAGCCCGGCTAAAGCAGAACCAAGACGCAATGATGCGTCTTTGCAAGCAGAACGAGTCTTGGTTTAGGTCTCCTCAATGGTATCACGGAGTAGACCTGGAAAGTGGACAGCACGAAAAGCGAGTCACATTCACGGGTGAAGTCGCGCCGCCCAGACGTCTATGGAAATTGGGATTCGTCGTGTGGATGATGGTGCTCAACACTTTGTTTCAGTGTGCTCTGTCAGGCATGATGTGGGGATATAATCGGCTCAACAGGCCTATATGGGCTGTAGGAACTTTTATTGGACTGGGCTGTGGAGTGAGCTTACTTGCTGGAATCATGATGTGGTGGGAGGGCCGGAAAGTCAAGAAGATTGAAGGGCCGCCAGTGGTGAAGACGGAAGCAGAATAGGCCGATAGCTGATCAAGGGCCGAGTACAAATGGATAACCAAAGATGATTCTCGGCTTTGATCATGGATTCTTAACGCTGCAGAGCACGGAGTAGACAGGCTGTTCAAGAGATACCTGTCACTTTATGCGAGATAGGCAGACAATGACCTCACGAACAGACAGATAGTCTATCTAGGAAAAATATTATACTAAAAAGAAAGCAAGCTAATAGTATCAATACCTCACTATCATGATCTTTGCCTTCTCCAGAGATAACCATACTTCTAGCTTCTGCGAGTTTCGCTTGTCGGCATGCCGGCGATAGTTGTGCGCCTTCACTATACTGAATTCGAAGTTGCATAGGATCGTCGACGTTGCCTGCGCGCTTGGAGATGCCAAACATTCATGAGGTGTTCGTCAAGAATATAACCGCCGACCTGGCGGAGACTTGACCATACACAGGCAAAGATGCGAGATGCAAGAGGCTCATGAAAGAGCTTGACTTCAAACAGATGACCGCTGACTCATGCTGGCCACTGTCACAACTAATTACTACTGTCTTCATCGAGATTCATAAGTGTTCCTTAACCCGGAAAGCTCGACTTACTGGGCTGGGAGAAGCCCACAAGCAATTTGAGAAAGTTCAAGAAGATGAACGTTGTTTGATGGTCAGAGCGTTTTTCTGCCCCTGATACTCACCGCCTACAATATATGATCTTCCGATTGGTCAGACCCAAGGCTTGCCCGTAAGAGGCAGTCAGCTTACGGAGTACATACGGAGTTCCTTCCACATGTTCAGCTGAGACACGGCAATTCGTTGTTCCGGGCTTGTTCTTGCTTATTATTGCTTCGACCATCCGATTCAATGTTGGGCTCAAGCTTTACTTTACCCGGATGCTTCACCCCTTTCCATCTCCTATCTAATCATATTCCATTATTGTGCGGAGCGAATCAGTCAGGGGCTTGACTCCCTGTGATTTAAAGGTGAGTCCAACCGCCAACGCATACTTTCTTTTTTGTTTCAGACTGCTGTTCACATGTTTCAACCGTCCTCCTATGATTTAATTAGATATCACTTCTTCATCATCACCTTGTTTTTCCGTCTCCTTTATCTGATCACAATACTGAAGGCATTTCTTTGAGTCTCTTCTAGTTTCTTTGCATACCAACTATCACATTCACAATGTCTGCCGAAATCACTACTGAGCCTGCCCCCCAGGCTGTCCCCGAGACCACGGAGAAGACTGTCGAGCCTACCACTACCGCTGTCGAAGTCAAGCCCACAGAGCCCAAGCCGGAGGAAGCTGCCGTGACCCCTACAGACAAGCCTGCAGAAACCGTTCCTGCTCCCGCCGAAGCTCCTGCTGAACAGACCACAGCAGCCGCCCCTGTTGCTGAGCCAAAGGATGAGACAACGGACAAGAAAGAGGAACCCCAAGCCCCTGCACAGCCCGAGTACTTGACAAAGATTCCCGGTCTCAGCAAGTTCTTCGAGAGCCTGCCCGAAATCCTCAAGAAGACTGGTCACACGGAAATGTGGGGAGTGCCCCTGAAGGACTCCAACGACATCCCTACCGTTAACGTCCTGATCAAATTCCTCCGTGCCAACGAGGGTAATGTCAAGCTGGCCGAGGAGCAGCTCACCAAGGCTCTTGCGTGGCGAAAGGAGATCAACCCCGTCGAAATCGCTAAGAATGCCAAATTCAGTGCAAAGAAGTTTGAGGGATTGGGATACATCACATCTTACGTTGACCCTACCTATGGCGAGACGGTTTTCACTTGGAACATCTACGGTGGAGTCAAGGATTTGCACAGTACCTTTGGTGATTTGGACGAGTATGTTGTTTCCTTGAAATGATGCATTTCATGACCATTGCTGACTGATACCTAGATTCATTCGCTGGCGTACAGCTTTGATGGAGCGGGGTGTTCAGGAGCTCAAGTTGAACGAGGCGACCGAAGTCATTGAATATGATGGTGAGGACCGCTACCAGATGCTCCAAGTTCACGACTACAAGGGAGTCTCATTCCTCCGCCTCGATCCCACTGTCAAGGCTGCCTCCAAAAAGACCATCGAGGTCTTCTCCACTGCTTACCCCGAGCTGCTGCGAGAGAAGTTCTTCATCAACGTTCCTACCATCATGGGATGGATGTTCGGTGCCATGAAGATCTTCTTGAGCAAGAACACCATCCGCAAGTTCCACCCAATCTCCAACGGCGCCAACCTCGGCAGAGAGTTTGCATTCGTCGAAGACCTCCCCAAGTCATACGGTGGACAGGGTGCCGAGCTCAAGGACGCTGGTCGCACCGTTCCTCTTATCGATGACATCCCTGCCGGTGAACCTGCCAAAGCAGCCACTGATGCAGCCAAAGAGGTAGCCGCCGAGAAAGCCGAAGAGCCCAAGGCTGAAGCCGAATCTGCGCCTGCCCCAGCCCCAGCCCCAGCAGCAACTGAAACTCCCAAGGAAGAAGCCCCTAAGGAGGAACCCGCCAAAACCGAAGAGCCCGCCGCCGCCGCTTCTGCTGCTGAGCCCGCCAAGGAAGCAGAACCCGCGGCTGCTGCTGCACCAGCTGCCGAAGAATCCAAGTAGATTCAAACCATTACATATACCCCCGTGATTAATATCGAGATACCCGATCCTGAGCGCGCTTGGATTGATTGACTGTTTTTATTTCCTTTTTGTTTCGGTTTTCCTGTCACAGCACTGCATGAGCTGGCCATGTTTTCTGGCGGAGGATGACGATATACCCAGTTGAGGCGTGCTGACATACTTTGTTTGTTAGTGTAGAGAATGTAGGTAATTTTTAGAAATAATAGGATTCTTGTTTAAACATAAAGTTACGAATCCGTATAGTTTCGTGAGAAGTAGATTACACCCATACGAACCTGAAGCACGACTAATTTCCAATTTGTCTGGTCACAATTATGTAGACATAATCACTATCGAGGCTTGGATTCAATTATTTGACTGTTTGATACAGTATGCAGTAAAGACAGACTCTGACAATGCAACAGCTGGAAAGAAATGGACACAAGAATGCCCTGAACCGAAGTCCTTGACTATAGGCAGTTATGGACAATTGTAAATTCAAAACGCGAATAAACTGGACTCATTAAACACAACAGGCATTGAGCGGTAAAGACTGATACGTGCAATGAGAAATCATAAATCACTAGTGAACAATCCGAGTAAAAATTGTTCGGTTAATATTCTCCAATCCGCGGAGCACCTCCCTTCCAGTCATTACGTTCGTAGTAACGAAAGACTAGATCGTACCCATCAAGATCGTGAACAATGCGATCCACACGACGATATCCGGGAATATTTTCCATCTTCTGGGCCCGGAGAATTGCTGAGCGGTCATACTTCTTCTCGCTCAAAGATTCCTCGGTGGCCATTACCGGCTTCGCTTCGAATAGGGTAACGGTGAAGCGGCCGGGCTTGAAGATATCGACGACATGCTTGACGATATCTGCGGTTTCCCTGCCACTCTGCGCGTGAGGCACGTTTGTCTCAAAGGACGCGTAGGAGCATTGAGGCTCAGGGGTAACGTGGACAGTAAAATAGTGAGTGCCAGATTTGCCATCTGGGGCAGGCACCACACCATTCGCAGAAAAGCCACATGGCGTGAAAAGATAAGCGTCGATACGGGAATCGGGATATCTGCTAGTCGGGTAGACGTCGGATAGACCGCACGACTCTGAGACGACGGTTCCAAGGGCGTGGCCCTCAGTCGTCAATTCAGGAGGCAGAGTGTGCTGTTGTTCACCATCGGAGTCGGGATCACTCATGTCTGAAGACGTATTGCTGAATACGTCGACAAGTTCGTCCTTTTCCTTCTCAAGCTTCCGATAACGGAGATCTGCGACCGCACTCGCATGGTCGAGGTAGAATTGCTCGGCATTCTCCTCTTCCAAATCCGTCATCAGAATCTCGAGAGTTTCGTCGTTTTCTTCGTGAGACCCAGTATTCGCTCTCCTGCTTTCAAGACCCTCCGGAATGTTGAGCACACGGGTTTCGGTGTCACGAGGCGGGCTCGCTGGCGGTGTCAACGATGTATGAGGTTCAGTCAGGTAAAGATACCAATGCTCGCCGTTCATTTTACCAATCATGTAAGCACTGCCGTTGGCAAAGAGTTTGTCGAGGTTCTTGACTTCATCGCGCCAGCTCCTATGTGGGCCACGCTGACGGTCGGGAAAGAGAAAGTTCTTCCGACTGTAGAAGACGCGGTAAGGAGCAGCCGCAACAGAGAGATTACGGCATGGGGGCGCAGTGGACTTGGGAAATCCAGCGAACAAAGCAGCAATCTCCAAAATACGTGGGAGACCTGACAACAAAGTAGTAGTGCCGCAGGTTTTAAGGATAAGCTTGTGGCGCCAAACAAACATGCTGGACTCGGACAACAAGTAGGCGTCGACATCATCCGACTCGACGATTGACAGCACCTTGCAGTTCACCAAATCAAGCATATCCTTCCATATTTCGGCAGGGACTGCTTTGAGACCACGGGGGTCAGTCCCGCCGAGTAGATTGTCGGCGGCGGGACCAAACCAGACCTCTAACAATTTCTCGGGGCCTGTCACGATAAGTTAGTTGAGGTGTAGCCCGGACAACCTGAGAAGAACCCACCTTCGAATGCGTTGGAGCTATCTAGATCGACGACAGCTTCATGATTGATAGTCAAAGACGGAGTCCCGATAAATGAGGACGGCGAAGTTGTATAATTCTTGGGGATACCAATGAACACCATATCCGTAGAGATTAAGCGTTAAGCTGTTGACGGTAAAGTGTATTTGAAAGCGAAAACTAATGACGATTTTTTTTGGTCTTTTGAAGTTGTATGACTCTTCAGCGAAGAGAGAACACGACGAGGATTAAGCTGGGACGACTAAAGCCGTATGAAGCACAATCTGCCACCCAGGGGACAATGCGGTGTCCGCCTGAGAAGGAGAAGGCCCGTTTATCGAAAGGTGGAAAGAGCTGGCTAATCAGCCAGCCAAAAGGACGATTTGATTTCCAAGATTTCCCGGTGAAGGGACGTTAGGGAGGGCGCGCGGACAGGAGAACGAAGAACAGATCGAACGAAATGGTGGCGATCTGTTTAGTCCTCGAACTGACAGATACCGATACCGTTCAGAGTATCGGGTCTAGCAGACGAGGATATCTGCTTAGAGTTTAATTCAAGGTAAAAAGTTGGAGAATAACGGTAGCACGAGGGGTGTTATCGAGGCCTAGCAAGTGAGGTTAGAATTTTCCTTTCTTTTGGTATGACGTTTGCCGGAGAGGAACAGTCAAACGAGGAGCGCCGAGCGATTGATTGTTTGGCAGGTCCGCTCGTTTGTTTGTTTGAGTTGCTAGCAGGACTTACTTTGCAGGCTTAGACAGGAAACGTAGTAGGTCCTTCGGGCTCATGGAAGGCAAGCAAAGAATCTGCTTAAAAAGAGGCGGGTGCAGCACTCATCGATGACGGGCGCACCAGGAGAACAACGACAGATTGACTGCGAGAGACTGTCGGAGAAATTCGATTGAGTCAAGGATCTGGTTGATGGTTATTGAATTGAGGTAGAAGAATGAAGAGGAGAAGATTCAAAGCAGAATATTGGAGGAAGACGAGGTTTGTGTGGTTGTGGTCCAGATTGGCAAGTGGGCTTTTTTTTGCGCGGGAAGAATTGGAAGGAAGGACCAGCGAGTGCGCGGGGGCAACTGCCAGCCTAGCCTGCCGCTCTACCAAATAAAATGCTTGGGCCTTTTCCGGCAAGCCACCACACGACCTCTTCTTTCTTTTGTTTTGTTGCTCCGTACAGTGTTAACTTCATTCTTATTATTCATGCAATGAGTCAAGGCTCCTGGCTTCCCGGAGAATTATCCTGCAATGCTCACCGTTGAGGGTGATACATCCAGTATCGCTTTAATTCGCGCAGACGCAGCAGTTCAGCAGCATATGCAGGACCAAGCAGGCTGGAGCGGTGAAAAGTCCAACTGGGTCAGACTGGCTAAGCCTATGCAGCTGTGCATTGAGCAGTCTCATGAACTAGACGTCTCCTACATACAGACTAAGGAGTACACAGTGCTGTGTGTGCTCTTGTCCTTGGTTGTTGCTGTTGGGCAGCAGTGACGTAGCCCAGCCTCCACTTAGTTAGCGCTATATCGTCAAAGACTAAACCACTCCTGCTCCTGCAATTTTATACGAGAAAACCGACAAAAGTTTCTTCATCTCTTTATTAATTTGATAATCAATATAAAATACATGTCCTCCAGATTTTGCAATAAGATGGGTTGCTGAAAGAATAGAAAGTGCAAAAGAAAAGAAAACGCCTGCCGTGTCCGTGATTCCGCCCATTGAAGTACCAGAACGCCAAAGGAGGATACCTCACCCGCAACGCTTTTGACAGGATGCCCCCTCAATCAGAAGTTTCAAAATATGTAATCCGGGGACACAAGAAAATATGGGAATCATAAGAAGATAAGAGATGCCGTGTCTAATGTTGCGCCAAAATAGCACGCGCTAATTGTACCTCCCCTGCATCCGCAATCCTAGTCGCAAGCAACTGGCCGATTTTCTCCGTCAGCTGCTCACGGATCTCATCGGAGATAAAAGCCGGATGGCCGTTAGTAAGATGTACGCGGTCTTCCTGCAATGAAGAGAGGACCGATAGCAACAAGCCAAGTACTTTTTCCGCCTCGGGTCGTCGTGGTCCCTCTTCAGCAATGGCGTCTCGTACCAGCTTCTCGTACGGTTTGAGGTTCGGTAAGATGAGTTCACGTACTACATCTGCACCGCCAATGGAATGCAGGCCCATGATAGCTCCGTAGTGGGTTCCGAACGGTTTTGCAGGATCCAAAAAGTTCTTAAGACACGACCGTGCAATCCTGGGTTTGAGGGTGTGTGATGCATGGGAATATTTCTTGGCGATCATGCCAAGTAGTGCTGCTGCTAGCTCACGTAAGGCGAATTGCTCGGATAATTCATTATTGCTACCACCAAATTGACGACCAACGAGGCAGGTGAGGACCGGCGGCACGAGTGCGGAGATCTATCGTGGAACGATCAGCTACCATATCTTGCTGATTTTGAAGTCATCATCAGAATTACTCACGTAAGGATCGATGTAAAGAGACTGGTTCTGTATCAATGCCTCGGCCATTCGCATAACTTGCGTCAAGACAAAGATGTTATTCAAGCTGTGCGTCACCTTCTCCGAAATAAACTGCACAAAGTAAGGCACAAGTTGATGTAGACCAGGATCCTCTCGTAGACTCGAATATGCCGATGTTCTGTACTCCTCACTAGCCGGGTCAAGGAAAGCATTGCATACTTTCTCGAAGTAGAGCTGTAATTCTTTGGACAATATGTGCTTGACGAGTGGTTTGACGGCGGTATTCTGGTTGCCACTCATGGCAGCTAGATTGGGGTTGGCATTGGGACCCTTGGAGACTAATTCCAGGTTACGGGATTCGTTCGAAGTAGGGTTCTGGGGAATTAACGGTTGTACACCTTCGACAGCAAGCCAGTGCGCTATTTTCAAGTATCAGTATTATTTGCCCGTTTTTTATTCCTCGAGTACGACATACCGGTAAATGTAACTTCTCGAGGTACTTTTGGTAACGGAGCATTGATCAACTTTTCAAAATCCACTTCTTCATCCTCAACATAGAATAAAGGTTGTCCGGGACCCAGCGATGCTTCTCCAAAACGTAGTGGTCGAGTCGACTCATAGCCATATAGCGGCTCAACATTGAGCACTCGCAAGGCGTGGGAGATGTCTTGTGTGGTAAGTACAGTCCGTCGTCCGTGGCGCATAAATTTCAGAGCTTCTTCTAAAACCTGAGCAATGCGATATTCGACATCTCGGGCGAGATTCTCGGTCACATCCTTGCTCAAATTTGAAATTCCTACTGACTCCGCCACGTCACGGATGTTATCGGGATTCCAAACGGACATCTTGTGTGATTAGGGATCGGTTGATTGCTGAGATTGGTGTTTCTGATCAGGACGGAGCGCAAACCGGCGGACTGTTGATGGGAATGGAGAAAAGAAATGCGAGGATTAAACGGAAGACAAACAGCGCATACTGTATTTGCAAGTCCAGTACTACTAACAGCGCTTTCTAAATCGTAAGAAGAGGTGAAGAGAAGATTTTGAAGGATTGTTCCAAGTGAGTTGCTTGAGAGCGGAGGTCCAGGTTGATGAAGAAGGTAGCCAACCAGAATAGTTCTCCCGCCGCGGAAGTGCCAAGACCGGCTTCAATCTAACGGCCTCAGGCAGCAGTTATTGTACGTTTTAGTCTGCGATAGGTTAGCCTACTTCAACTGTGGGGAACTTCAATGGGTGGATCTCTTACTTTCCCTTAGGCTTCATCTCCGTTTGCCTCTCATTATCCAACTAATCAGTCTTCGTTCACCTTCGCGTCAATAAAGAAGTGCCTATTGTCTGCGCATTTGGCTAGCGCGAGCCTTCGATTTTTTGCCCCTCATTCTCCCTGGGAATATCGGCGAGTGCCTGCCTGATTGTACATAGTTGCAACGGCGCCCGACTCTACCACTTCTCACAATCTCAACAATCCTCGCGATCAGTGTCGCATTATCTACAATCATTTGAATCGACGCAAAATGTCGTCGCCGCCACCCACCAATCCAAACCCCCTCCTCCCGCGCAAGCGGCCATCAATCTCATCCACAGCATCCGGCCAGGCGAAACGGCCGCGCATGCATCCTCTTCGTCAGACATCCTTCCCTACGGGCGTGGGCTTTGAGTTCGATAGTTCACGCAGTCGAGCCCCTAGTGACGCTGGCAGTGTGACGGGCAGTTTCACCGGAAGTCTAGGCGGAGCAAGCAGTGTACTCGACGGACCGAAGAAAAGAGGCCGTAAGAAGAAAGCGGATAAAGAGCGGGAGGATGCTTCGATTAGAGGTGGTGCGGATGGAAGGAGTACACGAGTTGGGTCGGTGGATATTGATGGCGGTTCTGTGAGGGGAGGAGCGGGCGGAGCGGCAACAGCTGGAGGCAATGAGGATGCTGGAGAGGAAGAGGAGGAACAAGACATGGAGGGTGATATGCTTGGTGGTACAGAGGGATTTCTGGACCTTGCCACGGAGAAGAAGAATCTTGCGTATGTTTGACACAACCCATATTGATCACTTTGATGGCTAACCGTTCGATCATAGTGTTTTGACAGGCTCATTCACACCACTCCAAGCCGATCGATATGAGAAATGGAATCGAACGCGGTTACGAAAAGAAACACTTCGTCGAATTGTCAACCATGCTCTTTCACAGTCCGTTCCGCAAAGCGTTGTGACTGTGGTGAATGGTTTTACAAAAGTTTTCATTGGTGAGATCATCGAGAAAGCTAGGACTGTACAGGATGAATGGGCAAAGGCGTTTGATCTTGCAGCTCTTGTAACCTGGGAACGCGAACAAGCTGAGCTCGAGGCAGCGGCGGCTGCAAAGGCACAGGCCGAAGAAGAAGCAAAGGCCAGAGCAGATGCGGAAGCTAAGGCGAAGGAAGAAGGAGAAGCCAAGGCAAGAGCGGAAGCACAAGCCAAGGGCGAGTCAGCAACAGCATCATCGACTCCAGCCGAGACTGAAGAAGGAGACAAAACAATCAACGGACTGAAACATGAATCCCAATCTCCGCCTGGACCAAACAATATCACGGCGTCGCTTTCAGCAGCTGGCTTCCCTACCAATCACCTAACGCCTCATGCATCGACTCCGATGACAACTCAACCTGTCAATGGAATCAAGGTGGAGACGACTCCTGCTGCCAACCGAACATTTGTACCTCCAGTGAACCCACATCGAGGCCAACTACTCCCAGACCACATCCGTGAAGCTCTACGACGCTACAAACGTGATGGTGAGGGCGGAGGAACCGGTATGTCTGGTCTGAGTACACCAATGATGGGAGCGAGAGGTGCTTTTACATGGCAGGCAGGCCCTGGAGGGAGAAGGTTGTTTCGATGAGGTCTGGCTACAGATACCGAATTGAAGGGTAATTGAACTGCCTATTTATGGTTATGACCTCATTTTAATACCATTTGCATTGTTTTAGAGCATTAACTGGAGCTAGCTAGTCATCGCCGGTCTTTTTATTTGGAATTAATCATCAAACTTCGTCGCTTGTATGATACCGGTGCCCCTCACAAATTCATTTAGGAAAAGAACTCGAACTGTCGAAGTTGTTAGTATATGCTTCCGAAGGCCGACTCCGTATCATACATACCTTGCCAAACTTTTGAATAAAGATTAGAACTTGATCACTCCGGGCGGTCTTCAAATGTTGATAATGAGAGATACATTCCTCACTTGCAACTCATTCTATTCAAGCCAACTGAGGCCGCAGCGCAGTGAGAGCAATGTGAAGCAACCCGACCTCACTCATCCACATCATCCATGTCAACAAACTGGAGGCTCTCAGCATGCGTCCTCTCCACCTGCAGCAACTGCTTTCGGTACTCCACAAACGCCGCCCACTCCCTCCTTTCTATGCTCCGGATGGCTTCCAAATGGCGATCTTCATCAAAAATCACCTCATTGGTCAAGGTGCCTAAGAACCGGAAGTTGAAAATATTGAACTCTTTCATGAGCCGCAACTTGGTCTCGTCAACGAACTCCACGAAATCGGTAGCATATTCATCTTCAAAGTCTTCTGCCCAATTATCGTCGTTGTCAGACTCGATGGGGAGGTCTTCGTCATGCACCCGCCCGAGCTTCTCGTTCCAAAAATTCTTGGCTGTTTCAAATTTCTCCCCGAGGAGACTGATGCGTTTGTCTTTGATGGCCTCAAAGGCATCGCGCTTGTGCATCTGGAGCTCTACACGGGGTATGATCGACCAGAGCTTAACATCCTCTGGTTTCGTCGATCCGGCCCACAACAACGACCAGGTTATGGTTCCGGGGTCCTCCTCGGGCTCTTTTAGGATGTGCTCGAATCCGTAATCCCGGACTCCTTTCTCCAAGATGATTTTTCGGCCGTAGTCCTTTCTGAGATTTGAGATGGATTTGCGGATCTGGAGGACCTCCGCGAGGCGAACGGTGAGACCTTTGGCAGCATAGGCTTGGCGGTGATCCATCCCTGGGCCCGGCGTGAAGCAGTTCGTTACCGAACCGGCGCAGGCATTGAGATAGCCGCGAAGAGTCTCGTCAATGCCAAAGCGACCTGTGTGCCTATTGACAAGGGCATGAGTCCTAGCAGCATATGGCTGTAGAATCTCGTCGATCAACCTCGTGCCTAGTTCGGCTTGTTGTTCGAGGTTTTGCACGTCGTCAGCCCCCCACCACATATCCGCGACGCCCATTGCCTTGTGGAGCGTGTCTTTAAGGATGCGGTAATGCTTCTCGAGGAGGTCGATACGCGAGTTGCAGAGATCTTTGTACGTCTGTTCGTCTGTCTCTTCGGTGCTGTGATTTATGATTGAGACTGCCTCGGATTCACTCGAGAGAGCTTGGCAGAGAGGTGGTGCAGGCGGCAGCTGGCGATCCATGACGGGTTGGATGGTGGAAATATTGATTTCAAGGAGTAACAGGAAAATAGGGGTTCCAAAATCTCTCAGAATAGATGGAAGTATGTTCGATTCCCGGCTCATGGATGAAAGAGTTGATAAGACAAAAAAGAAATTTGGGAGAGACAGGTAGCATGATATTATTTTAGGCACATCGTCCTGAGAGGGTCTCGGCGTTCTTCACCTAAACACAGCCCTTACAAAAAGCTATGGGACTTTTAATGGAGAGACAAAGAGTCTCTATCTACATACCAACATCTTTAATGTGTTCCATATCCCTCATAGCTCATAGTCTGACTCTATCGGCTTATAAGTTATCAAGTGAAAACCTTCAAGAAGCTAGTTTTGGCCAAGACTCTATATACAAGCTCAGTCACCTGGTTTTAGAGCTAGGTATACGCTTCTATAGTAGAAAACAGTAAATAAAGGTATGAATTTTCTCAAATATCTGTAATCATGTATATCCTGTGAAGCTAGAAGAGTATGTTCTAGGGCATACAGTCCCCGTGACCCAGCTCACAAAAGCAGTTAGACCAGGGGCAGACCCATAATCATTACATAATCAGTTTTGTGGGGTTCAAGCTTTCCCCCAGATTGTCTGATGTCCCCAGCTTCAACTTTCTCCACACCAGAGTCCCATTCGAATCAATTCGCAAATACGTATCATAGACCACCAACACAACACAATGGCTCAACCACTAGCTCGCCAAGGGTTGGCTCTTGTGACCTTGCACTCAAATTTAGGCATAGCCTTTGCCCGATATCTCCTCAAAAACACCTCATTGCCCGTGGTCTTCGCTGGCGGCAATCCGAAATACAAAACCAAAGAAATGGTGTTGGAGCGGCTTTCAGACATCGAAGGAGCCCCAAGTCGCTTGCATTACATGTATGGCGATCCAGCGCGTAAGTGAAATCGGCATCTCGGAAGAACACGACTCCCCCACAGACTAATCGGGTCGCTTTCCATGATGCCGTAGAAAGAAAGAATGCATGGGACATACGACAATATCTCAGACAGAATTTCCCACAGCAAAGTATCCGTCTCTTGATTGCTTTACGAGGTAGTAGCACTTTCAAGAGCCGGTATACCAATTTCAGCGGTGTAACGCACCAGTCAATCCTGAGACACTATCAGCGTACCGTCATTGGCCACGAATTGCTTATGAACGGCTTGAACGGATTCTTGCCCACAACGGAAGCTTTCGAAGTCTCCGAGACGGACAATTGCAAATTGCCCGCGCATGCAATCTGGGCATTACGATTAGGACGCCGGGCATCCATCTCGCAAAACACCGCTAGTGTTTTGCCTACGGATCACGCCGCCAGTGCAGCTACGCTGCAATTAACAAAATCGTTCGACAACTTCCTGCGCCGGAGATGCAAAGGAAATGCGATCTCGGTTGCTTTTCATCCCGGTACCAAAGGAACGAGTGTTAGGAACCCGGGTTTCGACCCTGAAGATGTGCTTTCCGAAGACGAGGCGGTGGAGAAGATTATGAAAGTTTTGACAACTATGCCGGCTGAGCAGGCTCGTGGACGCTTCTGGGACTACAACGGCGAGGAGATTTTGCCTTGATAAGTCCTACTTTCTTGTATCAACTCTGCATGCATACATGCGGCAACGTGTTGCGTGTTGATATGACTTTAGGTTCGATGTATAGTAGAAATGAGGGCAGCTGTTAAGAGAAGGATCAGAAACAAGTATTTGAGTTCTATCATCTATTATCTATCTGGTCCACGCACAATGAAATCGTTTCTCGGAGTGGAAGGGTCTGAAATCTTGAAGGCACAATGTGAAACTCGAGACCACAGTTGCAATAGTCAGTCGTGCATAAGGGCCGCGCAACTAGCAAGCTTAATATCTGCAGGAAGGAAACACAAGACCGCTACGGACACATTTCAAAGTTCCTCCTCATTGAAATCCTCAGGGGTAGCAAAAGGCAACGTCTCGAGCAAATCCGGATCATCGTATCGATAATGATCCTCAAGCACCCTCGCACCTTGAGGCAGCAATTCAGGAAACGGCGGAAAAACCGAACTGAGGTCCGACTCGCTTGATCGATTCGCGAAACTGCCTCGGCCACCACCCGATCCTTTGACGGGTTCGTTCCATTTCTGCTCGAATGCGTACACGTGTGTCTGAATATCGAGTCGAGCATGGATCAAAGTCGGGTTCGACCCGATGTCCACGTATACCTCATCCCACTGATATCCGCCTGTCCTGGAGGGATTTGTGGCTGTAGGCGAGACTACCACTGGAAACACGCCCCATTCATCATCTCCGTCTTTCGTCTTGGTTTGTCCCATCTGCTTGTACTTGAAGTCCACGACGAGTTTGTCCTTGGCCCATCGCACAGATCCTTCAGTCAGAGAGCGAGCCTGTGCGTCATCCATGAATCCCACCATATGACCCTGGACCAAACTTTTAATCTCTTGCACAATAGCCTTGCGGATCAAAGTTCTTTCCTCGCAGTTGTTGCATAGTCCACGGAATCGCACGACGGTATCCGTGCGGGAGTTTTGGCGAATTGCTCTCTCGGTGTGTTCGGGTGGGTAGATGCAGTTGTCATCCTCGATAGAGTGGTTGCATTCATTGAAGATGTGGCGTCTTTTCTGGTCAATGTGTCTGATTGCGCTTTTGGCTCCATCTTGACGCGTCAGCGGCTGGATCTTTAGGGTTGGTATTGTTGGACTTGACATGATTCTCGTCGGTTGAATGTGGTCAAATTTAAAGTTTTCCAGTCGTTTTTGAAACGGGTTATCGCGAGATGAGGCCGTTGTTTTGAGTGGTTGTAGGAGAAGACCGAGGTCCCAAGTTGGAAAGAGAGCCACTGTAGACATTTGGAAGGAGCTGTTTATCACCGAACCCAAGGCAACGCCCTGTTATTAAACATCATCTTTGCAGTTTCCAACTAACAAGTTGTTTACAATAACCCCACTAATATAGAACTTGTATGGTGATATCGAATTTCCTATTACAGCCCAAGCCTTCGAATATCAGATGACAAAGCGGCCCTGCTTAGGCACAGCTACAAATCATATATTGCCCCTGACGCCCTGAAAGTCTCGTGTAGCACAATCAAACACTTGTGGCCGTCACATGTTACCTTTCTGACAGAGGGACAAACAAAATATTCTTGATGTGGTTAAGCTCTGTGCTGGGCGTAAGCTGATGGGAGTTACCGTGAAGAATCTGACGTCAGATTCTGAAGAGTTGATGATACAAACAGATTTGCGTACAGATTGCAATATGTTGTTTGAGCAGACGCATTGTTTACAGGATGGTGCCCCTCGAGCCAGGCAAATTTAGGGGATATTGAGGTTGGCAACTCCCTGTTTGCAAAATGCGTGGTGAATGTTGTTCAAATGTTGTATTCGAGAAAACGTCCTGTATTACATACTCCTGTCCACAAGGACGCAGATCCGAAATTCTCACAGACGAAATGGCAATGGCAGGTTTCTCACTCTCAGCAAGATAGCTAGACTACCACTCCCATTGAGTAAAATCCTCAGGATTTGCTCTGTTGTATTTGATCATTTCCCACATTCCGTACATCAGGCCGTTCCATTTGACAGCACCAGCGGAGGCAAGAACGGCTACTTCCCAATCGATAACGTAGCTACCAGGAGGTAAATATCTTAGCGTTTCAATAGTAGAGTCAGGCAATACTAACCATTTATCATTGTCGTCGTCAAAGACAAGATTTCGAAGTCCAGCATCGAGGTTCCAGTACCCACATTCAAAGCAGTCACTAGACAATCAGCAGTTGACAGAGGATATTATTCAGGAATGACAACGCACTGAAACGCTTTCCTAAACGCAGCACGCTTCTGGGCTCGCTCAAAGACGGTCGTATTTGACCAATACCCCGACCAGTCATACAGCCTACCCGGCACGTCCTCCATTGCAATAAAGCTAGTCACAGCTCCAGGACTGGGATCCGGTATGTTTTGGATGCACATCATGGAGCCGTAGAAACGAGGCGTAGACTGACAGTTGTTTTCAGTGAGTTTGCCTAGCGCTTGGATTTCGGTTTCGATGTACGTTAGAAAGGGGGATGTGTGGAGATGTTTCCAGTCGAGTCTGCTCGAATGAGTTCTTGTTAGCATATCGCCCCTGAGTTCACTGAAGCAGCTGGAATGTCTAACGTACAGCATTCGAACTTTTATAATGCATTTCTTGTTGTCTGCATCGGTGCATCGGAAGATTGCTCGTGCTTCTTTGCCATGATGATCAGAGGTCCGCTCTCTTTCGTAGATTTTCTGGCTCAGGGTCCATTCCACAGTCGTTTTCTCTGGGGTCGCAATATGAACCTTCAGACCAGTCCATTTCTGGTCGAAGTTTGTCCTTATGTGCGAGGTGGTCTGAGGCATGGTTGGGTAGGGTTCAGTGATGGAGAAGTGATTAGGTGGCTGCTATGAATGGCCTCAACTTGCAGAGGTTAAGATGACACCAATTTTTGTAGTTTCTCTCAGATTACAAGCAAGTCAAAATGGCTGGACCCCCCCAAACAATTTCCCTCTGCCAGGCAGAAGAGACTCTTTGCGCCCGGCCATTTCCGTCGTTTGTAGCCATGAGCTGAACATCATACTCTACACAAAAGGGGTTAGAGTAATGAATACAAACACTACTAGGAAACTTCTCAAAGAGAGCTTTACAGTATCATACAAAGCAAAAAAAATAAATACATGGGCTCAAATCTGCTTTTGTGCAAGACTCAATAGATCCTGGACCTCACAAAACCCCAAGATCGAAGGCAGGCACTGTAGGCAGAGCTTCATAATGTCAAATCTTTTCAGCGATCGGGATGTATTATAGCAAAGTTTGAAGTCGAAACAAAGTTCCAAGGTGGCCCATGGGTTTTGTGACTGGAAGGTTAGGGCTCAGAACGAATCACGTGAATCGACATGTTGACTCGAAGGTCAAACAACAGGTAAGAAAAATTATTACATTCTCTATGCTGGCCTGGAAGTGACTACCGAGATAATCAGTACAGTATTCATGATATCATCAATTTGAGTTGTGACTGGGTGCATCGATCGAGCTGATCCATTAATGCTGACTAGACATCTAGATCATCAACAAAACACAAGATTGGCTGATGGTCCAAGCCTATGCAACAATGATGTATATTATCTACCGAGACAAAGACTTCCAGAAGGCAATACATGTAGGAAACTGGGAATGATCGGTTACGGAGGTATTTGGAAACATCAATAGTAGGTTGCATAAAGAGGGAAGTACCTACCCATCTTCTGAACTATATAAAGTTTGTACACTGTATGTGTCCACGGATGCTTCCCTGAAGTTACCAGTTGTATGTTCTGCTAGCTCCACGACTCCTACGTAATCAAGTTACCAAGAACTTGATCATACGCTATCCATGATCGACGTCGATAGTGAAGCCATGCTGTAAGCTGGACCGATTCACTGATTCATGATATGGAGTTAGTCGGAGATAAGGATAGCTCTTTGTTAGCGGGAGTCGGTTGGCTGATCCGACATTTCCTGGGCCAATCAGACGCGCTGCCAGCCAGGAATACAGTAACAATGGTCTCGGCCAATACACGCCTCGAAGGTGGCAATTGTGCGACGTCTGGGCTGTATTACCGCGAGAATACAAGTGAGCGCCTTGGACCAGCGTGCCCCACCATCTCTTCTTAGACCAGGAGCTGTCGCATTCCTCCCTGCCTGTCCTGCATCTATCCTATCCTATCCTATCCGTAGTGACAAATGCAATCGAGAATCTGTCTTATGCATCAATTTGATATCGCCAGAAACTAATAGCGGAAAAATTGCAAGTGCGTGCTCAATATGGAGTCGCAATCTACCGCGGGAGTGCGCCCATCCAGCAGCGCTCCGATCCGGGGACGCCCACAGCTGTCATGTACACCATGCAAGCGTAGAAAGTAGGTCCTTTGGCCCCCGACTATCACCCCATTAACAGGAACTCAATCTGGAGTTTTACTGATTATGACAGACTCAAATGCGACAGGGCCCGGCCTTGCGACAATTGTGTCAAACGCCGAGAAGCAGATACCTGCGTATATCCCGTCAATGGATCCGCCAATCGCGACCAGACGCGCGAGTCCAAAAAGACAAAGAAGCGCATTGAGCGACTCGAGTCGCTTGTTATGGAACTTTTGGATAGGGGCGCTTTGACCAATGAAGCTCTGTCAGAAGGTCCGTCGACGACGAGCGAGACCGGTAGCCATGCATATTACAACCACCGCTCAGAGAATGGCCATGAGACGGATAGTTCCCCTGCGCAGGTAGAGGTTCCTCCCGTGCGCCGAGTGTCAAAACTGGCTGCTAGTAGCTCGTCGCATTCTCTATGGGAAACTGTCCTTCAGGATGTGAGTTAGCTGTTGGTCAACTCGATGATCAGGATTCTGACCGGGAACAGATTGGAGAGATCAAGATGTACTTTGAGGAGCACGAAACTGAGTTTGAGAAACAACTTGGAAAGGTTGAAGATGCAAGAAACCCTCCAGCAGAGCCTTATGTACTCGAAGGCAGCCCTGGTCAATGGGATATCGACACTTTCGCCCACGATCTGCCGCCACGCCCGGTAGTCGATTTGCTGGTTGCAAATTACTTTGGTGCATCTAGTCTTATTAGACGTATGTTGACCTACTCAAGTATCAATTTTATGGCTGACACATTTTAGCTATCGTCCACCCCAAGAAGTTCCTCCGTCAGTATGACAAATTCTGGCAAGATCAGTACAGCGTCTCAAAAGCATGGCTGGGATTATTATTTGTCATCTTGAGAACAGCAGTATACACAGCCCGAGCAGCTGGCATCGATCTTTCAGCTACCGTTGGAGACATGGAGGACGCTCAAACACTGTTCCGCATGCGTACCAAGCAAATACTAATCACGGAACTACATGCCACTCCGACAATAGAGCGACTTACACTACTGTCACTGCACCTTGACGCCGAATTCATTCAGTGCCAGGACACAAGCACAGCTGTCTGGATCAATGTGGCTACCGCGGTGCGCATGGCAATGAAACTCGGTCTCCACCGCGAACCTTCTTTTGATAGTACTCTTTCAGTTTTTGAATGCGAAATGCGCCGACGTTTATGGCTGGCGATCTCACAGACTGATTTGCTTCTATCGTGGCAAGTCGGCTTACCAAGCATGATTCCCACAGGTCAATGTGATACAATGCTTCCTTTAAATCTTCACGAGGACGATTTCGACGAAGACTCTACATCCCTCCCACAGCCGCGACCATGGAACGAAATGACCAAAATCTCCCCTTTCCTGGTCAAGGCACCACTTCTCAAAGTCTTTACAAAGATCGCCTCGCATATACAGGACATTCATCCTAGAGACTCAGACATTCCGATCCTAGAGCGAGAGCTTATTGCTGCTCGAAACTCGCTGCCTCCAATGTTCAAGGTTAAATCCCTGCAAGAGTCTCTCCTGGATCATCCCGCCATGATCATTCGGCGCCTGTCCATCGACCAAACACTACACAGCGGACTATGCGTCCTCCACCGTCGACTCCTACCACTTGCCCGCTCCAACCCGCAATACAGTCATTCCCGAAAAGTAGCCATCGACGCAGCCTTGACATTGCTCAGCTACCAAGCCCTCAGCCATTTCGAAAGCGGCCCAACGGGTCGTTTGGCAGGTCACAAATGGCTCACAACGTCCATTATTCGCCATGATTACCTCCTCGCCGCGATGTTGGTATGTCTAGATTTGCGTCAGGGGATGGACGGCACCACGCACCCTGCATCCAGCGACATTACCCTCTGGGGCCGTGACAGAAGAGAAGAAATGGTGGCCGCACTTGAAACGTCGTATCACGTCTGGCGCGCATCGAAAGATACTTCCATCGACGCGTTCCGTGCAAGTGAGGCTGTTGCCGTTATGCTTACCAAGATCAGGAGTACAGAGAGCACGGTGCAAAGCTCGGGACAGAGCTCGGAAGCAACATACTGTACGCATCCATTAACCCCCCGGGCCTCAACCCAGCTTCTTGTTTCTAAACTAACATGTTGTAGCATCAATGCCATCCGTGGAATCCCTCGAAATCTCCCCCAAACCCGACATCTCCCCCGAACAATTCGTACCCGTCCAAATGGATCCGTACAGCCTCACAGTCCCATTCTCGGAAATCGTCGCTTCGCCTGGAGCTATCGACTGGGTACGTACCTCTCCCAAAAAGTATCACAAAGTATAATTGCTAACAGGATATTCTCGAACAGGTCGAATTCGATCGCTACGTCCTAGGCGGCAACATCCCCATGGACGCCAACATGTAGTTTTTCATACATACGTATATTAAACGATTGATATATATATCTGTCTTATTGGAACTTTGTGATTAGGAGAAGGGAGTTTCGGGGTTCTATTTCGGAGATGAGATTCGATTTCGCGGATACCATATATCGAAACAATTGGGTTGGGGAGATTGTGTATATGATACATGTATATGAAGTATATGATTTGGAGAGTTGGGTAGGTATGTTGTGAGTTTTTTGATTGATTGGGTGATCTCTTTTCTCTCTCTCTCTCGTAACTCTATGTTTGTTGATATCATGGTGCCTAGGTAGGTATCTCTTCGTGCTGAATATGTTTACTCGATTAATTACATTTCTCTTTCTTCCATAACACTTTTCCTCTTGAGAATATATCTAATGACACAACTTGTTAATACATCCTGGTGAAGGGCTGAAAGAAGAAGAAGAAGAAGAAGAAGAAGAAGAAGAAGAAGAAGAAGAAGAAGAAGGCCAAAATGAGCTATACATATGGTACATGCGAAATGAATCTGAACAGAAAAAGACAATGGAGACAATATAACCAGCGACACCAGATGATCGATGAGAGATTTAGATGACAAGACGAAAAAGGTTAATAACACAGGCCCGGATGAACAGATACATGGTGTGATTCTGTCTGCTTGGATGCGACAAGCAGACAAGACGTGGCAAGGAAACTAAAATCGATAAGTTTCGATCGATCACTTCCTTGGTTTTGACTTCTTGGCCGTCTTTTTCAACGCCTCCTTCCCCTTCTGCTTCCATGGCTGGCTGGCGTTCATCTGCTGCTGCGCAATATACGCTTCATACTCCTGGGTGCGTCTCCGATTACGTTCCGCGATTTCATGCGCATCCTCAATCTCTCTCTGCGCCCTATAAGATTCAGCACTCTGCTTCTCCGCAGCGGACAACCGAGGCGCCGCAGCCGGGGTTCCGTCGTGGTTCCTCTTATCCGTATTCGCGTCCGTCATGCTCTTGACCTTGTCGCCCACTTCTTTCTTCATGGTTGAATACTCCTTCTTGGCGTTGTTGACCAATTTGTCCACCATGCTGACGTTTTCGGTTTTCTTGGGGGATCCTGAGATCTCGCCTCTTTCGTTCATTTTTTGCATTTGCGACAAGAAACTATCTTGGATCATTCGGAGACTGTCTTTGCCTTCGCCGGCAGGAGGACGATAGAGTTCGGCCATGCCGAGCATTTTGCGCGTCGCGGGAGTATTGAATAGATATCCCTGAACTAGTGAGAAAAGACCGGAGACGACGAAATACAATTGCATAGCAGCTGGTTGCCACGCCATAACCAAAAGAGACATGGCCGGAAATCCAATTAGGAACGACCTGCCTAGAGCAGTCTGTCCCATTTCATTCAGACCGGTCTCCATACCTTTCTGTAGATAGAAAAACGATATGTTAGCTTGTTGAATAAACAAGAAAAAAAGGCTGCAACTCACCTTCATGGTGAAATATATGAAACCCGAGGATAATAGAGGGAGTATGTAATAAGGATCGTAACTCGTGAGATCATGAATCCAAGCAAATTGTTCCATCGCAAGACCCGGAACGGGGAGTTCAGACATTCCACGCACAACTCGAAAAATACCGAAACCAAGAGGAACCTGAAGCAGAGGCACAAAATTTCTCCACGTCTGGATGTCGTGCTTTGCGTAGAGATCATCCAGTTCTATTTTGGCCTTGGCGGCGTCCAATTGTCTTCCCTGAGAAAGTAGCTGCATTCGTTTCGTTCTGAGCGCCATCATCTCGTTTTTGATAGGGCCGGTCTTGGCTGCGTTATCTGATGCCTTGAGCGAAGGATGGAAAAGAGCTATACGCGTGACGACGGCAGCGGCCGCAAGACTAGCCCACCACGACATTCCGCCCCAGATGTGAATATGCTCAATTAACCATTCCATAAAAGCCGATGGACCCCAGCCATAATCGAGTCCGAGTTCTTTCAGATATCCAATTTTCTCGGGGATGTCTTCAATGTTGGGAAGCTGGGAGTCTCCCAATGGTGTGACGTTTTCCGTAGCTTGTGCAGCTGCATTTTCTGGAGATGTTGAATTGAATCGGGCGATCGACAAGCCCGAGACTGATGCTGTCGGCAAGTATGAGCTTGCTTTCAATCGTAACCGGTCATTCCGGCTGCTGAATAGGATAGGACGAGCGGCAATGGACGACAACTATCGGCAAAAGAGTCAGTTTTCAATCTGATTCCAACATGCGATTCTCTCGGCAAAACATACGGATCGAGCCGGCGAGACAGGTTTTATTAGAGGAACATTTCTGGTATTGCCTCTAATAGCAGCCCTCGACAGGCCACGTGTGCCAAACATACCGGCGATTATAATTGAAAGAAGTTGCGGAAGAACAAATCTCGAAATTCCGCATCGGCAACATCTGTAGAAGACAAATCAATATTTTTGTTCCGCAAAAAACGCCAAGTCCGGTTCTGCCGGGCGGTCAGCCACAGATCCTACTTAGCACATGAGCTGTTATTATTCAAGACAACATGATTGCAGTAAGTATGGATTGATTTTTTGAAGAATGTATGATATTAACGCATCGATGCTGTGTTTGAATACAGTTTGCCCAAACGCCAACCAAATGTGTCTCCTTCTATGTACAGTATTCCAGGAATCATTGAGCCAATATAATAGATGTGAACAGTAGGCCTCCTGCTTTTTAAACCCCCCGCACAGTTCCGAGTATTGGGCGCGACGTAAACCTATTTTTTGTCGTTTCAATCATTCATTCAAGGGACGCCGCATCCCCAACGTTGGCATGGGGGTCCGTCCGTCGGTCACGAATTTCTCTTAATTCGATACCGGGCCCAACAGGTGTCGTGCGTCTGTAGGTAGGGAAGATCTGTAAAACCATGTAAGTTCTGACAACATAAGTCTTCTCACTCGATCCCACCTTTGTATTGGTCCAACCCAAGCGGAAGGCAGCTTCATGTGCGATTAATTCACCCAGACCCAACATCAACCCATTCACAAACGGCAGTAGAACATTGATCGCTGTCCCCCGCAAAAGGCCCCATAATGTCGGCGGTTTGTATAGAATCACGGGTGAGCTGGATGTAGATGGTGGTGAAGAAGAGAGCTCATTGTTGGCGGAGTAGTTTTCAGAGTCGGAAGGGACCGTTATAGCCGAATCGTACAGTTCGATCCGCTCGGTCGATCGATCGTCGGCCATGTTGTGTATAGTATGCCAATTATAGCAGTAAGAAGGGTAGTTCAATCACTTGTAGAAGTGTTCCGGCCGGCGGTTGTGGATGTTGAGGGCTGAATTTGTTATGTGATGTAGTCCGACGTCAAGTTCCCCGGCCGTCATTCTAGATGGGCTCGGCGAGATGTTGGTGGGGAACAGCTGCTTATGTAATGAGGTCTGGTTTTCAAGGCCTCCAGTCAACGAAAGGTATATGGACAAACTCGAAGCAAAGGCATAGTTTGTAGGAGGCTTTCCTTCAAGAATAGTAGATATATAGTCAAATATCAATGTGTTTCGAGCGTTACATGGTGGGATCTTTCGTTGTAGCGCCCAGCGGCGAAGGTTCTAGGATGACCAATCAGGCAACCGTGACGTACGGGAGCTGTCCAGTCCACGGTCAACTGTCAACAATTCCTCCAGCTTCGTTCTTTCATCTTCCACTCATCTGAAGATTCTTTGTGCCTCCTGGTGTAGCGCAAACTGAAGAACTATTCCAGCCATCTTCTTACCTCTTGATCGACTTCTGCGTATGTTAATGAACTGACAAGATCAACTACTTTGACATCGTTCCCCTCATAACCGCCACGCCAACATGGCTTCCAACCTCAGTCAAGATGAACTCTTGTCCCAGTTTTGCGCTATGACGGGCGTTACTCCATCAGAAGTATGTAGTCAGTCTTTGTATTATCTGCACCTTTTCTCTCATACAACATGCTAATTTCCAAATGTTTTAGGCCCGCCCATTCCTAGAGACAAATCAATGGGACCTCGATGCTGCCGTTACCGAATTCTTCGCTGACCAAGAAGAAGAAGAGCTCCTACAAGATACGGACGCTAGGGGTGGCCGCCGGCTAGGAACCGATTCGAGCGACGAGGCCGAAACCGCCCCACGTTCATCAGCCTATGCGTCCGGACAATCAAGCTCACGACGTGCACCGACCAAGAAATTTGCGACCTTGGGCGATTTGACCTCTGGTGGTGGGCGTGATTCCGGAAATGAAGATGACGAAAACCAAGACTTCTTCGCTGGTGGAGAAAAGTCTGGTCTCGCCGTACAAAACCCAGATGACATTAAGCAGAAGATCCTGGAGAAGGCTATGCGGTAAGACTTTACTGGCTTGAAATGAAGACTATCAACTAACACGTTTTCAGAGCCAAGCCCCCTCAACCTGACGACTCGGAGACTCGCAAATCGCATTTTACTGGACCCGCGCGCACTCTTGGAGGAGATGACACCCCAAGCCAGGTGATCCAAGACCCGAATGAGAATCGTCCTACACCACCACCTAGAGTACACCGCACGCTACACTTCTGGAACGACGGCTTCTCGGTCGACGATGGCGATCTTTACCGATCTGACGACCCCCAGAATGCAAGCATACTCGAGGGCATTCGACGAGGGCGCGCTCCTTTGTCGATCATGAACGTAGCACCGGGCCAGGAAGTCGATGTGGAAATCAAGCAGCACGACGAGAAATATACTCGACCCAAGCCAAAGTACAAGCCCTTCGCCGGCTCGGGACAGCGACTGGGAAGCCCTACCCCTGCTATTCGCACATCTCAACCCGAACCTGCTGCTGCGCCTACCGCTTCAGAGCCAGCCAAGCCAGACGTAGACGAGTCGCAACCTGTGGTGACGTTGCAAATTCGTCTCGGTGATGGAACGCGACTCACTTCTCGATTCAATACAAGCCATACTATCGGCGATGTCTATTCATTCGTGGCAGCAGCCAGCCCAGCGAGCCAGTCTCGCGCCTGGATATTGATGACCACATTCCCTAGTAAGGAGTTGACAGACAAGGCTGCTGTTTTGGGCGAATTGCCTGATTTCAAGCGGGGTGGTGTCGTTGTTCAGAAGTGGCAATAATACTCTAGATTGCTCGATCTTGCACCGGCTTGTTGGATTCCAGAAACCACAATGATAGAGCTTGTATGCTGGATTCGTGACCCAGATGTAGTTATTCTAGCTAGAGACACAAAAGTATCATGTAACTAGATGAATATACATGACTACGAATTCTTCGTGTCCCAACCCTAACTTTCTCCGTAGTTTGATTCCTCCCTGCTCACCCAAGAATATTAATAGAATTCTGCAAGCAATGCATAGTATTCTCTTTTTCTTTTCTTTTTTTGAGAGTATTTAATGTTTATTCAATCTCACCCTACAATCGGAGGGCGTCCGCGGAGATTTCGTGCTTATCAATCATCCCTCCGATGACGCAGAACTTTTTCTTTCCCTCCCAACAACCTCATCTGTCTGCAAGACCCCCGCTACTCCTCAACACTTCGATTTCACTTGATTTCAGTCAAGGTATTAATTGAAATATCATAGATATTATCGCACGCAATGCCCCTCGACGGCGTGAAAAACATCGTGCTGGTGAGTCGAGAATCCCTTCCCCGCCGCTTATCGATAACAGCAGGACGATCGACAATCCTGTCCTTGCGGTCTTGATATCTGATACAGTTACTCATAACTTTTGTATAGGTATTATCCGGCAAAGGAGGCGTCGGCAAATCCTCCGTAACCCTCCAACTCGCCCTCGCCCTCACCCTACAGGGCAAATCAGTCGGCATCCTCGACATCGATCTCACAGGCCCCTCCATCCCACGCCTCGTCGGCAAAGAAGATGCCAAAATCACACAGTCGCCGCGCGGCTGGATACCAGTTGAAGTATATCCTTCCGAAACAACACAAGACGAGCAGGGAAATGCGCAACCCCGGGGATCGTTGAGGTGTATGTCCGTAGGATTCTTGCTTCGAGATCGTGGCGATGCGGTGATTTGGAGGGGTCCGAAGAAGACGGCTATGGTGAGGCAGTTTTTGTCGGATGTTTATTGGGGGGAGACGGATTATTTGCTTGTTGATACGCCTCCGGTATATGCCCCCAAACCCACCTTCTGGCTTTGGACTATGTGTTAATTGATTGTGGTCTAGGGCACAAGCGACGAACACATCGCCATCGGCGAAAGCCTTCTAACGATGTCGTCTACCTCTCGTTCCACAGCCACAACCTCAAGAATCCCCTACCTCGCCGGCGCAGTACTCGTCACAACCCCCCAAGCCGTCGCTACCTCCGACGTACGCAAGGAAATCAATTTCTGCTTCAAGACTCAAATCCCCATCCTCGGCGTCGTCGAGAACATGTCTGGATATACATGCCCCTGCTGCGGGGAAGTCAGCAACCTATTCTCTCGTGGTGGTGGCGAGGTTATGGCAGCGGAGATGTCGATTCCGTTCCTGGGACGGGTGCCGGTTGATGTCAAATTTGGGCAGCTGGTGGAGAGTCAGAAGATTGCTGGTGATGCTGGTGTGGATAGTGATGTTGATGAAGAAGATGTGGAGATGCAAAAGAATCCGTTCGAGGATGATGAGAGGTTGCTTGTGGAAAAATATAAAGATTGCTGGTCACATCCTATTTTTGAGGGGTTTACGAAGGGTCTTTTGGATAAGATCGAGTCGGAGTAGGTGGATATTGCTTTCTTTGCGTATATTTGTTTTGTGCATGGCATGAGCAGGCGCTGCAGTGATTTGGGTGGTAATATTAGATACATTGACGCATGTATTATACCAAAATAGCTAGAAGATCAAGTATAAACAGGACATTTCAATGGAGATCATTGGATCATAGACTCATTAATAACGGCCATAAATGATTCAACATACCTCCCTACGATCAAACACCCGAAAACTCCAACTCATGATAGTGTAAACGTCCATCGACATCTCTTCAAGCCGTAGGAACAGCAACAGCCTGGTCCTGATCCTTGACGAGTAAAGCACGCAGAGAATTCTCTGCCGAGTAAGAGTGCGAGTTAAACGCCTGCTGATTTGCGGCCTCTCGCTGCACAACACTCTTCAACCAATTCAACCAATCTTGTACTTCGGCCACGAAGGACATTCTATCGGCCACGGTGCTTTGGGTACGAGCAACCGCTCCTGTGAATGGAGATGCATGCAGCATCGGAGAACTCTTGGGTGTATCGGGAGGCACCGATGGCCAGGAAGATCTATTTCCTTGAGCATCGAGGCGAGTCTCGGACAGTAAAGCGGGAGAAGTTATTGTTGATGACTTGGTGCCCTTCGTTTTCGATGGGGTGTTGGCTAGTAAGGCTGTACTATTTGACTTTGACGTCGCCGCAAACTCATTCATTCTTGCTGCAGGCGCCGCTGAAGGTTGCTTCCCATTTCTAGGGTTCCTCCCTTGCGCCGTATTTGCGGCACGAGTATTTTCACGTTCTACTCGTGAAGTTTGTTGATAACCAGTCGCCAAAGCCGTCTGTCGGAGATCGTCCAACAAGCCCAACGGCGAGCCATATAAATCATTATCATCATCAACAATCACAATATGACCATCTGCATCCGTCGAAGCCTCCATGCTATCGGCGGCCGTCTCTTGGATAGCTAGCAGATTACCCGGAGGAGGAGTGACTTCGCCAAACGGAGCGATATGACTTCCATACTCATTGGCAAGACTCAATTTGCTTCTGCCACATATCTCCGCGATGGAGTCTAATGTACTGCGGATATCGGGTTCGATTGCACGTAGAATAGCGTCGATCCCGAATTCTTCCACCGCAGGTAAATCTATTTGTTGCATTGCCGGGTCTGAGGACATGTTTGTAGATGGCCGAGCATTGTTGGGCTCGGGAGTATATGCCCTAACCAACACAGGCTGTGCAGCTATGGTGGATGAACGCCCGGTTATATGTCTGTTATCTTGGTTTTCTCTTAGTCTGCGTAGTAGGGGCTTCGAACTCCCATATAACTGCCGGTGAGCAGTCGTCCTCCGTGCCAAAGTCGACTCGTCAACTTGGCGGGATTGAGAAGAAGAAGGGGTTGCTGATATAAAAGACCCCCGAGACAAAACAGGTTGGGGCAAAGAAGATGACAGACGAGATCCATCATTTCGGTGGGTCGAGATCATTGTAGATCTGGCTTCCATCTTGTCCACGTTCTGCTGCAGGACAGACACACACTTTTCCAAGATTGGAGTAACTCAAACCGCCACAGACTATTTCCAACGCTACCTAGGTAAAGGCTACGTCGTCGTGCGTGACAAGGGGAAGAAATACGCAAGAAAAGAGGCTGCTGACCGCAGTAGGACAGAAGAAGGTGGCTGGCCCCGTTTACAGGCAGGCAGATAGATTTATTCAATGCTGGTTCAAAGTGCAGAGACATACATATAGTTGAGACGAGAATCCACCAGTATGGTCTGGATTAGGATGGCAGTATCAAGATCAGATTGGTTGGCGGCGCAAGTTGCATACTCGGCCTGCAGAAAAGCGGAACTATAATGAAACAGATATAAGATGCAATAACAGTATCAATCAATCAAGATAGGAAATACCCAGGAAGGATGGGGATGCAGCAGGGAATGAGCTGGCAGGTTGAGTTGGATGTGTTGTGTGTTGTGGTTGTGTTGCATGTTTTGAGGAAGAGGAGGGGTCGGTCTGAGCCCCGGAGGAAGGTGAGTCCGCGGAGCTAACTCTTCGGCCAACCACGAGTGACACCATCCACCAAACAATCAGGTCAATCGAGCAGCTTGATATCAGCACTATCTTCATGTGGAAGTTGCCAAGATGAGCAAGAAATATGTACTTAGCACCTATTTCTGTATTCCTGCGACCAACGCTGACTTGACTGACAGTTCCCCGACTCCGATTCAGGGTCCGACTTTGACGAAAACACAACCGACCTTCCATTCCCCAAACCATTATCGCGCTCGTCCTTTCTAGCTCCAGACTTTGACCCTGCTACCTTCCTGTCATCCCTAACGAACCGACATCAAACCCTCGAGGACCTGCGACTAGAACTCCGCGAACTAAGTCAAGGACTAAACAAAGAATTGCTCGATGTGGTCAACGAGAACTACCAAGATTTCCTATCGCTCGGCGGCGCTCTACAAGGCGGAGAAGAGAAAGTTGAAGAAATCAGCGTTGGACTTTTAGGCTTTCAGCGAGATGTTGCGGCAATCCATGCCAAAGTCGAAGCTCGGAAAGCCGAGATGGAAAGTCTTCTACGAGAAAAGAAAGCGTATAGGATAAAAGCGAATGTTGGAAGGGCTTTACTCGATATTGCGGAGAGAATAGAAGAATTGGAGCAGCGATTGATGATTGTCGGCACGAAGACGTCAAATGGCCTACCTTCTTCTACCGAAGACGTCGACTCCGACCAGGAAGGCTTCATTTCTGACAATACGGAAAGCGAAGAGGACTCGGAGGAGGAAACCGATGAATCCGCCATAATATCTGTCAAAAGACTGGAGAGTCACGTAGAAAAATACCTATATATAGTCTCAGAGTCGGATCAAATAGGCTCAGATCACCCTTTTGTGGTTGGCCAGCAACCTCGCCTGGAAAAGATAAGGTCCACGTTACTCCTCGACTTGGACACGGCGCTGAAGCAGTCTCGGAAAGGCGGAACTAAAGACGAAACTCGCACAGTCAAAGTTCTAAGACTCTACGACTCATTAAAGGCCGAGTCCAGTGCAGTTTCTGCGCTTAAACAGCTTTCTATATAGCTGCGGGATCGTTATGACATTTAAAAGTACATTGCATAGCGTGGAGTTGGTGATTGAATCCGAAATAGCTAGCTGCTTGATAGATACCATGGAACGCCATGAATGAAATTTATAGTTAACATTACATGTATGAAGAAAGGAAGATAATTTACAATCCAGCCAGATAGGCCGGTTCGGGGGAGCTCTCGGATTTGAAGTCTCCATTGAGACTGAAGCCGGGGCCATTGGTTGAGCTCAAGACCTGCATCATGTTAGCATGTACAGACAAAGAAGAGTGGATATAGAGTGGTGAGCGTACAATTTCATAAACCTCCTTTGGGACACGGTCACTCAATTGAGTGGCATCTTTCTTGATCTGTTCCAAAGCGGCTCGTAGGTTGTCACGTAGTTGATCCGGCGAGAAGCCCAATTGCCCAATTGGCATACGGATGACTGCATCTCTCTCACGGTAGACCGTACCACCTCGAAGCATCTGCACTCGGATACCAACGTCATCCACAACAGTACCAGTCTTGACACTGGGCATCAGTCCTCGGGGACCAAGAATTCGACCCAAACCGGCTTTATTCAAGGCATCGAGACTGTCCGTGTGACATATACACCGTTCGAATTCGATGATTCCTTTCTTGATATTTTCGAAAATTTCCTTGTCACCAACAAGCGAAGCACCGGCCTCAAGAGCGTCTTTTGCGGCCTTTGATCCTGGGGGCGCAATTACGCAGATTCTAGACTCGGTCTGTACGGCGTGGGGGAATCGGACCATGTTACGAATAACGGGACCGTCTTTTCTTGATTTTAATCGAATATGAATTTCGTACTTTGATCGCTCGCGATCGCGTCCGACTTCGAAGGCACGGATGTATCTATAATGTCTTGTAAGCAGCTGTACAAATCGAGATAATTCACCGAACGCAAAAATCGTACCTCATCGCATCGCATAATGCATATTGATCAATGAGGCTCAGATCCTTCTGTTGATAGTCCCGGGTTCCCTTGGCCTTCTTCTTCGTCGTTTCTTTCTTGTTTTTCTTTCCCTTCGAATTGCTCATAGCCGTTCGCACTTGTTGCTGGCTCACGGGATAGAGGAAAGGGGCAATGGCGCTATTCTGTCGCAAGGTCAATCGGCATGATGCTGATATAGGACCAGCCGTCACCGGCAAGGCTCGAAAGGCGGAAGCCATTTGCTATGAAACGGCGCAGCAATGGCTCGATTCCTTTGGAGATGGATCTGACCTGACAGAGTTGGCGGAATGTTTTTCGGAGCTTTGGAAGGAGCGGGAAAAAGTAGCGCCGAGATTTGTTCCATGTGGGTCTTTCCTTAAGACTGGCTGTGGGGTATTCGAAGCATCTTTTTTGGATGATTCACACCCCGCCATCAGAGCACAACTTTTTCTATCTTCCATCTTGTGTAGAGAGAAAAATCCAAAATGTCTTGCAAGTTGGTTTGTGCATCCGGTGCCAATCCGGCAGGCTTGCTGCCCGCTACATTGATCGCTACGTCTGTCAATGAGGCAAGGCCTAGTCCCGTTGTCGATATCACCTACGAGAATGTTCCTGCACTTCCTAGCGGTGATGTGATCGAGTTCACTGATGCCAGCGGAACTACTGTGCAAGGCCTTGACGCTGTCATTGCGGAGCTCCGTGTTCAATTTCCATTCCTCAAGAGCAAGTATGAGGCTCAGGTATGTCGCTACTAGATCCTCACGTGAGGAGCTTTGTTACTCATGGCCATTCAGGAGGAGAAATGGTTGTCACAAGTCGGTCAATACGTTCCCCTAGACCACAAAGCTCTTGAAGCACCTCTTCAGGCTCTTGATTCTTACCTTACCCTGCGCTCGTTCCTCGTCGGCTACTCCCTGTCTTCTCCCGACATTGCTATTTGGGGCGCCCTCCGCGGAAACCGTGTTGCCGTCACAGCTGTGAAGAAAGGGACATTGATCAACTTGACCCGTTGGTTCCGCTTCTTGGAGGAACTCTGCCCATGGACAACCGCCGCTGTTGATGCGGTGAACGCTGCTGCCAAAGCGAAGCGGGCTGCTGCGTCCAAGGCAGGCGCCAGCTACGACATCGCTCTCAAGAACACTGAACAGGGTGTCGTAACTCGTTTCCCTCCCGAACCCTCTGGATATCTCCATATTGGTCACGTCAAGGCTGCTCTTTTGAATGATTACTTTGCGCATGAGAAGTACAACGGTACCCTATTGTTGCGTTTCGATGAGTATGTCCGAATCGACTCCCTCCCCTCCCCTAATCCTTTTTCTGAGGGTACAACCATGAGCTGACACCCGAAAATCACAAATCCTGGAAACGAAAAGGAGGAATTCACGTCCGCGATATTGGAAGACTGCGCATTGATGGGTATCCAGCCTGACAAGACCTCATTCTCATCGGATTACTTCCAATTGTTGCATGATTACTGTATCCAATTTATCAAGGATGGGTATGCATATGCAGACGACACCGACAAGGAGACCATGGCACACGAGCGAATGGAAGGAATTCCCAGCAAGCGTCGTGATTCTTCTGTTGAGGAGAGTTTGGCTCGTTTCGAGGAGATGAAGACTGGCTCTGAAGAGGGACAGAAATGGTGTATTCGAGCTAAAATTTCCTTCGACCACAAGAACAAGACTATGAGAGACCCTGTCATCTACAGATGCCAGCTGACGCCTCACCATCGTACCGGAACGGCCTGGAAGGTTTACCCTACCTATGATTTCACATGCCCCATCCTTGATTCGATTGAAGGAGTCACTCATGCATTGAGAACGATTGAATACAGAGACAGGAATCTACAATACGAATGGATGCTGAATGCCCTCAAGCTTCGCCAGGTTCAGATCTGGGACTTTGCCCGCATGAACTTCGTGCGGACATTGCTTTCTAAGCGAAAGCTTACCAAGTTGGTTGATAAAGGTGTTGTTTGGGGCTGGGATGAGTACGTTCATTAGCATACGATTTGTTTCATGATAATGCTTGCTAACACAGTACAACAGCCCCCGTTTCCCTACTGTCAGAGGTATCCGCCGACGAGGTATGACGGTTCCTGCGCTTAGAGAATTTATTCTCAAGCAGGGCCCAAGCCGTAACATTGTCAACTTGGACTGGACTATTTTCTGGGTATGTTTGAATCTATAGGAGTCTTCTCAAAGCCAATATTAACAATATTTTAGTCTACAAACAGGAAGTATATCGACCCTATTTCTCCACGCCACACTGCTATTTTGAAAGAAGGTGTGGTCACAGCTCATATTACTGGAGACTCCGTCCCATCAGCTTCTGCTCCATTGGTTCAAGATAAACCCAAGCATGACAAGAACCCCGAGCTTGGCACAAAGAAGGTCGCTTTCAGTGAAAACATTATCCTGGAGCAAGAGGACGCCAAGTTATTCAAGCAGGACGAAGAAATCACCCTTATGAAATGGGGCAATGCGATAGTCCGTAAGATTGAGAAGTCTGGCGACCTCGTGACCAACCTTGAACTTGAGTTGCACCTCGAAGGAGACGTTAAGAAGACCGACAAGAAGGTCACTTGGTTGTCCAGCGAAGGCTTACAGCTCATTCCAGTTGAGTTGGTGGGCTTCGACCACCTCTTGACAAAGGACTCTCTCCAAGAAGAGGACAACTTTGAGGACTTCTTGAACCCCAAGACCGAATGGCACGACCTAGCTTTTGCGGATGGAAACGTTGCGGACATCAAGGAGGGCGATATCATCCAGTTTGAGCGAAAGACTTTCTACCGCTGCGATCGTCCTTTTGTTGGTGATGGAAAGCCCGCCGTATTCTTCGAGATCCCAACTGGAAAGACCAGCAACTAAGAAGTTAATCGTGCCATCCCGCACCAAAGCACTATGTCTCCTCGATGTGTTGAGATGAGTGTTGGTGCGGGATGGCTCGGTTAGATCTTTACTGTTTAGGGCTACAAGAGCCCCTGATGATTGTTCTGCTTAGATGAGACAAATGAAAACATCCATGGATGCCTTGATTTACATTACTTATATGACACTCTCATACTGATCTCTTAACAATACTCTAGTCATACGGATGTAGATAAAGTGGCACCATCTTCTTCAAAAAGCCTAAGGCTATATACCAATCAGAGAGCTTGGGAGTAGACAATATCATGCATGCTATGCTTGCCCCACCTAGGGTCTTTATAAAGCTTCCCCAGACTATTTTCTTGGTTTCTTTATCTTCACTTTCTAAACTACTTATCTATTGAACAGACCGGAGATACTTGCTATCACCAAGAGGAATTATATTGAGAAGATAATCATCACAGCATCATGCCTGCTTCTTATTCCGCTATCAACACTGGTGTAGTCGTTACATTGCTGCTTCTGGTAAGTATTCCTAACTCTATTTTATACATCAGCAATATACTGAACCAACGTTTTCTCATAAGAGTACTGCGGTATCGATCATACTAGGAGGGTAAGCCAAACTTCTGATCCCGAGTGCGGATGGATCCTCTAACAGCATATAGAATTGCCTGGTCACGCATCAACTCGCTGTTCCTCCCCATCCCAACGTCACTAGGAGCAATTTCCACACTCTACCCACTACTTCCATTCCTCTCGGCATTGATAGCAAACATAATCGCATCTCGATATCAGCGAGATTATAACGACACTCCCAAGAACCGAATCACGGCTTCGACGACTTCTGACGAGAATGGAAGCCATACTGCCTCCGTGACTGCAGTCAACGGCACTACCCCATTATCACACAGATCACAAATCTCAATTTTATCTCTCGTCACCCCGATAATCAACTTCGTCATAGACCAATCCCTCACCCTTCTCCCCGTCGTTATCGCCACGCTTACCGCAACATACATCTCCCCAAGCGACAACAACTGCCATCTCGAGCAAGCATGGCAGTCCTACTACCACAACAAGGATGTGCACAGCATCCGCACAATACAAGATCAACTACAATGTTGTGGGTTACGGAGTACAAGGGACAGAGCCTGGCCGTTCAAGGATGCGAATCATGGCGATAATGCGTGTGAGAGGACGACGGGGTATACGCAGAGTTGTCTGCAGCCGTGGAGTGAGCAGGAGAGAAGGGTTGCGGTTTTGGTGTTTGTGGCTGCTGTGTTGGGGTGGGGGATTAAGGTATTGTCTTTTTTTATATGGTGAATTGCTCTTGGCATCGATAGCTGATCGGAGATTACGTTAAATAGATGGGCATCACCGGTTTCACCTCCGGACGCTTTTATGCATTTGCCAATTCTAGGGCTCGACGAAATGCCTGGTTCGATGAGGCGAATGCTAGAAATGGAGGCTATGATGAATCTTCTGGTCCAAGGCTGCTTCCATTCACCGATAGTGAGAATAGCAACACCCAGACCGAAGAGGCTGCAGTTGTGCCTGGGGAGGCTACCCCGATAATCGAAAGCCCGCTTGTTAACCCTGATGCTCGTGATCTTAGTTCTCCAGAAGGCAGAGATCTTACAGGCGGGAGTCCCTGGAGAGAGAATGTGTGATCATGTTGGCTCTTTGGAAACAGATACAGCCAGAAACACAGTTATACTGAAAGCCAGGAAAAATACGGGTATCATGGCTATTGACAGAGGTTGTTTATACAAGTGCGCGGTCAATTCAATGACGATTCTCTTTCGGGTCCCATGTGATATTCAGAATTCCATCTGCATAAAGCCCACTAACAATAAGACGACCTCTTTTAGAGTCCATATCACCTGAAGTGCTGCTCGGGTAGTTGGTCCCGTCATCTGGATAACAAGTCAGTACATGACACAGAGATTAAAGGGCAAGTAGCCTACCGGCGTACAGTGTCCGAGCGTGGTACTTGGTATGCAGGTTGAAGAGGCTTCCAGGAAACGGGCTCAGATCAGGACCATGTCCTCGACGAATTTCGGCTACAACAGACGGTGCAACACAGCCGTGAGGGTTCTTGGCCATGCAAAACAGCCGACCAGCATCCGGAGACCCCGTTGCGACTGCTCCACGAAGGAATTTTCCATTAGAGTCGAACACTGTGGGGTCGCTCATGTCCAAAGACCTGTCGAAGCTGAGAGTTTCTGGGTGAAAAGTCATATAGACGCTGCTATATTTGCCGGAAAGTGCATCAGTCTCCGGATCACGCTCGTATATTCGAACGATGTCCGTGCTGGTCGAGGCAACGAGAACTTCTTTTCCGGTTGGCGTGACGAGTATTCCGTTCGCAAAGGGGATACCACCTGCAACAATGGTACAGATTGGTTTGCTTTGGATGCTAAAGTCGACAAATGTTACCCATCCCAAGGGAAGACCAAGAACTCTCTCAGTGAAAGACAAGAACGGATGTCTGCGACGAATCAGACATTGGTCATTTGTTACATAGAACGACGTGTAAGATACCGGTGAAACGGAGTTCGGGGAACGTATGGTATGGTTGTTGTCTGTGACGGAGCATACATGCACTGCCCGTGCATCTTCGTAGTCTATATCCATGACCTCTACACAACTTTTGTCGTGGCCTTGGTTAACAACAAATAGCCGTGCGCGACTATATTTCTTCTCGCGATATAAACCTATTCCGAGGGGGTGAAAGTCAGAAGTTGTAGGAAAGTTGACGAGATCCATTTCACGGAGACTGCCCGAGCCGCCGTAATCGTATAGCAATAATCGACCTTGCTGCTGAGAAGTTTGGCTATGGCCCTGCTTCAAGTCAGAAGTCAGGAAAAGACAAAGGTCGTTGAGTACCAACCCATAAAGCGTTCCAAGATACTCTTCCAGGATCAGAGCTGATTATTGCAAATCCGCTCTCGTGATCCAAAACCATATCCTCAGAGAAGCCCACGCGGTCTTTGAATATTGTCCAAGCTAGGCCGCTGCGGAATGCGAGCCATTGTTCCGGGAGCCGGGGAAGCTCTATCCATGGCGAGAGCAGCTTGTGAAGGAATAACAACAGGAAGGATAGGACTGTGATTATTGTGAATGCCTACGGCATAATTTAATGGCGGCTTCTAGATTGGGCGGAAAATTCTCTTACCTGGGCAGAGGATAAGCCCATTGTAGTATCATTGAGGCTGTATATGTAACAATAAGCGTAAGTATGTACGTTTGAGGATGAAGTTATCGATTCTTGGATTTTCCGTGAGATCATGACGATGGTTGTCTGCACTCAGGGAGCTCCTTCCTTCCCTGCCTCCCTTCCCCAGTTGGGAAGTCGCGACTGATTGTCCTCCGCCGTCCCATCTTCAACTCCTCTTTCTTTCTCCATTCTCCTTGCTCCTTTTTTCCCTTTTTACCTTTTGGATATACAGGTCTCTGGCCTTCATTATTCTCACACCCAGTGCGTCGTATGATGCATGCCATTGACGGCATCGTTAACTTTGAGTCGGTCTTGTCGGGAAGCCAATCTGCAATCGGGTCATAAATTCTCTCTCTTCAACGACCTTCAACTGGAAGTCGCTGGCAATGTTCCAAGGTTCTATTTTCAATTAAAGTTGCGTTGTTCCTTTCCGAGCCAATTGCAATGATTTTCAGTCTACTAGCAGGCCGAGTCCACGGTCTCACTGTCACGCTTACCTGATCGATTGATGAATGACCGTTGAGTCTTTGAGGTGCAAGAAGAATGTTCGAGGCCATCTAGCAACGCACAGTAGCACACATTTTGGAAGTTGGATTCAGCCATTCTGTGGTTGAGTTTGAGTCTGTCATATACTTTCAGTATACCGTCAAGGCTGCAAAAAGCCAGGAACGAGGAAGAAATGCCTCTGCCATACGTCACAGTGAAGAATCAAATGTATATTCTCCTGCGATCAAATTATGTCGTTCGTTTGAGCACATCGAAAACGAGCCGGCAGCATCCGTCGTTTCTCCCAAGGCGCCATCAGCTTTCCCGGTGTTCTAAACTTCTCTCAAGACATCAAGAGTCCTGCCTTTATGCTCGTTGATACAGCAGCTTAGAGTCATCGAGTCCAGACAATCGTTCTTCGAAAGGATGTCGGATAATCCGCGGGCTTCTAGCGATGAGCAACAGTCACGTACCTCAAGACGCATGTCTCGTGCGGAGAGGAGAATGTCGCGAGCTGTTAGCGTCGCCCAAGACCAAAGTCTTGATGAGTACGAAAGATTGGTCAGATATGTGTCAGTTTATAGAGAGCCAGGGATGGTCGATATGGAGAACGAAGAAGGGGAGATGAAACGTGTTTGGTACACACCGTGGCGTAGACAGTTTGTGCCCACGTCGGAAGCAGCAGAGGCAAAACAAATGTTTCCAGATGAGTGGCTCCTCACCGACATCAAACAAGGTCTATCTGAGGCTGAAGTCAACAACCGTCGACGTCGTTCGGGGTGGAATGAATTGATTTCGCAAAAAGAAAACCCAATTGCGAAGTTCATGTCCTACTTTCAGGGTCCAATTCTGTATGGTAAGTCAAATCGGTCTTCAATATTTAAATTAATCCAAACCTCTGGCTGACTGAAAGTTGTTGGTGAAAGTCATGGAAATTGCCGTGCTTCTGGCAGCTGGTCTTAAGGATTGGGTAGATTTCGGTGTCATCATTGGTATCCTATTTCTCAACGCCTCAGTTGGATGGTATCAGGAAAAACAGGCTGCAGATGTCGTAGCCAGCCTTAAAGGTGATATCGCATTACGGTGTAAGGTCGTTCGTGAAGGACGTGAAACCGAGGTGTTAGCTCGTGAACTGGTTCCCGGAGATGTGGTATGTATATGTGGAGATTTCTGGGCTAAATGACCAAGCTAAAGTAGCTAGGTAATTGTCGAAGAAGGGACTGTCGTTCCAGCTGATTGCAAAGTGATATGCTCATACGATGACCCAAATGGCTTCGAGGAATTCAAAAGAATGCAAGCAGAAGGCGCTCTTGATGAGTCTTCAGGTGAAGAAGAAAAAGGACAACAAGGAGGCCAGGAGCGAGAAGAAGATGAGAAAATCACGGATGGGGAATCGGCCAAGGAGAAACAAGGACAGGATTCAAGGGAAAAAAGTGAAGGTGGCCAATCAAGCGATGAAGAAGAGGAAAAAGAAAGCCGAAAAGGATATCCAATCCTCGCTTGTGACCATTCCGCTATTACTGGTGAATCTCATGCCGTTGATCGACACATGGGCGAGCCTGTCTACTACACGACACACTGCAAAAGGGGAAAGGCGTATACCGTTGTTCAGACATCAGCAAAGACTTCTTTTGTTGGGAGAACTGCTAGTATGGTAGCTGGCGCCGGGGATAAAGGCCATTTCGAAATCGTAATGGATCGAATCGGCACCTCGCTTCTGATTCTGGTGATGGCATGGATTCTCGCGGCGTGGATCGGCGGCTTCTGGCGGCACATTCCTATTGCAAGTCCTGGCAGGCAGACGCTGTTGGAGTATACTCTAGTGCTACTGATTATCGGCGTTCCAGTCGGTTTGCCTGTTGTTACCACAACAACCATGGCTGTAGGAGCGGCCGATCTGGCACGCAGAAAGGCGATCGTTCAGAAATTGACAGCTATAGAATCACTTGCAGTAAGTTCCCATCTGTCATTCTTTCATCCAGAAGCAAAAAACGATGTATATCTAATAACTGGACCAGGGAGTCGACATCTTATGCTCCGACAAAACAGGAACCCTGACTGCAAATAAACTGAGTATTAGGAATCCCTATGTAGCCGAAGGGGTCGACGTCAATTGGATGATGGCAGTGGCTGTTCTGGCGTCTTCGCACAACATACAATCTTTGGATCCCATCGACAAAGTAACACTGTTGACTCTCAAACAATATCCAAAGTCAAAGGAAATTTTGCGGAGCGGATGGAAAACAGAAAAATTCACCCCATTTGACCCAGTATCCAAACGAATCGTCACAGTATGCACATGTGAAGGTGTCCGATATACCTGTACGAAAGGAGCTCCAAAGGCAGTACTTGGATTGACCAAGTGCTCCCCAAGAACTGCGGACTTGTATAGGAAAAAAGCGCAAGAGTTTGCTCATCGTGGTTTTAGATCACTGGGAGTGGCAGTACAGAAAGAAGGGGAAGACTGGCAATTACTTGGAATGATGCCAATGTTTGATCCACCGCGTGAGGATACTGCGCAGACGATCTCCGAAGCCCAAGCCCTAGGAATCAGCGTCAAAATGCTTACTGGTGATGCTATTGCAATTGCAAAGGAGACATGCAAAATGCTTGCACTGGGTACAAAGGTCTACAATTCAGAACGACTTATTCATGGCGGCCTCAGTGGTGCAATGGCTCATGATTTGGTCGAAAAAGCCGACGGGTTCGCAGAGGTATTTCCCGAACACAAATATCAAGTTGTTCAAATGCTTCAAGAAAGAGGACACCTTACTGCAATGACAGGAGATGGGGTCAACGATGCACCATCTTTGAAAAAGGCAGATTGCGGTATAGCTGTGGAAGGCGCCTCAGAAGCAGCACAGTCGGCATCGGATATCGTGTTTTTGGCACCAGGACTTTCCACTATAATTGAATCAGTCAAAGTGGCTCGTCAGATTTTTCATCGCATGAAAGCCTACATCCAATACCGAATTGCACTGTGTTTGCATTTGGAGATTTACCTGGTCACCACTATGATTATTCTCAACGAGACGATTCGAGTGGAATTGATTGTCTTCTTAGCGCTCTTTGCTGATCTGGCAACAGTGGCAGTAGCATACGACAATGCTTCCTTTGAACTGAGACCTGTTGAATGGCAGCTACCAAAGATCTGGTTCATATCGGTCATACTAGGAATTCTCTTGGCTTTGGGAACTTGGGTCATCCGAGGCACGATGTTTCTCCCGAACGGCGGCATTATTCAAAACTGGGGCTCTATCCAAGAAGTTCTCTTCCTCGAAGTGGCGCTCACCGAGAATTGGTTAATCTTTGTCACTAGAGGAGCTGATAGCTTGCCGTCACTTCCATTGGTAGGTGCAATTGTTGGGGTCGACATTTTAGCCACGATATTTTGTCTCTTTGGGTGGTTCACCAACCAAAACATGAAAACCGATCCTGCTGGTCAGTTCGTTGAGACGCACAATGGATGGACAGACATTGTCACAGTTGTACGGATATGGGGCTATTCGCTCGGCGTGACTATTGTCATTGCCTTGGTTTATTTCACGCTCAACAAACTCGAATGGCTAGACAATCTCGGGCGGAAGGTGAGAAGCAAGGGTGACATTCAAATGGAGAATATTCTCGGTCATCTGTCTCGCGTTACGATAGAGCATGAAGAGCACGGCAAAGTTGAGAGTCGATATTGTTTAAGTACAGCTCGTGAGGAAGAAGAGGGAGAATAAGGCCGTTACCATGGTTCTCTTTGCTGCAGTGATCGTCAACTCCGTGCTTATACAATCATATCATCGTCTGCACAATATATCCTTTTCTTCATGTAAGACATTGGCCAGGGCTATTGCGCCGAGTTCGATTTGTTGTTCTTTGAGGGAAAGGATCACATACGATAATGAAGATCGATTGCGAAAGTACATGGGGACTTTTTGCTTTTCAAAATATGCGACTGGAAAATCTGTTTGGTTTATGTTGTTAGTTCTTGGGTTGGTTTATACCTAGGTATCTTAATAGTAATGTTCTTTCCCATGATTTCCTTGGAGCCCTGATGGTAATGGGGTCCAAATACTCAATTAGTCTTTCCCAGTCCCAGTTGATGAGCGATTATTTTGGTATGCTGGTACGTACTTCAAGAACAAGTAGTTGATGGGTAATTTCCAAATTTCCAAAGTTCCAAAACGAGAAGTAGACGCTTGCGTTCTTTTCTTTTTCCTTTTTCGTGACCCGTACCTGTAGTTACGGATACCGATAGGCACCTGCTCTCACTCAAGCCCTAAAACGACAGGCTCCGCTTACCCCGTCGGCCCTAGAAGAGCTGAAAAGAACATGCAATAAGCATCTCCCAATGAAAATTGAAATGCATGCTGAATTATTGCTAAGTCTCACGGCATACTCCTCTCGAAAGAGAATGCTCTAACAATCTAAAGTTGCCTAGATAGGAAATTCCCCTGCCCTTTCGGTTACCTAATCGGTCATCACTAGATACGAACAAAAACGACCCCCAGCTTTTAGTGCCTATGATCAGCGTTCTAGTTTACCACAAAGGGGTCTAGAAAGGCATTATGGTTACAGCATTTGGGATCTAGACTGTTATTTCTTCTTAGTCCTGTCAGTTTACGCCAGTAGCATTTTACGTACAACTTTGGCCTCATATTTAATACTTCCTAAACCTGTGAGGAGTACTTTGATAGGATGATTGCTGGATCCTAAAGTAGGTACGGACATACACCTAAATCTGTCATGGTACGTATGATGTACGCGTGAGAAGAGTCAGAATCCAGGATTGTTTGTCATGTCATTTACCGAACGGAGAATCATCGACGTAGTATTCTCGTTTACGTACTGCTTGGGATATGAAGGGAGCAAACATGCAACTATGTCGGGATAACGTCAATGTAATGTTGTACGCTTCATGTATCTTGGAACTGCATGTACGTACCACCGGTTGATCGACGTTCTAGCTGTGTAGATACGGAGATAATTCAGAAGATGCCTGACTACCCTTGTAAATATCTGCGATTGTTTTATTCTTTGAGCACCTCGTACTATTTCCTATGGCATGAGTATTCCTCATTTTGCTGGGATAGATCAACCACTGGCTCAGGACCTAACATTGAAGTAGACGCCATGAAACGCAAGTACATAGAAACATACTCTTTCTTTAGACTACCGACCAGTGAGCTTAGGCTTCACACAAAGAGACGTCCTATCTTGCCCATCGAACTAATTGTTAGTTTCATCAGCTAAATGGCATAGCTTGTATGAAGGGGGAGCTAATTCAGATTGGATGCAACGTCAAGCTTCAACCTCGACTTGCCGGACCCCGCAGCCTTGATAAGTTATCTCCGTCACATCTGGGTATATCAAAGTGATAATAAATTGTAATTTTAATGGAGATATTCTGAAAATGAATAGTGTAACCACTATCTAGAAATGCTGCTGTTGATGCGTCGTCCGGGGTACATACTCTGTAGTACGTAGTACTTAGCCGCCATTTGGCCCGTTAGTGTAGGATCACAAATCATGAAACCTGAACACTGTCAACCGATTTATGAACATGAAACGAAAGCTAAACAAACTAAACTTCAACCAACTGTTGACTTGGTACCCCGAATCTGGTGGCATGAACGCCTCTTGACGCCTCCTCAGATCTGTGGCTTCATACTAAACATTGTCCCCTGTATAACAGCCAATAACTAATGGAGAATTTTGTTTAATATGGTTTTAAAGGGTTGGTAATTGTTCGTGTCGAACTGTCAGTCACAATCACAATCTCGATCGTTTGTAGTCTCAGGGCTTCGAGAGTCGGTCAGCAGCATGCATTTACCTGCTTCAAGGTAACACAGGCTACCATGTGCCGATGCTTGAACAAAAGATTGTTACATACTTTTGAACCCGGGCTAATCAGAAAACGATACGGGTAATTTAACGTGATATCTTATCATGTGCAGTTCGGTATCATCGGTTCCTGGGAGGGTCACGTCACAAGCCGGCTCAAGCCAGTCGAAGCCACCCATACAATGTGCCGAGACGATGTATGCATGTATGCTCCACCATATACGTACTCCTATTCTTATTTGTAGAAGTTGTATCGAGTTTCACAATTACGGAAACAATCCCCGATGACTTTGTCTCATGTCTAGCCGATCCCACTACATGCCTACATCACTCTGCATGCACTGTACTTGAAGCTAATTAACTGACCATTATTGATCTTTCGTAGACCTTTCAGTATATTATACAAACCGTATCTCTTGTAGCCATGCACAACTAGCACAATGATCGACAGCCCTTGGCGTCTCGTGGGGGAGGCTTGTGGCTTGAGATAGTAGTATTGTTGGTTTGACTAGCTCATGTTGAACCCATGCTAAAATAATCGGGACTTCGTCCATGGACTAGTTATCCTCATGATGATGACCCCATGTTACAATAAGCCACATCTACAAAGACTACAGACTAGGAGAGCCCTACATGTGACCCTAACAGTGACTAGGCCAGTATTAGCGACCCTAGTCGTAAGCCGTACAACGACAATAGCTTTCTCATCACCTCCCGGCCTACCCATAATCCTGGAGGTTAGTAAATCCACTGTTACATTCCATAGCTCATTGATAGATGGCTGGTTGTGGGGAGCGAGCGGCCTTTGGAATGCAGCTGTCCCATCAGGAACAGGAAACGATGCACTCCCGCGCCGCTCATTGGCATTTGTATATTGAAAACTTGGCTCCACTCTCGAGTTATGGTACATCGTACACTCTATCGAGACAAGATCTAGGTTCCCATCGTGCCTCCTGCCCGGCGTTACCGTCGGCACGCGCAGCAAGATGCCATGAAACGATGATCCAGTAGCACGTAACCCTAAACGACATCCATTGCGGAGTCCTTATGTCAAAGTCGAGTATAAAGACATCCAGATATCCTCTTCGAACATTCCTTCTTTTTCTTCTCAGTCAACAGTCAACCCAAAGTTCAAGGTCTGCTTTGCTACCTCATTCCCTCCTTCAGTTAGCATCAATTTGCTTCCTTCTATCAGTCCTTACATTGTTTTATACACATTCCTAGAAAGAAAGAGAGTCTCAAAATGTCAGCAAAATACATTCTCTCCGGTGCAGCCGCCATGGCTAGCTTCATTGGAGCACAAGCAGCTCTTGACTTGAACTCTTCAAGCAACATTGCCCTTTACTGGGGTCAGAACTCATACAACCAGGCTAGCGGCGACCTTGAACAACAAAATTTGGCATACTACTGTCAAAACACAGACGTCGATGTTTTGCAATTGGCCTTTGTCACTGTTATCAACGGACCTGGTGGCGTGCCTGAGATCAACTTTGCTAACATTGGCAACAACTGCACTACCTTTGACGGCACTTCTCTTTTGAACTGCCCCCAAGTCGGGTGAGTAACTACACCCCATCTTTAGAGAAGACTTAAAACTGACCGTCGATGTTTTCTAGTGATGACATCAAGACATGCCAAGCAGCTGGCAAGACAATCCTCCTCTCCATCGGTGGTGCCACCTACTCCGAAGGAGGATTCACCTCCACAGATGCCGCTACCGCTGGTGCCCAGTTGATCTGGGATACATTCGGTCCCGACTCTAATAGCTCGGCTCTCCGCCCCTTCGGAGACGCAGTTGTTGACGGATTTGACTTTGACTTTGAGGCCACTGTCTCCAACATGGCCACCTTCGGTAACGAGCTCCGCTCCCTCATGGATGCCGACACCAGCAAGGTATGTCTGAACACTCTCGAAGAGAATTACAAATTCACTAAGATGTGAAAAGAAATACTACTTGACCGCCGCCCCACAATGTGTCTACCCCGACGCCGCCGATAACCAAATGCTCGACGGCGCCGTTAAATTCGACGCCATCTGGGTCCAATTCTACAACAACTACTGCGGAGTCAACAACTACGTCGCCGGCGCCAGCACCCAAAACTACAACTTCGAGACCTGGGACACCTGGGCCAAGAACACGTCCGCCAACCCCGACGTCAAGGTCTTTGTTGGTGTTCCCGGTAACACCGGTGCTGCCGGAACCGGATACCTCTCTGCCTCTGCCCTGCAGCCTGTTCTTGAGTACTCCGCTACTTTCTCTAGCTTTGGTGGTGTCATGATCTGGGACGCTAGCCAGGCTTATGCCAACAATGGCTTTATCTCTGGTGTTGCCTCGGACTTGAGTAGCAGCAGCAGCAAGGGTACTATTTCCCGCATTATGCGCCGTCTTGTCGACCGTTCTTACTGGTAAATCAGCCATTAAAGACGGAACGAAGGGTTTGAGATCGACTCGCTGGCAGAGTCGGCCTGATGGTATTTACGATTTCAAAAGCAGTATGTATGTGCTAAAAGATCTTTTGCACATGGATATTACATTACATATCTCAGCTTCAACTGTACATAACCTTCAAAATTTTCGGTTTTGCGATACAATCATACATAAACAGAAACAATATTTGACCTAAGACTAAAATTAGTAGATAGTACCCTATCGAAAATATATCTGATTGCGTTGCTGGGCAGAACCATACCACTGGAATGTGTAACCAGGTCATCACTTCCTAGTACCCGATTGATCCTACGGCTAAAATGCTTAATCAAGCCTCATGCTCTTGCTATTTTACGTAGTGCGCTTCGATAACAATTGATCGACCTGTGAGCTGCTCATCGGTGTCACTGTCGTACCTTTCGGGTTCCTGTTGCCAATTACCGGATTGGGCTGCAGTTAGCCCTAACTCCGCCGAGTTTGCTCCTGGGATAGTACTTCAAACGCCGATTCAGCGTTCTCGCTTTTACGTAAGAAGTCCAATATTGAAAATAACTACATATGAGATTCATGAGCTACTTGAGCCTATATGTACAAAAATGCTTGTTGAAATTAAACAAACATAAACAATTTAGAGACAGGAGATTGGCGCTGGAAAGTTGAAAAATGAAAACCTGACTTTGCGTCTTGGAGTGGGGAGTCATAAAGATGCTACGCAAATAAGGCAATACGAAATAATAAATGGTCGTATACAACGCGTTGTGCACAATCTTTGTGCAATATATGAGAAGTCGAGATAGAAAGAAATCAAAACGGCCGTTTTGGGTTGGTCGAATCGCAGGATTTCAGTATCGCAAGTGATGTTGAGCTCAACGAGTCCAGAACCACCCTCCATGAGAGTCCTTTCCATTGTCAGAATCTTGAGTCTGCTCGGTAATTTTCTCACTCGCAGCAGGAGGGGTAACTTCGACCGTCTCGTCGCTTTCCTCGCGACCATCGGCAAAACGCTTGGTTTTAACTGTCTTCGTCGAGATCGAGCCATCTGCCAAAGTGCGCCTCACGCTACGGGTCATTGTCGAAACGACTCTGGACTCTTCGGAAGAACTATCATCTGCCATTGTCTGAGAAGCAAGCAGACTTTTGTTTCCGTCAGATGTATACTCCAGCCAATCTTTGCTTTGTGTTAATGCATTCTCGGGAGTCCGCAAAGACCTATCCTGTAAGTGCTGTAAATGACGTTTGCGTTCTTCGTCCAGAAGACGCATTAAAGGACTGTCGGCAAATGCACGGGAATATCGTTCATGAGCATTCGCAATGTCATCAAGAAAGCGATCGTACAGATCCAATTCTGTCTCGGCATCTTTCGTTTCTGTTCTCTCTTGACGAGGGTCTCCTAGCTGTCGTGGTGGATCTTGGCGACTTCTAGCATGGTCGTGCTGCTGGAATCTCTCCAGAGCTATTCCATCTCGCGACTCTTCGGGACCTAATAACCGCCAATTGCTTCCAAGGCTACCTCTCTGTACCAACCCCTTTAACCACTTATCAGCTGACTGTCTACTACGCTCAGGCTCTGTACTTTGATCCAACATCTCTTGTCCATTAGTGACTCTCAAAAGATCCTCAAACGCATCACGCCAGCGCGGTTCGTTGGGGTCTAACTCTGCGGGTTTGCGCGGTGAAAACAATGATGAGAAAGCTCCCTCATGTTGACGTCCACGACTTTGTGATCTTTCCAGATATAACGGAGAGTACGGGCTGAATATAAGATAGGCGAGTGGCCAGGTCTGCGAGTCTCCGTCCGATAGCACACTCTCCGGAAACAGGAACGGGCCTAGACTCATAGGGAATCCATCGAACAATGAGTGGAAACCATGATCGGAAAAGTGGCGATGATCATGCCAGCGGTCGAAAAAGTCTTCGTCCCTGTGGAATCCCCATCTACGCGATGGCCGATGATCGTGTGCATGATAGTCAGATTCTCGGTCGGCGTTCCGATCATTGTTGTCTGTGTTTTGGAAGTACAACCACTTGTCCGAGAAAGGAGGAACGGATGTCGAAGGTAAACCCATCACCGCCTGGAGCATAGATGAGATTTGTTCGTCTGCATATCGTCGAAATGCGATGAATGGGTTCTCGCTATCGAGCTTGTTATCGGGTGGCGTCGCACTCTTGTTCTGTGTTTCGGTGGTTGTATCGGATGAGTGGTCTTTACCAGGGTTTGCCATTCCGGACGGCCGTATAAAGTTATAGAAACAGACTTTTGTAGCTTGAGTATAGATGTGTCTTGAAATAATTCGGGTGAATTAAGGGAAACAGAAGTTGATTGAAGTTGAATCGCGCGGTGGGCGGCTAGGGAAAGGCGGCAACACAAATATGTTATCACCACGTGACACTAGGCCCAAATTGGATTAGTGTGTGGTCATGCACTCTGATTGGTGGATCTATATGACATGTAGTAGAGCTTTCCCCTTCAAGATAATATATATAGACAAAATTAAGTTTCTCGTGTGAGTAACTGAGACACTTTTGTTGTCCTCGATTAAGTCTATATGGCAAGCTAACGCGGTCCTGGAATTTCAGATTATACAAAATCACCGCCTCTTGACGGTCAACTCCAGTTCTCACATTCGTAGATAACCGCGAAGAGAGGATTCTTCTAAACAACTTCTGATTGATCTTTGGCCTGCAAATCGACTTTGTAAGCACTGGAAACGGGAGACTCGTCGGCACCGCTGTCTCCACCTACAATGGGCGTGGAGTATAAAACATCACTCTCAATCTCAGCGAGAGTTCTACCCTTAGTCTCCGGAATCCACAATGTTACCAACGCAGTCAGCGCCATCACACCAGAGAAAATGCCCAGCACACCGCTCAATCCAATAGCATCCTCGACACTTCCAAATGCAAATGCTGTCAAGACAGCGCCGCATTTACCAGCTGCAGCTGAGATACCGTGTGCCGTACCACGGACACGAGTGGGAAACACTTCGGCCGGGATAAGGAATGTCGTAGCATTAGGGCCGATGTTTAATGTGAACTGTGATAGTGTGAACATAACCATCAATCCGGCTGTACCTGTGTGAGCTGATGGGGCGCTGAGACCAGCCCAGATGGCGTAAAACACGGAGACGAGGGCACAAGTGTATAGTTGTAATCGAACGCGTCCGATAAGATCTGGAAGGAAGATGGCAACGTAGAATCCTGGTAAATAACCCTAGAGCCAATTAATATGAAAGTCGAAATAGTAGAAAATCAACTTACGGCTGACTGGACAATGATATTACCAATAGCGGTTTTGTAAAGAGTTTCCCAATGAGTTGACCCTTTGGCGAAGCCAATCTTAGCTAGAATTACACTCTGATTGAGATTAATCCCGTAGTATGCAATATCGCTGCGACTGTAAGCAAGTGGTACTATAAATGACATGAAAGAGTTGACATACTATAGAAACCAAGACACAGATGTGGCTATCAAAACTCTTGCATGCCTCCACTCACGGAAATAAGATCGGAAGTCTCGCCACTGGTGTTTCAAACCACGTTCTTGGCCATCACGTTCAGCCACAACTAAATGAGAGTCAAATCAGTTCTACTTCCTCAAGCAAAAACATCTCAGGGTTGACCGCCAATTAAATTAACTTGGGTAAGGCTCACATTGTTTGTATGGCCCCGTCTCGCCAATTGTGAGACGAGCGTATAAGGTCAAAGATGCAGGGACAATAGCGAGACCCAGCAAAAGTCGCCACACCCATTCGAGATGTTTCTGATTGTCGGTGACAGAGCCTTCGAATGCTTTGAGCAAAATGAGGAAAACAATGCCTGACGTGAAACTGCCCAGACCGATATTTGAGAACACCGTCAAGACCTGTTTGGCACGAGTGCCGAATGGGTTCTTTTCAGCTGCTAGGGATGAAGATAACGGATAGTCTACTCATAATATCAGCATTGAAAAAAGACATCAGTGCTTTACAATCACCCACCGGCTCCAATACCTATACCCGTAACGACACGAAAGACCGATACCCAGGTAGTAACCGCGGAAGATGAAAAATTCTTCCAGGGTAAAAGGATGACCATGAATGTTCCAAACAATGTCAGCATCAGTTCCTTGCCATAAATGACATGACGACCCCATGTATCAGCCAGCGTGCCAAATGCTATCTGGCCCACGATCATACCCAAGCTGAGGGCGCCTTTGATTACGTCGCCATCGACTGTGGACACTGCGCCCCCTGGGAAATAGAGGTATCCGAGGACTGGGACGACTGAGAAATTGATCAGTACAGGATCTTCTTTTGTGTTCACGCAAAACGTACCAAGACCGATGGTCAGGTTGAGATATCCATCGGCAAAGAAGCCTACTCCGGCTGTGGCAAGAAAGCGCAACTTGGCTCCTAGAGAGGTCATTGTTTCGGCTGAATTCTTGGTATCAATAAAAATAGATGGAATCAAACTGGGCTGCCGCGATATGTTATCGGGAAATACAGCAGTTCCATAGGGCATTCAGGGATATATATATGCCTACATGTTTAGGTACGTACACATAGCCAGGCACCAGTTGACATGTATCCATGCCATTGATATTCATGGTTATTGCTGTATATTCTACCCATACTAGATATCCCGGCAATAGTAGTCGGAGAGAAGTACTGCGGTGGTTGATTGAAGCTGGCCAGCACGTGGGTAAGCTGTCGACTTAGGGCAAACACGGTTAGCCCTAGCTTCTGCTGTCAAGCCATTCGAAAAGCGTCCGGCTACCACGTGCTTCCCACGGCCACTGGGGTTCGGGGATTTAGTAACGTCAACGCCGGCACGAAGTCCTTCTGTTTATTTTCTTCCTCTCTTTCTATGTCTACAGTGACTGCGTTTGGATTGGATAATGGAGCTCTCAATCTGTGAGTGTTCTTGGCAGTGAGCTATGGTCATGATAGTTTTGTTGCCACCGCCATAGAATTGACTACATCAATTAGCATCTCAGGACTAGAAATTCAATCAAACAAAAGGGGGAAGAAGAGCAGGAAGAGCTTTGGGAGGAGGAATACCACCATGGGCGACCCGTTCCCGTCGCCACCGCCGGTGGTTCGCGCCTTCCGCGAGTCCTTTGGCGACAGAAAAATCCCCGATATATCCCGAAAGATCACTGCTTGTGTAGCCTGCAGAAAGCAAAAGGTAAAATGTCATATGAAAGATGGCGAAGTGCCGTGCTCGAGATGCAGGAAGAGAGGGTTGTCTTGCACTGTCAATCGGAGTCTGCAAATGCTGTTGGAGGATGATGTAGCGTAAGGATGCAAAAGACCGCTGCCTCAAGTCGGTGATTGCTAACTGAGGTGGCAGATGGAAGGAAGCCATGACTCAGAAGATCCAGCGTTTAGAAGAATCCATGGATCGGGTCTTTGCCAGGATTGACGTCGCGGAAAGCCAACACCAGGGGCAAGCTCATTCAGTTCCCATGAGTTCTCCACCGGTACCAGCCGCAACAGTTAACGATGCGCCCACCGCGAGTTCGACGTCTTCACAACAACCACCGAGGTGGCAGGTTGTGATGGACTCTCAAGGCGGTCCTGCATCAATTCCTGCGTCATGCGTTTCAGAAATACGAACCACAGCGTCATCGGGCAATATGCCGGCTTCGCAGTATCCAGATCTGATTACATTGGGAGTCCTATCTCTAGGACAGGCTCTCTCACTGTTTGATATCTACCACTTACGTCTTGATCATTTTCTGTACAAAATTCTCGGCGATCTCACCAGCCTCGATGCTATTCGCAAACGTTCGGCGCTTCTCACCGCTGCCGTCTGCACTGTTGGAGCACTGCATTCGCAGTCTTTAGGCCAACTGTACGATGTCTGCTATCGCGAATACAAATCATTAGCAACGACAATTACTTTCTCTCCTACAGCAAATGTAGATGATGTTCGGGCTCTGTGCATCGGCGCCTTCTGGCTTCACGAGCTGTCTTGGGCGTTGATTGGAACTGGTAAGTCCTTGTGTCCCTTAGTCTTTTCTATACATGCTAATTTGTGCAGCTGTGCGAATTGCTTCAGACCTCAAACTTCACCATGGCATATACCGAGCTTTGAATGGTGACCGTGAAGGATACCTTCAAGCTCGACTATATTATCTAGTCTACGTGTGCGATCACCACTTTTCGGTCGCCTACGGCAGGCCTCCAATGTCTCGGGAGAGGTTAATTGTCGATTCCGCTACTCGTTTCTTAGAAACCGAACATACAACTGAGGACGATACACGATTAGTGAGCCAAGTGAAAGTATGGGCTATTACTGGTCAGGTGTTTGATACATGTGGCGTCGATGTCGATACCCCGATACCACTGCAATATCTTCCACAGCTCCGTCGGTATTCTATTGAACTAGACATCTGGTACGCAGATTGGAATGAAACTTTTCGGCCCAACCGAAACGTGGGCAATTATCCACAGAAAGGTGTCGGAATGCATTGGAACTTCGCAAAGCTTTACCTTTGTTCACATGCCTTTCGTGGAGTGTCAACAGCGCAGGAAAAGAGCCAACCTTTACCGTCTGAACTAGAAGAAATCGCAAATACTGGCGTGCTCTCTGCCATGTCAATTCTCAACGTCATCGTTTCCGATCATGAGATGCGATCCTTTCTACACGGGCTACCCTTATACTTTGATACGATGATTGCATTTGCTGTTGTTTTCCTACTGAGGGTAGCCACCAAGTACGCAAATACTATACGCATCGACACCGACAAGATATTATTGTTAGTGAGCCAGATCGTCGCTGCACTCAATGAGATCACACACTATATGCATCCACAACATCTGCTGGTGGCCATCGCCGAGGGTCTACAGAAGTTGCTATGGAAATGTCAAGAACAGCCTCATATTATGCAGGAACCAATGCAACAATTACCTGCTACACTTGAACATTCACCTACAGAGATTGCCTGGATGGAAAACATTACTAACTTTGATTTCCTAACTAACGTGCCTAACGTAGACGACTGGGTGTTTCATTACCCGGTTCCGAATGGCGCACATCCTACCCATTACAGTTCGTGATATCTCGATATTCTGAAATTCCTCCATTGCCGATCATCTTGACCAGTTCAGAACGAGATCGAATACATCATAATTCCTCCATTGCTTTGTCGCAGCAACTGTTTTGGCTGTATTGTTGATTCGTTTGTTCATGATAACGGGAATTGCTTGCTCGCTCAACCCGCCATGTGAGCGGAGAGGATGGTCCTTCACCTTAGACAGATCATGTTCTGGCTTTCGTGAGCCGATTACCGCATTAGGCTTGGAGATGACCACAATATCCCCTTCACGGTCCAGAGGCATTTCGTATTTCTCAGCCGCTTCCTTTCCGCTCACAGCCACTTCAACCTCAGGAAGCGAATTGCAATATGCCAGCACCGATTCAAGCTTTTCTAAGTTCTTCAGGTATACTCTAACAAATGATCCCAAAGCGCCATGGTGGCGAACAAACGGGTCCGTGATAGGGCAGATCACACGAGCCGATCCAGTTCCGAATTCTTCGTACAATTTGTCCTCCAGGAAGAGAACGTTGGGCTCACCATCTGTATTTGACTTTTGACTCATGCCGTGATCGCCCGTAACGCCGATAACTAGAGCCAAGGAAGCCAATGTTTGCAAGCGTGTATCAATCGCGGACATGAACTCGTTGGCTTCTTTGCTTCCTGGCAGATATTTGTGCTGAATGTAATCAGAAAGAGTGAGGTATAAGAAGTCGGATCTCCCTTCTTCCAGTAGCTTGATTCCGGTATCAAGCACGAATAAGGATAAGTCCGCGGAGTATTGACTCGGGGCTGCCCGGCCAATCCATTTTTCAACGTTCTCAATTCCATTTTCTTCCAGGGTGCACTCACCAGCACGCTCTGCAGAGAAACAGATTGCATCTTTGAGGCCATGGGCTAATATCTTGCGAAGTTTATCCTTGGCCGTCACTGCAGCCACTCTCACTCCGCGGGATGACATTTGTTCAAGTATGGTAGAGCCTCTCAAAAGACTATCGTCTGTGATCATGGTTTCCTTGCCCGTTTCTCTATCAAGAAAAAAGTTACCGGCAATGCCGTGGACGGATGGTGGCGCACCAGTGATGATCGACACATTGTTGGGATTAGTGAATGATGGCATACAACTTTTCGCAGTTGCATGGAAGCCGTTCTCAACAAAGGACTTGAATGTTGGCATATTTCCTGACTGAATCCCCGATTCGAGGTATTCCGGGTCGAACCCGTCGATACAGATGACTACTGTCGGCTGGATGGGCAGACTGTATTGTCTTGAGTGCAGGGTGAACTTGGTCCGTGATTCTTTTCATCAATTGGATGTCAGTTATAGCTCTCTTTAATATTCTTGGTACCGTGAGATCTCACCTAATAAGCAGTTATAGATGGTCTCTGCATATTCCAACAGATCAGGTACCTCGATGTTCGGCACCTTTGCTAAGTCATCCCAACGTCTAACGGCGAGCTTTGCCTCGAGCAATGGGTCTTTCTGCGCTTCTTTGACCTGAGTTTTGTTGAAAATGCCTCCCTAGAGAAGAATTAATGGTTAGTTCTAAGTTCCTCTTAGTACGGATAGGAGATGGATTTCACATACCTGATAGTTCAGAGTCCTCTTACTCGTCTCACTCAAACCATCATAATAATCTTTATCAGTAGCGGTCAAATACCGCTTAGCCATGACATGGGCCCCAACCAATTCAGCCACTTTATCACTAAAACCAAGGGTTCGCAAATAGTGCTCTCCAAGAATCTCATGACTCATCCGCCCGAGATATTCACCGTCTGCTGAATACATTTTCCCCATCTTCTCGGCCGCTGGGATGAATCGGCCAACGTCATGAAGAAGGGCGGCAATGACGACTTCGTCGTCTTCGCCGTAAAGGGGATCTTTGCGTGCAAGATGGGCGCATTGGAGAGAGTGTTCGAGTTGGGTGACACGTTCTCCGAGGTAGTCGGCTTTGCCTTGAGCAATCATGTATCCGATTAGAGTCGTGACTGTTTCGCGAGTGTGTAATTCGACGGACCGTAAGGTGGTAGTGCCTCCAGACATGTTTTTCATGTTCATCTTGGCTGTTATTTGCGATGGGGATGACTGTGGTAGCATAATAGAATGGATAACGTGTTAGATTATGGGTTCCCTGGCATTGAGTTAAAAGTCTCTACACCGTAGATAGATCTTTTTGACGAGAATTCCTCCTTTCAGAGCTTCCTTGAATATCAAAGAATATTGTAGTGGCTACAATAAAATCTCTCGTCTTGCATCGGCTCAAGGACCGATTATCGCGGAGGTGTGAATGGCATGAAGTCCGATGATGTTAACAACAAGCATCCTCCAATGCTTTCGTGTATTTGTTCCACGAGGGGCAAAAACAAGCTATGAGACTATTGCTATCTCTCCGGCATGAAGAGCGCTATCATATCGTCGGCACGAAGTGCGGCCATCCGTCTGTTGGCGGAGTAGTTCGGCACGAAGAGCTGCGGTGGAAGATGGAAAGCGGGTTATGCTAATGTGCCCTAATGAACTTGACGGTGGGGTGGACAAGTAGATTGGATTATTGACTGAAGATAGAATCTCCAATGAAAAGGTGAAAAGAAAGTAGAAAACGAAAGTGATGTAGTATTAATTCTTAACCGCTTCCAGGTTACATCTACTTTCTTTTCTATCAACTCTTCAACGCAACTTTAAATACCAAGAACACCAACGGCTATTATATTGTTTTCCTGAAAGAATAGGAAAAGACGGAAAAATGTACACCCTGACTCCATCACAAGTGGAATCTTACCATCGCGACGGCTTTCTCCTTCTACGGGTCGGCGAACACAAGCTTGTAGATCCAGTCAAGTTGGCAAAGTGGACAGAAGAAGTGAAATCATGGCCACGGGTGAAGGGCAAATGGATGCCATACGATGAGATCAACATCAAGGGCGAACGTCAGTTGATGCGCACTGAAAACTTTGTCGATTATCACGATGACTTCAAGAAATTGGTCTGTGGAGAGGGGTTGGCGGGTATTCTGGGAGCATTAGCCGGCGAGGTATGTCTACCAGTCCATCAGATCAGATTATATGATTACTGCTAATAACCCATCAATTGATCAGGACATGCTCCTGTTCAAAGACAAAATCAACTACAAGCAACCCCGTGGCAACGGCTTCCAAGCACACTTGGATGCCCCTGCGTACGACCACATCGGCCGCATCGAGCACATCACTGCCAACTTTGCCATTGACCCAGCCACTATAGAAAACGGATGCCTCGAAGTTGTACCCGGTAGCCACAAAATGAACGTACCGTGCATTGACGGCGGCCGTATCGATCCTGCGTGGGAAGAAGCTCAGGAGTGGCTCACGGTGCCCCTGGAAGCCGGTGATGTGTTGATATTCGGCTCACATTTGGCACATAGATCTGAGAAAAATGATACCGACAAGGCGCGTGCAAGTCTATATGCCACGTTCCATGGGAAGAGTGATGGGTTGGATTTGAGGCAGAAGTATTACGTGCACCGACGCGCTAATTTCCCTCCTGATCATGGTACGCCATTTTCTCTTTTCTTTTATTATTCTCTTATTGATCGTGCTTACTAATTTTTCTTCTAACACAATAGAGCGTGAACCGGGCAAGGACTACTCACAAGGGTTCAAGACATACGGCTTTGCAGCCCCCTTTTCCAAGATTGCAGACGCGGCTCCTGTAACGGCATAGTTTTGACCAGACAGTTCGAACTCATTTTTAGCTTGATTAACTAGAGAGATAATCCTATTTTTACTAAATGGACAGCATACGAAGCTGGAGATGGATATATCCGGCCAATCGGTGTATATAGCTGTTGGCTCAAATGTTTCCATACAGTCCGTACCTAGGTATCTGTAAAGCTCGGAGTGGAGCGAAAATACAACACTTACGAAGACTGGGTGACGGGATCGAATCCAAGGCGACAGGCTCCTGGAACTTGCACGCTCTTCTCCCTCCCGGTCTTGACTTTTTTTGCTTGTCGCATCTCTTAATGGCATCGTAGGTGGCTGCGCGCAGGCGAACTACGCGGCTGGCAATACATTTCAGGACACGCTTGCCCAATATCACCTCTCACTGAGTGAGAAAGCCGTCTCCCTTGATCTTGGACTGATGGTCTCGGAAGGGGTGGTTGCCGAGGACAAGTCTCTGCTTGCCAGTATGCGCCGACTCGGTCATTTGATGGATATCACTCAGGGTGAGCTTCTCGCAATACTGGACTACTACTGTGACCCAGCATTGCCGTTACTATCAAGTGACCAGGCGCAGATCCTTATAGGACTCGAGACCCCGGCCGCCGTTCAAGCGAAGGGTATTGATTTATATGATTCTACCTACCGTCCTGTTTTTTTTACCAGCTCTTCTGCTCAGGCCCATTGCTAACGGATACTGAAACCTTCAATAAGCAGAATATTGTTACAAATCGAATTGCTGCTCTCCATGGCGCAACATCAGGCGAGCAGGCCACTGAGACGGTCCTGGGCTGGTTCATAGCCAAGATAGCGGAGTTACTAGGCCTAGGTGTGAGCGACATAGATCCGGAAAAGCCTATTCATGCGTATGGCAATGACTCACTTGTAGCTATGTATCTCAAAAAACTGGCTTACGCGCGAGTTTGGCGTCGAGATACAAGTATTCCTACTATTGGGCAACACTCCGATTCAAGAGATAGCAAAGGACGTTGCACTAAGGCCCACACACCGTTCGGATGAAAGAGCAGAGAAAATTTAGATCAATTTGATAGATTATGCTATGTATACGTCTTTTCCTCTCGAAAGCTATTCTGTTGTGTCCATGCAGCTGCTGGCAGGTTATTCTGGGTTTTGAAGAACGCGCAAAGGCCACTCCCTGTCAAATGACCAGACAGTTTCATTGCTAATCTCTAGTAATAATTTGAGAGCCATATTCTACTACTATCCTAGCTACTAGACTCTATATAGAATGAGCAGTGTATAGGCCGCCTTAAAGGCTTCCTACTAGTTTTATAAATATTTATTACTAACCTTTTTTATAAAGATTTACCAAGACTTATTTTACTGAGCTGCTGCGCCCTGGTTATTCAAGTAGACTTCGATATAATTTATAGGCCAACAAGGGCTTTCAACTATTTACAACGTGCTGAATGGCGTCGACAACTCCAGCTGTAGCCGTCAGATGAGGGGCGTGACCCGTGGCAATCTCAAAGGTCTGTACCGGGCGGCCGGCTTTCTCCATGTCCTCAACGAAGCTCTTCTGGTAGGAGAATGGTACCGTCATATCTTGGGTGGTGTAAACCCAGGCAACGGGAATTTCGCGCCAGGCAGCGTGACGGGAAGGCTGATACATGGACTTGCCATTCCAGCGGATGAGGGTTGCCACGTACTCGTCCACCTCGTTTGGAGCAAGGTCACTAGGACCAACCAGCAGCGTACGCGGGTCAGCGTGCACACAAGTACCGTCATCAGTCCAATCAAATGATACCGGAACCAGATCCATATGGCCAAATTCCTGAACTTTGTCCATCATGGTCACCCCCTCGGACAACGCGAACCCAGACAGATAGATAAGATGTGAGACCCCGCCTGAGAGACCCTCTTTCGCTCGAGTCTCTTGCCCAAGACCAACAAGCGCATTGCTGCCTACTTGTCCACCATAGGAGTGCAATAAGACAACCACAGTGCGCCCGGCCTGCACAAGGCTCGAGACGTAGGTGCGCACGAGATCTGAATCAGTATAAAGGTCGGCGTTGGGGGGTTGGCTCTGGGGAAAAGCGAGAGTTAGTCAGATAATTTTGATGCTCCTTTTCACCAAGGATTGGGGAGCTGACTAGGTTGGTAGTTGGTAGTCGTGGGCAATGGACTTCATAGTCGGCATTTCTGAGCGCCAATATGAGCTTCTCGTAGCTTTCTGGTACATGCCAGCCGCCATGAATAATGACAATAGTGGGTTTGGAGGTGGTCATAGCAGATAAGACCTTTCCTTTCTTTTATATTCTCTTTTGGAGGATTGTTTAAAAGAATATATGGAAAGTTTGAGAGTTTTGTTAACTTGGGGTGACCTTGGGGTGTGAAAATGAGAATGTGACCTTTTATGTTCAGCGGAAGGGCTCGTTACTCGGATGGATAGATATACTCTGTGACTATTATATACAGCTAACCTAGATCTGGGTGCCATAAATCCACACGAGTCATTGCTGTTACACAGCCAATTACCACAATATGTGTGAAAGGAGACTTATCAAATGACAAGGATTATGATTGGACATGAAATCCATGCGACAACAAAGAAAACGTACTTCGGTAGGTAGGGGTGTTCGAAACCCCTCGATATGATTAGATGAGGAGCAGACAACTTGTTGTAGTGAATGATTCTACAATCCTACAACATTTGATGTTGGTGCAACCAACTAGACCAAAGCAGCGCGCATACCAGATGATCTAGTATGGTAAGATATAGCTAGCAAGGAGGATCACATGGTGTGTAGCCGTATTGCGAGGATGGATGGAGGATGAAGTCCTAAGATATCGCCTCCACATTTATGCCTTAAGAATCAGGATTCTTAGTGCTGTGCTTCACAGCCGGCAGTGCACGAGCTGAGGCGTCAGCTAAGGTATCCAATCCAGGATACAGGGTTAGACTCAGTTAGGGGCTTGAGCGCTCAGCGAGGAGCCTGACTGGAGCTATATTCTATAGTACTATATATAGAGTGAAGCCATGATCAAGGATATAGAAGAGAAAGTAATTATTCTTGTTTTGAACTCTCCGGGAAGATTGACAGGATTTGAGTGCCTTGATGCCTCAGTATTGCCGGGCTGGGAAGGAGCAAGTGCCTTCCTTGTACGTGGGGTATCTAGTGCCGGGAGGAAAAATAAGCCACTGTACCAACAGCGCCAATAGGAATCGAACCTACCATAAATGGATATCACCAACAGACAGACTGGATGCCTCATAGTTGCCTAATTAGGGAGGAACAAGGCTCGACAACATTGTGGGCTGCCATAAAGTCGAAGAATTTGACGACATCGTGGTAGAGACAATACGATGTGTATTGATATGACGGAACCTAGCTGAATATGGCTAGCTTGGGGCTATGTCTGTTAGAAAAGCGACGTATTTTTGCGTAATATGACGGTAACATAGAGCTAGCGGACATACGGAGTAGGGTATGAAGCTCTACAGGGTCTAGATGTGGTATGTTGCGAAGTCTATGTGAGCTCGTATGCTACGGTATGCACCGAACCGTGTCGATCCCTGCGGCGTGAAGAACTACAGAGTAAGACAGGATTTGTTATACCGACACCTAGCTTGCCTGATCAGGAAGCGCGCCCTAACTCCGTCCAGTCGTGGGTATTCGATCTTCTGGTCTTCCACGTGGTCCTTCTCGACCGAGCTATTCTTCTATAATTAATCAGCAAAGATCATACATCAACATCAAATTATCAAATCAAGACCGACAAGAAGTACGGATCGATAATAAGAAAGAAATGCGGGGGAGCCGGAGAAGGCCGAGGAGCCTCAGGCATTGGCTGGAAGGACAGGTGACATCGTCATACTTTGTTAATCTTTGTTAATCTATTTCCAGCCTCCAGGTACCACGACTGTGTATAAATTCAGAGGCTGGACTCACGATATTTGTCATATGAATTCTGTGACACGTTTTTTTATTATTAATTGGACATTGTTTGTGAGACTTGTGTGTATTTCTGTGCTCCGTATTTGATCGGACCGGAGGCTCGTCGTGGGCCTTACTTATGCGCAAGGAACTATTCATTCTACCACGACAGCTAAGATTGACATATAAACCTCTGTCTACTGTGAAGATACAGCGTCGATTATACAACATGGCTACTGCAACACACGTACATCTCTCGACATCCGATGCCGGCGTTTTCTCTCACAATCCGAGAGAAGACTCGGCCAAACGGGCCAGTGAGCTCTTGCAAAGAGATATGAAGGAACATCACATCTTCTTCAACAAGCAGAGATTCCATAGTACGACGATTTTTATTCTGAAGATCAGCTTGTCATACTCTCACTAACACAGTGTTGTTTCTACAGACCACATAGCTCATCATCTCCTTACTCTATTTTCGCTGGGAGCTTCACCGGACGAGATACAGGATGCTTACGATCGAGGACATAGCTATCAGCGAAAGCCGTATCCAGTTGACGATAAAGTCGTGCATGCCATTATCGAAAAATCGAAATTCAAGGAGTATTTAGGAAAGGAAGAACATTACGCGAACTTTCTTGCGTTTTTCCAGCAAGAGATTAGCACCAAAGGCGTTGAAGAGACTCTCCGGGAACACGTTTTTGCAGAGGATGAACATGCAGATGATTTACTAGGAAGACTATTTTCAGGTAACTTTCCCCACTTCAAATTTCTTGGGATATATGATCTTAGTAATAATTTTTATTTAGGCTTGATTCATCCTATAATTCAGCTCGGTTTTGGCATTGAGTTCAATCAGCCGGCCATTATTGCACAAGGCCTTGCCGAGGCCGCAGTGCATGAAGGATGGGTAAGACCATTCCTCCAAGGAGCCGAGGATGCAGCGGGGGGGATTGGATCTAAGCCTGGAAAGACTATAACTGAACTCTTGCATGAAATGAGTAAAGACGAGGAGATCTTGTCCAGTGTCCGTTACAGTGACAACAGCCAAATACGAGATGGGATCTTTAAGCGTGCGCCGGAAAAGATGAAATATTATGCCAAACAGTACACAGTGTCAGCAGAGACGTTAAACGAGCAATTGATTGAAATGGTCAATGCTCTAGGTACGTGGTGCCGACTAACGATATCAGTCAAATTCTGACTCAATTCCCAGTCTACTGTGCCGCTGCCTCCCAGCACCCGCCGAATGTAGTGAAATTTGAGTTCATACTGATACACGCCGTGAACTGCTCGATTTTCTTTTCTGCTATTTTGGAACGCCCCTGGATTAGCACTCGTGCAAAGGTCCGCTTGCTTGAATGGAAAGGACGCATGGACCTACTTCTATACGCTTCTCGACATTGTCCTCCTCTCAATCTCGACGAAATCACAAGTTACCCTATTACCAAAACCTGGGACGAGATCTTCCATGCTGGCAACACCCACCGAGGAGATGATGGGCATGTTGTGAAGCTCATTCGGGCTATTGCACATGGCGAAGAGATTACCGAGCCTCTTGAGAAGCAAGGCAAGGGGAAAGACTTGAAAATTCACGGTGATGCGTGGCTTAAAGCTGCCAATATGGGTTTGTTTTCCAATTTTCCTCATGTGTTTTACATAGACAGCACGCTAACTACATATTTTTCCGTCCCTACAGCTATTGATTCGACCGTGACTTCCTCGCCTAGATGGATCTTTGGAAATGGTTTTGAAGAACCATGGGCAGATATTCCGAAGCGCGCACAGCTCTGATATACATCCAGTAGCATGTCATTCTCCTATTTGTTAATTATGTATGATGTTTGAATTCTAGTCCATATTGATTGGCTATTGAATCGTATTGATCCCGCTGGGTTGAGTTCAGTCTCTTTGTATCGGCACAGTACGGCCATGGTGCAATCGAGTGGAGCCGAATGCATCTTGCTCGAATATCGTGCCTGTCTTCCAAGATATCAACCATTTTCTGAATTCCTCGTGCCTATATCTAATGCTGAGGTGCAGACAGGTTTGTTCATATAGACCTACCAGGTCTATATCTGCGCCATTCTCCTGAAGAATCGGTGAACTCATTGACAACGTCACTGCCTTTTTCCCGCAAAGTAGTAGGAGTCGATGCCGATCGGAGACAATCCCGAACCCGAAACTTGCCCAATTCTGCTGTAATCGGCCCGGCCTCAACAGGACACTGACATCGCCAGACCGGTACCCATGCTCTTTGTGTAGCTTTCTGCCGATTATAGTCGATTGTAGGTGTGCACGGCGCGTAGAGCTCGATGTCGCGCAGAAAGAGTGCCACCTTCCTAAATAGGAAATATCGCGCCGAACAATCCAAAAGCGACTAGTGTGGGATTGGTCAAAGGAACAGTGCCATAGGTGGAGAATCGCTGCGTGGGATATCCCACCAACCACTGCTTGCCTTTGTCATGACACTTACTTCAGATGAATAAATGAGACGGTTGAGATGACGGTCTCATATAACCTCAAAATTGCTAGTTGTAGGGTTAGTCGACGCTATTAGCTCAAAAGTACTGAAAAAGGACAATGAAAAATCCTTACAAATGGTGCTTGTATTCAAAAGCGATACAAAGCACGCGATAGAGCAATGGCATCATACCTCGGAGGAAGTCCGACCGATCTCCCGCCATACAAGCAGAGCGGGGCAGTACAGTACATGGCGGGGCCTATGCTGAATGACGGAAGAAAAGGAACCGACTACGAAATACGTAGTAGGTACATTGTAGTACCTAGAAGTAAGTACCTGGCTGGTAGACAGTTGTTCCTGCTGTCTTGGCCAGGTGGATTATGCCCCCCCACGGCCGCTCTGTACATAAATAAATTGTCCCCAAGTGCCCCCGTCGTAGTAGTTTCATCTTTTTTCTATTTCCCTCTTTTCCTCTGCATTCCTCCATTCTTCCATTCTCCCGTCTATAAAAGCAATCGTCAAAATGTCTCTCGGAAAGACTGCTACACTCAGCACCGGTGCCACCATCCCGTAAGCCGCCATTGACATCCATGATACACTCATTACTGACATTGCTAGTCTTCGGGGATATGGTACTTGGCAGGCCGAACCCGGCCAGGTCGGCGAGGGTGTCTACCTTGCATTGAAGGCCGGTTACCGTCACCTCGTGAGTTCATCTGTCGCGTCTGCTAGTCATCATTGAGCGCTGTACTGACTGCTACTTTCCTAGGATCTTGCTAAAATGTAGGCTACGCGACAACTAAACTCGTGATTTATACTAACAATATAATCAGCTACCAAAACCAAAAAGAAGTTGGCGAGGGTATCCGCAGAGCATTCCAGGAGTTTGGCATCAAGCGTGAGGATGTTTTCATTGTAAGTCTGCCAACAACCTTCCAATCGTTGCGCCTATATGCTAACCACATTGATCAATTGGCAGACCTCCAAATTGTGGAACAGGTCCGTCCAAGATCTCTCACCTGGCATCACGACTGCAGCCATAACTGACACAACCGAAATAGCCAATTCCACCCTGATGTTGTTGAAGCCGCGCTGGACGACACTCTCCAAGAGCTCGGTTTGGACTACCTCGATGTATGCCTGCTCGCATCCAGATCGCATGAAAAAACTCATTAATGAATTTCATATAGCTTTACCTGATCCACTGGCCAGTTGCCTTCAAGTCCAACAAGCAGATCAACAACCTCTTCCCTCTCCAAGCTGGAAATGAAAAGCTCGTTGACATTGACGACGATATTTCCATTATTGACACCTGGACCGGTACGTTCTTGCTCAGCAGAAGAAGAGAATGAAGCCAAATTAACATACAATAGCTGTCACCAAATTGCCCAAGAGCAAGGCCAGAGCTATCGGTGTTTCCAACTACAGCATTGAGCACGTGAGTATAGTCACTCTTGGTTTGAGTATTCTCCGCTAATATATGTCGATTGCTGTAGATTGAAGCTATCATCAAGGCTACCGGTGTCGTTCCCTCCGTCCTTCAGATCGAGCGCCACCCTTACCTCCCCAACCCACCATTGATTGAATACGCCAAGTCGAAGGGAATTCACATCACTGCCTACTCGGTATGAAATGTCCCGAAGATCATTTCAGATGTTCACAAAAGCTTATTTCTGTTAGGGTTTCGGAAACAACTCCATCGGCTGGCCTCTTATCATCAACCGCCCTGAAGTCAAGTCCGTTGCAGAGAGCGCTTCCAAGCGTACCGGCACAACTGTCACTCCTGCTCAGGTCCTGTAAGTTATTCCAGACTACCTGACTAGAAAGAACATTATCCTGACGACTCCATTCAGCCTCGCCTGGGCCCAAGTCGGCGGCCACAGTGTCATCCCGAAATCAGTCACCGCATCCCGTATCGTCGAGAACTTCACCGATGTCGAGCTCTCCGCCGACGAGATCGCTGAGATTGATGCCCTCGGAAAGGTGAATAAGCGCTTCAATGTTCCCGGCGTTATCAATGATCCTCTGTGGCCTATCAACATCTTCAGCACCGAGGAGGAGCTTGCACATCCTGAGTACCACCAGGTTATTGTGTCCAAGTAGATGATATAGCTTGAAATTGGGTTCGTATATAGTGAAAATATATCCATCAAGTCGTTCTGAGTAGCCAGGGTAATATTGCTCGCATGAAAGCGGGCTGTTTACTACATTGACGACATTGTAAAAAGTCTCTTCATAGTCACTGGTATCCAATTTATCCACACCTATGGTAAAAACAAACCCTAACGGGGAAACACCGCAAACGCCTTAGCTTTATGGGAAAATGGACATCAAATTCATTAAATCACCCAATAGGCACGTTCTATATATTCGTAGACCCAATTTATAAACGATCTAATTTTTGGAAGATCACTGGAGAAACCGAGACAGAGCTATCATCGCCCCCTCGGCCCCATATCCTTCATAGCCTCCTTCCTCCTCTGCTGATCGCGCGCAATCTTCTTGAACAACGGATGATGCTGCGCCTTCTCCTTGAGCTGCTTATTGCGCGACTTATTGTATTCGACGTACGCCATATCCTCACCTCCAGCGAGACCGCTGAGTGTCGCCGCGCTGCGTTTTGCGATTGCCTTTTTGGCGCCTGCGCGGCCGCCGCGTTGGCCGCCCGATCGCTCGGCGAAGAGGTCGTCGACTACGTTCTCGACTTCGGCGGAGGTTTCGTTTTGAAGCATGACTTCTTGCAGGAGTTCGCGGCGTTCGGAGGGGGTGGCGTATGCGAGGCCCTCGAGGCTTTCGATGCCTTGGAGGTGGGTGATTACTTTAAAGGCGTAGCCTTGGTCGACGAGGAAGGCTTGTCGTTTGGAGGAGTAGTACATTTCGTCTGTGTCTTTGGAGACGAGGGAGTAGAAGAAGGCGTTGAAGCCTTCGTCGTTACGGCGTTTGGCTCGTAGGATACGGCCTAGGCGCTGTGCTTCTTGACGACGGGAACCGTAGTGCGACGAGATTTGGATGAGGCATGTCGCTTCGGGGAGATCGAGGGAGGTATCTCCGATCTTTGACAGAAAGATAGTGTTGACTTGTTCGTTGTGTTGGAAGTTCTCCAAAATACGCATGCGCTCGTTTTGCGGAGTTCCACCGTAGATGTAAGCTTTGCCTAATTTGAGAGCATATCGTTGTAAAGCATAGACGTTGTCGGAGAATACAATGATTTTATCACCGCGCTTTTCGTGATAGTCAATCAGGAACTGGCACGCTTGAAACTTTCGCGGGTTCATGATATACAAAAGAGCTGCTTTACGCGAGCTCTCTCGCATGTACTCCGAGTAGAATTCAGTGGTCATCGGGCACCACACCTCGGCGCACTGAACTTTGGCGATATGACCTTGCTCGGCTAGCTCCATCCAATTTGCCTCGTAGAGTTTAGGACCAATCAAGAAGTTCAAATCCTTGATCTTGTCATCCTCTCGAAGAAGAGTCGCAGTCAATCCTAGCTTGGCCTGACAGGCGATGCTGGACGTGACTTTTCGGAACATCGACGCCGGTACGACGTGCACTTCGTCGAGGATCATCAGACCCCACTCTCGTTGGGTCAGCCAGTCCATCATCTTTTGTGCGTCGTGCGATCGGGCTCTTGTTTGAGAAACCATAGAATAGGTCGAGACAATAATACCGGTTGACCGCTTAAACTTCTCTTTATTGTCGGACGTAAAGATAGCAATGTCGCCAGGGTCGATATTTGACCATCGTATAAACTCGTTTCGCCACTGGACGACGGACATGGAGCTGGTGCATAGCACAATAACACCTTTCTTGATGGTGCACGCCGCGGTGATACCGACAAGAGTCTTGCCAGCACCACAAGGCAGAACGATGATACCACTCTTGGCTCGACCGTTACCGAACATCTTACTCAGGCTCTTTTCCTGATAGCTTCGAATCTGGGCATTTGGTTTCAAGTCAATATCCAACGTGGGATTGTCCCTGTCGTTTCGAAAATCGTATTCTTCAAGAGCCGGACAACCCATTGCTTGACATCGCGCTTTGACAGACTCGACATCATCGTTGGGAATCTGAAAACTGTGAACTTGTGCATCATCATCGTCGTCGTCTTCGTCACGAATAGTAGCCAAAAAGTCATCCTCTTTGTTGGTACCGTTCGCTCCAATAGCCCCGTTTGCTTCGCCAGAACCTTGATTTGCTTGTGCAACACCAGCCGCATCTTTAGTACCGGGGATGACCAATCCTGCCATCTTTGGTGCCGCCTGCTGGATAATGCCTTCTGATCCTTGGACTCGCTTTGTTCCTATAACGTCATCTTGGAGTAGCATTTGTAGCATCGCGGGATCTGTGCTCTCCACATAGTATTTGTTGTTGTTTAGAACAAGTTTGATTTTTCCGTAGGACTTTGTAAAATCAACAATAAATGACCGAATCGCATCTGGAATTGGTGTCTTGGATAGTCTGTCCAAAAAATGGATAATGTCTTTTGGTTCCAGTCCAACGGAAACCGCAGCATACAGACTATTGCCGGTGAGTCGGTACTCGTGTAAATGCACCGGTCGAGAAAGTGGTTCCGCGATAGTCGTCAAGAAATCAGCAGCCTGCGACGCAAGAGGCGAGAAACTCTCCAAAGTAATCGTGCCTTTGAGCGGTTCGATCCACAGTGGTCGGTTGGCATGATCCGGTTTCAGCGGCAGCGATGAAAAATCCTTGTAGCCATAATGCGGATCACTCTTATCTATCACGGCTTTCTTATCCCTGCTAAAGGCTTCCAGCGAGAACTTTTCAACTAGCTGTGCTGTCCGTTCCTCCTTTTCATCGTACTCGGAATATTCATCGCTGCTGTCGAAGCTCTGCGGTGTATCGGGCACGGGAGTTGCTCTTTTCGAGGCTCGCGCAGATGCTGTATCGGTAGCTTTGCGTTTTGGAGCCATGGTGACTGGTTGTGGCGAGGATACTGAAATGTGAGATCGATCGAGGGGCGTATCCTACTGTACCGTGGCGGAGCGAAGGCGCTCTCAAGCCATAAAAAGGTGACCTTTAACGACAGCAGTCGGATCCCAGCATGTCCTAGATGCAAATGTGAGCTACCAGGACGATCGAGATGTGAGATGAGGGATGAGAGAGAGAAAAGGCGAAGAGGAAGTCAGTCATTGATGAGTAGGCTGCAGCGGTCTTGGCACTCACTTGCTTGGTAAGCAGTCAACCAATCAGGGAGTAGCATGCATTCCGTACGTCCTACGTAATCCCGCCCGACTGTTTTAGGGTTAGCCGGCAGCAGCTAGATTAAGAGCCGTTTGGCCGTCCGAGCTCTCAGAACTACTTATTCACTTGTCCTCGGTGATAATTTTTATGATACAGGCCAACGCATATCTTCCAAGGCAAAATGAATACGGTAGGCTTGCTGTGTGCCCTCAATTACTCCTTGGATGAATGAAAGAAGCTAATATAACTCTCAGATAAAATCTACTTGGTAAGCCGAGAAAAGTCCGTCCTGTATCGAGCCAGAACTGATCAAGACAAATGTACTCGACAGGTACGGATGGGGTGTCCTTTGTCTCGGTTAGTGACCTTCTACATATAGACAACCCACCAAACAATGATTCTGACATTGAATACTCTCCAGCCGGCGGAGGTGCCTACTACTTCGCCAAAAAGTCCGTCAACGCCGACCGCGCAGCCCGCTATGAAGCCGACATGATCCGCAAAGCCCAACTCGCCGCAATTGAAGCCGAAGATCGTCGACGAGCCGCCTCATCATCACTGCCGCAGGAAACGCGGAAACCTGCAGACGACCCGTCCTTGCAACGCGCAAGTGCCAGTGCAGTCTCATACACTGCGAGAGATGATGTAGCTTCGCCAAGCAGGGAAGCAGGTCAAGATCCGGCACCGACTCGACATGAGCCAGAGACCGATGCTGAGGGATTATTGGAGAAGTCGAAATATGAAGCTACGCAGCCGTTCCGACCGCCGCGGGGAAATCGATTTAGTTGAGTTGGCTTGACTTGGTTTCTCTGCGCGTGAATGTATTATAGATTGGAAAAAGGAAATTTTGAGGCTGTCTGATAAGGGAGGCTAACTGGATTTGGTCCTATGAAGTCATTGTACTTGTCTACACAAGGGTTCAACTCGTTCATAATCAAACGTTCCTCATTCCAGCGATAAGCTTAATTGGTTGGTTGCTACGAAAAGACGGTATAAAAGCGAATTATGTCAATTTCCGAATTAACTATTCACATGCAATTTGATATCAAAACAGCAAGCCCATGCCAAACGCCCAACCCGTGCCCGAAAGATGATCCCCCTGATATGCAAATGTAATTAACAATGCTAGAGCTATATATCGTACCGATATGTTGGAAAACAAAAATGAAAAGCAAAGACAATGAGCGGTAGATGTGTACTCGTTGGTAAACGGTTTCATTTCAGCCGTTCCCGTTGATGCAAGCAATTAAGCTCTTGGTGCCGTGACGCCGTGATTTTGCCGGTGGACTCTGTCGTGAGTCAAGATGGATGGGTATTGTATGGTATTATGAAAGCGAAAGGGATCTGGTATAATGTCGTAATGGAGTAATGAAAGGCGAACGATGTTGAGTTGATCTATCGTGCATGGAAGCAAAGTGGTGGAAGGGAGCGCTCTCTGGAAGGGACGTTAGAGACTATGATTGGAGCGCAAGATGAACGATAGGGTTACCCACTTATGGGAATGAGGATAGCCCGTATTCTTCTCTCGAGAACTTTCTAATGCTGGCGGCACAAAAGGCAAAACGACCATAGACACCAGACATGACGAGGCGACAAAGCGAGATGTGCGAGTATCAGGTCGGGGACGGTGGGCAGAGAAATGGCGCACTGAACTGCGGAGTCCTGAGGCGGTGATTGCGACGGCCATGATGATTAGACTTTGGAGTAGTGATTGTTATACACGATATCGACGAGGATTTTGTTCTTTCGGTTGTAATCAAGAGCGATGCTTGTTATGAAGGTACTGGTAGGGACTGTTGCAGGATGTAGGTAGGTATTGATTGAAATTAAGAGTGGCAGAGTCACAAGCAGGCACAGCACAATATAAAGCCAGGCACCTTGTTGATAGCGCAACGCCCGACGCTGCGGGGCCGAACGCCCCGTGGAGGACGGCAGCCAATCAGCGCTCTGTCATTATTCAGCGCCAGGTCACGCCATCTGCCTCCTGTGTTTCTCCTCAGTTCGGATTATGGAATGCTGAATAAAAGCCTCACAATCATCTGACTTATCTTTTCTCTTATAACAGATCTTCACCATATATTCCAACCAATTCTACTTAGTCCGTACATGCATTCTGCTAGGCGAACACATGCCCAAGGCTCCTATCGATAAGGCTCACCCATGTGGAGACTGGCGCTCTTCTTGCCGAAGTGTCGGCCCCGAAGTACTTAGCCCATGAGCTGAGCGGAAGAGTGTTTTCCCTAGTACATAATCTAGCCATTCTACACGTCGAACAACAGGTTTACACCTCAAGTACTTGACAAAACAGTCGAATCATTCGTTTTGCAAGCGAGAAAATAAATGGTGTGTGACTAATTTAAGAGACTCCGTTGGTTCTACTCGACAATCCGCGGATTAGGACCAGTCCGTCTTTAACCGTCACCACTCCATTAACCGTCACCACGCCATCCCCCATCTAGTACATCTACCTACGCCATCAGACAACCACGGAGAGGAGAATGATGGGAGTCATCATAGCACCTACATGTCGAGAAGGGTAGATCCAGGTTTGATCGGTATACTAGTGAATCGCGATCAAAAGAATAGACTGACAAGGCTTCGTGTGGCATATGTAGGAATATGAAATAATGTAAACAGAGACTTCACTAATTTATGCCGTAATGCTTGTAGCATCTTGAATGTCACGATTGCCCACGCCGTTAATCTCACAGTCAGAAAACCAGGGATGCTCTAACGCTTCACGTGCTGTAACACGCTTTCGAGGGTCCAGATTAGTCATTGACCGGATAAGATCCTTGAACTTTTCATCGGTGACATTTGGCCAATCTGAAAATGGTCTATATGAATGGTAGTCCGCAGTCCTGTCATCCCAGAGCATGCCCAGAACTTGACAGTTCACTTCCTCATCACTGACATGGGTTATCAGTCCATTCAACCCTTCTCTATGCCCAAAAAAAGAAACTTGACGCTGAAGGCGCACAATGTGAGGAAACACGCCCTGAGCTTCGAAGTTTCGTAGGTCTTCATCTGCTCCAAAAATTACTTGCCCCAGCATAACATAAATACACTGGTGCATTTTGACTGATTAGCTCCAGTGTACTATTCTTCAGAGGAGCTACACACCACAGCAGCGAACGAAAAGATATCGGAAGGCTTATTGAGCTCTCCCTTAAAGTGGGCCTCTGGACTGCGCCAGCTATCATTGCCAGCTAGCATTCCTTTAATACACCTTCCTTTCGGGAGGTACGCTGCGTTTTCGAGATCTATGATCTGGACGTCCTCGACTATCGTCTCTAGACCGGTGCCGCGATAGTTGACCATGATATTATCAGGTTTGATGTCTAACTTGGTGTGTGAGTATAGATCTCAATATTAAGTTGTCAGACCAGAAGGCGACCACCCACCCAAGTGAACGATATCATGGCTGTGCAACTCAGCAATACCATGTAGACTCGCTTTCAAAATCTGCTTCCTAGCCTTCATTGATATTTGGTTCCTAACAAGGGCTAACAGGTCGTCATTCATGTATTTGTACACGAAGATTCGTTGATCGGAAATAGTGTCACATGGCAACCGTAAAAACGGACTTCTATCAAGGCGTGGCAAGATATCCTCGTTGAAACTCGAGTAAATGGCAGGAGGAATGTCTTTCAAAACATACTTATCCTGTCCAGAACTAGATGCTTGTGAATACACATAGCTAAGCTGTACTGAAATCACAGAAAACTCGAGCACTCACGTTGCTAGCCAAACCCGGTCAAGATGTGGTCTTTCTTGTATCAATTGTTTGAAGAGATAGCGTCTGCCGGCAGCCCCTACCCATTCACTTGGTAAAGGCAACATATTCTAACATTGCTTTTGTCGGAGTGTTGGATAAGGATGAAAGTCGACCACTACGAAAAGCTCACATCAACTCTCGGTAGCATCACAAATAGTTGCTATGGTATTACTTAGCGCGTCGCGGACTACTACATAATAAAGCATCGCGAACTGAGCCAGTGAGCACACTCCAAAGCAAGATATAGAACTGTAGCCTAGTGTCGTTGAATAGAAAAATAACATGTTGAGTGGTTGATATATCAGTTTCAACTGCGATGTCGAGTCTATGTACAGGATCTCGATTGCCAAGCCTTCAATCATGTGACTTGTTCCCACTAAACCTACCTATCAACCAGAGCTTTATCACCACCTTCGATAAGTGTGTCACAGGACTTGGTGATAAGTTCACACTGCCACGATGGCCGCCCATCAGCTCGCCATCGCAAAGGCATCCTTTTCGGCAGCCCTCTTACGGCCCGATCCTACGTCTTTATCGCGCGACGACATCACCACATTCCATACTCTACTAGACAACGCTTTATCGCATTGCTCGCGCATCAACATCCAGGTCTGATCCGTTATGTCCTTTGGTAGTTGTGGTCGAGACGTGATATACTAAATGTTGCCTATAATGGTGAAAATAGACTTGCAAGGAATGGTTGCTTCGTCATGTTGTTTCCTCCTCAAACAGAGTCGGTGTGCTAGGGAAATACCTGGTCGCTTTGTCGACGTCTTACGAGTTGGCATCAGGAAATGATCAGCCAAAAACTGCCAACACGAGGTCGTCTGGGAAACGGAAGCGGTTGCACATATTATATTTGTTGAATGATGTTTTACATCATACCAAATATCATTTGAATGAAGGAGTTGGCGCGTTTGTCAGCTTCAGCAGCTCGTTACAGCCGCATGTCGTTGAGCTTGTTGGACTCGCCGCTTCGTACGATCGCAAGAAGAATCCTAAACATCACCGACGATTGGATTTGCTGCTAGATGCCTGGCATGGTCACGGATACTATGCTACGGATTACGTCGACAAATTGCAAGAGTTGGTCCAGAATGCAGATTCGGTCGACGCGATCAAGGCGTCAGTCGGTCTTTCGGAAGGCGCGAGCGATATCCAGCCGACAGGGTCTAAAAGGGATGCCCCGTATATAATGCCAGCCAGCCATGGTGATGCATCCACGCCGTTTTATGATTTACCCGCCGGCAATTTCGTTCCTCATATAATCCCGGATTCCACGACTCCGATACGACCTGATACCGTCAAACCGATACAGTTTTTAGCTGGACCGGCTGATCAGAAACTTGTCAGTGTGTTGAAGAAGTTCTTCCAAGATGTGGATCACATATACGGATCGGTCGAATCGGAGCTTCCGGAAAACGCGTCATTAGATGTCGACGAGCTCGGACAGACCATCTTGCGTGATGACAAGACAGGAGAGATAATTGATGCAGATACTTATTATGGATGGTCGCGAGAGTTTTGTCAACAAATGAAAAAGAGAAAGGCCAAGGGAAGGTCTCAACGCAGTCGCAGCTATAGCTCTGGCACGGATGAGCGTTATCGAAAACGTCGTTATAGTGATAGCAGAAGTCGCGATGACTCGCGTTCGCGTTCGCGTAATCCTGATCGCCGACGGTATTCCAGATCACCATCAACTGACGATTCACGAGAAGTCTCTCGACCACGTCTTGGCGCACAGTCCCGATCGCGGTCCAACTCATATTCACCCAGACCGGCTTCCCCACGACCTTACCCCGCCTTCCAGCAAAACAATCAACAACCTCCGCCACCACCCTCTAATGTCTCAAACCCTCCATATCCATACAATGGCGCCGCGTCATTTCCACCCCAATTCCCAGGAAATATTCCGCCTACGCCTCCGATGAATTATAACAATGCGTGGTCCGCACATGGATTACCGACTCCAGGGTATACAGCAGGCGGTCAACATATGGTACCTCCTGGAATTGCGAACTTTCCTCAGCAATATCAGCCGCCAGCAGGTCAGCCTGCTCAATATGGCCAACCGCCGTCCTATCCAATGCAACAGATGCCGATGGGAGCGTTTCCGCCGCCGTGGCAAGGGGCCTACCAAGGCGGTCACCCACCCGGTCATCAAGGAGGTCACCAAGGAGGCTACAATCAAGGTGGGAATAGGTAAAACATTACTGTACAATAATCCTATATATACGCAGACACAGTCTTGCATCATTTGGAATCTGCAGTGCATTACTATGGTCAACTACTTCCCGTTCACAAGTATACCTAAGAAACTAGCAGATTAAACTTGCTCAACGTGCGTGATAGTTCCCGCCTTTCCTCCCATGGCGTTCTGTTCCTCTGCAATCCGTCGCTCTTCGGCCTCGATAAACTCGACCGGTCGCTTGCGTTGTGTCAAAGCAGACTTTCCGCATACAATCAGCGACGGATTCTGGATGAATATCTCATCCATATCCTCCAGTGTTCGTTGCGATGTCTCGGGATACAAGCAATACACAACCGGGAAATAGGCCCATACAATAATCGCAAACACTACCTCATATTAGCCATACATCATTCGAATAACGAGGGAGGGGGAACATACTAAGATAAAACCGCCAATGTAAATTATTAACCCCAACTTTCGTGAACTGTGTCACAATAAACCCGCCCATCCAATTCGTAGCTGTGGCAGCTGCTGCGCCGCGCGTGCGCCAGGCGAGGGAGTTGATTTCGGAGTTGTAGACCCAGGGCACTTTTGCGAAGCTGGTGCCGTAGAAGAAGTAGTAGAGGAAGAACATGGCTGTTGTGACGCGGCCGAGCTGGAGGGGTTTAGTCTAGTTCTTTCTTTTGTAGGATAAGGGGTGCGTACGAGTTGCTTGCGCGAGGGATCACTCTCGGCGTATTTCAGACTGATTGATGCAATCAAGTAACATGAACCCATGGTTAGGGATCCGTATAACATCATCCTAAAACACGTCAGCTCATACCATTCCTTAAGACCCCGGCAAAAAAAAGATGGCATACTTCCTCCTCCCAAACCGGTCAATAATCAACAAACAACAACACGCCGCAAACAGGTATATAGTCCCATTAACAGCCGTCAAGAGTCGACTCATCTCCTCCCCTAGACCGACACTCTGCTGTAGGAGGGTAGGGAGATAGTAGCCGAGTGCATTGACGCCGCTGAATTGCTGCATGAATTGCGTGCCGCAAGAAAGTAACAATCGGCGTAGTGTCTGTGTCTTGTCGCGGGAGCGGAGAATGTCCAAGATGGGACGACGGTCTTTGCGTTCTTCTTGGAGAGAGGATTGAATTGATAAAAATTGCGCCATGACGTCCTTGTTGTCGATTGGTACGCCCGGTCCCTCTAGACGCGCAATAACTTGCAGCGCTTCATCGGGTCGATCCTTGAGGAGCAGCCATCGCGGAGATTCAGGGATGAGCAACAACGCAGTCGCAACGATCACAGGGAAAACCAACTGGAATCCGAGCGGAAAGCGCCATTGCAATGCACTACCCTGGAAATACAGACCGTAATTCATCCAACTCGCCAGACAGAACGCGGCTGTATTCATCATTGACCCAACAACGACAAGTTTACCGCGTGATCTAGGGCTGGAGCATTCAGCCTGATACACCGGACACGTCGAAGACGTCAACCCCATTCCAAACCCATTAATGATCCGACCCACAATCATCTGCGGCAAATGCCACGATACAACCTGCAAAATGGCCCCGACGACGTTAAAAGTCAATCCCATAGCGACAGTCTTCTTGCGACCTAGTCGATCACCAAAGGTAAAGGCGCAGATGGCGCCGAAGAATGCGCCGAGAGAGAAACAGCTTGACGTGATACCCGAAGTGTTTGCGTTGAGGGTTTCGGGGAAGTGTGCTTTGAAGTCGGCGGAGATTAGGACGCCGGAGAAGACGCCTTGGTCGTAGCCGAACCAGGCCATTGAGCTATACACATCGGTTAGCTGGAGCGAGACTTGCTAAGTTGGGGTTCGTACCATGCATTAGCGATGGTGACGAAGGTCAGAAGCCATCGTCCGGAAAGACGGTCTGATAGTTTGAGACCCATGGTGGCGATTCAGATATGTATTATGATATTCACGTTGAAACTGACTGGAGAGTGCTCATGACTATCGATGCAAGTAGGTAGATACAGGAATGGGAACGCGCAATAAATACTAATCAAGATTGACTGTGCAATTGACCTAGATCAGGATGCATGACCCCATGGGGAGTCGGCAAGAGACCCGGGAAATGTGGGGAGATACGCTTAGGGCTATGGAAAAGCCGGTTTGGTTGGCGCGGGGCAAGGCGGCAGTCATTGAGATGCGCGGGTGAGCGGCAGACTTTCGTCTGATGTTAGGATTGGATGGGCTGGAGATCAGATGCTATGGATCAGACATTGATCAATTCCTTGCAGGGGAATGTATTCTTGTTACTTTAATGAGACATTTACCATATCATTAATTAGAGTTTTGACTTTATTCCATGAAGTATCAACTTAGATAGCTAAACGAATAAACATTTATTTCGAATTACGCATATGGATACCTTGAGACACAAAATCACGAACCGTCTCTCTAAAAGTATGATACGCAAACCCAAGCTCCCGGCTAGCCGTTTCTCCGTCCAAGCCATAGCTTTCGTCGATGCTCTGCTCATCCCGGCACACCTGATCCGTCAAGTCCGGAAATTCAGCAGCAATAATGCTCGCCGCTTTGGCGTAAGAGAAAGTTTCCGGTGCGGTGGGAGTATGCCTCTTACCACCAACTTCTTTCGTGAGTAAAGCTCCAACATGGGCAGCTGCTAAATCGCGCACATCGATCCAGAATGGCACCCGCGCAATGGGCAGAGGCGCACCACTCGCAACTTGCCATAACATTGCATTCGACTCATTTATTTTGTCAATACCAGAAACAGGATGCACCACCGGTCCAAATGTCATGGGAGGACAAAGAACCACCAGGTCAAATGTCGGTTTCTTGTCGCGGACGTAGTTCCAAGCCTCGAGTTCGGCAAACTTTTTTGACCCTCGGTATGCAATAATAGCACTTGTAGCTTTGTCGGCTGCCTCTTCATATGTCAATGGATTCCAGTCGGCTCCGCTGTAAGTAAAGTATGGCGGCGCTTTACGGTTTGCATCGAGCACGGAAGCGAACGAGGATGTTAATACGATGCGCCGGATTTCAGGGTTCGTAGAAGCGGCTTCGAAGACAGCTCTGACACCGTTTATGGCGGGTATGATGAGCTCTTTCTCATTGTCTTTTGTGTCATATGTAAAGGGCTGGACATCACACCGTTAGTATATGTTGTACAGTAGCATCATGGTCTCCAATTATATACACTGGCTGTATGGATGATTCCATCAACATCCTTCACGGCCTCAACAAATCCTCCAGGATTCGCAAAGTCGTCAATCTGTACAAATTCGAGCAGGTCGGTATGCTTCTGTCGCGCCTGTAGCATGGCCTCGCCCTTGGCTAAGGAACGGGTGGCACCCCGCACGCGAATGCCCCGAGCTAGAAGAGCATCGACAATGTGAGCGCCGATAAATCCGGTGGCACCGGTAACAAGAACAAACTTGACATCCATGTCGTCTGATAATTGCAAGTTTGACAGAAGAGTGAACAGCAATACACGATGTCTATGATCATGCTTGATATACTTGACTCGGAGATGATCCGACGGGGGGAGGCGGCATTACCACAGTCAGAGTTTGTCCAATCATTGTCTTCGGGGAAGAGCGGCAGCATACTCTAAAGTGCGGGGATTGCTCCACTCCCTCCGCTTTCCTAATTGATTCGGGCATAGTGCGAGGGTAGGAGCTCTTTTCTTTAAAGGAGCAGCATGTAGTAAACTGAAAAATATTTGCACCCTCAACGGTCTTTTTTGTTGGAAGCAAACATTTCATCCAAAATGGGTTCTTTAATCACTGAACACGAAGTCACCATTACCTCTTTTGAGGTTGTTGACCTACGTTTTCCAACGAGTCTCGATGGTGTTGGTTCCGATGCAATGCACGTTGGTACCAACGGTTCGCATCCGTATATTCGACTAAATACAAACCACAATGGCTTGGTTGGAGAAGGAATTGTGAGTTCCGCTTCCGGTATTTGACAATCAATGTCTAACAAAATCCAGGCTTTCAGCAATGGACGCGGTAGCGAGTTGATTTGCATGGCACTCGACATTTTCGCACGCCGTGTCGTCGGAAAAACCATGCACGAGCTCACACGGAACATGGGCAAGACATGGCGGTATATGGTCTCAGACTCGCAATATCGTTGGATCGGTCCGGAAAAGAGCGTCACACATCTAGCTGTTGCCGGGGTACTAAATGCAGTTTGGGATCTTTGGGGAAAGATACTGGGCAAGCCTGTGTGGCAGCTTGTCTGTGAAATGACCCCAGAGCAGATTGTGCAATGCATCGATTTCCGATATATCACCGACGTAATCACCCCTGAAGAGTGTATCGAGATGCTCAAGAAGACTCAGAAGAACAAAGATGCTCGATTGAAAGAGGCTCTAGATAATGTTGCAGTTCCCGCCTATACAACATCTGCGGGATGGCTCGCATTTTCGGGTGATCGGATGCGAGAAGTGCTAGAAGAAACCATTGCGGCTGGTTTTACCGTCTTCAAGTTCAAAGTCGGTACTAGTGTGGAAGCAGATAGAGAGAGGTTGGCTGCCGTCAGAGCAGTTTTAGGATATGACAAAGGGTATCAGATCATGATCGATGCGAATCAGGTAATTCACCAGCTTTGCATACATGGCAAACGCTAATAGCTAAATAGGTGTGGAGTGTTCCGGAGGCCATCGAATATATGAAGCAGTTAGTCGAGTTTAAGCCGGTATTCATCGAAGAGCCCACGAATCCTGACGATGTCCTTGGCCACGCAGCCATCCGAAAGGCACTCAAACCATACGGTGTGGGGGTAGCGACTGGAGAGGCAGCACAAAATCGTGTCACATTCAAACAACTCCTGCAAGCCGAGGCAACGGATGTGTGCCAGATTGATGCGGTCAGACTCGGCAGTGTCAACGAATGCCTCGTAAGTACTCTTCATCCAGACATTGTCTTCAACTTCTAACTGAATGCCCAGGCTGTCATGCTCATGGCATTGAAATTCGATGTACCCTGCGTGCCGCATAACGGAGCAATGGGATTAACAGAGTTGACTTCTCACCTCAGCACAATCGACTATATCGCTGTTAGCGGGCGTAAGTCAATGCTGGAAGCTGCTGACAGCCATCGGGAGAATCTCCGACACCCATCCGTGATTAAGGATGCCCACTATGTCACCCCGCTCGCTCCTGGATATTCGACCGGATATACCGAAGATGCGCTGGAGAAATACACATATCCCACAGGAAGCTTCTGGAGTAGCGAAATTGGCAAAGGGATCATCGCACAACCTACTGGTGGCGAGCTGTAAATATTTGACGTATGATATTAACAATATCAAGATTATACTTGTAAAAGAAGCCTTCGCTTTTTCCTAATGTCCTCCAGGATTGATACAACTGCTTCCAGGCTGGAAAAGGCCCAAGGTCGAAAGTTGTTAATTGCCATGGTTTGTAGGTCATCGATATCAGGGACGTAATCCTGAAGGTCATGATTGAGGGAAGCTAGCGTGAGAATTATGATCGCACCGAGGGAGCTTGTTATATTTATTAGCAAAGTTTCAATGCACAAGTAAAGTCAAGGCTCCTTACGACAATGCAAATGTCCAGGTGTACTGACTGGGTCTAGCCAGCACTTTTGTAGTATGGTGTAGATACCACCGGCAACTCTCTATGCAAAGAGCAGCCTTCTCAATCATCGATTGGGGGGCACGCTTCGAGCCGTGCGTAACAATGCAAAGGAGGAACGGGCGATAGATTATATGCCTGGCAGCAAAATACCGAATCCTCAATATTGCCTGTCGATTGGCGGGATCTTCTGTAGTAGTATCTTCTAAATCAGGTCGGAGACCTTCGGGAATAGATAAGTACCAAGTTTCCAGCTGTGAGCGCAACTCATTGCAAACCGCATCAGTAGAAGCTACTTCTTCCATTGAAAAGTCGTCAAATGCCAGAGATGTAATTGGTGGTTGTGAAAGTGGCTGCTTCTTGCCTGGATATAATGAATTGTGAATGCGATTGAGCAACCGTCGGATAGATATCTCGGCTAGGTACCATGCTGACTCCTCGAGTCCGAGATTCGTACAGTTTGGAAGATAGATGCTGTCTGTTAACTCTTCCAAGCCGCTTCTCGGGAGTTCGAGCTCAGCAAGACGGTCGCACTCAACGAGGAAGGAAGACCAGAATAGGCGGGCAAGGTGTTCTCCATCATTGAAATCATTTGATATCCTTCGAAGAGAATCCATCCTGTTGAAATTAGATTGAATCTACAGATAATGGCTGGAACGTACCCAACACGGTTGATTTGCAAAATTGTTGACGCAGAGTAAATCAATCTCCAGCTCTGAAGTGGCCGAACGATGTAGGCAAAGTAGACACTAGCTAGAACCAAGGCTTGAGCCGCTAGCATACTTGAGGAGAAAGACCATGCTGAAATGGATACGAGAGTTGGCATAGCGTACTGCATATACTCCATACCTGGGGGTGATTCTTTGAATATTTCAGGATGAGGTGCCGCCGAAGCAACAGCTCCCAGTGCTAGAACGACCATGCAGAGAATGGATTCGTGGCTAAAGTCGGGGCCGTTTTCCACGAACCGAGCATAGCAGATTTCAAATTCGTCGCGGTCCAAGATTGGATGGTTAGTGTGGACATATGCAAAGAAAAATAACACCAACTCATCTGTAATTTCCCGCTCAATAGCCACGGGCGATGCAGGTTGGAATCGATCCAGTGACAGCTGAGGGGGCAGCTGGCTTCGAAGTTCGAATCTGAAGAACAAATCTGTCGGGTATTCGCCAATTAAAGCTTTGACTGACGGTAGTGTCAATAAGTACGAAGAAGAAGTCTTATGTTTGACTGGTATAGTGAGAGGTGGCAAATTTGAGTAGTCAGATGGGCCATTGAGATGCGAGGATGGCCATGCTTGGGAATGAATGTCCGTAATTGCAAGTGACTGTTGACTTCGAGGTGTCGCAGCATCATGGGCATGCAACGAAGGCCTGCGAGCCTCGCTGGAGAGAGCTGTTATCCGCTCCGACTGAGTCTGAAGGAGGGTCTCAATGTTTCGCAAGCGATTGAGGATTTCCCGACTGCCTCCGGATGTATCAATCCTGATTCTGTGAGTAATTACAATGACTTTTTTAGATCTCGTAGATCTCAGAGATACCTTTGTGATGGAGTGTCATCGTAGTGACATTCGACGTCCAGGTCCGTGCAATTAGAGCACGACGGCTTCCGCGCGTCACATCTTCGTTTTCTTCTCGTAGTCAGTATGCATTGATCAGTGCGAGGTGAAGAATTACCTGCTGCGACAAAATACGCAGGCTAGTGCAGCCCGTTTACGCGTATAGCTCATTCTTCTGGAGTTTAGGAGATGGATGAAGAAAGTTTGACATCGTGGGCTGTGGTTTGCTTTTCTCCGCGCAATGGAGGTCAGCTGACCGCCCGGGCCCCATAGTGAGGAAGGTACCCCAGACGCGCCCCGGAAACACCCAAGTTTAGGTGGGACCGCCTATAGTCGTAGCCCTAACCCTACATCTATATTTGCATTTCCTCTTTGAACATTATCTGAGGAACCAGATGTTGGTGAGTATTATCATGACTCGCATGTGAGTCTAGTATTAATTTTTTAACAATTAGGTATATTCTCGCCACGCTGCACACAAAAGTTTTAAGACAAAATGCTCAATATCAACTCCAAAAATGCAAACCCAAATTCACCATCAATCTCAAACAACTGGCACGCAGCCTACAAAAACCGAGCCTAAGCTTGACTACAGATTGAACGAAAGTTAGCATCATTTGATCGGTGAACCAAGAAAGGGGGACACTTACAATAGCATTATTTTCACAACAACTCACAACATCCCAACATACCGCACCATCTTCGGCGGTATCATTGTCATCAATATCGGCACAATCGAGCCCGACTGATGTATCAGATGAGAGAAATTTGAGATCAAATCCTGTGATACCACCTAAAACGCCCACGACGTTCTTTAGATTGTTATGCACGGCAGAACAACACTTCCGCGTTGTTCCGGTTGAGCATGTCGATGTTGCTGTGGTGGAAGCAGCTGATTGTTGAGCTAAATCTGTCTCTGTGGCTTCTGTGTCATCAGAATCAGACCCGGTGATATCTGATGTTGTCAGCGTCGTGACTGTACTCGTTAACTGGTCTACGCTCATTCCGAGGACGGAGAGGATCTCGGAAGCAGCACTATCCTCAATCGTAGCAATAGATGGCAACGTCGGAGTAGCCATTGATGGTACAGTGACTGATGTTGCACCTGGCACGGTGATTGTCAATGAGCTGGATGGCAAAGCAAAGACAATAACTGACGCCGATGTAGTTAATGCTGCCGATGAACTCGATGCTGCCGCTGTTTTTGTTGCTTGTGCGGATGAAGAAGATGTGGATTTTGTTGTGGGCGTTGTCTTCGTCTTTGCCGTTTTCGTCGTCTTCGATGTGGTTGATGATGACGCTGACGTTGGGGTAGTAGAAGATTTCATCTCAACGGGTTTCCTAGTCCCATCTGGCAACGACATACCAGGCGGCGGATGAAATTGCATATGACTCGGCATCGGCGTCCTGACCGGTGTCGGGATTACTGTGATAGTCTTGACACTCTCGATTGTAACGGGAGGGATCTGAATCGGCAGCGTGGCCACACGCATTGGTTCATGTGCATGGTGCTGCTCATAATACTCGATTTCTCCTGATCGATCGAGTATCGTGTTATGATGCCGTCTGTGTGGTACCGCAAGGACATGAGGAGGTGTGGAGAGAATGATTGCCAGGACAATGGCGAGTTGAGTGGGATTGAGAAACATTTTTTCTTCTTGTCGACTGTTTGCCTCTTCGAAATGAAGTTGAGTATGTTAGTATCTGGTATCCTAGTGTATTGCGCGTGAGGAACGTACCTTGTTGATAACAACGTGCTCTCTAGATACTTGAATATGGATCTGCACTGGTTTTTTGCGTATAGTAGACGAATTTCTGGCAGCTGATTGAAGATGAAGAATTGAATTCTTAACCTCCTTGTAAGAGGACATCATCACCCCATAAATAATGGAATTGATCATCATACTAGTTACATGGTGTCTGGAACAGAATAGTCTAGTCAAGTACGAAAGAATTACCAACCACTCACAAGAACCGAGTGGTGTCGAAGAAATTTCCTATCTGGGTAATTTTGTGCCACAGCTCGACGCCTCAAATGCCTACCAGCCTCCTGTCACACAGCGGATGGAAGACTTTGGAACATTCTTCAAGACGGCAGAAATACCCCAGGTTTACCAGCCTTGTGATTTTATGCATGGTTTTGTGCAGGCACATGGTGATAGTGCGCTTATGGTGTTCTGGAATAAGCAAGAAAGGAGCTCTGGAATGCCAAGCTCTTCGACCTATCTAGCAAGCAGACTTAGCCAATGGAATTTTCTTTATCAAGTCTGAGGAATGTGCCAACTATACATTGTTAAATCGTGGCTTCATACCAACCTTGAATTGGCCGGATATTCGAGGTGTTAACATTCCATACTCTAGTCTACATTCCACGACACCCCGAGAAACATGGGAGCGGTTCAGTTCTCGAAGGTCTCGACTCTCTTGTTTTTGTACCATCATCATTAACCAATCATTTCAATTAGCTTAAGGCTATTCTAGAAGAAATCAGAGCATGTAAGCCTCGCCGAAACCGTCAACTCTGTGCAGACCAACTCTACAATCCAAGCCAGTACCGACTCTTCTCAACGCTAAATTTCTCGGAAAGTTTTTCGTCTCCCGTCCCAGTAATCAAAACCGTATAGTCACCCTTCTCGGATGCCCAAGAGTTTCTAATCTCATCCCAGAAGCTTGTGGCAATCTTCTTCTCAACCGTAATCGAGACAGTCTTCTTTTCTCCTGGTTGTAGATAAACCTTTGTGAATCCCTTCAATTCCCGGACAGGTCTTCTAATGTTTTCAAGTGTAGGAGGTTGTATCCATAGCTGTACTGTCTCTGCACCAGCAACTGAGCCGGTATTGGTGACCGTCAAGGAGGCGGTTACTGTCTCCCCGTCCTCCAGAACAGGCTTCTCTGTGTCTACCTGTAGCGATAGATCTGATCGTTTGAAAGTAGTGTATGATAAACCATGACCAAATGGGAACAAGGGTTTCACGCCAGTCTTCTCAAAGTACCGGTAACCCACATAAATATCCTCCCCATACAACACACGACCCCGCTCAGAGCTAAAGTTGATGTATGATGGACTGTCCTGTAGACGAGCAGGGATAGTCAAAGACAACTTGCCAGCCGGGTTGACATCACCATACAGAACGTCAGCGAGACCGTTTCCGAGCTCGTTTCCACCGAACCATGCCTGAGCTAAGACATTGGCCTTATCAGCCCAAGGCATGGTCACGGGTGTGCCACTTTGGATCACAATAGCAGCATTGGGGTTGGCTTCGAGAACGCGCGAAATCAATTCATCCGTGCCTGGAGGGAGATCCATGTTTTCACGGTCATGACCCTCAGTCTCCCACTCACCATTCAACCCAGCAACGAGAACCACCTGTTCAGTCTTTGATGCCAAGTCAACCGCCTGCTGGATCGATTCTTCCGGACTCAGGCGCTTTCCTGCGCCGAAAGAAAATCCTCCCAGACCAAAGTCAATGATGCTGCGGTTCTCCAACTTCGACGTCGGCCGGCTGCCATACTGAAAGAGAATCTTGTATGTCTGTCCAGCCTTGAGCTCTTTAGAGCCAGTCTCCTCGACTGTTGCACTGCCAAACATGGCTATTCCTTGTCTCTGGGTAGTAGCGTTATCCACGACAAGCTCACCGTCAACGAACAACTTTCCAGTGCCAATCACGGTAACACCAAAGTCATACAAGCCATCTTCTTCCGGTGTGAAGGTTCCCTCCATATCGGCGTAGAACAGATCGCCAGGAATGCGTGGGTTTTTGTAATCGGCGAGGAAACCAAATGAACTAACAAGATGTATCTCATCAACAGGCTTGCTGTCGCTGGTTCTTTTTTCGGGTGGCTCAAGGTATGCTTTGAACACAAAGCCCTGCTTCTCTCCATCGAGAGTCTTCAACAGAGGTCCCAACAAAGGCAGAGTTTGGTGAGCATAAGCACCCTGGGAAAATTTGACGTCGGCTTTGCTTGCGGTGCTGATTCCTTCAAAAGGAGTCACTGTGTAGTAAGGCGGTAAAGAAGCAGAACCACCCCCACAGTAAGCTGCAACCTTGGAGTTCGGTCCTATAACTGCAATAGGCTTGGTTTTGTCAAACGGGAGAACATCGTTGTTGTTCCTCAAGAGCACAATAGACTCAGCAGCGGCACGACGGAGGAGCTTCTGGTCTTCAGGGCGGTTGAGACCTTTCTCCTCAGCGTCAAAGGGGATGCCGGATTTCTGGGCGAAGTCGACGAGTTTGAGGACATTGCGTACCCTTTCGTCAAGAACGTGATCAGCCACTTTTCGTGAGTTGACGGCGTGGTGGAGATTTTCTCCACGCCATCTGGTTGGGCCTGGCATTTCGAGATCCAGACCGGCATTGATTGCTCCAGATGTGCTATATGTACCGAACCTGAAAACAAAGTCAGAATCAACCGTCTATAGAAATGATAGGCACATTTACCAATCGCTCATAACGAGTCCATTCCACTTCCATTCCTTGCGCAAGATGTCATCGATGATACTCGCGTTCTCGCTCACATGAATCCCATTTATCTTATTATAAGCGGTCATAAAGCATGCAGTCTGGCAGATCCTAAGTGCATGCTGGAACGGAAGTAGATAAATCTCACGCAACGCTCTCGCAGTAACAATCGTATCGACCGCCATACGCTCATGTTCTTGATCATTGCACACGAAATGCTTCAAAGTCGCACCAACTCCCTTTGACTGAACTCCTTTGCAATAATGGCCTGCAAGGATACCAGAAAGTAATCCATCTTCAGAAAAGGATTCAAATCCTCGGCCGCCCAGGGGCGATCGCTGGATATTGATTGTGGGGCCTAGCAAGACATGGACACCCTTTGATCGTGCCTCATCACCTAAAAGTTCACCAATCTGCTCAAGAAGCTCAACATCCCAGGTTGAGCCAAGAGCAGTTGAGCATGGCAAACATGCAGAGGGAACTCCGTTGAAGAAACGTGTTCCGCGAATGCCGTTTGGTCCATCTGATGTACGGACAGAGGGGATATTGAGACGTTCTACTGGGACTGTGTGCCAGAAGTCATTTCCTGTCGCACTTATCAGCATAATCATCTATTCGTATTTTTTGATTTCCTGAAGAGGATTGTTTGTTTATTTACCAGCAGTAAGGGCAATCTTCTCAAGTAAGTCCAGCTCCGAAAGCGTCTTTTCGATATCAAGCACCATGTTGATTCTATAGCAATTATGAATTGAAGCAAGACAGAGATATTAGTCTTGACGGAATACAACACAGATTCAAGAAATAATTAATTGAAAGAGGGGGAGAAGCTGAAATATAAGCTGATGCACTCGCTCACATAATTCTAAATTGAGCCAGCAATAGAAAGTGCCGAAGATTAGCCGGCAGATACCTTTGATAGTAAAGGCCCGAAGATTAGCCGGCAGCAGATCTTCAGCCATCTCAGTGGACAGAATCAACTCTAGACCCGCAACGACTAGGACAAACAACTCATCTGACCAAGCACGATCTGCGTACAATCTCGCATTTCGTGGGGGAGGATAAGTGGTGGGCTAGTTGTACTACACAAAAAAGCAGATAGTACATCGCATTACTCGCTTTGTCCTCCGTTGCGGGGAGTGTCGGCAAAGTTGCTTGTTTCGCTCTCGACTAACTGGCTCATTCTACTTCGTGTGTACTTTGGTATTCAGTATTCACCAGGCAATTGTTCAATGCCGGTCACTGAATTCTAAATTTATGCCCAAGGCTTGCGGCTCTATAGGTGTCTTATTACCACCACGTGCAATCCTCACGTGTTTCCAAATTGTCCGCCATTACTCCCGATTGGAGTTTTTCCATCACGATTTCTCGTCTACTGTAGGAGGGTGATGGTGTTTGACATTCCGTATGTATAGGCGCAATGGCAAACGCACCTCGTGCGAGCCATGTCGATTATCCAAAGTTCGCTGCGATCATGTAACTCCGGTCTGTGGACGGTGTCAGTCGCGATCCAACCCAAGTCAGGTATGCTCATCCGGGAAGATCAAATACTTACGTACTTGAAGGATAAATTTTGACTTGTAATCAGTGCTACTACCATCCTGCCCCGCTGACAAAGGTGCGCGGTCGGGAGGTGCATACTCGGTCAGTCCGGAGTCAAGCGCGAATAGCTCCCAACGAAGCAGCATCGTCATCATCGGGTACAGCGACTAGTACACCGGGACGTTCGGGGTTCTTGGGTCCAACAAGCTACCTTTCCGTGTGTAGACAAACACTGCGAGTTTCAAATGCTCCGAATAGGTATCTAGATGATGAATTTGAACATTGGCGCACCGATCTCAAATATTCAGCAGCCCGGGTGATACGGCTTGCTTCGTCAATGCCCTTCTACCTCGAGCATATAAAATGGTACTATGGCAAAGGCCGCTTCACCATTATTCCTGGACCGATCGTCTTGGATTCTTTGTCCCAGACGGTCACCTACATGGAGAGCCACCCATGGAATGTGACGGGCAACTGGGCATCCATCTACGATGAGCTGATATCTGCAACAAAAGCTCCCTTGGAGACATCTTCCAACACTTTTGCCTCTGAATTCAATTCATCATTCACTGGCCCGCGATTACGACTCGAGTTTATAGGCTTTATATTTGCCATGGCTGGGATAAGTGTACAAGGTCGATTCCCCGGCCAACAGCCTCTAGAGTTGGGCAATGGCGAGAGCATGGATACCGATGCCTTCACCAAAGAGATGGTTTTGGCATGTTATCATTGTATTGAAGTTTGTAAACAAACCAGCCACGTCAACGATCTAACAATATGGATGCGCTACATGCATATACTCTTGGGTGCGGAAGTACTGGGAGAATCAAGTATATCTCCCTCGAAAGTACGCAATCTACATGACCCGGGACTGACCAACTAAACAGGCGAGAGAGTCTATAGTCTCTTTGGTGACTTGGTATCCGACATCTACGCCATGGGTCTACATCACCAACCCTCAGATGATGTCCCATTCTTCCTAGCTGAAACTAGGAAACGAATGCTAGCTGTCACCCAACGAACAGACAAGAATCTATCAACGGCCATGGGACGTCCACCGCGTTTACCTCATCGGTATTGTGACGAGGCTCTACCGTTAGATCTACCAGACGAGTATCTCTTTGGAGAAAAAGAGTCACTCCAGCGTTTTCTTCAGAGCTTGGATGATGATGGCTGGAATCGGGATGGGAAATTCTATCCTGCGACTCTGATGCGAATGCGATGTATTCTCTCCAATCTGCGGGAGCAGGTTCTTGAATTAACTCTCGGGCGCTCAACACACCCAAACTACACCAAGGATCTCTCGTACGATAAGGAATCCCTATGTTTTGATTCTAGGTCTATTAATGATGCTAATCGGTAATAGTGATACCTACAAATTCTCCCAGACTATATTCAACCGAATCCCTACCCGATACATGTACACGTCGAGCTGTTGGAAAGATACGGACGCCATTGAATGTCTAGCACGAATGATTATACGCCTCGAGCACCTTTTCAGTGTGCTACAGCTTCAACGACTTCGATGTCAGGAAAACAGCGAGGCAACCGGCGACCTACTTAATACATGTCTCGACGTGTTATCTATCGTGGTAGATCTCACCGGACAATACGGCATACATCAGATCAGGAAGCAATTTGCGTGGATGGTGAATATTCCTTTTCTTCTTCGTCATATGCATTAAGCTGATTGGTCAAGTATTTGATGTATGGAATACCCGCCTCTGGTGTCCTTGCAACGGAGCTATACCAACGCACCATTTCTAGCCAGCCGCTGCCACCAAGTAAACCGCGATCAGAAATCATTCGTACACTCAGCTTTTTGGTTTCTTGGGTCCGAAATACTGTCACAGAAGAACAACCTTCTGTAACAATCGGGGCATGCTTGGAATTGAATAATGTGATCTCCAAACTACTTGATGACGCACTTGATTATCAGCCTCCATCAGGCTCTGGACAAGATGATGCGGGACTTGGAAATGTGGATATCGGCCAGTCACTCGAAATTCCCAGCCAAGGTGTCGGAGGTGACCTACCATCAGATGTGTTCAACTTTGGTCTAGCTAGTGGGGAGTCTCTCGGTTGGCTGGATGATTTAGATTTGATCCGGACACCTCCGGAGTTGTCATTGATGTAAATCTGATTTGTCTAGTACTATGACTTCTATAATTCTATATCGCTCCTGTTGGAGCCGTTTATAGCTTTTCTACCGTAACAAAGAGCTGCCGACAGCAGCAATTAGGAATAAATTACCAGCAATGTCGAAAATCAAGCCCGACGCCGCTCCTCCAGCTTTTAACCCATATTTAAATGCCATGGCAAGCACAGGGGACATCAAGAGAGTGGCAGTAATCCGAAGAACTGCCAGTGCTGAGAAAAATGGGGCGACCTCAACTGGCTGGACTAACGATGTCCCGTATGACTGGATGGAGAACGGGAATCCCAATGAAAAGGTAAAAAGAATAAGTGCTGTTTGCCATCAGTAACGAACATGTAAATAACAAGGGTGCAAGCGTACATATAACCAAGACGACTGGTCCAGAGGCCAGTCCTAGAAGAATAGGGCCTACGACACCAAACAAAGAGCTTGCTCTTGCAAGCCATAGATCTATTATCGGTGGTGTCATGGAGTACTTCTTTGCGAGCGCCCTACCGATTAGTGGTAATAACAACAAATAGAGCGCCATGCTGACCAACGCCTTGACTGAGATTAGGTAGTTTGCCTACCCTAAATCAGCAACAGAGGATCAAAAGGGGTACAGCGAATACATACCTCGGCCAAGCTCCATTCAAATCGCTTGGAGACGTACTGAACCAAAAAATCGATCGTATCTCTTGCCAACATGGTAGAGATGTAGCAAACTGTCACCAACCAGATCGCCTTTGTCTGAAAAGGTGCACAGCTTCTCTTGAGAGACTTCCACCAACTAGCAAAGCCTGCCTTATCCGAGGTTTCAGTTGAATGTCCACCTTCAACAGAATCGCAGTTATCATCATTATTCTCCGGGTTTTCTGGGACTCTAGTATCAGGTAGAAGACCGAAAATCACCATATTGGCCACCTGCAGCGGGAAAGCACACAGCAATGGGATATACACGCCCTGCCAATCGACCAACATGGACCCAATAGCAGGAGCCACCAGCTCCGCAATAAGCGTCATGACAGCCATATTAAAGAATGCCTGCGCACGATTCTTTTCGGTCACCACATCTACCAGAAGAGCATGAATAATCGCAGACATGACCATCTCTCCTCCGCCAATCGACCGAAGAAGCGGGGACGCATAAACGAGGGAGAGCGGCAGGGTGTCGCTGAAGAAGCAAACCGCGACAATCCATGCGTCGGCAAGAATCTGGCCCGAGATTCCTAGGATCAAGACAAGCGAACGGCCCGTGGTGTTTGCAAGATTACCGAATGGGAGTGCCACGAGAAGAGCTGTACATGGGAATTCAGTCAGCAAAAAAAAAAAAAGAAAGAAAGAAAGAGATAGTCCTTTCTAGATCAGTCTAATTACGCACCGCATACACTCTCGCCAACTTTGAGCCATGTCTGCGTCGTGACGAGCTCTTCTTGTATCGGATTTACCTTGCACATGTGCTCTGGTACGGCGTCCGTCGAAGCGTAGTACTTTTGGCATATCACCGACTCGAAGAGTCGAGTTCTCGGCATCGTGCGCAGGATTTGAGCCGAATCAAAGAGTAGAGCGCCGATATAGCAGATTATGCATATTCGCGTTGCGTTCCATATTGACCGTTTTTCGTAGGGGGGTTGTTGTGGTGGTCGGTCTTCGAGAAGAGGGCTTTGTTCTGTGTAGGCCATATTAGAATATCACCATTATGGGCAGAGGATTGAGGAAGGAAACTTGGAATGTGCAACATTAAATTCAATATATTGTCTGTCATATTGATAGGTTCATTCCGTGCTTATCTTGAGCTTATGCCGAAATCTATCCCGAACCGAGTTGACTTTATTCCGGATTCGGGATGTGTTTACCAATGACGTAGCGGGCACTATATCCCCCTGTCTTGGGCTGAGATAACTAGCTAGAAGGATCATATTAAAGTAAAAATCCAGACTTCAATTGAAGCCTTGTAAACTATACACAAAGAAAACAAATGCTAGAACAGATCGACAATTAGAGTTGACTCCAACCCTAACCCTAGCACATCACTCGTCTGCAAGATACAACTATGAAGCAGAACTTCTGGCTTGCTACCTCGTCAATGACCTTTATTGAGCAACTATCAATGGACTATTTTAATCAGCCTCGATGTGAGATAGTTTTGGGGAATGTCACTGGTCCATAACCTGATTGCCGATGCTATGTACCCCCTGTGACGGCGTTCTGTTACTGTACAGCGTTGACCCCTTTCTTTCTTTCAGCTATTTCGATGCACAGACATATATATGTCAGCGCCTTCGAAGGTAAGTATGTCATCGATGAAGACAGCCAAGAGACAAACAGAAAACGGGGAGCAGGTAAAGACATGGTGGACACGATGTCATGTCTGACGTCGTCGGACAGCCCTAATACCATCCATTCTTATTTGTCCATTTTTCGACTCTCTTGGACAATTTCATCATGTCTCATGTTAAGTATTTGTACTCGCCCGTATATGTACGGATCATGACGTGTATCTGAATCCCCGAAAGATTCACAGGCACTACTACCTACACATCGGGGCATTGAAGGACGTCAATCACCCAGGCATATCTATAGCCGAAAATGACGTTCATCAGCCCACGAAGAGGCTCGGAGTACGTAGTTGACTAATATTAGTTTGAAATTCATGGACTATCACTAATGACTATAGATTTCTCCGCTCGAGCGTGCGCCTTTGGAGCAGTGGAAATGACGTTGATCATCTTATCCGCAAAGGGGCGGCTGAAGATACGTACGTGGATACATTAGCAAATACGGTCGAATTGTAATTGATGATGATGATGATGCTAATGCCATTACCTATTCTATGTTTCTATTCTCCACAGGAAGCTAAGCAGCAGAGGGTCCAGTTCAATATTCATCGCACTTACTCGTCTCGCCACCTCCTCAGTTTTAACGGGCTTCACTGAAATTTCTCTACTCAGCTGCTTACTGTGCTCTAAATCTAAGTACGCAACAGGACTATCTCCAATTGACTCTGTCATCAGATTTAGATGTACCTCGCCGTTTTTTAAGATATTTTCGAATAGGATTGATCATGATAGTGATAATGCCACTGTGCCTATCTACATTCATCCCACCGAAAAGAGAAAGGAGTTCAGTTTGTAACATCAATTCAATCGCCACACCAATATTCGTTTCAAACGGTCTCAAAATTTCAAGACAACCCACAACTGGGACACATCTAGACTATTCCTCACATGCTACATACCTAGTTGAGGCTACTCACCTGCTTACGAGTTTTGTCCTACGTTCGTATGGGACAGGATCATCTCCGTCGAGACAGCAGCCAGACTTCGTCGAGTCATTTCATAGTATCGCCCCTTATAACCATGGATAACATCACCTTCTTTTATGGGCTGTGATCCAATTGGATACCTACCCTCCTTTTTTTCTGTTTGAGACTCTGTAATTGGGATGACAGTGATGGAATTTTGTTAGCTAAAAATTGAAAGTTGAATGTTGGTAAAACGACCATATTTATGCAAACCTAGCTGACCTGACCCTAACTTTTGTCCCTTTTCCATGATGACCGACAATGAAAGATGATCCTGTCCCATAATGATACAAGTAAAAGTACATCTCGAGGCAGCGAGGAACTGACACCAACACCAACATAATATACAAGTCATAAAAATCGTAACGTCGTAACAAAACAGAGTCGCTTGCTGAAAGACACAAAAAGTAGTAATAAAACACACGACACGAAGATTGGATAAGATGATGGGTTTGTAATTGGTAAATTCTATTGTCAGTGTCTAGAGTAAAGTCTTCCAGTTATCTCACAATCCAAAACAAGAAAAGGAGACTGTCGACTACCCTGACTGCAATGTTGTGAAAATCAGAAAGGGGATGAGATGGGGTTGTGCTGGGGAAAAATCAAAAATTGCAGCATGTGGGACAAGGCATCCTCACTCGCTCGAGTTGGGCTGAAACGATCGTCAATGGTATGTCAAATCGGATTTGATTGCATATCATCTCTAGCAAGTAGATAGATGCGAACCAAATTGTCGAAGGAGAATCAAAGGCTAAAACGCAAACGACTCCACCTACAAGCAGCTGTAGTGGTGAAGGCAGTCGAGTATCGACGTCTGGGTGAAGAACGTATGTGTATAGGTGTAGGTATAGGTAAATAAAACTCCGAATCCGGCGCCAACGCTGGCAATTCAGAAATGGCAAATGAAACAGACGAGTCATTCATCTCTTCCAATCACTCTGATGCCGAAACTTGAACGCCTCCTCTCCAATGTGGTGAATGTCAAACTCGTAAGATGCATGGCTAAGACTTGAAGCCGGTCAACGTGTTATGAAGCTCGATGTATAAGAAGAACTTCTGACACAACATCGTCAGCTGATACCACAGTGAATATACGAGCCGATAAAGCATACCTGCTAACAAGAACCTCCCAGCATAGAGTCGACGGGAGACATTGAACTATGTACGAGCCCCTTCAGGAGACTGAGTGCTGGTATTTCTTCCGGTCTGCTGGGGTGGCATAGCAGTGCCAGCACCAACCATGTTGGTCATAGACGATGCGTTGCTTTGGCCGCTGCGTCCACTGCTACGACTGTTCCCGCTGTTACGACGGGTAAGCACGTTGTCACCTGCCTGGGTGAATGCCTCGATTTGGCGCTGAGTATACTGGAGCATCACACGATTGTAGTCGTCAACCGAGGAACGAGGATCGATGCCGGGGGCAGTGTCCAGGGGACCGATGCCGATGGTGCGGCCCGAGATGTCCTCGGAGGGTAGACCTTCTGCTGGATCGGTTGGCATTGGGAGCGTATGCATGGCTCAATACATATCTAAGAGCTTATCAGTAAGAGATACTTGCATTGTAATGTTTCGATTCTCCGTTTTCCGCCGTCCCGGATCAAGTACGGTGATCCTCATTTTGCTCATCTTCAACAACGGTACAATACGCCAGGAATGTCCTTACAAAGTCATGCAATGAAGTGGTTAACGAGTCTAATGCACTCGATGGTCGCTATACAACTTAGACGCCAAATCACTCATAAATTTTCGGCCTGTTGAGAACAGTTCGGGTATGATGACAGATCTTGCCGATATGGACTTGACGACAACAATAGAAATCAACCCGAGAACGCCGCACGCAGGGAGTTCGAAAGGAGTACTTTGATTGCTGGAAAAAATTACAAAAGATAAAAGGTCAGAGATTCCGGTCGGGTGAAGGTAAGGAAGGAAGGAACGTCTTAAATACGGAGTGGGCGCCGTCAACGGCAGGCACACACTGGCCAGATTCGGCTAATCACAGGACCAGACTAGAGGGGGTTAAGATTCGCAGTGCAGCGCCGTCTGTCATGCTGCTTTTGATAGGACGATGATATCACCGGCGAGCAGAGATGCGTTCCTTAGCTTTCTAGTGAGGATCGCCACACATGTCTCCGCGTGCATTCATCGGGTGGAGTGTCAAACGGAGTCAGATGGAGCAGTCGCGGATCTGCCAGTGCGCGGGTTCATTTGCCGCCCAGAGACAGTTGAGCTCTCCACTTGACGCCGTGTGCATTTTTGACAGTTGGAGAAGGAAAAGGACAGGGAAGGGGAAAAAGGGGGCATCCATAATCTATCCGATTCTGAGACCAGTCAACGCTAAGCTAGTGGATAAGTAACCAAGTGGGGGCTTGGATTTTATCTCTATGGACGAGGCGAGCGGTTCCTTTTTATGAGGTCATTCCAACAGTTTATAGTAAAGGGACTATACTATGTACATACTACAGTGACACAGTCTGTGGAGGATGCAGTCCGGCCCACAGACTCCAAGGGAACGTCCATGTCATTCTCTAGCTCTGCCTTTAGCTTTCATAGCGTACCTTAGACCTCGTACGCTTTACAATGGTCCGACACCCCAGTATGACCGTATAATCAGCCGATACTGTCCAATGGCATTCCGCTCGATCCACCATAACTCTGCTAATCCATCCTTACGTAGTATGTCTCCAGAACATCCAGAATCCCCATCAATTGGCGTCACGGCCCCACTTCGCTGGATGATTGACCAAACTGCTGGACATACATAGTACATAGTATACACTCTATCAACTCAGCTTTTGTCAAACATCAGCATCTGAGAATGAGATAATGCGATCATACACGGTCTAGAATTGGGCATCTGTTCCAGGAAGTATGTTTGCTATGATGACCGCATTGAAGAGACAATACTAGGCATACTATCACACAGCGTCATACCGTTAGCTAGCCGTACTCCGTCCACTCATCCGTCTCAACCGTACATAGTATTTGGGCCATGGAGTGGACGCTGCAACAAAGTTTCCGACACCCCCATTGCGTTCGATGGTGGTGTCTTCAGCGACAGTCCTTTTCATCCTACCTCTGATAACACCGCGTCAAACTGAATCATCAACCATTAATAATATTTGAACATATTTTGTAGGCAGAGTATGCATGCAGCGTGTCGATCTGGTGACGTTGCGGCTTCTTCTTAGCACCGAGCTTGACGTCATTATCCACCCGTGTTTGCCTGTTTGGGCATAAAGGGAACGTCCAGTGGGTACAATACGGGCGCTATGCCCGATCTGGGCGCGCCATCTCCAGTCCGCTTCTGTTTTGGGAGCTGCGTTCAAGCCACGACTTGGCGCCGTTGATACAGGATGAGCTATAGAGTAATTCCTCTGAGAGGATTGACGATAACTGGATGTTTCGACAATAGAATATTATATTCAAACTGATTGGAAGTACTCCGTGCGCAGACAAAAATCATTGCAGTCAGTGCGGAATCTGCGGATACTGACATAGCCGCTACTGCTAGGGCTAGTCCAAGGCCTGCAGTGTCGAAAGCGGGGGCGGAAAAGCATTTCCGATCAAGCCACACTAAATACATCAGACGGACCTCGGACAAGGGACGGCAGTCTTCTACGCTTTAACTACTAGAAAAGACGTGCGAACATGATTGATAAGATTTGAAGTAGACTAATGCCGATAATGGATCAATGCTGAATCATGTCACAGCATGTCTATTATAGTAGGTCATTTGTGAGGAAATGTCTACAGCCATATCGGGTTGTGACGCCGTATACTACATCCCATCGACTGAAAACTCACCAATTCCGACACAATCTGGTGAGATCACGGAATACGACCCGTGGGATATAATCCGGTGCCTTAAGTTTCTCTGTAACCTAGACCCAGGATGGCGTGGTGGTCGATAGCAATATCCACGGGGCAGCACCCGAAGACCGGCAGGGCAATAATGCGACTCCAAGCAATGCCTGTCGCAGCCAGCGACCATCCGATCGAATTCCTTCTACTTTCAACAAGTAGGCAGACGGTGGGTTCGTCGTCTTTTTGCCATTTCTTTTCTTTTGATGGTCCGGATGCTGGCAAGACTGTCAACACAGTCTCGGGATCTGGGAACCAGTTTCTATAGAGATCTTTTTTTTCAGAGGACACATATTTTTGATGAGACCGACAGGTTCATCGTCAACCTCGCCGGAGAGGTGTTCTTGTCGCGTCAACTGATAGGTTAGTCGGATCCGGATCGGTTTGACCAGGACCGGATACTGGAACATCTTGAGTCCGTCACGGTTTGTGATCTCGCAGAACCACCGCCCTATTCTGCACGATTAATCTAGGTCAATAACAAGCGCATTCATTAAAACCCCCAAGGGGCAACTGCCTGCGATGCAATGGCTGAGTGCCGGTCGCCGTCACGATCGTCAGCGCGCCGAGACCCTGATCGACCGACTCTTGCCTTTTTATACTACGCACCATACGATACGTAGAACAAAATATCATAGAATCAGTTTTTCAAGTCCGAATATTATATCCGTATATTCATTGCATTTATAACCATGCTTTTAAGTAGTGCCTAAGAAAATCAGCGCTCCCCACAATCCCGCAAATGTCAGATAATACACGCCAGCAAGTTCGTTAAAAACCGAGAACATGTCCCATTGATTGATGCCAAGCATATAACATATATCGCAATCTCATGATGATCATACATAGCCTAGACATGCCACTTTATTAGATCCAAACCTTCCATCATATTGAAGTGTAGGGGAAAAAAAAGACTCACCCTTCCTAGCCCCCTGGAAAAAGAATCGCACAATAAACACCTGCAACCCAGCCATAGAAACCATCATCAAACTCTCAATAACACTGAAATTGAAAATCCGTCTCTCGGTGCTGCGCACAGTGCTGAAATTTCGGTTCTCGCGCGTACGGAAGTATTTCTGGTTTCGCGAGATGGTAGACAAGAGGTGAGACACTTTTGTGATGGATTCTTCGACGGCGCTGGCTTGTTCGGGGCTTGCGCCTTGTCGGGAGGGTAGTTCGGCTTTTTGTTCGTTTTCGACCTATTTGCGAGTATATTAGCGGCTGCGATTCTTTCCTATTTTTTGTTGGGTAGGCAGGTGGATGTACAGCAATCTCGAAGTCGACTAGCTTTTCGGCAAAGGTCGACATTTCGTTGCTGAAGCAGAAACTATATTCGCCGATACTCTGTGCAGTAAACACAAAATCGCCCTGTCGCTCTTTCGTTCCATCCAGAATCACTTTGTCAAGGGGTCCGGTGACCTGGTAATCGATATCGAAGGAGCCGCCGGATTGGACCTGTGCGATTGTCACATTCGTCAGTCGCCATCAATCAATCAATCAAGTATTACAACTCAATTGAGTGTCCAGACACATAAAGGCGCACATACAGCAAAGTAAAAGGCCACCTTGACATCCTTCTGCGTAACATCGGCATAAAAGCACGCTTTCTCATGAGCATCGAGTTTGTACGTCAACGCGGTCGCTGAGACGGATGGGATCAGCGTAGCCAACAGGCCAGCCACAATGCTCGTAGCGCGCATTGTATATGTTGTTAGAAAGATGTCGCAAGAGAAAGGGCGCGATGCGAACAAATCGATAGGATTAAATTGTTGTTTGGCTTTCTCCTGAATTGGCGGAACTGGACAGCTAGCGGGTTTGGTGTTTGTTGTGTTTGCATTGATGCCTGAGGCATTACCGGCCATACCTAAAAGGTCCACTTCGAATCCAAGCTCAGGAAAAACTCGGCATTGCACTGCTACTCATGCTAGGGTCGGTAATGCTTGCTGTCTATCTCATTTGCAGCATGCATACACATGATAGAGCCGTCCGAGTTGCTTTCTAAGTCGGAGGGTCGTGACTAAGTCATCGCGTCAGGGCAACGCAAGTCACAAAGAAATAGATATACCACGTTAAGGAGACGACTCCACGTAATGGTGTCTTGGGGGCTATGTATCAATACTAGTTCTACTAGCACTTTCGCGTGCCAGTAGAACTAGATATGCCCCAGCATTCAGATGCAGTCTGGAATCTCTCTCCAAGCAAGGCCGTGAAAACATGCCTTGCAATGGTAGCTGGCTCACAGTGGAGCACAAAATGTACACTTTGTATGATAGGATCCTGATATGAATGACAGAGACAGCTTTGATTATGGATTCGAGCATCTTGAACATAACAGTATCAATCAAGAGAACGAGCTGGTGAGATTGAAACCCCTCGTCGAGTACCATATTCAGTTCATTGCCAGGACCTCTTCAGGATATACCAGACTAGTGCTGTTATAGCGCGTAGTTCTGAGCTCGATAATATGGATCTCTGTACTGCGGTAACTTGAGTTCTTTCGCGTACGACTTTCAGCGTCTCCCTTGTTTGAAGCTATGCAAACATTTGGTTCGAGATATGTGTCAGAGTCCACTGATACGGAATATGTTGCTTGAAAACCAGCTTGTGAGAAGAATGAGCCTACTCAAATCGTGATCGTACCTCCCGTGAGCGTAAAACATCAATGGCGTTGCTTGTCTCAGAGCATAGACCTGGAGTACACGCCGAAGACCTGATTGATATCATAAAAACAGTTTTTGGTTTGAAGAGAAATCTAGAAACCCAACGGGTCCAAGTGATGTTGTCAGCAGAATGCGTTCTGCTCGAAAATTAGAATATCACCCGTGACTTGAATGGGTTCATGTGCTGATTCTGAGAGTGAAGGACTTTTAGCTCAGGCTATTGTAACTCTGGATCTGGATCCTATATCTGAACCAGGAAGAAGGCGCTAGGAATGGCGCTTTTGGCTTTAGAGATCGTAGTAGAGCGACCTTGATGGTAATTGTCGTCGATGGCAAGATATTGTAATAATTTTCGTGCTATTGCCCTGAGAGGACGGCGGCTTTGTATCCTTATTCCGTTCTTTCCCTACCATGTTGGCTTGCCATTCAATGTCGCAGCGTCCTAGCTCCAGCTCGGTCAATGCATCGTCTTGCAAAGAAGCTTTCTCTCCATCTACTAAGATGACATATTCCTGGTTTCGACTTGAATAAAGAGGTTAGGGCTATGTCCTCGATTCTCCTGATGATCAGTGGTTACTTTTTTGGGATCAGTGATGTAATCTTTTCCACTTTTGATATAACACTTGACCCAATAGACTCACCTGTCCAAACTCAACCTAAGAGATAGACTGACGCAATCAACATCTGGACAGGACAAGCTCGCTTATCCTGTTCCAGTTCAAACCTTGGCAACTGTGCGTTGTGAGTCTGCTGCCAGGCACGGTTACGGATGATATGGCCTCTGGATTTTTAATTGCTCCACTTTATAAGCATTTATACTTTTTGAGAATGGAGAATAGACTTTCAGAGAAAGTTTCATAATGGATGTCATCCACATACGTAGCAAGTTTATCTTGGATTGAAGATTGGAAGGTTGATCTGAAGATATTGCTTGTATTGTGCATTCTAATTAATACGGTACATAGTTGTTTTTGATAGGACGTGTTGGCCATGAAAACTGCGTTTGCCCTTCACGATGGCTCAACATTGTATTATGTAGTTTGAAACGAAAGAAAAAATAACATTGTCTCTAGAGGTTTTGTCTTCGACCTCCTCGAAGAAAGGTTATGATGTTTTGATCAGATGGGTAGATTAAACAGCAGCAACAGCCTTTGCTCCAAACAGCTTCTCTCTCTTCAAAAGCGCTCCTGTCACAAAACACAGAGCTCCTGCCGCAATGACCAGAGAATAAATATGACTGATGGAGTCAACAATGAGCTCAATGGCCTGGGCGCGAACATCGCTTGGCAGACTGTTGAACAAAGTGCTCTGAGAACCAGCGACAGCACCTTTGATCTGATCCAGAGGGAATCCCAAAGGAGTAAGAAGTTCGGTCAGATGGTTGATAGTGAGGTTCTGGAACACAGTGCCGGAGATAGCAAGAGCAATAACCAAACCTCCGATTTGAGCGACATTGATGAACCCAATTGATGCTGCCATGTCCTGTAGAGGGACCTTGGAAGGGGCAACGCTGTAGCCAATCTGAGCAATCAGTCCAGCTCCGATCGCAATCAAGACTGAAAAGCCGTAGATGGCTCCGATGGTAGTGCCGGCTTTGACGGTGTACATGAGAGAGGCGCCAACGAGTAGAAATGCTCCGCCAAGGAGGTAAAGGACCATATAGTATCCCAGGTATCCCAAGAGTTGACCAGATCCCATAATGAAAACACTGAGAACGATGATAAATGGCAGCAATCGCACAGCAGATTCAATACCGTTGTCGCCGTGCGAGAATTGGAACATGAGAGGGATATAGTAGATGACGACAAACATAGCGGTTGATCCACATGCCGTGCAAATGTGCAATATGACCATGGTACGAGAAGCGATGAATTGGATTGGGAACAGTCGGCGATCGGGGGTGGTGAAGATTGCGAAGTACTGCTGAGCCATGAAGATGAGCAGGATGACGCCGCAAACGACCAAAGTTGCGATTGTTCGTCCATCACTCCATTCCCATGAGGCACCTCCAAACGTGAGAGCAATGACAAATGAAGAGTAGAGTCCTGCAATGAGAGTTGCTCCGACCCAGTCAAGCTCCTTCAATTTTGAGAGGGTTGAGACTGTTGGTTGCGGATTGAAGCTTGGGATGGAAAGCAGACCTGGCGACAAAGCACCGAAGATTACAAGATTGATGTAAAAAGCCTATATTCTCTTTTATTAGCATTGGTTGCGAATGTCCCCTGGTTTCTGATGACCTACCCATCTCCATGTGGCACTAGAATCAGCAAATGCACCTCCGATGACAGGTCCTAAAATTGTTCCAGCTCCCCAAATCACGCCGGTACCACCCATGTACGCAGGTCGTTCGTTTTCAAGCGTGTTGATGGCAATCAAGTTCAACATGCCGAGATACAATCCCGCACCGCCGACACCAGCAATGACTCGTCCTACGATGAGGGCGTTCATGTTGGGGGCAGCACCACAGACAGCACTACCGACACAGAACACCACAATACTTCCGAGGTGAACCCATTTGACGTCAAACATTCCGTAAGCTTTTCCACTGCGAAGAAATGTTAGCCTGGAGTTCATCCCTGAGGTAACTGATGAACTTACAAAAGCAAAATCGTAGCAACGGATCCCAAAGGGAAACCAGTTCCTATCCAAGCCAACTGCCCTACCTCTCCATAAGTGTCCAAAACGGCACTTTGAATATCCGCAGCAATCGTATTATCAAGACCGTACAAAAAGATGGCACAGTAGAGGCCGAAACAAACTAGAATCCATCTCCATCCCGTAACCGCTCTGGTCTCTGGCTGATGGTCAGAGGATTCAGGTGTTATTTGTTCTTCAGCTTTCTCGGGTACCTCATTAGAAGCCTTTTTCTGGTATGAGCTTGCATTCGAATCGTCAAAAAGAGGGTGCTGCTCAGTCGCAGCGTCCGGTGCGGATGCCATGTTGTATTTGGCCGAAGCTTTATGCGGAAATGGACTTTGAGATGCTGAGATCGAGAGACGAACAAAATCTGGCTTTGATCACTGATTTCCTGACTTCTAAAGGCCATTCATATACCATATATTGCAGGACAAGTTTGGTTTTGGGTACAAAAGGGGGGGTTCCGTAAACACAACATGACGAACAAAGATTCATACTGATCAGCGTAGTCTATTGGAGGCTAGCTGACAAATAAGTACGGGCTTACAAAAAGACTCAGACGGACACCAGTGGGAGGACGCCAAATGCAGGGATGCTAAAGACGACAAAGCCAGTTGCCAGAATCTTTGAAGAAAGCCGAGTGTAAGAGTGCCGTGTGGGAGAGCCGGGTGAGAGAGCCAAGAAAGCCGTGTGGGCAATTGCCGGGTGGGAGGATGCCGTGCGGGGAGATTTCCCAAGTGGAAGCATGCTGACACCAGTGAGATTAAGTTAGGGTTCATCCCGGCCGTCGACCCGAGGAATGAGTGGGGCGTGGTCCGTGCTGCATATCTGATCCGCCTGAAGGAACTTCTCTTCCACCTTGATCTACGTGTCTTATATTTGTTTCGTGCATACGGATGCTACCTTGCAGTAAGACTAAGTAAGCCTATCTCCGAGCCCGTCATGGAATGTGACGTCTTGGTGCATCGGGCAATTTTTTTTCGAAATATAGCATTCGGGTATATACATCTTTCTGAGGTATATTGCTATACTAACAGAGGATCAACCTAACAGGATATTTCGGTTGTACTTTCCCTATTAGGGCGCTTGCCACCCTCCTTTCATACCCCTAATCTTCTATTATATTCGGGTTTGATGTCCTAAAATGGCATAAATCTAATACAAGATATGTCTGAATAGCAAATGCAATGTGGCATCCCGGAATTCTGCAAAGAGTCATTACCATTCTTTCGCTCCCAACAGCACCAAAGGGCTTGACATGTCGGTTGTTACTATATTACGCCCAATCAACACTAACTTGCCGCGTGTTGGTTAAGCGAGTCTATGTCTTCAGTCTCTCTTTTTGAGTTTTGATCTAATACTATAACGGCTAAATCTCCAGGCTCTGCATCACGTAGTGCGTTATTTCGAGAGTTATGCAGTGCAGTTTGTAGATAAATCTTGTTTAAAAAGTGCACGTTTCATCTAGGGTCTTAGCTGGCGCTATTCTCCCCTAATGCATAATAACATATCTGCGATTTGCACTCTTAGTGGGTGTATGGATATCTCTCATTCAAGCGATATACTAAGATTAGATATCGTTTCACAAATTTGCCAACCCTGGTATACGAACAATCATTTCGCAATGGTAGGGTACTCAGCTTGGAAGTAGGTACTCTGGAATACGACAGTCTCATCGATGATCTGATACTCGAGAGCATCGGGTTGGGACACGTGCAAGATCAGGAAGATAAGCAATGTCATGGAAGATCTTGCAGGCCCCATTGCCTCAGTAGCCCTGAAGCGGATTTCCTAAAGAGGAAATTATGAATCACTACAATCTCACAATTTCACAACGAATTAGGATGAGATCTGTGAAAGTTTTTTGTATTGACTTGGGTTCTTATCTCGATGCGGCTTTTTTGCTAGGAGGACAGAGCGAACGAAAGCATCACGCAATCACCCAGATCTTGAGGCTGCCAAATAATTCTATTCGAGTTTATTGCTTTTATATGCGACGCGGCGTCTCTCACTTTTTATCTCCAAATTACTACACACTACCAGATTTTCACACAAATACCAAAATTTTGTGATACATCTTCAACATCAAGAACATCATGACAACTCCCGAGTCCCCTCTACACCTCATCATCATCGGCGGTGGTCTCTGCGGTCTCTCAGCCGCCATCGCAACCCGCCTCGCCGGCCACAATGTCACAGTCCTAGAAACCGTCCCAGCCTTCCGCGAGGTAGGCGCCGGCCTTCAGATCACATCGAACGGCACACGCCTCTTGAAGGTCTGGGGTCTATCTAATACCCTAAGTTCTCAAGCTGCTGCCCCCAAATATTTCCGCATGCGCAGGTATAACGGTGACTTGCTTGCTGACACGACTCAGTATACAGAGGAGATAGAGGCGCAGTACGGCTCACCGCTGTGGTGTCTGCATCGTGCAGATTTGCAGGTTGCGATAGCGGAGAAAGCGATGGAGTTGGGTGTTGTGATTAAGCCTGGATGTAAAGTTGAGAGTGTGAAATGGGGTGAGAAACAGGCCCAAGGGCAGACGGAAAGTGAGGTTTAAGTATAGAGGATGGTGAAGAGGTGAGAGGAGACATTGTGCTCGTTGCGGATGGCATATGGTCAGAAACTCGGCAAAAGCTGCTGAGGAAGGATGTAAGAACAAAGCCCACCAAAGATCTGGAATACAGAATCCTACTAGACCGAGAGAGCATCAAAGATGACACACTGAGAGCTTGGCTGGATTCCCCGGGTATCAACATCTGGGTCGACCCTGAGGTACACGCAGTGGGTTACAGTATCAAGGGCGGTCGATGGTTGGACTTAGTACTTCTGGTAAAAGATAACTTGCCAGAGGACCAGTCGAACCACTTCTTTTCTGGAAATCAAAATCTGGCAAATTTCTGTTAGCGTCAGTATAAGCCCTATCACGCATAGTGTACCCAACCGCTGACTAACCATTAATCCACAGAGGAGACTGCGCCCATCCAATGCTGCCTTACATAGCCCAAGGCGCCAACTCTTCCCTAGAAAACGGCGCAACAATCGGCGCCTTAATTTCCAAGGTCAAGCGGAAAAACCAAATCAGGCAATGTATGACTCCATCCGACGACCTCAAACCGATTAAGTCTTTCAGGAGACATTCACGCAGGGCAAAGGAGCATCATTTGCCAGAAGGGCCGGAGCAAGTTAAGAGAGACATGTTGCTTGCCAAGTCTTTTGAGAAGTCGACAAATGGAGAGAAGACATGGTATGTTAGCCCTATAGATGCAGATTATAGGGAGTGTTGACTGATTGTATAGGACGCGTCCCAAAATTCAACCGCGGATCTATGGATACGATGCATATGCAGAGGTCAAGAAGGCATATAGCTTGCATCCTTTCTAAAGACATGAGTAGTTCTTTTACTATCCGTGCATGAGCTTAAGGTCATGTCTACCTAGGTAAGGGAGCAGTATCGCTTCTGCATTCTTTGGATCATTTTACGTTCTTATATTCCAAATAACCGCGCCTAAGAACATATGCATAATATCATACCGGCATCATAAAACATGTTTTATTTAATGATGGGCACTATATGGATGTTTCAGCTCGTAACGTTCTGATAAAAGCTGTCTTTCCAAATGCTGCATACAAAAATTTCTACCGACAACGTACATACACGCGCAACGCCAATGGTGGTTCCCTTATTTGATAGAGAATGTTTCGCCTCTCCAAAAGCTCCGGTTCTTATTCACGTGGTCAAGTCCCAAGGTATCGTTAGGTTCCGTGGCCACATCTGAAAGGATGTCATCTATCAAGTTGTGTGTTAGTATATTAATTGCATTGCAAGAGAATCCTGCACATACCATCTTCTAGATATCTAGGATTTTGGTAAATCCCATGAGGAACAACGGCAAACTTGATCTTCTCAAATTGCTTGCCCTTGATACCAGTTCGTTTCGATAATCGTTCTTTAGTCTGTTTGAATATTTCGCCCTACAACAATGTCAGTCATGTGTCATCAGTCCGTACGAAACAATCGGCACTTACAGGCTTGACAACGAATTTGAAGGGAATACCGTGCGACTTGGTGGGTTCCCGGTCGAAATTGAATGCCGTAATGAGACGCTCATCGCCTTGCATGTTGAGCTCTTCCTCTGGAATTTTCTCCGCGTACAGCGACACGTACTCATTTAATCCGGTGATGGTAAGGTCATGCCGAAGTTCCTTGTGAAGCTTGCCGTTTTGTGCCTCGTAGATTCGGACAGCCTGCATTGACTCATCATCAAAATCTGCTTTCTTCTGAAGTGCAGCCAATACGTCGCTGACAGTGCCGGTTCTTGGTACGAGCAGCTCGTAAGCCGTCTGGGCGCGATTCATGTCAGTCCATACAGAATTACACGATAATTCAGAAAGTAACATACCTCCTTGTTGATACCATCGATGAGCCAAGTTACTTTCAGTGTCTTCTTTGTTTCGTATTCACTAAGACTCGTGTCGAGAACCTCGTAGTAAAGCGCGTCTGGTAGATGCATGCTATATCCATAACTTCCATACTGTCCGTTCAGAATCTGAAACAATGTCTGGTTGATCGTTCGCTTAATGGGTTGTTTCGGTTTTCCGTTAGTTGCCAGTACGGGACAAAATCGAAGATGGCTGTAATCGATGCCAAGATGCTCGCCAACTTTCTTCGCAAATTGATCATACGTCATCTTTCGACTGAGTGTGAGGCTGAACTCGTCTCCTTGTCTCTTCAAAGGAGCAAACTTCACTTTCATGCGATTCAAAAGATAGTCGTAATATTGGCGAGTCTCGGTATACAATGCGGTGGGAGGAAGGCTAGAGAGTAGTTAGTCTTGACGAACGCATGAGTCATCATATTGTTAAACACTTACTCTGATTCTTTGTATGATCGTTGAAAGGTAATGATATCCCCGTCCTGTATTTCAGACTGTTGGAAAGTCTGCTTCGGCTTCATTGGGTCGACCATTGTGTGTTTGATTTCCTTATAGAAAAGAGGACAATGTTAGCTAATCGAGTGCGAATCTTGTATCTTGTACAAACATACCTCAAAAAGTAGGAATTCGGTCCCTGGCATCCAACCCATCTTCTCTAGGATGATGGGTGCAAGATCTGCCACTTTTTGGTTCTTACGAACATATACCGATCCGACACCTGTCAAAGTTTGGCTGGGTACATCGAAATGTTTTAAGAATATGAGGACAGAGGAGCCAGCCTCTGGCCACGATACAGCGCCATCCGGCCCAACTTCGCCAACTTCCATCCACACTTTAAGAGGATTGTTCTTGGTCGAAAGTCGACTCCAAGCTTCTTCCATGGTCATATCTGTGTTCTGGATGACCTGATCGGGACGGATCGTTTTGTTCTGTCGGTTGACCATAACCCAAAGGCGGACTTGTTTCGGATTCAATCCTTTCTCTTCGGCAAGCTCCTGTGCGAATTCGCTAACCTTCTTTGCACGAAGAATTCGGTATGACCTGGGTAGGGCGGCGTCTCCACTTGGAAGGTCAGTACTAGTAAGATCAAAGCCATGATGAGCTTGGAAAGTCGTGTCATCAAGTACTCCAACATTCATGTACAAGTGAGCCTCCTCTCTTTCCTTTCTTCTTCGGGCCAATTCAGCACGTTCTTCTACCAAGCGTGTTTCTGCAGGTACAGTCAGCATATCGACAATCAACAAGATAACATGACCAGTATAAGTGCCTACCTATATGTGATGGGACGTTCTCTTTGGTTATAGGAAGTAACACATCGTCTAGCCGTGTTTTCCGAATGTACACCAACATGTATGCATTCATTGAACGCTTTGTCGACAAGCCTCTGGCGTATTGTTGCTTCATAGCCATTGAACCGTTGGATAAGTCATATTCTCCGCCGTAGTTCTCCTCAAGAACTTCCTTGTCGGTGGCACGAATGACTTTGTCGTCATCGAAACGGTAAAAATGACCATCCTTGGTAGGCTTCAAAAATGCGTAGTAATGGCCGGCGTTGAAATCCCCACTGTGTACAAGAACTCCATGGAGCTGATACTCCCATGATTCGGATTTGTCTGCGTCGTCTGAAAGATAAGGGCTGAGATCGATATCCATTGGGAAGGTGTGACGGTCGTTGATTTTCATCATGGCATCTCTGTTGATGTCGTACTCAAATCGCTTCAGGTGAAGATGTAGGACCGGGGGAAAGCTCTCGAATATCACACCTTTCTTGGCATCCTGAAGACCATATGGCGAGCCAGCATCGTACTTATTCTCGCCTTCAAGTGTTTCGACTTGAATATAGTCTTTGAAGCTGTCGTCCAGTGTCTTGTTGCCTCGAACGTTGAGTTGGATATCCCAGAATTCTTCTACACGAGACGACTCATAGTTGACATTGATGCAGGAAAGATATGTTTTCGTCTTTCCAACGAATAAATCTGGGAGAGCTTTTTCCGCGGGTGTTCCTTTCATCTTTTCCTCGAGTCTTTCCATCAATTTGCGACACAACTCTTGAACATCTTGTTGCTCAAATATTTGTCGGGATTCCCAGCCAAAAGATGCCGTAAGTTCTGTGGTCGAAACGGCGTTCTCATTAGTCTGGAGATTATAGAAAAGTCGTTGTAGTGTCCATGCACTATTCTCTCTTGTAGCCTCTCCATCGGTCGGAATTTGATATACAGCCTGCAAAATCAGATCATTAATTTTGTCCCACGTGTATCGAAAAGACAACTTACCTTTCTAAATGCGTTTGTAAAATATAATGACTGAAGTAGAGAGTTGAGATAGCATGTCGCGCCTTGGTTTCGCAGACCGACCATACCAGTCTCTTTCTTTGAATCGTAGCTGTAAAGATTTGTTAGATAACGGGATGAGTAATAGTCAACTCGACAGCGCTGTCACATACTTCTGGAAACTATGCCATAGCACTCCCGTGGGATCTTTCACGATCCGGACATAGGCAGTTACCATAGCTTCATCATTTTGAACCAAAGGAGTTCCCCGGCCTTCAAACCCCATATGAAAGAGCCTCCTCAATTCGGCAAACCGTGTGAAACCCCAGTCGGCTTCCTCGGCGTTGAATCGATGTGTGGCAACTTCTCTACCGTCAGCGAACGATACCAGTAAACATATGAAATGCTTACCATGAGATATATGTATGGAAGGATCGTTCACGTTCCACAAGACCAAAGAGAACTGTACACATGCATACCAGTTCTCCGGAGGGTCCTTTTCCCAAGCTTGCTCGAGGTAAAACGAAGCATGATCGACCTGGTTGCCGTAAGGAAAGAAGAGGATTCGCCTAACAGCTCATTAGAACGAATCAAGCGGCTCCAAAGATGAATAACCGAAACAATGCACGCACCATGGAGCTCCTCCACATTCAAAAACAGGACCATGTTCCTTCTTTTTCAGCTTCCGCCAGTCTTTGATATGCCATGTGTTATACGCCTCGGCTTCAGTCTCTAGTTCGGGATCTTTAGGAAGGACTCGTGCCATCATGGCCGGAACTGTTTGAGGAATATATTGTTAGATTCAAGCTATACGACTTTGAAGCACCGAGCGAGTCCTTTCGCCTTCGGAAGCATTGGGAGAAGGGAGTACCGTACAGTCATTTGCAAGTGGCTCGGACTCGGGTTCATCCTCGGAACCTGATCGAGACACGACGATAACATCGGTGCGGTCATTATTGAATTGGTCATATCCATCGTAGAGCATCTCGCTCTCGGCAAGCTGTCGGACGAAATGGAAAGAGAAAAATTAGCAAAAGCTCTCTCGCAGCGACAAATAAATATAGGGTGGCTGTTGAATATCGTAGAAGCTGTCCAGGCTGGAGTTGTTGATATGCCGGAACGGCGGAGAAGTCAAAAACATCATCAGAGATAATGTCGCACTTACATTGGCCATGGATGGGATACTGTCTCCGCACAATTACGGAGCACTGATGAGCGCACAACACAGGAAGAGAATCTCACAAGATAAACCTCACGCGACACGGTGGCTGGTCTCGAGATGGACAGAAAAGTCGATGAGGTGGGAGGGGGAGGTCTGGTCTGGTCTGGAAAGGCGGAGTGACGATGATTGCAAGCTGCAGGAAAGAATCAAATCTGGGCAAGAACCGGAACGCTAGGCTGTTTGCCGTTAGCGAGTATTTCGAATACAGTATTGTCGGTACATACCATACTGGGTAGTGTATCATACGGTTATTTCCAATTTGGTTGTAGATCACCATCTCGTATGATTCTTGCTTCATGTCAGTAGATGTATCGGGCTATATCAGGCCATCCAATAAAGCGGGTGGTGCCATTGCGTCAGTTCTCACCTATATCCCATTCAATTAAATTACTTTCTTTGTCGAGTTCATCGTCAAAGGTATATGTATCGGTATGTAAAAACGGCCGATTGACTTGATAACGATAAGGCTGTACGTAATTTACAGATCTTACACATACGCGCCCAAGCTCCTTGCACATAGTATGACCAATCCACTTATTTGATAGATTTCGAGATTTAGGGGTATGCCAGAATAATTGGAAAATAATATTTTGAGCAAACTATGAAATACATCTTGGCAGCTTGTCTTTTAAAAGAGGAGATATAGGTATCAGTACGTACTTCTACTTGCAGGATGGTGTAAAAACAGTTGCGGGGAAAGTCACCTAGCAAGTTCACATGTCACACGAAGCGGCTAAACACCTCCAGACCGCCTTGGCAGATATCCTTCACTTTTTTGAAAGATCCCTCGTATGCCTCCAACTTTGTTTGTTCGTTTACCATCCCTTTCACTTCATTCTACAAAGCTGAGAAATTCCTGAATGGCCATGTGCAGACCCATCAGGCAGCATTGTGCAGTCAACAATACCTGGTCTCATTGGGATAGACTTGCCAAGAGAGCCTGCCATTGCATGACTGAGACACCATGATTAGAGGTCGTGTGTCAACCTGCTACCAACCACATAAGCGGTCTCTTCTCAGTTCAGCTTTATACTCCGTACAAGCACACAAGCCCCCTCCATGGAGACCTGCTATCATACTTGATGAGTGAGAATTATGATTGCCTCCATAAAATCGACGCCTGCTAACTCTATGACTCACAGGTGGGTGAAAAAAGAAGTGCGCCCTATCAGTCTACGACAATTGACCTTTTTTGGGCGGGCTTTGACAGAGCCTCGCTTGCTGAGTTCTGCCAACTATGTTCGAACCGAGCTTCCCACGAGGTCTGTTGATTTTTGTCTCGCTCGACTCAGTCATGTGTCCGTTGGCTAATGATATCATCCAGACTCGCGCATCGCCTGCGTGACATGCAAACACTGCCATACGTGGTCGTTGCAAACCCGCACATATCAATGGTCTACGAACTGTACTACAAAGCTTTTGAAAGATTCAGAACTATTCCCGAAATCAAGTCCTTAGATGACAATAATCGCTATTGTGATGTCTTACGAGAAACGCTCAGAGAGCACTTGACGGTTATTCCGAATCTCGCAATGGGGGTGCTGGAATGCCAAGGACTTGTGAAACCGGACGAAATCGATAGGTTCTTGAACACAATGCTTCGCGCCGTATGTATGACTTATATTACTATTTTTGGGGTTATGTCTGACTCAGGATCCAGAGAATCTCCCGTCGCGTCATAGCAGAACAGCACCTAGCTTTGACCGAAACATTCAACACATCACAGCGATCAAAGAAATCACAGAAATCCGATCCTCGAGCTGACCGAAATTCCGACTTTGTCGGCGAAGTCTTTCTCAAATGCAATGCAAAGGACGTCGTTGAGCGATGTGGAAAATTTACTCAAGAATTGATGCGTCAGAGCTCTGGATCAAACAAGATACCAGAGATTAACATCAAAGGGCATCTCGACGCAACATTCCCATATATTCTTGGTCATTTGGAATACATCATTGGAGAGCTTTTGCGAAATTCTATTCAGGCCGTTATGGAAAAGTATCGAGACTCCACCGCTGATCCTCCACCAATTGAGGTTCTTATCTGTGAAGCATCACAGTACGTCACTCTACGCATCTCCGACCGAGGCGGCGGCGTTCCCAGAGAGATATTCCCAACGTTATGGTCTTTCAGTAAAGGGCCACGAACCCAAGATCGTTTGGAAAATCTCGGTCAGGTTCCCACCTTAGCTGCCACTATGCAGGAGCTTGAGGTTCCTCTTGAAATGGAACCGAGCATCAAAGGCAGCTATCGTGAAGGGTCTTTGTCTACTTTGAGTTCACGTCCACCCAATCTTCGCTTGGGTATGGGGCTACCCATGAGCAGGGTTTATGCTGAATACTGGGCGGGAAGCCTCGAGCTGCACAGTCTGGAAGGTTATGGAGTGGATGCTTTCCTGCAGATATCGAAGCTGGGTAACAAGAATGAGCAAGTTACCGCCAGAGCTTCAGTGGACGCAGTATGATTTATTAGTATGAGCTGGATACGATTTGGATTGTCAGTTCTTTATTAGGGTGGTTATCTCAATTGCCCTATAAGCATCATTTATGCGAAAGCCAGAACAAGGATGCTGTCCGTCCAGACTGCGCCAGTGAGATATGGATTCTTGTGAGCAGCCTCGCTTAACCGATTAGTCTACAACTTTGCACATCGGCAGATCCATAGAGGCCTTGTCACAATCCATACAATGTACAGTAGAAGCTGGGAAACGGGCGAGACCCAGTGATGGAGTCTTTTTGCAGCCTATTACCTGGGTAATCCAGGTAACGGTTTCTCGGGACGAAATACCAGATCAATAAAACTTCCTAATACTCGAATATCTCAAATCTTGTAAATTAATTCCTTTTCTTCCTAAAGTAATATTTTCTGAGAAATAGGTGAGCTATACGACCTGAGCTCTGATTGGCTCAAACCGTCCTACAACAACGTGTCTTTCCGCCGACAGCCAAACAAATAACTCCGAACATCTTACCCAGACAACCCGTTGCGTATACAATTGATTTTGATTTTTATATCAATAACCGAGTTCAATTCCATTATACTGAAACCTCGCATCTCGAACCGACTCTGCGCCCAAGGGCGTATTTCAACTCATCATCAGATTGTGTCGACTTGCGACAATCAGCCATGTATTCATCAAGCAATCGTGCGCAGGGCGTATTTGGCTTCTTCACTACAGTAGCAGCTTTCGTTGCTGGATTTGCGGCTTTATCTGTTTTTTTGCATCCTGCGACGGATGTTACGTCAAGCGTGGATTTGAAGGGTGTCCAGGTGTATGTTCTTTGCAATCACACTCTCTAAGGAGACACATTCTTTGATTGACAATTGCTGACTGTCGACCTTAATTGCGACAGTGTCAAAGGCAGACCGCACTACTACTCCTCCAAACGAGAAGAATATGCCCGAATCGAATTCGATCTTGATGCTGGTGAGAACCTCCTGTGCGCAACGACGGTGAACCAAGCACGATGCTAATCATAATGTATACAAAACAGATTTCTCGCCGCTGTTCAACTGGAACACAAAACAACTCTTCGTCTACGTCCTAGCCTCATACCCAGCCTCTTCACCCGCGGGCGAAAACCCGCATAACTCTGAAGCCATTATCTGGGACATGATTATCCCCGCACCCGAATCGCCATACTCCTTCTCCAACCTCAAGGAGCGCTTCTTCCCATCATCAACCACAAAATCAACCGGCAAGCCCTCAAAAAAGACGACCAATAACAAAAAAAAGTCGCAGACGACAAAACCCGAGCAAACAGGCGTCCTACACCTCCGCAATCAGAAATCAAAATATCAAATCACAGATATCTCAGGCAAGATCGCGGAGCGAGAGAATGTCACGCTCACGGTAGGATGGAATGTGCAGCCCTGGGTTGGAGCATTGTTGTGGAGTGAAGGGACGGGCGCGTGGCCGAGGACGGAGGGACAGGTTGGAAGGAGTAAATCGTTTGGTTTTCCTCCTGTGAAGACGAAGTCGACGAGCTCGAGTACGACGGCGCAGGCTACTGATATTTAAATTGAGTGTTGGGCATATGTTTTGGAGTTTGTATAGTGACTGCTTTTTTATAGTTGCATTCTTGTAGTTGAGGAATACGAATTGACAGATACCCATTTGGCGAGAATCACCATAAAGAATATTACTAGAGCAACCTTTCGTATACCAATGAAGCAAACCTATCCTAAACCGAACCATAGCAATTGGGTATCGCACAGCATAATCAAGCCAATCCCTCCATCACTAACAAACTCCTACTCTTCAACCTATTTCATCCCATCATGACATAACAGCGCGTCACCTAAGTGGATTGTTCAACTCCGTATAGTCCCATACTGCGTCTGCTGCTGCTGCTGGTGATGGTGATGATACCCACCGGACTGAATCCGGTCTGAATACACACCCGTCGCCGGCTTCGAGAACGTCGCACCGCCAGCAGCAAGGCCGCGGCGATGGTAGTATACGTATTCTAAGTAGAAGGCATGAATGTGGCCGGGGAAATACCTGCAACTTCGTCAGTCGTCGTATATCATGGATGAGGTCGGGGAGGGAACATACCCGAGGATAGTGAGGAGGATGTTGATTAGCAAGTCAGCGCTGCAGCCGGAGATGAGGAAGACGCCGAGGGGAGGTACTATTTCCTTGTTAGCATGGTGTTGACTCACTACGATGTTCAGGAAGGATACGTACTGAAGAAGGTGATAATAACAATACACAATGCAGAGCAGTCGGCCATCTTGACTATATTCTTTTCTCCGGTTTGTTGATAAGAAGTTAACAGTGTACTGAGTTTCGCGAGTCGTTAACGATATGGAGAAAAAGAAAATGACCTGTGGCTCCAAGGACATAAATACTCATGAGGTTATGGCCTGATGCAAGCGATGATGTCATTACTGTAACGTCCATACGACAAAACGCGTACTGTACGTAAGACGTATGTATTGAAAAACCGTTACGTATTGTGGCGCCACTTGGTCGACTGAGCCACAAGTGTAATTGTGGCGTTGCAAGTGTGGCGTTCTGCTTGTCACTCGAAGAGGCAGGCATAGGGTTATCATTTTCTGTTGAGAACGAATACATGGGACTTAGAGGACAATAGGAAAGTATATTGATATTCTAGTCATAACATCGTCATAGAGGATGTCTATCAGAGGAACGTCGGTTCCTCCTCACATATAAACAAGTAATCGAGGTTGAGACAGATCGAGAAGACTGTTAGACACTCTCTCTAAGATAGTATCCAGTTAATGAAAGAGGCTTGTGAAACGGAAGTCATCTTCAAAAAGACATCTCAGAGCTGAATCGAAGTCCACTGCTACGATTCCCAACTCCGTTGTTGACGCCAGGACTGGTCGGGCGACTGCCATTATTACCCCATGCCTTTGGGCTTCGAGGTTGTGTACTGGTTGCTCGTGTCGCGGGACGGTTGTTGCGGAGAGTTCGTAGTTCCTCTTCCTTCTTCCGGAGAAGAGTCTCGCGGGCTTCGAGAGTCTGCTCAAGTTCTTTCACTCGAGCGGAATGTTTTGATTCGTCGTTCTGCTTTTTAAGTTCACTCAACTTGACGGCTTCCGCATCGACTTGACTTTGCAGATACGCAACCCTATCTTGCAAGGTAGTTGTCTCGTTTTTTAACATCCCGGCGTGGTGGGATGCATCCTGATATGCTCTGCGAGCGCTTTCGGTTTGCTTCTTTTCATACTCAACAGATTTTTCGAGTTTGGCGTAATCCTCGCTGAGTTTACGATTCTGCTCTCGTAATACTTCAAGTTCTTCTTTCAATCCTCCTTCGGTTTTAAGAGCATCCCTGGCAGATTGTAGATCTTGTTTCAGTTGTTTGCGCTCGTCTTTGAGCTTCGTGATCTCGTCTTCTTGTTTCCCGGCTTTTATTCGAGCATTTGTTTTGTCTTCAAGTAAGGCATCCCGCTCTTTTCGTACTTTATGTAACTCATTGTTTTGAGCCTCGTAACGATGCTGTAGGTCTTCCCACCCCTGGATGCGCTCTCGGTATCGAGCCTCGGACTCAATAATCGTCGTTTGCAATCGATCAACTTCCGCGGCATGATTAGCCTTCATCTCGACCAGTAAATTTTCCAAAGACTGTAATCTTGCGGTCAAATCCAGGTTTTGGCTTGTCGGGGCAGTGGATTGTGTTGTTATCTGGGTAAGTTCCTGCGATGAATGAATGCGCTGTCTCTTTGATTCGGGTGTGTCGGCATCCAGTGTGTCCTTAATAATTAGCCAGTCGGTAGGGCAAACAAGCATATGATAATGCAGCACTTACAAATATGCGTTTATTGACTGATGTTCCCATTACCATTGGGTCCGTGACTTGCGTACCCAGAGGATCTTCGCTCTGTAGCCCATCAGACACAAGTATGTGAAGTGGCTCAATTGCAGGAAGATTCCAACTGGCATTGAAATCATCGGATAGAAGACAAGTGAAGATTTCCTGGGCATCCTCGTGCACGCCCACGGCGTTGTCTTGTAAGTCACCAAGCATATCCGCAAGACTTTTCACAATATGAACGAGAAGCCTCAGTCTTTGTGTCTCTGGAAGATCGGGTAGACATCGCTGAATGTGTTCACTGGAGTTCGCTATAATTAAGTGCACGACGGGGAGCAAGTTCCCATTGCGCGCGTATGTAGTCCTGAGATGTTCAATAGCGGGATTTGAAGCATTGAACGTGGAATCAAGTGCGAATACAACTGCTGGCGGTCGATACGTCTCCACAGTACCATCATGTTCCATAGACAAAATACCCACGCTGAGCGATCCATTGATCAAGGAAAGCTCAACATGTCCGCGCATTTCAGCCCGTGGCCGGACGGGTGCAAAGCCTTTGCCTATGAAATAGCGCTCGACTAACTCGGCAGTTTCCTTCTTGCCCAATACGAACAGGATGTGCTTTTCTTGTGCCCCAGCAATCTCTATCAGTTCAGCTAGAAATAGAAATTTGGCGCTGCTATATTCTGCGAACGATGCTTCTTTGACGACATCCGGTTGAGATCGTTTCACATGCTCGACCATGTTCAAATCAGTATGAACCGCAATGTTATCGAGCTTTTCGATAAGATGCCGGACGTCCGATAGTAGTTGAGCCTGCTCGGTCATAGGAAGAACATTTCCATCTACCGACTTGAATCCTGAAAGAAGAAGTTTCACGGACTCCGAGTGCTCGGCAAGCGCTCTTTCGTAGTTGTCTTTCCCTATGGAGTCCATAGGCATTGTGACGGCAAATTCAGAAGGACCAAGTCGGAGTGAGCCCGGAAGAACATGTTCGGTCTTCTCAAAAATAGCACTGGGCTGTATAGTCTGTACACCTGCTTGTTCGGGAAATAGCAGTGCTGGAGAAACTACAACAACATCTGCGACATCTCCCTGTTCAGCAGCTGGTGCAGCGAGGTCGACTGGATGCTCTGGTGCCCGAGTACTTAGAGGTAACGTTGTCTGAGGCATAGATACCGGTACCACAGGTTCAATATCCCCTGCAGATGATGGTGTCACGCTGTCATCTGCAACTGCAGTCGGCTTAGACTTGCCTATATTGGCCAGTCGAACATGGGCATTGTGCAACTTTTCTGTCAGAGTGGCGCCGGTAATGTCGTCGAATCTCCCTGAAGATTCAGAGCCTTGACGACTTGTTGGGTCTCGTTTTGTCTCCATGGCTCTTCAAAGTAAGTTTGGTCTGGCGAAACACTAGTAGTCTCGAATTTACAACTACTCAGTGTTGAGTTAGGAGCTTGCAGTCTAGCAAGCGTTGCAGTTGTAGATTCTTGCCTGGCTTGCAAAGCCTGCAGAATGATAGTACTGCTGACTTGGTACTATACAATTCCTGACTTGGTTGAATTAATATCATGCATCTAATGCAGATTGAACAGACAGTTGTCGGGCCCTACCTGATTTGGTCAGATGCGAATGTATGATGGTGTTTACGCGCCCTGTCAAGCGCCAATCAATGCCCAGAAAATATAGCAGCTAGACATTGTAGAAACCGAGAAGAATTATTATTTGAGAGGACCGTCAATCAGAGAAGAAATGTTATAACAGCACAATCAGCAGAGCACGAGTGGAATGATCACTATGGGATGTAAAGCGGAGAAGAAAGTCCGGAGCTCTTATTGACGAACGAGAAGGTCGCCTTTCACGTGATAACCGATAACGCCAGCAATAGAGGCCAATTACCACGATTTTTAAGCGATTTTCCATGTAAAAAAGAATTTCTGCATGCAAAATACTGAGTGACTTGCACGTTGATTAGAATGCCATTATTCTTATTCTAAAAACTATGCTGGTTGTGTTTCTGTGTTGCGCATGGAACTTTTTATGTAATTCGGGTGGCTGGAATTACATAGATCCATGGATATGTGACTACACGGATAAAGGGAAGTCAACATTGAACTCATACTTACCTACATATGTAGGTAGGTACAATTGAATCGTGCGTCAAATATTAATTGACTAGAGTTTCTAAGCTACTAGTGACTTGATTTGTATTTAGGTTCCGATGTGAGTATAACCAGCAATCGCTCGAGTGCAAGTAGATAAGTAAATTGCATGAAGGCAATGCGATCTTGTCTCATACAGCATCTAGGATCGATTGGTTTTCAAAAACATCAAATTCCTTAGCCAAGAAAAAGTAAAAGAAAGAGAGAGATGTACACCACTATTCAAAGCTGGGAAGTTTCGGGCCTGCGCAATGACAGAAAAGCGTGTGCCGAGGTCGCAACGAACGATCTGCTGTAAATGACAAACACGACATAGAATTCATGCCAAATGTGTGGTGTTGAAGAGCCGATTGCCCGTATCCGTACCCCCAGAGCCAGTGTACTTGGTCTTAGACACACGTAGAGTGACTATACTCAGGGTGTCATAGCTCCCAGCCATGGTCTGAGAGAGTATACCACCCGAAGCACATTCTACCTGAACGACACCAGCAACGACCACGATGAGAATGGTGGCATGCAAATTGCGAAGATACTGCACAAATTCTGCAAGTGACTTGCCGGTGTTCACCACCGAGTCGACTAGAATGGCGTTGACCTTCCCTTCCAGATGTTCGTTTTCGATGTCAGCCGTTATTTTAGCATGACGATACATTGCACGAGGAAAAACTTCCCAGACTCCGCGAGCCATGGGCTCTCCGCCTCTTATGAGCGGAACGATCAGGGTACGGTCTTCGTTGCGAAGACGAAATCCATCGGTTGAATTTCCCTGAACATGGGGGATTGGGTATTTCTCCAGTCCAATGACTGAGGTAACAAATTCGGTTGCCAGATAACCGCCCACGCGACGGTGAACTTCACACAGAACTGGACCGTCATTTAGCGCATCTCTCATCGCCGTCATAAGCAGCTGTGCCGAGGTCCTCTCTGCTGCATCATGATCTCAATGGAGTGCTTCGGCCGACCACGGGCGAGATCATCGGCGATAAACTCCCATTGAGTCAAATTCACTACCGGAAGACAGTTTACATCGAGACGCGGGGTTGCCTTAGAAGGCATGACTGCCTGTCGGGCTCTGAAATGACCGTCTTCAAGCGCTGATTCTAAGGCTGCATCCATAGACTTGGTTCGCTGGCCTTCCTTTCCCACGACAACGATGGCCTGGTTGGCCTTCTTCAACATCTCCATATCCAGTGGACTCTCACCGAAAGCCTAAACGTATTTCTTGTGGAAATTCTGCAAATGATCCACCACTGTCTCTTTTACTGATGGGTTCACGATACACTCATCACTGATGCGGCCGCCACCGACAACCTTGACCTTCTTTGACAGGCCCTCTCTGTTTAGTATCTCCTCCCAGATACGGCGCAGGCCCCAGGTGACGATGACAGCACCGACGTGACGCTGAGATTTGACTACTCGTAACAGTGAAACAAATTCGGGGTAGAGAGCGGTTCGTGCGGCGACGTCGCGGCAACGGCGATTAAATTCTTCATCGTCGCAAGTTTCCTCGTAAAGCATCACCGCTTGACGGAATGCAGTGTAAGTATAATGGAGAGAACTCTTGAAGATAGCATCCAATGGGTACGGTCCAGAGCCATATAGCTCCCAGAAGAGCTTGCCTGTGTCTTCGGCTGTCAAAGTGCGATCGGCGTCGAGGACTAGCATGGATTCTATGGGACCATCCATGCAGGTCATGATCTTGTCCACTTCGAATTTGGCTTTCGCGGAGCTGTGGTTCTCATTGTGCCATGCAAGATCCCTAAACACTTTGGGAATCACCACCGACTCATCCATCAGACGAGCCGACAAAGACAAAAACAGAATCGAATATTCTTGACATAGTTGGCGAAGCTACGACTTCTCATACTCCTGCCATTTTCGTAAATGCTCCACAGAATCATTAGAGCGATATCGCGGTTTATCGTCGGCTCGCCGCCGTGCAACAACTTCGGGATCAACATCCAACTAAAGGATGTGAGTATAGATCTCCAAGTCAGCCGTGGTGTACACTGGCTGCTGTTCCCCGCCATCTGAACAAAACATGAAATGCCCAGTGACTATGGCCGGTTTCCCGCTTTTGACGGTTTTGTCTCGAATCCATTCGATAGCAAGCTTGCACCACATCCCTTTTCCCTCGTCATCGAGAGCGCGAAATTTATCTAGACCACCTGTAACGAGGCGATTGACTACAGCAGAGCCCTCGAAAAAGTCGAATTTGCCTTTGTCCAGAATCCCCTTCAGTTTTTTCAAGAGGTATGTCTTTCCGCAGCCCGGGACCCCATACAATCCGATGATGGCAGGCTTGCCATCTGACAATTTTGCTGCCTGCTGGGTTTCAGGGGCCAGCTCTGTTGAGTTGGAGCGCTCGCTTTCTTCACTTCTGACAGACGTGTCGGTGTCCATACCAATACCGGACATGTTTGTCATCGATTGAGGGGGAAAGTGAGCTGTCTGATAGAAGAAAAGTAGAAACAGGTTTGTTTTAGTATTGGTTTGGTAGGAATAAAAAAAATTGTTAACGCTTCTGTTGCAATTGTCAAGCTTGCCAGGTTGGGGAAACAACAGCCTATGTACCTATAGGCAAGCAAGTGGTCATCTAACATTCGCAATATGGTAGGGCAGCGTAGAAGCTGCCTTGATCGATCCACTGTGACTGAGTTTAGTAGCATTTCAGTATATCATATTGTGAAGCGATAGAGTAATGGGTTACAAAAAACTCCCTTTGTCTGAGCTTGCCTGAGTTGTTGGTGGGAGAGGCTGAGAGCCAAAGTAACTAGAAGCTAGAGTCAGATAACTTGATTTCTCTACCAATAAAACAAAGGACATTTATTAATGGAGATCTTGACGTAGGTACAGTCCAGGCATAGGTTAGGGCTAGGGAAAGAATCATATCATTGTCATGGTATTGATTTGCTAGAGAACAGCTGGCTTGCACAGGTATATCTAGCATTCAAAATTGAAGGGCTATAGTAACAAAGAAGTGGTAAGTGATCTAGGTCATTTTTATGATTTATCTTTGAGAAAGGCGACATACCATGAAAACATCAAAGCATGTCACATCATACACCCGCGGTTGTCGTCTAAGCAGGGTCGATGATTCGAGGAAACGGTGTCATAATCGATGAACATGTATATCCTGAAAGTTGTCCGAACACCGATTCCTCGTTCCTGATTCCATCACCGAACAGTGTTCAGTCAATCAAGGCCCAGATACTCGTGGGAAAAGAGGCCGGATGCGCAGCAGCTTCTGGCAGACTCGGGTGAATTCAACAGGATCAAGTCCATGGCGAGCTGCAACCAGAAGTAGCTTCTCTTCTTTCGTCGGGTTGACTTCCTCGTGTACCACATGGGGAGCGCGACACAACAAGGCCGCTGTCATGTAGAACAGACATCGCGAGGAAAACTTTCCGACCATGTACAAGTAGGCGAGCGTATATTTTCGATCATAGAAACTGGGTAATGGTCGAATATCGAAACTTTCATGCCGAGCTCGACTAATTGAAAACAGGACATCCGAGGCTTCACTGATTTTCTCCACATACGTGCGGGCTTCGCGAAGCTCTTGCTCTTCCTCTCCAAGCCGATCATAATGCCACGAACGTGGTAGTTGGCGCTGCAAACCCAATGCGCGATGCCAGAGGGCCAAGAATACACAGCGCTTTGGCGCCATCTCGTTGTCGGTTACCAAGGATCCGTGTTAGTTGAAAGTGAGAAAAAGCCGGGTTTCTGGGAAGACCAGGCTTGCTTAGAGATGGTGTGGACAAAATTCAAAACTTCAGTGAATCGAGTCATATATATATATCCACCTGGTTCTTGACTGAGATCGAATCTGGCGGTACCCAAATGAGAATTTGCACATTGTTTACCCACTTTAGTGATATTGAGCGCTGGGCACCGTTTTGGTTTACGTGACAATCTGATATGCACACAGTCCAGAAGTGCTTGTCAAAGAGATGAGCCACCGAATTTTGGAACAAAGGCAACCTCAAAGAGATCTTTAGGACATTGAGGATGAAGCCGGTTGATGAACAACTTCAGGCCTCTTGTCACAGGGCCAGACCGGTCCAATCGATCTAATCGGAGACTACCTAGAGGCACGGGGTAAGACATCTATGTGGTGAAGAATTTTCAGTCTGTGTAATGTTCCCATATCGAGTATTCTCGACAAAAGCTCTGGACGGAAAATGACCGACAAGGAGCTGAAGACTGATTGAAGGTTGAAGAAGGAGAAGGAGAAGGAGAAGAACTCGGAGGTTATCAACAAATTGCGGAAAGCGGAAGGCGCTATGGGCGCGGGCGCCAAGCCCAGACGGGGTAGCTCCTTCCCTTCCGATCTTTTTGGGCGCCGCTGCTGTGACGACAATACTTTCTCTGGCTCGGTCTACACGCGACAAATCTTGAATCTTCCTCTTCAATACCTTCATGTCATTCTTTCATTGCTAGCTTGCTAGTATCTTTTCCTTTGTATCGTCTACTATTATCATACAGCATGTCCCGGTGATGATTTATTCTTGGGATCATGTTCTCTTTGTACAGTATCTCTGGAAATCGATGAATGCGGAATCTCCCTACCAGTGTCATGGCGTAACCTCAAGCAAGCCGTCAACAAGCGACAAATTGCCTTCAACAACAACCACCGTCTGACGATATGGAAGTGTCCGCCGATTCAAAGTCGCATGAACCCAGTCTATCTTCAAGTCTAATATCTATACCGCAACTGTCGCCAGAACTTGAAGATGCGAGCCAATACTCTGTCCAGGCTGTTGTTACACTCGTGTGGCCGTTCTCCTCGTCGAATCGCTTGTTTAGCCTTCTACTCGCCGAACCGGACTTTCGCCTTCGAAATCAGAATGGGCAGATCAGAGTGACATTTTGCGGACGTTGCGCAGAGGAGGTTGCCCGCACCAAGATCGGTATCGGTGATACAGTCACTTTGAGCTTGCAGGGTGTGCAATGGGCAGAGAATCAAAAAGTTCAATCAACTCCTGGGAAATTTTCAGGTTGGGAACTGCAGTTCAAGAATCGGGTCAAGCTTGAGGTAAATAACTGGTTGACATGCGCTTGACTTTCTCCTAACAGTCCATAGGCAACTAGAAACGGCAAAAACACTGCTGCGCTCGATTATTTGCAGCCGGAATCACCCAGACAAAATGCGCTAACTGTTGAGCCTACCACGCCTGCGCTACTTTCTGGGCGCCTTTCCTCACCGATTCTCTCGGAGGAGAGGTGGAAGACACCTGCGTTTTTACGTATGAAACGACTTCGATCGCGGAGCCCTGTGCCTTCCACATATGATTTATTCGCGGAAGAAGACGGATATGTACCCGGTATAGGCAGGAAACGACCGAGATTCAGTTTTCCGAGTAGCGGGTGGCGATTGCTGGACGAATCTGACGACCAAGCGGAAGATAATATAGGAAATGACGAGAACTGGTTTGAATCGGATGAGGAATTGCTAGATCAAGATGCAGATGACGACAATGATGAGGCGCTCGCTGAACCCACCTACGAAGCTGTGGAATCTGCCGAGACGGTGCCTATTACGAGCTCTACGGAAGATGTGGCATACAATAGAGTACAACTTGTTGAGTCTGATACGCGAGGACAGGAGACACAGAATACGTACGCCAACGCTCAGGAAATTGAACTCATAACACCTTCTTTGGAAGAGACTGCTGTCGAGCCGAACCTGCCAGACACACAACTCTCTTTTGCTACACCACGTCTTAACCCTGTAACCTCTTCTATACTGCCAACACCATCACCCTTGATCCAGACACCGGTGGACTCTACGAAAATTTCCCAAGAACCGTCTAGCGATATACCGACTTCCCAGCCGCAATTCTCCTATTCACAGTCTACTGATACCGCCGACCACGATTATCATTTCAAAGTATCATCTGATGCATACAAGACAACCGTTTCAGGTGGTACCAAATTTCACGAATCGGATAACGAAACTCGTAATATGAACAGCCAAGACCTGGAATCAGAGCTTCGATCAGAACACCTGGAAATAGATACTCTTGAAGTGATACAAGACGGGAACTCGCTACAAAGCATCCACGGGCACTTCTCGTCTTCAGAATTCACCTGTATAAATGAGTTTGGTGTAGAAAAGGGCGATAAACCGGAAACGGTGATTGAAGCTGAAGGAGACGCAGACGACTTAGTTTTTGATTTGACTCAGGATGGCCATGTTGTGCACAACGACGGCGAGCCAATGGGTGCATACGATTCAGTGTTTGAGGATGGTGTAGAAGCCGATCCTCATGGTTCTGAATCCGAAGGCGTCGTGGATGATGAAACTTCTTCACAAGTACAGATCATCGAGGTTGATGACACAAGTCCTGGTGGCTATGGACAGGGAAGCTCAAGGGCTGAAGAAGCCGAAGAAGAAGAGAGCGACTTTGAAGACAGAGATTCATCTGATGAAGCTGAAGGAGAGGCACATGAGAACCTGTCCAAGCAATCTGAGTACTCCGATACAGGAACTGGATATGAAGAGGAGAGTGCTGGTGAAGACGACCGAGAGACATTGACATCAAGAACCCCGCAGCGTATTGTCCACCCCGAAGTGATTGTCTTGGACAGCGATAGCGAGGATGAGCCACCTATAGTCAATACGGCCAATGATACAGGGAGTTTATCACATCATGAAGACGATGAAGACGAAATCGCAAGCCAGGACATTGACCACATGGAAGAAGACAGAGATGCATACAGCGATGAAGAAGAGAAAGAAGACATCATGCCAAGCGAGACTCAGGCTCTGGGGTACGAAAATGCCGGCCATGAACATCTGCACGCCTATGAGGTGTATGACCTAGACGAGAGAGGTGACGCGCAAGCAGAAGAGAGTTATGAACGCGAAGCTCCTACTAGCGACATGGACGAGATTGTATCTCTGGGAGGCGATTTTGGAAGTCCCCCCCGACAATCAGATACGCCAGAAACACGACCCGATGCTACTAGCGATACGTCCAGTGTCGATAACGATATGGTGACGCGTGAAGAGCAAGAAAATAATAATCTCTTGAACATGGAAGAAATGCCAGATGAAGACAATGAGTTTGATGTCAAGGAGGAGCAGTCTCCGGTCCCAGAGGACCAACCACTATCCCAGGAGCAAGCTACAAGCTCAACCCGCATCATGCAGCGTCTGGCATATCGCACCGTGTCCCCAGCGCCAGTACCTACTCCTCCCTCAACAGTCAATGACGAGTCTCAGTACACATATGTTGAAAGTACGATTCCAACTTCAGTTGACCATGGTTCCTCGCCAGAATCAAAGATTACTGAGGCGGAGATCAGTCATAATCGTCGCCGTCGTTGGATTGACGGCTCCGATGAACGTCATTTGCAAGACTCTGCCCGACAATTGCCAAAGGAAGAGCATCTGATTCGTGAGCTTACAGATGAAGACGAGGTCGCCTCAGAGAAGACCGATGAAGTTATTCTTATAGAGGATTATTCAATCGGACCCACGGAGAACGGAAGCCATGAAGCAGCTGAAGTCGAACAGCCCGACTTGCAATTTGATCCCACGTCTCCCATCATCGAAACGCCAAATTTACCCGTCTATGCAACTCTTGCCTTGCTTGGCGAACGGTTCAACGAGACGGTTGACGTTATTGCCGTGGCTGTCGATGTGTCCCCTATTGAACCCTCGACCACTAAGACTGAGGAGTACCGTATGAGACTACGTGTCACCGATATATCCATGGCAGGTACAACAGTCATTGTGGAAATAACACAGCCCTCAGAAATATCTCTACCCAGAGTGACGGAGGGCGACGTGGTTTTGCTTCATGCTTTTCTAGTCCAAAATGACTACAAATCTATTGAACTGGTAAGTTCTGACCACAGTGGTTGGGCTATAATCACTCCCTCAGATGGCCAGCCACATGCCACCCATTCGAACATGACCTTGGGCGAACGCGAACGTGGATACGTGAAATTACTGCAAAGTTGGTTCCGAGAAGATGGTGCTGCCATGGCGGCCGATCATATGCTACAGCTTTCTATCAGTCAAGAGGAGAAGCAGCCTTCCCCTCTTAGCGCAGCATCAAGTGATGCTGGCAGCTTAGAGTCAACGAGGAGCGGGCCGGTCTCTCGATCTCGTCCGCGACGGAAAAAGAGTCACCGACGGGTCACAATACATGAATTGAGAGACGGACGGAGGTATACGGAATTTGGGTGGCTAGACAGTGACTCCATACATGAGCTGCGAGATGGCACAGTGTATGCGCACTCGTTTGGTAGAGATAGATAGTAGCAGTCTCTTGCAGGATATAGTTTAATCGCATTCAATGTACATAATCAATTCTACCTTTCGTTGCACATACTTCACTGCCGTCAACAAGGACAATAGGTCTCCGATCTACAGATTTCAAAGTCAGCTGTGAGCGACCAATTGGCAAGTGCAATTTGACTTGTAAACACAAACAACAGAGAATAATTATCAGACTTTGCCTTAACACCTCATTCTCAACCAGCGACCTGTAGAAAGGATGAAACCGAAGTTTGCGGTTGAGGTTCAGATTACCATTACGCTCGAGATTCTTCATCTGGGCAATGGGCTTGAAGACGACGAAGAAAGGATTACACATACCAGAGGTATTTCAAACGATCCAATCTTATAGATCTAAGATAAAAGAAAGAATTCAGTCTACGAACAACAAAATATGTCCCGTCATTTAGGTCATCAACGCATCATGGGAAGCTGTTTAAAAAATAGCCCTCGTGATGATGGTTTTATATGCGATAGTAGGCTCTAAGGCCAGTTAATCTCGACACACACATCGGAATCGCCAGCGCTGTAAGAAAGGAAAAAAGAGAACTGGCGATGATTTGAGTCGGTGGTCTTGGGTTTGGAGAAGAAAAAGAAGAAGAGAGAGGAAAAATCGCGCAGAAAAATAAATAAGAGCCAGCCTGGTGGAGAAGGCGGCCACGGGCGGCAGAGAGATGCCGATTGGTGGATACGCTTACAGTAACGGCGTACGGAATTGGAGCTGTTTTCGTACAATTCACACTGATTAGCGGCCTGTAATATTACATACAGTACTAAGTAACCACAGCCTAGGCTGTACTGGATAAGTTACAGATTTCTCCAAAACCTCAGGCCAATAATCAATCAAATCTTCCCAACTCCATCCCATCCCACTCCAAACAACATCCTCGCAAATCTCAACCACCCTCGCCGCCAACACCTCCCCGACCGCCTACTACACAATCCTACCCTTCTATAACATCTATTCGACCAATATCTCTGTCTGTTATTCCGAACCGCCCCCGACAACAGCCATTCCGCCAATTGTCCGCTACTCAATATTCGCTACTCGTCCTCTCGCTTACTTTTAGTCTCCAAGCTCGATACCTGACTTGCTCTTCAGCAACCGAATGTTCGTTGGCCTTTCCGAGCTGTCGTAGCCGCCTTCTCGATGGATCAAGCAAACTTGTGGACCCGGAGATCAAAGTATGTCCAACGTTCTTATCTTTTTTTCCCCGTTCTCTCGGAGGTATTGGTATACTGACATACGCACCATAGCGCAAGCAAGTTGTCTCTGTCCACGACCAGTGACAAGGAAGGTAGCTCCAGACCAGAGCTTCCTCGCACTCATTCATCGAAGCGCTTCGGACCCGACAGCTCGCACGGACGATCGAATCCTTTCAGCGCCATATCCCCCCTCTCCGGCGGCGTATCTTCGCCCTCCGCTGGTGCGTCGAACGCTTTCGGGCTCGGTTCCGGCGCATTCGCATCTTTCGGCTCGTCCACAAAGACTCCCAAGACTCCCGGGAGCACCTTTGATATCAGTTCGAGCACAAAAGACAAACGCGACACAAGCGACGATACGTCATCCACGGGAAACATAAAATCAAAGACCTCCTCCTCCTCACTCGACACCACATCTACCTCCGCGATCAAGGACCATCCGTTGAAATCAACGTGGATTGTCTGGTACCGCCCTCCGACTCCGAAATACTCTGATTACGAGAAATCGACCGTCGCTCTTGCGTCCATATCGTCCGTGGAGAGCTTCTGGACAATTTACTCGCATCTGAAACGCCCCTCACTTCTCCCCACTGTCTCAGATTATCACATCTTCAAGAAGGGCATCCGCCCCGTCTGGGAAGATGAGGCTAACAAACGTGGTGGAAAGTGGATTATCCGTCTGAAGAAGGGTGTGGCGGACCGCTACTGGGAAGATCTCCTGTTAGCCATAGTTGGCGACCAATTCGCCGAGGCGGGAGATGAGGTCTGCGGGACGGTCTTGAGTGTCCGGAGCGGCGAAGACGTGCTCAGCGTATGGACCAGAATTGACGGAGGGCGGAATATCAAAATAAGGTACGCTCATTGATACATCCATTATCTTGCCAGACACATTCTGACTGACTGGCTATAGAGAAACAATAAAACGTTTACTAGCTCTACCAGCGGACACCAACATAGTCTGGAAGAGCCACGATGACAGCATCGCCCAGAGGTCAGCCATCGACCAAGCTCGACAAGAGAAGGCCGCGGCAAACCCCGGGCATCACCACCATGGGTACCACCACGGCGCCAACGAGCGCCGTCGGACAGGTACCAACGACGAATCCTACGGAGATAGGAGCAAAGGAATGGCGACTTGAGCTTTTATTCCCATAAGGCGGTAATCTGTTCTTGATGCGGCCCTGTATAGTAAAATTTCTCGACACAACGGTCTTTGATGTTATCTGCGGGGGTTAGGGTTCATTCCTGCATTTCTAGTTTTTGTGTTATGTTTTATCTTTTTGATTGGATTGGAGCCATGATCTCATGACAATGAGTGGGAATATTTGGAAATACAAAATGTTCAAAGCAACTGTGGAGTGATTTGTTGGGCTTTTTTCTTCTCTTTTCTTTTATACGCCTGTTCTTCCTTTGGACTCATTGACTCTTGTTGCTCCTGGAGAGATTTTGCTCATATGGTGTGCATTATTATGAAGGCTTATTCTTATGTGGATTGATGGATGGAATGTAACAGTATTATGATTACATATTCTACCTATTATACTGTATACTTACCTAGTAGATAACGTACTGTATAGTTCAGTATCAAGGAACATTACTATATAGAACCTTCTGTTGCGGGCAGAAAGGGTCTCCGCCTTCTTAGTGGGCAACGGTCCAACGGGCCGCATGCACCACCGCATCATAGCCTGGAACATTTATTGTCCTGTACCTACCTACGACTGACTTCACACGCTCTCTGCACTTGGTTGGAAACAATCCTACCTCTCCCCCAGCAGATCAACACCCCAAGTCTATGACCAAACAAATAATGCATCTTTGCACTTCCCACTGGCAGATTGCATGACATAAATGCAGCTTCTCTCTGGAATTGCCCAGTTCCTCACTCGACCGCCTTCTACTACTGATCACCGCTCAGACCCGGCTACCAACCCCGACAATTTCGCATCTCATGGTGGTGAAGAAGTGGAGGACCTGGAGGGAACTTCCGGGGCAAGGACTGATGTAACTTCAAATGTGCGGAGAGGGAATTCGAGTGTGAGTATTTATTCTACGTGCACGGCCAACCCGTCCGACAAATTTCATGTCTACAATACTACTGTTGAATCAGCTGTGGACACTGTTGCTAACTCAAATCTAGTTTCTGTCACGAGGGCATTTGTGAGCTTGCATTGTCCCTCTTGGTTGCGATACGGCATTGATGTTGACTCATACCTAGTGCAAAACCCTCTGGCAGATCGAACATGCGGCGGGAAGACGAAACCTCGGATGAGCAGAGATTGTTTCCAACCTACAAGTATGTCGAACTTACGTACGCGAAGCTTTGGGACTCCTTCTAACCCTCTTTACTATCAGGCAAAGTCAAGATGATGTTCGAATCACTGTCGGTCAATCATTCGCCAAACCCAAAAAGTCGAGAGTCAATGTACGCATACCCCCATATCTAAAATGACTTGCCGCTGATCCGTATTTGACAAACTCTAGCAACATTCAATCCTCAGACCCGTCGATCTCATCACGCCAAATGGAAAAGACAGCGGCCCGGTACGTGCCAGGGGAGGAAGTAACACTACCAACACCTCTGTTCAGCACTCGACATCCTCTCGACACCCGCTGAGCTCGCCGACACGAGTCGATAATGAGCATCGAGCTCTGAAGCGTCGGCGGCATTCATCTAGCCCTGTCATTGATTTAGTGGACGATGACGAAGGAAATACAATACGAAACCGGAGTCCTTCAGTTGCGAGTGTCGAATCACCCGAAGACCGAGAGAAGGAAAAAACCCCAACCCGAGTATTCAAAGTTCCAGAATATGACGAAGATGACGATCCTGAGGAGTCATACGTGGGGGTGAAATCAACTCGAACACAGCATAGGCCGAACAAACCTATTGAGACTGTAGAAGTCGACGACGACGATGCGCGCTCGCAAGGAGAAGAGGACAAGGCTGGAAGCGAGAAACGCCGTCGTTCTGATGCGAGTGAAAGCCCGGACGAGCTCCAGGAGGATGTCACATTTCGAACAAACCCGGAATCATTCGCTTCAAATCGACCGACTATTGGATCATATTCATTCTTGTATGAGGCGGATCAAAAGCCAAGCAAGGGAGTGAAACGGAGGCTTTCACCGAATGATATTCGCCCGACGGTCTTTAACTCGTCAAACAAGACTCCGGATAGACGACAGCCTCGAAATCAGCGAATTACTCGAACACACAAATACCTGTTTGATGTCAAGTTTTTCAGATATGGCAGCATCCAACTCGACCACCGACAGTTGTTCCTGGACCAGGGAAATGATACTATCGGTTTGCACCAATCGATCCCGCCTGTGAGTATACCGATTCGCCGAATAATTCAGGTCTTGTTAGGTGCGGAAGGTAGCTTGAAATGTCGTTTCACTCTTTCCAAGATTCAGGGAGCTACGAACAAAGACTCGGTCGATATTGAATTTGCGACTGAAGCAGAGAAGGACCAGCTTTGTGGTTTGCTACCAAAGACCGCGAGAATACGTGAGAAAACTGGGTGCGTTGAATTTATCTTGCAAGCAGCATTTTTTTAAAATGGAATTGATTAGTACTGACATGCCTTAGGGAGTGGATGGACAAGGCTTTTGACAATGTGGTTATTGTTGAGCCCGTCCGCGGAAAGCGGCTTAGCAGTCCTGATATTACAGAGTCTGGTGAAAGTACGAAACCCGAACCTGTGAAACGACAAAGGCTATCCGCGACACTTCAAGGTGAAGACGAACCTCTTAAGGGTATCAATCAACCACCCCGTCGGGTTCCTTTACCGGTTACGCAGTCTGTCTCTATTGCTCCCAAAACACCTCGATCTGGGGACGATGAAGGGGTCAGTATCCCAGTGAAAACGTATCAAGCATCTTGCAAAGAACGAGAAACCAGATCCAAGGCTCGCCGAGGTCTCGTTGACTTGATTGATGATGAGCCCGACTCCAGTCCGAAGTCAGACTCCGGTGACCGCTGGTCGAAGCCACTCGTGTACCCGCCTGTGGGAAAAAAAAAGGCAGAAGTCAACAGTTACGACCTCGAGCGCTTACGCGACGGGGAATTCTTGAACGACAATTTGATAGGCTTCTATGCTCGCTTCCTAGAGCATTACCTTGAACGAAATAAACCAGAAGTATCCAAACGGGTTTACTTTTTCAACTCGTATTTCTATGCGACACTCACCAGTCCTGTAAAGGGGAGAAGGGGGGTGAATTATCAGGGTGTTTCGAAATGGACGAGAAATGTCGACTTGTTCAGTCATGACTACGTGGTTGTGCCTATCAATGAAAGCGCACATTGGTATCTGGCTATTATTTGCAATCTCAGCACTCTCAAGAAACGCTCGGAAGTCAAGGAGATAGAGTCATCACAGGAGGAACCCGAAGCGCAAAAGAAGGTGATCAACCAGAAAGAAATACCTGAGACTCCTCCACCTAGAGAAGCTGCCACTCCTGAAGAGACGGCCCGTGACTCACTCGCCGCAATGAAGATAGACGACGTGCCCAATTCAAAGCCTCAGAATGGCCCAAACTCTGAAGATGAATGGCCCGAGAAGGAGGAGAATCAGACTTCGCCGCCTGCCGTTTTCCACGGCGACATCCCTTCCGAGTCTGATGCAGCAAAGAAGAAGTTCAAATCGTCAGGCCCGGCTTACTCGATTGACCAACCAACGATCATCACATTTGACTCTCTTAACGAGCCAAGGCAGCCTGCCATCAAGGTCTTGAAACAATATCTCATGGAGGAATCTATCAAGGCAAAGATATCGTTTGAAATGAAGGATATCAAAGGCATGACGGCCAAGGGGATTCCGCTGCAGCCTAACTATTCTGATTGCGGTCTTTATCTGCTAGCATATCTTGAGAAGTTCGTGCAGGACCCCGATGAATTTGTCAGAAAGATTCTTCGGCGGGAGATGAGTATACAGATTGACTGGCCGCCTTTGAAGTCGGGGTGGTTGCGACGGAGACTCCGTGATTTTCTCTTCAAGCTACATAAAGAACAAGACCCAGGCCAGGATACTGGGTTATTGGTCGATACTCAGCCGATTTCTTACCTGTTGGGTCCGCCTGTTCAGTCAGCTAAGAAGGTTCAAGACGTTGAAGTTGCTCCTGTTGCCGAACCAGAACCAGAAGTTATTGTCGATTCTTTTCAAGACAAGGAGGAAGCGAATGACGATGCCGTATCCGACGTGGAATCTGTCATCCAAGAGACTCAATTTTCGGAGCAACAAGGCGTCCCTGTCCCTCAGCTTGAGCAAGAGACGACCGATGAGTCAAAAGAAGAGCAGCATGTTGAAGAGGTGATTGAAGTGCCCAAGACGCCAGACCGGGAGATAAACAACGACGCGGCGGTACTTGACAGCTCACCTGTTGTCATAGCAAACTCTGCCCCTGATGCACAGAAAGAGACTCCCCATCGTGATCAGCAAGCACAAAGGGATATATTTGAGGAAATGTCTGATTATCTCTCCCGGACTCCGCCGCGGGACAATGTAGAGGTGCAGATCCCTACTGTCCAGGTGCCGGACACACCGCGGGCTAAGAAGACTCGCAAAGAACGGACCAGTCCTCGACAGATCAAATCAAAGAAGAAGATTTGATCTTACTAAATGCTACAACTTACGCGGGTTCTGATTTACGGTGTTTGCTTTGTTTGCCATTTCTCTTCTTGTCATTATGATTTGATGCTTTTGATTTGTTTGCTAGGTTGCAATTGTTATTCGTGCATGGAGTGGGAGGTGCATTTGGCATTTGCAGATCAATTTGTTATTTGTCAAGGGTTTCAGGTTACGGGGTTAGCATTACAGGAGTCATTGTATTTTAGATACCAACATGTGTTTGAATCAATTCATTATTCTATCCGACTATACTCCCTTTTATTCATCCTACCCTCAGTGATAGTAAGTATCACAACTCACTCTCCGGCGCAGTAATCCACCACTGCAACTTATCCCTCTTGAAAGACTCAAAATCCCATTCAGAGCCCATATCCAAATCCTCCTCCGGATCCGTCCATACATACGTCGTCGCGTCCACTTCTTCCATTTCATCATCTTCTTGTTGTTTTCCGGTCAAATGTGCCGTTTGATCCAGCCCCTTTTGCAGAGATGTATCGTCTTCGTTATCCTTGTCGCTACGCTTAGGGACTTTGACCTTTACAGCGCGTTTCTCGTACATTGTTCCCTCAAAGATGTCGAGCCTTAGAACATCGCCTTCCGTTAACCCCGTAACCACAACACCTAACACGGACGAGTCTGAGGGTGGTGTATAGGGTAAAATGGCGGGATAGTCTGCATTCTGGACTCGGTAGCGTCTGTAACCTGGCAGTAGGGCGGGCCGTGTAGTCAAAAGAGCTTTTTGCCAGGGTTCGGGGGTGGAGGAGCCGTGGACTATGCGGTGGAGGATTGCGGGGACCATTAGGGTTCCTATACGTAATCCTTGTTAGTTTTGGGAACATGATGGTTATGGTGACAGGGGAAGGACCGTAGAAGAAGAAGGCGTTGTCGCCCATGTTGTATGTCTCTTGTCTGTGGTTTGTGGTGCGGGGTTGTTGGATAGGTATGAGTTGGAGATGGTTGAAGAACTGTTTCCCCTCTAGTGTTGTATCGGATGATGCCAGTAATGGGTGTATTTTTCGAGTTTTGACTTGGAAAAAACAAACTATTTCAGCTTGCTCATTCAGATGTTGAGGATGTTGCAATATCCAATTCAAGTCTGCTAATGAGTTAGTTCAGAGATATATATTTTTTGGCGATGATGGCAGAAGCTTTTAAATGTGAAGTTGAACATCGAGAAACAGACAGCACTTACTATGAAGGATATTGCATGAGTATTCACTACGAACACAGCCTCAGACACATCATAATCCTGGCTCAGAAACAGTAATGGTGACACTGGAAATGTCAACTGGTGCCTGCTGATTGGAGAGTGATGATAAGCTATGCGGGGAAGCTTATCTATCTACATGTTTACCCTCACCCCTGATCCAACTACGGTTCGCATAGTCTTCGAAATCACCAAATTCAAATTGAATCTTTGACTAACTAGGTTCTACTAGGCATATCGTGTACTAATACCATAGCGATTCAATCCGAATACTGCAGGTCACCAATCCAGAGTCAAGGTTCCAAACAACCTCACATGTCTGCCTCATCCAAGATCATGGTAGCGTCGTCGTCATCGTCATCGTCATCGTTATTAGCAGCAGAACTAGCAGGAGCATTGGTAGCAGCAGAAGTTGCAGCAGCATCAACATTTGCAGCAGCGCTGGCGTGAGCACTAGCACTGCCATCAGCATCAGCATCAACAGCTGCCTGTCGTGGCCCCACGTAATTCAGCATACAAAAGAACGCAGTCTCCATCTGCATTTCCCGACGCACGCATTCCTTGAGAATCAAATCATCAGGGCGCTGAAGCTTGGCCCGACTAGCTCCCTTCCCATAACCCTCGTACTGCAATAGGCCCAATTCATGCTGTGGAACTCCAAAGACACTATGCTGCTGGACGGTTAAAGGTGTGCCCTTCCAGCGCATGTACGTCTGCATCGCTTCATGCTTGTTGAGAAGGTATTTACGTTCAAGCACGAGGCAGGTCATGCTCATTGAAGGTTGAGCCATGAGCATGCGACGAATGCTAGAGTGTGCGCGTGGAACGAGGGGGTTGGTGCAGCGCATGTCGATTCTCATGAAGAACATGCATGCGTAGAACAGATCGGCTGTAGTCCACAACTCAGGGTTCTGGATGGTGGCAACGCGTCGCTGGTTGTCTGGAATATCCATCAGGAACCAGAGCTTCTTGACGGCTGTTTCTCCCTGTTCGGGAAGATAGAGACCTTCTTCGTTCAGGAGTCTGACGATTTTATGTGCTATCTGATGACGCCAATTGATCATGCGAAGCCAGCGGAAGGAAGGGATCAGACGGGACTGGCCTCGAGTCAAGTCCAAGTCGACACGTGGATCGTCGTTGCACAGTCTGCGGTAGCATCTGAATGGAAAAATTGATGCTGCTTGAGGGGCATAGCGCATAGCTTGTGAGAGGATCACTGCGCTGATACATGTGTTGACCATGTTGTGTAGATCCTTCGAGATGGCGTAGAGAGAGACTAGAGTGTCGACATCGAGGCAAGTGACGAAATGGAAGAAGATGTGGACATGTTGCAGAATAGTCTGGAAGATGTTGAACTGAGAAATTGCGCGTCCACTGAGGATCCGACGACCTCTGAATGGGGGTATAGACAGCTCTGCCACTGGTGGAACAGGAATCTCAGGCTCGCTAGTGTTCAGCTTCCTGCGTTTTGTACCCTTGTCCTTTCGTACCGCGCGAGTCCTTGGACGCCCCTCAGTAGTGCTAGAAGTGGTTGCGGCGGCACTGATATCATCTCGTCAGCAAGGCGTGTATTCAGTGTCGATTTTGTGTAACCTTACCTTTGAGATTGAAGTGTAGCTGGACCAGTCGTTGCACCCAACAGCAGCAGCCCAGAGACAGCAGCTGCCAAGTCGACATCTCCATTTCCAGCGCGCATGTCTGCATTGTCCACGATCATGTCTTGACGACGTGGATCGATGTTTGGGTCGGGGACTGGGGCATTGCTAGAGGTTGGAGCGTTGCTGGATGTTGGAACAGGTGCCAGAGGCCTGGGTTGAGGGGTTGCACTGGCTCTTGACTGAGAGCTTGCAGCAGGTCGACGACGACCAGTTCCTTGTCCTGTGCGTGCCCTTGGTGCCATAACTGTTGCTGCAGCTCAACTTTAGCAAGTTGATGGACACGACAAAGGATAGTCCTAGAAAATGTGACGCCGAGAGTGAGAGTGTGTGTCGTGAAAAGGGTTGTGGACTCAAGTAACAAACAAGTGGTGTGAATAGGATAAAGGAGGAGGAAGGATTTTCCCAGACACAATCAAAGATCAGACGAAATAGCCAGTGAATGGGAGACAATAACAAATCCTACACCGCCTAAGCGCTCAACAAGTTGAGTAGCTTGGTAACTAGAGAGGCACTCTATCGAAAACAGAGTCACGTAGGCAGAATTCCAGGGGGTTTGCCCTGAAGATAAGCAGGCTTGTTGTTTCACGTGACGGTATAGTTATCATTCTGCTTGACCTGGCATCTGATGTCACCCTCTCCTCTCATCCCTCCGACTCTTGGATTAGAGAAAAGGCTCTCAGATGAAGGAGATTCGAAATCTAAGACTTGATAGCTGCTCTATTGACTCGCATTAGCAGTTTCTTAATATCACGATCTCCAGTTTGAAGTGACGCTTTTCGATTAAAAGTCAGTTCCTTGCGGAATTCATGTATGTATCTAGAGATTCGTTGAGAAAAATACATCATGCAGTCTCAGTAGAAAGATCAACACCGTCTACTGCTGATAAGGTAGAAATAAACAAGAAAGCAAAATGCCAGCCAAAAATCCTGTTGAGAGGTCCCGCCATAACTCCGTTTCTTGAGAGATTGCTGAAAGAGTGACAGAGAAAAGAACGCTTAAAATACACCCAACTCACAAGAAATTCATTAGTTTTGCAAACTCATCTGCGGTTGAGAAGTGTCAAAAACTCCTCGCGGGTTTTGGCACTAGTGCGCATGCAGCCTAGCATACAGCTTGTTGTGGTTGTGCTGGTGGTCTTTTGGACACCACGCATTACCATGCAAAGATGTGATGATTCCATGACAACACCGACTCCTCGGGGGTTCAGCACTTCCTTGATGGCCAAGGCGATTTGTTTCGTGAGACGTTCTTGTACTTGCAAACGGCGGGAGAACATTTCAGCCAGACGGGCCAATTTCGAGAGACCGAGCACTCGGCGGTCAGGGATGTAGCCGATATGAATCTATACAAGTCAAAATTAGATGTTGCAATGACCAGATTTCATAGGTTAAGTGGGAACTCACCTTTCCAGTAAAAGGAACCATGTGATGCTCGCACAGCGAGAAAACCTCAATATCCTTCACAATGACCAATTCGTCATGGTCCTCCATAAAGGTAGCGTTGTTCACCAAGTCTCGAACGTTCTCCATATAACCCTTTGTGAACCAGAGCATTGCTTTGGCATAACGCTCCGGGGTCCCGAGAAGGCCTTCCCTTTCGGGATCCTCGCCCACACACTCCAAGATAGTCTTTACAGCTCCTGCTAGTTTCTGTACTCGCTCCGCATTTTGTTCGGGAGTTTCCTCCAGTCGTTCTTTGGTTCCGGGGCCTAGGAAATATTAGCTCACCAGGTTTAGTGAGGTATATATGCCAGGATACTCACAAGGCCAGCTCAAACCATCAAAATCAATTGGGGGTACCAGCGTATACGGACTGGCTGGTCGAGAGACGAGCGATGGGGGACTCACAGGTCCAAGTTTATCAGCCTCAATGGGCTCGTTTTCAGCATTTGCGTCGGCTGACTCAAAGCTGACGGCTCCGCGGAACGACGAGCGGATAGACGAATTTAAGCTTTCGCGTTCACGGGCACTGTTGCTCGTCGCAGACGAAGAATGTAATGGTGAGCTGCCATTCAAGAGATGAGATGGAAGGGCCGAAAAGGGCTTTGGGCCAAGAGGTGGAGATGAGCCGGAGCCCATTGCGACTTCAATTGATGGGTTGATGATGTCTGGCGGAAGTGGAGATGATTGAGATGACCGAACGAACAAAAGCTACTTGTTCGATGAAGAATGAGTTGGCAGAAGGAAGATGGAGGGACACAGGGCGATGGATGAAATTGTTGTAACAAGAAGAAAATAATTGATGGACGACAACAATCGGAGCTAGGTAGGTAGACATCGGAAATAATGGAGGTTCCCTTCGGTCAGCGACGACAGTAACTATTTTTTTTTCTATGGCATCCCCGCAATGAATCACTCTAACATGCTGCCGCTTTAACGGCGGGAGGAAATTGCCCGATGGGAATGGCAACGATTAGCCAATCAGGTGATGCAGCTGCTTAGACCAAGGGATCTGTATTAGGCTTAGCCCTCTCGCTGCCCTAACAACGGCGTTGCTGATAAGGAATGGCGATAAGCTCAGCGCTTTCAGCCCTTTAATTTCTTTGCTTGGTCACAATTCTATATCTTGTCATCTTACAAAAGGCCGATGAATGCTTTATTATATGTGCTGCATTTCAGTGTTGACTCTAACAATCGCCTAAGTTACTTGTTTCAAGCCTCCAACTCCTCCGTCGGCACATCACCGAGATCCTTGCCTACAATCGCATCCGATACCTTCCACACTTGCATCAAGTTGTCTTCTGCTGCCGAGCAAAGCACCCATGGATCACTCAAGTTCCAGCTAAAGTCGGAAATGCGGTTGGTATGACCACCGTGCATGAATAACCTAATGATGATTAGTATGATTAGTATGATTACAATAACCAAGACGAAGCGGGACTTACAACTCAGGGGGCCCGTCTTGAGCATCTTCTGGCGTCTGTTCCTCACCAGCTCTACTAAGATCCCAGAACATAATCTTGCGATCGTAGCTCGCACTGGCCAACACTGACTCCTCGAATGGGTGCCAAGATACAGAGGTGACAGACTCAGAGTGACATTCAAGCGCATGCAGTTTGGATTTCAAGTTGCGGAGATCCCACAATCCTATAGACTTGTCCGCAGATCCCGTAGCTAGGACTGTTTCGGCGGCGGGGTTGAATGCGATCGCATTGATAGCGTCCCGGTGCTGTCCTTCTGCGACTGCAGCCGCTTTGGTTGTGTCGGACTCTCGAATGTCGATGATCTGAAGCGTAATGTCGTCCGACACCGTACCGATCAGGGAGGAGTGGAGGGGGTGGTATTGAACGTCGTTCACAATAGACGAGTGATGTGTATAAGTGCTGGTCGGTTTGATAGCCTTGTTGCTTTTGGTGTATGTTTCCATATCCCTGCACTTGCGGTTAGCTTTCTGCAAGCAATAAGTTTGGAATGTAAGCCACCCACCAGAGTCGCACCGTCTTGTCTTCACTTCCAGTCACCAATTTTCCCTCCGCGTGGGGGCTCCAGCTCAGTCCGAAACCTTCCTTTGTGTGTCCCAACAGCTCCAACTGGGGATTGACTGTTCCAGTGGGAATACTAGGATGTTTAGACCGATCCCAGATCATGACTCTGCCGTCCGTGCACATCGTAGCAATGATGTTGGGGTTCTGTGGTTGGTATCGCGCTTTGTTGACCTCTCCTTTGTGGTCGATTTTCTGAACAATATTGAATTTGACTTCCACTGCGCTCTTTTTCGATCCACCACCGTAGCCTCCAATTTCGCCGCGCTCCTCATCGTAGTCTTCTGCTTCTGGATAATTTGGGTTGGGTAGTTGCACATGCGCGATTTGCAAATAGTTTGGAGCGTCGTTGGATGTGTGAGTACCGAGCAGTAAACGATGTGTCGAGTAAGGCTTGTCGGGGACCCTAAAGCTCGTTAAACCTGTGATTCCTAGTGACTGAGAAGTAAAAGACCTACTCTTGTTTGTCGGGAAGCCATTGAGTGGTAAGGGTGGGCCATTCGAGAGCTGTGCTCAGGATCATGTCGTAGAGGAACGGCGCATTTTTCTTCCATGTTTTATACTCTGGGAAAATAGTCAGTTGCAGAATCTTTGTTTCCTTCAGAAATCGGCATACCTTCGTTGATAATCTTTTCCTCATTTCGCTCTTCCTCTTGCTCCTCCTGTTCCTCGATAAAGCCTGTGTTGTTGTTAATTTGAGCTTCCTTTGACAAGGAGACTAAGATCTCACCATCGTCGTAAGGCTCCATGACGACTGTGTATCAAACTGATCGCGACCAGATACCTGTTCTCTAAATAGAAGAGATGAGCTCCACAGACAGGAAAAATATCTAGATCCGGATTTGGGAGGTTCCTGCAGACTGGTGACAAGTAAAGCTGGGTGAGGTAGAGCAAGCAAATCTGCGGTGGGAGAGGAAGCTCCAGCAAACACGCGGAGCGCGTTAATAGGCACTAAACCATTTCCGGGTTGCAACTTTCAATGACCTGCGACCGGAGCGGGAAAATAGTTGTTGCGGGTCACAGCCAAAGCTATTGAGAGCCTTAGAATTAAGGCTAAGGCGGCGAACTGTGAGAGGAGGGCAGTATCTCATCCCGCATCCCAAGTTCAAGAAGAGCTGCTTCTTCTTCGCACTCCTCGCGCACGTCTGAAGATCTTTTCCTTTCTTTTCGTTCCATCTCATTTCTTTTTGTTTCTGATTAGTACCACGTTACGAGTGCTACGTTCTCAGATTAAAGATTGTATCGATTCTTGACGTCTCTACAACAGCCATCTGTTTGAGCTCGTCTTAATGCCTTGCGGTTGACTTGCAACGTACCCTCGACCTTCTCTCTATACATTACGACGCATACGTTCAGACCCCATAGCCATAAACAGTCATGGGTGTCCCCAAATTCTTTCGATGGCTCAGCGAGCGCTATCCCTCGATATCGCAGTTGATTGCCGAGAATCGCATTCCCGAATTCGATAACCTCTACTTTGATATGAACGGAATTATTCACAACTGCACACACAATGATTCAGACTCACCGACGCATCGAATGTCCGAAGATCAAATGTTCATTGCTATTTTCAACTACATCGAGCATTTATACGGAAAAATCAAACCCAAGAAGCTCTTCTTCATGGCTATCGATGGAGTAGCTCCGCGCGCAAAAATGAACCAGCAACGCGCTCGACGATTTCGTTCTGCGCTCGATGCCGAAGTCGCAAAGGAAAAAGCAATCGCCCAGGGTATCGAAATGCCGAAGGAGGACGCATTTGACAGCAATTGTATCACTCCTGGTACTGAATTCATGGCTCGATTGACCAAGCAGCTGAAATATTTTATCAGCAAGAAGATCTCCGAGGACGTGGAATGGCAAGGTGTAGATATTGTTCTTTCCGGCCATGAAGTGCCCGGAGAAGGTGAACACAAAATCATGGAATATATCCGTCAGGCGAAAGCCCAACCTGGATATGATCCAAATGTGCGCCACTGTTTGTACGGATTGGATGCAGATCTGATCATGCTTGGGCTTCTCAGTCATGACCCATATTTCTGTCTACTACGTGAGGAGGTCACATTTGGAAGGCAGGCACAAAAAAAATCGAAGGAGCTGGAACATCAAAACTTCTATCTACTACATCTTTGCATTGTTAGGGAGTATCTGGAATTAGAGTTTCAGGAACTACAAATGACCGAAAATTCTGGTTTCATTTATGACATGGAGCGAATCATTGACGACTTTATTCTTATGGCTTTCTTTGTTGGAAACGACTTTTTACCAAACTTACCACACATGCACATCAACGAGGGTGCGCTCGCATTGATGTTCACCAAGTACAAAGAAGCGCTTCCGAAGATGGGTGGCTATATCAACGAGTATGGCAGCATTAACTTGCAACGGCTGGGCATTCTTCTTGATGAGCTTTCAGAATTCGAGTTCCGCTTCTTCGAAGCCGAGTACTCGGATGCAAAATGGATCCGCTCAAAGACTTCCAACAGTGATGCGATGGAGTTGAACGACAGCCAAAAGTCATTTACAATTACCCCCTCACAAAAGAAGCTTCTCAAAGAAATCAAACAGTATGTTCTGAATCGGCCATCGAACATCCAGCACGCCAAGCCGCTGGATCTCTCACCAACCCTTCCCGCAAGAGATCGCAAATTTGTCGAACAACTCGCAGATGACCTACGGTTGATGTGGACGACCATAACAGATGACCATGGGGAGCGTTTAATCAGACTTCAACTGCCGGGTTCCACTGTTTCAGCTGAGGGCGAGGGTGACGAGTCTGAAGAGTCCGAGGATGAAGAAGCTTCTATGGCTCTTCGACGAGTGATCAAGAGATACGAGAATGCAAAGGTGCACGAGCAGACCGCAGAAGAAGCTCAAATGGCGGCCGAGCAGAAGTATGAACAGAAGTTCCAGGAATGGAAGAACAAATATTACATGGAGAAGTTTGGTCATGGTCTGGAAGACGAAGCGGCAATGACCAAGTTGACGGAGAACTACGTGCAAGGTCTTCAATGGGTGTTATTCTACTACTATCGTGGCGTCGTATCCTGGCCGTGGTATTTCCAGTACCACTATGCGCCTATGATTTCCGGTTCGTTCCAATTTCCTATCACAGTTCTTTATCCATACTCATTGCTCTTGTCTAGATGTGAAAAAAGGTCTTGGTGCAAACATGGATTTCAAACTTGGACAACCATTCCGCCCATTCCAACAGCTTATGGGTGTGTTACCTGACCGCAGTAAAAAGATTGTTCCTACTGCTTATTGGGATCTAATGACTTCCCCCGAGTCGCCAATTATCGACTTCTATCCTCGTGATTTTGAGCTCGATATGAATGGCAAGAAAATGGAATGGGAAGCTGTCGTTAAAATCCCTTTTATAGATGAAAAGCGTTTGCTTCCTGCCATGGCCACCAAGGAGCACCTCCTAAGCCCAGAAGAGAGGGCAAGAAACGAATTTGGCGTCACGTTGAAGTTTACCTACTCTCCGTCTATCGAATTCATCTACCCCTCTTCACTTCCTGGAATCTTCCCGGATATTCCCAACTGCCATTGTATTGAGAACATATATGATCTCCCAACTATGGATGGCCTTGAACATTTTATTGGACTTGTTGATGGCGTTAAGCTCGGCGCAGCAGCGTTGGCAGGATTCCCAACTCTCAAGACATTGCCGCATGCCGGGCAATTGGCCTTCCATGGTGTCAATGTCTTCCAGCAGGACAGCCGCAAGGAGAGTATGGTCATCACATTACTTGGACCAGAAGCGAGATCCAATATTGAATTGGCCAAGCAGAAGCTTGGACAACGCGTCTATGTTGGTTACCCATTCCTGCAGGAAGCCCTCGTCGTCCGCGTGTCGGATGAATTGTTTGATTACGTCTTGCCAGAAGGAGAACAACATGTTGTCTCGATACCTCACTCTGCACCTCAAATAGAGCAGTGGACTCGAAAGTCGGACAAGATCGAGGGATACTATAGTAAACGCCTTGGAACGATCATTGGTCCGGTTGAATCAATGATACACGTACAGTTGCTCAAGGGTTTGAGAAAGAACGATGATGGTGCGACAATCAAGGAGTTTGCAGATATCCCTGGGCAAGAGACAGACTATGCTTTGCAGCTTGTCGTTGATCGGGTCATCAGTGAGGATGAAAGATTCCTTGAGAGAGAGGCGCTGTCTATTGAAGAAGAACTTCCTGAGAATTCGAAGGCGTTCTTCCTCGGAGAGTTTAATTATGGAGCGCCAGTGCAGGTCACTGCCCACGAAGATGGAAAGGTCCATGGCATCATGATTACCGTCAAGGGTAAGGAGCCCGAATTCGGTAAACAACATGTTCGACAAGCAGAGAAACTTGCGCCCTATACGCCATCCTTTGCAATTGCAAGAAACCTTCGTTTAAATCCTCTTGTTTTGGCAAAGATTACCTCCTCGTTCTCCGTGACGATTGATGGTACGCGGGCTAACCTGGGCTTGAATCTGAAGTTCGAAGCTCGCAAACTCAAAGTCCTTGGCTACTCCCGCCGGGGAGAAAGTGGTTGGGAATTCAGTAATAAGGCAATTGGTCTCATTCAGCAATACATGATCAGATTCCCAGAATTTATTGCCGGTATTCAACGCAACCCGCAAGGCGACAAATACGAGCCCACAGACTTCTACCCGGCAGATATTGCGATGGACAAAATCAAAGAGATCAAAGCTTGGTTGAAATCCATCGAGTCCAAACATCTAGAGAAGGTTCCTCTCGATGCTGAACAACTCGATTCTGACGTTGTGAAACTCATCGAGGCCGATGCAGATCGCTTAGTGGCATCGCAGGCGACGCCTGATATCAAGAAGATAAAAAGTGTTCCGCGACAAGCACTATTGAAACCAGCCGATGTTGAACATCGACTTGGAAACCAGCGATTCACCCTCGGAGATCGTGTTATTTATGCTCAAGACTCCGGAAAGGTCCCTCTTGCTACTCGAGGAACCGTCGTCGGGCTGACTCGCACTCCTCGAACAGTCTTCCTTGACGTTGTGTTCGATACGCCCTTCATGAGCGGGACCACACTGGGTGACCGCTGCTCTCCGTTCCGAGGGCAAACTGTGCCCATATCTTCTGTCCTCAATCTGACTGATCGACAGCTTGTGGCTGGCTCACGAGCTGCAACGAATAAGAAAGCACAAAAGACACCAGCGAATGTAGGCTATGGGTCACCACTCGGACCTGGCGGGTTGGGTCAGCTAAGGGAAGCCACCCCCCCTGCCCCGCTACGAGGATCGTATCGCGGTGCGATTTCTGGACAGACAAATGGACGTGGCGCCCATAGCGTACGGGGTGCTCGTGGCGCTCCGAATGGAGCACCTACTCAGTCCGGGCATCCTTATCCTAACACAAATGGTTTGCAAAATGGCCAAAACTTCCGCGGGACAAGAGGACGGGGACGTGGTAACGCTCCTCGCGGGCAACATCAGACTCGAGGAGGCTATACCTCCGTGGAGGATGGCCATCAAGATGAGGGAGTGGTACGCAACAGCCCGAACTTCCGGCCAAAGAGCTACAACAACGTGCCGCCCCCAGCCGGCTTGAATAATGGAGCTGGAAGGGGAAGAGCCAATGGAAATCGTGGAGGAAATGCCCTTGGCGGTCGGGGTAGAGGTGCGGCTAGAGGAAGGAAACCCGCGCAAGCTTCGGAGTAGATATTGCAAGATTTCCACGGTCAGGCTTGTACTGTATTAGATGAGGAATGTTGAAACACGACCACTGAAAAATTCATCTTCATGTAGTTATTGTATGATGGTTCTAGAAAATTAGAAAAGGAACAAGAGGCTTTTATAGGTGATGACTATTACCTAGCATATTGCCCAACACTCGATATTCTTTTCGTAGTTTGATTTCATTCTCGTAACATCTCCAAAGCTGTTTTACATATAGGAAAAGATTTCTGCCTCAGGCTGCCATCAACTGATTCAATCACGTGGTCTCCGTGCTACTACGCAATTCGAGACTTTGCCCGCTCCGTCAGTCAGGAACAACCGACTTGCCAGACAACCTTGTCAGATGACAAGTGTTTCATCGATTTTGACCATGAGCCTATACACTATTCAATAGCCGGGGCTTACAAACCACGCATAGAGATAGCATCGTCCTCGCTAGATCGTCGCTTCGACTGGCGTATCGACTCACACCGCCATGACTCTCCTCATCGCTTTCAGCTCATGCGTATCGGCTACTCGCATTACAAACAACACTCCAAAATGACCATGCTTCATTTGTCATCTGTAGTCAGGCTTCGGATCAAATTTGGTGGCAGCTGGCTTTGTCCTTCAACCGTTCCTTGATAAGCCGTTGCATCCTACACAGACGTCACTCTACCCCGAGTATCGGCTCATTCCGAGCTACGATCAATAGTAGATACTCGCTATGCTTGCGTCCCACCCGTGCCGTTTTGACTTGTACAAATACGCTCTTTGATTTATCGTGGTTATGGAACGGTAGCAAATGACCCTAGCATTCTCTATTCTGTGCGTTGGAGGATATGGTTTGAGATGCGAAGTGTTCGATTCGACGATAGATATGAAAGCTCCCAAATACCGCCGAACTGACGGACTGGCACTGCTTTACTGTCCTGCTTGACAAATATCCTGCGTTATCTTCTCGCTTTTGCCTGATGGAACTTTGGACAACAAAGGTATTACGGCAACAAGGGTAGTATAGACCCTCGGCATCATGGGACAAGTCTTTCTTGATGATGCTTCGTCTTCTGTAGATAATCCGTCCGGCTGTCTCTCCTCCGTGAGTGATTCCCGCATCAAGCTATACAGGGTCAGCACACGGCCAATTCCTGCTTGATCCTCTACTTGATCCCGTCGAAAACAATGGAGCAAGCATTGGCCTAAAGCTCGTGGCTTCTACAGACAACTTCAACGTCGAACACGTACAGCTGGGTGGTTAGGGATTCGATATTATCCTGTGGCGGATACTAGGTCTTAAGGTCAGTCGGATGGGTGGATTCAACAATCGGCAAGCTCTCGAACCATGACACTCTTTCGAGTGACCGTACAAGGGTTCACCCGTTACAGGAGGTGGCCTTGGCTACAAAAACTTTCGTAGAGTATCAACTTTCACGGGATGGCCGTTCCTGCCTAGCGGATTTCACCTGTGAGATTGTGGCAGCATGACGCGGATATACTGCGTCTTGGGAGTATCTGCTGCGGAAAGAATGCACTGTAGATTGGCTTGTTGCGATGCAAGCCCTGTATACTTGGGATATGCGCCAGGTGCGTATACCCCGTCCTCAAACAAAGATAGTACATACGAGAGTTATATTGTTGAGTCGAGATTGGTACTGACAGCAGCCTCAGGCAAGCAGTTGCCCGCCGAGAAGCCGAGACGCGGTTATGTTCCGGAAAAACGATTGATCCGCCCACCCTGCGCTAATCTCCGAACAGCCCTGCGAATGCCAACGACTAACCAGACAAGCCGGTCCAGAAAGAACTTTCGTTTGTGGTGACGAGGCGACGCCCTATAAAATTTCCTGCTCTATACGATACGGTATCGGCTCGCATCGAAGCACTCCCGCCGAAAGCTATAAGCCTTGGATGATTCCATTTTTGCCGCAATTTTTTCTATAATCTCCCCACCCGATGCTCTCATCGAAGAATCTATGGCTGGATCTCGCAGGAGTCCGGGGCTGAAAGACGAGTGGAGAGTTACACAAGAACAGCAAGATAATACTGCTTTTGTTCGCGATCGCTTTCCCGAACACGAAAGGGGCAAGAATAGACACCGTGGGAGACGCAGGCCTAGTGGTCGTGAACGTCTTTCGAGATCACCGTTATCGTCGCGTTTAGGTCCGCCATCTGGATACGACGATAGTTTTGGACATCGTGACTCATCACCCAAGCCCTCTGCATCACGAAGACCGTCATTTACTTCCACCCATTCACGGCCTGTGAGCCGAGACGGACCACGACCTCAAGAGGCGAACGATCCATCACTTGAAAAGTCGCACGGACGCGGCGGCGCTGACTGGGAAACTTTCCCGCAATCGCGACGTGGTCGCTCTCCTCGCCGTCCACGTCGAGTACGTACTCGCAAAAATCGAAACGCAAATCAGAATCAAGGGCAGCTGAATCAGCAAGGAAATCCATCAAGGCGAGAAAGCTATCAAGAGCGAAATTCCAGAAATCGGCCCTATTCGAGCGGTGGGTTCGATCATACGTCTCATTTGTCTTTGTCGCCCGAAAGGCACTCAGCATCACATCGGTCATTTAGTCCTGGATCCTTGTACGAAGATCAGAACAAGCGTGTTCAGTCGCCTCATTCTGTCGTGTCGAGAATTACCAGGCGTTCGCCATCTATGTCATCAAATCGAGAAGGTGAAACTGGATCGAGCCATCATCTTTCCGCTACAGCAGAATCAAGAAATTCACCGTCCATATCTCATCCGACTGCTGAGGCTCACAACAATAACAGTGGCAACAATCAAGTTTCTGAATCATTGCCTAGGCACGGAAGAATGAATTCGGCACAGGATTTTGATATGCGAGATGCTCCGACCGGACCACGTGCGGACAGGCAGAATTCTTCGCAGTATTCAAATGGCAGAGGTCGCAACAAGCAAGTAGGAAACGATATGCAAGATCCAGACCACAGCAACATGCCTCCAAATTATGCAAGTACTCCTCAACGCGGAGGCTATCATCGAGGAGGTTATCAAGATCGTCGTTTCTCCGGCCATGGTTCCGGCTTCAACGGTTCTGGTGCGCACCGAGGCAGAGGTCATTTTAATAGTTCCCAATGGATCCCGACAGGACCTCGAGACCGAGAAGGCCAGAACAATTCTCCCAAATTCCCCAGCCGTTCCGGTTCGAATACACCCCAATACCAAGCTTCTCAGTTCAACGAGCAGTCATTACCGGACACCCACCATGACGATAGTTCCAGATATCCAGGCGATGGGAATATGGAAGACGTGCAAGCTCAACCGAATGCGGGTTTTGAAGATGCCCAGAATATGCCGCCACCTCCCCGAGAACCTGCCTCTTCGACAACTCCAGCAAAAGAAGGCGGTAAATTCAGCTTTGCATTCAAGTCTAAAGCGAATCCCCCACCTGCTGCTAAGCCTGTTCCTGATTTGGCTCAGAGAATGCAAGTTCGTGAACCACCTCGAGGGCCAGCCCAGCGAACTCCTGAACAGCCATCTCGCAATAGAATGTCTGGACCATTGCCCCCGCCAAAGTATAAACAGGATCATCGACCGGATAGGAGAGATCGGGACCGGGATTCACACCGTGGCCGAGGCAGAGACGATCGACGAGACTTTCACCCGAGGAACCAGCGCGATTCAAGGAGGGACGACCATCGATTTGACCCCCGTGGAGCGCCACGTCGCGATGATCAGCGATCCGACTTTCGACATGACCGTGACCGTCGTCGGGACAGGTCTCCGGAACCGAAGAGACAGAAAAGGCTTGTTCAGCGCCTCAAGCCCCGACGGATCCTGCCAGAAGAGTTTCGAGATTCGGACTCGGTATACTATCGCAAACCCGGTGACGAATCTGTTATTGGTGCGGGCACTTATGGAAAAGTCTTTAAAGCGATACATATATATACACAGGACAAAGTTGCTCTGAAAAGGATACGAATGGAGGGAGAAAAAGATGGATTTCCCGTTACGGCAGTGCGAGAGATCAAATTACTCCAACATCTACGGCACAACAACGTGGTCAGCCTATTAGAGGTTATGGTGGAAAAGAACGAATGTTTTATGGTATTCGAATATTTGTCCCATGATCTGACTGGCTTGATCAACCATCCGACTTTCACACTTACGGAAGCACACAAGAAGGACCTTGCTAAGCAGATGTTTGATGGTCTTCAATACCTTCATCATCGGGGGGTCCTACACAGAGATATCAAAGCTGCCAACATTCTGATTAGCAATAGAGGTCAACTGAAATACGCAGATTTTGGGTTGGCACGGTTCTTTTCCAAAAGTCGCCAGCTAGACTACACGAACCGTGTTATTACAATATGGTATAGACCTCCAGAACTGCTTCTTGGAGACACGCGATACGGACCAGCGGTTGATATTTGGAGTGCCGCGTGTGTCTTTATGGAGATGTTTACGAAGAAAGCAGTATTTCCGGGAGACGGAAAAGAGCTCAACCAACTCGATAAACTCTATAGTAGCCTTGGAACACCCACCCGAGCCGAGTGGCCTGGCATTGTCGACATGCCGTGGGTGGAGTTGATGGGGCCTACGGAAAGAAAGAAGAGAGTCTTTGAAGATACGTATCGAGACCTTCTAAGTCCGGGTGCGCTCGAGTTGATGTGTCAAGTCTTTCAGTATGATCCTGCCAAACGACCGACGGCGGACGAAGTTCTTGCTCATGCATACTTCACTGCTGAAGAGCCCGGTCCACAACAGGCTACTGAGTACGTCCTCCTCATTAATGTCTTCTATTTGCAAGTAAACTAACATGAATCTACAGACTCGAGAATATCGAGGGTGACTGGCACGAATTCGAGTCAAAAGCACTACGCAAGGAAAGAGACCGAGAAGCCCGCGAAGCTCGCAAAGACAGGGAAAGGGAACGAGAGAAAGAAAAGAGAAGGGCAAGCACTGGACCTCCTCAGGAGACGGAGCGTGATGCGAAGCGGCAACGTCAAGAAGGCGATAGTGCGCAGCAGCAAGGATAATGAGTTCTTACTGTTGTCTCGCTTCTTTTACTATAGAGCTGATCATGTTGTGTTCATCAACCATACAGATGGTTCACGATAAGACCTTAATATTATGATGATTATAATCAGTTTATCGAGTACCTACCTAGGTAGATACAATATGCTAAATGAAATGTGCAGGTATCTCTTGCCACTTTTATAATCAAGTAGGTCTCTTTCAACCATTCACCTGTACTCACTTGCTCAGCACTCACCTGGGCAGTCAATAACCAATATCGAGATCCATCAAGTCGGAGAGGCCTATATAGATGCTTACCTAGGTACTCTTTTGCAAAATAAGTAACATCTACGTAAGAGCTAACTAAGTTAGCTAAATTATGATAGTGTAGAGCTTGAATTTTTCTGTATAAGTCCAACACAAGTGGCTGACACTAATAGAAATTGGATGTGACTGATTCCTGGTGGCTTGGGAATGTGGTATCGGGAATCGCACTACCTAGGTTCATATTTGGTAGGCGCTCGGAGATTGGATATTCATTATCTAATAGACATTTCATTCCTACGTTTGTATGGTGTTGCAAGCAATCGGTCTTCGTTTGAATCTAGACTACCTAGGTACAGAATTTGTGGCAATTTTCAAGAAGATGTTGGTGATGACTGTGACATCGCGGGTGTTGGCTGAGGGTTGTCGTCAGCGTGTAACCTCACTAACTCGTAGCTTATACTAGTACATGTGCAGTACGTAGTGTTTTTAGAGGGAATATTTAATAACTATGTTAGCCATGACCCATGTTCGTGAGTCGAGATTCTCGTATGTTAGGGCTAATGCAGGTACAGCCGTACGTGGAAAACATCAATTATTGATGACTTGCGGTTCGCGCGATGATACATCGACCGGAATGGCGCCAGCAAGATTTTTAGACAGGTACTCGGCAGGAGAGTAATCCCGATGAGAATTTGATTGCGTTTGGAATCCTCGAGGTGAAAGCTCCCTCAGGCGAGCTGCGAAAGGACCGTCGCATATGCCCTGGGCAATAAACCGATCTCGCCATCAACAATGAATTAGGGCATCAAACACAGATCCTTCAGAAACGCGGACCGATGCATCAAGCCACACCTTTTGCCTTGTTAGAGGCGGACTAAATTCTCCTACCAACAGCAATGGCACCCCAAAGCGAGTCTGAACTGGCCCCCATTTGACCAGACGCCCTGGGCTTGATAGTCCAGATCCTGACGGCCGCGTGCTATCAATTGATACAGAGCTCAAGACTGAGTCTAGTATATAAGGTCTTTGTTTCCACGTCAGTACTCAGTCGGAATAGGTCGTTCGTTGCATCTTCAGTTCTTCTTTTTATGAGCTTGTTCTCATAGCCACTCCTTTAAAACCACGCTCCTTACAGTCAATCCACGTTCCTTACCAATCTTCTTGCTTTTCAGCAACTAACAAGCATTTATCATCATGCAAATCAAAAACTTCCTAGGACTTGATGTCCTCTTGACGGCCCTCCTTGCTGGCAGCGCTGCAGCTCGTCCTCACGGCCATGACCACGCCCATCACAAGCTACGTGATGTAGAAAAACGGTACACCACCTCTGGATTTGGAGGCGTTACCACGCCCACCGGCTCTGGCGACACCTACTGCGGCAACGTCGGCTCCCCCTACGGCTCCAACATGATTGAAATCACCGAGGCCGAGCTCGCCGACTATGAGTACACCATCACTCTCGACGGCTCTTTCATCCTGCAGGAATACACAGTCTATTTCTGGAACAACTGCAACCAAGCAGGCCAACTCGCCGGCTTTTTTGATACCACTTTCCCTCTCACCGTTACTGTTGCCAAGGGTGGTAAAGCCTATGTTGCTATCGACGTCGATTCCCAGGGTGCCTTTGTCGGTTCTCCAACTTCAGTTGGCGTCCCCCGCGACCCCAGTGATGGCATTATCACCGGTTTCTGGGGTGAATGGGACTTTGATAACACCGCCAATGGTGGCTGGAGTGGTTTTGATGTCTCTGCTTTGGTGGCCTTGGATAGTGGTAAAACTGACTACCCTGGCCTGGCGCTTGTTGGTAATGGCGTGACTTCCTATATCACCAACAGTCTTGGATCTGCGTCCAATGCTTACAGTGAAAAAAGCGAGGCCAGCACCGGTGGTATTGGTGCTAATCTTGTGCCGGGGCCTGTTGCTATCACTGCCTATTTGGCCTACAATGGCCAGTCCGTTTAGATACGTTCTTTGATTATTCTCTTGCCTTGGAATGGAAGCACAAATCGGACAGATATTTACTCGCTTAATCTGCCAGAGATGTTCTTCGCGCAGCAGACCTATTTTACACTTTGTTGTACATATTTTATGCCTAATACATAGATGTTACGAACATTGAATCTGATTATACATACCTGCCTCTCTCGCTCCATATAACAACGGGAACTACTCAGCATCAAGCAGCATGATGCTGAGAATTTGAGGGATATATATCTTTCATATAGGTAACTCTTCTTACATATGTATCGCAGCTCAATCGCAGTTTCGCCGGTTTCCTCTTTAGGCAAGTGGGACACAAGCACGTCACGGTGGGATGTCCGGACAGAACGCCGTCTTGAGATCGCAGACTTCATTTCATATAAATTGATACCTAGGTACATATCCCCCCGCTTATTCCATTCTCTGTCAGGTTCTGATTATACATGTACATTCTATATAGACATCCAGGTCAGCATACATAGACATTAAGTGACTCATTCATGCTAATGGCTCATCTACAACTCCAGCTTTTATCCAGAGATTTCTAGTTCAGACCACCTCTTGAGCAACGCACCACAGTTCAGACCTGTCAAAATGTCTCATCTCGACGCATCTAAACTCTTCGCCCTCAATGGCCTCGTCGCAGTCGTCACCGGCGGCGGAAGTGGTCAGTCTATCTACAGTGCCATCACATTTCCAACATCTCTAACATGTCATAAACAGGTCTGGGACGCACAATGGCCCTAGCCCTGGCCCAAAACGGCGCCTCAAAAGTCTTCGTCCTCGGCCGTCGAGCCGATGCACTGAACGAAACAGCATCTCTCTCGCCTCGTCCAGACGTTATAATCCCTGTTGTAGCGGATATCACGTCCAAGGACTCCCTAGAAAGTGCATACAAAACCGTCGCTTCTCAAACAGAGTATATTGATTTGCTCATCGCAAACAGCGGGATAATCGGTCCGCGCAATGTACGCAATTTCACAGAAGACGGCAAACCCGTTCCTTTGGAACAATACAGGGAATCACTCTGGTCAATTGACCCCAACGAAATGACCAATACATTTCACGTCAATGTCACCGGCGCCCACTTCACAGTCGTCGCATTCCTACCCCTTCTAGACGCAGCAAACAAGCGTCGTCCACCACAAGTGCCCAACAGCGGCATTCTAAGCCCTCCCAGACCCCAAGTCATCATCACCTCCTCCATCGGCGGGTTTATGAGGCAAGTCGTGTCCGGGTTAGCATACCAACTCTCCAAAGCAGCCGTGACATCACTCATCAAAACCCTCTCAACCACATTACTCGAATACCATATCAGGGTTAATGGTATTGCGCCGGGAATATATCCGAGCGATATGACCACTACCAGACTTGAAGAGTTTGGAACTCAGCATGGAATCACGGAGGGGGATGTACCCAAGGATGCTGTGCCGTTGACGAGGGTTGGAGCAGAGCAGGATATTGCTGGGTTGGTGCTGTTTATGGCTGGTGCGAGTGGGGGGTATCTTAATGGGGCGATTGTTGTTTCGGATGGAGGGAGGTTGGCTTCGAAGCCTTCTAGTTATTAGTCCTACCAAGGTGGGTGGGAAATAGATGTAGATACTTGCACATACGAGTCGAATGGTATATACAGTCAGACAGTCTCTATTCGATATCATAAAGCTCTCTATAAAACATCTATATATCTGGTAGTCTATATCCTGGCAAGCTTGTCGCCAATATATTCCTGGTTAATGGCCGCTTGTATCAATTGATTAGCAATAGCTGTGACCGGAGGCAGTCGCAGGTTGCCCTCAACGTAATCCTTGCTTGGAGGTTCGCCGAGCATGCCAGCACCGTTCTTCAATGCTTCCTCGACTTCAGCAATCGAGAACCATTTCGCATCTTCAAGTTCAGGGTCATGTTCTAAGTTGATGGTTTCATGTGCAGGATCGCTGACTTGCGCAATAGCGCCAATCATGAGATTGGCGGGGTATGGCCAGGGCTGCGTAGAATGAATAACGACTCGCGATAGCGTCACACCTGCCTCTTCCCAAACCTCACGGCGCACAGCATCCTCAACGGACTCACCAGGCTCAATAAATCCGGCTAGAGTCGAGTACCAATTTGGTGGGAAACGCTTGGAGCGGCCGAGCAAAAGTCGCTTACCGTCGGCCGAAAGAGTGGCGACGATAATCGTAGGATCGGTTCGAGGGAACGAGAGGTTGGAGATGGTTGTGCGAGTTGAGCAGGGTTGCTTCTCAGGGTTCTTGCCCTCTGCAGCTAGTGCCTTATCGGTGGGTGGGCATGCACGTTTTGTGCCTGCGTTGACGGAGAGAGTAGGATGGCCGCATGTTCCGCAGAATTTGTTGCGATTATTCCAATCCATATAAGCACGCGCCTGGGCATAAATGGCTCCTAAAATACTTCATCAGTACCGAAACGTGATAAGCAAAGTCATCATAAGTACCGTCATTTGGCGGCTGCAGCAAATGTAGCCGTGTAGTAAACGGAGTAATGCCTCTTGCCGCAAGCTCCTCTACTACCGTCTTGGCCTCAGCCTTTTGCTCATCGGTACCTTTCTCGCTGATATCCAGCGCAAAGTAAGGCCGTCCTTTATAAATGGTCCATTGCAACAACTCCTCGTCAGTCTGTACACTATCCGCTGCGCTCTCGTCAACGCCTAAAAAGACCAAGTCCGGCTTCGTAATGCGCGAGTCAAATTCCTTGAGCATTTCCTCTTCGGATTTATCGAAAATGGTTGGAGGTACGAGCTTCTGCACATCCTTGTACTCGGCATGGTATAAAGAGTTAGGACCCTTGATCAAGGGTGCCAGGTCTTTGAGGAGAACGAAGCGGGTGGATGGATGCTTCACGGCAGCACTCAGGAAGGCATGGTCCGTTCGGAGGAAGGAGAGGCGGTTCAATGAAGAGCCTATCACAATATATCAGTACACATAATTCCAACCCAGAAACAGAATATGAATGCGACAGACCTCCAAAGTAGTTAACCGTCTCCTTGCCGAAGCGTCGGGCCAGCATCGAGTCCGCTTGGATGTGCGCGGGGGTCGGCAGCTGCAGGACAGTATCGGAAGTGCTCATGATGCGTATTCTTCAAGGATGACATATATGTCTTATGATCTAATAGAATGCGATAATGAGAAAAGAAAATGCAATGTACCTGAGCGCAAAGAAGAAAGATGGAGAGCCGAGAGCGAAGGCAATCCCCGCCGCTGTTCCTTCCGATGGATTTATCAGCAGAAGAAAGATCATTTCATAACTAGTTGACTAGCCTGCCTGATAATCCAGGCATCATTCATTAACCCTAATGCCCATCTTGGTAACTCCTTCTATATCAGGCATCCTTTCATTTGGCCCTCAACTTTCTTCCAGACAACATTGTAGGTTACAAGATTACATCAAAGTTGTGACTGTACTGTATGTCTGTCCACGCTGAAGGCCGAAAGTATATCCTCAGGCAACAAGGCAACAAGGCGCACCCGCTAGCTGCTGCCTACAGTCAATCTCCCCCATAAAAGCTGCCTTCTCTCTCCTCTTTCTTCTCTTCATTCCTCCATCTCTATTACCCTGTGAATACTGTATACCCTTCTGTCGCAAGTACGTGGCTATTTGCGAGTGTACAAAACTCTGTCAATTGTGTATATAGTTGACTGACATTATTCCGTGTTTTTTCGTGTAACAATTGCCTTCAATCGTACCTATCTTCAAATCAACATTGAATCCTGCAAACAAAAAAAGAAGTAAAAAGAGCAACATGTCTCAATCTCAAGTCACCGCTCACACGACTGAAATCGACATAACCAATCTACCTACCAAGTCGGTGACCTTTGCGCCGAATACAGCCACCGTTACTCGGGAGATCGAAAACATCCAAATCAAGGTGAGTTTCCCGGAATCCGAACACGAATGAATTCACAAACTAACATTTTCTTAGTCTGGCGCAAATGAAATCACTATTTTGGGACTCGATCCTAATATTGACCCGGATTCTGTTCGGGTAGAGGGCTACGGCCTGGCGACCATCACCGACATTCAAACAGAAACTATCCCTCGGAAGCAGCAATTCCAAGACCAATATCCTGATCTTGTGGAAGAACCTGATGTTGATTCCGATGATGACTCAAACCCCTCTGATGACGACTACGGCGTCGACAAGAGCGCTGTCAATACTGCCAAGTCAGAGCTACAGGCCGCAGAGCAGACTTTGGCTGGTTTCCAAAACAGCCAGGATACCGCTGTCAAGGTCCTTGGCTTTTTGGACCACTACGGTCAAAGCATAAAGCCTGAGGAGGTGGATGTTGCCAAAATGGCCGAATTCTTGGATGTCTACCGAGAGGAACGCACATCAGAAAGCAAAACATACCAAAAATCATCCGCAGATATTGCTCTTTGGACAGAAAAAGTGTCAGCTGCTCGCAAAAAGTTCAATCGTGCAGAGGCGGCCTTCAAAAAAGCAAAAGATGCCGCCTCTCGTGATATCCGTCGACAGAAGGAGAAGAAACAACGCGAGAAACAACAGAAACTCCTAGAGAAACGACGCATCATCCAACAACGTCGCAGATTCTGGACAAATAACGTTGGACAGGTCGTCGTCCATCTTGATCGTTCATCTGATTTTACACCTGGTCCAAGTAGGAGGCAGTCCATGACATCAGTTACTGAAGCAAGCGCCGATTTCAAACCGTCTAAGCCGCTTGACGAGGACTCCATCAACCTTCGTCTAACATATGTCGTACCTGGTGCCAGATGGGCACCTCGCTACGAACTGAAAATCAGCACACCAAAGTCTTCTGCTGATTTGGTATACCGCGCGGAATTCGAAAATACCACTTCCGAGACATGGAAAAATGCCAAAATAACCTTTTCTACTTCGCAAACTTCTTTCTCTGGCCTAGAAGAGAAGATTCCGATACTCGAACCGTGGCATGTGAAGCTCGGAAGTGCAGCCGGATTAATTGTGAAGAATGGTATTTCTGACAGCAGTATGCAAAGCAGAAAAGAGATTATGGCCAATAATCCTTCGGCGTTCGCTCATTCTAGGAAAGTGAAACTTGTTGCACCACAATTCAACACTGTCGCGCGGCCTGCTGCTCCTACAGGTTTCGGTAACGTCGCCACTAATACCGGCGGTTTTGGTTCGAATAGTAACACCGGGGGAGCATTATTTGGTGCACCGACTAATGCTAGATTTCTCGGTAGCGCAGCACCGCAGCAGCAGATACAACACATGCAACAACAACAACAACAACAACAACAACAACAACAACAACAACAACAACAACAACAACAACAACAACAACAACAACAACAACAACAACAACAACAACAACAACAACAACAACAACAACAACAACAACAACAACAAGTGCAACCACCTTTCGCGGATCATTGGAGATCAGTACCTCCACCACCACCTGCGCCGGCTGCTAGATTTGCAAGACCACAATCCAGAGTGGTAGAGACAGATCTGATGGCAAAGAGCGAGTCAGACAATGATTCTGACGACGAAGGTGATGCCATGACGATGGTCCTGGAGAATCAAACGATTGCACACCAAGACTCTGTTCGTCAAGACTACGGTCTTACTACGACCTATGATCTCCCAGGACAGCGTACTTTGGAGCCGTCTGCAGTTCAGCGACGCCATGTCATTGCTGAGCTTCATCTAACATCAGTCACGCTTTCGCATGTGTTGATTCCCAAGCTCCGACGTGCAGCCTTCCTCAAGGCACGAATCACCAACACTACAGCTGTCAGTCTGCTTCGGGGCAAAGCCGGCATGACTGTTGACGGCACATTCTTGGGTTCGACTACACTCTCGAGCTGTGAGCCGGGTCAATTCATCGACCTATCTCTTGGTGTTGACCCGTCTGTGCTTGTATCATATGCCAAACCAACCGCGCGTCGAGCCACCACCGGATTCTTCAGCAAAGAGGACTCTGCTATTTTCACACGCAGCTGTTGGATCAAGAACACCAAGAAGAATGATGTCTCGATTACCGTTTTTGATCAGGTTCCTGTCAGTGAGGATGAGAACCTTCGCATTCACATTATTGAGCCAAAGGGACTGGACAAGGAGAACGATACGGCAAATCTGCACGAGTTATTGAAGAAGGGAGAGAATGGCAAGGGAGATGTTCTGCTAGGAAAGAATGGCCAGATCAAGTGGAATATTACGCTGAAACCAGGCAAGGATATCAAATTGGTGCTGGAGTACGAGAGTCGCATTCCCAGTGGGCAGCAGATTATTGGTTTGGACTGATCGCCTTATTATTACTGGAATTGTCTCCGTTGGACTCATCTCGTTATTTATATCGTCATAGCAGAATATCTATCTAGGTAGTTACATAGTAACAAAATCATGTTATTTTTCCCACGAATATAATCATTCTCACTGCAATCACTTAACATGCAATCATAATATAATCAAAGTAGACACATGCAAGAAACAATGAAGAGAAAAGCACCCACGGCGTGAACAAAGACGCCGAACTAGGGCTATGTACTTCGGTCGAAGCTTCCGCCGAGGCCTCGGTCGAAGCCAAAATCTCGGTCGAAGCCCAACCTCAGCCTCGCCCCAGCTGGTGTACAGTTGGCAACTTCAACAATTTTGGACAATTCAAAGAATAACATTCCACATTAATATTGCGACCGATATTGAATTACTACAGTGAAACAATGTTCTAATGGATGCAATGGATACTACTCATCACCGAGACCCCATTTCGACCGGGTACGAATATCCCGTCAAGCAGCGAAAAGTCCGCAAGGGAACACGGAGCTGCTGGGAGTGTAAACGCCGAAAAGTGAGGTGCTCGTTTTCTGCGGTCAACGATAACTCCACTGTCTGTGTTGCCTGTCGGAGACGTCGCACTCCGTGTGTTAGCCAGGAGTTTTTGGAGGATTATGCTCCTCCCTCGTCTGAAGGAGTGCCGGATCATGATACTACAGATTCGGTGAGTATAGCGCCGATACTTTTATGAGTATAACTGATGATTTGGCATAGGTTCATAAGATACCCAAAAGTACTATTCCAGAGTCTACGGCTTTGTTAACACCTGAATCTTCCCGAAGTTCAACCTATGATGATTATCAGGTGCTCTCCGGGGTTCACAAGCTTGCCGAGCTCTCCAAGACTCTTCACGCTGCCTTGCCCACTCAAGCTGATATCGATCTTATATGCAAGACCACTTCGGGCTGCTTCTTGGTCATATTGCAGCTACATACACGGCCACGGGAAGAACTTGACCATGATGAAGATAAATTAAAGAGAGAGGTTGCCGACACTCCACCAGCCAATACTCATCCAATCATTCTAGCGAGGCACCTGCTTCTGCTGGCTAATTTGCTGCAGGACATGCATGCGGATAAGCGAAACATCAGGATGTCTGAACCACCCCAGACTATCATGGATCGATTATTAGATACAGTCTCAACTTTGGTCATGACAAGGGAAAGTCTCGCTGCCACCATTGACGGACTTCAATGTGTTCTTCTTGAGGGATGCTTTCACGCCAACGGCGGCAATCTGCGGAGCGCATGGCTTGCTTTTCGTAGAGCCTTGAGTCTTGGGCAGTTGCTTGGTCTCGATCGTCCCCAGATTCCATCATTGCCAATCATTGACTCCAAGAGGAAGGTCGATTTGCATCAACTCTGGTTCCGCATACTCTACTTCGATACCTTTTACTCAATGATGCTCGGACTTCCTCAAAGCAATATCGCCACGCCAACGGCATTATATAATTCCTTCGCCAACAATAAATCAATCGACCAACTCGAGCGACTCCAGGTACAAGTCGCATCTCAAATAATCGAGCGTGACACGCGGCACGCGTTTGCGGAGGAGTATGAAACTACTCGAGAGATCGACAGGCAATTACTCCAGGTAGCCCGCGATATGCCAAATAGATTCTGGCTTCCATCTCCACCAAGTGCAAGTTCTAGTGAAAAGGAGGTTATTATGGCCGGCTTTCGGGATACGGCGATTCTAATGGACATTTTGATTTATTATAACCTGCTCAACCAACTCCATCTACCGTACCTACTATGGTCGGACTTTGGTGATACGAACTATGAATATTCCAAAATTGCCTGCATTCAAGCCAGTCGAGAGGTTCTGACGCGGTTCATTATTCTCTTGAACTCCAACAACTTATCCTTTTTCTGTCAAAGAATTGATTATTTCGTCTTGATGGCCTCGATGACTTTGTTGCTAGTCTACCTCGGCAATCATCGCAGTCCTCAAGATCCGACAAAGACGTCAAGTGCGATTCCGCACCTTCTCACGCCACATCAACGTCTCAGTGATCGCGCCACCATGAAACAGGTACTCCGTCTTATTGAGAGGGCCTCCGCAAAGGGCTTCGAAGAGTCTCAACGCAAGGGCATCAATCTGCTGCGTTGTTTGCTTAGCATTGAGGCTGATGCTGCGTCTGGACAGAATTATATTATTACAACCGGCCCCAGCCACTATCAACAGGAATCTGAATACTTCGACACTCACAGCAGCGACACTGAAGACTCGGTGTGCATAAACATCCCTTATCTGGGCATGATCAAGATCACGCGCCAGATTCCGTCTGTCCCAGAAATGATGAACCCATTACAACCGAACGCAGTGCATGGAGAAAGTCTGTACCACTCATCAACGACGAATCATGTCCCGGAGCAATTTCCGTATAACTCGATGGCGTTACAAGATCTGGGTGACGACTTGGCTGCAGCAAGTGATGATTTCCCGCTTTCGTTCCAAGATATTGATCTGGACTTTTTTGATAGTTTGGTACGAGGGAGGGATTTTGAGTTTGGTCTTGAAGGGTTTGATGGTGTTGTATGATTAGATGCCTAGCCGTAATTCGAGCATGTTATGCCCGTTAGATTTGTTTGCTTATATCTACCTAGGTACCTAGGTAGTAAAAAAGTCTAAATTTCTAGATAAAACGACTGCTCTATCGTGATTCTCCCAATACTGATAATCCACTGCAAACAATGCCAGTCTAATCAGTAAGTGAAGTATGTGCATGATGTCTTTGACATCGTCTATCACCAACCTCGCTCTATCTGGGCACCAATGCATTCCCCCAATACACGCCCTCTAGTTACGTTAAAATCAGGCCATACCAACAACAACATCCCTCTTCGACCCATTGTCATCCTCCGCCTTCTGCTCATGCAAATTCTTAAACGAGCTCAAGAAACTAGCCAAAAACGAAACCCCCATCATGGCAATGGAAATGTTGAACGCGGCTCTGATACCAGCTAGATAACCATCAAGCACAATCGGGAGCTGATCGGCGGTGAAAACTTGTCGGAGTTGTGTTGCGCCTGAGGCGATGAGTTGGGTGCGGTCGATGCTCGAGGCGGTTTTGATAACCGTATTGAGGAACGCTGCCTGCGCAGCGGCGAGGGAGAAGGCTCCGCCGATGATTTGGAAGACTGTCATACATAGTCAGAAAATACATTCTATCTGCAAGTCTAGGACGAAAGGGGAAGAAGAACTTACAGAACAACATGGCCGTAACTTTCGATATATCAGCCGTTTTGGCATTAGCCTGGGCGATATTGATCGTAATCTGAAATGGGACCGAGACACCAACGCCCGCCAGTATCTGATACCCAATCCATTTCCCAGTGCTAGTATCAAAGTCAAGAAGACGGAAAAGTCCAAACGCTATGGCACAAATGGCCGCTCCAGCAGCCATGAAGGGTACCGTCCAGCCTGTTTTGCCGACGAGGAAGCCTCCTAGCGCGACTCCGAAACTGATTGTAATGACGATAGGTAAGTTGCGTACGCCAGACTCGATGGCGCTGACGTTCTGGATGCTCTGGAAGTAGATGGGAAGATAATAAAGGATGAGGAAGTAGGCTCCGGCGAAGAAGAATTGGAACAGAGAGCCGGCCCAGATGGATCGTCTTTTGAATAGGCGTGGCACGATCATAGCGCGTTCCTGTTGGAAGTATTCCCAGGCAATGAACACAGCAGTAATCAAGACAAAACCGACGATGAGGCCGATGACCACGCTGCTACTCCAAGACTTTGTTTGACCGCCATATTCAAAGGCCATGATGAAAGTAATGATTGAAGCCATACAGAGTATCACACCCACGGGATCCATCTGAAGCAACCTTTCCCTCCATGTAGCCTGAACAGGTTTTGCCTGACTTGGAGTATGGAAAAAGAAGAGAATGATAAGCGCCACAGCTCCGCCGAGAGGGAGATTGATATAAAAACACCAGCGCCAAGTTACTTTATCAGCGAATGCGCCACCCAGCAGTGGACCAACGACCGCAGCGACTCCATACGTGGCTCCAGTAATGCCGACGAACGCCGGTCTGCGTCGTGGTTCGACTGATAAAGCGATGATGGTAAATGCGCCTGTCGACATACCGGCACCGCCGAGGCCGGCAATGGCACGCCCAAATATGAACCCAATCGTGTTGGGGGCGACTCCACAGACCAGACTGCCGAGTTCGAAGATGAAAACTGCCACTAGAAACGCGACTTTGAGGTTGTAGTAGGTGTATATTTTGCCCCAGGATGTTTGGAAGCCGCCGAAGGTCATAAAGTAGGCACTTCCAAACCATGATACTTGACTGACGTTGTGGAACTCGTCCGTGATCTTAGGGATTGCGGTACCGACAATGGTCTAGATTTACTGTGTTAGTCTGACTCTGATGTCCTTGTTGAAAGACAAACTCACTTGGTCAAGAGCAGACAAGAAAACACTAAACATTACAGCCATGGTGATCAAGGCCAAGGGGAAGGCGCTGGGGTATTCCGCATCTTCGGTATCAGTTTCGGTAGAGTCTGTCTCCTTCGTAATGGTTTCAGTATCTGTTCCTTCAGTGGCTTTTTCCACGTCTGGATTGTCCAGACTTTGTCTGGGTGATTGTGTAGTTGTCATGGTGTTTCAGTTTGAAGCTGGTTGTGTCAAAGAGTCCAAAAGTGTGAATGCGAGATGAAGAGATGCACGATTAGCTTTAAATATATTTCAAGCTCGTGCGTACTCGGCGTTAATAGATTGCTTTGGAAATAGTAGCAAAAAAGTTCCTTTATACTACTTGCCAATGGGCTCACAGGGTTTGACCGAATACACAGGTGATCGGCCCGACGAGAGATATCGCACCCTTCAGACAAGAATTAATAATCGAAATACAATAGTATTTCCACCACAATTCATTCATTTTCATTTTATTCTTTTGTAAAAATGCAGCAGCTACACCTAGAGAAAAGGGGCGGTAGATATCGGTCGAGCTGTCTTCCGCCGAGGCTTCCACCGAAGCTCGGTCGAACGAGCCCTATACTTGCCCGAATAGGGAATCTAGATTAATAATGCGCTGTTTTTGTCGTTTTGCGTGTTGATGAGCTATACGCGGTACAATTTGCACCGAAATGAAGTATGGCTTCATTCAGTGACTGCGAGCTTACTCATGTCCGTAAAATGATCTGGATGTCTGAATTGAATGCTGAATTCAGTACTGTGCTTCTTTTCCTGCAGTAATCCTACACCACCAATGTCTAAATCTACCTGGAGATACCAGTAACCCTCTGCACAGCATCGCTGAAAGGCAGTTTCGGATCAATAACACCCGCAACCTTCAATACATCAACCGTCTTCTGCACAATCTCACTACTCAATCCTTTAGTCGTCTTGACAAATCTCGTCGCTTTCAACCATTCCCTCGCATCCTCTTCGGCATATGTGCATTTGAAGTCTCCCGTACCCAGCAACTTGATAACATCCTCCGTCTTACTCTCAAACGCTGCAATACCCTTATCAAGCAAGCCAAACAATGCCTGTAGCGACTCGTCGCTCTCCGGCGTTGGGAACGTCTTTGTAGAAGCAACAATGAGCCACGATGGCCAGGGCGTATATATCTCACCAATCTTCTTAAGTGGCGGCGGGGTCGTCGATGGCACGACGGGGTCAAAGTATGGCTTCGTAGTGAATTGCTCCCACATGAAAAACTCCGCCTTTTGGGATGCGCCGGTCGATGAGACGCCCTCTCTTAGATCGGCGAAGGGGCCGAGAATGGCGGGTTTGAGGCTTTCGACGGCCCAGCCTTGTTGTTGCGAGAGGACGAAGGACATTATATGTGATCCACTGATCTTGTCAGTATGAAGTGCCGTATGAAGAGTAAACGGTCAATACTAACCTCCCCAATCTACTCACGCCAACACGCGAATCCTTCAAATCAGCCACCCCGTTGATATCCTCCCTATTCCTACCCGTCACAATCGCCCATCGAAGAGGTGTCTCAACCCATTCTCCCACAATTCTGTACCCGCCATCATCGCCGGCGGCATTGCTAGCTTCCAATTGCTGTTTGCCCGTCAACCCCGCGATCCAGCCCTCAGTCAAACCAATACCAATATCAATCTCGTTGGAGCGCAGGGATGTGATCATGTGCCCTGTTCCGGAGGGGAAGGAGATGAGTTCTAGCTCAAAGGGAAGGTTGACGTAGGAAGGGTCGCGGATTGCGAGGTGGAGGGGTGCGAGGTAATGTTCTTGGGGTTGTTAGCATAGACGACTCAGTAGGGATGGGAGTTAATGCACCTGGCACGTAGCCTACTCGGATCGTTTTCTTGGGAGTCGCCATGTTTTCTGTCTGTTTTACAATGCTGTAACTCAGTCAATTGGAATGGCAAAGGAAGAAAGTCCTAGTGTCGACTTCATGGATGATGATGCGGGGTCACCCCCGCCATCCAGCCGGGATGAGGAGATCTGTATAAAAATTATCTTAGATCCGATAAACACCGATGAAAGTATACCTAGGCATATAAAAAGAATTGCACCTGTCATGCACATTAAAATTGTATATATACCTATATGATCCAAAAATGCTCTGTTATATATTGACTTCCTGACTTTCCAGACCACTGTTCATGAAAACCCAACAATGTAGTAAATTCGTAATCAACCCAAATGAATATCCTTCTCGTCCGCACCCCATCGATCACCATTCGCCGTTGCCGCATAGGCAGCCTTCCCAGTCCCAAACATGAGATATTGCACACCCAAGTACATATCACACATGCACTGGAAGATGGCGCAAAACTTGAATGCGGGAGGAATAATATCCTTTGTATAAAACAGATAGCTCATCTTCATAACGTCACCGAGAAGCCACGAGCCCAGGACAGAGACACGAAATCCCTTGCAGGAACGAGAGCGCTGATTTGCGAGGACTTGTGGAACGGGTAGGAAGGCTTCGACTGTGAGTCCGGCGACGCCGAGGAGGTTGGTGTAGGTCTCTGTTTGGGAGATGAAGGGGAGGAAGACGTGTACCACGAAAAGGGCGCCGGTGAAGTAGCCCAGAAATGTCCAATACCTAGCAGCAACAACTATGTTAGCATACAACTCTCATCTGATCTTGTAGGGGAGTGACATACGGCTTCTCGCTCCTCCAGCGCCAAAAGTTATACGGTCGCGTAAATCCCATAAGCGTATTATCCTGTCGCTGCCCACTGAAAGGCGTATGCTCAACGCTATCCTTTGCGCTCGGAGTCGGTCGGTTGGTCAATGCGATTTTGAGTAATACCAATTGAACGAATATCATATTGATTGCTTGGACAAATAATGAGGTCGCGTAGTATGAGCCGAACCAGTAGAAGAATCTACAGCACGTCTTGTTAGATCAGTGTACTTCCTCTTGCGAGGCTAGGATTGGACGTACTTGAAGATAGACGCTATGAGCATGATCAATGGAATGTCCAAGGAGAAACCGGCTGAGTTCTTGCTCTTATGGATGCTATGAATCTGGTCGGCATAAGACGTGATGGGCGCTGTAATGAGGCTGCGATCATGAAGCACCGTGTTAGAAATGAGCGACAATCAGTCAATTGATGCTTCGAGGGTAGAGCTCGTACAAGAATGGCGCCCCATATTCTAGTATAATGTCGAGAAGCCACATGGTCGCTGTCGATGTGTCTCCCTTCGCTCAAAAACCGGAAAATATGAAAAAGCTGAGGATAGACAGAATCGAGGAGTAGTTGAAGTCAATCAGGCCGGTATTATCGTGGATTACGATCTGATCAGGCACCGGAGTCTTCGGATGACAGTTGGTGTTTCACGGATACTTGCCGGTTTGGTTTGCAATTCGGAGGACCTGGTAGATGATCGCGGGTTTAGGAACGTATTTGATACAACAATGAAACTTCAATGTATTTCTCAATGAGTCAATGTGCGCAACTTGTTTGAGATGAATTATCGGAGTTGAGGAAATTGTTGACTGAATGCCGCCCGCAAAGGCCTTAAGAATCAGGCTTGGATTTAGATTCGAGTGGGCCGTGACTCCTGGCGATCATTCCGACAGAGCCAATCAGAATCATCCACCTACAAAGCTTACATAGCCAAACTCTACATACAGAGAACGAAAATGCTTATTTGATTCATACTATTGACTTGATATAGCTTAATATCATTCATAATGATCTATATTGCAGCAGAAGGTACAAATAATTGCATTCCAGTAAGGTAATGCCACTAGAACTCGATCTTCCATGACTTGCCAATACCAACGTTAGGGTTCTTCACCACAGCAAACGCTGCCTTGCCGTTCTCACTGGCTGTAAACTGCAAAGAGGCTTTGGCAGCTCCCTTGGCGCCATCCTCAATGACTGTGACGGTGTCCTTCTGTTCCCATTCTGCTGGCGCACCAACCACGACAATCTTCTCAACGCGCACACCAGCCATTGACTTGAGATATTCATCAGTCTTTGAACCTTTAGTGCCAATGTCTTCGGAGATGAACGTCGAATCGACGAAGGTGAATTGACGGTGGATGTAGCCGCCTTTCTCGTAGTCATAACCTTCTCCGTCATCCACATAGAGGGTGCCATCGGCTGAACCATTTTCGTCTAGAACGACCACCAAAGTATAAGGATCCCACTTCATCAATCCGCTGCTGCGTCGTGGGCGATCTCGTCGAGGAATGACATGGCCGCCCTGCATGAGGACAGGAATTTTGTCTAACGGAGCAGGGACCTTGTGCCACTTTCCACTACCCTGGTAGACCGTGTAATCGAAGTAGTCATAGTACTTCTCGGTATCAGACAAGTAAATGTCGACAGAGTCCTGATCCTTGGCAACAACAGGCTTAACCAAGATACCAGTTGAAGCGAGGTAGAATTGGTCATCCATGGCAAAGCCTTGCTCGTCCTCCGGGTGGACGTAGTATTGAGGTCTCACAATGGGCATTCCATTGACGGAAGCCTCATGGAATGCCGTATACCATGCAGGAAGGAGTTGGTAACGGAGACGGATTGCCTGACTGATAATTTGCATATAAGGCTCACCGGTCAAGTATGGTTCACGACGACGAGTATCGATATGAGCATGAGCGCGGAAGAATGGGTACCAAATACCCGTCTGATACCAACGCACCAGAAGATCCTTGTCAGGATTTCCAAAGAAACCACCAACATCTGCTCCAGCGAAGGGAAAGCCGGCTATACCTTGGTTCAAAACCATGGGCATGGATATTGCTAAGTGGCCCCACTCAGCCTGGTTGTCACCAGTCCACATAGCTCCCATTCGTTGAGTGCCAGCATAGAATGATCGAGTCAAGACGAATGGGCGCTGTAGCTGACCTTTCTTTCGCTCAACCAAACCCTGGTAGGTAGCATTGACCACGGTCATGCCATTAATATTGTGGACATCTCTATGCTCCCAGTTTCCGTAATGGATGTTGTCCTTCGGCATGGTGGTTTCGGGGCCGTTGAACACCGAGGGTTCGTTCATATCATTCCAGATAAAAGTGTTGTGAAATGTACCCTTGAATTTATCGTAGGAATAAAGGCCCTTCCACCACGAGATAGCAGCCGGGTTGAAGCAATCAACCCAATGAGATGAGCCTGGCCAGCACCAGCCGTCGTAAATGTTTCCGTCTTTGTTCTTGATACCCAGATCCTTGCTCTTGAGCTCCTCAACAACAGGGTAGCCGTTGGTGTTCTTGATATGAGGATCAATAATAGCCACAAGCTTACGTTCCGACTGGTCCAATTGATCCTGCATACCCTTAGGGTCAGGGAACGTCATCGGGTCCCACGTGAAGTACTTCTTTTCATCTGTATATTCAATATCAAGCCAAATAACGTCGTAAGGTATCTGATAGCGGTCGAACTTGCGGTCGACTTCTTTCACGTCCTCGTCAGTGACGTAGTTCCAGCGGCACTGGTGATAGGCGATGGCGAATTGTTGTGGAAGTTGCGTATATCCCGTTAACTCTCCGTAGGTTTTACTAAGGGTCTGCGGATTTGGACCAAGGAAGACAAATAGGTCAAGCTGGCCGGACTCGGAGAACCAATGGGTACGTGTAGTCTTCTTGCTCGTGAGTCCTAGCGATAGGGGATTAGAAGTAGATTTGGCTTTGACAATGTCAATCCATGTCTCAGCTGCATTAAGCCAGAAAACTCCCACAGAGGAGTTTTTGCGGTGAGCTTGCATGAAAGGAATAGCACCGTAAAGTGTCATTGGGCTGTTCAGCTCGTACTCGAAAACGTCACTGTTGTATAAACGGTACGGTTCCTCGTGGTTGCCAGAGCCACCCCTGAGGATGTCAGCTATGAGTTCGAACGTAGATAAAAAGGATTTCTTACCGTGTCTCTCTCAGTGACATCGAGTCAGCATGTTCTGGAATACCGTAAACATGCTCGTATCCTGGAAATGTGATGTCCAGACCAACGCTTTCAGGTCCTCTTGGCTTGGAATCGGTGTTTCCACCAAAAGATTCATCCCACCATGTCGACTCATCCTCCGGTGCGGTCTCGCCCTCTGGAACATCCACCTTGGGTCTCCAGTGCTCCAGATTGAGCAAGCCTCGGTCATTCAATTTGATGTGAGTCTCTCCATCGCGTTGGAAGTTTATCTCGAAAGGTGCATGACGAAGAACCATTTGATACTGATTTTCGGGTCCATATTGAACCTTGGTATAACCAGTCTCTGATTCAGGGCTGAAAGCAGCAGCCTTGTTTGGTGCCAGACCGCCAACAATGGCCCACTTCCCTGCCTCGTTATATCGCTCCTTTCGAATGTTGCGATCGTGTCGCAATTCAATGTCACCCTTGATTCGCTTTTCTTCGTCCAAAACAACTCTGGCGGCACCCGACTCAAGGAATGATACGGTGAGAGGTAGCCTGACCTTCTCTCCGGATTCCGTGGTCTTTAATACTATTCCTTGTAGATAGCCATTGTTCAATTCGACGGTCGAAGGATCGAGTTCATATGGCGTCTTCCAATTGCTTCCCGAGTTGATAGCCTCATCGGCATAGGCTCGGTTTCGCTTGCAGAAACCGGACTGGGAGCATGTTTTGAAATTCTCGTGCTTGACGCTGACTGAAATCACTTAGTAGATATTGGAGCCGGAGTTTACGGATACATACCAACTGGGGAAATCAAACAAGCAACAATGGTGAGCAAGCTCAGAAACAGCGACAACTGCTGCTTCCAAGGCATGACGTATGGAGAATAAAAGAACGATTGAGGCTGAAATTCAACTATAAGCAGAACAGCAACTCAACGTGTTCGCACTGGACCCCATTTATATTGTATGAGGTCAGGCAGAAAGCTGCGATAATGAGTAATGCAGCTGGTGACTGGTATCAACTAACAATCAAGGGACAAGGGGGGAGTGAGTGAGATGGGACGCATGAAGCTGCCAGATAAACAAGAGCCAAGCTGCTGCCGCTAACAACCGCCGCCAAGACAGCCTCGATCGACGGTAATCGTAATACCAGTCGACAATACAGCGGTATTTTTCAATCTATACTACAGAGTATGTATATTGGTCGCATTGAATAAGCGCAACTACATGAAGATAGCTCAAGAATCACCAAGTAAAGTACCAATTGTGGTCCAGTATAGGCTTGACACTTGGGTACAGAATATAAACAGACAGCCAGCTAGTTGACCACGTCGAGAGCACTAACCTACTACGTAGTACTGGTTGGCTAGCACGGTACCCCTCCTGCCCCACCGCTCCTTCTGTTGTCCGCCGTAATAATTTTCTCCCAAGCACCAGAGACTCACTCCTCCGTCTTCTCCTCCTTACTTTCTGTCCTCAACAATTGTCGTATTCTTCGAAGCCCCTTTCTGAATTCCTTCTCACACTTCCAAAATGTCTTCCGAGCAGACGTGAGTTACATTGTCCCCTCCACTCCTGTGCATTTGCGATCATCTCATGCTTGACCGCCCACAAAACTCTGTTACCCCTCCAAGAACTACTGATCCGATTACTTGGAGCTGGTGCTAATCGTTCCTCTAGTTTCATTGCCATCAAGCCCGATGGTGTCCAGGTACTTCGACATTCTCCGATCGATATTCGAGCAATTGGTCAAATATCTTTGTGAGCTGATTGACTAACACAAACACAGCGTGGCCTCGTTGGACCCATCATCTCTCGCTTCGAGTCCCGTGGGTAAGTTACCATTATACACCGCTTTCCAGGTCCATACTGATTGTTTCTCGAATAATAGCTTCAAGCTCGCCGCTTTGAAGTTGGTCTCTCCTCCTCGTGAGCTCCTCGAGAAGCACTATGCCGACCTCTCCGAGAAGCCTTTCTTCCCCGGTCTCGTTACCTGTTAGTTTTCTCTACAATCCGTGGCTACTCCGAAGCATACACAGCCGATTGCTAATTGAACGCAGACATGTTGAGCGGCCCCATCGTTGCCATGGTCTGGGAAGGCCGTGACGCCGTCAAGACCGGTCGTAGTACGTTATCCATCAATTGACAGGCCAGAAGAACGTCACTAACAATTACAGCCATCCTCGGTGCCACCAACCCTCTTGCCTCTGCCCCTGGCACCATCCGTGGTGACTACGCCATCGTAAGTATCTTTGAAACCTGCGTTTCGGCCTCAACTAACTTGAATAGGACGTCGGCCGCAACGTCTGCCACGGTTCCGACAGCGTCGAGAACGCCAAGAAGGAGATTGCTCTCTGGTTCAAGGAGGGTGAGGTCATCAGCTACAAGCACAGCCAGTTCGACTGGATCTACGAGAAGGCTTAAATGCTCTTGTCATGACGCCTGAGCAGGTTCTTTGTACGACAGAGGAATAAGAGATATCCAAAAGCCATGCAAATAGAGATATTTTCAATATGACTTGTGTCGTATGTACAGTTCCTTATGCGCCGCCGGTATGTGTAGTCGTTCGGCAGTTTCGACAGACCGGAGTTATGTTCTTCGAAAAATCCTCTTTAAGCCTCTCCCAATAGGCACGAGCAAGACTCGCGCAAACCACGGCGTTGCCCAAACACTCGCGACAATCCTCAACGGCAACAATGCCTTCGTAGTAACGTATGCCGCCGCAAACTGTAGAACCAATTGCGCACCCTTCTGCTGCATCAGGACCTGCGACTTATCACCATCCTCTCCGGTAGTTGTGGCCGTAGAAGAAACATTCTTCGCAGCCTCGACATCCTCACTACCCACCCACCCTTTCTTGGTCATCCATTTCCCGAATCGCTGCACGGCATCATTCAACGAGCTATCATCGCCGGCGGAAAGTAGTGGTGTCCAACCAGAGTAGTAGAAAAAGCCGAAGAGGCCGAATAATGGGACAACGGCAGTTATTTCGTGCAATATGAGGAAGGATGTGATATGTGTAGTCGGCGCGCCGATGAGGGGTGTTGTGTATCCGCGGAGGAAGGACGGGAGCCGGCCGTTGAATTTTTGGAGTCGTGCACGGAGGCCGGCTGATGATGGTTCGGGGGTTGGGTTGGGGAAGGCGGAGTTCAGTAGGCGCGGTCGGGCGGAGAATGTTCTTCTTGTGTATATATTATGATTTATTGAGAATTTGGAGAGATGTTTGAAGAGAGGCACTGGATGTCTGGTCAGTCACGATGCGATTGGAGAGGATGGGATTGACGAACTGATTGTGCTCCCCCTTGCCCCAAGGTTTCGTGTAATATTCTGGGGTTAGCTGGTGAAAAGATAATTCCTTACCCTTACATCCATCATCAGCAACACGCCTATGTACACAACTCAGCGTCGTCGTCGTCGCTGTTTGCGCAATTCAGCTGAATCCATGGACGTTTGTGTTGTTTGTGCTGTTTGTCTCACAAAGATAAGCGCTATTCCAAATACGGTTAGGGTAAACATCGCACTAAGCTGAAATTGTCCTAGCTCCGCATTTCGGTAGGGATGGTCTTGGGATGTTTTTGAACTTGTACAAGAGAGAAACGACACTTTTTAGACTCTAGCCTATGTGCTGGGTTATTATCTACTTCCAAGCTCACAGAATACGTACTTGAGCCAGGTCACCACGCATCAAGATTCCTGATCAAGGTATTGGCACCACTTCCAAGGTTGTATCAACGTCTAGGTTTTCTGCAGCGGAATATATATTGAGGCGAGTCGGTTCACAGATCGCTATTTGGGATTTTGACAGAGACGTATAATCCAATCATTGATAGCAAAGGCTCCTAGTATTGGAATCGAGTCCTGTAGATCATCAAAACCCGAGAAATTCGGCACATTTTCACTTTTCTCGGAGGACCGAAGCTCGACGTTCATCCATGGATGACAATAATATTTTGCTGGTGAGACATGGGCACACCTAGGGCGGTATAAGAACTGTAAAGCATGAGCATGCCATCAATCATCCCAATACCTTCTCTTCGAGTCAGGCATCCTGTAGGCAAACTCCGAATGCCATCAGTCGTCATCTTCATGATAAATCGAACCCCACATGTTCTCCACGCTCCGATCTCGCCTTCCTATCAAAAGATCGTAGAGCTAACTGACAGAATCTGGCTTGGACCACAGTAGAAGACAATATGTAAGAAGCTTAATCCAATCAGCTAATTGCAGAGCAGCAATGAGCTCTTAATTGAGAAGCGTAGGAAGAGCAATGTGGCATCGGGAATGCTTCACTGCGGGGAAAGAAAGACGCCGTCGAGCCCCACACTTGACGATTCTTTCCCGGTCCCTCATGCATCAAACCAATTCCTCTTTCTTCAAGCATCGGTACCTTTTTTCTCTTTATTTGTATTAACAATATCCTTCTTTGCTACGAAGCAACTATAATATGGAAAAGATTACTGAAAAGATCGCGGCTTTGCCGCCGGACTCCAATTACTTCTCATTGGAGTTCTTTCCCCCGAAGACACAGATGGTGGGCTTCCCTTATGACTCCGTGGAGAACGATGTACTAACTCGTCATGTTTGGATAGGGCTCAGTGAATTTACAAGCTCGTCTCGAACGTATGGCCCAGGCTCTACGGCCGCTTTTCGTGACTGTGACATGGGGTGCCGGAGGAACGACCGCAGCCAAGTCTCTTGAACTGGCCGAAATCTGTCAACGACAGCTGCAATTAACGACATGTCTACATCTTACTTGCACAAACATGACGAGAAGCTTGATCGACGAAGCGCTGGAGCAGGCCAAGGCACTCGGCATCAGAAATATCCTTGCCCTCCGAGGAGACCCACCCCGCAGTGAGGAATACAATATGGACGGAGATGACGATAGCAATAAAGACTTTACATGGGCTATAGATTTGGTGCGCTACATTCGAAAAACATATGGAGACTACTTTTGTATCGGAGTTGCCGCATACCCCGAAGGTCACCCCGGCGAGTCCCAGACAGATATTCAAGATCCCGAGAAGGATTTACCATATCTGGTTGAAAAAGTACAGGCGGGCGCAGACTTTATCATGACTCAATTGACATACGACTTCGAAGCATACCAGAAATTTGAGGACAGACTCCGAAACCACCCATCCGGAGCGATAAAGACCATACCGATTATCCCCGGTCTTATGCCTATTCACGGTTACAAGATTTTGACGAGAGTGACGAAACTTAGCGGGGCTCATATCCCGCCTGCGATCATGTCCCGAATTGAGCAAGTCCGGTCAGACGATGAACGAGTCAAACAAGTTGGTGTTGATATTGTGAGCGAGATTGCGAACCAGATCAAGTCATTGCCCAATCCAGGACACCGTGGATACCATTTCTACACATTGAACTTGGAGAAGTCGGTAACCCTGATACTGGAACGTTGTGATTTGATTCCACCTTCCAGCGATGATAGTGCTATTGAAGATGGTATTGCGATTGAAGAAGTTGATGCAAATAATAAAGGTCTCAAAACATTGGTGTCGCGCCGCCGAGCCTCGTCCATCAACTCTGGTCCGCACAACCGGGTCATTGTGGACAAGCTGCATGTACCGACGGACCAACAATCGGAACATTCGTCGAGAAAATCCATCACGTACGAGACTCTCGCTTCTAGCGCCGGTGTGCCAGCATTGAATCCACCTCCACGAAGCACTCAGCTCCAAATCTCAGAGGGTATTGGATCCCTGGGCCGCGAAGCAACATGGGATGATTTCCCTAACGGACGTTGGGGTGATTCCCGATCTCCTGCTTTCGGTGAGATTGACGGCTACGGTCCTTCTTTGCATGTGAACGCCACTGTAGCAAAACAGCTATGGGGCTTCCCAGTGTCTAAAGAAGATATTGGTACTCTATTCCGAAAACACGTATCTGGAGAACTATACATTGTACCCTGGTCCGAGGGCGGTGCAGCTGAAGACGCCAACCTCAACGCAGAGACACAAGTCATCAAACCACAACTATTACAGATCATCGAGAAAAAGAATTGGTGGACACTTGCATCACAACCCGCCGTGAACGGCGTACGAAGTGACCACCCCATCTTTGGCTGGGGACCACCAGGTGAGGGCTTCGTCTTCCAAAAGGCTTTTGTCGAATTCTTCTGCCCTACTTCCGACTACCAAAACAAAGTCAAGCCCACACTCCTCAAACACGGCAGCGAAGAATTCTCCTGGTTCGCCATCAACGCAGCCGGCCACCTCGAATCATCCTTCTTGCTGTCTGCCTCCTCCTCCCCGAAATCAGAAGATGCCTCTTCCCCCATCGCCGCCGACGAAGAACCTGTCGAAGTACGCGAAAGTACCGGCATGGCCGTGACATGGGGCGCCTTCCGCGGCCGCGAAATCACAACACCCACCATAATCGAAGAAGTCAGTTTCCGTGCCTGGGGCGAAGAGGCATTCCGTATCTGGGACGAGTGGCGACGCATCTACCCTCGCGGATCGGCGACGGAGCGGTTTCTGAATGAGACCAAGAATGATGTGTGGTTACTTTGTGTTATTGGGCATAGATATGGAGCTGGTACGGAGCCGGGGTCGGAGGAGGAGAAGGCGGAGATGAATACGTTGTGGAATGTGCTTGCGGGGGATATGTAAATATATGACTTAGCCTGAATAAGGGTTTTATTAGAAAGCTATGTCTATGTCTGACTATCTTAATATCTAATCTTGAGGATAAAAGTATCAAAGGTCGGCACTCTTCTCCGCAAACCCATGCCTCTCCAAACCCTCGGCATTCGTATCCGGCGTCGCGACAGAAGACTGTTGAGACTCGGCATATTTCTCAATCGCATCGTTCAATCTTCCATAGGCCGGGGCATTTCGTTTCGCCTCACCCGCTCCAGACACGTAGCTACTATACCCTCGTATCCTATGACCAACCAACACATTAGCAAACATAGACAATGAAACTCATTAAAAAAAGGGGGGATGGGATGTACCTAGGCCCCTGCCCCGTCTGCTTCGGAAACGCAGACTCATACTCCCTCTCAAAGGAAGCCACATCCGCCTCAAACGTATCATTCGTAATAGACTGCCGCACAGCCTCAAAGAATTGGTCCATGACGTGATGATTGTGAATCTGTAGTAAGGACCATGCAAGCATCTCTTTCGCTGAGAGTAAGTGATGGATATACGCGCGATGATGCTTTTGGCATGCGTAGCACTGACAGCCCTCCGAAATAGGGACGATATCTGTGCTGTATGATTTGTTCCATAGGTCGAATGCTAATGGTTTTGGTGCGGATGGCGTCCTCTTCTCATTCTGTTGCTCTGGAGTGGCTGATGGCGTAAAGATGAAGTCTAATGCGATACCGCCATTCGATAAATCCCCAATGAATGGAATGGTGAATAAATCAGCGCCCAGCGCGACATCGCGCAGGATCTCTTGCGGGACCCATGGTTCACTGATACAGAATCGCGGCAAGTCCGAAAGAGAATCTGGTATGATAGCCAACGAAGCAGATTCGTAGAGCGCCAGACCCGAGACTCGGGGCCGTAACTCATCTTCCAGATCTTCGAGATAGAGTCCCTGCTGCGTGTTCTCTAGCGGGAGGATGGGCGCAAAGTATAGCGGAGTCTTTAGCTCGCTACCATTATCGGAGGTATCGGTCGACTCGGAGTAAAGATATCTCGTCGCATCGCGAGTATACGCATGTGTCCGATCAACCATCTTCTCCCTCCTCTTCACACCGGGCGTATGCCCATACGCCAAATCCGCAAAGCCGATAACAACATCCGGTCGCAATTTATGTATCATATCCAGCCATTTCGTATGCTCCAGAACCCATGATCCGGCCGAAGTTATAACCGCGACTGCGTCCGCCGTGTTCGATTGCGGGGTGATGACGGGTTGAGCTCGGCGGGCACCTAGGATGAGGACGTCGTCGTCCTGGGCGGCGATGAATTTGCGGAGTCGAGATTCATGGGGGTGGGATTGAGGAATTTGCAGGACCGGGAGTGACTGAGGAGCTTTGTCTAGAACTGCGCTGGCCAGAAGAGACAGAAGTCAGTATTTGCAACTACACATGTAACGGGGAAATGGGAGCCAGAGAAACTGGACGTACAATCCTCCAATCCGACGTAGAGGCTTCCAATCGAGGTACTATTCCTGACTATATCCGGCGATATATGCGGCACAGCTCCCCGCGACGTTATCGTAATATAATGCGGAGTCTGAATCGGTTTCCTGTTGGGTAAGACGAACATGCCCACGCGAGCAGCAAGGCCACCCGGCGAGGAGGCATGCACCGTCGCAAAGGGAATTTTCATATTTTCAGTAGTATTATCCTGGTCGATTTCACCCCCCATTTTTGACTCGGATAAATCCTTTCCAAGGTTCAGGGGCTATAGCAAGCGGGTGATAATCCCTATGCTATTGAACCGAATACGTATAAGAGTTTGAGATGAATTAATTTCTTGGTGGATTCTTTTTTTTTTATCTTTGTCAACCAGTCCCGTCGGACAGAACGAATTCATCAATTGACCACCTACCCGGGTTTCCAGCACCTGCACAATCTCGATAATAGCCACAAGTACAGACAACAGTTATCTTGTCGCCTAATTCTCAACTAGTTGAATTTGTATCGACATGGCGGACTTATCAGCGATTGATAAGGAGAAGCGCGGGGCTTTGGTGGTGGTCGAAGGACTGGACCGCGCGGGAAAGTCCAGCCAGTGCGAATTGCTGTACAAGAGCCTGTTGGGCATGAACTACAAGGCCAAATACATCCGATTTCCAGGTAGATTTCCTTGCATTCTCTATAACATGCGTTACTGACTTTTCCAGACCGAAGTACGCCCATTGGCAAGCAAATTGATAGCTATCTACGCGGCGACTCGCAATTGGACGACCATTCTATACATTTGCTCTTCTCGGCAAACAGATGGGAGGTGGCCCAGAGTATCCAAAAGGATATTGCTGATGGAATCACCGTCATCGTGGACCGCTATTCATATTCCGGTGCTGTTTACTCTGCTGCCAAGGGAAACCCCAATCTGTCGCTTCACTGGGCGTGGCAGCCAGAGGTAGGCTTACCTCGTCCCGATCTATGCCTTTTCTTAAGTCTATCTCCCGAAGAAGCGGCAAAAAGAGGGGGCTATGGTGTTGAGCGTTACGAAACCGACTCCATGCAGAAACGTGTGAGAGATCTGTTTCTCTCCCTGTTAGATCTCCCGCATAACGATGAAATCTGTGTTATTGATGCTGGGCAATCGGTCGACGAAGTTGCGCAGGATATATTGGAGCCAGTCCTAGAGTGTATGAAGAACGTGGATTCAATAGGACCGCTGAAAAGGCTTGGGCCCTGGACATTTATTCCCACAGGAGAGAGTTCAACCGGCCGGTAGGATTAGATCGAGCTTCAATATTGCTAGGTGTCAATCAAAAATTTCTTCCTCACTGTCCTCAATCACTATCTCCACTCGCCCAGTCGAGCTTTCTGATTTTGTATAGTCATGGTCCGGGGGCTCTGGGGTGAAATCGACGTTCACAACGTTCATCCAGTCCTCGTCAAGATCCTCATAGTCGTCGTCAAGTATATCATCATCAGTCTTCGCTTTCTTGCTGGTCTTTGATGATTTTCTGCCTTCAGTATTTTCTTTACTTTTGCGCTCTCTTTTCAGTAATTTCGTGGCGGTTTTTGCTCCATGTAACCGCATACTTAGTTCTTTCATAAGTGTCACCCACTTGACTTCGCGCTTGCAAGCTGGACATTCCCCAAAGGTCGGCAGCAAGCCAGAGCTTCCTTCATCATTTAAGAATAGCTGGGATAGACAGTTCACATGTGACACGGCATGGCAATGGCGCTGCGAGCAGACCACGACGATATCACTCTGCGGAGATAGTTGTTCCTTACATACCTCACATGATATCCTTCTAGCGCTATCATTGACAAGAGACGTTGATTTCTCCAGATGCTCCTGGATACCGCTGTAAGTCGCATCAATATGCGTCATGTCGTTGGCTGGCAGGTTGGAGTCGAGCACACTGGCACCTTCTGCTCGAAAGTCCAGTTCGACGTGTATGGTATCGGGAAGCAACCCATCCGCGCGGTCGGTCCAACGTTGCCAGTGACTATGTGCATCGGTTGATAGGAACCGCACAGTCAAAGGCCAAGTTCCAAAGTAAGTAGAGCGTAACAACTGGTGTAGGTTACCCACTACCTTTGGCGTGGAGGTCCAGAGGCCAGAACCTTGGTCAACGGGGGGTTTCTTGCGCCTTCGGTTCAATTTGTCGGTCTCCACAGCACCTATATGTCGAGTTGTGTGTACATGCTGCCACGACCATCTGAGAAGGACTTCGTCAGCATGATTAAGGTATATAGAAAAGCAAAAGATCAAATAACGTACTCGAATTGTAAGGCGCCAGTCCGGCTCGTGAATCCCTCTATGATGGTGACCATTTCCCACGGCCTCAACGTGTCGCGCTCTGTCCTCTTCGCACCGCCTTTTGAGAAACCATTGTGCTGCTCTAGGCGCCGTGCTGGATCTGGAGTAGAGCCAATGTATAAGCAACCCGGCCGCTTGGCTGATCGTAGCAGATAGCAACAGTAGAAGGCCGGGATGGGTTTGGTTGAAGGGAGGTCCTCCGGAGCTGTCGATGGCATGGCTTAAGTGACAGAGGGTAGTTCCCGAAATGCATCACTGACTGAGCTGATGTGCGTTGCTGTGGCGTGTCGTGCAAGGCAGTCGCGACTCAGCACCTTCCCGATCTCCGACAACCAAACGCGTTACGCTAAGCCCGACTGACACGCTATCACGCGACCTATTTGCTGCCGACTCGACCTGCAATTTCTGTCAAGCAAAACCATCCCGACCTGGGCAATTATGCTGACATGCTCCGTACATTTATTACTCGGCGGTCCCTGTGTGGAACACGGCGTACGTACCACTCCGTACCAACAAGAAAATACGATGTTGAACACGTGATGTATGTGCCATGGATGGCCCGCTTTGGGACTAGCTCCAGATCCCATTGGCGCACAGGCAGCCATTCGACGTTGGTCTCTTTGGCCGGTGGGGCATTGACCGGGTTAAAAGTGACTGCACTCGACCAACCTTCCTTCACTCTGATTAAATAATCGATGATTGTATGATCCCTGGCTGCGAAGTATGTATTGTCGTCTGCCTGATTCTTCGATCATTTATATTACTCGCTATCGGCGGCATCACATGTACGCAATTGTCGCCGAGAAGTCAGTTATGTTGTTATCAACTGACTGGGGTGTTTTTCTACTCCGTACGCCCAGGTACATCTGTTATCATCCCATCTTATCCCGGCACCAGCGACAAAGAGAAAAAAAAAAAAAAAACAAAAAGGAAAAAGAAATAGCCTAGTTTCGAGTGACAAATGCTGCTATATTTATTACCACACAGAGCATCAATAAACATTCTCTGACTTGTTGCCTGGTGCTGATTTTTGCACTGACCTTCCGTTTGCAGGGTGTCATACAATAGTTACGATCCAGGTACTATCAGATCGGATCGCCCTGCGACCTGATTCGTATTGTGTAATATTACATACTGATTACTGTTCCTTCCCTCAATACCGTCGAGAGGAAGTATATTGTTATGATCGATTACAATCACTTACCGTAATACCTGGGTTTATGTGAATAAATGTACTGTGTACTCTGAGTAGACACGACTTCGGTACCGGCCGGGGCAACGAAGGAAGGAACGACCTATCACATTGCCGCGTGTAGAAAATTCCCAATGAGGGAACGGCGCCCTTTAAAACGCCCTAACCAAACAGATGGAGCTAACACTAATCTGCCCCATCCTGATCACCCCAAGTCAGTCGGCCCTCTCTCGGTCTTCTTCCCTCTTTATACTACTCATCTCTCTACAACAACCACACCCTGCTCGCTCGTTCTGTCGTCTACCAGCTGGCAGCCCTGTTAGATTAGCTGCCCTCGTGGCCGAGCAAGCCTCTCTCCCACTTTCACCCATTTCAGACTCGAATTCCTCGCTCTCGCCTGTCCCGTCCCGATTTTGCTCACTTTCTCTTTCCTTCCTCACGGAACGGCTCAGCCTGGGACCTCACATACAGACTCACCTTGCTGCTCATTAGCATCACCTCACAATTATCCGCGTCTCTTGTTTCTCTTCTGACATCGGTTTTATACATCAATTAGCCCTGTACTTTCTCGCTGATCCTTGATTGCTCGGCATCGCCTTGTCCAATGCCGTCCTACCAACGTCTTCAGTCTTGATAGAACTGGAAAACGTCGTCCTACTGAACCGCCTTTTCATCGATCTTCAGCGCTGTTCCGAGCGACTCGAGTAAGAAATGGTGGCCCCCGCGACCACCACAGCGAATGCGCAACCGAACAATCCTCGTCAACGGCCGACTGCCTCCTACCCTTCGTACGGTCACAATGTACCTCTGAGCGCTCGACGGTCTGCGCCCTTGGATCTTTCGACCGTCGAACGGCGCGGTCAGCCAAGTGCTACTCGGGAACCAACAAATCGTGTTCGTGCCCATGGCCTACCGGAGGCCCCTACGTTCCGTCCTACCGAAGAAGAATTCAGAGACCCGAACGAATACATCAGAAAGATCGCACCAGAAGGGTCTAAATATGGAATTTGCAGGATTATTCCTCCCGAGAATTGGAATCCTCCATTTGCGGTAGATACGGAAGTACGTTTTCTTACTCTACCATCTAGAATTAACGCGGAAGGAGGGTGGTGTAGGCAACAGAGTGCTGACATTCACAATTTTCTTTACAGAGGTTTCATTTCAAGACCCGTCGTCAAGAACTAAATTCAGTCGAAGGAGGTATGTTTCAACTTTCGACAATACACACATCAAGTATATATTTCAGGATCCCCATTCTGACTGAAAGTAGGCACCCGAGCGAATTTGAACTACCTTGATCAGCTCGCAAAATTTCATAAACAACATGGCACCAACCTCAACCGATTCCCTAGCGTCGACAAAAGACCCCTCGATCTATATAAACTAAAGAAAGCGGTCGAGGTTCGCGGTGGCTTCGATCAGGTCTGCAAGCTGAAAAAATGGGCCGAGATTGGTCGCGATCTCGGCTACAGCGGCAAGATCATGTCTTCGCTCTCTACATCGCTAAAGAATTCGTATCAACGTTGGCTTCAACCCTACGAAGAATATCTCCGTGTTGCCAAACCTGGTGTGCAACAGCAACTTGAAGTTGAACAAGGTGGACCTTATACACCATCTCCCAATCGTTCGCCAGTAGCAAAGCGACCAATGTCCGCTACTCCATCGAATGCGCGCCAAGAATCTCCTGCCATACGAGCTTCTAATGTTCTCAACGCCTCAATCGAGACCGACAATGTACCCCCAGAACAGCAAGCGCCTACATCGGAGATTCCTCTTCGCCCAATGGCGGGTTTCACTGCTGTAAACCGGCCGGGAGGGTTTACACCTGTAAACCGTTCGCCGTCATTTGCTGCGGTTAACAACACCCCTCCCATTAAACGAGAAAACGAGAATGGTTCTTCAACTCCGAAGAGTATCGCTCCGTATCCGGGCAAGGATAAGTTTGATGCCAAACAAACTTCACTCACCAATGGGCATTCCTCGCATCCGCTTAAACGTACCATCAGCCATGACAGCCTCGCTGCTGATTCGCAAAGCGATTCCCTTGAACTGGACGCTTCAGGCCGGAGAAGCAAACGACTTCGAAAAGGTTCGTCTAGTATATCCCTTCAATTTCCCCCCTCAAGAAGTTGAATGCGCTGTTATTATCATCGTATTAGTCCCTGCCACTGACGTGTTCTTTTAGATGGTGTGCCCACAGTTGCTGGCTCCCACATGAGTCTTCTTCGTCCTACACCACCAAAAGGAAAATCAAAAGGAGGCACACGTAGAACAGGCGAGGTATGCTCCTATGCAGTTTCTATCCATGATAATCAACGAAACTAACATTTTATCATCAGAAATGCGAAGCTTGTGGAAAAACAGACAATCCCGAGACTATTTTTGTTTGTGACAGTTGCGAAAACGGCTACCACAAAGCTTGTCTCGAGAGTCCTCTAAACGCCGAGCCAGACTATGATTGGCACTGCCCGAAATGCCTAGTTGGTACTGGCGAATTTGGATTCGAAGAAGGCGGCGTGTATTCCTTGAAGCAGTTTCAAGAAAAGGCCAACGCTTTCAAAAAGAGCTACTTTGCTCCTCGTATGCCCTTCGACCCTGTTCTAAATACTCAGCGCCGTGAAACCGAGGATGATGTGGAGCGTGAATTTTGGAGGTTGGTCGAGAGCCTGACAGAGACCGTTGAGGTCGAGTACGGGGCCGACATTCACTCCACCACCCATGGTAGTGGTTTTCCGACCGTCGAGAGGAATCCGCTAGATCCGTATTCACAGGATCCTTGGAACTTGAATGTGCTCCCATTCTACGGTGACTCTCTGTTCAGACATATCAAGTCCGACATTTCGGGTATGACTGTGCCATGGGTCTACGTTGGAATGTGCTTTTCTACATTCTGCTGGCACAATGAAGATCACTACGCCTATTCTGCCAATTATCAGCATTTCGGCGCTACCAAGACTTGGTATGGCATACCGGGAAAGGATGCCGAAGCCTTTGAAGAAGCGATGCGACAGGCAGTCCCGGAACTCTTCGAAACACAGCCGGACCTTCTGTTCCAATTGGTGACGCTTCTACCACCCGATCAACTAAAGAAAGCTGGCGTAAACGTCTATGCGCTTGATCAGAGAGCTGGCCAGTTTGTTATTACCTTCCCGCAGGCGTATCATGCAGGCTTCAATCATGGGTTCAACTTCAATGAGGCCGTTAACTTTGCTCCGACAGACTGGGAACCATTTGGTGCTCTTGGGGTTGAGCGGTTGCAAGCATTCAGAAGACAACCGTGTTTCTCACATGATGAACTGCTAATGACAGCCGCAGCTAGAGATACATCCATCAAGACCGCCAAATGGCTTGCACCGGCACTAGACCGTGCGGTCGTTCGTGAAGGATCAGATCGTGCATCTTTCTTTGATCGCCATCGAGGAATTGCTCCGCATCAATGTAAGTTCAGCGGCAGTGATTGGTCCAGCGATGGAGATTGCAAATTGAAGTATGTCGTCGACGAGGAGGATCTCCCGGAGGAAGAGTACCAATGCCATTACTGCAAAGCCTATGCATATCTTACCCAATTCCGCTGTGACAAGACCGGGAAAACCGTTTGCTTAATTCATGCCGACATGTACGACTGTTGTGACGAACCTCTTGAGCAAAGGATGCTAGGGCCCAATCACACGTTGCGATACCGAATGACGAATGACTCATTATCAGCCCTGGTACAAAAGATACAAGATCGCGCTAGGATACCGGAGGCGTGGACTGAGAAATTGGACAAGGTGTTGGAGGACGAAGCGAAACCTCAGCTGAAGGTCCTCCATAGCCTCCTAAGCGAAGGTGAGAAGATCCCTTATCACTTGCCCGGCCTTCAAGACCTGGCGGCTTTCGTTCAGCGGTGCGACAAGTGGGTAGAAGAAGCAAACAACTATATCACACGAAAGCAACAGAACCGCAGGAAGAATGAGAAAGCCTGGCGTAAAGGCACTTCCAAAGCCGCACAGCTTGAAGAACGCGACCGTGAGCTTCGCAGAGTGGAAAATATCCGCGCTCTACTTTCAGAAGCTGATATACTGTCCTTCGACTGTCCACAGATGGCGGCCCTGAAAGAGAAGACCCACGAAATCGAGAAATTCCGCCTGGAGGTCCATCTCGCCCTTAGTTCCAACGTACAATCAGCCACCCAGATCGAGGAGTTGGTCGAAACCAGCCGAAACTTTAACGTGGATTTGCCCGAGGTCGAGAAACTTGAAAACGTACTTCAACAAATCAGATGGAGGGAGCAATCTCGCGCCAAACGTGAGCAGCACCTCACACTCGAAGATGTCCATCAATTTATCCAGCAAGGCGAGGAGTTGGGTCTCACCGACAATGATCCGGATCTGGCACATTTCAAGGAGCTTCGTCGGTCTGGCGAGGCGTGGGAAGCCAAAGCCAAGGAGCTGATTTCTGTAGAGGCCGTCCACTATGTGCAATTAGAAGCCTTGTCCGCTCAGGCATCAAGGTTTCCTGTATCCCCCGAAACTCTGGCTCAAGTCGAGGCTATTTTGACCAAGCAGCGCGACGCTCAAAACCATATCCGGACTCTCTACGAACGCTCTAAAGACCCGGATATCCGCAAACGCCCAACCTACAAAGAAGTGCGTGAACTGATGGAGTCACTGGAGCAGCTTAACAGCAGACCAATAGGCGCTATAGATCTCGAACGCGAACAGAAACATCATGAGGATTGGATGCGAAAGGGCAAAAAGCTTTTCGGGAAAGCGAACGCACCTCTACACATCCTTAAGTCTTACATGGAGGTCGTTGAGAAGAAGAATGCTTCCTGTTTTGATTTAGATGACCGCTTTCGCCCTCCTGTTGAGCCTTCTTCACGCGACAATACTCCCGATCGTATCTTGGAGAATCCATCCACAAGCTGGTTTGAGGCAAAGTCACGGAAGCGAGATGTTTTTTGCATTTGCAGGTTGCCGGAATCGGGAATGATGATTGAATGCGAACTATGTCATGAATGGTAGGTGATCCTTCCTCCACCCCCCCTTCAAGATATGACTTAGTAGACCAGCAGAAGCTGACTCTATTTAGGTACCATGGCAAATGTTTGAAGATCGCGCGAGGAAAGGTCAAGGAGTTCGACAAATACACATGCCCAATCTGTGACTGGCGACGAAAAATTCCTCGTGATGCAGCGCGTCCTAAGTTGGAAGATTTGCAAGACTGGCAGGCGGAAATTGCCACCCTACCTTTTCAGCCGGATGAAGAGGAAGTTTTGAACAGCATCGTGAAACAAGCCACGCAATTCCGAGAATTCCTTCAAGGCTTCACAAATGCTGCCTGCACAACCAGCGAAGAGGTTCCCACTCTGATCTTTTATCTTCGCAAAATCGAGGGGGCCGAAGTTTTACTTGCTTATGAAACCAACTTCTTCCGTCAGGAAATTCACAAATGGGCACCAGTAGCCCCTGACCCGCCACCAATTCTGGAGCAGTCTCTTTCGACACGAAAACCGCGTCCCACAAAGAGTCAAAAGATCATGGCGCAATTAGGAGTCGATCGTGTCGAAGATCTCCCTCCTCATCTCAGACCAAAGACTAGTCAAGCTGGCAAGCGCAAGTCCATGGATGCAACCCAGCCGGGTCGCGCGCCGCAGCCTGGAAGCAGCGGTGCGACGGACTATCAACCTGACACTCCTGGGGATAACGGCACTAGCCTAGAGAACTCGTCTACTCCCTTTTTCTCAGGTAGCTACGCCAATCTTGGTCAGGATTCTAGCCCATCATTCAGACTATCATCTACTCCAGAACCTGGTCCTGCTTTACTTGCTCATGCCAGTGGTCATTCTACAACATTCCCGTCGCGCGGATCGCCACACGGTTTGGATCAACCTTTGTTCAGCGGTCCTTCTGTTTTCCGTGATCCACAGGAAAGCGCTCAGGGGGTTGGCATTGATACTGGAAATCCTTTCAGTAGTAGCCCGCCACGCCAAGAAATGACTGATGTCTTTGCTGACTTGACAAACGACGACCCGGAGGCTGTTGAACCAATGGAGAACACCCATGCCAACGAGGCGCTTGAGGCTCTCGATGTTAGCAATGGCAGTGAAAGACATGACTCAAACAACGAAGGCGATGGTGATATATCCGGGCCGGGTGATGACGTCGAAAATCACGATAGAGATGGCGATGGCTTCTAGACTGATTCTACAACGTCTAGAATGGGTTCCTGATACGGGAATCGGCTTGCTTCAAGGTGCATTTGCTATTTAAGAGATGGATTTACGAGTGCTTTTACTTTTTTACATTTTTAGGTCGGTGTCGGGCGTGGAAATTAGAAAATTATACCTATGGCGTTCAAAACTCGTTCGGCAATAATCTTTTTGCTGCATGTTACTTCTTTTCTTTATGATAATGTCTTGTTGCTTGTGCTGTTTGATGTTAGACCTTCTTTTCTTTGCTTGACCATCTTCCTTTCTTTGCGTGGCATGGCCATCACAAAGATGAACGGTGGATGTGTGTATGATTAAAGCAGATCTTTGAGACAATATTGTATTATTATCATTACAATCCTGTTCTATCTAAGCCAAGTAAATTGTAGTTGATGCCTTATTTTTCAGGCTGTGAAGCGTCCCGCCTTGTTAATTAAAGATTAAAGGTTCTGAATGACATCAACAGACTTCCGCCTCCGAAATAACCTCAACGAACTCTTGAAACATTGACCCAACTCAAAGAAAATGCCACCAGATCTCAATCTCAACCTGAGCCCATTAAACCTCAACTCACCGGGTCTCCTTCCATTCCTCAAACATGCCCGTACCCACATCCTACCCACATTCAGAAATGGCATCGTAACACAGAGTCCCATCTACGTCCTGGGCAACCAATCCGCGGATCTAGACTCTATCATATCTGCAATATTGTATTCGTATTTCTTCTCAAGAAGCGGAGATAGTGGGAAAAGGGGGTATGTCCCTCTCGTGAATTTACCGGATGTCCCCAGTGGACCGGAATTGAGGAGATTGAGGCCTGAGTTTGCGTGTGCTTTGGAACTTTCTGTTTCTTCTTCATCGACTACGTTGTCGATGCAGAATAATAAACCGGGAAAGGAGAAGGATGGAGAAGATGGGATTGTGAAATTGCTGAGAGAGCATATCATCACCGTGTCTGATTTGCGCGAGGGCCTTTCACCGTCTCCAGACGTTGACCAGGAAGAGATGAAGACAAAGAAATTGGAACTCGATTGCGTGATGGTAGACTGGAATAATCTCCCGCATAAATCACGTCCTGACGGGAAAGAAGAAGGCAAAGGCTCAATAGACGGACTCTCGGACCTGGTCACGTTTACTGTCAACGGGTGCATCGATCATCGTCCCGATGAAGGCTTTGTGCCGCCACTGGAACGATTACCGCAGGGTAATCCGCGGGTTATTATCTCTGGACCGGGATCGTGTACGAGTTTGATTGTTCGTGAGATTCGGGAGTGGGGGTTGTGGCCTTCTTCAACTTCCTCCGTGACCGAAGGCCACGGACAGCAACAGCTCAATGATGAAGCTGGTGAGGAGGGTAAATGGGAAGTCCAACTCGCCAAACTCGCTCTCGCATCAATTCTAATCGATACCACAAACCTCACCGCCGAAGGAAAAGTGACGGACGTCGACCGAGACGCCGTTTCCTTTCTGACGGAACGAATCTCTTCTTTTTCTGCTGGTGGTGCTGGTGAATGGGACCGAACAGCGTACTTTGAGCAGATCCAATACGCTAAAGCGCATAGTCTTGATTGGTTGACGGTCGACGAGATTCTGGGTCGGGATTATAAGGATTGGACTGAGTCAAGCCCGTCCTCCGGTGAGAAGAGGGTTGTTGGGATTGCGAGTGTTGTGCGGCCGTTGAAGTGGATTGTTGACAAAGCGAGGAATAAAGATGACGATTCAACTAATATAGGTGGTGACGAGTTGAAGTTATTCTTGGACAAGTTGATGAAATTTGCGCTGGAAAGACGTCTGGATGTCGTTTCTGTGATGACGGCTTTCGGCTCCGAGGATGGCGACGGAGAGGGACAGTTTTCAAGAGAGTTACTCGTCTGGGGTCTCAAAGATGCCTACAACGACACACTCGCCAACTTTGCGGAAACTTCCAAAGAGCAATTAGGGCTACAGAAGTGGAACGATTTCCCCATTGAAGGTAGCCATGAATATACGGGTGGTTTGTACATATGGCAACAGGGGAATGTGTCTCAGAGCAGAAAGCAAGTTGCGCCGCTGCTGAGGCAGGCGTTTACTAACTGATGTGGTGCATGTACGTATATGTATTGATATGAAGATGCAATTGGTTCCTATTTTTATACCTAGGTATCATGGATGATCAAGCGTTATACACAGACACACACAGACAAATATCGACAGACTTCGGATCTTGGGGGAACAATTGTTCGAAGATCCATGCATCTCAATGCCAGAATATTTTGCACAAAAAAGAAAGGACAAGAATCCTGCAGTAAAACAAAAAACTGGAACAAGATTTTCAAAATGCCGCTAATTGCGATGCAATGGACATGAAATCGGACTCGCTCGCTCTATTAACGCCGTTCCTGCGCTGGTATATGAACACGGGACAAGACAGAAAAAGTGTTGAACGGTTAAAAAAAATTGTGCCAAAGAAAAAAACGGAGAAGAAGAGAAGAAAATAACCGTTGATCCTCTAGTTGTATGTCGACCAAGCAAAGTGCAAATTAATAAGACTCCCATTCGCAAAACACGCACCAACGCGCGCTGCGATCAGCCAAAACAAGACCGCGCCAAACGCCTCTTTCTCCAATCTTGATAACAGTTTCCCACACACTGCCGTCCGGGGTACCTTCGGTCAAAGAATCAGGATTATCGTTGCTCGTGCTAATCATATGATCCGCTTTGCGCATCAGACGCAGAATCTTGCCGGATGGTGATTGTATAGCCAATTTAGCAGGCTTCTCACGGTTTGACGTGGACTTGCTTGATGACACGACTGATGTATTCGCTGTAAAACCGTCGAGGGATGTGGTTGACGCCACAGATCCGCCGTAACTGCTGGATACCATGCTCATAGCACTGGATGGACGCATGATTGATGGAGACGCACGCCCATCGCTTGGAATCTCTCCACTGCTGGATTTCGAAAACGGCGAGGCAGGGTTTTGACGAACCGCAAATACAAAAGTGTTGTTGATGGCCAATTTTCCACACTGCGGTTGGATGACATAGAGATCATGGCGCTGTGCATGTGGAGTCGGGTGTCGCAGCACGAACTCGTAAGGAGGGTTTTCTCCGGTATGAAGAATTGGTAACGCGACGGCAAGTGGATGAGGAATATCCCTGTTTGAATGCATCAACCCCTTCTTGCCTGCATATATTTTGAGCACACCTTGTCCTTCATCACCAGGGAGAAGTGCCTTGATCGTGAAGCGTTTTTGACCACGAATCCAGTCGGGTTGAGCAAGGGCACGTTTGCGTATAACATCGCCACTTTCAAACCAGTCGCCATCGGCATCACGAGCAAACGCCGGAGCTTCGACTTCAGCAGCACACTCAACATCAGGTGGAACAAGAATGCGTAACTGCATAACGTCTAAGCCTTCAATGCGCATATAGCTTGTGTCATAATCCGGCATCTGCATCGCATTCTTGAAAAAGGCCGGACTGACAGCAGGCAGAGCTAGAAGAACATCTGGAGATATGGGCGGGCAGATATGTTGCTCTTCGGGGTGAAGAGGAATATGCGTGTAACATAATTCAAGAGGTCGAGTAAGGAAATACCAGCTCTCGGCATGCTGAGAATTCGTTGTCACTAATTGACTTCGCTTGGGATTCGTTGGACTTGCTAGCGAACAGTCCATGAAACGCCATTCGCCGTCAATCAATATAGCGTTCCACCAGTGGTTCGGTCGCGACAGTGCACTCAGGTCCAGAAGCTCTCCGGGGCTTTTCAAGTAACCTTTGATAACATCGGCATGTAACCCAACAGCTGAGCACATTTCTTGAACAAGAAACGCAACCTCTTGGGGGCATCCACGCTTCATATTAATAACGCGTTTCAAATCAACCTCATTCTCGTCCAATGGCTCCTCCCATGCAATCTTTTCACTGACCCAGGTGAAAATGGCTCTCAAACGCTGGACGTCGCTCTTGTACGGTCGACAAATGTAACCTTGGGCTAAGCTTGCTGGATTTGTCAAGGGTGGTAGGCTGCTGATAAAACGTGCGCTCTTGTCAACTAAGCTAAGGTTGATGGCTCCCCAATTGGTGGGATCGCTAAGTGGCAGGCCATCAATACTTTCGTCTCCCTCTGCCGTTTCATAGAGCTCCTCAACAGCGTAAATGACCGGATGATCCATCATTTGACAGCGCTCCGCGCGCTCGATCCGCTCGTTTCGGCTTGGCGTGCTCGCACGATTCACATCCCGTCGAACTTGCACCCAATCAATTGGACTGTTAGCACCTACATCGACATCCTGAGAAGTGTTATATTCTAAACGTCGAGATGAGCCGAACGACTGAGTGAATCGATGCTTTGTGGGTGACGGGGACCTTCCGTTCGGCACCTGGATGCTACTTCTAGCAGTCGCGGCTCCGGTTTTGGCAGATTCGAGGAAGCGTTTGAGAAATCCGTTCTTCTTGGCTTTGGGTGTTGAAAGGCCGCCGAAAACTCCAGGCGAATCGCCGAGATCTTTACCGGGTGACCATGGTACAGCGGATTGAGCTCCCTGTCTGGAAGTGCCATGACTTGAATGATATGATATACCACTGATTGGAGTTATTGGTCTATCGAGGTCACTGAAAACACCTCTATTCAGATTATCCATCGCCGTTGTGGGGCGTTCAGCCGAAAAGCTACCCCATTTTGCTTGCCCGTGTCTTGCAAAGCTTCCTGCACTCGTTGCACTATACTGACCGGCTGAAGTTCCGCTCATCAGGCTGACGGTAGTGTTCGTACTTGTTGTATCCGTGGTAAATGTGCTCTGCACACCACTGGAGGAATTTGTTGTGTTTGATTTGTTCGTCATGGTACGGTTCAAGAACTGTTTACCTAATTCCACAGCCGATTTTCGTGCCCGCAATTGAGGACGGGGAACGCCAATTGAATCATGCCTAGCATGATAGCCATGTTGTTTCGGTGGCGGCGGTGGTCCAACATCATCTTCGTTGTCGTGATTCAGCTGATCTGACTGGTCATGGAGTTGTCTCAGTCGATCTTCCATTCGCTGTACATAGTTGTTGAACTGAGGGGGCCCTTCTTGATATCTCTGACCATAATATTGTTGTTCATCATAGTCGTTGCCCCCTTGACTAAGATCTCCCTCACGGACGGAACCAAAGCCCAAAGATGTGTTTGCTCGAGCACGGGTCGGTCGTGGGCTTGTTGCTCGAATTTCATCATATGCATCGGGTGACCACGGATTAGAAAATTGAGGGGTGGGAGAAGGGGATGGGGCGCCGCGGGGTAGGCCCATATCTTGTAAAGAAGTCATCACGTCTTCCATAGCATCTCGCAATGGTGAGGGGGTGTTGCCATGGCCGACTGACGAATGACCTCCTGGCGAGTGCCCAGGCGAAGGGCCGGGTGAGAGACTGGGAGGCAGAGGAGATGTATCAAGTGGAGGCGGAGTTTTGGCGAATACCGTATAACGATCATTCATTTCAATTGGAGCAGGTGCTATACTCATACGATGTTGTTGACTCCTTACTGCAATTCGATGAGGAGGCGGAGGCGGAGGTGGAGGGGACGGCGATGGATCGCGAGCCGGAGGCTGCTGAGCAACACGAGGAACGATCTGAAGTGCCATCTCCGTGGGGACCGAATATGAAGGCGATCTTGACACAAAATTGTCGCGGTTTGGGGGCAACGGTGACGGCGCACGAGGTTGCTGAGGAACGACTTGATGTGCCACCTCTGAAGGTGCTGTATAGGATGGCGATGTTGACACGAACTCGTCGCGTTTTGGCGGCAAAGGTGATGGCACACGAGCTTTCTCAGCAGGACTCGGTGACACTGTCCGGGATGGCGATTGTGCCAAGGTGCTTCGAGTCCGAAGTGCAGTGGTTGGCGTTCGTGGAGGCTTTTGAGGCAGAATTGATTGCGGTGGTGTGCTTTCTCGGGATGTTGCTGTGGAAGGTGTCTCTGACAGTTTCTCTCGAGCTCGACGATTGGCCTCACCCGGCGTGACTGCGTGCCTGTGCGCCTGAAACGGCTTTCGGAAGACTGTTCTTTGCTTTTTGAGGGTATGAGAATCCGCACTGTCATTTCGTGTCAGGGCGTCTGTGGTAGATCGAGTCACAGGCACAAAATCCTCCCCAAGGACCACGACGAAGTTCGAAGGAAACAGTCCCATCATTCGTTTATCACGGCGCAAGCGTCCCATCCACCATGACCCGTCCCCTGCATTGAGGCATTCTATTAAATCTCCTTCCACGAATCCAAGATCTCTTTTTGACTCTCCTCCCCATGAGTAGATAGCCCGACACCAGCATGGAAACTTGGTTGGCAGTGCTGGTGTCATAGCGAAGACGTCACTGACGCCTTACGACGCGACCGGATTGGGAGTAAATAGGACGTTGTAGTGCCACCTCCTCGATAAATTGGACCTATGCGATTGATACTGAATGCTAGACCGAGAAATTGACCGGCGAGTTGCGTTGCTATGGGGGAGGGGGGTGGTTTGGATCTGGGGTGATAACGGAGTGGAGGTTGGAGGAAGGGCGGCGGTAATAATAACAATGATAATAATGAGCGATCGAAGGGCCGGCTCAGCCAACCATCGTCTATTGTATGTAGCGAATGAACTGACAATTTCAACAGACAATAATAATACGCAAACAGGAAGACTGTTCAGTTCAATGTCGAGTCAGCTGGAGCCGGTGAGAGAGAGTCTGAGGGAAGAGAGACTTGAGAGAGTTGGTTGCTCTGTTGGGCTTGGCTCAGCTCATTGTTTGTGCCCGTGTTTACGCTGCACCACTTTGGGTTTAGCGTCATTGTCTTATCGATAAGCTTATCTTGTCAGTCCGCCAGATATTCCGGTTGACATCTTGTCTACTTTTCTACTTATTTTTCTATTTTTCTATCGTTGAGAGTGTGATATGTTAGCATGCTGGGTAATGTATTCATCGTGCCTTAGGACACTTCTTAATTGACAACCCAGGTACACCGAATAAGCACGGTACCCTATTCCGTCGAAACAACAGCAGCTCATTACGAGGAGACATCGGGAGAAGCATGACCAGGATGCAATCCTATGATCTAGAAGTGGAAAAGGATTCATCAGATGGCAACTCGTTCCCGAAGTGTTTGCTCTCGCCACTTCACATGCAATGACAAGTACATGAGGCAACGATGCTATGAAGTTGTGTAAATATGCCGACAAGGACAACGAGCCATAACACGTTAAGGCTAACATCCATGGGTAACGATCCAAGCTCCGATTTTCGCGATTAAAGGACTCTCCCGAACCGTTCCAATGCTCAAGTCCATCAGGGTGTTTGTTTTCATTTTGTACGGATTCCTCAGTTCAAGAAAATAAGGAATCTGAAGTCGAAGCTATCGCCCCGAACCAGAACTGGCGATCTTCACGTTATCCGGTGACATGATCGTGCCTTACGATATAGACCTCGTGCTACTAGAAACGTGCATCTCATGTTTGGACCAGAAAGCGCGATGCGTCGAGTATATTGCTTTGACAATCGATCAGAAAGAGACAGCCAGGTGGTCGATGTTCTAGGGAAAATATAACTTGGCATTTACCCCTTTGGATTCTCAATCTCTGGGAATGCAACGTATCATCCTCCTCGATGAAACCAATTGGGACTGGGGTCAACTGCTACTTTAGATTGCCCGCTGAATTCACTCTAATATCCCGACATCTCCGGGGTTTGCTATATCCGCTTGCAGAGTATATTTCCAAATCCGGCAAGAGTCCACATTCCATACACCCCGATTTGACCAATTACACCCAGAAGTTATTTATATCTCGCCAGCAAAGCAGTTTGTCTCCCAGTAACTGTGTGCTTGTAACTCAAGAGAGATTGAAGCTCATCTCGTGTTGCAAGTCACCCCATGCATATATGGCCCTGCAAGAGCAAAAAATCCCTTCTTCAATTACTCCGAGGTTGTGTTATTGGCCGGTGGCTGCAAGGTCCATGATTGATGCGATTCCCCCTACATTGCAGAGCTTCCTTTGGATCGTGTGTAACTTGAAAGAAAATCAACGAGGTCTTTTGCCAAATACTCGTGGCGGGAACATCAAATATTCCCTGTCTCAAAGTCGGTTGGTATGCAGGGCCTGAGACCGTGTAAGTTTAAGTACTTCGCATGAAGGGAAGAGTCTAGCTTTTTCGCGCATCCTTAAATGATCGTGACGTCATGTACTTAGAAAAATCACCTTGTTGCATCGATTTGGTGGAGGTTGCGTCAAAAGTGGCATCTCATCGTTGCATGTAAGGAGATAGTCTCTCAGGTCTCTACTTTGTGCTGTAGCTTGCATGAGCCGACATGAACTGGCGCCAACGCATGGAAGATCAGGTGGTCAACAGAGGTACAGACACAAAAAGTTCAGCTCTAATTAAATAAGCAGGAAAGGATCAAATTCCTGCAGCGAAAATGGTAATGCTGGGGGAAATATGTAAGTAGGGCTTCTGAATTCCACGTGACATCAGTGTTATTGTGGCGTATTTGCAGCGTAATTACGAACTGAATAGCCAATAAACCAACAACTACTAGCGTATTAGTTACCGTGCTTTTACGCCAGGGGAAATCTCCAGTCCCGAGTAACGACAACTCCATCAAATCCTCGCTAACATTTTTTCACTTCGCCGCAAGCGGATTTCTACAATGGTCTCTCACGACCAACGATCTACATCCGGGATAGCTTCAATTTCTGCCGTTTTCCTCGATCTATCAGCCTATCCTGCCCACGTCAAGCATAGTGATCTACCTAATATCCGAGATCATGTGTGTCCGTGTTGAGAGCCAGAACCCGCCGCTCCATGTGGTCGATATGCCGCCGTCACGGCTGTGGCTGCGGTTAGTCTCACTATCTGTGAGACTATCAATAATCACATCGATCTGGGCCTTTGATTCTGGGTCGAGGGATCAGCGGTCTGTGTTTCCTTGCTCCTTGGCTCTCCCATCGTAACGGTTGCATCTAGTAGCTTGATGTTATCCACCTCGCCGCAAATCGGACCTGCACTTATAGAGTGCTTGTTGGGGGCCCTACCCGCCACTGACTTGCCTGATTCAGATATACAGAGCCTTTCACAAGGCTCAAACAGGATAGAGCACAATTCTAGAATCTTTTCCAAGGATTTGATGTATCGTTAACTTGACGTTACCGCTTGCAACTTTGTCCGAGTAACGTCATAGATATCTTTTCTTGATTTCTAAAGAGATGTATCCATACATAATGGGTAGAACATAAAGTCCTACTGGACAAAACTTCAAACAAAGGGAAGTACTTCCAGGTTCACACCAAGCCCTTGCTTCCGAAGTGTTCGCCCAAGGTCTCCATCCACAATCTCCAACAGTACCCTTCGACAAGCAAGAAGTCCACCACTTGAACATTTAGCAACGACAGAGATCTACATTCGTTATCAACAAACTTGCGCAAGTTTTCAAAAAATCTCACAGAAGAGCCGGGATGGGCTCGACAAGTTGGGCCTACGTCTTTGGTGACCAGACGAGCGAGTTTGATTCTGGGCTTCGGCGCCTGCTCCAGGACAAAGGGAACAGTTTCGTGACATCTTTCCTAGAAAGATGCTCGTTTGCTTTGCGTCATGAAGTGACACAGCTTCCACCTTCTGATCGTCGAAAATTCCCTCGCTTCACTAGCCTCATCAGCCTACTTTCCAGATATCGGGAGTCGGGTCCCAACCCTGCTCTGGAAAGCGCACTGACTACCCTCTATCAACTAGGTTGCTTTATCAAGTGAGAAGTTACTCCTATATTTACTTTTAAGTCTAGTGCCACTAACAGATATTAGTTACTATGGAGATGGAGGCCAAGTTTACCCTGTAGGCTCAACAAGCCATGTGATTGGCCTTTGTACAGGCCTGCTTGCATCCGCAGCAATAGCCTCAGCCAGAACTATCGGAGAGCTAATCCCTCTTGCTGTTGAAGCCGTCGTTGTTGCTCTCAGGCTTGGGTTGTGCGCCTATAAAGTCCGTGACTACGTCGGTCAATATGACGGCCAGTCGCAGAGCTGGTCTGTTGTAATTTCCGGTGTCAGTGAAGAAAAGGCACTTGCTATCATCGCCGAATTTTCCACCAAAAAGGTATGTCCTGTGTAAATTCTGTCCACATATCTGTTTATTAACCATTTCAGGGCCTTTCCCCTTCATCTCGACCCTATGTCAGCGCCGTCAGCTACAACGGTTTAACCATCAGTGCACCGCCTCTTGTCCTTGAAGAACTCATTGACTCTGAGTTAACAAAGAACGTCAAACCACTCAGAGTAGCAGTTAATGCTCCTTTTCATGCACCTCATCTGTATGGAAAGGAAGACGTAGACTGGGCTTTGGGAACCACAAGCAGTGGCTCATTCGAAGGATACGCCTGTCGCATTCCGGTCCTGTCAAGTACTACCGGCCGTGAGATTGCTGCAGACAATTTTGGGGAACTGCTGAGGGTTGCTGTCGAAGAAATTCTTCTTAAGCAGCTTTGCTGGGATAAGGTCCTCGATGGGTATTCATCAATTGTCAAATATTCGTCCATTTCTACATGTACAATCTTCCCTGTCGCTACTTCAGCATCTTCAGGTCTCGTGTCTGCATTGAAGCGTGCCGGAGTATCTGAAGTTCTTCTGGAAAATGTGCTTCTCGACTCTGCGAAAACCGACAGGGTCCAAAGTAAAACAGGAAGGACTGAGCAGTCAAAGATCGCCATCATCGGTCTTTCCGGAAGATTTCCAGATGCACCAAGCCCCGAGCATTTCTGGGACATCCTTTCCCAAGGCCTCGATGTCCATAGAGAGGTGCCTCCCGACCGGTGGAACTGGAAAACGCACGTCGATCTTACAGGAAAGAAGAGGAACACCAGTCAAGTGCCATACGGTTGTTGGATTCCTGAGCCTGGCCTTTTCGATCCTCGATTTTTCAACATGTCGCCGAGAGAGGCACTTCAGGCAGATCCAGGCCAGCGACTGGCGCTAGTCACTGCTTATGAAGCCCTAGAGATGGCAGGCTTTGTTCCTGACTCCACGCCTTCTACACAGAAAGATCGCGTTGGAATTTTCTACGGCATGACCAGTGATGACTATCGTGAAATCAACAGCGGCCAGGACATTGATACATACTTTATTCCTGGTGGTAATCGTGCTTTTACGCCAGGTCGCATAAATTATCACTTCAAATTTAGTGGACCGAGTGTCAGCGTGGATACTGCATGCTCATCTAGTCTAGCTGCGATCCATATGGCTTGCAATTCATTATGGAAAAATGACTGTGATACCGCTATTGCTGGAGGCACTAACGTCTTGACAAACCCTGACAACCATGCCGGTCTGGACCGAGGCCATTTCCTTTCTCGTACAGGGAATTGCAACACATTTGATGACGCAGCTGACGGCTATTGTCGCGCGGATGGTGTAGGCACCGTTGTCCTCAAACGACTTGAAGATGCGATTACAGACAACGATCCGATCCAGGCTGTTATTGCAGGAGCCTACACAAACCATTCCGCCGAGGCTGTTTCAATGACACGTCCTCATTCTGGTGCTCAAGCCTTCATTTTTGACAAACTTCTCAATGAAGCTGGTGTTCAACCCAACGATGTCAGCTACATTGAGATGCATGGAACCGGCACACAGGCTGGCGATGCAGTCGAGATGACATCAGTTCTTGACACTTTTGCTCCTGATTATGGCCGAAAGCCCGAGCAAACCCTCCACCTCGGATCAGCAAAGTCGAACATTGGCCATGGAGAATCAGCATCGGGTGTTGCTGCTTTGATCAAAGTGTTGCTGATGATGCGCAAAAGCACGATTCCTCCTCACTGTGGAATCAAGACAAAGATCAACCACAACTTCCCTACTGATCTCAAGGAACGCAACGTTCACATTGCTTTTAAGCCTACTCCTTGGGTGAAACCAGAGTCAGGATTGCGCAGATGCTTTATCAATAACTTCTCTGCAGCCGGTGGCAACACTGCCTTACTTGTGGAAGATTCGCCAGATCGTTTTATTGATTCTGGTGTTAACGATCCACGCTCGACATACTCAGTTGCAGTGTCGGCTCGATGTCAAGCCTCGCTGAACAATAATATAAACAACCTAGTTGATTGGATCAGCAAGCACTCTTCTGGTATGAAGGAGGATGAGTTTTTAGCAAAACTGTCCTATACTACTACTGCTCGACGCATCCACCATCCTTTCCGCATCATCGTGTCTGGTACCAAGATTTCCGAGGTGCAAGAAGCTCTCCGTGCAGCAGCCAGCAGGGAATCTATTAGCCCAGCGCCATCTGTTGCGCCAAGTGTCGGATTTGTCTTCACCGGACAAGGAGCACAATATGCTGGTATGGGAAAGCAATTCCTTGAGAGCCTTTCGCAATTCCGCTCTGATGTTCTACGTTTCAATGGAATCGCTCAGAGTCAAGGATTCCCGTCTTTCCTTTCCTTGCTCGATGGCAGTGTCCCAAATGAAGAGTTGAGCCCTGTGATTACACAGCTTGGAACAACTTGTATGCAAATGGCGTTGGCGAACCTGTGGCTTTCATGGGATGTACGCCCTACCTTTGTCATGGGCCACAGCCTCGGAGAGTATGCTGCTCTTTATGTCTCGGGAGCATTGACGGCTTTCGACACAATTTACTTATGCGGTCGTCGTGCCCAGCTCCTGGAAGAAAAGTGCAAGATTGGAACTCATGCAATGCTGGCAGTCCGATCTGCCTTGAGTGAGATTACTCCTTTCCTTAACCCTGGAGTCCACGAAGTCGCCTGCATCAATGCCCCTGGCGAGACCGTCATCAGCGCTACCTCCCAGAATATTGACGCTCTATCTGAGCAACTTGTTGCTACAGGAATCAAGGCTACTAAACTGAAAGTCCCCTTTGCATTCCACTCTTCTCAGGTTGAGCCAATTCTCGACGAGCTGATTAACACGGCTAAGGGAGTCAAGTTCCACAAGCCCTCGATTCCTCTTGTATCTCCCCTTCTAGGAGAGGTTATCAACGAGAATAACTATGAGCAGCTTGGTGGCAAATATCTCAGTCGCCATTGCCGAGAAACAGTCAACTTCCTCGCAGCTATTGAAGCTTCCCGACATGCTAAGCTCATGACCGACAAGACAGTGTGGATTGAGATTGGGTCTCACACAATCTGCTCTGGCATGATCAAGTCTACCCTTGGTCCTCAGGCCAATACGGTCGCTTCGCTACGCAGAAACGAAGACTCGTGGAAAGTGCTTTCTCAAAGCTTGTCAGCTGTATACCTTGCTGGTATTAACATACAATGGAAGGAGTATCACCAGGACTTCAAGTCAAGCCATGAGGTTCTTCACCTGCCAGCTTATAGCTGGGACAACAAGAACTACTGGCTATACTACAAGAATGACTTCTGCTTGACCAAGGGAGACGATCCACTACCTCAGACCTCCAACGCTACACCTTCACGTCTCACAATTTCGGCGCAGAAGGTTGTCGAAAGTAATGGCGACGCAACAAAGGCGACTGTCATTACTGAGACTGATATTTCCGATCCACTTTTGTGCCCTGTTATTCAGGGTCACAAGGTCAACGGAATACCTCTATGTCCTTCCTCATTGTATGCCGATATCGCTCAGACACTGGCCGAGTACTTGATTGACAACTTCAAACCCGAACTTAAAGGAGTCGGTCTGGATGTTGCTGACATGGCTGTTCCAAAGCCTCTCATTTACAAGAACGCCGGCCCTCAACTTTTCCGGGCCGCTGCCACTGCTTATTGGGATGCCCGACAGGTGTCCATGCAAATCTACTCCGTCACTCCTGAAGGCAAGAAGATGACAGACCACGCAAGTTGCATCATCAAGTTCTTCGATACTAAGGCTGCACGAGAGGAGTGGAAGCGCAATGCATACCTCATTCAGCGAAGTGTCGACCGGCTGTTCGAAAGTGCGGCCAACGGTGATAGCAACAAGCTTGGTCCTGGAATGGTCTACAAATTATTTAGTGCACTGGTCGATTATGACAAGAACTACAAGTCGATGCGAGAAGTTATTTTGGACAGCGAGCAATATGAGGCCACTGCTCTAGTCAAGTTCCAGGCTGAAGCAGCCAACTTCCACCGCAATCCGTTCTGGATTGATAGCATAGGACATATTACTGGATTCACCATGAATGCAAATGATGCTACTGACTCGGTGAACTTTGTCTATGTCAATCACGGCTGGGATTCGATGCGTTGCGCTACGAAATTCTCTGCTGATGCGACATACCGCACTTATGTGAGGATGCAGCCATGGCAGGGTACTATCTATTCTGGCGATGTCTATGTCTTTGAAAAAGATGAGATCATAGCCGTGTATGGAGGTGTCAAGGTAAGAGTTCCCTTTTCATTCAATAAGTGAGAATTATTATATACAGAGATGCTAACTATTTTGCCATAGTTCCAAGGAGTACCGCGCAAGATCCTCAACAGTGTCCTGCCACCACCAGGTGGTGCACAGGCAACGAAGCCAGCGGCCAAGGGCACTGTTCCTGCCCCTGTCGCTGTACCCAAGACAAAGCCTATCGCAAAGGCAGTCAAGCCTGCAGCAAAGACAACTACCCCCAGTGTTCTTGTCCAAGCTTTCAAGATATTGGCTGGCGAGGTTGGCCTGTCCGAAGCGGAACTTTCAGATGACCTTGTCTTTGCTGACTACGGAGTCGACTCCCTTCTGGCCTTGACCGTCACTGGTAAATTCCGCGAAGAGCTCAACCTTGATTTTGAGTCTAGTATTTTCATGGACTATCCAACTGTAAAGGACTTCAAGGGTCTTCTGATGCAGTCCGCAACCCCGATGGACAGCAGTGAATCCTCCTCGGAATCATCTGTATTCGATGATTCTGGATCAGCTTCTGAGCCGCCTACTCCTGGGACTCCCGGAGACTTGGTTCGACCAATTAAGGCTGGTTCTTCTGCAGGAGAAGACAAGACTCTGGCTGCCATTCGCCAAACTCTTATTGACGAGATTGGTGTGTCTGCAGATGAGTTGACTGAAGCAGCGAATCTCGCCGAGATGGGTATGGATTCACTACTCTCCTTGACTGTACTTGGAAGGCTACGTGAAGATCTGGGTTTGGATTTACCGTCCGAGTTCTTCATTGAGAACCCAACAATGGGCCAAGTCGAACAAGCTCTCGACTTGAAGCCCAAAGCTCCCGCACGACAGCCGGAGTCAGCCGTGTTGTCTACCCCAGCACCTTTGTTGCAACCGGATGATTTGTCTTCCAAGCTCAAACATCCTCCGGCCACGTCTATCCTCCTACAAGGAAGTCCCAAGACGGCTACACATACGCTGTTCCTCTTCCCTGATGGCTCTGGCTCGTCAACTTCATATGCGACAATCCCCAAGATTTCCCCGGACGTCTGTGTTTACGGATTGAATTGTCCTTACATGAAGACCCCGGAAAAGCTCAACTGCGCCCTTCAGGACCTCACTGCTTCATATGTGGCTGAGATTCGTCGTCGTCAACCAAAGGGCCCATACAATGTGGGTGGATGGTCCGCCGGAGGAATCTGCGCTTACGATGCAGTCCGTCAGCTTGTCATCGAGCAGGGCGAGACAGTTGAGAGAATCTTCTTCCTTGACTCGCCATTCCCAATCGGTCTCGAGAAACTGCCTCCTAGACTGTACAAGTTCTTCGACGACATGAAGATCTTCGGTGATGGCAAGACACCACCACCAAAATGGCTTTTGCCACATTTCCTCGCATTCATTGATGCGCTAGACATGTACAAGGCCATTCCCTTCCCGAGCAACGACCCCAAGTACGAAAGCCGTCTTCCCAAGGCCTATCTCATTTGGGCCAAGGATGGAGTTTGCGGTAAGCCGGGAGATCCTCGCCCAGCGCCACCCGAAGACGGCAGCCGGGATCCGAGGGAAATGCTTTGGCTCCTCAATGATCGTACCGACTTTGGTCCTAATGGCTGGGATACCTTGGTCGGTAAAAACAAGGTCGCTTCAATTGAGGCTCTGCCTGAAGCAAACCACTTCACGATGATGGATGGTGCTAAAGCGAGTGGACTGTCCAGCTTCATCAAGAAAGCTTTTTGAACACGTCCGCTTATAGATTGCTATTTTCTTTTCTCCTTGACTCTAGTTCTTTCTCTTTCACTGTCTCATTTTGAATGGAACGTTTTATCTTTTTTGAGCATACCTTTCTCATATTTTGATGTCATTTTTTTTTAAAAAAATGCACTTGCAATCTTGTTATCTGCTCATTGTTTCCAAATTGAATGTGTTGAACGGCCATATCATGGATTATAGGGTAGTTTGTGTACGGGATAGATAATATTTCTAGTAATAAAATTCTATATGGTACATTTCCAATATACGAAGAGCTGTAAATTCTAAGTTGGAGGTAGCTTCTAAATGTCTACTGTAGACATACCTACATGTATGCTAGTCTTAAACTCCCTGATCGAATCTCATTCTAATAGAATCTCGAAGACAATTTTAGCAACAATGCTCCCTAGAAGAGCAAAACGTTTTCTATAATGTATAGACAGGTTATCAACAGACATGTACCAATTCATGGAAATTCGAAATACGACCTTGGATTCAAAGACAAACGGGCAATATTTCAAGGATCAACCTTAAAATATATTAGTGAATAAAATTACATTAACGGGCATACGATATTGCATGTGAAGTAGTGAGTAGCACTTTGACTTGAAACCAAAAGAGTCATTAATACTAGGTATCTCTCTATGAGTGAAAAAATTCTCTCGTGCCTTCGTTTTCTTGGCACGAGAGACGGACGTAAATAGAAGAAGGATTAACAAGATTCCTCCCAATGATCACTCTGAATCTGATCCCAAACGTCATAGCCATCCAACAGAACCATGCCCATGCCAGACCACAGATGCGTCTCCATGTGACAGTGTAACAAAAATGGGCCCGGATTCTGCACAAAGTACCTGATTGCTATCCAGGCTTCTCCTCTCGGCGAGGTAACGAATGTGTCTCTATATAGAGGCTTGTCAAGGAAGAAACTCTGGGGGCTTGCGGCAACCCCCTCATCAATAGAAGACCAGTTGAAGGTACCTTGTGCAGAGCCGATCAAGAACATCTTGTTTGAATGTTTATGGATCGGGTGAGGGGGCTGGACCGGGGTGACCGAGGCATTCCCTAGTCGTAGTTGATAAACAATGTCAACCCAAGTATTGTTTCTAGTAGTGATCTTGAGAGAATTCTCAAGACCAGGAGACTCCTTGTTGTATAGAACCGGCTCCATACTGTCGAGGTCTGCCGGAAGAAATGAGGTGCCATCAAGAGACCATTCCCATGATGAATTGATACGTGATAGATTCAATAAGAAAAAATCATCTGCCTTTTCAGGGGGATGTATTTCTGGGAAAGGGGGTAGAACAGAAACATTCAATGCAACAACATCTGATGAAGTGGGCTGACCACCATAGTTGATATAAGGCGTAGATTTTCTGGTGCTATTCTCGGCACCCCGGTATTGCAAATTTGCATAACCGGCAATGATCTGGTTACCACCGGTGTCGGTAATGGTGATGTTGTAGTTGGCAGGTTCCTTATCAAGTTTGATAAGAGCAGCATACCGTTCACCATTGTAGAACTCGAACGTGTCAGCATACTGGGGTTCTATGTACCTGCCATCTACCTCATAAATCCACATGGGGTGTTCGTCAACCGAAACAACGAGTGCTTTCTCACTAGCGGCGCCAATGAAGTTGAGACTAGCCCAGCCATGGCTTGGGTCAACTGTCACGGTGGCCCTAGAGCCTTCGCTAGCAACACAACCATCGTTGAGTTTAGCCGGAAGCTTTTCAGGGTGATGTTCCCAGAGGCCTTGTGTACCATTCACAAAGGGCAGGCATCCCTTGTCGGTGACATTGGCCTGAAGCACTTGTTGGACTGAAGAGGGCATTAAAGAAATTAATTCTTCCTGTGGCGGGCAATATACTGCTCCCTTGCCTTGAATCAGGATACTATCCGAGCAGCTGCATGGTAAATTAGCCTCATCTGCACATCTAGGATCGAGATTTGATCCACAAGCAAGGGATGGGAGATGCATACAAGATATCGTAACCTGTCTGTTTCATTGCATCCATGTACTCAAATGAGGTATACTGACTCCAATCTGAGACAACAATGAGCTCGGCATTTTGCACTGCTTGCCTTATAGCACTTAGCTCGGTTGCGTTTGTTGTGATCATTGAGAAAGGGTCTTCGGTCTGGTTGGAAGGCCTGCATCATAGTTAGATGGGAAATCTGGTCAGGTGGTAAACACATAAATTGAACTCTAATGGGACATGCTTACCGGATACGAATTGCGCCGTAGAGGCCGTCTTGCAGGGTAGCCATGTCATGTGAATGATACCAATAGGTACCATATTCGTTGGCATGCCATTGATAGGTGAACGTATTCTCAGGTGCTATGGCCCACTGAGTAAGGCCAGGTACTCCATCCGCCCATGCGGTATTTTTCTGTCTAGAAATTTGTGATTGTCAGTAAGGATTAATTTAGTAGAAGGAGCGGTGATTCTCATACTCGATTCCATGAAAATGCACACTGGTATTAAATGGTAAATGGTTGGTTACGGTCACCGTAACATCATCACCCTGATCCAGAACCATAGGCGGTCCTGGAAATTGTCCATTGACAAAGACCATTTGTCTTTCTTGTCCATTTGGGGCGCCCACCTTCCATGTGAGGTCAAGGTCAAAATGGACACGAGCACCATGGGCTAGAGTCACTAAAAGCGCCAAAGTGGGCAATATTCGACTAGAATGTGCCATCATCTGAAAGGTTTTGGCGATTCAGCCGACCAAACGCGTGATGCAGTCAGTCAGTCAAATAAAGAATGTAGGGCAGAGTCGTCAAAATAAAAGTGATTGAGGATAAATCAACAACTTCCCACTTGCCTCGCTAGCTTCCTGTGAGGAATTGCAGCTTCATATACTTAAAATAGACAACTTGTCGTCCTCGAAAGCTATATTGAGAGCAGAACAAACATTTCCTATATATTCGAAGATCGTTAATGTACAAAGAAAACAAAATCAGACGTCAAAACAACCGGATTTGGAAGCGGTATATGCAAGTTATGTTTTCATTTTCCGAACTTCTGCAGAAATCTTTGGGCGATGTTCACACATTCCTCGGCGTTTCGGGCCGCCTTCTATCAGCTCTGAAAGGCCATTTTTCTGCTGTATATTTGGTACTGGATACCCGTTTCCAGCTGAAATTGTTTCCATTTCATGTCAAGCAGATTCTAACGATTATTCTAGAAGTTGGCATCACGCGTTTGCCACCGAAAAGAGACTCGTTCTTGATTCAAATGACGGCACGAGGTTGCACCAAACGCCAGCTTACGTCTCGCATCCAGACATGATGCTCTAGAAGGGTTTTAACTGGTGCAAAGGAATTGTTTGTTTGTTTACGTTGGCTGTGTGCAGCTTCTAGAAACAATGAAAGGACCAAGATTAAAAATTACTCGCATCACATATTTCATAAACCCGAAATCAAGAACACAACAGCTCAAAAGCACCTAGAACCCACATAATCGAGGTCAGAAGAGATACAAACCGGCGATCTTTGCTGGTTCTATGAAACTTCCTCCAACAGGTGCAGTTTGGCCACCATTCGTTGCAATATACAAGGTTTCCCATGGTCCGTTCTGAACAAACTGAACGGCGGTTGGCCCTGCAATGTCAGTCGAATTTATGCTACCGTAAATAATACTGATCGGATGATCCTCATTATCAAGATCGACTGTGATAATGGAATTTTGGACGAAGGTTGCCATGAAAGCGACACTTCCATTAGGAGCCAGAGCGAACCCGTCTGGGACAAGTGTCTGGTCGTTGAGAATAACCTCGATAGCTCCATCGGCTGTCCCTTCCTCGAGATCAACAGGCACACGACCAAATACCTTGTTTTGCGTAGCGGTAAAGTAAAGATACCCATTTTGCATTCGTAAATTGTTCACCCCAGCTAGGCCATCATCTTGGATCACAATAGAGTAGTCGCCGGTAGTCGTATCCAGTTTGTAAATAGCTCCCTGACCAGCGTCTGCAATCAGAACATATACGGTGTCTCTCGTTTTCTGAAAGGTCACAACTCCGTGTAAGAATTGAGCTTCGGGAATATCTGCAATCAAGCTAGCGGTGCCATTGCCGTCTGATTCGATAGAAACTTTCCAGGCTGAGAATGAGCCTGCTTCTGGCGCGAGCGTAGCGGTGTCCAAGTTTCCAGCAATAACAATGTATTCATCATCATCAATCGAAGAGATTCCAATCAGATTATTAGCGTTCGAGATGGTCGCGGCCAATTGAGCAGTGCCTTCGTTCACATTAATCGTCCATACTTCTGGTACATCGGTTCGTGTTACGACGAGATCGTTGTTTGGTCGATTAGCAATACTTGCAACCCAGGTTCCATTGTCGGGATATTGAAAGACAGTGAAGGGGCTTGCTTCTGCATCTCTGAATCCCGGTGTGTTGGTGGCTAGGGCTAGCAAGGGCAACGCTACGGCGCCTAACAAAGAAAGGGCGGGTTTCATCTTTTCGGCGAGACTTTTGCCGCAACAAAATCGGCAACGTCTGACAATAGATAGACTGGTTGCTGTTTGGCTATAATGACTTTTCAGTGAAGAATAGATTTATGTTATGCAAAATTATGTTGTGATACACAACGAGACTAGCAGTAATTGCCAGTAACCCAAGAATTTGCTCTCATTCCAGCAGACATTCCGCAGTCGCGTTGGCGACCAAGAACTAATTTCCTCCTCGCCCTCCTTGCTTTGCGTGTTTGTGACTTCGATACATGGTTTAATTTTTTCCTAGTGGTGACAAGCCTTGAAGACGTCCTCGAACTGATACTCATTCCAGCGGACCGTCGGCTTCAGACCGGCAAACTTCCAAACGCCGTTCACTTTACGATAGTAATGCTCATTCGTAGCATGTCCATGGCCTTTGACTTTGACAGTCTTCAGATTTTCGTCTGTGTAAACCTGATGCGCGGCTCGTAATTGATGATGGCCGATCACTTCAGTATCGGAGACCTTTTCCCACCAGGTCCCACCAAGTAGATGTTGGGTTTTGACGGTAGGGTCACCGAGGAAGCCTGGATCAGTGACCATTGCCATGTATTCCTCGGCAGTCATTGAGTCCCATCGTGATAGTCCGACTTCGGTGTAATCAACCTGTGCAATAGGAGTTAGCCTACATCACAAGCATTCTTTCTTCCATGAATGTGTGCACTCGGTGACGTACTGTCAATGTTGGAGCAATGATGCCCCTGAGGCGATCCCAGTCCTGTAAACCCCATGTCAGCTTCTGTAAATCCATCCTATACGGTTACACATCTTGCATACCTTGGAGTCGTAGCTGTCGGCCCAGTCAAAAACGACCTTGGACAGTTCAAGAAAATCTAGTGCATTACTTAGCTAAAATATTCCTGCAAAACCAAGTCCATCGAAGAAATATTTCTTACCTTGAAAGCTAATATCCAGATTTGGTTTTCCAGAACTCACGAAATTTGAAGGTTCAGCATCGTTCCTCAACGAAGGGGCCATGTTGGAAACTTGGAAGGTTTTCGTTTAGCTGTATCGAAGTGGTCAGAAACAGGTATTTTTGATTGCATGTAAGTGCAAATTGACAAATGCTAACTTACATCGCTCTATAGTTATGCAAATGCGTGGCGTCTGATATGGTTGATAATTTCTAGGGTCAACTGGTTGTGATAGATATTGGTGGAATAAAGACAACGAGCTGATATCCTAACGACGAAGATCGTATTCTCATATACGAAGTTTCAGTACTGAAAACATTCCAAAGTTAACTAGGTATAGATGCAAGCAATAATGTCCGTACCCGTCATACTGGCAAACTAACCAGCTTGTACTACTGCTTACATACAGTCGTACCGGCTTTCAGCCCCCGGTCTCACTACTACTTCCACACCCACATCGGAAATAAGGCGCATTGCAAGATTACGCAAGTGAATTCATCCGGTTCTAGGAAGAGTATTTGTTTATTTGCCTTCTGCCTTGGCGTTGTAACATACCCTAAAAACCAGAAAGAGAATTTTCCGAAAGCGGAAACTCCCCAGACACAGAATGTAACCGATGGCATATCGTGCCTTAGAATGAAGTCGACACATGACCACTGTGTTCTATTTAGTGCATATTTTGAGTCAACTTGTTGCAGTCTTGTTTAGAACGTCTGATTTCAGTAGAGACAAGTAGGCGAGATTATGTTTTTCCATTTCAGGAAAGGACATTTTTCTTGCTAAATACGCTCGCGGTCGTTGGTGTTTCACCGCACCTAATGCAAGGAGCTTTAATATGACCAACTTCCTGAATCAAAAAGCCACTTAGTACTATATATTACGTAGGTACAGGTTCGGTAGTTTATGAGTAAAACATATCCTCCGTTCTCCTCTACCCTCCGAGCATTTTCACAGAGGCGTGCCATTTTTGATTTCAATTCATTTTATTTCAAAAAATCAACTGTTCAAAATGGTGGCTACAAGCAACAACACAAATGGCAACGCTAATCATGCCACGCCTCGGACGCTTGTTGGCAAAGTAGCACTTGTCACTGGAGGTGGACGCGGTATTGGGGCCGGTATCGCCCTTGAACTTGCCAAAAGAGGTGCATATGTGGCTATCAATTACTCGTCTAGTGCCAGCTCTGCGAACCAAGTCGTTCAGTCCATTGAGGCCGAGGGCTCTCGCGGCGCCGCTTTCAAAGCCGACATCACCAAAGTCGATGAGATTGAGAGTTTGTTCAGCAGTGTGCAAGGATACTTTGGCCGAATTGACATCGTTGTCTCAAATGCGGGTGTCGAAAAATTCAAACCCTTGAGTGAAACAACCTTGGAAGACTTCAACGAAGTCTTCAACATCAACACTCGAGGTCAATTTTTTGTCGCTAAAGCTGCCCACAAGTACATTGAGGAGGGCGGTCGCGTGATTTTGATGTCTTCCATCGCGGCTGGTGTCAGTGTTCCCGGTCATGCTCTGTATGCCGGTAGCAAGTCGGCCGTTGAAGGCTTCACGCGCTGCTTATCTGCTGATTTTGGCGAGAAGCGTTGCACGGTAAATGCTATTGCACCAGCTGGCATCAAGAGTGATATGTGGCTGGCGAACGCTTGGCGATATGCTCCAGGTTGCGATAAAACGTCCTCAATAGAGGAGATTGAAACTGCATTGGCGAACGGCAGCCCCTTGAAGAGATGTGGCGTTCCCGCCGACATTGGTCGGATTGTTTCTTTCCTAGCCAGCCCAGATGGTGAATGGATCAATGGTAAGACCTGAACTCATACTTAATGTTATGCTCACACATACTAACTTTTTGCGTCTAGGACAAACTATTCCAGTTAACGGAGGTGCCAACATTTGAGCCATTCAGCTAGGCGCTTTTTAAATCATTCCCGTCAAACATGTCTTGCATTTTCAACTTAGAATTTTACATTTGGTATCTACTATCTGCTATCTGTTGTAAATAAAACATGAATTATTGCTCCTCATCCTGTTTTCACTGAGCCTATTTGAGTATTTTGTTATGTTTAAGGTACCATACACGGAACTGTTGGCAATATGAAGCTGTCCGCCACAAACTTTTGAGCATACGTCCACATTTTCATGAGGCATTTGATTGAGAACGTCGTCTTAGTAAACCGTAAAATCCAGGGTTGTCTGAAAAAAATTGTCTCACAAGACTAAGGCAACCTGCATTGCTGGGCTCTAATTCAATGTAGAAGACCTAATCTGAGGGGGCGGAGCCACTATAAGATCCACAAGACAGCTAGAATTTCGTCCTATACGTATAACCAATAATACACTGATAAGGGCCAAAAATCATGGAGAAGCCTCAGTCATGCTGGATGTATGTTGTCTACGGGATATTCGACGATGAATGTCAATTTCCTAATTTGGACATAGTTTCCGTTTTCGGAAAATTTCTAGACATGCCAGACAAAGCCACCAAGTCTCACAGTCCTTACGCAACTTGATCGAGATCAGCCTCCTTGCTACAGTACATGCAATTTCATGTAAACTCCAGGAATCGGATGTTTTGAATGCAATCTACCAATACAAATTTATGAAAACGTGGATACAACTCCCTGCCTTCTTGGCGATTCAAGGGCGGTTGCAATCGGAAACTGGGCCACAAGATGGCATGCCTTTGGTGGATCTTGCAAAGCTATATATAGATCTATGGCTATTGAATACCGAAAATGAAGTATGAAATAGCAATAATTCCCTGTAACACTTGCCCTTGCTTGGAGAGAAAGTGGGCTGAATCTAGCCTTTATCCACGTTCTACCTGCAGACGGAAGTAATATTTCGTTCTTAGCTGCTCTTAAGACACATTTCGTCCAATTTCAGAGATACTCGGTCGCGCATTTGGACTAAGTTTAGATTCGATTTGATGGTAGGTTTTTCATGAATAAAAAGGGAGACAGATTTGAGGCTATAAGTGTCTTCCCGTCTCCCTTCTTTCCATTTCATCTCCATCTTTCCTGATTCTTCGATCATTCGTTCTTACATGCAGCAAAATGACGAATTGGATCCTGGGCGACAAGTTCTATGCGGTCTATCCGCATAAGAACTCAATCAAGGGATTGTGGGAGTCAAAATGGAAAGCCGCTGTAAGTAATCTTGTTGTCCATTTTGAAATCACTGAAGTTATGCTTACAGATTGACACAGTGTATAAAAGCTGTTTACCCTTTTCATGACGGTGATTTCGAAGATTTTGAGCCTATTTTCGAAAAGCTCATTGCCGAAAATATCAACGATGCATACACAGACGAGTACACCAACTCCTTTCTACCAACAGCAAAGGCTCTCGAGTCAAAGGCTCTTGAAGCTGCAAAAAACGGTATCAGAGATAAAGCAGCAGAGTACTACCGACGTGCCGCTGTAGTATATCGCATCTCACGCTTCCCCTACGTTAGTCCTACCAGAGACGGGAAAACTGTAACAAGTCCGCTTAAGCGTGCCGCATTCGATCGGCAAAACGAAGTCTACCTCAAAGCCGCTTCTACGTGGAGTCCGCCCATCGACGAAGTGGTCATCGCACACAAGTACCGTGCAGGAAACGACGGCGAGACTATCCCCTTACTAGTTCGCGTTCCACCGCAAGCAGATATCACCAACCAAGTCCCAGTCGTACTCCTCATGACCGGTCTGGATGGATATCGATGCGATAACTCTCAGCGTACTCACGAACTTGTTGGTCGTGGCTGGGCAGTCGTCATCTGCGAGATTCCAGGTACAGCAGACTGTCCTGCCGACCCGGCTGATCCAGAATCAGTTGATCGCCTATGGAACTCTGTGTTGGACTACATGGCTTCCCGACCAGAGTTCAATCTCAATGAGATCGTTGCATGGGGTTTGAGTGCCGGTGGCTATTATGCCGTTCGGGCAGCTTCAACCCATCGCAACCAGTTCTTGGGTTGTGTGGCTCACGGACCGGGTACTCACCACTTTTTGACCGAAGCTTGGTTGGAACGAATTGACGACCATGAATATCCATTTATGTGAGTATTATCTACGACAGCAGATAGTTGGAGTCCAAGATGCTGATGGGCCTATAGATTATCCAAGGCAATGGCCGAGAAATTCGGCTTCCGGAGTGTAGAAGATTTTAAGAAAGATGGACAGAAAAAGTTCTCACTGCTCGACAATGGCATTGTGGAAAGACCTTCATGTAGGCTTCTGTTGCTAAATGTAAGTCTTTTATGTCTCGACTATAAATTCAATTCGTGACACATGATTAATTACGCTCGATAGGGGGTTGATGATGGAGTGGTGCCAATCGAAGATTCTTTACTTCTGTTCAACCATGGAACTCCCAAGGAAGGCCGGTGAGTCGCATGCTTCCTAATTAGTATCCTTCCTAATATTTGCACCCATACTAATAAGAGTCTTAGTTTTGTTGAGAAGTTGGCACATATGGGCTACCCAGACACCCTTGTTACAGCCTACGAGTGGTTCGAAAATCTTCTAACCAAGGGTGAGAATCCGGGTCTAAAGAACTAAGTACTCTTAAGGAGAGACACTCGTTCTCTGTTTTTATTGTTATTTCCTGTTTTCTTTCCGCTCGTCTTGTGTTTTCGCTCTTGTCATCATCAGAAGCTAGTTATCGTCAAATTTTTTAGATGGGGGACAAGGGTATTTGAGGGGATAATGTATTCGGCACGCGCTTTTTTGTATATTTGACTTTTTGTCAGTTATTAGTGGACCTCCTTGGTACTTACCTAGGTATACTCAAGGTATCCAGGTTGACCTAGCAAAGCTAGAATGTGGAACCAATATCTACTGTACATTACATATTTAACGAAACAACAGTTGACCAAAATTTGGTCTCATATATCAAGAAAATAGCCCGCAAATCTAACAGCACTATATATACACACATCATAATTTTATTGATATAGAAGAGATTAGAATAGACATATGTCTGGAGGTTGGGACCACGCCACATTGCTTGAACTTCAAAAGAGGATGAAGGACAGAATTGAAGAAAATGTTGCGCTAAATCAAGACAACAATGTCGAACATTGCTTCAAGAAGTAATCAATGAACGAATGCTCAGTCGAAAACGGAAATCAGTTTTGATGTTATTTACGGGAACGTAAGTGGCGGATAAGTAGCCCTAACTCGGAGTTAGCACGGACATAACAAGGTAAGATTGGATGATTGAGCGTAAAATCATGGGAAAAGGCCTTACCCTGAATCACCTTCATAGATGTAGTCATTTGCTCCTTGTAGATCTGTGCCCTGCTTTCCTGCCGCGTTTCCGCTGGTAGGTGATCCATAGGCGTCACAGATACGGAGATGGTCAGCAGGCCTGTACAAATCTTGTAATTGATCTGGTGCCTCGATTACGGTAACAACAAAGCCAGCTTCGACGTGCCATTCAATATGGCAGTGCAATAGCCAGACACCGGGATTGTCAGCACGGAATCGAATAACTGCATGGCCATTATTCTGCACCATGATGGTGTCACGGATGACTGGAGTGGCAGAGACATTTGCGTAATAACCATCAAAGAAGCCACCGTCAACATCACTGCGTTGTAAAACCTGGAATTGATGGCCGTGCAAATGCCATGGGTGAAGGTTGTTGTGGAAGTTATTGATCACAATCTCGACAACCTCGTTGTGCTTGAGAATAAGCGGGTTCACATCGCCATAGACATCCGGGTTGTTGTAGTACTTTGGACCAACAGTCAATGCTGTGTAAAGAGTGGGCACTTGTTGGGGCAAAAATGTCTGGCCATTGATAGTGAATCGGCTGACTCCGTTGATGGTAGTATGTCCAGTATTGAGGATGATTTGGTGGTCAACCGGTTCAAGGATTGGTGTACGGTCATATGGAACAAATGTCACATCATCGATAAAGTCGAATTCATTAATCACAGGAGGTGGTGGAAGTGGCAGAGATTCGTCGTACACTAGCCATGCCGTAGCATTAGGATTATAGCCTTCCGGTATATCCTTATTCTGGTAGACGAACATCATATTGATATCGATGGTATCCCAGAAAGCATAGTTCTTGCTTGCATCATCTTTGGTCTTGATGAGAACACTCATACGTTGACCGGGCGCAATTCGAATGTTTCTCTCGCCAACTGAGTAGGGTTCGACCCAGACTCCGTCGGTTTCGACAACAGTCATCTCATGATCGTCGAACAAGAATGCATGGCCAGGCCAGTTTCCGAGACAGATGAAGCGAACCAAGTATGTTTTACCTGGTAGAACCTTGAATTGTGATTGAGTGGAGTCATTGATCAATGCAACCTCAGGTACAGGTTCGTTTCCAGCATTGTTCTGCGCGTTATCTGTTGACTGATACTGATTGAGCAAATCAGGCATCTCCTGGTGATACCAGTCTGTCAAAGTGACTGTAAACTCATCGTCCCATTGGAAAGGGGGGCTTGGATCATGAACAACCAATGGGCCGCGCAAGCCATCGGGATACTGTCCCATGTTGTGTGAGTGATACCAATATGTACCAGATTGGTCGAGCTGGTATGATAAGGACGAATGAGCAAGCTGTTCATATGCGGGAGAAGCTAATTAACATGGGGACTTACAGTAAAATCATAGCGGATAGTCGAGCCAGGAGGAACAGGGCATTGAGAAACGCTCGATGAACCATCCATAGTACCAGTAGTATATTGGTGTAAGCCATGCCAGTGAATAGCAGTAGACTGGTTTCCCAAGCTGTTCGTCACGTCAACAATCAGTCGATCACCGACATCGACGTCGATTTGTGGACAAGGCCATTCATTGTTGATACCAATCACTGGTCTCTCATAGCCATCCGGGGCAGCATTGACCCAAGTAATGTCCCACTGGAGGTAGACATCTTTGGTCGCAACAAACTGGACAAGGCCAGATACAAGTAGCAACGTAAACGAAGGAATCATATGAGCGACTTCTCCCAATTCGGGAAGTAAAACAAACTTAAAAGATCGACTATTAGTTAGAATTAATGACAGACAAGTATTGAATCAACAAATACAAAAAGCTCAGCTTCTAACGACTGACTGGACGGTGCCGAAAACCTACCAGACAAGAAAGAAGAGAAGAAATGAGATCGGCTCAATTGCTTTTATTTATTTAACCACAGCAGCATGAAGTCATCCAATTACAGGATGTTTTGATTTAGTCCTTGATGGAAATACCGACGCGAAGAAGAAATCGAAATTGCGGAATGTTTCACACTTCACAACATGGTCAACAACAGAACGTAATTCGTTGAGAGGCAAGGAAGCAAACCTGAAGATCTAGGCCTGACAGATCTGGCCACGCGTAGAATCCTGCTAGAAGAAAGTGATTGGGTGTTAAAATTGTGTTTCTAAACGAAAGAACGATCTATTGATCAGTTTGTAGGTGTAGAGTGCCGAAGTACCCCCTTGCGTCTGTTCAGGATTTTTGAGATAATGTACCTGGTGATCAATTGAAAAGGAATAACAAGGTATTCAGATCAAGATGCATAACAATATTTCTATATTCCCAAAAACATAAGCAACAGTATTACTGCCATAAATTAACGGTTGCATCAAGCTTGCTATCAGGCTGTTACATCTCAGCAGAAGGAAAAACCCCTGTTAGGACCGTACCCGGCCAATACATATGGATACCATATTTACTCCGTCTAGTAAAATTGCAAGCCTTCGCTGCACTTTGTGCCTGATGCATATGAGACATACGATACAGGATTCTTCACTTACCATGCATGATCTCCTAACCTCGGATCATCTCGGACAATATAGCAAGGATGAAGTGGAAAGTGCAGCATCAGCTCCAAATTCTCGAAAGCCAATTAATTTTTTGTGCTCCAGTTATTTGGGTTACAGCAGTATCATGAGGTCGCTCCAGATGGGCTGATCAAGACAATATCCGAGTACGGAATGGACGATAACGGATAGTGAAATGTGATCTTCACAAGAGAGGACTTCAACGTTTTCGGAAATCTGTATCATGACCTCCAGTAGCAGCTCATTGTTTGTCCGTACTGTATGTAAGATTACATTACTAGAGAATGGGCAACTTATCCTGTTTATCGTCGCTTGATTCCAAAACCTGATATTTTCGTATGACTGCAAACGGAATATCGAGAATTTCGTTTCAATTTTGTCAAATCGAGAGATAATTTTCATGCACAACAGAACCATCTGATAGAAATATACAGGCGCCTAGTCACTGTACAATAAGAATAGGAAAGATTTCGATATGTGGCTAAGTGTTATCGACTACTAACAGTTAGGGCTATCGATCAGCGAACCCTATGTATTAGGGTTAACTGGATTGTGGTCATTTTCGTGTATCACGCAAACCGTTGCACTAAACATTGAAATTGTAGGTAGATTTAATATTCGATCAATATACATACCTAGGTATATCCATTGCAACAAACTGACTTTCAAGTGTTGGAATGCTTCTGACAAGTAACATCCTCATCTCCGATTTTAGGTTAAGTTGATATGTCCCATACTGTGGCTTGATACGGAATCAGTACTACGGTAGGTCAAAACTCAGTTGAATGTGCCCCTCACATGAATTTAGAATCTACACATGGTACTGCGTATGGCAACTTATCGACACATGTATTGTAGATCAGATCTGACAAGCCACACACCCATGTCTTGTTTAATCCGTGACTACATCCCGATGAATCCACGTTTCTCAACGGAGAAGAACACCAGAGAATAATGAGAGTAATTGGTGGAGATCTTCTCCGGTTTGCTTGATATGACCCACAAACTTGAACCCTCAAGCGGTCCGAGCATCCAATGATGAGTGGCCACTGGCTACATCCGCGATTGCACCAACAAGCCCACTAACCGATGTTAGTATTAGCTTTTGCCAAACAGTGACAATGCTCACGGAGTCACGATGTACATTGTATAAAAGCCCCGCCTGATTGGGTTGGCTCAGAACTGGCCCCCATCACACATATTACATGATGGTTTTGAATTGAGGGGATGGATTGACACTTCACGGAGCCATATTGCGCCTCACCGCTCACTTATTATCCTCAAGAAAGCTTGAGGAAGAATGACAGCTCGGAAATAAGAAGTAATGTCGAATCAGGCCCCGACCCAACAATGGCAGACAGGATTCCCCACCAGACGCATGCCATCCAAAAGACGGAATCAAAAATCAACGGCCTGTGAGAACTGCAAGGTCAAGAAAATCAAAGTAATATACATTTGCGTGCCCCATTGACTCTATCATGCCCGCTGACCGATGTGAAATTCAGTGTTCCGCCGGTCCACCCTGCGACAATTGTGTCCGACATGGCATCGAGTGCGTTCTTGACGAGTCACAGGATGGTCGCCGCCGAATCGCAATCAAACGAACCATCGACGATTTGGAAAAGGATAGAGACCTTCTCCTCGATCTCGTCGCTAGTATGCGCGATGGCAAGAACACATATGTCGAGCAACTTGTGAGTCTGATCAGGGGCCATGCCTCGCTCGCCGAAATCAGAGCATATATAGACGCACAAGTTCGAGAAGCGCATATCGAGCGAACGCCGGAACTTGAAAGACTTCAGCAAGAGATCCAAGAATCGAGAAGCGTCCGGGCTCGGGAGGTGAGGAGCATAATGGATGTTGAAAGGCTGTCGGATATTCCGGTCTATAAAGTGCCAGCGAAACCTTGGGTCACGGTGACTGATGATGATGAGTTGGTTTCTCACTTGATCTCTTTATGGTTTACATGGAACAACCCATTCTATAATTTTGTGCACCGCGAAACTTTCATCAGGGATATGCAGGCTGGCCAGCTGGACTGCAAATACTGCTCTCCGCTATTAGTAAATGCCATTCTTGCTGAAGCAAGTGTAAGTATCCCATCAAGCACGAGATTTTGGCGTTTCTGAGCTGAACCTTCCGGTGTATCATAGGTTCTAAGTGATTATGTTGAAGTTTTCGGTACTCCGAATGACACAGCGACTCGGGGCGAGATGTTTCTCACAGAAGCAAGAGCGCAGGTAGCCACAATGGATGACTTTTCGGCGCTTCCTACAATCCAGGGCTTGGCTATACTAAGTGTGGCGTACGAATACCCCATACCGTTACCCGAGAATTGCTTCCTTATCTGACACTGTGACAGGATGGCTGTCGTGGGAAAGGATCGTTCGGGTTCGATGTATCTTGGAATGACCAGACGTGCCGCTGAGGAGTATGAAAACCTCGTGGCCAAAGTCAACATGGAAGAGGGTGATGACTCGATCAGTTATGCGCTCTGGGGCTTCTTCAATATGATCACGTAAGAAGCTTTAATAATAGGCGCATGTTTAAAGGACAACAGCTAACCCATCAGTTTTTAGAACTTACTCCACCTCTTTAATGCGATATGAATACATAGCAACGCCTCGGTATCCACGACCGAAATCTAGTCACAATACTGAGTGGGATGTCTGGTCTCCCTATCCTCGACAAGGGGAATCGGTGCCGGGGCATATATCTTGCGTCTCACATGGATGGTCTGATTTGATGAAGATTCTTCGCGGATTCGGCGAATGGATTGCGGATAAAGAAGAACAACCAGAATCAGATATGGTCACAAAAGGCAAGACCTTCTACAGGGATTTGCAGAACTGGAAAGCAGATTTACCGGAATGTATGCAGGCGGGGTCTGACTCGATGCCTCAAATACTATATTTGCAGTAAGTGTTCCTTCCCACGTTTACCTGGGTTGACTTGCGAACCATTGACCCCGACGGCATTTAGTATGCAGTATCACACCATCATCATGCAGGTTTTCGGAGTTGTCAGATCGCGCGGCGTTGAGTTCGACAATATAGATATTCAAGACGTACGCATCAAAGCGGCTCATAAAGTCCTGGATCTGGTCAACGTGCATCGCAGGAAATGGGGGATTCAGCGCATGTCCCCTACCATGATTCATTGGCTCGGAGTCAGTCTATTCACATTACTCGAAGTGCTCGACGAAGAAAACAACAGAAAAGCCTTTACGGAACTATGCGTTGTCACAAGAGCTTGCTCTCGACGCTACGTGCTGAGTAAAGGTATCCTACGTATGATACAGATCAATGCCGCAAATATGAATATATCACTACCAGAAGAAGCTCGTGCACTTTTCATTGATTTCAACGAGAAGGATTGGGAGGAGAAACATCGGACTCAGTTCAGCAGTCTCTATCCCAATTTCTCGTCGGCTTTTCAGGATGGAGAAGGAGAGGATTTGGAAATGGATAAGTTTTTGGATAAGTGGGACAAGATCAATTTGAATAAAGATTCGCAACCGGATGACAGTCATAAATGAATAAATGAGATGCTGACAGAAGCTTCTTCTAATAATCTTCATATAATAAGCTTTGTATGGATGTTTATCATTGATGGCTAGGATATTTCCCTCGGAAGGAAAGCCGATACGGATAATTATCCTGTTCACCCAGTTTCTCCGCACATCAGAAGTCAAACTCAAGCTATAAAACGAGAGGCTGCATGATGTTTTTGATAAAGCTTCATAAGTCATCCCCGCTTCTACCTAGGTAGCATTGTACCCCGCGTTTCGTGGCAAGACATTCGCCCATTATATCAATAGCATCTAACATCAAATCCAGTCAACAAGGTTGATTGCTGTCCAAGACAAAACCGAATCATGTCTCCCGTCAATATCCCCTCATTCGACAACCTGACCCTCGACCCCTCGGGTCCAAAGGGCAATGCCTGGGGCCTTTTCGGCAAAGACAACCACCTCGGCATGCTCAACCTCCTCACCCCAGAAGTAGTAAGGCAAGCAGCATCCGAAGAAATCAGAGAAGGAGCCCGTTTCGCATTAGACTGGAAGCTGAATGCCCTACACAAACCGGCATTTGGCAGACAGTCGTTCGAGAAGAAGATCCACCACAAGGCGCCGAGGGTGGTGAATGATGATATTTTGGTGTTTAATACGCAGTGTAGTACGCAGTGGGATGGGTTCAGGCATTATGGTGCATTCCATATATCTTTAGTACCGAGTTCGTGGCTAACGGAGAAGTGGTATAGCGAATCAAGCACACAAGCTCTTCTATAATGGAACCTCGCAAGAGACCATTGAGACAACCGATGTTCTTGGGATTGACTGTAAGTAACAATTTCCGAGCCTCCTTCAAGGGAAGTCTGACTCGAATAGCATGGGTTGACAACGGCGGCGTCGTCGGCCGCGGGATCTTAATCGACATCGCCTCCTACGCCGAAAGGAACAACCTCACCTTCCCGGCTTTCGAGAGCACAGTGATACCCCTCGACGTCATCAAAAAGGCAGCCGTAGAACAAGGGGTCTCCTTCCGACCAGGTGACATTCTCTTCATCCGTGTCGGATTTACCAAAGTATACGAAAAACTTTCGGTCGAAGAAGGTATTGCCCTCGGCCAACGACCCGTGTCCCGATTCGTGGGCATTGAATCTAGTGAAGCAACGCTTCGATGGCTCTGGGAGAACCAGTTCGCTGCCGTGGCCAGTGATGCAGTGGCAGTTGAGTCTTCGCCTGTAGATGGGCCGCAGGTACCCCCCGAATGGTCCTTGCATCAATGGTGTTTGGCTGGATGGGGATTGCCGTTGGGTGAGATGTTTTATTTGGAGAAGCTTGCCATTCATTGTGCGGAGAAGAAGAGGTGGTCGTTCTTCTTTTCGAGTGTGCCGTTGAATGTGAGTTGTCCTGCCCTGGTTGTACACGGTTTTGGCCCTAATCTTTGTCGTGAATAGGTCCCAGGTGGCGTAGCCAGTCCACCGAATGCCGTTGCTATTATGTAGAAAGGTCTATTTCTTGAGTGCTTGGAATGGTTCATCTGAATTGATGATTGTGACATATGGCTCATGCCACATGGATTTATGTACATGAATAGGAACATACAAATATTTGTGCAAACACAACTTTTAATACCCAGGTATCATGACTTACCCAATACGCCCGCCAAAAGTATGCAAACATTGGTCTCAAAGAGTGAGATCAGCAACGCCATTCTATCTTGTCGCATCGAATACCGAGTCTCCTTCTATTCTGCCTCGATCATTTCCTGATCAACAGGTGCGCTCTCGTCGATCCTCAGCGTACCATTGGCCTTTTTGGAACCAAGAACCGGCTTAGACAGAAGATAGTTCAACTCGTACACATTCTTTTCTGTGAGACGCTTGAGACTGTCCCTGAAATCGTCCAGAACCCGCTGCAGAGCGCGCAACTCTGGTGCCAATTGACCATTATGCTCTTTCAGGTATCGTCCGTGTACGCTAAGGATAGACTCAACCCAGAGCAAGTTAAACTCAAAGTGCGGCGTTTCCTCTGTTGAGTGCGCAATGAACCGAATGAATCGCGGAAGGTATGTCTGAGGAATGGAGCGTACAATATGCGAAATGTCCCGATAGGGGATGCTCTCATAAACGGTACGGATAAGAGGTGCCTCGTTCAAGCGGAATGCCATGATCAAAGCTTTGAGGAATGAAGCATCATCTGTGGATGTTGCATGGGCTGACTTTTGAGCTTCTTGTAGTGTATCCAAGATAGAGTCCGGAGTAATGTCAATATCCAAGTCGAACGGATCAAAAACGAACTCTGTATCAAGGCTATATATCAAAAGACCTTCCGTCGTTGCGGCACAGAATGATCGCCCAGTTGGAGCAAAAGAAACAGCTGAGACTCGGACCTCCGGTTTTGTGGTTCTTGCTCCGGCATCACCACGCTTAGTACCGGGGAGGCTGCGGTCAATACGATCTTCGAGATCGGATGCCTCACCTGCTTCGTCGAGCAGGCCACGAGGTCCAGCTTCGGTCATGTTCTTACTGTTCAGATATTCTTGAGTACCGTCAATGGACATGTTAACGGACACAGTATACTTCTTGACAAGCGATCCGGTCGTCACGTCATACAAACAGATGTATTTGCTATTGCCTCCAGCCAGCAAACAAGTTCCATCCGCACTGTACGTGATCTTCGTAAACGACTTTGTACCTTCCACATTGGCGGCTGTCCGTCGATCGGATATCCTTCTTCCTCCTGAAACATCCCGACGCCCTTCTATAGCACTTTCTTGAACGGCATCGAACACATTCCAGAAGCTAAGCTGTCCGTCAAGACTGGATGCAGCTATTTGCTTTCCGTCAGGACGCATATCAACACTCAGAACATCGGATTGTAACTGCAGCGGCTCGCTAGTTTGTGATCGGCCGAAGATGCTCCATATTCGGACGGTGCGGTCCCAACTACCACTAACCAGATTGCTACCATCCGCGGCAAACGCGAGCGACACAACTGGCCCTTCGTGACCAGCAAGTTGTTCGAGTAATTGGCCAGTTTGTACGGACCAGACGTGAATATCGAACGAATCTTGAGACCCGGCGCAAACCACCTCTCCACTTGGATCAACAGCCAGAGAAGTGAAACCAAGCCGAGAAGGAGCTGTAAATGTTCGGAAATTGCGATATCTGATCAAATCCCAGGCTCTGACTGAACCATCCAATGAGGCTGTATAAAGAACATTGCCCTTTTTTGAGAATTTGCAGTCCGTGACAGCACCAGTATGTTCTGTAAAAGTCACGATGCAGAACCCGGATGCAGTATCCCATACTTTGATCTTGCCGTCATCGGCAGTGGTAATGACTCGCTGCCCGTCTGCTGAGTAGACTAAAGAGTTAAGTGAGTCCAAGTGTCCTTGTTGCTTGAGTATATATGATTCTGATTGCCACTCCCACACGAGAAGTTGGCCGAATTTAGACGAGCCGAATGCTAGCCATTCGCCCGACTTGTTCATGGTGACGAAATCGATATTACTTTGCGAAACGCTGTAGAGATTTAGTGCATGTACAAATCAATCACCTTGTCTAAAAACAACTTACCTTAATGTATGGATGTTGTTAAAGTCCGGCAATTCGTAAAGCCCGAAAATACCATTGGAGAAGCCGACAACCAACAGGTTCGACTTGGCATGGAATGAAGCACATTTCAATTTGGCGTCATTCTGCAAGAAGAAATCCTTCTTCATGATCCTCCAACGTTCTTCGCGATCTACCTCGTCCTCAAGTCTTTTCGAGGTGTACTCCCATCGAAAGAGTGCACCATCTTCGCTCACAGTATATATCTAGTGACAAGTCAGCAGAGCGCTAGGACATCCTAGTAGGTGAAGGTCTTACAGCTTCTTGATCTGCAGTGAAAAACGCTGCCTTGACTCCCTGACGATGTCCTGCGAGAGTTGTCGGCTCAAATCCATCTTGTGGATCCAGACTCCAAATTCGCGCAGTCAAATCCTTTGACGATGTAAGAATGAAACGAGAATCGCTCGACCACTCGATGTTCTGAATTGTGTCGAAATGCCCCGTGAGTTCCCTGTGTAGGACAAATGGCGCATATTCTAGATCACCACCAGCGTCGGTTCCCGGAACCGAGGGAGTTTGCCATAGCTGCAACCGTCGTCCAATACCCACGGCGAAATGTTGGCCAGACGGAGAAAATTTGAGAGCGTCGGCGGGGCCTTTGAATGAGATATGGTATATAACAATTCGTCGTTTGAAGTTCGTCAAGATGCCGCGCCCATCTTCATCAACAGTAAGAAGGAGATTGCCTTGCGGGTTGAGATCGAGACGGACAATATTTTTGCGGTGGAAAAGAGGAAGGGTATATGATTTGTTGCTAGATAGTTGCAATGTTAGCCGAATATACTTTTGTGGTCACCAAGAGAGGAGAAACATACTTGACCAGATCAAACACGGTGACTCTGTTACCTACTGGCGACAGAAGGCAGGTACCATCGGGAGTGAAGAGCAGATTTCCCTTGCGGTAAACAGTGCCCAAAAGATTAGAGAACTACAAACTCAGAAACTTTAGTATAGATTCCTTGAGCAGGCAGGGAGTATGAGGCGCACCTTGAAATCCGTCTTCATTGTGGCTGTCTGTCAATCTGCTGCACAAGGAAGGTCCTCTCCCCTCCGCCATTAATTTTTTGAAGCTTTTCTTCGGCGTCGGAACGATAAGCAACAGTTAATCCGTTCCGAAGACACCGCTAATCCTAATTCAGTCAAGTGTGTCCGGGGCCTGTGCCTTCCCGAACTAACCTAGTTTTCTGGGCTCTGATTGGCTCGTTTGCCCTCTCAGCTTCCCTCTAGCCGTGTACAACCTTAGTGACCTTCCACGCTGACTCCACCCACCCAGTTCAGGGGCTCCAACTCCAACGCCAGACCACAACAACCACTGCCAGCAGCCAAAGAAACAGGCAGACAGACCAGACTGGATCAGCGCAGCCAGAGACATCCACAGCTAGTCTACTAGCTAGTCCCTATCGATCCATCCCCTTTCTCTGCCTTGTCGGTTTCTCGTCACCTTCCACTGTCCAGCTCTCCTGATCCGAATCATTCTTTGTGCTTGGTTGTCTAGTCTCAACAAGTCTCTGTGCTATTGACTTCTATTCGATATTTTGAAAGACAGCATCTTTGTGAATAATGGCTACTTCAACAGAGAACGCCTCGCCTATCGGCATTGCCAATGTAAGTGGTGACATGACACCTTCGTGCTTCAATCGCAAAATGTACGGCCCATTGCTAACCCAACTCGTTTCTCTAGCTCCCCAACCAGCGGTATGTCAATGCAATTTACTTCAGGGACCGAGATGACGATGGTTCGAATTCTCACTGACGGAAATACACAGTCATAAAATTGTCGCAAAACGGGGAGCAGCTTTCACAATTATGGTGCGTCTTTGATACGGGTGTAGAGTACACAATTGGGAAGGAACGTTGACCAACAATATATAGGTTGCTGGTGAGTCGGGTTTAGGAAAGACGACATTCATCAACACACTTTTCTCTACTACAATCAAGAACTACGCCGACCACAAGAAGCGACACGCCAAACAGATCGACAAGACCGTTGAAATTGAGATCACAAAGGCTGAATTGGAGGAGAAGTTCTTCAAAGGTACGACTTACTATCGTTATTGATATGCTTGGACATACCACGTACTAATATACCCGGCATCTTCCAGTACGTCTCACTGTAATCGATACTCCCGGATTCGGTGACTACGTCAACAACCGCGATTCATGGCAACCCATTATCGAATTCCTCGACGACCAGCACGAGTCATATATGTTGCAAGAGCAACAACCCCGCCGAACGGACAAGATCGATCTCCGTGTCCATGCCTGTCTCTACTTTATCCGTCCTACCGGTCACACCTTGAAACCCCTCGACATTGAAGTCATGAAGCGTTTGAGCTCCCGGGTGAACTTGATTCCTGTCATTGCCAAGGCCGACACTCTCAGCCCATCCGATTTGGCTCGTTTCAAGCAAAGAGTAGGTTTTTTTGGAATATGCCCGTTAGTAGCCCCTTCTGATGATATCTAGGTTCGTGCTGTTGTTGCCTCTCAAGGCATCCAGATCTACCAGCCACCCGTTGAGGAGGATGATGAACACGCTGCCGCCCACGCCCGTAGCCTGTCAGCTGCCATGCCATTCGCCGTCATTGGCTCCGAGAAAGACGTCAAGAACAACGAAGGCAAGGTCGTGAAGGGTCGTCAGTACGCCTGGGGTGTTGCCGAAGTCGAGAATGAGGATCACTGCGACTTCAAGAAGCTCCGATCCATCCTCATCCGTACCCACATGCTTGACCTCATCCACACCACCGAGGAGTCTCACTACGAGGCGTACCGTGCCCAGCAGATGGAGACAAGGAAATTCGGAGAAGCTCGACCACGCAAGTTGGACAACCCCAAGTTCAAGGAGGAAGAAGAGAACCTCCGCAAGCGTTTCACCGAGCAGGTCAAGGTTGAAGAACAGCGATTCAGACAGTGGGAGCAGAAGCTTATCTCCGAGCGCGACCGCCTCAACAAAGATTTGGAGGCCACCCACGCCGCGTATGTCTTTCGTCTACCAATTTTATTCTGGATGCATAGCTAATCTTTCAATAGTATCAAACAACTCGAACAGGAAATGGAACAGATGCAGGGTTCCGCCCGAAGCGGTCGTCGTTAAAAGGTTGGAGGAGTGATACAAAATTCGAGAACATGCTTTGGCCGTTGATGACGGTTTTCTAAGATTTGTGCGATGTGCATTTCCACTTCGTATCCGTGACTACCCTACTTTTTCTTTGGTTTTATCTTGAGTGAGCGAACAAAAAGTACTCATTATCCTGGGCCAGACAAACCCGGGCTTGGGTGAGTCGATGATTCTTTTTGTCTCATAATGTCGTTGAGAAACGGTTTCTACTTGCGCCCTATATAATATCCTTCCTTCGATAGTAGCTTGCCAATTCAGGTTATTTAATATCTTCATGGGAACTATCTTTCGCTCTTGATTAGTATTGGGTAGCTTTAGGCTTGGAGTTCAAAATAAAATTAGACGGTCTAAGCTCCCGCAAGCAATCCACCCCCGCAACTTCTTTTTCAACTTGCAGGTTTGCATCTTGCAACAACTCTCCATGCCGACTCAATCGCCTATATTCACGAGTCGACGCACCTTGGACTAAAGCTATGTTCCTCTAGCGAAATTTTCATACCAGCAGATTACTTTCCGGATGTCAAGCAACCGAAAGTTCCCATCTCGTCATGTTCACACTCTCAAAACTCACAATGGTAAGCCAACATCGTACAGCAACCAGCATCTAGCATCCAGGACTGACAGTACAATTATAGGCCCCGTCAACACGGTGACATTTTCGAGCTATCCTGGAACATATGTCCTGACAGGTTCGACCGACCGGGCCATTCACCTGTCTCGAGCACTCCCGAGCACCGACACCCAGTCCATTGTCGAAACCACCCAGCCCATCCAAAAGTATGAGGCGCATGGATACTCGATTCTTGATATCGCTGTCAGCTCGGATAACTCGCGATTCTCCAGTGTGGGAGGAGACAGACAAGTCTTCCTCTGGGATGTGGAACAGGGAGGTACCGTGAGAAGGTGGGCAGGCCACTCGAGCCGTGTTGAAGCCGTGCAATTTGCCGGCGAAGGAGATTCGGTTGTCGTGTCAGGTAGGTTATCCTAGACGCGATTCATGAATTGAGAATGACAAGTGATCGTATCTTAAGGCAGCGCGGACACCACAATCAATTTATGGGACACAAAGTCCAATTCGTACAAACCTATTCAGAGCTTGACCGAAGCTTCCGATACCGTCTCCTCCCTGCACGTACATATGCCCACATACTCGATCGCCAGCGGAAGTTACGACGGACGAGTCCGGATCTACGATCTTCGTATGGGCCGTACCACAGTAGACGTTATCGCCCACCCTGTCACGAGCGTACGATGTTCGGCCGACGGCAATGCTATCCTCGTTTCTAGCTTGGATGGCAAGATTCGTATGCTTGATCGTACCGATGGAAAATTACTCAAAGCTTACGGGGGTGAAACTCAAACCGGCAAGTTTGGGGAGAAATATGTGAACAAATCGCTTCGACTCCGGTCTGTGTTCGCCAAGGGAGATGCCGTCGTCTTGAGTGGAAGTGAAGCTGCAGACATGGAGACCAAGGGGAACGCGAGCCAGGCGGCCGTCTTTGTGTGGGATGTCCTCAGTGGCGAGATCATGGCGACAGTACCAGCTGGAGAGGGTGTCAAGGTGGTCAGCTGCGTCGCGTGGAATGAGAAGGGACAGTGTTGGGCTGGTGCCTGTGCTGATGGTAAGTCGATCAGCTCAATCCCCATGCTCCCATGAAATCACAGACAGCTAACTATTTCACAAGGCACTGTGAAGATTTACAGCGTGTAATCGATGGTTATTGGCAGCCTGACAACAATGGCAACAAATTTACCCCGAAGTAGCTCAAAGTAACGTAGAGTATTTAATCACACAGGTGAATTGCGGAAGGCAGGTGGAGCAGCTCAGGTCGACTGATAGAAGAATAACGGTGCTAGGATTAAATAGCACGCCACCAAAAGGCAACTAACTACCCCCTTCCTCTCTTCCAGCCCCCGTCCCAAAAGTTGCAACATCAGTACTCTAATCTCACGATGCTCACTCTTTTCGAAAGATTTTGAAATAGTCAGATGCCTTCATCCTGTTCGCCAGCAGCGGACGATGCCTTCGGTCCTGCAGTGGGCGCTGGGTGCCGCGATGGCTTCGACTTTACACTGCTGTTTGAACAGAGCATTCTGAGCATCCTCCCAGCCACTATAATCCTGATTGCGTCCCCGTTTCGGATCAAATATCTGCTCAGTAAAGATATCCGAACACGGCACAATCCAGTCCGGATCGCAAAATTGGTCAGAAGTCCTCCGCAAAGTCCTATGTATGGGGTTCTAGCTAAGCCATGTCCCAATAGGTCGTTGGTGCCGGCCTCGCAGCCACGCAATTAGCACTGCTCGTCCTCTGGATATGCAGCGCTGAGCCGCGAACAAAGAGCTCCATACCATCAGCGGCACTCAGCCTGATCGTGGCAGCTCAACTTGTGCTTCTTTCTTGGACCGAAGACACTCGTTCAGTCAGGCCGTCCTCGCTGCTAAGTGCATATTTGCTGCTGTCTTCACTCTTCGACATCTCACAAGCCAGGACTTTATGGGATCGCCAAGACAGGAACGAATCCGTTGCCATCACATTTACCACGAGTGTAGGGTTGAAGGTCATCTTTCTCGTACTGGAGAGCACCGGGAAGCGACAATATCTGCACGAGGAATACCGCAGCCTTCCGCCTGAATCCACGAGTGGCATCCTCAATCGTTCATTTATGTGGTGGGTTAACCGACTATTTCTCTCCGGATTCAAGTCAGTACTCACACTGGACGACCTGAACGGGTTGGATAAAAACCTACAATCTTCTAGCCTAAGCATCAAGGCCAGAAATGCGTGGCAACGACGCAAAAGGCCAGAGAGGCGCTTTGAGGTTCCACTCTCTCTTTGTAAAGCACTCTGGTGGCCGCTTGTTTCTGCAGTATTCCCACGTGTATGTTTAATAGGATTCACGTTCGCGCAGCCGTTTCTCATATCTAGTGTGCTTGACTGGCTCAGTGAGAGCCGGGGCTTTGAGAGTAAAGGGTATGGACTCTTGGGTGCTACAATACTTATATACATGGGTCTTGCTGTCTCGAATTTGCATTACAACCACATGATATATCGCTTCATTGCCATGTTCCGGGGCGCAACCTCTTCACTAATCTATGAGCATGGCCTCAATATTCCCGATGGAAGTCTTGATGATCGCTCCGCTGCTATTACCCTGATGACAACAGACATCGATCGCATCTCTGCTTGTTTGGTCAATCTAAATGAATGCTGGGCCCAATCAATTGAGGTCGTCGTTGGTATCACACTGCTGTCCATCCGGATAGGTTGGGTAAGCATCATACCTGTGATTATTACCATACGTAAGTCGCAGCGTGTATTTGACATATAAGATTCGAAACTAACGAACGTAGTCTCTGGCGTAGGGAGTATTCAGATCTCAAAGCATATTGGAGGACGCCAGAAGGTCTGGGTGGATGCAGTACAACGTCGAATTGCCATAACCACATCGATGCTCACCGAAGTCCAGACTGTCCGGCGTATAGGTTGGAGCAACACACTAGCCAAAATGATCCAAGAGAAACAAAATGAAGAAACACGCCGAATGGAAGGTTTTCGATGGAGCATTGTTTGGCAGAATGTCATTCAGAATCTGCCTTGGGCGCTAGCTCCTGCTTTAACCTTTACGGTTTATACGTCTCAAGGGAACTCGTTAGATACAACGAAGGCTTTGTCAAGTTTATCCATCATCACACTTCTCACTAATCCGGCATCGAAACTTTTGAGTGCTATTCCTTCAACTGCTGCTTCTTTTGGTTGTTTCGACCGAATCCAGAAATTTCTCTTGATACCGAGCTGTCAAGGAGGACTGGAATTACATAGCACTATTGTTGAAGACCAACTGGAAAACGGAAGTTCGCACCCAAATGAACTGAGTTCAGTGGAGTTGCGGGAAGTATCATCCACAGTGATATCTTTCAGCGATGTGGCTATTCGTCCTGTTGCATCGTCATCAATTATCTTACAAGACGTCAATTTTTGCATTCCTCGGGGCTCTTTCACATTTATCCTTGGTCAGGTCGGATCAGGAAAGTCAACTCTTCTCCGCGCTATCCTTGGGTATGCATTTTGTGAGAAAGGTCTGATTAAGGTCTCACGTCACGATGTCGCATACTGCGCGCAAAATTCATGGCTCCCGAACACTGCCATACAAGACGCTATATGTGGATTTACAGACGAGAATGAACATAAGGAAAACCTGGACTCCAAGTGGTACGAGGCTGTTATACATGCATGTGCTCTTCACCAAGACATGAAACTATTCGTCAATGGCGATAGAATGCAAATCGGTAGTGCATCAAGCGCTGTATTGAGTGGCGGTCAAATGCAACGAATCGCTCTAGCCAGGGCATTGTATTCCCGGAAAAAGATCCTTCTACTAGATGATGTCCTCAGTGCGCTTGATAATGCCACGAAGAAGCTAATTATGGCTCGCCTTTTTGGAAAGAGCGGTCTATTTCGGCAGCTCAACTCAACGGTTGTGTTGGTGACAAATGAGAGTAAGCACGAAGACCTATCAAGCCTTAGGTTATGTTATTATTGAATACTTTCTAACAATGATATAGCCGACTACCTCTCTTATGCCAGCGAGATCTTTATTCTTTTTAACGGGAGGCTAGAAGTGTCAACTCCAGACATAGTGGGCTATAAACATATGGGTTTGGGTAGCCTTTCTAACAACACTCGGGTCAAAGATCCTGAAGATGCGATAGATAGCATATCGCGGCCATACGTGAAAGAGACAGCAGCTCAGATATCGAAAGAAAACCAACTTAATGATCTCACTCGAGCAACGGGAGATAAGACGGTCTACAAGTACTACATCCAGTCTATTGGCTGGCAGAAGATACTCGTTTTTGTCTTTTCCATTACTCTACACGTCTTTTGTAGCACATTTAGTCGTATGTATTCCCTCGCATTTTCGTCGTACGGGTCCGCTCAAACTGACTTTCTTTGTCCAGAAATCTGGCTAGAATGGTGGGCTGCTGGCAATGGTGCTCAGAAGGCTCTGTATGTCACTGTGTACTTCATGTTGGCTTCATTCAACTCATTTGGAAATGGTGGTTATGTTTGGTAAGTTTAATCATAGATTTTCAGTGTTTTAGTGTCTAATCATTTTCTAGGGCTATTCTTGTACTTATATCTCCTGCGACGTCACGGAAACTGCATCAAAGGCTACTAAATACCCTGATGAGGTCTGTTACCATCTATATGACTTCGACATCTCCTAATTTTTGATTAGAGCCTCTCCGTCGTATCTTTCCAGAACCGATAGTGGCGTGATTTTGAACAGATTCAGCCAAGATATCGCTTTGATTGAGGGGCAGTTGCCTATCGGCATGCTTGTATTTGTTTCCAGTAGGAAGCCTTAGATGTTGCATTGAGATGAGTTCTGACACAAGCCTTCAACCAGATCTCTTCATATGCATTTCTACAGCCGGCCTAGTCGCAAGCGGATCAGGATACATGACTATCACTGTTCCATTCCTTCTAATTGTGATCATCCTCCTACAAAATTTCTACCTCCGAACTTCGCGACAACTCCGTCTCCTTGATCTTGAAAGTAGGAGTCCGCTATACTCCCATTTCATGGAAACAATAAGTGGCCTCGCCACGATACAAGCGTTTCAATGGCAGAAGCGATTCCGCCGCAAGAATCTCCAGCTGTTGGATGCATCGCAAAGGCCGTACTATCTTCTATATTGTATCCAGAGATGGCTCACATTAGTTTTGAATTTGATTGTTGCTGCAGAGGCGGTCATTCTTGTCGGTCTTGTTATCAAGCTCAGGGGTTCTGTTAGTGTGGGCTTGATTGGTATATCATTGAATAACATCCTTTGTGGGTCTTCTTTCCCCAATTCCGACTCTCAGCCTTTGCTAATTCGAATAGCATTCAGCAATAGCCTTTCAAGTGTAACGTCAGGCTGGACGCAGCTCGAGATCTCGCTTGGATCAATATCAAGAATACGGGACTTTGTGACCAATGTCAAGCCGGAAGATGATGCGAAAACAAAGGTTCAACCCCCTGCGCATTGGCCTTGTCATGGTATGATTGAATTCAGGAAAGTGACTGCGCAGTACAGGTAATGAGGTCCGGAAGCCCTTCAATCAGACATGCGCTAAGTGACTACTCTGGTTTTAGTACCGAAAAGGTCGCTCTAGGAAATATTTCTTTCACTGCATCGCCCGGACAGAAGATAGGCATTTGTGGGCGAACAGGAAGGTCAGTCGCATCGGGTCATCGACTAGAAAGTATACCTTACTGACTCGTTCCACTGGGGCTTTCGTAGCGGGAAAAGCTCCCTCCTGGCGACAATCCTCGGCATATTAGATATAATAGAGGGCTCTATATTAATCGACGGAATCGACATCACCAGCCTTCCCCGTGAGACAATACGCGAACGTCTCGTAACGATACCCCAGAGCACGCTCATTCTAGAAGGATGCAGTATCCGAACAAATGTCGATCCACACAGTATCCATTCGGACACTGAGATTATAGAAGCGCTTAACCACGTCGGTCTTTGGAAGGAAGTGATACAGCAGAGAGGTGGATTAGACGCCGAAGTTAAACCTACCTCGTTACAATTATCCAAGGGGCAGCAGCAACTCTTTGGACTTGCACGGGCTATTCTAAAAGTTCAGGAGAGCACCAAGAGAGGCTCGAGACCAATTTTACTCCTGGATGAACCAACAAGTAATGTCGACTCCCAGACAGATGAAAAGATACAGATTCTTCTTCGGCAGACGCAGTGCTTCGCTATGCTGACGGTCTTGACGGTTGCGCACCGAATAGGAACTATCTTGAGGTCGGATATGGTGGTTGTGTTGGATGATGGAAGGGTGGTGGAGACGGGCGATCCGAGGGAGTTGCAGCTGAGGAGTGGGAGTGTGTTTGCTGGGCTTGTTGATGGCGATATATCATGATTTGAAGTCAGGCTGGCATATACTTTTACCAACCTTAGAAACAGTTCATGCTAGATTGTCAGGATATGGAATATATAGTTATATCCATCACCCTATTAGTTCCAAGATTCACAAAACGTGTACCACTATGACTAGCATCAAGTGACGGTCCCGGATTCGTTTCATTTTCAAATTCAAGGAAAACTGTTTAGAAATGAGAATTTTACTAAAGTTCAATGTTCTCGATTCGTTTCTGCCGTCTAATCTGTCCATTTGATGTCATCTAATTAAACGGTGAGCACTAAAACTTCAACCGCGAATGGTATCCCCGCGCATCACAACGTGGTAGTACGACTCCACCGACTATCTTTATCCTAACCAGGAATCTACGTAGTTGCCTCATCTAGCAAACGTTCAGCAGACTACTATTTAACGACATGTTTTCTCCAAGCGGTATTCCACCATGATCCGGATACTCACCCCTCTAAAATCATAAAAATGCGTGCTTCGATTTTCCTGGCAGCTGCACTGGCAGCCACAGCCAGCGCAACATCTTCCTCCAATGTCACCATCTACCGCAACGAAAGCTTTCTCCCAGGCAACAAACTCCCCGAATCCCACAGCACAACAGACGGCAAGGACATCGTAAACCTCTTCTTATCTTTAAGCAGCTCAACAACATGGACTTCAATCTCAAAGACCAAAATGGAAGGCGACACCGGCGAACCCGAGGGTATGGTGCGTGTAGGCGATGAGCGTCTGTTTGTAACTTCCAACCAATACACAGTCCCAACAGTGAAATACAACAAAACCATCAACGGCACCGACCGCACCGCCGGAGCCGGGTTCTCGCACATGCTCATTTATGACCTAGCCGGAAATCGGATTGCGAATGCCTCGCTGACCGCGGCGGGGGATATAGAGTATCACGGCGGCGGAATTGATTACGATGGTCGCTATATCTGGATTACGCTTGCTCAATACCGACCCAATAGCACTGCAACGATTGCGCGGATTGATCCATTGACTCTAGAGGTTACGCGTCTGTTTCGCCATGATGACCATAATGGCGGTATTGTGCATGATACCATTACCAATGAACTCGTGACTCTGAACTGGAATGGGGTGAATGCGACGACGTGGTCGCTTAATGAGTATCCCAAGGGGTTTACGGCTATTCCGGGGTTCACGCCCCCGATACGCGAAGTGCCCAATCCGAGTTTTTATGTGGGTTATCAAGACTGTAAATATCTCGGTCATCACGCGATGCCCAACCTCCTTCTCGCGCAGGCCGGTTGCGGACTACAAAGTGACTTCAACCCCGTCCGTCCCGTGATGCTGTGCGGCGGTGTCGGCACATTTGGTAAATTGAGTCTAGGCGGATTGGCGCTTGTGGACCTACAGACGATGTTGCCGTTGTGGGAAGTGCCGATTACGTTGACGAGTGATTTGGGGGTTACGCTTACGGAGAACCCCGTTGATGCGCAAGTTGTGGATGGGAAGTTGAGGGTGTGGTTTATGCCGGATCAGCATAATAGTACGTTGTATGTTTATGAGGCGGCCTGATCTGCCTACATATTGTACATGAGCTTTTTGAAGAAACATTGTATATCGTATACCGTATCACATAATACACATCTACGGTCTATAACTATTCCATCGAAGAGATTACGGATCTCGCTTCTCCTGTGGCGGAGGGTCAATCCATCTTCCATCTCGAAGCCAAACACCAGCTCCACCGTAATGTCCAGCTTCGGAACCTCTCAAAAATGCAAACCGGAAGAAAAGATCTTGAGGCTCGTCTTCATCTTCGTCTCTGCCTTGCTCAATCATGGACCTCGGGTGTAGATCGTCATTGAGGACTAGTATGTCATCAGATACAACCCCACCGTCAACGTCTTGTAGGTCGAGGTCGTCGCTGCTGTAATTGACGAGCTCCAAACCGCGGTGTCCCTGTCGACGCCATGTAAACTTCCCCTTTCGATCTTCATCTAGATATCCCCTCCAGCGCTCAACGTCATTCAACAGAACGCTGACGCCATCAACGCCGAGCCGCTCCATACGTTCCCTTTCCCAAAGCTGGAATGTGATATTTCCATTGCCGCGGTACGCGTAGTCACTGTCAGATACAGCGTTGTAAAGTGGATGCATCGGGGCCGCATTGTCTAGATGAATAGACACAGATGCATTGGTGATATTTGGATATGAAGCACCCCACCATCCGCCCGGACCAGTGGGATCTTCACCTAATGCTGCAGGCGTTTCGACAATAGAGGCAAACCCCCATCGTGCAACGCCATTTACAAATAGACCCAATAGCAGACCTTGGTATATGAAAGACATACGGGTTGGGATCACGGTTCCAGGCATAAGCAACATTGCAAGGATATAGTGGTGTATTCGAAGGCGGAGGCCTGGCAATGACAGCAAGAAGAGAAGGCCGGCCACAAATGATATATAAACCTTCAAATAGCGCGGCATCAGACCCGCTTGGCGGATCAACCAGGCTTGACTTAGCACAATGACGACAATGATAGAAACGACCGTTGCAAGTGCAGCCTTTGCACCAGGCTGGTTTGCCAAGTCATGCGGCGTCAGACGCTGAAGTGGTATCCAAAGAGCGAACGTATAGTTGTTCAAAGCACCGATAAATGCAGGAGTCAAGTACAAAATCGTCTTTTCGATTTGGTATCCTGGATGTGATGCTCGCTCCAGCAGTGGCCGAGCAGCATAAAGATAGAGAACGTATGCTATAAAGGATGCCGGAATCAGCCGCGACAGTAATATAGAGAAGAGTTCTGTAAGGGAGGGGAAATATGGAGGGTCAGAGACGACTCCAACATGGAGAATGAGCAGTCCAAAAGTGCTGAAGAAAAAAACTCCAGGTGATAGAGTAAAGATACTGATTAGAGCGACGGCAGCCACAGTGATGCCGAGCAATGGCCATCGTGGGTCGGCTGGGCAGGTAGCCTGTAAGTCCGTAAGTGGGAGAAAGTAATATGACTTTGGAAATGTAGATGGGAACTCTGTAGAGACGATTCCGTTTCGATCGGACGATGCGAATGAGTGTGCTGCGCCACGCAGTTTCATCACACCGCATCCACCGCTCGCGTCGCTAACAACGCCTGCATGGATTGCGGCCTGGCAGATGAAACTATCTGCACGATAGATGCCGGGCTCAGAAGAGTCGTGTTCTGGTCCACCAACAACGAGTGATTGATAATTGAGAGTCTGGTTACCAACGGTTCTTTCTTGTTGAAGGATGACCGACTTGCAGTTGGCTGGACAACGGAACGCGAAATGAGAGGCGTCAAAAGGCCGACAGTCATTTCCATTCAAACCACAGTTGTTTCCAGGAGACCTATAACATGAATTAGTATTTTTGCCTGTATGAGTAAGTCAAACCAATAGCTGAACTCACCAAAAGCTTGCCGCACATGATATAACCTGCGGCCGTCCATAGCCTTCAATATTGCCGGATGTATTGGCCTTGAGAATGATAAGAAACCATGGCAACAGCCACAAAAAGTATACAAAAAGAAGCAAAGCCACTTTATGCATCTTTCTAGGAGCGTATCTATTCAAATATCTCACGGGTATCTCCTGAAACTTTGGAAACAATGGCTGAAACAGCAAGTCATGAGGTGGATCCGGACCCTTGACCCAGCGAGCTGTGGCCCGACCAGCTCTCCGCAATGGCAGAGGAATCCAACGCCATTGAAAAGAAGGCGATGATTCTCTTAACCAGACCGGCATACGAAAGCTTGTGCCATCATCTTCATGGTCGTTGGCTTCAACGTTGAGTACATGAGTCAGTGTGTTATCATGGTCCTCGTCTGGGATTCCGTCGTCGGTCAGGGGAGGAGCAATGTAGACGCCTCGCTCTTCATTACGACTCTCAATCATGTTTGATCGTGATATTGTAGAAAGAATGCATCCGAGCTATATTTGTCGCTGAGGGTCGTACGCGGCTAGAACCATACACAGATATAAAATGACTGACACGCAACCCAAGAAAACGATGCCAATTACTAATGCTGCACAAAGCGAGCGAGAATATAGGGTAGAATGAAAGATAGGGTTGGAGTATGAATAGTTGAGGTCTGGATGCCTGGGGAACATTGAAGCTGAACATGAAGCCGGATCATCGGTAAATCCGGCAAGGTACCAGCCAATCAGATCTCTCACAGCGAATCGGGTAGCTACGTCATCGAGCGATTGGCTACCACACTTCACATGAAAGTTCTTCCGAATTCTGTACTTAATTTATTAGGGTTATTAGGGCTAGGGCTAGTGCTGTTATGATTCGTATTTGGGTATACTATCTGATTATATATGTCGTGTTGAGAATATTGAACTATATGTTACTTTTCTCCGGTTACAGGCACTGTGCTGAATAGGTTCCAACGAGCATACAGCATCCTGTAGACGATTATGGAGAAAATGGATCAACATATCCAGGACAGGTGCTGTTCGCAGGTACAAAGAAGCCTGTAGTATCTGCATACTGCTTACCAGAAGGATCAGTAATTGTAAGCAGGGCCTCTCCTGGGCCGCCACCATTTGCCCACATGAAAGTAAACGGTACCAGCTCTCCAATCCCAACACTAACAGTTACAGAACCAGCTTGAGGAATGTAATCGCCGGCGAGGTAGTCATAGTTGGAATTCTGGTAGTCACTGTACGCCTTGGTTCCGTGCCATGCAAAGAAAGCATTGTCCGTAGCCGTGCTGGAAGATAAGGTGTAGTTTCCAGGCCCATTCTTTGCCCAAAGATATCCCTGAATGACAATACAGACGAACGCGCAGGGCTCGTTGGCAGGCAGACTGCAAACCGTATTCGAGCTCGAGGTGGAATATGCCACGGTTCGGAAGGAAGCAACGTTTTCAACATAGCCACTGAAGTTGTAGTTCGGGCTATTGAATGTCTGTGGATTGAATGTGATAGCATGACCAGGGAAGTAATTCTGAGAGCTGTAGTAGTAATACCAGTTCAGGCCGAGTTGGGTGTTGGTTGGCACAGGAGTGTAGGAGGTAGTGGTAGTGGTCACGGTCGACGTTGCTATGGATTCAGTGGTGACCACGAATGCAGTCGAAGTTGTGACGAGGGTAATGACTCTGTCTCAGAATTAGTGGTCCTCCTTTTTGGGTAATGCCAGGGGTGTACTTGCGTTGAAGTGACAGGAACTGTTGTCACGTCGATAGTGGCAGTGATTGTACCCGACGCTACCCAGTCGGTTGAGGTTGAAGTAACAGTAAGAGATGGGCCAAGGAAACATTCACAAGCCGACGACAACAGTGAATCTTGCAAGGAAGGCACCCATGTTGGCGTGGGGATTGGGACTGGGAATGTGGGCAGAGAGATTGTCGGAAGAGTAATGGTTGGTAATAATGCTTTCTTGACGACATTGCCGGCCGCAGCAGTTGCACTTGCTGGGCTAGCCGCGTTGCCAAAGGTGGTTCCAGAGTAGCATTCAGTTGTGGGAGAGGTGACGGTAACAGTAGAAGTTGATACCTATAGCAGTAAGTATTCACGTCAGCTCTCATGCGGAATGGACTCTTACATAGGAGATTTCGTAAGTCTCCGTAATCGTTGTACTCTGATCAACGTTAGCACTCTTATCCAATCCACACGAAAAAAGCAGACTTACTGTGCTTTCAAAGTCCACAAAGGTGTCCGTAATGGTGAAAGGAGCCGGTACAGTCTCAACAATCACAGTGGTCGCCGCAGGAGTTGTGATTGTGGTCGACACAACGACGGTCGATACACCAACAAACTTAGAGCAAAAGGCAGGAGCCAGAGGATCAGCACTGAGGACAGATACCGCATCAGCCAAGCAGCTGCAGTCTGATGGTGTGGGATCCAAAGGAAGGGCAACGGCAGTGCTGAGAGCTACGAGCCCTAAGTACAGAGTCAACTTCATGGCGAGATGATAATTTCAAATGTTCTCTGTTTTGAGCTTTGACTGTAAGAAGAGGTGTTTCTCCTAGGAGGATCCGTCTTAAATAGATGTCTGTTTATTCTGGTGGTACCCTTCGCACCCCTTTCGGTGTGACAAGAGAGGAGACTCACCGCAACAACTATTAGCCATATTACAGGATGCTATGGAAGCAAATTGAAGATGGCAATTCATGCCGTGCCGACGGAATAATCATTGGAGCATGTTGGTATAACCAAGTACTAGACCGAAAAGCATCCTGCATACTAGATGATCTCGTATAGTAAGCCATACCTAGATCATGTAGTGTTTGTAGTGAGGAAGCGGATACAACAAAACATATACGAGCTGCACGGGTATATTGACATGTCCCATTTTCAAGTCAGTCTGATCCTTTCATCCATCGCAAGCCGTGATAGGTCAATTGGAACCTCGACTGACACCTCCATCTGTAGATCCGAGTCAAAATTACAGTATAAGCTTGTTCCGCAGCTTCCACTGCATGTTGGTTCACACAGCTTAAGCAACATTCATGGCTGCATTTAAAGTTGAAATTGACAGTGGCGGCCTGAGTCGCCTGACAGGTGACATCCACGGATGGACCAGACCACGCGACTAAAAGGATCAGCGCACTGTCGCGAACTTGAGTTCCTCAGCTCTCCTCTTAAGGCAGATGTTTCCGGGATAAGCACGCAAGCCAAGCTCAATGTGCGAGTGAGTGACACGGCTATGCATTAGCGCTGACAGGTACAAGGATCGTCGCTCGTAAAAAATTCACACTTCAACTTGTCACTGTTGTCAGCCAGCCAACATTTGGACAAAACAATTGCAGCTGGAAAGCCGCTCGGAAAGGCTTCTCTAGTCAACATAATAGCAAACTACATTTTGAGCTAGTATAGACAATTTTGTTCAGACCCCAATAGGCATGGTCTTTTCTCATTCTTCTTTATTCCTCCAATCACTTTAACGAATAGAATCATCCTCCGCATACCTACCTCTCTCATCCTTCATGCTGCAGTCTACTTCAACGATCCACAAACAGGTAACCTCGCCACGTCTAACAACTTCCTAACGCCAAACGACAACTATTGTTCCTCTAGGTCTTTAGAACCTCAAATTCCACCCAATTTGTGGTCCGAGTCTGGGCAATTCGTCCGCCACGCTTTGCACATCCTTGTCACTTGAATCAAGTCAGCTGAGAGCAAGAGGGAACTAGTGAGAATAGACATACCCTCTTCCACTAACACAGATAACGAGATCTTGGTCTTTGTTCATTGTCTTGGCCATCTCGACACCGCCGTAGATGGCATGGGCACTCTCTAAAGCGGGGATGATCCCCTCCATCTCACTCAGCAGCCTGAACCCCTCAAGAGCTTGGGCATCGGTAACGGCAATAAAGTCTGCGCGTCCGGAGTCTTTCCAAGAACTAAGCTCTGGCCTGGTCGGATAATTAGCAAAGCATGCAGCAAACATCTACCAACACTTGGATAGGAAATATGCAGACCACTCACCCAACCCCAGCATAGTCCAGTCCAGCTGAAATAGAATGGGTATCTTGAATCTGTCCATGCTGATCCTGCAACACGTACGTCCTACTCCCATGCAAGACCCCCTTAGTACCACCAGTCAGAGTAGCGGCATGCCTCTTCGAGTCAAGGCCGTCACCGCCGGCTTCGACTCCCAAAAGCTTGACACCTGGTTCATCGATAAACGGGTGGAACATTCCTATAGCATTACTGCCTCCACCGATGCAGGCCACAACCGCATCTGGTAGCTTATTTCGTTGTTCCAGCATTTGCGCCTTCGTCTCTTCTCCAAGCACGGTCTGGAAAGTGCGCACGATCGTAGGGAAGGGGTGAGGACCGATTGCTGAGCCGATAACGTGATAGGCAGTGTCTACCCTCGTAATCCAAACTCGGAAACTTTCGTTTACGGCGTCTCGGAGAGTCTTTGAGCCTGCCTCGACGGGGATGACCTCAGCGCCAAGTAGCTTGATTCTGAATACGTTCAGTGCTTGTCTCCTGACATCTTCCTATATAGTCGTTAGATATATGAAGTTTCAATGCTGTTCAAAGCTTGTGAACTTACTGCTCCCATGAAGATTGTACACTTCATATTGAACTTAGCACAGATCGTAGCAGTTGCTACTCCATGCATACCCGCACCGGTCTGCGCAATGATCTCAGTCTTACCCAATCTCCGAGCCAGAAGGATTTGTCCCAGAGCACTGTTGATCTTGTGACTTCCAGTATGATTCAAATCCTCACGCTTCAACCAAATAGTGGCGCCACCAACATGTTTAGTCAAGCGCTCTGCGATATGGAAATGACCCGGTCTTCCGATATAGGAGTAGTATGATCGCATTTCAGCCCAAAATTCGGGGTCATTCCGAATTTTGTCAAAGCCTACCTCTAATTCTGAGAGGCAACGCATTAGTGATTCGGGGGCATAGGAACCCCCGAATTCGCCGAAGCGGGCAGAAAAGAGTTCTGGATCTTGTTCCTCAGGATTGGTTGCATCTATCTGATCAAGCAGTTCTGGCTGGCTGCTACTTGAAGCAGTGGTACCATTGACTTTTGCGACACTATTTAGCTCTTGAGCTCCATTTAGATGCTCATCAGTGTCAAATATTTTAGTGACTGGTAAATTTTTCCTCCCACATATCTCAGCACAGTATTTTTCAGCAGCTTTAGCCCGCTCTCCAGGAGCAGCCTGGGACAGAGTTGTGATGATTTGACTGCCAATGACAACACCATCTGCTATGCTGGCTACACTCAAGAAGTGTTCTCTCGTACTGACACCGAAACCAACTGCTGCTGGGACGTTGCCAGAGTATTGCTTGATTCGTTTCAGGAGCTCTGGGAGACCAGCACTTAAGGTACCCGTTGCACCCGTGACGCCCATACGTGATACAACGTAGACGAATGAGTCTGCGAGTTTGCAGAGTAGTTTGAGTCGGCTCTCGGTCGTGGCTGGAGCATAGTGTGAGAAGCTAAGAAGGCTGGACGGGGGGTGTGGGGCTTACAAGGAGCGAGAAGAGGGACGTAGGACAGTCTGTATAGGATTTTCAGCGAGATATTTTTTGTAAAAGTATCATAACTCACCCGCCCTTCGCACAGAAGTTCCTAAACTTTACGGCCTCGTGGGGAGGAAGATCCACCACAATGAAGCCATTGACACCAGCGGCACGACAGTCATGCAACAGTCGCTCTTCGCCAAAGCTTAAGAGTGGGTTGTAGTAACCCATCAAGAGCAACGGTGCTCTGAGTCCTCTTTTCCGAGCTTCCTTTACCATTCCTAGGGTTGACTCGATGGTGACATTGTTTGCAAGCGCTTGCTATGAATCTATGAGCATATATGCAGATAACAAGGCATAATAGGATCAGCAAACCGTATTAGCGCTCTGAATTGTAGGCCCGTCCGCGAAGGGGTCCGTGAAAGGCTGATTCCGGTGTTAGAAAGATAAATCATTGAGCTTGAGGTATATGTAGCTGTACTAACAACGCCGAGTTCGATAATATCTGCAAGAGACAACATTGAAGGTTAGAACGTAGGTAAATTGAGTCGACGTGCTAGTGGATTCATACCTGCACCTCCTGCTTCCAGACCCAAAATAATATCTACAGACTCTTGAACAGTAGGAAATCCAGCTGTGACAAAAGTCACAAAGGCAGGCTGTATTGCAAGTCAGCAATGCCTTGATAAAGCCATATAGCTTCCGGTACCAAAGGAGTGCATACACGATTCTCTGCTTTGCATTGCGCAAATGTTCTCTTGATAGCTTCCATGTTGATAGGAATGAATATCTCCTGCTGGCTGAATGATTGAACTGGAAAACATTGAAAGAGCCAGAGCCAGCGAGGTATTTATCTCCATGTAATGAGGCATGGTGAGCACCCCGTCAATCGAGAGCTCTGGTGATACGCATCAAATTCGTCTATCATTGGATCTTAACCAACTCCACTCGAATTTGCCATCCGACCTGCGGGCAGGACGGCTGAACCCATCAATCATGTCTCCTTCCAACCTCCAAGGAATTCAGGAACTCGTAACCGCCATCATGATACGTAGTGAGACACGGTGAAGCCATAGAGAGTGAAAGTCCAAACTACTCCACTCATATTCACTTCGTAAAAAGTTGTACGTACATCGACCTGCAGCCAAAATGGCCAAACCATGAGCACGTCGCCATAGGACACGAGGAGCTCATAGCCAATATCCCGATAGAGAGGCATGGTGGAGCAATTGAGAGACATGATAGTCGATGGTCGGTGACAAATCTGCTTATTCATCCCTGAAGAATTAAACTATCCATCTAGTATCCGTGCCATAGGCTTAAACAGGGAAGGGATGGGGGCAGTACGGGTGCACTAGTTAACGGCCCGTACCTATAGGTACTCCATCCTAATAATCCTCCCTGCAAGAACTTAGCAGAAATTCCCCCGAACCAGGCAATCCTGTCGTCTTCCATGTCTTCAACGGTATGAGGGACTCGTAAAAGTCGTAACCAACCTCACGATAGTGAAACATGGTTAAGCAATTGGACAGGCCGGCGACAGGGGCCAACTCTGTCGATCCCTGGAGGATAAGATTAGTCAACTCAATGTCCGCTTAGTAAGTTCGTAGAAGTTCGTGCCTCCATATTGTCCTCGATACCTAGGTAACGATTCGTGGCCTTTTTCAGACTGTACATGTACGTGGTATAGTGTTGGATTTGCCACTGCACTAAGAAGACATGGGTTGATTAGAACTAATCCAACGATATCTGGCTGCATTGAGACGAACATCAATTGGGATAGTTTTGAATGAAGCACATACTCCTATCAATACTTTGTACACGAGTCCTCTAAACAGAGCTTAGAGGCAAGCAAGTTCGGCACTGTCGACCGCGGAGTAAAGGATTCGGGCCATTAGGGTTGAGTGCAAAAAAGAGAAACCGAACGGTTGGCTGGTTTAACTTCATAGTACGTTTAATTGATTAGCCAATACAAAAACAAGATAAATTCATATCAAAAGAATTGAATAAAAAGAAACTAAAATGCGCTCACAACTAATGCCAGGGTCGCAATACATTTCTTGCCCAAAGGGGCAGGAGATATGCGCGCCCTAAAGTAGGGGCCGAAATTAACAAAGAGAACCCTAATTCTTCCCCCTAGCGAAGCCAAGACGTGGGCAATCTGATTGGTTCTTGAAGATTGAGTCAATAAATTTCTATAGAATGACTCAGTCAGCGAGGTATTCATCCAGGATTTTATATGGTAGTTTTCATTTCATGGGTTTTCAACTTTCCATACCTGTGTTCTATGTCGCCGAGTCTACCAGGCTTCCATCTCTCATTTGTATAAAGATCACTCGCAAAGGGTGTGTTCCCCTCGTTTCAAATCACAAAAATCGTCCAAATCCACCATCTGGTGGTAAACGAAGAGATGCAGTCGGCGAAAAATGAGGCGATAACATCGTCTCGACCTGGCGATGACTACATTCCCGCTTCTACCACCGACATTTCAGAAAAGACAGTGTCCGAGAATGACCCTATCCACAACGAACCGGCCAACGCTGACGCCGAGCAAGCCCAGCCACTGGCACGATCAGAGGTAGAACCTGCCCCAGACGGCGGCTATGGCTGGGTCTGTGTGCTTTGTGTCTTTTTGGTCAATGCACATACTTGGGGAATCAATAGTGTAGGGCTTCGTGACCTCAGATGGCGATGCTTCCTTGGCTGACATTCGTCGCAATTAGTCATATGGTGTATTTTTGGCCCATTATCTTACCGAAAACACATTCCCAGGTGCATCAGACCTAGACTTTGCCTTCGTCGGAGGTCTTTCCCTCAGTATGGCCCAATTCATCGCTCCGGCTGCAACAATCACTACTCGAGAATGGGGGACGAAGACTACCTTGGCGATTGGAATTGTACTTCAGACTGCAGCATTGCTCGGAGCATCATGGTCTACCAAAATCTGGCAGTTGTTCTTAAGTCAAGGCGTGTGCTTCGGGTTCGGAATGGGAATGCAATTCAGTGCCACTGTTGGCATCATTCCTCAGTGGTTCACCCGTCGACGTTCCCTTGCAAACGGCATTGCAACGGCAGGATCAGGAATCGGAGGCCTAATCTACTCATTGGCGACAGATGCCCTCATCCAGAGATGGGGGACCGGCTGGGCTTTCCGAGTCTTAGCTATAGTATCCGCTGCTGCATCCGGCTTCTGTGCCATCATTGTAAGAGATCGGAACAAGGCTATTGGAGCTATTCAAATTGCCTTCCATTTCGAGCTTCTGAAGAGACCAGAGTTTCTGCTCACGTTGGCTTGGGGTTGTTTCAGCGTGCTGGGCTATGTGCTTCTTCTATTCTCACTGCCCAGCTACGCAGACACGGTGGGCCTGACCGCATCCCAAGGCTCCATTCTGGGTGCCATGTTCAATCTTGGAGGAGGCCTTGGCCGACCCGTCATAGGGTACGTCAGCGATAGTTTTGGACGAATCAACACGGCACTCGTTTCTACTTTCCTAGCCGGTCTCTTTGCCCTTGTTATCTGGATCCTCGCAAAAAGTTTCGGAGTCCTCATCTTCTATGGTCTAATCGGCGGCGCTGTTTCCGCAACATACACGACCACCGTTGCTCCGGTGGGCGCTGAAGTTGTGGGATTGCAGCTCTTGCCATCTGCGTTGTCCATATTCTGGCTTTCGGTGGTCATACCGAGCACATTTGCTGAACCGATTGCCCTTTGGCTACGGACCGACAACGCCACCAATTTTCTGCATGCTCAGATATTTACGGGCTGTATGTATATGGCCGCGACGGTTTCCCTCTGGCTTGTGCGAGCGTGGAAGATATCAGAGTTGCAGACTGGCACTGATGGTGATCCTGTCAAACGGGAAGCCGTGATCAGGGACAATGGTGCCGTCATGGCCAGGACGGTGAGCAGAGGTGAGAGCAAGGCAAATGCTGCAAAGGCGTTGTTCACAGTGGCGAGGGTATAACCATTTGGCTTGTCTGTTTATATTTTATATAGAAGAAAAGTAATACAGTACGTAGTTCTGTCGTTAGGTCAGTAAGCAGCTTATCTTTATCCTGCATGATGCAAGAGGCATACTGTATGACGCGTTACAATACCTGAAATATTGTCGATCAAAACGGCTTAGTTCCATATCAGTAAAGCGTATGATTTGATCATAGTTTACCCCAGAAGACTGACAATTTGACAGAGATAAGAAGTTAACGAGCGGTGTCCGCCAGGCTGGTGGTTGTTGGGGGCTTGTTCGAATTGTTCGTTTCTGAATGTAACGGCGGGAATTTATCTTCAGTCCGATTGGCTACGGGCTCGCTCTCGGGTGGTAATTCTTGGCTGCAGAGTCTGTAATCTACCCGTATTACGAATACAATCTCGGCCGATGTTCTCATCATCGATGGTAATGATGAATTAATAATGTAGCTGAGATAACAATCCTGACTAGTAGCCCACCACGTCCTTAATCATATCAACGCCAATTTGACTGATGTGAGGATATCATCATCAATCACGACGTCTACATCCTTGCTCATCAGGATCTACACTTATCCGAAAGCTTCCCAACGGTCCGGCACGATCAGCTTGCATATCCGTCGGAGATTTTATTGAGTATCAAGATGGCTCAACAACAAGAATTCAGGACCACGCAGCGTCCTCCTTTGGATTTGTCGCATCATTTTTCGCAGACTACTAAGAACCGATTGAGCAGCAATGTCAAGGGACTATATAAATGGTTTCAGCTTCCTGGAATGCAGAACGTGGCTGGTGGTATGTGATTTGTCTCGTCATCAGCGACCTTGTACTAAGAATGTTATATCAGGCCTGCCCCACGAATCATATTTTCCCTACGACACTCTCGAAGCAGCAGCAGCACGCCCATCCCGATTCGACGAGCCAAAGTCCTCAAAGGGGAAAAGCAGTAAGCCGGCAGAATGGCATGTGACCGTGCCCAAGATTCAGGATACAACCGACATCCTCAAAAAGATTGATCTATCAACTGCCCTTCAATATGGTACAGCTGAAGGATACCCACCACTGGCAACCTTTATTCGCAAATTCGCTCGCGATCATCTTCATCCGAACGTGCCGTACGCCGAAGGGCCGGAGATTATAATGACATGTGGCTCGACGGATGGACTCGCCAAGGCGGTTGAGGCTCTTACCAATCCCTGGAATAAGACCAAGGATTGGATTCGGGATAAGGAGGGTGTCCTCTTTGAGGAGTTTGCCTATATGAATGCTGTCCAGACAGTCGAGCCTCGTGGTCTGAATGTCGTCACTGTTGGCGTGGACGCCGATGGAATGCGAGCTTCGGGACCAGGTGGTTTGGCTGATGTGCTTGAGAATTGGGACTTTTCTAAGGGAAAGCGTCCTCATTTGATGTATACCGTGACGTAAGTCGCTCTATCTCCTTTGTAGGTAAACAGCATATGCTGACTATCAGAAAAGCCTCGGCCAAAACCCCACTGGCAGCACAACCTCCATCGAGCGCCGCAAGGAAATCTACACCTTGTGCCAAAGATACGACATCATCATAATCGAGGATGAACCATACTGGAACCTCCAATTCCCATCTTCGCGAAAGCATGCCGCCAAATATCGCGGCGAAGCTGCCGTACAGGCAGATTTGTTTAACCGTAACTACAACGCGCATGGCCGATCTTCGGGCTACGAATTTTTGGACAGCCTCGTGCCATCATTTTTGTCAATTGATGTTGACGGCCGTGTTGTGCGTCTAGATACATTCTCCAAGACCATTGCCCCTGGTTGTCGTCTCGGCTGGATTACCGCGCAGCCCGCTATCGTTGAGCGTATTTTGCGCATCACCGAGGTATCAACTCAGCAACCTTCAGGCTTTGTGCAAGTCATGGTTGCACAGTTACTACTCCAGCAGCAAGGCTCACCCGCAACAGCACGCAAATCAGCCGATAAAGAAGGATTAGGCTGGACATTAGATGGCTGGGTCCAATGGCTCGCAGGCCTCCGAGACGCCTACGAGCGCCGCGTACACGACATGTGCAGCGTGCTCGAAGAAGGCCGCACCGTCGCAATCGACAGACCTGCTGCCCACAGACGCTCCAGCAGCCTCGACAGCTGGTCCGTCATCAACAAAGTACCCATGTACGAATTCGACTGGCCGCTAGCCGGAATGTTCCTCTGGGTCAAGATCCGGTACGACACGCACCCTTTACTCGAAATCTACGGCGCAGAGAAAGTGTGCACCGCGTTATGGTTCTTCTTACTCAAGAAGCCCTTTCTGATCCTTTCCGCACCGGGAACAATGTTCGCGCCTACGGAGGCCATACGGCGTGGTCGCGCGTTCCAGTATATTCGTCTCTGCTTTGCGCCCATGGCTGAGGATGCGGTTACGGATATTTCGCAACATTTTGTGGCAGGTTGTAGAGCTTTTTGGCAGTTGGAAAATTTTGATGATATTGAAGAGTTAGACGATTCTGTTATGCCTGAGAAGATGGGTTTGCAGATGTGTTGATTTTCTTAATTTCTTATGATTTGATGACTGATTTTGGTTTCAAATGTTGATACGTTTTGAGTGATGTTTGGCTTCAGTATATATCAGAGATATTCTGTGCCTAGATTGTATAAACTGGTTTAGAAGGCATGAATAAGTGATATGTCGCTCTAAGTAGTCATAATGCTATGCAAGAATTGTTCCAAATTAAAATACATTGTCAGTGTAGCGTTTATAGACAGCAATCAGATGATATAAGATATCAATAATATAATGATTGTCCTCTCATGAGCATCATTCCAAGTACTGATTCCACACACAGAAGTCCCCGCTATGATAAGAATCAATAGCCTCCTGGTGTATGCAATGTTATCCGTTTCACGTAATCGTCGTAATCGTCATCGTTCTCCTCCCCTGTCTCCTTGGAGATATCCTCAATCTGCCGTATGGGGAGTACCGTTGTGGTCGTAGTAGTTGTGATAGCTGTAGTAGCGGGTAGAGTTTCAAAAGCAATGTCACTAGTCGGCATTGATCTCGGAGAACAGCCCCATCCTCGAGAAGAAAGTTTCTCGAATAAGATCTCCATTCGTGGGTTCACGTTTCCTCGCAATGAGGCTAAGGTTTGGGCGATGTGGCAGACCATGTCACCAGGGCCGACCTTCATGACTTGTCGGCGTTCAGAGACCCATGGGATGCAGGATAGCATGTCTGCGAGGGATATGGCTACATCTGCTAGTTTCATTTGCTAGAAGATAGTTAGTGACATGGTTTCAACGGCAGCCCAAAGATTTAGGGGAGCTTACCATGCCTATGCCATGAGCCTCGATAATATTGCGAGAAAGATTATTCAAATACATGAGCACAATCTGTGCCACACGTTCCGGAAAGCAAATGCTCAGATTCTCGTCATCTGCATTCACAGAAAGCTTGATATGGAAAATAGACATCTTCCACACCATTATCCTCATCCATTGCTGAGTAATGAGGAAATCGGCTTGTTGGACTTTTGTTTTTGACTGTAACTGTCGCTTTTCCTGTAATTTTTGATCGGTGCCGATGAAGAATTCTGACGTCCGCAGTAGCATGTCGCTGTCCATGGCGCGGCCGAAGGTCTGAAAAAGTTGGCACAAGTCGGTAAAGGCTACTAGGCCAGGCTGGACGTCTTGGGTTTCTAGTGGTGGTAGATCAGGATCTAATCTCAGGATCCTTGGTAGGTCAAATCGAGTTGTGTGGCCGCTGACAATTCGTTAGTGGGTCATAGTCATAACTCTAGTTTGGTGGAAAGGAGTATACCGTTCTGTGATGCTCAGAATCCATATGATACGAAGATGTAACTGAGCCTCTTTCTTGGACAGCTGCTTGTAGTGTTTGGCCTGGTCGAGTTCTAAAAATTGAGCCAATGTAATAGCTTCGCGAATGAGAACTGTAGATCTGCAGACATGGCCACGGTTTGCATAAAATATATGCAGGAAAAATGATGAAAGTAATAGCTCAAGACTTGGTTTCTCATGGTATCGGACTGACGCTCTTGCACGCTCTGACTCCCCAGCTACCCACCCATTGTCGACTGTGTGAGAAGCTTGAGTAATATCAGTAGGGTTAAATTTCAAATGCGCAAGGACAACTGCCGTCAAGGCAGTGCATAGTGCATAGGCTTCTGAATCCTCCGGATCCTGAATCCGTGAGACCATTTCATCCCGGTCCACGACCGGCCACACCGGATACAACTGTTCATGATAGACATCCAGATACTGCTGGATCAAAGGGATTGGTAGACTTGGCGTGAACTGGTTATTAGTTGGTGGCGATTCCACAGTACTGCTGCTGCTGCTGCTGCTACCTCCATCGCCATGCAGCTGCTCCGGAATAATAGGCGCAAATTGACTGTCCGGTAAATTTGCCGGATGCTGTAAGGCGGTTTGCTGGAGGCGGGCCAAACGCCGCTTTTCAGCCCATGGCCCCTTTGGACCGGGCTTCGACTGAACTCGGGATGTAGTGCAGGGAATGTCCAGAGTATGACAACGTCTGCATGGGTTTCCACGGTCACATTTTATTTTCCTCGTGGCACACGGATCGCAAGCTCGACTACGGGTCATTTGCCGGGTGTATCGATCTCTGACGCATGGAGCCCATGAGTATGATACATACAAACGAGCCAAGTGGGCGGGAGATTGGCAGGGCGTATGTATAGTACCTAGGTAGTAAAGGTGGCTGCTATGGTCGCAAGACAACCGTGTGCCGTCCCAGATTTCCAACAGTTGACGATTCCTTGCACGATTGATTCGTTAGTCAAACATAGCAGCTCGCCTCCAGAGAAAATCGACGAAATGTCAAGGTGGTTTCGGTGGAGAACCATCCCGAACTATGGCTGCGATCACGTGAAGCGATTCGCATGTCACTGGTGGAGAGCCTTGATGCCTGAGTCACCCCTCTCCACCTTCTGTCTAACTAACCAACCACTAACCACTAAGAACGAGTTCTCCGCATTCATTGATATATTGCACATCGTCGAGGCTGAGGCCATTCACATTTCTACGATTAGCTCACGATGCATCTGCTGTGTGTATCTTGAATTGTCCTATGTTCATCTCTAGCGCGCATCCGGGTATCACTTTCTAGTACGTTTCGGCCTGCCCGCTTGAACCGCTGGTGCCTCGAGGCCCGTATCTGGGCCTGTATACACAGGAGGATACCGTCCCTTTGGCAGTAGCAATCGCGATGGAAGGGGTGGTGGGGGACTCGTTCTCCTTTTCCCCCCCCTTATCGCTAAGCTGCAGCCCATCGCTCTAGGCACCGCGCGACAACGAGCACACGCAGAGCCTGCAAATACAACTTGATATTCGGCCTTATCAACGTATATCCAACACTCAAGGCCTTCTTTCTGACATCGCGTACATTTTTCCTTGCCGAATCGCTGTTCTCCCAGCTCTGTTTCCATTATTCTTGCAATATTAGTAATGATACGCTTGTCATCCCTATTATCTTGCGCCCAAGCCCACCACCACTTGCGCACAGCAGTAGGTTCATAAAGCGCCTATATTGGCCTCCGGTTCCGTATCAGCTTCCACATTCATTTCCGTTTCTACATCAGCCTCCGATTTGATATTGATCTTCGATTCTGCATGGGCCTGTAGATTTGTATCGTCAAAGATTGCATCATCGTTCAAGTTTGCATCGTCCGGGTTTGTATTGTCCAAGGTTATATCACCCAAGGTCGCATCGTCCTTGGATTTAGTATCGCCTCCTAAAGGTTCCGGACGATTTTGTTGATTTCCCGGTGTCTCAATTTCCTGCTTCTTGGTAAACCGTCGGAACAAGTCCTGAAAGAATGACATTGTTGAGTTCAAAGTTCAATTAATGATAAAAATTAAAAACCGCGAAAAGCGTACGATGCGGCAACAAGCAACGCGTTCAAGACGTGCTACCGTCTATTCTCGAGAGAACGTACTACAGAGTAGGCATGGGACTCGATAACCTATGTATCAATTGAGAAACTGATGAGATGTCTCGATCTCCAAATACCGTGCAGAGGTATGCTGATGCTCTGATAGGCTGTACTATGTAGTTGTTCAAGGTCTCGACGGTGCATTTTTCCTCCGAGAGCCAGCCCGCATGGCGCAACGCGTAAGGCTTGCAGTGCTAGCCTAATTCGGGAGATTGTATAATCAGAAAAAGAAGAGAGTTAATCTTTAACAACAAGTAAATTAATCCTCCCCAAAAACGGAGGACGCTTGTCTACTCCGTAGAGCGTTCTTCTATGGGAGTGATACGGACACGGACGCATTAGGCCCTGCCTTACGTACAAGCCCTAGCTACAGTTCCAGGGTCAGCTCGCGAGCCAATGTATGAGCGCTAACCATAGCTCCAGAGGCCAGTTAATAGGCCAATTCGTAGACTCTCTATATAAGCCCTAAAACCAGTTCTAAAGTCAGTGTGTGGAGCTTCGTAACGGTTGGGTAAGGCTTTGGTAATTCATCCAATGTTCGTCTCCGTGTCACTCTCGGGTATCAAAAAAACCCACAAGTAGATAGCGTCTGATATAGCAGAAGAAGCTCTGTGTACCCTTAATTAATATAGTATTCATTCTATAGCGAACGCAATTCGGGTATCATTTCGAGGTCTGTATTGGGTTACCAGCTTGAACAGCCGGCGCCCCGGGCCCCATAGGACCTAGAGGATCCTGATACACTCCATATCCTACCTTTGGGAGTAATAACCGCGGCGCAGGGGGAGTAGGGGGCCTCGTCTTCCTTTTCTTCGGTCTCCGCCTTGATAAGCTGCATCCGGTATTTCTGGGCTCCGTTCGACATCGAGTGCACGCGCTGCCCGGATTGGAGACTTGAAGTACAGCCCTTTGACTGTAGTTCCAACACTCTAGGTCTTCTTCCTGACACCGTTGGCATCTATCCGCGCCAAATCGCTGTTCTCCCAGGTCTGTTTCCATAATCCTCCCAAGATTGCTAATCAACGGGAGGCTTTCTCTGTTTTCTTGAGCCCAGACCCACCACCACTTGCCCACTGCAGTCGGTTCGTAATGTTCTTTAGTCTTTGTGCCAGCATGAGACCAATTCCAAGGCAAGCGAGGCTGATCGGCTACTTGCGCTTGATCGAATAGTAGTTGATTTATGGAGAGTACAGCGGACCTTGCTGTAATTTGGTTTGCAGAGACCTGGCTGGTTGCGGCAATAGGAGATACATTCATCATATCTGTGGAGGCGGACGTTGAAGGGGGAGTGGGCGTAAGCGGCCGTGCCGTTGAAGGAGGTGATAATATCACATTTTCTGCTAATGGCGCAGAAGACGCCCTATGAATTTTTAGCACGAAGATGTATGACAATTGACAATCGAGTATGCACATACCTCTCCTCAACAAAACGAGGGGATAATGGTCTATCCCCAGGACTTACTGCTGTAGTATCCTGAGATCTTTTATCTGTTTCATCTTCGGAAGATGATTCCGATTTGCAAAAGAGTGAGTCAAAGTATCGTCGCTCGGTCTCTGACTTGCGCGGCGTCCGTTTATCGTCTACGGGCGAGACATTTGCAGGATATGGCCTTACATATCCCCTTGGAAATGAACGTAAGCCATTCGGTGCCGAGTCGTCCTGCGTTACATCAGCCTGTGGGTTTGCGTCGTCTTCCGGATTTGAATCGAGATTCAAATCTGCATCGTCATGAAAATGTATGTTATCCTCCAAATTTGCATCATTTCTCAACTTTGCATCGTCCTTCAAAACCGGATTTTCCCTCACGAAGATAACACTCTCCGAGTCCGACTCTTCCCCCACCTTTACCTTGATCTCCACAGGCTTTGAATCATTCTCGCGACTGTCTGGTGGCGCAACTTCCTGTCTTGTGAAAAATGGTCGGATCCAACGCTGGAAAAATGACATTGTTGTATAAGTTTGAAGATCGCCAAAAGGCGCACAATGCGACTACGCGCAACGCGTGAACGACGCGCTGCCGTCTAATTTCAAGAGGATGTAACCATATGACTCGATAGCCTATCGACCGTATGAAGATCGAGCAGTTGCAATCTCCAGATCAGCAGATCTCTTGCAGGGGCGTTTCGATGTTGATAGGCTGTATAAATGGATGTCCTGGTAGGGACTTGGTCATTCTGTTATTTGCTTGCCGAGGCCCCACCAGATTACTGGTGCAAACAGAGCAAACAGTAGAAAACAATATGATGTCAAGCTTGCCTTTTCGCATGCTTACAATATCAGCTTCAACTTTCCTTAGAAGAACCCATTGACAATTGGTTATATAATGACCACGGAGTTACATATATAATGGCAACCACACACTTCATTCGGTCTTTACGACCCGTAACACGGAATAGCTTCAAGGCCTTCCCGATCTTGCAGTCGCAAAGCCGAGCTTTTAGAGCATCAGCACTTCGTGCCGCTGAACGCTTCCCGGGCACGGCGGAAGAACATCGAGAGATCCAGAAGAATCGCCCTTTGAATCAGACTGTTCCTAATACCACATCGACGGAAACCAAAGACTTCCCGAAAGTCGGTGCTGCTAGCTCTCCTCCAGATTTCCTGAGTACTGTCGATCCGAACTATAAGCCAGCCGATCCGTATACCGGAAAGCTGGAACACTTGACGGGTGGAAGGGAGACGGCGGGCGCGCAAAAGCCGGAATTGGAAGTGGGTGAGATGGAGGGAATTACGTTCAAGGTTGAGCCATTGAAACGTCAAGGCGAAGATACGAGCACAATGCGTGCTAGATTACTTTGTATGCCATCATTGTGTGAAGACGGACCTTGAGCAAGGACTGACAGTCGATTAGATCAAAGCCGGAAGAGAGGTATTCTCGAGACCGATCTTTTACTGTCAACTTTCGCCGACGTATACCTCGGAAATATGTCCACGGAACAATTACAACAATACGACAAGTTCCTCGACGAGAACGATTGGGACATTTATTACTGGGCTACTCAAGAGCCGAAGGAGGCTGAAGAGACTGCTTCGTCTTCCGCTGGAGATGCCGGATCTGCCGTCAAGGTAGATACTCCGACAGAGGTGTGGAAGCAAGGGGCAGGCAAGACCGGCGAGTGGGCGCAGACTGTTGGAGCTTTCAAACCGGCATATCGGCCAGTGCCGTCTCGATGGGCAGACTCTGAGATTTTGGCATTGATCAGACAGCACGTGCAGGACAAGAGTGCAGTCGGTTTTCACGCTGCGAAACAGAAGAAACGCGGCGGAAGCGGACTGGGTCGGATGCCAGACGTGAAGGTGTTTGACTCGTAGTCATTGTATGCCATTGTAAATGTCGTTATAAAACTACAAGATCGAGTGTACCATAGTTGCTATAGTTTCCGGAATTGATCCATAGTTACATAAAATCTAAACACAGAGTTCTGCTATACCCGCTAGTCCACTTCCAGCAGGCGGTGTGGCGTGTGGCAGGCCCAAAAGAAACTCGCTTAGGCGGCTGTTACTAGGGCACAAACCCCGAACTAGTGCGCTTACGGATTACTCGTCCTTTTTCCTCAAGAACTGAAGGCCCAAACGATATAGATAGCCCGTCAGTCGTCTTTCTCCTCCTTCCTCCCCCGTTTCAAGGTTCTTTTTTCGTCGCCAAACCTTGATCATGGCTGAGCAGCTCATCCTTCGCGGAACCCTTGAGGGCCACAATGGCTGGGTTACCAGCTTGGCTACCTCTCTTGAGAAGTAAGAAAATTACCAGCACTCGCGGCGAAATCTCGAAGTTCTGGAAAGAGCGTTTTTGCTAATTGCAATGGCGTCGTCAATAGCCCCAACATGCTCCTTTCCGCCAGTCGCGACAAGACCTTGATCGTCTGGAACTTGACCCGCGACGACCAGGCCTACGGTTACCCCAAGCGAAGCCTTGAGGGCCACTCCCACATCGTGTCCGACTGTGTACGTCTATAAGTGTTTAGTTTGGATAAGGGTGAATTGTGGTTTGGGGCTGACTTGAAGGTCATAGGTCATCTCCTCGGACGGTGCCTACGCTTTGTCTGCCTCTTGGGACAAGACTCTGCGCTTGTGGGAACTTGCGACTGGCAACACCACCCGCGTCTTCAGCGGCCACACCAGCGATGTCCTCTCCGTTTCCTTCTCTGCCGACAACCGCCAGATCGTCTCCGGTTCCCGTGACCGAACCATCAAGCTCTGGAACACCCTTGGTGACTGCAAGTTCACCATCACCGAGAAGGGCCACACCGAGTGGGTGTCTTGCGTCCGCTTCAGCCCTAACCCCCAGAACCCCGTCATTGTCTCTGCCGGTTGGGACAAGCTCGTGAAGGTGCGTTTTCTTTTATTCTCGTATACTTTTCCGCGATTCGAATGATGTATTGCATCAAACGTATTTGCTACTTCAGAGCCCTCGTGGCCATGAGACAAACAACACCATTATGCCCTGACGATCACCACTCAATTTTGCTTTAAGAATGACTATATTTCAATGCATTGATGCTGACGAAGTTATAGGTCTGGGAGCTCGCTTCCTGCCGCCTTCAAACCGACCACATCGGACACACTGGATACATCAACACCGTCACCATCTCCCCCGACGGATCCCTCTGCGCTTCCGGTGGCAAGGACGGCACCACCATGCTCTGGGACCTCAACGAGTCCAAGCACCTCTACTCCCTCCAGGCCGGCGACGAGATCCACGCCCTCGTCTTCTCGCCCAACCGCTACTGGCTCTGCGCCGCCACCAGCAGCAGCATCACCATCTTCGACCTCGAGAAGAAGAGCAAGGTTGACGAGCTCAAGCCCGAATACGTCGAGAAGGGCAAGAAGAGCCGTGAGCCAGAGTGTGTCTCTTTGGCCTGGAGCGCTGATGGTCAGACTTTGTTCGCTGGTTACACCGACAACAAGATCCGTGCTTGGGGTGTCATGTCTCGAGCATAAATGGGGATTTGCTTGTTTGAGGTTTGAAGGGGCGAAAATTTGTAGAAAAAAGAGGGCAACGAAACCATCATCAAAAATACCACATTCAATTTGTCTATTCCGATTGATTGACTGTTTTCTTTTGATAAAAACGGGGACGCGGTTCTAGGAATTGGAATGAAGCAATGAGCATTATGAAAGCCAGATTTTTACCGTTCGAGAGTTCCGTCTTTTTGCGCAAGGAAAAAATCTCTTGATTTAGATGAATAATATTGCGTTTCTCTACGGAATTTGGATGTAAAAGTCCGGTCTCAGCTTTTCCTTCGATCTCTTATCTACTTTTGAAAAGAGGAAAAGATTATTCGTGAGTGGCCAGGGATGACCATGTGATGTTCTATTATCATGCAAGAATAAAAAGACTAAAAATTTTAATCCTTTTCCCAACCGTACATTGTATTCTGTAGTCTTATAATGCATGTGCGGAGTATGTAGTCTAATATACATAAATTCAAGCCAGTCTATTGTACCTTGGCCTGCTGCTGCTGCCTCTGCTTCGAGATTCGGTCAACCTGCGCCATCATTTTAACCGCCTTCTCAACACCCTCTGCATAATTCGCCGATTCACAATACCGCTTTTCTTCACGTAGCCACTTGCGAGCTTCTTCATCTGCGCCCTGCCATTCGGCAATGGCTGATAGAACGTCTGCTGCCGCGGCACATCCCATGTCGCAACTCTCATCGCGGAGATCTTCCTGGACTAGTTTCGAGACTTCAATTGATTTGAGAGCCCATGCTCGAGAGGATTCCATCTGTTGCTCGACGCTGATCACGGGCTGTTTCTTCTTTCCAGTGGCACTTTCTTCTTGTTGGGTGGGGTTGTGATCGAACATGGCAGCCGCGATATTGGCGAGAAGAATGACCTGTCGACAGCTCACATCTTTACCCTCAACATCCCGCAAAATCGCTATCGACGGCATGAGCAGTTCCAAAGCCTTGTCGGGTCTTCCTGCACGTAACCAAGTTTCGCCAACATCGGACATGACGTGCCCAACCTCCTCGGCGGTCATCCAATTATCTCCTTCCTCCGGGGTAGCCAAGGGAGGAAGACCTCGTCGTCGACGATTCTCGATTTCTTCAGTAAGCATCCCCAGCGCAGCTCTCCGTGTCGAGAATGCTTTTGCCGGGTCCTTTATATGCTCGTCCTCGTACAACTCGCCGAGAAGCAGAAATGTTCCAATAATCTTCTTAAGTGTCCGATCAGCTAGTGCCAGCTCATAGTTCTTAGTCTCTTCATCCGGTTGTACAATCTCCTTCAAGTTCGGATCAATAACAGCCTTGCCCTTTGGCAACGTCAGGATATATCGATCCCTTGTCTTAAGAACCCATTCAAAACCCTGCTGTGCTAGCCGGCCCAAGAACTCAGCGGCCTTTTGATGATATCCAGCCTTTATCAGCATATCAGCCATCTGCAGCTTTATTCCTAGCACCTCATCCGACCACGGATGCATATCCATATCCATCGCAATCTGCAACGCCACTCTATAATGCTCCAACGCCTTTTGAGGCTCGAGATTAATCTCTGTAAAATATAGCGCTCTGCGTAATTCTTTTGCGACTGGCGGGGGGAACCGATTGACTTTTTCGTCGACTTGTGTGGCTCGAACGTAGAATACGCTGACGATGTAGGTGGAGAGAGCGCCGGCGGCGATTATGGATATCAGCGCGAAGGGGAAGAAGATGGGGTTTTTGCGCCAGATGTCCCGCGCGGCGGAGCGGTAGGTTCTTCGGACGCGTTGGGAGAACATTGATGTTCTTATTTGTGTAGGTTTGTAGGTAATGGGGAGATTTTTTGGTCGTAGCTGCATGATGGGTTGTCGTGGTTGTGGATAGACATCTTTGAAGAGGGAACCGGGAGAAGAGGGAAGTTTCAAGGCGACGAATCGCCTTGAGGCGCGGCTCAACATGGTGTATTCGTATTTTTCGTGCTGGCTATGTGCTGGTAAGTGAGTTCATACACAATTGTCTTGATGGTGTGTGGAGTGTCGCAGAATGAAGTGTTGTTGAGTGTTAAGGATAAATTGGCTCCTGCTCCGTAAATTTGCAGCAATCGCGAAGTGGCCCGAGCTTTCTCCACCCTCCCCCATGACGTCGCCGGCCAATCGCATGGATGCGGAGATTCACTCACATCTGCCTGGACAGCTTCATTCTAAATTCAATAACGGGATATATAACGACACTCTGTACCAGATAATGCAAGATGTGTGGGCGATACTCCCTAGGAGTGGTAAGTTCCCCTTCTTAGCTCAGAGACACAATCTCACGATAACAGCGTATGGCCTTTATCCGACAGCGCATGCAAGAACAAGGTATGCAAGTCGACGAAGCGCCTGAAGACGACGAGATTCGCGAAACATACAACTTTGCCCCTGGATATTATGGCGCCGTGTATCGCGCCGACACGCCTGACCATGGTCATGATGAGCAATCACAGAATGACGATGGGGGAAGCACAACAGACGCCCACCAAGAGGATACCACCACTACCACTACTACTGAAAAGACGAAATATAAAATCCAAAAAATGCGCTGGGGTCTAATCCCCTTCTGGACAAAACGCCAACCGGACTACGGCTCCATGATGCGCACAATCAACTGTCGCGCTGACTCCCTCGCCGAGAACAAGGGGATGTGGACATCCATGAAACGCAAAAAGCGGTGCGTCGTCATCTGCCAGGGATTCTACGAATGGCTCAAGAAGGGACCCGGGGGAAAGGAAAGGGTGCCGCATTATACGAGACGGAAAGACGAGGGGTTGATGTACCTAGCTGGGTTGTGGGACTGTGTGCAGTACGAAGGTTGTTCTCCGTCTCCTACCACTCCTCTTGTTTTATGATTCGTGGTTGATGGTTTAGGCTCCGATGAAAAACTATATACATATGCAATCATCACGACTGATTCAAACCCCTACCTCAAATTCCTGCATGACCGAATGCCTGTCATCCTCGATCCGGGCAGCGACCAGATGAGGAAATGGCTTGATCCGCACCAAACAACATGGACAAAGGAGCTACAATCAATCCTCAAACCTTACACAGGGGAGCTAGAGTGTTACCCTGTTTCGAAGGAAGTAGGCAAAGTCGGGAATGATTCGCCGGATTTTTTGGTGCCAGTTAATAGCAAAGAGAATAAGAGTAATATTGCTAATTTTTTCGCTAATGCGAGCGCCAAGAAGGGTATGACGGCGACTAAGGAGGTAGGAGGAGAGGAAGTGAAGAGTGAGAGCAGGGAGACGGTGGATGGCGAATGGACAGAGGACAATGCGCCCAAACCCATTCCTCAAGATGATGAACTTTCATCGAAGGATCTCAAACGAAAATTATCTACGGAGGAGGACTCGAGGCAGGAAATGAGCCCGCCTGCCACGAAAAGGCAAAAGTCACTGTCACCCATCAAAGATGCGGACAAAGAGCAAAAGCACGTCTTACCCGGCAATCGGAAAATGAGAGACGCAACGAGAAATAAGACCAGCACGTCACCAACGAAATCCAAGAGCAGAGCCAAACAGGCTGCAGCTACAACCGCGAATAAGGGCTCGCAACGAATTACAGATTTCTTCAAAAAGTGATCTATCTTCCACATATCCCCACAAACCTACCTAGGTATAAAGCGATCTCTCGAAAATGTCGAGCCTCGATCACAAATGATGTGATCAATGAGGTGATCAATCTTTCACGAACGTCATTTCATTCAGCAATGGCGAGTATGCTATACTTCAGTACCCAATATATGTACATTATGTATGAACGAGAACCAAAAACATCATCAATGCTGTTACAGGCGCTTTCACATGACCAAATAGTGAATACCATATCCCAAGCGAACCAATGCAAGTAAACCATTTCTCGTAGTCCTCATAGGTATACATATGATGCGAGGTAAATCATGCAAGGTAGATCAAGAAATAGAATGGGACCAATAAATCAGAGTATAGAACGACAGAAAAGATTTTTAGGCAACCTATTATGAAACAAGAATGATTTTGCAATCCGCTTGGTATCTCATGTCATGACACATCACAAAATAGAATTAAAAGAGTTGAGAGAAGAGAAAGAAAGAGCAATAACTTTTTTGGTGCGGTCCCGTGATACCCGCGATCTAATTTCGTGTTCATGAAAATGAGTTTTTTCGTATTTTGGGCACAAGATTACTCCGCATCTATGGGTGCGGGTTCGGTCTTTTCGGCGTCCAGGGCTTGAACAGCGAGGTTGATTTCGCGTTCCCAGACGAGGACAGTTCCGGCACGAGCTGTGGACAGGAAACTGATTTCGACGGCATCGCCGTATTGCTCGGGTTCTAGGCGATGGTGTGGGATGGAGGTGGTTTTTGTGGTGTTGATAGCGTCGTGCGACGGTCTGCGGTCGTATGCCGGGTTGTAGGTATCAAGACCTGGTGGAGGGATATCAGAAACGGAGTCTGGGGGTTTTAGGCCGGTGGCAGAAGAGGTACTGGGCGCCAAACTGCTGACGCTATCGGATAGTTGGAGGTCGTCGATGTTGGCAGATCCAAAGGAGAATCGTTTGGATTCGTTAGCTGGAGAACTGACGACGGACATGGCAGCGCCTGAATAAGGATCGCGGTTCTGGCCTGTGGCATCCGCGAGACGACCCGCAACGCCGCAGACGATACCAGTAGCGTCGATGGGGACGTCACGCAGGTCGAGGGTGATGGGAATCAGGATGTCTTCCTTCGAACCGAGGAGGATACTGGTTTCCTCATCGTCTGAGTGCATGCTAGGGTCTAGCGTGAAGCGAGGCAGTAAGCGCTTCTCCAGTAATAGCGATGCAGCAGGGTCGGCCGGTGTCAATGTCAGTGACAAAAATCGCGGATGGTCGACCAGTAGAGAAGTTGTAAGTGCATTCCGTAGAATGGCCGCCGAGGACTCGGATTCGCCATCGCGATGGTGAGCTGAACATTGCACTAATTGAACGGTCTGGTCCACACGAGGGATAATGCGGTTCTTTCGCAAAAAGTCAAAAGTCCGCGTTTGGAGCTCGTTCACCGTGGACGGCGGGGGTGTAGATGGTGGTGAAATATGTACTGATGATTGTAGGCCGGGGGTAGGAGGTGATTGAATGTTGAAGTTATTAACGAATTGGTCGGAGTCGGTCTCGAATGTGAATCCTTGACTTGACAAGGTGTGGATGACCTGATCTTTTGACCGAGCTGGTACCAGAATGTAGTCGGAGAAGTAGGTAGAAATGAAGAAAATAGATCTAAAACATTAGCCTTGCTCAGTAATTATGAAGGTTGCACATACATTCCAGCAAGAGCAAGAGGGCCGGTCAATTCTAGCACTCGTCGGCCAGCATCCAATCCTTGACCCTCAACTTGCATAGCAATAAAGTCATCGTCACTAATCCAAACTTTTTGACCCGAAGACGCAAGTCTATTGAATTTGTTTGCCAGGGGCATAAAAAATCGCTCTGCTAGTTGATGAGAGCAGACCACGGAACACTCGACAGGGGTAAGAGAAAAGTTGATGAAGCCGAGATTGAAAGGGGTAAGACTAGCGCGCTCTACATCTTCTTCCTCTTCTTCTGCGAGCTTGTTGATAGCGGGTATATCGCAATAAAGAAGACGTAAGAGTGGTTGAACAAAGAAGGGATACACTTCCAAAGGAATATGTACTAGGGCTAACCCCGAATCCTAGACAACGGTTAGCTTGGCGCCCTCGGTCGTTGTGGTTGAACATACTGTGATTTGTACCGTCGCTGATATAAGAGACAGTGACTGATCCATAGTGTTGTGTTTACTGAAATGCGGTAGGGACTGGAGTCACCAGCGGTCGTTTATGTATATTGGACAGAACGAATTTGCAACGCATGAATTCGATACCAACAAGCAATGACAGAGATATTTTGTAGGTAACAAACGAAATGTTGCTAGAATTATGCAATCGCAGACAATATAACGACAGCGACGTAGGTGCCTTTAGTGTAGAATGAGATGGATAAATGCACGATGTCGTGGCTGCCTGTCGAGAGAGAACGCAGTAACTAGAGCCGGTGCGACGATTCAGAGTCTGTATGGATGGTTGTTATTTTCTTTTTCCGTCGCAATTTCTGACTCTTGAAATTTTTTTCTGTTTTCGTCTGATGGTGTTTTGTGGTGGCAATAATGGTCTTAGCGCATTAAATCAATAATTTGATAATGGCCTCATGTAACTATAATCAGTGTTACAGTAGTGACCGACAGGATGTATGATTGTATGTATCGAATAGCGTATTGTAAGATCAAGATGCCCTAAAGCCAGGGCCGAAGCAGCGAAGAACCCTAGACTAGCTCTGGCATCCCGATTAGGGCTGTCGGTGGGGAAGTGCTGTGCTGTGCCAAGGGTGGTCTTTGCGCGGACAGAAAGGACGAAAGGAATGAGTCGAGGATAGTATATAGGATGAGACGATGATGCGAAGAGCGAACAAGAGAGTAGAAAGGAAGAAGGGAAGAGAGAGGGAGAGGGAGATGGAAAGAATGAGGGGAATCGATTGGAGGAAGGCGCGATAAAGAACGACGACGACGATGACTCTTTCCTTATCCGCTGTCTGCCCGGAGTGGGTCGCTCCTTCTTTCCAGCGCTTCCTCTCTGCTTTCTACTTACTATGGAGTACTCTCAATCCTCAATCTAATTCCTGGATATTTTCTACTTTATTTTTATCCTCTCCTCTCCTCTTCTCTGTTCCTCTTGCACCTTATCTTCTCGCTTAGCTGGTGTGCCTGCTTCCGGCCAGTCTACGATCCTGCGTAGTATGGTACGTAGTTACGTGCTATCTCTGGCATTTTCCCCCACGTGGGTCAAGGACTTTGACTCACCAAGGGTTTCCTATTTATCTTAGGCGAGCTGCGACACTACCAGACCCCTCTTATTTTCGAGCCAAGTCATCCAGCAGCCACTGGACGATCAGTGCATGGATTGACCTTTTTTCGTGCAAATCGCAAACAATCACGATTATCGCATCGCCTCGTGAGAGGCATCGCAGCCATTCATTTGACCATTGGCGATTCAGGATTTTCCACATGCGGTAATCTCACTATTCAGCCCTTCGACTGCCGGCCAATCAGACAGACACCCTACACAGCTGTATTAGTCTCCAGCCTGCAGGGTTCACCAGAACCGCCACGATGACGCCTGATACGTAGGCACTGCTAGTCTGCTCGCAATATGATGCCGAGTCAAACCGCGTCACTCTATTTTCACTATATTTTACTACTACGTATGTTGTTATGAGTGGATAAACGGAAGGACTGAATTCAGCATTCCGGCACTATTTAAGAGAGATACTATTAAACGGCGGCCGGAGCGCTTGTATATGCGTGGCTGTATTGCATTTTTAATTCGGTGCGTTGTCAGGCACGATGCTACCAGGTACTCATTTGTACTCTCACGCAATAAACTCATATGCAAGTATCCGTGCGCTAAGTGAGGTACGTGCAGTGCTTGACCAAGACACTAGGATAAGAAGATCGGAGAAAAGTGTATGATGGTTCGTCTCGCTGATTGCTGAATGACTTCCTATTCGACGAGCAATAACCAATCAGACAGCAATACCAGAATGAAGTCATTGAGCTGTGACCACATTTCCGATCAAAATATCATCTCGGCCTCGATATTGACAGGGTTTCTCAGTATTACAGTATGGCAACTGCATGCTCGCAAGGTCCGTGCCGTACAGATCTGAATTGCGCATATCGCGCTTTCGCACCGATTAATAGCAGCCGAATGCTATTGTGTCTGACACCTTGCTATCTATCTAGCACGCACTAAGTAAGTTAACTACAAGCTAATTCCTGACTTGCATAACAAGTGGAGAGAAGAAAATCGGGTTAATCATAGCCTGATTATCCGAGGTACACATTTTCCCTCTTGACTCTGTCTACTATGTACGGAAAGATAGGGTACAGTCGGCCGAATGATTGGATGGGACGGCACTATGAGTACTTGGCCGACTCTACCCTATCTATACGCAGTCTACAGACATTCTTTCCTCCAGATTTTCCTACCAACTTGCGTTTCCGCTGGGAATGATTTTCCGAGATACGGTAACAACTCTACCAAGGCACACCGCATGTACCGTACCATCCCATCTCTACTGCGTACAGTACCCAGGAGCAACGAACAATCCAACAAGTCCTAATCTCAAAAACCGGAGAAAGTTTTTCTACCCCAAAAAAGAAAGAACAGAGAAGAAAAGAAGATAATATATCTTCAGGACATGATAGGCTCGCTGCACGTGCTAACCCTAACGGAACAAACTCATTTCCGGCTCCCCCACGGGGTAACTTAGCAAGTACGTACTAGTTATGTAACTCCAAGAAAAACAAATTATACGGAGTGCATACATCTTGGCTGTTACCCTGTGCGCGTTGGTGTCAGCCACTCGTGAGTATGGGGAAGCTGCTGACGTGATTAGTGTGTGATATGAAGAAATCCAATGTTGATGGCGGAGGGTGTCTGGTGTTTGATCAGTTGACAGTCCTGGGTCATCACTCATTCTGCTTACGCACGACGTTGGTATGTACGTACCACGACTTTGTATACGTAGGTACGTACGTACGTATTGACCAGGCACAGATGATTACGTGCTTCCCCGGTTCCTGTCCCCGCATTCTGTCAATCTATTTAGATTTGGGAAGCATTTGCGGGGAGTATGAATCTCGTCCCATGACGGAAAAGACGGATTCCGGCCTATACGTACTAGGTAGGTCTGATTTGGCTACAGCAAAGAGGCTAAGCCATCTCACCTTCGATCTCAGCCCCAGGTTACAGCTCATACGCCTCAATCGTAGCCATCACATCCATTCCCACAAGAAGCGTCTTGGCCGCCTTGCTTGACCGGCTCCAAAATTGATTTGCACTGCAAGAAAATCTCATCGGTTTCTCCCAACGACCTCCCCTTAGTCTCCGGATAAAACAAATAAATCGCCGCACCAGTTGACAACCCGCAGCGCTAGTTGCGGCAAACACGGATGATGTATCGCCATGCCAATACTGATATCAGACTTCGGCAAAACACCGCAAAATACGAAAATTCAGCTTGTCGTCGCGCTGCACGCGGTAAATCTTATGTCTGATCCCATAAAGGGAGCGATCCTGGTGCTGTACATGAAATGGGATTGTGAACATGCCAATGGGTAAGAGTGTACATGGCCATGAAGTAAAAGATATGGGCTGCGCGGCACGGCGGCGATGGTGGTTAGATCAGATGGATAAGCCTGCGACGGACGGCGGCTTGGGCGAGGACCATGTATGCCGTTGAGAAGAACATTACGCGGCGACGGCCGGATATGTCGGCTACGAAATTGATGGTTAGGCTGTCTAGAGTGAGACACATCTGCAAACAAGCGGAGAAGATGCCGGAGTATGTTCCTTCAGAGATGGTGGCTTCTTCTAACTATTCTCTCCTTTTGACTAGCCATTGCGACGATTCGGGGAGGATGGTGGGTGATGGAGAGAAAGATGAAGATGAAGATGCGCTGCAGGGCCATGAGCTGGAGGCATGGAACGTACCAAACTTTACCCAGGATGCGAGTGCACACCGCAATTTCTCCGCTTTTTGCTGAGTGCTGGGTTCTCCTTCGTCTCCTTTCTGGTTCGGGCGAGTCGGGATTCTGGGGAGTAGAATCGGGGGTAGGAAGGCTCTGTGGTTGCCGATATATTAGAACGGCCGTCCTTGGCTACATGTACATCCATCCTAGTACGTAAAAATGAGTATTCTGGTCCTCAAGCTGTTTCAATGAAGTAATAAGTCGCTATAATTACACAATTTTATAATATGCTAATCCTCCTCGTCTACCCGTGCGCGCTTCGATCCGCGGCCTCCATCCTCATCTCTGTCCGCCTGCTGAATGCCATATCGCTTTTTGCCAGCACTTGCACCGCTGCCAGTAACATCAGCGATCATACTATCAATACCGAACGGGTCCGCAGTGTCCTTTTCAAACTCAACAGGACCATCGCGAGCCTAACATCAACTCAATTAGCATGGTCTAGACACAGAGAGATACTAAACTTACTTCAGCTTCCGCTGCACCCCGGAATCCCTCCTTTGCCTGTCCAAGAACTTCAAACCGGCCGCTCTTCTGAATCTTGTTCATTTCACCGGCGGCGGCGTCCTCGTCGTACTCGTCATCTGCCTGCGCGCGAGGCCGATAGATACTGCTAATGGCATCCTGTGCTGCAAACAGAGGCTTATCGTATGGGTTGTCCTCGTTGAATCCCGTGCTCATTCCACTAGTCTGATTGAACAACCGCGAATCATACATAGACTCCGTTGTTTGAGTAGGCTTCGCTAGACCAAGAGCCACCTTTTCAGAAATGTCACGATTCTGTTCCCGAGCCATCATCTGAATACGACGCTCTGTTCCCATACGTGACTGTCGTAATTGTCGTTCCGCCTCCTGTCGACGCTCACGACGAGCCTGCTCTCGCTCTCGCGCGGCCGACTCATCATCACTAGGCGATACCGAACGCGACGAATATGCAGGTGAAGGGCTTCGACTACCGCTAAACGACCTGGCACGAGACTCCCGACGACTCGACGCCGCAGTCGATCGCTGCTCGCGCGCCTTTTGTGCAAGTTGTCGCAAATGCTCCTCCTTTTGCGCCTTTTCCTTTTCGGCCAATTTCTGCTGCATCTGTGCTCGTTGCTGGACTTCCTCTCTGGCATGTCGATCGGCTGTAAATAGTGCTTCGGCGAATTGTGCGAATTTGTCGTTGATTGTAACGTCCTGTAACCCTCGGCCGTCTGCTGCGAGACGCTTATCGAGAGGGACTGTGTAACCCTTGGGGTTCTTCCAGTTCGACACTGGTGGTGGGATTTTCCACGCCTCTTGGTCTTCGGCAGTCAATTTTCGTGGAGGAGAGTGCATCACTGGCGGAGGTGGTGAAGGTGGACCGCGAGGAATTTTCTTGTGTTTAAATTTCGGAGGCTCCATAGGATCTTGCTGTCGCTCCATAATCTTCATAATACGATCATTCTTCCTGCTTGTATCTCCCATCTGATTCGCCGGTGTGTATCGCACAAACGTAGGATCGGCTCTCTGTCCACCGCGAACGTTTTTCGGTTTCTGGGCTGCAACTGCTCCAGTAACGAGCTTGGCCAAAGCATCTTTTGTCTTTTCCATCTGCTCTGCGACTTCTTCCTGCGACGGCCGATCGAGCGAGATTTCGCCCATATCTACCCGTTGTCGAAGCGGGATGAGGTCTTTGAACGAGGCATGGACGATTCGATTGTCGCTGTGTCCGCGTCGTGCAATAGCATCGTACTTGACTTTTCCTTCTCCGTCGACCTGGACTGCTAGAGCGTTGGATGTAGTCTGGCCGCCTTTGCGTCCCATATCGAGCGGATATTGTGCGACGAGAATTTCTGGGAAGGCGCCGCCATCGCCAAAATCTTCAGGCGCTCTCGGTCGCCATCCCGTTCTGTTGCCGTAGGGCGGAGGTCCGGTTCTCTATAACTCTTCATTAGTACATTACAGTAATCGGTAGAACTTTTTAAACAGGTTGTCGTACCCTTAGCACAATCTGACTCTCATCGAGGGCGCCCGCGCCGAGCACTCGAGGCCCTCGTTGTTGCGCGTGAGAGGGAATTTCCTCATCCTCGCCTGTATATTTTGGTTTCGGTAGAGACTTGAACAGGCCTGACGCGACGGAAGCCATGGTCAGTATATGTGTGCGGTGGCGACGTTGTAGACTGCGTGAGATGATTGCTGCAAAAAGAGTGTTGGACATTTAAAGTTTTGATGATGGCAACGGATACGTCAATGGTTTGTTCCGGCTGCCGTAATTTTTCCCACCAAATATGAAGCTCGGCCTTGCCTCAAAAGGGGTTGAATTCAAAGTCAAAATAGCAAAAATTAATGGCATTTATATGATTCCAATATTGCTTCACTGATTTTGAGCTCACCCACATGGTTATCGATCACGTGTTGGGCGTTGCCGTCTCCTTCCAAATATATATAGGATCGGACGACACTCTTAAATCTATTATTTCGAAAAACCCTTGTCTACTATTCATTCAATGAAACAAAATGAGCAGCAATCCATCATATTCATCTTGAGAATAGATTACCACCCAGTATAGCTTCTAAAATACTCATACCTTCCACCCTGGTCCTCCTCCCACTCTCCTGGCTGATAATGCTCATCGATTTCTGCCCTTGACCTCAACGAGAATCTTCCCTCGCTATCGCACGCCCAATGCTTATATTCTTTGTCTACACCTAGCACTGGCTCACATGATAACGGCCTGGTATTTCGTTCATTCACCTTATATGAGCGGCTCCGTGCTCGGCTGTTGCTCCTGGTCCGTCGTCTGGTCCTACCCTGCCTGGTGTTAGGATTCCGGTCCTTAGTTTGGAAGCGAGAGTTCTTACAGTCGATATTAGCAATTTCTGTAGCCTCGTTATTCCATTCTAAAGCCCCTGCTGCTGTCGCGGAATCATCTCCAGTATTCGTTTCCCATTCTGAGGGAGCTTCATCAGCTGCAGGCCACTCAGACGTTCCGCCGGATTCTTCAGGTTCTGTCTCTTTTTCTTTGTTCTCATTTTCAGAGAAATGGACATTCTTTTTGTTGTTGGTACCTGAATCCTGAGGCTTGCTATCGTCCTTGGCTTTTCCCTTGCCCTTATCCTTGGCTTCGTCCTTGGTCTCATCACTCCTGTCTTTGACTTTTGAGCTTTCCTCTTGGGGACAGTCCTGGTTTGACTTTCCCTTGTTGTTTTTGTTTTTATTTTTGTTCTTCTTGCCACCGTTGTTGTTTTGTTTCTTGTTGTTGTTGTTCTCCTGGTTCTTGTCCTTGTTGTTGTCCTCGTTGCTGTCCTGTTTCTTATCCTGGTTATCGTCCTTTTGGTTGTTGTCCTGGTTGTTGTTCTTCTTATTCTTGCCCTTGCCTTGGTTGTCCTGTTGATTTCCAGAGCCCGATACTGAAGCCCCTGCACCAAGGTTCAAAAGACTATCCGTGGTTTGAACACCGACATCTTTTCCCTGATTACCACCTCTGGCAGGCAGATCATCATTGCTTCTCCCACCCCCATTCTGATTCGAGCTCGGTCCTTCCTGTCGCCCACGCCGTCCACCTCTGTCACGATTAGAGTCTTCGGCATTGGTATTACCAGTCGTACGCGTAACCCCATACGGTAATGGTGCACTCATGGTATTTTCTCGATTGGCAGCCTATATATGCTCAAGTTAGACACGATTATGCGCATAGGGCATAATTATACTCACGTTTCGAGAACGACGTCTTGGCCTCGTCTCAATGGTCGTGACAGGTCTCCCATGGACGTATCGACGAACCATCACACTCTCACGTTCTGGATCCTCTCCTCTTCGTCGACGACTCTTTTCGACGGCGTCGGGACACCAACAACCACACCAATCCTCGAGGAAGCAATCGATGCAAGTTCGGGAGCACATTTTGTCAGCTTGCTTGACCTTCTCGTCGCGATGATTTCTGTGTGGCTTTCAGGAGAGGACTGCCTGGTGGACATAGTCTGCTAGAAGAGGAGGTCAGTTGACTCTTATATGGTCAGAAGTGGTAGGTCTCAACTCAAACAGAAGACTGGTTGCAAAGGGATCGTTCGTTTGTCTACAGTCTTTCTTGTTAGTGGAGGAACTGAGACTCTAAGGTGAACTTTCAGGAGGCCCAGTGCGAAGCACATGACAAAGCTAGAAACACTGCTAAAGCTTTGTCTAATAGGACTTCTCTCTGAAAGGAGACTCTCTGTGAGGGAAAAGCCTGGTCATAGAATATTATCGCAACAAAATATCTTTCTTCTCAGTCTATGTGTGGTCTATCTTACATCAAGCACCCACTCACTGACAGGGCAATGGCAACAAACACCGCAAGGTAAGGAAACTACCGTCAACATCAGGACTGACAATGAGAATGCTACCTAGGTACCTAAGATGTTAAGAGAACATCAACCTATATACAGCAAGAATCATCTCACATACATGCATTGTAAGTCTAGAGATACTAGGAATTACACTACTTAGAAAGCAGGAAAAGTCATGTAGAAGAGAACATCTATACATATAATGATAATAAGAGATTCTGTGGTATACTTCTAAAAAGATCTAAGAATAAAGACCCCAAACACCATCCAACATGCAACGTTCTTTCAGAACCACATCAATATATACAACAAACAATCCAACAGTCGAAGAAAGAGGAGAAGTATAGACGAGCCTCGCTTTCAAGGCACAGGATTGTAATATACATGTTCTCTCATTGTCTCAACAAAGACTGTTCACTCACAAATCATCAGAAATGAGCATGTGTTCTCTTCGTGGACAGGCAAGGTCTTCTCCATCTTTGGCTTCGGCGTAATGACGCTGGCCGCGGAAGGTATACCATACTTTCAATGTCTTGGTGAGTAGAGGGGCGGGATCGTAGAAGCCTATTATTTGGAACTTGACGTAGATATAAGGTTAGTCATACTTGTCATCTGATCGCTAGAAAGATGTAGACTTACTCGAATGGTATTCTTCGATATGAAGAGTTGACTCTTATCAACCTGCGCGGCAACAGGGATCGTCACATCGATAACCTCTGACTCTGCATGTTTCGCATTTTCAGGCGGGAAATACCCATATTCAGCTTTCTCAACGACCAGTCCACCTTTATCCTCTTCACGCGCTTGTCGTCGTCTCGTCAAGTCGCTCATCAACTCAATCTGTTGCGCACTCTCCTTTTTGCGCGCCGAAAGCTGAGCTTTGAGTTGTTTTCGTTTGCGGATGATTGCTTCGCGGCGGCGGCGTCGCTCTCGCGGACGAATGTAGCCAAACTCGACGCCGATGTAGGTAAGCCAGGGAACAATAACGGCCATAGCAGATATTTCGGTGTCTGCGAGATCGAGTGGGCAGATCAATATGGGTACTCTGATGGATTGTCCCAGGCGGCGCCATGAAAGTGACAGGACTAAGCCGCGTGCATCGCGCAGACTGACACCAAGACCCATATTAGTGAACTTGGCAACTCTTCGAGAAGCTGTTATGCCCCATGCCATGTCCCCATCTAAATCAACAGCCGCTTCAACTTCGACTCGGACGCCGCGACGGTCTGGCAAAGGAATTGTTGGATGGTAGCCATCTAAATTCCACTCTGAGCGTGGCACGTCCTCGAGTCTATCCGCGAAGAAAGTGTGTCCGTATGTTAAACTCAATTGTGCCTGGGCTGGGGTTGCTGCAAAGCCCCACTGCCAGACTTCATTTTCTGTTGACTTTGCAAGATCAGGATCATTGGATACTTCTTCGGCGGTAGGGCTGGATAGGGATGTATATTGAAGCTGCAGCGAGCCGTCATTGACTAGCATAGGCTCCAATCGTGGATCAAGCGACATGTCCATGAAAGGCGATAAGAAGCCTCTCATAAACAATGGCCATGTCAAGTGAGAACCAGTTGAGTATGACACAGTGCCGAATTTCTTTGAACCAAACTGCCTCACGATTGATGCCGTTATATTAGGCATGAAGCGGTTGACATTAGATGGTATGTTACTCTTGACAAGCACTGTGAAAGGCTTGCTGTTGGGGAAAGGATATACTTGTTTCTCCATATGCAAGGCAAGTGCCCGAGCCGGTAGAATAGTCACCGTCCCACCAACTGATGCTCCCTCGAGCAAAGACCGTAGACCGAACTTGGATTGAGGGACTGCCAGCAATCCAGCAGTTGTGAATTGGTGATTGATAGTGGCGCCCAGGTTGAACGTCGCGGCGCCTAGGAAAGGCGGACCGTCAATCTATGATATTTGATCAGTTCAAATGCTCTAGCCAATTAATAGTTGAGTAGGAACAATTACCTTGACGACTTCAGTCCCTCCATCCGGAGTAGGTAGCCTAAATGCCTGTTTGCTTGGTCGTATGGCACCGCTAACATTTGCGTGAAAGGTGACCTCGGGCGGAAATCCGGACTCTTCTTCCACATTTTCACTCTCCGCCGAAGTCTCTTCCTCCGTATCTTTTTGTCTACCAGAGAACCATGTCCAAGCCCCCGCGAAATCCGGCAAGGCTGTCTTGAATGAGTATCCGAGAACGAACCGACTCACACGTAGCTTTGGTGGTGGAAAGTTGAAGTCCACTTCACCTTCCTCCTCACCGGGCGAGATTAACGAAGATGCGTCGATGGTAACTGACACGGATGACTAGTTCCATATTCAACATCAGCACCAGACCGAATAACTCAACGCGAAGGGGCAGAACATACCTTAGCACCAACCATCCTATTCAAAGCCGTCCTCTCCTTCGCTTTCATGCGTGCAATAAACCACCGCCTAAACTCTGCCGGCGACATCGCTCTTGGGCCGACTTGCCCTAAACCACTATCTTCATTCTCCATCCTCGCTGCCATAGGCCCACTCGCACTCCATTCACGCTGTACTCCTTCCTCGCCTTCCAAATCGTAGACAATCCGCTTCTTCGGATCACTCAGAATCTTATACGCCTCTTGCACAAGTCTAAACTGCGCATTCGCCGACTCAACCAAATGCGCGGGCTGCTTGTCCGGATGCAGACTTAGGGATAGATTGTGGTATGCGGATTGCAGCTGGCTGTCTGTTGGAGGAGGGTAGCGCGAAAGTCCGAGGAGGCTGTAGTAATCGACTTTTTCAGGGTAGCGCATTAACCGTTCGTAGTCTTTGTCCAGGTCGGTACTGGCGTCGTCGTCGTTGTGGAAGTTGCCATTTGGACGGCTTTTCCCGACTCGTGAAGAAGCCATCCCCGCAGGAACGTGATTATCGGACTGGGATTGGACGGCCGGAGCTAATTAAACGGCTTCAGCTATCTTGCCATAGTTGAGAGAAAATTGTCGTAGCCTGATATCTTCAGTATATATAGTGGCATCATTGAGCATCAATTGAATGCCACAAGTTGTCGAAGTTGTCGTAGCTCCAAATGTTCCTTCCTGGATAGCTTCGGCGTTATGCGGGAAAAAAGGCTTGGCGCTGGCCGTTCTGCACGTTGGCCGTTAAGCTTATTTTAACCCTAACGGCGGGGCATAGAAGAGTTACAGGGTACATAGACATTGTCATTGTTCGTAGGGTGAATGTATCAGGCTTGAAATTGGCAACTAAAATGGACATGCTTAGTTTACATATCTATGTTGATGCCTCTCGGGCACTGGTAGACACTGAGGAATGGTAGATGATAGCCTTAACCCTAAACCCTAATGACTCAAATCAATAGAATAGCATTATCAATTATACATCTCGTTATCAAACACTTTTGTCTATTCGTAACAGTCGTTCGGCATCATAGCATGCCTTTTAAAATGGTCAGTGTATAACACCGGGACCAGTATCCTTGATTTCGTCGATGGAAGGAGTTCAAACTCGTCGCTTGCAATACCATATCAATGCAAGCTTAGTGAACATCTTCGTCGATCCCGGGCCGGCACAATATGAACCATCAACTAAGTATCGTACAATAAATTCAGGCAGGCCCTTCATTCTAAGGGCCGGCCTTTCGTGTTTCGCAATGCAACAGCCCACGGCGCCAATATTCTCAGCCACAGTCTTATCTCAATTCGTTCCCGACGTAGGTATCAGTTTAATCTCCAGTCGTCATCACTCTCTCAGAATTCGAATTGTTATTCTGACGCTGTGCAGCGCATATCCCAATAAAAGCTGTTTCCATGCCTAGATCTTTGAAAAGACGTCACGGATCGATAATCCTCATTATTTTGCTCCCTTTTCGGGTCGTGGTATATCTCCTGTCTTCCGATGAACCTGTTTTGTTTCTTCGGTAAAGCAACATCCAATATGATCATAACAGCTTATTGAATATGTTCCAGTAAGTCGGGACGTATAAAATCGGCACAATAGCTGTTTCTTCGAAGTGATTTTGAAAGGATAATATTGAATGTTCGCCGCTCCGTACAGTTCATCTCTTTACGCCGACTGAGGATCATACGATGAGGATCTCGCTCGACTTCCGCGAGGTCTAGAATAATGGGAAAACTGTCAGCCTTGAACTATATCCCAAAGAACTAAAGGGCCAATTGACTTACGCGCTTTCAAATCTGCACTCTCGCCCCGACTTTTGACATTGATCACATTTGGGAAGATTCGGCTGGCATTTCACTTTCTTTTCCCTGCAAGGAATGCAGGCCTGCGCCAATCGTTTCCGGGCTTTACCTGCCTTTGTCAGACCCCAATTCGGATTGACTGGCTGACCGTCGATCAGTTTCGGGCAGTAGGAGTTGTCTGCAAAGATATAACAGACACCCTTCCCAGGAAGATATCGTTCATCGACGACCTGGTTAGGAACGGCGGGTCCTCGTGGTCCGGCTTGAGAGCTTTCTTGTCTCGGACTTGAAACGTAGTGAGATAATGACGGGTCAGAATGTCCGGGGCTTGCTGTTGGATCCCTGGAAAAAGACTGGCTTCTAGGGGATTCGTCGTCTGACACGAGTTGTGAACGAGATCTGTGTGACGGACGTGTGTGCGATGCCTCCAAGCCTACCTGCGAGATTGGAGGTAATCTAGTAGACTGTGGGCTGCGATAATGCTCATACTCCCTGTCACTAGAAGGGGACAAGGAGGCATAATCAGAAAACCCTCCCTCAGAGTTCCGTGAAGGGTTGTAATGTGAACTGGGAGGGCGCGAATGTATGGATGGCGAATTCTGTAGGCTGCGGCCGTGATGTGGTGCAGGAGGAAAGGAAGGCAAGTAGCTTGTATTTGCGTCCGAAAGCAGTTGACGGACGGATGGCAAGCTTTCTCTTTGTGGCGCAAAATCGTTTCTCGAGTGCGATACGTCCGTTCTTTGGTGTGATGATGGGGTTTGTTGATCGTCAACAATGAGTCCTATTGGAATCGATGAATGTGGCGGTGGGAGTCGATATTGACGACTGCTACTTCGGTCCTGGCCATGCCTGCCACCGTCGTAGTTGTGGCTCATACTCTGTAAAGGAAATGGATGGCCAGGGTGCTCGAATCGTGAGTACGTGAGGCTCATTCTCGGGCTGCTGTACTAACGATGCGTACAGGAGCCCTGTGCCGGATTATGTCACGCAGGACGGAAAAAGGAAATGGCAATACGAGTGTTTGTGGACGTCTGCAAGACAGGCTGGAAAACTGCAAAAAACAATCGGTCCCAAGGCTGCAATGTATTCTCGAGCATAGGGATTATCGGATCGGCATGACAAGGGCGACACAGCCTATATTGCAAGGGAATGGATCAACGAGTGGGATCCGTCAGAAGAATAATGATTTCAATATGATGAGGTCTTCACGAGAACGATATTTTCAGCCGCTGGGTTGTGAACGATCAGATGACGCAACAACTGCCAACGAACTATGGCATTGACAGGTAAAAAGCGAAGCATATGTTCATTGCATGAAGAACTGGAAGCCCGTGAATTAGTTCGGGCATTTAAGTCCAACAGTCGACGAATATGCGGGTCAAGTCTATATCATAATCATCGACCGATGAAGGGCAATTCAATAGCTGGTGTCTAAGTGAAACAGAAGGCTGAGCTCTGCAAGCCAGCACTGTGACAATATCTTGCAATAGGTCAATGAATTAGTCTGCAAGCGAGTGTTAGACCAGATGATTGAGACGATGCTACGATGCTTCTCAAAAATCTGGCATAATCTTCGGTCGATTGTCTGCATGGACCCGTCGACAAATACCGAGCAACGAATGACAGGCGGATCTCGTTCAATCACTGGCCAGAGGCGCACGCATACCTATGGTTCGGCATGGAGTAAAGCGAGCAGTCTAGACAAGAGAAAGTGAGAGATCGAATGTGAAGGAGATCAAACGATATAAGAGCCAAAGAGGGTAAGATGTTGTGAGCAAATAGGAAAGGATTTTCAAATGGGCATTGCAGAAAGCTCCACGTTGTAGAAGTAAGTCGCAATCACTTTGAGTTCAAATTGATGAAGACCCTTTGCTTGGCAGTGGGTACATTAAACTCCCCGTGGGCGATGCATTTTACGACGCTCGACTCCTCGAGTCTTTCTTTACTTCTTTTGGTGCAGTACTATACCCAGTACGGAGTACATACTACGTATGTACGTACTATGCAGTCGGAAGGCTTCCTGCTACGGGCTATACTCACACACCCTAGTAGCAACTCTACCTAGGATACAGTCAAGTCCATGTTACTATTATTGCCCCATTTTCGCCGCGGACGCCGGATCAGAGAACAGATAGTCGGCGGGGGGGGGTCTCTAGCGGAAATCGAGGAATTAGTGAAAAGTGGGAACCCACCTAAAAGTCTAAGACTCAACAACAATGCCCGAGATTGAGAGTGCAGCCGTTAGCTGTAGCATGTAGGGGCCAGTATGTGCTAAATCAGTGAACATTCGACGCCGTTTGGCCCTAACTTTGCAGTATACCAATCCTCCTAAGACCTAGGGTGACCAGGGTTGGGCATTATTTCCATACATGATGCATCGTCTACAGGATACAAACGTACAAGGAGCTACTGCGGTGTACAATCGAGGCAATTGGAAGTTATTGCCTCAGATTGTCTGAAGATCAACAGCAATGTTGTTGTCTAGACCACAACTCCAAACGGAGACAAGGTTTCGCTCGTATTCCTACGGTCACAGATCGATCATTACGATCTATGTCACACCTGATCGACGTGCTCTAATTAGATCGTGCACATGCTACTGCCCTGCCGTTTGAGAGTTTCAAGTTTCTAGTCATGCTAGGTCTGTTCGTTCGCAAACATCGCCATGCACACTCGTGACTCGTTTGATTGCAAAGGTAAATAAAGCGGGCTGGAAATATTGACGTACCAGTCGGCTAAGACACGATTTGTCTTTTTCTGGTAGACTAAGTTAGCCAACATTAGCCGTCTGGTTATGTAATTTTATCAACCGAAGCTGTTTGCTGTCCAGTGTCCATCTTATCGGCGACGCGTCTCCAGCAGACAGTTACCAATCAAAATCGGTTGTTGACAACTTGACAAGTGCTACTGAACCTTGCAATTGGCTCAACAAACACGGCTGCATATTGTTGTGGCTGGTTGTCATCAATGCATGTGTGAGCAGGGGTACATCTTCAGACAGACGGAGACATCCAGTTGAACAGGCTGAAGCGTACTCCAGAGTACTCCGTAACTACTAACGACTCTAATGAGGGCCGAACGGACATTTCCGAGGAGGATCATACTACATAGTAGTTCGAGCCTTCGAGGCAAGAGTGCAAACGGCTAGCTGATCCATCTCGTACCTGGCACCGTTTGACTTTGCTCCATATTGCCATAGTATCCGCAAAGGACGTGCGTCCGGGAAGCTAGGCAAAAGTGCCGTCTCGCATCTCTGACTAGCTAGTCAGCTTTCCCACGTTCAGCCTCTCACACGCGGTATTGTCACGTACGTAACCCAGATACAGTGATACACACCTAGGAGGACGGACTCCATCAAACCAGTGGTGGGCACTGGTGGCCTTATGTGGGAATCAAGGAATCGTAGCGGACCCGAACATCAATTGGTCGATGGAAACGCCCGGCAGTAGTGCCGACGGCCTAGTCGATACCCAGGCGCCATTTTTAGAATTGGAAAATGCCGACCATCAGATGCTAGAGCCTAGAGGCCCAGAGTTCTCCTTGTTGGCTGCTGTTCCTGCTGTCTCTTTTCAAGAACGTCTTAGAACAGGGACAAAGAGCAAGCGGATCTGCGCCCGGGGGTACGGGGGCGGCAGCCACGATGGGGAAAGACCACAAGTTAACGCGACGGCTTCTCGTGAAGGACGAGTAGGATGCTCCGTAGAGTCAGTAGCGGCTTGCGAAGCGCAGCTAGCCACCGCTAAGGTACAAACCTGGCAGCTAGTTCTGCCTCTGATGCTGGAAATGCAGCTAGTGGGACTTTAGCGGGCGAAATCGCGTCGAAAAATCTCCGTCCGGCCTGCTAAGCTTACGGAGTAGACTGGTAGTCTGGTGGGCATGGCAATGACTCTTACTACGTAGTAGATTCTACGACTGAAGGAGTCAAGCCGTTTTGACGCAACAACTAACAAGTCGATCGACCCGCATTGTGGACAATGGCAGTTCGGAGTGGGATATTGATTTTCGCGCGATTTCGGGACTGATTTTGAAGGGATTTAGTCTTTTGCTCGACGCCGGAGCAAAAAACACCCTTTCGGAAAGAGAAGCGCTTCCGAACAGGCCTGGCTAGTCCACTTCCTAGTTCACATGTACGTACAATATACTTCGTGGCGTAATCATATTCCAGAACAGTAATTAATTATACGAGAGGGCCTACTGTTGGATGAATTGACGCCGTTTCCACCAAAACAAAGTATGTATGTCGTATCGACCCTTAAGCACGCACTTATTATTAATATAAGTACAGGAAACTATGCGTCCATGTCCATGACACCTTGATCATTGATTCATTGATTCATTGGTCAAGCCATGGTAGGCCGATCTGGAATAGTCAAAGAAACAGAGATAAAACAACGTGTGAAGCATGAACCTTGCAGGTCTGAGTTGGCAGGCGGAAGGATTGGACTCGGGAAGGTTGTATGATCTTCAGGATTGTGTACGGACACGGTACGTAGTAGAGGAGGAAGAAAAGAAAGACGGAGGTCGCCGCCGAATAAGAGGATATTGTTGACTCGTCAAAGAGCGGAGGCGCTATCCACCGAGTTCTTCCTATCATTCCTATCACAATCAACATTACAAATGAATCAAATGACGCACAAGATAGTTACAAGATATGCTCCGTACTGAAAGACGGTGTATCTACTGCAGGATTCGTGGTAATAATATACTCCGACAATCAGCCTATCATGCACCCTAACAATAGCCCACCCAAGATGACAGTCTAGACCTTAGCCAGAGAAAAGGGTCCAACTGTGGAATGCTAATCTACTACTGAATTTTAGTTGCTTTTGATGTCTCGAGTCTCAACAATGGAATTTCATTCACACATAAATACTACGTACTCTCCATATGGAGTAATAACTGTAATAGCTGTTGTGGAGAAATTCTCCTTCAAAATGCGCTCTACGGAGACACGTCGACCGAAGGATCTGTCAGGATTCGTTCGAGAACACACAAGGAACATCAGCACTTGCATTTATATCCTCTTTCTATGTTTTCTTTTCCTGAATTTGGTTGAATTGCATAATCTCGTGACTTGTACGTAATATGTTAATATTGTTAGCACAAACGCCATGTCTTTCGCTTAACTGTCTTACATGTGAGAGAGGAGACAGCATTAATTTATCAGCACCAGCCGGTCAATGTTACTGGTCAACCAACAAATAACACACAATATAGTTAAATGAACACAAACAAACTTAGTCAAATTCCAATAAATCAATCAATCAATTGCGGCGTAGGTAGCATTCGCTTCCTCGTAGTTCCAACGTACGATTCAGTCTTCTTGGTACGTACCTAGGTAACCTTGCAAAGAGTTTAAGTGGAAGTTTTCCGAAATAGGTAATTGCGCACCTGGATTAGGGTTCGTCTAACCAGTGACCACGTAAATACTAAATACTCCGCAAACTAGTTATCGCTAACGACTACTCTCGGCACTCATAACGCCGATTCATTCCTAATTTTCAAGCCTTTATCTGTATGGAGTCTTGAAAGTTGAAACTCTGGATCAAGCAAAGCCCGACTCTACATCACAGGCGCAGTAGTACGCCACAACCTGCGTACGATAAAGTATAAAACAGAGCCCACTTCTCTACTTCTACCCCCTAGGTACGGACTACGGAGCACTCGAGTCAGAAAACTCCGCCTCTGGCGATCGTGAGTTTCAGTTTTGGGGCACCAAAGTAGCATTTAATCCGTCCAATGCGTTCATCCCTGTTGCCAAAAAGCCAGAACACAAAAATGAGGTATTTGAGGTTTCTTGGCGGTTGGCTGCTGCCTGTTGAAGCTTGTTATTCTCGGTCATTGATACTACGTAGGATGCATCTATGATCAAGTAAGTTTCAGTGCTGGATATTGACATGTATATACAATTACAACGTACTCCGTACAGACAGGAAACAGGTATCCGGACCGGATCGACAGAATCTCGATGAGGTTCCACTCAAGCATCCATGAACTGATACTTACCAGAAATAAATATGGAGTAAACGAACAGTATCCATATTGACAGCTATACACATACGTATTCAGTACGTCGATGGTTACAGTATCCCAGCCGTAGCATCCCAGATGGCAATGCGCGATTAATGATGCATTACAGTACCTGCTCCGTCCGTACATACTTCGGTGGTCTTTTCAAGGCTCAAAGCCTTGAAGGTATTCCCATTTCAGCCTAGGGAGATGGACAAAGCGGAACGGGAACGACACCATGTTCCTTCCGATCAATTAGTATGCACTACGCACTGTACGCAGCAGTCCGCACCAGTCCCAAGTTGAGCAGGGAAAACTTTTCTTACCTACTCTGAGATCCTGGCTGAATGACACAAAGAAGCAAAAAAAAGTTTATTTGACATGAAACTGAGTCAAATGCAACTCTCGCATCGGCAATTGATGTCTAGGTCCAACATCAGTCGAGTAGCACGGTATATCCCCTAGCTATCATCTCCCGAAGTATTCCCGTGCACGGAGGAGCTGTGCGAACCTCAAGCGGACCGTCGCTCATAAACCCTACAGCTGGGTCCAGCAGTTATCTTTCTTCGGATTTGACTTTTTCCTCTTCCATCCTTCCAACATCTAACAAAGATTAGACACTGATTGTGAACGTTATTTATAGATTTAACTTATAGTATCTGTGCGGTAATGTATTTTCCGAATTCTATCGTGCAAGTTTTGCCGTACTGCATTACTAGTGCGGCAGTGGGCATGAAGCCAGAAGCCATGAGATGAATTAGGGCTAGGTTACGAAGAGGTATGGATAACGAATTTGGACCAGACCATAATTGACTACTACGATGGAGTAGGTGGCATAGAACCTATGGAGGTATAATAAACGGTGTTATAGTCTCGACTGTTGAGATGCATGCGCGCATCTAGAATATCCGAGGATTCTGCGCTCTGCATGCCGTGAACATGCTCGTACGTACCATTTTATCATGTTATACGGATGCATACAGGCGGAGGATCTAGAGCCGAGACCGACATAGATACGATGAAGGTAGTACTGACTGTACTGACTGTACTGATACTTTGCTCACGTCAATTCAAGATGTGGGTACCTACATACTGCGTATATCAATAAGACATCATGACATACCAACAATCTAGAGCCTATATCACCACAGAATTAAGCTTCATTATTCCAAGGTAGTAGACTAGTAGTATATACCTGGGCAAAATTGCAAATAGGACTTTCCATGGATTTCTTTTCCCGAGCTTCTCGGTGGCTCGTCGTCCACCGGGTTTACTACATTGCTATTTATTATCCATCCATGGATATCTAGGCAAAGTTAGGTCGCAATCTTGTTTTCATTGTGCATTGAGTTCACATATATTCATATAATCATCTATGACCCTTCCTTCTCTTTGTGGTGTTTATGCCTAGGTACAATACCTAGATGTGGCAGTGAAATTCCTATCAAACCCTGTCATTGCTGAAGCTTGATGCAGCCATCCGTCTAATTACTACCTCAATACGTATATATATATAAGGACTAAGTATAGGCAATTAATGAAAGGCTCACACAACTCCGTGCATACTTGATTTGTCCAAAGCTCATACCCTAATAATCTATCAATCGCCAGGTACGTACACTACGTACTTCCGCTTTCAGACCCCCTGTTGGGGAGGCTTGTCTCAACTGCCTAAGCGAGGTTTGCATTATTGATCTGCAATATATATATTATATTGTATTGTATCAATGTACCTAGGAACAATCAATGCAACGACTGACATGTGAAAGCCTGCTCCAAAATTTTTTTTTTTTTTCAATGCTCCCGAGGTCGATAGGATTACGACAACATGGAACTCGGGCTGAAAATAATATCCGTCAATAGGATGAGAAAGCGATATTTGGACGTTGGTGAGTTATTTGACAAGGTTTTTCGGTGTAAAGATATAGAGATCGTCTGCTTACAGTCTATAGTACATCGGACAGTGGTGAGAAGATCAAGAAGGCATCGGGTTGCGTAGCCGGAATAGAGAAGGCCGGGTTTGTTAAGTGATCTCCGCGGATTGCGTTATTTTACCTGGATCGATGGCTTTTGAGTGGCAACCGTACTTGGTTCTATGCACGAATGTTTTTGATTGAGAGGAGAAAATCTATGCATTATCTGTCGTGGTGTACCGGGTGTGGCTTCCGTCAACAGATTGATACTCAACGTTACCATATCAAAGTCACAGATTTGGGACATCTTTTCATACAAGCACTGCGAATTACTTGAGATCTTCGCATGTTGCAGGATGATCCTAAGAATATACGTTATTACCTGGAATGAGATTGTTTATCCAACATCGTGACCTTGAATCTATTGTTGGAAAGATGCAATTCGAACGAGGTAAAAGATTTATCCAAAATCCTGCTTCTAATTGCTTCCACATTCAAGATCCTAACTCCCTGCACATCATGACGATATCCAAGTAGGCACTCTATGATCGAGAAGCTTCTTCGACACCATTTGTCCAATCCGCAACAAACCGCGAGCGGCTGTCGTCTGCCGTGGCAGAAACTCACCACAATGGTGAGCCGCGTCATCACCAGACCCATGAAGATAAAAATATCCTCCGTGGTACGCGCAAGGCCGCAAATGTGCGCCTACTTGATGTCCCGGGGGTATTGAGGAGATAGAAAGACCCGTCTCCGAAATATTCTGAGGCTCTGAAGCGGTCTACCTTCGATTCTGATCCTTCGAATGAGAGTTTCGCGCAATTCTTTGACTTCCCATGCTCTCTCGTCGACGGGTGAATTGAGAACACTGGGATATGCCTTTGGATATCTCCTCTTGAAGCGAGAACCTACAATCAAGGCTGTATCGCTTGGAAACAAGGCAGGATCACCTGCATGGATCCCAATGATTGTGCTTCAATATTCATCAACTCCACTTAGGCCGGGAGTTCGACATTGAGCTCCAAGACGGCAATGACTGGTTTAGCCGTGATTGATTATTCAGTGGTAAGACACATTGACCTGCGCATGTCAATGTATTTTAGGAGAATGGGAAATAGACTTACGTGTCTATCCTCGAGACATCGACTGTAGAAGCGCTGATCGGAGGCGCTGGCCTTGGTGTCGCAAGAACATCACTGGAATGAGACATGTTACAACGGATACGCGATACAATCATAGGAAGTTGTTTAAGAGAATTTCTGTTTTCACTGGTCAATCGTGGGAGTGACGTTTTGAGATAGCGAGAGCACGCCGCATTGGCACATCATAGTTCAACCCTGATAACCCTAACCATGTATTTCCATTAGCCAATTATTGTCTCGATTCGATAGTAAAGAGTGAAATTAATATTAGTCTACGTCAAGCCGAGTCAAGTCATAACGGTTCATTGATGATATCACACATTATGGCACGCATGCATATTCATTTCATGTAGCTGTGCTAAAAACTAGTGGTAGTGGACATAAAAACCCCATTTTTGAAGGAAACAAGAGAAAGCATCCAAACAAAAGAATTGTCAAACAGTTTACTGTTCAGCAAGGATCTTCTGGAACTGCTCACCAGCGCGCTCGGGCTTGGTAGCCTCAGCAGCCTGCTGGCCAACCTTGTCTTTGGAGTATTGGGCGGCATAAGGGTTGAGGCGGAGGAGGACTTGCTTGTTGCGGAGGGGGTTCTTCTTCTGGACGAAGGGACGCTTGGTGCGGGCCTCACCCTTGGGCTCACGGAGCACGGACTGGACTTCGGAAGAGTTGATGATACGGGTGATGTCGGCGTTGGCAAGGAGGTTGGAGGGGAGGAGGAAGTCCTTCTTGAGAGCAGAAGGAGTGGTAGTAGTACCGTAAACTTCGTCCAGAGCAGCGAAAGCAGAGGAGGTCCAGACAATGAAGCGACCGAGGTGACCACCGGGGGCGAGCTGGAGGAGGTTGAGGGCGTAGACGGAGGAAGTCTCGACACCGGGGATGTTGCGGAAGGCCTTGACGAGCTCCTTGCCGTCGGTCTCGGGGTTGTAGACGACGAGAGGACCGCGGCGCTGGCGGAAACGACGGCCACGCATCTTACCCTTACCGGCACGGGTCTTCTTGGACTTCTGGACCTTCACGAGGTCAGGGCCGGCACCAACAGCCTTGAGGAGGGCAACGGCGGCCTTGGTCTTGGCGATAGCGGCGCTCTCGAAGGTCTTGGACTCAATGACGAGGGGGACTTCGGGAACGTTGGCGACACGGTGACCGCGGGCGAACAAAAGAGAAGGAACGGAAGAAGCAGCCAAGGCAGAGGCGGTAGCGAAGCGTCTGCAATCCAAAATTTAGCCCGAAACTCAACCTTTTTCAATGATCTTTAAATGTAGCCTACCTCTGACCCTGGTTGACCTTCTGGTGCCACTTGCGCCAGACCTTGGTAGGAGCGAACATACGACCAGAACGGCACATGTTACCGAAAGCAGCCTGACCAGCACGGTGAGTACCACCACCAGAGACACGGGGAATACGGGCAACAGCGCGACCTGTAATTCAAAAAAGATTCCAATCAACCTCAATCCTCAAAAAAATGTAGCCAATTCCTCCAATTCTTGTCAAACGTACCAGTACCCCAGGACTCGGCGGAAGTCTGTTCACCAGCCTTCTCGCTCACGGCATAGGGCTGTCTCTTATTCTTCGCGATGCCGGTGTGAACCTTCTGGACGATATCCGGGCGGATGGGCGAAGAGAAGACGGTGGGCAAAGGGTGAGTAGCACCAGAGGGCTTGCCCTCGGCCGTGGCGATGGTGACAGTTGGTCGGGACGCCATTGTTGTCGACAAGTTGGGTATGTCGGGTTGGTCGATGTCGAGATCGAAGTTCAGTTCGAGATGTTGAGACTTCGAGATTGAAGGTGTGGATTTTTTCGCTCTCGCTTAGTGTGGATTTGCGGGCAAATTTAGCCGAAAGAGGAAACAAGGGCTTAGGGCTAAGGTTTTTTTGGCTGGTGAGTGGTTAGAGGACCCACATTGAATTTTGTAGCCAATCACGTTCTGTTACTATGTTCCTTAAAGCTGCGAATATTTGAGCAAGAAAACTGTATGTACTGGTGGATTTATTACTTTTGTGCAAAACTAGTCACAATGATACTTGAAAAAGATTACCTTCCATGTCGTTTCCCATGTACATGTACGGCCGTTACCATGTCACCATTATCATGAAAGAAAAAAAGACCTCCAGGGCCAACGAAGAGAAAGATACTTGGGTTGCAGACCACCCGTTACGGATCAGGAATCAGTCTTGTCAATGAGCGACTGACGGCGGTCATGTATGTGGCCAGCATACTCTCGCTTAACCGCAACAAGAGTGAAGTCGCTTGACTGTCCAGCATTGCACTTGGTTCCTCCCGCAACAGGTTGAGCAGGCGACCAGGTACCGCTAGCGCATCGTTGGAAGGATGTACCGTCGATACAATTCCATGTGCCTTCGGCGGAACAAGGACCGCTGAGCGCACCAGATGTAGTGCCAGTGCTACCAGTGCTACTAGTGCTGCCAGTACTACCAGTACTACCAGTGCTAGTGCTACCACCGCTGCCAGTGCTACCAGAACTACCACCGGTGGATGGTATAGACGTTGGGACAGAAGTAGCTGGCTTCGTGGATGTCGGGGCAGGAACTGGCTGCACGGTATTCTCAGGAATAGTCGAGGTTGCCGTCGTGGTGGTGAGAGTGCTAGGAGCGCTTGCTGTAGAGCCGCCGGCGGAAGCACCAGACGAGCCACCGGAAGCATCACCAGAAGTATTTCCAGAACTACCACTAGCCGAGCCAGTGCCAGTTGGAGTAGGAGCGGCAATGACACCAGTAGCAGTAGGTCCCGCACCCCCAACGCATGCAGGCTGACCCGATGGTTGAAGATTTGTAGATTCGCCAAGATATACCACCGAATCACCTGGATTTGGAAAGCGAATATCGATACCTTCCGTCGTATTACACCCATTGATATTGGCGACGAACATCTCAGGGAAATCAGCACGCTTGGACAACGATATCTCTTCGTCACGCTTCTTGCTACCCGCCTTTGAAAGAATCTCAACAGGAGCACAGTTCATGTACATTTCGCGATTACCAATTCGGTTGAACCAGGTCCAAGCCAAGGTATACCGACCCGCAGCAATATCAGGAACCGTAAAGTTGAAAGTCGTTGGATCCGGTGCGCTGGCGTCCTCTCCGATATTTCCAGCTACGTTTGCGGGACACCCTCCTTCAATGGAGTGGATGACGAACCACGTGGAGTCCTTTGTAGGCTCGAGATCGGTCGTCAAGCTGATTTGACAGGAACCACCGCCATGAGTCGCACCTCCCTGGAAGCTCAATAGGGGTGATTCGCCAACGTGGTACGTGTTGGCTGTGAGAACGTCGGCAGTGAAGGCATAAACGCCGCTTCGTTGTTTGCATGGAAAATCAGAGCCGTCGCCAGACAAGGGAAAATTGTTCAAAGTGGCTATTCCGAAGGGCTGGGGAGAAGTCATTATCATGTGTCCCTGCACAGTCGAAGCTGCAAGGAGGACAACCAGGAGGTGTTTCTTTGTGAAAAACATTTTGAACGCTAATCAAGGTTGACCTTTAGAAAACGAAAAAGCTTCGCGTTGAATGTGGGTTTTATTATTCTGAGCGTGCCAGCCGCTTATGAGGTTCTAGCAAAAAGGATCGTTTCCAAAGGCGTGGATGGAGTGTCGAGAGTCAAAAAGGGAGCGATGACCGTGTCTACCACAGGTGACAGTTGTAAAGATCGTAAAAAATGGACTCTGTCCAAGGACTTGACCTGCAAAGAAAGGACAGAAAACAATGAAGGTAAAGAAGATGACTGAAAGAGAAAATTTGGCGCCAGCGTTTGACAAAAGAAAGAGAAGAAGAAAAAAAAAATCGAGAGAAACGGCCAAGATTTAGGAGGGGATGGTCATTTTATACGGTGTGTGGGATAGAAGGGCATTGAGGTTATTGACTGGGCGTAGCCTGACTAGCGGCATGTCTTTGAAGGACAATCACCAATAATTGACCAAGTGGTTGGGCGTCATTCATGATACAGTCATATGTTCTATTGAGAGATTCCGTCTATTATTGCCAAGGGAGAAGAATCATGATTTAGTCACTCGGGAATTTGCAAACGACAGGCAAGTCATAGTCGAGTCCCTTGCCATGGGGAGCCGTATTTGATGCAAGGATACTCCGCACGAAAGAAAGAAACTTTGCACTGTGTCATATAGGATGCATCATTCTTTGAGTCATGGTATGATCCTTCAAGTCGAAGACCATAAAGAGCGTGTTCTACCGTCGTGTCTCGAGAATTGGAAACACATCAGGGCTTCTAAGAGCCAAGCTAGCGATCCAATTTAAACGGCTCAAAAACAATTGAAACTAGTGGCATAGAGCCCCAGTTTCAGATACAAAATCCATTATCGGTTATCCAGCATGGTAGGACACAGACACAGACTCATCTGAAACAGCCGCAAGGAGGTCAAGATTGATCTATAGTGTGGAATGGACCAATCAGAGGTCTAGAATACGGTTCCTAGGCATTTGGTGAAACTAGATACAAAATTCTCGAAAGTAAATCTTATTTGACTCATTTAGATATTCGGACCGTGTTATTTGATTCATCTAGACGATTTTGTGACGGCAATTCCATCTTTAAGCCTCTGTATGGGTTTGCTGGCTGGACTCAACGAGATATCCGACGAGTAGTCGAATATGAATGTTCCAGAACCAGTTGACGCCGAATGTGACTCAAATCTGTTTGGTAATTACATACAAGAATGTCTGCTTAATTTCTATTGATTGATCTATGTCTATTCCTGTTGGCCTCTGACTTTTAATCAAAGAATGACTTTCGACCATGAAGAGGGTGATCTCGTGATTCCATGAACCCTAAACAGGAATTATTTCTTCTTCTAGCATGGGCAAGACAAAAATCTGCCACGCAGATTTCACTTCTTGCCTTTCTTCTTGCCTTTATCCTTGGCAGTCGATGTCTCTTTCTGAAATCCTGCTTTAATAAGCGCATCTTTCCCGACATTATTGATGATTCGGAATCTATCTGGTCCCAACAAAACACCCCCATACCATCTCGTGACGACCACCAGCACATCCCAAACATCCATCAGTTGCATGAGATGTAACAAACGGCCCCCCGCAGCCGTTTCCCCATCATCATCACTGTCTTGAAATGTACTTTCTGTGTGGTTGTCTTTCTTCTCACGAATGCGCCATGCGCTGATGTTGTGTGTCGCGCTTGCGACTTTCTTGTCCGTTGCGAGCAGGTAGTCCAGGTACGCTTTTGCCTGGTCTCTGCTGGTAACGGGTACAGCACGACCGACGAAGACTGATTTCTTTTCTGTTACGACGTCAGACAGTGTCCATTCGGGCGGACTATCAATACCGAATGCATCTTGCAAAGAAAGCGTCACGAAATTCTCAGCAGTTGTGTCGAGCTGGTCGTCTTCATCTTGGTTTCCTCTTTCAGTTTCTTGATCTGTTGTTGTTCCGCCAATGCTCAATTCAGAAAACTTTTCGCTCGCCTCACTAATCACTTCGAACAAGCAGACTTGCCCAGGTTGATGTGCTCGGCTAATTATATCCCTCAAGACATCAACGGCCAGACTCCCTTCGCCGCGTGAGGAAGTCGATGCTGTCCCAGTTACCCGGGGAGGCGTTTCTGGATATTCATCGTCAAATCCGATGATAAAGGACAGATGAGGATGTTCCGGAATACGCAATCGTATTGTCGTCGTAAGAGCAGCGGTCTCGGAACTGGTGCCTCCCAGATCTAACGTTCGTGCGCCATTGTCCGCAGTCGTGCCTTGACTGATTGTATTAATTTCGATCGTATCAGCTTCGTATATCGCGTTTATCGCTTCGATTTCTTCGGCAAGGTCTCGCTGGTGCAGACGTTCGAGGGCGGAAGACATCGCATCGCCGCGATGTAGTCTGCGCAGGTTGATGTCGTAGTGTTGAATTTTGAAAGTCGGCGAGACAAAACAGAGTTCGGAATTGCTCCGATCAACCCCACCATGGCCCCACCTTGGATTCCACTGAACAATTACTATGTACTATGTAATGGCTTCATGAATTCCATAATACGTTTTGATAGGTGCTATCTACATTAATCTCACTCATCCGGGCCCAGTAAAGGCTCGTGTGATAAAGAGATAAACCGCGCTTTTAAGTCTGGCTGGGTCTCAAATTTCTTATCAAACGGCCACATTGGACGACGGATACGATGATGACCTAACCTGACGAGATCTTGATCAACACCACCGGGAGTGAGACCAAGCATCCAGTCTGCTGCCATATCAAATAGCTCGGGCTCTAAGTATCCGATTTTGACAATAACAATATCCACAGAGCGAGGCTTCAGATTCAAATCAGTAAAGTCATGCTCCTTGTGATACGGTTTGCGTAGTTTGGTCAAGATAGCATAGACGCTGCCAACTTGCAGAACGACTTCAGTCTCTGCCCATTTATCACCATGTTTAATTGAATGTACTCGTCCGGTAATTGTAATTGGACCGGCATGTATATTGTCGACCTCTGCACCTGCAGTCACTGTTACGGTTGCCCCAACGCCAGCGGCGACTGCTATTTCAACTGCTTTCGGGCCAGGTACACTTGCATATATCACAGTCGGCCCTGAAGCACCCTGAAACTCAGGTCGAGCTAGAAGCTTTGTTAAACCCCAGGTCATATCACCACTACCACCTGCGGTAGGGTTATCTCCACTATCCGAGATAAAGAATGGGCGAGCGGAAGACGCTAGAGCTGTATCCAAACATTCTTTGAATGTCCCGGTTGGTCCAACAAAATCAAAATCTGCATGAGCATCCCAGAAATTCTTTGCCAATTCCTCAGCACCCGCAGCAACAGCCGATTTATCCCAGCCAGTAGCCATGACAATTCCTCGGTTGCGCGGTTCGTCAGCCCAAGCATATCCGACCCAAATCGCAGCATCTATAACACCAGGCCTAGCTTCAACGCCCGAAACAGCAGCATATACATGTTTTGCAGGCTCAACTCGGGTAGAAGTCTGCTCGCCCGGTAGCAGGATCGGGAGAGGTATCCATGCTTTGTAAGGTCGCAATCGATTGTCTCCTGTCGCATGTTGCTTTGTGAGCAAATCTACTAGATTCTGACAGGCACGCTCTTTTGTTTCTTGTTCATCCTCATGTGGCGCCATTCGGTAGCATGTAATTAGATCTGTTTGGTGAGCAAGCTCACGCGATACATTTCCATGTAGATCCATAGATGCCGACACAACCACATCAGGTCCAATGACTGTGCAGATGCGACGAAGTAGTTCTGCTTCCACATCATCAAGTCCTTCCACACACATAGCGCCATGTATATCAAACCATAGTCCATCAAGCCGCGGCACAGACGAACGTATATCTGTAAGTCTATCCAGGATTTCCGTTGCTAAATCCTCAAATGCTGCTCGAGTAACAATTCCTCCTGGAAGAGCGTGACCGATGAGGGCTCCACGCCAGTCGGCAACATTCCCGAGAGGAGTCCCAGGCTTGATAAAGTCATATTCCTGAATACACTCAATGCCCCTTCGCGGATGGAATGCTGGAGCTAGCGTTTTCGAAGGGGTAAAGGTGGACGTCTCGCAAGCAAGCCCAGCAATGGCAATGACTGGACGGCTATGCATGTTGATCTGGTGGCTAGCAAGATCTGAAAGATAATGTTGAGCTGTCGTGGTTCAAAGGAGCTCCCGATGGATGTTGGACGTTGCGGCACTTGAAAGTTGAGGCAGGAGCTAAGTGGGGAAGGAACAAGCCGCGTTGGTGGCACCTTCCTAGATAGGCAATAATTCACCTCACCTCCCGACATCGTCCTTTTGTATCTTTCGAGTCCTTCAAAATCTCTGCTTTTCTCGGCTCTACTAACAGGACATTGATCAGAGATTGACAAGACATCCAAAGCATATATAACGAGCGTCTATACAACAAAATTCCGTTATCATGCCTTACCTATCTTATCGGGTTATGAAAGCGGGGAGTATGGGGTAACGACAGCAACGATCTGCGCAACCACCGAAGGTAACATCGCCTCCCTACTTGTCTGCGTTACTACGAGCGATTAAGTCTGCTACGCTAGATAACCTCCAACCATTCGCCCGCGCTATTGGCGTGTCGATGAAGGATGCATATCTTTTCCATCCTCAATTGGAACCACTCGTTCGGCTTATCTTTACGCTAGTATTCTCTGGTCAATGGCGTGGAGAGAAGCTTTTTAGTCTTTCAGCTCACAATGGCACGATGTGGATTTTGATTTCTTTTTCCCCCTCGACCATTCATTGTGTCGAAAGAAACTGTCCTTGAGCAGCGGTTTGCATCGCAAGAAGCACAAGATGTTGAAACGATCGTTAACGGGTACATGGATGCCTGCATGGGTACCAGAGTCTACCACTACCATCGCAGTATTGCTTATGATATGCTCCATGGTGCAGTCAGCTGTGAGTACTGCCACTCATATGAGATCTTTCGAAGAAAAATCCTGAGTTGATCGAATCATAGACTGGAGGATACGACGGTTCGATGATGAACGGTCTCAACATTCTTCCCTCGTATACCGACTATTTCAACCTCAATGCCGCAACGACTGGTCTCAACACCGCGTCAGTATTTATTGGTAGTTTCTTTGGCACAGGGATATCAGGGGTGCTCACGGATTGGCTTGGCCGTCGTCCAGCACTTCTATGGGGTTCTGTGGTCGCTCTAGTAGGCATTGTTCTTCAGACTGCTGCACAAGACATTGCCATGTTTGTGGTAGCTCGAATTGTCCTAGGTCTTGGACTCTCACTCTCATCAACGGCCGGGGCTGTTTATCTTTCGGAAACGTTTCCAAGCCGGTGGCGAGCGTGGGGGGTCGGGGTGCTTAATACCTTTTATTAGTGAGTTGGATTTACGATCTTGATTAACGACATAGAAACTGATCTTGTCTAGCGTTGGGGCGTTGATTGCCGCTGGTATTACATTAGGTACCGGCCAGTGGAACTCGACTTGGGCATGGCGTGCACCGTCATTGCTCCAAGGCATATTCTCTTTCGCCTGTATCATTGTGATACCTTTCATGTGAGTGATTCGACACTATAGAAAGTAGTAAAATCTGACCGTCATGCAGACCTGAATCGCCTCGTTGGTTAGTCCACCAGGGCCACCATGACTTGGCACGAGAAGTGGTCGCCCAAACGAACTCAAATGGTAACCTTAGCGATCCCGTTGCGCTAGCTGTGTACAAAGAAATTCTTGATACGCTGAACTGGGAGAAGAAGCAAGGAAGAACGATGAGCCCGAAAGAGCTCATCAAAACTCCTGCTGCCCGAAAGAGAATGTTGATTGGGATGTCCCCGGGACCATTTTCTTGTATCGCAGGTAACATCATTGCATCTTATTATCTCGGTTCGGAGCTCGACACCGCTGGTATCACGGATACCGTGGCGCAGTTAAAAGCAGTAAGTACATGATCTTTGAATCAGGGGTACTCTAAGAACTGACTATCTTTGAACAGAACGTGGTTTTGAATGCCTGGTGTTTGGTCTGTGCCCTAACTGGAACCCAGCTCGCAGCCAAATGGGGTCGAAAGCCTACCGCTATATTATCGCAAGTTCTGCTGATTGCATGCCTCTTCATCATTGGCGGTCTGTCAAAAATGTATGCTGACAACCCAAACGGCGCGTCCAATGCGCTGGTTTATGGAGATGTGGCGGTCATGTTCCTATTCCAGGGATTCTATTCGATTGCCTGGACGCCATTGCTATATCTGTACCCGCCGGAGGTAATGAACTATTCGATCCGAGCAAATGGAATGGCGCTGTCGGCATTTTCGCTGAATGCGCTTGCGTTAGTTCTCTTGTCTCAATGTACTTTTCCCGGCGAAGCTAACAACAAACAAGTCTCGTTTTTGTATATATTATGCCGATTGGTCTTACAAATATTGGATGGAAGATGTATATGATAAACGGATCGTGGGATATTATCATCTTGGGTTTGATCGTACGTTATACTTTAGTTTCCCCAATCGCTTTCAGTCACTAACCTCATCGAATCCATCACAGGTCGTCTACTGGGTTGAAACCAAAGGAAAAACTCTCGAGGAAATTGACGCCATTTTCGAAGGAGAGAAGCATTCATCAGTGCCAAATGTCGAACTACTCCGACAGGGTAAGGAGCATATTGATGTGGGAGAAGTGGAGCAACAGATTGTCGCGGAAGTTCTTGCGACGAAGGTTGATTGATGGATTGGAAATTTCAAATGTGCAATAAAAACAAGTGAAATGCTGATATAGTTGGTTTTACGAAACATCATGTTCAGTGAGGTATTTGTGCTCGGTGATATCGTGGCGTTGCTCGGATCCGAGTGGATATTCTGTTTTCCATCAAATGCGCGTTTTTTGCGTTAAACGTCCACCACCACAACTGGCAGACCAATAACTTAGTTAATAAAAAGCTTGATAGCGGCACTCTGAATTATGATCTTTTACGTTCACACTTTTGTATGATCAAAATGAGGCACAATCAGGTTACTCAATCGGTACGATTATGGCAGCGCAAGATCCCCCGAGGTCCTTGCTTGACTCATAGACATCGGTTCTTTTCAGCCTCTGCCTCATTACAACAAAAATACCACTCTACCAAGAAAAATAACAACTGCAAGAAGAGTAGTGATCCTTCACATTTAATTCCCAAAACGCAGCAACAACTACGATCAATACAGGACCCTGACTTCTGGACCTGCAAATCAACTTGGCGCCGTGCCAGGATCAATACTCTCCGCTGCCTCATCGGCTGCACAATTGGCGACTTCTCGGCCCTATGGATACTTCAAACATTCTATCCCGGACTCGGCATGGGCGTTATCATGGGCGCATCTAGTAACTCCACCCCCCCTCCCTCTTCTGCAAGCACGCACACATACACTAACGCCCTGGGTGGGGGAACAGTGGCATCAGGAATAACAACCTCCCTAATCCTCGAAACGGTCCTTCTCCGCCGCGGCGCGGATCAATTATCATGGTCCATGGCAGCCCGCACAGCGATGGGGATGAGTATGTTCTCAATGCTTGCCATGGAGGCAGCCGAGAACATCGTTGATTATCACCTCACGGGCGGCGTGGTGGATGTTAGTGACCCGAAATTCTGGATGGCGGCGATGGCGTCGGTGGTTGCGGGGTTTTTGGCGCCGTTGCCGTATAATTATTTACGGCTGAGGAGGTATGGGAAGGCTTGTCATTGATGGGGGCTTTGGGGCTGTGGGATGATATGTACTTTAGAATTGTGTGGTTGGTTAGTTAAGTAGTAATTTTTTCTATAGACCCCGATTGGGTAATGCTCTGAAGCAAAGCCCTAAGTTAAATTATGCGCCGATACATAGAGATTGGGACTGTGTTCAGAGAGCCCAGGTTATGCACAGACAGAGATAAGGCAGTCAATCAAATTATGATTATTACAGGTATACAGCCATTATTGATGTGATTGGAATGATTGATGCCCAGATGATCACGGTTTAAGCACAGATGCTTTCTGGCCTATCAAGGTTACGGGATGTTTTATCCCGAAGGTTGAACCATACCTAGATACCTATAGAATCTGTATCCATGGTAAGGGGAGAAAGCATCCAAGTTACTTTATGTAAGGGTCATCTGGAACATTTGTCGATCATAGAGACATACTGCATGGATCATTCAATTTCGAAAGATCTAGACAGGCCTCAGAAAGCAGAGTACGAATCTCAAGCTCCTGCTTTTCCACGCCATAGCTATAATGAAACAATAACTCAATAGATATAGATTAATCCACGAATGATCACTGGATCAGTAAACACCATGTCTCAGGCTATCGATGTATACAAATATCGCATTCCGGTGATAGGCTGGAGCTGTGTACAACAACGACGGTTGTGGCGTTCAGGATCCACCGCGGAAAGATTCTGCGGAGAGCTTAATTAACGATTAGTACATACTACTATGTATAGTACTAGGTATTTCGATTTTAGGAGCATTGATCATGAACTTATACAAGCTGTATGTAAAAGGCCCAGTCTTGAAAAATGAATGATGGTTGTTCAATGAGGATGACATGTACAATGACATAGGACCAGCCTGAACAGCCGGATAATCGGATACACAACTGCTCATGATTCAACCGGAGGAGTCTTCAAAACCGATACGAAGGCGAACCATTTAAACAGCCAACTACTCCGTAACTCTTTGACTCTACTCGTAGTATGTAACGCTCGACCGGTCTAATTCTAGATTCTACCACGAGTCTTCGTAGTGGTCGATCTTGATTGAACAGTCATGCTATGATTGGCTGCACTGATCGAACTACACCCAGACTATTGATTTACTATTGAAAAATCGTCCACATAACCACGCCCACGACATGCCTGATCGAGTCATGGCTTGAAACAATTCTCCGAATCAGATGCACCCGGTTACTATTGTCGGGGTTTGGTTTTATCTTGGAAGCTAGAAGTATAAGTGGTAGCCTTGACTACCAGTCACCACATCTGATCCGTCATATATAAGCCTGTTGTTTCCTACCTGACGGTTCTCGCGCGGATTCTCAGATCGATGATTTGCTCTTTATTTTTGTTGAGAGGAACTGTCTATAGACGCAGCAAAATGTTCCTCTCTGTCTCGAAAAGGCATATGTCTCCCAGCAATTCCAAGGACCATGAATATTGAAATGACGCATTCGTCTCAATTGCACGCCTTGACCCAAATCACAGCATGAAGGTTATTCTCTTCTCAACTCGACTCTGGAAGGCATCTGGGGTGCGTGTTGGTGAAACACCGTCATTGCGAAACGTAGGGCTAGCGAGCGATATCATGGATGGAGAAACAGCAGATATCGCCGAAGAATTGCCGAGGGTGGATCCGTCTCACGGAGTTTTTCTTGAAGCTTTATTCACGCCAGAATGGAGGATGGATGGTTCGGTTCACCTATGAAGACATACTGGATGGTTAATACTGCTAGTGCCAACCATGACTTGGTATATGTCGATCATGCTTTTGTCCATGGACGACTCTATTGAGTCTATCAGCCATGTGAGGACCAGAGATGGGCATCCTGAGGTTCAGCAAGTGGGGCGCCGTTCTGCCACGAGGTCTCGAGAATGCGCCGACTCTTTGAGCATAACGATCTGACTAGAGGGGTCAATACGTCAAATGAGTGGAATGAACGATGGAAAAGAGAGGAGGTTCGTGCTGAGGCCAGTTGTAGGAGTGAGGCGACTGAGGAAGCAGTGAGGAATCAGGGGAAGGGCGAGGCAAGAACTGGGCCAAAGCTCAAGGGGATCTTTCAGGCGGACAGCCAATCAGCAGCGCAGCCACCGTCCAGCCAGCCCCGGAAGAAGATTTCTCCTGGCGAGCCTCAGGAATCAGTCAAGACTCAATAGATTTTAGAGTGACTGCTTCTGTCTTGTTCGTTCTTTTCTCTTGCTTGATCTTAATATGTGTGTCCATCACGGCTTCGTACTCAACTCCCCTGCATCTACCCGTCTGTGCGTGTCGTCCTGATGTTGCGGTGAAAATCGACTGTTACAATACCCACGTGGATCGCACGCGATTCGTCGCTCCGACCCTGCTACGAGCCTACGATGTCTTGGGCTCTTCTTCCCCTATCCAACAAGAATGAGTCCAGCCGTGAGGAGCATCCGAGCTCGATTGATCTACTTGGCTTCACTGCTGCGTCCGGATCTGCGTCCTTAAGTCTTCAGTCAAGTAGCTGCGATCGTCTAGACGTTGCGATTTTACGATCATCACGAGCATAATGGCTTTCCATACATTCGTCAGAAGGAATCGCATCCTGTCGCATTTCACCCCCCGTCTGGCAGCGGCCGTTAGTCTGATTGCGCTCTCCAGTCTCAACTATGGCTTCGACAATCAGGGGCTTGCGACCAGCCAGGCCATGACGACCTACAAGCATCAGTTCGGAGTTTGGAATCCCAAGACAAACTCTTATGCCATTCCTACTTACTGGACTTCTTTGTTGAACAGTTTAAACTTTATTGGTTTCGCTTTCGGTGCGCACATCCTGCCCGTCCTTCGCCAGCGTTTTTTTGAGATACAGTGATATTGATAGTCATCGCAGGATTATATATAGGCAGTATCATCAGCGCGCGATATGGCCGTCGCATGTCCATGTTCTGCATGTGCGTATGGGCTACCATGTCGGCTACGGTGTTGGTGACGTCCCGCAAGATCGAGCAGGTTCTGGCAGGTCGCATACTCAATTACGCCTACATCGGCATGGAGCTTTCTACCTGCCCACCGTTCCAGGCCGAGATCGTACCTGCGCCGATTCGAGGATTCGCCGTGGGAACGTATCAGACGAGTTTACTTCTCGGCGGAATCATCATCAATAGCGTTTGCCGAGGAACTTCTGAGTTGACCACCAATGCCGCGTGGAGAATACCGCAGATTTTGTTTTATGTCATTCCCTCTATCGTTGCGGTTTTTGTCTGGTTTATTCCAGAATCTCCGCGGTGGCTGCTTTTGCAAGGTCGCGAGAAGGATGCGCTCGAGTCGTTACGCCTGCTTCGTACCACTGGTAATTGGGAATCGGATTACGACCCTAGACAGGAACTTTACTTGCTGAAAAGGTCTTTGCTGGAGGAACAGAATCAGGGTACATACAGGGACCTTTTCCGCGGTAGTAACCGGAAGCGAACTTTGATCGCTATGGGAATGAATTTCTTCATTCAAGCTACTGGTTCGCCGTTCACAGCTGCTTACGGCACACTGTTTGTCCAGTCGCTCAACTCATTGAACGCATTCGACTATTCAATCATGAGCTCCTGCATCAACACATTCTGCTGTCTTTTTTCCATAACTATCACTGACAGGGTAGGACGACGACCCATCCTGCTGATCGGTTCCACCCTACAAATAGCATGGTTATTCTCCATGGCCGGCATCGGCCTTTGCGATAATCCAACACCCATCCAAAGACATAGCATTATCGCCTTGACAGCGCTGTCTTCAGCTAGTCTATGCTTCAGCTGGGATCCGCTAAACTATATCGTTACGACCGAACTCCCAGCAACCAGGCTGCGCGACAAGACGCAACGAGTTGCATCATTTGTGAATGTTGCTACCAATTTTGCATTCTCTTTCAGCACACCCTATCTCCTCGACGAACCATATGCGAATCTCAGGTCGAAAGTGGGCTTTATATTCGGCGGTTTGGCTATTGCGTCGTTTGTCTTTGCATATTTTTGTGTCCCGGAGATGAAAGGACGTACACTTGAAGAGATCAATCGGATGTTTCAGGATGGAGTGCCGATTTGGAAATTTGGAAGATACGAGGCTCCTGTTGAGACGGGGATTGTGTCGGAAATGGCTGTCGTTGTTGAAGATGAAGATATAAGTCATGGAGATGCTGCTCATCTTGAGAGAAATGTTGGCAAGTGATTAGTTACATGTACATATGAAGACTGATGTTGTCCTTTCTTGGATATACTGATATATATGAGCCTTGGTCCATAGTCAGAAATTGCGATGTTTCAACTTACATTGGACGGCAAACAATACAGGATATATTACTCAGAACATGCTACTATATGATGTCAGTTCAACATGAACTTACAGTAAGCTAAGATAGGCCTTGCCGTTTCCCAGAGTAACCTAGGCGGTATCAATGATGTTGTTTTGGGGTGTTCTACATATGTAATTAGGAAATTCGCGGTATCACTACAAAGGGTATGTGTCAACACAATCATCTTCAATGCATCAGAGGTCTAGAATCCGTTAGTATCTGTTCTCCTAACTTTATATGAGTCTACAAGCATATTTGCAGTGCAATCACCGCTTGAATGTGGGTAAAAACATGATGATACTATTGTTTACTGGACTTTTCCTAAGCTAAGCCTATGATTTCAAGGGTTGTTGGCATTGTTGACGGGGCGTTGCTTTGATGACACGAACACCGGAATCTAATTGGTTATATATGTTTATCAAGGACAGAGAGCACCTTCACGCTCACTCACTGGCCAGGACCTCCAGTCTCTCCCAACTCTGAACCAACTACACACGAAAAACCGCACAACTCGCATGACAGAGTCCTTATGTACGGAAGGAAATCATCATGCCCTGGAAAGCGCAGGTCTGCCCTTTCTGTTTGAAGAAATACGCCAATCACAAAGGCTTGCAATCCCATCTTATCAAGTGCACTGGCGAATGGCGATATCCTGCAGATGGAGTCCACGACGTGTCAGAGATCAAAAGCCTCAGCATTATGCACCGTTACTTCCGTGACGAGAAAAATCGAGAACCTCAATATAGATGTTCAACATGTGCAAAAGTTGCCAGTGGTCGGGAAAAGTTTATTGATCATGTTTTTTATTCGCGGCATTACGATGATGACGAAGAAGGTGCTACTGCGAAGTCATTGAGCTCCTCGTCGTTTGACACGGAGCCCTACAGGGTATGGCAGCCACAGGACAGTTTTCCGTTTTTACGCCTACCTCTAGGTAAGTCTCAGTAAGCTTCCAATCATGTGTGGAAAACATTTGACTAACGGAAGGGCGACGTGCAGAGATACGCGAAATGATCTACAAGGCCATATTCTGTTTTGAGCGGATAGAAATTTGCAATGTCCAGGAGACATATGTTCATCCAGATAGAGGTTTCTGGCTTCAGCATAATCCTCCCAACAATCTACTAGCCATCATGGCAACGAGTCAGCAGGTCTACCACGAGGCACGTCAAATCTTCTATCTTTACAACACATTCACCTTCCACCAAAGATTTGCTATTCCTATATTCCTTATTGGTATTGGCAGGGAAAATGCTCTTCGACTCAAGTCCGTCGAATGGAGGCTTGGAGACGACGATCAGTTCGAGAACCATATTGACATAGTCAAGTCACGCATGTTGCGCGAAAGGGATCAAACACAAACGCAGTCGGAGGAGGAGATCAATTGCTGGAACGACGAAGAGCAATTTGTGGAAATGGAGAGAACGATTGTGGTTCCGTACATGCTACCTTTCCAGTTCAGGGATGCTCGTCTGCGACCACTTGATGCCGATGAGGATGTCCCAGATGATGGCTTCGGTCGCCGCTACCGCTTTGTCTTCATTGCTAGGTTTCACGAGCACGGAGGAAGTATGCGGCATGGCAAGGCTGGTTATGAAATGATGAAGCTGAGGATAAGCAGACCACACTCAGACTGATGCTACTACTTTTGTTGGATATACTAGATAGTTCGAATATTAATATAAACTCGGTCGGATATGATATTAGTATAGTGTGCTGTCTATGTGCCTGGATAGGTAGGCTGCAGCTGGACAACCCTAACTATAAGAAGCAGGCTGCCCAGGAAAAGAGGCTGAAAACCTCCAGCATAATCCATCAAACAACCTACTTGCTATTATGGCAACGAGCCGTCAGGTGTATTACGAGGCAAGCCGAATGTTTTACCGGTACAACACGTTCATTTTCCATAGTAGCCAGGCAGTGCTTGAGTTTTTTTTATCGGTATCGGGAGAGAAAATGCCCTTATTCAAGGTCTGTCAAAGGGATTTCGTGATAGTGCCGGTCAGCTGTCTGGACTTACTAGAGATCATCAACTCATTTATAACGCAGCATCAGATTTCATCAGAAGGGATCGATATTTGGATTAACGAACTACGATGCCTTCGACTTTATGATGTGCTCAAGTGTTTGAATTGGGAACATGCAAATGCTTATTGGCATACATGCAGAACATAACGTCCACTCTGGCCCGAAGCCGGTGGTGATGAATTCTCAGCTCTATACGGCCGTTGCCGTTTTAGGTTAAAGTTTGGCATTTTCAGGTTTGGGAGCAAAAATCTCGCCGGGGCACTCCTGAATATGAATTACGTACACGATGGGTTCGGAATGATGATCCAGCGTGTATCACTGCTCCTCTTGAGGGTCTCGAGAATATGACCCTACCGGCTGAGTACCATCGACGTCTAGATGAGTTATATGCGTCACGTTGGCCTTTAATGGTACTCTTGATTTACTTCCGGTTCGCTTTGTCCTTCGTATAAACAACAAGTGTGTAGCTTGCTGTCTATGTTGCCAATACTTTAGACATGTTAGCCTTGCTTTGGTGATATGAGCCGCAGTCTCAAAACTGCAGATTGTTGTGGATTCTTTTCTCTTTTCTGCAAATGGCTAAGAGGCTGGATTTATACGACTATAACAACTGGGTCATAACGGACGTGGCCAATGATGGTAGAGGGATGAAGTTAAGGAATGCAGGTAAGCTGAGAAGCCAGTTCTGTAGAAGCTGATGAATCTCAACTGCCGTTGCTTGGAGGCTCTGAAGGTCATGTCGCTTGCGGATAAGGCCATACAATTCCCCCGTACTCGTCCAAGGATCTAAGTTAGTCGAACATGGTATATCAAAGCAGCACCTGAACAAAACACGCCGCTCGCCTTGAACTGCTCCTCAGAAAGGCGATCGTCATCGTCTGGAAACGCACATTCCTCCTGATCGATGTCATCGTCATGAACCTTGGGAGTGCGACGGGACGACCGAATATGCTGCTCAGTATATTGGCCTCCGTATACGGAGTCATCTGCCGTAAAATGTTATCGGACTTCTTTCCGTTGAGCGTCAAAAAAAGGATCTCTTTATGGAGTAAAGATTTCCAATAAACTTGCCTACCCCACGCTTTCCCCAATATCTTCTAGCTCTAGGGCAAGGGGATAGAGCTTACTTCCTTTGGAAATATCGCGGGGAAAGACTCAGTTATTACCTAAAGTGGAAATTTTTCTAGTTCTTTGATAGGACTTAAATGAAGACGTATTGGCATATAAACGTTACTCCACGCTCATCACGACTCGAAAACCATCATTGTTCCTTGTTACAGAGCTTAGATTGTTCTTAGATAGTTGGCATTGATTGAAATGAACCAAGATGCCTTCAATACCCAGCCGAAGCGTTGGTATGACACTCTCCAACCAATCGATCTCAATAGCCTGATTTCTGTCGCCACAGTTGACGAAGCCCATGCTGCAAATCGCGTGCGATGGGTGAAATTCGCCATCCTGTTGTATAACTACGATATCGAGACTGGGCACTGATTACTTGGTAATTACATGCCATCGGAGGCTACTTCAATCCCGCGAGCACCACACATTTTTCAGTAGAGAATTTTGTACCCTGGCACGAACTTGAGACCGCAAACTTCAGGGGTATGTATCTTACACATACTGGCACCGTTCTGTATCTCGGGTATCCAGGCCCGTATATGTTGGTTGATGAACAAGGCCTGAAAACTGGGCGCCTGACATTGGTCGAGTACGAAATCAATGGGACTGTGAAAGGATCTATTCACATTCGTCCATTCGATATACGAATACCATACTTGCGCGCGTTCCAGGATGGGGCAGGTTTTCATGATATCAGCCATGCTCAGCGTGCTTATAGACACCAAAATTCGCCGTGAGTAATCCCTTGACCTGCCAAGTGAGACGGACAAAACTAATGTATGACATAAGACTCCCGAGGTCGACATGGACCTACTGTTCATTGAAAGTCTCTGCCAGGCCAAGGAAGCTAATCAATTTCCAACATCAATGGCCATATGTGACCGAGAGCAGTGGACAAGTGATGTTGAGCTTTATACCACCTGGGCACAGGCTACTCGGCTCTCGAGGCCGAAGGGCGCGGGGAAGAGTATCCTCTAACCCGTCTCACTGCTCCTATCGGGGGTTAAAAAGCAGGTTTTGAACCGGGTGCAGGGAATATATATAACAAGTTTTAGGAGTTAGCTAGACCTGTAAAGCAGTATGATATTATCTGGTTGTTTTCAGAAGCTTCTTAACTTCACAAAGATAAAAAGAGTAAGTTCAATTACCTGATCCAATGAGATGGTCCCAAAAAGGAAATTGTGCTGCCCCGCAAGACATTATCCAATTAGGCACAGATAGGGCTATTCGGCGCATTCCCCAGTTTATTGACTATCGAGCTCTCCATATTTGCGGAGAAAGACAGTCCCCCCACGCCAGGATTATGCCACCAATCATAGAGTCTAGGGTCGCTATAGTCTATAGATTAAGCTGGGAAAAAGATGAGTTTCGAGTTATTAGAGCTGTAGAATGTCATATAAATACAGAAACGAAACGCCGACCTAGATTTGGGCTCCTGTCTGTCAACCTTACTTCCATTGATATTCAGACCTCAATACTGGTCTTTCTACCAACTACCTAGGTACATCGGTGATTTTTTGTCTTCATGGATCTCAAGCAAGAAGGCGTGGCAGAAGTTGCCCGCGTTGAAGACGCGAGGCTCGATGATCCAACACGAGGCGACATGGAGTACGACAAGACCTTGTCGGCTGAGATGATCAACCAGGATCATATGGAACTATATCTAGAAGCAATTCAAAGATACCCCAATGACGAGGCCATTGATATGGAAGAAGAGAAGCGATTGAAACGGAAACTTGATATTCGACTGATCCCCCTTCTCGGAATCTGCTATTTCTTCTACGTACGTTCAACTTCGGACTATCTTCTTGAAGTCTACTAATAAGTGCTGGCACAGTATGTCGACAAGACGACCCTTTCGTATGCAGCAATTTTCGGAATCAAGAAGGACCTCAATCTCCAAGGCACGGACTACTCCTGGCTATCGAGTATCTTCTATTTCGGCTGGCTCGCCTGGGCAATCCCGTCTAACCTGATCATGCAACGACTACCCCCTGCATACTATCTCGCTGGCAATATCTTCATGTGGGGAGCCCTACTTATGTGCGAGGCCGCATCTAAGAACTTTGCAACTCTTGCTGCCCTCCGCGTCCTTTCCGGAGCGTTTGAAGCCATTGCAGATCCCGCTTTTATGCTTGTCGTTTCGACTTATTATACTCGAGAAGAGCAGCCGTGGCGTATTGCAGGGTATTACCTCTGGAACGGTATCGGTGTGGCCGGTGGTGGTCTTATCGGTACATTTCCCCGATCTGTCTTTTGCTAATGTCGGTACTAATTGAGCTATAGGTTACGGCATCGGTCACGTCAAGGGAGCCCTCGAGTCGTGGCGCTATGAGTTCATCATCGTCGGCGCCGTCTGCGCGGCTTGGGGTATTGTGCTAGCCCTCCTCCTTCCCAACTCACCCACCAGTTTCTGGGGATTTTCTCACGATGAGAAACTCATGATGATTGCTCGCATCCGAAAGAATCAGACCGGTATTGAGAATCGAAGTATCAACTGGGATCAAATCAAGGAGGCCTACCTGGACTACAAGACATGGATCTATTTCCTTCTCGGTGTCGTTAGCAATATCCCCAATGGTGGAATTTCCAATTTCTCTACCCTGGTTATCCAGGGTCTTGGATTTGATACCCTTCACACAACACTGCTAGGTATTCCACAGGGTGTGATTGTGGTGATTTGGATTGTGCTGGGGGCGATTTGCAATCAATACTTGCCCAAAAACAGTCGAACCTTGGTTGCTGCTATCTTTATGCTTCCAACTATCGCTGGTGGTCTCGGCTTTCTACTCGCTCCAAAGGACGCTTATGTTGGCCGCTTGATCTGCTTGTAAGTAATGTCAATCCTATGTGAACTCTGACTGGTACTAAATTTTATAGCTACCTCACCGGCTCATATCAAGCCTCCTTCGTCGTGTCTCTCTCGATTATCACCTCTAACACAGCAGGACAATCCAAGAAAATGATCGTTTCCGGCATGATCTGGTTCGGCGTCTGTGTCGGCAACATCGCCAGCCCTTTCTTCTACAAGTCCAACCAAGCCCCAACCTACCGTTTGGGTATTGGCTCTCTCTTGGTTGCGAACTGTATTGAGCTTCTCATCTTCGTCCTATTGCGTTACGTGTACATTTGGGAGAACCGTGGCAAGGAACGGGAGCGAGAGGCCCTGAGAGAACGCGGAGAGATGGATGCCTTTACGCAGAATGCAACTGCGTTCAGGGATATGACGGACAAGCAGAACCCGAATTTTGTGTACGTGTACTAGGCACAAGAGTATACAATATTGGGCGGCTCCATTGATGCAAAAGATGGCTATCTGCCCTTGTGGCCTCATATAGCTCAAACTATGAGATGTATATGATAGATAATGAGACAAGACTTCAGACAAAATTCTTAGCGCATAGGTCTCGACTCATTAGTGAATGTATACATAGACCATGTAGTCTGTTCCCTGTTTGTAGCCCGAGTTGGGGTCCTGCGAGCTTGTTAGGGTTTTCGTCGAAGTTGTTGATCGACATCAGAACTGTTATGTAGTCAACAAGTCAATAACGATGATTACTGTATTGCATAAAATCTGAGAACGGTCGTTCGCTCAATTCGTTCATTCCACGCCCATTCGTTCGCCAATAAGAAAGGTACCTAATATCACACATAACGGATGAATGCATGCAAAAAGCTCGCAAGTAGAATATCGTAACAAATACATTTTTTTCATTAGAAGACATCGCTCCAGACTCAACCTCCTCTTCTCCTTTCTCATTAGATGAGATGCTTCGATCTATCCGTCCAGCGTCAGTTCATACTCATCTCTCAAACTCCCGAAAGAGAGGGGGTTGGAAAAAGGACAAACCTGAAATAAGCCCTCAAATAAACAACCTGCCAAGCCCCCAACCCCATCAACATCCCCATCGTGCCAAACGCGAACCATTTCACGCGTTCATTCGTCGACTCATTCGTATCTCTCAGCTTCTGCTCGCGATGACGCAGGTACTCCATCTCATTCACGATCTCGCCGACTACTTCCTCGATACGGCGCAGGTCTGTTTCGACGGGTTTCAGTTTCTCTTGTGCTTGAATGCTGGACCAGTCGCGCGCGTCGGCGCCGATTTCGATGTCGAGTTCGATTTCGCGGCTGACGGGGCCTCGCATGTCTATTCCACGTTACCCAGAATTAGTCTATAATGCTGAAGGGATAGAGAGGGGAGGGAGGGCGTACGGCGAGTATTAGTAACCAAATTCTCAAGACAGACATCAAAAGCCGTATCCGCAGGCGACGTGAAAGCCTGTCTCGTCTCGCCGACAATATCCTTGGGACGGCCGTAATCATTGCCCATGGCATCTTTGATCTACCCACCACCACCAATTCATTAGCCCACCACTAAATCATACCCAGGGCGAAAAAGGGTACGTACATGCATATTAACAAGCTGCCCATCCCCCTTCGTCCCCGACACAATCGCCGTGACGACAACGAGCTGTCCATTCGAGACGAAATTGCGAATGCATCGTTCACTTTTCGAGGTTGTAGCTGTAAGATCAAATTTGAGCGCGGTGCTCAATCCGACTAGTAAAAACAAGAGACCGATGATGGTCTTGGGAGTGAATGCCATCTTTGCTGTTGATCACAGTGGAATTGACTCGCTGGTGATCGTGTGAGAGAAGCCAGCTAAACATCAAACTAACATGTTACCCGAAATAGTCTAAGTAAAGGGGGCTTGGCTTGGCGCGGTGATCGCGCGGATTATCCTTGTTCCGTGCCCTAATTCTTGGTCAATTCATCGCTATTCATCGCTTAGAATTACAGACGAGAATACAATCAATTGAATACTACTTCGTTATTATCATTGAATATCATCTCCAATATACATACATCATAATGTAACAGCTCCAAGCTAGCTGAAGAGGCGAGTCCCGAGAATACTCCTGATTACAAGCAGGGAAGTAATGTAAGAAGCCCTTAATAACAAACCAACGGGCTCTGAGAAGAGGAGAGAAAAGGAGAAGGAATCGAGCGAAAGATTTGTTGACAAGATTCAAGGAAACAAGGTATCATCAGATGGAGACGTACAATCAACGCAAAAGGCAGTTGTATAAAGAGAGATGGCAGAAACAAGATTGTGAAATATATATCAGTCAAATAGGTTTGCGGCGCTATATCGCTCATCGCGTGAAATTTCAAAAGGAGAAAAATTAGATAGGTGTTGTTGGCCTAAGTCTCCAGCCTCTTGCGGCGGAAGAACTTCGAAAAGGCCGAATCTTTTCTGTCCTCTGACATCACTGTAGGAGGACGGGAGACAGGCTGAGGTGGGGCGGTGTTCTTGAAGAAATCTGCGAGGGCACCAGTCTCGGTTTGCCGCGAGGGACGTGATAGAGAAGGCATAGATGGTTGAGATGCAAGCCCGCGCTCGCGACTGAGTTGGGCTGAGTAGCCGGATCTGTTCGTTGAGAATCCGTTCGACTGTGGGATGGGTGAGCTTATTTGCGGCTTCGCCACTGTCTTAGGAGACCTCATCGACGGCATTGACTTCTTCATCGTAGGGCTCTTATCGTTGACGGTATTCCGTCTGAACCGATTCGTGACGCTGGACATGCCTTGTCCCGAAGACTTAGGAGGTATTGGGTACGAAGTAAGAATGAACGGTTCCGGAGCCTTCTGGGTAACCGGTGGTGGAACAGAGTTCAAAAAGTCAAGCAGACTCTCTTCGGCTCGTGGTGGCTTCGAAGCCACAACAGGTTCCGAGAATTCCTCTTCATCCTCGTCATCGGAGACGTCAATGGCGTATGGATCTCGAGGACCACGGCGCTTTCGTCTTGGAATAGGAGGCGCATCAGAATTGGAAAGAAGGGGAGCACGAGAACTAGAAGTCGATTCGGCGCCCGTACTTGCAAGAGACGGTGTTACTCTGGTGTCGTTATCACGGGCTTTTTCAATCAATATAAGATCTTCTGAATCCATCGTATTCCTGAAGGGGGCCACCGTACGGGGAATGCGATGAGTAGATGCGCCCGGAGGGCCTTCTCTGATAAAATCAATGAGATCCGATGTTTCACTGCTGTTGTGACCGGCTGGTTCACGAGCTTGAAGTCGTGGTCCTTTCTTCTTGATCGAATTGGACGAACTCCTGGGTTTGGCCGTTATCCGCGAGGAGACGGAGTGAGCGGTGTCAGGTCTGGAGGAACTCATTACTGAGTCTGAACCATCACGAACATGGCTGTTCGGAGGTATATCTGCTCGGGGGCCTGTAGCACGAATGAATTGTGCGAAATCCCGGACGGAATCTCCTCCCACCCGAGCTTCTCGCGCTTGCTGCATAGCTGCTTTGGTCCGACTTGAGGTCCGACTGACAGGGCTAGCTGTCGAATGTAAGCTAGTAGGGCTCGACCTCTCAGAAACAGCATCGACTGCTGAGTGTGATCTTGTAGTCTCCGCCAATGACGGAGGAGCAGGCTTCGTGCGAGGTAATGGAGGCTCTCGCTCTGCCGAGAAACGCGGCGATGGAACTGGCTGCCCGGGTGGAGCGGTAGTTCTGAAGAAGGTGGCCAGGTCTGATGTATCGGTACGATCTTTATGGACGTCGTTGCGGGCGCTATTCCAACGAGGAGATCCTGGCATCTGTTCCTTGTCAGTCATCAATCGATTCGTTCGTAATAAGTTAGCACTTACTTCAATCTCTCGCATTGTACGAGGAGTCAATGTGAATCGTATCGTCTCGTCACTTTTGATAAGCTCGTCTAGAGCAGCCTCATCCACGTCCTCACTAGCAGCAAATCTGCTGGCATCTGAAGACCTGCGAGGTGGAGCAGGCAAGGGCACGTCGGTGTCTGTAGGATGACGACCAATGAGAACCTTCAACTTGTTGGACACATTCGATGTTCCTGAACCAGATGTAAGAGGTCGCTTCTCGCTGATGCTTGTAGACCGACGAGATTTTATGGACGCTTGCGACGTAGTAGATGGTACATATACACGCTGGACTGTGGCCCGCTCACGACCTGTAGATTGATCGTCCTGACGAGGTTGACTTCTGATGGAGGCAGCGTGTGAAGCAGCGCGAGAAGGTATCGATCGATAGATACTTCCCTCGCTATCGTCCGAAGTTGAATGAGGAGCTCCTATGCTCTCAGTGTACACGGAAGACGCGTGTCGACTTGTGGTTGATGAGTTGCGTGGAGGGTTAATATTTTCGTCGAGTGTCGCCTGTCTGTCCGATTCCAGTTGACGTGGATGAGAAGTAGGCGCTATTGGGTGTGAGATGGGTTGAATTTTCTGCTGTGCATGAGACATATCATCCACATGGGTGGCATTTTGCTGTGTCGGAGCGGAATTAACGTCATGGCCTACTTCACCCCCTTGCATTGATGGCTGATGATCGTCACGATAGTCTGCGGAGACGGTTCGATTCTCAACCATATAAGTGCCGGAACCCTCCTTTTTCGCCGTGTCTTTGGATTGTTTTCTTTTTGGTCTTTGCATGGAAAGATTGTTCAGTCTAGGTCGCTGATAAGTTCCTTGCCCTTCAACAACCTCATCTCCGGAACCACGACGATCTTGATCAGATTGGGCAGCATCTTCACTGCTATCCGTTTGGACGGTAGCAAGGGGTTCAGACTTGGCTCCTGAAAGTTCTTCCGGATGCTCCTTTGAAATTGAACTTGAAGTTACGTGCTCGTCTTTGAATGCAGGCTCTGTAGTTACAACTGCTTCAGTCGGTTCCTGTTCGGTCACTGTTTCCAACGATGGCGTTTCACGCGATGGCGAACGGTCACTCTGCTTGAAAAGTTCAACTTGAACAGGAACAGACTGTGAACGATGGTGTTTGGGTGAGTTGGTAGCTGGCCATGTCCGAGCACCGTTCGGAGAGGTTGGGGTGAGTGATCCAGAACGTGAGACTATCAGGCTTCGCGGGCGAACCTTTTGAGCAATGGCAGCTTGCATCGTTTGGACTTCCTCTATATCTACCCATAGTCCAGGTACCTCGATTTCGTCGATATCTTTGTCATTCATGGGCAATGCGATATTCGCAGGCTCAACCGATTTGGGCCGACTTTCTTCCTCTTCCACGGGCTCCTCTAGTCTCGAATCTCGACCATGAATTTCATCCGGGCTAGCAAGGGCATTTTTGCTACTCGGGGTAGTGCTTCGTCTGGCGAAAGATTCTCTGGAGAAAGATCTAGATAACGTTGGCGTGCGAATTCCTTTTTTCCAAGTTCTCCACAGCCGACCCAATGTGGTGTTAAGAGCTAGTTTCTCCATGTCACTCTCCTCGACCATCATCTTCTGGTTAGTTCTTTCGGCATTCGGTAGTTTAGAAGAAAGTCTTGCCGCTGAAAACACCCTGTTGCGGGCGTTTTCGCCCGCAATAACTAGCGCATGCTCTCCGAGATACTCAATGATTGACGTCAAGAAAATGGCAGCAGCTGGTGTGATGTTTCCAGCATGACCAGAGAATCGTCGAGGTGCGCCGCCTGTTTCATCCAAGCCTTCCCGGGCGATATATTCATCTTCCTCCTCTTCTTCCAGATCGCCTAACCGGGTGTACACCATACATCTCAAACGAGCCAATTTCCATGCTCGGACCAGGTCGAATTCGCCGTGTGGTGCGCGACCGCCTCGAAATTCTTGCAGCTCGTCTTCTTCACCATCTCCCATGTATTCACCAAGCTCTTCATCGGCAGCGGCTACTACCTCTTTCGCTAATCGGGGTTTCAATACGTCGGCGATGGCAGGACGGAGGGCGCTCAATTGCGTCGATTTGGCCGATGCCAAAAAGCTGAAGAGCAAATAATCGAGAAAGCCGTTCAAAAGGGAGAGGCTGTTGGGATTGATGCACCCTTCTTCTCCGTCGTTGGGAATGACTTCGTTTTGTTCCATATCGACGCTGACGATCTGGGAGGCAGAAGAGGCAGCGATAAACGCCGGACTGGGGTCGACAGGCGGTGGAGATGACAACATGGGTTTTGCTGGGACATCGCTGGAAATGCTCACACTGCGCGAGCGTGTTAGGGGGCTCGTGTCCCCGTACTCTGAATGGCTCCGCATGGTGAACTGTCGAGTTGGTCGTGGTAATGTGATAATAAACGAATGAAGCGAAATCGGGTATATAGACGGAAGGAGGAATAATCAGAAAACGAAAGGACACTGAGTAGTCATCGTCCACTCAATCACAATTTACACTGTTGAGTCATGTCAGTCTCGTCATTTGAATCAAGAACAGGTGAGGGCCGAAATAATTCCAGATCAGCGCAATGAGGTAGTTCAGGTGAAATTGGGTCGAGGAGCGCTGAGAATATCGGTGTGACAGTCCGACCAGGTACGTACCTCGAGCACACAGCCTTCCAGCATCCCGAATTAGTGTACAGCAAAAAGAACGAACAGTATGTATAAATAAAACAATAGATAGAAATATACGAGATGTTGGTATACTCGGTAGACACTGGCCAAAGTCAAGCCGTGGTGTCGTGAGAAAAAAGAAAAAGGGTGTGGCCTCGTGCGGTTCAGGAGACGGGATAATAGAGTGTGGTGGCTAAGTGGACACGAGGAAAGAGGCCGCCCGCTTTTGCTGTTCTCCGGGAAGCGGCGTGGTACTGTGCTTCCGTGCACTGTAGCACCACCTTGAGTCTAGTTTGATTTATTTCCTACTATTTATCTGCTACTACTACGTACATAGTATACACTCTGACCGCGATGATTGTCTGTTCCTGACTGCGGATGGACTGCAATTGTCGAGTTCCAGCCACTGAAGCGGCGGTTTACATCTTGGCCGTCCCACTGATCGGCCCACATGGAATCTATCAAATTGGTTCCATGGAGTCAGTGTGCTAACTTCTACTACGAGTAACCTCTACATAGTAAGAAAGGCTCCGCAGAGGACAAAGGGGTTCCGGGGAGAGCGATCAATTGGAACAGGTCGTCCAATGGTTCGATCAGAGAAGACTCAATCTTGGGACCTCGACACTACAGAGTGTGGATGGCTCTTCGCAAAGTTGAGACAGACAAATGCTATCTTCACGTTTGGCCCCACGCGCTAGACATGTATTATGTATATCAGACTGCGATAACATGCATTAGGCCCTCAGCAAGGAGGTATCCTCATTTGTTAAGTAAGAATTGGCGATGGATTCGAAGGGAAGCTGATCTCGCCCTCTGGAACGGTGGATCCGAGCTCGGCCAATAGCCAATAGAATATGTGCCTGAGTGGGCACAGTGGAGCCAATTAATCTGACTAGCGTGCTGCCCCACAACTTGCCGGAAAGGGGAAACGTACAGAATCGATTCTTCTGTTCTCTGTACTCTATCATTCTCCATCGTGAGTATGTGCTGAGTCTACTATGTGTTAGTTCTGCCGACTATCATTATATAGTAGTTACTACAGCGAGCGATATGGACGATGGCTGAGGTATTAAAGCCGATCAATGATCGTCAGCTACGGAGTATAAACCATGAGCCTTATCACACAAAGCCTGGTTCATTGTTCTCCCTCATGTCACGATTGTCAGCTGGATCAGCACGCGAATTACAGCTGCAGCTTGCTACTTGCGCTGGAAGCCTGAAACAACGTGCGTTCAAATCAAACGAGTCAGCTAAGACTCGGCTGAATGTGTTTGTCCGAATTGGGGTCCCCTGCAATGCAATGCAGTGACAATGGGACAATCAGACAATAAAACGGTGATCGATTTGCGTACCGCAATCCCTGGTCCCATAGCGTGGACGTCGTAGTACGTACTTAGTACAGACTACAAGGATGGTGAACTTAATAGCCGAAACTCTTGGCATCACAGTCCTCTAGCTGCTACACTACATAGTAAATACGTACGTAAATGATATGCTGGATCGACTGCCATCACACGTGGAAGGCCGACTTGTCTGAATCAGGCAGTACTCCGCTCTATCACGGCAGAAAGCAGAATCCGAACCCATCCCAAAACACGCGCCACAACGCCCGACTAACGACAAATTAACGTAGTCATCTCGCTTCTGAAGTTCTGGTACGTATCACAAATCATGCAGATTATGGTTACCAAGCGTTAAATAGCAAGAGTCAACATTTGAAGACGCCTTCAAAGCTACAAAACTTGTATCGTGGCTGAAGCTTAAGGATCTCGAGTCATCGGCCAAGTCTATTGTACGAAATACAAAATTGTGGGGACTGAACCTACCCCTATTGCGGAGTATGACTAACGTCGAGTTGAGGTTCAAGAGTTGGAAGATATTCACCGTCAAGTCCCAGTCACTGGAACACTTCCTGTATCTGACTCGACTCGGATACAAGTTATTGGTTGCTCATCTGCCCTAAAGCCGGGCAGTCCATGCCTTTGTTCAAGTCCGCAGCACGAGTCACGAACAACACACTCTTTTCTGTCGTGAATACAGTTTTGAGAAGAATAGAAATCCCATACTTCCACGTTACACCCTGCGTGAAGTATCCCAAACACCGACAACAGTGCCCAAACCTAAGTACCCCTGAATAAGGCCCGGACCGCCAAAACTGGTCCATTAATCCTATATCAACCTCAACCGTGGAATTTGGAACTTGCTAGATTTTCCAGCCATTTCTACAAGGGAATGGATCACAAGAAATTCTCCGAGGGATCGTTTTCGCTTGTCTCGACTTGCCCCGAAGCGGACGGTTGAAGGTGAAACTTCAATGTTGCGTGATCCCCACACGGTACTGGCAGCAAAGCCCTAGCTTCACTTAAGGACCTGTTTTCAGTGTTTTGAAACGAGTGGACGAACATCATTAATTAATTTCAACTTGAGTCCTCGACGGGATGGGAAATTTGATCTGAGCTTAATCGTTACCAAAATCCAGTCTGGTTCTTAAAGAATAATTGAGATCCCCATGCTAACCTCTACAAATTTGACCAGGGTGAGAATATGACAGCTGCAAAGCCCCATCATTTAACTACGGGCAGGCTCAAACATGTTTCACCATAAACCCACTACGTAGTCCCAATTCCCGCTCGGTATGTATAACTTCCAACGGCTATATATCCTATTTGGTGTGGCTTCTATATCAAGAGTTTTATTGATGGAGTTGGATTTTGGTTAAGTCGAGACTGGCTGTTGAGACTTAGCGAGGTACCTGACAGCTTGAAGATCTACAGACGCGGCATAACTAGCAGTTCATCAGGCCCTGGCTCTGGACTCTACATGTGGAGTTGCGAAGGATTTACAGAACATGGATTGTAAGATTGGGAGTGGTGATTCGTGATTGACTGGGATGTTGACTTGGGGATGGTAGCAGTTATGCATATGCCAGCACTTACTCCTCAAGAGCACACTGAGACAATAGCATGTGCTTCTATCGTTCTCCAGCAAGAATAACCCTACTACCTCCATCGCAGTGGGTGATCGCCTCTATCAAAGGACGTAACTAGTAACTACTCCCTGCCAAAGCCGTTAAGAAATCAGGTGGAGATACACTATCAATTGATGTCAATCAAATTGTCAAATCCAGATCGTTTCATTATTAAAAAGACACTGATCATCGAGCCTAGACTAGACGCAGCAACTACTAAAATGTCTAAACAGTACCGTCGTCAATATCCACTCGGCTGGAAAGTGATATTCAACCGGACACCAATCCCATTGGCGACGCCCAGAAAGCGTCTGGATTATGGAGCCGCGGGTGCTGTATCCTTCATATGACGATTGCCGTGAAGCCTTCATTTTACGTAGTAGTATTTGATCATGAAGATCCAATCGGCACGGACATGTCAAAGCTAGACAGACGGACATCAAACCTTGAAAAGACATGCTCAGCCGAGTATCGAGACTGGACAGTACTGACTTCCTCCCGGTGATGATGTTCAGTTCAAGGTTGATGTCATTGTGCCGAGGATGTTCTATTTGCCAGCCTTGGAATGTTGGTGCTGAGTGTTGTTTACTGTCTGGCTGCGGTGAGAATAGGGCTTGATTGGGCTGTTTACAGCCTACTACTCTGGGAAAGGAGCAGGAGAGTTCTACGCAGGTACCAAAACTGGGACGTATACTTAGATCTAGAAAGCATGAATTGCTAGCAAGTAAGAGATAACAAAGTCAATAAGGATTGCTAAATACATCAATGAGAACTTGCTCTATGCCATATGTATCCACGAAACTTTTGTATTTGCTCAATCCCGATGTATGAGGCATGCTGATAATCGCTGTGGAGTTGTAGGATATCTCTTTGCTGGTCACCGGAGCCAGCCACTAAACCGTCCCCTTCTCTTTTCAAGTATGACGTGCGATGATTCAAGAATCAGTCTACACCATTGCCAGTTCTGCTGGTGGCTTTTCCTCGACCACACTTTTCTCGGGCACGTTGACTAAAGCATCTTCTTTAGGCGGTGGAACAGCTGCATCATCATACATGTATATCTTCGGATGTTCCAGCGCGTAGACAACACCGTCCGCGAAAAAGCTGAGCTCATCTTTGCCGATGCTGGCCATTCCCTCTAACAAGCGCTCTGACAAAAGGCCCTCGATTCTGTCTAGAAAAGTGGACGACTGCATCTGCAACGATGTAGGTATTTCTTTCTGCATTCGCGAGGCCTGGGCGAGGCGAACGAGCTCATCAAATTCCTCGCGTAAGACGATATGGCGAAACATGCCAATGACATGCTTGAGTGCTTCGTCAAGGAAAAAGCAGCCTGCCGAGTCTGTTTCACCTTCGAAAAAAGGCGACAGAAATCGACCTTCTCGGAAGCCTTGTACGCGATCATGAAGGCATGACTGATATTTTCGCCTTGTGTCTCCATGGATACCGTTGACAAAGGCGATGAAAATTTGTCTATCAACTTCCAACATGTCGCGAGGATAATCTTTCGCAAGCTCTTCGATAATCACATTTGCAATTGACGTCTCTTCATTGACATAATCCTCGTCATTGTGGTCTGAATTGTCATGAGCAGCTAGCCCACGGTGTCTATCGGCAAGCAGCATCATCTCATGAAGTGTCATCTGAGGAGCTTCTTCGGTTTCTTCATGTTTATCTTCATCAGGAAGGTCAACGGCGTCGATGTACGAGACATCTGCATCGAAGCGCACAGAGTTCTCGAATGCAATATGCGAATCGTCGAATTGCAGATCCTCGGCGTATCCATCAAGCGCTTCATCAACGTCGTCGAAATCTTCAAAATCGTCGAATTCAGAAGCAGTGTCACAGGGATCATATGGCGAAGTTGCACTTTCCAAGTGGTCGTAGGAATAATCCTCGAATGCAAATATTTCATCGCCTTGCAGGGAATCTTCTGGGTACTGAAAGGCATGCTCACTAAACTCCACATGTTCGGCAGCCTCTACTCTAGAGTCGTCTGATTCGTAGCCAAAGTCTGTACCACTGAAGTTATGGACGGAGTTTTGAAACTTGAAATGCTGCTTAGGAGTGTGTGGTATTGGAATCCCGAAATCGGGCAACGTAGATGATATGTTCGTAAGGGCCGTGTTAATCGTACCCAAGGAAATGTCGGAGACGTCGTCGGAAGGGCAAGAGCTGTCGCGAAGAGAGGAAGAAGTTTGCGATCGCGGGAAAGTGGTAGGAAGGGAGTTCCATGGAGGATGATGCTTCAAAAGGGCTTCCATTTTGAGTGTCGTCGTTTTTTCAGAGTCTAAAGTTTAAAGATTCCGGCTTCAAATGTGAGGTCGTGACAAGACAATAAATTGAGTGTCTTCAAAGCCAAAGGTGTTGAGAACAAGTCCGTTTTGACCTGAGGCTTTCTCGAATGCGGTTGCGATTTGACGGAGTGAGAGATCAGAAATAGAGGGGCTCCAGCCACAAATAGCACGTGTGAAGTCCATGGTGGGAGATGTAAAGGAACAGCGACTTAGACAACCGGCAAGCCGCCAGCCTTGTAGTAGTTCAGACGCATAGCAATATTGAAGATTCAGCAAAGGGAGAGTGAGAGAATATGGGCGTTGTCCACGAATCCGGCTACAGTGCCTTTTTGATTCGTGTTATGGTCTGAGTGTTGTAGTTGTAAGTTGTCGACGATAAGTCACGGAGTCTGTCCTTCAGACGATTGAGAGGAGATGTCTTTGTGCAACGCAACGAAACGGCGTTCTTTCAGGCTGCGACGCGTCACGAGACGATTTCGAAGATAAATCGGTCGGCAAGGACTCCTTTAAAGAGACGGACTAAATATGATGCTGCGAATATGTTGGTGTGCGAAACTCCGACCCCGAAGAGGTTGTGTCAGGAATATCGTAAAGAGAGAGATCCCCGCAATCTGGTGACTCGTATCGCTAAGCGGAACGAATCGTCGGGCCTAGCACGGTAATTTGTATGCTAGAATATGCCAAAGCCGTCTATTGGCAAGTTTGAGGTGAATAGAGTCGTGATATGGTAAGAGTAGGCTTTGCTGTGTGGTGTGGTTGGGAGGTGAGGTTGACAGAGTTTGAAGGGAGAGAGGCTCAAGAGAGAAACCGGCCTTCCTTGCCATCAGAATGACTCTTTCGCTCGTTTTCGGCGAAGGCGGGAGGCATCGGCAAAGTGGACGTCACATGGCAGCCTGATTGATAAGGCCCCCAACATCCCGCCAAGCCTTGTTCCATCGCCTTCTTTTGCTTCTCGTTCCTGATTGATCATCCTTGTTTACACCAGAATACTATTCTGATCCATTGTCAAGACAATCTGACATAGCTCTGCAGCTGATAGATCTGCCAGACTGTTGGGCAAGTCTTTCAGTGATTGTGGCTTGCAGGGCTGCCCAAGGCAAGAACAACTACTTGTGCATTATCCGAGGCCATTCGGATCACGAGGACGACGTCCGATGGTGGCATGTCGTTTCTTTTTACTACGTACAGATTCAACTTCCGACCGGGAAAACAAATCATGTGTGTGCTTGATAGAAATCTAACGTGACATCTATTTCGAATAAGATATTACCCATCGTCACGGCACCAACAACCCAGCAATGGCTCTGCGCCTTCCGAGGAAGGCTCCCTTGCATGCTATACCCATCACCCAATTGGACAAGTAGGACGAATTCATCCAAGCTGAGTCAATCACTGAGGATGTGTCATACGCAAAAGTACCCCAACGACGTGCTCTTACAGCACTATTCACGACTATTTCTGCCAGGGATATTCCTAGTAGTAAATGGCATCTGACTGATGGCTTCTGCCAGTGCGACTTCAAGCGCTGGGATCTGTCGAATTACAAGATGCATCGGTCTATTGAGTCGGGGAGTGCTTCATATCAGGCTTTTGTGCTACCTTTGCGAAGAACACGGTTGGCTAGGGAAAGCAAATGTGAATCCTAGGCAATGAGCGATACGTTTACTCTATCTACACGTGTCAGGCCATTGAATCATGGGTTATACTCAGGGACTTTGAAGATTGAACTAATTTCGAGACTCTCTTATGGCCAAGCACAAGCCTTGTATGACAAAGGGTCTATTGATGTATTCATACTTCACCATCACACTTGGGTTATTGTGAGCCTACCATAACAAGACACAACATCAAACGGTCTGTGTTTGACCATCAAACAGGTGTCATAGACATCTCGTTCATTAATTCGATGACCTAGTCAAAGAAAGCCAAGTCACCATAATGTGATCGGTCGGAGAGTTATTCCGTGATATTTCTAGACTGGTACATTCAGTTCCAATCACAACCTTCTTTGAGAAGGAGACGGCATGAAACAAATCTGTGGTTAAAGGCTCTTCAGAAAGTGATATGATCGATCAAGGCTCGGGTTCGTCCTTTGTTCTCTCGACCATCGACAGAGCGACATTGTGATTGCTTAACCCTTATCAAAGGATGATATGCTAATCGGGTGCGCTGGATAGATATCTAGTACAAGATTTTCTCTGTCCAGATAAAAAAAAAAGCCACACACTAACAGAATGATTGGTCGGATGATTTCAATTCGAGAACATTTCCTCATTCAAGTTGGTCCATGGACTTCCATCGAAGCTCACTGTCAGCTAGAGTACCTCATTCCACGTCGTGCAGCGATCGAATATGCGATAGAGTTATCGTTGGTGTAACGATCTCAGATGATATGATCACATCAGATAAGCTGCGAGTGGACACCATCACGGCTCTTATGGCAGACTAATCTTCATTTTTACGCCTTCAAAGCCCAAAGCTTACTTGACATTGCTGAAGCTGGCTGTCCACATTCCATGAGTCTCAGCATACCAATGAGCAGGACGTGACAACCATAGATTGGCCAGGACAAGGAACTGCCTACTTGGCATTGTGGAGAGATGTTCTGGAAGAAGCCGCTGACGAGGTGACAAAGCAATGGTAGTTAGGGCTTACTACATATGGTGTTTGACAGCATCTAACGGGTAAATCGGTATCGATTGTCACGACTCAGGTTTTATGCATGACGCTTACACCTCAGTCATCACGACGAGGCTACTCCGATTTATTGCCGGCTTCTCTAAGAGGGCAAGTCTTATTTTAGATGTCTGGACCAAGGTTCCAGGCTGATTGATGGATGGCTCTCACACCATGTTTACTATACATAGAACAACCTATTGGACACTCATCCAAGCTGGAGACCCGCAGCATAAGACCGACATGGCCGCATTTGGAAGCAAAGACTGGGACATTCTTCTCCGTGGCTAAGCCGAGGCCCTCCAATACACTCTGACATGACTGACTGGAATGCCAGCCACTACTGATGGGCGTATGAGAGAGCGCGCGTTGTGGATCAAGGACTATTCCACCATCAATCTTCAACATGTATTGGCTCGTATGTGTCGTGATAGCAGCATTCCTGACTCTTTCTTTAGATACTATGGAATGCAGCCTCGAAAGTCGGAGGCTGGTTGGGCATGCACACACACTTCAAATACCGCCTCTTGTCTGTTTGTTTATTTTGTTTCTTTTGCATTGTATTCATCAATCGTCAAACATCGTTTCCCTGTGTTTGTTTGATTTGCCTCTTTTGCATTGCAATCAGCCTCATCCTCGGGTCTTCGGAAGACCGCATTGCCATATCCAACGTTCCGTCTGTCGATCAATCTTGCCCTAATTGGGGATCTCCTGACAGCACGATTTTTCTATATACGTACTCCAATTATTGGAAACGTCAACGATATCCATACATCCATGACATTTCCCCTCTAACCGAAAGCGGAAAGTACTGTCAACCCAATCTTCATCATGTTCGCCCCAGCGTTCGACCACTCTTTCAATGACTTATTCAACCAATACGTCAACTCAGACCCCTCTACTAGTGGTGACGGGAGTAAAGACGTCCACTTTAGCAGTGACTTCGACCAGTTCTTCTCAGTGGGCTCCTTTTCCAGTGACTGTGGCGAACTTTCACCCACTGGATCCAAACATTACCAGCAATCATCACAGCAAAACTGGCGTAAGGATGCATGGACTGTACAACAAGACTCTTTGGGTGATTTGCAGTTACATCGGCCCAAACCTGTTCACGACACGGTACAACCCTCCGAGGTCGTCTCTGGCTTTAATGCTGTAAGCCTTGAAGAGCCATCTCCCGAAGCCCTTGGTCTGTTGTCTACATCACCATCCTCTCCTCCCGCAACACCCAGTCGCAAAGTCCACTCTAAGAGTGCTCCAATCACTCCTAAAAACATCCGCGTACGGAAGGCAAATGATCGTGCTGCTTTGCATCGTAAACAAAGCTCCTCCCCCAGCTTGATGCGCTCAGCACATCTTCAGAGGTCGAAAATGGCATATCCCGAGAACTGGTCTTCGCGATTGCAGCAACTCAACAGCCAGTTGCGTGGTGGCGAGCGACTTCCATTGTCACCTCCGCCATCAGATATTCTCGTTCAAAACGAGAGTATGCGACGTGATAGTGGCATTCACCTCAACTCAAGTTCGGAGAATCTCCTACGAGATGCAGCAGATTTCTCTCCTCACTATGCAATGTATGCGAGCAAGATGCAGCAGCAGCCAGCTAGCTTTATAAACCAGCACACCTCAACGCCACCCCCTGTGGATGACATGTTTGCAACACCATCCTCGTCAGACTCACAACAACTACACGCGTGGCATGCAGACGCCCTTGCGTCGACCTTTCAACTGACATCTGACCTGAATGGTCACGATGGTCACTGGTGGAGCTCACCATTACCGGCGCGTGTGTCGCAACCCCAAACTCAGAACTCATATCTCGTCTCCTCCCTTGGGCACAAATCGCCCATGATACATACAAACCAACACCAGCAACAAAATCACCATGAATTACTCCAAAACGGTCTGATGATCGATTTCGGCTCAACGTTCGATCTGGGCGCGAATGCAGATGCCTTCTCATCTGCCGCGCCCTTACATTCCACAACCGCGACACACATTCCCACGACCTCCCATCAACAACCCACGTTCTCACATCACCCTTACATACCTACCACACAACCCACTCACCAACAACAATTCATCGCGAAGCCATCGCGCACTCCGTCACTATCCCCCACAAACACGACCTCACCCAAATCGCGCCCCGGGTTGAAGAACACCACCACTCCACGACGTACCCACGTCCGGAAATTATCCTCAAACTCCGCCTCAGCCCCCAAACCCGTCAAACTCAGCACACCCACCAAGGGCGGCGGTGGCAAGGGCTCCTCCTCAAACGTGTCATTCGTCAACTTCACCCCATCCGACAGCAAAAAGATCCTCACTGGAGTCGCGCCCAGCGGCAGCTCCAAAACCAAGGCTCGTCGAGAGCAAGAAGCTCGTGAGAAGCGCAGGAAACTCAGTGAGGCTGCCCTCCTAGCTGTCAGGAATGCTGGCGGCGACGTCGAGGCTTTGGAAGCCGTGCTATGTTAATCTTTTTACTAATACGTATTATTTTGTGAATCTAGCCTAATACTGTACTGTACCATTTATATACCTATTTGATTTTAGAGGTTTGGGCGTTTGGAACATTTGAAGTTTGGACATGTTTCTATAGATACATTGCATCTGTTACAAAGTCAGCTGGAATATATTGCTATCATTATTCAAACATCGAACCTTGAAAGTTCTTTACTCAACTTAACCAACATGGAACATCAATCGAGACCATATCAAGAGAAAGGCATTTTTCCGCGAATGCTGGGTGCCGGAGCACCTAATAATGATTTCAGATTGTGGAAAATATCATCAATACTCTCAAAGAGAGAAATCTGGTCCATTCACTCATCAGTAATTTATTATACATAGATCTTACATATATCACTCCTTCCCTTTTCCTCTTTCAACCCAAGTCTGCTGATTAAATATTTTACACATACTGCCAACGATGCGAGTCACTTGTCAGTCTCGTATTTACAGATAAAATATACATCCATCTCGATGCTACTCGTTAAGCGATGGGCTGTCTGTCGTCCGGTCCACGGTTTTCGAAGCGATATTATCAAGATCCAAGGGCTTCCCGGTTGAATTTCGTTTCATAACTCCAATTTCGCAGGTAGTTTTATCTTCGACTTGCGTCTGGCGTCCACGCCTCTGGTTGCCACTTCTCTCCCGGACCGGTCGGGACATTTGTCGCCAGACCCTTTGTCTTCCTGCTCTGGCCTGTTTCTTGTTGAATCTCCTCCTGGCCCTTTATCTGATTCGCCACTCCAGGCGGTCCCTGAGATTTCGAATCTGATGTCTCCGCAGGATGTACCGTCTTATCGCTCGTCCGCGTAGCAGGTGCCGGTTGCTGAGTCTTCGGTCTATCCAAAAACGACGGTTTCGCTGCCCACTTCTCATCTGCGATTTGCGCAAGTTTCTTGATTTGAGCTTGTCGGATGAGATCTCGCTGTTGTTCTTCGATGCTTGGGGGTTCGTGGCGGACATATCGGAGCCATTGGTGCCATTGTGCTGTTTCCATCATGAGTCAAAAGTTTCTTCTTGCTGTTGTAAGTAGGGATTCGTACGGGTTATTTTCACATCTCCGTAGTGAGTTTTGGGGTTGTACTTGACGATACGGCGGTTTCGGTTGGCATTAAGCGCATCGCGGAATTCCCAGAATGTGTTACCGGAGAGATCCTGGCCTGGTTGTATGAAGATTAGTTGATTTCCTTGCAGTTCAAGAAAGGTGTACGAACCAACTACCCATGATCTCCTCCATGGAAGTTTGAGGGCTTTCCACTTGAACCACAGACTATTCACCATTGCGCTGGTTGTGATGGTTCAGGTTCTTTTCTGGATAGATATGGTGGCGTCCTCCGCGGTCGCTCGTTATGGCTTGCTAGAAAGCCATGGATATCCTAGATTGTATAAATTCTATTGAGTCGATTCGTAAAAGATGGAGGCGATTGGTAATTGATGAAGCTCGAAATTAATGAAGACGGCTGCTCGGCCAGTCGTAACTCCGAATTATTTTGTTGGCTGGCACACAACGTCATCTCCCGCCAAAGTCTCTCTCCATACTTTCCCAAACAACTGGCACTCACCACAACAAACTCACCTCCCTATTCTCCTTTCCCTCGCTCCTTTAACCAGCCATACCGGCAAACCGTCTTCTTTCTGGTTCAATTCCTGATATCCCGATAACGCACTACCTCGCGCTGATTAAATCGCCTTTCTACCTCCCTCCCAACCCCCGGAACCCCGCTATCATTCCGGCCTGACGCGGAGAACTAGGCTTCTAAATATTGCTCGCCATACACACTACACATCTCGCATTGGATGTTCATCATCGCATCTAGGTACACAAAATGGCTTCAGTGACGAGTTTAGATAAAGACTTGCGCAACATGCGCTTGTCCAAATACACCCCGCAGGCGGCCAACGAAGTACGCGACTGGATCGAGGAAGTTCTCCGTCAGAGACTGCCGTCTGGAGACCTACTAGATGCCCTCAAGGATGGTGTCGCGTTATGCAAGTATGATTTCCTCCTATCTGAATGCTCTCGGAGTGAGACTAATAATATGAAAGATTAGTGAACCTTGCTGTTTCGCCCGGCGTGAAATTCAAAGAATCGGCCATGCCCTTCGTACAGATGGAAAACATCTCTCACTTTCTGCGCGCTTGTCAAATGGCGCCTTTAAGCTTACCTCCCCATGACGTTTTCCTCACCGTTGACCTATACGAACGCAAAGACCCAGCACAAGTTCTGCAGTGTATTGCAGCATTTAGCCGCCGTGCCAACGCGATTCAGCCTAGCAAATTCCCGCGTTCCATCGGCGGAGTCAAGAGCAAAGGTGGATTGATGAGTCCTCAGGGAACAGGCTCGAATTTTGGCACTAGGGCGCGTGGCATCAGCAATGTGAGCCAGACGAGCTCGACCACTTTTGATCCAACCAACAGGAACAATACATCCGGGCGTGTTAGCCCGCACAAGACGGGGCAGTCTCCAGCATCGCCGCCACCAACTCTAAGTAGTTGGAGCAAGAAATCAGACGAGGGAACGACGGCGCCAGCATGGAACATCCATCAGTACGGATATATGGGTGGAGCAAGTCAAGGTAACCAAGGAGTAGCATTCGGAGCTAGACGACAGATTACGACACCTAGCCCTGCCGTGCCCAGTCTTGCAGAGAAGGAGAAACGACGCCGTGAAGCTGAACTGGAGGAAGAACGCCAACGGCAAGAGGAACAATTGCGTCAACAGCAAGAAGAGCAGCGTGCTCGAGAAGAAGAGGAGCGTCGTTGGGCGGAAGAAACGGCGCGTATAAGAGAAAAAGAACGTCAGGAGATTGAGAACGAGAAAAGACGATGGGCCGAAGAGCAGAGGAAGTGGGAGGAAGAGGAGCAACGCCGGTTGAGGGAAGAAAAGGATGCTGCGGAGAGACTAGAACAGGAGCGAGCACGCAAACGAGCGTCTAGTGATGCACGTCTAAACGGCCAATTTCTCAGCCAATACCAGGCGTCGCAGAAGACGGGCGAGGAGTCTGCTGAGTCCCAACGCATCAAGCAACTAGAAAGAGAGCTTGAACTAGCCCGAGAACGCGAGAGGCAATACGAGCAAGAAAGACAAAACCTCAAAGCCAAAGAAGCAGCACGCAAAGCTCGCTCGCGCAGTCGAAGCCGTCCACGACCCGTCCAGCCCAGCTACGATTTCACTTCGCAAGAAGAAGAGAGGAAACTCCTCCGATCCGAGTGGAAGCAGCAACAGCAGAACGTTGCTCCTGTCATGGAACAAGAAGATACCCCGCCTGCTCTACCATCCCGACCATTGCCAAACCCAGTAGAGGCCGCTTCGCCGCCATCACGACCTCTTCCCGATCCCTCCAAGTATAGCGGCGGTAGAGACAGCCGAGTCGACCGCTTCCTCGCCTCCAACCCAGCACCAGTACAATCGCGACCCGTCGCCCACCGCCCACAAGACTACTCCACAACCTCTGAAGTCGATGCCGAAAACGACCGCCGAATCGCCGCACAGGAAAAGACCAAAGCCGGCGGTTGGGCCTCCAAGTCCCTTCTCGAACGCGAAATGGAGCGTGAGCGCGAACGCCAGCGAGAATGGGAGGAGAACCAGAAACGCACCGTTGAAGCGGCGAAGCGTGGTGTTGGGGCTGGCACGGGCAGTGCCCCTGGTCAAGGGGCGTGGGATGTACATCAATACGGGTACATGGGCGGCGATAGTCAGAATCGCGGCGGTACTGGACTTGGTGTTTCAGGGCCTAGACGGCAGATCATTGGACCTCGTCCTCCGCCATAAATTTGCGCCTGTTGATATCCTGATTTCGAGTTGCGTTACATATCCTTTTGTTTTATGTGTATGTGTCCTAGATAGTCAATTTGGTACATTTAGCGTTCTGAACAAGTGTATTCTTCTACAACAATGCGTCCCTTAACATAACATGCATAGCAATCCCAACAAAAATGGTATCTAACAAGTAACTAAGTTTAATCCTCATCCGACAAGCCAACCAGCGGCAAAATCTCCTCCACCAAATAAAGCAACCGATCCGCACTTTCCACCAGCCACGACCACTCATCGCCCTCCATCTTGCGACTGGCTTTATTCCGACGAATCTCTGCTTCTGCTTTTGCGATTCTCCTCTCGTTGCCTGTCATGACTGACTCTCTTAGTATAGGTGTATTGCGAAGCGCGTTGTTTCTAGCTAGTAAGATGATCAATGCTTCGAGAAGGATGGAGTATTTGGCATTATCGACTGCACCGGCTGTATTGGCCGAGTAGGGCAGGTAGTATTCTTGCAATTTCTGTTGATGCAGATAGACATCCGTCGAAGTAGGCGCTGCGCTTTCTCTCATGCGCAGAATCAGGGTTTCGCATAGCGTGCTTTGGGCATCTGCTGTCATCCAGGGTAGGGTTTGAGGTGAGACGAAAGTCTGGAAGATGGCGAGTGGGAGGTGGCGGATATTCTCCACGAATAAGTGGTAGAGTGCGTCGGTGGGCATGAATGTTTTGGGCATGGCTATGGATACTTTGCTTAAGAGGCTTAGGAGACGTTGTCGAAGTTCCAGAGAGTGGAAGCCGCCGTATGCAGCGATGTCTCCTTTGGCATGCGCTTCGTCCGCTAGCTTTTTTGCTTTTTGTTCTTCTTCTTTGGCTGCTTCTTCTTCGACGAGTGTCAAGCCAGCGGCTCTCGTGCCTCGGCGAGCACGTTTAGGTCGAGTCCGCGTGGATTTGTCCGGTATATCTGAATCGTCCTCGTCCTGGAAGAGATAATCGCCATACTCGTCTTCGTCTATATTCACTTCGGCCCTTTTCCTTGAATTCGAAGTCTTGGTATCTTCTTCTCCTTGCTGTTGCTCCTTCAACTCATTCTTGAACACCTCACGAAACTCGGTCAATGCGGTGGCACTACCATCCGCGAATATTGCGCGTAATATACGACGATTCCGACCATAGCCAGCAGTATCTGTATCAATGAATTTCCATATCAAACTGTCTTTCAAGAGATCTTCCGACTTGTCTGTTCCAGCCGCCATTTTCTCGCGCTGTGTCCAATCCATCTCCATAGCTAGACACATATATTCCAGCCATATCTGCCATCGTTCCCAGCGTCGCGGGTACAAAACCGAGCAATTAAATGCCCAGCCTACCACATGCCAGAAATCTTCGGCTCGCGACCATAATGCCTTTGATTTTGCAAGGTCCAAGTTCAAGGGCGTTTCATCATCGTCGAATCCGGAGACGGATGTAGTCTGCTCATCGACCTTCCTTTGTCCGCCATGTCTGGATAACTCGAAATGCGTGAATGTGAATGCGACGCTGAGTTTCGAGGAAACCGGTCCTACTAACTGTAAAGTGAGACGGAGTAGCTGTAGCGCCGCACTGGCTGAGTCTTTCTCCTCTTTTGATTTCGCTCTCGTAGTGGTAGACGGGTGTACGAGAAGGGTTGCTGCAAGCGCCAGGTGCTGGGGTGCTGGGATATATGCCGGGGCGTCCGTCGGGGTTCCGTAGGATAATATATTTAACAGCAGAGTTAGAGCTTGAGAGTCTGCAATAAGCCACAGTCAGTTTGTGACATCCATAACATGTGCAGTACACTTGCATAGCTTCTCCTCAAAGTAGATGGCACAATGCTGGCGTAATTCGTACGGGAGGGGTTTTGTGCCCCGAAATTCAGATTGGGCCATAGAGGCTATGACTGGAAGGAATGGCTTGGTTGCCGGGCAGTGGTGACATTGTCGTAAGAAAGATTAGAATGGTAAGTAAGTCATATAGACATCTGAACGGTGGTTATGTCGTCAAAGTCAAGTTGTCAGGGAGTGGTAAGAAATAGGAAGTCCTAATTAATTAATTGGCGCGTGGAAAAGAGTCGCGCCGGCTTATCGATAAGGGTTCAACTACATGGCTATTGCTAGTTCTTCCAACGAGATGCTGGCTTCCCAGCGAGAACGAAGTCAGACCTTCCACAGTAAATAAGACAAAAAATTATATCCGCGTCTCACCACTCAGACCTTTCTGAATATTTGACGCTAGCTCATACCTCAGCTGACTATACGAGTGAGCTTTATAGACTATGCGGCATGCTTCTTCCCCAACGAGCAGACGGCAGAGTCCGTCTCGTTGGGAAACTTTGGTTAGTTATGTTTTATATTAGGGTTTGAAAAGCAATCTATGTATGTGCACCTGGGAATGAGATTGCTGGTGCGACTGTACTTAATCAATCTTTCGACTTAGCATTATAGTCGCTGCCTATGGCATCCTAGCCTGAAAGATCCGCTGTTAAGACTATTCATCCTGCGCCACGGCTCTGCTCTTTCCAAGCAAAAGCCAGGTCAGCCATGCTGGTTAGCGTGTCGGGATGCTCCGCACCCAGCACTCGATTTCTCGTCTCCATTACCTGCTTATCCAGCTCTTCCGCTTCATTCCATCGCCCTTGATTCCTGTACGTTGACGCCAGGTTGGCCATGCTGGTCAGCGTGTCAGGATGCTCCGCACCCAGCACCCTCTTTCTCATCTTCATCACCTGCACAAACAGCTCTTCCGCCTATTTCCATCGACCCTAAAGCAAGTCTATCAATCTTACAGAGATTCTCGAAATTGGCTTGACCAGTTCTCTGTTGTCTTGATTATTCGAGGCCCCACTGTTTACCCTGTTCCTGAGGGAAAAGGGACGTGATTGATCGCCTATGCCCATTGAGCCAATCAGTGAGAATCTTATCAGTTCAATTCCTGTCATGGAACAGCAACATACTGGGGAGTTGTGATGGAGTTAGCAATGGCCAGCGTGTATGCCTACAAGCTCCTGGAGGCACATATCAACCTCCCTCTATGACAATCGTATCCCCCACGGGAACGGGATACTACACCACAGCAACGCCAGCTTACCCAACGCAGAGTGGTAGCATAACTGACTGTGGTCTCTATTATCAAGTGGAAGCAAGCGATGACTGCTCTACCGTCGATCTGAGATTTGGCATCACATTCTCGCAGTTACAGAAGTTGAACACATATCTGGATGGCAGCTGTAGCAATCTATGGCTGAATTACGATATAGGTGTCGCCGAGGTCGTTCAGCCGACTATCTCCACTGATGGAAGCTGTGTACTCGAGGTCACCTGTACTGGAAGTACGTTTGGCAGGTATGTATTTTCCAACCTTTGAGGGGCGAAAGTGGTAGTAAAGGTTGGATGCTAAGCCGAATCGTCTTTATAGCTGTTGTTCGTCGGCTGGCCAGTGTAAGAATGATTGCGGCTCGTCTGGGAACAGTACCGTTAGCACAGACGGCTTATGTGGACCGAACAATGGGTTTACGACGTGTGTGGGGTCTGGGTTCGGTGATTGCTGTAGCACAGTGGACTACTGTTCGGGGACAAATTGTTATACCGGTGCATGTACTTCTTAGAATCAGCTGCTTATAACTGCCTATCAGGATGCTGAGACTTTAGAAGGACGCAGTCGGATTTACATTGCGAAGAGGGAAATGATGAGATACAAAGACATCAGTGCATAGATATATCAGACAAGATCACCAGCCAGGTGGAATCCAGTAGTCTCTCCAGGCACCCCTGTCTGCATCCCGAAACGTGTCAATAATGCCTTCTACCCCGTCCCTACCCACTGTCCACTGGCCATTTTCCACCAGCTCCCGCCACCGATCTAGCAACCTTTCCAGCCGTTGAGCTCGGTGCTCACCTCCAAACGGGTAGTAGATACCATGCTGGAAGAGTCGTGTAAATGTCTGTCGCCCAATCAAACTTCCATCACTATGCCTAGCACCGTCATTGCTCCCTCTACCTGGCTGTTGATGAAACGGCAGTACAAGGCGAAAGCCCTCTTCAGCAATATTACCCCACGTACGGTCTACCGGCTCACTATATAAACCCACAGGAATGGCATCCCGCTCGCTGTACGGCACGGGATCATCACCTAATCTGAAGAACAGAGATTTCAGTTCGTCATTGAAAGATAATGTGCGAGTACTATCTGCAGATGCAAATATCAGCACAGCGGGGATATACTGATCCTCACTCGCGTCATCCGGCGAACGGGGTAGGCCGGTAAATTTTTGACGAGCCGAAAAAGCTGCTGCATCATGTGGAACTTCAAGGCCTGGTGCGATATACTTGAAATGAGGTGTCCGAATTCTGGTCAAGAATGAGCGAATGAAGCAGCTCTTTGGGATCGATGCCACATCTAACTCTTCATCCGTGAAAAGGGGTTTATCTCGATGGGCCGAAGAAAGCGACTCTGGAGACATCCTAGCCTCAATTGAATCTGAAAGTCGATTCATAGTTGCAACAGCGGTGTCCACCTGTGTAGGGCTATAGGATTGCCACCTCCACATCCCATTTTGTGACATCTCCTCAGATTCCTCCTCATCGAGAGGTAGACAAGCAGTGACCTTTCCAATGCGAACCATATGTATCCAATTAGTGAGAATAGTTTCAAGAGGCATCCACAGGTCCTCATGGTCAACAATGGGCTCTATGCTGTCCAGACTCCCATGAACAATGGAACTGCTGCGCGGTGAAGTTCTTGGTCATAAACCAAGCCCAAACATTGAGACCCCAGCTCATAATACGTACGATAAATTATAACAAAACGGTCAATATTCTCAAAATGATTCTTATCATGTATAAAATATTCATCAGCAGACTGCACTGCCAGATCACCAACGAAGTAGCATATTCCTTCATCCCCCTTAGGAGGAATGCCAGCATTGAGAAATGCGATCACAGCTGGATGCAGACGGTCTGGAGAGTAGCCTGATTGACTATTATCAAGAAAATTTGGCCGATGTAATAATTCATCGACTTCGTGAAGTCCTTTCTCATGACGGACCATCCAGCCATAAGCAATTAGGTAATTGTGTAATCTGGCGCAGCGTTCGTAATCGAGCGTTCCATCAGCTCGTGCCGGATTTGAAGGTGACACCAGAGCAGCCTCAATGTCGAGTAATCCTTCACTGGAAGTATAAGACATGATACTTTGGTACTCAGTATTGTGATTTGGGTCAAAAAGTTGATCTTGTGGTTTGCTTTCTAATGACCCCGGTGTGAGCAAAAACTTGTCAATGGGGCTTTCTCCAGCTTAATCGAAGTCATATGACGTGATGATAAGCATGGCAAGCATGATAGGCTAACGCGTTAGTTTTACAGAGCGTTAAGATTATCCCACAGTAGCTTAGGGTTAGCTCCATGCAACGGTGGAGGAGCTATCTAGAACAAAGTACGGTACTTCTGTATATCTGGCACTATCTGCCTCCATTCAGCCAGCGTAAGCTTGGATGGGTTATATCTAGCGTATACAACTCCTAGTTAAATAAACTAGTCTATTGTCTTATAGGTTCGGGGTGACAGTGTACTGGCCTGCATGACTTTATAGCCTTTCTTTTGGCAACACGCCGGCAATAGCATAGACTCTTCATGTCGGTATGTATTGCATGTTACCGATATTCTTAAATTCAGGGTCACAAAGCGGTATTTGTCTTCAAGGTGTGTGCTGTCAGGGGGATTCGTCAAGAGCCCAATACACCTTGCGCTCTTTCTTGATCTTGCTCATCACCATCACCACCCTCATTTTTATATGGAAGCCTCAGGACGCACACAGAGCATAAAGTCAACGCATAAAGCAACGTGACGAAGAACAGGGGTGAGCCAACCCAGATCCCACCCTGCTCCAGACCCCAGTCGAACATTACGGCGATGATCGGTCCAGCAGTCACCGCTCCGAGAGATGCACTTACATTCATTGCAGACAGTAGAGTCCCCGCCATCTCCGGCGGGCCGAAAGTCGTGAGCAAACTCTTACCTAGAGTGGTAAAGCCGTTGCCGAGAGCAAAGATGATCAAGGACAGAATGGCGAGGGAGGATATCTCGGAGACACTCAGAAGCAGAGTACCAGCGGTAAGCAATGCGGCGCTGACGCGAATAAGCAAAAGATCTGTCCGGGCACTCGAAAGCCCGAATTTCCCCATAATGGTCTTGCTGGCAAGTGGAATGAGGACCAAGAGAACGACAAGAGTGATGGAGGGCCGTATGGTCAGGATGGAGCTTGCCTATGAAAATATCAGGTTTGAGCCTTGAATTTGAAGCAGAGCAGATCGTGGGGCGGTGTAATACGCAGACATACATATGGATAACTCCAACCAAAGCGCTTGTGAGCGTATTGCAGTTCGAATATGGCTGCTACGGTGCCGACCGTAGCTGCAAAGAAACAAAATAGGAGGAGTCCGACATTTTTTGTGGCGAAGAGGGCAGCGAGAGATTTTCGAAACACTGTCAACATTGCCGTGATCTGATCTCCTAAGCATCTGAGTTTTGAGGGGGCTCTTGTATTCAGTATGGCGCGAGCATCAAGTGCATCTCCTGACCGTGGCCTCTGTGCCAGTGTCTCTGGCAAAAGCGCGAGGGTCACCGATGCGCCCACCAGGAACATTCCAAACCCAAGAAGAACTGCCATCCACGAGTTCTTCAGCATGAGGGCAGAGCCAATGAGGGGTGCGAGAATCTCGCAGGCGGTCCCTATCGATGCGACTCTTGCAAAAACAGTTGTTCTTACTATAGTCAGCCTCTTGCCCAAAATGCAATTCGGTAGGGAGAATACCGATCCTGCCCCGTGTAGACATCTGCCAATGTCGCCAGGACCACTGTTGCAGCGACAGCATCACCACCTCCAATGAGCTTGAAAAGAGGCGCTAGCCAGATGGTCCTTGGGGGGAAATTATTTGGTTGCCACACTTGCTTTGTCAATTTGATGCTGACAAGGAGATGATGGCAAGAATATCACTCACTAACAAGGAGTTTGAAAGCGTCGCATAAGGCGATTCCCACAACAGAGCAGAGGAGAACCTTCCTACGACCGATCCGATCCGCTATAGTACTGGCTTAGCAGGTAGAAAAAGAATGGACGAAGGTACACGCTTTCACATACCCAGAGCTCCATAGGGAAATACAAGGAGCATACCTATAGCCCAAATGGTCAGTCACACACGCAAGCAATCCTATATCTCTATAGACGTAGACTGATGCTTACCCGGTAGCTGTGAAATCGTAATATACACCTGATTGAGCAAACCCAGCTCTCTCTGCACGGCGTCCACGGCGCAGTCGCGCTCAGCGATCAAACCTCCGTCGTTATCGAGCCGGTCGTAATAAGTTTTGCAGATGATGTCTTCTCGAATGCTGACCTCTGGTGCAAGGCATATGTACATATCAAAGTAAAATACACACACAAACAATATCACCACCAGTTGGGTTCTCAGTTGGATCTTGTCTTTTGCAGTCGCAGCCCCAGTCGTCGACGGGATCTGGTCGTCATTGCTAAGCAATCGTGTGTGCTCGTCAGCCGGAATGGTCGTTGGTGATGGCATACCTGTGTCGATATTATCCAAAGCAGAGGGTGAAGTAGGTAGCAGAAGCGAGGTGAATTTCCATGCTGACTTAGAGGGGTTTTTAGCGATTCTGCCTAGTCAATTGACCAGGGTTGATAAGTAGCGCATCTTTTAGGGCATTTACAGCCTCATTGGAAATTGAAACAAAACCAACTCGCATGATACTACGCAGGGACTAGTACTAACAGGGGAAGGCGTCAGTTAGCCAGGTTAAAGCAGCGAACACTGGAGTCTTTCTTTAATTTATTTTATCTCTTACGGAGTTACAGTAGAATCTGGCTATAAGGAACAGAACATTTGAAGGCCTTCTCACGTCCGAATCTGATATCTGGAGACTCTGATTCATATGGCAATGGGAAGCACTTTGATATAATAACTGTCTGATCAATGATGGTTCGGAGCACCCCCATATCCATATGAATCATACATGTATCTAAGCTGATATCAATATAGTGATAAGGGGCCTTCTGTTCGTTATAGTGGAAGAATGGTAGAGGCTTTCCAAAACTTGGTTTCTCCCACGGCCCAGAAGTTCCCGGACGTATCTACTAAGCTCGAGCAGGGACTACTCGATGAGGTGAAGAGACAAACTAAAGACAAGAGGATCCAATCTTCCTTCAACAATCTTCAGGATCTCGATTGGGATGAGACGCACGTAAAGGATGCTTTTGTGACCCTCATGAATCGTGTTTTGCCCCCAAATCAGCCCTGGGCATTGAATTACAGTACCTAAGTATACCTAGGTATAATTTAATGAATTCTAACTAACTGTGGCCCCAGTACTCTTAAGTAAGACGGGTTTATACGGCTCACATTACTGTATAAATATTTCGTGCGTTCGAAGTTGGATTTGTTATCAAATCTCTACCTAGGTAGGTAACTATGTAACGAGATACGTATTCATCGGTCTCTTCTTGCGTATATTATGTGACAAGATACGTAAGTATAAATTGTGAGTATATGTTTCAAAATGTCTTCGTTTGATCTCGTACCTAGGTACAGAATCAATCTACTGAGTCGAACGAGGAGGTGAGTGTCATTATATTCGATACTCCATGAATAATAGACAGCCTTCCATTATAGCCTGGCCAGAACAGAAACAACCATGAAAGTTCCATTCAATAAGACCAATTTCACGCTCTGAAACCACTCTTGGACGAATCAGTCAACCACAGCGTTGTCAAGAATTACTAATATAATGCTAGCGCTGGCCGCATCAAGCTTTGCTGTGCCACTCATCGAAACTAATCCTGAAAGCGTCTACAGCCTGTGAAGCAGTGGGAGGCGGCTGGGTTGAGGTTGTGGGCATCAGACAGTCGAAATACCAAGTTTTTATTTGTGATCTTTTCTCAACATACTTCTATCTATGATAATCCGCTTACCACGCAGCCAAAACGCTATGCTCATTAATAGCAGACAAGGAGTGACTTCTGTCGATATAGATAGACGACCAGTGAGATCAATATTAAAGGAGCGTTGTCCCTGAGACTGTTGCAAAAGGAGAGTAATAATGTCACAAGAAAGGAAGCTAAGAATCATCCGGGATCTCTGAAAAAAGACCTATCCGCATACGGTGAGACTGGGAAAGTTAGCATCTAGCAGATCAAAAGGGATGGAGTTGGGCCACTCACAATGGGTAATTTAGGAATAACGACGCCTAATGTAGCCAAAAAATTGATAAGAAAAGAGGTCAGGTCGTAGTGGGTGTAATGAGTGCTGAGGAGGAATAGGATAATAGGCACGCTAAGTAAGAATTTTTTGGCAGGTGTATATTGGTCTCCGTTGTCGATTTGCTCCCACATGTTGAGGTTGTCGTAAGCACCGGCGTTGAACTCAAAGGGAATTCCTCGCACCCAGTGGAACATGATGAATGTGACGAACATATAGGTGATGTTGGTGAGCGTCCACGATGTCTCTTGAGACACTCCGGGGATGATATCATAGAAGATCTTCAGCGCAGCAATCAGGACAAAATGAATCGTCCAGGCACCTATCATCCAGTCATTAGTATCGTCTTCGTCCAAGCAATCTAATCCATATTACTCACCCTTTGCGTTTACCCAATTGGCATTCAAATTAGGCAGTGCCGCTTGATCGCTCATCTGTTCATTTGACTCGATGGGTTCCTGATAGATGATGCTGCTCGACCTCCTCCGCCTTCCTCCTTTCGACTGACTCATCTTTCTATCTGGGGATGACCGACCGGTACCTCCGTCGACGTCCGGCGGGAAGGAGATAGTCCGGGGGATAAGTAGGGACGACAGTTTGGCGGTATTGAAGAGGTAGGCGTCAACGAGCGGGCGGCTTCCGAGGGTAATTTAGACGCAAGCACGCAGCTGAGAATCGGCCGCAGCTAGAAGCTATATAGGATAGACGATATCCAGGCAGCGGAGCTCCAATGTAGGGCGAGTTGGTTCGAATGTCTTCCGCCGGGGAAGAGCCCGAGGTGAAGAGAACAAGGAGAGGGACCACAAGTCGCGTGCAGAGAGGAATGAATAGATGGAAGGGAAGAGACCGATAAGTCCGAGGCAGAGTAGTAGACGACGTATGTAGTTGGATTAGTTAATAGTTTGAATTCAGACCAGGCAACAAGAAAAGAGAGGTCTGTCTGGGGCGATTGCGTGGTTGGAGTTGGAAGTATTGGCTGTCCTGTAAAGAGAGAGAGAGGGCCACTCAGGCCACACTAACAAAACCGCTGCTAAAACCTCATCCCCGAGCGGACTAGCGCGGCCGCTGTTTGCTTGGTTTGTCAGTCATTCTCGATCTGGTTAGCGCAATGCTCCCGGGCGAACATGAGAATCTTCACTTCATCTTCATCTTCAACCATGCCTACTACATACAACCTACTACTTCCTAGGTATTGGGCACCGCTTGAACGATCTATTCCCGAATGAAGCGACGAGTTAAAACAACAGGCACAGCATTCGTCGCTTTCTTCCGCGAGACTATAGTACATGCCAAGCCTTGCCTGCATATGATTGGCTGGAGCTTGTGGCTTGTCCAAGTTTCTTTTGTCTGATCTTTTAAAAAATAAGACTACAACAACCGATAACGACAGAGAGCAACCAAACACTGAAGGTCAGAGAAGGAAATTTGTATTGCGCGACTCGATATTCCAGTATGCCGCGCGGTTGTTTCTTCTACCACGATTCCCCTGCTTGAGTCCGGCGACTTTTCCGAACTTCTTTCATTTCTCAAATATTCACCTCTGCGCGCCAGCATAGCTACTTATGATGCCCGGCATGTCTGATGACGAGGGCGACTCGCGCACTGCTTCAGTCGGTCAAGCGCGATCACAATCGAATCGTAGCCCTTCTACCTCCGGGAAGAAAAAGTCACGAAAGTCCAAAAAATCGGCAAAGAAGGACTTGCAAGACTTTGTACCCCAAGGCGCCAAATTCAGTACGACTCCGCTAGAAGTTGATCCAGAGAACTCTACCTCATCGTCTGGATCTGACTCTTCAAATAGCGACAACGAAACAGAACACAATACGAATAAGCGACGAAAGACGAATGCGCCTGCAATCAATTGGAATCAGGCAAGCCGCAGCGCCATCCGCACTACCCTTGGCGCGAAACCTGCGGCTGCAGCTGTTAAGACACAGGCCAAGTCAGCCTTTGATGCAGTCAACGACAAGTTCTTTCGGAGTCGCAGCGCATCTATCTCGGAAGAGGAGGCACCTAGCAAGGACAATGCTGGTACAATCAAACCCAGCCCCAAGGCCGACCAAGAACACAAAACATACTTCGTCGATGATTCCGATGCTTCGGACTCGGGAGAAGTCTCTGAAGGGGATGATTCCATGATGTTGAACATTGGACAGCAAAGTAATGGTCATGACTTGGACGGTGCTCAAGATGATGTAGTTGACCTCTCCACACCTCCTTTCGTTGTCGATACTCTCCCTTCTGCCCAAATTAACCAGCCAGATACACAAGAGACCGGCAGTGTTTTATCAGAGCCCTCAATCACACAACTCCCGCCACAGTCGAAAGCCGAAGCATTTGCCGAGTTTGCAGCAAGCTATACAACATCTCCAGCTATTCTCGCAGATCTAAAAGTCAAAGATCTCGAGATACAAGCTCGGTTCTTTTTCTATAATTCTAATATCAAGGAGCTCGATTTGACGAGACCTATATCGTGTACGGAGTGCCTACAGGAAGGGCATCTTTCTTTCGTGTGTCCAACCAAGGAGGTTCGTCACCCATACATCTAATTCAATGAAATCCGGCTAATACTTTTAGTGTGAAAACTGTGGCGCTTGGAATCTACACGAGGATCGACTGTGCCCCTCTGTAAGACGATGTCAACGTTGCCGCGAAGCCGGCCACGATTCGCACAACTGCCCATCGAGTCTGAAAGCCTCAGCTGCCGAGACGCCTTGCGATTATTGTGGCTCTGATACTCACACTGAATTCGACTGTGATAAATTATGGAAGTTTCCCAGATTACAGCCTCTAGATGGTCCGATCAAAGTCTCAATATCATGCAGCTATTGCACCAATAAAAACCATTTGTTCGGCGATTGCCCTCTTAAGAAGGTGCCATCAACGTCGACTACATTCTCATTGAAAGATTATACACCATCCGTGATTACCAACCTCAATTCGGTAATCGGCCCTAAGAAACCAGACGACCCGGGCATGAGCATCCGTGGCCGCGCCGCACATCCACAAAACACAGCACCAACAGACGACGAAGATACGCTAGTCCTCCACGGGAAAAGATCACAGCCAAACCCTCGCGGCGGTCGAGGTAAGATCACTTTCAGAGGAGCTCTAGGCCAGAATCGGGGTCTACATGGAGAACAACAGCTTCCTCCGCCACCACCAAGTCTCCCTCCTTTACCTCGTGAACCACCACCTCCATTCCAACCTAGAGATTACCGGGATCGAGATGATGACTTTAATAATAGACAACGAAGGAGATCTCGTTCTCCTCCGTCTAGTTATAGACCGCCGGCAGGAAGTTTTTCGAGAGGGAAATCGAGTCTTCCACCTCCTCCTCGAGGACGCGGTGGTGGTAGAGGCCGCGGTCGTGGCAGGGGAGGCGACCAATACCGTCCTGGCCGGCGGTAAACACTATGCATTGTTGCATAATTTTCATTTGCAAGGGGTCTATTTTTGTATCCTGCATTTTAGGCGTCGTGGGCAGGATATCACGAGTTTATTATACTGTATATGGCCTCTATCTGTAGATATAACATGTTGGAGCTCTCTGTCAACGCGAGCGTGCTATGTGCTGCTGGATACGGCACAGTTATCGCCCACGAACCCATTTTCCAGGATATCTATGAGTTCATCGAGTCTCGAAATACCCATGTCGGTGTGCACATGCTCCTTTAGATGCAAATTGCGTTCGTTTACGAGGAGTACAGTAGCTGCGCCGGCAGTATGTCCGGCTGTCATGTCGTCAATGCTATCTCCGACCTAAGAGGAACAGTCAGCCCGTTGCTTTTATGATCATGTTAGAGATGAAAAACTTCATACCATAATCATACTATCTGCACGATTGTCCAAGCCCCATTGCTCTGCAATATGCAGAAGTCCAGAGGGCTCCGGTTTAGGCAGGAGATCGGGCGTATCCCGTGTCACAATCGGCTCAAAGATGTGATTCGGAAGATGATTCTTCAAGAGATGCGTTACAGGTGCTCTAAACCAATGTTAGATTATATCCAGCTATCTTTCAAATGTTTTTGACTTACTCAAAATTCCTCGTACACAAAGCCCGACGAATCCCCTTCTTCTCAAGATAGTCCATCAACGTGACGAGTCCCGGCTGAGGCTGCTGTGCAAGCATTGCCTCGCGCTCGATTGCCTGCACTTTTGCGACGGCGTCGGTACGGGCTTGTTCCGTGGGGAGATTGCGGATGTGTTCTAGGATATCTGTTTTTTGGTCGATTCCTAGCGCTGATCTATGTGTACAGCAGCTCGTTTAGTCAATGGCTTGATTCATGTGGAGATGATTCATACCGCATTTGTGGGAACATGTAATGTTGCGGAAGGCTGTTGTAGGGTATTAGCATCTTGCTAGTCTAGTGAAGAATATAGATTACCGGGGGATATACTTACCATAGAGTTCCATCGACGTCAAAAACAATGCCTTTCAATTTTGGCGCATCACTCATATCTGCATCCTGTCTCAACGGAGCGAACCTGCGGGGTCGCACATGTGCCGTCTGGATGGATGCCATGCTTCTCTGAAAGCGCGAATATCGTACTGACAATTGATTAGGCTGTATCCGTGGGCGTGGTAGTATCATCTATGTATGCCTTTTAGTTAAGGCGGACGACAACGAGTTTGCCGAGGTCTTGAAACTGATCTTGATTGATGAAGAAAGATAACGATTATCGGGATGTCCCCACCTTTCCTGTTTTGGTAATTAGCTTGATGGACTATGGGCGACTTATATCAAGATGTAGAAAAAAGAATCCCAGTAAATGCTGGAGTACCTAGGTAGTGGTGTGAGGCTGACTTTGGAGAGTTTAGGGTGAAAAGTGTAGGGCCATTCCTCCCTCTTGATGCTCTTTCCTTTGGACCACCCAACTTATAGACTTAAAAGTCAACATACGACCTCTCAACCCCCGAATGTTCATACACAACAGTATAGCAAATAGCACTGTATCAGTTTCTGTCTATACTCAGTTTGCCATATGTTAGCTTGTTGATTGAATCATCATGGAAGCCCGAGCCCTAGGAAGCCTTCTAGACGAGAAGAACCACACCCTCTGTCTGAACGGCAAATCCTCCAAGCTTTTCCATCTCATATTCTGGACCATATGCCTACTCTTCTTACGAGCTCTGAACTTTCTACCCCGCTGCATCAACCTCTCTCCAGTATGGTTCGAAGCGCATATCACCAGAGTCGAATCCCGCATCATCAACATCGCCATCTCAATCATCCAGATCATCTCCGGCAGAGATATATCCTATTCTTCCTTCTCCAGAAGCCACTACCGATCAAGTCGTCAACGAGACGGAAGTTACGATGGTAGTATCGCGTCCACAGGACCAGCCGATAACCTCATGGCACCGGGCGACAGCTCCCTCGAAACCAACTACATCCCCCCGGCAATGTTCGCCCATCAGCTGGCCGTAACATACCCCCGCCCTCAAGCGCCTCAACCTCCATATCTTCGTCGCAACTATGAGAATACCAGACGATTGTCTTCGTTGATATCGCCCTTACCATCTGCCATTCACGCCAACGGCCGTCGTCGAAACAACAACAACGTCTTTCAGATGCAGTCGTGCAGCCTCGATGGAGCTGTATCGCCGGCCTCATTCGCAGAGCCGATCCCGCGAATGCCTGCACCTCCTGTACCGGCGTTCATTGCTCGTATGCCGTTTGTATCGTTCAGTGACTCTATCTATTCATCGTCGTGCTCTACGCAACTCCCGACTGCATCTTCCGAAGTTCAGACGTACATCGACCTCCTACCCAGACGCTCGATTGAGGACTCTGATAGATCTCGTCAGGTGAATGCTTCGAATGGGAACAACGCTGGAAGTGCATCGAGTGCTGCTGGTCGTTTTCGAAGTGATGTATAATGCGATACTCGAACAGCGATGGCACATTGTTATGCGAAATTAAACTATAGAAGGAGCAGAAATAAAACGTAGTTTTATCCATTCTGATGTCTAAGTATACAATTGAGGAAAATATCGGTGCTTTCAATGTAACATTAGCCTGCGTGGTCCAGTCAGCGAGTTATGATCTCAACTCCGTGAACACACTCAGTAATGATCAAACTATCTTCAAACAGATGAGATGAACATTAACAGGCTGGAAATTTCTCACTTCCGTATGGCTGTGTCGGGGTACGAGCAACTCGTCCCCTTCATGAAGCAACACTCGCCCCTTTCGAGATCTGAACGGAGAGTGAGCCCTCTATAAGCAACGCGTACGCAGACGCTGTTAGGCTTGAGTCAGACTTGGACTTTTTTTAGGTTAACGTTGAATAAGAAGCATTCACAATTGTAGAAACTTACCCGCTCGGCCATCTTGCCATGTTGTTGTAGAATGGGATAATCTTTTCTATTATAACCTAATCTGGGATAACTAAGGATGTCTATACTTTCGATGATTGGGGTCGATTCTTCTGCGTTGGTGGAAAGAATTCGCGGGTTTTGGCTGGTGCTTCGTCAGGCATTGTCTGATGAGGAATTAGTTTTCGTGATTCATGATCACTGAAATCGTGTCGGGGGCTGTCAACTGGTGTTTTCCAATCGTATGATATGTAGCAAACGTTGGAATGTATCTGTGTATATATATCAATTGATCTCCGTGAGCATATCCATGGATACGTGAGTATCCCACATGTAGACTGGTGCCGACTGGGCTTGCCCTCCCAGTCAGAAATGATAATACCTTTTCAAATATTGTATGGAGTGGACGAAGATAGAAGAAGAAAGCCCTTTGCATTTATTAATGACATTCCTCGCTCCTCGCGGGCAGTAAAGTCATGATTCTAAAATCGTAACCCCTCGACAAAAAAAAAAGAAAACTAGATACATGCCCATGATAATCATCGAACCTGAAGAGAGAAGAAAACAAGAAGCCCCTCCTTATTGATATCATGTGCGCAAAAAGAAGAAATACATTCAATGGAAAGAGAATAGAAACAAAAAACCGAGGGAGCATAGAATTTTTCATGAGACACGTTATGAGTTTCGTTATTGACATGTTTGAAGAAAAAAAAAAAAAGGGAGAAATTGACATGAAAAAGGGAAAAAGGATTAAGCGGAGAGAAGGAAAAACTCCGTGCTCGCTTGATGCTAAGACATATTATCATGTTCGTCCACCTACCTAGGTAGTATGTAGCTGGGGTGGAGAAGAAACGACATAATCAAGGCTTCGCTCTTTTGTTTTGCTCGCAAAATCGCAATAAATGATAAACCCGAAATTGAGAAAAGGGGTGAAGGAGCAGAAGTCTTCCGTAACCCTCCGGATGGTTTTCTTCTTTTCAATTCAGTGACTCGGTCCCAGGATCAATACTCGTCATCATCGTAGTCGATCCTGTTGGGGCTACCACGATACTGATTGCGTTTGATGTTACTAGGACTGAACTGTCCAGAACTGGTGATTGGTCTAGGCCCAGTAGGCTTTCGAGTCGGTGGCGCATTGACCGGGGAAGCGCTACCACGGCTATTTCGGGCAGAGAATCGATCGGTATGCGGAGAACCGGCGTCTTCCTTGATCTTAGGAGGTCGCTGAGGTACCAGTGGTCCGGCATCTTTGACCTTGGGTGGACGAGGAGGACCTCTGGAGGAGCTCACTTCGGAGTAGCCTGCATCCGAGATTGGTGTCAAGCGAGCGTTACCGCTGCTCATCCGATTCGCATTGGTGTAATGGGGTAGGCTTGACTGTGATCCCCATCTCTCTGAAGTCGGGGAGGTCGGTGCATAGACTTGTGCTTGAGATTCGAGATGACTCTGGTACCGATCAGTTGGGCCTTTTTGTGGTTGCGGGTGTTGCAGATTGAGGCTGTCACGGTGTGCTTTGTATTTGGGTCCTTCGGAAACTTGAGAAGGAACAAGTGGAGAAGGAGGACGATTGTCTTGTTGTTCTTCATCCAAGGTGAATGTAGAACGAAGACGATCATCGCCATGTGGATCGTAAAAGTCGCCAGTAGCGTAATGGTCTTTGTTAGCTAGATCAGAGCCGGATCGCGACATTTCTGACGATGGACGTTCCTTTCGAGCAGTCTGCACGCTGTTGCGAACATTATCACCAGCCGAGGAGGCAGTTGTCTTGGACCATCGCGAGATCTTGAAAAAAGAAGAGCTGTTTGACTTGTGTTTGCGTGCTTTCTCATCTGACTTTCTCGGAGTAGTCTCCTGACTCCCCGAACCAGTAGGCACTGGCTTGCGAGGTGGTGTGCCAAGATGTGCAGGAACGCTCCGCTCGTCGGGAACACGCTCATCATATGGGACTTCTCTTTCCAAGAGAGGCTGCTCATATGCATCGACTTCTTCGTCTCCTTCAAGCACAGTGCTAATCCGGTTCTCCGATGCTCGGCGTGTGTTCATTGGTCGCGCATCGGCTAGAGGTCGGGAAGAATTGGACGTGTAACCAGACTGTCCGTCAGGAGATCCAGTACCTGCTAAACCTTCAGGCTCATATCCGTCTGGGTAAGCTCCCGCATTGAGGTTTGAATTGAGACTGGCGGCATTCGTTGCTGGCGCTGTTCCAACACTTCCCTGAGCAGTTCGTAGAGCTTCCACTTCGTCGAGAAGTTGTTCAAGCATGTCTTCAATCTTCGTCAAATCGTTGGAAGACTTCAAGCTTAGGCTCTTCATAGCCCTCCTGAAGACATTTCGTCGTTTTGCTTGTACCTCCTCGCCGTATTCAGCTGCGGCTAGTTGACGGTTGGACCGTGAAGCAGGAAGGGGACGCGGACCACCGATGGCTCGAGTACGTTCATGCTGCTTTTCGTTGGCTTGCAAGATCATCTCGTCTTGCTCAGCGATAAATTTCTTCATCTCCAAGAACGAGCTTCGCATCTCAGTTGCACTGCGCACGAGGGTGAACAGAATTTCAGTGTCTCTAGCATTGCGTTGAGCATCTCTAACGGTGAGCTATGAAATATTGTCAGCGAACGAATGTAGCTCATGTAGGATTGATAAGACTTACGTGGTTTATCAAAGCAATGATGTCCTTGGATTCAATGCTGTCGATACCCCGACCTGTAGCGCTGTCGTAAATAGGAGAATCAATGCCATGAGAGTAACCGCTGAAGTGCCGTTGGTGACCCGAGCCAACGAAGGGATCCTCTTCAAGATCTCTGTTGTCGAAGAGAAGAGGGGGGTTGGCATGATCGAGTGTGCTGAACTTGTTGCGTGGTTCTGGCGTCCCATTGCTTGGCGACATGGGGTTTGCTGCCGAGATATAACCCTCGTCTTTGGCCCCTGGTGGAGTTGAGTACATACGAGCACCCATATATCCCGGATCGTATGTTTGATCATAGCCAATCCCACGCTCTGCGGCTGACAAACCTAGCCCTGTGCCTAAGGCTCCACCAATGGCTGCAGCTGCAGCTGGGTTAAGGTCATGTTGAGGTGAACCTTGCAGATCTCTGGCCTGTGGTGGGGTGGGGTTGTAAGGCCAGTGATCCCTGCTACCATGAGGAACACTGCCAATAGGGCCCTGGATGATGGAAGGGTTGGTATTGATCTCCGATTCTTCTTCGTATTGTGCATCCTCTAGGTGGATATCCTGGTGGTTGTCTATGATAGTGGTGTCGAGAGGATATCTTTCTTCGTGGTCATCAAGATCTTCGTCTGATTGAGTAACGCTCTGAGGAGGTGATGCTGCACCAAGACGCTTCGTGAACGACTTTTCATCGTGGTTGTTAAGATCATATTCATGCTTCAAAGGACTTCCGCGTCGAGAGTCAGCTTGATTCTGCTCATGAATTTCTTCGTCATGACTTCCATTGACAGAACGATTGAGAGAGTCTGCCTGCGAACGAGCTTGGGAAAGACCGGATCTCGTGTCCATCACAGAAGGTTCCAATAGAGAGGCCACTGCAGATTCTACGGCGACTGGAGTCACAAACTTTGGGTTGATAGCGGCTCCTTCATTGAGCTCCCTCGGAGAATCATCGTATTCATCATAAGCATCGCCTTCAGCGGTTTCGTGGTTGATGTCAGTCTTGTACTCCTCGTCGTGGAAGTCATCATGCTGACCCGCATAAGAGGATGCCTCGTTCCAGTCTGCTCCGGCCTCGCCCTCGACATTCCTGTCCGTTTCGTAGCCAAGTTCCGTAGCGCCTTCATCATGCTGCTTCAAGATCTCGCTGCGACTCTCGAAGCTGATACCCTCAGGGCGTGTTGATCTGGCCAGCTCTGTACTAGGCGCAGAAGACAGGGATTGGATGGAATATCTTCGGTCTTCAGCTTCCTTATCATTGAGAACTTCTTGCTGAGTTTCGTGCAAGTCATGGTCACTAGCAACGCTTTGAATGGGGCTCAGAGCACGTGGATGATGTATGTTGTCCTCTGGACCGAGCATGTCGTGATCTGGGTGATGTCCGAGCAAGTTTCCAGCAGCAGCCGCTGCTATGGCACCGCTAGCACCTTCGAGGAAAACATCACCGTCGATAGAGTCGGCTTTCTCCTCATTGTCGTGATCACTGCGATCGCTTTGCCTAGAAGCCAGTTCTCTATGACTGCCCAGTGGCGTCCCAGGACTAGGTGATTCCAAGCCACGTGGAGAGCCTCGGATGACCTCTTTGATCTGCCGGGGTGTTGGTGTCTCCGTGTCAACAGTATCGGCAGTTCTTTGAGAGAGCAAAGAGTCGCGAGTAAGTTCAGTGTCGATGTCACTGCGGAATGGCATTGGCGGCACGTTGTGTTTCTGGAAAACAAGCTCTGTGTCGGAATCATTGATACTTCCTGATCCGCTGCGACTCTTAGACTTGCGTTTCCTTGCCTTCTTACCCAGACTGGACTTTGAATCGTGGTGCTTGAGGGCGGCAGCTGTAAGTGCACTGCCAACAATGCCTGCGGCGGCGGCGTCCCTGAGACCTTTGCTCCTCTGGCGTCGTAATTTCTCCTCCTCGGTAAATTCGCGTTGGTTTCCAGGAAGCGAGCCCTTGCGAATACGCAGGGTCTCTTCGGGAGATGCGGATCCTGTTTCTCTCTCCGTCTCTTTCTCACGGCGTCGCTCTTTGTAACGCCTTCGGCGCTCTTCGGGTGTGGCCACCTCTTCTTTTTCGGGGGCTGCTTTTTCGGTGCTTGCCACAAAAAGGGAACTTTTGCTGACATCGGGCGCGCTCGAATGCTTTGAAAGGCGTCGCTTGGGTGCATCCTTCGAACTGACACCGCTTCCAGATTCAACCGTATCACGCTCGAACTTCAACTTGTTGTCGCTAACTTTCTGATCCTTCTTGAGTTCTTTGAGTTCGGGCAGAATTAGTCGTCGAATGGCGTCTTCGACGGTCTCGAGGAACTTGGTGTTGTTCAAGGATGACTTGGATGTGTTGGAGCGGAAAGATATGGCGTCGCCGGACTTGTGGCGAGATGAAACATTGGAACCACTTAACAGGCTCGACTCAATACTAGGCTGCTCTTCCTCATCATACTTGTGGGAGCGCTTTTTCAATGGCTTGGACTCGACTGCAGAAAGCTCCTTACTGCGACCCCCATCGCCGGCATTCAACTTCTGGGCCACTCTATAAGCGATCCGCTCGCGGCTCAGACTTCGGCTTCTTCGTCTTGAGGGTGCCTTGAGAAGGTCGGCATCGGATGTGTCGCGGGCTTTGTCTAGACTTTGGCTCCGCTTGCGGCGTGGCACACCAGAGACCATAGAGCCATCAAGCATGCTGTCTGCTGGCATTGATGATATTTCGGAAGTTGGCTGGATATAGCGCTCATTGGATAGGTCACTTCCATTCCCACGGTCTAGAAACTCAATCTCAAGCGGTCGACCATCTTGTTCGTCGTCAGTGACGCTTTGATCGTCATTGCCTTCAGTAATGGTTTTCTTCTTCGATGGAGTGCTGACAGAGATGCGTCTAGTGTAGTGTGGTCGTTTGCTACTGCTGCCCTCACGTATTTGAATGGTGTCACCATGCTCTCGATTCTTCCTGCCCGACGGAATTACCTTGACTCTGACGCTTGGTCGTGAGTGGAGCCTCGAGCCAGTTTTCTCACGTTCAAAGTACTCGATGAGAAGTGAGGTTTGCGACTGGTGGGATGTTCGTGACAGCTTTGACGAGTCATCGTCGTCTTTTTTGCTTGATCGTCGTCGAGTAGAAATAGTAATGGGACTGCCATCGTCTGGTAAAGAATAAGACGATTTGTCGGTTCGTCGGGAAACGTCGGTAGCCATGTCGGTGGTTGTGAGGCTGCTCCCCGTAGTATCGATTCTACTATCGACTATGGATTCGGTTGGTGCGGGTAATAAAGGACGCCGGGAATTTACGCCCATGATGTTGCTGAATTTAGCGAGAGGAGTGCATAATCGGTGATTGTCTGGCAGGAAAGGTATGTCGTTGTCCTATCCTAAACTTGGCTGGCACTGAAATAGCTGTCGAGGACAGCGTAGGTGGAGATCGATGTAAACAGATGTTTGAGTGGGGTTATTGTAAATAAGAACCCAGCACGAAGGTGAGATTAAAATGAAGAGAGTGAATTATCGTCCGTAAATCGCCATGAGCCGGAAAGTGTTTGATCCAAACAGCTGGTTAGACGACCGTTTGCAAAGGTGTCGTTCAGTCAGTCGGTGAGCCCACTACCTGGTACCCTCGATAGTGATAAGATATCAGCAAGGGAAGAGAGGCGAAAGACTGAGGTGCAACTTCGGAGTTGCTAAAGAATGCAAGTAATAGCGGTATTAAGAATACATTCGCTGTCAAGACAATTAGAACAAAAGCAAGGAAGATCAAGGAGGAGAAAATTGGTGGTGAGAGCAGCGGCGACAAAACAACACAGCGAGGGAAGGAAGAGGCTGGGGGACTAAGCATCAGATCGCTGGGCGACGGGCGGCTGGGCCGAACCTTCCCACCACTCACAAGGCGGAGTACCAGACCTACAACAGCACAACACAGCAACGTACTATGTACGTTCAACGAGGAGAGTGGCTGGTACTGCCAGACAAACAAAGCTTCTTTCTTTATTCTACAAATCCGTCCGGACAATTACTCAGTCATAGTCGTACTCGGTATCCAAGCCTTATTGAGTGAAGCCTCTTGCTACGTTCGAGTGACACAGCAACATCGCATGGATGATGGAACCCGAGAGCTAGTCAATATATTATGCAGGCCAGCGGTCGCTAAGCGACATGGTCTCTCATGGCTGTTGGAGTGTGACCCTGACCTGGATGATAGTGCATCGGATAGTTTATGCGTTTGCCATCCAGTTCGAACTTGCTGCCCTCGCGATTTACACCTCGCAGTTCACAAGTCTGCCTGAAAAATCCCAAATGCAATGGACCAGTTCCATGAAGCCGAACATCAGTTTTCAAGGAACAGGTCGTTGAAAAGTGATACGAGCGACATCTCTGTAGTCTGGTCACCCAGGCGACGGCTGGTCTCTATTGGTGGCTGCGGGTCCGCTAGTCATGTGCTGGGCCGTGATGATGAGTTGTTCAACTGCCCCTCGACTACTTTTATTGACATCTGCAACATCATTGGATTTCTTGTTTCTCGTTTCTTGAAACGGTGCAGGATGGCAGTCCAATTGTTGTCCCTAGGATGAGCCATAAGCTACAAGGATGATGTTGGAGATCAGCCTGCGTGTCCGGTGTGATATGGGATAAGAACGAATGGTCGATTAGAGCCTCATGGCATGCCCAGCCACCACAGTTTGCAGCTCTACAGTCCGGTCATTAGTCCCTCGGCAAGTTTATGGGGTACGACGATTTTTCTGGCAGTTGTCTACAGGATGCTGATCAGATTCTCTCTGCAACAATTTCAGAATCTGAAGTGTCTGCTGCATAACCGAGCCATCTTCGATTTGGTAATTGCGATTCAGTTCACAATCTGGGTCAGGCTGATGTTACCCAATGTTTCCACGTCAAGAGAGGACCTTTATATCGGGTGACGAACTCAAAGCCTAACAATAGTCTACACTAGACTACATTTCGACACTCGACATGTCCATCACGGCTCGGTCCACGGTAGCTGGATTGCCTGGGTAGTATTGCCTCAGCAGCAAATGATTTGCCTAACAACGTCCTTGATCTGATGGTAGTGCTCCCCTGAAATGCGCTATGCCCGTAGCCGATTACTTGAGTCTTCGCAGCTTGCGATGACAATCCGTTGAATCGTTGATGACGGTTTTCAATTGTGAAACAGTAGCCATCTGATATTTTCTGGACAATAAGGAATCGGCACAGTCAACGGTCGCTCAAGTCGAACCGATATTCCATTTGAATAGGTTGGGTGAGCTGTATGATTCTAAAACATGTTGCCATCTAGTACAGATCGTATACGGAGAATGAGTCTCATGTAGAGATTTGAATCACGGCGTAAGTTCGGCAAAGGTTCTGTCAATTCACGGTTTATAAGGATTTGGAATCTTGATACACCTCGACCATGAAGCAGAATTGACCCAGATTCGGTCCAGTTGATTCGTTAGGTACGCTTCTTATAGGCAGTAAAGTATATTCATTCTTAACCTAGGCATCACATCTGGAGTAGGTAATCACATGCGAGAGTGAGGCTAGGGCTAACCCTCGTAATCACCACGTGAATCTGTGGCCGCCGCCCTCAGCCCTCACGAACTGCCGCCCGAGACAACGCAAACACGTGCCCACTGTCCATATTGCCTCGACAAAAATAGTAACAGAAAGATCAATGTTCAGGTACGAAGTAAAATAACCCGAATACAGATGTCAAATGGCCAAGGAACCAGTGTGTCAGTGACGAGATTTACGTATGTCCATTTTCGTCAGGGCATCTCCTGAACCGCTGGCTGATCCAGTGGGGACAAGAGAACATCAATTTACGAACTCCTTGGCGATCTTAAAATCATTTTACCCAGATTTCCAGGCTGCACAATTACGATCTCCATCCGAGCCACTTTAACTTGTACGTACTAGTCAAGAGGGCTGTGCAGACCCTGAACTTACTACGCTTGTAAATGTGCCAAGTGTTGGCGTTCCAGCACGGAGTCTTGGAGCCGTTTAAAAGTTGAGACAAATCTCAGACCTGACAGGTTGCGAGTCTGCGACTTGTGACAAAAAGAAGGGGGAGATCAATTACGCAGCCGTTTTGGGTATGGCCGACGGATTTATGCCACAGTTGTACTCCATGTTACACTCCTGGCGTCCTGCCCAGATGTAAGCAATCCCTTGGCCTACCATAGCGGATACGTATACGTAGACAGGGTTGTGGCTATGCATTTGCATACGAGAGACAGTCTTGGATTGTGCGACATATGGGAATAGGGCGGCTATTTGGAGCTAGCTTTAAGATATCCTTGACACGATCTACTATGTATGTCGTTTTTTGCGATCAACCACATACGTAAGTTACGGTTTCTCCTCTACTTAAGGTCAAATGCTACTCATGATATTTCTTAGAACGGAGAATGGGTACGTGATTCGTGTAATTTATGTAATTGTCCTGTATGGCCTGTGTAGATCTGTCCAGCAAAGGGAACATGGCCCACCTGATGGCTTGACTTAAAGCATGATTGGCTGCCGTCTCTCGGCCCAGAAATCTCTGAGCGGCGTTTTGGCTGGGACGCGCGTTACAGATGATGTTACAGTACTGAAGAAACTTACGTAGTACTTGGTGAATTGAATTGAGTTAGTTAGAGGGCTGGATGACCGCCTGTCACGTCACCCGGGCCTTCCGCCGTTCTCTTCTTCCTTGGTATGGATGCCATAGAATTTGCCTATATACGTACTTAGCAAATACCACGAGTATAGACTAAAGAGCAAAGAAGACAAGTTAACTCTAGAGTCAAGACTCGTATTACCCCGTACTACTACCTTGGCTGCCTCAACCAATCAGGCGGCCGCGTCTCCTGACTGGTCATTCCGCGCTGCTCACTCGTCATCTGCCTGCCTTGGTTGCCGCATTGGGCCTAGCGCGCTGTCTCACCAGGCTCAGTCCCAGGGCGCTTACTCTTAGTGCTCTCTGGCCTATCCGCCCCCCCCGATCTCCCCTTCCAGCCAGGCCCTTTCGTCTCCATCGAAATTACATTGACATTTGACACTTCCCTTCGACACCATCGACACGACTGACTTTCGACACTCGACATTCGTTTTGCATTCCTCTGATCTTCCTCATTTTTCCATTTCCTCCTTTCTTCCTCTTTCAATTCTTCTTTTTTCCTCCTTGTTTCGCTTTTTCGACGCTACCCACCGCCTTCGCTGCTCAATCCGACTAGTTACATTCCTTCTCCCATTGTCGTTGTAACTACGAACGACACAACAAACGCAAGGCCCCCCCTTTATACAGTCGCTCGCTCTTTGAGGGAAATCAGAAACCAAGCCAGTATTGTTTTGGGTTGACACCGCCAGCAATTGTTGAATCTACATCTTCGGACGATCGCAACCATCCCTTAACCCATAACGAACAACCTCGTCAGTCTCCTTCAGGTCGCTACAACGTAACATCCTACGCAACAGAGTGGCCTTGGGCAAATTCGATGGTGACGCAATTTTTGAATGTCTAAGGGAATCTGTCACCCCACAATCGATTTCTAGGAAGTGACCCTGCCAGTCCCAACTTATCGTCATCCTACACCACCCACGACTTCCGTTTCCGGCCATTTATCTTCACTGACGCTCTGGAGCGTCCACCGATTATTAACCTTTATCCCGGCGTCATATCTTATCTACGAACACTCGTCGGGTGACTAACGATCAAAAATTCTCACTCTCGCCGCACAGTCACACTCATCAAAATGCGGTTATCCTCAAGTCTCTCGTACCTTGTGGCCGTCGTGGCCTTCTCGCCCCTCGCCTCAGCCCTCCGGCTCCTTCAATCGACCTCGTTGATACAATGTATGGATAATTCGAACTTTTCGGCATCTCTTTTCCAGGTCACCTTCACACCCGATAACAAAACGCTCGCTATAAACATCAACGGTGTTTCGTCGATATCCGGCAATGTCACGGCAGAAGTTGTGGTTTTCGCCTACGGCTTTCAAGCAGTCAAAGAAAAGTTAAATCCTTGTGATTTGAATTTGGATGGTCTATGTCCTATGCAGACCGGTCCCATCCCTATCGAAACCACCATCACGGTCTCCGACTCGGTGGTCAAAGCCATTCCCGGTATTGCTTATAATGTTCCTGATCTGGATGGCCAGGTTTTTGTATACATCAACTCTACAGATACGGGAGAAAGAATCGCCTGTTTGGAAGCTAGCCTTACAAACAGTCAAACCGTCCACCAAAAAGCGGTTGAATGGGTTGTCGCCGTTATCGCAGGTCTCGGTCTCGTGGCCTCTGCCATCACCTCTGGACTGGGTCACTCAAACACCGCTGCACACGTCGCTGCCAATGCATTGTCCCTTTTTGGATTTTTCCAGGCTCAGGCTATGATTGGTGATACGGCTGTTCCTATGCCACCCATTGTTGAATCCTGGACACAGAACTTCCAATGGAGCATGGGTATAATTCAGGTTGACTTTTTGCAGACAATTGCGACATGGTATCAACGAGCCACAGGCGGTACAGCTAGCCAACTATTATCAAATCTGTCTACTACATCGGTAGTTGTTCAAAAGCGATCGCTCGATATTGGACAGGACCTTTATCGCCGTGGCCTTCATTATCTCGGAAAGCGAGCCACCGACACAGGCACAACAGTGACAATTTCTGGATTAGAGCGGGTTGGCTTCAAGGGTGATATCGAAGCCACGAACATTTTCCTGACTGGTCTGATTTGGTTCGTTGTCTTTGTCGCCTTGGTTATGATTGGAGTCTCGGCTTTCAAGGGTATCTGTGAATTGTTGATCAAGTACAACAAGATGCCAAGCGACAAGTTTCAAGATTTCCGCAATGGCTGGAAGATTGTTATGCGCGGTATTCTCTTCCGTCTCACACTTATCGGTTGGGCTCAGATGTGTGTGCTGTGCCTTTGGGAGTTGACCCGGCGTGATTCTGCCGCAGAAGTCATTCTTGCGGTGATTATGTTTTTGTCCATGGCCACAGTGCTTGGATGGGCAGCTTTCAAGGTCATTACACTCGCGAAACGGTCTATTGCCATGCACAAGAACCCAGCCTATATCCTCTACTCCGACCCGGCTTGCTTGAACAAGTGGGGCTTCTTGTACGTTCAGTACAGGGCTACAGCCTACTACTTTGTCATTCCTGTGCTTGGGTATCTGCTTATCAAGGGTATGTTCATTGCCTTTGGACAAAAGGCACAAGTTGTCCAAGCTGTCGCCTTCTTGATCATCGAGGCCGCTTTCTTGGTTGCCGTCAGTGTGATTCGGCCGTGGATGGATAAGAGAACGAACATTTTCAACATTTCTATCGCCGCATGCAACTTTTTGAATGCTATTTTCTTGCTAGTTTTTAGCAACGTATTCAACCAACCAGTAAGTCCACTTCAACTCACCATATAGGATCTGGCTGACTTTAGCAGGGAATGGTCACCGGTGTTATGGGAATCGTCTTTTTCGCCTACAACGCAGTGTTCGCCTTGGTCCTTTTGATTCTGGTTTTGATCGCTTCTATATACGCCATTGTCTCCAAGAACCCAGATATGCGCTACCAACCGATGCGCGATGACCGTGGTTCATTCATCAAGAGCAACACTGCTCTCAACACCGAATTGGATGCATTAGCAAACACCGCTCGTGGCGGTAGCGAGATGGAACTCAAATCAACAGCCTACCACCCGACATACCAAGAGGATTCCGGTTCGATTTCAAACGGCAGCGGTGCCAGCATAAACCATCGTGGACAACACGACATGCACAAACCGCCTGCATCACCCATCGATCCATCTGTACCCCTCTTCCCTAGTCACGCACCACCGTCGTACGAATCAAACGGATACGGTCGCGACATTGAACGAAGTCGATCACCGGCACAGATTGGAGATTTCAATCCCGCCTCTGCACTAGCAATGCAGAACTATAGACAGCAACACAACGCCAGTCCCTGGCAACGAGGCGCCGGCTACGACCATTAGTCGGGCTGTGTGTTTGTTAGTTTCCATAAAAATCGTTTGTCTGTTTATGATGAGACATGTCACCATACATTTTCGGCCGTTTGTAACGCTTTTTTTCTTTTTCTTTTTTACATTGAAGTCCATTCCTTCTTTTCCTTCCTACAACACCTTTTTACCTCGTCCATGGATATATACCAGGCGTTCATCATCTCGATCTATTTCTTTTTCTCGACCTTATCTTCAACCTTTTCATATTTTAGACCACAGCATGTGCGGGATCTGGCTTATCTGGCTTATCATTATCGGGGTTTCACTTGGTTCTTTCTTCTCATTATGTATGAGAAAGGTCATTTTATTCCCTTGTAATTGTTTTTCTGTCTGTATGGAATACTGGCGTTGGTTATCCTTTGTTGCTGTTGTTACTTGACTCGCTTGGATTGAGGTTTGCATATGTATGTATGTATAAAAATAACTTACTGTTACTTCAAGCTTCAGGCATACATGCCAGCCATGAAGTTGGTTAGGCTGTAACAATTGGATTGTTCGTTATCCTCATTATCCTCTCTCGTACGTTCTGAAAAGTACGTAGACACTGCCCAATGTATATTGAATCTGCATTAACTCCTACTCCAATATGGTATGATACATGCACCAACAAACAAAACCCGATTTTATCTCTACTTATTTGATTTTCAGGGGTATATGGGATGTGTATTATCGCTCCATCCCAGCCCGATACCCTCCCCCCGGCGGTCCAGCAGGCGGAAACCCGCCACCGCCGCCGCTGATGGCACCGGGAGGAGGAGGCGATATACTCGATCCAGGGCCACCGCCAGGCGGAAATCCGGCACCACCGGGAAAGCCAGGAGGGGGTTGGAAATTTGCCGGTAGACCGCCTGGTGGTGGTGGTGGGAAAGGTAGGTTTCCGGGTAAGGGGGGCATGCCTGCTGGTAATGAAGGGGGAAGACCAGCACCACCGCCGACGGGAGCACCGCCGGGGATAGGGAAGGGGGGTTGGAAGGGGGGGATGCCGCGGCCTAGTGGTGCTGCTGTTTGATAGACGTTAGTCGCGAGTTTAAATGGTCTGGGAGATGAAGATGGGGTTTGGGAACGTACGAGGTAATCCACCCGGAGCTCCTGGGGGCGGAATACCGAATGGTGGAGGTGGCATTTGACCTGGTCGTCCTGCACCTATGTATCAGCACAACTCTCTCTCTCTCTCTCTATATCCATTTGGTACATGTAAACAGGGTGGGGGGGGGGGGGTACCAGGAACCCCAAAAGGCGGCGGCGGAAACGATCCCGGCGCACCGGGATGTTGCAGTAACGGATTCGCCTGTCCCTCCGCCGCGTATGAAGATGTGATTGAATCGATTACGGACTGCGCTTTTTCGTGTCCGATTTCTGTCCACCAGTTAGCCAGCCAGTCGGATATATGTTTTTGAAGGGGGTGGTGTTTGGGGGAAACCGACGTTGATAGTAGTCCACGACGTTACGGATATGATTTCGTCCCGCATTGTGTGCTTTACGCACGCTCATGGAGTCGTGCGTGAGGTAGACGTCGCAGTAGTCGCCTATTCAACACCGGACTTCGCGTTAGTGGATTGTTTTGAGTGTCAGCGATGATGGCAAGAGGGGATTCCTACAGAAGAGTGCGAAGGAGGTTAGTTTTGTTTGTTTCTAATAGCAAGAAGGAGAGGAGACTTATATTTTGGCATTTTGAAGGATGTGTGCCGCCGGCACTGGGCTGTTCACTTGGATGTTCGTTATGTAGGCCGTTGAGATATTGCGCAGAAAAGCGCCCTTGGTTCGTCGGAGAATATCAATATGATCAATAAAGCGGATTGCAGAGTCAGGAGATATTGGGTTGTGTCTCTCGGTTCGTCTGGTGTTAGAGTGCGTTGTTGTTGAGGTATGCTATTTTCTTGGAGATGTCGAAATGTCGATGCAAAACGATAAGCTCCATCTCCGGAGTTTCTGGGCGGTGTGGGGCGGCATAATAGCGGGCATCGTGAAATATGACGCTATTCCGCATTGGGATATTGAAGCTTTTTCACCTTCTCTTTACAGGCGGTTCATGATCGAGAAGACCAAGGTTTTGTGTAGGCAATGGGATGAAGACTACAGGACAGTAAAGCAAGCAGGACGAGTTACATACTGCGATGTTCCCATAGAAAGATATGAGCCGCCGTATATATATATATATATCTTATGCGGTCTGCAAAGCAGGAGAGACTTCATAAGTTCGTATTCGCTATGGCAAAAGCTGCAAAACAAAGTGCTTCGATTTTATCCACAGAGCAGAATGCAATACTAAGCAACTACATCCCGGTCAAAAAGGAGAAGACTACGTATCTACCCTTGTTAGTCGCAGACTCCAAGACTGTCGTAGATCGTGTGGCGTGCATAAGTCAAGTCCATAGCATACATAATACATACGGAGTAGCCATACCGAGAGCCGAGAAAAGCAACCCTAGCCTTCCCAAGGATCGGACAATATCTGCCAATCACCTCTCAAAGTCCATGCACACCACACACGTCAAGTTGAAGAAACGAACGAAAATAACAACTCGTAAAATCCTCAATGTTCAATGTTGTCATTGCCAGTCGGAAACCCGGCTGCTGATCTGTATCATAGACCGTCAACCGAAACAGGTCTAGACTGCCGCTCCATCATGACTTGCCTAAACGAGTAAGTAATTTCCCCATGACTACGAGAGAATTTTCCAGTGGATTCGGTCCACTCATGTAAACATACATACAAAACAATACAGTCATGGCAACGAAAATTTTTCAGTTACGACATAGGACATACTACTGAGTCATACGTAGCACGAAGAGAGATGAGTAGATGAGTAGTGAAGATGATCCATTATCCCCTGATCGATCGATCAAGGGAAACAAAGTAATTAAGAAATTCGTAATCATACAAAAAAAAGATCAGGTCATTGACGAGATAGAACAATAGAGTAGTCAAACTCCCGAACCGGAAGAGGGTATAATGCTATACGAAGGATTCTTTCAAGGAACGCTTCGCTGCAGATGTGATATGAGTTCATGATAGTAAAAACAGTCGTGATGAAGAGCAGAGTAAAAAAAGGAACTATTTTTCTGGTTATGCCGGATTGCCCATTTCCTATGACCTCGCTAAGATTCAGATTGATGCGCCGTATTTCGAATAAGAAAGGAAAAACTTTTGGTGGTTGTCGTAATGTCGTTATGGTCGTTTCGTTTGTTTGGAGATGTAAGGTCAGTTGTGACCGGTGAGTCGGCTCCAGGTACGCTCCAAGCTCTGACGAGCGCGGTCCTTTGCGCGATCAGCCAAGGACTCGTTGCTGGAAGAGCTGGTGCTGGACTCGCGACGCTCAAGACCATAAGACGACCGCTCGCTGTTGAGGATCAGGTTGCCGGCACCACCACGGCCGACGTGGAAGACAGGCGCAATCTCCTTTTCGCGACGCATCTCGCGCTCTAGCTCCTCGTCGAAGCTGAAGATGGCGCGCTCGCTGCTGCTGTGCACATTGCCGGCACCACCGCGGCCGGACTTGAAGGTCAGGGGAGTCCTGGAGTCGAGGCGGGTGAGGGAAGCAGGACCCGTGGCGGTCAGGGAGTCGGTGGTTTTGGTGTCGCGCAGTGAGATGACATTGCCGGCTCCTCCTCGTGAGGTGTGCAGAGCTGGGCGGCGTGTGCTAGGCACCGATGGGTGCGGCTCAACGACCATGTAAGCAGCGGAGCGAGCTGACATTTGTGTGATGAAGTTGATGTTTCGGTTGGAAGTAGTGTGGATCGTGTTGTACTGTCGTACTGTCGTACTGTTGCAGCAGAGTTGCTAGGCGAGATGTGTTCAGGTTCAGGTTCAGGTTCAGTAAATCGTGTGGATGTCAGTTCTTGTAGAGGGAGAGATATGGTAGAGTCCGGGGGAAGGGCTTATATAGGTAGCGAGGTACCAAAGAATGGCGGCTCCACCCAGGAAAGAATTGCACCATCTTGGAAACCTGTTGTCTCTTCAGTTCGCATTTCTCAGGTACCATCTGGTGGACAAGTCACACGGTCAGGCTGTGGAGAAGACGTAATACTACGGACTGATGAGTTCAATGAGTTGCTTGCTGTGGATGGATTCCATTACCCTATTAGTTTGCGCGATAAAGCAGCGTGCAGAAATTACCGTTTGCAGAAAGGCGCAGAAAGGCTATGCAGGGGAACGGCAGCGCCCGCGATGGGAAGTGGCCGCTGCTTTAAGCCCGGGCAAGTCATCTGACCAGCTCGGCCTCAAAGAAAAGTTTTTCAGATGGAGCAGAACCGCCAAAACGTAACAGAAACTGCTCCACCGGGCCAATCAGCAAGTTTCCTGGGGGTAATGGAAATTCGCCATTCGCACCCTCTTTGGCCGGGCGAACGCGTATTTTACAATAATACCAATACCCACTCTGTCCACCTCGCACGGTAACCACGCTCAGCCAGTCACCTCGAGCACGCCAGACGCTGCCAGAAACCCTGACGTAATGGTACGGTCTCGGCCTGGACTAAGGGTAAACATGCCACCAGCAATCCCTACGGTTGGCCCAGTTCCCCCAGCATTTAGTAGCATTACTCCGTACATAGTACACTTCTAGCACTAACAAGCATCTCATGTTGAGCTTGAACTTACATAACAAAATCAACAGGAGAATGTGACGGACTCGGCATAAATGATTCGCTTGCCCGGAGTCCCCTGATCGATCGACCTGACCAGCCAGAAAATTGGCTCATCAATGACTGCGTTTGTATGAGAAATCGCATCATACGGATTACGTGCTCGCTTACCGACGGCGTACCTACAAGAGATATTGTGTCAGGCTCAAATCATCAAATGCCGCATTTCCGGTGTAAACTTGCTTACTCTGCAAAGTGTAAACTTAGAAGTGAGTCCGGCCTGGACCACAGGTATGACATACTCGGAAGGGGGCAAAACAAGGGGAAAATTTTTCAGGAGCTAATTTTACTTACTATGGAGTACATACGTAGTTACTAGTAAGTTTAATTTAGTAACAGGGTACTATGTAACGCAGCGTAATTTTGCTTTCCCCGGATTTTCCATCTTACGTGTGACTAGCGTCTGATTGGTTCCCCCGCATTTCATCAAATTTTTTCCCACTGGGCAACGTGTTCATTCAGACAATTGACTCAATAGTCTCAATATCATTTACGGAGTACATTATTGAAATTGTGGAGAATGGTCGCTGAATCAAGAGGATTTGTCCAGCAAAACAAGAAATACTCATGCCTACGTAGTCATACACCTACTCTACGTAGTACGTAGTACATGTTACGTACCAACAGCCGAACACCGATCCACGGATTACACGGATGCTTTGGTAAGTATGGAGAAGCACTGTAACTGCTACGTCGTTTGCAAAGGCAAACTCTCCTTGAAACAAGTCACATGTACTTAGTGGTACGTAGTAACTTAGTACTCTGTAACTTAGTAAGTACGTAGTAGTACGTACTCGGCAGTCCCCGATCTGTGGCCAAGAGCCGAATTCCGTGGTGGCTGATGAGTGATGACCGGTATTATGAATCAATCATCCTGTTTGTGTTTGCCTCTGTTCTTTTCTTCTCTTTCTAGAACTTTTCCAGGTTTTCTTGTTTTCTTGTTTACATCGTCATGGGCGAACACGAGAAAAGATCAATCAGTCACAGGGTAAGAAATGTGGCGGAAACGCTCGTTTGGCGGGCTGACGGCACTACCTACCTACTTGAATGTGATTGGTCGGCATTGCCGAGCATGCAAAAGAAACGCCGAATATTAGACTGAACGTCATTCTCCTACTGTCAACGTTTGTCGTGACCCGGATCTTGTGACGAGTACACCTGTATCTTCATGGCCATAGACAGGTATCATGTCTGTAATTTCTACTCCGTACCATTTGGGGAAATCTCTAACCGAGGACAGAAAGCGTTGACCTGCCGTTTTCGGTAAATCCTGGTAAGATCTGGATAAGGTGGGTATCCCCGGCTTTCAGAGTCAAGTCACTCCTCATTCTCAGACGGATACATGCCATGCTTTGACCTCCAAATCCTGTTCAGTTTCTGGCATAGACTTGTTATTCATTTCCAGGCAGAAAGGGACTCTCTTGACAGAAATTCATAGGATTCGGCTATCCATTGGCAGTTGATTGACTCTTTGATACATAGAATGACTTGAAAGTCCGTGCCAGACTTGGTAACTTTACTTCCAGCTACGAGGTTCGTCGTCGTAAAAGTAACTAAGGTAAGAATGAATACTCCGGGAAGACATATAACAATCTGAACAATACGTATCCATTAGCTATGCTGTATCTCATTCTCCAAACTCGCAAGCACAAACGACGCCGATCCATGCACACTATCAAACAACAACGGCCGCGTCACGTAGTACTACCATGTCCTGCATTAGCACACACTCTCACTCCCCAAGTAGAGACAGAAAGGGGTTGGAAGGCATACCTCGTAATCCGCCGTCGAATTCAAACTACATACCGACACCGTCCCATTCCAACTCAGCGTTCCATTGTAATTGTTCACTACGAACGTATTGGCTAGATATTCGTACGCCTTGTCTGCTGTCTTCCGATATGCTTGCTGCTGTGATAAATAGCCCAGTCGGACACCTTTGTATAACCCGTAGACGAACATGGCACTCCCGCTGGACTCGATGTAGTTCCCTTCTCGTCCGGGGTAGTTAAGAACTTGCCACCATGCGCCCGAGACAGGGTCTGCAGCTTCGACAAGGGCGTCCGCAAGAGAGATAAATCTTGACTGAACATGTCTCCATTGCGAATCTGATTTTGGGAAGGAACTGGATTCAAGCCAATTCACCAGCGCCATAAAATACCACCCCATTGCCCGCGCCCAGACAACGGGACTCGCGCCGGTGATGGGGTTCGCCCACACGGCTGTTTTGGATGCATCGTAGCCGTGGAATAGGAGACCGGTGGTGTTGTCGAAACAGTGAGACCATAGTAGATCTAACTGGTCAATTATGTCGAGAGTTGTCTCCGGTGTAGAGCGTGGATCGAAGTAAGTAGTGTATAGAGATACAAAGGAAGTATAGGAGTACATTCCGTCTAAATAGCTCCAGTTGGGGTAGGTGAAGTACCATAATCCGCCTGTTGATGTCAGCACATTACTTCAAGCCTGGAAGAATCAAGAAAGAGGAGGAGCAGACCGTATTGATTCCTCGGTTGCAGGGCAATAGACTCATTCAATGCATCCAAGCCCTCTTTCACATTCTGCTTGTCTTGATCATCAAGGTACTCAGCTAGCAAACCCCGACCCAGCGAAAACCGGTCTAAGGGGTACAAAGTATCTTGAGAGGCATTGAGCAATTTGTCCAGTATGCTCTCAGTGCCCTGTTGTACATATGCTCGGTACTTCTCTTTTGCGTCGTGTGGTGCTACAGGTGAATTGATTAGCTGGACGAGCGCATCTTGCACGATGCCGATTTGAAGGTATGTAGATGCAGTGGGAGTCTCAGGCGCAATTCCTTGGCCACGGGAGATGATGCTATCAGCCATCCATGTTGAGTAATTGCTGGTAGTCGCGGCCGTGATGGCGGTGGAGAGGGCCAGGCTTGTGAGTAACTGTGGTAACCTCATTATAAATCCGGAGCAGTCAACGATTAAATTTAGCACTGAAAAATTCAATGCATTGGGTATCTGATGCATTTATTTATATTGCTGACGATGTTTAATTAGCTAACCAGAATGATATTGTACAAGGGGAAGCTGAAATGCAGGAACGCTACGGAGTAAACGTTGATCGACGATTCGACAGTAAGCCCTAAAACGGCGAACCAATCAAGTGACACCCAGCCAACTATACACACTCATGGCTAGCAGAAGACGAACATAATTTCCGATAAATTCAATACGCATCTCGAAGCTTGATATCGCATCGCAAGACAAAGTCAATAGAATGAAGAATCAGCCTCCAAGTGGTCATAAGCTGATCAAGCACAGCAGCTGGATCGGTCGGCATACCGGCACTGCGGTCAGAGGTTACATTTATTTGTCTGATATCCAAATCTTATTCAGAATTTATTTCTGCTGTATATCGAGATGAAGACTATGATTTCAGCTTTTCAAGTCTTCACTCTTCAGCAACGTCTTTCGGCAACAGCGGCATACAGCGTATTCGGCTTCCCGGCAGCACGCGGAACAAATATGCCCTAATTGGAATTATGGCGAGACTAATTGGCATTTAAGGAGTCGATTAGTAAACTATTTATCGACAATCTAGGCCTAGGAATCATATCAAAGATTTGTCACTGATCATTTCGGAAAATTTCGAACGAGAGCATAGCCACAATGATTCCCTAAGCATACTACGTATACGATAACTACTTATATAGTATACGCGATATGCCCTTCTAGGAATACGCACTCGTCTCAACCACAATCATCAAAACTTAGCATTGACAAATTGTCTGCTACACTGCCTTGCAGTTTCCCAAATCAAACTGACAAGTCTTTACAGTCTTATATCAGGGCAAATGCTATGAAAGTCCGAGAATAGAAAAAGCAAGTAGAGGTGGGGGCAGTACCTCTGTATTCATCGAATCAGCAACAGCATAGATCCAATGTAGTCGTCATTTGTGTACACAATTCTTGTCTCGATGGATTTATACGCACTGCATTTGTGTTATCTGTAGGGGAGCCCATAGGTCCGGATTGTTGATGTCATCTGATACGTGGACACTGCCACGATTATTAGAGATGTTTCGACCATTGTCATGGTTTTTATATCGTGGTGTTGGACATCGGGAAGAAGTACATAATCCTTCAAAACAGTCGGGTAGCCTGAATATCATCATTTTCGCCTTTTACATCTATCTTCCTCGAAGTGCCGACCTTTTAATCCCAATCAATAATTGGATATACTTCAACGACCTCATTCGTACCACGAATTAGCATAAAATCTATCGGTCTCAAGCAATCTGATAGCCTCTCGACACAATACATCACAAACCGAGTCAAAATGGCTCCATCACATATACTCCTTTCAAATACAATATCCGCCCGCCAATCAACCTCAGACCAATCCGACAACGACCACTCCGTCCCCGTAGCAGCAGCAGTCGCACCCATCATAATCGGCATCGCCGTATTCTTCTTCTTCTGCGCATTCTGTTTACGAAGGCGGTCGAGATATGCAGCTACACAAAACGCGGCTATGACAAGTTCAGCCACAAACTATTTCCAGTTGAGAAGATATAATGGAGGAGTAGTAAGGAGTGATACTCAGAATGGAGAGGATGGTCCGCCGGCGTATACGTCGATACCGGTGCCGCCGCCGGCTTATACGCCTGATCAGCCTCCGTTGAATCATACTCGAAGGGACTCAGATGTGGAACGAGAGCAGGTTCATGCAGAGAATAATAATACAACAACAACTCGAAGGGAAGAAGCACCGGAGGAAGGGAAAGAGCCGGAACATACAGCGTGAGGAGTCCAGGAGTCTTGTTGTATGATTGATTGCTTCTTAATGTCTATGGGTTTGATGAAGCGTTTAGCGTGCTCAAATGCTGTAAATAGATTATTTCCTTAATCCTGTAGTTCTTTCTCGGATATAATACAGTAGATATGCTAACTAGATGATATCCATAAGCGTTTCTTGTAACGTCATAGGTGGTGTCTTTTCAGAAAACTTAGGGTTGGGTATACTGATACTGATATGAAGAAGCCCTCCATTATTTACTGAAAGTGGAACGAAAGCAAGTAGTGTTATCGGGCGACTCAATTTTGATTCCACCTGAATCCGTGAGTGTCAGCCACTTGATTCGACGGCAAATTGCCCCTTTAGGAACAAATCCGTATGTAGTTTAAATCCTAGTGCATTTTCCGGCGTCAATCTAGCCTACTGGAAATGTATTAAATATTGGGCCACCGTTAGACATTTATGATTGTGGAGATAATTAAAAGGAAAGCACGAATATTCATCTATACTCGATAGCCTCGAGCAAAATCACAAAAGCCATCAACACTGCCTACAACATGGGTTCAATCGCAGCTCCCAATCTTTTCACCTTCACCCACGGTGCATTGGGTGATATCAAGGGTCGCCAACGACATGGAGATATTGTTCAATTCCGTGGGCTTCCATTTGCTTCAATACCAGCACGATTCCGCCAGAGTGTACTGAAGGAACACTTACCAAACCAACCATTTGATGCAACCAACCCGGGGTAAACAGCTTCTCTTACCTTTGCTTAATTACTAGGGAGAGTTGTCCTAACATCTGCCTCTAGTACCATATGCCCAACGCCTCCTCTCGAACATATACGTTGGTGGGATGGTCCCTTGCCAGATGATTACCCCGTCTTCGATGAGCCCGTAGCAGATGAGCTACACTGCCTAAATCTCAACCTAACGATCCCCAAATTCGCGCTGGAAAAAGCGAAGGAGAGCCTACCTGTCTTCGTCTTCATACACGGAGGAGCTTTCGTCGGCGGTAGTCAAGCACTCCAATGCAATGGACGGGAGATGTTTGATTTGCATGATTTGGTACGGCGAAGCATGGATACCGGCAAGCCTTTCATTGGCGTGACAATCAACTATAGAGTCGGCCCATTTGGGTTTCTTGCCTCCAAAGAATTGGCGGCTTTCAACAAGTCTCATGGCGAGGCAGTCGGCAACTACGGTTTGCATGATCAAGTGCGAGCGATTGAATGGGTATCCCACTTCATCGGAGGCTTTGGGGGAGATCCTGCTCGGATCACCATTCAGGGGACAAGTGCTGGTTCTGCATCATGCCATTATCTCTCATTTTTCCCTAATCGCCTATTCTCGAGAGTCATATTAGCTAGTGGAGTTCTGCCGAGTATCGGGCCGCTCGACATGGAGAGTCACCAGACATTGTACGATCGGATAGTCGCTTCGCTAGATGAAGACTCTGCCCGACTGGCAACATCTTCATTAGACAGACTGAAACAAGCTCCCGTAACGGGTCTCACGCATAAACTAGAGTTTGATGTGTTCCATCCACTCATTGACAGAGAATATATTCTGGACAAGACCATCAGCGGCGCCTCACGCGGAGAGGAGGTTCTTCCAACCCTTTTCGGGGCCTCAGCATACGAAGATGACATCGCATTGTTCTTGTTGAGCGACATGAAGACGCGTCAACCAAAATCTGACAGGGAGATATTTTCCAAAATTCGCGACTTCCTTTCTTACAATGGAATGCTACGCTCTCCCGAGACCTTCCCCTTTGATCAGCCAGCTGTGCTGGATGCCTACGGATTAACGGATACCGTAAATTCTCCTTCCGGGGACCTTTCCGGCTGGTCAAAACTCCTAGGACAATGCGTATTCAACATCTCAAATGTCCATTCAGCCCTTTTCACATCTCAATCATTGCCCGGAGGGGAGGGGAAAGTCTGGCTTTATCACCACGCTGTTGGAAATCTGTATTCCGGATGCCATGTCCCCGGCGTCGCACACCATGGTGTCAATGACCCCGTTCTATTCAACGTGGCGCCTGATACAATTGATGAAGCATCACGGGAATCATGGATGGCGAGTGTACGCCAAACGCAGGATGCGTGGATTACCTTCATTAATGGGGAGTCTCCTTGGGATCCTGTTCGACCGGGCACATCTGTTCGAGATGGTGAAGAAGCTGGGCCGATTTATGTCTTTAGAGACGGTGGTTTGGGTGCTCAATATGACAACCTGCATGACGGGCTTGGACCGGTTACTGCAAGGAGGTATGCAAGTGTTTTGGCAGCGTCGTTGGGGTTTGAATCTACCTAGGTACCGAATGAAATTCATGGGTATATAAACATTCCAAGTTTGAAGATGACGCTACTCGGATTTTCACAATCTACGTATATTAGACTGGTAGAATGAACCAAATCCTAAAACCATATCTTCGTACTAATGTTATGCCCCCTAGATTGATATAGACAAGGATTGGAATGATCTGATGGAGTAAGTCTTGGTGTTCTCTGTAATATTTAATCGGCCCATCAGATGATTTCAAAGCAATTGTTATATATAGTACACAATGATTGCTCAGAGATTGAAAGAAATCTTTAGTGATATACTGGGGTGCGTCAGGGCGGAAAAAACCCAAAGTTAGGGCAAGCGAAGACCCACCCCGGATTTCTTCCAAATTGAGTAAGAAGAGAAGAGAGACCATTCTCGACACCTTCAGTTCAAAGTTAAAATTTCAAAATTTTCAAGGTTCCATTTTGAGATCGAAAGCCACGGTCCTTGGGGAGACACAGGCCCTCACAATTAGAAATGGGGAAAGGGCAAGATTCAGCCTGATATGCTATTCTCTGCGTACACCCAACACATGTATACCCGATTAAATGGTTCCCACATAAAAATCTAAGATAACAGCCCACGTCTAGTTCCAGAACTCCATTTACACATCATGTCTTGCAAACGGCCACGATCTTCAGAATCCTACAGCCGCTGGCGTCCTCATTACCACCCGTTGCCGACGAAAGGATGGATCAACGACCCGTGTGCAGTAGGATACGATCCAGTGACCGAGACCTACCACTTAGGATTCCAATGGAATCCTGACGATTGTGGCTGGGAAACATTGCCTGGGGATCCGCCGTGTCATCTCACCTCCTGCACTGGGAGTTTGTGGCTCAGCCTACCCTCAGTCCCAACGCAACAGATAGTCCGAAGGGTGTTTTAACAGGGTGTATGGTGCCCCATGACCGAGACGACAGAGCTCAAATGCTTATATGTGGAGACTTGGAAAAGACAAACAATGGTTCACTAAGTATGAAATTCAAATATGGGGGCCTATTAGACCGTGGTGCCTTCTACGCTGGCAATTCGTTCTGGGATCCCGTAACTAATACGCATATCCTCTGGGGGTGGATTCAGGCGGGTGTTTTGTCTTTTCCACGAGCATTACGCCTGATTACTGTGGACTGCGTCGAAAGCGCCTTATTTTCCGTGAAATACGTTATCCAGTCTTTGATCACTGTGTACTTTACGTCTTTATCATATGATACGCAATGCGAATGTAGTCAACTTCATCATTTTATCCATTCAATTGCTCATGAGATAGATTTAGAAGCCGTTGCTACAATGTAGTATGTACCGCATTTGACGGGAATGGCTGAACGGAAAAGTTCGCGGAACTAAGTAACCCCTCATTTACCATACTTTCTAACGCATTCGAATTTATTAGTGGATTTCCTCACCCCAAATATCTACCCAGATCAACATGTTGACACTCAAGGTTGCTTCAAAGGCAAATCCTGCCTTCACTTTTCCCGAGACCCTAGCTGTGACTTTCCTTTCACAGCATGTTCCGTCAAAGCTATGCACGGTGCAGTATGAAACGGTAGATTGTCTCAATCATAAGTCTGAAGAATATGTGGAGCTTGTGTATGATGATTTGGTGCTGAAAAATGGCGCTATAGTAGATCATGTCCAGACTATTCTCTCAGAGATCTCGATAGGAAAACATGACTTGGTGAGTTGTTATTTCAATGCTTGATATATCCGAGCTTATACTCATTGTCAATGATAGGTACAGCAGTGGTTGAATCGACGTGCAGATTTTGCTGTGTCAGACCACAAATTGCTTGAGAAATATGTGAACGAGTTCGATGCCTACCTCACTCTACGCTCTTATATCGTCGGATACTCTATGACTCTTGCGGATGTAATAATATGGGCAGGATTCTATGGGAACAAGGCTGCCGTCTCACTCAGAAAAAAAAGCGTCAACGTCAGTCGTTGGTTTGACTTTGTCGAAGCCGAAAGTCCCTGGATTTCCTCTACAGTAGCTAGTTTCGAGAAGTTCTTGCGCAGCAGAAAAGCTGCAGCAAGTGCGGCTGGCGCTAACTACAATATCGGGTTGAAAAACACGGAAAATGGCATAATCACCCGGTTCCCTCCCGAGCCGTCTGGATATCTCCACATCGGCCATGCCAAAGCAGCATTGCTAAATGACTATTTCGCACATGAATATCCCAATCCCTCTTCTTCTAGAAGAGCCCTGATATGCCGTTTCGACGATACCAATCCTTCAAAGGAATCAGCGGAATTTCAGGACAGCATTTTACACGATCTGTCTCTTCTGGGGATCACCCTAGATCGCATTTCTTATTCCAGTGATTATTTTCAGGAGATGTACGAAGCATGCCTGAAATTGATAAAAGATGGCAAGGCCTATGCGGACAACACTCCTATGTTAAAAATGCGAGATGAACGAATGGATGGTATCAAGAGTGCCTGCAGAGACATGCCAGTTGAAGAAAGCGTTGCTCGTTTCATGGACATGAAATCTGGCTCGGAAGAGGGCCTTAAATGGTGTATTCGTGCCAAAATATCCGTCGACGATCCAAACAAGTCGCTGCGGGATCCTGTCATTTACCGCTGCAATTTACAAAGTCATCATCGAACGGGTACAAGTTGGAAGATTTATCCGACTTACGACTTCTGCGCACCATTCTTAGATTCGTTGGAAGGAGTTACTCATGCACTGCGAACAAACGAATACAGAGATCGCAATGTTCAATATGAATGGATGCAAAGCGCTATGGGGATTCGCTCAGTTGACATATGGGATTTCTCACGGCTTAACTTTGTTAAGACGGCTTTGTCCAAGAGGAAACTCACTACTCTTGTTGAGAATGGCGTTGTATGGGGCTGGGATGATCCGCGAATGCCAACTATCCGCGGTATTCGCAGGAGAGGCATGACAATACCTGCATTGCGGGAATTCATTTTGAAACAAGGGCCCAGTAAGAATATACTGAACTTGGATTGGACAGTCTTCTGGGCGACGAATAAGAAGCATATTGATCCAATTGCTGCTCGATATACCGCAATTCCAAAAGAAGATGCAGTGACGGCGAATGTCAAAGGCTTAGAGGCGGTAACCGTCATTAAGACTCCAAAGCACAAGACGAATACTTCTTTAGGAACTAAAGACGTGATGCTCGCCAAAGAAATCATAATCGGTCAGGCCGACGCGAAAACCTTCATCCCTAATGAAGAAGTCACCCTTATGAACTGGGGAAATGCTATCGTTTCCCATATTACCACTGACCCAACGAGTGGGACAGTTACGGCTCTCGACTTGCGTCTCCACCTCGAAGGCGATGTGAAAAAGACCGAGAAAAAGATAACATGGCTCGCAAACACCGCCTCAAATCTCATTCCTGTGGAAATTTTCAATTTCGGCCACCTCCTCACCAAAGACAAAATAGAAAAGGAAGATGATATCATGGATTGCGTGGCTGCCACAAGTGAATTTCGTACAGAGGCGTGGGCGGACTGTAATGTTTCCAATCTCTCCGAAGACGATATTATGCAATTCGATCGCATTGGATACTATAGGGTAGATCGTGCTTATCGTGATCAACGGCCCGCAGTATTCTTCAACATCCCCACTGGAAAAGGATCTGAAGGCCTCTCTTGAGGACCTTTGATCTTGGCGAAGACGGTAGAAATTAGAAATTGAGAAGTTCGATTGGAACATTGCCGCAGCCTACAGATTAAACAAGCGCACATTTACCACTTGGAAGTTTTTGCTAACAGTATCATGTTTCCGCAGATCAACAAGAACAAACTAAAGTCTACTTCACCCCTAACACCGAAACACTCTGCGTCGACCGAAGCCAATCTACGAGTACCGATCTCTATCTCGCAGACGAAACCGCTCCGCATACTCTCTTTCACCGGCGAGTTCAAAAAGAAAAGATTGGCTCAGTGGAATTGGAGCCTTTGACCCTCCGAATCTTCTTCGATGTCAGTGTTCTTGAGATATTCGCCAACGAACGGACAGTAATCACTACTCGTGTTTATCCTTCGAACAGATTGTCAACTGAGGTTCGGCCTTTTATTGAATGTGAAGATGGTATAGATGCTTCGGCACAAGATTGCAAGCTTCTTTCTGGACGAATCTGGAAGCTGATTTCACGCACTTGAACTAAATAATCTGATACCAACAATTTCATGGTGGCATAAGCTTATACGAATATCTTATATTTATCGTTTTAGTTGATATGAAAACCAAACATGCATGAAACTCAGCCCTTGGAACCACCAACAACATGCCAAATATAATCGCAAGAAAATTCCTCCAGGTGGTTTTTGCACTTAGAATTGCTTGATGGAAAATTTCCCCATATTCTGATTATGTGGGTTGCCCATAAAGCCATTATTCTAGGCGTTAATTTGATCTAATCGAGTGACTACTGTTCAGGTTAGTATGGAGCATATTTGTATGGTATGGGGTACGTAGGAACCGAGGAAATTTTAGACTTTACAACAACTCGGCTTCTTCTGCTTTCCACTGTACTTTCTTTCTCTGAATCCAAGCTAGGTTTAAAAATTCTACAGCTTGAATTGATCTTATGGCAGAGATTGTATTTGATGCCACCACTGCAGCACCAGTTCAACCGCACTCGTGCGGGGAGTGCCGTGCTCGGAAATCAAAGGTACGTATTAAACCGAGAACTCGTGTTGGCCACCAGCTGACCAAATGCCAGTGCAACCGTCAGAAACCGTGCAGTAACTGTCAGCGGAAAGGATTAGAGTGCATCTATAGTCATATTCGAAAGGCAAAGATGCAAAACCGCCGGTATGTGGATAATGCAATATGACAACGAAATAGTACGGCCATTTCTGAAGTAGGGTACGTAGGAGCTTGAACAAAGCACATCGCCATGATGGTCGCCGATCGGTTACGAGATCTTTAAGGGTCGATAGATTGCTCGACACTATGATATGGGATCGCTCAAAAGACAGTCTAGTCTCTAGTGGTATTTGCGCATCGACTACCAATGGAACCGGCTCTCTACTCAACTTTGATGATGAGGACTTCACAGCTCTATCTCCAAGTTGGGCACTTGCGTGGCCAGAAGTACTACCGGTGGAAGAAGACATGCAGCCGCTGGAGCTGCCATTATCCGAACTAGAAATCAACAACACAATTTCTAGGTATCTTTACCAAATTCATCCATCGATGCCTTTCTTTTCGGCGTCGTTTCTCCTCGATGGCCTGAAAAGCTTCAGGCATCGAATCGATCAAGCATTTGCAGCTATGATTATCGCTCTTTGCGCCTTTACATATGCTCACTCTCGCGACGTTAATGTGAGGCTCTCAGCAGCAGACCTTATTTCCCAAGCCCTTCGGATGCATCAAGGTCCCGACCTCGGTGAATCACCTACGGTAGAGATCTTGTTGACAAGTATGTTTGTATCCGGCGCACTTTGGCGGGGAGGAAAGAATTCTGCGGCTTGGTTACGTTTGCAGGAAGCCATCAACCTGGCTAGACTGCTGCGCCTTCACAATTTGGAGCATGACAGCACGAACGATCTGAAGTTCTGGGATAATAAAGCACGAATCTATTTGGGTCTGAGTGTAATTGACAGGTTTGTTTCATAAATTCTCATGCTTTTATCTTGTGCACTGATATTTTGGCTTGCATAGGGTCTATGCTTCGTCACTCGGATACAGCCTATCATTTCCCCCGGTATCTCCGAGCTTTCTACAACGGTTTTCACATATAAGATCAAAAGTACAGGAGTCTGAGATTGTTAACGAAAGCAAGCATGTCTCAGCGTTACGCCTTCTAGTTCACACTTTTGGTTGCATTGATGAAGAGATCTTCTCTTGCTTTCAGGGCGAATGCGGGAGCGTGCTCGATAGCCCTTCAGCCTGCGGCCGCACATCACACGAAAGAATCCTACAGCTTTTGCGTGATACATCCAGGATTGACTTAAAATCATGGCAGCACATCAAAGACAAGCCAGCAGATCCAGCAACACCAACTTTGAAGACTGAGCTTGAAAGTGCCGGAATATCAGTAGACGTTACTCTGAGCGAGAATGAGCACGCAGATGTGCTGTTGACTTGCTACTGGGTTCAGAATCGTCTTTGGAATATAGCGCTCACACACGGTTATCTGGCGTCAACCCCAGAAGCTGATGCTCCAGAGCTGAGCTTCCAATTTGCCGTGGGACTTGCAGAGCGCAGCTTGGACTTGTTCAAGAGATTCTCAATACGCAGTTGGGAAAGCCACGGGGAAGGCGTGGTAAGCAAGCAATCGCTGACTGGATTCTCTAATAACCTAACTTGTATTGTGTCCAGGCCGAGAAATGTTTTGGGATTGCATCAGCTTTCCTGGTTGCTGCTACGCAAATTTACATGCGAGACAAGACCCAGAGCTATCCACAGAATGCCTTGAGTGTAGCCGGCCCGGCCTCAGGTGACTGCTCTTCACCGTCTCTTGAAATGATAGTGGACGTTGAACACTCGATAGAGATAGCAAATGGCTTCCTCGGCTTTTTTTGTCTTTTTAACGGAGGAAACCACGCCTATTACAAGGAATATACTAGTTTCTTAGATACGTTCAAGGAAATGGTTGGATGAAAAGAGGTCGTGACTTGCGACGGATACCTTTTCGTGACCAGTTGGTATTCTATCTAGGTCAACTGCAAATTTGGTTCTTCTATACGAAAAATTGATCCGGAAAGCCTCGCCTAGATACTAGATACTATACCGGTACATGGGATGTGTAGATATGCCGGAATTTCTCCGGGACGGAATTTGCACAAATTGGGATGTTTTCCGCAAAATAAAATTTCTCCTCATCTACGCATACGACTGGGGCAAAACTGGGGAACCCCGGACTGGCATCAACTAACTAGATATGATTATTGGATTGAATCTATACTAGTCGTGTCCGGTGCTCTTTAACTAATTTCATGAATTAGCATATAAGATAATGGAATCTCTACCCCGGAGTGAAAATTTCATTCCTGGAAGGCAAGCGGTTTACAAACCATAGCAAGAGATTCAAAGCTCACTCACGATGTCTAATCAAGTCAATCAACCTGGCGAAGGACGAACCGTTTGGAGTCAAGTCAGACACAACCCAGCCCTCATATTTTATGGTAGGTCTCCTGCTCTCTCGTCTCCTGTGGGCTCACAACTACGATATCGGGAGGACTTCACTCACTCTTACTTTCTTTGGCAGCATTCGTTCTAGCTCTCGTCTACTGGAACTTTGGCTATGATGGTGCAATTATATCCGGAGTTCTGGCAATGCCGAACTTTGTACAAAATTTCGGTACAGGACACACGGCCGCTGGCGCAACGTTTTTGACTTCGACCAACACATCTCTCATTACGGCTTTGCCTGCCGCAGGTTCAATATTGGGTGTTCCGCTGGCTGCATTTGGCGCTGATCGATATGGGCGACGAAAGATGCTCCTATTTGCTTGTGTTATTAGCCTTGTTGGTTCAGCGTTGCAAACTGCGTCGAACGACATACCGCTAATGGTGGTTGGCCGGTTTGTGAACTGTAGGTTCCCCTTTCCCTTGGTGAGAGGGGTGAGGCCTGATTGCTAACAGGCACAATTGAACAGACATGTCAATTTTTATATTCATGACCTTGGCTACCGCGTGGATTCCGGAAATTGCACCTCAGGAAATTCGCGGCATTCTTGCAAGTCTATCTATCTTCGTCATCAATCTTGCTGCGGTGATTACCGCTTGTATCAATTATGGTACCGAACGACTGACAACCACTGCCTCATACCGTATTCCAATTGGGTTGCAACTTGCGTGGCCGCTGATAATCGCCTGCGGCCTTTTTTTCCTCAAGGATGCGCCAACATTCTACTTGATCAAAGGTCAAGATGACGAGGCAGAAAAGTCACTTCGACGGATCCGACGCGGCTACACAGATACAGAAATCGAGTCTGAGCTGCGAGCTTTGAAAGCTCAAAAGGCTTTGAGACAACAAGAAATGGCAGTCCCGCTCTCTGAACTGTTCAAGGGTGTCAATCTTCGCCGCACGCTTTTGGCCATGTCCGTTCCAAACCTTCAACAATTATCTGGTATCGCTTTCGCAACCAATTATGCGACCATTTTTCTTCAACAGGTAGCTCCGGGACAGAATCCCTTCGTACTCACCATAGCTCTCGACATCCTTTCCTTAGCAGGTGCCATCACCGGAATGATGCTTGTTGATCGTGTTGGCCGCCGTCCGTTAGCCCTTACTACGTTCACTATCCTGCTGATCATCAATACCGCAGTCGGAGGCTTGGGATTTGCAGACACTACAACCAATCCAGGCGCTGCTAAAGCCATTGCTGCGTTCTGCCTAATGTTTGGCTTCTTCTACGCCGCGGGATTCGGGGCACTAACATACGTGGTGCTTGCTGAAATGCCAACTGCTCGATTGAAGAATCGGACTAGCGGGTTCACGTTCCTGGTACTTTCAGCATTCAACATTGCGGTGGTATATGTACTACCTTACATTGCGCAGGCTGACGGGTAAGTTCACTGTAGTATCTAGGGTTATACAAGACCTGTATTTATAGTACACGGAGCTGATATTCTTGTAGAGCAAATCTTCAAGCAAAGACGTATCTTATCTTTGCCGGTTGGATGCTTCTTTCGGTACTCATCGTGTTTTTCTTTTTACCTGAAACGAAAGGTCGGTCCGCCGCTGAGATCGATGAGATGTTTGAAGCCGGGGTGCCAGCGAGAGAGTTTTCAAGTAAGCATACTAACAGCACAGACGCACATGATCAATTACTAACTACAATGTAGGCTATATTTGCAGAAATTCTCGCGAGAACTTCTATCAGGAGACGCAAGTTGGTGCAAAGACTATCGAACTTAGTGACCATGTTGAGAAGGTCTAGTCTAGGTGTGTGGCGCATATATCACTTCTCGTAGCAGAGGTCACAATATAGCCAGATAACCTAGACTGAGAGTGATATTTCTGTGCATAGAAGCTTTGAGTACAGATAAATAACCTTTCTTGGCCTGCTTCAAATCACATTACACTAGAAAGGAATAGAGGTAAACACACAAGATATATATCATTGTTACTGGAGAGAGTAGAAAGTTTCCTACTATTCAATTAACTTTGTCTACTGAGCTATTTCCAGGCGACTGCGGACTAACCAATCGAGAACCGTAATATATTAGCGAGCAGAAACCGAATAAATGTTCTTAGCTGTCAATACGATGATAGAAAATTTCGCGGAGCATGTCTGAGGCTCCGCGATCTTAGCCCCTCTGCAATGTACAACTAATATCCCACGCTTGTATGTACCCCAGGATTTTCAATTTATGGAGATGATTGCCACATAGTAAGGTGTAATTACATCGCTATTTACTCAACCAAAGTGTATTCTTCTCTGTTGCGCGTTTTGACTGATTATAGCTTACAATAAACCGGGAAATTTTACGCATATCCAAGCTTCACATAGATCGGATGCCCTCCGCGTTGCATTAACCCACAATTTCTCTTGAAGATTTTCATTTCATGGAGATCGTAATGCAACCTTGGAATACAAGACGGGGATTATTTTACCTTCTTTTTCACTCAACCAAAGAGCTTCTTCTCTCCTGATGATCATCATAGTTTGGTGATACCAGTGTGACATGAAGAGCAAACACTTCTTTTCACCTGTTCAGGCTTGTGTTTCAGATAGCCAAGATCGTTGTTAGAAGATTGATATTGAAAGTAAGATATTGACTATTGCTATGGAAAAATATATGTATTTGCTTCGCGGAGGATGTTACTCTCCCTACTCTATTTTCACCTTCCTCCTTTAATAAACCCGGAGTTACTAAAACCTTATATCACAAATCATGGTTTCCCCAAAGTAGTATTTCAATGATGATCAAAGGCTATCCATTACTTTGGGCCCTCGTTGGGCCGCGGTGGCGGCAGATGACTAGGTATCGTTCAGCCTTTCATTTCATATCAACACCTTCTAGCGAGCGGTTCTTTCACCCAAGAGGCAGGCATCAGTTGGGAAGCCTTACGCAGAGTTCCTTATTTCCATCTCCCAAGATCAATAAATCAATACGGCTGAAGTGAATCCAGCTTAGCGACATAACAGGCTCTGGGGAGACAATCATGTTTCATTAGTTAGAGCGCGCCCTAGAGCACATACTGATAGAATATTCAAGATCCAGTGATTGCCGACTTAGGCAGTCAGGAAGTCATGATGTCCCGGCCTCCTGAAGGAATTCAATCCTTGTAAGATGCCAGTAATTATGACTCTGTTACAGCGTTAGTGCCGGGTTTTCTGGGGTTTAATATCAAGTGCCGGACACCCCACACTTTCTACTGGCAAGGGTGCATTAGCATGGTTGTAAATATAGAGGGATTTACGCAAGTACCTTTTGCGCAGTAAACTAAATTGGGGCGTTTATGTGCTTCCCTTTGAGAAGAAGCTAACTGACTGCTTGCTTCTCCATGGGGATTGGAAAGGTTACGAGCGGGGTTTCATAACTGCGCCGAAGAAAACTTGGAAATCGCTGATTTCGTTCTCAGGCCTACAATGCAGTGACTGTTCCTCATTTTAGACTACTCCACTTATAATGGCTGACGAGCAATACACGGATGGACGGTCTCAGGTATAAAAGCGGACGTGAGTCTTTGTTCACGAGGTAGCTACTACAATCCGAGGGCATATCCTATCCATCATTTTCACAATGCCGACAATCATCACACATTCCCCAAGCAGGCTGGCGCTGCACCTTTTTCCATTGCTGCTTTTTGCATTGTATGCCAGTACAGTTGCCGGCCAGACCAGGCCCATTTATCACGTCACCCCCGACATGTATTGGATGAATGACCCCCAGCGTCCCTTCCATCTCGCGGATGAATGGCATCTCTACTATCTATATAATTCCAACTTCGACACATCAAACCCCGGTGCGGGTGGAACGGAATGGTATCACATTACGAGCACCGACATGGTGCACTGGACTGGCCAGGGCGTAGCGATCGAGAAATATAAACCGAACCCTTCCACTGGTGTGATCCTAGGTGATATTGAAACCGGCAGCGCCGTAGTCGATAGGAATAATACTGCTGGCTTTGGCCAAAACGCCGTCGTGGCCATCGTCACACAAATGGAGAATGGGATACAACAGCAGTCTCTTTTCTACTCCACCGACAATGGGTACAATTTTACCGCTTACGAGGGCAACCCTGTTATGCCGAACCCGGACCCGAACTCCAAACCCGCCTTTCGGGATCCCAAGGTTTTTTGGGATGGTGAAGCAGGGCATTGGGCCATGTCTCTCGCGGAAGGTAACAAGATTGGTTTCTATATCTCCCCCGATCTTAAGACGTGGACATATACATCTGATTTCATACCGGGGGGTGGCGATGTGGACCTGGGCATCCTTGAGTGTCCAGATCTCTATCAGATGGACCTAGATGGAGACGCCACGAAACGTACCTGGATTCTTGCAATGAGTGCAAATGGTTATCTCTATAATAGGACAACAGGTACAGTATATTGGACTGGCACATGGGACGGCAATGGCTTCACAACCACAGAAAGTTTCCCGCAATGGATGGATGATGGGCCTGACTTCTACGCTACCGTCAGCTGGGAGAACCCAGATGATGCATACGGCAGCCGATACGCAGTTGCTTGGATGAATAACTGGGGCTACGCAGCTACGCTGCCTTATTATGGGGATTTTGAGGGCCAGGAGAGCATGGTTCGGGAGGTCAAGCTTCAGACTGTTAACAACTCGCCCACTTTGGTTAGCATCCCAATAGGAAAGTATGAGAGTATATTTGCATCACCCAAATTTGTGAGCAAGAAGACCATCACGACGGACCCAGCATCGGCATCGCTGCCTAGCAACCTGACGGATGGTGCATACGTCTTCAACGCCACGATTACCAAGAATGATAACGACACCGGCAACGAAGTCCGCTTTCGCATTAAATCCGACGGGAATTTCAGCACAACTGTTGGTTACGACTTCACACATTCTCAGGCATTTTTGGTCAGGGACTCGGACGGTTCTGCGACAACTTCTCTGCAGGCAGATCCAAAACAGGTATACGACACTATACGCACCGCACCGAATCCACTAGGAGGGAACACGGTCGAGCTGGTGATATATGTGGACTGGAATTCGGTGGAGATGTTCATAAATGATGGTGTGGCAGTGCTATCGGGACTGATTTATCCTAACCAAGCAGCGGAGGGAATTCAGGTTGTGTCTGATACGGGAAATTTGACGTTGGTCTCGTTTAGTTATGCTCCACGTGTGATATAGTTTCTAGCTATTTGTAGGATGGTCTAAGGAGAGACCACCTCGCTAGGATAGCTCTGTTGATTGCACATTAGGAACGTTGAGAACATATGCCGACTTTCATTGCCATGTACATTCGTTGTCGGTAAAGCCGGGTCGCGTCTCTATAAGCATTCTTGATACCTAAGGACGGAACATAAATCATATCACATTCGTGCAAAATAGGGCCAAGTCTGCCGGGATATAGGATGGATATCATAATTATCCATAGTCATCATCCTTTTCTTTTTTTTAAATTAGTAGCACATTCCTAAGCACCCTTCTTGGATGCTCTCAAGTTAGGGCGAGTCAAATACTACATACTTAAGAAACGTTAAAGAGAAATGTTAGGGCTTGATCATCCCACATGACACGAAAACTAAGTAATTAAACCAAACATGAACAACTTCCTTCGATCGACCATTTCATAGGTGAAAGTTATGAAACTAATGGAAGTTTCAGGCATCGCACCAATAAAGTGTATGTATGTATCTTCCCATCCGTTGCTGCCCCAACTTCATGGGTACTATACCATAAAAGCTGGACGGGCTCACGATTACGCCACCGCCTCAGAGTCCGAGGAATTAAGAAAATCAACATGGTATTCGAAGAGCGCTCTTTCCTCCATGAGTTTAAATTCCGAACTCCTCACTTCGGATTGTAGTTTTGTGATATTTCCTTGCGGATCCTGGATCTTCTTCCTGAGCCGATCCAATTCATTTTGCAAGAATCCAATGTACTCTAGGCATGCTTCTATATCATCCCGAATGCTATCATGGAGACTTCGATCATCTTGCAGCTTTTGTTCCAAGAAGGAGTTCTCTTCTTGGAGTTCCTAGTTTTGCTGAATAAGTGAAACGCACTTATGCTTCCTGCGTTGTAGTGATTTTATGAGTACTCTCCTTGAAGGAAAAAGCTTGGATTTGTCAGCTAGGTTCTTGTCTAAATATGCAATTTTCTTCTTCACGTGAAGAATGATCAGATATAGTCATACCGATCGCCGCACATTGGCCCGACGCGTGCGTTGTTGATCCATACGAGGTATAATGGACTCAAGATTCACTTTTTAAGTGGTGTCACTAGGTAGTCGGCAAGAGATATGGAATCCTCGGCGTCTGTTATAGTAGTGGAAGAAGAAGAGCTCATGATTTAGGGAAAGGAAACAGAGGTTTTTATAGCCGAGAGAAGATTAGAAGTAAATGGAATCACCTGGGCTTCTGTCCGTTTAAAAAGTTCTCGATATGGTATAGATCACTGCGTTGTGTCCAGGTGTTTTCACTTTTGAACACTTTCCGAAGATTGTGATTTGATAACAATTCCTCCTACATTGTGCCGTTTCGACCGTCCGAGTATCAGATTAGTTACTCTTCTTTTTCCCTTTTGCTGCTCCTGTTCATCAGCTTGAGACTAAAGGCAGCAAGAACATCGCGGTGATTGCTTACATTTGGAAAAGGAAGAGATCTCCTCTAGCATGTGAAACTTTCCATGGATGCTGGAAGGTGAAAGTAGATAATGCTCCTGCGCCGCATACTTAACCCCTCAAACTAGCCATATTTACACAAGTGACCTTTACAATGATGTCATTTGATAAATTAATCAAACAAAGAAATGCATCTTTCTATTTTGTATTCTCGGCTTAATCGATAGAGGTTGTTCGGAGTCCTTGGATTACGTTACTGCGCAGTAGGTGGATTAACAGCGAGTAGACGGTTAGGGCTAAATCAACAAAGGAGCTCGAATTTGTACCTACGCGACAGTAGCAGACCACAGGAAGAAACTGGACAGTCGCAAACCACTCCCATCGAGTATTCGGCCTCAGCGTCAAAAGATCATTTCTTAATGATCAATGATATCCTTCGAGTCAAGTAGTGGGTTAACTGCGCCGCATATCCTCTCAGAGAACGAATAATAGCCCTAACGGTAATCTCTCAATCACAAGCCCTGTCCACCAACTTACTTTCTTTGTTCCCTTTCCCTGATATTAAATACTATTGGTTACATAGTACTTCTCATTGGAACTATGTAACCTCATTACTTAGCTGGTCTGACTTTCGCTTGGCATCCTTTGATTTCTGTTAGTACTGGCTGAAGTTTGGCAAACCGCTTCGCTGCACATGTGTCTGAAGGTATGAGGTTAAGATATTATTTGAAGTCTCAACACAGCACTGAGATGATCTACTACTTACTAGTCTTGGAGACTGCTTGTATGTTCAATTGTCTAGTTAGGGTTGCGTCTGATGGATATGATGAAGCTATTGAAATTTCGCCCAATCCTCCACTTCTTGTCGAATGTGGTACAGTTGACATGCTACTAGGTCATTCGGTAGCCCCTTTAGGGAGCTCTAGTGTTGGTCATACAAATCTGCAATGGAGCATCCTCTCTATTTACATGACCGTTGTACTGATAACCACCGTACTATGGTTTAAAATAGGTACTGAGTAGTTCCCGAATCAATCAGCGGCTCGCCACATCATCTTCGGATTTTGCGCCACTAAGAATAGATCAACTGAGTGGGTACAAATGAAAGTAGTTCCCAAGATTGAAATGAATGATACGGGCCTCAGACGAGTAAGTGGGAAAGCCAAAATGAGGTAATGACCGTTTTATATAGCATCAAATCAGCAAAAAGCTACAAATTAAAGAAAGGATTGTGTATTATCAATCTGAAATCCTTGGACCATATCCTTTTCGCAGGCCAGAGATACTGTAGATCGAAATAGCTTTATCGCGTCTTCTCGTGTCCTGTCAAGCGTCCAATTTAAACTGAGTATTGAGAAAGTCTCGAGCACGACGAATATCATTTCTCATGCCTTCGATAGTCTCCTGCTGCTCCTTGATTTTCTTTTGGGCGCTATCTAGTTGTGCACGCATGAGCTTGACATAGTCGACCATCCTAGTATTCTCAGCCTGGATCCTAGCCTCGAGGGTTCCTTGAAAAGAGCCATGATTCGCCGGAGCGCGTTGTAGTTGTAGCTGCAGCCTGAAAGTGGCATTCTCTTGTTCAAGTTTCTGGATCTGTAGAGCGAGTGCGTTACACTCGTTGCTCTTGCTTAGAAACTCCTCGAACAGACGTTGATAGTTTAGGGGTGTCTTTTAATGTATCAGCTTGGAATGTACTTCAAAATGACGACTCTCAAAGCGTCTTTAGGATGTCACAGCTGGCATAGTCATACCTGCGCAGCGGCATTGGTCCAACGTGCGACTTGTTGATCCATAATGAGAATATTCGACGATAGATCAGCTCTAACTGGCAAATAACATCTTTAATCGAGGGAAAATTTTTTTTGACTTGTCTCTAGAAAAGAGGCCAGGCAATTCATGATTTGGAAAAGGAAAGGGATTTATAGTAAAAAACGGAGAGAGTATCGTTCAAAACTGATGGACCCGAAAGCTGCAACAGAGCGAGTGTGTTTTAAACGGAGCGTACACATGGTTGTACCCGCGAGAGTTGAACGCTCCTCGAAGCTGGGATTCTAAACATGCACACTGTTGGAAACCAACTTAACCGTTTGTAACCTCTCTGAACCTTTTTCGAGTCTTGTTTGCAATATTTTTATACTATGCTTAATATAGTCTAGTGCACAAATTCTAAATGCAAACTTTGAATAAACGGAGGGCCCACTTCCTTTTATTCTGGAATATCAGTGGAGAACATCCGTTTAAACGTGGTACCCACTTAACTTAGCGCGCAAAAAAAGTGGCACTTATCTTAAACACTTTAAATTCTGAAATTTACTAAACTATCCGTCCTAGTTACTACAGTGCGCTGCTTGAAGTTTGTCCAGCGTGTAGACTATGATTGTCATTCCATGTGATCTACCTTAATTCTGAGGCGAATACAATATGTCACTTCTGAACGTTTTCTCCAAGTCGAATCTGATCTGATTCTGTTGCTGAATGAGTGCCATATCTGCTCACTAGGCAGATCATGTCTAACGGAGCTTCTTTTAGTATGACTCCTTTTTGATGGACTTTGCATCAGTAACGTCTATGCAGTTGCTTTCGGCGGCCTTGTCATGTCTGGGGCTCGATCACGTCTGGGTACCTGTTGCCCTCCGGCACGCTTTTCGGATTTTCTGAGCACCTTTCGATGCGTCTTTTGGAATATCCATGGAAGAGTGGATGGTCCATCTTCCTGCTACTAGTAGTGTTATTTCCAAAGTTTCTTGTGCAAAAAAACCTCTCTAGAGGAGGAACCGTCGGGTACCCCTGAGCAGTCTCTGGTACGGACCCTATTACAGAAGGGTAGATTACATTTCCAAACGTGGAAAGCTTCTAAACTCGGTTCTAGGCAGGTTAGACAAGAGCCGACCTTCTCGGACTGAGAGGAAGACAAGAAAAGACTGTGCGGATTGAGAACGGGTTGTGCCGGCGTCGAGGATGTTGCAAACCTTAGACTAGCCATACCGACACAAGCTAGGCTTTTGATGATGTCACCTAGAAGAGTCGAGACTAGACAAACAAAGAAATGAAATTGGAAATGGAAATGGAATGATTGTGGGCAGGAACCGGTCGTGTCCCCTCCGGGTTCCGTCCGGGAGCGTTTAGTTCCCTTCGTCCAGGTACAGACGGCGGACGCGAATCCATTCTAGAATCGAGAGCAAAACAGTGGAAGCTACACTCAACCCGCCACTAGAATACTTTCTCGTGCCAGTACTAGATCTCCAGGCGCCAGCTGGTGAGTCAGAGTCGGTAGGCTGTGCCGCATGGTATGGCAACGGGAGCGAATAATAGCCCTAACACTAATCATTTAGTGACAATCCCTGCTCACCAATTTGACACTAATTTATTTTTCTTTGTTCTTTGTTTGCCACAATGACATTATTGGTTAGCATGGGGAATTTCTGTTGGCATTCGTTTCGTTTACGTAGTACTGTCTGTTCTGGTTTTTCTATGGCTTTCTCTTGGTGTCCTTGAAAATGAGTAGAGCAACTGAACTCAGCGGGGAATGTGACTGTCTGAGAAGTTTTGGATGATGGTATCAGTAAGAGTTCTCGGCCTATGCACAAATCTACTGCCGGTTAATTCGTTACACTGGCTGGCTGGTGTTGTACCTACGTATATTAGACATTAACCAAGACTGACCCCCGATATCCATCATCCACCGTCAGCTGTGGAGGGGGACGCCTGCAAATACTTCATCGCCTCCCGCATCTTCTCGAGACCCTTGTCCAGATGTGCATTCTTCTGTACCAATAATTCCTTCTCGGCTTGCCATTTTTCCTTAAGTTGGGCGATCTCAACTTCCCTTTCAACTTTCAACTTATCAATTTCTTTCTTCGTCAACTCATAGTCCTGCTGCATCATGTCACATTTCTTCTGAAGGGCGGAGTTTTCAACCCGGAGTTGACTAATCAGGGAGATCAAGTTGTCTTGTCTGCGGGACTCTCTCTGAAGCTTCGCAAACATGTCGGCCGAGTCCTTGGCAGCCTCTTGTCGGATGTAGTGTTCTGGGAATTCTTCTTGTTTTGGAGCCGTAAGCTGCATTTGTTTCTGCGATTCGTCTTGCATAATGTCCACTTGCATCTCGGTTCCATGAAACTTTCCAGGTTGCTCTTGAGAAAAAACAAGGACAATTGGACTCATGCCTGTAGAACTTGAACTTGGTTCCGAATAGCTACTGTCTTGAGCCACAATTGTGGTTTGCGGAGGAGTCCTCTGGGGACTGGGCAAACGTGCTGCGGTCTCTTTCGGTATCTGTGGCCTCTCGTCTAGAGAAGAAATCTCAGGACCTTTTGAACTTAAGAGACTCATGCACATAGGGCTTGAGTTCAACTCCGAACAGCCAGTGTCTTGGACCACAGTGGTGATGAGGGGAGGAGGAGTCTGAGGTCTGGGCAAACATGCCGTGGTCTCTTTCTGTGCAATTGTACCCGTCTGAGAGCGGACTCTGGGATCCCGATGCTTTTCATAGCGATTTGGTGGTGACTGTGATTCTGCGGAGTGCGACAGTTTGATGAACTGCAAACCGAAGACGTTAGTCAACTGCCAGTGGTTTCGTATGTATTTTTCGTACCTTGTTAGGGGTACGATGGCCAGACGGGTTGATGTCTTCGATTATTTCATCGGAGCTTGAATCTTCGGCTTCACTATCGCTATACTCAAAGGGTCCATTCTTTCGAGGGCGTTTCAACTTGTCCAATCTGGGAGTGGTCGGCTGCATCACTGTCAAAATCTGGTCTCGTGCTGTAGTTCTCTTGAAGACTCACGCGAAGACGATCCTCGCTCCCCGTCTCAGCCTCTTCTTCCTTGCCAGGTTGTTTGTCCTTCAAACTCTATTGATCAAAAATAGTCAGTCAGAGTCATACAAGCCTCGAAAGAGACATACTTTAATAATCATCCACAAATTCTTGACAGACCGGTCGGGGTAATATGTCTATAACGCGTGAGTCAAGTCGTTTGTAGCGTAAACAATACAAGAATGGAAAGAAAATGAAAATGAAAAGAGGAGAAGATTACCTGTTGGAATTCTTTCAGAGGCATGGTTGAATATTGCTCACGAAGCGCGACCATCGCCTCCTTCTCGCCTGGTTTCCAGTTGACTCTCTGCTTGCGTTTCTTCTTCTCCAGGCCGTCCATCGACTGTTGGAGAAGGAGGAGTCTCTCTGAGGGTATTTTAAGTCTCACGGATCGCCGTTCTGGCATTGCCTTGGAAGGCTGCGGCTACGCGTGATGATAGGAGAAGGGGGGGTTTTTTTCTTTCGAAAATAGATCAGGAGGGAGGAAATGTGTGATATATGATTGACGAGGGGAGAAGACTTCCAAGGTTGTTTGTTTGTCCCTTGCTAGGTGCCTACGTAAAAGGAGGAAATTGCCATAAAGTTGCCTATTTGCCCTAACCCTAGACACGTCCTTAGGCAACAAAGGCTGCATGTTGTTTTTGCAGTGACAAGGATGTTGTCGAATCAGAAGGCTGGAATTTTTTCATTTCTGATCAGAAGTTTTTAGATCATGGCTACCAGGTCCAATTTCCATGTATGGCGTCTTTTCTTTTTTTTTCTGTTAGCTCTTGCTTGAAGTTGCTACCCCTTTCTTTGGCCATATTGCTTTTTGGAATTATCTCTAAGATTGTCTTTATACCTTTAAGGACCCTATAGAGTAATTGATACTTTCTTCCAATCCCATCACGAAGCTCGTCCCAAAACTTGTTGGATAAGTCCACATGATACGACAACGTTCTAGAACGTTGCTGTTGATGTATCACAATCATAGGAGACATGCCGGAATTATAATAAATGAAGCGGACAAACACTCATAAGTACGTAGTCAAAACAAGGCATGCTAGATTTTAAACACGACCAGACTAACGAGTAGTGTTTGTTCCATCGTTTGTTTGAGGGGCTCAGGCCTCACACCATCATCTCGCTTCTGGCAATACACATAGCTATTTACTTAACGAACATGGATTTTGAGAAATTTCTCTATAAAAATAGGACACTCAGATTGTGTTTGGTGACAATTGGCGAACCTACCAGGGCGAGACCAAGGCAGGCCTGATCGTCATGGTACAGGTCACAAAGTGGCTTGATAGCGCCGCTTCAGACATTTTCCATCCACGAGTCTCATTGTCTCGTGTGTGACAACCATGATATCTCCGGGCTATAGTATGAATGCGATTGGTCAATTGTTCAGTTTCGTTTGCACGAGGTTGGTGCCCCTGCATATTCGTTGTTCGTGGTCTGATGCATTTTTGGTCTTGCAAGGCTGGAGTGCTAGTTCCAATAGTGCCGGTTGGCACTTGATCAGTGTACAGAGTAGGAATTAAGAGAATGGAAATCAGTACGTGTTACGTGACAGCTACTGCATAAGAATCTTGACAGTAGATGGTTGTAACAGGTTTATGAAGGACATGGATGATCGGACCTTAACCTTGCGACGTGAAACCAATCCATAACATACCGCTTTAGTTCCGTCAATTTCCTGCAGAACCAGAAACACGCCCGCTCTCTTCTAGAGCGGGTAGTCCCCAATCTAACATCCACTCTGACTGCATTACCTGTTGTGCTGTCGCTCTTACTTTCGGCTGGAACCTAAGCATCGACCTCAACATCGTCTGGAAAGCCCTCTTCTCTTTGTCCGTCATAACCTCTAGGCCTGCTTCAATCCGAGACTTTTGAATGTTGTGCTCAAACCTGACGTCCAATGTCCTGCGTACAACATCCTGAAAGCCGGGTCCCTCTGAACTGAGTTTCAATTCGCCTTCTTCATTGAACCAGTCTAATCTTTTGCTCCAATTTCCCCACCATTCAGGAGGTAATTTCCCGAAGACCTCTACTTGCTCCTTAGTCACTCGGTCAGCAGAGGCAAAATATGCTTCAAACAAAGGCCGATGACCTAGTATCTCCCAAATGGTACAGGCAAGTGTCCACATATCAGAAGGGAACAAGAGTGGTTCATCCGAAAATCTAGTCTCCGGCGGCTGGAGTAGAGGAAGCGTCTTGGAAAACCGTTTGGACAGAGTTTGCGGATTGAAAGATTCACCAAAATCACTTATCATGATCTTGTCCCGACTAAGGGTAAGTTCGTTGCTAGGAACACCGAACTAACCGCCATGGACAATGTTGTTACTATGAAGGAATGCGACACCGCGTACGAGCTGAGCGACGATCGACTGCGCGACCTTTGGTTGAAAAAGACCATGGATGGAAGCCTCCCGGGCATCGTGCAAGCTCATCTGCACGGCCGCAGTGACAATACATCTGTGTTTTCCATTGGGACCAGTAACCCAAAATTCTTTGACTAGGGTTGGAATAGTCTCTTTGCCCGGTTTAGACGGAGCATCATAGAGGTCTTTCATCAAGATAGACTCAGCTAGGCCATCACTGGTATCAGCAGTGACAACCTTCACTGCCACATACTTAGACGTCCTTAGATCCCGGGCTAGCCATATAGTTGAATATCCTCCATAGCCAAGCTTGTCGACTACTTGGTAGCGACCGTTGTTCAGCTGGTCTCCAATGTAGGTAGGATGATACCCTCCTGGACAATATTTGTTGAGGTCTTCAACATCTTCAATCAGCCGGTAACGAGTAATCCCGCGTCGCGCTCGACTCGTATGTCGTGGTCCAAAACATTTTCCCGGGAGAGAGGTTCGCAAACAAGTGCGAAGCATCGAGTACATCCCCTTGCCAATCACTGTATGATGTCTTGGCACGGAAGCTGCACGGCTATCGGGACTTGAGCGATCATTCTCGATAGAATGGCGCCAATGCCATGCCGAATCGGCAGTCTGATAGACAGACGGAGAAATGTTCTGGCAGCTGGAAAGGGGCAGAGAAGTCTGAATGTGGTCAATGGCAGGCGGATCAGGTGATTGTCGGAAGAACAGTTACCGAGCAGGCCCGATTAGGAAACATCGGCAAGACTCCGGCACACGCATAAGGCAACAAGGCATCAATCGTCAGTCTAACAAATTCCTTAGTTTGTCTGCCTGAAAGAAAAGCAGAATGCGGGGAACAGTCTGGCAGCGGGTAAGCGCTTCTCCGGCGGGCATAGCGTAATCCACCTGGCAGAACATGCGGTCGTTGACTACGGCAGGTGGCACCGGTATATTCTTTATCTCGTCGTGCTGCCCACAACGAGCGCCCTCGACCATGGCCAGCCGAGAAGATTTGCCGTTCGTTTGGGATTGTCTTTTATTTGATTATTTAACTGTGCCATTGCCCATCCCCAGGATTCCCCAGAACTATCTCGACAACCACCGCCACCAGTAACCACCTCTCCGGGTTATCAAACACAACCATCAATCACATCACAATGTCGCGCCAATTCGACCCTAACTTCACTCCCAGCGTTGTCAACGCCATGGGTCCCAAGACCCCCGAGCGTGCTCGCGTGGTTCTGGGATCTTTGATCAAGCACATCCACGACTTTGCGCGTGAGGTCGAGCTCACCCCGGCCGAGTGGATGCTCGGTGTGGAATTCATCAACTCCATTGGTCAGATCAGCACACCCATTCGCAACGAATGCCATCGCGTATGCGACGTTATCGGTCTTGAGTCGTAAGTTCGCTTCCAGCAGAGAAGAAATAAAGCATAGCTGACAATGACAGATTGGTCGACGAAATTGCAAACAAAATCATCACCGAACAAGGCCTCTCCCCCACCTCCAACGTCATTCTCGGTCCCTTCTGGTCCCCCAACGCTCCCTTCCGCGAACTCGGCGACAGCATCATCCAAAACCCCAACCCCAATGGCAAAGTCACGTACATGCACGGAGTCATCACGGACATGGAAACAGGCAAGCCCATCAAGGGCGCCGTGCTGGACATCTGGCAAGCCTCCGCCAATGGCAAATACGACTTCCAAGACCCCGAGCAATCCGAGAACAACCTCCGCGGAAAGTTTGTGTCGAATGCCAACGGAGAGTTCTACTGGTACTGCTACCACCCCACGCCATACTCGCTGCCCACCGACGGTCCCGCCGGTGTATTGTTAAATCTCATGGACCGCTCGCCCATGCGTCCTGCACATATTCACCTTATGATCACACACCCCGACTACGCCACTATCATCAACCAAATCTACCCCAGCGACGACCCGCATCTTACCATCGACTCCGTCTTTGCCGTCAAGGACGACCTCGTCGTGGACTTTAAGCCCAAGACTGATGACCCCAAGGCTCAGCTTGATCTTGAATATAACGTCAAAATGGCGCTGAAGAAGCACCACCCCAACCCCAACTCGGCGCCCCCAGTGTCGTCGTTTGAGCGCTCCCGCAAGACTGCTGAGGAGAAGCTCTGATTTTGGGCTGGAGAGTTGATTTCTTGTGAATAGATTTTGTACAGACTAAAATGTTTATAGCATATAAGATAACCTGCCATCTACGGATGACGAATGATGATTTGAATGATCCTTTTTCCACTGACAGTAAATAACAAAATGCAAGAATATCCGTAGTCGTTGATCTGTTATACATGTAAATACATAAAATATACCCGCACTCGGGCAAATGGGCATATTCATACCCGACTCAGAGAAATAGAAACACCCGATATATATGACGATAACACAATCGATAGAAATAGGAAGAGAGTCTACCGGAAGAACCGCCCAAGCAGACCAGAGGCAAGGTTACCGGCAATCCCTCCCGACAACGCACTATTAGCAAGCCAGCCCGCCTGACTGAACCGATCACACCTCGAAAAGGCCAACGTATTCGTAACGGTGAGCACGAGCGCAATAGCTACACAATCAGTCAATCCTCACCCGTAGTTACAATCGATCCACCGTTTAAGGAGAAGGGAACGCACCAACTAAACTCAACCAAATAACATTCTGCAACCTCACAATCGCGAGAATGGCCAACCCAATCCACAGCGCCGGCGTAGCGTACAGACTCAGCCAAAAGAAGCGTTTGTCCGTGGCGTTGATGGTGCGCGTGTTTGGGTCGGAGCTCTCGAATACCCAGTGCGATTCGCCAGAAGATGTATTTACTTCGTTCCACCAGCGAAGACCGACGAGGCGGCGGCCGGCGATGTTTTTGAGGTAGTAGAAGTCGGCGGAGAGGAGGAGGAGGGTTATTATGAAGACGAGGACGCTGTACTTATTAGAGTGGGTGAGATTGATAGGGAGGGAGGAGGGACGGACAAGTTGTCAATGAAGAGGACGCCGAAGAGGTACATTAGCAGACTTCCTATTCAATGTGAGTTCCTGATCAATATTCCAACTGATGGTGAACACACCAATGCGGAAGCCTAGGAAGAATAACAATGTAATCGGATGAGCACTAAGGCGCCAGTTCAGGTCGCCTTGACTGGGTAAGCGTTCCATACTTGCACCGTGAGAACAATCTTCAATTGTTCGGTGCTGGTGTTTGACTCTGTTGAGTATGTTGGAGCTTGAATGGTGTTGTGTTGCTGAGCTTATCGATGTTGCGTGTCACTTTAGGGCGGTCTGTCGCGGCAGAAGTTCGGCTTGTATTGCGTCAAGCCAGGCACGATCCATGGCTCTAAGCCTTATTTGAATTGAATGGCAAATCAATTGATATCTTGTCTTTGATTCTGATGATATTCGACATTTCGATATCCTTTCAACCGTAGCGAGCATCGCCATGTCTTCGCAAATTGACCATGTCTGGTGTACACAGAGACAAGTGACATGAATCAATTCAACAACTATTTTACTCGAATCCTCAAAAACTCAAAACCTCAAAATTATCATTTTATCTCATGATAGAAGGCTGCAGCAACTGAATTTGGTAAAAAGGCTTCTCAGAATCGGCTATATAGTGGCCGAGATATAGGCCCGCCTCGGGACGCATTGCTGGGACATCTGGAGCTTAGCCTCTCATAGTACCCTACATACATAGTATATCTAGGGTAACGACACATCTCACACCAATTGTACTTTCATTTTCCATCCATTGCTGTATATTGATTGTACTGTGTGCATTAATGTAAGTGAAAATGGCCTCCGCAGCTCGCAACAACCTCAGACGAGCCCTTCTCTACGGTAAGCGTTCAAAGGGGCTTCCCCGCATTCTATGCATCCCATAAGCTTCATCCTCCACCATTGAAGTATAGCATCATGCATTCATTGATCTGACAATAATACAGTCCCCGGCTCATCGCAACGCTTCCTCGACAAATCCCGCTCTCTCGCCGCAGACTGCGTCGCCTACGACCTCGAGGACAGCGTAACTCCGCACAAAAAGGCAGAGGCACGCCAACTCGTGCGGAGAGCGATTGATCAACCTGCTCCCGCGCAGATACGTGAGCGGGCGGTGCGAATTAATTCTGTGGATAGTGGGTTGGCGTTGGCTGATTTGACTGAAGTCGTACGTCCTTTACCTCCCCTCTTGTAGTTAAGGTGTTGATGTAGACAAGTTACAATCGCCAAACTTGACAACCCTGGTCGTGCCAAAAGTCAATTCAGCGTCTGACCTGACTTTTATCAACGATGTAATCACTCACACCCTGAAAGAAGAAAGGAAAACACCCATCTCAATACTAGCACTCATCGAATCCGCAAAATCAGTCACAAACCTCAACGAAATCTGCCGCTCCACCCCTCTGCTTCAAGGCCTCATCTTCGCGGCCGAAGACTTCGCGCTCGATCTGAGCCTCACGAGGACACCATCACTGACAGAATTCCTATTCGCGAGATCAGCAATCGTCACAGCTGCGAGGGCCCACGATCTCCCCTCAACAATCGACCTAGTCTGTACAGGCTACAAATCCGATGCCGCAAAACAACTCCTCGAAGAAGAGTCGCGAGGCGGGAAACGACTAGGGTTTAATGGGAAACAGTGTATTCATCCGACGCAGGTGGAGACTGTGCAAAGAGTATTTAGTCCCGAAGCGGACGAAGTTGAGTGGGCGGTTAGGGTTGTGATTGCAGACGCAAAGGCTGCTGAAGCGGGTAAAGGGGCGTGGACGTTGGATGGGAAGATGATTGATGTTCCTGTTGCGGAGAAGGCGAAGAGTATTGTACGGAGGGCGGAGGCTTGTGGATTGGATGTTGAGGCGTTAAAGAAGCAGTGGAAGGGGCAGGAGCCTGAATAATCAATCTAGTTACAAGTTACATGTAAATAAGAAATTAAAGATCATAAGGTTTGATTGATTGTTCTAGATCGATAAGAGATGAGAATTATATCCAACTTGATCTATCGCAGAAAGCAGCGCCACAGAAATAGCAGTAGTCTCCTACAGGCGCTCAGGGTATCCAGATCATAGCTTTCGTTGATTCATGAAACATAAGTAGAGTTAAGCCATCGGCTTACTTGCCGTTAGTGTCCTCGCGTTTGAGTAGCTGAATCTTCCCCATCGACAGCACTGGCTGGGCGTCGTTCGTCTCCGACTGGGCGTCGACCTCACTACGCCATTTTTCGGCGGCTTCTTTGTCGTAGATGGTAGGATCGATACCCAAGACGCCACCTACATAGCCACCGCGTTCGCCAGGTACGCTGAACTCGCGGAAGATGTACTTCAACTCGTTAAGCCAGACTTTGACTGCCTTGCCCACTTTATCTTTTCCATTCTTGGAGTGGTGGCCTGTGCCGGTAATGGCATACAGAATTCGGTCTTCTGTCGAGTGCTTTACGAGAATCTTGTCCAGGTATTTGACCGCTTCTTCAGGGTGAAGGCCATGCAGATCGACGTAGAGCTCCTCGACAGCACCGTCCAAGCCGCTGCTTGCAAGATGCTGCTCGCGCTCTTCGTAGAGCTGTCGAGCTGCTTCTCGGTGACATCTACGCATGGCCTCATTCTCGGCTTGTCCGCGTAGTGACAATGCCTTGGCTGCTCGAGCATCGTTTCGATTCCATGCTTGCGCGGCACTACATACGTTAGGTCTCACATTCAACCCCTAAAACAACCGTTTCAGAGAAGATCGACTAACCTCTGCAAAAACTTGTTTCGCACAGTACCATGCCGAATGGCATCCGTGCGATATTTGATGTACAGTTGATTGGCTCTAGGTCCAGTTTCCAGCCAAGGAATATTTTGTGGCGCTGGTATAGCCAACGCAGCGGCACTCAATTCGCGAGTCTTTACCTCCTTGCCGGCCTTCGAGTTCTTTCCTTTACCTGGCCCGGGTGACGCAATGCGCACCACGTCAGCCAAAGAGCTTGCAACAGTCTCCTTGTTATTATGACCCCCTCGCTTGCCATGATGCTTCTTGCCTGACCCCTTTGCTGCCATGGCTGACAACGCCGGGAAGGCTTCGGGATCATCAACAGAAAGCGGAGACGGATTCAAGTCGCGTTGCTGATGGCGACTGGTCGGTCGAGACTGAGGACGGCTTGAACCATTTCTTCGTCCGACTCCCAAAGGCGACGTATTACCTGCTGGGGTGGTAATCAAAACATGATTCGCGTACTTCCGCATGTCCCGACTGTACCATTGTTCTCCAGCGGCCCCGGCAGCTTGTAAAGCTGGAAATGCCTCTTGATTGTTGTCCAACTGAAAGTTGGCTTGCGCTGGTGATTGTTGATTGGGCCCATCAGCAACGCTCAGATTGCCCATTAGACTTGCAGGATCATGCGAAAACGGGCATCCATCACCCGCAAGACAATTTCCCATCATCCAGTACCTAAGACAGTGAGCATTGTACTTCTCTACTTTTGTATGGGAAATACTTACTTGCAAATATGGGTCGTCAAATCATGGCTGAATCGGCAGTCTGCGCGCAAGCATGTACCTGTAGAAAGCCAATACTTGCACACCACCGGGGTGCGCGCTTGATTCAAAGGTGTCGAAGGACGACTGGGGTCTACAGTCATGGATTTTCCCACGACAACTCGACCTTCGTCTGACTTTTGCGAGCCATCTTTGCCCGGGTCTTCTGAAAGTGCTGCAATTGTAGCACCAAGGTCATAGCTGTTGGCCTCTAAGGCCGCCTCGATTTCATCGTTGGTCTTTTTGTCGCCCAACACGGAGCGAAGAATATCATGTGGACTCATGTCCGGTACAAATTCAGGCGCAGATGCGCTCAATCCTCCGATAGATGATGTGACACTAAGTTGGTCGTCTGCCACCAACCAATCGACGTTGCTCTCACTGCCAAAATCGCCATACAATTCTGAAGACGGAGAATTCTGGTCTGAAAACTCATATGCATTCAGGCTCGGCGAGTGTGGTATGGGTTGCGCAAAGGCAAGACGAGGAGACGGACGGGGGGAGGTAAATGGAGACGCGGTCGACGAACGCGGTCCACGTGAAAGGCCAGCTCGGGTCAGATGAAAACCAGAGGGACCTGCCGGACTAGTACCGGTCATTGAAGGAGACGAAATCGGCGTTGCGGAGCGCACTTGCCATGGCGCTGGGGATGACCGGCGAATAATAGTATGTCGAGTTGGCGGCGACGCATTGGGTTTGGACTGGTTGCGCTGACGCCATAGGATATCGAGGACCGCATTTTCTAGGGAAGCTCCGGTCAATGTAGTTTTCGAGCGGAGGAGGTCCTCCAGCTGCTCCGTTTGCTCCTCATCGTCTAGGTCGGTGTTTTGGAGGACTGGCTGACAAAGCTCGAACAGCTCTTCGGAGACCATGCTGGTCTGTTGTTTGTTGTTGGCGTGCTAGGCCAATATCCAAGATCAGATAGAAATAAACAAAATGCGACAACAGGAATCAAACAGAATGCTAATAAACGCGACAAATCAAAACAGCTGTCGATGAGCTAGATATATATCTCACTCTATGCTGGTAGAGGGTAAGAAGGTGCACAAGGATGAACGACACAGAGGGGCAAACCAAGAGTCACATTGTATCCAGATTATCACAACAAGGCACAGAAAGAATGTATAAAGGAGAAAGAAAGTATATAGCACGGCAGCAGTATATAAACAACCAAAAAGCTCGTGTGAAGAAGATGAAGGGAAATAGCGGACAGATCTAAGGATGATGCAGAAGATGGGGGAGGGACCCGGGAAAGCCCAAGGGTCCACGTTTTGGATTTAGACTTAAGTCCTTAGACTCCGTTTAAGTCCTTGGTATGTACGTACTTACAACTTCCAAGTTCTAGGTATCAATCGCTTATTGCTAGTTACCAAGTCACAGATTATCTATCTTGTGTCTATTGATTGACTGAATAATTGAAATCCGGGCTGACACTATGCTCTTGTACTGGGCCCTTTGATTACAGATCGATCCGCATGGCAGTCGGATCTTGGAAGTGCAGTGCCAATATCCAGACATCCAGGAGCCGAGTCACAATGATTAGGCAGTCTGTGTAACTGATAGAGATCGATGTTCTGTTGATACTACCTGATAGACAAGATCCGGAGTCTGCCCACCGGAGTATGCGATTGTGGGGGGCTGATCGCGACGCCAGCAGGCCCAGCACCGACCCCGAGATCTCTACGATCGTCTTAGATCATTGGAGGTGACACTGACGAGCGATGGATGGTGAGAGAAAGGCTTAGCGGAAGGGTCGGCGTCAATCGTGTAAGTTCGTATAAGAAGTAGCAAAGCACTGTCGATGTACACAGACAGCTAGAGACAGAAATAAAGAAGGAGAAGAAGATGTACATTGAAGTAAACAATTGATGTCACAGCGTCATCACGTCTCTCGTATGTAACTTACACGATAAATCCGCGCAGGATAGCGGTTCAGCCAATAGACATGGCAACTCTAGCAACAATCCGTGACAAAACGCGTAACGTTACAGACCCTCTTGGCAGGTCAACTTTCAGCTTGGGTTTGATGTTGGCTTGATACACCGTCTCTTGCAACTTATGCTACATCTGTACTGGTGATATCAGAAATAAGAATACGTATATATTTCAAGTATATCACCTTCTTTCCGACGACAAACACATGACCAAGCTAACATCACAGCATCTAGTCAAAACCTACTCCGATCGAACACTACCACGGCCAATGACCGTACTATCAGCGAGGGCTAGACAGTACCGGTAGCTCTCATTTTTCATTTACGTTATAACCTATACTTTTTGGCGGCTCGATTTCTATCTACGCTGAGAATCTACCCGCCTCTCGTCGCCGCCGCCACGTCCGTCTGCAATGCCAGCAGACTACCAGTCCACCGCACGGGCTTTGTCACTTCCAGTCTCAGAGCCTGAAGAGCAAGAATCTCCTCTATTCTCCGGTCTCCGTCCGCCATGGAGTCACTCCCCAAACATATCGCGACGCGGCTCTCGACGCCATTCAACAATGGGGGATGCCGTCTCCTTCCGAGATCGGATAATCAACCAAGCTGAATCACTATATCGTACGGCAAGGGACAGATGGGAGAAGATGACATTGATCCAAAAGATAATATACTTCACGGCCTCGCTGCTTCTGGGCGCTCTTGGTATAGCGTCTTTGGTTCTCGCGGGGAAGATTTTCATTTGGCTGAAACCAGTAGCCGGGGCATGGGAGCACTCGCCGTGGGCATATGTCATTGTGTGGTTTTCGATCATCCTAGTATCGTTTCCCCCGTTGGTTGGCTGGTCGTCACTTGGAACGATATCAGGCTTTCTTTTTGGATTTTGGAAGGGGTGCGTTGTATTGCGCTCTTCTGAGTCTCATATTCACTTGCTGATTCTTTATAGATGGATCGTCTACGCATCGGCTACAGTCATAGGCTCGACATTATCATTCATCGTTTCCCGAACCGTTCTCTCCGGCTTCGTCAAACGCATAATGGAGCACGACAAGCGATTCGCGGCGCTTGCCTTGACACTCAAATACGACGGCCTCAAACTTCTCTGCATGATTCGACTTTGCCCGTTACCATACTCGATCTGTAACGGTGCCGTATCGACATTTCCTACAGTTAAACCTTTGAGCTACGGTCTCGCTACGTTGATTGTTGCACCCAAATTCATGGTGCCCGCTTTTATTGGGAGCCGCATCCGTATCTTATCGGAGAACAATGAAGAGATGAGCGCCGGCTCCAAGGCGATTAATGTCATTAGCATTATTGTCTCGGTGTCTATTGGTGTCGCCACTGGTATATATATTTATAGAAGGTATGTATTATTCGTCTCCAAATTCATTTCACGTATATACCTAACGTGCGCAGAACATTGGCTCGCGCCAAAGAGCTCGAAGCCGAGGAACGGGCCGGTATCCGACGATCTATACAAGAAGACCACGCCGCAGGACGCCCTCATGGCGACTTTTCCGATGACCCGGACGCCAATGCGGCGGCCAAAACTCTGGCTCGCGATGAGGAAGCGCAACTTGGATATTATGACGAGGACAACGTCGATATCGATGTTGAAGGAGACGAACTGGCCGAAACCCGCGGTGGTAGATCTTATCAAGACGAATTCACCGATAATGATTCAGATGTCTTTGACGACGGTGATGGCGATGAGTCGGATACGTATGGATTGCATACTCACGTGAGACAGTGATTTTCTCATGAGCTTGTTGTATTTATTTGCAGTCAGCGGCGTTCTTTCTCTTTGCATAGACCTTGTATATTAGATCATGATATTCCGCTTGTCACGCCTCGTCATGAATGCACCTTCCGACCATGCCGTAGTTCAATCGGCTCAAATGTAGCTTACTTGTGGAGATGGGCCGACTCTCATTTAGAGCGCTTCTTTCCCGATTTTCCGCCATGTTTCTTGTTCCTATCCCGATCGTTCACCGTAGCGCTCCTTGCGCCACCACCGCCAGAAATACTAGTCGCATTTTGCATTTGTTTATCCAATTTCCTTGCCTCCCTTTCTTCTTTCCTTTTCTTTTCCGCATAATATTCTGCGCGTTCTTGCGGGTCTTCTGGAACTTCTTCCTCTTCTGCTTCAAACTATCGCACGAATCCGCATTAGCCAAATGCTACTCCAATTCTCGGATACATATAACTCACCAAAATCCGCCTACTCCTACTCTTAAAACCACCATAGGTCTTTCGTCCACCATTCGACAATTCCTGATCCTCCGCATCCAACGAATCAGCAGCAACAATCATAGGCTGCGCCGACACGGCTGTCTTTGCGGCGACAGCAGGACCCTCAAAGTCCAACACCCAATTTGTCTCGCCTGCTTCAGCGGCTTGGCGCGCAATTGCGTCTGCGCGGCGCTGATCTTCGGCTGCCAAAGCGGCGTTGACGGCGTCCAAGTCGGAAGTTGGTCGGGGTGTAGTTGCTGGTTCGGTGGATAGACGTTGGCGTTTGGGGGACGGGGTTTCGGCGTCTTCGACGGGGGCGGGGCTGGATGATGCGGCTGCTCTTTGCATGAACTATAGATATGTTTAGTATTGTTTCTCAAAAGGATGTGGTGAGGATTGAGTATACCTTCATGGTCAAGAGCCGCGAAGACATTGTCTTGGACGGCTTCCCTGGTGTTGTGGGCATTGTGTAGTTTTGAAAATGCAAAAAAGAATATTATAGGTAGTTCGGGAATATGTCTTGTCAAAGATATGTCTGTCAAACAATGCTTGCAAAAGTGAAATCTACAAAGTATGAAGAACGACAAAATTATGTTATGCGGGAGGGAGAAAAAGCAGAGCTAATACACGGCCGCTGATTGGTTCCGTAGTGGGCCGCCCCGAGCTTAGCCAAACCTCCAAATTCCCGCTTTGCAACCTCATCCGTTGACCTCACCTGCACGTCCAAGTCAGCACAATTAAATTGATCGAACGCAATGTTCTCCTCAGTAAGAGGCAGGATTGCCTCCGTCGCCATATCGGCATCCCGCTCGTCGGCGCGAGTTTCCTCCCGGGCCTCGTACTCCATCACCACCCCTCGCTTGTCCGACAATGCCTCTATCCCGGCCAACGACCCGACACCCAAGAAGCCCGTCCCCAATGTCTCTGCGACCAATGCCGTGCCCGTCGACTCAATGGGTGCTTTTGATGCGAAACTCGTCGAGAAGCCGGCTGAGGGGGAACAGAATCGTCAGCTGCAGGCTCCCAATCGTGCGTCGACCTGGGCTCAGAGCCAGAGGCCGCGAGAGGAGGCTATGACTGGTCCGCGGTTTGAGCAGACTATTATCGAGCTTCAGGTTAGTACGGTCGGCAGACCGGATTGAATCGAGCTCCTCCAAGATCCAAAAGGTGAACCGGATGCTAATGGGAATATAGCCCCAACCATACGCCGCCATTGAGCTGATTCACAAACAACCCGTGCGATGGACAAAGGAGCGAGTCGTCTCCTGCGACGGCGGCGGTGGTCCTCTCGGCCATCCCCGAATCTTTATCAACACCGACAAGCCCGAAATTGCTACCTGTGGATACTGCGGACTTCCTTTCGTACGCCTTAGCCCACGTGAATTGATGAACGAAGGATATATACTGACATATCGACAGGCCCACGAGAAAAACAAAGCATACCTCAAATCCCTCCCCAGCACGTCCTACCCTCTCGAACCAACCGGAAGCCCCGTCGAGGTCAATGAGGCTCAACGAATTACCGAGGGAGGCTATGAACAGCGATAAATTACCTATGAAAAATCGCAAGTACTTTTAGTTCTCTTACAGTCATTGGCGTTGTTTTTGCTGTTTCATGTCGTTGATTCATTGAACTCTTTCATCTTCATTATGTACATTTACGCGAAGAATAGTCATGGAATCATAGACGTTTATCATCTACTGAAAAGTGTATGTATATGGTATATCAATTGATGTCGATTGTTTACAGCCTCTGCTTCTCGGCTTCCTGTCCATTGACAAGTCACGCCTTCTCGCCCTGGATAGTCGCAACCACCTTCCTTGAGTGCCGACTAGCCCTAAACTCCAGGTACCAAATACCCTGCCATGTGCCCGTCGCGAGTCTGCCATTCGTAATCGGAATCGTAACACTCGCACCCACCAAAGCGGATTTTATATGTGCCTATCCCAATATCATCATTAGCAACATTCCCCTTACGCAGCATCAGGAGATGGAGGAAAGAGTACAGGCATATCATCCTCCCCCTCCGCACTATGCCTATAAAGATTCCCCTTCTTATCATACGGCGCAATCCTGTCAAGCGCATCACTCATATCAGCGCGCACATCCTCGTCCCAGTTCTCGTTCAGCGATAATGCGCAGGAGGTATGTTGAATAAAGAGATTGAGGAGTCCGCATTTGTAGTCGCGAATCTCGGGCAGTTCGTTGACGACGGTGTCGGTGATGAGGTAGCTGCCGCGCGAGCGGGAGGGGAGGGTGAATTGTTTTTGGAACCAGGACATTTTTTTTCTCGTTTGTTCCTTCTTGGTTGTGTTTGGTTATGCGTTGAGGTGCTGGGGTTGAGAAAAGATAAAAATTTAAGGTTGGGTGAATTGCTTTGATATCAAATGGTGGGGAGCCCTCCCGCTATTAGTTTTGGCGACGTCATTTTCTTTCAGCTTAATCCAGCTGATCTATGTTTATCAGATTGCCATAATCTACCGACTGTTCTAGCTATCTAGAACAATTTCAGGTCTGAGTCGGTATATGGTTGTCAAGATTAAGCAAGTCATCGTCTGCCTCTGCTCTGCCTAAGCCAAACTGCCCCAGATTCCACCGCTCTACCCCCTCAAAACCTGCCAGATATTTCCCGAAATGCAGGTAGAGCTTCGCATTCAGCCGCTCATAAATGCTATAATCTTTGGGCCACCACCCTAAGCGCTCAAGAGCTAACTTAAGAAGGTAGAAATGTTTTGGGACATCGACATATCTCTCAACTGCACTTGACTCATTTCCAGATCGCTCTGCGTTGACCGCGTTTCGGACGAAAGATTCAAGAATAGATTCATGTACGGAGGCGGCGTCTTGATAAAAATTTTCCGCCTTCTTGAGGTTGAGGTGTTGAACACGCCGACCTGCCATCGTGCTGAGTCGGGAGAGAAGAACGGCAATTGCCAGATTATCTACATGCAAAGGACCCCGTAATCGCCAACAGTGTTTCGCAATCTCCTCAGCAAGAGACACAGCGGCGTCGGCATCCCTGTCAGAAACTGCCTCCACGAATAGAGTCTCTCTCAAACTCCCTTTCCGAGAACCGTGCGGAGGCCACAACAGACCAAGAAGCCATTCGAGAGCAAAGTCGTCATGACTCTTATCGAGTATCCTCATTACATCGCGGAGCTGACCGAGATCTCGTTGGGCTATACCTGTCTTGACATCGCCGAATACTTGTGTAATACCTAGCAACCGCTTTGCGATGGATACATTCCCCGTGCTATACGCCCATACATATGGTGTGCGGCCGGCTCCATCTTGAAACCTGGGATTGGCCCCAGCTCTTAGCAACGACACAACCATTATCTCGTGCCTGTTCTTTGCAGCCCAAAGAAGGGGGGTCGAGCCGCGCTCGGCTTGTGCCTCTACATCCGCTCCTTTCTCAATCAGTAATTGGAGTATTTTCTCGTTCCCGTTTAGTGAAGCTTGCCATACGGGCGTCCAACCATTGTTGTCTCTCGAGTTGATATCGGCACCTTTCTCAACGAGCGCCGTCATAAGCTCTTCCTGGCCATTCATGGCAATCAGTGAAAGCGTTGTTCGTCCAAAGTTGTCCTTGCGATCAACATGAGCTCCATTATCGAGTAGAAGCCTCACTACCAGTTCATGCTCATTGACTATCGCCCACATCAGCGGTGTTCGTTTATACTGGTCTTGAACGTTCGGATCCGCTTTAGATTCAAGCAATAGCTTGACAACCTCTTCATGGCCATTTTCTGCCGCATAATGCAGTGCTGTCGCTCCATGCCGGTCTCCAATATCTAAAAGCTCGGCATCCTTGCGCAACAACTGAAGGATAATCTCATCTCGTCCATGTTTCGCCGCCCAATGCAGTGGTGTCCTCCCAAAGATCGAATCTTTAGATTTAATGTCAGCATTTCGCTCGAGCAAAACTTTTACTGCTCGTCCATTTCCAATCGTGGCGGCCCAATGTAGTGCCGTTCGGCCCCTTTTATCTTTTGCGTCGAGCAATCTTCCATGGACGAGCCGAAATGCATCCTCACTGCCACTTAGTGCGGCTGCCTGCACTCCAAGCCATTGCCATTCCTTCCTTACAGTATCTGTGATCTCGAACTTGAGTTTGCGGGGCATGATATCAACCAATATCGCAATATGCAATTGGACTGCCTGATTACCTCCTGACTGCTTGCTTGCAGTGGCGTGGTTGTTGATTCCGATAAAAGGTAGCATACCCCTCTTGTACTGCTATGAAAAACAAATGCAACAAGAAAGTGTTTGTAGCAGTGATGCGAGTTGATATATGGGCCATTCTGGAACCGCCACGACCCCGCGACAGGGGTGCTCAAGAAGACATTTCAGCAAAATTTCAGCCTCGCAAACGGTCTTGAAAAGGAAATAATATCCGAAGTGATATGTCCACTAGTATCGCCAGATGCATGCCGCTCAATCCAGGAATCCATGTACTTAGGTCGTGCTGGATATTTTTATCACCTCATCGTGACTATGGAACCAGCATGTTATTATTATGGGACTTGCTGATTTTTTTGACTCTGATCTTGTAAGCCCGAGCGGGTTGAGAAGCTAAGTAGCACGAAACTGCTGCAAAACGGTGCATTCGAGTGAACTGAAAGACTGGCTTGATATTCCTTCTCGCTTCGCAAGTTACATTGGTGCTTGTCATAGTCGCAACTTATTCTATACACTTTCGCTCTACGTCGCTATCATGGCGACTAGCGCGGAAGGTCTTCAAGCAGATTCTGTCGGTTGGCAAAGCAATCCCAACCGTCGGGGCACAATGGCCATCATACAGAGTAGCATTTTCACAATCCTGGCCTGCACATGGAGCATTCAGCATCTCAACGTTCCCAGCCAAAATGATGGATTTTGGACAAAACTTTTACGAAGATGCAAGTGGACTCTGTTGACTATTCTGCTGCCAGAGTTTCTAATGGCCCATGCCGTTTTTGAGCTTACAATGGGACTTTCGACCATGAGAGCCATGCAGACCGCAGTCATCTTGTCAAATGACCGCGAGGGCGCTGCTAATAATATCCGCGTTGTTTATCCATGGTGGCGCCGGAAGTTTCCCTGGTGGCGAGGAGAAAAGGTCGACGTAGATAACAAACATCAGTGGACGTTAACACACTCCTATTACGCTAACATGGGCGGATTCTGCGTTGAGAGTCCTCAATCTTCTGTCGATGGACGTAAGGAAGATCAGCCTTGCATTGCTTTGACAGGACGGCAAATTGCCCGGTACTGGAAGCATATTGATCTACCTCTATTATCTGAAAGGGCAATCAGTGACAAGAGCAAGGCGGATTTTTTCACCAAGGCTATTGCTACGGTTCAGATTGCTTCCTTGTTGTTGTCGATTATTGTCAGGACGGCCAGGGGCTTGGACTTTTCTCAGCTCGAATTGATCACACTAGCTTTCGCAGCATGCGGCGTGTTCACGTACGTGGCGCGATGGTATAAACCACAGAATGTGGACACGGCTACGACAGTCAATTTGCGTGCAGAGGCTGATTTAGAGCAATTCGAGAAGATGAAATCTCAGGAATACGATCGGTTCTGGCAGGCCGTGCGGCATGTTCCAGGAGATAGTGAACGGATATATGAAGGCCGTATTCCGAACGACTATCTGCCGCAATATCTTCCCGAGTACAAAACCCTGGCTGGGATCCTGCAGGTGCATCCCGCTCTTTTTGCCTTAACTATCATAAGCGTCGTTGTGGGGAGTCTTCATCTGATCGCGTGGAATTTTCAGTTCCCAACTCGAGTCGAGCAAATTACGTGGAGGACTGCGGCACTCATAACGGTGGGATTGCCTCCAATCGCTCTTCTTCTAGTTCCGGTCTTTGCTTCTTTGCACAGGCTACTGAGAAAAGTTAATGTATACGAGTTTATGGGGAGTCTCTTGTTATTTTTGAGAGAATTTACCTACCATCTCGAAGACCAGACTGAACGGAGGCATATGCTAACAGTCTTGGAGGAGATTGAAGCACTGTATGAAGGACCATATGCCAATTTGGGGAGACACGATTATAGGCGGTTACTTCTTCATAAGCGAGTTGGGACAAGCACAACCACCTCCGGTCTTGAAGATGCTGCGAGGACAAGGCTGTTGAGAAACATGCACACCTTCTTCATGGAAAGCTTTTCTAGGACCATGCCCTTGGAATCTAGGGAGTTCTACTTTCAGTTCGTTGACTTGATTAACAAGATTGAAAGTGATAGCTATACAAATGAGGCCGTGAGGTTGGATCGATACCCGCCATTAAGACTGCGATGGCCAGCCATCGTTTTCACCGCAACTGGCATTATATATTGCATTGCTCGACTGAGCATCATTGCATTGGCATTCTCTTGTTTAAGATCGATGCCAGACTCGGTTTATGTCACTACTTGGGCCACATACATACCGGAAATACAGTGAGGAGCAGAGGATGTCACGAGAAATATATCAATTCGCATACTGTATGTGAGCGAATATTTGAAAGATATAGCTAAGCATTCAGTTCAAATACTCAGAGAAGATTAAGATGTGGTTCGTTGAAGGAAGTATCCGGTCTGTAAGGTGTTGACTTGGAGGGAGGTGGTAGGCAGTCTGTCAACTAATCAATATCGTAAAAGATGGATAACGGACGCCTAAAATATGCCTTCATCGAGTTCAGAGCTTTCCCAAGATCGATCTCAAAATCGGGCCGCCCATGTATTTAGAGCTTGGATGCGTAAGTGAGGGTTGCAAGGTTGAATCTCGTCAAGTTCACATAAAAATTGCGCTTTAGGCCTCTTCCAACGTTGAGTCCAAAATCATGGCTGCATCCGATGCTCCGCATTAGGGGATATAGTCTGCCTCGGCTATCTAAAAAGAGACAGTCGCCTGAAAATCGAAAATGGTTCAGTGCTGCCAGCACCGCAAAACCAGCCTCAGCCTTGCGCAGAGTCACATGGCTATAAAGCATATAACCACCTCAAGGCAACAGGGTGCAGTATGGCAAGTCAAGACAGCAATCCAGCAGCCTCAGCCTTCAAAAAGCAAGCATGGGGCTCGCAATTCGTACGAGAGCGTCAATGACAGGAAGCCCTAATTGTCGGCGCCAGTCCCGCCACAAACAATAGTCACAATGGCGTCCTATTACAACATCTACGTCTACTCCGCAACCTCTCCTACGGCATCGGCATCGCCCTCGGCGTCATATCCGGCATGCTCTGTGCCTATGCAAACCGTGGCTCGTACACGACCAAATTTTCAACCATTCTGCGCGTAGCAAGAGGTGTCTCGCTGTCCACACCTATTATGATGGCTGATGCAGATGGAAAGGATCCAACTCCGGCGTATGTTGAGAAGATAATTGTGTCGTTTCCGGATGGATACGATTCTGTTGCCAGTGAGGGAAGAGGATGTGAAATGAGTGATGTACAGGATTACGTTATAAACTTTGAAATTACAAATTCCAATGTTTGTTCTCTTCTCATTCGTCCAAGATTTAACAATGTACATGACGATCAAAAAAAGGGATCCAGAGATGAAACAGAAGTTAGAAAAAGAAAGGACATCCCCGAACAAAAGGGTATAAACCAAAACTGCTATCCAAACTCCTGCTCGTACATTATAACTTCTCAATGCTCCGTAGTAGACTACCCTCAGCAAACTGACTCTGGGGAGTCATATCAAGCAAAGGACGAGTCGCATGGCGATCACCGGTAGCAATTCCCCGACCAACGCCCGAGCCAGCCTGCGCGCTTGGTATACTGGCTGAAAGAGTTACAAGGCCATTCGGTATGAACGGCGCAGCGTCAGAAGGACTAGCAAAAGGATCCAAAACTGGTGTATGGGTTTGATGTTGACTCTTAACCGTGTTGGCGCGACGACGACCTGAAGGAGCGGGTGCAGGTGCCGCTTCGTCTCGTCTCCATGTCGTAGCTGGAGGAATGCTGGGTATTCCGGGTATAGCTTCTAGTCCGGTGGCTGCTTCGACTAGAGGCATTCCGGAATCAACCTTGACTCCGTGGCCTTTCCTTGCATGCTGAGGTGGTTCTCTATACGTAGGTGTGAGATCAACCAGTGGTTTGCCCTTCCGCACTGAGTTCGACCGGCTATGAGAAAAACCTTCTGCAGGACGATGGTTAGAGCGGACTGTATTCGAGCGACTGTTCCCTCGACTAGATGGATTGCTGAATGGCGTGTTCACGGAAGAAGCCTGATCAGTGCTCGTTGGACTCAGATTCTTCAACAGACCATGTGAGAGGAATGGGTCATGTTCATTTCCTTCTCTAGCTTCTCTTTCACGCTGAGCTGCCTGCTTCTGGCTATATGTTCTTCCAAGGAGACTGTCTGGCGAAAATGTCGAGTCGTCATCCTGTGGAGACATGGATTCTTTTTGTATTTCCAGCGTCGGGAGGTGGACAGGGAAAGAAGAAGGGGGCGGTGCGTGGTCTCGTGCCTTTTTCTTGCGCAAAAACATGTCCCGACTTGTTGCAGTGGTTTCTTCAGCCGCTTTCTCGGGTACGGATACACTGGGTTCCGCATTGCGACCAAAATCTATCAAGGGCTTGAATGAGCCTAGTTGATATGGAATGGAATCGGTCGATACATGGCGTTGTTGGCGACTAGAAGGAGGACTGGGGCCATCTCTAGACATTGGGGGTGGCACAGTGGCATTGGCCGACTCGTTCGCCTTGCCAACTTCCAAGACGTGGACGAGATACCAGCTGCGCCAGCCATGGACTGCATCATAAAAGGCTTGTCCAATTGTTGAATCACTCGTAGCAAAGTAACGAAGAAAGTTCTCTGTGGAAAGAAACATGGACGACTTCTGCTGACTTTTGATCGCAAAGCATATCTTCTTGGGCGGTTTGACGCTCTTGGCGAGTTGGCGGCTGGTAGGCGTGTAGATGTCGAAATCTGACATGTGACAAACATTCGTAAAGTCCTTTGCTTCTTTGGCATCTGATTTCTTGGAGAGCACGACCTGGCCATCAGTGCGCAGCGTAATATATCGTTTGTCCCATTTACCTGGTTTCGAAGAGTGGTACACATAGAATTTCGCATCCTTTGGCGCTGTCCTTGGCGCAGCTGAGAGTTCCAATTTCCGAGTCGCGCCATCAAATGGAGAATCTGAAATGATCAAGGCGTTGGCGTCATCTGACGACCAGGAATTCAGCACATCCCTCACATGCTCGTACCGACGAAGAGGCCGCTCGAGACCCAGAGACGAGAACGACTCGACGATGATGGCGTTTCTAGGATCGATGCGCTCAGAGAAGCAATTGGCGGCAGAGAAGATGATGTCTTTGACTCGCGTGGTGGGTGTGACAGGCAACTTGATCGAACTAGACTTGCATCTCACCAGTACTCTGCGTTCGCCAGCATTGACAGCAGAGACAGGGGCATCGATGCCAGGCGTAGGAAGGGCCATGCTGCTGTTCTGTGTAGAATCGTCGTGGGAGGAGTCAGGCCCCACCTTCCTGTGGTGGGATAAACCCAGTCGGTCCTTCCACGAGGCGCGCCTGCTGTGTCCTGCTGCTCCTGCTGCTCCTTCCTTCTCTTTGTCGTTGTTCTCTGTTGTAGATTGGCTGTGACTGTCGTGACGAGCCTGAGGCAGCATGGCTGGTGCCTTGGGTCGCTCTGCCATGGTCAACTTGCGCATGGCTTCCTCCCTCATGCGCGCCTTCTCTGCCTCAGACAGCTCGTCATCGTGATCTGAGAATAGATTCTGTGCCTTCTCAGAGCGAGAAGGCGCGTCACTAGTGATGGCCTGGTGAGCTTGAACTGAGGCTGGCAATGAGGGCACTGGCGGACACGTGGTAGCAGGTGTGGTAGTGGTTGCAGTCTTGGGTCGGCGGTATCGCGACATGCTACGCGCAATGGTCTCATTTGAAGGTTTAGCTGGGGGTGCCTCCCCAGCTGCTTCAGCTGCTGCACGACGCACAGAACGATATCGTGAAAATTTGGGGGTGGTCCCTGTTGGGGCCCTAGAGGCCTCCAGCTGGGTGGTCATCGTGAGTTGTGTGTGTGAACCAATTCACAGGGTTGGCGTGGAAAGAATTAGAGCGCGTGCAGCCCCCCAGATTTTTTGGAGAGGCTCTAGATTGCATGAATCCACTTTGGGAGGGCGCCAGGTGGTTGCACAACCAAGATGACTGAGTGACGGGGCGTTTGACAGTCAATGTTTGTGAGGCATCAATCTGCCTCAGACGCCCTCCAGGTCAAGCTTTAAACTCGATTATTTTTCGTCGATTGCCTGTACGTATATTTTGTCGCACACGATCAACTTCCAAGGGATCCCGCGTCCGCAACTTGCAATCGTCCACTCCTACAGCATTCTGCCTATCCATCCAATGTCGTACCCAATATCCTCAATGTTGCAGTATTTGTTTGTGTCAGTGTAGAAACAAGACAATTCATGATCTCTGAAGACTTAGAATCAAAACCAAAACCAGATCAAAGCGGGACATTCCAACTTTTTATTTTTATTTTTATCTATTTTAATTTTAATCTGGGTAAAACTAAAGAATGCGGCTGGCTTGTATTTTATTTCTAAGGCCCAAATTACGAGTCTTGGCTTTTGACTTTGTTCGATGCAAGGAAAAGGGAAACATGCCAAGCCACTGTGAAACCGAAACATGACAATTATTTTACATACAGCTAGTATTGTTCTTAACTGATCTGATTTAAGGCACTAATCTCGACCCTTTCCATGGTGTTGATTGGATCAATCGGTGTCAACTAGATACGGACCCCCGTTCTAAACTTCTGACAGAAAACGTCGAGCCGGGGGTAGACTGGAGTCACGCGAGCTGATGTCGCCACTAAGTTCTGACTGGGTAGGCTTTTCGATCGATGTACACGTACGACATGGCTATGTTTCGATTCGATCAAGGATCTGAATCAATTGATCTGCTAAGACGAGTCCGATCATACGTAGTACAGTTAGATTGTATGGGTATGTTCGAATACGTTGAAACGCGTATTGAATACAAAAGGGATGATCTGAAAGCACGTCATGACTCGTACATATTCACCTCGAAGACTCATTCAATCATGCCAGATATCTTACTTCTTTCGAGTATGCAATCCAATTCATTATATACATACGGACCATTCAGTCTTTTGTGTCTTGTTTACATCACGACTTTCGGACTTTGACTTCCGTATTCAATCTAAAAAACTTACACAAACTAAGTTACGTATACAGCTACGTACTATTAGTCGTAATGAGCAATAAAATACGCCAACTAACTTTTTTAGTGCCCTTCTAGCCTTCTAGTGTCTAGGCCGCTCTGATCTATCAGGTCATTTTGAACCTATTATGGATCGTCCCTTTTCAATATGATCAATGAGACTTGCCGAAGGCCATTACTTCTTCAAGTACGCTTTCCTATATAGTATGTTATGTCAGCCAGTTCGCACTTCGGTCAGTCGATTCATGCACATACCACCAATCATCAAACGTCATCGCCTGCACATTAATCCCAACCTCCTTCAACACCTTGGTCGACAGATGCGTATTATACGGTCTCTGCACAGCAGCATTCGGATCGTTCCCTTCCTTATTCGCAACCATCCCCGGAATCTCCACCCCCAAGATCGCCGCTAATCGCTGCGCAATCTCGTACTTGGTCATGTCTTCCTCGGCCGAGAAATGGAGGATCTTGGGTAGAGATTTGAGATTGTGTTTATCCTTGATGTAGCGTACGGCGATATCGTTGCATACACGTCCCACGTCCTGGGTGTTTGTCGGAAATCGGCGCGCCCAGTCATCCATTTTGAGGTTTGCGTTGGCATCTTTACTCTTCTCAATTGCGTCTAGGATGATGTTCACGGCACTCTCGCCGTTGTATTCCGTCGGTCCATACAGCACAGGAACGCGCAGAACGACACCCGTGCCACTCTCCCGGGTGGCTTCTAGCACAGCCTCTTCGCCGTCCCGTTTCATTTCACCATAGATGTTTGTGGGCTGCGGCTTTGCGTCGGTTTCGTAAGGTGCTTCGCCTTCGCGGCCGGCGAAGACGTAGTCTGTAGAGATGTAGATGAGCAAAATGCCTCGGGCGTTTGTGCCTTCTGCTAGGGCGCGGGTTGCCTCGACGTTGATTTTGCGGGCTTGTTCGGGATTCTTTTCGCAGGCGTCTGGTTGACGGTTTGCGGCACCTGTCACTCCCAGTCAGCATTTATAAACATTGAACCCCAGAGATGCTCTGAAAAGGCAAATAGAGGATAGGGCAATAGTACAATGAACAACAACCTGCGGTCTACCCAGCAACACAAGCCACCACCCCCAAGATTAGCCCACTGACAAAACCATATAACTCTTAAAGGTCAATTGCATACTTGGCTTCATCAAGTATCCTCTTCACATCCGCCGGATCCTCCAAATTCGCTTTCAGAATCGTTGGCGGGGCTGCGCGATTGAATCCTTGCCCTACAGTTAACCAGCCCGCCTGTTTGAAAGATTTGGTGACTTCGCGGCCTAGGAGGCCTGTTGCGCCGGTGATTAGGGCTGTATGAGACATTTTTTTCTTCTTTTTTCTTTTCAATTGATTCGATAGGTGTGTTAAAAAGACGAAGATGGTGGTGTGGACACTGGAAAGCAGGTCCGTTATTTCTACGCATGTGGGGAAGCTCTGGAGCTCCGGTGAACTGATGACGTCGACATATTTAGGTCTAATTTTTATATGTTCGATTTGATCATTATGTACTTTATGATAAATAGAGGCATATTTATCATCGCATTATATATATTTGTATGGGTTCATGATTCCGTTCTGTATATAACTGTCAGTTCTGAATTGTCTTTTTCACGGGGAATAAACTTACCGGATCGTACAAATCCTTCAACTGCTTCATAAGCTTAATGTTCGTGTCGTTCTGGCTATACCCAATAAACTCCTTCTTCGCAACACCCAATCCGTGCTCTGCACTGATACTGCCGTTGCGCTTGGCGATCCATTCGTACACCCATGGCTCAATGGCTTGCTCGACTTCCTTGGTGTATTGTCTAACGGACACATTCAGGTGTAGATTGGAGTCACCCATGTGGCCATATCCAACGACGGCGCGGACGGGGAAGGAATCATCATCGCCCACAAGACCCTTCTCGGTAAGACGGATCTTGGTGTCTTCGACGAGCTGGTAGAGTTCAGGGAGTGGGATGGAGACGTCGTATTTGTAGGTTCCGCCGAGATGACTCAACGATTCGGTGATACCTTCACGCCAGCGCCAAAGAGACTGAATTTGTGTCTCGTCCTGAGCAAGGACTCCGTCGGCGACGATGCCTTCTCCCAAGACGTGTTCGAGGAACGTTTCCAGTTTGGCAGTGTCGTGTTCGGCATTGGAGCCGCTGGTCTCGATCAGGCAGTAGAATGGATACTCGCCCTCAAGAGGGGGCTTGTTGCCAGTAGATTCCTGCACTAAGGCCTGGCTCCGACCGTCCATCAATTCAAAAGCAGAGAGAATCTCGGACAGTTGGCCCTTGGCTTCGCGGAACGCCTTTCGGACTTGCTCATAGCTCTCCAAACCAAAGTAAGCAACATTAATAGCCTTGGCACGGGGAGGACACAAGATGGAAACACCAGTGATGATACCAATTGTTCCTTCGGCACCGATGAACAGCTGCTTAAAGTCGTAGCCAGTGTTGTTCTTACGGAGCTTGGACAGACTATCAATAATGGTTCCATCCGGCAAGACAGCTTCCAGCCCCAAAACGTTCCCGTGAAGACTTCCATAACGCAAAAGACGTAGTCCACCAGCGTTAGTTGCAACGTTGCCTCCAATGTGGCACGATCCCTTTGCTCCCAGATCCAATGGGAAGAGATAACCCTTCTCACCGACATGTGCATCGGCAACCTCGAGAATGACACCGGCATCAGCGACAAGAACGCCGGACTCCTCATCAAAAGAACGAATCTTGTTCATCCGCGCAGTATTGATGACAATCTCATCAAACACGGGCACAGAGCCTCCAACCAAACCCGTATTTCCACCCTGAGGAACAACAGCCAATTTGTTCTCATTGCAATATTTCAAAATCTTGCTCACTTCCTCCGTAGTCTGCGGTTTCAGGACAAGGCGTGTCTGACCTCCGTATTTGCGCATCCAGTCGCTGTTGAAAGAGGCCAGGTCGTCGGTGGCATCGGCGTTTACGCCGTCGATGAGCGCAGAGTCCGTGCCGAGAAGCTCTTTGAAGTATTGTACATGCTCTTTTGTAACCTCGGCGAAATTCGGGTTTCGTTTGAGCTGAGGGTATGATGCGGCAGTCAATTTGATTTTCCGTGAGGCATCTGCGCGGTTGGTGGAGGTGATGCTAAAAGAGCGAGAAGCGTTGACCGAGATCGGTGCAATGATGGTCTGGGGTGTGAAGCGACAGCGAGACGACAGTCTTGTCCTGCGCAAGGCAGCGGCGACACTGCGCGGAGCTGTCATGATGTTAATGCTTCTTGAATATGACAACCCAAGCTCCAGGTTTGAAATAATTGTGAGAAGATGTCTGAATGAAATGGGAGGTAAAAGTATCTCCGGACATCAAAGTCGTTCTGAACTTTGATTGGTTACGAGCTGCTTGATATGATGACGTGATTGGCTAAATTGAAATATCTGCCCACCGCCTTGGCTCAGGTCGCTTTCTGATTGGCCGAATTTCTTTGTTTTTGCAGCCCGGATACATATCCGGCATGGATTCGTCGACTCTAAGTCGCAATTCCACCATCAACATAGCCATCAGATCCTTCTCTATTTTCTCTGTTATATCCGAACATAGCCAACATAGCCCAGCTCTGTTGTCTCGGTCCGTCTTGTATTGCTGATTCTTCTGACAAAGATTGAATCGAATCTGTAGGTTTTACACGGTCCAGATCACGAAGCAAGGATTGGTGTAAGGCTAGTCCATCAAGCCAACAAGTGCGAGTCCAAATATACGGTGTACAAAGCTTTGTAACCTCACCCTATCTTGATTGCTACGCGTAATACTAGAGACCAGTCTCTGGCAGGATCATTTACATCACTTGGAAAAAGAAAGGCGATACGTTGAATGAGAGAAGCACATTGTGTCTATGTATCATCGTCACGTTCGGTATGAAGCAAGCATTCAAAGAAAGGCTTGCGAGATATTGTGACCAACTAACAATTGTCAATTTGAAATCACTTGAAACCAATCTGAAGAGAGAACCCATCCTTGAAGTATGCCGCCAACTAGCTGATGACGATACACCTAGTCTTTCACCACTGGGTAAAGATCTGATACTTGTGCGAATGTTCCTCTGTGGCTGAAAAACTTGTCGATACTAACCAGAACCCCCTCTCCACCCACCTCCTATTCCCTTAATCCCACCAGATTCGACCACAGCTCCAGTACATTTCCAAGCTGCGGCCCTTGGCAAGGAATGAAATGGCAATATCCCGGCTGGTATAGGTCGTTCTTTCGGCCGTTTGGTCTTGCCATGGAATGATCTTCTTGATTCTCGCCCACCAAAGAATCATCATTAAGACGAGCAAATTCATTCGCACCAATTTCAAATGGAAGATATAGACGACAGGTGCTTTCGAATGTATGATGAGCGTCTCTGTTACAATACCCCATCCAGAGCCCGTGGGGTGGATTAGATACTTCGTGGAAAGGATAACCGAGAAGTGGCATTGATGATTTGATATCGGAGATGAAGAGAGGAACGGGAAGAACGGGATTGTCGTACTGCATTAAATCAGGCATTTGGAAGTATTGATAGGGATAGGATGCGAAATCGCCTGGAGTAGGGAGACGTAGGCCTGGTGCTACATAATGGATATTCTTTGTTCGACGAACTTGAAGAAGGAATCTTCGAGTGAATCCTTCACGTATAGCAAGACGTTTTTCAAAACTGCTGCTGGGCAGACTCTCGTAGCTCTGACGGGAGGGAACCCGTATCTAGCGAATATATCTGCCGTGTCACCTGCGCAATTGGAGCAATTTTACTATGCGATTGATTTATTTTGCCATGATTTGGAAGAGCCTGGTAAATTAAGGACAGGCCCTTCCGAATCTCTCGGTCTCTGGACTCCCCGCCGCTTAGCACACCCAGATCGCGGATTATCTTTGCCTGTAGTATAGGTCAATGATTATCGCGCACCGAATCCTCAATGCAATGTGAACCAGAGTTCCAAACAAAACATAGAAGCAGCTGTAAATTTGTAATAGTCATCTCCATGGAAATTCTATTCCAAGCCTCAAATTACCCCAGATCATCCCTTTCAAGGGATACGAACAAGAAGAGAAACCCATCGCACATCCTTCGAAAAGAGTCAAGCCATGTGATCCCGTGTGAATCCCCGCATTCCATCCAGTCGATTGCATGGACTGAAAAGCGTGTCTTTGTCTGGGACTGTCAAGCTCAAATGACGCCATATGATGTTTGGAAGCCTGCCGATGTGCTTTGTTTTGGTTTATATCCCGAGGATACGATGACGGGCATGCCACCAACCTTGGAAGCTTCGATCAGAGGAATTCGATGGCAAGACGAGGATGAAGTCAAATCGCGTAGACTGAATGGTAGGCTAGCAACAAGCGTGTGCCTCTATAAAAGTTAATTCTGGAAGTCGGTTTCATTATCGGCTTGTTGAAAGGGGCGGTGTTTGACTTGGAAACCTAAATTAGCCATAGCAACCCGCAAAGTCCTCTTCGTGAAATGAATGCGCGCGACACAATGAAATGGATAGAACTGATCTGAAGTATTGATCTGATTAACGGCAAGGGTCTAGATATAATATCGAGACGAAGGAGAGTTGTCGTGTTGGCAACCTGGGAAAGAGCGGGGTGCATCGGCATTAGCGCAGCCGGTTGCCCAGGACGACCGTTGTTTCCTCCACCCGCTAAGGTTCGACTAACCCTCGATCGGGCAGCTCCTGCCTCGACTGCGACTCTGCGCTGAACTCGAGCTGCATACCTTTCTTTCTGTCTCGGAGTAAAAGAAATCTCAGAGATCTGATCTTACTTCTTCCCCTTTCACATTCTCTCTTACCTTCCTCTCTCCTCTCGCCCTCTCCCCTACTTCTACCCGCCTGTGTCCCTTCCATCAATCCCCCTCAAGCTCCTACTTGTTGCTGGTCGGCAGCTGTTCCTCAGCACGGGAGTCTTGTTGGATAGAGAAGGTCCCAGTTCGTGCGCTTATCTGCATTCCTGTGATTTATTGTGTATCAATTGCAGAAGATGGCGTCCGACGGCGATATGGCTAGTCGCTACCAGGTGATGGAAGAGCTAGGCAGTAAGTCGACGTCTTCGTTACAGAGTGGACCTCGCTAATGGATATTCTACTTAGGCGGCAGCTTTGGCACTGTCTACAAGGGCATTGAGAAGGCGACCGGGGAAATTGTAGCCATTAAACATGTACGTCTTTCCTCACCTCGGTCCAATACGTTGCTAATGTTCAATTGTAGATTGACCTCGAGTCGAGCGAAGACGATATTGCCGAGATCCAACAAGAAATTTCCGTTCTAGCTGCTTGTGCAAGCCCATACGTTACTCAATATAAAGCCAGTTTTCTCCGCGGTCACAAGTTATGGATTGTCATGGAATACCTCGGTGGTGGTTCTTGTTTGGATCTGGTATGCATCAAAGCCGCATATACATAACGACGATGGCAGGCTAACAGCGTCCAGATGAAACCAGGAACTTTTAGTGAAGCACACATCGCTATTGTCTGCCGCGAGCTCTTGTTAGGTTTGGATTATCTCCATCGGGAAGGAAAGATACATAGGGATATCAAAGCAGCCAACGTCCTTCTATCTGAATCTGGAAAGGTCAAGTTGGCGGATTTCGGCGTGGCTGCGCAATTGTCCAATATCAAATCGCAAAGAAACACATTTGTCGGTACTCCTTTCTGGATGGCTCCGGAAGTGATTCAACAGGCTGGGTACGACTTCAAGGCAGATATCTGGTCATTGGGTATAACTGCAATGGAACTTGCAAACGGAGAGCCGCCTCATGCCAGCACCCACCCGATGAAAGTTTTGTTCCATATTCCCAAAGCTCCAGCTCCACGTCTCGAAGGCAACGAATTCAGCCAAACATTCAAGGACTTTGTTGCGCAGTGTTTGGTGAAGGACCCCGATCGACGATACACCGCGAAGGAACTGTTAAAACACAAATTCGTCCGCAATGCAGGGAAAACAGAAGCTCTGCAAGAGCTGATTCAACGAAAGCAAGACTGGGACAACGGCAAGGGACATCCGGATGATACAAGATACTACGCCGAGACTTTGTAAGAGGATCCTTCTATGATGCATGAGCTGAATAGAGAAGCTAATATACATTTAGGACTACATTCTCATCCAATGAGGAAGACGACGATGGATGGGTGTTTGATACAGTCAAGGCACCTACCGTCAAGAGGCCAGTAATCGCCGAGGATTTTTGCGAAGATCCGTTTGTCAAGGAGGAGGAGATGAAATCCATGCCGAAGCCTGTTGCCAATTCTACCGTCAGACGAACACCAGCCGCCGAACGATCTCCAACCGTCAAGCGATCGAACACGAAACGTCGATCCAGCGGCGTCAAACACCCGCTTGGTCTCAACTTGAGCTACGGAAACAGCCCATCTACAGTGCGTCAATTCCGCCGAGTCTCTGACAAAGGAAACAGCGATCAGGCGCAACACTATAACTATCCCCCGGGGTTGGATGAGAACGTGGCAGCCAAGACATTGTTCACTGATCCCGTTCCTAACAGCAAGGAGGCTCAGTTGGGACGAAGGGCATATAGCAGAGGCATTGGCCTTGCTTGCCAGGAAATCCTGGCCAACACTGGCGACCAGGAGAAACGAGAGGCAATCTCTCGGTTGGCAGAAGCATTTAGCGATCTCGAAATGGTTGATCCGGAAGGATTATATCACATCTTGAAGCTATCTAACGAAAAGATGAGAGCGTGAGTTTTTGCCTTCATTCCATGATGAATTTCTGCTAATTATCACAGTGACTCAAAACTCTCTGCCCTCCTACCCGAACCGACACCGACGACTCCTCAGAAGCAAAAACTCGTTTTGGCCCAAAACAACCCTCACCTCAAGAGTCACCGTCGCCGACAATCAGAACAAATCCAGGTTGAACAAAAAGGCAGCCCTCAGTTGTCAAGCAGCATGCCCGGGCAGCACGTCCCAGGAATGGAGCATACGAAACAACTTGCCGATGTTCTCTATCAACGATGGAGCGAAGGTCTCCGCAACCGATGGCCGGCCATCTGATACTACTTATACCACGACCCGAGAAATCCGTTCTTTGTACAACATTACCATAACCATAACCATCACCTCGACTTTGACTTCAACTCTGACATTCCGCCTTAACCCTACTTATCGAGAGTAATCTTCACTCCGTCCCATCTGCATCTCGGCGGCTTGACTGCTTTCTCCGTGCGATCGTTCATGACATTATATTTCGTTTCCTTCAATTGATGGAAACTCACCTTACCAACAAACTTGTCTCTTGTACATTTTTCTTTCGTGCTTCACTCGTTTTGGCTCTACCTGCACAGCATTGGAGTTTTGTTGGATATACTGGCCGAACTGCCAGAAAGAAGTTATCTTCGTTTCTTTTCTTTCTTTTATGCTGTCATTTGAAGGCATAATGATGCCTCGATCTTTGTACACTTTGCTTCTCTTCGTTCACTTGATTCCCCTGGTGTATTATATCCCTCAGCCCACCACTTGAGGCTGGTCAGTACTGTTTCTTCTCGGTCGATTGCATTTGTGTTGATTATTCCTACCATCTTTGCTTCTTGATAGATAGTTTGGACGCTTACTTTGTACTCTATGTGCGTGATGTTTATACTTTTGGACCTGGGTACGAGTGCCCAAGGTTATGTGTTATATAGAACACTCAATAATATCTTGGATCGTTCAGTGAGTCTTCTAACTGTCGGGAAAATAGCCACAGAGGACATGTAGTGGAGAACCTGCGCGGGTGCTTTGACGGTCTAGAGCTCCAGCCCCAAAAGGGTGGAGATATGCAAGCTGGCCCCTGAAGACATGCGTCCTGTCGTCCTCCGAAGCCTCGTGGAGTCTGCTGTTAGGAGCACGCTGATAGGCTGTCGTCCGCTTCTGAAACCGCCTGCCTCGACGGCTTTAATTTGTTGTTCGTTCTTAAGGTCTGCACCACTACCGCGGCCGATCTCTACTGCAACCGTACCTGCCTATACCAACTGCAATTTATTAAGCTGATTCTTATTTTCCCCTGTATTTATTTTATTTCATTTCATCTGACGATTCGCCTTGTTGTTCTTTATTTACTCGTTCCTGCAGCTTGTTTTATTGTTCTGTTTTGATTTGACTGTTTAACGACTTGCTTAGTACGATTGTAGCATTCTTTTCGGTGGCTTCTTGATCTCTCGTCCTATTGTGTTGTGTCTGTTTTCAGCCATGCTACAGTGCATGCCGATCTCTGCTTGAGCCTTGATCATAGAGCATAGATCATAGACCTCTCTGATCTATATTCGTAACCATGGAGGAACCAGTTTCCGGCCATGGGCCTCCCCCAGAGGCACCTTTGCCACCAAAGACCTCGACGGAAGAGATGGAACGTCCACCTCTCCCCTCGCGTCCCAACGTCGCTGCTCGTCACGCCAAACGCCTTACACTCAACTTCCCCATTGCGCCGCCCCTCAATCTTCGTCCAGAGCAATCGTCACCGTCTGTCGCTACTCCTGCCGCCGAGTCGTCACCCGGGATGATGTCACCCGGCCAATGCGTTCCTGACGCCGTCATCCTAGGCGAGGTACTCAACCACGAACCGACCGATCTTCTGACCGCCATTGCATCACAAGAGCGAAAAGTCCTCGAACTCAAGGAGGAATTGTCCAAGGCCGAGGCGGAGCTGACGAATTTGAAGAAGCAATGGGTTCGAAGCGAGAGACAGAAGAAGCAGACGGAGATCAGCCATCATGCGGAAGCCATGCGGCCTATACGGCCGTCAATGGATGGTTCAAACGACCTTCAGTCTCCTCGAAATTCCCAGATTTCAGTCTCAGCGAACTCGACAACTACGCCCATAGATGCCGTACCTGTGCAAATTAGAAGGAGCAAAGAATTAGAAAGACGAAATAGCATTCGCAGTGCAGCTAAAGGCGAGACTTTGATCTCCGCTAATGGGCGGAGGGTCTTTGCCGGGTCGAAACACACCCGGACTTTATCATTATTGTCGCCTGATATGGGAGTTGTCAAACCACCGTTTCCGATGCCAAGTCCTTCTGACTCGACGAAAAGCTCCGAGTCTCAGACGACACGACATCCGCGATCTGCAACTCTGCCTTCTGTGGAACGAGCCGATACGTCAAAGACTACGGAGGTATCCGACAAGTCGACAAACGAGAATGAGTGGAGGCGATCCCTACCTCCCCCATCCAGCGAAGCTCTCCTACGGACGGGTAGACAAATGGCATCTGATCTAAGAGAGGGACTATGGACATTTTTAGAAGATATTCGGCAAGCTACAGTAGGAGAGGAAGGAATCAGCGCTACACGAAACCGGACACTACAACCCCCAACATCCGGCACACCACGCTCTCGCAGCGGACAACGAAGCGAACGAAGCGTGACACCGGTCCGACGCCGGGATCAAAATGGAAATTCTATCGGACGCACAAGCTCATCATCGTCACTGTCCAAAGATGCATTAGCATCAAGAAAAACTGGTAATAACAATTCTTCTTCTCCATCTCCTCCGACCGGCACAGAGGTATCATTTTGGAGTGAATTCGGAGTTGATACCCCGGGGCAGAAGCTCAAACCCAAACAAACCAAACAAGCCACCGCAGTGGCCGCCAGCAATACCCAAAACGGACAGAAAGAGTCCGCAAACTCGAACCAGCTAGAAGTCGAGGAGGAGGAGGATGATTGGAATAATTGGGATACGCCGCAACCAGACAAGAAATCGCATACGCCTTCGTCGAGTCGATCAACGGTTACTTCCAAAATCGACCAGTCTCCGTCAACCCAGCTCAGCAGTCCAAGGACCAGTGCCAGGTGAGTCTAAACGTTGCAATTTACTTTCGTGTTTGTGCTTCATTGATTTAAAACTTTTTTTTACTTCTGTTTTAGCACTAAGTCCATCTTGACTAACGACAAGCGGAAACAATAGCTTTGGGGAGCGAAATACCGATGAAGCAGAACGACCTCGCACGGATAATGGCATTCCGTGGCCGGCATTGAGCAAGTTTACTGCTTCGCAACTCACGCGCACCGCGTCAAGCTTGATGGATGAATGGGAAAAGAGCTTGACTTCTACCTCGTCATCTGCAAAGGCGGAGCAGGATGATTGGGAGGCTTTCTGATCGTGAACTACCGATACCTGCTATACACTCGACACACTCGACTATCTGCACATAAATTTTATCTACTTCGACATGACGAACGCCACGGTGTTTATATTTTCTTGCTTTCTTGTTTCCCTTGTTTTCTGACGATGTTTTGCGCCTTACTACAGCGAACATGAATCACGAGACGAGGCCTTATGTTGCTTCTTTATGACATTATCCTTTTTCGCTTTTTGGATTCTTTAGCCGACTGGGGTGGTCTGTTGGTTGATACCATTCTTGTGATTTATTTGAGTCTATTTTGGTGAGATATGTACAGATAGACTAGAAATATTTATTTACTTGATTGAACTATCTTATCTTCACGGGGCATTCAAGTATAGTATTTCATCATGGATAGAACATTTGTACCATATCAGGTCAAACGACATCCATACTTGAATTTCAGTAATCATCAATGACAAAAGGTATCAATTATTGCTGTCTGAACGCCTTGCACTGGAGTGCTGTACAACTTGAAGTATAACTGCACAGTTGGTCCCTAAATGTCGCCGTATATTTTTAAAAACTTTTCTCCACCTCCGCGGCCATCTTCAAGAAGACCCAAAAACGGCGCAAACAAACGATATCCTCCCAATCTCATCAATTCCATACAAGACGACATATCCAGAATCATACTTCTCCTCCTGTGCCTTGACTATAGTGTCAAAGATCCGCGTCCTCGTTTCATCTCGACCTACACGCTCCCCGATTGCGCCGATTACCTCCGTCCATACCCTCGGAAACGAAACAACAATCTTTCATCAGATCGAAATAAAACATAAGACAATATGAGTTTCCCAGGCTTCCCGCCAATGGGCGGCGCTGGCGCCGGACCTAATGCAGGCATGTCCGAGCAGGAGCAGAATATGATAAAAATGGTATGCATAACCTTTTGACCTAGGTACTGTCGTCTCGTTGCAATACTAACCTACCATTTTCTGTACAGATGAACGCAGCCGCGGAATCATGTCCATTCAAAATAGCCCTCTCCGGCGGCGCTGGTTTCGCATTAGGTGGTGCTTTCGGTTTCCTTACTGGCGCTGTACGTCCTTTCCCCCAACCATTTCCTTTCTGATTCATGTACTGACTTTTGGAATCAAATGATAGATGGCCTACGACGTCCCCCTAACCGCCAAAGGCGCCGAAATCTACAACCTCCCCTGGCGCGAACAACTCAAACATGGCTTCAAGGACATGGGCACCCGCGCCTATAGCAGCGCAAAAACATTCGGCTATATCGGCGCTATCTACACAACCGCAGAATGTTCCGTTGAAGGACTGAGGGCAAAAAATGATTTGACGAATCATGTTGTGGCGGGTTGTTTGACGGGGGCGTTTTTGGGGAGGAATGCTGGTCCGCAAGCGGCGTTGACGGGGTGTGTTGGCTTTGCGGCGTTTAGTACGGCTATTGAGGCTTATATGCGTATGCCGGGGGAGAATTGATCGATCTATGATCGTTTTTATATTTCGGTTTTTGTGAGATTATGCCCGTGGGATGTTTGAGTATTGGGAAGAACATGGGATTGTTCTCCCGTGATACATACGTACAAGCAAGCATTGCTGGAGTTTTGGTATAGGTTGGGCTTTTGTTTTGTCACTTGAGGGTTCTTTACTCCTGTCCACTCATCTATATGGAAATATGTATATTATTGTTTGATATAATAGACTTTTAGACTGCTTCATACCTGACCTCTCAAGAAGGAGTTTGCAGAATCGCCATGAAAAAGAACATCTCGAGGATAAAGTATTGGCCTTTGCAGGACCTTTTTTTTCCCTATCAAATAGAATATTTGTTAGCTGGATATTCGCCAATAGAGGCAAGATGGTACCTGAGCATCTGCCCTAATTGATGTGTTGATGGAGGCGAATGACGTCAAGACTCTATTTATCTTCACCGTTGACACCGCAAGAGGACTTGACAATAACAAAATAAACGAAAAAAGAGAATCAACAGAAAGTGTTGCTAAATCACGAAATCATAAACTGAGGGGCAAAACATGGCTACTACAACTGTATGCCCTGAGTGACCCCTTCCAGCAGAGTATGAAGACTGACAGCCGACACAGATCGAGTATTCCAAAGACGAGCCCTTGAATCGTGAACCTCCAATACAGAAACTTATATCTAGGTCAGTCATCTCAAAGAATTATCAGTAACTTTTATTAAAGGTCGACAGTTTCATCACAAAAGGGGATGCAACCTACGACCGCAACCACGGTCCTATCCCTCACCTCAATGCTAAAACGCACACCGTCACAATAGACGGACAAGTCACCAACCCTCTAAAGCTATCTATAAACGATTTGCAGAACAACTTCCCGCAACACGAGGTCATATGCGCCCTCCAATGCGCCGGTAATCGTCGCCATACAATGCGCACGCTACTCAAAGAAGTCCAGGGCATAGACTGGCTAGACGGCGCAGTTATGAATTGTAAATGGAAGGGACCGCGGTTGAGAGATGTATTGATTGCTGCTGGTGTCGATGTCGACCAAGAAGCTGTCAAAAAGGAGAAGAAGAGGTTTGTGGCGTTTGGGTGTTATCAGGTTGAGTGTCAGGATGATACTTGGTTCGGCGGCAGTGTGGAATTGGAACGGTGTATGAGTGGGGAGGATGAGGTTATTCTTGCTTTGGAGGTATGTCTCTCTTCACACACTCTTTAACTATAGCATGCTAATTGAATGATGGAGATGAACGACACCCCTCTAACACCCAACCACGGCCACCCAGTCCGCGTCGTAATCCCCGGCGTCGCAGGCGCCAGATGGGTAAAATGGCTAGACCGCATCACAATCCAGGACGAGCATTGCCAGAATTATTACCAGCAGTACGACTACAAAGTCTTGCCGCCGGAAGTCGATGATTCGGATAAGGCAAAGGAGTATTGGATGAAGGTGCCGCCATTGTTGGATATGCCAATTAACTCTGTGATCGCGGCGCCGGATGATGGTGAGACGATTGTGAGTCGGAATGGGAGGGTTGATGTGAAGGGGTATGCGGTGCCGCAGGGTCGTGATGGGCCGGTTACGCGTGTGGAAGTGTCTGGGGATGGAGGGAAGACGTGGGTTGATGGTCAGTTCGAGGTGCCCGAAGGTAAGAATGTGAATGATAAATGGTGCTGGAAGTTGTGGAAGGCTTCAGTGCCTATGGAGAAAGGTTCTGGGCAGGTTGTTCTGAGTAGGGCGTTCGACGCTGCTGGCAACACTCAGCAAGAAAGCAGTCCCTGGAACCTGCGCGGAGTCGCATATAACGGGTATGGTATGTCAAAAGATCTGAAAATCGTATAGTCATGTATGCAACAGAAATATAAGCTCATTCTGTACATTGGCTTGCTGTATATATCTATGGTAGTACAATATACTTCTCAAGATGCTTGGGAATAACACCACGAAGATTCTTGCTCTTCAACCACTTATCGGAGAACAGCCTGTCGGCATACCGATATGCACCATCGCACAAAATAGTAACGACGGTAGAACCTTTGCCCAATTTCTCGGCAACCTCCTTGGCAGCAACGACGTTCAACGCAGAGCTAGCACCGAGATAGAGTCCCTCTTCATCCAAGCAGCGATATACCATTTCAATACTCTTCTCGTCGCTGATGTGTAGTGAATCATCGATCAGGTCGATATCCGGTTTCAAGTTTTCTGTGACACGGCCTTGACCGATACCCTCTGTTATACTGCCGCCTGCTCGCTCGGCGAGCTTGCCTCCGCTTTGAATGTAGCTGTGCAAAACACTGCCAGGGGGATCGGCAAGGAAGCTCTTGACTCGGCCGTCACTGACAGTCTTCAAGTAACGGGTAATCCCAGCCAAGGTACCCGCAGTTCCCGTCGCGCATGTAAACGCATCAATTTTACCCTCAGTCTGAGCCCAGATCTCAGGCCCAGTAGTTTCAATATGGGCCTGTCGGTTTGCGGTGTTGTCAAACTGATTGGTCCAGACCGCGTTATCGAGAGACTCCGCATGTCGCCGGGCTTGGTGGTTATAGTTTTGTGGGTTGTCAAACGCAACAGCCGGGACGGGGTATACTTCGGCGCCTAGGAGTCGCAACAAATCGATCTTGCCCTGCGATTGTGTGTTCGGCATATAAATGACGAGCTTGTATCCCTTTGACCGGCACACATGAGCAAGACCGATACCGGTGTTTCCAGCCGTGCCTTCTACCACAGTACCGCCTGGGCGCAAGAGTCCTTTTTCTTCGGCATCTTTGACGACGTATAACGCAGCACGATCCTTGACACTGCCACCGGGGTTTTGGAATTCGGCTTTTCCAAGAATGTTGCACCCTGTTTCTTCGGAGAGTCGTTTGAGTCTAATCAATGGCGTATTGCCAATTGCTTTGATTTGTCAACCTTATGCCGATTTGGTAAACGAGGTTGAATCGGACTTACCTTCTGTGAGGCCATTGACCCATCCCTGAGCTGTAGAGACCTTTATGTTATACGCAGTCGAGGCCTCTGCACTACGCAGAGCCGTTGTCGCAAACGTGCGCAGACCGTGCTTGAACATTGTGAGTTGCTCAAGGAACAAAAGCGTCGACGAGAGAGGGAGAGAGATGTTTCTGCTGAGGAATAACCGCGGGATCACCAAATCACGCCATCGGCCCGGCCTCTCAGCCAATCAACGCGGTTAGTCAGCAAGGCGGTCTGGCGGGTTAACCCTTATCTTATCGCAGCCGGTTTGGGTTAGTCTTTGTTTACATTTGCTGCTCGAGGGTGACCCTCCTTCTTCCCTTCTCTTCTTGTTCTTGTTGTTGTTCACGCCGCGCAACTCCATCAATCGCCTTCAGCGACTACGACAGCCATTTTGGAGGCGCTCGCTGAGTCTGCGACAAAGGAACTGAACACAACATAGTAATCTATCAGGCGCCTCACAAGTCGAAATGCCCGCTCGCGCAACGAGCGGCCCAGTGTCCACTGGGTCACGCAAAACATCTGGACAGAGCGCCGGGTCATCCAAGCGAGCATCCTCTGCGACACCATCTGTAGCAGTACCTCCCGAACCACCGCTACCTACGACTTCGTCCCACCTTCGCGCAGACGTTTGCGCAATTTTTGCAGATTCCCAACGATCCACTACCGGACACAGAAAACTTGTTGTGCGGTTACGAAAAGTCCAAGAAATATCCTGCGGCATCACGCCGCCTAAGAAATCGAAAGATGGACAGATTGAAGAAGACCGAGAGATTCCATCCAGCGATGAGACTTTTGGCGAGCAGGAGTTCAATGTGGAGATTACTCGATGCATTCTTCGCATATTGCCCATCAAAAAGACAGAATCTGTCGGCGACCGAGTGATTCGCTTCCTTGGACTGTTCTTGAACCATGCATCTGAGAAGGGTGAGTTATTTGCAGGCCGTTCGGGAATGACTCATACTGATGGTAATAGATGGCGAGGTCTTCAATCCTACAGACGTAGACGAAACACAAATGTTCCCGGAAACCCCGACTACGCGACTTACCATGGCTATTGCAAATATGGTAGTACCATTGCTAGCGTCTAAAGACAAGATAGTCCGATACCGCTCAACACAATTGCTTGCGCATCTGGTCAATTCATTGGACTCAATAGACGACGAGGTATTCCGTTTAGTGAGAACCGGCCTTCTCAAAAGGATCCGAGACAAGGAGGCTACAGTCAGAGTCCAGGCCGTACTGGGTCTGGCGCGCCTTGTCGGAGACGAAAGTGAAGGTGGACTTGAGGACTCATCCGCAGCTTTACTGGAAAAGCTTCTCGATATTCTACAGAACGATGCCACTGCCGATGTGCGCAAAACATTGCTAATCAACTTACCCTTGATTCCGACGACACTCCCGTATTTGCTCGAAAGAGCCCGCGATCTTGATGCTGCCACTCGACGCGCACTGTACTCTCGTTTACTACCGACATTGGGCGATTTCCGTCACTTGTCATTGTCCATGCGTGAAAAGCTTCTACGATGGGGCTTACGTGATCGAGACGAAAATGTACGAAAGGCTACTGGCAAATTGTTCTACGAGAGATGGATCGAAGACTGCGCCGGCAACAAACCCTCAGCCGAAGGAAATACCATGGGACAGATCTCAGCACCGAGTACATCTGCCCTTTTGGAGCTGTTGGAGCGTATAGATGCAGTCAACTCTGGTATGGATGGTGGTGTGGCCCACGAAGCGATGCGAGCCTTCTGGGAAGGTCGTCCTGATTACCGTGAAGAAATTGTCTTTGACGAGGAATTCTGGCAGGGCCTTACTGCAGAGTCAGCATTCCTGGCTCGCAGTTTCAATGATTTCTGCCGCGTTGAGAACGAAGCCAAGTATGGCAGTCTCGCAGACGATAAAATGCCAGAAGTTACTGCTCTCGCATATTTCCTTGGAAAATACTCGGGTGCTCTGCTCGCGAGATTGAAACAAGCTTCTGCCAGTGGTGAAAACGAGGAAGAGACCATGGAGCTTGAATTTGTGGTCGAACAACTTTTGCACATAGCCTTGACGCTAGACTATTCCGATGAGGTCGGACGACGAAAGATGTTCGCCTTGCTCAGAGAGAACCTCGCAATACCAGAGCTCCCCGAATTATGTACTAAGCTACACGTGGAAGTTCTTCGAAACGTTTGTGGTCCTGAAGCTGCCGGCGAATCCGAGTTCTGCAGCGTTGTTCTAGAAGCCGTTGCCGAAGTCCACGATGCAATTGCCACTGAGGACAGCTTTGTATCAGCACGATCTGAGCTAAGTGATGATGGAAGCTCCCGAGCAAGTCGCGACCGATCCATGACTCCAGCCAGCGATGTACCATTCGACAAAGAGAAAGCCAAGGCCAAGGTGCTCCGTGAGATTATGATCAACATGAAGTGTCTTCACATCGCTCAGTGTATGCTTCAGAATGTTGAGGGTAATCTTCAACAAAATATGCATCTCGTTACGATGTTGAACAACCTGGTGGTTCCAGCTGTACGAAGTCATGAAGCCCCTATTCGCGAGAGGGGTCTCGAATGCTTAGGATTGTGCTGTCTGCTCGATAAGGTATGTTATGTAGCTCGTTTCTCTCGTCGCCCGGCTAACGTTCGTCCAGACTCTTGCGGAAGAAAATATGACCCTTTTCATTCACTGCTTTACCAAAGGTCACGAAGCGCTCCAAGTTACAGCAATTCATATCCTGGCCGATATGCTCACGGCGCACCCCGCACTACTTCTCCCAGTTGTACAAGCCGACAGTGAGACAATGACGCCTCCTCCTTACCAAAGGAACATCTACAAGGTGTTTGCAAAGGCATTGAAATCGACGTCGCCTGCCGACGTGCAATCAGCTGCGGCCATAGCTCTATCGAAGATGCTTCTTGTCAACATATTCACACCTTCAGGACCTAACATACCACAAGCCATCAAAGATTTGAACGAGTCGTCTGTTGAAGCTTTACTCCAATCTCTGATCGTGTCATTCTTCCATCCGCGCACACGCGAAAATCCTGTTCTCAGACAAGCACTGACCTACTTCTTCCCGGTCTTCTGCCATTCACGTCTTGCAAATACGCAACGCATGCGCAAAATTGCCGTTCCCGTGGTACGATCTGTTCTGAACACTGCAGAAGAATACTTCTCCCTCGAGGCCGAGGAGGACAGCGATGGAGACATTGACGAGAGCGTTGGCGAGCGAGAAATCAAAGCTTTGATGACGCAGGTTATTGGCATGCTCGTTGAATGGACTGACGAGCGCCGTGTGGTAGGACTCGGTGGTGAAAACATTCTTGCCGGAGGAACCGCCAGCTCAAATGCCCATGGCTACGTACATTTGGCACTAGTCAACGACATCCTCGAGCGAATTCTCGGAATCAGTGCCGGTCCCAACAAATGCTCAAAGGAGGAGAAGAAACTATTGATGTCTATGCTCAGCAAAGTATACATATCGGCACCTGTAATCCCGACATCGACCGCGCCCGGATCACGAGCAGGATCGCGTGCACCCACCGAAGTAACAGAAGATGCCTTCCGTTCCAGTAACAGAAGCAGCGGTGTTCGCGAAGAAATCGAACCTGAGATCGTTGCACTCGCGGAGACAGTCAAGGAACTTCTCAACGATGCCCTCGAGGAAGCCGCCACAGACGCAGCCAGCCGCAACGCGATAGTCAAGGTCAAGAACACAATCCTGAAAATCCTGGCATACGCCTCTCAACAAAACACCAGCAGCAGAGACACCAACCGCAACACGCGGGCCAGTAGCGTGGACTCGACATATTCACACGCCGGCCCTGGATCACGACAGACTTCCGTTGAGCCTCACGGTGTGCGTTCTGGCACGACAGAAGTTGCTATCGACGAGACGATTATGGAGATTGACGAAGAAGATCATGACGATAGTCGAGCAACGGTCATCAAGAACGAGAGAAATAGTGAAGAGCCTGAGTAGATCAACAGTTCTGTTGTTTCATCTTGTAGGGAGAGGGAAATGTTGATATGATTACGTTGGGACATGGGTTATTCGGAAATAGGAGGCTGGTGTTTTGATTGTTTGTTCATAAGACATGTTTTATGCCTGGATAGTGATATGACTTATATAAGTACTCGTTTGTTTGTTATTTGAAATTGGCTTTCGTCGCCTTCACCTTGATAGACTGTATGTTGAGTTGAAAGGGGTCAATATTGAATGATGCTGGACACCCCCTTTCGCTTCATGTTGGCCACGAAAATGGATATAGTATGAGTAGACCTCCGTGGTGTAACACCTATGTCTACGGTACAAGCCAAAAAGTACGTACGTAGTAGAAGAATGATTTTTTGCTAAATTTAAAAAAAAAAAGGTATGTCCACTCTATCGCAATTGATTTGACACAAGTAGCATAACAGCTACAAACCCAGAAGCCCATTTCTTTCCGACCCAATGCCATGCCATGCCATGCATCGCTCAAAAAAAAAAGATAATGAAAAAACAACCACAAAAAATTGAATTTTTGTCCCCCCCCGGCCTCCGTAAGAAACAACCCAAGAAGTAGTTTGCATATATACCAGCTCTGCTTCCACCGTCACTTCTCTTTCTCTTCTTTTTCTTTTTTTTGGAGGATACGGGTTGCTCTAATGGCTTCCTCATCATAGTAGATTGGGGTGAGCGAAAGTGTGTGTGTGTATGTGTGCGCGCGTGTATGTGTATGTGATCGAAGCCCTCGATGGATACACTCCCTGGCTCCCTCCCCTTCTTGTGAAGTCCAGTAATCAAAATCATGGTGCGACAGATGAAAAAATAAATAAACGGGGAATAAGAAGATAAAACGCAAGACCACGAAATCAGCGACCCAGCCAGCCAGCTCCATCCTGCCAAAATGCACCGGAACCAAAACTTCCATATTAAATTTTCCGCATCAAACAACGTGATACACATCCTGCAATTCGGCAACGGGAAAGACCAGACACACGGACTTGCAATTATTTGATCAACAAGGCATATTCAACAACGACGACGTAAAGGGACGGAAATGGATTTCAGAATGATCCGCTTATGCGGGCGATTTGTTGGCAGCCGCTCCGTTTCGACGGCCGTGGTTGTCATCGTTGACAGTAAGCCCACCTAGACCGGTGGACAGGAAAGCAAATGGGTCGCTAGCACCATCAGTTGTGTAGAGGTTACCGTTCAGGGCGTTCGAGTGCGAGCCGTGGTCAGCTCCAGTAAAGGCGGCCTGAGTCGCCGGGTTGCCAAAAGAAGCCGCCGAGTGACCTGCATTGGCTGAGCCATATCCTGCATTGATTTGGCCCATTGGAGGATAAGGACCAGGAGTGTTTCCGAGACCAGATGGCAAGCCATAGTTGCTTGGGGGGCCACCGAATTGCTGCCCAAAGCCACCAAAGCCACCACCACCGCCGGCGGTCGGGAAGGGTGCTGGAGCAGGTGTACCGGCCATTGACCCCGGACCCATGCCAAATCCAGATGGAGGCTCCATTGGTGAGGGAAATGCAGAGTCTGCTACGACGGCTGCACCAGAACGGGGGGCACCACAGCGAAGACAGTTGGTGTTCTTAGCAAAGTTGTGATAGCCACAACCCTCTGAACCACACTTCCAATCACCCGCACGGAATGGGACAACACCATTACCTCCAACTCGAGAATGGCCCATACCGTGACCTCCGTGAGGGTTCATGGGCGGCATCATAGATGGAGGGACGTACCCATATCCGTATGGATCAGGGGCGGCACCCACGGCGGGGAATGAACAACGGAAACAAGCAGTTCTGCGCTGGAAGTTAGAGAAGCCGCAAGAAGGGCAAGTCCAGTCACCGGGGCGAGGGCGGTTCTTCGATGGTGGGAATGGTGTGAGAATCTCGGCAGCCCGGTCCAAAACGCGGCTAGATGAAGGAGACACCTCAATGGCCTTTTCGTTAAGAGCCCGGCCATTCATGCAAAGACTCTCGGCGGCCTACATTGGTTAGTTTTAATCAATCCCCTGAAGCCCAATTGAAAGATATCTTGAGGATGTATACATACCTCTTCGTGGGATGAAAAGACGGCAAAGCCAGTTCCTGTAGGCTTGTGCTGATCGGGAGTACGCAATGTCCAGAAAGCAATAGGACGACCACCGTACTGGGTGAACCAACTCTCTAATTCTGACTGTGTAGTGTCATGTGGAAGACCGCTCATATGGAGCACCTTGCTGCGTTCAGCGAGGAAAGCACGGACATCGGCCCTCGCATCCATTGGGCGAGTGAGGATTTCGGGATGTTCATGAGCAGGCTGAGACTTGCGGATGAGACCTTTGAGAACACGAGACAAAGTAATGGCTTCCTCCATAGCCCGTCGAGGAGATGCTGGGGCAAGTGCCTGCAGGTGGAAAGGCAGGTTGTGCTTGATCGGGGCCGAAGATTGAACAGGCTCCACCTCGAGAGCAGCGCAGATGTTGGCAAGAGAGCTGGGACCAAACGGCAACGACTCTGGGTGGTGAGTTTGCCATCTCTGGTATTCGGTACGAAGATCAAAGGTTCGGGAGTGTTGAAGGTATGGAGGCAGAACGACGGCTTTATCGCGGGCTTCCCGAGGAAGTTGTACACGAAGGTCCCATGAGTCGAGGGTCACGAAAGAAAACTCGAGATTCTTCGAGATAAGGTGTTCCTGAGCGAAGGCATCGAAGCGATTGACAGCGTCCCGGAAGCTTCCAGCATTGCGCACGTTTTCCCAAGTCAAAGTGGTCAGGCTCGCTAATTGTAAGCGGGTTCGTCAGCTCATCATTTTTTCGGCGAGTAATATCAACCCAACGCAATGCCATTGAGACGCAAAACTTACTGCACAGCGGTGTAATTGGAGTGTTGACTGGTTTCACGAGGATGCTTTCTCGATGCAACTGTATGAGTAAAGCGACTTCGGTTAGCGGGAAGAAAAAAACCCGAGACCATTCAAAAAGGTTCAATTGACGGGCGTACCTCATCACAATTTTTGGTATCAAGCAAAATCCATCCCAGCTCAATGACCTCAGCAGAGTCCTTGGTCACGTAGACGCCATGTTCGTCGCATGTAGTCGCAACGTGTATAACGATGTAGCGGTCCAGCTTCGGGATGGGGGACGGAACGGCGGCCATGTCTCGCTGCGTCGGGGGCGAGGTATGCCAGGGGAATTGGCAGAAGAAGGTCAAGTAAGAATGGAAGAAAAAAAATCACAAACGCCCCTGCCCAAAAAATAAACACAATACAGGCAAGAAGCAATTAGCGATCACGACGAAGAAAAATAGGTCGTGATCGAGGAAGAGGGAGATAAATACAAAGAATGAAGAAAGAGGAAAGAGGAAGGACGGGGGGAAGGAGGAGGAGGAGTAAGAGGAGATACAGCGGGAAAATAGAAAAAAAAGCTGTGTTGCGTTGCTACTGGGGAACAAGAGCTGGTGGAGCAGCGAGCACAGCCAACAACGGCCACCCTGAGGCCCAGGCATTAATTAATTACTCTTAGTGACTTAGTCCCGGGCGTGCTCCATGACAGTTATCTTTGCTTTTGACATTTAACTACATACCTAGAGCAATTACTACGTTTTGAAAGAATCGGTCGAAATAGCTAGCTGTGTATGACTGCCTACGATGCGTGCACGGAGTAGAGCTGATGCCTGTCAAGGTATCATTATCCCTACAATTGACGGCTGCTTTCTACCCAAAGGCCTCGGTATGCCAGGACGAGTCATAAAGAAGCCGTCATGTCATCCTATCATGATCCCTGTTGCCTGCTCGAGAGGTTACCTAGAGTAGCGGAAGCTCGGAGAGACGGTGCGCGACGCTTGCTGTATCAATCCGCATATCGCAAGTCAAGTCACAAAGAAATCCTATACACATGATCGTTGTCTTGCAAACCCTCGTTAAATGCATATAGTCGATGACGGAAATATCAATGGCGATGTCGAAAGATGCTAAGTAAAGACACGAGAGAGTGCTAACGTGATAAGTGGAGGAACTTTTTAGGAGCAATGGTGAAAGGGTCCCCGCTTGTTTATGGTGAACCAGTAGGAATCCGCCGCAGCTTCCGGGAATATATAGAGCTTCATTTCCGCAGGGATCTCGTAGTCCTCAATAACTTCTACCTACAAGGTTAATCATCAAGGGAATTATGCAATTACTGATAAGAATTGATCGAACTGGCAGATAGCTACGAGTTACTCGCTCTTCCAGTCCCGCTTGATGAGGTCCGCTGCCCTCTCCGCAAATGCGTATACAGTGGCTTGTGGATTGGCCGTGCCCACAAGCGGGATGACACTCGCATCGACAATCCTCAGTCCTTCGACACCATAAACCTCAAGTTGGAATTCACCACTCCGTCTTTCTCGCGGGGTAGCATGGAACAGGTTCCTGTATAATGCCACATAGAGGTCATATTCTCCCAAGCATAGCAGCATCCGTCTCCCCGGAAGTCTGCAGCTGGGTCACGGAACTTCAATGGCTGTTCAAGGTGCTTCCCAACGTGCGGTGGCTGTGCTATGTTTTTGACGCCGTGCTATAACTTCCACATCGAGAGGATTCGATAGGTAACTCGGATCTATCGTTGGAGAGTCTCCAGGATTGATGGAGGTACTTGATTTTTTTCCAAGTCAGCTCTGGCGAATTGCATCAGGCGTGAACAATCAGACATGGAAAAGCCCTTGAACTTTCTTACAGGGAAAACAATTAAAAAGTCGCTCATATATGAATGCGTCTGCGGGAAAGCGGCTGAGAGAGCACCGCCGCCAATAATGACAAAGTCGTATGAAGTAATCATTTTGTACTGTAGATTCGGTATAAGATTGAAAGACGACGAGAAGGAATGTGGCTGTGAGCGCAGCAAGTGACTTGTTTGAAGGAAAAGGAAGATAGAGGTACAGGGCGCACCACATGCACCTAGATGTAAACATCACAGACTTGCACTTCCACTCTTTCCCCCATGAGAATGCCAAAATAGGAAGTAGCACATAAACTTATGCTGTCACACAAAAGAACAAGAAATCTTGGGTAAGAGGAACCCGAATATTTGAATGTCAAGGATCATGGGCAGTATCGAATATATCCACCATTGTACATATGTACGCTTCTCACTGGGCCTTGATGAATTCTTGATGAACGTTTCGCACTTAGAGGAAACTATCTCCAAGGTATGATCTGGCATCCCATACGGATGAAGATTTAACAAAAAACCAACCCCATTGTTGCACTACCTATGTAGGCACAGCTACAGCAATTTCTCAAGCCGATCTTACAATTGTCCAAATCTAGAAGCATGATAATTTGACAAGATATTTGTACAACACATTTTGCTACGAAAAGTTCAAGAATTCTTTCTATTGGATCGCAGAGTATATCGATTTCGAGAAGACTGGTAAACTCGGACATTGGTATATCACACTTTTTCTTCTCTTATATACATCACCCTCCTGTTCAAATATATACCCAGCCTCGCCATAAGTATATGCCTGTAGAGGCAGAGGGACAGGGAGGTGCACCAAAAAAATCGCGGCAATATATGGATATCTGTACAGGCCAATGACGAGGCACGGCCCTGTATTCTCTGCTGCCAGCTTGATGGATGACGACCCTAAACAACTCGATACTCTATGGTTGATGCACTATGAGTCCCCTCCGAAGCGACACCGGTGGTTCCGTGGACGCTGCGGCACACAGATCGCTATTGCAGCATCGAAGGATGCGTTCCCCCCAGAGTTAGGGTGGCCTAGGGTGGTGAACATCTGGACTGGTACAACAGACCGCGACCTGCTCGAGACGACTGGTGCCGTCCCGACCATATCATGAACTGCTCCGTCGCTATCCCTTGGGTTAGGGATCATGTCAGAAACGGTGCAAAGGACTCTGAAGAGCACCCTTCTATGATGATTGAATGATTGGCACATGACTGATGGCATTCGGCCTCATATTGAGATGTTAAATGCCATGGGAATGAACTTGAACGTTACCATGTGGGAATGAGTTGAGGGCGGAAATGAAAGTCTGGGTGGACGAGGCTGAGCTGTGGCCCAGATATCTGATGTCACCAATCGAATGGTTTCACATAGAGTGGTAATAGAAGGAATATTTCCTAGTGTTGGTATGGTTTCAGTGGAAGGACAGAAGCATGGCCAGTATTTGTGGCATGGACAGCGATCGCCTGGATAATCACCCACAGGTTGAGAATGCGATTGATTCATCGAGAAAGGACAGAATTAGGATGGTGTCTATCACCCTCTTCCTTGAGAGATACAAGTGGAAGATAGTGCATCGCGTAAATGTATCCAACAATGGTTGTTGCTGCTCAAGATAAATCAGATAGAAGATAGTGTAAGAGAAAATAAACATGTTGATTGTTGGACATAAAGTCGAGGTGATATATGTATGGGAACGAGTCTCCAGGCGTGATTGGTGAGCAGCCGCGCTAGACGCACAGCCGCCGTACTGGAGCTTGGAGGCAGCTGCCTTCGCGTCTCTGGGGTACCTTCCCTAGTGCTGTCGTAGCATCCGTCATCGTAGCTTCCTTCCATCTCGCACCCTTCCTCGACATCATCCATCTTTTCTGTCGTTGCTATACTCAAGCTGATTTCATTGAAACTTGTGTGCTCAAAGTTGTATTACATCACTTTCAATAAAACATCAAGCTCTATACAGCATCAACATGGCGTCCGGTTACGATAGAGCTCTTTCAGGTACGATAGCTTACCATCTATTCATTCATGAGATACTGATCATCCCTGTATAGTTTTTAGGTAAATGAGCTACTTTGCATTCAATGAAAACACCATCTAACCGAATCTAGTCCCGATGGACACGTCTTCCAAGTCGAATATGCTCTAGAAGCTGTCAAACGAGGTAAATACCAGCTACTGTCGGACCGGACGAGCCACCTCGATTGACCACGACTGAATATAGGAACATGTGCCGTTGGTGTCAAAGGGAAAGATATTGTAGTGCTAGGCTGTGAGAAACGATCCGCCATGAAACTCCAAGATACCCGTATCACGCCCTCGAAAATCGGTTTAATTGATACCCACGTCTGCCTTGCCTTTGCCGGTCTGAACGCCGACGCTCGAATCTTGATCGACAAAGCCCGACTAGAGGCTCAGTCTCACCGCTTGACCGTTGAAGACCCCGTTACGATTGAATACATTACGAAATATGTCGCTGGTGTGCAACAACGATACACCCAGAGTGGTGGTGTCCGTCCTTTTGGAATCAGTACTTTGATTGTCGGTTTCGATAAGGGGGATGGCACTCCTCGGTTGTATCAGACTGAGCCTTCTGGAATTTACTCTGCATGGTAGGATCGACCTCTTGTCGGATGTTGGCGTATACTAATGATACATGATGTTATAGGAAAGCAAATGCCATCGGCCGCTCAAGCAAGACCGTCCGCGAGTTCCTCGAACGAAACCACAAAGATGATATGGACCGCGAAGCCACCCTCCAACTCACTATCAAGTCGTTATTGGAAGTTGTGCAGACCGGCGCAAAGAACATTGAGATTGCTATAATGGCACCTGGCAAGCCCATAGAGATGCTCCCTACAGAGCAGATCGAATCGTATGTCAAGAACATCGAAGCTGAGAAGCAGGAAGAGGCGGCCAAGAAGAAGACTGGACGGACACCGGGAACCGGAACAGCAGCCATCTTGACCCGGGGAGGCACTACTGGAGAGGGCTCTGAGAGCTAGATGATTTGTTACGACCTATCTGAATCGTGGTTGTAATAGAGGGCCAAATATTACAAATAAATGGATTTGATGTTGTGCATACGAAGTTCTTGAGTACAATGTTTGCATGTAGATGCGCTGATACGCCTGATCGCGACAAGAGTGATTATAAACAGAAGGTAAACGCCGTATCAAAGTGTATGCATTTAGATATTGAGATTCGTTTCGTCGTTATCGCCCCGTGGCTGCGGTGGAGAATCTCAATTATCCCAGTCTGTCTGCCGCATCTTTAACATTGAATATAGATCGTTCCGCATCGCCTCGAACACGATCGTCTTTGAGCATTCTATTGCATCAAATATATTAGCAAAAGAAATCAGGTATGAGGAAGCGATAGTGAAGTTGATACGCACCTCGCGTCCATACGGACATCGTCACCCTCCACTTGTAGCGAAGCCTGAGGAGTCTTTGCATCTATTACAAAATGGTTGTCGCAGTGCGGGCAATACTCATCGCTGTTTCATTTAGCTGTTGTTCCATCAGCCGGCTTGTGTGTTTACCTTTCTTCGAATTCAGACGTGTCTTTGCGAAAGCATTTCTTGCACTTTTTACAAGCAAAAGTCTGACCGCTATGTCAGATACATTTTCTTGACCATGTAGGATCCATTTTTGTTGGATTTACCATATCAAATGATTGCATCAAAGGATGAGTCTCCTGCTCCTGGTGACATTCGGCGCAATCGAACCATTTCCGGCCTGGTAATTGTATTCCTCGTTAGAAACTGTAGGTACGAGTTCGCAGTACTTTGGCTCGAGTAGAAGACGACGTACAGCACGGAGAGCGAATAGACACCTGGGCGTTGAGGATGTGTTTACTGCATAGAAATTATTAATCAGTTCTGTCTATCTTCAATAGTTCTTGGATTTTCCGGTGTAGACTTTTCAGACGGAACGAGGGGTTGAATGTACCTACCACATGTTGACAGGTAGCGTTGGTACAATGGAACCAGTTGAATGCTATGCAAATAAGCCGAAAGCGTGAAGAAGCGCAGATCAACAGTGACTGACTCCGTGTTCGTATTGTCAACAGAAGCAGAGTGGGATGTTCCTGCGTCCGATCTGGGTACAATTTACCAGCCAATCAGGGGCACCTTCCTCCTTGCTTTCCCGCCTTCCTCCCGCTTGGCTGCGATCTACGGTCTAGTCTCGATAGTGTGCGTGAACTACTACGTAGTACGTAGTTGCCCTCCCTTTTATTATTTTGATATTTCTACTCACTTTCTTTTCTTTGACGTTCTTGAGAGGAAAACTACGTTTCTCATCTGATCTCGGATTATACAACGTCCAATTACACCGTCACCTCGTCCGAGCGTGTCAAGCTTGGGTGGTATATTGAGCAACAATGTAAGTAAATTCACTAAAAGCTCATACTCCACCGCCGAAGTCATGGCCGTCGTCATCCCCATCTACCAAAAACGCGGACACGGCGGGCCCATGTCTCCTTCAAATTTGAGCATCCCAGAATAACCTCTATTAGAAACAGTTTCATACCAGCGCCAGCTTGGAGAAACATATCCCACTCTGCGGCCCCGTTTGATTCAGGCTGAACCTTTTCCGCATCTAAGCCACCCCGCCGACGTGTGACCGATCCGATTCCTGAGCTTGAACCGAACTATAAACCGGACATTTCTGACTGTGTACATCCGAAGAGAACATAGAACATATGTTTCGGCTCTATTTGAGCCAACTTGAGCCTCAGGGACATGGCTGAAGATAGGAAAGAGGTGGAAGGTACTGATGAGGCGCCGCTTGTGAGTTCAGTATTCCGGCAACACAAGTGGTCTTTGATGAGCTAACTCTTTTGTGTACAGAAACCGGTGTCATCTCTATTGTCACATTTTGAGCACCTCTCATACTCTAGGAATAAATCACCTACACCCGGGTCGAATGACGAACGGACCTCCCGCCAAAGATTCGATCATTTGGATGATTCGCAACCGATAGTTCGTGCATCTCTGGACCTACCTCGCCCTCATTTACCATGGACGGTCGGCAGTGGCTCGGAAAATGGACCGGTATCCGCTGTCGATAGAACATCAAACCCACCATGGAAGGATTCGAAAAGGGAAAAGTCGCCTGGCTCTCGCAGATTCGGCCGCCCCTTGTCGATGACCTTTCGTACTGCGCCGCAAATAACACCAAGCTTGACTGTCGAATCGCCGCGTTCTCCTCCTCGTGGAGCTAATGGAAATAATGGCGGACATTGGTCTTCTTTCAATCGAGGCAACTCCGACCTTACTCCTATTGCGAAACAACGGGCGAGAAGTCCACCCGGTCCAATACGCCCAAAGGATCCCGTATCTCCCAGCGCAAGATCAGTCGGCGCTCCTCGGGTATCACGAGAGCCTTCACCTTCCGGTTCTGTCAAGAGCTCTTCTCTTCCTCCCCCAGTCAATAGAGCAGAGAAACCGAAGATACCGGCCAAGCCGGCGAACATCTCGCACCTAGATGTTCGCGCACTAACTCCTACCCACGAACCAACTAAACCTACGACAGCTCAAATCTCGCCATTCAGTACACCTCCGAGTAGTCCCGAAAAGCTTCAGACCAAGGCTGATCCACTGCGCAAATCACCTAACATATCAAGATCACTGTCTACAACTCCCGAGCCATTTACCTTACCGCCTCCCGTTGACAGGAGTACTCGCCCAATACCGCCTACGACTCAGTCCACCGATGGTAGAAGTCGGCCAGTTGCAGTTACTTCACATCCAAACGATGCGAGGGAGCTTGGATTCACAAGGCGGAACACTGGCATTTCACCTTCGAAGCACACGAGATCGGCAAGTCAAATAGTCTCGCCTACGCGTGATTCTAGATTACCCGAGCCAGCAGTTCCGAAAAAGTTGTCAGACGATGATCGGCCCGAATTGCGTCCTAGTCTTCCTCCTCGCGATGGTCCTTCAGGCCGGCCGGCGCCTCGTAGTGCTGGGCCAAATGAGTTGAGGAATTCCGACTTACCGACCAGGGCTTCACTTGATTTGCCCTCGCGGTCCCCCAGAATACCTACCTCAAGTCGCCTTCCGACATTGGAGATGAACACACAATTTGCCCCTCCGCCTCGTAGGCAAACTGCTACCATTGGTGGCAAGCTTGCTCCTGATACGCCTCAAACACCAAAAATTCGCCAGTCTCCCGCACAGATCACAAATAATGTCATGTCTAAACCTACTTCGAGAAGCGACTCCAAAGACTCAGAAGACGAAGCCTACCCGGAAGAAGCCCCAGTGTCTAGAACAGACTATCCCGATTCGTCCCAAGTCAATCGTCGTCCTCCAGTTTTCAAGACGGGCCCCCTTACAATTCCAACTCGATACGACACACGTGAGTTTGACGTGTGCGGTAAATATGTGTGTACCACGGGCTATTTGACACGTGTCTGGGATCTTACCACCGGAGAGCAAATCATGAGTATCAGTCATGGAGAAACAGTTAAAGCCCATACAGTCGCCTTCAAGCCTGGGACTGGACTGGAAGACGAAGGAACTCGTTTATGGGTCGGTACCAGCGTTGGAGAAATCCATGAATTAGATATCAGCACACAGTCAATCGTCACATCACGATCGTACCCATCAAGGCGTGAAGTCATAAAGATTTATCGTCATAAGAAAGAGATGTGGACCTTGGATGATGAAGGAAAGTTTCTAGTGTGGCCGCCAGACGAGACCGGTACACCAAATCTCCAATATAGCTACGACCACCCGCAGGACCGCGTGGCAAAGGGACACACATTTTCCATGGTAGTTGGAGATGACTTGTGGCTTGCGACTGGCAAAGAAGTTCGAGTTTACCGTCCCAGCGCTCATGGGGAATCGTTCCACGTCTTGAAGAAACCATTAGGAACCAACCACACCGGCGAAGTCACATCAGGAACTCATACGACAAAGGACGGCGGCCGAGTCTATCTGGGTCATGCGGATGGAAAGGTTACTGTATATTCCTCGACTGATTTTTCCTGCGTCGCGTCTGTAAATGTCAGTGTCTACAAGATCAATTCACTCGCAATTGTGGGCGACTATTTATGGGCTGCATACAAAACGGGAATGATATATGTGTACGACGTTTCAACCAACCCATGGACCGTGAAGAAAGACTGGCATGCTCATGAAAGCCCTGTATGTGGACTGGTTCTTGATCCAAGCTCTTTGTGGACAATGAATCGTCTTCAAGTCGTTTCACTTGGAACAGATAATTATCTGCGCTTGTGGGATGGAATGTTGGAAGACGATTGGTTGGGTATGTATTTTCGCTTGCAATGGCGGATAGATTGCTAACTAGACTATAGAGACGCGCATGCAAAGCAGAGACGTCGAATACTGCAATTTCAGGGAAATACGAGCGACCATTGTAACCTGGAACGCTGGGGCTTCTATGCCTCGCGACTTGCATGGCAGTGCCTTCATCGAGAACGCTATTCATGTAGAGCAGCCTCCGGAGATATTGGTCTTTGGCTTCCAAGAATTAGTTGACTTGGAGGACAAGAAGATCACAGCCAGTGCGTATATTTACTTTGCGGATTAGAAGGATAGAAGCTAATTTCTTTACAGAAAGTTTACTATTAGGAAGCAAGAAACGCGAGCACAATGAAAAAGAGCATATGAGCAGACAGTACCGGGTGTGGCGCGATCATTTGGCCGCTTGCATCAATAATGCAATGCCTCTTGAAGAATCATACGTTCTTCTGCATACTTCTAATCTCGTCGGCTTGTTTACTTGTGTTTTCATCAAGCAAAAGGAGCGAGAGCGTGTTCGTAACATTAGCGCCGCAGAAGTCAAGCGTGGAATGGGTGGTTTGCATGGCAACAAGGTATGATTTTTTGATCTCTCATGTTGATAACACGTGCTGACCTATACTAGGGAGCATTGATATTACGATTTGTGCTCGACGACAGCTCAATGTGCTTTATTAATTGCCATTTGGCAGCCGGTCAATCCCATACAGCACACCGAAACAATGACATTGCAGCAATTCTCGAGGCGGAATCTCTCCCGGCCGAACATAGCCTCGATACTCGCACTGATCTCTTCGTGAACGGCGGTGATGGGTCAATGATTCTTGATCACGAGATATGTATTCTCAATGGAGATCTCAATTATCGAATTGACTCCATGTCTCGCAACGTCGTTATTGATGCAGTACGGCAGAACAACCTACCCAAGTTATTGGATAGGGACCAACTGCTTGCATCGAAACGAAAGAACCCGAGCTTCCGCCTGCGGACTTTTACCGAAGCGCCGATTACATTCGCGCCTACCTACAAGTACGATGTCAATTCCGACGAATATGACACGAGTGACAAGAAGCGGTCTCCTGCATGGTGCGATCGAATCCTGTATCGTGGAGTAGGGAAGGTCAAGCAGACTGAGTATCGACGGCATGAAGTACGAGCATCAGATCATCGACCGGTCAGTGCGTCTTTCAAGATGCGAGTCAAAAGCATCCTAGCTCAGGAACGAGCAGTTGTGTGGGATGCCTGTCAGAAAGAGTTTGCAAAGGAGAAGAGGAGACTCGCTTGTGAATCTAGGTACATTCTTCCAGTCTTCATACCTTGAAGTCAACTAACGGGTCGCAGTATTGAGTATCTAGTCAATGTCTTTGGCATGGAGCGAGAACAGGCTCGAAAAGTGATTACATCTGGCGGATCGTCAAAGCCAAAGACGTAAATATAGTTGATTATTTCGGTATAATGAGATTATCTCTATGGCATAGCATACGGCGTTTGTTCTGCTACTTATGACGTCGGTAGCTTGAGCATTGGTGAAAAAAATAATGAGGCTGTTTTGATGTTGGTTATGAAAGTCATGACGAGCGACGATGGTATATCATGTTATAATACTATAATGAAATTATCGATCTACGTACTGCACAAATTTTCAGATGGATTTCTTCAATGATTAATTCATATTATCTATTACTCATCGTAATCATACATCATTATCCTCCCATCCCCGAACACAACTATATCATCGAAATAATTCCGCGTCCACAGGTTTTCGCCCGAATCGAGGAAAGGAAGTCTACTTCTATAGAACAATATGTCAATCAGCACCCGCCAGAAATTCACAATTCGTGGCACCAGTTTCATCCAGAAACGGCTCTTATAAGGAGATACATACCCCATCCGTCCGGATCTCATGACAATATAATCAATGGGAAGCAAACGAGACTGGAAGATTTACTTCTATAAAACAACAATACGTCAATCAGCACCCGCCAGAGATTCACAAACAGGAGGCACCAGTTTCATGCAGAAACAGCGCACGGGGAAAAAAGGCAGATACATACTCCACAGCCCTTGCAGGCACAGTTGTTGTCGCAGGTGCAGCTGTTGGCGCCCGAGCAGGGGCAGGAGGAGGCTCCGCAGTTGCAACCCATTTTGTTATCTGAAAGATGGTAGTGGAAGTAATGTGAGTATAATGGATTAGATTTAGAATTGGCTTGATTGTTTTGAGGAGAGAAATTTAGGCCTGGATGAGGACGGAATATATAGCCATAGACAGCAGTGCGTGGCAATGGATTCCGATCATGCTGGCGTCATGGTGGAGGTGACAATGTCATTTCCATTTTGCCGTGCGAGGCAGTCTATGGGATGCATTCTGACTCGCTCGATCTGCTATTCGGATCTTATAAGCATGTTGTCGTTTATACTGATACAGTAGGATAGAGATAAAGCAGCGCAGTGGGATAGTTTATCGTTGAGCTATCTATCTACCTAATGAGCTAGTGACTGCTATCGGCTCAGGTGACAACATCCCTCGTGACATCGACTTGTCAATCGCCCAAACTTTGTACGTACAATGAATAAAGCACGATTGATAGGAGTTTGATGGTCTAATGCTGCCTGATGTATTATTACTGTTCTTTACTCAATACATACCAAGAGGGATACCCAAGTATTTGCCAACTCCGTTGTTGGGAGCTGGCAGATGACCTGTACATATGTATGCCCCATGCGCCTATCCAAAGACCGACTCCCCTATACCTGGGTAGATAAACGCCCTTTGTGCCACAGACAGACAGACAAGCACCGTTGATAAGACAATCCCACTTTAAATACATAGAATGCAATATAGAAACCAGATAATAAGAGAGACATTGGACGTATGAAAATCACAGGCGGAGCGGACTGAGCGGCCAACGGGTTCCGCTTCTCTGCGGTCTTTTCCGTATCCATAACCCTACTCTTCTTTCTGGTCCTTTCCACCGACGCACTTTGATTATTTGGTTTGTGATTTTGCATGCAGAACTTGACTTTTACCACATTTTGATTCTGTGTCATCTTAAGAACAATCTCGGTGTCGAGTGAGGACTGTTCGAAAGAGTTGGAGAAGTAAGTGGAGCTACTCCGCGCCTGCTGTGCTTGGCCGATACGGATAGAGTGATAAGCTGCTGACTTCCCACTTGAACCACTGCCACTGCCACTGCCGGCACCTGCTGCTCTTATATCGACGACACCTGCTATTCTTACACCTCGACACTTCGCGCTGCTCGCTCCCACTGCCACACTCCGTGGTTCTGGGTTATATTCAGCTCGAACAGCAAATACATCGTCATACACACACAAGCCTCGGTTGAACTAAACTGACTGAAGCTCTGGCACAACCTCCCAACAACCACCTACAACGCCTACCTGGTTCTTTCCCGGAGCCAGGCCGAAGGCAACTCGCCCATCTTCGACCTGGCAGACCACCTCTCGCAAGACTCTCCCTCCCCTATCACCTCCGACCACCCCGAATCCCCTAGCACCTCCACCTCTACCTCCGTCGATCTCGACCTCGACGAACTGATTCCCTCACCACCGCCGATAATTGCACAACAGCGGGACTCGTTCTCTCAGTATACGGGATATTCTCCTCCTCCTCTACATCCTGCCTCGAACGGTAACGGGGTTGATCCAAACCTGTTGGCAGATAGTACTGCAAGTTCAGTCTCTCGCCTCCATCGCCGTCGCCGCCGGTCCGAAATTTCGTCCTCGTCCTCGTCCTCCTCTGCATCTGAAACCTCGGATATAGGCGGGAATCGTGACGTGGGAAGCTCCTCTGTCCGACCCCCGCTAGCTACCGACGTTTCTTCTGCGGGTACCCGCGGAGTACAACGTTCAGCAACAGGCCGTGCAGAAGGCCACCCCCCGTCCCCCAAGCGCAGGCGTTTGGCAAACATGCGGCCCAATAATGGAGATTCAGTGACGACAGCGAATGGACGGCCAGATGCGTCGAATGGGCTATTTTCCACGTCGTCGCGGGGGAAGAGCTCTGTGAATGGCAAATCTTCGAATCACCTGCATAATGGACAGCCGAATACCAACGGGTCGGCGAGATCGGTAGTATCATCGTCATATTTTGGGCATGATCGAGAGGAGGTTACCAGGATTTTGATACAGGGGTTATACGATCTGGGCTATAACGGGGCTGCGAGTGCTTTAACTAGGGAAAGCGGATATGAGTTGGAAAGTCCGTCGGTGGTGGCATTTAGGAGTGCAGTACTTGATGGACAATGGGCCGAAGCAGAAAGTCTATTACTCGAGTCATTTGAGGACGGTCATGAGGCGAACGATGGAGAGTATGAGTCTCCATCGTCCTGGGGCAAGCTGGCTCTTGCCGAGACTGCGGACAAGAATGAAATGCTTTTCCTGCTGCGACAACAGAAGTTTTTGGAGTTACTAGAGGCTCGAGATCTGGGAGCTGCGTTGATGGTTCTGCGGCATGAGTTGACACCGTTAAATCATAATATTGCTCAGCTTCATGCTCTGTCGAGGTATTACTCATGCTTTTCATATGCCAAATGCCATAGCTAATATGTATAGTCTGTTGATGAGCCCGGTCGAGAATCTCCGGGAACTATCAGGCTGGAGCGGCTCGATTGCATTATCGCGAGAGCTTTTGCTTTCTGATTTGTCGAGTATGTTGCACAACCCCTCGTTGGTTCATCTCGAGGCTGAGCTAACATGTCATAGCTTTTATATCTCCTGCAGTGATGATTCCGGATCATCGACTCGCTTCTCTCCTGGATCAAGTAAAGAGCAACTGGGTCAATCAATGCCTATTTCACAATACTGCGCAATCACCGTCATTATATTCCGATCACATGTGTGACCGCAACGCTTTCCCTCGACACAGCAGTATGCAATTAACGAGGCATTCAAACGAGGTTTGGTATGTCGAGTTTTCGCATGATGGAACGAAACTTGTTACTACCAGCAAAGACAAGTCAGTTATCATTTATGATGCAACAGACAGATTCTCGGTGATCCATAGATTTTATGAACATCATGATGCTGTTGTATTTGCCACTTGGAGTCCGGACGACACCAAGATTATTACATGTTCTCAAGATAAGACGGCCAAGGTTTGGGATGTTCAGGTATGTACTTATCGATTAGCATTTTCCTCATATACTGAACAAGCATAGACTGGCCACTGTTATATGACGATCGAGCACCATTCCGATATAGTTACTGCTGCTGCATGGGCCCCTGATGGCGAAACGTTTGTCACAGCGTCGATGGATATCAAAGCACCGCTATGTTACTGGGGATTACGGTCTCGAAATCCGATACACGTGTGGCGAGACGGATTCCGAGCACAGGACTGCACCATCACACCGGACGGCACTCGTTTAATTGCGTCGGATAACGAAGACAAGTTATATGTGTATGACCTTGCGTCGCGTGCAGAAGAGTACTGCCTTTCCATGAAGAATCACATCACATCAGTCAGCGTCAGCAAAGATTCGAGATATGTTCTGTTGAACCTCCGGAATAATCAAATACAACTCATGGATATCGAGACGACAGAGGTTGTTCGTCGCTTTGATGGTCAGAAACAAGGGGAATGGGTGATTCGAAGTCGGTTTGGCGGTGCTGGCGAAAATTTTGTTGTCAGCGGAAGCGAGGGTGCGTCTACATCCCAGGTTTGATGATCGTTGCGACTGACATGTGTCTAGACTCTCAGATTTACATCTGGCATAGAGAGAACGGTGCCCTTGTGGAGGTATTGGAAGGACACACGAAAGGGTGTGTCAATGCAATCTCTTGGAATCCGAAGAACCCTAGCATGTTTGCCTCTGCCGGAGACGACTGCGTTGTGCGGATGTATGTACAATCTATATGTGACTAGTGACATAGTATCTTGCTGACGACCTTAGATGGACACGAGATAAACCCGGCGAAAGCAGTTCGAGCAAAGGCAGACTTTCTAAATCCTCGGACTTTACACGGACGAGTGCTCTTCGATCAACGACGAGCCAACTTTGATCATTGATATGGTATTGGGGGGACAGTGCCGAGTATACAGCTGGCGACTTGATCATGTTTTGGCGCGAGTTGGTATTTTTATATCTATCCGATAGCATCAATGGAGACAATCTCCTCATATATATTGATTCCTTTATTATACATGGCATCTTAGGCTTACTGCTGTTCTTCATCTTTAATCTGGTTATTTCTTCCTTTCCAAGTCGGCATGACAGTGGCAATTTGCATTTTATATTTGAGTCTGTTGCTTTGCGTTGTCTTCTTTGAACATTTTGCACGGATCGGCTAGGTAGAATGGCGCTACAGAAATATTCCCAGATAGCTAGAATTGATCAATTCCTTTCTTTACTTTGGATATTTATGTATCAATGAGTATATACACTGATATGTACGTGGTTTAACTATGTATCTACAAACTCCGTACTGCCTCCGTAGCCTTGAGTGCACCCGTAACCGTAAAACAAATCGACGGCGAGAGGGCATACATAATCTGCCATCATCCAACATTAGCTCATATTTCACTCGAGGGGAGTGGAAAAAGGGAGACGAACAGCCAACATCTTCGCAATAGCCATCTTATCCCCCTTCGTGACGTCGTCACTCAACTCCGCAAGTCCGGAGATGAGTAGTGCCGGTGGACCAGTGGGAATCACCATCAACGTATACCACAGCACTGGGTCGTGTGGGATTATCGATGTGTAACGGATTATCAGGTATGTTGTTAGGATGCTTATTCTTCGGCTTGTTAGTCTGAGACATTGCATCAATAAAGGGGGGGGATAAACATAGGCCAGAGGATTAGTCGGACTGTGTAAACGACCACGATGGCTCTGATGGGTACTCTTCCTGACCCTCCTGCTTCCTCTTCTAACCCCTCGTCCGGAGAGGAAGGAGAGGAGGAGCGTTTCATCCGCTCAAAACTAACACCAAGTTTACACCCGACCAAAAACACCTGCAGCGACGTAAACAGTGCGCCTACATTCTCAATACTTGATACCAGCCACGCATTGAATATCCCCCCATCTTCATAAGAAGAAAAGAACGCGCGATGGAGTTTGGGCACGAGACCTAGTAACATGCCTGTTGCCGTGCAGAGGATTGCTGTATCGAGGAAAGGGGAGTCGAGGGCGTCGATGCGTCGGCGAACGGGGCGAGGGAGGTAAGAGAAGAGGTGGCGTGTTTTGGCTGAGAGGGTGTGGCGTGCTTTTTGGATGGGTTTGGGGAGGAGAGAGGTTCGTTCGTCTGCTTCTTCGCCTTCTTCATTATCTCCCCCGTTTTCAGGGATGGGAGCGATGGTGTTGTGGCGGAATTGTTCTTGGGGTTGCGCTGTACCTGCGTCAACCATATGTATCTCCCGAGGAAGGAATGGGAAGATATACCTGATACATCCACCCCTGCTTGGCCCTGATCACGCCGACCCCCCTGATCATCCTTCTTATTGCTAGAGTCTGCACGACTCAACATCCTCGGCCCAATAGCATACGCAATCGTATTCGATGCCACAGCACAAACCAAAAAGTACGACTGCGCACGATTCATACAATCAGACTCCGACTGTCCGGGCATCGTAATCAATTTTAGGCTCCCCGTTGACTGCAATGTTTGCAACAGCAGGAGTGGGAGGGAGGATGTATTGTTGAATGTTACCGCTGGCGTTACCCAGGTTGGTAGACGCATGCAGCGAGAGAAGGTATGGCCGATGCCGAATGATAGGAGTGTGTAGAGGATTGACCATACTATTCACTATTAGCATCATCCTTTGTAGTCTTCCAAGAGAGTAAGGGGCGGCACAGAAAACAGGAACATAATGCGAAGCAATATCCAAACTCAACTCAGAGCCTAGCTTTACCAATATCAGCGCCGGAAGAAATATCTTCACGCGTATACCGGACATCTCGTTTATGGTCTCATCGTTGATGAGATTGGCCTGGCGAGTTATGACGCCGTAAAGCAGGGTGAGTAAGACGGAGGTGCATGCTTGGAGGGCGCCGAGGAAGGGCTGTACGAGGCCTTTGTTTAGGTCTGTCATTGGTTATGGTATGTATGTATGTTGGTCTAGCATATATAGGTACACAGATATGAAAGGAGATTGGGGCTCTTGGTGTATTTATCTCCTGTCTCTTGTACTATGAGTATGGAGACGATCTGGGATGTGTGATGTCATCATGGTGACTGGCTGGCTGTAAATAGCAATTTCTGGGGTAGCGTTTCTTGATTTGTCGATTTTTTTTTTTAATTCATGAACCAACGAATAAAATCTAGAACTTGTGTTTGAAGATGTAGATTGTTCCTGTAGAGTTTGATTATGGTAATAGATGTGAAGGTGGTAGTCGACGGTGTAACCCTAATTCTAGGTTTAGGGTACAGAGATGAGAGAGATAAGCCATGTACGAGGTACATGCTGCCTAGTTGCTCCCAAACTTGACCTGACCTAGCTGCTGGAGACTAAAATATGCTCATACTCGTAGACTTATTAGGAGCAGCTTGAATAATTGAATCTGGGCTCCGTATACAAAAGTCAGTGACCACTGATCAATCGGCCCGATGAGATGACGCTATTAGCTCAGCTAAGACAGCCAAACCACAACAACCAGCAGCTGACCCAGACGCAACAATCAACAGCAACAACATCTGTGCAATAATTAGCAAAGCGCATGCTTGGTCTAGGATTAAGGCCTCGACTCAAGGTCCGCCCATCCCTGCTGGACTTGCTGTCGCATAACAAGACGTTCACAGACCTGGTTGATTCTGCCGCAGAAGAAGAAGCTACGACAGCTTCTCCACCTTTGGACCACCTGCCACCAGTGCCCGCAACTCCAACTCCAACTTCAACTACCACCTCCTCTAGCTTTATCAACGACCACGACTCACCATCCTCTCCAATATATACCTCGCCGTTAACTGCAGATAACCTCCCTGCGGAAATTATTGTCGAGTTACAATCTCCTGCTCCCCCGCCGTCTCCGTCGCCCTCACCTCCCGTCATGGCGCCCTCTGACAACAAGCAGAATGACGATGAACAGCTCGGCGCCGTCTTCTCCATTTCCGGTCCTGTCGTGGTGGCCGAGAAGATGATTGGTTGTGCTATGTACGAGTTGGTAAGCATTCTCGTTCTTAATATTTCAAGATTCTAGCTAATCTACTGATAGTGTCACGTCGGCCACGACCGTCTCGTCGGCGAAGTCATCCGTATCGACGGCGACAAAGCAACAATCCAAGTCTACGAAGAAACAGCCGGCGTCAAAGTCGGTGACCCCGTTACCCGATCCGGTAAACCCCTGTCCGTCGAGCTGGGACCTGGTCTTATGGAGACAATCTACGATGGTATTCAGCGTCCGCTCAAGGCTATTTCAGAATCTTCCGACAGTATCTACATCCCCCGTGGTATTGCCGTGCCTGCCCTCGACCGCGTGAAGAAGTGGGATTTCAAGCCGACCAAGAAAGTGGGCGATATGATTACAGGTGGTGATATTTGGGGTATCGTCTATGAGAATAGTTTGTTGGATGAGCACAAGATCCTCCTGCCGCCTCGTGTCCGGGGTAAAATCACCAAAATAGCAGAGGCCGGCAGCTACACCGTCGACGAGAAGATCTTGGAAATCGAGTTTGATGGCAAGAAATCCGAACACGGTATGATGCACACTTGGCCCGTTCGTGTTCCTCGACCTGTGAACGAGAAGCTTGCGTCCGACTCGCCATTTATCGTCGGTCAGAGGGTGTTGGACTCTTTGTTTCCTAGTGTCCAGGGTGGTACTGTGTGTATTCCAGGAGCTTTCGGTTGTGGTAAAACGGTCATTTCGCAGTCCGTTTCCAAGTTCTCCAACAGTGACATTATCGTTTATGTTGGATGTGGTGAGCGTGGCAATGAGATGGCTGAAGTGTTGATGGATTTCCCAGAGGTTAGTTTATTCACTTGATTGTTTTATCTATGATACTGACTATTCCAGCTCTCCATTGAAATCAACGGCCGCAAAGAACCCATCATGAAGCGCACATGTCTTATTGCCAACACATCGAATATGCCCGTCGCTGCTCGTGAAGCTTCTATCTACACTGGTATTACTGTTGCCGAATACTTCCGTGATCAAGGAAAGAACGTGGCTATGATGGCGGATTCCAGCTCTCGCTGGGCCGAAGCTTTGCGTGAAATTTCTGGTCGTCTGGGTGAAATGCCTGCAGATCAAGGTTTCCCTGCTTACTTGGGTGCCAAGTTGGCCTCCTTTTACGAAAGAGCAGGAAAGAGTGTTGCTCTCGGTAGCCCCGAGCGTGAGGGCAGTGTCAGCATTGTCGGTGCTGTGAGTCCCCCAGGTGGTGATTTCACTGATCCCGTCACCACCAGTACTCTGGGTATTGTGCAAGTTTTCTGGGGTTTGGATAAGAAATTGGCTCAGCGCAAACATTTCCCGTCCATCAACACTACGGTGTCTTACAGCAAATACACCACTATTCTTGACAAATATTATGAGAAAGAGCACCCTGAATTCCCCCGCCTCCGAGACCAGATTCGAGAACTCTTGTCCAACTCTGAAGATCTCGACCAGGTCGTTCAACTGGTTGGGAAGTCTGCATTGGGTGATTCCGATAAGATTACTCTAGATGTGGCTGCACTTCTCAAAGATGACTTTTTGCAGCAAAACGGTTACAGTGACTACGACCAGTTCTGTCCTCTGTGGAAGACTCAGTACATGATGAAGGCATTCATGGCATACCACGACGAAGCACAAAAGGCAGTGGCTCAAGGCCAAAGCTGGGCCAAGGTCCGTGAGGCGACTGCAGATATCCAGACTGGTCTACGAAACATGAAGTTTGAAGTTCCGGATGATGAAAAGGCAGTCTCAGCCAAGGTATGTCCGCTTTCTTCAAAATCTAAATGTATAGAACTAATTCGTTTTTCAGTACGAGAAACTGCTGTCAGACATGTCTGAGCGATTTGCTACGGTTTCCGATGAGTAGACGGCTGGGTTGGATAGAACTTTTCATTTGAGTTGTTATATGGATGTCAAACGTCTGTAGTATATCTTTTTGCCTGATGTTTTTGCTACCCAATATTTCCCTGTTCGCATTGTACCTAGTCGCACCTCTACCACTTATATCGTTCTGCTTAGTATAACCATATCGGCCTCAGTTGCTCAAGGCAACACAATTGTCGGAGGCAAACTGATAATTCAATGCCCGTGCCGCGCCATCGTATTGTTTTCTGTTGCACGAAGAATGCAAAATGCGCAGCAATCTTATAGTCTGAAAGATGTTAATAATCCGAGTAGACCGTCAATAAGAACCATGACTTATCTTCCTGTCAAGTGAGAATATCATTCGATCCTGGATGCCTCGGGAATCAGGCACAGAGCGCTCAGACCAAATGAGACCAGACCCATGACCCAGGATGCGCTAGTCCCAAACAGGCCTAGCCAGTATTTACCACTACGTACTTTCTCAAGTTGAACGTGCCCGAATTGTTGCGGCCTGCGTATACCATCACCCACCACCACTCCTCCCACACCTGTGTGAACACAATCCTCTCCGAGAATTCTGTTCCAACCCGAATTTTACCTCCTTATATAACTACCGCCGCTCGTTCTACAGCTACCTCCATCAGTGCGACTCGAATAATTGCAGCTAAATACTGCCAGAATGGCCACCGCCCCCTCTGGCTACTCGTGCGCATCCCCCCGAATAGTTGTCTTGTGACGATGGAATAATAGCTAACTCACCACAACAACTACAGAATCAACGTCAACGATCCTGGACTTATCTCCCTGGTGAACAAGCTTCAAGATGTCTTTTCGACAGTAGGAGTATGTGCTTGTGTTTCCCCGAACACACTCATCAGGACGGTATAGACTGACTCTCTTTCCTCGGCCAGGTACAAAACCCTATCGATTTGCCACAGATCGCCGTCGTCGGTTCGCAATCCAGTGGAAAGAGTTCCGTCTTGGAAAACATTGTCGGGCGAGATTTGTGAGTTTATTGAGCTTGGTACTTACCAAGCGGACAACGGTTGACTTATTTGCAGTTTGCCACGAGGTTCCGGAATCGTCACTCGCCGACCCCTGATTCTACAACTGATCAACCGACCACCCACCAAACAGGTAAATGGAACGGACGACGATAAGGCGGTAGAAGGAACCTCCGACAGTGCGGCCAATGTGGACGAGTACGGCGAGTTTTTGCACATCCCCGGACAAAAGTTCTACGACTTCAACAAGATCCGAGAGGAGATCATCCGCGAAACCGAGACCAAAGTCGGTAAAAATGCTGGCATTTCGCCCGTCCCGATCAACCTGCGCATCTACTCGCCCAACGTCCTTACTTTGACTCTGGTCGATTTACCCGGTCTGACCAAGGTGCCCGTTGGCGATCAACCGAAGGATATTGAGAAGCAGATCAAGGATATGGTTTTGAAGTACATCAGCAAACCCAACGCCATTGTTCTCGCTGTCACCGCCGCCAATCAGGATTTGGCCAACTCCGATGGTTTGAAGCTCGCTCGTGAAGTTGATCCTGAAGGTCAACGCACTATTGGTGTTTTGACAAAGGTCGATCTGATGGACGAGGGTACGGATGTTGTGGATATTCTTGCAGGCAGGATTATTCCTTTAAGACTTGGTTACGTTCCGGTTGTCAACCGTGGTCAGCGTGATATTGAGAACAAGCGTCCTATCTCGTATGCTCTGGAGCACGAAAAGAACTTTTTCGAGGGACACAAGGCCTATAGGAATAAGGCTAGCTACTGCGGTACTCCTTATTTGGCTCGGAAGCTCAACTTGGTAAGTTTTTTGGACTAAGGTTGGATTTCATCTGCTGACTTGTGTAGATTCTTATGATGCACATCAAACAAACACTCCCAGATATCAAGGCCAGAATTTCATCGTCGCTTCAGAAATATACCCAAGAGTTGTCACAGCTGGGCGATTCTATACTTGGAAACAGTGCCAATATAGTCTTGAACATCATCACAGAATTCAGCAATGAATACCGCACTGCTCTTGACGGCAAAAACCAGGAGCTTTCCAACATTGAGTTGTCCGGTGGTGCTCGTATCAGCTTTGTGTTCCATGAGATCTATTCCAACGGTGTCAAGGCCATTGATCCGTTTGATCACGTCAAGGACCTCGATATCCGAACGATCCTTTACAACTCTTCCGGTTCATCGCCTGCGCTCTTCGTCGGAACCACTGCCTTCGAACTCATTGTCAAACAACAGATCAAGCGACTTGAAGACCCTTCGCTTAAGTGTGTGTCTTTGGTATACGATGAGCTTGTCCGAATCTTGAGCCAGTTGTTGAACAAGAGCTTGTTCCGTCGCTACCCTATGCTCAAAGAAAAGTTCCACAACGTGGTCATTCAATTCTTCAAGAAGTCAATGGAACCCTGCAACAAGCTTGTTAAGGATCTGGTCAACATGGAAGCGTGCTATATCAACACCGGCCACCCTGATTTCTTGAATGGTCACCGTGCTATGGCCATTGTCAATGAGCGAACGCAAGCCAGCAAACCAACCCAGGTTGACCCCAAGACTGGCAAGCCGCTGCCACCTCGTTCTTCTAGCCCTTCATTGGACACTATTCCTGATGCCAACAAGGAGGGTGGATTTTTCGGTAGTTTCTTCGCATCAAAGAACAAGAAGAAGTTGGCTGCGATGGAGCCTCCACCACCAACCTTGAAGGCATCTGGCACTTTGAACGAGCGGGAGAACATCGAAGTCGAAGTTATCAGTACGTTTCATCCTCTATTCATCTCGACGCAACTTAGCTGACTGATTTAGAACTGTTGATTACCTCTTACTTTAACATTGTCAAGCGGACAATGATTGACATGGTCCCTAAGGCGATTATGTACACCCTTGTGCAGTAAGTACTCATGATTGAGTAACAATTTTGATCATCTAACTTACTTGGCATAGATTCTCTAAAGATGAAATGCAACGCGAACTCCTCGAAATGATGTACCGCAACAACGAACTCGACGACCTCCTCAAGGAAAGCGACTACACCATCCGCCGCCGAAAGGAATGCCAGCAAATGGTCGAGAGTCTTTCCCGCGCCAGCGAAATCGTCAGTCAAGTTCAGTAAATTCAGCCTAGACGGTCAATTCTTTGGTGTCCAGTTGGTAGTAGATAATTAGACGGCTTCCTTTGTCCTTTTCCTTTGTGCATTTGTTCTCGCGCCTGTTCCTCATGTCTATTGTGTTTTATGTTGATCTTGGCGACGTTGGAAAAGGTCGGGTGCATCTGTTTATGTTTTGGGAAGTGGTTGAGTTGTATGACGAGTTTGATCATCAATTGATATTATGATTGATGAATGTTACATGATCGATGTTGCTATTCCATGTTCTAGGGATTCCCCTTGTTAGCACTGCGTTGTTATTTATGTTCTCCTATATTTTCTAGTACCAATAAAATTGGCTATCTCATATTCTAGGCCTTCTCAGCAGGCCTCTTATCAACCGCATCATGTCGATAACTATAATACCACCCTTCCGAAGCCATGTCCTGCCTAACCTTATAATTCTCCTCCGCCAAATTGAGTACCGACAAATCCAAATCCACCACCATGGCGCCTTCCTCTTCAGCCTCCATACTTTTATTGCTTCCCACGGGCCCAATAAACGGCACCACAACCCTCGACATGCCCAAATAGAAGTCTGCTGGCCCCGCCGCATTCGCAAACACGATTGCGCACGTATTCTCAAAACAGCGCGATGTAAGCGTGGACTCAATGAAGAGCTTCTCACTATCCGGGTTTAGTTTCAGTGCTTCCTCGTTTGCGTCGTGTTTGCCCCAGTACGTCGGGATGATGATGATCTCCGCGCCCTTGGCGATTAGTTCGCGAAACGCCTCGGGGAATGCGAGGTCCCAGCATATCAGCATGCCGATTTTGCCGATTTCGGTATCGACGACTTCGTGCGGGTCGGTGCTGCTGGATGTTAGATGGGGCCGTTCAGGGTGCCAGATGTTCTTTTTGCGGTATTTGCCGAGGATTTGACCAGAAGAAGAGATGAAGTAGGCTGTGTTGTAGAGGGCGTGGTCTTTTCCTGTTTCGTTTGTGGCTACTACTGCAGGGTCTTTTGGTTCGGCTTCGATGATTGTTCCGGGGACGATGTTGATGTGCAGTTTTTCTGCTAGACGGCAGTAGGCGTCCAGGTAGGGCTGGTTTTGGAAGGCTTGTTTGTAGAAATCTGGTGATTCGGGGGCCCAGCCGCAGAGGTGGTATCTGTATCGTCTCAGTAAAGATCCTGAGCGATTACTTGCAGGGAGGCATACTCTGGGAGAACGGCGAGTGTGGCGCCATCGGCGGCGGCGGATGTGATGTACTTGACGGCTTGGGAGTGATTGTACTCTGGGTCGAGATTCTATTCAGTATATCAGTTGTATGCTCTTTTGCTGCCATAAAGCAGCATGTTGTATGACAGTGCGGGGAAGTTGATGAGCAGGACTGACTTTGATATGCCACTGTATCACGGCTACTTTGTGTACTGGCGCCATGATCAATGACTGAGCTGCCTAGTATGTGCTTGAATTATGTACGGTTTCAGTATTGTCAATGAGATTGAGGTTGGTGAGAATGATGTTGGAGTGTTCAAGTTGTTGAGGAGCAACCCACTTCTAACGTGGCCAATGGTCTCTGCCCGATAAGATAAACCTTATCACTTACCTTCCTATTTTGGGCAATAAAATGCACACAAGCAAACTCGAAGGAGATAGTTAGACTAGACCCTGAATAGACTTATTTAAAATGTCTTGTCCGTCTTGTTCATGATACAGTCCTGTTGCATGTTTGTATGTTGGCCCCTTGGGTATCAACAGTACGATGTAATACGGGCTGCCTTGACTGGATGAGCATAGGGGCTACCCACGAATTGGAATGCAGTGCGAGCTGCGGATCTGTAACAAAGTCTTGATTAAAGTAAATACATATCCTAGAAAACAATCGTCCTATTTTAACCAATCAACAAAATAACAAAATAATTACGTGTTGTTGTTGATTGCGCAAACTGACTGAGCTTATCGATAAGAGGCGACATACGTCATGCAGCAAATTACGTAGAGCGGCCACTTGGGCATCTGACGACAACTTGGACCGATCTGTGCCTCTTTTTTTCTTTCTCGACATGATTCTGATCCGATTGTTTATTCCGATTAGATTCACTGTGTGTGGACCGTGTGGGTATCATTTCATGGCCCTTGCGTGGAGTATCGACATCTGTCATTGAAGACATGGCCCGATAAATACCTGTCCCCCGTCATGTATTTGAATCTTGAGATGAAGATTGTTCCTTAGGAGCCCCGCCTAAGGGTCATTCGTGGCTATAAGATTGGCAGCTATGAGCAGCCTAGCCAGCAATGCCGCCCGCAAACGGTCTGCATCCGTCGACTCCCCGGTGACGGACCGCAATAACGACTCCGGCTTGCGTTGCACACTTTCGCACGAGTATCTCAAGACAGATCCCGCGTTCAATCCGTCTGTAGTTGCAAGTGCGAAGCCACCGGCGATGTCCACCAGCGCAAACATAAAGCAACGCCTTCCCCGTGCTCGAGCCGCCAAGGCAGCATCAAAGGGGTTGGCGACTAATATCCTGCATCCTCGGCGGACTATAATCCAGCAGTTTCAGAGCAAAACTGCGAAAAGTTTGTCAAGAGCAACACGTCCATATATTACGCCTCAAGCGGATCGCGAGTTTCTCGCCGCGCACGATGCTCTTTTCGAAGCAAAGAAAGATGGCGAAAGAAAACCGCCACGCAAGCCTCGTGACAGGAGGAGAAGGATAGAGGAAAAGCCAGACGAGAGAAAAAGAGTCACTGATTCAACAGGACGCATACCCCCTGAGACTGAGGCGGAAGTACAAAGCAGGAAGATAGAGTTACTGGAGGCGCACCGCCAGAGTCTCATAGTGGCGTGGATAACGAGTCGACATATGAAAGCTGTTCGAGTGACGCCGTCACGGATTGCAGATTTTCCGAGATTGGATGATGAGAGGTTCATTGAGAGGGACGCCTCTGGTAATGAGGTCACCTTCAAATGGGACAGATACTTGGGTCAGGTCAGTATGACCGTTCATTCCTACAAGTTCAAGTTCTTACTTTTGCAGCTCTTTCTATACTACTCTCAACCCTTCATGGCGAGATATGTGGACGTTGATGAATGGAAGTCACCCTTGGACATTGTTACACTTACAGAACGTCTGGTAGTGGCCAGCGAGCCGTGGCAAGAGTGGTGGATGGGTATGCGCGATCTTTATCGATGGGAAAGACCACAGCGTACGGCGTTTTGGTATGGTGTCTTTTCGATTTTATGGTACACGCAGCATGTGGTCGGTTTTGTGGTGAGTGTATAGCCCTGACTTTAGGGATGTCTGATCTAATAGGGCAGTATGCATACATCATATACATCACATTGAAGAACAAATTCTACCCACACGATGTCAATTCTATACGAGAATCCTTGGATCGGTCGCTTGATAGAGGAGCCCAGGCTTATTGGTTCGGTGAATTGGTAGATCGGTATGGACGAGAGAAATGGCTTGAGCCGTTACTAGACCAGATCGCTCCGTTTATACGGCTTCAACTTGGTGATCTAGTGGTGTTTTTGGAAATCACAAGAAAGTATGCTCGTTTGGTGTCCCTATACAATGCTCGAAAACTAATTGTGACCAAAGTTTCTACTACTGGCGCGACCCCCTGAAAACGGCAGCCACATTGTGTTTTTTCTTTTCTTGTCTACTCGTCGCTTTGCTTACAGATGCGGAGTTTTGCATGAAGATCGTATGGTTTATTGCGATCAACGTTTTCTTCCTCTGTTGGCCGATAGCTAGTCGATACCCGCGGTATCGATATCTTGTCAGTCCGTTCCGCTGGGTATTCTGGGACATACCTTCTTATCGTAAGTCTTTAATTGACTTGCAGATGGCTTGGATTGCTGACTGTAGTAGCCGAATGGGCAATACGCTTCCTACAAGAATATGAAGTTCTTCGCCGACACGAAATCAAGACACGCGGGCTAGCGCACAATGAGAATTGCTATTCTGAAGATTGTCCGACCTGCCAGGAAGCCCAGGGAGATGTTTTTCAAGATGCGGTTGAGACTCAGGATCAACTTGCAAAGGGATCTCCAATTCACGGAATCAAATATACCACGCAGGGTGATGATACCGCCTCACCATATGTACAATCGGTCTTTTTTGCTACCATTCACCACGGCCACGAGGGCCAACTCATTCTAACCTCGGAAGGAATACGGTTCGTCGAAAAACCGAATCTTCTGACGAGACTCCATAAACAAAAGCCATTACTCGACCGCGAACCGCGATGGTCATACACCTACAGGCAGCTTTTGCAAATGACAAAACAACATAGCCCCCGGGTATCAAAGCTCACAGGTCTCGACCGTAAACTAGAGAGATTAGAGTTCGAGTTTTTGATCGATACTGAGATGAGCGCGAGCCAGGAAGTATTTAGAATGGAGACCTCATATCACTCCACAACAGGTGGCAAGCAGCGGACAAAAATTGAGAGTGTGGATGTCAATCAAGCCGAGCGAGATGAGATTTTCAACCTGGTTGTCGGATGGAGTAAGAGCCGATGGCAGGCGACGAGTGGACAGAGCGATTCGACCAAGAAGTGATGCAATGTTCATGTCCATGTTTCATCCTTTATTACATAGTAATGATAGTATGCTTAGTTCCGAGATGGACCGTCAGGGCATGCTTGACAGGTGATCTGAGACATATCCCTGTGGATTATGTACATTACCATACAATACGATAATTACAGCGCGATAAGCGGCAGCGCACAAGCCGATTTGACTGGGCCGTATCGGAATCACATAGTTGCAATACGTGGACCGATACGTATGTCGATACGTAGACTGAGGCGCAGCACTGAATGTCTCGCAATATTTTTATATTCTGATCTTGCCATATCATAAAAGAAGTCTTATTGATTTCCAGTACTAAGTACTTAAATACCGTCACATCTCGGATATCTTACCTCTTTCATAACAAACAATATGAATTGTGTACATTTAGTGACTGTTTAGTGGCAGTTTGCAGCTAAGTCTCACATTAGCGTTGAGCTGGTACTTGCATTGCCTACATTTAGGCTAACTACATCATGACTCGAGACCCTTAGGGCTTCAAAGATGGCTTGGCCTAGTGCTAAATCTAGCGTTCTCAATGGTGGGGTAATATCTTTCGAGTCTAATTTCATCTATTTTCTTACTATTTTTGTTGTATAGATTAAAGGTTCACATGTTGATAAGGTTTTTGAGTGGACGTTTAATTTACTACGTACAGTACATACGGGCCTGTAGGCAGTCACGAATCAGATGAGACTATGCTGTCTGTAACCATGATCACGATGGCTGTAAATCAATGTGGATAAGTAATCGTAAATGAATTGATTGATTTGACAATGGGCTGATTGACAGATGTCCGAGTGGAGCAGCTCCGAGTGTCAGAAACAGGAAATACGTAAATACTCGACATTCTTTCCTGCCCTTGCTGCCTTGCATCATCGACTTCTTCTTTTCCTGCACTATCTTCCGTCCACTACTTCACTACTCATATAGACATCACTATATAGTAGTTGTACACTCGTTGATTACAAATCGTGTGAAATCTATCTATCCAACATTGAGTACATCCGAGCCTTCCATCCGCTTTGAGCGCATTGCCACAACATGGCATATCAAGGGACGCAGTACCCAAAATCAGACACCCCGCCATACGCCGACAACATCGCTCTCAACTCCGCCTTCAACAATCAATCGCCTGCAAGACTATCACAATACTCCAAATTCGATCCCCGAGGATGGAGAACACGCACACAACTGATTGCAGCCGGTGGTGTGGTGGTGATTCTAATTGCGATCATTGTCGGCGCATACGAAGGAGTGAAAGCGAACCGATACCCGAATTATTCGGCGCTGAGTTATTCGTTGAAGGATACGTATGAGGGAGAGAACTTCTTTGATAATTTTTGGTATTGGTCTGATGCGGATCCGACGGGGGGCTTTGTTGTGTAAGCTCTCTCTCTACCTAACACTGTCCGTACCTGTTAGCTGATGATCGCAGCTACCTCCAACGTGCAAACGCAGTCTGGTCTAATCTCACCTATGCGACGAACGAATCTGCCATCATCAAAGTCGATACAAGCTATTCCGACACTACCGGCGGGCGCAACTCCATTCGCATCCAATCGAACAACACATACAACGACGGTCTGTTCATCTTCGACATCCTCCATACACCCTACGGTTGCGGTACATGGCCTGCCTTGTGGCTTTCAGATTCAAGCAATTGGCCCACTAATGGCGAGATTGATATTATCGAAGCTACCAACAATGGTACATGGGGAAACAGTATGACTTTGCATACAACTGATAGCTGCAGTATGAGTGTGAAGCGCAAGGAGACGGGTAAAGTTACGTCGACAAACTGCTACAACGGAACGAACTCGAATGAAGGGTGTGGTGTTTCGGGTACTACTGCTTCCTATGGGCCTGAATTCAACAGTAACGGCGGAGGAGTAAGTACCATTTTCGAAGACTTTACTATACAAAATACTAATTCTATATGACAGGTATATGCAACTGAACTTCGTGATGCTGGCATCCGCATCTGGTGGTGGCCTCGCGCCTCAATCCCATCCGACATCACCAACGGCAGCCCCGACCCATCCACCTGGGGTGAGGCTACAGCCGACTTCCCATCAACAGACTGCAGCATTTCATCGCACTTCCGAAATCAGAGTATCATTGCCAACATTGATCTGTGCGGATCATTGGCTGCCGCGGACAAGTACTACGTTGATGAGGCGCAGTGTCCGAGTAATTGCACCGCATACGTGGCTGCGAATCCCAGTGCGTTCACAGAGGCGTATTGGGAGTTTAAGAGTTTCAAGGTCTATCAATCTTCTTGATGATATACAGACCTAGCTTTTTGCCTGCTTTTTCTATCTTTGACTGTGAAACAGTTGGAGGTGATGACATAAATTAAGTAATGAGATGGGATATTCTTACGAGGGCAACTACTACTCACGAGCGATAGATGGATACAAGTTTTGCTATGATATTTTTGTTTGTCAAGCGCCACCACTGTTTGTGAGATGATGCTGGGTTTGATCTCATATCGTTGACGTTGCCTAATAGAATCATCCAGATGTGGTGGCGGCACGTTACCTCTCACGCAGAATAATTCAAGTAATGACTATGATTGTTTGCCATTGTTATCAAATCCATGAATATGCCAGAAGTCACTCGTTCATGCCACCCTGATAATCCGTAGTGATAGGGGCAAGCATGATGTCAAACTCTATCATAAGGCGAGTCCCGACGACGCAAAAATGTCTATAAAGATAGGCCAGAATCCAGCCCAAACTCAACCTTTTCGAAATCATCCAAACTCAAAAAGAAAAAGACAATCACAAGGCTTCCAAAGTCAAAAAACCAAAACAACCAACCAAAAAAAAAAGTGATCTTGTCAGATCTCAACTAAACAATCAGCAAAAATGACTAGCAACACGTACGGCAGCAGCTACGCCACGGACCCCTACGGTACCAACACCTACGGCACCAGCACGTACGGCACCACCGGTCGCTACGGTACAACCACCGCCGCCGGTGATTACGGCACCGCTGGCACCAGCTACAGCACATACGGCGACACCAGCCGCGGCGGCGCAAACCGCACCACTTACGACCCAACCACAGGCGCTTATGATCAGCACATCGACTACGATGCTGATGCCAGCACCCGCCGCCATCACCGCGAGCAGATGGATGAGTCCGGCAGATACTACCATCGCGATGTAGATCGGGATACCTCCGGGTTGGATAATACCACTCGTGTGCATAAGGAGTACTCCAATCCTAATACGGGAACGAGTTATACCAGAGATTCGGCCTATGATAGGAATAATTTGGTTTGAACAGTCGACTTGATGAAGATGGGGTTTGAGGGGACGTATTGAGGTGGACTTTTACTGGTGTGTCGTCATGTTGAATGTTGAGGAGTGATTTGACGGGATGATATCGGATTGTGTGGAGGAGTTGAGATGATGATGCATTTGCTTTCTGTTTCTGTTCATTCTTTTTGTTTTGCATTTTAAAAACTGATCCACTGAATTAGCCTTCTAGTTCAGCGCATCTTGCATAATGTCTTGCTGCCTGCTTTTGTAAATATGGTGGGAGACATGCATCGCTCGTTTTTGGAGAAATATGTCTGATAACTCTTTGAAAATGAACAATCAGACCGAAATTGATATATTTATCTCAATGCTTTTCTTAAACCCAATTAAGTAAATAATAGATTGAAGTACTGTCTGAAACGGAGAGCGTTGTCAAGGAATTGCCTAAAAGAGACTAAATTTCCGTAATAGGAAATTTTTCGACCTTGATAGGGTTACCTACATACTTGATATTTCCTGACGCGCCGGGGCTTCCCCTTTCCGTTTTAGTGCTCACCCCCTCGCCGCTTTTACTCACTGAGTAGAACTGAGCACGACCCTGAGCGTTGTGATCCACTCTGGACGATTATGCTGCATATGCATTCATTGTCCGTGAATGTGTTAGTACGTAAAAGTCTTCGCGCAGGAGACCGAACCAATATTAATCGCATGATTACAACGGAATTCCGAGGTGACGTCCTACATAGACATCAATTCAGACTACGAGACATCCTGTGTGTGGTGCTGTACGACATCAAAGCTATTAGCCTGATGGATGACAAGCCATCGGTAATTGAGACAGGGTAGAATCTCGAGGAGGACGCTGACGTGGACTTAGATCAAGCAACAGGTCCTTTTCCACTTCCTGCTGGAGCCCTACAGATGTGTGGAGGTATGGACAACGGCTCGGACCAATACTTTTCATATGCAGAGTTTGTTTGCGACTGGAACTTATGCTGCGCAAGCGCCACTTTCGAAATATTCATCAAGCTCTAGGTTAGCACTAGTAAACCGAGTAAAGGTTGATCTGCGAGGCACACACAGATAGAGAAGTGTACATGCGAATTTGAAGCGATCTAACGTATAAATTTGAAGTGATTCAACGTAGGAAATGGTGTACGAATTTGATGATTTGTAAGACTTAGTGAAGAGCTTATAAATGAGAGTTTGTGAGACTCAGCGAAGAGCTCACTGGTGAGGAATTCAGTGCGTATACTGTAATGAGCTAAACACCAGGGAAGGATTATGGAAGGGATTCGCAACTTATATTCTATATTCCGAATACTACGTATCTCTTCCAGGATTTCAATGATTATCCTACCTACTGCTGCTCAAAGAAATGTGGCGGTTTAATCTGTGATGGATATTATTACTTTTGCTAATATACCCTAGATCCTGTATTTGGCTTTAAAATGATGGAATTGTATAATAGAGTTTTTGGAGGAAGTTAGTCACAAGATTTAGGGATGGTGACAATAATTAATAGTCTATCACCTTGTACCAAGTGTCGGTCTATAATATTTGATATTGCTAATAAAGTCTCCGGTGATGACCTATTAGATGTTTGGGCGGTCTTCTTGGCTAGACATTGAGTCTAATATATAAGCAAATATAAAATTACTCAATTGCAGACATGTTCGCGTCCACCATGTCGACGATCGCCTCCATCCTTCGTCTGTCGGGAACGAGGATTTTCTCTTCTGCATCAGCGCTGGTCCAGGCTCCTGGTCCGTAATAAATTCCATGCAGCCCCTCGAAGACCAGGTGCGGGTTGCTCGTAATAAATTCTGGGAATGTCGAGTGGCCCCTGCCAATATCCGAATTCGACACTGCAACTGCCACCTGCTGGATCCAGAAGTTTCGGTGCGTCGCCCCAGCTACTATCGGGCCTGCTATCTCGCTAAACAGTTCTCTGGCTCGGGACTTGAGCTTCTTTCGTGTCGTTTCCTCGGCATCTTGTGTAAAGCGTTTGTGAAGGTAGAACAGAAGGTGGGCGTGACTGAGGACCGGCGGGCCTAAAGATTGCAGAGTCGGCGTCAATTCCTCACAGGCCATCCTGGCCCGAAATATAAGCTCTTCAGCGGATGGGAGCTCCGGTATTACTTCTTGTACTTGCCTAGTTTCTTTGCTCGGGAGAGATGCGATGACGTTTGGCAACGGCTTGAGATCAGGCATCACGAACTGCAATCGCGCAGCGACACTATTCCACACTTTCTTCGAGTAATGCCCCTTCCAGCCAGTCGGTTTGAGATGGAAAGTCTCCTGGAATGCCTCGAACGACATCTCCGAAGTATCAACCGGACCCTTCTCATCATCCAGCGACCGCAACGCAGCATGGACTATCTGGATCCAGAAATACGCCTGTGTCTCCGAGTACATCTCAACGGTCGAATCAACCGTCCTCGCACGCATAGTAGCTTGCTGGAGTGTTACCAGCGCCAGCGTAACTACTCGCCCACGCGCCGCCCCCGTGTTCCGCACATACTGCATCACAGCGAAGGCGTAGCGTATGAGTTTATCTGGCCCCTCGTATCTCCTAGGCACAGTCGCTGGATCGCGGAGATAATCTGTCTGTGTTGGGAGATGCCGTAAATTCGGGATTGACCAGACGTCCCGTGGTCTGGACGCGGGGTTGAAGGAGTAAAAGCTTTTCCAGAGATAGGTGTTGATCAATGATGGCGAGTGGCGGAGAATTTGGGGGAATTCTTCTCGAGATGGAAGATCTACGCTCATAATGTGCATGCGATAGTCTCGGATCCCGTGTAGGAGTTGTAGAGTCCAGAATGTGACCAGGCATCTGCTGAATTGGGCATCGACGTAGGCTCTCGGTGTCTCGCTGCTGCTGAATAGCTGGGGAGATATCTTTCTCAGTCGGTTGAGATGAATGATGAAATCCTCTGCTATTTTATAGGAGGGTTTCTTCTTTGCCGACTCGAGGATGACGAAATAGAGCGCTTTCAGATAGGTGTAATGAGTCCATGCCGGCAGGTCTCCCTTCAGGAAGGATGTCCAGAACGCACCTGGGTCGAACGTGTCGCCAGTAATCTTCTTCTCAATTTGGTGTTGCAGCTGTTCAGTAGTCAATATTTCATCTGTTGAGTCGCTTATGACGGTCGTCTTTTTATCCCGCTTGCCCTCCTTCGCAGGCTCCAGATTCACCCTCTTCACGGCCTGGTAGATATCCTCGAGAACCTCAGATACCCCTACCCCGGTCTTCGGACTCAGTTTATGGGTTAGTACTTTCCACGAAAGGTCATCCTTATACTTCGCAAACTCCTCCTCATACTTCCGTCGCGCCTCCTGAATCAACTCCCCCGAGACATCCGGAGAATCTTGCTTATTCAACCCAACCCAGATATACCGACATCCTCTCTCCACCATCTGCTCTAGCAAGCCGCGAAACTTCCATGGTGGCCACTCCTTGGTAGAGCAATCGTGCAACCACAAAACCAAAGTGTGTGGCGCAAGCTCCCGCAATATTAAGGGCCAGCATCGGACTGATGCTTGTCGGTCAGCATCTACCAGACCAAGATATAAAATGTAAAACGGAAAACGGAAGACGGAAAAGTGTAAGTAGCGTACCCCGAAACTTCCATATACTCCACTCGTAGGTGGCAGGGTAGTTCATCGTCTCGATATCCAAGTCCCTCGTCGATAGCGGCTCTTGCTCTCTGATTTCGCCGAATTTGAGGCGGTGGAGGAAGGTTGTCTTGCCGCAGCTGTCTTCTCCCAGGAGCAAGATGCGGTGGTATTTCTTGCCGAAGATCCATTTTGAGAGTTCTCCCTAAGTTAGCCTCATTGGCGTGGATAACTGGATGGGGGCCTTACCGTCCATCTTGGCACTCAGCAAATCAAGTTCCTGCTTTTCCGTCCTGAGACTGAGGCGATATTCTTCTTTTAATTACCAGGAGGTATTGTTGGCGCCTGGCAGGCAACACATATGTAGTATTTCTTTGTCAACATGTTGTTCAGGAGAAGAGAGCTTCGCTGGTGGCCACGGTGGCCTCTCGTATTGTTACGGACCTGGATTTACCTTAGTTATCACAGCGGTGCGTCGAGATACGTTAGGCTTGGTTGAACTTCGCACAGGTTCCTTGAGTCGTCGTAGGAAGTAACTTGAGTAAACAAAGTAACAATAGGATAAAAGAGATCCCCCGTATAACACGAGCAATTATATACCAGGCTAACCGGATCCAGGGCACGGAGCGGGACGCAGTTGGGCGTAAGCAGCCAATAACGGTGCTTATGAGGAGGGTTCCCAAATATTGATTGGCTGATTCACGGTGTGTATTGGCGCTGTATCATTCGCACGTGCTAAAACTGACCCCCATATATTTTTTGGATATTGGGAGGCTTGGCAGCGGGTTATATAACATAGCCAAACCCCGAGGCTTACCGCATAGTAAAGTGTTGTAACCCAGATTGTACATAGTAACACGCTCTGACCCCCCATATATCCGCTAGATAACGGCGGGATGTCAATGTGGTATGTTCAAATAGAGATTATTTGGGGGTCAGATTTGGCGTGTGTTTAACTTATAGCTATACGAGTGAATGGACGGGCCTAATTTTTATAAATATGATACCATTTTCATGAGTTAATAGCGTGATTCGCGGAAGAACTCCGGATATATACTACCATTGTGTATAAAATTAGTTTGTATACAACAGCGGCTGATTCCCCACGATGCGGCGCTGGCGTATATCTTGCATTGTTGGTAGAGGCTTGGGTAATAGAATTGGCCACACCGTCGTACTATAGTGGAACAACGCAGCCAGCCCCAGTGCCGTCAATAATATGTGAGCTGGGGGACCTCCCGAAAGTACAGCTGACTCCGCAGGCTCGACCGCGACGCAAGTGATAACTTGGTTATGCTGGCGTAGAGCCTCCGAAGTTCTACGAAGAGACGGACAATCCAACAATCTGAACAAATCCATCAATGCAACCACTTGACTGTTCCCAAATCTCATCTGCGAGAGAGGGGTGTTTCGAATCGTGTCTAGGATGGTATTTTGGGACATTTTGTTAATCTCACGGACTTAAGCGTAGTTGCTTTGAGGTCAATTAGTTTGGCTCTGGAAGCGAGCTTGCCAAGGTATCGATCGTGAGTGATGGGGATTCAATAAGGGTACAGTAAAAAGCTACTGGTTCTAACATCCCATTATATATGACTTAGAGTGGGATGAGGGATATATATCCCCCGTCCGTTGGGGGTAGGATGCATTTAGACAAGGATTTCTTCTCGAGCCGACGAGACTCGGTATTGCATCCGACTTGAACCGTCACCTCTCCTTAGAATTTGAAATCAACACGATTCGCGATGTTGATTCCGAATCCATTTTTCTTTAGGCGTCATTTGCCCCGCAACTTCTTGCCCCTTTTAGTGCATGAAATAGAGGAATCTTAGGTTTGCTCCAAGACTCAGCTATTCCGCACAGTGAAGGATATATGGAGGATAATTCGAGAAGCATGACAAATTCAGATGTTGCTAGTTACGGCTGATACGACATGGTGACTGTTTAACATCTTTTGCGGCCTTGAAGATGTATTTATAATTTGGTCTAGCACATTAAGTAGATCAAATACATTAAACGCGACTACTATGGTCCTGGTCTTTTTTTTTGAGAAAAGTCTTTCCATGAGCGTTAACATGATCCTGAGAACTAAGTGATTGAAAGTGTGGAGGACTGGATTCAGTTGAAAGTCCATCAAAGACGGTGTTTCAATATCCTGGATCTCTGATTGCATACCTTCCATTCCTTTTCAAGCTATCACTTACTACCCACAAAAGTTGCACCCTCGGCAGGCGCGTGGACTCTTTTCATTTCGTCTGTGTGGGAATTCCAGACACAGCGGCTCAACAAACGGAGATTCCTTGTCGCAGAATTTGAGACTAGTGAATATACTTTGAACCAAGATCGAAGCCTGGTTGGGTGTTGAGGCTCCCGACAAGAGAATTGGATCTTGAATTGAGTTGCATACTCCATACTTGTGGCTTTGCTCAGAGTTCGTCTTTGCTCAATCGCAACTCGTGCCCTTAGCGAATTGTCCGAATGACTGACAAAGTATCTGGTCGTTGAAGGCGTGTTGATAGCTGTTGAATCAACCAGTTGTAAGGGATAAAATACAAAATATGAATTGGCGAATACCTTCAGCTCGCAATTTGATCCTGAATGTGGTCTAGCTTGCGGCTGAGCACAGAGCGTCTCGGTAATCGATTGATGAGTTGTTGACATGGAAAGCAAATAAAAAGAGAAAATCCTCTATTGAAAGTCACTTCGTTTCTAGTAACGGAATGGATTATCAATTTCTATTTATAAAGCAAATATATGGGTCGTTCAAGCATGATACTTTGGCCGTAATACAACTTGTCATTTCCACTTGATCACGGAATTCTCCAAATCCATAAAATTATAATTTCTTCGATGGGATAGGGGGCGGTTAGGTTAGTAAGTGACTTGTTGACAAGGCACTGTGTATGCCAAGAAAGCATCTCGTATCCCGTATCCCGTATCCCGTATCCAGTCCTGCGGCCTGCGTTCGTATCCATGACAGGAAGCGTATATATATGAGATGGCTACCACTTCGTAGCTTTTCTTGACTCTCTCTCCAAAACTCTATTGTGTCTCAATGAGACTGTCCATTCGTTTGTCAACATAAGGAAAATTTCCTATACGCTCCCTTGACTACAATATCTTTTGAAATTCATTTGCAACCCCCCCCCCTATCGATAGCCGAGTTCCATTAGACGGAAAAATGCTCATCAAGCTGGTCACATTAGTCATTTTGACTGCTCAAGCCATCGCTGCTAATGTTTCCGCATCTTACCACTACGAATTCGGGCTGAATAGCACTGCATATCAGCGTCGGTTTGACGAACTCGTGCAGGACGGATACCGCCTCACCTATATTAGTGCTCACCCTGATGAATATAATAAAACTCTCTTTACAGGAGTGTGGAAAAAGGCAACCACATCCGTACCTTGGGTTGCTCGACACGGCCTCAATGGTTCCCAGTACGACGCCCTTTCCACCCAGCTTAAGGCACAAAACTACCACCCAGTCGTTCTCAACGCATACAACCTCCCGAGTGGCGAGCCGCGATTCGCAACGATCTGGGAGAAAGCATCCGTTGGCACCTGGGTTCAACAACGAGACATGACGAAAGACCAGCTCAGCGACAAAGTGTCTGCTTTGAGTGACCTCCGGATTACAACTCTTACACGTTATGTCGTGGGAAATCAAGTGCTCTTCGCTGCGACTTGGGGGAAACGCACAGCCGAGGACTGGCATGGTGATTGGTACTATTCCATTGGGAAAACTGGTCTTGATCATGGGCCACTTTCGGATGGATACAAAGCAATCTCTCTGAATGTGTACTCTGTAAATGGAGCGCCGGTGTTCGACGTCGTCTGGCAGAGATATAGCGGCGGTGGCTCAGACTTTGTTCCAACAGCAGATGGAACGGCACACCTAGAACCGGCGTCGTTTGAAACCACCTACAAGTATGAGACAGGCCGGGGATTCGGACCTCGAGCACTGGTTGGTTATTATTACGAAGGTTGTGGTATCCTGTATGCTGGGACCTTCGAGAAGGATTCTTAGGGGTATCTGTAGCTAGCGTGCCAGTACTACAGGCCTGAGCCATGACGGTGAGATCGGCACATGGCAGGGATAGGTCGACCATTCCGTGAATATATATCAGATAGAGGTTAGTTAACTAATAGTAATTTAGGCGGTTTTTGTTTCCATTGGCGTACCCGTAAGATCCGTAAGTTAGAAAATGAAAGTGTGATAGGGTATGGATGTCACGAAATTACAATCGACGTAAAGCGTCGTGAATCGAACATAAGACTCTTGGCACGCTTATTCTACGTTCCTATTGGACATCTAGCCCGTATATGCAACAGAGTCTGGGTGGTTGACATCCTAACCTAGCTGATCGCTTGGGTCTCCCCTAACAGACCCACTTCCTTGATCTCATCTGCTGTTCCTGAGAATTGCCTGAAACTTGACGGTGTTGTCCTGTAAACTCTCGCATGGTTTCTTCTCCAAGAAGAACCTGGTGTTGAGATAAAGATACGAAACGATATCTCACAGGACAGGTGCGAATTAAGTAGTACCAGAATACGAACAGGACTCCAGCTATTCGAACAATATCCTTCAAAATGACACCGGAAGAGGCTGCTAGCAACCAGCTTGGATGGGCGCTACTCAAGCTCCTGCATGACCATGACGGGAGCAGCAGCATAGTGTTTTCATCACTCTCAATGTCCATCGCCATGGCCATGCTGGCTGGAGCCGGAGACAGTAGCAAGAGACGAGCCCTTAGCAGCAAACTCGGCGTCATGCAGGGAGGCTCATCGCTCCAGACACTTCAGACAGCTTTTGCTGAAATGATGGCTCGGGTTACCCAGGTTGGCAGGAGCAGCAGTTCTTCTTCTCTGGCCATGGCAAATGCAGTTTGTGTTGATCAGACGATTGTGCTGAAACAAAGCTATCTAGAGTTTCTCGCTACTTTCACTGCCAGTGTCATGCAGTATCCCAGTCTTTCAAGCTCTGTAGCCGCTATCAACGCCTGGATACGCGATAACACCCTGGGCCTCATCCCAGAGATGCTGTTAAAGGAGCAGCTTAAACTATGTCATATTGCCCTCGTTAACGCTGTCGCGTTTAAGGGTACCTGGGAGACACAGTTCAGCAAGGAGAAGACACAGAAATGGCCTTTCAAATCTGCAGGGAAAGGCGAAGGGAGTAAAATTCCCACGGTAGACATGATGTTTATAGAAAATCAAAACATCCTTCGATATGAAGCTGATAACCACACTGTTGTACGGCTGCCGTACAAGTCTACATCGCCGACATCATCGGTATCCATGATTGCTTATCTGCCACACAACGGCATTGAATTGTGCTCAGTCCTCAGTGGTCTCGCGTCGGCTGCTTACTCTTCAAAGAAATTCACTAGTACAAAGCATGATACGTTTGGCTTCCCTAAATTCGAGCTTCAGTCCAATTTCTCTTCCCTCGACCTGCTCGAGGAGGTGGGATACCCCATTAAAGGAAACTACCCTGAAATGACCACAGGATCAAATGTTGTTAATAACGTCCTTCATAGTGCACTAGTTAAGGTTGATGAGGAGGGCACTGTCGCTGCCGCTGCCACAGTGGTACTCATGAGCCGCAAAAGGCGGCCTCAGTTGACCACACTGGTCTTCGATCGGCCATTTGTATTTACCATTGCTAACGACGAGACGGGCATGGTAATGTTTTCTGGGCTGTTTGCAGGGCCCTCTATCTATTAATTCACTCACCTGGGAACAGAATGAGGTTCTTGAGCATGTCATATAATGGAGGCGCATACTATACAGAGTGGGATACCTTATACAGGTGGATATAAACTACTAGTCAGTAGACTAATAATACTGCAGCTGAACATCTCGCGGTAACACCATGATAAGAACAGGCGATCTATTCTGTTCTATTCTGAACTCATCGTTCCAAATGTCTACTATGTATAATGCACCCTATGTCGGGTGGCTCCCTCCAATTTTCGGTATTTCAATATGAAATTGGACTTTAGTAATGGTACTCTGTTTCCAACTGGTTGACATCAAAGACACAAAATAAAACTTTATATATATTATATCTTCTATAGTATAAAGTGAGATTATTTCGTGAGGTAGACTTACATAGATCATCTATCAAGCATCCAATCCAATGTCTCCAGTCGTCGCGCGGTCAATGGTATCCTGAGGAGCCGAGCCTTTAGATCTTTTACCATGCCAGATTTGGGGATCTGCTCAAATAAACTTGGCAAATTGTTTGGCGAATATCGTTTGATTACTGTCGCAAATGATACGAAGCTCTTTACCAGCTATTGATGCTGAAATCCAAACAATGTCATTTTAACAGCAGGATCTCCATTGAAGGCGCCACAACCCCATATTCCGGTCCAGACCACGGAATCCTTCTCACATTCCCAAGAGGAAATGCGGTTTAAGCCTTCTTAATTTCTCTATCAATAAGATCTGGCCTGCGATCCTGCAAACCCTCTCATCATCGAGTTCATCGATCTCGAGGGCATCCATAAACAGCATTCTACCTCCCCGACGGGCTTCAGGTTCCAACACAGACCATGTGATGTCCCGACGCTGGCCATTGACTCAAAGCATAGGGTTTGGTCCTTGGATTGAAAGGACTTGGTCGTCTGTTAGAGTCGGTGTTACAAGCACGGCAGGACATGCCTCTGGACAGTTGCTCACGAAGATTTCCTCTTGCGTGGCCGACTGGCCAAAACCGATATCCTTGTTCGCGGATATTACAGTACATCCGCAGGGTCCTTGGTAATTCAATTCCTGGCTCTGAGAGGAGAAATCGTCCACAACAATAATTTCAGCTTTTCGTAGAGGTATCAGTCCAGAATCTGGTGATACAAGCCATCCAGGTTTGTCAAAAGCTGATATTGAGTACACAACCATCTCGTCATCTGCCCCTGCAGATTGTTTGAAGTAGATGAATAAGGCATTCAAGTACATTACCGCTTCTGGATGTCTCTGTGACGAATCATACCAAATACTGAAATCGTAGTATTCAGACCACCATGAAGGGGCTTGTAAGGTACAGAGAAATTGATGAGCCACTAAACAAGCAGCTTGTAATCTTGATAGTCTCAACTCACGGCCCGGTTCAAGAATTCCCAACTCGCAGCATGGAAAGCAAGCCGGCAATTGAAGTGCAAAGAAAACCACTCGCGGCCAGACGTGCGAAAAGAACTTGTTCCATTGAGCTATGGCATAGCATGCCAACGCTACACCAACCCCCACTGTAGATCGCCGCGTTTCTCTTTGGATTGCCCTGAAACGACCGAAGGGAGAGAAAGGGAATAGTCAACCCGGCCCTGCGCGCGTCCGCCAGAACACACTGGGGTTGTAGGCTGGGTCGCAACTGCCACGCGCGATTCTCATTGGTCATAAAATTACTATATTGATCCTAGTAGGCGCTTGGCATATCGTTTCGTATGCGGGCTCCACATCGCTAATGCACATTTCTGTCCCCTGATTGACTGCTTTGAGCCTTGCTACTGCACTATTCTTATTGCGACGTCCTTTTCGATATGCTTAGCAGCTTCCTTCCCTGAAACGAAGTGAATTGAAAGGGTACTATCGCCCGCGAGCCTCCTGCAAAAATTTGCTGCGAATTCACCACCCTCTTTCTGCGCACGCACCTTTTCGATTGGGCTCTTGTTTCTTCTCTTTTATTCGCGGTTTTCCATACCCTTTCGCGTTAGTGCCCTGAAACGAAACGAAGTTGAGTTGAAAGGGTACTATCGGCCGCGAGCGCCCTGCAAAAATTGGCTGCGAATTCACCACCCTCGTTCCGCACACGCACTCTTCTGATTGGATTTTCAAAAATTTCCTTTTTAGGACTCGATTTTCTAACTTTTTTAGGTTTAGTGCTCTTTTTACTTGTCTTGGCTCGATCTATCCCGGGTTATAGCTGAGACTGATATCTTCCCGGGGGTGGGATGATATCTTGTTAGTGCTAGTGTAATTTAAAATTACTATGTTGGGACTAGAGGATGCTATGACACTTGGACCAACTAATAAAATATAAGTGAGAGAACAAATTATCTATAATTATATAACATAATATATATATAATACATATATAATTGATATAGAAAGGACATATAATCTAGATAATATTATATAGATTTTAGGACAACATTTTGTCAATTTATATAGATTTAAGGACAATTTTTTGTTAATATATATAGATTTAGAGACAGTATTTCTTATATATTATATACATTTGGCAACTTCTATATAGAAATATATTATACTTTGTGCATTATCTTTATATATATTTAATAAAAATGCTATAATAAATAGTTATATTATTTTTAAAGATAGTAGAAAAGATTACTATATAACTACTAAGTCTTAGAATATAAATATATATTTTATTTATATTTTATTTATATTTATATTTTAATAGATCTACTCTTTTTATTTATTTATATAAAATATATATTTTACTTATTTTTTTCTCTTCTTTCTCCTTTTCTTAATAAACTATAATAATACTATATCTAGTTTTTTTTTTCTCTTTCTATTCTCCTTCTATTTACTATATCAAATTTATATTAATTCTATATTAAAAATCCCTTACTATTATATTATATAGACCTCCTAAGGTCTTATATATACTATTAAAGATAGATAATTTTAATAATCTCTAGGTACTATAAGCTAAATAATAGAATATAGAATAAGAATACTTCTATAATAAATTATATATTAATATTATATAGAATATATTTATAAGCATATATATTGAGCAAAGCTCAAAAAGGCATCATACTCAAAATCTATAAACCAGAAGCCTTACAACGGAGTTCATCCAAAGTTTAAAAAGACTATACAAAGACCATACAAATATAAAACTATACTAAAACCAATATAAAACAGATATCTGTTTTAGTTTTAGAAATCATACAATATAAAACCATAAAATGGTTTCATATTTACAAATCATACATTATAAAATAAAAGGGGTTTTAGATTCATAAAATATCATGCAATTGATTAGAAATCAAGAATATTGATTTGAAATCAAAATAACTAAATAATGAATATAAATATAGGTAAAAATCCTGATAAAAAATGAGAATTAGAATAACAAGTATACAACAATTACAACAATATTTCCTTTATTCTTCTAAAATCTTTGCCTCTTTATTCTTCTTTATTCTTTTATAATATTGCACATTATTTCTCTCTATTTCACTGATCAAATAACCTGCTAAAAGGTTATGAGCCTAGCATTTTTTATTCTGTGAATAAAAAACCAGGATTATCTTTTTCTTTATATTTTCTCATACAATTTGAAAAGAACCCTATTTTTCTTTAAGAAAAATATCTTCTTTAGGGAAAATTCAAATTAATTAATTAACTGGTTCTGAAAATTATATTGACTGGGCATTTAGAATTAAAGCTATCCTAGTTAAGAATGATTTGTTAGAACCAATTATTAATAAAAAGCCACAAAATAATTCAAAAAACCTTAAAGCATTAGTAATAATTCAATTATTCTATGCTAAGGGTCTATTACTTTATATTAAAGCTTATTCTATAGCTTATAAAGCATAATTTACCCTAGAAGAATTATATAATCTAAAAGGGTTTACTACAGAGTTTCTAACTCTAAAGGAATTTTTTGATTATAAATTAGAAAATTTCCAAATAATAGAAGAATATATTTATTAAATAAAAACTTTATTAGATGATTTATCTTCTAAAAATATTGATATAGCATCTCAAATTAAAATCTCATGGATTTTATATAATTTGGGAGAAGAATGGAAATTCTTTACACAAAATATTATACAAGCTTTTAGAAAGGATTCTAATGCTTATACTTTTAATTCCTTATATACTAATCTTATTAATAAAGCAAAAGGAAAAACAGCAAATAAAATATATACTATTAAAATCAAAAATAAATACAAGAAAAATAATAATTTATTCTACACCAATTACAAGAAAACAAATCATAATATTTCTAATTATTTTTTCTTATATAAAGAAAAAAAGCCTAGCAATTAGAAAAGTCCTAATAATAAAATTATTAAGGATAAGAAATATTTAAAAAATAATAAAAAAAAAGAAAAGAAAAAGCAAGAATTACTAAATGTAATTATTAAGGCTAATTTAGATAAAGAATCTGATTCAGAAATAAATATTAATAAAGAAATCAATATTTTATAAGAAAATATTTCTTTCAATAAAGAATTATTTGAAAATATTAATATTAAGGTAAATAATCAAAACCCCATATATAATATATATACATATGCTAATAATAAGACTACAGATATAAACAATAATCCACAAAATCAACAAAAAAATAAGGAAAATATCAATTATTTTCAAAAACATGTTGAATTTATTATTAATACTAGAGCTACTATTTCTGCTATTACAAATCTATCTTATTTTCAAAATTATAAAAATACATAAAAGAATGTACAATAGGGAAAAGTAAAAAATATAAAAATAAAATATAAAGGCACTGTTATATTTAGATTTAATACAAAATCTATTTATATTCTTAAAAATATGCTTTATATTCCAGAACTTAGAATAAATATTCTAAGTACTAATAATATTAAAAATAATATCTATATTTTTACAGATAAAAAATATCTTATATATAATAATAAGAGAAAACTTATATGCTCTATAAATAAAAAGGATAAACTATATAAAACAGAAGTTGATATTCTTTGTAAAAAGAATAATAATAATAATACTATACTATTTATAAAAGAAAGCAATAAAAATATTAAAATATAGCATAAAAGACTAGGATATATAAATACTAAACCTCTACAAAAATATTATATAAAACAATATAAATAATATAATAAAAGAAATAAAGGACGCTATATTTTAATATGAAATTTATTTAAAAGCAAAATATCATAAAAAGATAAATAAAGAATCAACCAATTCTAATTCAAAAGAATATAATATTGGTAAAAGAATTCATAATAATATAGGAGAACCAATATCACCAAAAACATATAATAATAAAAGATATTATATTATATTTCTAGATAAAAAATCTAGATATCTATTTACAACTTTATTAAATAGAAAAGATGAAGCTTTCACTGCTTTTAAAATATAAAAAAATATAATAGAAAATCAAAATGATATTACTATAAAAGAATTCTTTTCTGATAATGGAAAAGAATATATAAATAAAGACTTTGAAATATTATTTAATAAATTTGGGATAATATATCTATAAACCCCAGTTTATATAAAAGAATCTAATGGATTAATAGAAAGAATAAATCTTACTTTATTTAATAAAGTTAGATGTTTTCTATTTCTATCTAAGGTTAAAGAATATTTATAGGGAGAAGCTTTATTAGCTACTACTTTTATATATAATAGAACACCCCATAAATCCTTATATTATAAAACACCATATGAATTATACTATAAAAATAAACCAAAAATTGACTATATTAAAATATGGGGATCATTAGTTTATTATGATACCAATAAACAATCTAAAAAACTAGATCCTATCCAAAGAAAAGGAATATTAGTTAGATTTAGTGATCATAAACATTATAAAATATTTGATATAGAAAATAGAAAGACCTTATAGTCTAGAGATATTACTATATTAGAAGGAAAATTTATTTCTTCTAATAATAACAATATTAATAATAATAAAAATATTAAATATATTTCTCCAAAAGCAAAAGAATTAATTGAATATGAAAAATCTCATAGAGATGAAATTATAAAAAAGAATACTATAAATAATGATAATACTAATAATAATAATAATAACAATAATAATAATATATTTGAAGAAGTCAATAACAATATACCAAAAATAACTTTGAAATACGCATTCCAAAATTCAAAGAAACAATAAATCAACTAAATATTAATAATATTGTTAACCAAATAAATAAAGAATATATATATAATATTAATAATACAACAATAAATGACTATATCAAAACCATACAATATAATAAAGATATTGAAAATATTCTTACAATAAATAATAATAAAGAACCTAATACTTTTAAGCAAGCAATGGATTCAGATGAAAAAAATGAATGGTATAAAGCGTATTTAGAAGAAAATAATAAACTATTAAAACAAAATACATATGAAATTATTGATGTTCCTGAAAATATTACTCCTATAAAAGGAAGATGGGTTTTTAAAAGAAAACCTATTAATGCCAATTCATATAAAGAATCATATATTACAAATAAAGATAAAAATATAAGATATAAAGCCCGCTAGATTATACAAGGTTTTAATCAAAAATTAGGCATTGATTACTTAGAAACTTTTTCTACAACATACAGAACAGAAACCTGGCATTTATTGCTTATAATTACAGTAAATAAAGAATAGCATATAAAACAATATAATATCAAAAATGCCTTTATCCATGCTGATATTAACACAATAATATATTATATTTTACCAATAGGATTATATAATAACCCTAAATATCAAAATAAATGCTGCAAATTAAATAAAGCATTATATAGCTTAAAACAAGCACCAAGATTATAGAATCTATTCTTTAGAAATATTATAAAACAATATAGATTTGAAGTCCTACCACATAATAAAGGAATATATATAAATAAAGAAACATGTGCTATTTTAATAGTCCATATAGATAATATTATATTTATCCATACAGATTTATCATATATAAAAAATATAACAAATGAATTAAATAAAGAAATAAAAATTCAAGATATGGGCAATATTTCTACATTTCTTGGAAATAATATTTCCATTAATTATATTAATAAAACAATAAATATAAATCAAAAAGATTATACTACCAAACTATTAATAAATTTAATATATTTAATACAATAAAACCAAAGAAAATACCTAGACAACCTAGAATCAAACCATATAAAAATAATAAAATAACAGATAATAAAATAACAGCCCAATATCAATCAGAAATTGGATCATTATTATATTTATCATTAAAAACCAGGCCAGATATTACATTTAATGTAAATCTAGGAGCTAGATTTATGGCTAATCCTGCAAAAGACCATTTTAATTTAACAAAATATATATAGCAATACTTATTATATACACCAAATATTGGTATTATATATAATTGCTCAGGAAATGATTTATATATAAAAGATTACTGTGATAGTGACTGGGCAGGTGATATAAATAATAGAAAATCAACTAGTGGCTATATTTTTAGCTTATCACCTGATTTAGCTATAAATAATCCAATAAATTGGAATTCAAAATTACAAAAAACTGTTGCCTTAAGCTCATGTAAAGCTGAATATATGTAACGCTCACGAGATAGCTCAGGACCTGGTAGCCGGACCACAATCGTACCTAGGCGGGTACGACTGTAAACCAAACATAGAGCTCCAACCCTACACTCAGTACCAAAGAATAAATTCACAATCATGTATAAAAGCTTGATTCTTAATAGGCTTAAGATTAAGTAGAGTTTAGTTCTTATAACTATAGACTCCTATATTCTCCTTATACTTTTACCCCTTCTATTATGCCTCTTATATACTCCTAGTTAAACTTATATTAGCTAATACTTATAGTTCTAAACTCTCTATCCTTAAGAGGAGATCTAATAGAAAAGTTAAAAATAGCCTCTAGATATATTACTTATAGTATAAACTCTCCTATTACTGATGTAGGTAATACCTATAATTAGAATAACTAAATACTTCTAAGTTATAATTTAGCTATTTTAAATATTGATTAAGAAAGGGATTTATCTCTTAATACTCTAAGTACTAAGATATATAATAAATTCTCTTAGTTAGAAGAAAATTGAGACCTCTCTAATTACTAATCTAAGATAAGACTTTAATTAGGGTTAGCTAAAGATTTAGCTACTTATATTTTTAATTTAGGAATATAGCTCTCTACTATCTACTAAGACCTAATAAGCTAAGACTTTATATATTTTTCTTAATAAATACTTAAGGGCCTAATACTTAATAAACTTTACTCTTAAATAGTAGAGCTTTACTAAATTAAGAATATTAATTATATTTTAGAAAGAGCTTGCTTCCTTTATTCTAGCTTAGGCTTAAATAGAATTAAAGATTAAGCCTTAAACTTAATTAGAACTAAATCTTATATAGAAAAGGAACTTGATTTTATTAAGGAAGAAATTTAATATATAGATACTATATTTAATATTTTAGAGAAGGTTTACTCTTAACTATCTTAGAGTAGGACTAGGGAGAGTGAATCTTATTAGTTATTAAGATGCCTAGATAGGAAATAAAAATCTTTATAATCTAAGGAAACTAGTACTAATCTTAATAAAGATTAGAGAAAATAAAAGAGCCTTAATACTAATCTAAGTAAAGGATATAATTATATTTATAAATATGAATATATACTTATCCTTTAAACTACTAGAGGGCTACTGAGACTACTATTTAAAAAAGAATATTATAGATATATATTTAAAGAATACTAGAACTTTATCTATTAAATAAAAGTCTATTTTAAGAATAAAATAAACTAGTTTATAGGATTCTAATCTAAAGAGTAAAGGATTAGATAGATAGTTACTTAGTTAGATATAAATCTTCTAACCTTATAGAAGTAGAGGGGATTAAAGATAGCTAATAGATTCTTCTATATATAGAATTTATTTAAAATATAGCTTAAAGGATGTCTTTATAACCTAAAACTCCTTTAATAAGAAGTAAATTAAATGTATTTAGTAATATAGTAGAGAGAGGATTAATATATATAAGACTTTATAATCTATCTATAGATATAAGAGGATTGACTATCTTTTATATATATAGAGGAATAATAAAAGGCTTATCTCCTAGAGAAGATACTTAAATCTATTTAAAAGAAGAGTTAAAAGTACCTAAACACCTTTAAATTATTTAATATATATATTATACATCTTTAAAGGGTTAAAGATAATATAATTAAATAAATAATTATATTCTATTTACACTAAAAGTCTCTAAATATACTTAGAGGAAGGCTTTTAAATATACTAAAAATCTCTCTACTAAGAATAGCACCTTTAAATATAAGATCTTATAGAGTAGTATCCCAATTAAATCTAAGGAATCTACTTATACTAGAAAGTAATTAAAGAGATATAAGGAGACTAGAACCACACTAATAAGAAAATAAGTACTACTAATAATATTAATATATTAGTTATATAGATATAATCTATTAAATACTATACCTAGAACTTAGATTAAAGGGCTAGAGATTTAATTTAAAAAATTAATATCCTTTTAGTATAGAGTAGAAGTAATATTAGGGCTTATAATAACTACTTTAACCTAAGTATTTAGAAGCTTATTTATAGATATATATATTAATACCTTTAAAAGAAGAATTAAAGCTTAGATATTACTAGATAATAGAGCTAAGGAGAATTTTATAAGCTAGTAGTAAGTTAAATAATACTTTCTTATTATATAGTCTTTCTTAATCTAAGTGAGTATAGTTAATAGATAGACTATTCTATCCTATAGTTTATATAACCTAGCTGTAATTATAGAGGATTATAGAGGCAATTAAAAGACTATATAATAGATATATTATATAGTTAATATAAACTGATATAACCTAATCTTAGGATAGCTATAATATAAAAAGGCTAATCTAGATGTATATTTTATAATATAATAATAATACTACTAATAGTATAGTGCAATAGTATCTATAAGTAAGCTATATATCAAAGAAGTAGCACTAAAGAAATTACTTAAATATAAATTAGATAAAGATAAGATTTTTCTCTTATATATTTTAATTATACTAGTAGAAGTATTAAGTACCCTAATAGCTACTACTTTTAATAATAGATTAATACTAGATTATATATAGAAGTATAAGAATATATTCTTAAAAAAAGAAGCTGGCCTAGTATCTATATATACTATATATAATTATACTATTAATCTAGAGCTAGGTAAATTACTTCTATACTAACTAATTTATAATCTAAGTGTTAAAGAGCAAGAGGTTTTAAGAGAATATATCTAAATAAATCTAAAGAATAGATATATTTAAGAGTTAAAGAGCCTAGTAGGAGCCTTAATCCTATTTATATTTAAAAAAGATAGGGAGCTAAGGCTTTATATAGACTATAAAAGTATAAATATAATTATAATTAAGAATTAATACTCTCTATTATTAATATCTGAAATGCTAAACTAATTAGGATAGATAGTAATCTATATTTAGCTGGACTTTAGAGAGGTCTATTACTAAATCTATATTAAGACTAGAGATAAGTAGAAAATAGTCTTTTAAATATACTTTAGCTATTATAAGTATTATATTATACTATTTAGACTAGTAAATATCTTAGCTATATTTTAAATGTATATTAATTAAGTACTAAGTAATCTACTAAGGATATACTGTATAGCCTATTTAGATAATATTATTATCTACTTAAACTTAGTTAAAGAGTATAAGAAATATATTTATACTATACTTAAATAATTATAACTATACTAACTATATACTAAGCTTAGTAAGTATGTATTTAGGGTATATAAGGTATAATTCCTTAGATTTATAGTATCTCTCTAAGAGATTACTATGGAGAATGAGTAAGTATATATAGTCTAAGAATAGCTAGAACCTATAAATATATAAGAGGTACTACAATTTACTAGATTTATAAACTTCTATTATAGATTTATAGTAGGCTACTTAAGGATTATAAAGGCTTTAATAGATCTTATAAAGGAGATTAAATAGCAGAAAAGAAAAGCTTCTTCTATAAAGATTAAAGATATATCTTGGATCTTTATAAATAAAGCTTAAGAGATATTTTAAATATTAAAGAGACTATTTTTAGAGGCACTCTTATTATAATATTATAATTTAAAGCTATAAATTAAGATTAAAACTAATACTTTAAAATATATAATTAGTATAATTATTAGCTAGCTTTAGATTAATAATAACTAGTAGTATTTAATTATATTCTAGTTAAAGAAGATAATTAATATTAAAATCTAGTATAAGGTCTATAATAGGGAGTTACTTATAATAGTTAAAGTATTTTAGTATTAGTAGTACTATCTTAAAGGTAGTAAGCATATTATAACTATACTTACTAATTATAATAATCTTAAATATTTTATAATTATAAAGGAGCTTAATTATAGGCAGGTATACTAAACTAAAAGACTAGTTATATTTAATTTTATAATTAAATATTAACTAGGTATAAGAAATCTAGTTAATATACCTAGCTAAAGACTAGACTATATAAGAGATAATTTTTAAGATTAGATACTACTTCTAACTCTATAGTAGAAACTATATATAGATATTTTTAAATTAAATTTAAGAAGAATAGATGCTCTTTTTATAAATAAGCTAAGATTAGATATTAGCTAAGAGAAAAAGTAGTAAGAGAATACTAAAATAATAAAAGATTATATTCTGAACCCTATAGATAGAGATATAAAAAGTAGTATTATAGATAGAATAGAAGATCTAGAACTTTTAATATTATAGTTAATAGTTATTATAGCTATAGTGACTAAGATAGTATATAAGAATATAATTAATAGTCTTATTAATCTAATCTATTAATACTAATAAATAAACATGCTTATAGTAATAATAGAAAAAGATATATTAAGTATTAATATAACTAAGCACCTAAAAGGGTAGTTAAAAACTTAAACTATTTACTTAGATATAATAAAGTAATCTATATTCTACTAAATAATATTTTTAAGTTTAAATTATTATAAATAAATTATAATAATACCTAAAGAGGCTACTTTGCTTTTAAAAAAATATATAAAGCTATAAGCTAAAAATACTAGTAGAAAGATATCTAATTAGATATTAAATACTACTATATTATATATCTTATATATTAAAAGTAATAGATACTAAGGTATCTAGAATATAGATTATTAAAATTATTACTAGTCCTAACTAAGCTATTCTAGGTTATTATACTTAATTTTATTACTAAACTATCTAAGTCTTAATAGTATAAATAAATATATAATATGATACTAGTTATAATCTACCCTCTTACTAAGTATATATTATATAAATCTATAATTGTAATTATTAATACTAAGGGACTAGTAATCCTATTATATAATATACTAGTCAAGTACTTTATAGTTCTATAATATCTAGTGAGTGATAGGGGCACTATATTTATATCTATATTTTAGGAAGTCTTATACTACTATTTAGAGATCTAAAAAAGATTATCTATAGCTTTCTACCTCTAAATTAATAAATAAACTAAATAATAGAATTAGACCTTTAAATACTACTTTTAATTATTTATAAACTATTACTAGAATAACTAGGTGTATTAGCTCCTACTCACTTAGTATATATATAATAATAGTTAGTATTTAGTTATAAAGAGAATACTAACTAAGCTATTAATAAGATTTTAAGATAGTATCTATATAAATATTAATATTAAACCTTCTAAGCTAGATCCTAATGTAAAGGATTAAATAGATAAGCTTATTAAAGCTTAGGCAAATATAGTACTAATACTAAAGATTATTAAGAAATAATAAATATAGTAATATAATAAGCATAGATAGGATATTATATATAAGATTAAAGATATAATTATACTTTAAATAAAGAATATAAAGCTAGGGAGGCTAAGAAAGGTATTATTAAAGAAATAGATTAGACTATTTATAATAATAGATATATAGGATTAGAATATATATAGGCTTAATCTATTACTATATTATAAAGATCTATATCTGGTTTTCTATATCTTACTTTTTAAATCCTATTAGTATAGAAGCAACCAAGAGGCGCTACTACTATCTAAGATAGTAAATAGTAAAAAGGAATACTATATATAGAATATTCTTATTAAAGAAAGAAAAGCTAGAGTATATAATATCTTATCTAATAGAAAGGATACCTAATTAAGGATACTATATAGAAACTACTAGATATTATTAAAGAAATTAAAGCCTATAAATAATATCTAAAGGACTTGAAAGGAGATGATTATATTAATAATAAATTTTAGCTATAGCTAAAATGAATAAAATGCTAGGTATAGAGATATTAAATATATTAATTATAATTTATTAAAAATAAAAGAAAGAAAAGGAGTATAAGTATATATATTATAAATTAATTAAAGGTTTAATTAAATATTAGTCTATATATTTTTAACTATCTACCTATTAGATATATATTAAGTAGTACTACCTACATTACTAGTTAAGTAATAACTAGTAAGAAAATAATTTAAAGAATATTAAATTAATTATATAATTAAAAGGATAGATACTTATATTACTATTCCTAGAAGATAATAAGAATAGTATTAAATAAGACCTAATTAACTAAACTATCCTCTATAATAGCCTAATCTAGAAATAAAAAGAGATAGGGCTAAGCAGATTTAATTAAGGGATTAAAAGAATTATCTAAATATTTAATAGCCTTAATTTTATATTTTTTAGTTTAGGATTTAATTATACCTTTTAGACCTATATAAGTAAGAGATTTAAGCTTATAAATAATAATAACTACCTCTTTCTTTTTTTTAACTTTAGTTAATAATAGGAACTATTAGATTATTTGGACGGCCGGAACACGAGTTTCGGCACTTTTTGAAAAACAGAGCTTTCTACACGTTCTAGAGGGCCTTATAGGCTTCTCAGCGCTGAAAAACCCCATGGAGACGCCACAGGGAACCCTAGGGGGCCCTGGAGTCCCCGAATCAACAGGGGCTGGGATGGGGGTCGTTAGTGGCCACCTACCCCAAACGCCGGGAAATGGGACCCCAGAGGCACCGTTGCAGTTCCCGAGGCCAAGCGGCAATCAGGAACGCCCATTGGGATCAGATCAATGGTTGGAAAGGGGCCTGGAGACAGCGTTACAGGCTCAAATGGCCCCCCCAACCACTGGAACAAGCCCTGGAGAACAGCTGGTCTTAGGGCTCACGGAGGCTGTACAGGGACCAACTATGGGCCCCAATGGGGTCGCCAACCCCGATTTTACAGAGGGCAACCGCCAGAAACGCACACGCCAGGACTCAGGCGGCGCAAGCGCCTATACGGGGATTCCAGGCCTCTGGAAGGACTACGTTATGGGGGCTACGGCGCCTATCGAGGCCCAACTGGGAAAGAACGAGGACGTGCTTAAGGCATATATGGGCCTGGTGCAAGCCTGTATCACAAGGATTGACTCCCTAGAGAAGACCGTACAGGCGCTACAGCCTGTAGCAAACCCGGCACCCAGCGCTTTCCCGCCACATGACGTCGGGGTGAGCAGCTCGCCGCCAAGCCCTGTTCCCAAAAACGGACTAGTGCCTGCCCAAAATGGACAAGCCCCCGCAGCTAGTGGCCTAGCGCCTAGTCTAATTGGACATCACGACCCACCTCAATATCAAAGCATGAGAAACCACCAAAACCGTGCCTCACCAGGGCCGGAGAGCACCCAAGGCACCACCCCAACCGCTCAACCCATACGGGGAGCTACAGCCACTAAATCCTCACCACCGGCCCCGCCCTTGCCTCCAAAGCTAGCCCCTAAGAGCTGGGTGACAGCCGCTGGGGACGCCCAACAGGCTAGCGTTGGGGAATGGAAAACGGTGCAGTATGGGAGGCAGAAAGCAGTGCCTATAGCACCCAGCAAGCCTGGACAGCCGGCAGCGAAGCCCGTGAACACCCGGAGCAAGGAGGAAAGACGCCTAATTTTTAGGCGTCAAGCGCCCACCACTGCGGCGAGGCACGACACCCGGGATATCCAGCTAGTGCTCAACCGTGCATTTGTAGGCGCCGGCTTGCCAGATTTTATACGTGCGGTCAATGCTGGATATGCAGCCTCGGGCCACCTGACAGTGCTTCTTAAAGAAGGAGCCCCTAGTGGCCTGGTGGTGCCAGCGTACAACGATATGCTTATAGCCGCCGTACGAGAGGTTGATATAGCGGTCATCTCAGTGGAAATTAGTGAGCAGTGGCAACGAATTAAGGTCCATGGAGTCCCTATAAGGCGCTATATGAATAGCAGCCATGGCCTGGAGATGGCTCGGGAAGAAATTGAGTACGAGACGGCGTATAAGCTTAAGCGGGACCCACCTGGCTTAAGAGCCCTAGAAATATAAGGGCTGGAGGACGCCTATTTGCCACTATGGTGGTAACAGTTGGCTCAAAGGATGAGGCCCGAAGGATGCTAAAAGGGCGCTTACGATTTGGGGCCACCACTACGCTACGGAGGCCTACTGGGACACCAACCCCGAGAGCGTCTGTATACGCTGCTGCGGAATTGGGCACGCTAGCCACCTAGAGTGCAGAAACAGCCCCCAAGGTGTACGATCTGCGCCGGGGACCACGAGGCCTTGAGCCACGGGTGCAACGTCGTAGGCTGCAGTATGGGGCTGGGCAAGCCCTGCCAACACAGCCAGATTAGGTGCGCTAATTGCAATGGGCCCCATGAGGCCACATCGCCCAAGTGCCCTAAAATCAGGCAGGCAAGGAAGCAGGCCATCCAGCAAGCAAGAAACCAGAAGCTCCAGCACCTTATCCCGCCAAATGAGACCCTAGCAGTAATCCCCCCAAGGCCCCCACCAACCCTGGAGGCTACGGGCTCTCTAGGCACTGATAGGCCGGCTATAGAGGCCTCAGACGACACTGACACGCCTATGAGCCAGGAATCATGTTAGTGCTTCAACATAATTGTGCTCGAGCTAGCGCTATCGTACATACAGCGCTAGAAGCAGCCCTGGAGGCAGGGCAGCAATAGCATGTCTCCAGGAGCCCCTCAGTGGTAACGGTGAGGTTAGCCACCCAGGGTTCTTATTCTACTGGCCAGAGGGCCCCCGGAAGCACGCCCGGGTGGTGACTGCGGTAAGGAAGGATATAGTGAATAAGGTGGTTATTGAGGCCCGGACGGATCTTATAAACCATCCCTATTTTATAGTAGTGGATGTGGTGGAGCGCAGCAGGCGCACCAGGGTGGTAAATTGTTATGACAACATGCTAGGGCCTCAATATACGTACACGGGGTCTTCCCAGCGCACCCGGAGAGCCCTTACAGACGTCAACTGGGACCCAATTTTTAGGGGACGGTGCCTAATTCTTGGGGACTTTAACGCTCATAGCCCTGTATGGAATGGCCTTAATGAGCAGAGGAAGGATGCGGAGCCCCTAGAAAGGCTTATCAAGAAGCATGACCTATTTATTAATAATGAGCTGGACGTGCCTACAAGGCCCTGGAAAATGGGTAGCTCTAGGGATGGGATTAGGGGTGAGAAGGTGCCTAGCACCTCAATTATTGACCTTACAATCAGTAACCAGGCGCTAGGACCCCTAGAGAGTTGGGTAGTGGATAAGGAAGGCCCTACAGCGTCTGACCACGTCGTTATATGGGCCTCGTGGGAGTCCCCGGAGGGAAGGGTGAGCCCGGAGAGGTGATGATAACGGGGTGGCAGATAGACCCGTTATTAGAGAATAAGGAGACCTTTAGCGCTGTTGAGCGTACTTGGAGGGGCCTCCGGGCACTAGGCTACCCCTAACGGACGAGTGCTCGTTAGGGACGTGGAAGATGAGGCGGACTGGGTGGAGAGGACCCTTACGGACGTACTTGATGAGCATGCCAAGCTTATTAAGCTATGTGCGCGCTCTAAACGCTGGTGGGGGCCCCAGACAGTGGAGGCCCGGGGTGCCTATTCTAAGGCCTACAGAGCATATCAAGTAGGTGATATTAGCGGGAAAGACCTCCAAGAGGCCAGGAAGACCTACTACACCGCAATAAGACGCGCTAAGAGAGAATGCTGGGAGGCTTTCCTACAGGGGACTAATGAGGGCTCGCTGCCAGAGCAAAAAAGGTGCTGGGCAGCCCTACGATACACTAAATCAACCTCTAGCGGCACTACTCCAGCCCTAATTGACCCAGTGACCAAGGATGTAATAGCGGCCACATTTAAGGAAAAGGAGGCCATCTTTAGGGGCCAAGCCTTTCCTCAGGCGCCAGAGCAGACCCTTGGAGAAGATATCCAACGGATAGAACTCCCAGGGCCTGGCCACGCTCACGAGCTGGCTACAGCGGCGGCAGTTGGCAAAGCTTTGCTTAGCCAAGGGTAGAAAAGGCCCCAGGCATGGATAGGCTCAATTTCAAGGCTATCCGGCTTCTTTGGCGCCTAGACCAGGCCCGTATTGTAGCCCTAATAAGACAGTGCCTCAGGCTCGGGATACACCCCACGGCATGGAAGAGCGCTAAAGGAATCCTTCTCCGGAAGCCGGGGAAGCCCCTATATACACTAGCAAAGGCCTATAGGGTTATTAGCCTATTGAACTGCCTGGGCAAGGTGGTAGAGAAGCTGGTGGCGGATCTTATTACTGATTTTGCAGAGACTCAAGGGCTCTTCCACGAGGGCCAATTTGGTGGGCGTCGTCAACGAAGCGCGGTGGATGCCGTAGCATGCCTTATAGGTGAGATTGAGCAGGCTTGGGGTGAGGGCAAGCTTGGGGCGTGCCTATTCATGGATATTATGGGGGCCTTTGACCACGTGGTTAGGCAGAAGCTTATAGGGGCCTCTGGGCATGGGAATGGACGGAGACCTTGTACGCTGGGTGGACTCCTTCTTATCCAACCGGCGGGCCCTATTGGTTATTGACGGCCACGCTGGTGATGAGACCCCTATAAACTCAGGCCTGCCCCAGGGCTCACCGGTATCACCAGTCCTCTTTGTGCTGTATATCCGGCTGCTAGCGGCCGCCATCGAGGCAGCGGTCCCAGGTGTACGGGGATATCCTTCGTGGACGATCAGGGGCTTATTACAGCGGCTAGCTCAGTCAAGGAGGCCTGTAAGACCCTACAACAGGCTGCTAAAGTGGCAATTGAATGGGGGGTGGAAAATGGTGTTCAATTTGACCATGGCAAGACGGAGGCAGCCTTCTTTGTAAGGTGGCAGGATAGGCGCTATAGGCGCGAGATACGGGGGGCTAAGATCATAGTAGGGGGCGTAAGAGCCAGTATACAGTGTGAAACGGTGCGCTGGTTAGGCGTGGTTCTAGACAGGCGGTTGACCCTACGGAGCCACTACACTACAAGCATGCAAAAGGCTCGGGCACCGAGATAAGGCTCCGTAAGCTCTGTAGGGCCAATGGCCTGACCCCAGAGCTCGTACGGAGGCTAGAAAAGGCCACCGTACAAGCACAAGCTCTATGGGGGGCAGAATTATGGTGGCAAGGCCAAAAAACGTGGGCTCAAGGCCTACAACGCCTAGTCAATACCCAAGCTAGGGCCATCACCGGCATGTTTCCCAAGACCCCGGTGGGTGCCTTGGTCCGTGAGGCGGCCCTAGAGCCAGCCAACATCTTATTAGACACTAGAAAGGCCAAATACGTGGCTAGACTGCTAACGCTACCGGAGACTCACCCCACAGCGCAACTGCTTCCGGTGACTCTTAGGCATGGTGATGCCCACGCCCAACCCTACGAGCAACCATTAGACGATCGAGAATGGGCTCAAATCGGGGGCAAGCCCCCTAAGCGGATAGGCCAGAGGCTGGCTAGGCATCTAGCTGAGCGCCTGACCAAGGACCCATCAGGTGGAATCGAGAGAACGCTACAATGCGCACCAGCAGCGTTCCCAGGGACTATCCGGGTTCTGAGCACCGAGAAAGCGCTGAAGGAAGCAACAGAGGAGCGCCTAGGGACCACCCTGTGGTCAGATGGCTCCAGGCAGGACGACGGGCATACTGGGGCCGGAGTAGCGCTACAGGTGAGGCCGGGGCGCTGTGGGAGTGCCTAGAAGTGCCTATGGGCACAGGTTACGAGGTTTTTGACGCGGAGCTGGTGGGGTGGCTGCAGCGTTGGAATGGGCGCTGGATAGGGGTCTTGAAGGGCCTATTTATATCCTTCTAGATGCCCAGGCTGCTATTAACCGCCTCCAATCGATAGAACCAGGGCCGGGCCAGGCTCTAGCGATTAGAGCTCACAAGGCTGCTTCCCGGCTTGCTTCTAGCGGTCGTCCGGTGGCGATACAATGGGTGCCGGGTCATGCTGGAGTGGAAGGAAATGAGCAGGCGGACCAGGCTGCTAAGCGAGCCTCTACGAGGCCCGCAGGACCCGATTTTGAAGGCCTATCATTGGCCTACGTTAGGCGGGCCTGTACTGAGGCAAGAAGAAAAGCAGTAGAGGAATGGGCCCAGAGGAATGCCGTACAAGGAGCTCACCGGCAAGGCAGGGCCTACAGAATGCCGAGAGGATGGGGACTGGATAGGGTTGCTGCAAGGGCGCCAAAGCGCCTAGCAAGCCGTTATTACCAATTGAAAACCGGACATGCGCCTATAGGCGCGTACTATCACCGGATCAAGGCCCGGGACTCCCCGGAGTGTAGAGCCTGCGGAGGGCTGCGGGAGACGGTTTCCCATATTCTATTTGAGTGCCGGGAGCGCCACAGAGCCCGGCAAGCGCTATATAAGGGCCTGGTCGAGGCCAGAGTCCCATTGCCTACGGCGGCGGAGGATGCCCCAGAGGCGCGCCTTTTTAGCGAGCCCAAGGCCACTACGGCGCTACTCCAATTCGTGAGTGATGCTGACCTTTTTCGGGATAAGGAGCAAGCTGCCAAGGAAGCCGAGCTTGGTGACCATTGGGGCTGGGAAGCCCTGCAAGAGGATGCTTCCGGGGATGGATAAGGGGAGGGGTATGCCTACAGTGAAGCCTAATGCATACGATTAGGCTCGGTGGAGCATACCCGTACGTCTCATGAAGTATGAGGGATCCTTATAGGCATGGTGGCCTGTAAGCAAGCCCGAAGGTCCCCGGCGAAGACGCCAGATGGGGGCGAGATAGAGCCCGGATGTGTGTTACGCCTGAGACTGTTAGGGGCTGGAGCCACTGGAGCCTTAGGGGCCCCAGAGGCCAGCCATGGCTACCCATGAGTCTGTCATAACCTGTAGTGTTGCATATGGACTATAAACTTGAATAATAATAATAATAATAGGAACTATTTAATAAGGGCCTTATAGCTATAGTAGATCTAGGATATAATTAGCTTCTAAATATAAGAGGATAAGTATTAAATATATATAATAATAGGGATAACCTTAGGCATCATAACAAATATAGTATATAAGTAAATTATTTATAAATATATATATAGTAGTCTAATCTTAAATATATTAATAAATATATATCTTGTATATAAAAGAGATACTAAGTATAGAATTAATATATAGTTTTGCTATAGATATACTAATCTTAGCTTTAGCTTTAGCTTGAGTGGTACAGCTAGAAGTCTTAAATATAGGTAAACTAGCCTTAGATTTAGTTAATACTTAGATATTAAATATTATAATAACTAGAGTATAATTAAAGGTATTAAGAGATATAAATAAAGGGATAAAATAATAAATAAATAGTAATCTATATTAACTAATATATTAGTATATATTTAAATAAAAGAGTACCCTTAATTATCTTAAAAGGAGAGAAAGCTATTAATAGCTAAAATAATTTAAGTAATACCTAAAAATAAACGCGTGAGATAAGGTAGATAGTAATCTAGTAAGCTTAATAGAGAAGTTTATCAATATATTACTATAAGCTAGTATATAGATGTAGTAAATTAATAGTATAAAGGAATATCGCATATTTATACTATATATAAGTGAATAAATAGAAAAATGAATATACTAGAAGACTAAGAATAAGTACTAGGGGGGCTATTAAACTTACTTTTAAAGTCTTAGAGAGAGAAAAAAGGAAGAAGGATTAGAGCTAAAGCTAGGGTATTAAATATAGCTATAAAGATTATATAAGAGAAATAGCAAATTTAGTATAGAGCTAACCTAATATAGAAACTAATTATTAAATAAACCTTGAATATAAATAAGTAAAGGGATTAGGCCATAGGGATATAGCCTTAAAGGGGGGAGGTAACTATAATACTTATAAAATAGCTTAGAACCTAGTAGCTGGACTATAATCATACCTAGGTGGGTATAACTATAAACCAAACATAGGGCTCCAACCCTACGCTCAGTACTAAAGAATAAATTCATAATCATATATAAAAGCTCGATTCTCAATAGGCTTGAGATCAAGCAGAGTTTAGTTCTTGCAACTACAGACCTCTACATTCTCCTTATGCTCTTACCCCTTCTATCACGCCTCCCATATACTCCTGGTTGAGCCCATATCGGCCAACGCTTACAATATATAGCATTAAAAGAAGCTATTAAAGAAGCAATATATTTATCAAATATATTCAATTATCTAAATAATAATTTAAAACTAGGATATACACCTAGTATTCCAAAAATAATGGTGGATAACCAATCTACAATAAGATTAGGAGAAAATCCTGAATTTCATAAAAGAACAAAACATATTGATATTGCATATCATTTTATAAGAGAAAATATACAAAATAATAAAGCAAAAATATTATTTATACCAAGCAAACAAAATCTAGCAGATTTATTTACAAAATCCCTTGATATAACTACTTTTGAAAGGCTACAAGACCTTGGAAATATCCATAATATAACATAATATAACATAATATAACATAATATAACATAATATAACATAATATAACATAATATAACATAATATAACATAATATAACATAATATAATACAACATAATCATAATAAAATATAATATATAATCCTTATACATTTAAAAATATATAATGATTACGGGGGAATATAAGCATATATATTGAGCAAAGCTCAAAAAGGCATCATACTCAAAATCTATAAACCAGAAGCCTTACAACGGAGTTCATCCAAAGTTTAAAAAGACTATACAAAGACCATACAAATATAAAACTATACTAAAACCAATATAAAACAGATATCTGTTTTAGTTTTAGAAATCATACAATATAAAACCATAAAATGGTTTCATATTTACAAATCATACATTATAAAACAAAAGGGGTTTTAGATTCATAAAATATCATGCAATTGATTAGAAATCAAGAATATTAATTTGAAATCAAGAATATTGATTTGAAATCAAGAATATTGATTTGAAATCAAAATAACTAAATAATGAATATAAATATAGGTAAAAATCCTGATAAAAAATGAGAATTAGAACAACAAGTATACAACAATACAATTGAATACAACAACTACAACAATATTTCCTTTATTCTTATAAAATCTTTGCCTCTTTATTCTTCTTTATTCTTTTACAATATTACACATTATTTCTCTCTACTTCACTGATCAAATAACCTGCTAAAAATAAGATTATAAGAGAGGATATTTAAAATTTATTAGATATAGCTATTTTAAGTATAACTAAATCTATTTATATAATTATTAATAAAATTATATATTAAATTTAGAAGTAAACTCTAGATTATTCTCTCTAATACTAATTAGTATATTATATTACTTCTATATGATTTATATATATATATATAATTATTTTATAAGTAGTAGTGAATTAATAAAGTATATTATTAGTCTCTAGGCCTTAGGGCTCTATTATGAACTAGGAATCCCTCTAAGTATCTAAAAGTATATATTTCTTTAATATATTATATAAAATCAATTAGCCTAGAGTAATATATATTTTAGAGATACTTATTTTATTCCTTAGATAGTTTTATCTATTAAAATAGATATTTTTGTTATATTTATAGCTATTATAGTTAGTTAAAATCTAGTATTTAAGGATTAAGAATATTATAGACTTATATCAGGGTGGTTATTATATAAATAATAATATAATATAGGCTATATATTAAAAATATAGCTATATATCTCCTCTTTATTAATATCTATCTAATAGATAGAACTATTAATAGAAGAGAGATAGTTAGATTTATTTAGTCTAGCTAAAGGAAAGATAAGTAAGATATATATAATCTATATAAATTTATAATATATATATATATTTTCTTGATTTAAGATTAGTAATACTATTAGACTATATTTATAAGCACTTTTCTAATATATTAATATCTATCTATAATTAAGATTAGGAATAGGCTCTAAGAGTATATAAAATAATAATTAATAGATTTAAGAGTATATATAGATATATTATAATAATATCTATAGCTTAAAATCTACTTAACTTAAGCTATAGTAAGGTTATTAAAGTCTGTATAAGAGAATTTTATTATATAGATATTTATTAAGTTAAAAAATAAGTTAGATATAAATAAAAAATATATTAATAATTAAATAATTTAATTAGCTAATTTATTTATTTATTATAATTATAGAGTAGAGTAAAATAAATTAAATAAAATTCTAAAAAATAGAGTAGTAACTAAGAATAGTTTAGTATAATATTTAATTTAATAATATATCTAATAAAAAGCTTACTAAGATATATAGTTTTAAACTTAAAGAATATAGTAAGAAACTTATCTAATTATAATTATTCTTTTAGTAGAATAGTAGATTTAATATTTAATATATTATTTCTATACCTATATAATACTTAATAATATTATTATATATATAAGATAAAAAACTAGCCAGATTAGATAATTAATATAGATTTAATATAGAGGATATATATAAAGTATATACTATATTTTAATATATTATATACTATCTTTTAACTATTTCTCTAGTTTAGCTATTTTTTTTTTATATTATTAGTTTCTTTTATAATATAACTTATTTTTATAGAGATATTATATTTTAATATAATATTACTAATAAGCAGCTATTATATCTACTAATTAAGATGAACAAGGTAAAAGAGGCTATAATATTAACTATAATATAGAACTTAAAAGTGTATAAAATATTTTAGAGTATGTTAATAAAGAACTAGTAGCAGTTATCTATAGTTTATATAATGTTTGTAACAGGTAAGATTATTAAAGTATTATAAATAGCACAGCATGTAGAGAAGCTATCAAAGTTGATATATAGCTTATATATATCTATAATATAAATAATCTACTAATGCTACTACCACTCACTAATATTGATATATTAATAATATAATCAGAGTTTATAGTATTATATACTAAATTATCTGCTTAATATAAATTCTGTATATTAAAAGGCTATAAAATATTATATATTTATGCTCTAGCTTGTTTCTAGTATTACTTATCTAAATATATATTAGTATCTGGTAATATATAATAATATAATAATATATTAATAACCGGCCGGAACACGAGTTTCGGCACTTTTTGAAAAACAGAGCTTTTTACACGTTCTAGAGGGCCTTATAGGCTTCTCAGCGCTGAAAAACCCCCATGGAGACGCCACAGGGAACCCTAGAGGGCCCTGGAGTCCCCGAATCAACAGGGGCTGGGATGGGGGTCGTTAGCGGCCATCTACCCTAAACAGCAGGAAATGGGACCCTAGAGGCACCACTGCAGTTCCCGAGGCCAAGCGGCAATCAGGAACGCTCATTGAGATTGGATCAATAGTTGGAAAGGGGCCTAGAGACAGCGTTACAGGCTTAAATAACCCCCCTAGCCACTGGAATAAGCCCTAGAGAACAGCTGGTCTTAGGGCTCACAGAGGCTGTATAGGGACTAACTATGGGCCCTAATAGGGTTGCTAACCCTAATTTTATAGAGGGCAACTGCTAGAAATACATACGCCAGGACTCAAATGGCGCAAGCATCTATATAGGGATTCTAGGCCTCTAGAAAGACTATATTATGAGGGCTATAGCGCCTATTAAGGCCCAACTAGGAAAGAATAAGGATGTGCTTAAGACATATATAGGCCTGGTGTAAGCCTATATTATAAGGATTAACTCCCTAGAGAAGACTATACAGGTGCTGTAGCCTATAGTAAACCTGGTACCCAGCGCTCTCCCGCTATATAATGTTGGGGTGAGCAGCTCGCCACCAAGCCCTACTTCTAAAGATAGACTAGTGCCTGCCTAAAATGGATAAGCCTTTATAGCTAGTGGCCTAGCGCTTAGTCTAATTAGATATTATGATCTACTTTAATATTAAAGCATGGGAAATCACCAAAACTAGGCCTTACTAATACCAGAAAGTACTTAAGGCATTACTCTAACTACTTAATCTACACAGGTGGCTATAATCACTAAACCCTTATTACTAGCCCTATCCTTACCTTCAAAGCCAATCTCTAAAAGCTAGATAATAGCTGTTAGGGACGCTCAACAGGCTAGTGCTAGGGAATAGAAAATAGTATAATATAAGAGGTAGAAAGTAGTGTCTATAGTGCCTAGTAAGCCTAGATAGCTAATAGCGAAGCCTATAAATACCTAGAGCAAGAAAGAAAGATGCCTAATTTTTAGGTATTAAGCATTTATTACTATAGCAAGGCATGATACCTGGGATATCCAGCTAGTACTCAACTAAGTGTTTATAAGCACTAGATTGCTAGATTTTATATATATAATTAATACTAGATATATAGCTTTAGGCTACCTAATAGTACTTCTTAAAGAAGAAGCCTTTAGTAGCCTAGTAGTACTAGCATATAACAATATACTTATAGCTACTATATATAAGATTAATATAGCAGTTATTTTAGTAGAGATTAGTGAGCAGTAATAATAAATTAAAATCTATAGAGTCCCTATAAAGCACTATATAAATAGCAGCTATAGCTTAGAGATAGCTTAGGAAGAAATTAAATATAAAACAGCATATAAGCTTAAGTAGAATCCTACCTAGCTTAAGAGCCTTAGAAATATAAAGGCTAAAGAATACCTATTTACTACTATAGTAGTAATAATTAGCTTAAAGAATAAGACCCAAAGGATGCTAAAAAAGTACTTATAATTTAGAGGCTACTACTATACTATAGAAGCCTACTAGGACACTAACCCTAAGAGTATTTATATATATTACTATAGAATTAGATATACTAGCTATCTAAAGTACAGAAATAGCCCCCTAAGATATATAATCTGCGCTAAAGACTATAAGATCTTAAGCTATAGATATAATATTATAAACTATAGTATTAAGCTAGGTAAGTCCTATCAATATAACCAGATTAGATATACTAATTATAATAGGCTATATAAAGCTATATTATCTAAATACCCTAAAATTAAGTAGATAAGAAAGTAGACTATCTAGCAAGTAAAAAACTAGAAGCTCTAGCACCTTATTCTATTAAATAAGACTCTAGTAGTAATCCCCCTAAAACCCTTATTAACTTTAGAGGCTATAGACCCTCTAAGCACTAATAGACTAGCTATAAAGGCCTTAGATAATACTAATATACCCATAAGCTAGGAATCATATTAGTACTTTAATATAATTATACTTAAGTTAATACTATTATATATATAGCACTAGAAGCAGCCCTAGAGATAAAAATAATAATAGTATATCTCTAGAAGCCCTTTAGTAGTAATAATAAGATTAGCTATCTAGGGTTTTTATTCTACTAGCTAGAAGGCCCCTAGAAGCATACCTAAATAATAACTACAGTAAGAAAGGATATAGTAAATAAAGTGGTTATTAAGGCCTAGATAGATCTTATAAACCACCCCTATTTTATAGTAATAGATATAGTAGAGCGCAGCAGGCACACTAAAATAATAAATTATTATAATAATATACTAAGGCTTAGATATATATATAAGGGGTCTTCCTAGCATACTTAAAGAGCCCTTATAGATATTAATTAGGACCTAATCCTTAGAAAATAATACCTAATTTTTAGGGACTTTAATACTTATAGCCCTATATAAAATAGCCTTAATAAGCAGAAGAAGGATACAGAACCCCTAGAAAGGCTTATTAAAAAGTATAATTTATTTATTAATAATAAACTAGACATATCTATAAGGCCCTAAAAAATAAGTAGCTCTAGAGATAGGATTAAGAGTAAAAAAGTACCTAATATCTTAATTATTAATCTTATAATTAATAACTAGGCACTAGGACCCCTAGAGAGCTAGATAATAAATAAGAAAGACCCTATAATATTTAATTATATTATTATATAGGCCTCATAGGGGTCCTTAGAGGAGAAAAATAAGTCTAGAGAGGTAATAATAATAGAGTAGTAGATAGACCTATTATTAAAAAATAAGAAGGCTTTTAGCACTATTAAATATATTTAAGGAGGCCTTTAAGGCACTAGGCTACCTTTAATAGATAAGTACTTATTAAGGGACATAGAAGATAAGATAGACTAGGTAGAGAGAACCCTTATAAATATACTTAATAAATATACTAAGCTTATTAAGCTATATATATATTTTAAATACTAGTAAGAGCCCTAGACAGTAGACACTTAGAGTACTTATTCTAAGACCTATAGGACATATTAAGTAGGTAATATTAGTAAGAAAGATCTTTAAGAAATCTAGAAGACCTACTATACTATAATAAGATATGCTAAGAGAGAATGCTAAGAGGCTTTTCTATAGAAGACTAATAAGGGCTTACTCTTAGAGCAAAAAAGATACTAAGCAGCTCTATAATATATTAAATTAATCTCTAGCAGTATTACTCTAGCTCTAATTAACCTAGTAACTAAGGATATAATAATAGCCATATTTAAAGAAAAGAAGGCTATCTTTAAGAACTAAGCCTTTTCTTAAGCACTAGAATAGATCCTTAAAGAAGATATCTAATAGATAGAACTTCTAGAGCCTAGCTATATTTATAAGCTAGCTATAATAGTAGTAGTTAGCAAGGCTTTACTTAATTAAAGAGTAAAAAAAACTCTAGGTATAAATAGACTTAATTTTAAGGCTATCTAGCTTCTTTAATATCTAGACTAGACTTATATTATAGCCCTAATAAGATAGTACCTTAGACTTAAGATACACCCTATAGTATAGAAAAGTACTAAAAGAATCCTTCTCTAGAAGCTAGAGAAGCCTCTATATATACTAGTAAAAGTCTATAGGGTTATTAGCCTATTAAACTGCCTAGACAAGATAATAAAGAAGCTAATAATAGATCTTATTACTAATTTTATAGAGACTTAGAGGCTCTTCTATAAGAACTAATTTAGTAGGTATTATTAATAAAGTATGGTAGATACTATAGTATATCTTATAGATAAGATTAAGCAGGCTTGGGGTAAAAGCAAGCTTAGGGTGTGCCTATTTATAGATATTATAGGGGCTTTTAACCATATAGTTAGGCAGAAGCTTATAAGAGGCCTCTAGGGCATAGAAATGGATAGAGACTTTGTATACTAGATAGACTCCTTCTTATCTAACTAGCGGGCTCTATTAGTTATTAATAGCTACACTAATGATAAGGCCTCTATAAACTTAGACCTGCCCTAGGGCTCACTAGTATTACTAGTTCTTTTTATACTATATATCTAGCTGCTAGTAGCTGCTATCAAGGCAGTAATTCTAGGTATATAAAAAATATCCTTTATAGATGATTAGAGGCTTATTATAGCAGCTAGCTTAATTAAGGAGGTCTATAAGACCCTATAACAGGCTACTAAAATAGCAATTAAATAGGGGGTAGAAAATAGTATTCAATTTAATTATAGCAAAATAGAGGTAGCTTTTTTTATAAGATAGTAGGATAGGCACTATAGGTATAAGATATAGGGGATTAAGATTATAGTAGAGAGTATAAGAGCTAGTATATAGAGTGAAATAATATACTAATTAAGTATAGTTCTAAACAGGCAGTTAATCCTATAGAGTTATTATATTATAAGCATATAAAAAGCTTAGAGTACTAAGATAAGGCTCTATAAGCTCTATAAAGCTAATAGTCTAATCCTAGAGCTTATATAAAGACTAGAAAAGGCTACTATATAAGTATAAGCTCTATAAGGAGCTAAATTATAATAATAAGGCTAAAAAATATAGACTTAAAGCCTATAATGCTTAATTAATACCTAAACTAGAGCTATTATTAGTATATTTTCTAAGACCCTAATAAGTGCCTTAATCTATAAAGCAGCTCTAGAGCTAGCCAACATCTTATTAGACACTAGAAAGACTAAATATATAGCTAAGCTATTAATACTACTAAAGACTTATTCTATAGTATAACTATTTCTAGTGACTTTTAGACATAGTAATGCCTATACTTAACTCTATAAGTAACTACTAAATAATTAAGAATAAGCTTAAATTAAAGGCAAGCCCTCTAAATAGATAGGTTAAAGACTAGCTAGGTATCTAGCTAAGCACCTAATCAAGGATTTATTAAATAGAATTAAGAGAATATTATAATATATACTAGCAGCATTCCTAGAGACTATCTAAATTCTAAGCACTAAGAAAGTATTAAAAAAAATAATAAAAAAGTACCTAGGGACTACTCTATAATTAAATAACTCTAGATAGAATAATAGATATACTAGAGCTAGAGTAGTACTATAGATAAGGCTAGAGGCACTATAAGAGTACTTAGAAGTACCTATAAATATAGATTATAAGATTTTTAATATAGAGCTAATAGAGGTAGTTATAGTATTAGAATAGATACTAGATAAGGGTCTTAAAGGGCCTATTTATATTCTTTTAAATATCTAGGCTACTATTAACTGCCTTTAATTAATAGAACTAGAGCTAGGTCAGGCCTTAATACTTAGAGCTTATAAAGCTACTTCCTAGCTTGCTTTTAGTAGTTATCTAGTAGCAATATAATAGGTGCTAGATTATACTAAAGTAGAAGGAAATAAGTAGGTAGATTAGGCTACTAAATAAGCCTTTATAAGGCCTATAGGACCTAATTTTAAAGGCTTATTATTAGCCTATATTAGGTGGGCCTATACTAAGGTAAGAAGGAAAGCAGTAGAGGAATAGGCCTAGAAGAATATTATATAAGAAGCTTACTAGTATAATAAGGCCTATAGAATACCAAGAGAATAAGGATTAGATAAGATAGCTATAAAGACACTAAAACGCCTAGCAAGCTGTTATTATTAGTTAAAAACTAAATATATATCTATAAGCATATACTATTACTAGATCAAGGCCTAAGACTCCCTAGAGTATAAGGCCTATAAAAGGCTATAGAAGATAGTTTCCTATATTCTATTTAAATACTAGGAGCACTATAAAGCCCAGTAAGCATTATATAAGAGTCTAGTCAAAACTAGAGTCCTATTACCAATAGTAGTAAAGAATACCCTAGAGGCACGTCTTTTTAGTAAACTAAAGGCCACTATAGTATTACTCTAATTTGTAAATAATACTAATCTTTTTTAAAATAAAAAGTAAGCTACTAAGGAAGCTAAGCTTAGTAATTATTAAAGCTAGAAAGCCCTACAAGAGAATACTTCTAGAAATAGATAAGAGAAAAGATATACCTATAGTAAAGCCTAATACATACAATTAGGCTCTATAGAGTATACCCATATATCTTATAAAGTATAAGGGATCCTTATAGGCATAATAACCTGTAAGCAAGCCCAAAGGTCCCTAGCGAAGACACTAGATAGGGGCGAGATAAAGCCCAGATTTGTGTTACACCTGAGACTGTTAGGGGCTGGAACCACTGGAGCCTTAGGGGCCCCAGAGGCCAGCCATGGCTACCCATGAGTCTGTCATAACCTGTAATGTTGCATATGGACTATAAACTTGAATAATAATAATAATAATATATTATAAAACCAATCTTCTCTCTATATCTTTATTATATAATAATATTAATTATTTATATTAGTCTATATTAAATAGACTCCTAATTACTCTATTATTTTATGCTTATTAAATAGATTATTAACTTGTTTCTTTAATCTATATAGTGTAAGATTTTATAATATAATAGATATATAAATAATATATATTATAAGTTAATATATTATAAAATAATAGCTAGGAGTAAAAGTTTATATCTAGTAAAATTATTATTAATAAAATATAAGTTTTTATTTAGTCTAATATAATTATAAATAAATAGCTATTAAGATTTTAGTATATATAATTTCTTATAAACAAGTCTAGTTAAGATCTAAGGTTTTAACTTATTCTAGAGCTATATTATAAGCTTAGGATAAGTACTATATAGAATCTAAGTTTATATTTCTAGATTATATATAGAGGTTATATTCTATAATTATATAATAATATATATAGCTAAATGCTTTAGATATTTCTATATAAAATTATACTAAATATAGACTTAATAAAATATTAATAGGTATTAAAGATATTTATATTATTCCTAACTGCTATTAAGCTTATATAGATAATCTTTAAAGCTTATATATAATAGTAAGTGGTTTCATATTCTCTATATAGATTCTATAAGTAAATATTAATATATCTAGGCTTTATTTTTAATATATATTAATTATAATAATTTAAATACCTTACTCTTTCTTATTTATATACTAAAATTATATATCCTCTTTAGTAATAGTACTAAGTACTTAAAATATATACTTAAATATAATATAATATATTTTTATATATTAAATATAATAAATATATAGTAGTAAATATCTATAGCTATATAAAATTAGTATTATAATTATATATTATCTATATAGAAATTATAAAATTTTTTATACTTAAATTTATTAGATTAATCTATTATTAAGAATAAATTTATCTTTTTTTATATTATTTTAAATAATAGATCTATTTCTATATACTAAGCTATAAAAAATACTTTTATTTAATTATATATATAGTATATAATTATATAGTTCTTATTATTAAATTTATAGATATATTATATCTATTACTTATCTAGTCTTTATAATTAGTTAAACTAATATTCTTAAAGAACATTTTATAATATTTAGATATAGAAACTATATAGAATTTAAATAAATATATTATATCTTATAAAGCTACTCTATTAGGATATTATAATATTCTTTTTTTTTAAATAAATATAGTAATTTTATTATAAATATTAAGAGACTAATAAAACTAAGTAAATAAGAAATTATTAAACTTCTAATATAATTTTTTAAATTATAAAGAAATTATAAACTACTCTATAGATTTTATAAGTATTAATATATATTATTATAAAAATATATATAGATTATTAAAATATATATAGATTATTAAAATAAGTATAAAGTTTTATTAAATACTTAATATAATTTTATTTATAAGATTCTTTAAGATCTTTTTAGAATATAGAGGGTAATATATATAAGTCTTATAATAGACTAATATAGTAAAATAAAAATAAGCCTATATAATTAGTAAATAAAGATTAAAATAGATATTATATTTATACTTAATTATTTTATTATTGTCTTATAGATAGTTATATATTATTTATATATAAGTAATATAAAATATATTAATAATATTAGGGGCTTTCTTATAATAAACTAGATGCTTTATAATTAAAGGACTAATATATATATAGTCTTTTTTAGGCTTTTTATTATAACTATATTTAATAAGATATTCTAAATAGCTTTAATAGATATTTAATTAATTTGCTTGAATTAGCTAGATATAGTGCTATAGTTCTATTATTAAGTTTAGAGGATAATCTAGAAATAGTTTTTAAAGAATAATTAGTATATATTATAAATAAGTAAAATAGATATTATTTACTCTATTTTATTAAAAGGTTTTAGGAAATTAATTTTGATAGATTTATATATTATTAGAATAATAATAATATTTCTCTAACTACTTATTTAGAAAAGTATAATAGAAACTGCTTATAGATTAGTATATAGACTCTATATATAATATATAAGCTATATATATATATTTTTATAAAAGCTTTAAGTTTTTTAGTTATATTAAAAATATTATTATTTTTTTTATTAATCTTTTTAGCCTTCTTATATAGGTTATTAATATTTTTAATATTTATATAATTATAGATCTTATATAGTTTTATAATTTTAGGATAAGTATATTTATAATAATAAATACTATTATATATATAGCTTAATTGATATGCTTTATAAGCTTATTATTTATAAAGATATTAAAATATATTATATAGAATAATCTTAGGTAGCCTAACCTAGTACTATAAGAATTAAATCTATATAGAATTAGCTATAATTATTATCTAGTATAGATTAGAGAAGAGTATATATTACTTATAAGTTATTTATTAATATTATAAACTCTTTATTAGTTCTTCTTAAGTATTATTAAAGAAAGATAATATTCTTTAATAAGAATAAAATAAAGGATGCTATTATCTTTAGTAGTAAAATATATAGAAAAGTATATATAATTCTTGATTTTATTAATAGTAATATATTAATTTTAATTGTTAATTATAATAATTTTATTTTATATAATGTTTTAATTCTATATATAGTTAATATTTATCTTATATAGATTAAAAAGAAGAAAGCTATATAGTTTCTATATAGTTATTGTATATTTAATTTTATAATTAGAGATATAAATTTATCCTTTAGAGGCTTATTGATATTCTATTTATTATTATTACTATTAATATTAGGTTTAGATTTACTAGACTTGCTTATATTAGTACTTGAGTTTTAGGAGTTATAAGATAGCTTAGCTTAGTAATATTAAAACTTATTAAACTTCTTTAGAAGTAGAATAGATCTTTTTAGATAAGTTATATAGCTATTTTTTAATATCTATTTGTATAGTATTTATTTTGTTAATAATATTTATATAAGTTGCATATAGATAGTATATTATATATATAAGAATAGTATATGTATCTAAGTCTTTTTTTATCTTGTGTATGATTGCTTATAAATATATGTTAGGGCTTCGCTTAAGAAGTGTATATGTTTAGTATAAGTAACTAAAATTACAGGTAATATATCTCTGTATCTTAAAAAGCTTGGCGTGATATCTTGAAATATTACGGAAAAAATACCAAATATACCACTAACCCGATTCTTACCGAAGATATCATCCTCAGCCATATGCCCAATCTATCCGCTTCATTGCGCCTCTTTATTGGACCTACCGCTCCTTATAATTTCGTCTCTTATTGGTTCTGGTACTCCCATGTACTTTTCATATTTCTAATTTTCTTATCATCTCTACATTGCTTGCATGTTGGTCTTCACTTGTCCAATGTCTGCTGAGAGCTTGGTCGTCCTGTATATGATGTGTGTATATGAAGCACCCTGACTGTATGTCTCTTTGAAAATGAATCTTATAGTGCTACTGCCCTGTGCTCTTATTTATTCTCTATGTTAAGGTTATTGATATTTTTAAGTATCTAGTTGTAATTATGGTCTTATATTGTCTTTCCCAATCAATTATAGGGATGTCACTTGATCATTGTTTTCCTTGATATGTTGCGTCTGAGGTTATGTTGAGATTGTGGTTGTTTTATTGGTTTATTTTCTAGCCTTTGGCCTGCCCGCTGTTTGGCCTGCTGTATTCTACACTTGAGAACTCCAGTAGAGACACGCTCGTGTTCTGGGTGTGGAATTGCTATTCGTAAGATATATGCTTGCTGTGATGTTTGCTGTTACTTGTTACGCTGTGTGCACCTATCTGGACTAGAGCATTTTTCAGAAACGCGTTACTGTTTTGACTGTAATGATGAATTTATCGGTTCTCCTTTCTGTATCTGGTGTGTTTGCTGTTGGTTAGTAAGATTAGGATTAAGGACTTTTAATTTATGATTAGCTTTTTATTGAATGAGCTCTACTTCAAATTTCAATCTATTTGTAAATACGTTTACTATATGTATTAGCTCTAGCTAGTAATCTATGTTTAACTTAATTAGATCTATTATGTTATTAGTACTAGTGAGAGATCTCTAAGAATAGTTAACTGGGATATTATTACCTTTAAGTGAATCTGTTGCTAACCCTTCTATGAGTTCTACATCGAGCATCAGATTCCCCTTAATAATGGTGTCCTGGATCTGGCTATGCTATATATTTTCTACTCAAGATTAAGAAACGATACCTAGATAAGCTATATAGGGAGATTTGCACCAGGCCATATATCTGTCTTTGAGGATAAACTGGCATAAAAATATTGATCTGACTAAAATACAGCAAGCTATCCAGTGGGCTGTATAATTTCTGTATGATGACTATGAACTATGTGTTTAGGTGTCTTGTGTATTTCTACTAGATATCTCTGCGTCTTACTTGTGGGTATTGATTATTAGATATGAAGAGCAACTATCAAGTGGGGCAAAGAATAGCGTATGTTTATGTTGTGGGAAGCTGGTGTTTGCGGGAGATATCCATCATATTAACAATGATAATCTAATACTACAAGTGGTAATTGATATCTTGGATTATTGTGGCTAATATGAAGATAAGTGGAATATTTGCCTTGTATGCTATGACTCCCTGCTTTGGGGGGCTGTACCTAAATTCTCTGCAAATAATCTTGTTAATGTGATATGGTGCCAAGATTACCCACCTGTGCTGGGAGATCTGACTCCTGTGGAGGAATGCTTGATTGTGAAATGCTATCTTTTTGGAATTATCCTAAAGCTATGCCCTGGAGGCCGTTCTACCCCTGTTAATTACCACGCGCTTTATGGCTATTTTATTGTAATTCTTTAGGATCTGGGCTTGTTACTTTAAATTCTACCTAGCTTAGAGCTGTGATTGTATTACTATATTAAAGTATTTTGGCTAGGCAGAAAATCTTTGACTGCTGGAGACCTTAATCCTTTCCTCTAGGTGTGAAAAGTGAAGGTCCTGGCTGTGCTGCACTATCTAAAGCACTATAACTATTTATATAGTGATATAGTAATAAACTTTTCTATGACTGATAGATGGAGCGAAGACTTTATTCTATCTGATATATAGGACAATATTATTTGTCTGGATGAACTGGACCACTAGGAGTGTGAAGGCTATATGGTTAATCTGCAACATAGTAATTATGAAAATGATCTTCAAGCTGCTCAAGATGAGATGTTTGATAATGGTGATGATGCTATTTTGATAATAGGGTCTGTCTTAATAGATATTAATGGAGAATGTCAGGATCTGAATATATGTATGCTCAATACTCTTTTTGATGTAGTTACAGACTGTCTACGTCCGCCTAGAACATCTAGATGGGGTGCGAATGATAATGTAAATATGTCTTCACCTCTTGACACGAACTCCTAATTCTTGTATACTGGATTCATGGGACTGTGACACTTGTCGACCACTGGACTGATCTATGCTTCTTTATAGCTGCCTTTCCTACACTTTTCCCTACTGGGGTGGGCGGCCATCTGGAGGAGTGAAATATTCCTGTGTCTCTATCTGTCTTTGTAGAATGGGCTTTAAGTTATTATAGTAGAAGGTATGCCATATATTGTAGCTAATATGCTATATTCCTTACTACTGTAGGTTTGCCTGCTATAAGATGTTTATGTACTTGATATATGATGTGATATAACTCTGAAAGTCCTCTCTTAGTAATAAGATGCTTATTAAATGTTAATACTGGACTATTACTACTAATGATATGGCTGGTTTAATCCTTGAATAGCTATAGAATGTAGCTAAGGCCTTATCAGCTGGTCAACCTATTGATGATCTAGCTATTTAGTGTTTATAGCGTAATCTGATAATGATTGGAATGTGTGTCCTGGGTTTCTTTGTGTAAAAGCTTCTGATGCGCGCAGAGATATGAGGACTAATTATACGGCATGGAATGCCTGCCTTTTGGCTCATAATTAATCTCTTAGACCTGTGTTACCCTCTGGTATTGGTCCTTGCTGGGATGCATTACTTAGATGATGCCCTACCGTCTGCAAGTGGCATGATTTGTGAAGTTGTGGTGACCTCTAACTCTGTTGCTGTTGCGCAGTTTTTCTATTATGTCTGTAAGTCTGTGCTCTATGGCCTCATTGCTTCTAATATGTATGAGGTTGGCATCCTGGGTGATGTTGTAAATTATTATGGTGTGGTAGAGATTAATGGCAGAGGAATGCTGCATCTGTATGCGCTAATATGGGTTTGAGGCAACTTGGACTTCTGTATGTTGTGGGATTGTCTTTATAATGATGGATTCGCTATATGAGTGATATAGTACCTTGAATCTATTATTTCCCAGAGTCTACATGGCAATACCAGGGATGACCCAGAGTTAAATTACCTAGGTGAAGTCTTATCCACAGACAAAGTTTTCTGCTATTACCCAGAGGAATCTGATGCTGAATTTATGTCTTGGCTAACTCTTGATAGTAATATGGTGGTCTGTAAAAAATAACTCTATTTGAAAGCTTACCTGGTAACTTGTTTTAAATACTACTAGTGAAGTGGTGGAAAGAGGACTTGTCGCTTTGGCATGCTGAGAGATCTTGTCGAAACGTCTCATGTTGATGAATTTGGACTAGTCCACTTTGCTTGTAATTATGCCTGGGTCAACTTGTGGAACCCTGTAATTGCTAGCTGCCTTCGTTTGAATTATGATATATCTTGGATCCTGACAGTGTCCCAATCCTTGGCACTGCTCTATTATATTATTAACTATGCCACGAAAGACAATGTCTCTCTGTGGTAAATTGTGGCTAAGGCAGCTTTGCTAAAACAATCTATTGACAATGCAAAAATGGTGGAGCCCCCAACCGCGACAGACCTTTGTCTTTGGGAAAAAGGTATGGATAATTTCTCCCTTTGATGCTTTAATATGCTTGTTAATGACTGTGAGGTTAGTGGTGTTCAAGTTGTATCTACTTTACTCCATCTACCTGCATATTATACTATTAATGATAACTTTGTCTGAGTCTATCTTGGGTGGCTTAGATGCTATGTTTAGACTATACTGGTCTCTCCTGGTATTGATAATAATTAATCCTCTATCCTTACTGTAGATGAACTATGCAGTTATGAAGCTGGCGCTATTGCTCTAGTAAGTATCTTTGATAACTACAAATGGAGGGGTTCTTACTTGGTAAATCTCTCCTTTTTTGAATACTGTATGCTGGTTTAAATGAAAAACGCACGAGGTTTGTCCTCTGATGATCTGGACTTTGATCCTGCTTATCCAAGATATGAGATACATGTTTAGTGACTAGCATGAACTATGGCCCAGGTTTCTATAGTTGCCTTTACTGGCTAACTCATGGAATTTCAAACTGCTGAAGATGCTATTTGAGGTGGATATCTAGAAATAGATGCCATCCTGAATGACTTGGCTGAAATTCTCTTGGACTTGTTTGTACTATGGGATAAACTAGGCAATCTTTTTGTTTGCTATGCTACTTAATGCAATCTGTATAGTCAGGTTTGGTAGTTTACTGCTGAAACCCTTGTGTTATATAACTAAGAATTTGCCTGAAATATTGACTTTTTAAGAAAATTAAAGGAGGACTGCCAGGCAGACGCTAAGTTGTGCTAAGTGGCTTATAAAATATTAAGTGACTTATTTGAATATGGACTGAATTCCCTACATCAAGAGAGCTTCTATTCTGATGATGAAGATAATCTGGAATACTTTTCTCAAAATGAGATATTCAATGCCGAATCATTGATTGGAGCTTTCTATTCAATCTCTTTAATATGGTAGTGAGAGGCCCTCCTTACTAGTTAATGCATTCTGACTATGGCTTCTGCCGCATCATAATCCTGCAATTTGCTAAGTATTAAACAGCTTGATGTATCTTACACTGTGGGTAATCTAAAATTAGGAGTCACTTTCTTCTTATAATCTATTTTGCAAGCCTGGACCTTCTGCTTAAAAAATCTCTCTAGTTTGGGCCATTAAAATGAAATGGTTGATGATAATCCTAATGTCTGTCCTCTTCTAGATGATTTTGACCCTGAGATCACAGATGGTGTCTTCTTCCCTGTTTTAACCACCTCAGAAGCTATTTATATTACTGAAAATGATTGATTTTATATTGGGCAAAACCTAACTGGCGCATCTCTCATATTGCTGATTAATGGGCAGATTCTGCTTAATTGAAAATAGAAGTTGATTGTATAATGGATCTTATTGGAGGCACTGCGATGGGCTTAACATCTGTATGATTCTATATGGTGAAAATAGACTCTGCTCTATGTGGGAGGCGAAGGAGGCATTGGTAAGAGTTAGATCATTTGAGCCATTGTGTATGGAATGGATCTTATTGGACGCAAGTATGAAGTCATTTTGATGGCTCTAACAGGCGCTGCAGCGGACAACATTGGTGGGAATATGTACTATACATCTCTGGGTATCTTGATTGACTGCTCGCAAGGAACAGTGGCCGCTGTCTGAGTGAGAAATCTTTGGTCCTGTAAAACTATCATGTTTGTAGATGAGGTGAGTATGATGGATCTTATAATGATTAATGTGATCAACACCCGCTGTAAGATAGTGAAATCCTTCCAAAGAAACTTGATAGATCTTTTTGGTGGATTTCCTGTCATTGTCTTTATTGGGGACTTTTTCCAGTTTCCACCAGTTTGTGGACTAGCACTTTGGCAACAATCAAGACTGGGTAATGATGAAGATTGATTGGGCCAGATTCTGTGGCTTTAATTCAAATAGGTAATCCTATTAGATGAATAAATGTGATAATGTGATGATATCCCTTTTCAAAGTCTCCTATCCTGAGTAAGAGTGGGAATACTAACTGAAGCTGACCTTAAATTTTTTAATGATAAGGTTGTTATGTCTTTGGCTGCTTTAGAGTTTTTGGACGCTATTGCTGTGGTCAAACTGAACTTGCTTTGTCACCAAATTAATCGCCTTTAAATGGAATAATTTGCTTGTACTTGTTTATAGCACATCTATATCTTTCCCATATTTTATACGCGAATGAAATCGACAGCATCAAGGAATTTATAACTATATATAGATGACCTGCTCGCCCAACCAGACTATGGCTCTAAAATCCTATTTTCTGGGCTTTTCCTGTATATTTAAGATATGCCTACTATCATATTGAGCAATGTTTCCACCCCCCTAGGATTGGTTAATGGGGCTGCAGGAACGGCAGTGAATGTTGTCCTTGATCTGATAGGTTAGCGTAATGTGTAATGAGTATGCATTGCGATCCTAACAATTCATATGTAGCTGAAATATTTTAGATTGATGAGCTATACGTTATGTGTACCAAACTGCTAGCTTGTGTGTTATTTAAATTGGTAAAATATACTATAATGGAATTTGACAATCTAGATCCCTCACTACTTCCTATCTTTCTATTAGAAAGATTAATTACTGTGAGAGGCTTCTTTATTTGAAGAAAATAAGTTCTGCTCTCCCCCATATTTTCTCTTACTGACTATAAGGTATAAGGCTTGACCCTTAAATCTGTAATTTTAGATCTTAAAGATGACCTGACCCTCCGTGGCTTTGACCGTTATTGAAAGTACTGTTCAATATATGTTCAACTATCTCGACTTTGGTCCTCTATGGGTTTATATTTATTATGATGTCTTGAGATGAAAGACCTCCAATTTACTCCAGATCACCAACTAATTTTTGAAACATGCAGACTTCAATGCTTGGAGCAAGAAACCATACGGACCTGGGAAACTTCATCTTATTGATGACTCGTCCTCTTACCACGCGTGCGCAGCGCGCGTCCCCAGTGAATTCTACAGATCCTGTACTCCATTAATTTTAGTGCGACGCTCTGGGGCATATTCTCCGAATGAGTTGTGACTGGAACGTTGCGTCCAATTAGGCCATTATATTTTATCACTGAAGCTTTTTGCCACCACCAGTCCTTACCGCTTTTACTCCTCGCACTGAGGCTTGGTGCTCATTGATGTTGTCCAGCCAATTCTATATAGGCTGTGTTCGTCGCATTCATGTATTCGTAGCTATCCAATCAGCTTTCCGTCCAATTTTCCGTTTACCATATTCAGTCCCCTCCTATCGAGGCGCCACTGTGCTTAGACTCTTAGACTCCTGTGTGTGTAAGGTCATCTGACCGTTTTTGCGGGCGTTGTCACGCTTCTCGGGCTGCCAATTAACTCTCCTTGAACATTATCTCCGCGATGATCAGATCATCTACGTGATATTTCTTAAGGTAGTATTGAGTCTAGAATGGTCTAAATGCTGTTTGCGATTCATCCGTGATTTGTAACTAAAAGTTAATACTGACGTCCATATAACCGCTAGTTATATGATCCATCCACTGAGAGAGCAAAACCATAGTTAATTTTCCTTAAAGATTTGCGTCAGTGGTGGGGATCCACATAGCTTAGCTAACACTAGTTTTAGGGTTTTGCAATGGATACTATGCTGACTCAGAAAACTATCATGAAACCGAGAAATTCAAAAGCCCATGTACCGCGGATTGATAATTGAATTAACCGTAGTTGGGATGTTTCTGCCAGAATCTGCTCTTTTCTCTTTTGCCATCTACAATGTAGACTACATTGCTCTTTGGGTTATATCTAGCTAGTCTGCTGACCTAGGCGCTGGGAAACGAAAACATGATGGTACTGTTCGTGAATTAATGTTAGTAGGGTTTATTTTCCTCGAAATTGTACATTAGAACCTCTACCTACCATTAAGTAAGAAACTATGTCTTCAAGTGCCAAGCAGACAGATCTTGCAGATGCTCTTCCCGCGATTCACGGGGGTCGACCTTTTTTTCCTCGGCGTGTTCGTTTCATCCAGCCGACGCTTCCTCCCCTAGATGTTGTAATGAGGAATTACAAACCTGTTTACCAGAATGGTGCAATTACCAACTCAGAGTTGGTTGCCAAACTCGAGGTTGCCGTTGCAAGCAGGCTTCACGTCACGCATTGTGTCGCCGTTTCCAGCTGTACAAGTGGCTTAATGATGGTTATGCGAGCTCTAGGACTTACGGGAGAGGTAATTATCCCAAGTTTTACCTTTTTCGCTAGCGGGCACTCGGCGTGCTGGAACGGGTTGACACCAGTATTCGCCGACTGTCTACCAGACACATGGAATATAGATACATCGGATGTTGAGCGCAAGATTACCGAGCGTACCTCCGCCTTGTTGATTGTCCACTTGTTCGGAAATCCAGTAAACGTCCAGCAGCTCACTGAGATTGCAAAATCCCACAAACTAAAGCTTATATTTGACAGCGCACACGCGTTCGGCAGCCTCTACAACGGCCAGCCTATCGGTCAGTTCGGGGATGCAGAGGTGTTTTCCTTATCGCCAACAAAGCTACTAGTTGCAGGAGAAGGTGGTTTGGTAACTACAAATAATGAGAAGCTTGCAAAAGCAGTTCGGGGAATGCGCAATTATGGTGACCTGGGCACATATGACCCGGAGTGGTTGGGAATCAATGCGCGAATGTCAGAATTCAATGCAGCCTTGGCACTGGCAGGGCTTCCGGAAGTAGACGCACGAATCCGTCGCAGGAACCACATTGCACAGATATACACAGGGCTTCTTGCCGCACTGCCAGGGATTCAATTCCAGGTAGTTCATCTACAGAACCTAAATGCATACAAGGATTACTCGATCCATGTGTCACCGGAAAAATTAGGGCTCACGCGGGATGAACTCGCGGCAGGCTTGCTCGCAGAAAACATTGAGACAAAAAAGTATTTCTATCCTCCAATGCACATGCAGAAATTGTATCGGTCCTTCCACAGTGAAGGATTCAATGACCTGTCGCATACAGAGGAAATCACAAGTGGTGTCCTAAGTCTCCCTATTTACGAGTCGCTGTCGGACTTAGATATCGAAACCGTTGTCCACGCTATCCGTCGCCTAGCCCACTATGCGGTGGAAGGAAATAAGTCGGCTATATTTAGTAGCCAGGACAAACCAATGCCAATGGAGCACTATAAAACCAGAGTGATAGGTAACAATGCCATGGAACGTATTATACTGGTCCTCGGCGGGGCTGGTTACATCGGATCTGTTCTTGTGCGACAACTCCTGGAGTCTGGCAGCCGAGTACGTGTGGTTGATAGCTTAATATATGGCGATGATGCGTTGCGCAACATTTATAGTCATCCAAAGCTTGAAATGCGAGTTGGCGACTGTCGCAATATGCAGGATATGATTGCCGCCTTACACGGTGTCGATTCCGTCATCCACCTAGCCGCAATTGTTGGGGATCCAGCCTGCAAGCAGCGAAAGCATACAGCCACGGAGATCAATTACGCTGCTACGCGTATGATCATTGAATTGGCGAAAGGGTATGGCATTCAGAGATTCATTTTCGCTTCCACATGTAGCGTGTATGGTGCCGCCGACACCTTGCTAGACGAGCATTCAACTGTGCAGCCTATATCTCACTACGCTCAAACAAAGCTGGACTCTGAGCATGCCATCCTACAAGCAAGCTCTGAAACCTTTCACCCAACGATCTTGCGGCTGGCGACAGTGTTTGGACTTTCGTACCGTCCACGCTTTGACTTAATCGTCAATCTTCTGACTGCCAAGGCTTTTAACAATGACGTCCTCACTATCTTCAATGGTGAGCAATGGCGACCTTTCATTCACGTTAGTGACGTTGCCAAGGGTATTATTCAAACACTCCATGCACCATTACCAACAGTGGGCGGCCAGATCTTCAATCTGGGTGATACAAGTCTCAACTACACAATCACACAGGTATCGCAGATGATAATGAAAATATTTCCAGGAGTACGGGTGGAGTACAGTGAGAATACTGACCGGCGCAATTACCGTGTGTCTTTTGAAAAAGTCCATCGTCAGCTGGGTGTTAGATCTACCTGGAGACTCGAGGATGGCATATCCCAGCTTCGCCAAGCGTTCCAGAGTAGAGATATCGTTGATTATGCTGACAATCGCTTCTCCAACGAGAAATTCCTCCAATTTGCTGGGGATCTATCGTACAAGACTGACTTGGATTCTCATGTGATGACAGCTTTTACTAACGTGCGCGAGGGTCCGAGAGTTGATAAACGCACCCTCAAGCCACAGTTATAAAAGTATGTGTTCTTTGACTTATTGACTATTACGCTGTGATAAATCATGCTTGGAAATGTTTTGTTATGTCTGAATTCAGCCAGGTGCAGAATGCAAACTATAAAAAAAATCGGGAAAGAGTGGTGGTTGTGAGGATCGTAGGCAGGAGTGGAGATACCATTTGTGCGGCTTTTTTAGGGAATGATTGAGGCTCAGATTTATATTTCAATTTCCTCTAATCGCATCTTTGCTATGTGTCATCATTCGATAAATCACCAATGCTCATGAAATTAATAAACATGAATACGGCGGAAGTTAGATTTTTTGATCTTGTTAGGGAACGGGTCCCACTTATACTGGAATTCAATTTACACGGATGTTGATTTGTGATGATATCATTTATATGGAAAATTATATAAAAAGAATCCAGATTGCCGGATAGCTAGCTATGCTCTGGAAAAGGTGTGTTCAAAAACGGTCAATATGTACATCGGAACAAGTGCGCATACGCGTAGCTTCAGTTGTCAAGTTTATTACGGACTTTTGTTACAGTAATTACGTTTCAAACAAAACAGAAAAGTACCTCACTAAGTAATGGTAATATAGGGGTGAGTACTGACGCCCTATATAAGCGCCTTACTGGTAGTGGAGAATGAAAGTGTGTAGAAAAGGCGAAGGCGATTTCGATTTTGGCTGTATCCTTATTTTCCTTGCACTGACTGCCTGGCGGCGATGCTCCATGGTAAACTACGGAGTGTAGGTAGTCCGCTATGTTGCGGAGACGGTCGTGTAAAGATTGCAACTGTCTAACAGGAGCCTTGGTGAGTTATTGAAAGTCAACATGCTCGCTGCTTGGACAGTTGATTGACCATCAGATCCTATTGGTTTCCATACCACAAACTACTTCTTAAATATGTCGTATTTTTCTATCTTAGCTACCTTGTCTCGTCTAGAGAGTTTTATACCTTTACTGTCACTTTATGCCATCATTCTTATCAGTATTGTAGTCGCTAGATTTGTATATCCATAAATATCTAGCCACCTCGTTCTCCAGTCTGTCAGGCCTTTTAATACCTAACAACACAAGCACTACCACCTTAGAGGATGATGATGCTATATTAGTTACATGGCCAGACACTGAGCTTTGACCCGGAGCCGGCACTTCCTGAAGACACCCTCTGAGAGACGTCCTCAAAGACGACGCAAAACGTTGTATATAGATATACTATTTCAATATAACTGGCTCTATAAAGTCATTCTCTCTTCTATTCGTTTTCGTTTCAGGGCCACAGCGTGCGCAGCGCGCGTCTAGTTTCTATAAAACCGCTCTTGGCTTGCATACGTGCTCTCTCACTCCCTCTGGTATTGATCATATCCTCCCCCGTCTCATGCTGAGTAATGCATCTCTATGCTACCACGCATCTCCTCATATAGCCACCGTCCACTCCTCTTCATCTCCAATGCTCTGCTTACTCCCAATAGCCAGTGAATACTGACTTACTTATCCTCCATGCCTGCATATGATATATTGATTGTTGTTGCTGCTAGTATGATTGAATTGTATTGCCACGCACAACTAATATTTGCTGAGATTTTTTCTATATTTAGCTCTAGTCGGCCCTTGGCACTTTTCATACCTTCTGATATGTGTGATTCTTAATTCTTTATTGGATGCCAAGCCATATGGTCTCTCTACCCCCCTCAGCCCTATTGCGACGCCCCTATCAATATTTGCTTTATTTATGATTACAGATTATACTATGTAGTTAGATGCCATATGGGGCTGTGGGGCTATGATTAATACTTACTCTACCTTTCTGATCTTACACCATTCTAGAAGAGAGGTTAAGACTACTAGTTTATTGACACTATACAACATGGCGAAAATACCAGAAGGGTGAGTGCATCTATCTATACAATTAGAGATGTGAGGAAGAGTATATGTTTATTAATACGCCATCAATAAATAGACAGCTATACCTAGACAGATATCAAATATTGGATAATATAACTACTCAATACAGAAGAATTTTTTTGGATCTGATAGTTGATGCTTCTACTAAGCAGGTCACAATTATTGAAAATACTATCTATTAAGATCTATTTAAAACTTTCAGCTACTAAAAATCAATTCTAATATTATATTATTCCTAGCTTTTATACTGAAAGCAGGTAGCTTGTCTCTCATTAAGCATTATAATTAGTCCTAATTCAACTCGTTAACTACGAAGAATAAGTTAGAATTATCTATGGTACATAATTCTTTAATGGACAAAAATATGCAAGCTAAGCTGTCTGTTAAAATTCCTAAGCCCCTATGATTACACCTTATAACAGATGAAACAATAGAACAGAGAGCTTACTACTTTAGTTAAACATACAAGAAAGCTATAGTACTTGTATCAGCATCAGCTGATACATCATTCAAAAATAATTTAGGGGCAATAAAGGTTTTCTCTAAGAATATCCAAGAAATTGTGGTCATTTACAACATATGTTGCAAGCCAAAAAGATATAGATAAGATAGCTTTATTGACATATTAAATATGCTAAGTGTAGGAAAGAAATTTTATGGCCTAGCCGTGAATGGATGGAGCTATCCCCAAGGTACCAAGAGGAGTTGGATGCCATCAAGAAGGATCCTAAAGTGGAAAAAATCTGAGCATTTCATAATAACTATGGCACGTTATATTGCGACTGCTCTATGCTAGTATCTTTGACTAACCTTGAAAATAGATTATATATATATGATTAAGATAATTCTTAGTGGAGCTCTGTATTGGCAGCAAGCAAGTAATAAAATTATAGGGGATTCTGTGTAACGATAGGGGTGGAACGATAGTCCGAATGTGGGTATGGGCTACAGAACACTTGCTGAGCCAATTACTATGAGAACTTGATACAAAGAGTATATAGAAGATAGAGCAACAATGTATAGGATGGTTGTCATAAAGAATAATCACTTAATCCCTTTTATAACTTATATAGGATCTTTACTAGCTATATACATATGTGATAGGGTGCCTAAGTGGCACTATACAGTAGGGCTACTAGAATCATATAACCTCTGCCCAATATATAGCTTCTATATCACTGCCTTAGATTAAGAGTATTAATTCTTTAAACAATTAGATTAATCTTCTTAATCTTATAATAAAATTAGCCTTTATAATTCTCTTTTTTTTTGAAGAAAGCTCATCTTTAAGCTTTATAAGTATATTTATAAACTTTAGTATTAATAGCAGTAACCCTTCTTTAATTACTAGAGTAATTCTTCTTCCTTAAGAAAAACTTTTTTATAAATATATAATAGATATAATTATAAGAAGGTTCCTTTATAATATAAAATAGATAGTAAGTCAAGATTTATTTATATCTATTTTAAAGAAAATCTTTCTTTTATATTAATAAAAATATTATCTTTTTTTTATTTTTATTCTTTCTTTTCTTTCTTCTTTCTTTTAAGTCTTAATTACTAAGACATATATTTACTCTTTCTTTTATACTTACTTCTTTCTTTATTAATTATTTATTAATCTTATAAGATAGTAGCCTTTATTAATAGCTTTATTAATTTTTAAAGCTTTTTATATTAAGTTTTATTATAAATATTAAATTTAAAGTAATATTTACTCCTATTAACTCTCTTTTCCCTTTAAAAAGAACTTATAAAGAGTATTCTTTATCTATAAGTTATCTTATTTTTATCTTAGCTTTAATATTTTAATAATTATATACCTAAAACTTCTTTTATTTTATTCTATTTTTTATAATCTTCTTTATACTTAATTTACTACTAATTTATAATAGATTACTTTAAAATATTATTATAGAAGTTATTAGTATTATTATAAGCTATATATCTTAGATAGTAAGGAAGTAAGTATACTAAAGAATATATTTATAAAGTCTTTTAAGATTTTAATCTCTTAGTTTAAAAATCTTTAAATTATTATGAGTATAGCTTCTTTATTAAATAAATATATTGTATTATAAGTTTTAATAATTAATATATTTTAGATAGAAAAATAATACTATTATAGATTTATCTATCTCTTTAAATAATAAAGATATTAAGGAATTATCTAATAAAGAGTTATCTAGTTTAAATAATACTTTAGATATAATTATTAAACTACTTATAGAGTATAATAAGTCTCCTTTAAAGAATAAGGATTATATAATATCTAAAGTATATATATTAATAGATTATTAAAGCCTAAATACTAATTATATTATATACTATAGAAGCTATTTAAAAGCTATTCTCCCTTTATTTTATCTATAAATATCTTATCTTTAAGTATCTTATTTTTAAATATCTTATTTTTAAATAATATTAACTTATAATAAAAAGTAATTAAATACTTAAGTTATTATTACTTAGAGAAAGTTAAAGAATTAGAAAAGAGTTCTATTAACTTAAAATCTATATTAATTATTAAATAGCTTATATTTAATATAAAAAGCTTAATATTTGCTATAACTTACTATCTTTATTATTTAAAAATAGTTAGTTTAAAAGATCTTTTTATATATAGTCTAGTAAATATTTAAAATACTATTATTATATAAATAATAATATCCCTTATAAGTCTATTCTAACTCTATATAAGATAAAGTTTATAGAATTATAGACTCTTTTTTAGACTAGTACATTAGTAAAAGCTTTTATAGTAAAAAATTATTATCTTAAAAATATAAATATATTTATTTATAATTATAGTAATAAGTCTAAAGCTAAGCTATATATTAATTCTATTTTAGTAAGCCTTTCTAATAAGTATAAAACATATTAAAATTAAAAATATATAATATTATATTATAATTAAGAGCAGTTACTTAACTATATATATAAATAGATATATAATTATCTTTAATAATCTATATAATTAGTTATATAATATTATTAATATTAATATTAGATATTTAGTATATAATAATAATCCTCTAGTTTATTCTATCAAAGAATTATTTAATAATAAAGATAAAGATATATTTATTAATTATATTAAGAACTCTAATAATAAGCTTGCTACTTAGTAGCTTTATTTTAATATTATTTTACTACTATTTTTATTTATTTTAAAAATAAAAGTTAGAATATAGATTAGAAAATCTTTAGATACAAATACTAGTCTTTTTAATTTTATTTTAATCTATTTTAGAGTATTTTTAGCTAGTTTTTATATTATTTTAGAGGTATTTTCCTCCTTTTTAGAAGGTCTTTATAGTTTAAGAAGACCTTTAGGCTTTAATTTAAAAATTTTCTATTTATTTTTTTATCTTTTTTATAGTAAGATTTTTATTAAATCTTAAAATCCTTTTAGGAAATAGGAAGAGTAATCTTATTAATATTATATAAATATTATATTAACTTTAATAATTTAATTAGATAGAAAAACTTTATAAAAAAAAGCTATCTTAATTAATACTTTCTTTTTAATATAATAGTTTTATCTATTTTAAGGATTATAGTATTATATTTATTTAAAAGCTCTAATATATTAATAAGATATTTAGCTAGTTCTTAACTATTCTTATATAATAGATAATCTTTTTATTTTATTAAATAATATAGTTATAGCTTATTTTACTTCTTATAGAATTAATATATTATAATATCTTTAACTTTTTATTCTAGTATAGATTCTCTATTTTTATTATCTTTAATAATTAGTAAGAAGTCCTTTTACAGATTAACTCTATCTTATTAATAATAAAGTTCTAATAAGAATATATAAAAAACTTTATAGATTCTTCTTTATATTTATAGAATATTTAGCTAATATATTTATTTCCTAATATATTCTATTATTATGAATAATTCTTTATAATATAAGTCTAGCTTCTTACTAGGATAATAAATATAGATATTTTTTATATTAAGTTTTATTTAATCTCTAATCTTAAAGATTATAGGCTAATATTATTAATTATAATATTTTACTTATATTTTAATTATAATATAGAGATATTACTCTAATTTCTCTCTTAATTCTTTTAATAACTTAATTTAATTAGTAATAATAGGTTAATTTATAATAAAGAGATCTTTCTTAAATAGTAAATAAGAGTTAAAATTTATTAGAGTTTAAAAAGATATTATTCTAATATTTATATTAATTATATTATTTACTATAAATTATATAATAGTAAATAATAATACCTAGTTATTCTGTCTTATATTTATATATATCTATAGATAATACTTAAGAACCTAATTTATATATTCTATTTATCTATTAGTTTAAAGATAGAATATAGTTGATAATCTTTATTAGATCTTAAGTTAAAAATATAATACTTTTTAATAGCAACTAATAAAAATTAATCCCTAATTTAATATAATACTATATAAATAATCTATATAGCTAAATACTAAATTAAATATTAATATAATAAAATTTTTAATTTTAAGCTTCTTACTTATTAGTATAAATTATATATAATTAGTATATTAGTCTATAATAATTAATATTATATATATATAGTTCTGTTCTATTTGCTTAGAGGTAGGTCTATAATAAAATTAAGTAAAATACTATTACTAGATCCTATAGGAATAGATATTAATTATAGCTTATTATATAGTTTATAATAATATACTTTTCTTAACTAATATATATTATATATTACTATATATTTAGTAATATCTTAGATTATTCCTAGTTAATAGAACTTTCTCTTTAAGAGTTCTATAGTTCTTATAATACTAAAATAGCTAGTAATTAGATTATTATAGTATTACTATAATAATACTAATCTTAATACTGAATTATTTAGTATATATACCATATTATTCTTATAAAGGATATTATTTTAGAGCTTCTATAAAGGCTCTATAATACTATTATTAAGACTTAAAATCTAAAGATTAGTCTTCTTTTTTTATATAAGGATATCTCTCTATTATATAATTTTAATATTCTTTAATAGAATAAGTTTTAGTATTTTAAATATATTCTTATTTTTTACATTTCCTAAGATAAATAAATAGAATAAATAATTTCTAAAAGACTAATACTCTCTCTATCTATTTTAGAAAAGAATCTATAGTCACTCTTCTAGTATACTACTCTTAAGCTTAATCTATATCTATCTAATAAGCTTCTAGAGCAGGCTTAGAATAAATCTTAAAATAGACTCTAGGTCTTCCTCTTTATCTTTAGTAAAATCTTTACTAAATAGATTATTAGAATATAAATCTTCCTCTTAAAGACTTATTCTTATAATAATATCTAAATATCTAATTAATCTATAATTAAGAACTATTTTTAGCATTAAGTTGCTAACCTAATTAGTTCTTATAGAAATTATTATAATACTCTTTTTAGAATAATTAATCTTCTTAAAGACTATTATAGCTACTAAATCTAACTAACTAGTCTTTAATAGAATTATTACAGTAGCTAATTCTAACCTAGACTAACTAATTAATCTATTAGGAATTATTATAGTAGACTTAATAATAACTTTATCTAATAATATATTATATAGGACTAATAGATAGCCAGGCTAATAGCCCTATAGCTTATAACTATATAAAAATATTACTAATAGTATCTTTAGCTATAGCTTTTATTATAAAATTAGAAGTAGATCTATATCTATTTCTTCCTTTCTCTCTAAAAAGTTAGAGCACCTACTTAGAATATCTACTAGATTCTATAATCCTAGCTTATATTTAATAATAAAGTTATATATAACTAAATATTAAGCTTAATAAGCTTATTTAATATTCAAGTGCTTTACTTTAAAAAAATATTATAGATTATTATAATTAGTTTAGATATAGATCTCATGCTTACTTCCTTCTAAATAGTATCTCTATTTCTAAAAAGTATATATAATTATATTAAATTCTTAGTTATAAACTTTTTAATTTTATTAAATAGCATTAAACTTATATAATATAAAAGCTACTAGCTATTAATCTAAATAATACTATAATAGAATCTTCTTATTTATAGATTAGTATATAATAGCATCTATTTCCTATTTTAATATATTAGTTTAAACTAATATAGATTTCTTAGAATTAAAATATCTAATTAGAAGTAGATTAGTAAAAGCTTTTTTTAATTCTTTAAAAGATTATATAGTTTTTAGAGTAAGCTTAAATAGTTTCTTTAAATATTTAATAGCTTTATAAAGTATATTTATCAATAGAGTAGTAATAATAGAATAATTCTTAATAAACTTTTAGAAGAATCTTATAAATCCTATAAAAGATTATATATCTCTAATAGATTTTAGTATAGACTATTTTTAAATAGCTTAGATATAATCTTCATCTATAGAAATACTTTTATTATTAATTAAATATCTAAGGAATTTTAATTCTTTTTAATAAAACTTATATTTAGTAAGCTTTATATATAGATTTATAGAATATAACTATTCTAATATCTATTTAATATAATATTTATATTATTATTTATTCTTAGAAAAGATAAGAATATTATCTAGATAAATAATAATAAAATTATCTAATAATTTTCTTATTATTTTATAGATATATAATTAAAAAGTAGTAGGTATATTTATTAATCTAAAGAGTATTATAAGATATTTATAATAGCTATATTAGATATAGAATATAGTCTTTTATTCATCTCTTTTCTTAATTCTAATTTAATAGTAGATATCTTAGAGATTAATCTTTATAAATATCTTAATATCTACTAACCTATTTAACATCTTATTAATATAAGGCAATAGGTAGCAGTTTTTAACTATTATTTTATTAAAACCTTAATAGTTAATATAGACTTATAGACTTCTATCTAATTTCTTAATAAAAAGGATTAGAGCGCCTATAGAGCTAATAGAAGACTAGATCTATTCTTTTTATTATATCTTCTCAAGATAGCATAGCAAATAATCCAGTTCTATTACTAAGTATAGATATAGGGATCTATATAATAACATAATAGAGTTAGATTATAAGTAGATCTTATATACTATCTTATTAGAAGGCAATTTAGAAGTATCTATCTCTAAGAATATATCTTTATATTCCTAATATATAAAAGAAAGAATTAGCTCTCTATTTAATTTAAAAAGACTAAAGACTAGAAGGAAAAGAAAATCTCTATTAATAATTTTTATAAAATATTTTACTAATATAAACTATAGCTTTAATACCTTGTATTAGAATCTCTAAATATATCTCTTAAAACTAGTAATTATAGGTTCTTTATAATAAAGTTATAGTTTACTAAAAATTATATCAAATCCTATTATATTAATTACTATAAAGATTTATTAATATATTTTAATAACTCTCTAATAATTAGTAATAGAGATAGGAATTATAATATTACTATAATTAGTTATAAAAGTACTATTAATAAATTTTATAAAAAATAAGAGATTTTATAGCAGTTATTAACTAGTACTAAAAAAAAGTTAATATACTATAAAATTAAGATCTCCTCTTATATCTAATATACTTATTATATAGGATTCCAACTTAGGGAGTTTTAATATTAAATTAATTAGTATTATAAATTTATTCTTCTTCCTTAGTTAGTTAAGATTAGTAACCACTATATAGTCTTATTACTAATTATTAAAGTTATTATTATCTTTATTATTATTATTATTTTCTCCCTATAACTTTTATAATAAGGAATTTAGTTAAAGGTTAGATTATTTAGTATCTTTTAGTAAAAGTTTAGAACTATTATAGTAATAAGTTATATAGTAGTCTAGAGCTCTATAGCCCTTTTAATTATAGTAGAAATAAGTTATTAAAAAAGGTCTATTCTTTATACCTATTTTTTAAATATAGTTTTAATTTAATTTTCCTTTATAACTTCTATAGCTTAAATATTTCTATTTACTAAATCTTTCTATTAATAGTTTATCCTTTAAGCTATTAGGGTTATTATAGTTATATTTTAATATCTTATTAAAAATAATTTATTTATCTTTATATAGCTTCTAAAGTTAAGTTATTTCTTTAAAATATAAAATTATATCTTAGAAATTAGTATTTTAAATTAAGACTTTAAGTTTTAGCTAAGTAAAAAGCTTAATAATAAAAGCTATAATCTTATCTTAATTATTAATTTAGACTTTTATCCTACTCTAGTTATATAAATAAGAAAACTTATTATAGAATATCTAAGGATTTCCTATTTCTAAAGGCTTAATCTCTTCTAGGTCTATATATATAATTAGAGACTATACTATTCTTATCTTAATATAAGCTTTAATCTATTTAATAAAGTTATTAAATATAAAGTAAAATAGATCTATACTTTTCTTATACTCTATTTAATAAGTTTAATATTTATTTTTAAGCTAAACTATTATAGTTAATACCTTCTTTACTTTAGAGTATATATAGCTTTTAAAGTTATTTTTAATATCTTTAATCTACTATTTATACTCTTAGAAGTTCTTAGATTCAAAGCAGTCTAATTTTAGTTTTAAGATTAGTTTCTTATAGATAATATAAGTTATAGCTATGGGCAGTATTAAAATAATAATATTATATAGAGATAGAGATATAGATTAGTTTATTACTAGAGATAGAGATAAAGTAACTTCTTATATAAAAGATTAGTTTATTAGATAAATTAAAACTTTAATTATTTATTATTATATAGTATCTTAGCTTTACTAAATAGTATCTTAAGTTTATTATAATACTTAAGTTTTAAGCTTTAAATATTAAATATTTTAGATTAAAGCTATAGCTTGTCCTTAAGATAGTAATAAGCCTTTATAATAGCTCTAGAATAATAACTATCTAGTCTAAGTTATTCTAAATCTCTTACTAGGATTAAGAATCTCTATAAGAGTCTAAGTTTCTTAAATTATTTTAAAAGGCTCTTGAATAGAGTCTTCTATACTTAAATATTTCTAAGTAAAAAAGTTATTTTAATAAGTAATATTACTAGACCCTATAGAGGCTTAATAGTTATATATAGAATATAAATTTACTATAATAATCAATTTAATAAAGAGTTTCATAGATAAAGTAATTATAATATAATAATAAGAGTAGAATAATAGTCTAAATATAGATATAGGCTATAGAACACTTACTAAGCCAATTACTATAAGAACTTAATATAAAGAGTATATAGAAGATAGAGTAATAATATATAGAATAATTATTATAAAAAATAATTACTTAATCTCTTTTACAACTTATATAAGATCTTCACTAGCTATATATATATGCAATAGGGTGCCTAAGTGGCACCATGCAGTAGGGCTACTAGAATCATATAACCTCCACCCAACGTATAGCTTCCATGTTACTGCCTTAGATCAAGGGTATCAATCCTTCGAGCAATCAGATTGGCCTTCTCGATCTCGTGATGGAATCAGCCTTTACATTCTGACCAAAGCAAAGAACTGAATTTTAAAGCTTCACTTAAAGCTAAATTTTCTAAGATTATATTCTTAATATCTATATTAAATTCTACTAAAGATACTATCTAAATAAAGGTTTATAAATCATCAAGTCAAGATGTAACAAATTATGTAAGAATTAGAGGAAAAGCGGCATAGGGTTTGAAGTATAGCCTTTAAAACCTATACTATTAACTTATAAATTGACTGATGCTATAGTTTTGATGAATAGGTAGAATCACTTGAGTCTAGTGAGCTTTGGGATATTATAGAAGTAAGTGCTGTCCTTAAATTATGTGATTTTTGAAACTTTTAGCTTACTATTCCTTGGTACATAGATATCCAGTGTGGTCCTGATATATAAGTTTATTAGAGGATTTAGTGGAATGGAATGGGTACCTGATACCTTTAATCTGGTCTATAAATATAGCACTATTTTACCCTTATTCAAATTTCCAATATTAAAGCAAAGATGGACCAATAATACCCATTTTATATTAATATTCTTTGATCTATTCTGCCCAAATAGCTTTATCATTATACTTTTATTCTTCTAGGATTCAAACAACATGATTAGATAGGATAGGTTTAAAAATATATCGCATGTCCAAGACAAAGTCTATACTGATTTTTTTTTCTACAAATATATCACTTATAGAAGATAAGGAACTCCTATTGCTGTTACAATATCTAACAAAGGTCCAAATAAGAAGATATACTACAATGAAAGAACATAGATAGAGTTAATGTATTAATTATACTCACCTAGTTCAAAAGTTGCACCTATTTTACACTGATAAAGATTCCTAATTATACTAATGTATTCTTGACTTCTTAGTTAGGGAGCGCAATGCTTTTAAAATCTTAGATTAGAAACAGGCGAACTTGTAGATTATGAATATACTTGTGTCTTACACCTCAAATTTCAATTTAATCTGTGAATATGAATCATGGTACCTCAGTTTCACAACTCCTACTGGTGAGAATGCTGCTTTAACCAGATCATTAGATGAAAATGACATGACTTTGAACTTCGGAGGGCTGGCCTATTGGAACTCACTTGATATTTACTTTTCTTGTCTCACTTGGGTAATATTACTGTGTCTAATCTTCCACAGATGAAGAATCAGAGGCGTCTCTGAACCTGACAAGTATGGGGAAAAATTATCTAGCACCCACCCAGATATCCATCTTGCAGGAAGACGATATACCTATTATGATCGCATTCAGGACCAGTGACACTGAAATAGCAATACGTATACCTAAAATAGCCCCAGATATATCATCACAATCGGACGAGGACAAAGATGCGGCGCTTCTTAATAATGACGATGATGAAACCAATGATAACTGGGGTAAGTTTGCATTATGATTACATTAGTTATAATCAATGAGACTGATTTCCTAAATGTGCGCAGAAGACTCAGCTTCTGAAATTTTCTTCGCGACGAGCCTACGAAGCAATTTCTTTCTATTTAACATGGGAGAAGGGAATAATGTCTCAACACCCACATTAGTTTTCATATCACCTGACGAGAAGATGGAAATTTGTCAAATAGGCCGTGATACCGGAAAGGAGGTCTTCATCAAATCCCAAAATCCTGTTTTTGGGTCTAGTTGCAAGAAGACATTCATGTTGCCTTACTTCCTGAGACTCACGGAAATATATGACAAGTTATAATATCTGATTATTGAAAATATGAGAGAAGGTTGGAGATCATCATAACATCGTCTGAAACAGGTATGTTGGTGGTGTGGCTACACTTACCAGCCTCTACTCCTTATTCATTACTGTAATATACAGAAACTACAACCTACCTTATACCAAAATCGATACACCCCAGCGCGTGGAAAGCGATTGACGTGAAGTGATAAGTGATCAGACTTATCATAGGGCATATAATTTCTGCGTAATTGCAACGTCGTGTTAAAACAACCCAACATCATGTTTTGCTCACAATTTAATGTGGTAATTATAGCAGCGTTTCAGTATGACTATGTCAAGAAAGCGTGCAGTGGTTTTCCAACCAGATACAACTTTTCAACGCTTCAGGGCTATGGCGTGCGCAGCGCGCGTCTTTCCAGTTCGCTGAGATTTTTACTATATTCGGCTCTAGTCGACTCTTGGCACTTTTCAATCTGCATCTGATATGCACGATTCTCTTACTGGATGCTAAGCCACGAGGGTCCACGCAGCCTTATTGCGACGCCCCTATGCTTCTAAACCAGTATTTGCTCGTGGTTTTAACCACACTCTTTCTGCAATTGCATTCTTGAGTATCTGGTATTCACTCGTCACTATCCTCTTTTACCTCCTTCGTTTCAGGGCGTCAGCGTGCGAAGCGCGCGTCTTCCAGTCCAAAAACCAGGGTTATTCCGGCTCTAGCCGTATTTAGACTAGAAATTATTAGCGCTGTTCAAGAATCAAGCATCTTCCGCGCTGCCATTCTCTGCCTCCATCATTTGTCGAAATAAAGAGGAATGGCCAGATAGCAACCTTTCTGGCTCATCGTATTCAAGAACACGACCGTCTTCCATCACAACTACCTCGTCAAAAAATTGCGGAATGAACCTCAGGCGATGAACAATGGCGATGATTGTCCAGCCTTGAAACTCGGTTCGCAACAGAGAGAGCATTCTCAATTCAGTCTTGTAGTCGACACTGTACATCTATCAGTGAGCTGATTCCAAAAAGAAAAATGATAATTGAATAGCGAAGAGGGGGGGAAAAACCTGCTCATGGCCTCGTCCATAATAAATACTCCTCCTCGTCTAGTAAGCATTGCACGAGCGAGACAAAACAATTGCTTCTGTCCCTCAGATAGCACTCCATCTCCTTGCTTCAACTTGGCATTTAGTCCTCCAATCTGGTCAATCTGCTCACGCAATCCAATCTTATCAAGAACATTATAGATCTCTACATCGTCACTGATTTCTTGTAGTGGATCTAAATTCTCACGCACAGAGTCACCACAGTTCGGTGGAGCAAACCAGGCATCTTGCGGCATTGATGTCACTCGCTTGCAAATGGCTTGTTGGGTGTAAAGTGAAATGTCCTTGGAGCCGATTATGACGGACCCTTTGCTTGGTTCAAGAAGGCGCAGGATAATGGATATCAGCGTGGACTTTCCGGATCCAGAACGTCCACAGATTGCAACGTGCTTGCCAGGTAGGATTGAGATGTTGATGTCTTTTAGCACATCTCGTCCAGTCTTTCTGCATTATGCGGATTAGTACTCGCTTTCCTTCCGCCCCTCTCCTGCCTCTGCTTTTATTCAACTTTCCCCTTGCGAAGACATGGCAACTCACTGGTAGGAGGCTGATACGTGTTGGATCTTGATACTTGGCTCTACGGGCCATTCCGATGGCAATTCTGCTATCAGCGAAGTAGAATTTTTCTCGGGTGTCTCAGAAACATAATTCTGAATCCTTGAAATAGCAGTAAGAGACGTCTCTAACGTGGTCCAGTACGATATAAATGACGAAAGAGTCTGTCCGAAGTTGACAACACTCACCATCGAGACACCTAAAAGTCCCGAGTTAGTGGTTCCTCGCAGGGTTGCTGTTAATGTCATTAGGACAACCGCTAGACCTGCAACAACACAGTTGAGCACGAGAGTCAAACAGCGTTGGATACATAATAACAAGTAGAATGGCTTTTGAGATTGGTCTAGTTGATGGAAGGCTTCTGACGTAAGGTAGTCAGTCCATGAAAGGGCACGGATTGTTGTTAAACCCTGCAAAGTTTCCATAAAGTGCTCAAGAAGCGGTGCTTTGGCCTCGAGGTCAAGCGAGCGAAGCTGTTGGGATGTTCTTAGATAGATCTTTTGCAAGAAATAGAGCGTTGTGAAGAGAATAGGTATTGATATTGCCATATAGCCTGATGAGACGGAGATGAGGATGGCACCAGCAATTGAATTACCGAAGTCTATTAAGAACAACACCTGTCAGTGAGAAATGATAGAAAAATGGATTGTTGCAGCTCACAGCCGGTCGCAAGGATAAGTGCTATGGGTAGCGGCATATCGATTAGGGTCATGTCCTGAGTAAAGCTATGCAATAGTCAGTGAGGCTTCTTTGTTTACTGAGTATATAATAGACCTACAGGTTTAAGATTGATGCAACAGTTTTGTTGGACAGGTAAGTTATTGGTGCTCTATTCAATGTTGTATATAGGGGTCAGTGGAGACCTTTCATAGCAAGTTAAGAAAGATAGCTTGGATGATCATACCTCATGGTACTTTCCAGTGTTGTCAGGTGCAACAAGTTGGAAGATTTCGGGATAATTGTTATTAGAAGATACCTATTAGCAGTAAGCATTTGTCCATGTCTAGAAATTCTGCTGTAACCTACGCGCCATTTAGCCCTAGAAAGCATAATGAAAGAATACCAAACGCGGCGTATACTCCCATCCACTTTCCAAGATTTGCGTTTGGATTTTCCTGATTGGCATCAGTCCACCAATTGAGCCATGGTGCTATTGAATAAGTTGATTCAGTGATGTCCAACACATTAAAAGTCAGGATGATAAAAAAGGAGTTGGAACTTACTCTGCATCGCATTCATGACGACCTCAACAGTGACTAGTGAAACAAAAACGAAGAAATTCATCCACCCCATAGAAGAAATATAAAATAATACAGAAGCAAATTTTTTACGAACATCCTTCTTAGCGGTGTCTGTTCTGGAAATTTCCACAGATACATCTTTATTTTCTTCAAGTCCTCTTCGCGGAGAGCTGGTTTCAGGCTCTAGCGCCTTCCCGCTCATTTTAAGCACAAGATCTTGGATATATCCAGTGCTCGAAACCAATTCATCATATGTGCCAGTTTGTTGAAGGGTTCCATTTGGCCCAAGTACGATGATCCTGTCGGCTTGGGGGAGCCATTTGACTACAGGGTTCTCTCGTTAGCATCAGCTTAGCTCAAGTAGCTTAATTGTGGAAGAAACGAGAAATATACCAGAGTGTGTCACGAAGACCACAGTTGTTTGTAATTGCCTGAGAATTCCACTTTCACCAAGCAGAGAATTGAAGCAGTGGCGTTCAGTAATAGTATCCAACCCAGAGAGCACGTCGTCTAGCAATATGATGCGTCGTCGAGAATAGGCAGCTCGTGCCAAAGCCTTCAGGGTAAAATATTAGTATCCCAACATCCAATTTACAATATAAAAAATGAAGACAATCTCACAATGCGTTGCTTCTGTCCACCACTCAAAGCGCTCCCTCGGCTTCCTGCAACGGTGCTGTCCTTCTGCGGCATATGCTGGAAGTCTACATCAAGCGCACACGCGTTAATACAGGCATCATACCATTCAGAATCATAGCCTAATGGGCCGATTATATTATCACGAATGCTTTTATTTCTCAAAAAGGACGTTTGGTCACAGAAAGCAATTTGATCTGTTTCCAGAGACACAGATCCTCTTGCAAGCACGGGAACCTCTCCAAGTAAAAGTTTTAGCAGGGTGGATTTTCCGCTTCCGATATCTCCAATAACTATATTCAACGTTGATGGATCTAGATTCAACGAGACGTTTCTCAAAGTAAGTGTTTTTCTGGACCAACCGGCGTCCACATTGTCAAGCCGTATTGCTGATGTGTTGGCCGATTTTGACTCTAGAGTCGCTATAGCAGTAACATTCGGCTCGTCATTTGTTTTCGCTGGAGGTGTACCGGAACTTTCTTTGCCCTGAAGTGACAGGTTTCTATAGTCGACATGCTTTTCTTTCGTAAGGTATTCTTGGACTCGGTTGAAACAGTCTAAGGCAGCTGCCATGTTTGGGCCAATAGCAACCAGTTCATTCACTGGATCGATAAGAATCGACAGTAATGACAAAGCAGAAAATATAGTTCCTGTGCCTGCGGCGCTGCTTCCAGATACACTAATAATGATGCCAAAGCCGATAAATGTAATAGCAGGCGACAACAGGCGAGGGGAATTTCCTGAATGAAGGTAAATGATGAATGTCAGCAAATCAAAGCCGAAAGTGTGTCAATACTGGAGAATATAGTATAAATACCCATCACAATGTTGCCTATTTGGACTTTTCTATATCTTTTTGAAATTTCTAATTCCTTTTCTCTCAGCCCTTGGACATGGTTGGAAATCCGGGATGCTAGCCCAAGCATTTTGACTCCTTTCATCGATGCCAGTAATTCCGATATAGCTCCAGTTCTAGTCTGGATTGCCTGCATCCACAATCTTTGTCTGGGTCTGGTATACTTTGCTATCTGGCTAGATGCAGCAGCCGATGCTATATAATCGGGCATTACTATTTGTCTTAGTTTTATAAGAAAATGGATGACTCACCTAGAACGACCAAGACTGGGGCTACACAGATTGCACCGAGCCGGGCTTCTAAAAGCCATATGGCAATTCCAACTTGTATGGCATTCGGTGCAACACGTATCACCCACTGTAAACATGTGACGATTCGATCAATGTCGACATTGATAAGACTCAAAGGTGAAGAGTCATCTTCGTCTCTGTCATTCATATCAAGCATACATCTATACGTTAGGCTGATAAGTGCACCTCGTATCATAGCCAGGGATCTTGCCGCGAGATACTGATACCATGCAGTTGTTATCTATTGCTAACATTAAATTTCAAGTCTATGTTATCAGTAGAATGGACCTTACAGCAATTCCAAAGTATGTGAGCCCAAAGGCGCCAATAAGGCTATACCCGAAGACGTCTGGCTCATTCTCGTTCTCGGCAAAGTCAATAGCAGCATTGACTAAGAGCGCTTGACAAAGATTGAAGGCAACTAAGAAAAGCTGGGGGATCATCGGGAGAGACAATGATAGCCAGAGAGCGCGTGATGTTGCAATAAATAGCGAGTAGGATTTATTTTTCTTGCCTGGCAGCCGATTGAAGGTCATTAGCAAGGCCGCGAGAGCGCTGTTGGGTGACAAGCTTACTTGATTTCCACGCTTCTTGAATGCGCGACGCTAGTGATTCTGAGGAGATATCGCGGTTGACTGGATAGAGATCATCGATTGATAAATGGCGCCGGTACCCTTTCAGCACGAGTGGATAAAGCCAGGCGAAAAAGCTGAGACTAAAGATACTGGCAGTCTCCTCCGTTGTATACCTTCGACCATTTTGTAGAAGGAATCGTGTTTTTGGGAGCGACTCTACCACGAGAAGAACGAATTTCAGACCGAGTGAGATCAAGAATATCGACGGGCCGGTCGTCGATGGTCTTAGAAGCCACTCCGTACGTGCCCTGGCGCCATCCAGAAACAAAGTCAAGAGGAGAAAAGATGTCATCAAAGGAGCCGGCCGTGCACTTTTCATATGTTCACTGTAGGATAGCAAGCCCAGAGCCACTCCTGAAGCAAAATCCAACGAACCGGCTGCAACGAAGAGACGCGATCGAGGCGTTTTATGATCCACTATTCCAAGAACAAGAATGGAGAGTTTTGATAAACAGTACCCAATGATGATTACCTAGAATACGAAAGCTCAGCGAGGACCTTCAACCATACGAATAGTCATGGATTCGTACCGAATTGATGCTATGCAGAAGCGTCCACCGGGCTATTGGTGGTTTCCGGTATAACCCGATCATCCTTGCAAACGATGCCAGTAGGAACAGGCAGCCAGGAAGAATAGAGAAAATAGCATCCTCGAATAATAAAGAGAAATCAAACCGCTGGCAGGTATTGCCATAAGCCGTAGGCCCAAAGTTGTCATCGCGGCAGGTATCAGCCATGTCGACTGCTGTCTTTGGATAGACCAATGGAGCTTGCAAGACAGTTGAAGAAGTTCTCTTTGAGGCACAGGTGGCTTTGCAAGAGTTGCAACAAGCCAGTCACTGGGCATGGGCTTGCCCCCTCACTCACTAACCATTTACAAGTTTTCTATCTATTTATCCGAGCCACGTAAAGATTACCCGAATTCGAGTGTCTCACATTCTAAGGGATTTACTCTGCACCGAGCTCTTTGGTATAGTAGTAAAGTTGATACAATAATTTAAGATTTATTTAAAGAGCAATTGAACTACGTAGGAAAACTTGAGAGTACAGGAACGGCCGTTTATTCGTTATAAAGACGAAGTCTTCTCGCCTCGTATTGCTTTCCATGTAATAGGAAGTAGAGGTATTCTTCTCACTTAATGGAGTTGGCATTCCCTGTAAAAGCTGGTAATCAGTTAAGTTCTTTCCAAGTTAGTCATTTGTCTGATACCTTGCTTCTAGGTGCCGCTTACACCGCCACAGTTGATCAAACTATCACTGCAGCCAGATGCAATCAATGTGACTGGACAGTCCTTATCACTGGTTGCTTCGAGAGGGATCGGACGAGAAGTTGCTATTGTATTTGCTCAAGTAGCCGCTTCTGCTATAGCTATTGGGTCTCGATCTTCTCAAGATAGTGCTGCGCAAGAAATCCTCGATGAAGCGGCGAAAGCTGGCCACCCGCCTCCCCAGCTTCTTAAGCTTACATTGGATATCTTAGACGAAGTGAGTGTTAATAATGTGCTGTTGACAATAATGCAGAGCTTCGGTTGTTTAGATATACTTGTAAACAATGCTGTTCGTCTTGAAAAATGACTTTCTATAGCTGGTATGGATCCATCGTCTTTTTGGGGGGGGGGGGGGGGGGATGTGTAAGGTCAATGTCAAGGGAATATATTTAAAGACTCGTGCTTTCATTCCTCTTCTACTTTAAGGTGGCGAGAAGACTATAGTCAATATGAACTCTGTAGGTGTGTACTTGAGCCGCCCTGGTGCATCAGCTTGGTAAACTGGCGATACTTCGCCTCACGGAACTCACCAATGTTGAGTACTCTGGACAGGTAATTCTGGTATTTGCTATTCACCTAGGTGCTGTAGATACTGAACTTATCTAAAACTTGCCTGCTGTGTATTATATAAATTTGGTTGATACCCCCTAGTTGGTAGCTGATATTATTGTGTGGTTGACTGCAGAGAAGAGGATGTGGCTTAATGGACGATATATTAGTGCGAACTGGGACATGAACGAGATCATGGCTTGAAAAGGTGAAATCGTCCATGGCAATAAATTAAAGGTTGTATTAGTGCTGTGATACCTGGGTAACAGGTTGGAGTTGCTTTACCGCGTTTATCGGTAGAAAGAAAAATAGTGATTCAAGAGTTTACAATAGATTGCAACATCTCGAGAATACGTTTTTGTTGCATATCGTGTTAGATATCCCAGCATATTGGTCCGAGTAGGAATGAGAGGTATATTAAGAACCGGGTTGCCATTTCCGTCAATCAATCTATAATTCTACAAAGAGCCAACATAATTCAAACCAACAGGAAAGCTGGTATTCGTCTTCTCGGCTGAGATTTCGCAATTGAAACCTCATCGATTGCAAATTTCTCGAAGAGTCATTCGATATACTCATTGTTGGCGGTGGTACTGCCGCATCAGTCAAAAGCAGCGGCAGCTGAAAAAGGAAAACCCTACCGACAGGGAAAATCAAGTTCGTATAGGTACCTATGTATACGCCGCGAGGCTTTCGTAAAGTAAGGTTGTATCTTTTTCAAGGTGTACCCAATTTCTGTCTGTGCCTGGTCAACTTGATTTTACGTTTTTGTGATATTTCCAAACAAATATTACTAAATCGTCATTGAGCTGATGCGCGTTACACTCTGATACGTAGAAGATATGTTCACAATAATTCCCCTTCCAACCCTCACAAACACAATTTTCCTCCTGGTAGTATACCATTGGGCTATTCTGTATCTATGTTGTATATCAATGTGGTTCACAATCTGTTACTTCGAAGAACCACAACGTCGGTCAGATGATATACATTTCGAATGCCTTAGGAAGGCATCTGGACAATCATGACTGCACCAAAGGGACCGTTTTCGTTCTTGTTGCTGATCTTGACTGCGCACAAGTTTGACTGACCGTTGGCAGTTCCGCTGCAAGTAACACTGGATGGAATGGCGATTTCGAGGGTCTACCATATAGTGTTAGTATCTACAACAATTATGAATCGCAACGGGGGAACTTACATAATCCTTGTCCACTAAAGTGGCAGTCTCACGCTTGCCTCTGGTGCGTGAGGCTCTGCGTTCGAATGTACGTGTTGCGCGCTTCTGAATAATATGACCATGGCCAGCTGCAAGTGCAGCCTCGCTGGGAGTAGTATCAATCCAGCCACCCTTACCCGGCACTTGAGTGGTAACCTCCATATCAACCGCCTTCGAGAATTTACCAGAGGCCGTAGGATCAATAATGGCGCTATAAGGACCAGCGCCATCGCTAGTCACAATATGCAGAGTAGCGTTGATACTACCACCCTGGCTAACCTGTGGCAAAGTGTCCCCTGACAGAGCCATGGACTTGACCAAGTCGGCCATGCCGAGGTTACCATGGCTCGACTGGGTCCAGCCAAAGTCGTCATCGGTGTTGATGTCCTTGGACCAGAAGACTGTAGTATCGACTTCGGTCTGGTAGTTTTGGCCGACGTTGGCGACGGAGCCACCTTTGATTCCGAGGGCTGTTCCGTTACCGCCGAGGTCACCGGTGAGGACGGTCACTTTTCCGTGGCCGGCCACGAGAGGAGCTGCGATGAGAGCTGAGATGAGGATGGAGCTGAGCATTTTGATTTGAAAATGTGGGTGAAAGAGTGTTTCAAAAAGAAGGTCACGAACCAGTCGTGAGTCTGATGAGTGAGAGTAAAAGGTAAACTGATTGAAATCTGTGTATTGAAAAAAATTATATCTTGGATAGAGGAGGTCGATGTATTTATATTCATAATGAAGACGCTCAACTACCTAATGCATCTACAACGTCGTCCACATCTAATTTTGTAGCCATTTGCCGTGTTGGATCTGGGATGTATCGGTATTGCCGACATTGCCGAATTGCTGTCTTGTGCCTGACTATAGTCAATTCTCTTGAATGGTTGCCATCTGGACATTGATGAGTGCAGAAACGTCAAACAAGCTATCCTACTCTGTCTGGGTATGTTTTGTCTAAGAATGAGTATGTATGATGCATTTCGGGACCTAATGTAGTCATGATACAGGTATAGTTTAAGGTTGTAGATAAAGGTTTAAACGATTGGCAATGACCAGGGCTCATGCGATGTATGACAATTGGCTAATATGTGGACCATTATACATATGTATATTTACTATATATATCTGATCATTTAGCTCAAACACTGGTAAAGATAAAGTGGTGGACAAGAAATTTAGGGGCTTGGCCACGTAATCCTAGTCCATACTTCTGGTGCATTGGTAAAACATAGTCAGCACGAGTCTTCAAACAATTAACTAGAAACCAATCGCACTTGCTGTGTACATCGTGAGCCGGGTTGTAAGCGCCGTACAACAGCGGCGGCTGCTAAAAAAGGAAAACATGAAACCCTAACCGGGGAGATAAAGCTAGTAGAACTAGCGGTTAATATTGAAATGTAATAACACAACTTCCATCAATAAGTTCCTTGCATCGGAACAGTTGCCCCGACCTTCTCAAGAACCTCAAGCTTGGCTGTTTTGTCTGAAACCCGTTGATACGGTTGTGGTATAACCGCCTTGCGACCTGCTTTGTGGACGCGTCCATTAATCATGATAATATCAAGTTTTGCATGATATTGTACGATAGTAATATCCTTCAAGAGGTCTCCATCTACGATTACGAAATCAGCAAAATTCCCTGGTTTGATTTGTCCCATTTCGTGAGATCGCATGAATACTTTCGCGACTCCGTATGTGGCGGCTAAAATGGCTTCGTGAGCGGTGAAACTGGGTAGTTTGGTGAAATGCTCAAGGTCTCGGGCGTATGTTCCATGTGGCCTCCAAGCGAAGCCGTAGGATCTGTTGTATTTTGTGTGCTATTAGTTGGATTGTTTAAGAATCAATGTGAGACAAATGATTGCATACTCGCCAGGAAGTACTACGATACCCCGCCGATGTATCCCTCGAAGTCCTACAATCGCAGTATTGAGTTCCTTTTTGTAACCTACTTGCTCAGCGACCTCCGTCGCATATCCGAATGCGCCGGCTTCATACAACGTTGCAACGAGCCAGTTGATTGCAGGGACTATCACATGCTGCGTTATATTCTTTTCAAGAATATCCATTGCTGTTAACCCGAATTAGCCGTCTGTAATGAGCCAGTAAAGTGAAGCAGTTGTTACATTCTTCATTAATATATGAAGCATGATATATCACTTCTACGCCGTGGTTGAGACATTGTTGGACAGACTCGTGCCCTAGCATCAGCACAGTCTGTTGCCATGCTCATGAGCTTCGCCAACACCCGCCTGTGTCTCCTCGTTTGTGAAATAGCAGTCCTCGGCATCTCGGATTTCTGTAATCTTTTAAAAGTGAGTGTCAAAGCTGACTGAATGTTCTTGTGGGATTGTTTCTTACTGATTCTCCTGACATGGATAACTTTATCTGATCCACCCCCAATTCAACGTGTTCACGGATCCTAAGACCAACAAAAGTAAGTAAAATATGAACTCTACTCTTTAAAAAAAAGAATATGACACACACTTGACGCATCTCATCCGGTCCATTGGCGAACGCAGTAATTCCACCTACTAGCCCTTTTGCCATCTCCTGACCATTAGCAAGACACCGAGGACCCGGGATATTGCCCGCATTAATACCATCGCGAATAACGACGTCAAGACGTTTCTTTGCTGACGCTGCTCCGAAACACCTATTTCGCCAAGCTAATTAATACTGTTATTTAGCAGGCACGGAAAGATAAGGCAGCACGAACATGGTATACACAGAATCTAGAAAACACCGCGCACTTCTGGCAGTCAATAGCATGTGCTTCTCGACCCCCAGTTCACCCCATCTGTCGAGATCTCCTCCATTCCAGCTCATGTGCGCATGAGCACCACCCAGGCCTGGTATCAATGTACGGCTGTTTCCATGAAATACGCTGACTTTTGGATCATTGATTAGGACATCTTTTTCAGGTACCTCACCCACGTGGGCAATCTTTCTCCTACAGCAATAAAGTCAGTAGGCTCAACTGATTTCCCGGGGGCCTTCATTTACCAATAATTTACACGTCGCCTTGACAACCCTCTTTCCCAGCAGCATCAATAATGTCGAGGATATAGCCTCTTTATCCACACACGTTGCTGAGCTTCAACATAAATTTCAGCCACTTCCAATCCCAGACTCGAACTTGCCATATATCGATAAATCAATCGTCAGCAATATGCGCCCGCAATGACGTTCTCAAGACGAGAAACTTTACAACACATCACGGGCTTGGATCGTGATCGATAATATTGTCTTTGATTGCACCGAGTTCCAACATGACCATCCCGGAGGTGCTAGTGTCATTCACAATTTCATTGGCCAGGACTTTACCTGGAAGTTTTGGCGATTCCATAGCCTGAGACAGATGGAAGAAAAATGGGAAGAAGATGCGTGTTGGAAGGACGAAGGGGGTTGAGAATCGATTTAAAGTACCCCCGCGCTACGTTGGGTTGAGGTGTTTGGACGATGATTGGTGACTCGCGTATAAATTTTTAAATATGCTTTCGGCATGTATATATATGAAGTGGATTTCGTGTATTGCTGCAGTCTAGCTATGATAGTTAAGGTCAATTTAGGTACCTATCTAGTTAGAATGTTGTCTTGCAGCACTACATCAATCAAGTGATAGACTATATCAATTGATCAAGCGTAGGACGATACAATCAATTGATAATACTAGTAACATTGCATTCAAGTGGCAAAAGCTCATACTTGAGGACGATGGGCTCCAGTCAAAGCCTCTTGTGTACTCGTTAGTAAGCGACCCCCTAAACGTTGGACTGCATCTCAAATGCTGGCAGAGTGATCGGGCTAATGCCTGCCCACAACCCTGCACAGGCGGCCCAGACTGGATAACGGCATTCGAGTCAGTATACATCAGAAATAAAGGCCTATAGAGCTGCAGTGAACGAAGAAAGTACTCACAAGACAAGAAGCAGACAATCAAGCCAAAGGCGTAGCCTGCCGTCAACAATCCATTTGTTCCAACCATGAATCCACAAGCGAGCATCAATAGGCATATATCAAGGAAGACTAGATCCAGAAACAGTACCCAAGTCGACCTCATTGCTGCAATCGTATAGATGACGGTAATTATGAACCATACCCAAAGAAAGATCGAAATCGCTTGGTTGAATTCCGGCATGATAGCGTTGGTAGTCGGGTCGATGTATGCTGCCATAATCCCTGAACCGGGTAGATAGATCATGGCATAGGACAAGTTGAAAGCGCCGTATGAGGAGAAGACTGTAGCACCGAACTAGTATAAACGATACTTAGTAGATGACAATGCAACCAGGAAGCTAATCAAACGTACAGTGTTTCCTGTGATGAATTCCATGATGCCAGCAATAAACTGACAAATACCACCAAGAAAGACCAGCATACCGACCATCGCATTTGGGGACTGGATGCCCCTGGCATGCAGACCGTAGACGGAAATGAGGAAGATAACTGCCAATTGCTTCAGCGTCCATGCCACTAAAAATGGGACTACACGGGTTTTTACCAGCACCAAAGGAGATGAGAGCCAATGGAGAAGGATTGGCAAAAGTGCGATGGACTACAGGAAGTGGTGTCTGTGAGCGGTCATTGAGATGACCTCCTGCTGTGGTCAGGCGTTCCAGAGGGTTGGTGCTTGCAGCAGGGTCTCGATGAGGGCCTGCATCAACTGCAGAGTCTTTCGAAGACATGGTTGGTGATTGCCGGAGATTTGCGATGATCTTCGCTCGGTGGTGAGTCTTCTTAAGACAGTGTTGATGGAGTTGATGGAGTGGGAAAGAGGAAGAAAAGAGGATTTCTCACTTGCTGCAGATAACTGTTGCCCGGTTGCCTCTTTGGGAGTCACGTGTAGCACAAGCGAGCACGCACAAAGGCTCCTTTTCTCTTGCTTAGTTATTACTAGCTGGCAGTTAGCAGCAATATGAGCCCTTTTGCCTGTCCAGGCTCCAGCACTACTTAGGTATTAGGTATAGCTACAGCTCTCTCTATACGGTATCAATAGAACCGAAATAAACGCGAGAATTTGGGTCAGAATTCAAAGCTTGTACCATCTATTTGTTCACTTCTCCATATTTCCGTCAGCTAATCTACCCATTTCCCCCGCATAATGGCCAATTTGTCCATTACCCAGGCATATGCTAGGATCGGGATATGGTAGTAGCATATAAGTCAGGGTTAGGGCTGTCCATTGTTCTCCGTCGTTCTCCACCTGTGGATCCACGCGGGGTGCTTCAAGGTTGTATGAGTACTTACAAGATCCTCATCTTTAGATCCGTATATAAACCCTGTTCGAGCAACAATGCCTTTCAGTTACTGTGCCTATATCGATCCCTCCGGGGAACATCGCATCGGTCATCTCGACCTCGATACAGAACAAATCCAGCCCCTGGCATTTGTATCCGGAACTCGTCTCTCGAACTTATACGAAGTCATCGAAGCCGGTGAAAACAACATCGCGGCATCTCAAGAAAAAAGCATTGCGCTATCTGACGTCCAGCTACTCCCCCCCATCTCTGGAAGAGACATTCTGGCAGTTGGCAAGAACTATGTTGAGCATGCTAAAGAGTTCAACCTATCTGGCTTTGATGCTTCAGACAAGAACGATCAGCCCACGCTGCCAGTGATTTTCACCAAGCGCGCGACATCAACCGTAGCACATGGCGAACCCGTTCTACTTCATCCGGGATTCACCGAAACTCTAGACTACGAGGGTGAGATTGGGGTCATCATTGGAAAAGCAGGGCATAAAATTCCAGAGTCGGAGGCGATGGACTATGTCTGGGGCTATACGATCATCAACGATTTCACTGCTCGTGAACGGCAGCGAGACCACAAGCAGTTCTTCATCGGCAAATCGCCAGATACGTACTGCCCCATAGGGCCCGTCGCAGTGCCCAAGGAACATCTACCCACCAACCTTCAAGTACAGACTTTCGTCAACGGAGAAAAGAGACAGGATGCAACAATTGATCAACTCATATTCAGTATTCCACATCTTATTGCATGTTTGTCACAGGCCCAAACACTACAACCAGGTGACACGATAGCTACTGGTACACCTTATGGAGTCGGATTCGGCTTTCGACCTATGAAATTTCTCAAGGCTGGCGACGAAGTCAAAGTTTCTGTCACCGGTTTGGGTACTCTGAGAAATCCCATTGCTTCCCCGGATGTAATCAATTACACCGTCGACCGCGTGAAAGCGCAGTCCTCTATTTCCGTTTCCAATCTGAGGACACGAGGCCATAATGGTCTAGTGAAGATTGGTAACAAAGAACTCTTCTATCAATTCAAGGGTCAGACAGATGGCCCTCAAATCATCTTTGTACATGGACTAGGTGGATCATCGACATACTTTTCTCCTCTCTACGAAAAGCTTCAAGCTACACATGGCCTACATCTCATCGATCTCGAAGGACATGGCTTATCGCCGACAAGTGCTCTGAGCAATCTCACCATTGAATCCTTTGCTTCAGACATCCGAGAAGTGTACACACTTGCTCGACCGGATTCAAAACCGGCCACAGTCATTGCCCACTCAATGGGTTGCTTGATAGCTTTAAAGTTTGCCCTAGAAAACACAAGCTTGGTCTCATCTCTAGTTCTCATGGGACCTCCTCCATCCCCGCTTCCCCAAGCTGGCAGCACCGAAAGCTTTGCACGGGCAGAAACTGTTCGCAGCAAAGGTATGCTAGCAGTGGTGGATGCCATAGTCAGCGCCGGCCTTTCGTCAAAGACAAAGGCAAGCAATCCCTTGGCAGTTACCGCGGCTCGATTGTCTCTACTCGGCCAAGATCCGGAGGGATATGCAAAGGCATGTATGGCATTGGCAAGATCTGCCGGTGAGATTTTAGAGGTATCTCAGTTGCCTGCAGAATGTAAGACGTTGATCCTCACCGGTACCGAAGATGCTGTTAGCCCGCAGGCTGTATGTTCTGCGTATGGGCAGGATATAAAGTCTTCTGAGGTCAAGATTTTAGACGATGTTGCACACTGGCATTTGTTTGAAGATGTCAAGGGTGTTTCTGATGCTGTCTATTCGTTTCTGGGGGTCAATGAGTGAATCCATACATGATCCAAGATCGAGTAAATAGTTGAAAAGATACATAGACTATATTAGCATACCTTAGAACAAAGCCATTTCTCAAATAACATAAATCACACTAAACCTACCTAAGGCTTGACAAAAATACCCGGTAACCAAGAAGAGCCCATTGTGGGGGGCACATAACCCTAAATTTGGGGTCTATGCGGGGCTCCCTTGGCGCCCCCCGCAAGTACAAATAGCGACCATCACCCCCATCTTTTACAATTTTCATCACTAGTTAACCGCTATTCATCTAAAGTCAAAAGAACGTATCTTGTAATGCACCCTGCCAAATCTTATGAGCCACAATATCTTCCAAAAGGCTTCCCCTAAGCTGTGAGAACTGTCGACGACGAAAAATTCGATGTATACGTTCTGGACATCACCCTCCATCTGATACATACTTGTCGCTTCGCACGTCAAAACACTCCGATTCCTCACGAAAGTCCTGCTTCAATTCAACCCGAAACTCTTGTGGGAAACGTATCTACCTTGGAGAATTTACTAAAGCAGAACATTGAATTGACAACGGCATTGTTGAATCAAAAGTCTGCTGCTGCTGTACCCGAGATTCTATCACTCAAATTCCAGTCCGGCTATATCGCAACTGTCAAATCATGAAGAGAGATTACCATCCTATCCAACACAGAGTATACGGACGGGTTCGCTGGTAACATCTCCCTCAGGCCATTTACGCTTCATCCCTTCCCACGATATGGGAGGAGACTCTAACCTTCTCAGCGCCATGACAAGTTCACCTCCAGCTCTAGGATTCCCTCTGAACAACAGAACCCCTTTATTGACGAGCTACTCGATATGCTCCCTCCCCTTTCGCATCTTGAGGAGCTCAAAGCCGGATTCTTCATCGTATTCTCTCCATTGTTCCATATTCTTCATGGCCTAACGTTTCATCTTCAATACTAGGGCTTCCGGGAAACCCCAAAGTCGACTTCGCGAAATAACCCTACGGTGTATCCAAGGTCTTGATCACGGCAGGCTTGTGAGATAGCAATTCAAGCTCTGATTATATTTATATCATTATATAACAACCGAAATCGACAAGTGTATGCCTGCTCGCTCTAAATCGTACCAAAGGAAGCCAACAGAAGAAAGAAACAGTTCTCAATCACGCATATCCACCGACCGTCTAGGTCTAGATCTAGTCCTGCTTCCTATAGAATTATACGTGTTGGTATGATGTATGCCCGACGACTGACCGTTAGCTCCTGTCATGTTGCTGATATTGGATTCTCTCCGGCGTAGACGTCGCTCTGCATCGTCCTGTTCCTTCTGTTGTAAAGATTCAGAAGGGAGAAGAATGGCTCGATCGAGTGCATACGGCAAGCCACGGTGCCGGCCACGAATCTGCATTGCGATGATGATCAACTTTGAAATCACCCTAAATTGTGCAGAAAAGGATGCATTCGTGTTGGGATATCCTAAGGACAAGCCGACTGTTCCGTATGCCGAGACGATTTCGAAGAGAACGGCAAATAGAGAGAAAGCATAGCTATCGGCGCTGCTCTCTAAGCGATCGGCTTCGACAATGGCAATGATGAATAGTCCCAAAAAGATGTACCACAAATCGAAACTCAGTTGGCGGCGTAAATGGGCACCAATATAGCTGGGCTCTTTGATATCCTCGGCTTCCTCTTCAGCCGATCCGTATATACCGAGACTTCTCTCTTCGTACACGTTGGTTCGTCGCATGGAAATGGCGATGGGGAAGACAGAAATATACATCATGATTGTGTAGGACACTTGAATGGCCGGGTGCAAAGCGGAGATATTGACGACACCAAATCCAGCAGTTCTCGTCGAAAATGCTTGAAAGAGGCCATCCAACACACGGTAACCAGCGGGTATGGCGGTGATGACTGGATCATTAAGCTACATATAGTGTTAGTAAAGGAAATATATATGAAAACAAACTTCAACTTACATCAAGTATGATGAAGAAAATCAAATCCACACCGTTCAATACGACCAAAATTGCAAAGAGCCACCACGTAGCGTTTCGAGGAAATAGCAAAGTGAAACATCGTCGAGGATGGTCCAACAAAAAGCGAAGTTCTTCCCATAGAGCGGTACCGTTTCTGGTGAATTTGGAAATAATCCAAATGACCAGACGCAACATGCAAGGAAAACCCGTGTTACCGATAACAATAAGAAAACTCATGACAAGAAGTGGCCACACCGCTTTATTGAACGAGTTCATGGAATCTGGGGTCAAGGTGAAACCAACATCGTTGAAGGCCGATTGAGCTGTGAAAACACCCCACCAGGCACGTCCTTGGCCATCACCGGTCACCACAGGCCCGTATGTCCTACTAGTGAGAATCCATGGAACAAGTGAAATAATTCCAAAAACGTGAAAGCCGACGAAGTATCCCACCAACACAAGAGCCAACGTTTTAAGAGCTCGATACTCAATACCACCAAGTTCCTCACGCTGCTCCTCAGTAAGAGCAACAAAGGCAGAGTTCCTACCAACTGTAGCATTCCAGCTCAAGTATGGTAAGGTGTCCTTGTCTTGTTCCTGGGTTATTGACCTGAATATACCACTAAGGGTACCTCGTCGAGTCCGAACTCTAGTAGGCTCGTTGTCACCTTCATCACGAAAAGTCGTGTGTTGTGAGGTCATTCGAGGAAAATTGCCGGTACCGGTGCGTGCTCTGAATCGATCGATATCAGGTTCGTTGATGGTAATATGGTTGCCAAGTTCATTTCCACTTTCTTGACGTTCTTGTTCATCTGCGGCTGGTGGCGACTTGGGACTAGTAGGGTTGTTCTCAGCAGCTTCATCCAAAGCCTGGGGAACACCACCACGGTCATATTCTCGAGGGCTGGGAATGCGCAAGGTGCCTTTGTCCGTTCGTTGGTGTTCCAGGAAAGCAATATGGTGTTCTGGACTCCGCTGAGTGGGCAGACGCAGACCTTCAGTATCGGTCAAAGGAGAGGGTGGGCCCATCGGAGATTCCTCAGGTCCACGAGGGTCGTTAGAAGTTGAGTTGGACGTTCCCGGTTCGGAATTGGCGTCTGTTTCCGTTTTGTTGCCATCCTGAACCCCATCACGAGCCTCACCCTGCTCATTTCGTAGCACAACAATTGACTGTCCACGGACACCCTGCTCCTCCCGGTCAACATCCTGTTGCTCCCTCCCCGTCGTGAAAGTCCTTGTCCTTGTCCGACGCAGAGCACGGGCGTCTCTGACGATATGCTGAAACCGCTTCTCAAACCAGTAGAGACGAATGAAAACGACAAAGGTATGAATGACGATTGGGTTGCACCACATCGATATGATATACAGGAAAATCTGGGCATAGGTCGGTAACAGATTGACGTCGATAGTGTTGAGCCCACTCTGTGTTGCAGCACCGGAAGAGAAGAACAAGGCATCAATGTATGCCATAGAGCCACCAGCATAGAGCACGATGGATCCTATGATAGTCCATGATAGGATATATACATAATGAAAGGTAATGAAGTTGTATTTGATTTCCCGAAGATAAGGTATCTTTGCGTGCATGAAGGCGACGTTTGCAAGAACAATCCCAGTGAATGTCCGGAGATGTTTGAGCACCGAAGCACTGAAACCAGCAGTGCGTTTGACGCGGTGAATATCCATTTTGATTGAGATAGTCGATTCGGGACTCCAATTGTAGCTTTGTTCCTATAAGGTTGAAGTTTCACCGTTCCGTAGACGGTGCTTTCTGCCTAGCAATCGCTCTAAAGCAAATCTCAAACTCCGGCGGCAAGGTCAAGAACTCCAATAGTTAGTGTTATTCCTCCAAAGCAGCTATCTTGTGCTTCAATTTCAATTGGACCGAAGAAGATCTCATGTTGGTTGTTGGACCTTGAAGACGGAACATGCGAGGGCGAATGCTGGCGACATGGGCAGGTCTGAGGGTCGAATCGAGGGAGGCGAGGTTGTAGACGAAGAGAAGGAAGGGAGATAGAAGAATCCGTATAATGACCGTCTCGAGAGATAGACGAAGAAAAAGCAGAAGCAACGAGAAATAGGAGGAGCTGAGAGATGAAGATCAGGAAAAAGAAAGAACGAGTCGATGGCGTGGAGTGGCACGTGCGGCGGGCCACTAGTCTTCGTCAATCTTGACGCGGATCCAGCCACGCACCTTCCGTCATTTCTCTCCGTTTCACTTTCATTTCGCTTCCTCAAGAAACAAATCAAGCATCATCCTGTTTAGTGGCCGAGACTCTACTCCGTACAGTCATGGTCTATCAGTATGGCTAGCGCTCACTGTGCTGACTAGAAATCCCGGTCGCATGCTCACTGGACGCCGATCCCTCCCTCGTTATCCTAGGCCTAACGGTCAATGCACATCTCGGCATCGTACATCTCCTCGAATCTCCGTATTTCATATGCAATGCACAGCCACGTCAATCTCGTGGCCAAGATCTCCACGATCCCGAGACAATGGAACAAGCATAACCTGTTGCACGATGGGTTGTCTTTTTCAGGTCATCCCGGCTCTGCCAATACGAATTGCATCGTACCGACTGGCCCGAATACAAACGAAAGTGCGGCTTACTCTGGGCTTGGAAGTTACACAATCGTTAATATCGTAAAGGACTAGGGATCTGAGGCGCTCCCTGGCTAACAATGACCTACTGGGCTCGATTCGCTGCTCTATCATGCCAAGATTCAGGTTACAAAGCATCACACGCCGTGATAAATGCGTCATACCGACTCATACGAATACTCTGCATTGGATCTACACATCGAACGATGTAGTGCACGCCATGAATCTGCAGGTGCTTGGTCCTCAAAGACCCGACGACTCATCATACGCTGACAGTTCATAAATCGCTTAGTCCTACGTTAGAGCCGAAAGTTTAATTTGAGGCATTTGTTCGACCAATCTTTTATATACATTCTCCAACCGAGTCAAAGGTTCACCAACACCTAGCTGTTCTTCACAGCTTGGGCTATCAAGGCTTGCTGGGTACAAAGAGTTTCTTGAACAGATGGAGGGTTGCTACTAGCACTGCCCCAATCCACTGATCCCAAGGCTTGGCCTGCGGCGGTGGAGTTATCTGAACGGATCTATCCGAAGATCGGACATTAGAAATGGGCTTTCTTGGGAGGGAATACGTGGATTGACGTACATAAAACTGTGCATCGACAAAATGCCACCAGTCCTCACTTCGGAAAGCATTATCGGTAGACTGGCTAATAGGGTCGTTCCATCCGGTGTTGCGGGTGTCAAAGTTGGCGTGCTTCGACCACGACACGTACACTTTAGGGTGATCATTGTTCTGGACACCGTTAGGGTTGATGGCATCGCCGGCGTTGACTTCATCTGTGGTTAGGGTGTTCTGAATGTCGCCCCAGGCCAGGTCATGGTATCCACTATGAGCGGAAAGCAGTGCTCGACTCGGAGCCCAGGTGTTACTGGCTGTGTCCTTGGAGTGGATGATGATCACTCGTTCCCAGTCGCTACATGCAAGCACATGTTAGCTCATCTTTGAACCTCGAAGCGTGGACTGGATAAATCATGGGGCTTGTTCTCACTAATCATGGCCGGTGTCAACGACACCTACCACTTCAGCGCCATCCTTCTGATAAAACAGGTTATAGGCGACTCGGACTTCAGTCGCATTGCACTGATCGAAAGTGTAATAAATCGGGAATGCCGGTCCAGGATTGTTAATAGGTACATCAGGCTGACGGCAACCGCATCCCATATCTGGGTATTCGCATTGAGGTGCTGGAGGAGTCTGGTGTGCCGCATCATAAATATCCGGCGTCGAGACATTGCCACCGAACGCCCAGACTGGGTAGCAAGGCGGCTCGTCTAATGCCTGCCCAAAGAACCACATGGGCGCATAATTATAGGCGAGGTCGGCAGCGCCGTCATTCAGATAGGTGGTCATCTCATCGTCGGTGATGGAGGTGACGGCCAAGGCAGTCGAAGCCAATACGGCTATCACAGTAGACCGAAGAGCCATTATGAAATTCAACCTGATTCAACTCACAGGTGAGTATTATGACCGGTTATAGAATTTGCGCAAGTCGAGAGAGGACCGGATGTGGAAGGAAATCAGTCCATTTTGTAGTTCAACACCCGGTCACCCTTGCCATGTACAGTAAACAGATAGTAGAATGACCCAGTCAACATGCATGTCAGCTACTTATGCCGTGTGCACTAACGAGCCGCCGGGAGCCTCTCAGTGTCTCCATGGAACGATTCAAACTAACTAGATACCACTGTAATCATGATAGAGAAGAAGAGGGGCACACGTGTATCGCGAAATCGAGTGATTGGATCCCGAGGCTTAATCTGATTATTCTATTCTTCTGATTGTCTCATTGTCTCTGTTCAGTTGTCTTGGCAAGTACCGATCTAGAAAATGCTATGGATTTTGTCAAGTCTTAACTTCTTTAGTGATGTTACATGCGATGGTGGTTAGGGCTTTTTCGGGATCTCCTCCACCCCATGGAAGTGCCGCCAATGATACTGCAGATACAAGGAATGCCTTTAGGAAGTTCTTGATGATTGATGGGTAGTTTGAATTATTTTAGTGCTTACTATGCGTACAGCTTAAGTATTTCTTCTTCGTATTTTGGTGGATATGCAAGTATCCTGGGTTGTAGAGCATCATGTGAAAACGCATCGGGATTAATCTGAGTAATAGTGTCAGGCGACTAGGCCATGCCCCAGGTTACGTTCTCATGGCTTAGTCTGCAGATGATCTGCATTTTTTTTTTTTACATAGTCTTTGAAAAGAATGAAAATGAAAAAGAGGAGCCGTGTAACACTTTGATCTGTATCCTACATATTAATGTTATCTTTCCGAGTGGGAATTCGCCGATTTGCTTACGTTGTACAGAGCCAGGTTTGCAAGCCCTGCCATATGGTATGAAAGAACAAGAGTGAATGTTAGAATGCACTTTACTCGATAAAGGATGTGGTAGAGAGACAAGTTACATTTCAACGTGACATGTGAGGAATATGCAAATCCATGTCGATGATCCATCTCGATACAGGATGTGATCAGCATCCAACTGGATCATCTAGATGCTAGCGTGAAGATTATCTTATAGATGACTAAGATCGCATACTCTATGATGTACTCAGCAAGCAGAATTTAATGCAACAATGGTATCATGCCTCGTTTATCTACATAAATACAAATACATGTAGCAGCGCTCGTGTATAACTCCGCTAATATGGCGTCTATATGTACATATCAATTGATCGTATGTCTAGCCAGGCTGATCAGAGTTTATGTCCATCATCATTCAGCAGATCACTCTGCTTATCCAACTCGGACCATTTCGGTTTTCCGTCGTGTACTTCAACAAGTCGTCTGCTATAGAATATATGGCAGCTTCAATCGGTCAGCCATAATTAACGTTCAAATTGACTGAAAAGTGACGAGGAGACGTACTCAATCTCAAAAACCTTCCGCCGAGTCAAATGCTCCTCCTCCGTCTGCCCCAGATCAATCAACTCGGGAAAAATCAAGCACATATTCCTTCCCTCATCCATGATGGGCGAGTTACAATTCGAGCAGTACACTTTCGTCGGCACTTGATATTTCTTACTCTTTTCGTGCGAGGAGTAAAACATGAGCGAGTCGGTGCCTTGTTTGAATCGAATATCGGTTTTGCGGAATATGGCGCACCATTGGAACGGTGCGGCTTGACCCCAAGAAATATTAGCATTATATCGAATTGAGACTTGGGGAAGGGGGATAGGTATACCGTGCAGAACCTGACAAGCTCGACAATGGCAATATTTTGCCGCCAACGGACGCTCCTGCTTGATTTGATATTGCACATTCCCGCAATGACACATGGCTTCCCACTTCACCGGACCGAATTCTTCATCTTTCTGGATTTGGTATGGGGCGCGAAACTTCCATGAATCGTCTTCGTGTATGTGGCGACCGGATGGGTCTTCGGCGAAGGAGGTGTCCAAGTGCGAGTTTGAGCTAGAGACTGGGTTGTCTCTGGCGTCGTCGCGCATTTTGCTGGTGGTCGAGGATTTGCCTTCTGTGGTATGGAATTGGCGACTTAAATGCGAGGTAATGATAAATGCTGATGATCGTATGGTGAGTTTAGGAACTGGCAACTGGCGAGGAATGTAGAGAGCTCGACGGAACATTGTATACGTACCCAATCAGTTACAGATAGCAAAGAAGATGATGGATATATGTCTATAGTACGCAGGCAAGGGATTCAAGACTTGTCGTAGAAGGCATATCGTCGTGATGATGTCATGGCGATAGATGGGTACCTGCATCGATTGTTTCGAGTCAATTCACACCCATCAACCAAGTATCTTGTTTGCTTTAACAATGATAATAATACTCTCGAGTCTCTGTTTATTTGTATTGTCATGTTGACGTGCTGTACATATTGCACTACATACTAGTTAGGATGCGTTAGGGTTACCGACAGCCATGCCCTAATTCTTACTACGGAATGTCCTTCACAACCAACCCATTCAAATATAGTCGAAATCTTCTCCTCCTCGCGTACGGAGTAAAATCCAATATTGTACCTATGATTGGGTAGGGCAGATTGATATGATGAGTCGAAAGTTGAGTCGATACGGGGGGTTGGCGTTTAGGTATGTGTCACCAAATGCGGCGGAGTACTAGTACTGTGCCCGCAACACTCTTCTGTTTCTCTACCTAGGTAACGATATGTTTGATTCTATTCGCACTTTTTTTATTTCCATATTCCACCCCCGAGATTACAATGTCTTTTGAAAGGGATCTTCCAGAACCGCTTGTGGTTGGCCCTCAAAAACAACCGTTGAAACAAACATTCATTTTACTTCACGGCAGAGGCAGCAGTGGTCCTAACTTTGGCCCAGATCTCCTCGCGCATGCAATAATACCCAATGGCAGTGAAACCCTCGCCACCAAGTTTCCGCATGCCCGCTTCGTATTTCCCAGCGCACCGCTTAGTCGTGCGCACGTCTACAACCGCTCACTCACACATCAATGGTTCAACAACTGGAAACTCGACCCACCAGCACAAGAGCGTGAGCAGCTGCAAGTTCCGGGCCTTCAGGAAACGACCAAATACCTGCACATGCTAATCAAAAGGGAAATTGAACTGGTTCCCGGCGGTGCCGGCAGTGTGGTACTCGGCGGGTTGAGTCAGGGCTGTGCGGCGGCGCTGGTTGCTGCTTTGTTGTGGGGAGGGGATGATCTGGGTGCTGTGGTTGGAATGTGTGGGTGGCTACCATTTGCCGGGAGGATGCAGGATGTAGCTTCGACAGAAGAGGAGAATGATTTATTCGAGCGCGATAACGTTGCAGAAGATGATGCTCAAGATGCCTTTGACGCCGCCGTTGAGTGGCTCAGAGAGGAACTCGACATTCCTGCTCGCTCAAAGTCGGACATGCTCAAGCGGACACCTGTTTTCCTTGGACATGGTTTTGAGGATGATCGGGTGGACATTTGGCTGGGGCGAAAAACGGCAAGCTGTTTAAAAGATATTGGAGTCGATGTTTGCTGGAAGGAGTATGAGGGGCTCGCGCATTGGTATTCAGGGGATATGCTGAGGGATTTGGTTGATTTCCTACAGTCTGGCTCCCTGGCTTTAGAGTGAGGGGGGTTTCTGAACAATAATTCGATTCCTTTTGATTCGAATTGTCATGTTGACGTGGTGTGAATATAGCACTACTACCTAGTACCGTTAGGGTTACAACATCCATGCCCTAAGTCTTACTCCAGCACCGTGATCCTAAATATCCTTCATAATCACACCACTCAATGGTAGTGCGAAATCAATAGCGTTTATGTGAAAGGGGCTATATATGTACGAGAGGGGCATTTCCAATGTATCAGAGTACATGTCCTTCAATCCTACTAGAGAACGATCTCCTTCCGGGGAAGTATCGGATAACTTACCTAGATTATTGCACTGTATCTTGCAATCCGATGTCTCCCCGGCCTACATGACTACATTATTGATGTAAATCAAATCGAGCAAAAAGACCCACAAATACTAGATCGGATTTGAAGTGACAACTACTAGCCCATTTTCAAAACCATTTTTCCAGGAACAGCAGACGTTCTGACAGCCTCTACAGCGTCTTCAAATTTCTCTAGTGGCAAGACATGTGTGACCGGGAGGATATCACCCTTCTCAGCTAATGCCAATAGTTCCTGTAGCTCTGCTTCAGTCCCCACTGACGAACCAAGAATTCTAAGACCCTGCACGACCATATCAAAGGGTCCAATTGGAATCTTGTAAGCTGTGTTGGCGGGTAGGCCGACACAAACCATCGTGCCTCCTCGACGGAGTAGACGAGGAGCTTGATTGTAGCCTGTCTCTGCACCCGCACAGCATACAATGGCGTGTGCGCCGCCGTGGCCGGTTATTTTTCGTATCTCGTCTTCAATATTTGGGTGGGTGAATGGCATGAAATGTTTTGCGCCGTTTTCGATGCAAAACTGTCGTTTGCTTTCACTACAGCGCAACAATTACCGTAGAGTCAGCCTCAGAAATGGAGAAAAATGTATCAAGTTCCAGGGAGTACTAACGCATCTATGGCAATAACTTTGAGACCTCGTCGATTGGCGATTTGGACTCCGCTAAAAGATGATAGTTAGGCCAAAGTCATATCTAAAGAACAAAAATACAGCCGAACTCACAGATGGCCTAAACCTCCACCGGCGCCAGTAATAATCAAAAAGTCCCCTTTTCGTGTATTTGTCTTGTTTACAGCAGAGAACATAGTCAACCCGGCTGCGTTCGACATACATAAGCCTCTGTGACAATTGAGAGGTCAGGGAGATATCGTCTTACCACAAAGCAGGGGTGCCGCTAAATGACCGCTAATGCCATCGGGAATAGGCGACGCATGTTTTGCCGGAACAGCAACATACTCTTGCAGCGTACCAGGCCTATCGCGGCCAGAGTTGTGCTGATTCGGACAGGCAGTCGAGTCACGTTCACAGATTTCGCAATCACCACAAGTCTCGTGGATCCATTTGATCCCGACCCGCTGGCCGAGTGCACGTTCATTGCCCACGTCGCTTCCGAGTTTTACCACTGTACCGATCCCTTCATGGCCAGGGATATGGACACCCATGGGATGGGCGCCAGATATATTGTAAATATCGGAGTGGCTGGGCCCATCACAAGGTTAGTCCAAGTGTGATTACGGTGGGATCGATTAGGTGTACCGTACCATAAGCCGCTATAATGTATCTTGACGAGTATTTCATTTGATTTCAATGTCGGTACGGGTACGTCTTTGTGAAGTTCAAGCTGTGCGTCAGGGCCCGGTTTGTTCACCCAGAGAGCCGTCTGATAATTTGGGATAGACAGGTTATTGGCCATTTCTGTCCCGCAAAGTGTTTCCGTCCCGCGTAGATAGCGTTTTGTCCCGCAAAGATACTGGAAAAAGGATTGCGAAGTCTGTATCAGTCATCGGAGCACTCTGGTTCAAATAACCATCTCCAACGAGGGGGCCACATGAAAAAGTCATTGATATAAGTATCTTCGCATGTTGTCCCGCAGCCGGAAGCTGGGCCGAAAGTCATCTGGAAAGCATGTCGAAACGAGCCGCCGGGGAAAGGTCGGAATGTATGTACCAGTTGAAAATGGCCCGCTATTACCTGGGGTAATCTGGGGGAAGCTGCCAGCACTGGGGTCAGCTGGAAGACACAGCCAAATTATATATAGCTTACACATGCCCTTCATACACGCACTAGATTGCTTATATGTACCTACGTCTACGGCCCAAAACACTATGGTCTTGAGAAGAATCCAATAATATCAAGATTCACTCTCCTGTGAAGGCCTCTTCCTGAAACTTTCAATACCATTGCTAGCATCTTGATTTCATATTCTCATAATCATCGCAATGGAAGAGGCGCTTCCTGACACGCTTCCCATGGAGCACATTCCTGGCACGGAGATTATGAGAGATGTGGGCAAGGTTCACTTTGTCCACGGCCCCAAGAGTCACCAAGTGTACGTTGTCCCTTCGTTATAACATTATGTAGATTGTGCACGAACTATGTCTTGCAGTTATACGGTAACAGACTGATCGTTTATCTTCAGACTCATACCCTACCCCTCGGAACATGCCGACGACCCTTTAAACTGGACGCTGACCTGGAAGTGTGAGCAATTGTTCCCAAGTCCATTGAACATGTATATATTCTGACTTCCAATTGATTTAGACATTGCCATTAGCGTACAAATTGTATACACCTGGGTCACAGTCGCCTCTGCTCTTTCCATGGCACCAATGTTTCCGCTGCTCCAAGAGGAATGGGGACTTTCACAGACTCAGCTCAACCTGATAACTGGTTCATGCGTTCTCGCCTTGGGATATGCTAATTTTATCATTGTCCCTATCTCGAACATCTTCGGTCGGCGCTTCACCTGCATTGCCATGGCATTGCTCGGCGCTGGTAGCTGTATCTGGGAGGCCCGAGCTGGGTCGTATCCAGTTCTTATTGGGGCACGCATCATCAATGGCATTGCGACAGCTACGAGTGAGTCGCTCATGGTGCAGGTCATTTGCGATTTATTCTTTCTCCATGAGAGAGGCGTTTGGATGGGCGTCTACTTGTGAGTGCACTATTATACAAGCAAACCTTCTTTGCTAATTTCATTACTAGTTGCACCTACTTTCTTGGCCTATTTGTCGGTCCCATTATCTCAGGTGCAATCGCTTCCATGTAAGTTAAAATGCTGAAACGGTACTTGTTGATACTATATTCATTAGACACTGACTCCAACGTTCTATAGACATGGATGGCGCAGCTTCTTCTGGCTCTCCCTTGCACTATCTCTGCTGAATGTCATATCACTAATTCTTTTCTTCCCGGAGACGAGATACTACCGCACAAATCAGTTGCCCACCGTGGTGGCGATGTCTACCGCTTCACCCGAGGATGGGATGGACAAACCAGCCTCCCAACACGAGATCGAATACAGCGCTTCTCCGAATATCATCGGAACCGGGCGACCTACCAAAAGTCAATTTAGATTGATAAGTCGGCCTGACGCGCGGTGGAAGACCTTGATATTCAAAGACATTATCTTCTCGGGCAAGGCATTCTTCTTTCCAATCATTATATGGGCGGGCATAACAGTAGCCGGTTTCGCCAACCTACTTCTTCTCTGGAATATCACCGAGTCATCAGTTCTCGGCGCACCACCGTTCAACTTCACTGTCTCTGCCGTGGGATATTCCAACTTTGCCTTCATGGTTGGCGGCCTTGTAGGCCTCGCTACAGGGGGCACTGTGTCCGATTGGATTGCTCACCGAGCTACCGTTCGCAATAACGGTGTGCGCCAGGCCGAGATGCGTTTGCCTGCCCTCATTCCTTATTTCTTCCTCACAATAATTGCCGTCACGGTAGGTGGACTTGCAGAGAAGAATTCATGGTCATGGCCTGTCCTTGTTGTTGTTGGCTATGGGATAAGTGGCATGTGTATCACTGCTACACCAGCTATTGCCATAGCGTACGCTGTTGACTGCTACAAGCCCATTGCTGGAGAGATCATGATTGTCGCCACAGTGATTAAAAACACATGCGGGTTTGGCATGAGCTACTGGGTTCCGCAGATCACTGCATCTCAGGGTATTATTGTGCCAACAATGATTCAATTGGCGCTAACAGCTGGTCCTCTATTACTTGCTCTGCCTCTTTGGTTCTGGGGGCAGAAATTGAGGCGTTTGACAAGAAATTCTGGCGTACATAAGCTCGAGGAAGAATTTTGAAAGTAGGGCACTTCTGAATCTCATGCTTCAATACCTCTAGACAGATTGACACGGCTACATACTTGCTATCTGGTACTGAATTTGTAACTTGTTGCTTCTCGGTAAATGTTTTTTCCACAAACAGCTCATTATAAACTAGTTTATCGTTCTTCCTAACATTTTTGATCCCGATAAGTAGGCCTGGACGAGCAAGGTCCACTTTTGGTGTGATATCGACCCAGAACCAAGATTACTATATAGGGACTTCGGCTCTACTTCATTTTGGTCAAATCGGAGTTGACTACGAGCATTAACTACCTTCCACTTCAGGACCTCGGGAAGGACGGCTCGTTTGTATTAAGAAGACAGGATTGTCTATATACGTATCGGCTCGGACTCCGGCTAAATGTATAACCACTAGATATCCATGGATATTTTCCTGACTTGGGAGTATGGACCGGAAGCCGCGTTGAACAGTCTTAAACGCCAAGATACATCAGGGTTTCTTGCAGATGCAACGTATGCACGGAGTTTAGTTCCCTCGATCATGCGTATATCCAGTTTGCTTAAGAATGATCTGCAAGATGGCGTGGTTCATTCCGTAACCAACCATTTCAGTATCCACATCTGATACACAGTTACACAGGCAGTTACTCCTCACTTTACTACGCGCAGTTTAACAGTTCATGCAGTTTTGACCTTTTCTAGTGGTTGATATACCCTGCACTCGATTTTTACCAACGCCAAGGCACGGATATACGGAATGCATTATTCTTCTTGAAAAGCCCAAGGCAGGCACTTGCACCTAGGAGCAGGATGTTGTCGTATAAAACCATATTCAAGACATAGAGGAGAAGAACATTCGAGAACAATGGCTTCTGAAAGTCTGTCCTCGCCGTTAAAAGTGGTCATAGTCGGGGCCGGCATTGCAGGTCTCTCAGCAGCCATTGCATTGGGAAAACAGGGCCATGATGTTGTGGTAAGGAATCCTGCTCATAACTTCCGATAACCTGAATTAACGCCTGTGAATATCAGATCCTTGAAAAGTCTCGTTTTGCAAAAGAAACCGGCGCCGCTATACATCTGCCACCCAACTGTACGGTCCTGCTGAAATGGATGGATATCAACCCTGAGGATTTTGGGGGTACCTTGCTTCGAGAGGTATATTGATACACTGAACATTCTTGACGTTGGGAGGTTTACTCATAACAACAGGTTCATAGATACCGTGGTGAAGGGGATCTCAAGTTCATTAAGGATTTTGCTGATGCCAGGAAGACCTGGCAAAGTGTATGATCTAAATTTCCTCTATGATTTTAACAACATACGCTAAACCTACGGATATAGGAATGGTACCTAGTCCATCGAGTTGACTTACACAATTATCTCAAAGAAGTTGCATTGAAGACTGCAGTCTTACACACTGGTTGCAATGTTGTCGACGTGAATATCGAAGAGCCTCGTGTTGTTCTTGATGATGGTCGAGAGTTTAGGGCTGATCTTCTGCTCGGCGCTGATGGAGTTCATGTGCGTCATCTACCAAAATATTTGTGCGTAAAGAAGTAGTACGCTGACGTTTTAAATCTATATAGTCCATGCTACGAGACCATATCGCTCCCGATTCCGCTCCACCCTATCCTACCGGGAAAGCCTGCTTCCGCTGGCTAGTGCCAGTTCAGTCATTAATGCAATCAGGAAATACAAAAGAACTTGTCCAAAAACCCGGAGTATTTATGGAATGGGCTGCTGATGACCGGAGGTTGGTCGCCTATCCCTGTTCCAACAACACAGTGTACAATCTCTGCGGATTTGGGCCAACAGCTGAAGCGGGAGTACAAGATGGTGTTGGTGAGTCTATCAAGCCCTATAATTATATAGCTTGGACTAAGCTTAAAGCCATATAGAGGGGAAAGGATGGCAGATAACGGGGAACAAAGACTCATTGGCGCAAATCTTCATCAAATTTTCTACAGGAGTCCGCGAATTGATTGACCTTGCCGATGCCAACCTCAAGGTGTGGCAGTTATACGATATGGAGTCACTGCCAACCTGGGTCAAAGGCCAGGCAGCTTTGATTGGGGATGCGGCACATCCATTTCAGCCATGTAAGTTGTTGCACCACTTGGTATCATCATAAAAACAGGACTGATGATTTTAGACATGGGCCAGGGGGGCGCAATGGCCATTGAAGATGCAGTCAGCATAGCCACTCTGATCCCGCGAGGCACAACAGTGGAAGATATCCCAGGGCGTCTTCGATTGTATGAAATGGCTCGAAAGTCGAGAGTTGAGAAAGTTCTCGAATATACACGGATGAACGGACGTGATGAAAATGATGTGACCGGACCAAGAGTGTCACGTAAGCATCAATCTCCTTGTCTTAATTTGTTTTCTTCGCTCGACTGATGCTCAGAAATCTTATGGATTGCTAACGATGACCAGCTGCCGGTGTGATTGAGTTCATGCGTATGTGCTTTGCACATAACGAAATAAAGAATTCCGGCGACTTACTTGCTCAGTATCAAGTTGGCCAATTACCCGTTTGATGATATAGGATATACATAGTTGGCCAATCGTTCGAGGTCGTTCTATATAGCGCTGTGTTATGCAGTTCATGCCGAGCTGAGATTATGAGATCAATTGTAAGGTTGATTGAAATGAGCAGGAATCGCACAATATTCTAACATAGTTCAATTAAATTACAATATAATCTCTTAAATAATGTAAGCTGGCTAGTAAAGATGTAACGAAATTATGCACCTGTAAGGTAAGATCGATCATGACGGAGAAATCCAATGAAAGTTATGCAGATCTGCCCTGGACAGACATGAGCCCCTCATCAACATGCGTTAGGAGATATGTCCACCTCATTCGACTGCATGTACTGTCTGATTATACTGTTGCGCAGAAGTTGCAATATTACATATAGAAGATCCAGTGCGTTTCATGATACTAGCCCTGTAATCACCATACCGAAGCCCGCAAGTTCTAATTCAGGAATACAATTTAGCCCTAATTGACGATCTTCTCTATTCACCATAATGCAGATTGGTCGCAAGAATTTCTTTAAACAGGAAGGCAGATTGCTTATACAGAGAGATTCATATTTAGTTCACAAGCATGAATGAGAATCGCACGTTAGCGATACTCTTCATGGTTCCCTGATTAGGACTCTAGGTACTCCACTGCCTCAGGCACTTACCTACCGTTAGCCCTAAGTACTCGTCTTACAGTCATCGATGAAGAATGACAAGACCAAGACGGAGTGGTATTGTCACTGAATTGTTTACCCCGGTCATCTTTTCTCTCAACAGTCAACCACGCGTACCTCTACCACTCTTTTCAGTATTCTGGGCCAATTTCACCTCTCCTAAGTGAACCGTATCGTCTAATTTGGACGCTTTCGTCCTTAGCCAGTCCTGTTTTAAGGTTCGTCGGAGAGAAGCCCTAAGGCGGGCATCGGGAAGCTATCCGACTGCGAATACCTATCCACCATAGTAGGTAACGGCTCGCATTTTCTCGGAGAAAACACGCCCAATCGTTAGCGTGTAAAACACTCACGCTACTAGCGACCCGCCTGGGACGATATGCGGAGAGAGCCCCGTGGGGAGAGATCGCAGAAATGTTGACTATATAGAGGCGAGCCCCATTCTGTTGTCAACGTTCTACATAAATGTTCGATTCTACGAACATGCGGTGTGGCAAAGAAGCATCTACGGCACATTTCGCCCACATTCTTTCTCTCTGCTACAATAACGACAATCATAATGGAAGCCAGTGAGAAAGTCGAGCCAACATGCCATGTCGAGCTCTCGACAGCAGGTCTCGAAGGCGTCGATGCAGAGAGACAGGCTATGTCCATCGAATTTGCATCACGGGATACCGAGTGGCACAAGACAGCAACTAGGAAATTGCTCTTGAAAATTGACCTGCATTTGTTGCCATGGGTCGTGTTGATGTATTTGACAAATTTCTTGGATCGGAAGTATGTATAATCACCCTTTTATTTCTATCAATTTCCGTGTCATCGATCATACTTGCTAACGACTATCGTGATGTAGTGCGTTGGCGCAGGCGAAATTGGGAACACTTACAAAGGACTTGGGCCTGAAAGGGACCGAGTATAACACTATTACGTCTATTCTGTTTATTGTATGTTTATGTTCTACCTGCGTAGTATCGAACTTTTACTCATCGAGGAATAAGGGCTACATTCTGTTCCAACTTCCATCCAATCTTCTTCTCACCCGTGTCCGACCATCGCTCTATCTTTGTGGTATGATGGCTTTATGGTACGTCGATTGAAAACACAATTTACAGATAGGATGCTAACTGATCCTCATAGGGGCACAATTTCAGCCTTGCAGTCAACAACCAAGAGCTATGTTGGAGAGCTGTTGTGTCGATTGTTTTTGGGTGCTGCCGAAGCACCTTTCTTCTCGTATGATCCGTTCCTTATTTATATTCATGTGTGTATCATTGCTAACTTAAGTAGGGGATGCATTTTCTTGATGTCTTCTTGGTACCGAGCTGACGAGCTTGCGCATCGTATCGGTATTCTGTATGCTGGTGTTGCGCTTGCTAATATGTAAGTCCCTCTTGATCAGAACTACGGAGTTATTTGACTAATGAATTGTAGGTTCGGTGGTCTAATCGCAGCTGGCGTCCTTGCTGATCTCAACGGTGCACATGGTATTGCTGGGTGGAGATGGCTCTTCATCATCGAAGGCAGTGCAACCGTTGGTATCGCCTTGATCGCTATGTATGCCTCTTTTCTCAAAGCCAACTCTGCGGTATTATACTGACAAAAATAGATGGATCATGCCCAATTACCCAAGCACGACCCGTTGGCTCAACGTCGAAGAAAAACACTACGCCGAGTGGCGTCTTGCGCAAGACGCTGCCGGTGAGATTGATGATCGATATGCTATCACTCCTATGCAAGCTGTCCGAATGGCATTCAAGGATTGGAAACTATATCTGTACATGATCATGCATCATTTGAACCTGTTGTCGCAGTCATTTACGTGGGTTGTCTGAAATCTTGTGTTTAGTCAACACCACTTGCTGACACTATCGAATAGATACTTCTTCCCATCAATCGTCAAATCTCTTGGCTACAACAACACTACCACCCTCCTTCTCACCGTCCCCGTCTGGTTCGCTACCTTCATCGTCGTCCTTCTGGTATCCTATCACTCCTCCCGCACCAAAGAACGTAGCATGCACATCGCATGCTGCATGCTCGTCGGCGCCATTGGAAATATAATCATGATCACCACCAAAAACCTAGGCGCACGCATGTTTGCCATGTACCTATTGCCCATCGGCGTCTTGCCACCCTTCCAAATCATCCTCGCCTGGATCACATCCACCTTTGCTCGTCCATTGGCAAAGAGATCCGTCATCGTAGCCATTTGTGGCATGTTTGGAAATGCATCCAGTATCTATGGTAGCTACCTGTATCCGGACTCGCAAGCTCCGAGGTATGTTGTGGCCGGTATTGTGCTAGCTTGTACCTGCTGTGGATGTGCCATAATGGCAATCATCATTCGCTTTGTGCTCAAGGCTGAGAACAAGAAATTGGATGAGCAGGAGGAGAGAGATGGCGTCACTATTCGGGGATTTAGATACATTCTCTAGGCTAGTTACCTTTTGTGCTCACAATGGCGGTTTGTCCGTGCCCGAAATGGCAAGGTCAGGTAGAGCTAGATACATTCAATCTATTCTCCATAAAACTTCATACTCCATTCGTTTAATTCGTTGAATAATTCAAGTATACTACCGTTACAGAGTTACATCCCTCCACTGATTAATTGGCCACGATCCAATCGATCATCGTGAAATCAACCCGATTTCTTAACGTGCAGGCTGTAGCCTGATTTTCTGGGATCTCGGATAAATTTCAATTCAAAGTCTAGCCAAATATAAGCAAGGGATCTGCAGCTAACCCCGCGAATTAGATGGGGGTGGCTTCAGCCCATGTCGTACGGAGAAGTGCTAGTAAGCATACACGACTGACGATCAGTTGAAACATGGAGAATTTGTTTCCGGGCTGAGCCAATGCTGACTGGGGGTACATAAGCAGGGAAATCTCCCACTTGAAGGGCTGAGTATGCCAACTACATAGGATATAAATGTTTAACTCTCTTCAATCGGTGAATTTTGTAATTGGGCCAAAGGAATACTTGAGATTGTCTGACTTCAAACTGGAACAAACAATGTTAAGTCGTGTAAGTGCAGCAGCCTTGCTGCTGACTCTGAAGAGTGCAAATGCGTTGTTACTTCCTGATGATGTGGTATGTTTACATTCCTCACGGGTGACACGTCCGTTTATAAGTCCGTTTATATGGTGTTTACAAAAGTCGCGTGTTAATAATAATCCTCAAAAAATAGGGAAGATTACCAGCTCTAGGCTGGAACTCATGGAACGCCTACGGGTGCAATGTCGATGAGACCAAGATCGTGACAGCTGCCACCAAACTCAATACAACCGGTTTACAGGCCTTGGGCTACCAATACGTCAACAGTGAGTGCTTGATCAAACATGGCATTGAATTGAGTTACTAATTGACAATGATAAATACTAGTTGATGACTGCTGGTCTGTTAAATCTGGTCGTGATAATGTGACGAATCGCATTATCCCGAATCCTGACACTTTCCCGAATGGGATCAATGGTACCGCTCAGCAGGTTCATGATCTTGGTTTGAAGATCGGTATATACAGTAGTAAGTATATGTCCCATTCCTTTTGAGGTTCCATGCTGATCTCATATTGTCAGGCGCCGGATATGAGACGTGTGCTGGCTATCCAGCCAGTCTCGGGTACGAGACAATCGATGCCCAGACCTTTGCTGAATGGGGGATTGATTGTACGTCTGCTTTGATCTACAGACTGAATGAACCGACCTAACTGATGATATGGTGTAGATCTCAAATATGACAACTGCAACTATCCCTCCGAGTGGGACGATGAATACAACGCCTGTATTCCCGACAGCGACTATCCCGGCGTCAACCCTAACGGCACTTGTCCAGGCCTCACAAACCCAGCTCCTGCAGGCTATGACTGGAGTACCTCCAACACCACGAAACGATTCAATATCATGAGAGATGCCTTGGTCGCCGTTCAAGATCAACGCGTTATTCTGTATTCGCTGTGTGAATGGGGATATGCCGACGTTCCATCTTGGGGTAACGGCACTGGTAATTCGTGGCGTGTAACTGGTGATATAAACGGTATGTCTTAAGCTGTCCCAAAGTCGGTACGGGAGACAACTAATCCGTAATGATGTTTGTAATAGCAACATGGGATAGAATCACAGCTATTGCCAACATGAACGCTCATGAGCTATCAAGTGTCGACTTCTGGGGCCACAATGACCCAGACATGCTGGAAGTCGGCAATGGAGACCTGACAATTGAGGAAAACCGTGCCCATTTCGCTCTTTGGGCAATCATGAAGTCTCCCCTGATCATTGGAACAGATGTACGTCTTTTCCCTTTCCCCCTTTCTCTGTTGCCCTCAATTCAGCCAGATCTTCTAACATTGAAACTATAGTTGTCAACCCTCCCTGACACGCACCTCTCCATCCTCAAAAATGCCGACCTGATCGCCTTCAACCAAGATCCCGTAATCGGCAAACCAGCTCTTCCATACAAACAAGGCTACAACAACGGCACATACAACCCCAACTACCCACCCGAGTACTGGTCCGGCGCAACCTCTTATGGCTGGAATTTGGTACTACTTTTCAACTCCGAGGACGTCGCCGCTAGTAGATCTGCTGTGTGGAGTGAAATTCCGCAACTGGGTAAGCACAGTAATAGGTATAGGGTTGAAGATGCTTGGACCGGAAAGGATTTGGGTTGTGTGTATAAGGAGTATACTGCGCAGTTGGACGCGCATGATGTTGCGGTGCTTAAAGTGACTGGTACTTGCTAAACTGCCAACTCTGACTATGTTGAGGCGCGAAAAGCTGTTATGTGAATGATGACTAAGCCCGAAAATCTGGATTTGCGATACTAAAAGACAAGGACCATATTCCTCGCATATCTTTTGCATAAAGATTGCCCTGTGGCAATTTTAAATCTCAATGCAACTCAACAATCATTCATTTCAAGGGTATGACTGAGATTCATTTGGCTATATTTGATTTAGCAATCTGGTAGCACACTGCTCTCGAGAAAGACGACAACTTGTTAGCCTACTGAGCTTCATATCCAGGTATTTTGTGGTTACTCACTATTAGGACTTTTCCCGTTTCCTCCACGCATAATTCAATAACCAGTACCCGGTTCCCTTAATAACTCGTCGTCCGAGTGAAGCGGGTCGTGAGAAACCTCGTGCGGTAATGGATTTTTTCAATAGTCATAACTGAGAATGTTCAACGAAGCGTACATCTCAAATCATTTAAGACAATAGATCGGCAACTGTATGGGGAAGTCAGAATTTCATAAAGCCCAAAACGTATAGAGAAAAGCTTACCATTCATAGGCATCTCATCGATCTGGGTGGAGTAATAAAGCTCAATATCACGAAGAATACGAACGTCGTCACTGGTGACAAAGTTGATAGCAACACCCTTCCTGCCAAAACGACCACTTCGACCGATTCTGTGGATATAGTTTTCACGGTTGCTGGGGAGATCGTAGTTAATGACCAGTGAGACCTGTTGGACATCGATACCACGAGCCCAGACATCGGTGGAGATGAGGACACGAGAGTTTCCTTGTCGGAAATCCTGCATAATACTGTCTCGTTCTTTTTGAGGCATTTCTCCGTGCATACTTGACACTGTGAAGTTGGCCTCGCGCATCTTGTCGGTGAGCCAGTCGACCTTGCGTCGAGTGTTGCAGAAAATGACGGCTTGGGTGATAGTTAGAGTATCGTAAAGATCGCATAGGGTATCGAATTTCCACTCCTCCTTTTCAACGGCGATGAAGTACTGCTTCAAGCCCTCAAGGGTCAACTCATCACGTTTGACGAGAATGCGCACGGGATCGGTCATGAACTTTGTGGTCATGTCAAGCACATCGTAAGGGAGAGTGGCGGAAACAACAACGACCTGGGTGGCGGGAGGTAGGTATCGGTAGACATCGTAGATTTGTTCACGGAAACCTCTGTTCAACAGCTCGTCTGCTTCGTCAAGAACCAACATCTTGATATTGCGGGTTCGGAGATGGCGTCGTCGAATCATATCTGCAACACGTCCTGGTGTACCGGAGACTACGTGTTGACCGTACTCAAGTTTCCGAATGTCTTCGCCAACATTTGTACCACCAATGCACGCGTGGCATTGAACGTTCATATAATCGCCGAGAGCCATAACGACGGACTGGATTTGAGTTGCAAGTTCGCGAGTAGGAGACAGAACCAGAGCTAGAAATCGTCAACATTGGAACAAAGCGCCACACAAGTCAAGAGACATACCCTGTGTTTCGCGAACTACTGTGTCGATAACCTGAAGGATACTGATAGAGAAAGTCGCAGTTTTACCTGTACCAGATTGCGCCTGAGCGATTGTATCGCGACCCTTGCAAATCTGGACAATGGCACGAGACTGAACGGCCGAGGGTGATTCATATCCGTATGCGTAGATACCACGTAGAAGATTCTCCTTCAAGTGCATATCCTCGAAAGTCGGAGCCACGGTGACCTCCTTCGAGGTTGTGAACTCCATGCGCTCTGAGCAATGTTAGTTTAGGAACATCAACCGAAAAGTCCAAGTTTTCTCACCATCTGCGCGACGATCAATTCCTTCCGCCATGGTGTCTGTTATGTAGTTTTGAAGAAATGAATAGTAGATAAGGCGAAATGAAATAACAACAAGATGTCGCAGATTTACTGAGGTCTAGGGCAAGTTGCGGTGGCGCATGCCGATATTTTATGCTGCTGGCCCGTGCACCCATATAAAGCACGTGACCTCTTAGCATCCGCAAAAAGCTCTGAGCTATTCAACCAATCTCTTCAGGTCGCAACACCGTCTTCAGGCAAATAATTTGCGAACAAACCACAGCTTTCCCCTATACTTGAGGCGCCATGGTTCTCGAAGATCAGCGATTTATCCATGAGGATCTCGAGCGGTTAGAGCAAGGAATTGCCGACCGGGTGGCTGAAGAACCTCGAAATGTAGGTCATCTCTCCACTCTGAAAATCTTGAAATCTATGCTGACTTCTCTTGTCTAGATACGCGAAAGACTTGCACGAGATCATCAAATCGCCGGATTCTTAGATCGCATTGAAGAACAGTCAAAAAGATTACACGACATCTACAAAGATGCCGAAGGTCTGCGTGCTCAGGAAATTCAATCCATTTCTACAGGCGACGCGTTCGAAGAATTCTACAAGCGCTTAGACGAAATCAAAGACTTTCACAAACGCTATCCCAACGAACCGGTGGAGAACCTGGAGCGTGCATACAAACGACGACACCCAGGAGAGGGTGAAAGCTTTGCCCCCGAAATAGATTCCATGTTTACTGGAGAAGAGGCCTATGGACAATTCCTAGATTTGATTCAGCTTCATGAGGATTATCTCAATATTCCTGGCGTGAAACGACTTACATATATTCAATATATCGATCAGTTCGATGCGTTTACTCCGCCACAACTGCCTATCAAACGAGCAGCGAAGGTCTCCGATAGATACTTCAAGTACGTGGGCGACTTGGCAAACTATCTTGAAGGCTTTCTCAAGCGTGTGCGACCTTTGGAGAATCTTCCCAAGTTGTTCGCATCCTACGATCAGGAGTTTGATAAACTATGGGCCGCCCAGGAAGTTCCAGGTTGGGGTGCCGAAGCAGCTACGACTGAATCTGCCGGACCCAAAACGGAGGGTACAGGAGAAGGAGTATGGTGTGCCGACTGTGAGAAGGAATTCAAGAATGAGAATGTGTACAAGAACCACTTGACAGGCAAGAAGCATATCAAAGCTGCTGAAGCGAGAAAGGCCAACGGGACGGCAACAACGAATGGTGCTAGCTCAGCGGGTGCCATCAAGGATTCTTCCTTGAAATCGCTCAAAGAACGAGCAGTTGCAGAGCGCGAACATCGGGTTCGATGCTTAACAAAGGCACTACAGTCCGAACGGGAAGCAACCCGAGTGAATGTGGAGCGAAAGCAAGGTATGACGGAGCGTGAGAGACAGATGGAAATCGAAGCCCTTATGGCAGATACTGAACTGTCATCCGGTGCCTTCGGCCGCGAGGAGGAATCCGATGAAGAAGGAGAGGACAGGATATACAACCCCCTCAAACTGCCACTTGCCTGGGATGGCAAACCTATTCCTTACTGGTTATACAAGCTGCATGGTCTTGGCGTGGAATATCCATGTGAGATCTGTGGTAACTTCGTTTACATGGGCCGACGCGCATTCGATAAGCACTTTTCAGAGGCGCGACATATATATGGGTTGAAATGCTTGGGCATAACTCAACAGACCAACTTGTTCCGCGAAATCGTTCGAATTGAAGATGCAATGCGACTATGGGAGAAACTTGAGCAGGAAAGAAAGAAAGAGAAAGAGAGCAAGGATAATGTGGTACAAATGGAGGATGCCGAAGGAAACGTCATGCCGGAAAGAATCTACTATGAGTATGTCCTCCAATCTATGTGTATTGTACGGTCAACGCTAACATGTGTGCAGTCTTCAAAAGCAAGGCATCCTATGATTTGGTCTCCTATGTCGTTTTATACAAACTTCACAACTGTGTGACGGAGGCAATGGAAGGAGTCTCTGGGGTTCCGGCATTCATGCAGCTTACTTCAAAAGGAATGGGTCTCGGTCATGGGTCATTTTGTATACGTAGGGTCAGTTATAGAGATAAATAGGATGTATCATATAATCATTCAGAAGACTTCGTAGCCTAATAAATGGTATAGCTTCACGTGACTTCGCGTACCATGGACGCGTGCTGGGTCTTAGCCCTAATGCGGCAGTCGCGATTTCTGTCCCTTCTTTCCTTCCGAACATCTTTCCTCTGCTTTGTCCCCGACACAAAGACTCTGCCACACAGTCACTGTCGCCATAAATCATCTAAAAATGCCGTCTTGTGCTCAGCGCACGCGATTGGACTCGGAACATCGTTGGAAAGAGAATGGGCTTCAAGTTCTCGTATGTGTGTGACCTACTCTCCGGCTTAGAGCGCAACCGCCATCTCAAAGCCACCAGTGCAGCGAAAGCACAGAACCCGGATTACCGTACAATCTCAAGCTGGTGCTTGAACTACTCGACGCGACTACACGACAAAGATACGGACTTACTTGCCGTACTGTCATGTCTGTTTCCCGAGAAGCGGCCGGATAGAGTATATTGGTTGCAGCATGCTTCGCTGGCTCGCATCATCAGCAGATGCCTATACCTTGGAGCCTCGAGGTTGAAAGCCCTCAGCCAGTGGCAGGTCAGTGGGAAAGGTGACCTCGGCGAATGCGTCGAAAATGTAATGAGTCAAGCCGAGAACCAAATTCTACCCAAGCAAGAAGTCACAGTTGAGGAAATCGACAATGTCCTTCAAGAACTTGCCTCACGTTGTCGATTCTCTGGGCCAACTGTGCGTAGGAAACACGCTGCTGTTGATGTCGACGAGGTGCTAGGACCGCTGTATCGCAGACTGAGCAGTCGGGATGCGAAGTGGCTCACGCGCATGATCTTAAAGTCATATCACCCCGTGCAACTTCCGGCGGATTACGTTCTCAAGAAAGTGCATTTCCTTTTGCCTCACTTGCTTTTGTTTCAGAACTCCCTTGAAGCTGCAGTTGAGTTGTTAAAGTCGCCTTCCCTCGAGCTCTTTCCTCCTCAACCACAATCAGACTTAGCTAGTTTGCTAGGCGACAAAGCCCTCGAGCACTTTGTACCTCGGCTTGGAATCAAAATAGGTCGTCCGGAATACTATAAGGCTCGAAGTATCAAGCACTGCATCAACATGATCGGCCAACGAAGAATGAGTCTTGAGAGGAAATATGACGGAGAATACTGCCAGATACACATTGATATCACAAAGGGACAGGATTGTATTCAGATTTTTTCCAAGAGTGGCAAAGACTCAACCATTGATAGGGTTGGTATTCACGATGTCATCAAGCAAAGCCTCGCAATCGGCGAACCTCATTGCAAAGTTTCCCGGCGCTGTATTCTGGAAGGGGAACTGCTTGTTTGGGACGACAGAGACGGCAAGATTCTGGAGTTTCATAAACTGAGGAAATTCCTGAATCGTTCAGGGATGTTTATTGGCGCAGATCTTGATTCACAGTTAGTCTTCGTCTGCTTTCTTCAAGGTACAGACTGACACTAGTTTATCTAGGCCTAAATCATATGAACATCTGATGATTGTTTTCTTTGATATATTGTTATTAGATGATGACGTCTGCCTCAGTAAACCTCATAGATTGCGACGATTACTGCTCAAAGAAACAGTCAAAATCATTTCTGGGCGCGCCGAGATCTCTGAGCAAGAGATCATTGACTTCTCTCGCCCTGATGCGATACGACGTCTTCAGCTGGCATTATCGCGAAGTATCGCTGAAAGGTGGGAAGGCTATGTGATCAAAGCATGTGACGAGCCTTACTTCTCCATCCTAGCTTCAGAAAGGGGTGATGGCTTTAGTCGATGGATCAAACTCAAGAAGGATTATATACCTGGACTTGGTGATACTGCTGATGTTGCTCTGATAGGCGCGCGATATGACGCGAAAGATGCCCCTTCTCTATCGTCAACGTGTCAACTCTCTTGGACACACTTCTTCATTGGCTGTCTTGACAATAAGGAAGATGTTGTTCGACTAAGTGCTTCGCCTCGATTCCGCATTGTCGATATGATAGGCACACACAGTCTGAGTGTGAATGACATGCATGTGCTCAATCAGTGGGGCAAATTTGTTGCCTGTGACGTTGACTCAAACACCGCGTTTGAATGCTATAGCATTCGCAACTCTTTGCCTAATATGGATGTTGCCTTCAAGACTCCGTTTGTCGTAGAGTTACTGGGCAGTGGCTTTGATAAGCCAAGCAACGCCCAATACTATACGCTGAGGTTCCCTCGTGTTCTGAAGATCCACTGGGATCGATCGTTTGAGGATACTATCTCGTTTGTTGAGCTGCAAGATCTGGCGGAGAAGGCACGTGCAATTCCTGCAAACGAGTTGGAGGAGGAAAATGCCGTCTGGCTTGAGAAGGTGGCCAGCACCAATAGAAAGAATGAGTATATTGTAGACAAATCCCAAAGCACCACCTCAAAGTCATCATTCACATGCACTTCTCCTTTGTCCAAATCAGCCAGTCTTAATTCACCAGGATTGACACCGCCTTCTGTCAAACAGGCACCAGCCTCACTAATTAGAGATAGGAGACCTTTCAGTCAGTCACCAACCACTAGCTCGCTTAAGAAACGCAAACGCACAATATCTTCTGCCTATCTTTCTTCAACCTTGGACTTTGCATCAAGATTGGACACCACATCGCCAAACTTGAACTTCACATCGTCAACATCAATTTTGAACACCATATCATCAACCTTGGCCCCTGCGTCGTGCTTGAAGCATCTCAAGATATCTGCACCAACCTCAGCTACAATCATGGAGCATTCTGCAACCATGGATTTGGATCAAGATCTCGAGCAATACCTTCGAGCTCGAGGAAGCCCCATCCCAGGAGCTTGGGCTAGCAGCATCGGCCGCTCTGGCAACCATGACAGTTCCAGCACACAATCTCCTGACCCTGACCAGACTCTCAGCGGGCTAGGCAGTGCTTTCACAACTCCCTTGAGAGAGCATTCAACTGTTCCGTCGCATGATGTTTCAACTCGAGCGGCAGCTACTCTGGACGAGGCATTGAAGTTCATCGAAGAAGCAGAAGCAGAGACAAAATCAAATGCAGGACCTGGGGCTGTACCGAGTCAAGGCGCAGCACTTCATGCCAGTCTACCTGATGGAACTAAACGTGACACCGAGATACCTGTACTCACAGACCCTCTGCGAGTGCACCCATTATCTCCACTTTCCACTATTCCAATGTACTGTGCTGAATCTGGTTTTCAAGAGGATACTCTTCGTCAGGCTCCACGCGAATTCACATTCTCTGCCAAGCATTTTGTGAAATCATTGGGATTTCAGTACACTCGTAGAACCCTTCGTCTGTCCAACCCAGCTGCTGTCAAGAATGACATGGCTTTGGGCATTGTCTTGGTTGATTTTACAAAGCCCTCCGCAGTGCTCGCTATGCAGCTGTACGACATAGGTAATCTGCTGGCCGCTGAACTCTCTCACCCAGAACCCGATCTTCAGCCTCAGGGAAAGATCTTCTTCCTTGATAGTCGCATCCTCAAGGCTGGAGGAGAGGACGGAATCGAAAACAAAATGTTTCTCCTGACTGACTGGTGGTCCGAATATGGCATCCATTACTTCTACGCTACTATCTCCTGGCGCCCCGGTATCGACTCAACCCCAGCCCCAGTTGTTTCTGGACCTCGACGCTTGATCGACCAAATCAATGAACATGAAAACAGTGCTAGAGCTACAGCTACTTCCTCTCGTCCTCGTGCAGCTGCGAACATTGCCAATGTCTACGAACCCAGTGAGGTCGAAGTCCTTGGCGAGTGGGTCTCCGTCGATCCTACAGTCCATACCCTTGGTGAACGCTACTATTCTCCTCCTCTTACTACTACTCTTTTAACTTATGAGGAAATATTTGGCCCTTTACCAAACTGGGTCCCCGGTGCCGACCCAACCTATGATGGTCCGGCAGACGACTCGGCCATCCGCTACTCATCTTCGGCATTTATCTGATCGCCTGATTGTGCCCGGCATGTAACCATCCTTGATTAGTGTTGGAACGTTGGACCATCGATATTGGCCACTTCACTTCTTGAAATCACTTGAAGAGATGCCTTGGGGATTTTTATGAGTTTCTTGATGTTTTGATCTCTTTACTTTTCTTTCCCTTTTTCCAGCTTCAGGTCATGATGAATTGGACGGATGGTGCTTGGTCTGTGTCAATTTCTGGGACAAGATGTCATGTCGTGCTCGATATCCTCTTTTAATGTTTTCTAATAAGTTGACGGTGATGGTTTTGTGCCCGTTCCCAGATTTGTTACTAGGGTCAGGGTTGAATGATGTATGAGTTAATATCCCAAGGTATCAATAATGCAGTTTAATCTCCTCTCAAACCATCCTTAGGTAAAATATCAAAAATCATAAATCATAAAAGCCATTAAGACATATATTTCTATCTAGATAGTCTTTTCATCATCCTCCACCCTCCCTTCGCGCGCGAACATCTCTCATCAAAGCCTTCGCTTCTTCAACTTCTATCCCGTCCTGACACAGTTCACCAGCTAACTGGTCCGCTCTATTGAGATCTCCATGTTTGAGTGCCCATCGAGCGAGCCAGAGTCGTGCCTTGGATGTTGTCGCTGTAACACCCGTACCGCCGACGGCTTCAATCTCGGTATCCTCGTCTCTACTCTTTTGGAGTCGCCGTTGTCGTCGAAAACGTCTTTGAGTAGTCTCATCGTCTGAGTTCTCATCACCGTCATCGTCATCAGAGTCCGTTTCAGTACGTTCGATTTCTCCACTCTCTTGTTGTAGAGTAAGTTCCATATACGCCGCGGCTTCATCCTCATTGTTCATTTTTTCATAGAGTAACGCAATTTGATGAAGTAGATCCGGATCTAAAATCTTTCGTCCTGCTGCTGGATGATCGGCGGTAGCAGCATCGGTGCTTTGCTCATAGTATGCACCAGCGACCAGAGCACGCTTCATCGCCTTAATGCTCTGCGGTATCTGGTTCATTTTCGCATAACAGGTGCCCACCGCTTGCCACATCTTAGGGTCGTAGGGCTTCAATGCAGCGGTGCGTTGATAGTAGTAAAGGGCATAAAAGCACATGTCGAGCACTTCGTATGCTTGACCTAGACCGTACCAGGCTCGGTAATCCTTGCGGTTTACGTCAACGGCGCGTCGGTAGGATTCGATTGCGGCGTGAGTGTTTTTCATTTCGATGTATTCGTGGCCCATAAGTGTCCATGCTGATAGGAAGTTGCGGTCGAGTGTAAGGGCTCGCCGGAAGTACATGACTGCTTTTTCGTGTTCGGATTTTAGGGAGTAGTAGTTTCCTACCACGCAGCAGGTTTCGGGTCGGAATTTGTCTGTCGCTGTGGCTAGTTGTGCGACGAATGCGAGTTGGGGCCTGGCTCCCATGACGTATAGAATGTTGGAGTAATGATCGAGACTGTCTAAGCGATGGGGTGAATCAATAAGGATATCTGCAAATATGGCCGATGCATCTTCGAAGTCTACAAAATGTCAGTTGATATCGATCAGGTATTCCCATACAAGGTCACTCACCCCTTGAGTGATAGTAGAGAAGAGCTCGTTCGGTCTTCAAGAATGCGCTGGTCGGGAAAATAGACTCAAGACCATTGAGCGTCTGGTGTGTTTCATCGGTGGCTTGATACAGTTCCTGACTGCAATGAACCTGGAAAATGAAGGACATGATGTTTTGTGGAAGCGTCTCCGCGACTTGTTTCAACTGGTCTTCATTAGTCTTACGGATACGGAGCATACGTGAGTAAAAGACTTACATCGTCAACACTTGGCAGCAAATCATTCAATTCCTGCCATGCACCCCAATGGAACGGAAATAGATGTACACTCCGTACCAGCCATTTCTTCGCTTCCTCCTCGTTCTTGCCCTTCATAAGAATGACCGCGTACAAGTACTCTAGCCATCCTTGACCTTGATCTTGCAACCCCCGTTCTCGTCGCTCTTCGAACCACCCTTCTAGCCCTCGCGCAAGGTCCGGTAACTCTCTATTCACAGTCATACCGCCATCTGCAGGACCCAGGACCATCTCCGTCTCTTCATCCCTTCGCTTCTCGCCGGCTAGATATTTGGCATATAATGCTAAGAATAAGGATTTCTGACTGAGGTTCGGATATGGATTTCGGGGAAGTGCCTGGCCGGCTTTCGATCCTGGTCGTACAAAAGACTTCCTTTTCCCTTTCTGAGGTGTCAATGAGGTTCTTGTTTTGACATTTGGAGACACGGTAGAAAGAGGGACGGGTGGTATCGTAGGAGGAAGGAAAACAGCGGCGCATCGATCATATTCTCGGGTATCGAAATAGGACTTTGCTAGAAGGTATTTGTGTGCTTCTTGAAGTTCCAGGGTAGCCTCGGTGGGATCTGACTGAAGACTGAATGGATTCACAGTCGGCTGCGGATCGGTTTCCATGGGCGATTCGGCGTCAGTATCGTTGCCATCGGTGGATACGAGGGAATTGAGCATTTCTGCAGCCCTAAAACCCATGTTTAGTTTCCAATTCTCTATTTCATTTTGGAAGGTTGGCCAACAATACCATTTCGCAGACTGATAAAGGCAGCGCTCTGAACATTTCACTACCGCATCCTCCAAGCGTAATCGCAGCTCCTTGATGCTTTCTTCCGTGAAAGTCATCGCCATCTTGCATACTGCTGGGCCTTATGGCCCGGATTCCCAACTTGGATAGCTTCGTATAGCGAAGTTGTTTTTCGCAAAAGATCGGTAAGAAAGCTTTAATGCATTCGTATTCGGATTTCTTGACGCGTTGACGTAGGTAAACAGACAGCCGGCACGTCGAAGAATTGTCGGCGAGTACACGGACTGTGAGATATATAGAAAGGTTGGTTTTCAAGCGCTGAGTTCTAAGCTTGATGTCAGAGTAACAACTGTGAATGTTCAAAAAGAATGTTGTTGAGTTATTGGCATCACTTCATGATTTAACAAAACAAACATAACAAACATTCACACATGTGGGGGAAGAATGTCCGCGGGCAATCCGCAATCTGAGCCTAGTCCCTTAATGGAAGCCATGATGATTTTCTGCGGACTCAAGATACGAAATATATGGTCATTCGAGACACAATCAGAGGTAGCTAGGATAGAACTCTACATCCAGAGGACAGGCTAGTAGATCTAAGAGATTATTCTTTAGGAACGTGATAGGTATAGTAGATTCAATGTGTTTGATATTAGAGATGCATTTGAATGCAATAACTAGATAGTCCCACGCAGGAAGAAGCAGCTATGCAGATAGGCATATTATCATATAGAGGTTCATGCAATAAGTAGCAAGAGCTTGGAAACAAAGAAAGAGACAAATCACCTCCAGAGGTCATACTTGCTATCCCTTTTATTAGCCCGAATCCCGCCACTACTCATAGGTCTTCCTTCATCCACCGGAACCGCAAGATATCCTCCAAATCCATTGCCCACAAGAACACTCTCGCGCGCGTCCCCGCCCCACCGTGGACTCAACTGCGCGGAGTGAAAACTGACTGGCCTGGTCGTACTTGATCGTCGACCAGAAGACACCGGTTCGAACTCGGTCACGTTCCACTCAAATTCATCCATGCCTTTGGTGTACAGGGTCAACGGGTGTTGCAAACCAGGTCCTATTGATTGCAGTCCGTTTTCGCCTCCGCCGAAGAGACGTGGTGGAGGAGCCAGAAGAAGTAAATCGGCGAATGAAGAATCAAGGACATAAAGATTCCGCAGCGATGGCAGATTGTTTGCTTTGAGAGAAGACATCAAATAGTCATAATAGGACTTTGTCACAGGTTGTAATCCAGTCGGACTGCTGGAACAGGTTATTTCGTAGTGCATGGTTCTCAGATTTCTGGATGCCAGAAGCGGGATCTCCTGTGCAAGAAAAGACCTGTCCACCTCCAATTCTAACGTGAGACTTGCGAGTCGGGGGGCCCTAGAGAAAACCGTATGTAGTAATTCTGGACGGACTCCGCATTGCACCAGAACCAATTCTTTGAGGGCGTGTTGAGTCTGTGGAGCGGAGAGATGATCAGCCAGTCCGCCAGCGGTGATGGCTGACATGTTCCGAATCGTCAACTTTGCGATAGGTGGGAATGTCGGTAGGTATTGGTTGGGAGTAAAGAGAGGGTCTCCTATTGATGGCATGTTTTCCATTTTCAAGTTTCGCAAGGCAGGAAACGAAGAGAGAACCTGCCGTAGCGTACTCTCCTCGACTTGTAGGTTGGATAGCTCTAAGCTCTCCAGATTTTTCCACAATGACGAACCGATTATCTGAGAGAAACTTTTCTCCGAGCCATGCGCATATGTCATTCGTCGAATATCTGGACAATTGGCTACCAACTCCTGCTTCAAAGCGTACGACGAGGGGTCATCAGTGAAGAACCCCGCCGGCAGATCGACATATCGCAAATTGTGCAAGACGGAAATAGTTCGAGCTAGGTCCGACTTGCTAGCCTCTCTGGTCATGTATGGCAATCTAAGAGATAGAACGGTGTCGGCAAGCTGTCGGGAATCCCTAACTGTTCTCATGAACTGATGTAACCGCGACTGTGGAACATCCAACTTTTTTCCATGTTGGTCGACAAAAGAGTGGCGACGTTTGCGTTTTGCCGATAGTTCGATCTCGAGTTCACAATAATGAACGGCATCGATGCGGACATGTTGATACCTGAAGTCGAGAATAGGTCAGTAAAAGAGGTTGACCAAGAGACGGGAATAAGACGAACAGTATCTTCTGAGCAGGAGCGGACCACTTTTTGCTCACCAAAGCGCAATATGCCAAGTCGCGCATATCACATAGCATGCAGCCATCTTCAGTTATGGACTCTTCAGACGAGTTGTATGATTCATCGAGCGCATGAGGGCAGACATAGGAGAAGATTCTGCTGAGAACTTGCGGGGGCAGTCGTTTCGTAGGATCGTAGCTCGAGGTAGAATAAGAAGGAGACAGAGGAGAGGTTCTGCTGGTCGATTTGCTACTGTTGCTGCTGAACGAGCTCGACGTGCGGAATCGAGTCTTTTCCTTGTTCTTCTTCCCCGCACTCTTCTCGGTATGCGATGGCAGGCAATATTTCTTGAACAGGCGCATTGCTGCTACGACGATAAGTCGATGCTATCCAGAAGAGCGGTTCGAGGTGAAGGGGAGGATCAAAGTAGAGAAAACGAGAGTCATATCATGTCGCAAGTCGCAGGACCAATCCGAACGGACAAAGCGTGGCTGGCCATCCAGTGAAAGCCAAGGATGAAAGATGCGTCACACAAGTCAGAAGTTCAGCTCTCAAGTCAGCCCCTTCTGGGCGGCGGACGAGATAAGCGGGGAGATAGCTAGCACTACTATTGTAGTCACTGTCAGTTACACCCATTCTCCAGGGTTTGAGTCCCGGTGGTTTCATATTGATGGATGCGTTTGTTTCTGATTGGAGGTCCTTGAGCAATCAACCAGGAACATGAGTTCGTTGGTCCGACACGCGCCGACCCTGTTCCCGCCAAGCCGCTAAGCTGGAAGGGGGTTAGGGGGCTGCGTCACGAGTCGTGGAGACGCTAACCTTGCACGGAAGCCCTAGCCCTAGCCCTAACTCATCGACCTGACTCTCTGTACTACTGGAACTACAACTACCATGAATAGCAAGACATCTCCCTGGTGATAATGTCGAAATGGCCTGGCCAAGGAACGACCTTGATTGATCTGACTGCCAAAAGAAAAATCTCGACTCTGATAGCTCACCACTCGCTTTTGACACAAACGGCCGCTTAAATACTGACGTATGCCTTTCCAACATCCGAAAGACCGTTCCCAGCACCGTTGATAAGAAAAGTCTCAAACAGCCAAAAGTATGCATATCTCCCAATCCAGGATTGCTGATCCATCCATGGCAAACCCTCTTGAAGGAACGCGATCTGGTTGGCATAGCTGATCCTGGAGTTGATACAAAAATTACAATTTCAGTGGAAATGATGTCGGGATTTTATTATAAAGATAAAAGAGACAAAAGCGTTGGAAGATAGATTCTTGGATTGTACTTTTATTTGAGTAGAAGTTTCAACGATTTGCCTCTATTTATGTCCTCTCTTTCCAAATCCGGAACCGTCATACACACTTTTGCCTATGACAGACTAGCTGTGAAGAAACATAAGCAAATCTTGGGCTGTCTGTGAGGTGTCCCACTTCTAAGGGTGAAGAAATCTCGGCATATGGTATGATTCGCAATTCAGAGTCTCTCAGCAACTCCCTGATTCTTAGTCATTATACAGTGATTTTCTGCCAGAACATGTCAGATGGGCCTTTTCCATGGAACTTCTAACCACCCACAGACTCATGGTCAATGTGAGATCTAACTTTATTGCCTCCCCGCGAAACAACACAGTGAAGAAAGGGCTTTTAAGATTTGCTTAGGTGCCGGTCTACTCCACAACTTGAATTCGACTTCATGTCAACCAACATATTTGACTTTATAGTCAGTTCCCACATACCAGTCAAATTGGACGACTCACAAATCACACTGTTTTGTCAGTCATCATGCATCAATGAACCACCGTAGTAAACCGTGACAAGTTTGAAAATTCTGCTTTAACTCGAACTGCAACGCCACAGTACAGTTCCGCCCCTTTGTTTAAACATCGTCTGCGATGTCGCCATTCAGTGTTGAGTGCCGACCCAAAATTTCAAATCCCGTCGAGTCTGGTCCCATTACTGGAATAATCTAGGTGCCTGTAGAGGCAAATTCTAGGTCATAATATACGTAGGTACATATATTGAAACTGTGCACACATACCGTCAACGAATTCCACCTCCCAAACTCTCCTGGCTTCATGGAACACATGTCGGCATACCCCGACGAGGATTTAACCAGGGTATCTCGGTAACGATTAATTCTGATAGACCAGGACTATTCTATCTCCACATGGTCGCCCTAAATTGGAACCTGACAGCTGATGGATATGCTTAGCTCATAGCTAAACTGTCGTGCGGAGGAACGTCATGCTGTCTTCTGATTGACTCTTCCCCTCTCGAAAAACATTTCCAGCCAAGAATTAGCTGTGACACAATTTCTTCATCTTCGCACACAATACACATAATTATCCCTGTCAGCGTGCAGATAACGTGGTCATGGTCGAATGATCGTCGTGTGCCACTAGCATGGCGCCATTGGAGACACCGATGAGCACCCCCTTAGCGGCCGCGGTTAATAAAACATCGAACTCGATCCTTGTCAATGACAGTCTATAAGAAGGGACAAGGTGATGCCCTTTTATCTGTTAATCGGTCTATTGACGAGGTTCATGAATTATAGAAACATATTCTCCTTATTCAACAATGGCTTCAGTACTACCCTTCCCGGATCAAGAAAAGGGCCATGACGTGGGAGTCAATGCCAGCGATAGAGATTCCGACGAAGAGTTTGTTAAGGATGGCGATATTGCTTACAAAGTAGCAGAAGGTGCCAACACTTCAATCGCAACTTATCAAGATGCGAGGGGTGCCCCGGTCGAAAGGGAATCTCCGTTGGGATATTCAGTCGATTCATGGGTGAGCTTGTGCTTGAACATCAACCAGATGATTGGCACTGGTATCTTTTCAACACGTAAGACTTTGACCCTAACCTTTTCATCGGACATATTGTAGTATGCGAATGTTCGTGACTAACATGCTTCTGTTTTCCAAAGCGGCCACGATACTGAACGGTGTCGGTTCGGTGGGTTTGACGATGATCTACTGGCTCATAGGATACTTGCTATCCCAGAGTACCCTCTCTTGTTACCTGGAGCTATCATCATACTTTCCCAGTCGTTCTGGATCCGATGTCGTATACCTAGAGCAAGCATATCCGAAACCACTGTACTTTTTCCCCACGGTATTTGCCATAAAACACGTCATCTTTTCTTTTGCGAGCAGCAACGCAATTGTTTTTGCCCAGTATATGTTCAAGCTTGCGGGACATACATACACAGCGTGGCAGTTGAAAGCAGTGGCAGTAGGTGTATATACTCTGGCAACATTAGGTTCGTCCACGGCGTAAACCTCCGCATCCTCTAGCCAGCATGACTAACATTGAACTCAAAAGTTGTCATATCGAGCACCAGATGGTCTCTAAGGGTTATTCTCGGATTTGGCTTTATTAAGCTCGCAACTTTATTACTGTTTGTGGCCGTCCTGAGCTTCTGTTTATTAATTATTAATCGCTAACTTTTGCAGAATATCGATTGCGGGATTAGTAGTGCTCGGAGGGCATACTCGTGTCGCAGATCCAAACATCAATTGGAAAGATGCGTGGAGAGGAACATCGAGCGCCACAGCATACGGAGCCACTAATGCCATGGTCAAGATCATCTTTTCTTATGCAGGATATACCAACGCATTTGGCGTCGTAAACGAGATGAAGGTCAGCAAATATTCCCGTTCTTGCGTGGAAATTCTTTAAGTAAAAACCTAACATTGCACAGAATCCAACAAAAACTCTTCGATGGAGCGCACCATCTTCTCTAATTGTTGTCACGATTCTCTACATCTTGGTCAACGTTGCCTACTTTTCCGTCGCTTCGCGAGAGGATATCCTATCGTCCAAGCAGATTGCTGCCGCAGTGTTCTTTCAAAATGTGTTTGGCACCGGCGGAGCTGCGCGAGCTCTAAACGTACTTATTTGCTTAAGTGCATTCGGTAATTTGGTTGCTGTTCTGATTAATATGTCACGACTACTTCGTGAAACTGGAAGGCTAGTCTCAATAACTACAATCTTCTCACCTTCCCCCTCCTTGCCTTCTTATATTAACTTGCCAATGTTTATAGACAAGGTGTCCTTCCTTATCCAAAGTTCTGGACCTATACAAAACCGTTCGGAACGCCTTTGGGGCCCTATGTCTTTATATGGACAACAACTTTGATCATGATCCTCGCACCACCTGCCGGTGATGCTTTCAACTTTGGTATGTTTATGCCCAAGCACAGTCGACACATACATATAGCTAATAGACCTCAGTGGTGGATCTCGCCGTCTACCCCGGAAATGTGTTCAATCTACTTCTCGTGGTTGGTGTGGTCTTTATTAGACGGCGCCGTAGCCACGCAGGTCTTCCACGACCTCAGTATCGCGCATGGGACATCGCTATTGCCTTTGCTACTCTTACGAATACATACATGCTCATAGCTCCATGGTATCCACCTCTCAAAGGTGCACACGGCGGCGATGTCAGTTTCTGGTATGGAACGTACCTGGTGGTCGGCATCGCGCTGTACGTACTCCATCGAGCTTCTCTTGCTTCTTTGAATTTTACGCTAACAAAATTTTCAACAGGCTCCTTCTATGCGGTGTGTACTACTACGTGTGGATCAAAGTTCTTCCAAGAGTCAAGGGTTATGAGCTTCGCCAGACGGTGATTGAGTATGAGAACAAATCAGTCGTCCATCACTTGGTCAAGGTACCCAAAGCTGAGATAGCTCGGTGGGATGAGGAACACGATGCCGAGGGCAAGCTGCGACGACGGGCTGCCCATGACTCTACGGACTCCCAGCAGGTATTTTAGGACGCATTTTACTGATAGTTTGATGCCTTACTGGCTGAACGCAAGGAGAAAGATCGGAGTTAGAAACAGAGAAGTTGAACGCACCTAGTCACTTCCAATCAAACAATTTCTAGACAATTGCAAGGCTATCTGCCACTCCGACCTCCACGCTGTTCCAATTCCTTGTCTATAGCTGTTCTATTATTATACATTTACGTAGCACAGTGTCAACGATACTCGCTTTAGGCTTGAGGCAACGTAGCGAATCAACTGTCATATATAGTGGGTCCATCACCCCCACATTTGACGAGCAATAGAACAATGTTATTGGTCAATTAGAAGGCTCAGTCTACAAATACTAACCAGAAATAGTTAAGCGCCCGCAATCCTTTAGATACGCTTCGACGAATCACAATGCTTGTTGCCCTGTGTCTCTTTCTTACACCGTCTACTCCGTAGTATTTTCGTTGGTCTTTCTGGAACTATCAGGTGAACCAGACAATATCGCTCGTATTACATTGAAAATGCTTTGGAGACATTCAAATGGAACACGATTGCGTCCGGCAGAGCGAGGTGTGACCTCAAAAGACATGCATCGGACGGATAGATCTGTCACATTTCCCCGCGCCAACTGCATCCATTGATTCTGCAGCCCTTGTAGGCAGAGAACATACGCTAACAAAACACTCGAACGAACTGTCGTTCGTCGAGATAAAAGTATGTTTTACCCATCTAGGCAGGGCAGTGATTTACTCTGCAGCTATCCAATGACAACCCTAAACAGTATGTACTCATCAAAATAAGACACAAGCCCAAGATTGATAACTGAGAACTCTACACCGGCACATGACGGCCTGCGGTTGGCTGGCTGAAAATTCAATTCCTGTACTACCAACAAGTCCATGTGCCCTCTATCACACCCCGCTTTTGACAGCTGCAGTATACATTTGTGGCAAGGCTCTACGGAATCTTTTACTTATTTCTTGTTTACCAACGCTAATCGGTTTGTTCTATAGACTGACAAGAATTGGGATAGTCAGCCTAGGTTGAAATCTTCCCGTGCCTGTCATGGGGGTAGTGTATACACCTGCTGGGCAATTGATTGGTCTTTTAATGATCTCAATTTTGATATGGTCGGGTTCAAGTCCATCTGACAGGACTAACAAAAGAAAAGTACAAGGGGCTCTACACTTTGTTCGAAAACTTAAGGAATGCCAGTTCGGCGTCGGGCAAGAGTTTGACTGAGGCATCCTATCTACCGTATGTGTCGAGACTATCTGTTATATGTCAATATGATATAAGCTTATAGATAACATCTAGGTACACTACAGATCAAATATCTCATTTTGCGGGGAGGTAATCCCTATCTGAGATAATATCCATATCTAGCTATCCCCTACACATCACTTGACGTGTGGTATCCAACCTCTCTGCACCAGGTGTTGGGATTAGTCTTGGGTGTTCAGATTCAACTGGTGTGAGGCAAGGCCCGGTCTAGAATCAACATTGAATCCCTTTTCGAGCTGATCCACTATGGAAGGGTTGCAGTTTACATAACGCCGTCTCGGAAAATATCAACACTTTCGCCACGCATATCACTTTCCATTACAATTCTCTCAATGCTATGTTCGCCTCCAATGAGACTGTAAGTTCTATCTCCGCGGATTGTACATGAACCTATCATCTGACGCTTAAGTGGAGGTCATTCAATTTGTCAGTCGCCGGCCTTTCCCATTGAACACGAGTTAGCGGGTTGAAAACTCCCTGGATGTTCGAATAATGCGGCAGTGGTAACCGGAACCCTTTGCAGGAGGGTGGCTGAAGACAATCTCAAAGAGAAATCTGAGAAAAAGGAACCACTTCAACCACACCCTCCACAAGATAATCTTGACATCTCGATATTCAACCAGCAAGTTCTACTAGTGTTGTTGTCCTCATGATCACTATGATCTTTGGAACTATTCGGAATGGAAGCAGGGATTCTCAAAACGGAATGTGATCTATTAGCCAGCCACATTGGTATAGATGGGTTAGGATGGCAGAAAATAGCTGGACTCATTTTTGTGGCAATACTGGGACGTCAAGACAACGAACTGGAGTTCACGAAATGAGCATGAGAGTGGAACGGCGAATCAAAATTGCCAAATCAACATTATCATGGTTCATGCAGCTCAGAAGAGCATCTGGAAGACACTAAACAGGGGTCAACACGAGCTGTACACCATGTTTAGACTGAAAAATGAGATTTAGGTTAATAATACAGTCCTGTCATGATCAAAACGGTAGGATGAAGGAAGTCAAGAAGAAACTGGTCTCCAAGCCGTCTATAAAAGGGACACTGATGCCCCTCAAGGAATCACATTTGACATCAACTTCATTCCTGCTCACTGTCAATAATACAACAAGAAGCTAAACTACAACAATGAAAGCATTCTACTCTTTCCCTCTCATTTTCCTTCCCTCTTTAGTCTCTGCTATCCCCAGCGACGTCGCCGCTGTCGAACTGGACAAAAGGGCGTGTACCCCTTTCAAAAATCCCATAACCAATGCCAACGGTTGCTGTGACACTGTCAGCGCCGAACTCTTCTGGATAGACATACTCCTCGGCATTGGTGTATGCTGCCCCATCGGCGAAGTCCTTGACGGCTTCAACTGCGTCGCTCCTCCCTCCAACGGCACCACGTTCACTGGCAAACCCGTCTGTGCCAACAAAACCGGCGTTGACTTGGGTATCCAGTATGGACACTGCTACGTCCTCCTCAGCTTGAACAAAAACTACCTCGGACACGACTCTGCCGAGAAATACGTCGTGATGGGCGAGAATCCCGGCGTAGTCTTCCGCGTCTGTGGTGATACGACCACTTGCACCACCACGGTCGACCAATACGTCGGTATCAATGGTACATGGTGGATGCAAGACCAGTTCGGAGACCCCAACGGTAGTGGATTTGCCTGGCTTGGAGGCGCTGGCGATCTTTCAATTGTCAATTCCACTGATTTGGCGCTCATTATGGGCGGATCGCCTACTTTCTTTGGCGGTAGTTGTGCTATTTGCATTTCCTTCCCGCCAGGTGGTGCTCATGCTCCTTGCCCTCTTTCGCCGGGCCAATCTCACTTGGGTATTGCTGCCAACCCAAACAGTTGCCAGAACTTTTATTGGCAAGAAGTTCCATGTCGTTCGGAGAAGTAGAGGCGATTTTCTAAAGGTACGACAAATATGGGCTTCGAAGTAGGAATGAAGTCGGATATCATGGTGAAGATGATTTTTGTGCAATTTCGGGTTCATGTTTTTTCAACCCCCCTCGTCGCTCCTTTTTCGTGATCATTAGGTAGTCGTTTAATGCAAATCTGACATGTCCACTCCTCCTCAATACAAGTACAAGGCTCGTACATATTAGTACATGTATGAAGTAGCACTGTAGGCGACAACCGGTGAAATTGATACATCTCGGAGTTTCCATTTTGAGAATCCTAGGAACGAAAATACTACCTAGGTATCTAAGTATGTAAGGTAGTGGAGCCTCATAAGCGAGGTTTTATAAGCATACGTACTACAAACTGCTCTCAGGTCGCACGAAAAGTCGATTATTGAATTGTCTGGTTAGGGTTAGGGTTTCCTATTTAGGAAACCGGGGGAGCTTTAAGGACGAGTGGGTTTCCGCTAGCCCGTTCTGGGCCAAACGCAGTACGGGTGAGAATGGGGCAGTCACAATATTTATTTTGATTTACCCCTCAACCAACATACAGACAGACATTCAATTGAACAGCACAACACCTTTGAAACTAGCTCTTCTGTACTCTGTTTCTCTTGACTCCATATACCGTCTCTCAGCTGTATCCAATCGCTCGTTTCGACATGGCTACCCGCATTACACGACCCGAGTTCGAGGCGTTCGTCCACCCCCTTATCAAAGATATCGTCGAGGCCACCGAAAAGTACAACTTACCAGAGAATGCGAAGAAATGGTTCTCCGATGTAGGTGACGGGCTTATTACTGGAATTTTTTTTATTCATGTTCAAATACTTACTAATTGATTCCTGGCACAGTCACTCAACGCCAATGTCGTCGGCGGTAAAATGAATCGCGGCATGTCAGTGCCAGACACGGGCAGCATCATCCTCGGCCGACCCCTCACAGAAGAAGAATTGAAACATTTGTCTATACTCGGCTGGCTCACAGAGCTCCTCCAAGCGTTTTTCCTCGTCAGCGATGATATCATGGACGGCTCAATCACTCGTCGAGGACAACCGTGCTGGTACCGACAGGAGGGAGTCGGTATGATTGCCATCAACGACGCATTCATGCTGGAAAGTGCCATCTACGTTATCCTCAAGAAATTATTCCGATCACACCCCGCCTACACTGATTTCCTCGAAATTTTCCACGAGACCACCTGGCAGACCGAGCTCGGACAGTTGTGCGATTTGATTACCGCTCCCGAAGACAACGTCGACTTGAACAACTTCTCCATGGAGAAATACACCTTCATCGTCAAGTACAAGACCGCATACTACAGCTTCTACCTTCCCGTCGCCCTTGCGCTACACTACCTACAAGTTGCCTCGCCCAAGAACTTGAAGCAATGCGAGGATATCCTCATCCCATTGGGTGAATACTTCCAGATCCAGGACGACTACCTTGACGCTTTCGGATCACCGGAGACTATCGGAAAGATTGGTACCGACATTCAGGACAACAAATGCTCGTGGCTGGTCAACCAGGCCTTGACCATGGTCACCCCTGAACAGCGCAAGCTCCTCGACGAGGCCTATGGTCGCAAGGACAGTGCTCTAGAGGCCAAGGTCAAGGCTCTTTACAACGATCTCAAGCTCGAACAACACTACTTGAAGTTCGAGGAGGAGCGCGTCGGTCATTTGCGCCAGCAGATTGACTCGGTCGACGAGTCGGAGGGTCTCAAGAAGGAGATCTTCTCTGCGTTTTTGGACAAGATCTACAAGCGCAGCAAGTAAATGACGCCATTAAAATAATGCGACTACGGACCTCTAGGACTTGACGTGTTGTCTCTGAGGATATTTCTTTTATTTCCTATGTTTTTTTCTATTCCCCTTCACATATTCATTCCTCCTCTGCCCAAGCCATCTTCATATCTTGCTATGTTGCGCCATAGTTGAAGAAAAAGATACACTGTCTATCGATAGAGCATAAATAGTAATGCATTCATTGATACAATATACCAACTATCGGTAACTGAAAAGTTCATCAATTTGGTATCATCACAGGTAAGTTACAACATCAATCAGTTAGCACAACAATCTTTCCCTCCGCCGCATTATCATCCATGCACTGATGTGCCTTGGCAATCTGATCGATATGAAACACCTTTCCCACTTTGATCTTGAACGTCCCAGCTTCCACTTGCTGCACAATATCATTCAGAGGCGTGGACATGAACTCCTCAATCCAGCCACCAAAGGTAGTAAGATAACGATACTTAGGGATGTACTCCATCGCCTGAAAATTCTCAATCGACCACTTATTCCCCACGATACCGGTCATACTCACAATGCCACCCTTGGATGTACACTGAAAGGAGTCTTTGAGAGTCACAACACCAACCAATTCCAACACTTTGTTGAATTTTTGACTATCATCCTTGATCTGCGCTGCAATAGCGCCGTCATCGACAAAGAATTCATCCGCGCCGTAGTCGCGGAGCGTCTGCTCTCGTTCTGGTCGTCGACTTGTAGACGCAACATGCGCACCGAGTCCCTTGGCAATCGCCAACGCAGCGAGACCTACCGAGGTCGTTCCACCTCTGATAAGCAAACGATCCCCTTTCTTAACTTCTAATGATTTCGTAACAGCGCCGTAAGCCGTATTCAGCATCTCAGGCATAGCGCCCAATACATCCCAGCCAAGTTTCGTCGGTACTGTGATGGCCTGTACCTGATTGGTGGGCACAACAGTGTACTGGGCATATCCACCATCGAATTGACGACCCATACCACCCATGGCCGTCATCACGATCTGGCCCTTCTCAAACTCGCCGCAGGGAGCATGCTCGACGATACCGGTTGCTTCAATACCCAGAATGCGCGGAAACTCGACGCCGGGTGAATGGCCCTGTCGCGTAAACATTTCTGAGCGATTGAGACCGAATGCTTTGACGCGAATCAGGACTTGGCCTGGACTGGCAGTGGGGATTGGTCGGTCCTCGACTTTGAGGACTTCGGGGCCGCCTGGGGTGTGGATGACGACTGCTTTCATTGTGTTGTTTGCTGCGGGCATTATTGCTGTTCTGCTAGACGAATGGGAATGGGCTTGATATATTTTGTTGGTCTGAAAAGTAGTAGCAACTATGAGGCCACACCAGAAGAATGATCGAAATACGTTTCTATGTAGTATCAGCCTTGGACTTGTTGTAGTGACGAGACCCAATGGCATCTTCTTGTTGTGAATGATTGACGAGTCTCTCCATTCTGCATCCCCCTGAGGGATTTTGGCTTCTTAAATACTGCCATATATACTACAGAATCAGCTCATCGATGCAAACCAACAAAGAGGATAGATCCGAAGTTGCATATATCCGCAGATGTTTGTCTCAAAGATGACAGGCTCGGTCTTAAGCATATCTCCACACGCTAGGCCTGATGCGGCATTTTGCGATGTTTGCAGTGTTTGTCTCCGCATCACGGTGTTTATTTTGTTTGCATTCCGACCACCACTATCTCAACTCTTTTGGTTAATGGCTGATGAGCGCAGTTTGTGAAACATTATCCAGGGACTATTCGGATGAGAACATCAAGTTGATATAAATAGCGGGCTGACCGAGGAACCAGGATGGAGCATTACATGACCTTAAAATCTCGAGAGATGACGTGCTATACTTCAACTCAAACATTGAGATTGAGGCAAGATCATTGCTGCTAACAATCACAGACATCGCTGCAAAAACTCCAGTACACTCTTATATTCCCATTGATACGCCTTCACACACTCCTCATTCTCAAATTTTTGCTAGCAGCCATCTAGTCATGAATCATATTTCAAACGTCTCAACCCGACTCTCAACTCCACCTAGATTACTCTTGAACAGCTGTACGGCCTCGACATCCTCATCCTTGGATGCCAACAGCACAAGCGGGACGCGCACATCTTTGGCGTCTGCGGGATCCCGCATCGCTGGATGGGCCATTGCACCACAATCATACCGTAGATTACAAGGATGGCACGTTCTGCGTCTTCCGGTCCGGTGACATCTGGTTGAATTAGCTATGTAGTAGGTACTTGAAAAAGAATGTCTGATTACTCACATTCCTCCAATTTGTTTGTACTCACCCGTTTGCTTGTACTCGCCCTTGTGCTCATAGCCTTTGGCGATGACATGTGGTTTGAGATGAAGGCAAAGCCAAAGTAACATCACCTAAAATAAGTTCCCAATTGAGTGGCGTGGGAGACTTGTGTACTTTTTGTGATTAAAATGTCTCCTGGCGTTGTAGAACTGAAGGGCCTTCGTCACTTTGTGATAAGCCATGAGCATGTAGCTCCTGTTGTAGGTCTTCAATCTTCTCTTCGAGTTTCCTCAATCGCATTTTCGCAGCATCGCGGTTTGAAGGGCCGGGTTTGGTGGATGCAGCAGCGTATATACAGGCATCAATTTGCTTCCCCTTCATGCAGGTTCCACAAGGCAACTCTCTATCACACTTGAGTCTTCGGTTGTCAGCTCTCTCAGTTTCGTGCTGCTTTTTAACAGAACATGGACATACTTTCGCTGACGACAAGGTAGACATGAAAGACGTCGGCGATTGCGCACTTCTTTGAACTTCAAAACATCAGCTAGGAGAGAGTTGACCTCGTCCTGCGAGTCGTTACTGGTTTGGGCTCCTGGTTGTTTATTCTCATCGCAATCGCTCGGCCAAAATACAGGATCTACTGCTAGGAGATCATCAGTAATTGTGCTTGATATGATATACGTTGGAATCAGTACTTGTCTACTAGATCGTCAGTTATGAAGATTCAATGGGTCTACTGAAGAATGTAAAATAGGAAGGCACGATGGCGTGCCTTCCAAATATAGTGAGCTGAGCACGGAACGAAGTTTGACCGATCCGACGCGACGTCTATATCTCTTTTCCGCATTTTGATTTCATACGGAGCAGTAAGTAGTTCGATATGAGCTCACTGTCGCAAGAAAGCGACGGGCATACATGTACCTAGGTACAGTCTGGCTCTGGGCTAGGGGCTATTCGATTCCTTAGGTGAGGGAAAGCTGGCTAGCTCGTCCTTAACATCGTGAAAGCCTCTGAGCGGGATATATCACCAGCATCTGTTGTTAACCAGCAACATTTTTCTATCTCAACATGTGCCAGTTATGGCTGTATGCAGACATATGCTCGGCATCTGATACAGATTGAGCAGATTAATGCGCATTGATTGGATAAATGCAGGCAGTCCACGTGACATGACGTAATTGACATCAAGTCCGTGCATCGTGGCACGGTGACCGTAACATTACACTGTATTCTGTATTTGTATTTGTATTTTGTATTCTGTATTCTATCCCCACAATCTCAAGCTGTTAAAGAAGCTGTCGTACTCACCGAATATCGATTATAGTAAGAGTAAGCAGGTCTCGGGGTTTCGCTAACAAATATCAAAAATCTTATCGACGTTGCAATGGAAAAGAGTACCGATAGACAAAGGCTCTGTCTGTCGGTCCTGTCCCTCCCGTGCTGGACACGGTCTTAGTGTACATGGTTCGGGTCGCATTTTCTGTACACTACGGAGCACTATTCCAATATCAAAGCGTGTCACGAGGTCTGTGAAGATGGGGACTCTTAGAACAGCTGGTTGATATGCACGAATGCTTGAGAGGTGCATCATAACGTCGAATGAGTTCAGTGGCTGGAGAAACAAGCAGTCAATTTAGTCACACAGCAAAAGACAGGACTTGGCGCATCTGCCGCACAGATTGGAGTTGTCTGTAGCTTACCCATATCGTCATCGTGCGAGGGTTGCGCTCAGGATTACGTAGATTTTAGTCGACTGCCTCGGCAAGAACCATTGAGGAGGGAGCCAAAAAGAAAATATGTTGAAGCTATTCATGTCATTAGATGGAAGTAAAAGACGGATGCTCTCTCATTTGAGCAGAGTTTAGGTAGGCGAAGAGGACAAGGATCTTCTCTGCATGGCTGGACTCTGCTGGCCCACTTTTATATGACGGGCTAGTCCCGTAAATACAATACCGCAGTGTAATCCCTACGTACTATGTATGTACGTACGTATGAGCCGCCCCAGACGGGGGCAACTTAACTTGGAAGCTTGCTTCCCCCGCAAGACAGGCCACCGTCCCCGGGGATACCATTACCTTGGCCACACCAGCTCGTTGATTCGTCCCGCTCGTCCTGTCCTGTACCGCGAGCTGTCTCTCGAAAATTTCCCCGTGCATTCTCCTCCCACTCATTTCCCCTCCTTTCTCCTCATTGCCGTGTCTGCCAACTCAGGACGAGCATCGCAACTGTTTCGACAGTGCATGCAACCTTTTCTCATCTCGCTCTCTTTTGACCACCTATCCTTCTGATCGACTCTCAAAGCAATCGCATCGCAATGGCTTCGACCAATGGCTCTGGGACGCCCCGCCGGGACACGAGGAATCACGTCCTCTTCGAGATCGCAACTGAGGTTGCCAATCGAGGTTTGACTATCCCGCTAGCAAATTTTTCTCTTGATTACCAGCTAATAACTCTTTTCTATCGTCCAGTCGGAGGTATATATTCCGTGTTGAAATCCAAGGCTCCGGTCACGACTGCAGAATATGGCGAGCGTTACACACTTATTGGTCCTTGGAACCGAGCTTCGGTGAGCTACCTCGAATACAAGAAATGGAACTGAGGTGGAAGCTAACGCTGTTCAATGCAGGCTGCCGTCGAAGTCGAAGCTATGGAACCGACAAATCAGGCGATGATCGATACAATGGCGTCGATGAAGGAACGAGGCATTGAGATGATCTACGGACGCTGGCTTATTGAGGGTGCTCCTCGAGTGCTGCTCATTGACACTGGTACTGGCTATGGCTATCTGAACGAGTGGAAAGGAGACCTCTGGAACACCTCGGGCATTCCCTCGCCTGAAGGTGATCATGAGACAAACGAAGCGATTGTCTTTGGGTACTTAGTAGCATGGTTTCTTGGAGAGTTCATTGCGCATGAGTCGAAACGAGCTGTGATAGCTCATTTCCATGAATGGTTGGCAGGAGTCGCTCTTCCTCTTACGAAGAAGCGCCATATGGATTTGACCACTATTTTCACCACCCATGCCACTCTACTAGGTCGTTACCTATGTGCTGGATCGGTCGACTTCTACAACAACCTCCAGTATTTTGATGTCGACGCCGAGGCCGGAAAACGCGGTATCTACCACCGTTACTGCATCGAGAGAGCAGCCGCCCATTCCGCCGACGTTTTCACGACTGTGTCGCACATCACTGCATTTGAAAGTGAGCATCTGCTCAAGAGGAAGCCGGATGGTGTGCTGCCTAACGGATTGAATGTCAAGAAATTCTCTGCTATGCACGAATTCCAAAACTTGCACTCCCAAGCCAAAGAGAAGATTCATGATTTTGTCCGAGGGCACTTTTACGGACATATGGACTTTGACCTGGATAATACGCTCTATTTCTTCACTGCCGGTCGTTACGAGTATCGCAACAAGGGTGTGGACATGTTTGTCGAGTCCCTGGCACGACTGAACCATCGTCTAAAGACAAGCGGGTCAAAAACTACTGTAGTCGCCTTTATCATCATGCCTGCCCAGACTTCATCCCTGACAGTCGAGGCATTGAAGGGCCAAGCCGTCGTCAAGTCATTGAGGGATACCCTGGAAATGGTGGAGAAAGGTATCGGTCGCCGACTCTTTGAACGTTGTCTCTCGTGGAAGGAAGGAGATAGCTTGCCTGACGAGAAGGACTTGATTACCAGTCAAGATCGAGTCCTCTTGCGTCGCCGTCTGTTCGCCTTGAAACGTCACACTCTTCCTCCGATTGTCACTCACAATATGGTCAACGACTCTGAAGACCCGATCTTAAACCAGCTGCGTCGCGTGCAGCTCTTCAACCATCCTTCAGACCGAGTCAAGGTTGTTTTCCATCCCGAGTTCCTCAACTCTGCCAACCCGGTCCTGCCATTGGATTACGACGACTTTGTACGAGGCACTCACATGGGTATTTTCCCGTCATACTACGAGCCGTGGGGTTACACCCCAGCCGAATGTACGGTCATGGGGGTTCCCAGCATTACTACGAACCTGTCTGGTTTCGGTTGTTACATGGAGGAACTCATCGAGAACTCATCCGATTATGGTATTCATATTGTGGATCGACGCGCCAAGGGTGTGGACGAGTCTGTCAACCAGCTCTGCGATTTCATGTTCGAATTTGCGTCCAAAAGCCGACGACAACGTATCAACCAGCGTAACCGAACGGAGAGATTGAGCGATTTGCTTGACTGGAAGCGTATGGGGCTTGAATACGTCAAGGCCCGACAGCTCGCTTTACGACGAGGTATGCTTCTCTTCATCAGATTCCAAAGGTCAAGTACTAATATAAAACAGCTTACCCAACATCATTCGACACCGAGGAGGATTTCAGCGACTACATTGGAAGCACAGCCCAGAAGATCTCTCGACCACTTTCAGTGCCAGGATCTCCCCGTGATCGTACTGGCATGATGACTCCAGGCGACTTTGCATCTTTGCAAGAAGGACGAGAGGGCCTCAGCACAGAGGACTACATTGCATGGAAACTGCCGTAAGTTTTCTAACACGTTCCTAATCGTGCATATACTAACAACTTGCAGTGAAGAGGAAGAACCAGATGAGTTCCCATACCCGTTGACTCTCAGGACCAAGAAGGCCGGCGATCGCCCCCAGTCACCACTTGACTCCATCTCATTGAACGGGAAATAACCCTCCCGAATTTTCACTTATCCCACCGTACACGAGAAGTGGGATGTTTCACATCTTTGGTCCAATATTTTATGGGAATCATATTTTAGTTATCCAGTTCATCATTGCATTCTGCTTTCAAGTGTTTCTCCGTGTACAGCTATTAGTGCTTTGTTATCTTCATGTTATATGTGTATAAATTCGAGATTAAGGATGCATTCATTGTCAACATAGTCTGAGCGATTCAATCCAATGTTCATTTCTTTCGATAAGATTTATTGCCGTAGATGGGAGATGGGAATGAGTTAGGGCTACCCGAGTCGGACCACGACGACAGACAGATGAAGTAACGTGACGCACTTCCTCTTTTAAGGAATCAGCTCTCAGAAAATGACCAGGGTAGAGTGAGCTGGTGGAGCCCTCCAGGTCCCTGACGTGCACTACGTATATTCGACGTCATCGCCAGTTGACGGGTCTATATAACCTCACTTTTCCTCATTTCCTCACTTCTCAATCAATCACATACATCTGCTCAAACTACATCTCATCATCAATTGGCACCTCTACAAACACAAATCTATCTCCATACAATCCACAAAACACACCATGCCTCGCGGAGCCGAATTCGACAACGGAGTCCCCCAATCCGACAACGCCATCGAAACAGGCCCCAACAAAGCCCACGGCACAAACCCCGTACGTCTCCCTCCCCCCTTCTTCACCCCCATCGCTCCTCAATCTTCATATTCTAACAATAAGTTTATGATGCAGGGCTCAGACATAGACCGCTCCAACAAGGCAGCCTCTCTCCCCGAGACAATGGGCGAAAACAATCTTGCCAGTGGCGGCGGCAGCGCGGGTCCCAGGGCCACTGGATCGGGGAAAGGTGGTCATGAGCCGAAGACTTTGGGTGAGAAGGATCGACTTAAGTAAATCTGTGCTGAGCTTGGAATGAGTGGGGAGGATGGGAATCAATGAATGCATGACATCGATATCTGAGATGCGATCATGAGTCTATGACATGGAAGGATGGATGGATGGTGTGCGGTATTCATGGGTCAACTGGTGGAATGCCGGGATGAAATATGATTGACACAATATTAGTCGATGGATGACTATGATACCAGACCATACTTCTGCAGAGATAGGTCGATACGGCCGGTCTCGAATAATTCCAATACAATAAAAGTCCATTCATCTGTCATTCACAAAATTAATGTATATGTGCAGTACTCTAGAGTCAGATACAAGAAACTCGCAACCAAGAGACGGAAAAGAAATCTCGCTGCTCATGAATTTGAAAATGTACACCCGTAAAATGCTAACCGAAAACGTAGCATGGAAGAGAAAATATATAACATCGTGGTATAGTATAATCACAGCAAAGAAAGAGAGGGTAATCTGTAGTACAAGGCAAGCCGGGTATCAAGTCTTCTCAGTCTTGCTCTGCTGATTATTGCCGTCCTTCTCCGGAACAGGTGGGGACGGCGCTTCGTTCGCTGAAGATGAAGCTTCTGTCTGCGCTGGTTCGGCAGCAATCGTCTTTTCAGGCAATATGGTCTTCGCATTCACGACTTGGATCAGTGTATCGCCCAGATCCCCGGAGCCGTCAATCTTGCCCATTTTGGATTTGAAGTATTCGACGTCTGACAGCATCCTATATCTTCAGTTAGCTTGTGCTATATACCTGACGGATGAGGGGAAATACCTCTGTCGTCCAGACTCCGTCTTAACGCTAATCTCCTGAAATGCCTTCGTCCACTGATCTCTATAACTCTTAAACACCGGTTCCATTATCATCACAACAGTCATTTCGGGGAAATGCCGGACAAGAACACGATGAAGTGTCGCCGTTTCTTTCGTCAATGTCTCCATATATGTATTGACAGCCTTGGGATCCCTTTCTGCATCCCAGTCTATCTTCTTCATGGAATTGACATGACTAGCAGAACGGCCGCTCATAATATCCACCAGCTTTTCGTGGATGCCATTCTGATGCTCCTGGCACAGTCTTTTCACTTTGTCAAATTCTCCTATGAGTTGACTAGATGGTGACTGTCTGCGAGCGAACTCTCGGACATAGGGAATAAGTGCAACAATGAAGCTCAACGCTTGCGACGAGAGGGCTAGATGTTTGGTGTTGATGTTCTTGAGTCCGGCACTTCTGGTGGCCCCCGCACCGAGAATCAACTGCGAAGAGCGCGAGTTGAAGAGTTTCAAACACTCAACTAAATTTGATCCAATGTCCTGAGTCATACTAGGCAAGTTGGCCATCAGATATTCAAACTCCTCGATACTCTTCATGATTGTGACCGCGGACTCAGGAAGTACGTATCGCTGCTCGTCAAAGCTAGCATGCCGTACTTTTTCTTTCTCCTTTGCCGAGCCGTTTACAGCAGTCCCGTTCTCTGTCTTGACGGTTGGCGAATGTGACTCTTCTGCAGGTTGCCAAATCTTAGAAACTTGCAACCACAGATTCACATCGGCTGTACTAGCACGGAGAATCCGATCAAGTACGGCATTCTCAGCGTCACCGAAATCCCTGGCGTCCCATTTGTCCGCGTCCATGACTTCCACGATATTGTGCCGCTGATTGTCGCTAAATCTGACAATGAAATCACGGATCTGGTTGTCAACCACCGTCTTCAGTGAAGTCCCACTGCGCCCAGAAATAGCCTCGCATTCATCGGCAAACAGTCGATTAAGGCTGAAGTATCTCAAAAAATCCTCAATGGGTAGATGAGAAGTCTGCTCAGACCGTACTTTCAAAACCTTGACAACCTGGGACTGCACAATATCCACTGCTTGACCTAATAAGCTTGACATGTCAAGAACCTGGAGAATCTCCTCTTGGACCGCTGCCACTTCGGCCGCACTTCCTTGTGAACGTGGACCCCTAGCATTTTGTGGATCAGGGCTACGTGACGATGATCGACCAACAGATGGGCTCGGCTGTGCTCCTAGTCCGCTGGTAATGTCCAAAAGCACCTTGACCTGAACTCCAAGTCTTCTCAAAGACTCACTAACCCCAGTATAGATTTGCTTAAGCATATCATACGCGGAATCAGCATCTAATGCTCGCAAGTTTCGAGCTAGAATCGAAGACTTTTCTTGTGAACTCAACTGTCGTCCACCGTGCGTAGATGCGGACATGACGGATTCATTATCATCATCAGACGAGCTGGGAAGGTGTTTTCGTATCAGCGCTTTCATTTCTCGTAAAACGGCCGTCTTGAAGGACGTAGCTGCGGGCATTGTATAGTGTGACCGGCCTAGTCCCACCAATTCAGCGTGTAGTTTCGACCTGAGGTCCGCATCAAAAGACATATATGCTGGCGAGATGGAGGGCGCTGCTCTATGTCCACCCCGGTTCCTCTGGAAAGACGCCCCCCATCGTTGTAGTGTAGCATCTTGAGGAACACTGCTGATATGCCGTCTCAAATCTGTAAGTAGATCGTCCAAAAACCTGCTTTCGTACCGAACGCCTATTCGTTGTCTCAGTCGTGCAAGTTCTTCATCAACGCCTTGCAGAGCATGAAGACCTCTAAGATCAACCGGCGGCCTTTGCTCAGCAACATCCTGGTTGCGTCGCCTAGTTGCCTGTTCGCCAGACAACAGCAGATTCACCTCATCCAGTCCATCAATAGCGTCCTCAACGTCACCTTGTTCGATTATGTTTTCGCACTCAGTCACAGCCTCGACTACTTCGTGAAGTTGGCTCATGGCATCGGCTAGCTTCCGAATATTCTGGCGCCGCTGGCGTAATTTCACGACTTTCAGTCCTCCCATTGCCATCTCCTTATCAATCTTATTTAAATCCTTTCGCAAGATTTGTATCCTTCTCACGGAATCCGCTGCCTCTGCATGGAGTTCACGCAATGAGCCCAAAGCGGTAAAGAACGATTTCGATGCCGTAGAAATCGAGGATATCAGATGAATTTCCACGGTGTCCATGTACCAAGAGAGCTTTTCCTGCAGAATAGCATTCGTCGCAAGTGCTTTCCTTCCAATTGCGGGCGGTTCAATCGCTGCTCCATTCCCTGTCGGGGGTTTAGACGGCTGACGCACGACTTCTGATTTCTCCGAAACGACGTCAAATGTACGCGGATTCTCAAGATGAAAGTCCTCCTCAAAGTAAACATTTGGTATCGTTGACAACGGTGTTACAGCCTGCGGGCCTTTGCCATACGATGTGCGTCTCCTGCCTCTCATGTCAAACGGAGAGATGGCTCGAGAACTCGTCGAGACACCCGACAAACGCCGCTCAAGAATGGGCGTCCTTCGACCATCGAAATCATCCGGTCTAGGCGAGAGTGCAGATGTAGGAGATAAGGTCGCATTATTCCTGACCAAATTCGAGTCGTTTTCATCGTTTCCACTCTCTTCTTTCGCGCGTTGGAAGGCATCATACAAGGAACCAACTTGTTCGAGATAAGGCTGAAAGGATTTAGAGTCAACGTTTGGTATATTCGTCAGTGTCACCGGAGGTATGTCCCGTGCCGTGGGAGGTTTGTAGCCTGTCGCCGGTATGGAGGTATGAGCGACGAGTCCGGTGCGGACGATGGGGGGTTGTAGAAGTGTCGAGATAGCTTTTGAATACAAAGCAGTTAGCAATCAGGATCAACACAGAGGCAGACGACCAACTCACCATTTTGGCCTAGCTCTGCGATAGAAGATCGATGAGTCGACGAATCCAGAATCCCGCCAATGCTCACCAGAGAGCTAGCCGTAGACGATCTCCGCTGCGGTATTCGCTGTGAGGGCGCTATCCGAGGAGAGTCATATGTATTCTGAGCAAGTTGCTGCAGCGAGGGCGTCGATGTCACAGAAGCCAGGCTGTCAATCGACTTCCGCGGGCTCGAGGCCATCTCGTTCGAGGGGGAGGCGGCCGAAGCCTAAGCGTAGGTCATGGACCGGTGTCGTCGCTTTCTGGTCTTTCAGACAGCATGTATTGATATAGGGTATTTCGCTTCAAATTGACTGACTCAATGATTTATTGCTTTGTTGTGGATTGATGGTGTTATACTCCTAGGTAATGGAAGCCTGAGCTCTCAGCGACGTAGGCCGATATAGAATTACATTATCCCTAATGAGGGAAGGCGCGCGCTGCGGGCTGAGTGGACGAGGCGACGATGCTTCCGAGGTCTTTCTTCACCTGATGTCTTTATTATTGAACAACTCCAGGACATATATATAGAAACAATTATATTCATAGTTTCATAGTGGGTATTACTATAAATCAATCTGCCAGCAAAGAAATCGAAACACAGACCCAAACACCTTCATCACCTATATACCATGCAAGCAAAATCCCTTGAAGCAACGCGAAAGACATCAAAGACATCAACAATACTCTGAGATGATACATAACTCTCAGACACCATTTCTATAAATCTGCGAACCACCAGAGCGAATACGTATCGTATCCCTTCGTTGCATAACAAGCAATGCTCGGTTAAGAGCTTGTTCGCTATAGCCACGCCCGTCGACAAACTCACGGCGCAAAGTAGCCAAGCTTGTAGACCAGCCAATGGGCAGACGGCGTTTGACTTCATCTTCAACTTTGGAGACTTCTTCCATGAGCTCTTTGCTACCCTGGTTCTCGCCTTGAGTAACGGCGTCCATGGTGGAGGCAAGGAAGAGCCTGATGGCCTCGTCAACGTGAGCTGTCGTTGCAACCGGCGACAGAGTAAGTTTGGCAAGGGACTCTGTAATACGAATAATAGCTTCCAATTGACGGACGGTGATGGGGATAGACGAGCGAGCATTTGCGTCAAGCTCGGCACGGTGGACCTGTTTGCGGATTGAGACAAAGTGGGACGACAGCTTGTCAGCTGCTTCTTCTGACAGCTGAGGAGCGCATCGACTGTTCTGCTTGTTAGAATTGTTCAGGATTATCAAGATTTAAGTCACTCACGTCTTGCAGTAGCTAATGTATCTCTTCATCTTCTCCAAAGGAATCTCTGCTTCGGTGTGTTCGTCCACACCCTTACCTCCCATATGAATTCCCATCACGTGGCGAGCAATTCGCTCATCTCGGCCACGGTCGTGGTCATCACGGACAATGAAGATCATGTCAAAACGTGAGAGAATAGTGGTTTGGAAATCAATATTCTCTCCGGGCGTCTTCAAATCGTCGTAGCGACCAAAAATCGGGTTGGCTGCTGCAAGGACAGATGTCCTCGAGTTGAGGATAGTGGTAATACCGGCTTTCGCAATCGAAATAGTTTGCTGCTCCATGGCTTCGTGAATAGCGACACGATCTTCGTCTCTCATCTTGTCGAACTCATCGATACAAACGACACCACCATCTGCCAAAACCATAGCACCTCCTTCCAAGTAGAACTCACGGGTATTAGCATCACGTTGGACTGAGGCCGTAAGACCAGCAGCTGAGGAACCCTTTCCTGAAGTGTAAATGGCGATAGGTGACACTTTCTCGACGAACTTTAGCAGCTGCGACTTTGCAGTACCGGGGTCACCAAGCATGAGGACGTTGATATCTCCACGAAGTTTGATACCATCTGGCAAGATTTTCTTGGAACCGCCCATAAGCAAGCAAGCAATAGCCTTCTTGATATCCAAGTTGCCATAGATCGAAGGTGCAATGCTTCGAGCAAATGCTTCATACAAGTCAGGGCGACGGCTCATCTCCAAGAATTCTTGCTCTTCTTCTTCAGTAAAGGTAGCCGCTCCCTTGGAAGTATGATCGATATCGCTAGTGATTCCCACGGCGCGCAAGTACGGGTTTCGAAGAGCCACTGCAGCAGCTTTTGCACCACCCTTGGATTGATAAATCGAAAAGATACCCATGACAGTGCAGCGTGATCCTGGTACAACTCGGTTCGCGAGATATCGGTCTGCAGATATGAGGACATGACGGGGCAACTCGCCCACAGGCACCTGGTCCGGAGCTTCTTGCAGCTTAATGACCTGCTGGTCGACGAAGTGGCATTTTTCATGCACAATCACATATGGGTCTAACGGGCAGGGCTCGCTTTGCTGTTCCCCAGGCTGAGTTTTGCGACCACATCGTCTAGGTAGTGTCAAGCCGGCAAAGCCACTGTCAACGCTGATGTTATCCTGATGTTCGCAATTTTTACACCGGATATTCACGACGGTGGCTTTCGAGGATATTGTCGAGGCGCCGATCACAATACCAGGAATTCGTACAAGATGGGAAATGTTTGTGGCGTTCAAGTCACGGATCGATGTGTGCGTCGCACTCGAGTGAAGGAGAAGTTGGTGAGGAGGAAGTTCGATATCCCTTTGCGATGGGTAGACGATGCGTTGTGTGCATTGTTTGAGTGCATTCTCAAACTGTGCGAAGTATTCGTTAGTATCCGTTTCAGCAAGATCAGAATCGTGGCAACAAACTTACCAAAGGAATTATGTCGGCGGGCTCTGTTGTGAGCTTATGGGCAAGCTCTTCGTTGTATGAGATCAAGTGTGCAATATCGACATCGCAGAAATACCGCTTGATCAGAACGTTCTGTCGCAGTTGATCCCTAGACTCTCATCAGCAACTGCGCCACTAGGTATGTGTGCAGAATTTCTTTTCTAACCTGTAGATGAATGAATTGTCAAGCTGAAAGGCGAGGATGAACTCTCGTAAACGACCTTGAATCACTACCCTCGACTCATCTTCGCCGTCTTGACTGGGAGCGAGGACGCTCAAGGTATACGGATTGCGTCTATCCATGAGTGTGATGTATATTCGGGAAAAAGAGCAACACGGAAGGAAAACAGAAAAAATAGTGTTGAATCAACAGTGTTGTGCGGGGATCAAAGCGAGATGGTTGCAGAACAGTGGCAGATCAAACATTATCAGCATCCCTGGAAAGACCTTGAGCGGGAGGACGCGAGACGCGTCGCGTGTTTTGACGCGTTAAGTGGTTTTTTCGTCACATTGATTTGAGAGTAATTCTGATCGTAACCCTAATCAGCTCCATAAACCCTAATCTAGTGGTCGGCTAATTTCCTAATCAGTCGTCGCGAACTATCTAATTCTTACTTCCATTATCTCTCTCTTCTAGTGGTTGCCATTGCTATCATTCTCCGTACACGTTGATCTTGCAATTGAGATATTTGTAGTATAAATGCCTTATTCTCTAAAATTCGGAATCTTGGTACAGTTAGGTCTATTTCTTGGAGTTGTGGACGAAGTAGCAAATCTACTATGTAAGCAGTTCGTACAAGTGGAGCTTCCGCTGTGTATGATGTCGGCGGGGTGAGAGTTTGTTCCTCGGGGTTTCCGCCAAATATGGTCAAGGACTCACCGTTAATTTTCACCTTTAAGGAGATCAGAAGATTATATGAACTTGCCGATAACCTCCTGAAATCAACTACTTGCTCAAGATATCATACCTACAATAAAGCACAGCCCGTTCAGTGAAAATGGCACCTCTTATTCGAGTGATCGGTTCACTCAACGCGGACATGGTGTCAGTAACTCCCCGCTTCCCAGAAGCAGGCGAGACAATCACAGCGACTTCCTTCACGACAAGCGCAGGAGGCAAAGGCGCCAATCAAGCCGTTGCCTGTGGCCGACTATCACGACCGAAACCTACCGAAACGCAATCGTCGAGTTCGAACAATCCAGTCAATGTTGAGATGGTCGGCGCAGTCGGTAGTCGCGATGCACATTTCCAATCTCTCCTAGGACCGACACTTGAAAAGTCTGGATTAGATACATCGCGAATTAGGACGGTGGATGACTACACTGGTGTGGCGGTGATTGTGGTGGATTCGTCAGCTGGTGGTGAGAATCGCATATTGTTCTCGCCTGGAGCCAATTATACAGGCATGCAGGCAATTCCAGAAGTCCTCGGCATGGGTCTGGCGCCTCCAGTTCCCGACGTCATTGTAATGCAGGGAGAGATCCCAACCGAAACCACCATTGGTATTCTACGAGAGATAGCGAAATACAAGAAAACACGGAGGGGAAATGGACTAAAGGGGGTCGATGCAGGACCAGAAGTCATGCTCAACCCGGCACCAGCACCACCGGGTGGCTTGCCAGAGGACGTATATACAGCCATTGATCATCTGATCATGAACGAGACGGAGGCTGAATTAATGGTGCCCAAGACCGAGGAACTACTACGTGTTGTCCCCGGCGCCAAGGGAACCAGCCTGCGAGAGCAGGTAGCCCAGTATTTCCACAAATTGGGAGTAACATACGTGATTATCACGCTTGGAGCGAAGGGAGTATGGTACAGTGCATGCGACGCCGGCACAGCAATTGCTGCTGACAACGAAACACGGTTCACAAATGAGATCCCAGCCGCGAAAGTGTCCCAGGTTCTAGATACCACGGCAGCAGGCGATACGTTTATTGGTGGCTACGCAACACATATAGCTCGGTGGCGAGAACAGCGCCGTGCGCAGGGCAAGTCGAGCAATGAGCTTGAGCAGCACGAGAAGAAAGAGCGGTATCGGGTCGTGATGGATGAGGCTATGAAACGCGCGGGACAGGCATCTGCGCGTTGTGTGGAGAGGCAGGGTGCAATGGACAGTATTCCTTGGGAGGATGAGATTTAGCTATTGAAGAAGCGTTGATTATGAATAGACATTACGTAGACGGTAATTTAGGTTTGTACAACCACCAAGCGTCATATCCTGTGCTTATCAAGTGAAACGTAACTTGCCACCTGCGGGTGAGGTAGGTTTGTAGTGTATGAGGATATGCTGGTCGGTTGGTAGGCTTTCAACCTAGCATTCCATAGATGAACTCAAACAGACATAGGCGGCTCTTAAGCATGGCTTGTATGTATGATGAAATGGTGATGGGAAGGTAGTTCCTGTAGTCAATTCTCAAGTACAAATTCGTAGAGAGAATCGTTGGTGGTAGAAGAACGATTTACAGTCTGTGGGCGCAAACTGAGGTGCAGTATGCAGACTGAACATATTGGTACGTAGTATGGTTCATTCGGACATGGCCATATTGGTTAACAGAGTCCGAGATGGATTGCCGTCGTCGAGACGCTACTCGATAGCATGTTACTATCAATGGTCAATTCGCAAGCAATCTGACTCGTATCTGCCATCTGGGATGCACAGCATTAGGGGTGGAAACCGTGCCACCAGAGCAAAGGAACCAAGGACAGACTGCCAGCCAGCCAGTAAGACATTTTGCTGTAGGGAGAAACCTAATCAGGATATATTGTATTTAAAACAGGGTGTTTCAACGCGTTGAAAGAAAGTGTTAGCGTGTCGAGATGCAGATGTATCTTCCAGGATGTTGGCTGTAGAAAAGGTACTTGCCAAGGTGAACGGGCGACACGGAAAGTATGCCTTACGCGTTAGGCACGCGTTGAGGCATTCGCGCTAGTCTGAGTAGTCTCACATAAACTTCGTCAAATTATTTGACTTGATCGATCACCGGGATCATCAATTGACAAGCATGAAAGAAACTTTCTCCACTGTATCAGTGATGCCCCTCGCAAGGCGTAACTATCGATAAGTTTTGACACCAGCCATTGTTCTCGTGACGTACGTCGCCTTTCTGCGTTATGTAGATAATGTCGGAGGGTATGTAGAAATGAATGCAATTGTTCGGATGTCCTCGGATTTCAGGAGTAATACAGTAACTGGGTTGATTAATATACCTTCGTCGCGCCGTATAATAGTACTGGAAGCAATGAGAATTGTGATTGCTTCCATCCAGGCTGACCATGTCAAGCAGAGTTGCGAGGGGCGCAATGAATCAGGTCCAATCGTAGGTGTCGTAGGCAGCGGCGCGCCTTGCGTGAGGGACACTTTAGCTGCTGTTAGTCTTACAGCTTGTGCTGCATTGGTCAGGACTCTGTTCAGCCATACACGACGCGCCTTTTCATCGCTCGTCTTTACCATTGGCAGCCACGACAGCAGCAAACCGCGAGGAATTGATGTCTTGTCAGGTTTCTGCAGCTCTGAGAGTTGCAAGTTACAACCACCACCCGGTGCTATGTATGCAGATAACATACCTTGATACCAAACCATACCATACCGGATACAGCCTTGGCACTAGCATTTTTACGCGAAGAGTGGCTGAAATCGCGGTCCTTCTCGCGTATTCCTTACAGAATACTTTACACAAATACCAAATTCCGTTACGCGGTGAACTTCTACCAAGAAAGGCGCCTCCAGGCCTCATATACCACGCTTCTCCCTTCAACTGATCTCCTCTTCTCCTCTTACCTTGTCTCCTACTCTTTTCCTGTCTCAGTACCGCCTCCTAAAAGAGACAATTATCTCCTCACTGATCGAGAATTTCCGTACTGAAACAAACGATTGTTTCCTCCACACTCTTTTGACATATTTGTTGACATCAGGTGCAACACCACAGTCCTCGATATCGCCGCCGCCCGACACAGGTCAAAGGACAAGAAAGAACTTGGTGGGTTTTATTTGGATAATCTGCGCCATACTCAATTGATTTCGGGATCTATTTTGCAAAGAGCGCCCAGTATCTCTAGCAACCTCCGTCCACAGATAGTTTAGGACTCGGCTATATACACCACCAAGATTCGCTCTCGCTATTATTTCTCTCTCTTTGCAACACTTGATAGCTCAGGCTTGCAGTTCCAGTACTCAAAACTTTTCAATCTTTACGCTTCTCGGTCCTCCACTCATATCAACTTCAAATACCTCAATATCTCTTGACAAGATGTCTGCAATTGCCGTGTCTGTTGCTCCTGCCGTGCACCGCCAGAAGCTGGTTCCCATGGCACGTAGTCGCCTTCGTGTACTCCAGGAGGCTAAGCGAAGTGTGCAAAACCTAGCCAATGGTAAGCCTTCGAAATACCCAATCTTCCCGAAAATAAGAGACGTAGAGGCTAATCTTCTAGTAGGACGCGTTCCATCTACCCCGCTTAAACATACAATCTCTTGTGACTCGGATGGGGAGAATGCCAGTCCTTGTATCAAGTCCGAGCCTACTAAACGCAAGCGCTCTGTGGGAGATGACGACCAGCTGGGCGAGTCCCCCAAGAGTCTCAAGACTAGCCGCACGTCGTTTGTCATCAAGACCGATGATAAGAACGACAACGCTTTTACATCCACCGCAGTAAGCCAGGCCTTGGGTAGACCTATTGGTCGAGACTCCCCGGCTGCATCCAAGCCAAGTAAAGCATTTGGCCGTCGCTCTCAACGCCTTTCTCCTTTTGTGAAAGGAATAATTCAAAAGGATCTTAACAAAAGCAAAGAGCCTCGGAAAAAGACTCACCCAGACAGCTGGCTTTTCAACATCCATGTCGACACTGAAGTGGAAGAAGCAACCAACTTAATGCAGCATTCTGCTGGTCGCCTTGACATTAGCGACGATGAAGGAAGATCACGTTTTGACGAATGTGATAAGGAGAATATTCCTCCAAGTGAGCTTGGAATCACCCTATCCACCCCCGCTCAGCCAGCCACCACGGCCTCTCGCAAGAATATGATGGCAGAGTCTCGCAGCCCTCTTGGTGAGTTGGTAGCTTCGGATTACTACGGGCCGGGCCTTGATAATCTTTCTTATGAAATCATCCATGAGCCAGAGCATGTCAAGGTGTCAACCGCGCATCTCGGTTACAGTATCGTCTCACTATCACCTTACCCCGACTCTGTGGCTAAAAAGGCCGCCAACAATTCTGTGGATAAGTGAGCGGATCGAAGCAACAAATTCATAGCTTCCGCGCCTCCTCCACCACCTTCCACTCTGCTTATATTGGGGCTTTCTACGGTGTTTCATGTCTTGGGATTTGTTTTAGCAAGGGCGCTACGGTTGGGAGGTATAATGTGATATTTCGAATACCCTGAGCGAATATTTCTTGGTCTTCCCTGCCCCATTGTCTATGGCAGCTTTGATCCACCGCAACTTGAGTTGTATGTGTGGTGTTATAGTACTTGTGAATATTGTTCTATCGACTCTCTCGATGTAGTTGAGATCTGGTAGAAGGTACTCTTCCTCGGCTACGGTTTCTAACGGTTTCCTCGAAAGATTGAATATCTGACAACGGGTTCTGAATTGGGTTTCTTATCTTCCCTTGGAACGAGGCTGGAGTTTGGATTTGGTTTACTGGGATTCATGCACTGTCTATCTATCTTGTGATTGTTCTCCGGCTTTCAGGATTAGTTGCTTTTCTAGCAGGCGTTTTGTTTCGTGCGCGACCATTGATTTTGATATGGAAATATTTACGGGAAATGAGAGTACGAAAATTTGGCATGATATATTACGTACGACCTCGATTTTCTCTGCTGCTTGCTTGTCATGTATCTAAGGCTAGGATGAGGAGTGTTTACAAGAGAGGCCATAATAAGTTTAAATTGATCACAAAGCAGTTGGTATTACATTCGACTCGGATTCTAGAATCACTCATTCTCCATATCAGTATCCATTTCGTCATTCTCCTCTTCGTTAACGTCTTCCTCCTCAATCAGCCTCCTCGTCGCCTCCCTCTCCTCCTCATCCTCCGCCTCCGCGGGCGTAAGCGTACTCGCGGTACTAGTGGTAGTCGTCCTCGCCGATCCCTTTCCTAACATCCTCCAACTAATCGCACCCTTAATCGTCGCCCTCACCTCCGTCGCAAGCATCGTTTCTCTGGGCGTCGCCCTCTCCGCGTCCAGATGGAATCTCTCCAGTTTCAATCCGTCTGCATCGGTGACATGATCTGGAAAACCTAAGAGACACGCATATTCTGCGTCGCTGGGTTCGCGATGTTCATGCGACAAGGCGTGAATCTTTTGGCGCATAATCACTTTTGCCTTTGCGAGGGTGCCGCTGCCGTACCAGCCGTCGCTGAAGATTTCGCATTCACTACGTAAAAAGGTTTTGTTGTTTGCGTTGGACGGGTATAGGATCTGTTTCAGGATTGGGTCTACAATATCGCAGACCATCCAGATTTTACCGTCGAGAGCCAAGGGCGCTTTACCAGTCCAGAGGTGACTGGTCGGGTTTTCGGTCGTTGTTACCGTTGGGATTGAACTGATATCGAGGCCACTGAAGTTACGCGAACTGCTTGTTGATAATTGATCTCGTCTGGCGCTTCCACCGCCATCACGGCCTACTTCCGGTTCGCGCGCGAGTATGCGAAAGACAAATGTTTGATATTTGCGAGATTCGACGTCCTTGCGTGGATCATGGCCCAGTTTCACGATTGCGTCACGCCATGGGCCCGACCTGAATATGTATGCCACATAACTAATTGCATATTTCAAGACGTATCGCTGGTCTTTGTCTGGTATTGCGTTGAATAAGGCACGACGAGTCCATGCTAGTCGCTCTTTGAAGAGTTCTTGAACAGTAGCAATGACTCCTTGCAGCTCGGAGTCGAGGCTCGATATAGGTGGGATTCCCTCCTTTGGCTCGGATGGTACTTCGGGGATATCGCATGTCACAAGATGGGTGAAAACTTTGTTTGGCTTCTGAGTGTTGATGGCCGTAACGTTACCGGATGTGTCTTGGGACAGTTTCACGGTTGGGTTTTGGCGGTAGGTGTATTGATAAGGGATGAATGTTTTGGTCAAGGCGGGCGGAGGGACTAGGTCGACATTTTTTGTTTCTCCTCTGCTCATGGAAATGTCAAATTGCCTCATCTTTTCGTCTGTTGCAATAGATTAGTTAACAAGAAGATCGAACCCATATTGCAAGTTGAGGAAACTTACAATCAGAAGAGAGAATCGTTTCTCGAAATCTTCGTACAAACGGACTGGCCGACGTAGAATACACGTAATCGGGGATTTTTCGAAAATTATGCGTCCTTGTAACTGTGCCTACAGCTTCAACGGAGTACTTGTGGGCATTATCCATCAAACTCCGCTGTCGAAACGCAGCGCTGTGTCGCTCCTTTTCAATCTCTTCCGCTGTGGCGGAATGATTGTCTGTAAAGGGTTGGTCACTGCCTCGCTTTCGTTTCCTCCCTGTCCACTTGGGGACAGTGACTTTGAGGAGAATGTTGTTGGTTTGTCGGTTAAATGAGTCCATGGTATTTGCCATGGGATCCTCTGGGCGTAGGCATAGTTGAGCTTTGCTGCTTGGCCTGGATGAGTCCAGTATCTATGTCAAAATTAGTGACCACCCTCTGAAAAATCAGTTGGTAACTTACCTTGGAGATTCCGGCATCCCCTTGTAGTGTCTTGATTGCTCTGTCGACATTTTTGACAATGCCGGGATGTTCGACGGCTACGATGTGACGCGTCGGTAACCGATACCAAGGCGCATATTGAGGCTCGCTTTGATTCTCAGTCATGCTGTAGGAATGAATCTTCAATCTCTGGTATTTAATGTAAGGATGCTGCTCGAGGAAGCCGCATGTGACATTTTTGTGGTGACTCAAAAGTTGACGAGGAAGGCGCGGCCTGAGGCAAGATTATATATTTCCAGAATCACCTGGGCAAGCATGAAATTTGATCTCGCCTTCAATGTCCCGCGATGACATACAATTCTGGTCCTATACACCTTAAGCACCTAGTACATCTGGGTAACAAAAGATTCAAAAGTTCACCCAGAAAAGCACTTCAACGTTTTCAACCTATGTCGAAATAAAAACGACTCTCTTTCGCATACATCCTCTTAATGGATGTGCGGAAAATTATTGTTCCGGCCGCCTCATACTACGCAGTATATTTGGCACCAGCAAGCGTCCATATCCCGACCATTTAGAGTCAGTCACCCATCATCGCATTGCCAATCGTGGTATTTCATCATTGATATCATGAGAAGAATTACCAATCAATATCAAATACTACATGTTGCGGCTAGATTGACATCTACAATATCCCAACCGATTTCAAGGTAGGCTGTTGTGGGTTGATATACCAAGCAGCGGTCACTGGCTGGCCGACCCCTTTTTCTGACTAGAGAAAACATTGAGCGATAGTTCTCATTGGTGCTGACTCCTCTTCTGTAGTAGGTGTTGTACATACTACGTACAAGACATGATCTGAGTGTGAGGTTTGGACTTATTCTCTATCAATTCAAGTTGTCATGTTGGAGGTAGTGGGATCACACATTTTTTGCCCTAAACAATAAAGAATAAACAGCAATATCACAGAGACAAATCCACAACTTGTAATTTAGACCGTAAGTTAATTGCTGGTGAATGGCGATGACTGTTTTCATTTGCTGTAGGCCAGCTTCTAAATTTACTGCAAGTGCCGTCCAGAGGTCACTGGCCCATCCCCCGCTCACTCTCTTTAAGACGGCCGGCTAAGCGACACTGGGACAGCCGTCAACCAGCCTCCACCGCCCTGACAGCCATGAACATTCAGCATTCACATCAATCAACATTGACAAGCTCCTCTGAATGTTTCTTCATTGTTTCCTCTCCTAACACAGTTCCAGTCTCAGGTACGTTTTGCTCTCCAAGCACACCTCCCCTCCACCGAGAACCACCCCTGTTTACCTGCCCTGGGCCAAGTGAGGCGATTGTTTAGCGTGTCGCAACGTCAACTACCTAACACCCCAACTACGTGCAACAATCAATTATTCCCCGTCCGTCCTCCTTCACTGCCATCAACTCCTTCTGCTCGAGTCTTCGCATGAGCCTCGTCGTCTTGATCACGCGTCTCGTCTAGACAAGAATTCTCTCATAATTGTTGTTGTTGACCAGCCAGAAACAGAGTCGTCATCGTCAATCGTCCGTGTTTATTGTCGCTCTTCCGTTGCCGGTCCCCCTCCCTCGTGCCTCTGATTTGCATATCGGAGAGCCGCTGTGGAAATATACACATCACATACGCCAGTGATAGTAAGGCGGCCAAGATACATCCAGCAATATGAAGGGCTTCAGACAGAGAGTGGTGAGTACAATTCAACCAACCTCCGAGTGTCCTGTCTGCCCCGGCAGAGTGATCGATGTGAATGTCCTTGAGAAACCACTAACAGTTGTAGCACGAACAGCTGTCACGGGCCAAAGACTCCAACAAGTCGTCGAAGAAGCGAGACTCGAACAATACTTCGAATGCTGGACTGAGCGCTACCCACAATGCCCAATCAACCAGTCCCAACCACGTAACCCCTACTTCTTCTACAACCTCATTGAACGAAACGAGGAATGCGAAGCCAGACAATGTATCCCCAGCCGCTGCCGGTTCGCCAGCAGGACATCAGAATAACCAAGGTGCCGCGGCTCCAGCTGGCGCAGGACAGCATTTTGTGCCTAATGCGCAGGCAATGGGCGGTAATCTCGGCGGCCAGCCAGCGAACATTCCTGGAACGCCTACAAGACAGGGACAACAACCCATTACACCCAGTGTTGTGATTAGTCCCAGCGCTCCGGTGAGTGCTCAGTTCTCGATCCGAGCGCTACCAGCCTCCAAAATGAATCACTAACTAAATTGTATATAGCATGTCCCTCCTCCTGGAGCAGCCGAAACCATGCCCGGCGACCTCGCGCCCCCGAAGAAATCCCACGTCTTCGATAGACTGCATTCAACGCCGAAAGATATTTCCGAGGGCATTAGGACACCTAAGCGCCAGCATTCATCTCGATTCGATATCTCCGATCAACGCCAGCGGGAACTGGAAAAGCTACCTGGCTTCCATGAAGTCCCACCAAACCGTCGTCAGGATCTCTTCATGCAGAAGATCGACCAGTGTAATATCATATTCGACTTCAATGATCCCACTGCCGATATGAAGTCCAAGGAGATCAAGAGGCTGGCACTACACGAATTGCTCGATTATGTTGCAAACAACCGTTCGGTTATCACAGAGCCCATGTACCCCCGCGTGGTCGATATGTTCGCCAAGAACCTATTCCGACCAATTCCACCACCAGTAACTCCGCAGGGAGAGGCATATGATCCCGAAGAAGACGAGCCTGTCTTGGAGGTGGCTTGGCCTCACATTCAGGTCGTTTATGAGTTCTTCTTGCGTTTCATCGAAAGCCAAGATTTCAATACGAATATTGCGAAGCAATATATTGATCACCAATTCGTTCTTCAGGTGAGAAACATGCGTTTTCGCATCTTGGAGGCTAAGCTGACACTCGTTTATTATAGTTGCTTGAATTATTTGACTCCGAAGACCCCCGCGAACGCGATTTTCTCAAAACGACGTTGCACCGTATCTACGGAAAGTTCCTCAACTTGCGCTCATATATCCGACGCTCAATAAACAACGTCTTCTTTCAATTCACATACGAAACCGAGCGCTTCAATGGTATTGCGGAACTTTTAGAAATTCTCGGATCTATTATCAACGGTTTCGCCTTGCCATTGAAGGAAGAGCACAAGCTATTCTTGACACGAGTGTTGATCCCAATGCATAAACCAAAAGGCCTCAGCATGTATCACCCACAACTCGCATATTGCATCGTTCAGTTCCTTGAAAAGGATTCAGTGCTCACAGAAGATGTTGTTATGGGTCTCCTCCGCTACTGGCCCAAAGTGAACAGTACCAAAGAGGTGATGTTCTTGAATGAAGTCGAAGATATTTTTGAGGTCATGGATCCGACAGAATTTGCCAAGGTCCAAGGACCACTTTTCACTCAGTTGGCCAAGTCGGTTGCCAGCCCTCACTTCCAGGTGCGCTCCATGGTATGTCTATTTTATGTGCTATCACACTAACATTCGTTTAGGTTGCTGAACGAGCTTTATATTTTTGGAATAATGAATATTTCTGCAACTTGGTCAGCGACAATGTCGAGACTATCTTGCCTATCATGTTTGCACCGTTGTATGAAAATTCCAAGGGTCATTGGAATAGGTATGTGTTGATGCGTCTTAGCCTGAGTGCGTCTTCTCTAATCTATTTTGCCTAGAACAATCCATAGCATGGTGTACAATGCCATGAAGCTTTTCATGGAGATCAACCCTCAGCTCTTTGATGAGTGCTCTCAGGAATACAATGAACACCAGAGCGGAGCCGATGAGCGAGAACAGGCTCGTCGCAGAAGATGGGAGGTGCTCGCTGAACAAGCCGAAAAGCGAAAGCAAGGCCTTATAAAAGATCCCGCTTCATCGACAACCTCGATTCCCGCATCCAAAGCAGACGATCTTGATCCAGTTACCCAAGACAGCCAGAAGCGCTTAAACGCCCTCAAACTTGACGAGACTACCACAGTAAAGGAAAGGGCCACAACTTCGGTTAGTTAAATCCCAACCCTTGCTGTTGCATGGAAAAGAGACATCCATTCCACTGTCTTACACCAGCCCTCTTTCACCCCTGATTTTGCGTCTCTTTCTCGTGCTAAGATTTTACATTTTGTGTTTTTGTAGCCATCCTGATTCTAACTGTGAACGACGGTGTGTTCCAGAGACATGTTCGCAGACGACGCAGTGGAAGTGGCAGTAGTGTGAGGATGCGACGAAGTTCTCTCGGGAGTGCCTCTGGCTCTCCGGCAACGGTCGTACTGTCTCGGAGCAACTCGAATCGACAATAATGTGTCTATGCATTGACCCTTTTCCTTCTTTTTGTGCTATACGCATGTGTTCGCCCCTCGCGCGTTGCAAATACCATATAGCGGCTGCGTATATTTGTGGTGCCGATATGATCATCGGCATGCTTTCATTTGTTCTTGGACCCTTTCTCCTTTTTACGACAACGTTGGCACCCTGACTGTTCCTACACCTTCGGTTTACATTTTCTTCCCTTCACAACCTCTTTCATGTATATGGTTTAACCTATTTTTTTACCGTCTATTTCTTATGTCCAACTCAACAGGAGATTTTTTCCAAGACAAGATCAAGCTCGGATCACTGGAGCATACTTGAGCACGCACAAGCCTCCCCAAGTTCGAAATTCAATCCCTTTTCTAGACAGTGCTGTTTTCGGGTAGGAAAATGGGTGCAATGGCGTTTCTTTTCTTTTCTCTGCGTCCAAGGTATTAGATACTGACGGATACTATTCTTTTTTTTGGCCTTTGGTTTGATTCCTGTTTTGGGTGCCTCGTTCATAATTGTTTAGAAGGCATGAGCGAGCACCTTTGTGTGGTATGACATGGACATTTCTGTATGTCCCACTATAATTGAAGATACACTTTGGCTCATGGAGAATTGTTATACGTACTAGGCCGCTCAAAAGCCAACTCACTTGTGATTGTCTAAATCAAGGGTTAGGGTTAGAGGCAAGTGGGCGGACGGGACCGGTGAAACAATTATCCAGCTTCCGATGACAGCTAGGCGGTGACATAACGCAGGCAACTCTATTCAATACTTACTTAGCTACATCAACAACATTAAACATTCATTCATGCCACATTTCCTCTTTTACGTGGCTTCTACCCACTAATTCGCTCAGGAAATTATTGTCGAGACGATTTGTGTCGCATACCACGTTTGAGCATAGGCTACCCCAGACTTCCGAGACAAGTACCCACCAACTACTAAATAACCGGAAGGACAGCTGAGCTACGAATTCTCGGAGCTTCGTCTCTCATCCTCACCAACTCGGTACCGCCAAAATGTTTAATCGAAATAATATCCCGTTTGCATCGAGGTCTAATCCTCCACCAGATCCGCGCCGGGGTGGTTACGATACCCCCATGCAGGATGGTGGTATGACCCCCAGCAGGGGAGGTTATGGAGCTCCCCCGCCACAACAGAGAGGACCACCACCACCAAGTGGAAGAAGACCAGTGAATGATGGCGCAACTTGGACATTACGTTCGGACAAGAGTCCGAATACCCAGTACACCTATGGAAATATGTAAGAAATTATTTACGAAGCAACTGTACCAAATGGTAGTAAACTGACAAGCTATTGGCATTTAGAGTCGCCGTTTCGACTGTCGATTTCCCCCCTTCAGCTTTCGGACAAGAGTTTTATGTCCTCATTAATGACCTTTATGTTCTTTCTGCACGCCCACTGGATGGCTTCCAACCCGGATCCATTGGTTTTGCGGAGAGGCAACGAATGTGGGCTAGAATTGCGGTCATGGATTCTGTGAGAGTACAGATCTATGATCCTTTCCGACAAGAAAGGAAGGCATATCTGGGTTCCGCAGATGTTGAAGTAGGCTTTGCCGGGAAGACTAGGACAGAGGAGCCATATGATCAGAATGAGCTGGCACATGCTGTTATTGAGGTGAGTTATGAGCTCCTATATGTCATATGCAGGTACAAGTCGCTAACTGGCAGGTAGAAATTCAAAAACCAGATTTTGGCACCCGGCCAAAAAGTGCTGATGGATCATCGCGGAATACCCCTTTCGCTAACCATCAAGACCGTTGAGCTGGTAGATCTGATGTCCGAAAAGCAACCCCAACTGCCCACCGAGGGCGTCGCGACTGATCCTACCGCTCGAGGCATTCTCACTCCCCATACAGTTTTCAACTTCTACAGAGATGCAAAGAGCGGGCTCAACCTGAAAGCGTCTGATCGCAGACCTGCCGCCAACTCCATCATTCGACCTGATTTCAAATTCGAGAATATGGGTATCGGTGGTTTGGATTCGGAGTTTAGCACCATCTTCCGTCGTGCGTTTGCGTCACGTATTTTCCCTCCTGGCTTGATTGACAAGTTGGGCATTCAACACGTCAAGGGTATCCTTCTGTATGGGCCGCCAGGAACCGGGAAGACATTGATTGCGCGACAAATCGGTAAAATGTTGAATGCCAGGGAACCAAAGATCATCAACGGCCCCGAAGTGCTCAATAAATATGTCGGTCAATCCGAGGAGAATATTCGAAAGATGTTTGCCGATGCGGAGAAAGAATACAAGGAGAAAGGAGATGAGAGTGCGCTACACATTATCATCTTCGACGAACTTGATGCCGTTTGTAAACAGCGTGGCAGCGGGGCTGGTGGTGGTACCGGCGTCGGTGATAGTGTTGTCAACCAACTGCTATCCAAGCTTGATGGTGTGGAACAACTCAATAATATTCTCTTGATTGGTATGACGAACAGAAAGGACATGATTGATGACGCATTGCTCCGTCCCGGTCGTTTGGAAGTACACATGGAGATTAGTCTCCCAGATGAGAAGGGTCGCGCTCAGATTCTGAAGATTCATACTCACAAGATGAAGGAGAATAATGTGATGGAGCCTGATGTGAACTTGCTAGAACTCGCCCAATTGACAAAGAACTACTCTGGTGCTGAGATCTCAGGTTTGGTCAAGGCTGCTACATCATTTGCATTCAACAGACACGTCAAACCCGACACTATGGCCGGTATCAAGGATGACGTTGCCAATCTCAAAGTTAGACGAGACGATTTTATCAATGCTCTTGACGAAGTCAAACCAGCGTTTGGTGTTGCGGAAGAACAGCTTGAAGACTGTATTCAGCAGGGCATCATCCACTTTTCTGGAAAAATCAAGGATATCCTCGAGGAGGGCAACCTGTTCGTTAAACAGGTCGGCGAAGACGGCGGAACTCCTCTATTCTCAGTTTTGTTCCATGGCCCTCCGGCTAGTGGCAAGACTGCACTTGCGGCACGCATAGCCATGGATTCGGGCTATCCTTTCGTTCGACTGATCAGTCCGGAAGACATGGTTGGCATGACCGAGTCGGCAAAGGTTTCGCATATCACCAAGATCTTCTCAGATGCTTATAAGAGTCGCACCAGCATTGTGGTCGTGGATAACATCGAGCGACTTATTGAGTGGGTACCGATTGGTGCTCGGTTCAGCAACGCTGTTCTCCAAACCTTGATGGTGCACATGAGGAAGACTCCTGCACACGGACGACGACTCTTGATTCTCGCAACGACAACGGAGCGTCGCCTTCTCAAAGACCTAGACATGTACAGTTCCTTCAACGCCGACATCGAAGTCCCCACAGTAAATACCTACGATGAACTGCGACACATTCTCGAAGGATCGGAAACCTTCACACCCCAAGAGATAGAGGGTATTCTTGGAGGTATTTACAGTATCGACGATGACATGAAGATTGGAGTGGGCATCAAGAAGATCTTGCTGGGCGTTGAGACAGCCAAACAGGACATTGACAAAGCAGGCCGGTTTGTGAATGTAATTAATCGGCTGATAGATCAGGATAGAGGGCCTGCTTTTTCATGAGAAGGTCTGGTTAGCTAGTGTACATACATATCTTCTTTCATAAGAATCACAACGATTGGCAGTCATCCTATACATTTCACTGTAAATTATAGCATGATCCGGGCTTTTAATAGAACGATTGAAAACAATGCAGGCACTCAGAGAACAATCCGGGCATCGTCTTTAAGGATGATTAAGCTCATGCTAATTGGACAGTGGCTGGACTTCCCCGTAAAAAAGGCTCAGGCACGCGAGACGGAACAACCATTAATCCGCGAAATTACCGAAAGTGGCTTAGCGCATCTCTACAGGGTCTCGAGGATGCCCGCGCTTTTGATAGCAGGAAGCGTGATCAGTTCTGGTCAAGTCGCGCAGCCTGTCTGTCTATCAACTCAATTCCTATCTGTTACACCCACCCCCCATTTACCTTTCCAGACAGGGCTCTTTCTTAATTTGTTTTAATACCCCTTCTGTCCTTAATTTCTACCTATTATTCCCTTCATTAATTATTAGACAGAAACTCTCTGCATTTCTGAAAGAGTCCGTTCGAGTCGATCGTTTTCAGAGCTCCGAGCTGCCTTTTTTACGACCTTCTCTCTCTACAGCCTCGTGCGCAAAAACCGCTTTTTCCACGACCCATTACTCGCGCCATATGTATTGCGATTTCTCGGACTAGAAAATCGAATTGCGATCCCTTTCGAAGGACATGCCGGCCCGTTGGCCTGGCATCTGAAGTTTGCTTGCTGTCACACAATTTCGAGTCAAATAGCAGAAGAGTGACCTTGATCACTCGTCGCAATCATGACGGAGGCAAAGATTGATACCTATGTGAAGAATCTCACGAATGAGAAATGGGGTAAGATATACATCTCAAAGCGCCAGGAAATTAATTATATATTGTGATGTTGACGATGTGCTTTTTGATCAATTATAGAACTTCCAAAGAGAGTAAATGTCGCCGTCGAGCTTCGAGATAACCTGGAAAGCTTCTGCTCTGGTCCTAGCTATTCCATTTTTCTGACGAAGCTATGGCCTGCTTTCAAGAATCTTTTGAAAGGGGATCCGGTGTTCACGACTTCCTCATTTGATCAGGTAAGTCCTCGAAGGTTGCAATCGGTGGACCAGTTGATACTAAGACCATGCCTCGCATTTAGAAATTACGAAACTGCCTTCTCGAAACGTTGCATCGTTTGCCCACAGCTTCGCCCGATGTCGAGCCTTTCGCAGTTGACATGGTGGATACCTTGATGCAGCTCGTCAGGGTTGAAAATGAAGACAATGCCGTTCTCTGTATGAAGACCATCATGGATCTGGTGCGCAACCAGGTCAAGGCAACAGCGTCACGAGTCCAGCCTTTCCTCGAACTCATCCAGGAGATGTTTCAGGGTATGGAGGAAGTGGTGCGGGATACATTCGATACTCCAGCACAAGGCACAACGCCCGGCATGCCTTCAACACCGGGTGCCGTTGCCCAAACCTTCCAGTCTCCGCGACCGTCTTCCCCTAGTACCTCAGTCTCAGACCTGGGTCCTGATCAACAGGCGAACCATCATCTGCAAAAGGGAATGCAGTCGTTCAAGGTGTTGGCCGAATGCCCCATCATTGTCGTTTCGATATTCCAAGCACATCGTGGTACTGTCAATGCCAATGTAAAGCTGTTTGTTCCGCTTATCAAGAGCATCTTACTCCTCCAAGCCAAACCGCAGGAGAGAGCTCATGCGGAAGCCCATGCTCAGGGGAAACTGTTCACAGGGGTGTGCAAGGAGATCAAGAACCGAGCTGCTTTTGGCGAATTTATTACTGCGCAAGTCAAAACCATGAGCTTTCTTGCCTATCTTCTCCGCATGTATGCAAATCATTTGCAAGATTTCTTGCCAACTCTTCCGGGTGTGGTTGTTCGGCTGCTGCAAGATTGTCCACGTGAGAAGTCCAGCGCGAGGAAGGAGCTACTGGTTGCCATCCGTCACATCATCAACTTCAACTACCGACGCATCTTCCTTGTTACAATCGATCAGCTCTTGGATGAAAGGACGCTTATCGGAGATGGCTTGACTGTTTATGAGACTATGCGACCTCTTGCATATAGCATGCTTGCCGACTTGATTCACCACGTGCGAGACCACCTTACGAGGAACCAAATTCGCAAGACCGTGGAAGTTTACACCAAGAACCTGCACGACGAGTTCCCAGGAACGAGTTTCCAGACAATGAGTGCCAAGTTGTTGTTGAACATGGCCGAGAAAATCTCGAAGCTGGAAGACAAGCAAGATGCGCGGTACTACCTTATCATGATTCTAGACGCCATCGGAGACAAATTCGCCGCTATGAACTACCAGTTCGATAATGCTGTCAAAGTTTCTCGCGCAAATAAAGAACGTACAGACTCGACTCCTGAGAACTATCTTTCCGATCGCGACTCGCCTCCAGACTGGGATGAAATCGACATTTTCACAGCTGTTCCCATCAAAACTTCCAATCCTCGCGATCGAGGCGGCGACCCTGTCTCCGACAATCTATTCCTGTTCAAGAATCTGATCAATGGCTTGAAGAACATCTTTCACCAGTTGAAGAACTGCAACCCGACACACATACAAATCGATCCCAGCAATACACCGATCAACTGGCCCGAGGTGTCGTACGGTTACAATGCTGAAGAGGTCAAAGTCATCAAAAAGCTCTTCCACGAAGGTGCTCGCGTCTTCCGTTACTATGGCGTGGACCAGCCTGCCCCTGACGTCAACTACTCTACTTCATTCGAGTATCTTGCCAGCCAGTATACTGCTCCTATGGGTCCTCAGGAGAAGGAGCTTCTTGAGAGCTTCGGAACAGTATTCCATTGTATCGACACAGCGACCTTCCACGAAGTCTTTCATAGTGAGATCCCTTATCTTCATGAATTGATGTTTGAGCATCCTGCTCTCATTCACTTGCCACAGTTTTTCCTCGCAAGTGAAGCAACTTCTCCTGCCTTCTCTGGTATGGTCCTCCAATACCTTATGGATCGTATACAAGAAGTCGGAACATCAGACATGGCAAAGGCCAAGATTCTCCTGAGAATGTTCAAATTGTCCTTCATGGCCGTCACTCTTTTCTCAAACCAAAACGAGCAGGTTCTCTATCCCCACGTCACCAAAATAGTCACGAAATGTATCGAGTTATCTGTGACCGCTGAAGAGCCAATGAATTACTTCCTCTTGCTACGTTCACTATTCCGCAGCATCGGTGGTGGAAGGTTTGAATTGCTATACAAGGAATTACTCCCTCTGTTAGAAATGCTTCTGGAGACATTCAACAACCTCTTACTGGGCGCTCGCAAGCCTCAAGAACGCGATCTCTACGTCGAGCTAACTTTGACTGTGCCGGCACGTCTAAGTCATCTCCTTCCTCACCTTAGTCATTTAATGCGCCCAATCGTCGTTGCTTTGAGAGCAGACTCGGATCTAGTTGGGCAGGGGTTGCGTACTCTTGAGCTGTGTGTGGACAATCTCACAGCCGATTACTTGGACCCCATCATGGCACCAATCATGGATGAATTGATGACGGCACTCTGGGATCACTTACGACCACATCCTTACAGCCATTTCCACTCTCACACAACAATGCGGATTCTAGGTAAACTGGGTGGTCGCAACCGCAAATTCCTGAATCACCCACCAGAACTGGCCTACCAGCAATTCGCCGACGAAGTTCCTAGTTTTGATGTTAGATTGATTGGACCAAACGAGAAGCGACCGTTCCCGATCGAGATTGGCGTCGATGTGGCATACGCAAAGCTGCTGGAAATCCCAAAGACACCCGCAGCAAAAGCTTCAGATGCATATTACAAGCAGCAGGCTTTTCGTATGCTAAGCTCTCAGTTGAAGCTTTACATTGGCTCTGACAACCTGCCCGAGGACCTTGCATCCCTTATCCGCCTTCAAGCCGATGATCTTCTAGAGAGCAAAATTCAAGGGCCTGTTGACATATTTGACAAATCCGAACGATCCAGCTCAATTCCGAAGAAACTCGGGCAAGAAGAAAGCTTGAAGAAGCTTCTCAAAGCATGTTTCTTTGCAACTTCAATTCCCGATCTTGAGCAAACCGCGACCAGCTTCGTTACTGATGTTTGCCGTCATATTGTCGTTGTTGAAGTCGGCCGAGCATTGGCACAGGCTAGACATACTCGACGACCGTTTGATGTGAATAGTGGCGAAGGTCCCGTTTACTTGGATTCTCGTTTGCTTGCTAATGTCATTGTGGACTGTTTATCATCTGATGATGCTAAAATGCGGGACTCGGCCAAACGGGCTATGGAAGACATCAAGTCGGCTGCTGGTGTTATTTTCGGCGGTCCAGACAAAGCTGCCAAGTTACCATTCTGGCAACATCTGGGTCGTGTGTTCTGCCACAGCTGTCACAGTGAAGAATGGTTCACTAAAGCTGGAGGTAGCCTAGGCATCCACCTTCTGGCTACCGAGCTAGACTTGGGTGATAGCTGGCTGTTTGAGCGACAAGCCGACTTTGTTCGCGCTTTGATGTATGTCATCAAAGACACACCTGCTGACCTTCCTGCAAGTACTCGTATCAGAGCACAGGCAACCTTGGAGCTTATTCTTAGACGGTGCAACAAGGGCATATCGAAAGATGACTTGAAGAACGAAAAGAGTCGTCTCTATATGCTTTGTGGCTTTTTCATCTACGAATTGTCACACATGAACAAGCACGTTCGAGAGACTTCGCAAAAATCATTTTCCACCCTTGCCGAAGTAATTGGCTGTGAGGCGCACGAGCTCATGCTACCGGTTAAGGATCGCCTGCTACAATCCATCTTCAATAAACCTCTCAGAGCTCTTCCTTTCCCCGTGCAAATCGGGTTCATTGACGCCATTACGTTCTGCCTTAGTCTCCACAAGAACATTGTTGTCTTCAACGAGGCCCTCAACCGGTTGATGTTGGAATCCCTGGCTCTAGCTGATGCAGAGGACGAATCTTTGGCCTCCAAGCCAAACGAGTTCAAGAATGCAGAGATGATCGTCAACCTTCGAGTAGCCTGTCTTCGCCTACTCTCAATGGCCATGAGTTTCCCCGAGTTCGGTGCTGGCCCTAACGCTAGTAGTCGAAGCAGGGTTATCTCCGTCTTTTTCAAATCTTTGTATTCGAGATCTCCAGAAATAATCGAAGCTGCAAACGCTGGTCTACGTGATGTACTTACGCAGACGAACAAGTTGCCGAAAGACTTGCTTCAGAATGGCCTTCGCCCTATCCTCATGAATCTACAGGATCCCAAGCGGTTGACTGTTGCCGGCCTCGATGGCTTGGCTAGGCTTCTGACCTTGCTGACCAATTATTTCAAGGTTGAAATTGGACAGCGTCTTCTGGAGCACATGAAAGTCATTGCAGACGACGCCACGCTACAGAAAGTTTCGTTCAACCTTGTGGAACAGAATCCGGTGATGAAGATTGTAGCTTCAATCTTTAACATTTTCCATCTTCTTCCACCCGCTGCCACGACCTTCATGGAGAGCTTAGTCAACAAAGTCATTGATCTAGAGGAGAAGCTACGTCGCACTTCGAACAGCCCATTCCGCAAACCTCTCGTGAAGTATCTGAATCGTTATCCCAAGGAGAGCTGGGCCTTTTTTCAACAGCGATTCAATGACGAACGTTATGGTCGCTTCTTTGGCCAGGTACTAGCTGATCCCGACAGTGCAGTGCTGCGATCAGCCGTGGTCGCAGACACAGAAGGCTTCATGAACGCAGCTTTCGGTACTGAGCCAACAGACGGAAAGAACACAGCCGCAATCAATGCGATCCACGTTGTTCATTCTGTTTGTATGCATGAAGCGACGAAGAAGTGGCTGTTGAACCAGGCTAATCTTCGACCGAAGCTACTCAGTGTTGGCCGAGATCTTGAGATCAAATTAAGAAACGATAAGCTTCCAGCAAGTGAGCGATTGAGGGTTGAGCAGGCTGAGGATCAGTTGATGGACGTTTTCACGATCTATCTAGCCGATTCACTTCAAGATCTCGACTTTCTATTTGAGGTTATTGGTGGTCTGTCCGCTGATGAGTTGAAGAGGACTCTCGCTTTCCCGAAATTCATTTACAAGCACATCATCACAAATGAGTCCATCGATTATAGGAGATCCGTCATTATGAGATGTCTTGATCTATATGGGCAACGGACGTCATCTCAGAGGATGAAAACGTACGCCTTCCATAACCTCGTGAATCCCATCTTTGCCATGGATGTACAGGCGACGTGGAATAGCCCACCTAATATTCCCAAATTGATGGATAAGAGCATGACGGAATCGATCCAGAATCGTTTGTGGCGACCACAGGTTGGCGATATCACGGAAGAATCAAATCAACCCGGTGTGGACCATTCCCGTATGGAGCTACTACAACTGTCTGCCCTTTTGATCAAGTATCACTCTCAAACTGTCCAGGAGTCGCGCAAGGATATCATCAAATTTGCCTGGAATTACATCCGTTTGGAAGATATCATCAACAAGTACGGCGCGTACGTACTTATTAGCTACTTCATTGCTTCTTATGAAACCCCTGTCAAGATCGTGGGCCAAGTCTATCTGGCTCTATTAAAGGCGCATCAAAACGAAGGCAAAGCTCTAGTGACCCAGGCTCTTGATGTTCTTGCTCCTATTCTACCCACAAGGGTCACAGCTCCCAATCCAAGTTCGCAACAGGCTCCTGATCTTAGATTCCCAAGTTGGGCCAAGTGGCCTCGTCGAATTCTAGCAGAAGAGACCGCAAACTTGCAGCAAGTCATGAGCATCTTCCAGTTCCTTGTACGACACCCATATCGCTTCTACGAGTCCCGAGAACACTTCGTTCCTCTTATCGTACCATCGTTGAGTAAAATTGCTGCTCCGCCCAATCCTTCGAGTGAGAGCAAGAAATTAGCACTCAACCTTATTGGACTCATCTGGCAGTGGGAAGAGAAAAGAGTCCGTGGAAGTAGTTCTGGAGGTGCCACATCAGAATCACCGAACTCGAGGAAACGCAAACTTGATGAAACTTCCCAACCCGAGTCCCTTTCCTTACCAGCAAAGACAGAGTACAGCGTCCCACCAGAGATGCGAGCGGCGCTCGTCAAGTATCTGATCACCTTCATAACCACACTTCCCGAGCGATATCCCGTCCCGGCTTTCAAGCTTCGCGATCTAACTACAGTCAAGCCTCAACCTCCTGTTGTCACAGGAGATATGGTCAAGAAAGCGATGCAGCTATTGACAAATCTTCTTCAGCCCGAATATTGGGGCGATCTGGATATCGACTTGTATCCCAAAGTCACTGAGCCGATCCTCACGGGTGAGAAAGCTGAGAAACCTGATGAGAAGCAAACGACTAGCATGATTAATACTTTGCAAATCCTCCGTGTACTCATTGCGTCTAAGCCGGACGAGTGGATTGTCAACAGGTTACCATTGATTCAAAAGCTTTTGGAGAAGCCATTGCGCTCGGACAACCCGGAGATTCAGGATTGCTTGCATGGCACGGACGAAGATGCCACCTTGTCTCCTAAGATTCCACCTACCATCAAGCGGGTACTAGACGCTCTTCCCGAAGACCAGCCAGAGGAGGAAGATGGTATGGATATGGATAGTTCTCCATCGGAATTTGTCACTTTCTTGTCTACGATCGCAACCGAGGGACTCTCCAACAACAACTACGTCTCCAGCCTCAACGTGCTATGGACTCTATCCTCAAGCAGGCCCGCGGAGATGGATACACATATTCCTCAAGTGATGAAAGCGTTCTCCCAAAAACTGGCAAAGGAACACGTTGCTGCTTATGCGACCAACATACCCGCTGGTCAGCATCCTGGAATTAAGCAGGGCGAAAATGGTACTCCGGATCAACAGGAGTTTGAAATTGGTGTCGATCTCATTCTCAAGACCATTGATGTGATCTCCATCCGTATGTCAAGCCTTGGTGACCAACGGAGACCGTTCCTCAGCGTTCTTGCCCAACTTGTTGAGCGGTCACAGAACGTCAAACTTTGCAGTAAGGTTCTTGGAATGGTTGAATCTTGGATTTTCCACTCTACAGAGTCATGGCCAACCCTCAAAGAGAAGACCGCTGTTCTACACAAGATGCTACTTTTCGAAACCCGTCCGGACCAGACAATGCTCAAGAAGTTCCTCGATCTCGTCATTCGCATCTACGAGGATAACAAAATCACCCGCACTGAGTTGACAGTCAGACTGGAGCATGCTTTCCTTATCGGTACGCGTGCCCAAGATGTGGAAATGCGAAATCGATTCATCACGATCTTTGATAAGAGCTTGACTCGCACAGCCAGCTCTCGACTAAGCTACGTCATGACATCGCAGAATTGGGATACACTTGCCGATTCGTTCTGGCTGGCACAAGCTTCGCATCTCCTGATGGGTTCTGTGGACATGAATACACCTGCTCGATTGTTACCCGATGATATGACAGTGTACCCCATATCATTCCTGTTTAGTGCCGCCGAACAAGATCCCAGAAAAGCAGATGTGATGGTCGATAATCAACTAGAGAGCCTTGTTGCTGAGTGCAAACGTTTCGCTGCTGATATTGGAGATGTGAGAACACGAGATCTCCTTGAGCCTCTCTGCCAGCTCCAGCATACTGATCCTAAGACATCATACAAACTGTGGACAACCCTGTTCCCCACGATATGGTCAACATTGTCAAAGGATGAACGCATTGATCTCGAGAAAGGCATGGTCACTCTTCTTACTCGCGAGTATCATCAGAGACAGATAGACAAGAGACCCAACGTTGTTCAGGCACTTCTTGAGGGAGCTGTGCGGTCCAAACCTCGTTTCAAAGTCCCGCCACACGTGATGAAGTTCTTGAGTAGGACGTATGACGCGTGGTATACGTCCGCAGTGTATCTAGAAGAGTCTGCGAACAAGCCAACTATTGACACTCCGGTAGTGCGAGAAAGCACCCTTGATGCACTTGTCGAGATATTTGCCGGTCTTCAGGAAGACGATTTCTTCTATGGTACCTGGCGAAGACGATGCAAGTTTGTCGAGACAAATGCAGCCTTGTCCTATGAACAACATGGCATGTGGGATAAAGCCCAACAGTTGTATGAGAATGCTCAGATCAAAGCTCGCTCAGGCGCTATGCCATTTTCACAGGGAGAATATTATCTCTGGGAAGATCACTGGCTCATCTGTGCTCAGAAGCTTCAGCAGTGGGAAATCTTGAGTGACTTTGCCAAGCATGAGAATCTCAACGATCTTCTTCTCGAAGCAGCATGGAGGAACATTGAGAACTGGCAGAGTGACCAAAATCGCGAGCAATTGGACTCTCTTATAAAGTCGGTTTCTGATGCACCCACTCCGCGTCGCACATTCTTCCAAGCCTTTATGTCGTTGCTCAACTTCCACCTCAAAAAGGACGGCATACAAGAATTCAACAACATCTGTGACGAGTCGATCCAGTTGTCCATTCGCAAGTGGCACCAGCTCCCCAAGAGAATCACTAATGCTCACATCCCAATTTTGCAACACTTCCAACAACTGGTTGAGTTGCATGACGCTAGTGTGATTTGCAACAGCCTGTCTCAGACAAATGAACGGAACTTGGACACCAAATCAGCCGAATTGAAGTTGCTTCTGGGTACCTGGCGAGACCGTTTACCGAATGTATGGGATGATATCAATGCCTGGCAGGATCTGGTTACTTGGCGTCAACACATCTTCCAATTGATCAATGCCACCTATCTCGGCTTGCTACCACCTCAGACAAACAATGTAGCAAGCAACTCATACGCCTATCGTGGTTATCACGAGACGGCGTGGATCATCAATCGATTCGCTCACGTTGCTCGTAAACACCAGATGCCAGACGTTTGCATCAATCAATTGAGCCGGATTTACACTTTGCCAAACATTGAGATTCAAGAAGCCTTCTTGAAGTTGAGGGAACAAGCGAAGTGCCACTATCAAAATCCCAAAGAACTTTCCAGTGGACTCGATGTCATCAACAACACCAACCTCAACTACTTCGGTGCACAGCAGAAAGCCGAGTTTTACAGTCTCAAGGGAATGTTCTTGGCGAAGTTGAACAATGTTGAAGAAGCCAATGACTCGTTTGGCGTTGCGCTGTATTATGATCTCAAGCTCGCAAAAGCATGGGCAGAATGGGGACAGTTCAATGATCAACGCTTCAAGATGGACCCGACCGACTATGAGCTAGCAGGTAACGCTGTCAGCTGCTATCTCGAAGCTGCTGGACTTTATAAGAATGCCAAGTCTAGGAAGTTGCTCAGTCGTATTCTTTGGTTGCTCAGTCTTGACAACGAAGAAGGTCGTGTCTCCAGTGCGTTTGAAAATTTCAAGGGCGAGACACCAGTGTGGTATTGGATCACATTTATCCCACAACTTCTCACAAGCCTTAGCCGCCGTGAGGCTCGTCTGTGCAAAGCGGTGTTGGTCAAAATTGCCAAGCTCTACCCACAGGCCTTGTTCTTCTTGCTTCGCACGAATAGGGAAGATATGATCAGTATCAAGAAGACACAAGAGGCGAAGCAAGAGAAGCTCAACAGGGCTAAGCAGCAGGCATCGCCCAGTACGAAGGTTGAAGCCGCACGACCTGGAACTGCGACTGGTGACGAGAACGCACAGTCTTCTCCTGCTGTTGCCAATACTACTACCCCACAGAATGCTGCCGCTCAGCCTAATGGCCAACCTAATGCGCAGGCTCCAGCACAAGCCCAGAATCCCGCGCAACAACAGACACCAGCACAAGGACAAGTCCAACCTCAAACTCAGGGACAACCCCAGGTTCAACCTCAGCAACAGAATCAGCCTCAAGGACAAGCTCCAGCGCAGAATCCGGCCCAACCTGCAAATCCTGGAGAACCGGAGAAGGAGCCTATCAAAAAGCCATGGGAGTACTCTGAGGAGATCATGGCAGGCTTGAAGACAGCTTTCCCACTGTTGGCACTTTCGATGGAGACTATGGTGGATCAAATCCAAAAGAACTTCAAATGCCCTCCTGACGAAGATGCGCATCGCCTGATTGTGGCACTGTTGAACGATGGTCTTGCATATGTCGGCCGCACACCTGTAGCTTACGCTCAAGATTTCAAGCTACCGCCTGCCACAGAAGCCAACATCACCCGATTCGCCGAGACTATTCTTCCAGCACATATTCGCAAATCTTTCGAAGCCGACTTTGTGGTGAAGAAGATCACAATGTTCGAGTATGTGCAGAAGCTGCGACGTTGGCGCGACAAATTTGAAGAGAAGCTGGATCGCCGTCCACAATCGCAGTCCCTCGAAGTGTACTCCCCTCACCTCAGCGAATTTAGATTCTTGAAGTTCGAGGAAGTCGAGGTCCCTGGACAGTATCTCCTGCACAAGGATAAGAACCAGGACTTTGTTCGCATCGACCGCTTCTTACCAGATGTGGACTTGGTTCGGGGCATTGGTGTTTGTCATCGCCGTCTTAAGATTCGCGGCCTTGATGGAAGCATTCATCCTTTCGCTGTTCAACACCCTGCAGCCCGCCATTGTCGTCGTGAAGAGCGCATTCTGCAACTCTTCCGTATCTTCAACGGTGTTCTGGCTAAACGCAAGGAGAGCAGACGTCGCAATCTCTACTTCCATCTGCCACTCATGGTCCCTGTCGCTCCTCATATTCGCTTGGTACGCGATGATCCATCATACATTTCCATGCAAGGAATCTACGAGGACTACTGTAGACGAGAAGGCATCAACAAAGATGAGCCCGTGCTTTTCACAATGGAGAAGATGCGCGGACTTGCCGAGATGAAACAGAGCGTAAGTCTCAAGCCTGATCGTCACAGCACCGCAGATCCTAATTCTTCGCAGCGTTCTATGGAACAGCAGCACGTTCTTCGAACGGAAATCCTCACTGCCATCCAGGAGAAATGGGTGCCCAACACGGTTATGTTGGATTACTTCCAAAAGACCTACCCCAACTACGCAGACTTCTGGTTGTTCCGTCGCCAATTCTCATACCAGTATGCCGCAATCTGTTTCATGACCTATGTTATGCACATTGGCAACCGGTATCCCAACAAGATTTCCATTTCCCGGGCTACGGGAGACATCTGGGGCTCTGAGTTGATTCCAAGTATCAATCCAGGGAAGGCTTTCTTCTTCAACCCAGAACAAGTTCCTTTCCGTCTTACTCCTAACATTCAGACTTTGATGGGACCTATTGCTACCGAAGGTGTCTTTGCTTGTGCTCTCATGGCCATTGCTCGCTGCCTCACAGAGCCGCGTCATGAACTGGAGCAACAGCTTAGCCTCTTTGTGCGTGAAGAAATGATCTTCTGGGCCACAGCTCATCATCGCGGCAACGTCTCGGAGAACCAGCTACGCGAGTTAGTCCAGAGCAACAGTGGCATTATCGTCAATCGTGCTGTTAGCCTCGCTAGTCCTCCAGAGGGCAACTTGCCTGCCAACCAGACTACCATCGATCTCATCTCGAAGGCGGTTAATCCTCAATCTCTGGCTCTTGCCGATGCTCTCTGGATGCCATATTTGTAATTCACTTTTATGTCTTTAAAGAAAGGCGGGTGTCTTTTACAGTGTGTTTCAAAGATTTTCATTGGGCTATTTCTAATGGTTGATGATTTGTTTGTGTCTTGCTTATTTCATGTTTCTTTTCATACCTCTATCGATCATCTCAGCAATGGCGTTTGGGATTATGGGAATGGAGCTGGGTATTCCTTATGAATCTGGTTGATGATGCCTTGTTTGTATTTTCTTCTTTTCATGTATGTGTAGGTGAATCAGTCAATCTACTAGTTTAGCCCACTATTAGTTCTTCTTCGTAGAGAATTTGAAGTAGCACATATAGTTCGATTTTTGATATCATTGACTGTCGGACGACTCTATAATGTTTTCTTAGAACTACTTTATTGAAAACATTTGATAAACACGAAGTCGCTAAACGATTGCATATATGAAGCGCCACAACGCCCTGAGAATGATAATACACAAATTAGACCAATGCCGGCTTCTTCTTAATACCCAAGCCGGCGTTGAACGGCTTTTTCGGCTTCCTGGCCTTCGTAAACGTCACTGGCGGAGCTGGAGCCTCTTCTGTCTTCGCCGCCACCTCCTCCTCCTCCTCAACAATTCGTTTAACCTTCTCCCCAGTCGAGGTCATAAAAGCTCTCCGCGCAATCTCCGCATCTTCCTTCTCGGCCTGCAACCTCGCCTCCTCAGCATCATCCTTGACATACGACAGCGCAACATCTTCACCAAGGGCTTCCCCTCTCTGAATGCGCGCATTCCGCGTACGAATCTCATCAAGCGCATCGGCAACGGCCATCTCACGTTTGGAGTCGAGCATTTTCTCTTCTAGTTCGGCCATCTTGTCGCGCTCGAGTTGTTCGAGTTCCTCGTTCTCTTCACGCTCTAGCCGGTCTAGGGTTTCCTCTTCGGTTTCGTTCAAGTTGTCGGCTTGGGCGTTGCGCCAGGGCTCGAAGTTGCGTTTTGCGCCGCGCTCGCAGACGTAGTCCATGTTTTTGGGGTCGGTTTTGAATGTGATTTCGCCTGAACATCTCTGCATTATAGAAAGTTAGAGGCCGTGGCGCAATCATTGGGTCGAGTACTCGCAGAAAAGTAAAAGAGTACATACCGTGCAACGTATATAAAATCGGTATATTGTGATAGATAGATATTTCTCTTCTGTCGTTTCTTTTCGAGCGTTGAACTTTCGGCCTTTGTAGATATATTCACCTATAAGATATTAGGATAGGCATATTGCGACAGTGGATTTGCCAAACTTACCACAACTCGTGCAGCGCATTGAGAAAGGCGCCATCAAACGGACAGTCAATAGCTTCTGTTTCGCACCGGGGACCTTCTTCGTTCGCGTAATCGCCGACGGATCGAAGTCCGGGGGGTAGTACTTGGTCAAGCTGTGAATTTGTTAGCCTCTTTGTTTCGCAAAGAGAGATGCGAAATGGTGGGTATGCATACACTTTACGCTCGGACATGGTGGCTTCTTAACTCCAAGGCGGTAGTATGAGAGTGAGGAAGAAGGCGAAGCAGTTGTGAGACTCGCAAGATGAGCTGTATGATTGTCTCGTGAGCGATGAGGTTGAAGTGGCGGAGATGATAATTCTTGAAGGTGAAGTGGTTTAAAGAGATAGCGATAAGCAGGCCAAGATTTGCTGCCTCAGGCTGTCAAGAATAGTTCCCGCGGAGGCGGACGCTCGGGCCAATTGTTGATTCTGCCTTCTCCAAATGGAAGAAGAACATCCCGCGTCGCGCCTGCGGTAAATATTCAATACAATAACCTCAATTACTACGACATTGTTATGATTCTATGAACTACAAACTACCGAATGGTCACGCACTACTCATAGCTTACGAATCAGAAATATACCCGATTGTCCAACAACAACGCCTCCATATGATACTTTCACTGTCCGCGTGCTCTCGCCTTTCCACCACATCAATAAGACATGGAGAAGTTCCTCCGCGGTTGGCGGCAGGATGCTCTGAACAGAGGTCAAAATGAATCTGCTATTTATATCGGGGACAAGGTCTTAGCGTTGACAAGTTTGTATTCGCGAAGGCAGCTTCTAGATCCGCACACTGATTGATCAACATGCAGACAGCGATGCCGACGCCTTTTGGCTTGCGCAAGTCCACTTCAACAATAACAACTTCACTCGAGCGCTGGCCTTACTCTCCCGAAAAGATCTGGTATCCCGAAGTACGTCATGTAAATATCTCGCCGCCCATTGTTATATCAAACAAAACAAATTCGAAGCTGCTCTCAATATCCTCGGAGAACAGAATCCAACCCACCTTATCAGTACGGCAGGTCACAGTCGACGCAAAATACAACATTTGAACGGGCATAGTCACGTTACGCTCAGGAATGGGAAGACGGCTGCATCAAGATCGGACAGGGCGGATAGAAGCGAAGAACGAGATCGAGAAGATGCTAATAATATACGTTTCGAGGCGGCGATGTGTTATCTACGCGGACTCTGTTATGCGAAACAAAATGCATTCGACCGCGCCCGGGACTGCTATAAAGACGCCGTCCGAATTGATGTTCAATGTTTTGAGGCCTTTGATCAGCTCATGAAGAACTCGCTCATGTCTCCGGCCGAAGAGCTCGAATTTTTGGAATCATTGGATTTTGATTCTGTGACTGTACCTTCGGAACCATCAAAGTCGCAAGAAGCCGCCCATTTTGTGAAAATGCTTTATACGACGAGACTCTCCAAGTATACCTCGCCTGCCACGCTTTCTGATGCCACCGAGACGCTGTCGACACACTATAACCTCGCCACCAACCCCGATATCCTCCTCTCTCGTGCCGAAGCACTATATACGCAATGCCGATTTTTAGAAGCTTTGGAGCTCACCTCTTCGATCCTCACATCTCCTGAAACGGCAGGAGCAATGACCGAGTCATCGGTAGTCCCTGGACAAAATTTAGGACATTCGCCCGCTGTGTACCCTTTGCACCTTGCTTGCCTTTATGAGACTGGAGCCGTCAATGCTTTATTTTTGCTATCGCATACTTTAGCAGATAATGCTCCAGAGGAGCCGTACACATATTTGGCCATTGGCGTATATTATCTTTCCGTGGCTAAAATTGCCGAAGCACGACGATTCTTCTCCAAAGCGTCACTTCTAGACCCTCATTCGGCCCCAGCCTGGATCGGGTTTGCTCACACATTTGCCGCCGAGGGAGAGCACGACCAGGCAATTGCAGCTTACAGTACTGCAGCGCGATTATTTCAGGGTAGTCACCTGCCACAACTATTCCTAGGAATGCAGCATTTAGCGCTAAACAACATGTCTCTTGCACATGAGTATTTATGTGCAGCATATGCCATGTCTTCCGGATCGCCATCGGGCTCCTTGACAACTATCCCAAAGGGACCAGCTAGCGGACTACCTGCACTCGGTGGCGATCCTCTCGTTCTTAATGAGTTAGGTGTTGTACTATATCATCAAGGCAATTTCAAACCTGCAGCGGATCTATTCCATCAGGCGCTCGCATTAGCCAACTCATTGCAATGCGATCCCGGAGCATGGGTTGCTACACGAGCGAATCTAGGACATGCCTATCGACGTATGGGTGAGCTGAATGACGCACTAGCTCAATTCGACGAGTGTATAAGAATTGGCGCAGGCGGTGGTGCCACTGGCTACAGTGCCGCGATAGGGGGTACCTCGGCCACATCAGCAGGAGTGGCCGGGTACGAAGATCGAGGGTTGATCGGGTCGCTTCATACATCCCGCGGTCTCGTTTATCTACAACTAGGGCGAACGCTGGATGCTGTTACAGTTCTGCACGAAGCTGTAAGAGTTTTAGGAGTAAGTGGCGGCGACGCAGCCGGCGGCGCCGGCACTGCAGGCAGCATTCTCGCGCGAGCACTGGAACTATGGGCTCTCGAGAACCGCGTGAAAGCCGTCAAAACAGCCAACAGTGGCGGCCGTCAAAGACGGGAAGCGGCATCTCGCTCACGAGACGACGCATATGGATCAAACCTAACCGAAGAAATCGTCCACGCAGAAGACGATCTCGAAACCGAACTAGATGCACATGCAGAGGGCCTCTTGGGCACAGCCCTGAACAAAGTTCGGCCGCGACGCGCGGGTAAAAGACCTCAAAGACCAGGCACCACCACGGCCTCAATTGAGCCGCCCGAAGAGATGGAAGTCGAGGAACCGATTGGACGAAATAGAAGAGGTGGAGGAGGCGAGGCGCAATTACCTAGTCGACGCAGTCCGACACGGCGAGTACAATCTAGGCGTCCTGATGGTTCTTGATTGGTGCATTGTCTCAATCTGCTTTTTGTTAGTGCTTGGCTGGGGGGTTCATGTTCATTTTTGCATTGGGAGCGAGAAGCGGGTGGGCGTATTGGGTTGGCAAAAGGTCATGTCTGTTGATGGATGGATCTGGAGTATAAGGATTACTGTAGGAGTTAGCACGTTTGAATAAGAAATCGTGATGATTCTACCGATTGGAAACATTTTCAAGACTACGTATGCACTGTATGTAATCTTGAAGTAGGCCCACGTCTTCCAAGGCCAGAATCAGATTGACTGTACAACTGCGGACGTGTCTAGGTACGCCTAGAAAAAGCTGACTAAGATACCTTTAGGTATCTCGACATGAAAGCAACACATAAAAGAAAAGAAATTAAAACTCAAGACAAACACCCAATAATGACTCGATAGTTCATGCACAATTCGGACCCATTATATCCTTGATATCAATCAAACATTTGAACGCCAGAACCGGATAAAAAACTGAACGCAATGCTAATCATCAATCGAAAGTAGAAAAGAATGAATCATCCCCAAAGTGGAGGATGGATGTACTCTGCTGCTCTGTCTAGGAGGTTTGGGTACGTCCAGTCACCGCTACTGGAGCTTTCGGGGGTTGGAGGAGGTAGCGATCCCCCCATGTTCGGCGTGTACACAGCTTGGGACTGGGGGTTCACGGATGAGGTTCGTCTGTATCCCAGGGTTTGCGGCGCGGATAGGGAGTCTGCGGAGCCGAGAGAAGCCGTATGACTACTGCCAGGCTGACTGCTGTACGAATCGAAAGCGATGTTGAGTTTCTGTAATGCGCGTAGAGTCCGTACAAGAGGCTTTGCCCATTGCGTTTGGGTGTCCATGGTAATATTCGCGGGGATTGATGCAGGTTGCCCGCCTTGATATGAATCTGAAATTGATAAGTGAGCTTTAGTAACCCCTTGAATAGTGTCAAATTGTGGGTAGCCTGTGGCCATTCCATTCTGTGCCACATTTCCAGGGGAGATCATACTTTCACTTCCAGGAGGAACGACAGCCGTGGTAGGATCATAACCGCCCTCGGCGGTGGCTCGTTCAGCTATTATGACTTCCAGTTCGTGTAGAAGCTCTCTGACTTTTGGCTCGGTCTTTCCTTCCTCGATGACGGCTAGGAGAAACGCGCAGCTGATAGCGCGTTGCAAGGTAATCCATGCGCGCGAGCCATGGGTACTGTATGAGTGGAGCTCGATATAAAATTCGACTGTGCTGATGAGATGCTCAACACAGTAACGACGGACGACAGGCTGTAGTGGATCGTCTTTGTCGGCTTCGGCCTTCAACGCTGGTCTGCAAAGTTCTGAAGTTATGTATGATGAGTGCACCCCCAACGCGAGTCTTTGAAGATGATCCATGGTTGTAGTGCATCGGTTACGGTCCCGCAAATGCGGAGACGCTTCCGCAAGGAATTGCTGTATCCGATTTTTGTATGTTTGCATACTTTTGAAACTCATGTGGAAATGAGGTGTAACCATACGCCCACGAACGACTTCAAGTGTGAGGGATATGATTCTACACATTGTTTCAAAATAATCGCGATTGCCTGGTTTGGACTCTGGTCTGTCAGAAATATCAGGTTGGCTGACTGCTACCGTGGACGGTCGATCGTAAGAGAGGGAGAAATGGCTGTCCTGCCAAGCCATGGACCACCTGAATCAAACATATATCAATACTAGTCTCTCCCTGAAAGGAGAATCGTCTTACCATATGTGCTGCCGGGTGTACCGTTCTACGGGGTTAAATCGATTCGACTCGACGTGAAGTCCCAGAGCAAGGCCCATGCGCATCGTCATTCCTATTTAAGGGGTAAGTATTAAGCAAACATGACAAGACAGAACACGTACCTAGTAGAACATAAGAGACACCAGGATTCATGTTATATGAGAGAACGTTGCCGATAATCAGCAGCGTCTTCATTGCCTCAAGGGTAGGTTGGGAGACGAAATTGCACATCCGAAGACATTGGTAGGCACAGCAAACTAGATGCAATCAGTATGGAGGTCAACTAAGATTTGATGCACAAAACTCACCATAAACTTGGGATGTAAGTTCTCGTTCTTTACCAGGAAGATCTGATGATTGACACCCGGATGCCATTACAGCAAAGAGCAGACCGATAAAGGCCAAGTTCATGCCAAACGGGCGTTGTGAAAGCCCTCGGTCCTCGCCTGGTTTCGGGATGCCCCCGGCTGCGTTCCTGTTCTGCAAGAAAGCGTGCAGGTCCTTTTCGAACCCAGGCACGTCCACCAATACGGGATAAAGAGTGCCGGCGATATCTCTGTAGTAATGGAAGAATCTAAAACGAGCTGTTAATGAAATGTAGTCAAACGGGCGAGTTCCAGTACTGACTCTAATATTTGTTGATCGTTAGGTAAAGCACCACAAACTGCATTTACGTCGAACGCTGAGGTATCGGAAGACCATAAATCAACGAAGGGGTATGTAGCAGTCTCATTGTCTAGACCGAGTTTGGGTAGGATTCCACCTTCAAGAAGCGCTTGGGCTTGGAGAGAACCAGATTTATTGAGAATATACGCCAACACTGATCGCGATCCAAGATGGACTGTGCCTTCGCCATAGGTATGTGCCGTGTGTATACCCTCACGCTCTGGAGATGTTCGAGCCGAAGAGTTATTTGCGTCAACACTTTGAGCGCTGTCTGGGGCTATGGCAGCCGAGGAACGGCCACCGTCGATTTGTTCGAGACCATTTCTTAGAGTTGATATCGCTTGTTCCATTTCCTTCAATTTGTTGCACACATTATTCCAATGTTCACGAGGCACCGAGATTCGTCCACCCGAGTCAAAGTCTGCGGGGACACTATCTACAGTCTCTGATTTGATCTGTACGCTTGAGCTTTCGACACTTGGGATACTCGATTCCGGCATGTCATCATTGACCGCGGTGGGCAGGTATGCCGTATTGGCTTGTCGCTTTTTTGATGGTCGCTCGTAAGAACAAAGGTCTGCATGGTCTCGTTTGACGCAGCCATCGCAGGGAAGATTACGATCGCATTTGACTTTTCTGGTATGGCATGGATAACAAGCTTTCGGCTCTCGCGCTTTGCGTTTCGTCCTGATGATTGCGTCTATTTGTGCCTGAGGTAAATCAGAAATCGAAGGGTTCTGTGCCGTGTTCAATCCTCTGCCCACGCCGGGGGAGAATGGGTCGGGTCGCGAATAATATGAAGCCATGAATGAATGGTGAGGGGCTGGACACTGTGAGATCGGGTTGTTGAAGCTGGCGGGTGCCGATTGCGCGGGTTATGGAATCAAATAATTGTCGGTGCGATTGAGTCAAGAATTGACGGGATGTACAAGAAATTCCATATTCACATTGATGATTTTCGAATCAGTCGTGCGAAAATGGGTATCGAGATGCAACAACGGCGAAGAGAGAGAGTGATTTGGCTGCGATGTTTGTTTCCGGCAATCGACGATCGATCTTTCCTCTCGAGCCAGGAAGTCACGTGAAGCCAAGGGTTACTAAGCGGGGTCCAATGACGCGATTGGTCGAGTTTTGACGCTGCCTCTTGCCTAATCCGACCATTTTGATCCTCAACTTCATCATTTTGTTGATTCTACACTGTTGAAACCGACGTCCTTATGATCCGGAGGAGATTCATTTTTATGGGTATATTATTATTATGATCTATTGATGTACCTTTTGTCTATCGCATATGATATCATGCCCAGGGAAACAAACCCAACCAGAAAAAGACAAAGAAAACAAAAAGAACGCTGCCCGTTGTGATGCTTGTGTTTTGGGAATCTTTCCCAATCTATATTCAAAATATTTTCGTATCAATCTTTCCATCTCCTCTCCCATCTTCTATAGAACAACTCTATTCTGCCTCATAGGCCCGATGTTCAATGCTCAGTGTTCCGGGTCGTAAGGCACGGCTTTGGTTTCCTCGTCTTCGACATAAGCATAGCGAGATAAGGACCTGATCCTCTCACCATAGAACCAGAAAACGTAGGGAATTGCACAGCAAGCAAGTCCCAAGAATGCGAGAAGACTGCTTGCCCATTGGTAACCCAGTCTATGATACATCTGCTCGGTAAAAAGGACACATCCTGCTCCCCACATTGACCGCAGGAAGGTCTTGGCTGCGAGGGCAGATGCTGCTTGATGTTGGTAGGTGTCCACTGAGAGTATTGTTAGCAGTTATTCTTCAATATCGTGCATATCGATTTGAAACCCTAATGTACTTACCGAGATAGTTGTTTGCAGAATTGTACAAGAAGATAAAGCCGAATCCGACTGGTAAACCTCCAATGGTAGGTCCAAACCAGTGCAAGTGTGGGTATGAAGTCCAGGCGAAGATAAAGAGACCGATTGGGATCAACCAGCAGGAGAACATCATAGGAATGAGTCGGATCTCCGCTGGTGGCTTGCCGTTATATTTGGCATGCATCTTCAGATAGTGTTTGTTGACGAATGGAGCACAAAATGCGCTAAGGACGACTCCGATGGCCAATGGAATGAACATAAGACCGGTAATACCGGGGCTGTAACCTTTTCCTTCCTGATAAACGATAGGATAGCTAGATAATCTTGTTAGCTGGGTTTACTTCTAATCGAGGATTGGAACGGATGGAAGTGATGGATGGACATACGCAACGAAGAACATGTACAACAAGCCGTACAGGACGGACATATAAAGTGAAATGAAGAGAACAATAGGTTCGAGAAACAACAGCTGGAAAGGTCGTAGCATGAATATGCGGATCTTTTCACCCAGAGGACGAGAGTCAATCTCTTGCTCAGTCACGAATTTGGGATCATTCTCAGTCTTGCGCAGTTTCTTTGCGCGAGCTTTCAACAAGGTCGGGGCGTATGTTTCGGGAACAGTGAAAGTTATCAGAGCCCAGGTAACGCCAGCGAGAATCAATTGAATCCAGTATAGCCATCGCCAACCGGCAGCGTCGTAAAGAAAACCGCCTACCAGGGGTCCAATAGCAGGTCCAATAAAAGGAGCGGCGCTGAAAGCGGCCATTGGCACTCCACGTTCTTCATTTTTCCAGAGATCTGAGAGACTACCTCCAACCAAGGTCATGGGTGCACTAAAGGCGATGCCGTCGATGGCTCGACAAACGATGAGTGTTCCGATATTAGGCGCGACGGCACAAGGAATCTCGAAGATGAGGGCGATGAATAATGTAACTGCGTAGACGGGTCTTCGTCCAACGACTTCAGACAGCGGCGCGAAAACCATGGGACCTAAGAAATCGAGGGTCAGTCTCCGTTACCTGATCAACCGAACTTGAGAGATCTAAGAACCTACCAACACCAAAGCCAATGACAAACACAGTGATAGTAAGAAGCGAAACTTCCAATGAAACATTGAACTCCTTGGCAGGTCCATCGAGGCCGGCAGTAATCACAGCACTCGCGAACGCCACGACGAAACATGTGAATGCGATTACTGCAGTGATATACCACTTATAAGCCTTGGACCAGTTCTTGGGATTCTCCGGATCCTCGATGGTAAAAGTGACTAGTTTCCAATCGGCGACTTCGCCAGTCACATTCGATCGAGTGTGTCTAACGATGTTTCCGGTTCTTGTCTCAGTGATATATTCTTCCAAATCGGCACCTTCGTTGAGTTGTCCGAAAGGCAACCCCGTGGGGTCTACCTCGCCGGCATCGTAGCCTAGTGAAAGGGTTCTCGATCGCATATGCGCATGTTGAGGTGGAGCTTCGCCTCCTAGTGTAGACATGGTGTATATCCGAAGGTGACGGCCAATATTCGAAAGTGGTGTTGGGTGGATATCAGTTAGTGCGTTGTGTCTTTATTGTGTATGATGATCCACCAGTGTTGTAATGGTGTTTCGAAGTTGGCGGTGTTTGTTATTCTTCAAAATCCATAATTGAAAGGGGTTTGACTTGTATTTATATACAGAGTCCCTTTGACAATCTCTGCGATAAATTTGTCAAAGTGGAACTGACGTAGAATTCGTCTGCGTGAAAGCACCCAAGATTGCCTAATCGGGAATTCTGAGACGGTTTCCTAAAGCGGTAACATGCTTCGTAGGCCTGACGAGCGAGACGGAACCGAAGACCGACCGATGTTCATCGACTACTGTGAAGTTTGAACCCGATTCGATTTTCAACGTGTGCATTAAGATCTTTGTGTTTGATAAGGAATTTCGAAGTCTCGACTAGATTAAAGATCTCGTTCTAGCCTACTATCTTCGCAAACCGACACCAAGATCCAAATGAGCGATCAATTTATTGTCGTCGACAATACATCATTGCTACAAACATGATTATGGGGATAGACTTAGCCAATACTGTGTAACTCAATGTTGTGCCATGATCAATAATGACAACACCATTAGCACACATAGAAATTGGTAAACTGAATAGACTGGCTACCACAAACTTCTCGCTGACAGCGAGAGCGACATAACGGCTGAGGCGGCTTACAAGCAGGTGCCTAACGCGCTCGGCGATTACAGCCATCAGCCTATCAAAGATTGCGAATCAAGCATCAGAATGGATCCGTCCGACCTTAATCTAAGGTTGGAACTTCGAGAACCGACAGACTCGCATCCTGAACAATGCCGAACGAGAAGCGGGCCGGGATGTGTTCCGTGTAGGAGTTAGGGCAGAGAAATTAGAGAAGTGTCACTGCTTTTTTTTATGGGGCGGAAAGCGATGAGGAACCATCATTTACCGCTAGTCCCGATATGGGGGAAATCATCCGACGGAGCATATTTCCTCTCTAGGCTAGTTTACAGAAGCTGATCCTGTTTGAGCGTCGACAAAAAACGGCCGGCATAGCCTCGGCCGCCACTCGTAGTTGTTAATCTTGATGAGATCGCTCTATGATGGCGTGCCTTTCGTGCCTCTGAGATTTACACGAGTCAGCCATTGCTATTATATTTGGCCTTGGAACCCTCCATGGAGAAGTGAGATCTTTTGTTTTGAACAACGCTTTACCTATATAGGTATAGTGATTCTGTCACGTGGCTGATAAGGAAATTGTGGCTCGATAGGCCGAAAGCAGACTAGTGCGGGGCGACTATCAACGAGGATGGAGCGTCACAGATAATTTTTCTGCCGACGACAAGAGTCATAGTGCTACAGCTCGTTCAATCTAGCACAGCCAATGTGCCTTGTTGATTGATTGAAAGATCAATCAATGTGATATGAGCTGATCTATAGCTTCTTTTCTCAGTTATATTACAAACCCTTTGATCTACCGATCTCAGGATGGTGGCCTCCAATGAGCAGACCTACCTGGCCATCCCGGGACCCGTGGCATTCTCCAAGTCTCGCGGTCGTGCAATTGCTCTAGAGATTGGAGCAATCGACGTTCGAGCCCAATGGGTCCACTACGTTCACACTTCTCAGCCTCTGCAGGCTGCTCAAGAAGCAGTCCTTGAGCAACTTCTCCGATACGGTGACATTCTCGACATTCCTCCCACCTTCGAGCCAACCGATGGCGCCGTACAAACCTTCTACGTTTACCCTCGCGTCGGAACGATTTCGCCATGGAGTTCGCAGGCAACCGGTATCTCGCACGTCTGCGGTCTCGCAACATTCGTAAAGCGCATCGAACGAGGTATCAAGATTTCAGCTTTATTCTCTCAAGGCTCAACACCAGAGGAAGGATACTTGGATCGTCTCCATGACCGCATGACACAGGTCATTAGCGACGAATCGCCCGATCTCGCCGTATTGTTTTCAGACCACACCCCGCTTCCCTTGGAGACCATCCCCCTCGATGCTGGCGATAGAACCCCCACAGAAATTCTTCAAGAGGCGAACAAACGACTTGGCTTGGCATTGGATCAATCTGAAATTGACTATCTTGTTGCAGCATACGCAACTAACGGGCCCGTGCCTCGCAATCCTACCGACGTCGAACTTTTCATGTTTGCTCAAGTCAACTCCGAGCATTGCCGTCATAAGCAGTTTAATGCATCCTGGGTTATTGATGGCAAGCAGATGCCTAACAGCCTCTTCTCGATGATTCGAAATACCCACAAGAAAAATCCAGAGTACACAGTCAGCGCTTACAGTGACAACGCAGCCGTTTTGCAGGGTGAAATTGCCGGCTTCTGGGCTCCGGATCCCGCAACCCGCGAATGGACGCAGACCAAGGAGCAGGTTCACATACTTGCCAAGGTTGAAACGCACAACCATCCTACTGCTGTTTCACCATACCCTGGTGCTGCTACTGGTTCCGGTGGTGAAATTCGAGATGAGGGAGCGGTCGGTCGGGGTTCAAGACCGAAAGCTGGATTAGCAGGATACTGTGTGTCAGATCTTCTCATCCCAGAACTCAGACAGCCATGGGAGCTTGATGTTGGAAAGCCTCATCATATCGCAAGCAGTTTGGATATTATGCTTGAAGCCCCTATTGGAAGCGCAGCTTTCAATAACGAGTTTGGACGTCCATGCACAGCCGGGTACTTCCGAACCTTGCTCACCGAGCTTGATATCGGAAATGGACAGAAGGAAATCCGAGGATACCACAAGCCAATCATGATTGCCGGTGGTGTGGGCACAGTTAGACCTCAACATGCCCTCAAGGATCCCAAGTTGGTCAAACCCGGATCTTTCCTTGTGGTTCTAGGTGGTCCTGCTATGCTTATTGGACTTGGTGGTGGTGCCGCTTCGAGTCTTGCTTCTGGAGAAGGTTCTGCAGATTTGGACTTTGCCAGTGTTCAGCGTGGTAATGCAGAGGTTCAGCGCCGAGCTCAAGAAGTTATCAATGCTTGTGTAGCAATGGGAGAAGACAGCCCCATCAAATTCATTCACGATGTTGGTGCTGGTGGTTTGTCCAATGCTCTTCCAGAATTAGTCCACGATGCCGGGCTGGGCGCGACATTTGAGCTCAGGGAAGTTGATAGTGCCGACCGTGGTATGAGTCCTATGCAAATCTGGTGCTGTGAAGCCCAAGAACGATACGTCATGGCCGTCGGAGAGGAGGGAATGAACAAGTTCACTGCCATTTGCCGCCGTGAGCGATGTGGCTTCTCAGTCGTTGGAAGGGCAGAGCAATCTCAACAATATGAAGAGAAACGCCTTGTTCTTTTGGACAGAGATTCAAAAGAGTACCCCAAGCCTATCGACCTTCCACTCTCGGTTCTCTTCGGAAAGCCGCCCAAGATGACCCGACAGGTTGACTCACGGAAATTGAAACTGCCAGCCTTTGATGCCAGTTTGTCGACGTATCTCCCAGCAGCACCGTCAGAGCAACATCTCCTTGAAGAAGCTGCAAGCAGAGTGCTCTCACTTCCTGCAGTTGGATCCAAGTCTTTCTTGATCACCATTGGTGACCGAACTGTTGGAGGTCTCACTGCTCGAGACCAGATGGTAGGAGCTTGGCAAACTCCCGTTGCAGATGTCTCTGTCACAGCCACCTCCCTTACCCAAGGCATCAGAACCGGTGAGGCAATGGCAATGGGCGAGAAGCCTACGCTTGCCCTCATTTCTCCAGCTGCTTCCGCCCGTATGGCCGTTGCCGAGTCATTGATGAACATCACTGCCGCCGACTTGTTCGATCGTCTTAGCAGGGTTAAGCTTTCCGCTAACTGGATGTCAGCCAGCAGTCATCCAGGAGAAGGTGCAGCTATTTATGAAGCAGTCGAGGCCATCGGTCTCAGCTTGTGCCCTCAACTGGGAATCAGCATTCCTGTTGGCAAGGACTCGATGTCAATGAAGATGAAGTGGAACGATGAAAAGTCCAAGGAAGCCAAGGAAGTTACCGCGCCATTGTCTGTTGTCATTTCAGCTTTTGCTCCCGTCGAAGACTTCAAAAAGACATGGACCCCAACACTTCGCAGTTTTGAGGATGTTGGCGAAACTGTTCTTATGTTTGTTGACCTTGCATCCGGTTACAAGGCGCTTGGTGGTTCAGCTGTAGCGCAAGTCTTCAAGGAGGTTGGTCACGAGAGTCCTGATATCCGTGACGTAGAACTTTTCAGAGATTTTTTCGATGCCACGCAACAACTCCATGAACAGGGTATCGTGCTAGCATACCACGATCGCTCTGATGGTGGTCTTTTCACTACACTTGCTGAGATGATGTTCGCTGGACGTTGTGGCGTTGAAATCATGCTTGATGATTTGCAAAAGGCAGGAGATATTCAAAGCACTGTCGAGACTCTCTTCAACGAAGAACTCGGTGCTGTTTTCCAAGTCCGAAAGTCCGACGAGATCCAATTCCGGTCTTGCTTCGCAACATGCGGACCACCACCTGGCTTGATCAAGCGCATTGGTCGTGTTTCTCAGAAGCCTAAGCAGAACCTCACCATCTACCACAAGCACAAATTGATCTACCGCCAACCTCGTGGAAAGATTCAACAAATCTGGTCGCACACATCTTACCACATGCAAAAACTCCGAGACAACGCAGCATGCGCCGACCAAGAATTTGCCAACATCCTCGAAGATACCGACCCAGGTATCTCGTGGAATGTCAAGTTCGACCCCAAAGACAAATGCCTCCCCATCCTCACCAGCTTGATGTCTCCGTTCAACAACAAGCCTCGTGTGGCCATCCTTCGTGAACAAGGAGTCAACAGCCAGGCTGAAATGGCCTTTGCATTCAACCTCGCTGGATTCACCGCTGTCGACGTCCACATGACCGACATCATCTCCGGCCGTGTCTCACTCGCCGCGTTTGCCGGCCTCGCTGCCTGCGGTGGATTTTCGTATGGTGATGTCCTCGGCGCAGGTCAAGGCTGGGCCAAGTCCGTCTTACTCCACGAAGAAACCCGCAAAGAATTCAAGACATTCTTCGAGCGCCCCGACACATTCGCCCTCGGTGTCTGCAACGGCTGTCAATTCCTCTCACGTCTCAAAGAACTCATCCCCGGCGCCCAATCTTGGCCAAGCTTTGAGCGAAACGCCAGCGAACAATACGAAGGCCGTGTCGCGATGGTCCACATCTCCGATCCCGACCCTTCTGCGCCATCTGTCTTCCTGCACGGTATGCACGGCTCCTCACTCCCCATCGCTGTCGCCCACGGCGAAGGCCGCGCCTCCTTCGCAATGACCCAGAACGTCACCGCACAGGACTTTGTAAGACACAATCTCGCGCCTATCCGATACGTCGACAACGCCACCCTCAAACCCACCATGACATACCCGTACAACCCCAACGGAAGTCCCGAGGGTATCGCCGGCGTCAGATCGCCTGACGGTCGTGTGTTGGCAATTATGCCTCATCCTGAGCGTACTGTTTTGGGCGGTGTTGCTAGTTGGTTGCCGGCTGATGCGGAGAAATGGGGTGATGTTGGTCCTTGGGGACGTATCTTTTATAGTGCTCGCAGATGGGTTGGTTAAATCGCTGCGTTGCGAAGCTTCTTTATAAAAATATGCATATTTTTCTGTCTACGGATCTATTTTAGGAATGCAATAATTGATGTTATATGAAATTAATAAACCTTTTATTCATTTGTAACGTATTTGGGTATCTAAGTATCTATCTCTTGTTCAAGTATGAACACCTCATTTATTTGATTGCACATTCCACGACAATCGATCAGCGAGTATATCCCAACTCTGCTGTCCATCCACCCTCCCCACGCCTCTCAATCCCGCAATGACAAAGGCCAGTGACCGATGGAACTGTCTCATGACATGTCCCAGTCTGTGGGAATATGATGATTCGATGAATGATATACTAGTCATGCCTTCATCGTAGTCGTTATCTTCACCGTCTTGTTCATGTACATCATGTTCGTCATCGTCGTCAGAGTCAGAGCTATCGTCCGTGCGTCTGCGGCGATGTCTTCGTTTCGAATGTTGACCATTCAAACCAGTAGATGAGCGCGAAGTATCGTATCGATTCCCCTCTCCATGGCGCGCAGCTTGGATATCAGCAAAATAAATACAAAGATCCAACAGGCTGATGACTGCTTGGTATATAGAAGCCAAATTGGGGGATAAAAGGCACTGCTCCTCCAGCGCAGACATGTATGATTCATGCACGGATATCATGCTGTCTATATCCGGCGACTCCGATAGCGTCTTTTCCATGGTTGCCGCGTTCGTGGCTATCACCATATCTGTGACGTGGCCGTAAAGAATATTTGTGAACCAAAGCAGATTGTGCCGGATGATATAGCCCAAGCCGTCGTCTTCGTCTTCATCGTCGTCGCCAGTATCGTCCTTTTTGAGTAGTCGTTGTCGTTCGAGGATATATTTTGCACGTCGTATTTGCATCAAAAATGTAGAGATGCGTTGGTACATGCTCATAGCAGGTTTGGTGATGATGTTCGCAACAGGCCAGGGAAGTACGTAATCTATCGAAATGGATTTGAGTATCTTGACTTTTCGACTTTGACTCTCAAAGTCCTGGAAGTTCTTGCGTGCTGAACGTACAATAAGGCGAGATGTATCGACACAATCAGTATCGCCAAATGCGCTTTGTACTAACTCAGTAAGAAGGAAGCGGTCGTTCCAGACACCACCACGGTTGTCGAGCGATTCAAAGATCTTGCTGTCGATTGTGGTGGAGACGGAGGCGTCTTTGCATAGATAGATATACTGCAGTGCAGAGAGTGACGTCCATAATCCGCATTGCTCGTTGATTTGTTCTCGCAGCATACTAGAAGCGAGGATGTGGTTTGTCGAAATCAGATTTTCAACGGCCTGGTCTAGTAGACTGGAAAAGGGCAAGAGCTGCCAGGTTGTATCATCTGGACAAACAGCCTCAAAATCCAGCGGTTGCCAATGTGCTGATTCTAGCTCGTCGGTTGCGACGTTTAGATTCTGCAGGAAAACCATGCTCTTGCCTGTTGTGAGAATCCTGCGGGCGCTCGGTTTGATGAATATGGGCGCATGAAGATGACCGGACGTCTCTCTCAGAAGATACCAGTCATGCCACAGAGTCTGCAAGTCATGATCGTGCCGACAGTCGGTGACGAAGAAATGGTCCTGAGAAGTCTCGAGATCTCCACTTCTTAACCACACGCGCAATGGTCGTGCATACGCTTCGAAACAGGTGAAAAACAGTTTTGCGAGAGACTTGTATTCGTGTTCGTTTCCAGAGGCTTGGTTAACGCAAACTAGATTGTAGAGCAAGTCTAGACAAAGGAATGACTGCTCTGGTGGCGCTGAGCCCAATTTGACAACCATATCAGCCAGCAGTAAAAGTACTCGTACTTCTTCTTGAACCTCTTTTGTCAATTGTAACAGACTGACTGTGACGGTCTTCCCGGGCGATAGATAACCTAGCTGCATTCTTGACAAGAACACATCAAACTCTGCAAGCTCCTTCTCAACACCCCTGGTAAATGTCTGTAAGAATACCACAGATTGTGGAATCTTCACAAACTTCCTCAATTTTCCAAGCTCCACGCCAATGTCTGCAGAAGAACGAAGCATATGTAAAAATGCCGAGTTGGAGACGTGGCTAAGAGCGTATCTCCTGTCCACAGCGATGCTGTTATCGATCTGCCAGAACAATGATGTAGGTAGTCCCTGAAGCATGAATAGTATTTCACGAGCCGCCTGCAGCTCTGTGATGAAGCGTGTATGAGACTCTGCGTATTCGCGGATAGCAGCGGAGTCGTACTCCCAGAAATGGCCGCTTTTTATAGTTTTTACCAGGTCGTCATTCTCCCCAGACGTGAGGAGCTCGTCAGGTATCACGAACTCGTCTTTCAATGGCTGTGCTCTTTGAGGCAGTATCCTCGGAATCGAAATGTCACTGGAAGCAATTGACGACTCTGAATCAGAAGAAGCGCCACCATAATCAACATCGCCCCAGATATCTTCATCGGCGAACTCGGATCCAGTAGCATCTAGCTCTGACCATTTGAGTTGAACTGACGCGTTGTCGTAGTTGGACGTTTCAAATTTAGGCACACTTGACACATCGGCAGGGCGGTCAGAAAGCTGCAATAGTAGAGACAGGTATTCTGGCGCCCATGACGAGCGTTGACCTTCCAATTCTGACAGACGGCTCCCTAAAGCGTCTGCCAGGTCATCCTTGTTGAGGACGCGGAATTTCTCCTGCAGGCCATCCAGTTGCTTCTCTACAGCAAATGGATCGGTGCGATTCCAGGTGCTACTATCTTTCAGGATAGCCTCGCAGCGCTTTTTAGTCGCTGAGAATGTGGCAGAGGTCTAGTACATAGTCAGTTAGGGCATGAAAATAAAGCTGAGACAAGGTATACGTACCTTATCTGATTGTGTTAGTGCGACGATCAATTCATTGATAAAAGTCTCAATGGCCGCCGAGCGGGCCATGATGATAGCGCGCCGCGACTTGCATCGGGCAGGTGGTAGGTGTTTTAAGGCCGAACTAATTGATGTGACACTGATGAGACTGGATGTTGGTTGTTATAGCCAGTGTTGTACTTGTATATGTCCTTGAATGAAGTTCGTCCGGGACGCGTGGATGGCCGCGTGTGCTAGTCCCAACGAGGGAAAGCGCCGGATATTGGAGATCCTCAGGCCAACGTCCTAAGGGGAGAAATTCAAGGGAACATCTTCCTCTCACCATCTGAACGGAAACAAGCTACACGAGTCCTGGATAAGGGGATACTGTACTCAGGACAGGTCTGAGCGATCCCTCGAGTCTGCATATGTCTCTTTATCGGTATTCGCACAATATACAGTTGAATATTATCTGATCGAATTCGTTACGGATCGTCGCCATCATGGCCATCGCAAGGCCAATTCGGCTCCTTGGAGCAGTCGGAATTCTAGGAGTGTTGCTGGTGCTGTACAGATTATCACAAACAACCCAAATACCATCCATCACGGGTACGACGGATACAGACAAAATAACAGACGGCATGAAAAGAGATCCTTTACTAGATCGTGAGTTCTTATCATCCAAAATAACCGCCGACGGCAAATAGGATACTGACTTCACCCCCGCGAACAGCAACCGGAGAACCTGAAGGTGTATTATGGCGCGCCGAAGACCACGACTACGCCCCCGATAGCGAGAACTCCGCACGTATCAATGCGACCCTTCTTTCGTTGGTTCGCAATGAAGAGCTCAGCGATCTGGTTACGACAATGAAGCAGCTTGAGCGCACATGGAACCACAAGTTCAACTACCCCTGGACCTTTTTGAACGATCAGCCTTTTACGGAGGAATTCAAGCAGAAAACTCAAGAGGTTACAAAAGCAAAATGTTATTATGGTATGATTTACCCCAAATAAACTCGGCCGTGAAATATCGCTTACGCATTGTTAGAACAAATCCCCGCCGATCACTGGGAAGCGCCTGAATGGATCGACGACGACTTAGTCAAAGAATCGAACAAATACCTCGAAGAACAAGGCCTTCAATACGCCGGCAAAGCGTCATACCACAAAATGTGCCGATGGAACAGCGGCATGTTCTACAAGCATCCCGCCCTGGCCAACACGCGATACTACTGGCGAGTTGAACCCAAGGTCGAATTCTACTGCAACGTCGACTACGACGTCTTCCACTACATGCAAGACCACAACAAGACCTACGGATTCACAATCAACCTCTTTGACGCACCTGAAAGTCTGCCTAGCTTGTGGCCCGAGACCGAGCGCTTCCTTGCCGAACACCCCGAATACATCGCTGACAACAACATGATGGAATGGCTTGTGGACGACAAGTTGCGACCTGAGCATAACAAGAAGGCCAATGGATATTCTACCTGCCATTTCTGGTCGAACTTCGAGATTGGCGATATGAACTTCTTCCGCAGTGAAGCCTACGAGGCTTATTTCAACCACCTCGATCGCGCTGGTGGATTCTTTTATGAGCGATGGGGTGATGCACCAGTTCACTCGGTTGCTTTGGGTCTTTTTGAGGATGCCAGCAAAATTCATTGGTAAGCTACAATCACCCAAAACTATCATCACAAAATATACTAAGACTGAATTATAGGTTCCGCGACATCGGCTACCGCCATATTCCCTACTTCAACTGCCCCAACTCACCCAAATGCTCAGGTTGCACACCCGGCAAATTCTATGAAGGAGCTTCTTTCCTCGCCAAAGAAGATTGCCGTCCCAACTACTTCAAATACGTCGGAACTCATTGATCATTTCGTGTATATGATCAAGCGGTACATAATGTGTTATGACATTATCCCCTTTTTATTTTTCCTTTCTGATAATCAAGTTGCATTTTTCTCCTGTAATTTTACACGGACAGATTGTGTGAGGACAATTGTGTTGCTCGTTATATATTGGAAATAATACAGCGGAGAACGGCGTTTTCTGTTTCTTCAATCATTCTTGACTTTTTATTTGATCCAGATGATGTGTTTGGAAATTTTGAAACTGATTATACCAGATACATAAAATGCACTTACTGATATATACCATAAGCGATCGAAGTTACCTATAGATCTAAAGAAAGGGATATCAATTTTACAATCAATTGATGCAGGCTACTGGCCAGTTAACCGACCAGCTTACTAGGAACAAGACGTTTCTTCATCCACAAAGCTTTCTATTTATCTATACAGATTTCTCTCCAGAATTTCGAGAAGGCGAAAGATTTCAGACTACTATGACACATGGACCACACAGAGGGAAACAACAAAAATCGGGGCACAAAAACATGATACCAGAAATAGAGGGCAATGACTATTTCTTTACTCGTTCTTGGGGTAGAGTTCCTCCTGGAGGGGGACGCCGAGCTCGGTTCGGAGACCCTCGAGAGCCTCGAGATATTGCTTATATTGACCTTCGTTCTCGACCTTGGCGCGGATTCCTGTATATGAAGTTAGTGGGGGTTGAGAGTAAATGTAGACGGAATGCAGGTCAGACGAACCTTCGAAAACTCGGACGGCAGTGGGGAAGTCGTTGACGCGGCGAGCTGCGCGGAGAGCAGCAGAGAGAACCTCAACGGAGGGGACGAGATCGTAGGCGAAAGCGTTGTTCAAGTTGCGCTGCAAGCCATGAATTAGTCAATTGGTTCATAGTGGTCCAGCTTTCGGCACCGGGCTGAGCGAGCGCTTGTTATTTCCGCTGACGTACCTGGAGCTCGAAAACATCTTGGACGGCGTCGAATTCCTTTTCATATCTGAATGACCGTTAGTACTTGAGAATGTTATAGCAATTGACGTAAATAGAGCGATGTGGTTGTTGGTAGGCGTCACAGGAGTCCACGGGTATGGCATGATGTCGAATTTCCAACACCACCAATTTTCCACCCGCACCTGACGCCCATCACGACTCAATGGGAATGCGTACCTGGCAGAGAACTCCTCGTAGGTCTCCTCCTCATGGCCGCTGCGAAGCTTGGCAGACGTGCTGAAGTTATTGGCAATAGCGAACGAGGAAGGCGTAACGCGGATTGAGCGAGGAGCGTACGACGAAGCTCTGACGAAGCTTCTGGCCGGGCGGACGGATCGCGTCGCGAGGCGGAAGAGAGTGGTCGAGGCCATTGGAGCGGAGTGGTCGAAGAGAGTATTGCAATTGATGGGAGTTGTGGTGGTGGTGTTGCTCGTTCCCCAATGCGAGGTATCAAGGTCGTGCGTGGGTGAGAAAGAGGTTGATTGGGAGGTGCGGTTGGAGGTTTCCACGGAGTTTTGCGGGTGGTGTGATGCTGTGGTGGTTGGTGCCTGAGGCTGCAACACTTCCCTACCCGGTAGTACTCATATCATCGATCTTAAACAGGTGCTGAGCATTGAGCAAGCGAATGGATTGAAGTGTCTGTGGAATTATGGCTATCATGACTGTCATGACAAAGAGTCTCATACTAATTCTCCTGCCGCAAAAAATAAGAATAATTGTCAGGTGTGGAAGCAAGCTGTCAGATTGCATACATGCAACGACCGGCCAATCACGGCTTACGAATTAGTGTACCTGATATAGACATTTTATATCGATTGATCTTATCTACGTATAATCCATGGTCTACGGAGTATAAAGCTTGCTCTCAGATCTCGAGCTTCGTTGGAGCAGCAATCGTACACAGGTCTCTTTCCGAGTACTCCGTGCTACATCGTCAAATAGCCAATCGCGCTGTGTACAAGGATGTTCGCAATCCTATTCACATCCAACATTTTCACATAGTAGGTATAGGAGCGACCTGCGAGAGAAGATGGGTTGACATCATCAAGGATTTTCTAGTAGAAGTTCAACGGATATGATGTCGTGGCTAAAGCACAAAGAACAGCCTCGGCACGATGTCGCATCTTAAATGTATGCTTGTGTACAGAGTAGAGCGGAGTGCTCGGAAACACAGATCCAATTGACTAGTCTGATCAGCCGAGCTTGCGAGAGAGTTGCGAAGAAGAGCTGCAAAAGAGAGAACTTTTGCGGCGTTCCCCCTTTTACGCTGTCCAGAACACGCTTGCCCCAAGAAGGCCAAGCGCCGGCCTCGTCCAGCCAGTAGGATCGCGGGCAGCCACAAGCATCTTTTTTGTTTAATAATTCTGACCTCGCGTGCCTCGCTGTCCTTCTCTTCTTCTTCTCCCTCTTTCCCTTCTTCAATCAGGTTGCTCTTCGCTGGCTTTGCCTCGATTCTTTCCTTTCTTCGATTTCGGCTTCGCTTCGTTCCTTTGAATGACTTTTGTTGTCCGCCATTAGTATATTTAATCAGCCCAGTTCTTCTTCTCCTTTTCTGGTTGCGACCTCATCCCGTCAGCCGCAAACCATCCGGACACCGCCGCTGTGACATTTCTCGCCCGATCTTGCAATTCATAATTGAAACGATCGTATACAACGATCGTATCCGCAGTCATGTCGTTCGACCTCAAACAGATCCCTCTTCCCACCATCGATCGCCCGTTCGGCATCGAATTATGGCCATACTTCAACAAAGCCTTCGACGCCGTTGTCGGATATCCTGCAGACGATTTCCGCTTCGTGAATGGAGAGACGCCGATGTCTACTTTTAAAGAAACCGCCATTGCCTTGGTCACATACTATACTGTCATCTTCGGTGGTCGGGAAATCATGAAGAAGCTCCCAGCTTTCAAACTCAACACCCTTTTCATGATCCACAACTTCATCCTCACAGCTGTGAGCGGAATTCTGCTTGTTCTCTTCCTTGAGCAGCTTATTCCTACCCTCTACCACCATGGCGTTTTCTATGCTATCTGTGACCATAATGGTGGCTGGACCCAACCCTTGGTTGTTTTGTACTATGTAAGTCATTGCGCGGGTACAAGGAATTACCAACAACTAACAACTGTACCAGCTCAACTACCTCAACAAGTACCTCGAATTCCTCGACACCGTTTTCCTTGTCTTGAAGAAGAAGCCCTTGACTTTCCTCCACACCTACCACCACGGCGCCACGGCTCTGTTGTGCTGGACTCAACTCATTGGATTGACCTCGGTTTCATGGGTTCCCATCACCCTCAACTTGCTCGTCCATGTTGTCATGTACTGGTACTACTTCCAGAGTGCTCGTGGCATCCGCATCTGGTGGAAGAAGTACATTACCATTCTCCAGATCACCCAGTTCGTCATCGACCTTGGTATGTTATTCCCAGCTATTCTCATGCAGAATGAAATTAGCAATTCAGTGCAAGTGCTAATTGAAAACAGGCTTCATCTACTTTGCTTCCTACACCTACTTCTCCAGCACCTACTTCCCCTCTGCTCCTAACATGGGTTCCTGCGCTGGCGAGGAATTCGCCGCATTTGCCGGCATGGGTATCCTCACCTCCTACCTCGTCCTCTTCATCTCCTTCTACTTGGTCACCTACAAGAAGGCCGCCAAGACCGGACGCCCTCGCAGCAACACCGGTCGCCAGGCTCTTATTGACATGAAGGATGCCGAAGTCCCCAGCCCTATTCCCGCCGGTCGCAAGGCTGCTTCTAACGGAGCTACGACAACTGGACGTCAGGGACCTGTCACCCGCTCTCGCAAGGCATAAATGCGGGCCGTTGATTTCAGTGACTGAAAAATCAATTCAGTGAATCACGGACTCTCAACGAAAAGACCTGCAGCAACAGACTTGATTGTCCATGCGTGCATGGTCTGACTACGAAGTCCTTCACAGGACAAATCTATTTATCTCTTCGACTGTATTCTATTTTACAGATATTACACGTTTAATGAGCGACGGTTACGGCTGGGTCGATGTCTCGGTTGAATCATCTACACAAAATCATAATATGGGAAAGAAAGTCGTTCAGTCGATTATATGAAATGGGAGATGGGCATATAAAAATGGAACGAATTCCGGCGAACCTCGGTGGTCTATATTCTAGATCTTTGTTTTTGTTTTCTCTTCGCCAAATTTATCGCTTTTGTATTATTGTATATCATTGTTTTTGGCACTTTTATTTTCGCCTCTGGACTATGTTGACTGACTACTGATTGTTGGCTGTTTCTTGAGGTATGCGATGTTATGCTTGAATGCTCATGTTTCAGCTAAGACTGTGTCCATAGTTAGATAGTATGTATTGTACGCATTAGGAATGAAGATGTTGACAAGAGGAGTATCGACCATCGATTTAATGGCTAACAGCTCTGTCTGGATGAGGACATCTGAAATCATCCAGTGTTAGGGGTTGTTTTGAGGGCACGGCGCTGTCTAGCCCTAACACGTTCTACCGACGACTCATCTAAGAGTTTGATATGTAGCAGCCTCTGAAAGGACAGAGTCTGATCCATAGACAACTATTGGATTGATACCTTTCTCGTAGGCTGCTCAATTGATCAACAAGATTCGCGGATGATCTCTGATAGCTGGATGAAAGGTAACTATTGAGGAAGTTGACGGCTTAGTCCTCCAAACCCAATGGGGAGTTCAGTAAAACGACCTGAGAAGGAAGGGGTTATGCTCGTAGCTTATCAGTGGGTAGTACTCACTTCCATCGATCTACATATAGAAACAATCAGAAATAGGTGTCCAATAAACATACTGTAGTAGCTACCTAGCTATTGACGCGCAGTCATCAATCAACGCCCACCTACAAAATCTGGGTTTACCCCTGAGCTATCAATTGATGTTCCTGACAATGATGATCATGCACATGCGCTCAAGGGTCAGGGCCGACATGTTCCTGGTCATGGTTCATGGAATGACTACATGAAGTGACCTTGAAGACATGGGGGCGAGTATGGTCAGATCTGGGTCAAGTTGTTTGACCCTGACTCGATATCATACATAGTCTATACCTGAGGCTTGGGTTGATGGCCATGCTCACTTAACTAAAGATAGTATATAGCTCGTCGCGGTGGAGATGCTACACGTAGCATCAATCCGAATAGACAGACCTCTTGGACGTTGTCCAGGTGGCTCAGAAAACAGCCCTGGAGGCTATCATCGTAGTGACTGAATTGATAGGTATGAAGATTGACGCTCGTTACCAGGGCACTAGTTGACCGCAGGAATCCAGACGTTCGGCTAGATATATATTTTTATACAAAAGAATACCTAAGTACGTACTTCTACTTGCTGGTCGAAGAAATATGAGCTGTCACCTGTCACTGTCGCTGTCTTTGCGCATGGTGCCTGGTCCCTTGCATAATTCCCTGATTCGGCGAGTCGGGGTCATAGCTCTGGAGGTCAACTGGTGCTTACCTCCAGCGCTGTTTTCAACGTGGGTTGAAGAGTTGCTTTTGACACTTGAATGAGTCTGGTAGTTGACAACATTTGAAGGTTGGGTCTATTTACTTTTGATATATCAAATCGCAATCTAGAAGATGACCGCATTGCCCAGGCGACGTCGAGACCAGAACGAATCGGACAACAATTAATTTCCATAATTTCGGTCTGCACGGTTGTCTTTAAAATAAGAGATTCATTGATCCTTCCAAGGTACCTAGGTAACAATCGGCGTCCAACCGACTCCGAGTGAAATATCGGAGATTGAACCCAACCAAACCCTAAATTTGTCTACTCTTCGCTCTCGCACGGACAAATGGTCAAAGTCAAATGACCTTCATCTTTGAATTCAAAATCAAGTCTAATAAACTGGATTAGAGACATACAGTGGGACGAAATAAGTTTCCGCACCCCCCCATATCCGAAACTCCCACATCACCATTCATTCTGCACAGAAACGAGTACACATCGTGTCGCTTACAAATCTGTATAAAAGATACGAAGTATTAGGGCTTTTTGGAGATTTCCCTTGTCCGGTTTGTTAATATAGTAAGGTCGCAGTGGGCTTTAAGGAGGCTGTCGGATATGGGGGGGTGCGGAAACATATTTCGTGGTACTGTAAGTGGAGCGCAATCTTCACTCAACAGTCCATATGTAGTTATGTACTCCAGTTATCCAACAGTTAGGGCTTCCGCTCATGCACAGCACCAACCTGAAACTTGACAGCTATGTTAACATATGTTATCGATGTCCGACAGCATACCAAGGCCAAGACAACGAGAATTTTTCTGGAACGGTGCTCATAACTCAAAGCATAACTCAACGAAACACTAGCAGTATCACAAATCTGATAAACTTCAAGCAGTGGCAAGCACGGAGCACGGAGTGCATACTGCCATTCCCTGTATATGCTACGTACATAGATAGACACACTCAAGATCTGCAATTTGCTGCAAGGGCCACGTCGATAGACTGAAGAAAATCTCCGATTGATTTCGGGTACGTACATTGTAATGCCATTTAACCATTCAAAGGGGAGGATGCATTCTTCGATGATACACTTTTGACGCAGGGACGAATACCGGAGCCAATGGTGGATGCATGGGCTGCCTTCTAGTACACAGTGCAATAGATTAATGAATGGAAGCACTCGGGTTTCTGACTTAATATATAATTTTTATATTCGATACCTGCCACTACCTTCTAGACTGAGTCTCTCTAATATTAAATAATCACCGACTATAAAACGTTGCACTATTAATACAATATCGTCTGCGCGAGATAGCAAACCCTAACTACGGCCTCTAACTTCTCAAGGCATCGGCAAGGAAAATGGCTGTTTCACCATCAGCCAATCACCCGCCTGTCTCACACTGAAACACAGGAACTCCTTCGACAACATAACTTTACTGTGCATTAGCCTGCTTCTCAGAATGATACATATACTATCGCTTTATTCGCTATCCCTTCTAGGAGGTCGGATGCCCCTCTTTTTCCTTCTTGTTTGCTCTTCTTGGCCGAAGCAGAAGAAAAAATGGCGTGTCACAAACCCACGTTGAATGTTGATTGAAAGCAAGAAACTTGCAGCAGATGGCTTCGCTAGTTTGTGGATAAGAGGATGTTATCATTCAATACGTAACATCATTAGAGTCGGCATGGCATTAATCTATTTGAATACTGATGGGTTCCCACCATATGGTCCATGTGTACTCCGTAGTTACTACTACGTAGGTACCTATACAATCGAATTCCAGCTTCGGACTAGGTTCATGCACTGTACCTGTCATCCATATGACTTGGACCTCTTCTGGCTGACTGCCGAATCCAGAAAGGCGCCATGTTCATCGCTAATAGTAGCATCTGACCTGTCAGCTATTTTCGCGGTTCTCCTTGGAATCAAGAATTTGTGTACTGTACAGAGCAAGAATGGAGGCGATTGCTGACTTCTTGGCCCGTCAGATTATATCATCGCCCTTGACAGGACTACATAACTACGTAGTACATATTAACGTTAATACTATGTAATAACGTAATACGTAGTAGCATGTTAATAATTGAACCCTGGACGATGGTCAGTGCTTGGCTGGACATGGATAGGGTTAGCGAACGCCAAAAGGCCCGAAACATTTGGTAACATGTTATTCAACACAATCAAGGGCGTATGGCATCCACGTGTCCTCGCAAGTCAATCCGGTCAGGACGAGAGGAGACGAAAACAGGACGATAGGATAAGTCGGCCCTGTAGTCCTGGATAGGATATCGACTCCTGCATATCTGCCCTTTTATCCTGTATACACCTTCTGTCAGAGAAGTGTAACTGATTGAGGCCAACCGGAGGGGCCAGGGCCAACTCCCGCCGCTAAAGGCACGCCAATCCATCAACCTGTAACTTCTACTAACCACACCCCCATAGTACATAACTTATTTTATGAGTTCGAGTGGCACATATGTCAGGGCTCGACGTAAATAGTTTAACCCCATAAGGACTAAAGGACTAACGATTGTACACGTACTCCGGATGATGGACATTCCTGGAATTCTTCCCCCTATCAACGACAACCCTGTCACGGTCATTGTCACGGAAGATCTGTACCGAGGGGGCCTGTCTGTTGCTATATTCGACTATAACGAACTGTATCATCGTGTCCTGAACTTTTCTTTTTTTACTCTGGTCAGATCCAGTGCTTTGACCTTCTTTATTATTCTCCTACGGAGTACATCAAAAATAGCCGTTGTCTCACCGTCGTACTATTTTTTGTCTTTTGTTCTTTTCTTGCTTGCTCTTTGTCCTACCAGCCACGACCTACCTGTAGCAGATGACTTGATAACGTCAACGTCCTTGAGATTTGTATCTCACACTGTATAGATTACACGTCTACAGAATCAGAAGAGGAAGCAACTATATACAACACAGGTTACTTATGCAACGCAACATGGAAGCTCCTATGGCTTCAGAAATGGTTGCCAAACCAGACCATAATGAGCTATTGCAAATGCACTCCATGCCACCTTGGAAGCGCTACGAGTCCGAAGAAGAGGACGTATCTGAGACAAGCTCGCACGTCTTCTCGCCCACTGAGGGTGATATCACCAATGACTCTGATGCAGACGAGTCCACCAGCGAGGCAGAATACGTTGATGCCGAAATGCTGGCTCCAACGGTCTACCACAGATTGTCATCAGATGATTCATCGAGTCTATATTCACATCGTCTATCGATTATAACGGCAAAACGTAGCAGTGCAGCAACCTGCGTTCCTACTCGACATGGACAGGACGCATCTACTGACGACAGTGAAGATGCGTCTCCTTTCACTGAGTACATGACACCACCGGTTTCTCCAATCTATTTATCAGCTGTTTGCTACGTACCAGATGGATCTGAGAGTTCATCTCGAGACGAATCATCTGCGGACGCCGAAGATAACGACGAGGACGAAGTCCACGAAGTCTCCGAAGCCAAGCAGGTGTTCTTCACATCACCAGCTTCGAAACCGAGCATCATCATGATCCAGAGTCCTACTACTGAAGCTATACTAACTGCTCGAATGGGTGATCCGGTTCAGACTCCGAAATCTAACGAGCAGAACAAACAGGAGGGTTCTCCAGTTGATCTCCGCAAGAGATCGTCCACCAAGAGATCCTCAAGTGCCTCAGGGATGACTACACCAGTGGACCGCTCCAAGCGGTACTCAGCCATGTTCTATCGTGATTTCACCCAGAACGGCGAAGTGACATACTCTGATTCTCGGAGTCACACACGAGCCCAGTCCTCTCACAGTCCTGCACGAAACTCATCACGTCCAAGGATAGGATCACGAAAGGACAGCCTTATTAGCAATGCCAGCAATGCAACAGACTCTTCCGAAACACGACAATCACGACCACGCCGAATCCCATCCCAACGCTCTTCTTCCCGAAGCAGTCGCTACGCTCCAGACCACGAATCGCCACGAAACTTTTCACGACCACGCCCCATCCGCAGCTCAAGCGTTGCCAGCGACATGACAGCCGCAAGCTCAGCATCATGGAAACGAATCCACGCACACAACTGGTCTAGCACATCCCTCCAATACCCAAGTTCGTCTTCTTCGGTCGTCGATCACCCATCTTCTTCCCCGTCACCACCACCTGGCGAAAACGAATCAAAACCAACTCCTCACCCACTCTCGATCATCACAACACCAACATCCCCCACAGTCGCCTCTCCAGATTTCCAACAATCCCGATTTACGCCCCAGCAGCATCAACAGCAGCAGCCGCAGTCAGCATTCACCTCCCACAGTAACAGCAGCGACATCGACTGGTCCCCTGTCGAATACAGACGATCATCCACAACCCCTTATCAAAAGACATTCCCCTATTCCCGCCCCCGCAATCCTTCCCTCTCGCTGATCACAGCTCTCGCCACCGCGTCAACCGAAAGTCTCACGGAAGACGCACCATCGCGGAGTCGAAGGGGGTCAGTCGCCACCAGCACCACAACGACGACGACAAGGACAAGGAAATCATCCATATCAGCGGTGATGTCAACTGCAGTAGGCTCGAGCAAATCATCGAATCATTCGACGAGTACGATGAAGTTGCTGATGGGCGGGTTCAAGGGACTAGGAAAACAGCGCTCGAGTCGTCAGTCTTAGACCCTGCCCCAGTCTTACGGCCCCGGAAATTCAGGATGATCACTAAAGTGGTCCATCATCTTACCAATTTTGTGTGAGTGGTTTTTGTGGGGTACACTTTTCTAGAAACTCTACCAGGGTTTCTATATTTTCCTGAATTCGATGATCATCCTGCCCCCACGTTTCGATGATATTCGGACCCCAAGGACGGACCAACACAGCACCCATGATCACGATCATACAGATCCCTGGCTGCTGATCTTATACCCCTATTTTTGTCCATCTTGCCTTTTTTCGTCTTTTCTTTTTTGCGATGCTTTCTATGTGTCATCACTGCTCACTCTTCCGGCGTTCACTGGGTTAGGTAATGTGTATAATGTACGGTTTTATATACATTAAGAGGGATGTGTCTTTTACTGTTCCAAGGTTGTGTTTTGATTTTGGTTTTGCTTATTTTTTGGGTTACGCGTATGTTACAAGAATGGTGATGGAAGACTCCATCAATGTCTTACAAGGGTAATGGATGTATTATTTGATTGATGTATGCTATGTTAGTTAATTAGAGAGGTACCTATCGAGGGGACCTAGGTAGGGTTTTGTCATGGGGCTTACGTATGATTAGTTATTGATAATGAATGCGTCAAATCATTATTTAAAACTCTTCTTAGATCAAGACGTCTATAACAAAAAAACCTGTATGATAGTATCCATATGGTACGGTAGAACTTGGCTACATAACGAACAGGGGGGCCTCCTTGTCATTATATTGATATCAGGTAAGAAATTTTATATGAATACCTAGGTACGAAGAGTGGTCTAAATTGTTATTGATTATACAGTTTATTATACTAGAGTGCTCCCCATCCTTATGTGAGTTAAAATCTCTAAATATCAGATTCGGACATTGGACGGCCCTACTGTTCGTTATAGCCAGATTCTACTGTATTGAGAAATGTACGTAGCTGAAGTCTTAGATACAACGAGAATCCGCTAGCTAGATTAAAGCATAACCCGAAGCATTATGAATATGTGCAGTATCTATATGAAACCTTCGCATTTCAGGTCAAGTACTCTCCGGTCCAGGAAGACCTTCCTGCCTCTCATCACTTCCGGCCCTCCAATGCACTCTTAATAGCTACTCAATCGTCAGTAAATGCAAAAACAAGGAACAGACTCATCAAACGTACCGTCACACGAACTCTTCGCATCCCCAAACAACATCTTCGTATTCTCCATATAAAACATCGGATTCGGCACATCGGCGTATCCACTCGACATTCCGCGTTTCATGACAATGACCTCTTTACTCTTCCAGGCCTGTAACACCGGCATTCCCGAGATGGGCGAGTCTGGCTCGAGGGCGATCGGATTCACAGTGTCGTTTGCGCCGATGACGAGAGTTACGTCGGTGTCGCTGAAGTCATCGTTTATCTCGTCCATTTCAAGCACAACTTACACGAGAAATTAGCAGGGTGCAAGATACGAAAAAAGGGGATAAACTCACTGTCATAAGGGACGGAGGCTTCTGCAAGGAGCACGTTGCATTGACCAGGCATTCGCCCTGCTACTGGGTGAATTGCAAAACGCACATTGACTCCTTTGGCTCGTAACATCTTGGTGATTTCGGATATGGCGTATTGTGCTTTGGCGACTGCCATGCCGTAGCCGACGACCTATCACCAGATCTTAGTGAAAAGCAGAAAAAAAAAAAGCTGAGGGGAACCTGGTCTTACAATAATAACATTTTCTGCGTTAGCCAATGCATCCACTGTTTCATCAACCGACGTTGTCACCACTTCACCCTCGATCTTTTTACTTGCTTGTATTGGTGCAATGCCGCCGAACAGCACGTTTGTGAGGGATCGATTCATCGCGACGCACTATATGGTTAGTAAGACGTGCCAATGTGAAAAAGGATTTGAACTTACCATGATATATGATAGAATGGAACCACTGACTCCAATCAGTGAGCCGACTGTGGTCAACAGAGGATTATCGAGCATGAATCCCTCGGCAACCAGAGCGAAGCCAGAATAGGCATTCAATACAGTAATAACAACGGCTAAATATATTGGTCAGAAGCACTTCATAGATCCTCAATCATGAAACTCACGCATATCAGCACCACCGATGGCTGCCGTTGTCGTGTATCCCTTCAAAAAACTAAGCACTGTATTTGCACCCAGACAAGTAGCAGCAATAACAGGAGCTCCTGGAGCCATGGTCACAAACGCGCCCATCGTCGCAATATTTGCCCCAAGAAGCGATGAATTTATGACGTGTCGACCTGGCAAAATAGTGGGAGTAGACTTCATGCGGCCAGCTAGTTTCAAGAAAGCCACGACTGATCCGGTAAACGTGACACCACCAATGAGGACTCCTAAGTATGCTGTCACCATGTGTAGCGTTGAAACATGAGCGATCTCTGCCATGACACTTCCGATACTTGTAAGGACTGCTGCTAGACCGACCACTGAATGCAGAGCTGCGACTGTCTGAGGCAGACCAGTTGGAGTGATACGACGCCCAATGATCCCACCTGTTCAAGTTAGTCGATAGTCAAGCTAACGAAGGAGTTCTTGAAGTATACCTAGCAAACCTCCGAGACCGGCAACTGCGCCAAACTGTACCAAGGTTGCTGGAGAGAATCCGACTGCGAGTAACGAGGCTAGGAATCCGGAGCTGACACCTAAAATTCCAAGGATATTTCCTCGACGTGCAGTTAATTGTGAAGCGAGGCCGGATATAGAGCCTAACGATGTGTAAGTATCCAACTGATTTATCTGGGCATGTCATGATCATCTTACTAATGCAGAGTACGCTGCTGACTAGATATCCAGCCTGCACAAGTCCAGCCATACCAGTGGAAGCAGCAGCAATGTATCCTCCGCCAAAAATAAGGCCCGGTATAGCATACAGCCAGGGGTATTCCGGAGGATCAGTAGGGCCTGTGCCGGTTAGACATTGAGTGCAAGTCTGGTGTAGGGACAACTTACGCTTAAACATGTCCAGCATGCGTTTGGTAATCACGAACCCTCCAGATACATTGACAAACGCCAGCAAAACAGACAGTGCTCCTAGCGCTTCGGGAATGGTAGTCGGGAAGTAACCTCCACCCATGACGAACAGACCGCCGATACCAACCATTCCTGTATCAAGTCAGTATCAACCTACTTACTGTGTTATTCGAGTCTGTACTGACCTGAAATGGCGTTGGTCACACTCATTAGAGGAGAGTGCAACGCAGGTACAACGCCCCATACTGCTCGATAGCCCACAAGTCCAGCCAATCCAAAAGTAAACATGTTACCCATGAATGCAGGACCAGTCAGCTTTCCTAAAGCAAGAGCTGATCCCATACCCGCAGTCACTGTAGCCACTTGCCGTGTTGCCTTTTGCCATGGAGTCACTTCAACTGCTTTTACCTCTTTTGCCTGGGCCTGAACTGTGCCGGCAGCAGGCGTTGGAGAAGGTGTAGGAGGCGGAGGTGGTGGTAAGATCTCGCCGTTGAAGCTCACAATTGCGCCACGGGTCACCTCGTCGTTTAGATCAATGTTGAAGCCTTTATCCTTGTCTGCCAGAGAGAGGAGGAACTTTGTGATATTGTTTGAATACAATGTAGACGATTGAGTCGGTAGCCGTGAGGGCAAGTCGGTGTATCCTGAGTAACATCAATCAGTCTAATACACCATCATTCTTACAGTATGTCGATATACGTACCAATAACCTTCACTCCGTCATAAACAGCTAATTCTCCAGGAACTGTAGCCTCACAATTACCTCCAGCTTCGGCAGCGAGATCAACAATGACCGATCCCGGTTTCATTGCATACACCATCTACACGAGTAAGAAATGGATTATCAAAACGGAAGGAACATACATACCTCTTTAGTAATGAGCTTTGGTGCTGGCCTGCCAGGAATGAGAGCAGTTGTGATGACTATATCGACTTCGCGACATTGCTCCATGAATAGCTTCATCTCGGCTTCTATAAACTCTTTTGACATCTCTTTGGCATATCCACCCTGGCCAGAGCCGTCCTCCTCCATATCGACCTCGATGAACTCCGCGCCTAACGATTGTACCTGCTCACGAGCGGCGGGACGCGTATCAAATGCACGAACAATTGCGCCATTGCGGCGTGCCTATGATTGAGCTGTCAACAAAGCTTTTTATTACATGTAATTCAAGGAGGACGACGTACGGCTCCGATTGCGCTCAATCCAGCAACTCCGGCTCCGATGACGAGGACTTTGCTTGGTGGTATCTGCAACCAGGTTAATACTCTTTCATTGGAATTGTGCGCTTTTGATTACCTTTCTGTTATCCATCAGCATTTAATCTTTAGGACGTAGGTCAGATTGCTTACCCAGCAGCTGTCACTTGACCAGCAAGGAAGCGCCCAAACTCGTTCGAAGCTTCCAAGACAGCTTTATATCCAGCAATATTGGCCATCGAACTGTTCATCGATGACCCTAGTCGTTAGCGCATACGCATACAACAAGATTTAAATATCGACTGACCTTAATGCGTCAAATACCTGAGCACGTGAAATTCGAGGAATCTTGTCCATGGCAAAAGAAGTAATGCCGCGTTCCGCAAGCGCCTCAACGACTGGTTTGTTCTGCGCAGGATAAAGGAACGAGATGATGGTCGCACCTTCGCGCATTGAATTTATTTCATTCTTAGTCCCATCCTCTATACTGGGCGCGCGAACCTTGAGAAGAATGTCACTCTGAGACCAGACTACATCTCTCTCAACGATGAGTGCGCCCGCCTTTCTGTAAGCTTCATCGGTGAATTGAGCTTCGGCGCCAGCACCGCTTTCTATCAGAACCCTTGAAAAGCCCTTTTTCAAGAGAAGCGCTACGTTCTGCGGCGTGATGGCCACACGACGCTCGTTGGGAAATGTCTCGCGCGGAATGCCAACCGTGAGCGACTGGTAAGGCACGACTACAGACGCTGTTGCGAAGTTGTGTTTATGGGGCGCGTAACTTGCTACGAGAAAGCGCTTGCGATCTTGTCTATGCTTCCATGGACGCGAAGTCGTCTTGAGACCGTAGGCTTGTCGCCATGCTGCAGGAAGTGAAAGTTGAATTGGGTTAATACTTTCGCATGAATTGAGATAAATTTAGAATGATTTTTCCATACCTGAGCATCCCAAGACGCGCAATGAAGTCGTAGGAACTATTGGAGAAGAAGGCGCCAAAACTGACGCCTTCCTAAGCCAGCTCATCGTGACCAACCGATCAATGCTTTATAGGTATCGTGATCTCAACAGAGAAAATACTCTGCCGAACAACGCGACTGAAGTCATCAACGAGACTGTAAAGGCAACTGAAGAGATAAAAAGGAAGAACATGGAGGAGATGGAGAAACGGAAGGTTGCAAGGGGCAGACAAAGCGGAGAAGGTAGCAATGACGCTTGGTACCTCTGGCAGATCCGAGAGCATGTTCCTTCCCTTATTTTTACTTTCCATGAATCATGTATAATCAATTTTATTAACCGCTTGGACTGTTAGTTCGTGGTTACATGAGCACTACTGGTTCCACGATGGTCACCGGATGTTCGGCTGGAGGTTTTGTATTAGATGACGCGTTTCATTGGCGCATAAACCGGTTAAGGCAATATTCTGATATCATAAGCCTGCGGAGAGTCGGTTATTCTAGGCCATTTGGGTAGGTACATCTCCATGGATGGCCGATACCAAACCTGGGGTGATGCGGGGAAACTCCGACCATCGGATTGTATTGTACTGTCACGTAACAAATCGCAGGCAGCAATAACCCTGAGGGTTGACAGTCACAACCCTAATAACTCTTCAGTAAATACGACTTAAGGCAGATGGAAGTGCAGCAAAGAAACATGATAATGATACATAATCTCGTCTGGGTATAATCAAAACAAATGAAAGCACAATAGGCTAATAAGGAGCTTAACATCCACCTCCAGCAGCAGCGCCACCACCAGCTGCCCCTGCCGCTGCACCACTTCGAGCGTTTCGGCGCGCCTTTTCCAGCATAGCACAACCCGTCAGCAAGACCATGATATCGAAATCTTGCCCATAGTTCACATTGATTTGGAACTTGTTGCTTCTCCCAGAAAAGACACCTGCATTGTTATACACTGCAATCACCCTGTTTGTGCGAATATCCACCATCTTGTAATTCCTTGATGACCACCCGCTCGGCTTGTGGCCGTCAATGCCCTCGGAATGAGTACGTTTCCATGCAAAAGTCTGTTGGCCGAATGACCACTGATACTCGGGACTAAACGTGCCATGCCGCTCAAACGATGCCCATTTGAGCCCTGTTTTGCTGGGGTCTCCTAGAGCGATTTTGTCTCCTGACCATTTACCAAAGTTGCAGACCGCGACAGCCGGGCTTTTTTTATCGAAGCCGGCGTGAAGGGCTACGTCGGGTCTGCTGGATGGCCAGGAAGAATTCTTGATATAAAACAGATGCTGTCCATTCTCGGTGCTGATGTTTGAGTTGGAATGGATAAATTGGCGAACTTGGTTTTTTTCGTCCATAATGTTAATAGTTTCTAGACGAGTGAATGTATAGTAGTCGGAGGACTTTCGAAAACGGAGATGGGATCCATGAGTAATTATATACAACAGCACATTAGAAAACCGCGATGACGTCTGGTGATAGGCGCTGTTCGTATAGCCCCATTCTTTAAAGCAGATCGGCACTATCATCGCCCTGCATCGCCTCCGGCCCCCACTGAGGCTGAGATGCTTAGGGCAGTGGTTGGCGGTTGATGGAAATCATGAGCGATTTAGAGGATGCAACCATCGATTGGCTGTATAATTATAGAAGACAGCTTCCAAGAACCGAATGATATTCGTTGGCCGTGACTCTTGTATCTTCTCTAAGCCCTAACCCTGAGTCAGTAACCACATGTTGTGAGACATTACTCAAGTTACTGCCTTGAAGTGTTTGTTTTCACATGTTAATTCTTTTAGATGCAATAGAATCCTTAGCTTTTCTGGTGCTACTTTAATGCCTGCCCTGTCGCAGCGGGTTGTTATGCAGTGCAACTTCCTGTTGTCTAGTTCTCATGGGTATGTTAACTTATGTATTAAACGCCGAGGTGTAGAAACTGACAGGAAGTTCTCATAAAAAGAATGAATGAGTTTTGAATAGAAACTAGTTGTTTAAGCTGTCTTTTTACAAACTCTTTGGGAACTGTATGAAAAGCTAGATAAGGAAATCGCATTGATACAGCCTCGGGCTGCAATAGCCCTAGCCCTAGCCCTAACTACCGAGCTATCATCTATGTGGCTTCTAATTTCGTCCTTGTTTGACAATTGACTTACACGTTAAATAATATTTAGTGACCTCCTAAAACCTGCCCGTGAGAATCAAGATACAGCTCCTCCTCTGGCGGTGGTAACAGGAAGAATACCCTCTGCCTTCGTCTGATTCTGTACATCATCAACCTCTCTCTAAAACCGAAATATATTCTCACCTGCAACTTTTACCAGCTGCCCTTCTGCAGCACCGCGATCAAGGATCGCTTTCAAGAGTTGCGGGTAGCATGTAACATCTTTGAGACCTAGAATGACAGATGCAATTCCATCGAAATCTGATCCGAGCCCGACATGGTCCCAGCCAATACGGCCCGCGATGTAGAATAAATGCTCGAGGGCCATGCCTATCGTCGCATCTTTACGTCTTGTGGCTACATGCTCTGGGACGAATGTTACCATCAAAATTCTGCCGTTAGATGGGATCACGTCTAGTATATCGTCGGGTACGTTTCCTCTCCACATAATTTTCAATCCTGCTGGACGGTAGGATCCCAGGTGGAAGGCGACCTCAATATTTATCAGTACGCAGACGCTTCATATCTTCTTCGTCTAGCTCAAAGCTCAAAATCAAACACATTCGCATTGTCTTTAATCCGCTCAAACCTGGAAGACTTAGGCAGCGGCACAAAACCCTGTTGTCCAGAAAATAGCTTGGATGTTAGCTAAGCTGCGAGTCTTACATAAAAAAAGTCAATTCTTATAACCCACCGTCTGGATGCTCTAACGAATCAGAATTTGAGCAGGCTCTTGTTATGCTTCTTGCTTATTTCGCATAGAATGGGCTCTTCCACTCGAGTTCTCTAGCCAGAGGGGGGTATGCCTCAGTGTATATTACCATGCCTTAAAACCCTCAAGAGTTACATAAAGCGGAGTTATACAATTTTAACCTTGTATGATTTAGCTTTCCACCGAGATATGCAGGGTCATGATAAATTGAAACTACCTGAATTCTAGTCAGGGTATATTGCCGTGCCTATTGAATTTTAAAACTATTTAAAGCATAGCTATCACACCTCACGCTCCAATACGGGTCGGTTTTTCACCGAGACATGCAGTCACGCGTCATGCTTGTAAATTCCTTCCAGCTATTGCAAGATATATGCTACGTATAGAGTTGTTTCCTTCACGGGCGGATTGATGCAGCCACGGCGTATTCTGTAACGATCCTAAGCACATGATTTGCATCAGGCCCCCCATACTCAACCCCAGGGATGCATTTGGCACCCTCAGGGCCTCTCTGGATTAGCTTCAGCCCGTTCTTGTAAGACTTTCCAACCACTGAATCCTTGTCAAGACCAGGGAAGGTGATCCTAAGCCGTCCAATACCTTCTGTCAGATTACTCAACTTAAACCAAGTCAAATGAGGGAATTCATTGTGAATGCGGTTTAGCAGCTCCACCCAAGTTGAATTATTGCCAAGAGTCATTAGGTGAAACGAGATACCCGTTAGGCTCTGTTTCGAGTTGCTCAGGATTGCCATGATACTTGGGACGGAAAGGTCGGCCATAGAAAGCTCTAACTTCTCCAGTGCTGGCAAGGTCGCATTGTAAAGGATGAAGTAAGGAGTATTCGGCATGGGACGAGGCTGCGAGAAAGAGAGTGAGAGCTCTTTAAGGGCTGGTGCATGGAGGAGGATTTGATTGGCCCAGTACGAGTTCGAGTTTAGGTTGTGACTAAGGCATATTTCCACTTTTCGCAGGATGGACAACCCTGTGCCCTGGCCCTAATGTTCATTTGGCAACTTAGCAGCGATGAAGGTTGTCGTCGATAATTCCTTTCGCAAAACGAAGTCGGCTACGGCCAGCTCAGCACCACCCAAGATGTCACGCGCGAGGATTGCCTCCGTCTCCGGATTTGAACGTGTGCCTACAGAGTAGTTATCCCTGATCTTGAGCCTATCAGGACAAAGATGCTGCATCGCAAACATAGACTTGAGGAGCTCTACCCCGAACGCCTCGGCCACAACCTGTCCGTCTTCATGCCGTGGCCAGATAACGGAGAAAGGTAACGTCGTCTCGAAGTTATACTCGTCCCCGAGATGGATGACTTTGACATAGTCTCGTATCTGCGCATATCTGGCCAGCATTTGGAGCCTGCTCAAATCGTCGGCCATCAGGCTCGTTTTCCACGTCGAGAAATAGCTATCGAGTACAGCCTGGAGGCGCCCATCGTCTGCTTCTGCTTCTGTGCATGCCGCGACGAATGACTTACGATACGGACCGAGAAGCAGACATGACCACTCGTCGACCATGCCGGCGGAGGCCAGTCTGGGTGCAGGATTGAAGTTCCTAGCTGCTGATCAAATTGGTGACTTGATGAACCTCGTGTATACGCTAGTAACGATATATTGACTAGATAAAAAGTATCCGCTGAAACACTGGATTGAGGCCGAAAAGGGCTCTATTTATAATTTATTTATAAAAATCACATTATATCAAGCTCTGGTGGTTTCAAAGTTGTGACCCCGCTGACCACAATATACGCTCCGATTGTCAGCGCTAAGCCCCCGCTCTGAAGCTCCTTAGAAAAAATACAAAGTAATCAAGTATGTACGGTAATTACAATTTAAGTCAGTGTCATTAGCTTATCCAATTCTGGCTCAAGGGCAGGGTCGCAGTCATTATACAAAATCTCCATCGCCTGGTCGATGACAGTAAACCCCTGATATAGCTGGGAACAAGTTATTAATACACTTTGGTTATGATCGCGGTTGTTCTGCGTAGACTATACTTTGTTGACTTTGATAAAAGGAGGGTAAGCGCTGCCTACATGCAGTGAAGAGAGTTTCTCCATCAAGTGTAATATTGCCCGCCACGTAAATAAGGCTGGTGACGCCAGTAGATTGACCTTGGGCTCTTCTGGTCCCCTTCGCAAGTTCTTTTGCTGCATCGCCTGCAACAACACCCCCGTCCCAGTGTGCGATGATGACGACGTCTTTACCATGTCCGTTCAAGAGAGGGAGTAATACGTTGTCGCGCGCAAGAAAGCGATATCCTGAGGGGAGGATGCTTTGGCCAGATCAGAAGGATTGCAACTAGGGTATAATCCTGGATGTGTTGCGCATCCGGCTTTGGTCAGATACGGTAGCAATTTCTCGAAGCCTTCAGGTGTGCCGAAGGCACCTGGAACGATAACAATCACCGAGGGTTCGCCGACGATATAGTGGAGGTGAGCTTGAAAACAGGCTGCGACTTTGTTATGTTGAATATAATTGCTGAGAGAAAAAAGCTGAGAAGAAATAAGTTGAGAAGAGAAGAACTGAGAAGCCCGGATTGCTAGCAGGAGATTAACCAATCTCGCTATTTTCAATGTACCCCTGCAGAGTTGCAATCTGGGCAAGACCATACAAAAGATAGCAGAATCTCGAAAATTGACTTGAGATGTAGTGCTGGTGTAATTTCATAAACATGAAATCGTATTGTAATGACAGGATTACTTTACGGCTATCCCGGATATGGCGGCATAAATCACTCTCTTGCTCTCATTGGATATCAACCGGTCTTCGTTATAAGAATTTGCCAGGATTCCCCTCTTCTAGATCAGTCTTGCGATGATAACCATCCCAGATAGTACACACGGAATACAATGATACGCGTCCCACTCGGATTGTCAGTTAGGTATAGTTAGGGCTAACTATTCTTTGCCCTATCCATTGTTTCCGTTCCATCTTCGCCTTGTATTGTGCCCACACAACCATGAGATCTTGTCAGCAATGTCGAGATGCTAAACGAAAGTGTATTCCTGGCAAGGACAGTGATTATGTGCCATGCTGTAATCGCTGTCTCCGCCATCATCTTGCTTGTTCGCACTCCCAGATCCAGCAACTAGTTCGGACGCGGCTTGAGGCCCGTCAACCCTCGAAAGAATCGCACACTCAAACCAAGACAATAGACGATTTTCTTGCCGATGATGGATCAGTTCACCTGCTAGTTCACGAGTATCTGGCCAAAATTCACGGCCGGCCACATAGCATTTTTCATGCAGCCACCCTATGGAAGGACATTCGTGAGCGGCGAATTAGCAAGGCTTTGATCTTAGCTATCTGTGCTATGGGCTCTCACGTTTCAACACAACCAACTTTACGATCACTCGAGCCTCTGCTTACCGCAGAGTCTAAACGGCTACTTCAGATCGATCTCGAGCGCGTATGCCTGGAAAATATTCAAACCTGCATTCTCGTGGCAAATCTATGTGTGGCACATGAGAACCCTTCGTCAGAGTTTCTCTTCTTCCGTAAGCTTTCCCCCCCAATTCACGCATGGATGGGTGTGTTCCGAGCCGTGCAGATGCTCATGTTGGACGAGACAATAGGAACAGCAATTGCCATGATGCAATTGATAGAACCACGTGCGGGACAAGAGAACGACAACGAAGTCTCGCATGAGCTCAGAATCCGAATCTGGTGGGCGCTTTTTGCAGCGGACAATTGGTGCTCTTCGAGCCTGGGATTCCCTCGTCAGATGAAGGACTGGCCTCGACCAACTCGGTTGCCCATGGAGGAGCGTCTCTTTGCCGACATGGATCCAGACGAGCCATTAACAGGGCAGAACGATCCATGCAAGAGCCCTGGTCTATGGGCGCACATGGCCACTCTCATTGAGGTGTTTAGTCCAATCCAAGAACTCAACTGGCGCGCTGCCAACGGCGAGGCGTTGCATCCGGATCAAATTGAGGAGGACACGTACCAGCTCGCTCAACTTCTGGATAACTGGGAGATGAGCCTACCACATGATGTCCAATTGACAGAGTCAAGCCTCATAGAGCATAGTAAGCAGGGCACCGGGGGCATCTTTATGGGCCTTCATCTTGGCTTTCACCACTACGCCACCTTACTCTTTTATCAGTATCTCGATAAACGATCAACGATGACTATGCGTGCCCAGCAATTTGCAATGAGATGTAAACATCATGCTCTCAGTTATAGCGCCTGGCTTGCCCGTGGGAGGCGACAACCCGGATGCGAGGCCGTGTATCCAACCATCGCCCACATGGCGATCGTCTCCTCTTCCGTTCTTCTACATACTCTTCTATTTGGAGAAGAAAATGAACTTGCGCAGTCACGCCAGTGCCTGGAAGCGAATTTTCAGGCACTGCTTGAATTGGAAGGCTACTGGCCCATTGTCAAAACCATGGTGAAGCTTCCCTTTCCTCGAAAAAGTCGGTTTCTTCTTTGGCTGACAATCTTCCAAGATTAATCGATTGATGGAATTTCAGAACAATTGTCTGCTCCTCTCCCATAACCAACACACCCATCGCCTCAATCGTTGGATGTTGCGATTTCTCTTTGAGTATGCACTACCACTTAAAGACAAGGCTATTGGTCCACACACGGCTCTGGAAATGGAGATAATCTCTACGCAGGCAAATATCTTCTCTCAAAAAGGCCGACTACCCGCATTTGGGGCTAGCTAGGGTGTTCTACGCATAAAAAACGATGCTATATCCAGATATGGGCGCATTTGATGCCAATTCAGCAGAATTCCTTGATCGATGATAATTTTACTATATGCACGATATTAGATGCCATCTAACAAGCTTCCATTCCGCCCAAAAGAGGCCGATACAAGCCTAATGATGCGCAAGCTGAGCTATTTGAACATGTGAATGAAAAGCTTTTGGGCTATTCCCTCTTGTAATGCATTATCAACAGACTAACCTCTCCCCGTGTGCCTACAACATGCCTAAATGTAACTCGTTCCGCATGGACCAAAAAGTCAGTCGCATATCAACCTGCAATTCAGCTTATTCAGACGACCAAGATCGCAATTTCGTAAGGCTTACTGAAGCTCACAGAGAAGCTACCAGAAGATCCAGACAGTGTGGTGGTAGTGATAGTACTGCTTTCGCCTCCCAAGGACGGCAAATTGTTGACAGTCGTGGAACTTGGGGCAGTCAAAGTGATTAGGGTGGCAGTCGTCTTGGAAGATCCCTCGATGTTGACATGCACAGCGTTGGACGAACCAGTCATCCCATTATAATTGACGAGCTTGAGGATAGTGGAAGAACTGTTGGCCGTTGCAGACCAGTATACGGGACCGAGTTCTCCATTCGTGGCGGTAACTGGTAGAGTCCTTGTGCCCATATTGTCCGCGAAAAGCTTCTGGACATAGTAGCTGATGCTGTAGAGGATCTCATTCGCGGTGTGCTTTATAACAGCCACTGTATCGGGCGCTTCGTTGTAGCTCTTGATCAAGGCACCGTAGGCAGAACCGATAATAACATCCGAGTTCCTTTCACAGCCTAAGAGGAAAATAGCCTCCGCACAGGACATGCCCATAGTTTGGGCCCCCACTTGACCTGCGTTGTTAGAGCCAGTGTTGGTTGCTGCGTACTCGTTGACAAAGACAGGGTATTTGCGGCTCGCTTGGTCGAATGTGTTGAAAAGAGAGACGAAATAGTTCTCATTGCCGTAGATATGGAGGTCTAACGAGCTGCCGTTGGATGTGACTGGGTTGGGGTTGATTGTTGACACGAGGTTGATGGATGGATAAAATGCGTGGATGGCGTTGTAGAAGGCCATGAATCGATAGGAATAGTAGGAGTTCGTTCCTCCATTGAGGTAGTCTTCATTGCCTATTTCAATCCAATTGATTGTGAATGGTGATGGAAATCCTAAAGCAGCTCTTTTAGCGCCATAGGTAGTCGATTTATCTCCCTACTCTTGTCAGCAAGTTCTTCACATATCGAGATTCAGTTGTCCATTGAGGATACAGGTGGGTTAGCTTACTAGAAGAAACTCCAACTCGTTCATGACAGAATCTACATACGGCTGCAAGTTGGCCTCAGAAATGATCTCACCGTCCAGGTACAGTCCAGCCCAGATGCCTAGGATGACTTCAAGCCCCAGATCTTGCGACATCTGCATCATTTCTAGTAGGCCAAATCCGTCGGTATTGATATCACCCCAGGTGCCTGGTCGACCCGGTCGATCCATGAGGGGGCCGATGGTTTCGTTCCATTTCCATTCATAAGGGGACATGTTGCCCTCCATGTTGTTTCCACCAGGTAATCGGATATATTTAACGTTCATGTTTTGCAGTGCGTCGGCCAGGTCTTCGCGGACGCCATTGTAACGATTATCGAACGTCTGCTTAAACAAGCTCAGAGTGTTGAAATAGACACTCTGACCAGCGAGCTTTGACCCATCAAACGTGAAATAAAACGTGTTGTTAGCATCCGAGCCAGTCATGCTCGGCTGGAATGTCGTGGAGTAGGTCTGCACCCATCCCTCAGATGAAGTCTGATCGATACTCATGCTCGACGATCCGAGGACTTGATCCGTGGTATTGCTATGGAAATAGCAGTCGACGGTGCCATTGTAATTGCCTCGCATGTAGAAACTAGCAACATATCGCTTTGTGGCATCCACATTGAAACCCCAGAAGCCTTCATTGTAAAACCCCACGGTTCCAGTGGTTCCCGCAGGTACATCCATACGCATCTGGTATGGCAAGCTAGGAGAAAGAACCGGGGAAGATGTGTCGATGGCTAGTGAGACGCCTCCAACAGGATGCCAATAGTCCGTGTTGCGCGCCAGGCTGGCAGCTCCATTGGACGATGATCCTTGAAATGCTCGGTTACGGAGCATCTCCCCATAGAGACCTCCATCGCCAGAATGATAGATATCCTGTTATACATCAGTTTACACTCCATATTTGACCACAAGTGAGAGCAAGATCTCTAACTTACCTCGTACAAAAGCCCGTACAGGAGGGAGCTGGACTGATTACCACCAGATGAGGCAACGTCAAGCGTCAATGCCGCTACGCTGGCAGTAAAATAGAAAATCAAAGTGAGGATCATGATCCCAAGATTCTAGGAAAGATTTTTCTAATTCAATATAATTGCTTTTGGTGTATTCTAGTGAGCTCGAGGCACGAATTCTACAAACGGGCCTTTATATGTGCCACACCAGGTGCTTTCCCCGCATCTCAAATACCGTCAGGAGGCCTGAAGATTCCTGAAAATGAGGCAGTGCTCCATTTGGAATGAGACTCACCCCCGTAACTGTGAAAGATTCGGTGAGAGTTGCACCGAAGAGGCAGACATTGTGCCCACTACTCCACAGTTGGGCCTAGTTTCTGGGGTATTTACGAGTTAGTATGCCCGAAAAGAGAGTCAATTTAACCGAATTCAAGCAGGCCTAACCCCCAAAGCTGCAATTCACCGAGTAGACTGGGTTGTACTCCCTACTACAAGATCTTACAGCCACTTTGCTTCGGTAGGATATTCAATCAACCTGATGGGTTCGAGGCTAGCAATTTTCTCGAAAGCTGGTTGTTCAGATTCTAAATGAAGGGAATGATCTCAATACATCCATATTCTAGTACTAATCTAATCTATATGCTTGCCCGGGTTTGTTATAAATGGAGCAGTCGCTTGAGGTGGCCATGACCAAGGAAAGAAGGAAATCTCCCAGTGATACTTTCCAGATCCCACACTCTCCTCCAACTTGCTAAATCCGTCCTCGTCAGTCTGGACCCTGACTACAGCTCGGCAGTTTGGTGGGACAATCAGATCCAAGCAGAGAGTCACTGCTTCATCCCGATCTCCATCACGAAGCAGTTTCCATTGACAACTCCAGTGGCCGTAGACGCTCTCGTATGACACTGCTGCGTACGTTAAAGAGCCCCCCGGTTGTGGAGACACCAATGCAGTCTTCCAACCAGCGTCCAGTGCCCGCAAACCACCCACAGTCTCGTGAAGCCAGTTGACCACGGAGCCCAAGGCATAATGATTGAAAGAAGTCATTTGGCCGGGGTTGATATACCCGTTTGGTAGCATGCTGTCCCACCGTTCCCAAACAGTGGTGGCGCCCATAGTGATAGGGTATAACCACGACGGGCAGCCATCTTCGAGGAGCATTCGGTAGGCTAGAGAGAGATTATCTGTTTCTGTGAGAGCCTTTAAAACCACAGGCGTTCCGGCAAACCCGGTTGATACGCGGAACTTAGCCATGCGCACGCGTGCGGAAAGCTGACGTCTAGCTGTGTCCAGCTGGAGCTGGGTGGACAAAAGTCCAAAGACGATGGCCAAGGAATACGCAGTCTGGGAATCCCCAACTATGAGGCCAGATGAAGTAATGTACTTGCCCTGGAAAAGTGCACGGAGGCGCTGGGCTTTGGAGCTGTAATGTGTACTCTCCATCTCCCTCTCAAGAATCAAGGCAATCTTAGCCATGAGAGATGTGACATATACAAGATATGCGTCGGCCACTAGTGTGCCATTTGTTCGGCAATCACCAGGCTCGTCAGGCGGTGCCTGGGGATCAAGCCAGTCGCCCAGTTGCCATATCTCCGGATCCCACAGCCCATCTTTGCCCCGACGAACTCCCTGGTCCAGCCACGAGGTCATACTTGGGTACTGGCGATATAGGATATCGCGATCGCCAGATGACATATATAATACCCACGGAAGGATAATCACCACATCACCCCATAGAGCCTGGGGAATGGATGGCCACACGTGGTCCAGGATATTAGGGACCACGAGTGGAGGGACACCATTGTTATCTGATTGTTCGTAGGCGACATCTTCCATCCATTCCGAAAGCATGCCAACCACATCATATAGGAACGTTGCAGAAGGACCGAAAACCTGAATGTCTCCCGTCCAGCCCAAACGTTCGTCCCGTTGGGGGCAATCTGTAGGGATGGACAAAAAGTTCCCACGCATACTCCAACAAGCATTATGATGCAACTGATTGATAGCCATGTTTGAACATTCAAATTGTCCCGTTCGCTTGAAATCAGTGTGAATCACTAGTGCCTGAATGTTGCTCTTCCAGGACTTCTCCATGCGAGGGTCCCATCCATCGACCTGTACGAATCGAAAACCGTGGAAGGTGAATTTCGGCGACCAATCGATCAACGGCTGACCGGATGAGATGACCGTATCAACGCATTTTGCGCCTCGAAGGGGTCGCGTTCCTAATTCGCCGTCGTCTTCGATGACCTCAGCGTGGATGAAGCTCACGGTCGCGTTCACTGGGAGCGTCAACGACCGTACGAGAAGTTTTCCAACCAAATTCTGACCGAAATCGAGAATAATCCGGCCAGAGGGTGTGGTGAATATTTTCTGGGGTGCCAGCGTCTCCGTGATTCGTGCTGGAGGAGCGTTCGGGGTGTGTAATCGTGAACGAGGAAAGTCCAGAATTGAGACGGTCTCCCAGTCGAGGTCAACATAACTAGGACCATATTGGTTCCAGTCGTCCCGTTCGGCTCGTGCATCGTAAGTTTCACCGTTGTAAATTTCGCTGTTCACAATGGGACTCGGGTGGCACTTCCAGCTGATGTCTGATGCAACCGTAAATCGACCAGCCGCTAGGCCATCGACCTCCAACTGGGCCATGACAGCGAGCCGATCTCCATAGATATGCCGTTTGCCACCATCAAACCCCAGCCGACCTGCATACCAGCCCTCGGCGACCTCAACACTCAGCACGTTACTGCCTTCGGTAGCGATTAAAGAATTCACATCAAACACTTGATATGCAAGCCGATGGCGGTAGCTTGTCCACCCGGGCGACATTTCATGATTCCCAACCCTGCAGCCATTGAGGTATGCCCGATAGACACCAAAAGCGGTGATGTACAGCCGTGCTCGCTGGACGGGGCCAAATGTAGCCGGCAGTTCGAATGCTTTTCGGAAGAGCAAAGGCCTCAATGGCTCATCTTCGTGGCTCAATGGAGCGGATGGGTTGGAGATAGGCACTGCAATCCAGTCTTGAGAACTAAGAAGGCTGCATTCAACTGGGGCCCATGATGACCAGGCAGACCAATCTGAGTGTGCCCGCCTAGTTTTTCTATCCATCCAGCTACCACACACTCGAACTCGCACCTGGGCTTGTTCTCGAGATTGCAAGGGCCTGCTCGGCCATGGAACTAGAGATGAATCGGGGCTTCGGATAACAAAGTATTCCGGTAGCCCAGTTTCACGACGCACGCAAATTTCATACTGCGATTGCTGCCAGTCGTGGATGGACTCGTCAACGGCGGAGAAGGTCCATGAAATTCGAGGCGAAGAGCATTGTACCCCCAGTCCCGAATGGTGTTGCTCAAAGCGCAGTGCAATTATCTCGGCCATTGATGATGGTATGGCTCAGGGGAATATTCTTTCTCTCTGGGGAGAGGAAGAAACGGGAGGTCAGAGTTCGAGGGAGACAACAAGTTTGGGAGACCATTTTCTCGAGCCATTCTATTTCGTCTCATGATCATGTCTCACTCTCATCTCGCTTGGTATTACCCCGAAATGTGATCCTATTTCCTCATATAACCGGTTACATTTCTGTCATTCAGGGTTTTTAGAGAGATCGCAAAAAATGACTTGCGGAATCTTTTCAATTTGATTGGCGCATTTTCCGCAGGCGTTCTGGAAGGATTTCCGAATGGGGGAATTTAATGGGTCGTCAAAATAGAGTTGACCACTAATTATTCCCCCGCGTCGTCTGCTGGAGGAATCAGCCCCGATCAATGAACCTGATGTGGAGTTGTTTGCTAACGACATCGTGCCAATCCCCTGTCGCTTGACCTAAGAAAGAGCCGAGCTCCCCATATTACCATACCAGTATGGAGATCGATCCGAATCGTTTAAAATGCTGGGGATGTCCCTTCAGATATCGTGGGTAGACAACGGTCTTCAACTCTGCATCTCTTCTCACGATCAATTCAATTCATTAAAAGAAAGATGGGTTTTCCTCCCAAGGTATATCAATTTCTGGTGGGCACGTTTGCTGCACTTGGATCATTCCTCTACGGATATGATCTTACTATCGTGGCCGAAGGTAAGCCAGCCAACGCTCCGTCTCATATATTCGCAGGAACTGACGATTCTGGATTGCTCGTGATCAGTGGTATCTAGTGGCTCATTCCTGAGTTACTTCAGCCCAACCACCACTGAGATAGGTCTGGTCGCGTCACTGCTCACAGCCGGCGCTTTTGTCGGCGCCGGGTTAGCATACCCATGCTCGGATTACTTTGGCCGTCGAGCAACCATCTTGGCTGGTGGGTTAATCTTCTGCCTAGGTGGTAGTTTGCAGGCAGGTGCGCGGAATTATGGCTACATCTTAGGAGGTCGTTTCATCGCCGGTGTCTCGTGAGCTCCCTTGCCAGAAGTTTGTCACCTGTGTATAGCGTTAGTAACTAACTACGCATAGAATTGGTGTCCTCACCATGATCGTTCCAATCTACCAGGCAGAATTGGTTCACCCCAATATTCGAGGCTTGGTGACCGGACTGCAACAGTTCATGCTTGGCATCGGTGGTGTCTGTGGAAGTTGGATTAGCTATGGCACTTATATCGGTTTTGCGGACAATCGCCAATGGCGCATCCCACTGGGCATTCAGATCGTACCGGCTGCTCTTTTGTCTGGTCTAATCTTCCTTTTCCCAGAATCGCCTCGTTGGCTTATTAGCCAAGGCCAGCTGGAGAAAGGTCTACAGACCCTAGCCCGACTCCATGCCAACGGGAACACATCTGATCCGTGGATCCTTGCCGAGTATGAACAGATTAAAGCGCAGGTTGCCGCAGAGAAGGAGCATAGTCAGGTCAAGTTTTATCAGTGGATTACCGATAAGTCGAACTTCCGTCGTCTCCTGCTGGCTTCTGCTATGCAAGCTGCGACGCAAATGACGGGGGTCTCCGCTATCCAATATTACTCGGTCACCATTTTTGTGAGCTTTTATTATCTCCAGTCCGGATCTTCCGAACTTCAGACTCGCTAATTGTGACTCCCAATCAGAAACAAATTGGCATTGATGGAACGGACACCCTACGCTATCAAGCCATCAACTCAATTATTGGCCTACTTGGCGAATTCCTCCTAATGGTAGTCGTTGACAAAATGGGCCGTCGAAAGATCGTGGTGGGTGGCAATCTTGCAATGTGTCTCACATACGTGATCAGCACAATACTTCTCGCCCAGTTCCCTCCTGAGACAAACAACGCGGGCGCCCATTGGGGTTTCATTATCATGACATGGATTTATAATTTCTGCTTTTCCTGCAGTATGGGACCGTTGTGTACGGCTGGCTCTACCTTCTCATTCTAGTCATCTTGGGACAGAGTTACAGAAATGGATGCTAACGCTCACTTAGCTTGGATGATTCCCGCTGAGATTTTTGATATGGCAACCCGAGCCAAAGGTGTAGCCATAGGTTGCATGGTGTCGTTCGCCTTCAAGTGAGTGTTATAGTCCGGCATTTATCATTTTATGGAGGGATCACAAAAAGATAACCATCAACTCTATCCTTTAGCACGATGATCGGTCAAGTGACGCCCATAGGAATGGCGAACTCGGGGTGGAGGTTCTACATCCTGTTCGTAGTAAGTAACCAGCGAATTGCCCTGCCTCAAATTATTTCAAAAGAAACTCTGGGAAATCTTCGCTCATAGCTGACTTCCTCTTTTCAGGTCTGCAACTTCGCTAATGCCATCTTCTTTTGGGCCATGCTCCCGGAGACAAAACAGCTGCCCTTAGAGGAGATGAAGAAACTCTTCACCGAGAGTCCCTGGTTCGTTGGCAACTCCACCAAAAGCCAGAATCGGGTCACAGAGACCAGTATTCTAGCGGAACGAATTAAACACGAGGGATTGGAAGACAAGAATGGAATGACTGAGCAAATGGAGGTAGCCGCTTGAACGGCAGAGAGCGGGAGCAAGATGTTGATGTGATGCGCAAAATTTCCGAGCGCTGCTGATTTTACTCCCCTGATTCAGGTCGTGGTAGTGGACTGTACGCTGGCTATTTAAACCTTTCGATAGTTCTTGATTGCAAGGGGAGGTTCACTTATGACGATACTTATTTAGGGTTAGCATATGATCAGATAACCCTATTATTCCAACCCTAACCCTGTTCTAAATAAAACTCACACTTAGCCTAATGAGGTTAGATGATTACCCCAGGTTGCCAAGGCACGCATGACTTCATCGGTGCCTTAGCGCCTGCGCACGTTTTGGTCACGAGGTTTCAGGTCGCGCCTTCTCCTCTTCCTCCATGCTCCCAGCCTCTGATCTGTTCTTCATTGACACTCACCAGTAAGAACTGTTCCTACCACTCTATATAACAAGTCAGCTCAGAATGAGGTCCCGAATCCTCGCTCCCTTCGCATTCGAGCTCCTCCCGCTCGGCTCTGTACAGCCCCGAGGGTGGGTCCGCGATCAATTGAAACTGTGCGCAGCTGGACTGGGCGGCAATCTCTACAAGTTCCATCGCTTCGTGAAAGACACCACTTGGCTCGACGGTGACGTCGAATATAGCCCTTTGCGCGAATCCGCTCCCTACTGGTACAATTACATCGTGCCGCTTGCCTATGTCCTCGACGACGATGAGCTGAAGAAGCAGGCCAACGAATTCCTCGACCGTACTCTCAAGAACCAGCATGCTGATGGATGGATTGGACCAGAACACACAAAGCATGGTCGGGGATTATGGGCACGATGTCTTGTTATGATGGGTATGGTGAATCATGCTCTTGCCGATCCGTCTCAGTACGATCGCATTGTGGATTCGCTGCTTCGGTTTACAAGGCTGGTCAATTCAATGTTGAAGGACAACTATCAAGGACTTATTCCTCATCCTGGTGATGAGTTTGATGAGTTTTGTATAACGCGCGCGCACGAGCTATCTACGTCATTGCAATGGTTGTATGAGCAGGTGAGCAATAGACGGGATAAGGAAATGATTTGGGAGACGATGGACCTTGCATGGGAGGCTACCCGTGCTGGTGACCGAGACTGGTCCAAATTCTTTACGGAAGAGCAATTTCCAAAGAAGCCAGCAGAACCTGGGTCCACTCTCATTAAACACGTGGTGAATGTTTCAGAGGGTGAGTGCTTGTTTATGTTCGCGTATAGATCTATGACTGACAGGCACAGCTTTGCGGTATATGCCGCAACTCTATCGAATGACCCACGATCCTGAGTTGATCGCAAAGTCCCGCCAATCAGTGGATATGTCGTTCAAGTATCACGGCACAACATTTGGAGCACTTGCAGGTGATGAATTCTTGGCCGGCGTTCATCCCAAACGAGGCGCAGAGCTCTGTGGAACGGTAGAACTTATCTTCTCGCTTTCTTATATGTATCGTCTGTTTGGCGACAATAGTTACGCCGATAGAGCCGAACTTGCCACGTTCAATGGGTTGCCGGCTGGTATGACGCCGGACTGGTGGGCTCACAATTATCTGACTCAAAGCAATGAGACCTGGGCCAGGAATCTTGAGAACTGGCCTTTCTACAACTGTGGAGGAAGCGCTTTGGTGTATGGACTGGAACCGAATTATGTGAGTTGCCTGCTGATGAATAATGTTCACAACTAACGGTAATAGCCATGCTGTTTGGTCAATCATTCTCAGGCTATGCCCAAATTTGCAATGAACGCTTTTGTTGCGAGTGCAGATTCGAGGTCAATTTCCCACCAGTTCCTCGTTCCAGCAGAGGTTAGTATTCCTGTCAAAGGAGAAAAGCCCATCCACGTCGTTAGCGAAACCCATTACCCGTTCGACGAGAGAATTACCTACAAGATTGAGACTAGTCGGCCTTTCAACTTCTATATTCGAGTTCCAGAATGGGCCACTAAAGGGAGCACGGTGAACACCACGCTTGACACTGATGAAGTTAAGGAAGAAGCAGTAGAAGTGGATGCCAATAGTCTTTATAAGATTGCCATTTCACCTGGTAAGACAGCATTTCGAATCACGCTGAATGCAGAAATTCGTGTTGTGCCGCGAGCCAACAATGCCGTTGCCATATATCGAGGCGCACTTCTATATGCCATGGAGATCCCACACAAGGCCAAAGTTAACCCACTGACACATTTTGCCGGGTGGAAACCCTTGCCAGCTGCCGACTACCCTTCAAAGCTCCGTGATGTAGAATACACACCAACAGCTGACTGGCAAGTGGCCATTGATCCATCTCAGATGCACTTTCACCGGTCGGAAGTGAAAGATCTCCCTAACCCTATTTTTGAATCGGGCGCACCACCGGTGTCTATTACTGTGGCTGGAACGAAGATCTCGAACTGGAAATTAGAGGGTGACTGCGCAGGAATTCCGCCAGCCGATCCATCACCTACCGGGAAGCCTTTTGCTGTCAAGTTGGTTCCGTTTGCGAGCGCAAAGCTGCATATTTCTGAATTTCCGGTGGTCAACTTGAGAGAAGTTGAGTTGGAGAGTCAGCGATCTGGTCATTGCATATTGATGTGAACACGTAGCGTAAACCATTTATTTTACTTTGCCCAGGACGTTTTATGTTCGAATCTATCCAATTTAAGCAAGTATCCTTGTAGCTCAAAGCGGCCAGTTTCACTATATGGCGAGACATGAGAAGGACAGATGCCGAAATGTTTATCCGTCGAGATCTCTAGCCCTAACTCCACGCTTTCGTAGAGATCGAGCTACGAAGATCGAAAAGAGCATCGAGACCTTGACGTAGATATCATGAAAACATCCAGAAGCCGATAAAAACAAAAAATTAAGTTATGCTATTGCAAGAGAATTAATTCCATGGTTGGCAAGCTTACTGTGCGATTGATGAGCTATGAGTCGCCCTGACGTAACCCGATGAACCCTCGAATGATATAAGAATGCACCACATCTTACATTCAGCAATTTTTCTTTACTGGACATTCGACTGTATACTCAGATTTGTACAGAAAATAACAAAAATGCAGTCTGCTTTACACTCAATCATTGGCCCCAAAAAGGTGACGCCGGACAACCTCAGTGGCCGCGTTGCAGTCGTCCTCGGCGGTGCGTTGGGCATAGGGTAACTCCCTCCCCTAGTTCCTTTACTACTATAGTCAACACCATTAATCCTTGACGCTCGTGCAGGTACGAAATCGCCCGCGCCTTCGCCCTAGCCGGCGCCCGCGTGATAATGGTCAATCGCAAACAAGAACAAGGCGACGCCGCAATCGAGGCCATCAAGAAGGAGAGTGAATCCGACGCAAATATTGAGTGGGTTGGATGCGACATGGGGACTTTGAAGCAGGTCAAGGAAGTGTTTACGAAGATGAGGGAGAGGGAGGAGAGGCTTGATCTGGTACATAGTCTATCTATAACATGGAGAGGGCGGTGTTGACAGGCGCAGTTGATACTGTCGGCTGGGATAAACGCAAACCAATACCGTGAAACGAACGACAAGATCGACTCCCATTTCCAGATCAATTGGCTCGGCCAGTTTTATGCTGTCAACCTCTTGTATCCGCTCATACGCAAGACGTCGAAATTGCCCAATACGCCTGCACCCCGGATCGTGTGGGAGTCCTCAGAACTACATCGCATGTCCCCATCCGATATCAAATTCGAATCAAAAGCAGAAATCAACAACCCCAACGTCGGAAGTGCGGAGTTATATGCCCGCACGAAATTGGCAATTATCCTGGGTGTTGACTTTGGGCTTGTGCAGAAGGTTATCAAGCCTAATCATGATAACGTTTATGCTTTGAGCGTGCATCCTGGCGCAGTTCGTTTCCCTTCTCGGCCACCATGTAGTTCCCAAAACTGACAACAGGCAGGTCAACACGACAATGCAGCAACAATGGAAAGAAGCCTACCCCGGCCTCCTCGGTAAACTCCTCACAAAGACCATGATCGCAATCAGTCGCGATCCCGAGCAGGGCGCCTACAGCGCTTTGTATGCCTCTGTCAGCCCCGAGGTTGAAGAAAAGGGTTGGAATGGACGTTATTTCACAGATCCGGGTCAGTTGGGACAGCGGTCGAAGCAGGCATCTGATCCGGTGTTGGGGGAGAATCTGTGGAAGTTGAGTGGGAGGATGATTCGGGAGGTTGTTGGTGAGGATGCGATGGTTGACTGGAATTCATCATAATCATGTGTATGATCGTCGTAGGGTTGGTTCATGGGTTAGGGCTGATTTTGTATATGACATTAGCCAGATTATGTGAAATTAACCGCAGTGTATCTACATATGATCGAGTCAGTAAGAGATGCTAAAACGAAAAAGGTGCACCATTTTCCCAAAGGATACACCGGCTCACTCAGCAGCCACCAGTCTAGCATGATATGACACAGCACCATGTAAGCAAAACAGGGACAAAACTCAGAAATAAGCATCTTCCCTAGCCGCAAAAGAGGGGCCATTTATCAGCAAATTAAAGCACAATACGAGGAGCTCTGAACCACTGAAGTGAACAGAACCAACCATCCAACAGCGCTAAGCAGCCTAAGCTCGTCCAGAACAAAAATTTTCCTGGTGCTCGGACAATACTCTAAACAGCGTCCAACGAACGATCGGACTTTTTAGGAAGAGAGCTCTGTCAGGAGATGAAAAGTTTTTATTGATGTTTTTGCGATATATTTTCTTGTTTCTCTCCTGCTTTATCTTTATTCTTGTTCAGGCCTGTCTGTCTTATTCTGAGCATCTCCGTACTCGGGATCATCACCCCGCAGTAATCAATCTAAAGCAATGTCGCAACTCACTCAACAGGACGATGCTCCTGTCCCTGCTACGGTAGAGGAGAATTCGAGAGATCCGTCTGCCATTGATGAAGATGCCGCGTTATTGGTAAGACGAAACTCACCAAGAAATTCCGTGAAATGAAGCTCAAATGAGCTCGGTCTTCTTTCCGAGACTAACCGATGGCATGATCTGTATAGGAAACGATGGGCTACAAGCAGGTATGCTGTCACAATTGAAAATTGAGAATGAATAAGATATCAATAGTGTTGGGATAGGTCCTGCATCGATCATATACCTTTCTAGAAAACTTCTCCACTACTTTCGGTATGTGTCGCACCATGCCATGCACTGTATCACATAGTACAACAGCTGACACTCAATCAGCGGCTCTATACTTTGTCGGCGGTGTTCGTGTCACCTTTAGCACTGGAATTGCCAGTGGTGGTAACCTTGCCTACTGGTAAGCTCATTGCCCCTGCTTTTTAGTCCATTGCTAATGACGTGGTAGGACGAGTTATCTGGTGACCCTCGTCTTCAGCTTCATAACCGCCGCTGTCATTGCCGAAGTATGCTCGGCTTCTCCCTCTGCTGGCTCCATCTATCTCTGGGCCGCTGAATCCGGTGGTCCCAAGTATGGCCGTTTGCTGGGATTCGTGGTTGCGTGGTGGAGTACCACAGCCTGGACAACGTTTTGCGCCAGTAACACGCAAGCTGCGACGAACTATATGCTTTCTGTAGGTATCCTCTACTGACTTTGCTAGGAGGAAGCTGACCAGATAGGAAATCACCGTGTTCAATCTGGACTTTCCCACCGATCCTAGCGATGTGAAATTCCGTGCTGTGCAATGGGCGTGCACTGAGGTTTTGCTCGCATTGGCTGCAGTCATCAACTTTCTGCCTCGTATGTCTTGCCAAAAGATGAAATGGCGACCTCAGACTAATGAAGAATAGCGAGATACTTCCGATGGGTCTTCTACTGCTCATCTGCCATGGTCCTTCTCGACTTCCTACTTAACATGATCTGGCTCCCCATCGGCGTCGTCAATACCTGGGGTTTCCGTACAACCCACGACGCTTTCATGACGACGTACAACGGCACCGGTGCCCCCGCAGGCTGGAACTGGTGTTTGTCCTATCTTGCTACTGCCGGTATTCTGATTGGATTCGATGCTTCTGGTCATGTCGCTGAAGAGACTAAGAATGCCTCTGTGGTTGCTGCTCGGGGTATTTTTTGGAGTACCGTTGTGAGTGGGTTGGGTGGATTGATTGTTATTATTTTGTTCCTTTTCTGCTCGGTATGTCCTTCTCCTTTCGCTGTCAGTTGGATTTGCCGCTAAACGAATTTTATAGCCTGATCCTGATACCCTCTTCTCGTTTGGTGCGCCTCAACCATTTGTCTCACTCTACGCCGTTGTCCTCGGACAAGGGGGTCATATTTTCATGAACATAGTCTGCATCGTCGCCTTGTGGTTTGTAAGTACTTCCCCACATCTCTTCTTGTCTTCCCCGTGCTTATAATTTCAGAACACTGCAATCGCCATCGTCGCCGCCTCTCGTCTGGTCTTCGCCGTCGCCCGTGACGGTGTCCTCCCCTTCTCCGGCTGGGTCTCCCAAGTCTCCGCCGAAGGACAACCCCGCAACGCCGTGATCGTCGTCTGGGGTGTCGCCGCATTGGTGTCTTGCACCATTTTGCCGTCTGCCGTCGCATTCACATCCCTCATTTCAGCAGCCGGTGTCCCTTCTGCCGCTGCTTATGGACTGATTTGTCTTGGACGAGTGTTTCTTACCCCCAACTCATTTCCGAAGCCGAAATGGAGTCTGGGGAGATGGAGTAAGCCGTTCCAAATCATTTCAATCTTTTGGAATGGATGGGTTGTGGCGGTTTTGTATTCGCCGTATGAGTTTCCTGTGACGGGACAAACCTTGAATTGTAAGCCCTTCCATTTCCCCAAATTTTTATAAGAGTTTAGTGCTAACGATTGCAGATGCACCTGTCATCATGGGTGGTGTTACAATTTTCGCTATCATCTCGTGGTGGTTTACTCCGGAAGATGCGTGGTTGCCCAAGAGGAGGATCCAGCATTTCGTGGAGAGCAAGGGCGAAGCGCGAGAGACTACGACCGAGATTACAGAGTAAATTGTTCTTGAGAGAAGACATTGACAAGAACGTTGGCTACCTACGTAGTAGGTAGATAGTATAATTGTTTACGGATCCAGAATCCCGCTCGTCCACTTATAATTAATTCATCTAATTAGACACTACCGTAGACCATAACAATTTATGAAACGACTTTGAGTCGTCATCAGTACTTGATTCCAGGAACATGTGACGACAGTCTCTTGCAATTGCTGTATCAAAATCCAAGGACACTAAAATCCGGCTTTCCTACCAGACCAACATCCAAAACAGCGCCTTGTTTGAGTAGCTGCTCTCGTAGAACATCGTACGGAACATCCTGCACAGCTAGGTTACCTCTTGCCAATGCAATATCGCACGCATTCGCGCATGCTTGTCCGAGTTCGTAGAATTGATGCTCAATACGCACGGCACCTATCACTGTCAGTCTCTTGAATTTAGGTAGACTGGGGCGACATACCGTATCCCACATGCGAAGAACTAGGGCACGTCGCTGTCAAAACATTCACAGCTTCATTCCTCTTCGGAACGAGCGCGCGATACGAGATTCCAAAAGGTCGCCAATGGTGTTTCTCCTTGAAGACAAATCCTTCGTTGTGGGCGAGACCGTTCCGGACTATTCTGCGCGCGCAATGGGTATCTGTTGGCCAGTATGCGATGGCGACTGGGTACGGGTCTTCTTCGTCGCCTCCATGGTCACGGTCTGTGGCTGTATGTTGTGTGATTACATAGTCAGAAAGCATTCTGCGGGCATCTCGAATGTACAGTTGACGCGGGAAGTGGTTATTGTCTGGGAATTCGTCGAGACAGTATCCGAATCGAGACCATTCATTTCGCATATCAGCCTGATACTTCCATTAGCTCCCTTCAACCACTCAACGAGTGAAAAGGGGGCGGACTAACCGGAACCGACTCATCATTCGCAAAAAACCAAATCAACCCCTTCGTAAACGTAGCCGTCTCCTCAAGAATCATCTGCCGTTCCTGACTACTCGCTTTCGGCCAGTCGTCATTCATCCCCAACAAATCAGTAGCCAGCACTGCCTCCGACCCAATAAGATCAGTCTTGTTCTTCGGTATGCCCCTGAGTCGAGGGGTATACAACTTCCCGCCAGCCCTCAGATACCGCCTATGAAGCTCATAATGCGCCGGATCGTAACCCAGGGGCTTGTATAGGGGCAGCTTGTTACTTTCTACATCTGTGAGTGGTAGTCGGTATGAGTATCCGGCTAGATGTTCGTCGCCACTACCCGGTTCGCCGAAGGGTTCGGGGGAGATGCCGAATATGAGACCGCTGGAGGGGTCGCCGGTGATGATGTACGGGTCTACGGGGACGTCAAATTGGGTGTATTTTGTGTCTGCTCGGATGCCGGCGAGGGATTCGTTGTATGTACTTGATGGCTCGCGGCCTATGATTGTGGAGATGCCGGCTAGGGGGAGGAAGTCGCCTTCATAAGAGGCTTCGATGAAGTACTGTTCGTAATCAGTATGGAGGAACCAACGAAAGCACGAGTGGCCGTGGTACCTTTGCGTAAATGACTTGGCCGTTTGCCAATTTGCAGCTGGTAACAATGTTACCCTCTTTCTGCACCGCATCCTCATCCTCAACCAGCGAAGACTTGATAATCGTCAAAGCAGGATATCCATCCAACCAATCCTTGATCACTTTCTCTGCAACACAAGACTCGAATTTCCAGACTTCAGGTCTTTTCAATCCTTTTGCCAGGACATCTTCCAATTCATCCAGTCTACCGTAGTATTTGCTCAGCCTTTGATGTAACTCGAGTCCGAGACCACCTATTGAGGGACTATTCTTCAGTTCAGCCTGGTTGTCGATATCTGTTGAGCCTAGGCCTTCTACTTGGATGCCGCCTACCAGATGTTAGTGGTAGGAAATTCAGGAGAATGACGGACTTGCCTATATGTTCATGAGGGGAAATGAGAACAGTCTTCCGGTCCAGTCTGCAGGCCTGGATAGCAGCTGCCACTGCCCCAGAAGTCGAGCCATAAACGGCAATATCATAGCTATCACCAGCCATTCGGACAGATACGATGGTATATCTTCTGCTTCTAGTGCGAGTTGATCAAAGTAGTCACTTATACTCTCACCTGCACGAATCGGCCAAAACTGAAGAGAAATCGACTCAACTTTTCAAAAAATCTCGCTCACGAGTCATGACACAACCATTCGGCTATTCAAAAGTCCGTTTGCTGGTATATTTCTCGGTTCAAAACTCGCTAATGGCCTTTAAAATGCCAAAACCAAGAGGTTTTGACGCTAATACGTCAAATTTGCTTCGTTAGGGGCTTAGTTATGGTTAAGTATTCGGCCGTCTCCCCGGAAAACTCGCCGGCCGGGGTACACTCCGCATTAAACGGTCTCCCCCCAGAATTCTGCTTTTTCTTTGCTTTTTTTCGACTGGACTTTGAATGTATATAAATGATATTTATTTCTTATCTGGTATCTTGCATTTCTAGGCAAGTCGTTGGACCATTTGAATATCACATCATGGCAGGAGGCGGCAAGCTGTATGCCAACCGGGAGGCCTGGTCTCAAAGCACGTTGCAACTCATTCTAATCTGCCTTTTGTACTCCATGGGGAGCATTTTCTTTGGTAAGTTACCTGTCCGGAGGCTATGTATAGAAAGCTAACATCGATTGTAGGATAGTATGTCGATATTCAATCCTAAACTTTGTAAGATGCCGACTAACCTACCGATTGAACAGTGACTCTGCATCCTTTAGTGGCGTGCAGACATTCAGCCCATTTCTCAAACAATTCGGCAGCTACAACGAAAAGAAAGCTACCTGGGCTCTTCCCACTAGAACCGTGTCACTCATGAACAGTCTTCCTTTACTTGGCAAGTTCTTGGGGTCGATGATTGTTGGCCCTGTTATTGAGCGATTTGGTCATCGTACGTCAATGTTATATACCTGCTTTTGCCAGATTATTGGCGCCGTTAGTATGTATCCTCTGGAACAGTTTTCGAGTTTCAATGTCTGACGGTCTTCCAGTTCAAGTGACAAGTCATACACCAGCACAGTTCATTGTTGGGCGTATGTTCATCTATATCGCTGTGGGATTAGTCGAAAATGTAAGAATGCCTCTTCATAACACCCACGCAGAACACTGATGATCTCGCAGGTCGTTCCAACCTATGAATCAGAAATATGCCCTGCTCCTCTTCGAGGTTTCTGCGTCGGATCCATCCAGTTGTTCCTCACGTTCGGCTCTCTCATTGCAGGTATAGCGAATGAGTATTTGTCTGGATACACCGGTAACGAGGGTTGGATGATTGCTACCGGCATGCAAGGCGTTCCAGCGGTCATCATCTTGCTTGGACTTCCATTCACACCAAGTAAGTTAACCCCGGATCATAGAGGCGAAGAATGTAACTGACATCCCAGACTCGCCACGCTGGCTCATCAACAACAACCGCCGCGAAGAAGCCCTGTCGACACTACATCGAATCCGACCTCAAAGACTAGTCGACGAAGGTCTATGTGAACTCGAGATCAGCGTGCTCGAAAATTCAGAAACCACACACGAAAAGCAGCCGTGGTCTGCGTTGTTCAATTCCGCAAACAGACGTCGTACAGGTATTGCGCTTACTATCATGGCACTTCAACAACTCACCGGAGTTACGTTTAGTAGTTCTTATGGAACGACGTTCTATAAGCAGGTTGGACTCGGGTCTATGGCTTTTACTTACGCAGTACGTCCCCTGTCAGATACTTGGGAATTGAAAAACTAACACGCAGATGTAGGCCGTCAATAATGGTGTCTCTGTCGTAACAGCAGCCATCGGCATGGTCCTATTCGACACCTTCGGCAGACGAGACGTCACGTTCCACGGCTGTTGGGTCCAAACGGTCTTTCTGTGTCTCATCGGTGGTCTAGGCTCAAAGACAAACCGCACGTCTCCAGACACACACGGTATGGTGGCATCGTTCATCATTTACGCGGCCGTGTTGCATGCCACTTTGGGACCGTCGGCGTACATCACCGCCGCTGAAGTTGGTACTGCGTCTCTGCGAGAGAAGACCATGGCTATATCGGTGAGTACCTCTCCTTAATTTTCTTTGAACAAATGCTGATCGATCAGACTGCGCTCAACGTCGTTGTCTCCTTCGTTGTGGTCTATACCACTCCCTATCTCCTGTCCACACCTGGCGCAAACCTCGGTCCTAAACTGGGCTATATCTGGGCGGGATTTGCGTTCGTCGGTGCCATATGGGTGTGGTTCTGTATGCCCGAACTCAAAGGAAGGAGTCTCGAAGAAGTCGATGAACTGTTTGCCGCAAAACTGCCTGCTTGGAAATTCAAGTCGTACAAGACTCATGGACGATTTGAGGTGGAAATGAGTCCAGAGGAAAAGGAAGGGAAGAAGGAGATTGAGCATACAGAGGTGTAGCCCAGATTATTCAGGGCTAGTATTCCGAAAGGGGCTGACTGAGGCCAATCACAGAACGAGAACCTAAAATAAGCTCAGGCAACATCTGACTAACTAGCTTGAGAGAATAATGAACTGTCAAGATTAGAAATTGAGGACACCAGAGCACATACAAAGAAAAAAAGAATTGGTCAGCTTCCTCGTCCGATTCATAAGCCGTAATTTATCCAGGTACCATTTGTACGGGGCCGTTTTGAAGGCTGGGGTTTCTGTCTCAATACGGGCCGGATACAGGGACTGCCGACGCGGAGTCTTCCTTTCCGTCTCGGATTGAGGCAAAACCGATCCGAAACATGAACGGCCATTGGTCCGTCTGTTATAGTGGGTCTAGGGTAAGCAGATAAGTGTACGACGTTACCGTATTTTATGGTATTGTATCATATCATCCAATCAGAACAGTCCGTGGCGTTAACAAGGGCAGCCATCTCTCGAAGTCGAAAAGCTCCAAGCCAGACGACGACTTAGAAATCGAAGCTTGTGTATTAAAAATCAGCCAGCTTGCTACGTACGTACTTAGCCCAAGCCTCCTTCTGCGTTTGTCAGCATTACAACTCTTGTCGTGATTTGGCCTCGTTCAGTCCTTGCGTTGCTCCATAATCAAAGCCCCTGGGACCACCAGACCAAACTTTATTCTTTGCCCTAATTCGATAAATCTCCCCCGAGGTTGTCATTCGGGTTTGGACTGATCAGCAAAACAAGAATTTTTGAACATATAAATAGCTGCGACGTGACAAAAGAAAAAGGCAAGATGCCAGATTTAACAAACCAACAAATCTACATCTCCGCCTCCCTCGTCGCTCTTCCCCTCTTCGTGCTCTGGTCCTGGAGACAGCGTCGTCTGAACATTGAAGCCGCAGAAATGGCTCAAGCACCGACCAAGACGGTTGTTATCATCGGTGGTTCGTTCGCGGGTATCGGTGTTGCTCATGGATTGTTGAAGGAGGTTCCCAGTGCCAAAGTTGTGTTGGTCAATCCTTCTGGTATGTTGCATCTACCTATTTGATAGCCATATGTAGTATACCAACTTACAATGGGAAGAGGACCTTTACTTCAACGTCGCATCGCCGCGCCTTAGCACTAGGCCCAACGATATCCCCCGGGAGAAATACATCTACCCCATCGCCCCAGTTTTCCACAAACATGCCAATGCGAAGAAGAACTTTGAGTTTGTCCTTGGAAAGGCTACTTCTATCGACCTTCAGGGCAAGAATGTCATTGTTCAAGTGAACAGCGGCTCAAGCAAGACCGTCGCATATGATTATGTAGTTATCGCGTCTGGAAGTACTTCCAACGCCACTACGGGCACAAACAGCTTACAAGTCCCATTCAAGCAATCCGGCAGCGGAAAGATTGAGGCCGAACTCAAAGCTGCGCAGGAGGCTATTAAAGTCGCAAAGAGCGTCATCATCGGCGGCGCTGGTGCAGTCGGTGTTGAATTCGCCGGTGAAATCGCTGAAGCTTATCCGGGCGTTGAAGTGACTCTCCTCACAAACTCGGACAACGTCCTGTTCGGTCTGCGAGAACCTACACGCCAGAAGGCCGCTAAGATTCTAAAGCAAAAGGGCGTCAAGATCCTGACCGATAAGACTGTGACGTCTGCCTCCAAGGACGCTGGAAAATGGAGTGTGGTCACCGCGGACGGTCAAACATTGACCGCCGATATCTACGTCTCTACGACCGGTGTCCTGCCCAACAACGAATTCATCCCTGCCTCTTTACTCAACAACAACGGCTGGGTTGAAGTTGATAACCACTTTGTGTCAAAAACAGACCCCTCCGTCTATGCAGTCGGCGATATCACGCAATACTCTGCGCGACTCCTGTCCCGTGTCTCTGGACAAGTCTCCGTCTTGATATCTAACCTCAAGGCCGATATCACCGGAAAGGGCAAACGGGCTGCGTACAAGGATGATCCATCTCGCATGGTTGTTATGCCCATGGGAAAGTCAACTGGTACGGGTCAAATAGGAAGCTTTACGCCGCCTGGGTTCATGGTATCATTTGTCAAGGGCAAGGACTACTTTACCGGGTCGGCAAAGAAGTTTATTGCTGGTTAAACTACCAGACTACTGTGCTACTCATGTTGTGTAATTAGTAAAATACCCTGTCATTAGAGCGAATCCATTTATCTACTTTCATTCTCTACTCTTTTCTGTATCTAATAGCGTAATGGCTCAGCATCCGGCGCAGTCTCGGCAGCCTTTTCAATCCTCTCCAAAATCTCCGGAGTCAACCTATGCACCACCTCGACAGCCCTAACATTCTCAAAGACCTGTTCCGGTCTCGACGCGCCCGTAATCAGCGACGACACATTCGGATTCTTAAGTGCCCACGCAAGCGCCAACTGCGCCAACGTAACATTCAACTCTTCGGCAATAGGCTTGAGCTTCGCGACAACAGCCAGGTTCTTCTTCCAGGTCTCGTCGCCCCACGTCTTAGCCATTTGAGTCACGAACGCCATTTTGCCATCTCCTTCCTTGAGCCGCGATCCTGGAGGTGGAGCCTCGACATCGTTGTATTTACCGGTCAGGATACCCTGCTTCAAAGGCGAGAATACAGTCAATCCCAACCCATGCTCGGCATACAACCATCTATACTCCTTCTCCACCCTGTCGCGCGCCAACAAATTGTACTGCGGCTGCTCAACAACGGGTCCAACAAGACCCAATTTATCAGCTATGCGCCACGCCTCGCTGATCTCGCTTGCGCTCCATTCGGAGGTGCCCCAGTAAAAAGTCTTGCCCTGGTCAATCAAATGATTGAATCCGCGCACGATTTCGTGCATGGGCGTCGTTCTGTCGGGGCGGTGGGCGTAGACGATGTCGACATAAGGTAAGTCAAGGCGAGCGAGGGATTGGTTTAGGCCTTCGGTGATGTGTTTGCGTGAAAGACCGCGGTTGTTGAGCGGGTTTTCGGGGTCTTTGGCGTTGTCTTGGCCGAAGTAGATCTGTCCCCAGCCCAGTTAGCATTTTCGATATTTCGATAAAAGGGGGGAGAGTACCTTGGTAGAAATAACCAAATCCCTCTGCTTCCATCCAAAATGCTTAATCGCTTTACCCATGACAATCTCCGACTGGCCACCGGCGTATCCCTCGGCGGTATCGAAGAAGTTGATGCCAGCGTCGTAGGCGGCTTTCATACAGGCGAATGTTTTTTCTATACCCATCAGTTTCTGCACTTATATTAATTGACTCGAAATAAAAATACCATCTTCAACGTGGCCGCCATAGGTAAGCCATCCTCCCAGAGAAATGACCGAAACGAGTAAACCGCTGTTACCGAGATGGCGGTACTCCATCTTGGGGAGGTCTTTGGGAACTTCTGCCATTGTCAATTCTGTCGCTGCTATTTTCTGTGAAGAATTGTAATTGTTGATTGAATTCAATTGACTTGGATTGAAGGAAATCCCTGTTTATATACTCCGTACTCCGGGATGCGTCTCTGATAGGAAGGTCAAAACCCTTCCCCGCACTAGTCACTCAAGCTTTTGGAAGAATGATGAATCACATCGATCAATGGACTTAAAACGTGTTAATTCCTAAATCCTGATTCTTGATCAATGATTAACAATCAAAAGCGGCTTAAGCTCCCTCTAGCGTCTCCTAATCAAAACCTGATACGTGGGATAGCTTGGTAGAGCTATTAGCCTAAAAGATTGAACGAGCGGGGAACGGATGAGGAATGGCGTCAGAAGTTAATTTTTGACAAGCAAAGGCTTGGACATCCCACTTTCCACTTCAGGATACGGTCAATTTGGTTTGATTTATGGGGATTGTCTCCGATTTTGATGATCACGATGGCCATGGCTGCGCTTGCGCAATGCGGGAGGAGCAGAGGCAGGTGAATGCGTGGTAGCAGGGACTTGGACAGTGACTGTTTCGTATACAGTGTCCATGTCCATGTCACATCTTTTCGCCTCTGGTTCAACATGAGTTGAGGACGGCGTTGGTACGAGATTATCAACAACACGCGCAACACCATCCTCAACCGTGCCAACAACACCAATACTAGGCAGCGCAGGTAAATGATTCGTCAATCCCAACGCCTCAGCTCCATAAGGCGCAGCCTGTTCCGGACCCTGTTGGATAGGCACATCACCCAACAATCCACGCCTGTTGAAGAATGGATTCTCATGCCACAATTCCTCCGGCAATGGGGCCTGACACGCAGACGCTTCCTGATCACTCTGCAACGTAAACAACGAGCAATCCGCCACCTCGCCCGAAGGGTTTGAGCATTCATTCATCGCCTGCCTCAGAAAATCGGGTTGCCATCCCTGTATAAAATCGCCATGATATCCGCACCCCGTCGGATCACCAGTTGCAAGCACGAATTGACCATCCACACCTCTAAAGTCTTGCGTATCATACTTTGTCTCATAGAAGAGACTGATCAATCTCGTCCCAAACCCTTCCGGACACTGTCCATCTTTCACGAGGTCCGGATACGCCATATGCGATCGATGGTCGGGACTATCGACATCCCTCCCATTCCAGCACGACGGGAACATAAGCTCTAACCTCAATCCATCAGAACAATTCTCATCCAGAAACTGTTTGTCCGGTAACGTATGCCTATACAACGAATCCTCATCACTGCCAGTATCATAATGCAAACAATTAAACCCCAACGCCTTTTGCGCTAGTGCGAACTGCGTCTTATCCTCTGCCGACCACTCTGAAGTCGGTGGATCGGGCACGGGTCCCGTGAAATTGCGTAGGTATTGATTTCCAGCAACCATTCGAAATCCCCGGGGGAAAGGTTGCGGATCGTCGCCGTAGACGAAGTAGTAGACTAACATACCGCCGTCTTGGTGTACCATTGTCGTGGACCCGTTGGGGAACAGGAACATGAGTGGCGGAGTCCAGTAGGCGGAGCGGTCTTGCGTGACGGCGCAGGAGGTGCAGTCTGAGTGCAGGAGGTCGGCTTGCGTGACGGTTGCGGAGAAGCCTATACGAAGTCAGTCGTTTGATATTGGTTGTCTGATGGGAAAGGAAGGGGGGGGGAAATACCTCCTGAGCCAAAGACGGTGTGTAGGTGGCTGTTGGGCTCGCCGGGGGCCATGATGGGGTCTATGCGAGCTGCGGCCGTGCGGCTTTTGCAGGGTAGACGCCAGAAGTTGGATGCTGAAACGGCGCTGGCCATGCAAACGAGGATAATGGAGTATATCATTTTGTCGTTTGATGTTACCTAGGTAGTGCTGAAGTGGAGATTGCTTGTGCTGACTGCCAGATGCCTGCTCTGACAGTGCGTATGTTGAGTATTGAAATGATTCGATTCGACAAGTCACAGACTTCGTATGGAAATCGTTGGATAGGAGATGTAACGACCGACACTGCTGACCAGCAGAATAAACGAGTGTAGCTGTTATATTGTATGGGATCAACCCTAATGAACGAGCGAGTGGGTGGCCCGTTGGTTAATTGAACTTACCATCTATACTCGAGGGACGAAGAAAATAAACTAAGAGTATACCTAGGCATGGGATAAGAAGGGGGAGGGGAAGCAGAAAGATATGAAGGCAAATTATCAAGAATGCATCTCAGGAATGAAAGAATGTAAGCCATCATCCAATTACTAGCCTAGCCAATGATCTTAGAAGCTATGCACATCATTATATTCGCTTTTTGTTTCTTTTTGATGATCGAATCTGAACGTCTCAATGTATACAAATGTCCAGTTAACATGTTTACTGCGGCACACCCACCTGCCCAAAGAGGTAATACATCATCAACATATAGCCAGGTGCTAAGCATCCGACTGTTCAGAGTTCAGACATACAGCACTTCGATTCGACAGATACATTCGAGAAATCTCATGTGATTCGCCGATATTCACCCACTCGGCGATGGTGGCGTCTTATCGAGATGCATTCTCTGATAGGACAAGAATGATATCTTATCTCTCGATCAATCTATCAAAATACGAAAACAGACATTAAACCTCACATCACATCATGACTGAGTTGAATTGGTAATTATTAATGATATTGTCTCATAATCCATACTGCCACCCATACATCATAGTATTGCAAATCGTAACAGAAAACTTTTGTCTCGCTCCAACGAAACTAACGCCGTAAATTTTGATACTCGATCGTCATTCATAGACAAGAAACACAAAAAAAAAAAAAAAAAAGAAAAGAAAAATCATCCAAGCCGTAGCTGACACCCAGCCAATATGCAGTTCATAAAGGAAGTAGACGCCCGCAATGTGTAGAAAGAAAGGATTCGAAAATAGGAAGAGAGGAAGAAAATTACAGCATCCACTGTAATCCGTTCGCTTCTTCCTCGACGGGGAAGACCTCACGCGCATATTCTTCCATGTCGCGCCAGCCTTGCCACAGTTTGCGCGCCTCGTCCGTCACTCGCTGAGAGACCACCCCGCCCGGTCCTTGCATCATACCGGCACCAGCGCCTTTTCCGCCTGCTGGTCCAAGGCCCTTGGGAGACCCCGCGGCGGGGGTGTTGAATTCCGGTTGCGGGAAATAGGGCGCCTCGTGTTGGCCAAACAGTTCCTCCAGTGCTTCCAGTTGTTCGCGATAGCCGTCGGGGATTCTGACTTTGATTTCGATTTTCGATGTGCGTCGGTACTTGACTCGTCGGCCCAGGGCGCGTGCAAAGGCGGCACAGACCTGTATCGGGGAGAGGGTTTCAAAGGTAAGGGCAATCCTATACAATTAGATCTAGCAATAATCAAGAGTGATGGGGGACCTACCGATGACCGTTCCATTTCTTCGGACCATCCTTGAAAATCTGAATCAAGGCTGGCCCAACGTCATGCTCCGCATCCAACCAGGGCAATGGCACATCAGGATTAAACGGCGCTGCCCACTCAAAACTGCCGTCCGGCTGCAACTCCATCTGGAACAACGGATAAGGCAGACTGGTGAAATTATTATTGTAGATACCCGCATAAACAAACGTCGCCGGAATGCCGAGCTGTCGCACGTAATTCTCCACGGTGAATTTGCACGCCCACATCGGCGGCCCGGGCCAGGGCCCATGCACGGAATGATCTGGCATGCTGCTGTAGATGAAATGCTGGATTGTGCCGGCGCGTTTTGCGGCGTCGGCCAATGCGCGGCCTATTGCGACTTCATCGCCGGCTTGGGAGACTGTGTTGATGAATGCGAGTTGGGTGCCCTTGAAAATCTCGTCCATGAACGTCGGGTTGTTCATGAGGTCGCCTCTGAGAAGGGTGACATTGGGCAGGCTGGCGAGTTCCTCCGCAATCACGCCTTTGAGGGTATGGGTGTGGGCGCGGACGCCATACCCTAGGGCGGAGGCCACTCGTATAAGAGAGGCTGCTTGACGCCCGGTGGCGTTCACCACCGCGATGGTTTTGTGCAACTGTTGGGTCATTCGTGTGTGTATGATGATGATAGAAAAGAAGAGGGGGGAAAGAGAAGGAAAAAAGAGGAGAAGAGAAAAAGCTGGGGAGGGTCGGTGCACGTGACACTGTATGTAATAGTAATAGTAATTGGAGTGTCGAGATGTCGCCACGGAATTATTTTACCCAGTCTCAGACTGATGGTTGACGGTGTGAGTACGAGTTGGGTTGGAAGTTTGCCAGTCAGGATGACGACGCTGTACCGAACAACTGCTGTGGACGGTACTGGGCGGTTCACAGGTTGAATGGTGTAGTTGATGGATGTGGTGGTGTGGGCGGTGGTATAAGGTTGAAAGGCTAGGTGAGAGGTGAGAGGATGATGGAGAGAAAGCGAGAATATCAATGATCAGGAGTTGAGCGATTTGAGCGAGTTGAGCAGGGATAAGATGATATACCAGACTGAACGCAGAGTCGCGACAGACAAAGCGGATGGTGCAATCTGGCGAGCGAGGATCAAATAAGCGCACACTTAAGTACGTAGGATCAAACAGACATCTGCCGTGCCAGCCAAGTGGAGCAAATGACCTGGACAGGGTACTAGGTAGCGATTTGGTAATATATTGATCGCAGGAAGCGTTGGGTTCGCGCTGGCAGATGCTCGCTGTTCTGGCCGTGGTTGGGATGGCTATGTAGTATGGGTCGCAGGCTCCGTCGCAAGTTGTGTCGTATATTCTTTTTTCTGTGTTTTTCTTCTTCCTGCTTTCGTCCCTTCTCTTTCTATTAAACGGCGCTTCCCGCCCTTTGAAATTTCTCAATCTTATGATTTTATTCCTTTCACTGTGGAGATAAATTTTTCTCTGGTACGGCGGAGCACCTCCGCCAACGGAATAGAATAGGGTTAGTTTTAGTTCGATATGAGTAACAGAATCGCAACGACGACCAGAAGTGACGACAGAAGGTCAGAAGATATCCAGAATTTTAGAAGAGTATTGTGAACTATCCAGCTGGAGAATGGATTTGGTCCAATGGAATGAGCAGCTGTCAGTTCTGATGCTGTTGCTGGTGGCAGTCGTAAAACGAGGATTGAGGGCCCGGCTGGGATGCGCTAAGCATTGCGACGTCCGGGGAACATCAACCTTGCTGGACCTCGACCTCGAAGAGCAGAGAAGAGGGGCGAAAATTCCTATGACATGACTTGTTAGGACGAATGGACTAGAAGGCTCTTCCGAGCCGGGACGCATAGACCATAAGGCACACCTACCTAAGTCCTAACCAGCTGGCAATAATCCCAATCTTTTTCTCACAGACAGACGACAGAGCAGGAAAGACTTTCCCGATTCGGCGAAACACCACCAAGGTGCAAAGTCACGTAGTATAAACCGTGCCAACAAATGGGTGGTCAATGGGGAGCAGACACAGCAGACTGAGAGAAGCTGGCGTCCATTGAAAGTTTTCCTTTACGTAACCAGGAACAGAGAGAGTGGATTCGTCCTCCACTATCAGTTAGTATTAGGAGTATTATTTCAATATTTCAAATGCACTGAAAGTAAGTAAGTACCTGGGGGACAATTAAAAGTCAGTGCCTACGGAGTACAGTCTATATATCTCACGTCGTGCTACAATAGATAAGTTCACCGCTGATAAGCTGGCTGTATTAAATCGCTATCAGATAGGTAACAGCAGCAGATAGAAAACGACAACAGCGAATATATATACACATGAACCGGCAAGAAAATGATCCGGCTGCTATACATAGCCATACTACATGCCTACACAACAGAATCCTGCCCAGCTAGCATCAGTGGCATGTTACTAAGTACTTAGTACCCCATGGGCTCAACGTACTAATGAAAATCAACCAAACAAGCACGTTAACCTTCCAGGCCCACCACCAGCCGAAAATCCGATGGAGCAAAAAAAGAAAAAAAAATTTTCTCTCTTGATCCACTCTTGGCTACTCGAGCCAGACGGTGTCGATAGCAGATACGAAGATCGCGAAATCGCGGGGTAAGTTAGCCTTGGAGTTGACTCCGAGATAACGACAGTAGACAGGACGCAGGTTGCTAGGTAGTATGTACTATCACAGGGAGTACAAGAGGTCAAAGAGCATCTGCCTGGCTACTGACTCATTGGCGAGGATGAGTATGGTCGTGGTCTTGTGCTACATTATCTGGGCTGATATAGGGCCATATCTTGAAGGTATGGCGTCATCAGGTACATGCATACTCAATAGCATATCATGATAATGATCGAATTCAACCACAGTTCTTACTAGTTAGTATGTACGCATATGTACATACATAATACATATGAGTACTTTCGTACCCATACAGAGATACACACATCACAAGTATACTCTCATAGCGACGAAGTACACAGAAAGAAAAAGACAGAGAGCCGGTGTCGGCGCCGCATCCAGCCTTATCAGCGCTCAAAGCAGCTTTATCAGTCAAAATGACGTGCCACCCACAATCTATTACCTAAAACGGGGCTAGCCGTATCAAGTACGTAACATATACTCCCGTGCTCCACTCCGAGTAATTTTTGTCCTTTGGGGAAGCTGATTGGTCGAGAAGCTAGTCTCCGCGGAAATGCGACATACACTGTCTGTCTCTTCGAAAGTGTTAAGGGTTTAGGGTTACCTCGCCGGGAAGGTAGCCATTCTGACCAATCTACTCTCTTGTATCAGCCAGTGCATATATGACTACTACGCCATAGGTATGACTACCTCCGTAGACAGAGTATAGATACTTTTACCCACGTGTCTATTAAATAGCCTCGAAAGTTTCGAACGTTTCAGACTTGCGAGTCAGTGCATTAGCCTTCTCGAAGGAACCGGTTGAAACCTACACATAACTCTACAAAGAACTCGTGATCGGCTCTTGGTTAATACGTATACGTACTAATAATTCATCTTATATCTACGGCGCGGTGGAGCATGTTATGCATACTATGTATATCTTTAGCCTGGCAGACTCGTGACCGCGCTCAGACTGGCAGATACAGGGCTTGAATCTTGTACTATGTATAAGGGGATATATCACATGACGCTTCAAATGTTGCTAATAGTTGCTACCCTCCCAACGCAACACCATTAAAAAAAAACTTTTCCTCCGGATTCCTTGGGAGACCCCCAGTACACACAAGTCTCTTCCCCGTTTTTGGATCCTTGTAAGGATACAGATGCTCTAGCTCGTCATCCACGTATATCTTCCACAAGCATGTCAAATCAACCCTCATCCAACCGGGGTAATCATCGCCGTCGCTGGGGCCGGGCGTTTGCTCGACGACCTTGACATATCCGATACTCTTGAAATCCGAAACCATCTTCCTGGCTTCTTTTGGGCTATCAGGAGCATTGATAATAGATTGCAAGACCTCGTCGTCAATCAAGATGCAGCAATTGAAATTGTTGTTACTGGCACAGAAGGCCTTGATTTCTTCTTCTGTGACCTCATATTCATCCTTATCGTCGTCGCTATCTTCCTCCTCCTCATCATTTTCATGAATTGGGTCGTAAAAATCCACTTCCCTCCCCCGCATTGCGCACCAATGCCGCCGTACACGACGAATTTTCATCCCGTCAAATTTGCTGGCATCATCGAATATCACGGATTCGTAGTCTTGTTCCAATTCCTCGGCTTTATAATCTCTGTCCAGGCCGTGAAGGAGGTACTCTTCGAATTTTTCAATCACATCGCCCCATACTTGGTATGATTGTTCGGTGTAGACGGTCCGGTAGATTGCAAAGCCCCACTATCAACTCGTCAGAGGCTATAAGAATCAGAGTAGAACAAGTGGATATTGGTATCAAGTCCACGACTTCATGACTTTGACATATCATGGGGATCAATAGCAGGGAATGGATGATAAGAACGAACGACCTACAGGCCTGCCGGCGTTGTGATGCCTACGCATCTCGATATTTCTGAGTTGGTAGTCTTGGAAAGTTTTACTTGAGTACTTAGTTATCCAAGTACTGCCCACATGTATCCGGATAAGTAGATAAACACAGATGCTTGACGTTAGGCACAGTACTTACCAGGTTGGGGAAATCGGAAGATTGATGCCGACTTAAGGGGGAGGCTCAACGCCAAGGAATAAAAATAGCCTACCTAGCGAGCTAGTGCATTGTTGCTACTTTGCCTATCAACACAGATTAAAACATGAGGCCGGATCACAATGCCATCGAGTACGATTGGGTGTTGTCTTCTTTGTTCCCTTCAAACGATAATCATTGGTAGTTGTACCACAAAGCAGTAACGCTGCACCAGCGATAGAGAATGTTGCCAGCTTTAATAGCAACTCGTGGACTTAAGCCCAAGTATGATCATTTGAATTTCAAGCAACAGTGGACACTTTAACTGGGTCGACGATCGTATGAAGTCAATGAGAAGAATATGCCGAAGTCACATCTGTCGCTATCTCAAGAATAGGAAAAAGTTTTTGACGGGAAAAAATAGACAGGGTTCTGAAGTTCAAGGGTCAAGAGGAAAGCTTTTCCAATGCAACCTCCAATCTTCCATCTGAGACTCAGATAATCCCCACAGAGATCGAATCAGCCGCTGCAGACGTTTAGGTGGCGACCGAGTCATGTTATCCCTATAAACATATATAGTTTCTATCTCAACCTGTAGCTCTCTCTCGTCGTGGCCGAGTTCAACAACTTTCAAATCAAACTCAGGGCCGCTTTTCCACAAGAGAAAAGGCCTAGACAGATGGAACACTATGTTCTGTTCTGCTCTATGAGAAAACACGTCCCAACCAATGGGCACAATACGTAGACTTTGAAGTTTCTCCTTCTGCTGTTTGGAGTAGATGGCATTCCAGATTTCTTTAGCAAGAGTCTCATCCATGGCAGCATTGATGAAAGCCGTTTCAAGCCTCGCCCTATGCTTGGACCAAGAGGCACCATCTTTCAAGGTTGCTCCATGACCTAGATCACTTGGTCGGGGCTTACAATGGAGATCCAAGGTAAGATTCTGAAGACTGGGAAACATTCCGAGAGCTTCATAAAATAGCCGCTCATCGTGATCGCCCTTAGAACGTTCAACGGTAAGCCGAAGGTCTCGAATGCAAGGGGCTTCTTTTGCGATGGTCAAGATATCTTCGGCGCCAAGTGATGGGTATGAGTGGTGGTGTCGACCTTCATCGTACCAACCTCGATCCGGCTCCAGGATTAGCCCTCGTAAGCTTTTGCCGTGATATTCGAGGATAGCGCCAATAGCTGATTTGTCACATAACGCGCTAATGCGAAGGTATTTCAAAGGGTTCAAGGAACGAAACATTGACCTGAAATCCGCTTCCTGAAAACAGATTGGCGGTTCAAGTCCAAGCTTTATTGGATCGGCAAGATTGATGAACAGTCGTTCAAGCTTTTGTAGACGCGAAAAAAGTTTGACCACATTTGATACGCTTTTGATGCGTCCGATATCCAATGCCCGAAGGTTGGAAAAATCAAAGTACTCTTCCCATTTTGCCACGATAGGCTCATTACCAAATTCGCCATTGAAGCAAAAGGTTAGGAGGTGTGCTGAGGTTGTTGTGGTTGGCTCAAATGAGGCCAGGAATCTCTCGCATTCCTCATTGCTTCTGACAATGCTACTCCCTCCAGAAATTGATCTCACTTGCAAATGCCTCAAATTTGGAGCCCTCATAAGCAGTGAAATGATTGCGTCTTGGCTCACAGTCATACCGAGTTCACGGGCATAGCCTCTGGGATATACGACTTTTATCGCATGCAGGCATGGGGATCGAATCAAGTCGATCTCAAAAAGATTTCCCAGTCCAGGTCGATCGGGAGCGATGTTCTGATAGCTCCAGATATTGAGCTGACAAGTCGGATGATACTGATGAAGAGCCTGAAGCAGACACCTGGGGAAGCTATTTCCCACGGCATAGTTCAGTATTTCGACTCGATTTAGAGTAGATAGAAGTTCTAACAGCGGCTGCCAATTTTCTTCTGTATAAAGCAAAGGTGCCGGTTCCGTTGCATCCAGGCTTGGAGTGCGCCATTGGGTCAGGAATTTTCCCGTCAAATTCGAGTTGGCAGCATCTGGGATGAATTCGCTCATGTCAACGAATTTCTCGAACTTTGGAGTGCGCAGAGGCTCAACGTGAGTGTCCGGCGATGCAAGCCGACCCCATGCTTCAGGGATAGTCACAACATCCAGCTGCTTCAAATGCGCCTTATAATGCTTCCAACGAGGCGTAGCTGTAATCTCATTCACCGCGCTTTCAAGCGTGGCATGATCATAAAACTTGATCGCTGCGCATTCATGAATGCGCGGCAGAGCCGCGTAGTAAAAGTCATTGTTGACGAGCGCCAAAGAGCGAAGGCTCACTTCGGAGATGTCGCCAGTCTGGAAGAAAGATTAGCAATCAACTGCCAGTTCAGTCGGATCATGACATACATATTTACAGATCAATTGTAGGATTTCTATTGGAAGCGAATCCATGGTGACGAGAACAGCTTCGGGAATTTTCTCGCAATGGATGAGTTAATTCGTCAAGAGATCATGATGGGGGTGGAAGAAAAGAAAAGAAAGGATTGAGCAATGGCAAGAAATTGGGAGATCAAAATAGTTGGACGAAAAAGGAAGGAGGCTGCTGCCTGGGTGGGTTAGTCGCTCTTGCCAAGGTGCGCCGCACGAATAAAGAACATCGGAGACTCGCAGAAAAAATAGGGGCAGCGTTAATTTGTATAACCAAGTATTCTACTACGTAGATCTATCAAGCTGGTGCCGACCCCGCCATGGTCTGCACATTACCAGTCCACCCAGAATTACTATTCGCGTGCTCGGTGCCATCACCACGGTTACTGTTTTCAAGCTCGTCTCGTTCTTTCATACTTCTGGCACCCACTCCGGCCAATGCCCATATACCTGGTCGTCGGCGCGCCTGCATCTCTGCCACCGCTCTTTCATCTGCATGAAGATGGGCACCGGATTTGCGGAGGAGCACAACGTGGTCCATCAGACCGGCACTAGCTGCCAGGAACAGCGGTGTTCGTCCTGCGCTGTTACGGAGATGGACTGATGCTCCTTGAAGGAGGAAGTAGCGTAGGATTTCGAGGGAGGGTGAATGGGCGGCGATGTGCTAGATCTCTGTCAGAAAGTAAATGAGGTAAGAGAGAAGAAGACATACCACAGGAGTGTTCCCAGCATAATCACTGTCGTTAACCACCCAATCATTCGCACCTTTCAACAGATCTTTGACTTTGTCAAGATCGCCTTGTGCTATAGCATATCCCAATGCCGTGAGGGTTGTAGTTCGCTCTGACAGTCCTCCCTCAGGATGTCTAAAGACAGTCTGAGAGTGAGAGGTGAGCTCTCCACGCAATGAGATGGCCATGTCTTTCGCAATCGATTCTGGAGTTGAGTCTGGCATTGCCAATAGGTATGCAAGTTTCGTCAATGCCGCCTCAGTTGTCATGTCCTGTCCTGCTACAACACCAGCCCTAAACAGGGTCATTCCCGGCGCATATACGGGGCTCACATGGCCAGTGAGGCCTGCAAAGTTAGTATCCTAGCGTTCAAACAGAACAGAAAGAAGAACCTACATTGTGTAATGTTGATAATAACGATCCCCCGCTGAATCGCACTCGCCAACACCTTGGTCATTGCATTATCCTGACCGCCTGGGGCATTGCCCGCTCCAAAAGTCTCCAAGACAAGCCCACGCAGCCCTTTCAACTGCAAAACTGCATCTACCATTTCTGGTTTGATACCTGGGAATATTCTCAGACACGCAACATGACTGGTATCCAGATTCGTCCGAATACTGAAATTCTCAATGCTAGTCGGCCGATGCACAAGATCCCAATTAACATGCGTCCTCATCGAGGTCGTGACTGCCAGCGGCGGCGCATTGGGAGAATCAAAAGCTGCAAAATCGCTGGCTGCGACTTTGGTGCTTCGATTACCTCGAAAGAGTTTATAGTTGAAGTAGAGACATACTTCAGGGATCATAAAGTGGCCTGCGACAACCAGACTGCCGAGAAGATTGTCCGAGGCGTCGTTTTGAAGTTCTAGCATGGGAGCTTGCGATCCTGTGAGAATAATTGGTTTACCGAGGTTTTGAAGCATGAAGCTTAAGGCTGAGCATGTATAGGCGAGGCTATCCGTTCCATGCTATACGAAGTCAGTATCAACAATATGTAAACCAAAGGGATAGACGTACCAAAACAACAAAAGCATCAAACAAGGTATAATTGTTATAAATCGTCTGCGCAATCTCCGCCCAGCCCTTGGAGTCAATCGAACTACTATCTAGTAACTCCTCAAACTCAAAAACCGTGTACCGTACTTGACGATCATACAAACTAGGCGGGGTCCTCAAGCTCGCATATTTTCGCTTTTCGCCTGACGAGTTCACAACAACGTCCATACCGACGGATGGTCGAGAGCCGTCGTTAAAAATAGGCATTTTGGCGAGACATGTTTGTTGAAAGTCGCGTGCTGGGATGAAGCCGGAGGGGGAGCGCTGCATGCAGATTGTGCCGCCGGTCATGATGATGAGGACCTGAGACTCCGGGATGGAGCTGGATATTTGATGTGTGTCCATCTCTGGGGGTTGAGTCGTGATTGACGACATTTTCCAATTTTTCTTATATGAGAATATTCGATAGTAAGTAATATGGGTGTACGTGGTGCAGCTAGGGGCACGTCGTCTGCAATCGATATCGTTGACCGAGAAAAGTCTGTTTATTCACCGTTCGGGAGAAGCATATAGACCATCAAAAATAGTAAAAATGCCATGACTAGATATGCGATCGATAAAAATGCGCTGTCGTATAAAATAGATTCTCTTGGATAATAATTTCAGCAGCGGAGTCAATCAATGCATGTGATTGGCGCAACCGGTGCGGCCAATGGGACTGTGTGTTGACATTGTTGAAGAATCAATGATAGTCCATTGACTGACTTAGCGAACAGCATCATTTGGGTTCTGCTCAGTTGAAGCCTCATCAATCATCATGGCAGAATAGCTGATCAGGTCTTTGATCAAGTATATCGTGGAAGAAAGGAGTGTGTGTCGGTCTTCAAAGGAAGGAAGAGCAGAGTGGGGCATGCCGTCATTCAATCAGCGTCGGCACCTTCCTTAGCTTGCACTTATTTTTTATTTTCCATCCCCGACAACCATTTTTTCTTTTTCTCTCGGATATCCCTCACTTAATATCGTTCATTCATCTATCTCGACTATCCTCACTCGGTTCATACCAGAATTCTCGAATCTTGATAGAAAATTACAAAATGTCCGGAGACGAAGCCCCCTCGCTCTTCGAGCGCATCACCCTCCCTTCCATCCCCAAGGAAGTTGGTCGCAAAATCTCCCAGCTCGAGCAGGAATTTGTGCGTGCGGAGATTGAGCAGTGTATGTTGCCTTCTATCGTTTCGCTATCGTTTCGCTCTTGATATCTAAGTACAAAGCTAATTTTGTCACAGTGCGTAAACAAATCCCAGTTTTGCGCCCCCTCTACGCCAGACGAAATGCCTTGGTTGCTTCCAAGGAGCTGCAGGAAGCCGATTTCTGGCCCCGTGTCTTCGCCAACGCGCCCCAGGAAATCGACGAGTACATCCTCGCTTCTGACGCCGCCGTCATCGGCCAATGCCTCAAGAACTTGACTGTCGAGCGCTGCGATGTCGATGAGAACGGCAACGGCGGTGACCCTCGTAGCGTGCGTTTCACCTTTGATTTTGCCACGGGCGAGGAAAACCCTTACTTCACCAATGCCCAGCTCGTCAAGGAATTCCACTACCGCACCAAGATCACCAAGACCCCCAAGGGCAAGCGCCACGTCTGGGAGGGATACGTTTCGACTCCCGTCCGCATCAACTGGAAGAAGGACGGGGATTTGACCAAGGGCTTGTTGGATGCTGCCTGCGACTTGTACGAGGCTGAGCAGAAGAAGGCTGGTGTTGACCGTACCACTTTGCCCGAATACGAGAAGCTCGTCACTAAGCTCGAAGAGGCCGAGGCTGAGAATGATGCTCTTGTCGGCGATGATGACGAGGAAGCTGATGACGAGAATGTCCCCAGTGGCTTGAGCTTCTTCAATTGGTTTGGATACCGTGGAAACTCCGTCACTGCTGAGGAGTCTGCCCAGGCCGAGAAGGAGGAGGCTGAGCGCTGGCAGAAGATTGAGAATGGCGAGAAGGTTGATGATGATGAAGATGACGAGGACGAGGACGAGGATGATGAATTTGATGATGACGAAGAGAGCCTTTCAGCAGTTGAGATCTTCCCTGACGCTGATGATATCGCCAACACTTTGGCTGAGGAAGTCTGGCCTAATGCTCTCAAATACTATGGTACGTTCTCCTTTGACTTGTTCGACGGCCCATGCTAATAATGTTTCCTTTAGTCCAATCATACGAAGTTGCCGATGACTTTGACGACGAGATGGACATTGAAGAACTTGACGATGAAGAGGACGAAGAGGACGACGAAGACCGCCCCGCCAAGAAGGTCAAGACCTAGATTGCTCGCCGTCTGGACAGATCGATTGATCTCTAAAAGTTGTTTTTGCTATTCGGCCATTTCCTTTGTAAATTATCACAGCACAAGCAATAGGATGAACAGGAGGACGAGGACGACAAGAAGTATTCCGATACAACAAGTCGAATACGTATCTATTATACCACATGATTAGTTTTGCAATTTGAACCAATTTATGCCTTTCCCAATAAATGTCCAGAACTCACCCTCATTCTTCCTCACAATGGTCCTAATCCTCTTCATCCCGCTCGCCAACTTCCCCCCAACGGTATCCGCCAAACCCTCCACATCATCCAACAAAACAGCCTGATCCTCCAGCTCTCTTCCCATCGTATCCGCCTGTTGTCGCAAATTCCCCACCGTGCGAAACACACCATCCAACTGCTGATCCTGCGCAGCCATCATCTCAACCTGCCGCTGCTGCTCAAAATTCGCGTAATAATCATCATCCCCCCTATCCCCATCAAGTTTATCATCCATATCCGGCGACAGCGCATCAAACTCGGACGGGTTCGGAAGCGCATTCTTCCCTTTCGTTGTAGTTGTAGATGTAGCGGGTTGTTGTTTGCTAATCTCAGCGGCCATATCATCAACCTCCCGCCCTAGATCCTGCACAAACTCCCTCCTGCGTGCCACCTCATCTAGTTCCAATCCATACCGATACGGGTCAAGTTCTACTGCGCGCACGGATTGTCGTAAGTCTGCTAGATCCGCCCGCAGGTCTTCGAGGGTTGATTCGAGTTCTGTGCGGGATTGGAAGAGTTCCGGGTTCGAGGGGGAGGTTGTTAGGGAGCGGATGCGGAGGAAGGAGGAGTAGAGGGGCCGGATTGTTTGGAGGGTGTTGAGGACTTCTCTGTTTGAGTGGTGTTAGTATTGCTATCGTCAACGTTCTTTTTGGGAGGGGTGGGAGCTTGGAGCTTACGATTGGACTTGGAGGAAGGGATCTTCCGACATGGTGGCGTTGAGTGGATATAGAAACACAAAAGAGGTAAAAAAAGAACTAGGAGACTGCTGTTTTTTCGTTCGAATTGAGTGTCGTGGGGTTATTGACTCGGTGTATGGATGCGATGATGTTGATGATGTACCTGGTGTTGCTATGTCGGTGGAGCTGCCTACGTATGTACCGGAGCGGACCGCTAACCAACCACGGCTGCCAGCCGCTAACTCTATACGAAGCTATGTACATGCACAATAATCAAGATAATACTGTCAGAGAGTGTCATTACTACCAGCCTGTCTATAATGCTAACAAATCTATACTAAAATCATAACTAAATAAGACGCCAGTTCAATGCTTCATAGCAATCAATCAATCATCGCAGAAAGTGGTATCATCCGCAGGGCAAAATAGGAATTCGAAACCGAAAGGACCAAAGATTATCCTTCAAACAACTCGCCCTCTCCACGCATCTGGCGAACCCATTCCTTGCCGAGGTCAAGGGCATGTAGTCCAAAAAAGTCGTTGAGGATACTCTGTGTACTCGAACTTCTCAGCCATGCTTCGCACTGTTTGCAGTCGACAGTTTCGTCGCCATTGCGCGCATCCCAGTATTCTTTCAGCGCTTCGGAGTAGTCGCATACAGGTGGCACGCCATCTTGCTGTTTTCGAGCACGATCTTCGATGCTACAACAGTCTCGATCGGGGAGCTCGAGGAATATCTCCTCAAGTGAATGAGCGCCTTGTCGGAGGAGAAACCAATTCGTAATGTCAACATCCTCGCAGCCTAGACTGCTGATACTCGCGTCGTCATCTGGACAATGCGCAAAGATGATGGTCTCCAAAAACTGCCGCAACATTTGTAGTGCAATATGGAAATCAACCCGTCGTTCTAGATCAAGCATTTGACGAAATCGCCATCTCCGCTTTCCGATTTCGCGTTGCTGCGTCATTCGTAATAGAACCACATAGATATGGGACATGTGTCGAGGGAACCACCAGTTGCGAGAGTTCCCTGTTGTCTCAAATCGTACGCACGGTAGCCAATTCAACAATAAGACTCGGTAAATGCTGCCTGCAACTCTATGCGGGCGTAGCTTAATGCGCTCCACATCCCTAGCGATATCTGACATGTGGAACATGACATACAGCCCCCTTTCCACGCGTTGTCGAAACATCTCTGCCTCTGCATCCATCTCCCCGGCACCACCTTTGATCGCCCACCAGGCGCCCCAACCCGAACGAGCAACCCGCGAAGCCAACATCAGGGCGGTCTGCCGACGAAACACGAATTTCTGCAGATTAACAAAACTGAACGGCGCTCTATGGCCGGTATTGGGGTCCATAGTGAGGATTTTGTCCAAGGGGGGATTGAAATCGTGGAGTCGCAGGTACGACGTGCATAAAAACGCCTCATGGGATTTGATGGTTTCGTAGGTAGCCTTGTTGAGGCGACACAGCACCGGTATGGTGGATGCATCGCCCATGCTCAGGATCAGGAAGAGCACATCCGGCACGCCGCCGAAAATAACGGGTCTCTCGCTCGACATGTCTGGTCGATAATCATTTCTCTCTGTTTTGGTTTTGGGTTTGCGGGTGAGACTATATTGAGGTTCTCCTCCTCCTCCTCCTTCTCGGACTGGCGGTGATGGATCCATGTGATGATTTGCCCGACGATGGCGCGGTCAACATCTTGTGGGGTCCGTGTGGCTGGCTAGGAGCCTAGGAAGCCTGGGGCCATCGAGTCGACTGTACTATGTAGGTATTGTTCAACGAAGCATGACAATTAAGTACTCGGATTATGAACCTCTAGGAGTAGGGGATGGACAGGACAAAGAATAAATAGAGACGATCGAACGAAACAGGCTGAATCAAAGCGATTTAAGACGGAGCGCCCAAGTGGGCCGTGCGGCTTCTAGAAGGAGGGAAAGTGGGACGTCTTCGAGTTCGGTCATTCTCTGTACACACTCTCAGTTCTGGAATCTTTACCGTGTAGTAAGGAGAGAACCAACACAGCCAGACTGGTGGAACACTCGACGCCCACGCCTCAATCAACGACTCAGCGCTACAACACTCAACACTCACCACTCACCACGCAACGCTCAGCGCAATGCCGACCTGCCAGGGATAAGCATTCGACCGCCCGCGACTTATGCCGCCAAGCCCTCGCTCGTCACACCTTTTTGGTGCTCGCCAACGTTCCATCAGCGCTCTACCGTCTACGCCCAATCCTCGCCAAGCCAACAGGGTCTCTTTCGAAGGCTGTAAGGCATCGACCGGCTTTGTCCACTGTTCCAGGTTACCCTTCTCCGTGACCTACGGAGTACAAACTCGCAAATACAAGCTCACGGAGCTCGGAATGAGTGGAGATGACCTTTTGGAACTTGGGGGCCAAGAATCGCCGCTACCTTGATTTTCGCCTATCGAGGACAACCGCTGATGCCTGACTGGTCACTGATGGCTTCGTGATGAGTGCTCGCTAAAGTCGCTACGTGGGCTAATTTGACTATAGTGCTGCAGCAGCAGCTAGTCTACTACCGTACCTGCAATGAAGTGAAGCCCAACAATCCCGACATATTGACCGAAAGTCGAATCGGAGGGAATTGATTACAACACTCTATCAAGGATGGAGCATTCGATTATTTGACCAATCTATCCTCGGCCGACGACCGTCTCTCTGCTGCACGATTACATTTGCCGCCTATGTCTCTGAATCCTTGTCACGAGCTGTCGATCATGACGACGATATTACTGTCGTTAACTCGTGGCCCTCTTGAATACGGAAGTCAGTCGGAAGTACAATACCGATGTCTGCTCACGTCGACACTCCCCTGGCTAGTGATTCGGTTGCGATATAGTGCGGACAATTTTTAATCTATTGCGATAGACACCGATGGAGTGGACTCATTGTTGTTTCGCCGTCAGCGGACTAGCCCTTAGTGCAGGATTGCTGATCAGCCACGATATTGAATTGAGTTGCATTGATGCTGGGACGTGAAATAGGCATTGAGGAGAAGTGAGACTCAATAATTAGACCGGACCAGTATATTGGAACATGTGATGCTGAACCATATTATTAACTACGCTATCAACGATAGGGCAGGTACATGCTTGATCAGAATCAGCTAACCACCACGCATATGCTCAAATACCAAGCCCCCTATCACCAGACATATCATGATATCATGATATCATGATTTCAATGATGCCTGTTGCACAAATAACAGAATCTTGTCGTGACCTAGTTTCCGTGCAGGTACTGTAAGTAATGGGACACATAAGCTACCCGATAACGATAAGCGATATGATAAGCAACAATAAAATTTAACTTCAAAATTATGTCCCACCAGCACAATAGTAACCTTAACCACGGCATGCACAGAATGGCTACCGCAAGCATACTTGATTTACAACAATCCTGAAATTGATATTCAACTCTGGTACATACGAAAATTCAATTCCGTTTCTCCAAATCGCACACGATGGGCCCATCCCTACCCCTCCCCCTCCATGAGGAGTGGAAAGATGTCGACTCCTACATCGAAGCACTCCTCTCCTTCGCGACGTCCACTCCTCTCTTCCTCAATCTATGCGGCGGTGTCCATATCCTCGACTTCTTGACTAGCGAACCCGACATGTACTCGACCTTATTCCCCGAGGACTGGCGCAACTTTTTCCACGAACACGATCTGTACGACATTTTAGATTTGGTCCTGACAGACGATCTGACCCCGTTTAGATCGCCCAACGGCGCAGGTTGGAAGACACAAGAAGAAGGAGAGACATGGAAAGATAGGCCATCACCACCTTCATCATTGCTTGACTATATCCACGACATTCGCCGACTCAGTCTCCGCCGAGACTTTACCTCCACAGTCCCCAAAAACACCAGCGCAATCCCCCAACGTCTGGCCATTGGCATGAAAGACAAAAAATTACACGAAGTCGAGCATTTCTCCAAATACGTCGATTCATTCACTACATCCGTTTCGGAGATACGTCAAGAACCAATTACGCATATTGTGGATTTCGGGTCGGGGCAGAATTATTTGGGGAGGACGTTGGCGCATTCGTATAATCGACATATAATTGCTATTGAGCGCAAACATGCATATATTAAAGGTGCGCAGGGGTTTGATATTTCGGCGAAAATGGCGAAGAAGGAGTTTAGGATGTATGATAAAAAGGCGCAGTCGAGGAATGGTGCTGCAGCCAGTGGAGGGGAGGTTGTTGCGACGGAGGAGGTGTGTCCTACATGTCCGCCAGGAGAAGAGCAGACGAAGGAAAAGGAAGGGAAAGAGGAAGATGATGAGGCTGTTTTCAGTGTTTTCAAAGATCTCGACATCAGCGCAGAGGATTTACCAGACGCTGCACCCAACACTCCCCACAAAGCCGAAGAGGAAGACTTAGAACCACACGGTACAATGGACTATATCGAACATAACATCAAAGACGGCTACCTCGAGCCCATCATCCGGCATATCGTCAACCCTGACACGGCCGATGAAGACTCAAGTCAAGCCGTGACCAAAAAGAACGACGCCCGCGTCCTCGTCGTCTCCCTCCACTCCTGCGGCAACCTGCTTCACCACGGCATCCGCTCTCTCATCCTCAACCCCTCCGTCGTCGCAATCGCCATGATCGGATGCTGCTACAACCTCCTCACCGAACGCCTAGGACCACCAACCTACAAACTCCCCGTCCTGCGCCACATGCACCAACGCCTCAGTATCGGCGCAACAGCAAAGGACCCGCACGGCTTCCCCATGTCAAACCTCTTCGAACATTACCCGTACAGTGGCGGTGAGGGCATCAAATTTAATATTACTGCGCGCATGATGGCGTGTCAGGCACCCTACAACTGGACGCGGGAAGAAACCAAGGCATTCTTCACGAGACACTACTATCGTGCCCTTTTGCAAAAGTTCTTCGTTGATCATGGCGTTGCGCCAAAGCCGGAACTCGCCACGATCGATGTACTAACCCGTGATCAACCTCCAGTAGAAAAGGATAATAGCTGGGAGACAAACCCACCGCTCATAATCGGCACATTACGCAAAACAGCGTACAAAACGTTCATCACTTATGCACAAACAGCCATGAACAAACTAGCCAAAGAGCCCGCGCATCGCGCAAAACTTGCCCCTTTGCTGGACAACGAAGAAGCCACCGTCGCAGAGTTGGAGAGATACGTCGCCGAATACGAGCATGCGCAGAAGAATCTGAGTATTGTATGGATTCTGATGTCGTTTAGTGCTTCGTTGGTGGAGGCTATGATTGTGATTGATCGGTGGCAGTATCTAAGAGAGCATATGGCTTCGGGGGTTGTGAGGGAGTGTTGGGTTGAGCCGGTGTTTGATTATGCGGAGAGTCCGAGGAATTTGGCTGTTATTGGGATCAAAAATTAGAGCATATATTCGGTACGATGTGTATATAGATTCATCTAAGATACCCATAAACCTTCGAGTTGTGCATGGCTGGTGATACTATCAACACAGCATTGCCATGGAACAAGTACTTCCTAGCCTATATACGCATTGCAATAGAGATACGTAACGAAGGGCCTTCAAAAGGCGTTGCGACTATCTTCAGCCTAGACTTGAAGGAGTTTCGACATCGACGGCGTCCTGTGTTTTTGAGAAAGTTAGCTCATGCCAATTCCAAGTTCGTGAGATATAATCGAAAAAAGTCCTGTTCAGCTTTGCGTTGAAATACGTGTTTAACATCAATCACAACTTGTGTGTCTGAGTGAGCTGGGTAACGGTGCTGTCATCATGTAGGACTGGAGTCTCGTGTGAGAGTGTAGGGATAATGGTAGTACCTACGTATGGAATCGCGAGGTCCGGTATGAGTCGTTTGTACTCGAGGTACTTGCTTGGGGTTGCTATGAATTGTAGCAACAATGTAATGTGCTTTCTCAAGGTCGGCGGGTTGTTCAACCAGCCTTCCGGAGTCGTTCAACAAGCTTCTCTCTCAGGAACGGGCTGAGTCCAAGTCTAGTCTTGTCAGTCTGTGTAAATAAGTAGCTTTATTGAACTACTCACATTCCGTCACGAGTAATTATTCGGTAGGTACCTATCTATTGTCACTCAATTGTACACATACCGACTCGGTTTAAGTACTGACCACTAGATTGATAGTTCCCGTTCTTTCCGACAAAGTTTCCATTGCCGTCAACTTCGACGCTGCCGAAGATATCTTCGGGCCTACGAAGAGATTTCATTAGTTTCAAATACATCTCAATATCTCGTTTAGACACTCACCATGCAATTCGACCATACTCTGGCGGCCGGCGGCTATCAGATACATGGATCCAGCCGCCCCTTCCGCCAGAGCCAGCACCACCTTGTCCGCTCGCACCACCAGCAGAATCACCACCAGTATTCAATCCCTGTCCATAGCCAGATCTCTTCTTCTGGTTATGTTGAGGCGCGAAAAAGAAACCACCCGAGCCCAGATTGGCACCTGCCGTGGACACCATCACCTGAGCTTGGGATTGGACCTCTGGATCTTCGACGGCATGTTCAGCAACAACTTCGTCTAGAATCTTCAGGAAGTTCGAGTTCTGTGTGAAAGAGTCCGGAGTAGGTGGGAGCTTTGATGTGGTGCCAATGGCTAGATCTGTGTTTGGTGGTTCCGAGGACAGCAAGGACAGAATATGGTTCCCTGGTCTGGCATCATCGGGGAAAGTGTATATATAGGGATGGTCTTTCAGGGTAGACACCGATCGTATTTGGGTCAATGGACGAAAGCTATGACTGACTGGACGCGAAAACCGCGTCAATAATGTAGCCATGTTGTTGAAAAAGTTGAGAGAAAAGACGAGAGGAAAAAGAGTGACAGGATCGGGGAGCTCCTGATGAAATATGACGAAGTGGAGACCAGAGCTAGCTAGATGCAAACAATGCAAACAGAGGCGCCTGTATGCCTCAAGGTTCAAGGTAACTACTCCGTATTGTCAAGACGATTCCTTTGATCCTTCCTAAACAAACTGAAGATACAAACTACACACGCTCATTATTTCTTCAAGTTACTTTCTTTCTCTCAAAGCAACAGACGGGATAGCTACAGTGCAGTTTGACAGCAGCAACTAATGCGACTCATTTCGCTCTCCAAATCAAAGCTCTCACGACCGTGAATCCATGCAGTAACCACTCAAACCTCACAGACTCAATATGGCCACTCCTTCGAGGCCGAACCCAGGCGCGACGCCCACTCATTTGACCTCCTCTCCTCGCCCTTCAGCGGTACCCATGGGCCGCGGCCTATCTCACAAATCCCCTTCTATCATCAAAACTCCTTCAGCTTCGGGCACTGTTCATGGCCATCATCTCAGCACCTCCTCGCACCAGGGTGCCACGCCTCTCACGGCAACTGCAGGATTGGACGACCCGGTTTCGCTCAGCTCGCCCTCAGCTCTACTAGCTCTCGGTGGATTCACAGGCATGAGCCCGGCGTTGAATGTGCAGGATGGTTTGGTCAGCTCCGGCATGAACGACAGTGATATTCGAGCACTCACTTTGGGTCTGGGAGGCTCACGCAACCACGAGGAAGAGCGGCGAAAGCGCATCGAAGAGGTTGTTCAGATACTACGTGGTCGGGTCGCAGGTCGAGGGGTGAGCAGAGAAGCTGTGGAAAGATTAGGCAGGCTGGAAGGGTTCGAATCGATATGGCAAGAGGATAGTCTGAGCATTGCTGGAAACTCTGTTGATCTCGAAATCGAGTTCTATCCCGGGGAAGATAACGTCAAGGACGTTAGTTTAAGCTACGCTTCTCTGGAAGGGGAAAGTGAAAGCGAAAGACGGGATGAAGCTACAAGTGTGCTCAAAGGCGATCTCATACAAACTCCGGAGGAACGAGAGAATAGAGCTTGGAAGTCACTCAAAGGATTTCAGAGTAATCTCGAAAGACTCGCTAAGCTCGATCATTTGAGTCAGGAAATCAACTGCTTCGAGGCGGTAGAGAGCTTATTTGAAAGTCTACAGAAAGTATGGGACGCCGAGAATCAGCGTGGGACTTTTCACAGCGTGTACGACCACCTCTGCGGAGGATCCATTGGCAGACCCAGCTTGCACAAAAGAGGTCGTGTCGGAATGGGACTTGAATACTGGGTTGACGGCCACCGGCTACTGAATACAAAACAGACAAGGAACTCAGAGGACAGCATGGCCATTGATACTGACGACAATGAGGCAGATCAAGACAAACTACGAAGCGTCACGATCGAATGCGAAGAGGGCTTCCCCTCATTACGAATCTCGAAAGATTGGGTTGGGACGGAGGTGTTGACTACAGTCCAACCCAATGATACACCAAACTCCTCCGAAACAGTGGTCAATTGGATGGAGCCACCACCTACGCTGCAGCCATCTGTCAGCGAGCTTGATACAGGCATGGTTGGCTCAGGGACGGCTAATCGACGTTTCGTGGCCAAGCTAGAACCACATATCCATGTTCCTCTTTTAATAGCAAACGACATATATCGACATCTCGGGTTGACTCTTCCCCAAGAATACCGAACGACAACGTACGACGACCTTTTGGTCTCGGGTTGGACAAGCGGCAGCATGGATAGCAACGAATCGATGGCTTCGGAGTCATTGGAGATGCCGGAGAAACGGCGAAGGACGGCTGTGTTGTCGTTCGATGAGAAGAATGAGCCTGTGCAGAAAAATCATAGTTATTCTTTTCAAGCTTTTGAGGCTGCGCCAGGAATGACTATCCGTGAATTTCCATTCTCTCATCCGCGGCAGCTGGCCGATATTTTCCCAGTGAGTTTGACTGCTTTCTGGAGTGAGAAAGATTGCTAACAGTGCATAGATATTCCGACAGTATAGTTTGTTAGCAACACTGTTGCAGAAAGTCTTCCCGCGTAAAGAGATCGTGGGCCGCTCGGTTCATGAGTCGAAGGGATCGTCGAAAACTTCAGACACACTGGCAATGTCTGCCAACTCGACAGCAACAAGTGAACAAATCAGCATGCTAAGCAATGGGGATGCGAATGAAGATCTTTTGAACAGCCTTTTGAGAGAGAGTACGGGCAGCACTGGCACGATTTCGCTTCATAATGATTCTCAGATTGGCGACGACAGTGACATCCGAGTCGACATCACGCTAAGAACGCAAGTCGGACAGGCGCCGTTGATCATATTGTCGATCACACTTCCAGACACAAGACAAAAAGCATCGGTCAGTTTCGAAATCAGACTAAACGGACGCGTGAACGTTGTTCAAGCATCTGGTTTGGCGGGACTGGAAAGCCAAAATGACCAGTCAATGGCAAAGATCCACAAGAGGCTGAATCGTGTCTTGGAGGTATCCGAGGATTTAAGTATTTTGGTGGAATATGTGGTGAGCCAATTACGAGGGATGGCATAATCTGCACGGTGCATTACGAAAGCAAGCATTGGCCATTACCTCGTATGGGCTAGGCCTGCATATCAGATTAAATATAACCGACCCCGACAGGTCCGCATTCTTTCTCTCAATGAATATCGCTACAGTTCGTATCATTGGCCGATACGAGCATAACCATACAGACTAGGCAGGTCGAAGAAACTCCTGAGTGACGTGATTGAGTGGTCTTATCAGGATCCGGGGTAGCTCGCTATCTTATCAGGTCACCATGGAGTACACACTCTGTACCTGAAAGATAGTCGACGTGCATGCGCTGTAATGCTTACGTCGAGGGGATTATGTGATGGCCGCGATCGTCAGGGGCAGTAGTATCCGGGTAATTACAGTATGCATTGGTATCGATGGTATCGATGTCTACAGGTACATTACCAGCACGTACTATGTATGATACTACAGGTTTGAGCATCTCCTCGGTTTCTACGATCTTTTTTTAGAATCAAGCAAGGAGTGTCTTGATAGTTGCTCCCACATTGTCACTGGCCATGACATGTCAATGCGATACCACGTCGATCTGTCGACAGTCAATCGACATATCATCGTCCAAAACTACTCCGTAAGAGCAAAGTATGAAGATTAAGTAGTCGACACGACCATCGCATGCGCATATTCATCAAACTCTAAAAAATAGACTCAGAAAATAGTGTGAACAGCCAAGAAACAGCATCGGACCGACTCAGTCAACTCGATGTGTCATTAAGTCCCTCCAGCCAATTATAGGCATCCGATAAGAGATGCATAGCGCTAAGCAGGGGCTTGCTTTAGCTTTAGCCGCGGGTTGGCCGCGTTGCCGGCGCCGGGCGATCGGTAGGTACATAGTAATCTCAATACGTGTATTTTTGTACTGTAACTGAAATACCGCTGGTTGCCACCTGCATTTTTCTCGTTACGCAGAGTTAGTTTCCTAGGAGATAGCCCCCATGGATGGATGGGATGGGCAACACTACGGAGGACTCCGTAGTCTTCCCCGCCTTTGATATCCTTGTAACACATATCAAAAGATTGATCAAGATAGAAAAACTAGCTAGTTCTGTGCTCGCGGTGAGTCGACACCACGCTTACAGCGCGTATGAAATATTCGATACTCTACAAACCTGCTCTACGAAGTATTTCCTCGCACAACTGCGAGCTATGGCACCAACCTCGAGTCCATTTACTCACTGATTCTTAGATTATCAAAATGGCTGACTCGACTCGAGACTCTGTGCAACCCGCCAAAATTGTCCTATCTGAGTGCAGAGTTGTATATCGTTACGATATACATCACCGCATCGGGTTAGATTGCATTCTGATCTGAGAAGGCGACCAATCAGTAGCTGGCTAGATGCAGTTTGCATGCCAGGGCCGCAGAGCGTCAGATGTTGTATTGCAGTATGCGATTCCTTGACATGGCTATTTGACTGTCTCGTCGAGTGTTGACGAGGCATTTTTCTTTTTTTGTACATCCCCCGGAGATCTTGAGACTTAAGTCAGACATAACTGTCTCGCGTGACTCTTGACAGACAGAAAAAAAAAAGATCAACATGACCAAAAAGGCGCGGCATCCGCTGGTTTTTAGGTGTTGACTGCTCGAAAAATATGGCTCGTATTAAATATCCGTGCTGAAAGATTGGCCGGTTTCGGGGAAGCGTGGGTAGGGTCCTTCAAACCCTAATTTTATGTCGGACTGGATGCCGCCACCGCCCAACACTTCTTGTATTTCGATACAGTTTATGATGTTCCTGCAAGTGATGGCTCAGAATGTAGGAGGTAGTAGTATTATGTACGTAAGTGCATGGTGCATAGTTAGTTCTACGTTGTAAAGAAGTACGCATGTATCATACGGAGTAGATTAAAGATTCAACGTACGGCTATTATCACGGGGAGAACAGTGACTCGTCCGAAAAACGATAACAACGAAATAAACCCGGATCGCTGAAGAAGCTGATAGCGTTATCGGCCGCCTGAGTATCTGGGTAGATTACTGGTTGTAACGGCTGTGTAAGGACGTACATACTTCTATCGAGTCATTTAGTTGGATCAATTCACTCTGATTCTGCTTCTTTTCTTTTCTTTTATTTTTCTGAGATGCGCGATTACATGAATCGATTATCGTCTCCTCCACGCTCTCGACAGACCATGCCTCGGGTCTTCGCCGGCGTAGAAGCTAATCTAGAAGATGGGGTAGATACTAAATATCAGCCGTACGTACTGCGTATCGTTACAAGTATCAATACACACAGCCGGGCGTAAATCAACGGTTGCTGCGCCTTTTTTATTTTTAGCCGTATCTTTACCGTCACAGAACAGAGTTCCGATGTACTCAGCGTAATTAATATTTGCCCCCCACCGAACGACAAGAAAGATTCTCTCTCCCCTTCCCCTCCATCCCAGCCAATTCCTTCCCTAATCAAGCCAACCTTGGAACCTAGACAATAAAAAGCCTCCGTCGCCTCTCTTCCACTTCTCCCTCAACTCTTCTCCATCTTCATCCTTCTTCATATTCCTTATCCAGTGTTCTCGTTTGCTTTGCTTTGCTCTTGTGCCTTGCTGTGTGACACTGCTTTCTTCAATTTTACTCTGATCATTTTTTGAGTCATTACACAACACATCATCAAAATGGTACGTTCATGAATTGCAATGCGAGTAATTCAAGCAGACAAGTGGCTAATTCAATTGCAACAGGCCGAGTCAACTATCATCTCCAACACTGAGAATGTGTGTATCCCCTCCTCTCGCAAATTTCGCCACTGGGATTGATCACGCGAGACTTTTACAACCGTTCAAAACTCACTAACGCGCAACAGCTTCTCAAGTACATGTCCCTCGAGCAGAAGGGCAAGGTTATGGCCGAGTACGTCTGGATTGACGCGGAGGGTGGTGTTCGTTCCAAGACCAAGGTATGTGTTTCACCAATCATCACCGGTGGTTCCTTATCTCGCAATTTATCGCAGCCGCGCCTCCCACGCGATAAGCCAGCCAGCCCACTTCCCCTCAACAGCAATGCGAAGCGAGCCACCAGACGACTTTACTCAAACGAGACTAAATACTAACTCATTATACTTCTAGACTCTCCCCAAGGCTGTCACCTCCGTCGACGAGCTCCCCGAGTGGAACTTCGACGGTTCCTCTACCGGCCAGGCCCCCGGCGACAACTCCGATGTCTATATCCGCCCCGTTGCTATCTTCCCTGACCCCTTCCGCAAGGGTGACAACATCCTTGTCCTCTGTGAGACCTGGGACTCCGATGGCACCCCCAACAAGTTCAACCACCGCCACGAGGCTGCTAAGTTGATGGAGACACACGCCAGCCAGCACTTCTGGTTCGGTCTTGAGCAAGAATACACCCTCCTTGGCCCCGACGGATGGCCATACGGCTGGCCCAAGGGTGGTTTCCCCGGTCCTCAGGGTCCTTACTACTGCGGTGTCGGAACCGGCAAGGTCTACTGCCGTGACATCGTTGAGGCTCACTACAAGGCCTGCTTGTACGCCGGTGTCAACATCTCCGGTATCAACGCCGAGGTCATGCCCGCTCAGTGGGAGTACCAGGTTGGCCCTTGCGAGGGTATCCAGATGGGTGACCACCTCTGGATCTCTCGTTTCCTCCTCCACCGTGTCGCCGAAGAATTCGGTGCTCAGATCTCTTTCCACCCCAAGCCCATCCCCGGTGACTGGAACGGTGCCGGTCTTCACACCAACGTGTCCACCGACGAAACCCGTGCTGAGGGTGGTATGAAGGCCATCGAGGCTGCCATGAAGAAGCTCGAGGCCCGTCATGTTGAGCACATTGCCGTCTACGGTGAGGGTAACGAGGCTCGTCTCACCGGTCGCCACGAGACTGGTTCCATTGACAAGTTCTCCTACGGTGTCGCTGACCGTGGTGGTTCCATCCGTATTCCCCGCCAGTGCGCCAAGGATGGCAAGGGTTACTTCGAGGACCGCCGACCTGCCTCCAACGCCGACCCTTACCAGGTTACTGGTATCATTGTTGAGACTGTACGTTTTCCCTTTTTTGCTTTTTGATTGGAAAGGTTTATGCTAACGTATTGATAGCTCTGCGGTGGCGTTTAAACGATCTCGGCCATATTGTTACGAAAGGAAAAAAATGAAATAAATAAAAATTGAAAAATACCCAAACCAACAACCAAACAATCAAACCAATGGATACCCTACCGTTTACGTCGTTCGTCTCTTACTATTCGACCATGTTCATGAATTAGACAAGGTAGAGATGAAATAGGATGACAATCAAGACCAACATACATACATACAATTCATACAATTCATTCATACATTCATACTTCCCTGTCTCGAAGAGCCTCTTTTTTTTTGTTTCTCTGTCTATTCTTATCGTCCCTGCGGGATCAGTTAATCTTTCCTCGGCTCTTCATCGGACTCATGGTGGATGTCATGCATGAATGAACGGTGCTATTATGGCTTGATGTATGTTTTGTTTTGTCGTCGCATGAAATGAGAGATTTTCTTATGTTCGGATTTTTTTTTTTCTTGGGCTGTGTTGCGCGCGTTACGTTGTCGGTTGTCTGATGTTCGATGGTCAATGTTACGCGTGTAATCGCCTGCAGTTCTTCATAGCATAGATAGCCATGTTTGTGTGGAATGGTATGTTTGTTTTTGATTTTACTTCTATCCATTACTACTACATGTAACGTAGATGTAGCCATGTGGGAAGTAGTCATGTAACAGCCCTTGAACCCTCAAGGGAGGCAAGGATTGATGTCATATTGTACAGATATGTATCCTAGGTACATATAGGTAGAGTGTTAATGGTAGAGTGTTAAATCTAGTTCAATCGTCTCTAGATAGGCTTTGTCAAGTTGATACATGTCTGAATGGATATAGTTAGGTATATAGATCGTAAGAGATAGATACACTACCTACGTGTAGGTACATCAATCAATATAGAAGATAGAATATATAGACCACAATGTAATTGTTCTATCAACTGATAATACGTAATTCGAGATGTGATCATTTATACAGCCATCGTGGGATAGCTGGGTACAAATATCGAAAGCAAGTAAGATGAACGGGGTATATCCAGAAACGAAAGAGGTGGACATGAACATCAGTTCATGACTCACAAGAGAAAGTCATGCGTGCATAGCAATAACAGCACCGATCTCAGAGCGTACGAGCGAGCTCAGACAAGCTCGATTAACCATAAACAAGCAAGTGGTTAAATTGATTAGCTCGACTCAGAAACATGCCCCGCATCACCATTCTCAATGTGATATTGAGGATTAGCATGATCCTTGTTACTAACAGTAGTCCGCTTCTCCGCATCAGCCACACCACCGATATGCTGGAAATGCTCGTCCGTCTGGGTGTAGTTGATGAGCAATTCTCCATTCTTGCCATACCGGCGGGGCTCTTCGCGCGCAATTCTGACAACGGACCAGATGGATTTGGTCTTGTGGAAGATTGTGTCCATTTCTTCGAGGGAGCGGTAGGCTGTTTCGGGGTAGAAGAAGTATACAACGGGGAAGATGAAGGCGTTGCTATCATTAATCATTAGTATTGTGAAGGGCAACAGAAAGGATAAAACGGGGGCTTACATGACGGCAAAAATGATATAGGTCTGATATCCAATCGTCTGGAAAGCCACGGGCGTAATCATGACAACCATAAAGTTGAACGCCCAGTTGGCAGATGTGGCCAACGCATTGGCTGGGGCACGAATACGCAGAGGCACGATTTCAGCAGGGTATAACCAGGTCATTCCCAACCAGCCCCAGGCGAAGAAAGTGTTGAAGACGAACAGGAAGACAGCAGCCACAATACCGGGTTTGGTCTGGCCCACGAAACTGGTGCTAATAGCCAAGACGACCATGGAAAGAGACATACCGGCAGCTCCGATCAACATGAGTGGTCGACGACCGGCCTTTTCGATGATGAAAATGGGTAGCCAAGATGCGATGAAGTATTCGGTACCGTTGCAAGCGGCCAGGATACGGGACAGGAATCCAGAAAGACCGATACTGTTCTGGTAGATGGTGGCAGCATAGTAAGTAATCAAGTTAATACCGGAAATTTGCTGGAACATCTGGTTGACATAGGCAAGAACGACACGGTGGAAGTGACGGTTCTCATCCATAGTGAACAGATCACGCCAGCTGGTGTTCTGAGCTTCGAGGACGGTATCCTTGATAGCGGCGAATTCGTTCTCGACAATAGTGTCTTCACGGTTAGTGTCGAGCAACGCACTCAATACCTCAGTAGCCTCGTCTTCGCGACCCTGGAAAATGAGCCATCGAGGGGACTCGGGCAAGAGCATGACAAATGCCAAGATGATCAATGCAATAACGATCTGGAATGCGATAGGGAATCGCCACGAGACCGAGTTAGGGTCAAGGAATGAGAAGCCAAAATCCAGCCAGTAACTGAGACAGATACCGCCGGTGATGAGAGATCCTTCGACCATGACCAATTGACCGCGACGGTGGGACTTGGAACATTCAGATTGCCACGTCGGGACAGTGGAGGTGTTCAATCCGTTACCGATACCGGTCACGATACGGCCGACGATGAAGTGAGCCAGGGAAAAGGCGGTGCACTGCAGAGTGGCGCCGACGACCATAATAGCAGAGCCAAGGAAAATGGTCCTACGACGACCGAGACGGTCACCGATGAAGATGCAGATGATTGAGCCGAGGAAACATCCGACGTTGTAAGCAGAAACAGCGGTTCCTATATTCGTCAGTTCGGATTCGAATCAGAAAGGTCTTTGGAGGACATACCCTCAATGTTGGATCGATGCATTTGCGCAGATTTGGTCATATTTTTATATGACTCTGACGCGGTATCGAGATCAGGAAATTGTGTAATGAAGGAGTCCAATGTTAAAAGGCCACCCATAACACCTCTGCACGAATTAGTCATATTCTTTCCAACGCGGAAGGAGTTGTCCATACTGGTCATAACCGAAGAGACTATAATATTGTTAGCATGCGCATCGCACAAGACAGCAACAGATACGTACAGGAAATCCAGACCGGCAATCACGCCGATTGCGACGTTGAGCCTGGTACCTCGAAGGCCCAGGTACGAGCGTCCACCGTGACCCATGTTGGCGGTTTGTTTGTCTACCTTTCTATACTGGCGCTTCTATTGGCGCATATGCGATATCCGGCGATCAATTCGAATTGATAGTGATGCGCATTCGAGGGAAGATGTATGCGGATAGATATATACCGAGACGAAACCAGTCCGTCTTGCTGCTTGATCAACGAGGGAGCGAGAAAAAAAAAATGAAAGGATCAGAGGAGGGGAGGACACGATTATAAACAAACGAGGCCCAAAGTGGTGGTACATAGGAACATAAGCTGCCATACTAATGCACATGCGCATGCACATATCAGCGTATCAATACAGTAAAGGAGGTTACCCTTGGCCAGCACGTTACCAAATCTGAAAGCCGGCTGACGTCTGATTGGCCGGCAGCACCAATTGTGCATGCAGCGTTGCCAATGGCGATGCTTTTTTGAGGTTATTCCTCTCCGGATGTGGAGTAGTCTCGCGTGCTGTATGTAAGAATACACGCTTAATACAGCTTAATACAGGAAGGGGGTGGAGTCTGGGGGAAAACGGAAGGAGCGACCACCCTCAGCCATGGCGTCATGCTACAGGGCTAGAAGACGCTAGTACCAATATGGAGAAGCCGGCCCCGTACCTTTGATTGATGTTTTCGCGGCTCTCTCCTTTCGATCAGGCGCTGTTCAGTATTCATACGTACACTGCAATGTCCGATCTATCTACGGTATAGACTGTACTCAGTTATCGTATGACAGAGCTCCATGATGTGTCTGTAAGGATCCCGGAGTCTTACTGTAGGGACTTCTACTACTCTGTAGTATGTATGTAGCACAGTGCAAGTGGGTCAACACTTCACAAGTTAGCCAATCAGAAACGCGCAGCGGCTGCAATTCCGTTGATCGCCCGCGCTAATCATAGCTGCCTCAGGCCATACCTGAATACTACAGCAACCATCGTTTCGTAGTCGAACATATAATCAGGGTACAATCGATGCGTCGCTTCGTATATCCTCCTACATACACACCGACATACCCATGCACGAGCAGAGCCGAAAACTCAACATCGGAATGGCCGCCAAAAATCGGCGATCCACCCAGGGCACCTGGACCCTCCCCGTATCGGCCCTGACTGGCTCGGTAACCCGAACTAAACTTCCAACAACCAACAACTTCAACAACCACTCACGAAACGGCAAGCTACTTGGCTGATTTTTCCCAGAAATCAAGATCCTGGACCTGGAGTAGGTTTACTTAGTTACGAGAAAAAGTGGACTACCATCAATGTGTCGCTTCGTTCCGCTCAGGATATTGTGCTGTGGTGTGATGCTCGGCTTGGCTACAACTGACTGGACTGGTTACTACGTATGGAGAACGTTAGACCAGAGGCCTGACATTCTGATCGTCGATCGTCAACCACGCGAGACATGACCTTTTACTGATGGTCAACGCAAGGAACGAGTCAGTTCATTTATTTCCATGGTCCATGTTTTCATGTTTCTTTCGTGTGGTGGTTGATAGACATCACAGTATGGAGTACACATGGAGTCGATCTGATCGCCTCTTCAATTTTTCCGAGACCAACCTCTTGGCTTCCTATCTGGGTTCGGCATGGTACATAGTCATAGCGACACTACTACGTACAGCTCAAACTCAAACAGACTGCTACGTACATATCAATCCATCTTTGCACGGGATTACTTCTGTGTCCGCCTATATGCCGATAACCGACGACCGGGTAAGTTACAACATTATCCGAACAATTGAGTCGAATAGGGTTAATATACGGAAGAATAGTGTGGGTCATACTGTTCTCTGACTTGGCTCACGACGAGAATCTTTAGAACTGACTCTTGGTACAGAACTTACCACGAAGACCGGTCTGATCACACAATAAACACCGGATTTCCGTTGTAGGCTGTACGGAGTACCAACAACAGTGCAGGCTTAAATTGAAAGCCCTGAAGGCAAATAATAATGCGGGAGAGTAGTCATATTACTAACAGTCCTAGCCCGCCACCCCCAACAGATCTCCGCATCTGTTTTCCTGTGTTTCCTTTTTCTTCACTGGTTAAGACCTGGGGAAAGGAACTCACTCCCGCGGGGGCACAAGTTCGTTTGACATCCCGGATGACCGAATCAGGTAATTCCGTCAATCTTCCAGATGGATGGCTTCGCTTGAATCGTATTTCATGACTAACGTTACTCCATACGGAGATTCCTCTTGGATGGAGCATGTGCCATGGGGAAATTTTTATGGAGAAACAGCACGGCGATTTCATTGAATGAGCCTCGCCTTTTCCTAGACGCCTCAAGCTTCAAGCGTGACACAGACATTTGAAAATGGCGCATTCACATCCTCTGGACAAAGAACTTACCGAAAATCATGTGCAGCGATTTTGGCTTTTGGAAGAAATTATTTGATAGGTTATACTACCCCCAAAGCTTACTTACCATATTTAGAGTTCCAGAAACTCAGCATTTTACGGAGTACGTACCAGGTTCAGAAACGCCTTAAAAGTCTAAAATCCTTCCATCATATGTTCCAGAAATCCAGCTTTCCTTCTCTCAAAGTTTATTCTGAGTTCCTTCGGTTCGTCCGTATGTAGGAACCCCTTACAGAGTACACTTTACGTACTTACTTACAGTTGCTCGCGTGCGGAGGAGTACACCTTCCGTGACTTGATGAGTTCAATGTAATCGCTGAAGCTGAAAGTTGATCGCAACGCGGTGCAAGCGACATGCTCATATCCATTCGGTTGTCGCTACACCTTCCTATCTCGGTACATGTCACGATCGAGATATATCTTGCGCGTTTACTCGTACGTAGCTAATTATGTGTGTTGCTGCATCTCAGAGCATATAGTACGTAGTTTAGCCGATCATTCTGTACATGCATAACCCAGAAGAGATCAGCGACCACGTATCACGTCTCGCGTGCCCGGAAATACCAACCTGGCTAGATCTGATGGACGAGACTGGCTTTCTTTTTTGCTTCTCTAGGCGTTCGTGATACCTGCATCTACAAGATTCAATGTTGCGGTTGTTCACTCTTGTTGACCGCATTTTGTTAAGATGTACTTCGATTGTTAACAGCTCCCGTTGATATCGGTTCCAATCAAGACTCTTTGCAAATCTTTCAAGTACATACGAACTTTCCCTCAGCTTCTACAACATCAACTAGCCTCGCCTTGAGAGATTATCAACATGAAAAGAGATAATAGAAGAAGAAAGCGCGCCATCGATACACATTGTTTGATAGACAATGCTGTTTGCGACACTTGCTGACTGAGGTACTGAATGATTTTTACCAGGCAAGCTCAGCTACTTTCTCGGCGCCAGCGTTCCATCCTCCAACCTCTTCTTCGATAGGAGCTGGGCCTGCTGAACCCCAGGCAGCTTCGCCTCCAAAGTCGCCAGCACCATTCTCCTCCTCTGCAGGAGGCTTGGAGCAACGACGGACCGTGTGTCCCATTTCGCCACAGTTGCTGCACTTGACGCGGGACCAGTCTCGAGGCTTGGGGCAGTCACGAGCGTAATGACCTGTCTCATCACAGTTATTGCAAGTAATGAGATCCATATTCTGCTCCTGGTCACAATCACGGGAGAGATGATCTTCCGCACCGCACTTGCGGCATGCCTTTGCGAACTTGGGAGCATTAGGGCAGTCCTTGGCGAAGTGGCCGGTCTGGTTGCAGCGGCGGCATTCGATGTGGTCTAGATTGGGTGGCTCAGTGCAGTCGGCAGCCTTATGGTCGGGAGATCCGCAATTGCGGCAGGCAAATTTGCTACGTTCGCGTTGCTTGGTGCAATCACGAGCACGATGGCCGACCTCTGAGCAGTTGACGCACTTGATCTCGACACGTTCGATTGTGACGCGCTCCTGCTTGCAGCTCTTTGCGATGTGGCCCATCTCTGTCGCTCTTGTCAGTCCATTGTATTGCACGAATGAAATGAACGCTACTTACCTCCGCAGTTGGCACACTTGGGGATCATACGATCATACTCGAAACCAGCATCTGCAAGGCGTTCAAGATTCTCTTCTGGTGAGGCAGGCCAGCGTTCGATCAAGTGGTTACGGCGAGGTTCAGGGCCGAAGAAGAACTTGACGACATAAGTGCGGTCCAGCTTTCCCTGAAGGTCGATGAAGGTGTAATTCTCGAACCCTTCCTTCTGCTTCTCCTGTAGATTATAAGCTGACTGTGTGGTGTGCGTGTAGATCTTGAGTACTTACAAGGGCGATCAAGTATACATTGGCACCTTCGGCACGCAATTGCTTCTCGATGTCGACGAAAGTTTTTTCTGGCGCTGCCTTGGTGTACACTTTGAAAGCCTAGAGAACTTGTTAGATAAACGTCAATAATGATGTTCAATGAGGTATCTTACATCACGAAAGTCCTCGAGGTTACGTTCCTTGTCAGCTTTCTTGAGTTCAGCCCAAGCATCCTCAGGGGTCTCATCGCGGACATCGTTCAGGTCGAACTTGCGGTTCTCCTTGCAGTCAGAAGTCTTGTGCCCTGTTTGCCATAGTTAGTCCGCAACATATATCTTAGATATTGAGTGGGTACTTACCTTCTTCACGGCAGTTCTTGCAGATATCAGCAGGCTTCTGAGGGCACTCGGATGCAGGATGACCCTCCTCGTTGCAGACACGGCAAGTGCCTTTGAAGACGCGAGGATGAGGACACTCGGCCTTGTTATGGCCCTCCTCACCACAGTTGAAGCAAGCACCACCACCGCCGCCCTGACGAGGCTCTGGGCACTCACGAGCAAAATGGCCAGACTGACCACAACTGTTGGATAATGTGAGGAAATGACTGGCATGGAAATAGATGTTGAAAACTTACTTGCGACAGGTGTCGTCACGAGGAGGCCCGGCATCGTCACCACTGAAGCCACCACCGAAGTCACGAGGAGAGCCATCACCCAAGCTGTTCTGTTCGTTCAAGGCGGCAGAGTCTGTGGAAGGACCAGGTCCACCCCAGTTGTAGCCGTCGTTGGCTCCTTCATTCTCCCAGTCTGCCATCTATTGCAGTCAAGATCAGTATGCGTGGTGCTTGAGATGAACCAGATGAGATGAGCGATAGAATGATGATGAAAGTGACACGAGTGTGTTGTCGAGGAAAGTGTAAGACGGTAGGGTGAAGAGGAGAAAGAAGGACAAGATATAAGAAGAGGACGAAGAAGGATATCAACGAGAAGAGAAACGAGGGGCAAGGAAGAAGGGGAGTGGCCGTTTGCTTGTTGACCGGGCAATTCCGTTTGTCATGACACTGGTCGCTAAAAAAAAACAAACAAACGCCCACGAGGAAAAAGAAAAAATCCAAGTCAAGACCGAAAGGTAACAATTGTGCCTACTTACCTTGCAATAGACGTAGCAGGAATTGCAAGTCTCAGATGTCAAGATTGATAAGATCTCTGATGTGACCAAAGAAGAGGTCAGGCCGAGGAAAGATGAGGAAGAGACGTGGGTAAATGATACAAGAATCCTTGATGTTGCTGAAGAGCAAATCGGGGATGAGACAAAGAGCAATGAGGAACAGATGAGAATGAGGAGAGATGAGGGTAAAGAGAGAGAATAAGCAGAGATGATGAAGAGAAGTGAGGGTGGGAAGAGATGAGGATGGGAAGAGATGAGGATGGGAAGAGATGAGGATGGGAAGAGATGAGGATGGGAAAAGATGAGGATGGGAAGAGATGAGGATGGGAAGAGATGAGGATGGGAAGAGATGAGGATGGGGAGGATGGAGAGAGGTGAAGAAGAAAGAGAAAGAAAGGAGGGGTCAAAGAAATTCATAGGCAGGACACACGAGGAAGGTGGTTGCTTGCAAACGGCCAAATTAGGAAGGCACACGATGTCATGTGACAAAGACAAACAAATTGTCCATACAATCAGCTTTGTTTGTCTCTTTACATGATAGTCTGCCTAGATAGCTAGCCCAGAAACCATTTCAGCTCTGTCTAGTAATATTGAGAACCTGCCTTGTCTTTTCATCTCTATCCCTGAGATCCTTGTCCTCCAACATTCCATAAGACTTCTCAACTTGTTCGCACAGGGTACCTTCCCAAGAAGCCACTGAAGCATTTCCCCATCGTTCAAGAGACGGAGTCCCAGCGTCATCCCAACAGGCCTGTATTGTATCCCCTATCTTCTCCAAAAATCCCTTGAGTCCTTTCTCTTTACCTCCACCCGCATGATAACTCCAAAAAGGTCCCTTGACAGCCCAACGCGGACCCATGCTCTCTTCAACGATACGATCGACTTCAGCAGCCGTGACAACTCCAGAATTGACAAGGTGAATTGCTTCTCGAAACAAGGCAAAGGACAGACGATTAGCTACGAAACCAGTCACCTCTTCTTGCAGAACGACTGGCGACCTGTTAAGCGTCTTCCAATATTCGATCGTCCTATCTATATATTCTTGCGAAGGGTGACTACCAGATAAAGCAGGAGTGCCGGCGCGGGGCGGCACAATCTCCAATACTGGCATTATGTGTGGTGGATTAAACGGATGGACAACTAATAGACGTGCTGGTTCTCGCATGTTGATGCCCTGGACAGATGATGGAATGCCAGAAGTGCTTGACCAGAACAACGCTGTTGACGGGGCTGCGTTTTCGATCTTGGGCCATAGACTCTGTTTGAATGAGACATTTTCCGGCCCTTGCTCCTGGACAATGTCAACGGATTCCAATGCTGCTGACAGCTCCGATGATAGAATGAGTTGCTTTGATTCCAGTAATTGCGGGAGGGAGATGTCGGTGCCGAGATATTCTGTGAGGTGTTAGTGAACGATGATATACAGCATCAATTAGAATATGATTGCCCACCTGGCAATGTTTTCTTGACATATTCTTCGATATCGGATCTTGGGTCATGAATGATAACCTGGACTCTTTTGGTCTTGTGGGAAAGATGCAGAGCTGCAAACGAGAGGCCGATTGTGCCGGACCCGACAATTGCGATCCGTAGGTCGAACGGTGCTGCCATACTGATTGCTTGTAATAGGGCGGTATGTTCAATGTATATAAGACAAACTGTTCAATTGGCAGTAATAGAAACTAAACAAATGATTGTGGATACTACGCGTATATCCAACGTTGAAGAAGTTGAAGTTGATACCCCAGACCAGAGTGGGGATGACATCGACCCACTCGGACCCTTCCTTCCTTCCATCCACGGCTGACAACGAACATACAGTGTGAACACTACACATGTATATCAAAATATCCAGCGTCTTCCATCAAGCTGTCGACACACCCAAATCCTTCTCAAGCTGCACAAAACACAAATCCGCTGCCAATGCTAAATCACTAAACTTCTCCACAGGAAACGGCGCCGTCTCGCCCGTCTTCTGATACCCGCGACGCATGTACCAAGCAACCAGCGCCTTCCGCGTCGAAAGCGCATCCAGTCCAAATTTGGTCACTCCCCATTGCTGCTGGCAGTAACTTTCGGCGTAGGTGAGAATCTCACGCCCGATTCCGCCGCGTTGATGATGCTGGTCGACTGCAAGCATGGAGATACGAGCGAGGTCGTCGCTGCGCTTGGCGACTTCGACTGAGGCCACGAGAGTCTCGCCATGCTCCGTGGTAGCGAAGGCCATCACAATTGCACTATTGGGATTGGTGATGCGAGGCATGACTTCCTCGACTGCAAGCCGGAAGCTTCTGTTGATTTCCATATCCGCGGTCCAGTCTTGCCTGGTGTCGGCGGCTTGAAAGGCGGCTTGGACTAGTTGCTGGATTGCGGGTGCATCTTCCGGAGTTGCGATACGGAATGCGAGGCTGTTTTCTGTCATCTTGCTGCAAGTTTCTGAGGATGGTGCAATGTTTTGGTCTCTGAGAGTGGTGATGTTGAGGTTGAACGGGTCATTGTCGAGAGGTGAAATCGAGACATTTATACAGGACTATTGCGTCTCTCTGATTGAGGCATTTATCTTCTCGCGCCTTTTGACTAGGTAGTATCCAACATCCAACATTGAAGCCTCCCGTAGAAGGGAGGTTATAACATGTATCACACGCCTTTTGACAAGCTTCGGCGTGCTGGCTTAAATATAGATGGAGCTAAGCCGCATCTGGAAGGTGTTCATTGTTTATGAGTTGATAATCCAGCATCACCAGCAACATTATTATAAATCTTGACCACTTGTCAAGGCCAGATCACTAGATAATTGAATATACTAGTTGGCAGCCTGAAGCACCCCGGATGAATGTAACTTCCACCTAGGTACTTCATACAGCCATTATAGCCGAGGTTTGGTATGTCTGAGATTATGATTTTATACAATAGAAGAAGCTAAATATAAAATTTCCCATGTAGAATATCAACCTCACACACCAAATGCAAGAAAAAACAATGGGGTATCAAAAGGAGCCCTCGCAGTGCCCCTCCTAAATCAAAATTTGTGAATATATTCATCTGCCGCCTGTCCAAGGTTGTTCGAAATACCGCTCTTCTGTCTATCTCGATGGATTTGGTTGTCCAGAATCTCCGTCTAATCTCATCGTGGATTGATTATGCGAACTTGCGATGTATGATCTCAGGGTCTTCGTGCCATTCATCCGCGCTCACCCACATCTAGAGTACCATGGTTAGTCACGAACAATAACCTAGTTAGAGAGAGAAGAAGGTGGTTACCTTTCTAAACGTGCTCAAACCAGCCAGAATACCTCCTCCGATCCATGTGGTGTATTTACGCTCCGCAGGTGCTGATATGCGAATCTTCATGTCTTCAACGGCCAGTCTCTTGATCTCTCGCATTAACCGATCAGGGAAGTTCTTGCATAATGTGGTTCCTCCCGATAGGACGATATTGAGATAGAGGGCTTTGCGGAGGTCGAGGTCGGTACGTGTAATGGCATCCTGCACAATTTGGTGAACTCCAGGGTACTCCATACCGATAATCTCGGGATCAAACAGAATTTCAGGAGCACGATAACGTTCTTGGCCGATCTAGAGAGTAGATGTAAGCAGCTGCCAGTAATGTCTTAACACCTCCGATTCTCACCTTCATTTTGTGTCCATCTGGAAGAACATATTCAATGGTTTTCGACTCGGATTTGTGATAGCTGTTGATCCATTCCTTCTCTTCCTTCTTCGGATCCAATGAGACGTAGCAGACTTTTTCTTTGATCATGCGTACCACCTCCTTTTCGGCGCTTGTGTGAAGGACATAGCCATTCTTCCGCAACAACAGTTGCATTTGTTCCGTGACGTCTCGCCCAGCGACATCAATTCTTCGAATACTGTTTGGCACCGCAAAACCCTCATACACAGGCACCGCATGTGACACACCATCTCCAGAATCCAATACGACACCGGTTGTTCGACCTGACGCATAGAGCGAAAGTACTGCCTGAATCGATGTGTAAAGAGCAGGAATATTAAACGTCTCGAACATTATCTGGGCAGCGATATCTCGATTCTTCCTCGGATTCAATGGCGGTTCGGTCAACAGCACCGGATGCTCTTCGGGCAGTGTCTTCAATTCGCTCTCATACACATGATGCCATATTTTCTCCATGTCATCCCAATCTGTGACGATACCATGTTCTAATGGATACCGAATCTTCAAAAGTCCTCTCAAGTCTTGTGCCTTTTGTCCAATGAAAACATCGCCCTCTAAACCTCCTGCCATCACGCGCGGGTGTTTCGGTCGGCCGACGAACGATGGAAAATAACATGATGGGATTTCTTCGCCGGCGAAACCGGCTCGTATCGTACCGCTGCCATTATCTATGACGATGGGAACGTTGTGTAGGCTTGCGTCGGTCATTCTGGCTGTGTTGGTGGTGTCGAAATTGTTCTCAAAACAAAGATGCGCGGCGGGACGTGTCAAATCGCGAAAGCGTCGTCAAGCGAAATGGTCGACTAGCACAAGGCAACGCACAGAAAAGACTAAACTCAAATACGAACAAGAGAATTGAAAAGGAAATGAATGGACGTGTCAACTTCGTAGTAGTCGTGAAAGAATCGGGAAGTTGAACTGTCTCTGCGGAGAAGGAGCGGTTCTTCCCCTGTCCAGCGTCCGCGCCTCAATATCGAAAAGGAGCTTGGGCCAACCCACAGAACCACCACCGGATTCACTACCAACAACGCTCTGTTCTTAACTACAACGTTTACTTTTCTGTAGCTAGATATGTATCATTACCATAATTTGCTCTAGTGGTTTTGAGACTTACGCAATACTTTTCACATGATGAAGTTATACTCTGTTTGCTAAGATACAGGAGGCTCCTTTGTTCCCGTCCGGCGAAATATGGTGCTTTCGCTCAAACATTGCGCTGATGACAATGTATGTAAGTGCGTACTACTTTCTTAAAATTGCCGGATGGAAGTCAATAATGGATTTGACTGAGCGAATCCGTCGAAGCAATTCCTCGTTCACGCCGGGTTCAATCGAGAAAGCCCAATTCGTCCTCCACAACTCCGGCTAGACCTCTACTGTCTTTCAGTGCGCCACTGTTCCTTGGAGGCCAACTTCGTGAGGAAATGCGAAGTTTTTCTGCTTTCTGCACAGATTCCGTGAGTCGGCTGGAATCGTTAGTGTCGGCCGTCTAACCCTCGGAAGATTACTTACTCCAATTTACCGACAACGGCCCAACCATTTTTTGCAATCTGTCGAGCAAGTTCTTCTTGGTGATTGTCTTGGAGTGCTGGGTTTGGCACCACTACAAGAGGCACACCGATACGTAGAGCTTCCATAATGGAGCCGGATCCTAGTACGATGTCAACATGAGATCAGAGACTTCGACGATTCACACGGAGGCTTACCGGCATGACTGAGAATCATTCCTTCAACAACTTTCTGAGCCGGATTTGCCTTTGTGGAGCGCATCTCCTGCATGAGTCCCTCACTTTTGAAGCTGAATCCCTGGATATCCAAATCATATCGTCCAGGGCTTCCCGAGGGATTGTTTTTGGTAAATGTGTCAAAGATCGCCTGGCCCTCTTTGCCGTACTGAATCAAGAGTGTGGTGTATTCATGCTTCTTAAGCGCCTCAAGAAAGGGTTGGTCCAAGACATTCGAGAGTAGAGCATCGAATGGAGCTGTAGCTCCGATAGTCACGAAACACACTTTGCGCGATGAGGTCGTCATGTTCGCGAACTCAACCAATATGATATTCAAGCATCTTCAGAATAGCTGCATGCAATACTGAAATAAGTATGCAGCCCCCAAGTTAACGGTCTGTGTGGTCTACATGGAATGGATGAATTTAGGAAGGTCCAAGTAGGCTGCACTGCTTACGTTATGAAGTGTGATTCTACGCTAAGCCCCAAAAGTGCTAGTCTAGGTAGCACTAACCTGTTACGGTTAGTGTATCAAGTAGCGCATAATCTTCCCCGATGAGCCAGAAATAATTGTCGGCATCACTCAAGCAACACCGCCAATTGACAAGTTCTCGACGTTGTGCTCGCGAATCATGGCCGGGACAGCAAAGGCGCTGAGCCGCGCGGCTTTTATGCTATCACAGAGATCGCACGTCAGCGTCTCATCAGTTTTCCACACGCGCACCGCGCCAATTCGTCTCCAACAGACCACCCGACGTTTCTCCTCGTCGCCCTTTACCTATCTCCCCAAAGATGCCGACGAACCACAAGAGACCGAATCCAGTCAGTATGAAGATCTTCCGGAATACTCGGTCGAGAACTTCACAGATGCCGAGAAGTCCATGTACGAATTGATGTCCTCTGAGGAGCGAGCCGTCTTTGACGCCGAAAATAAACGCTTTGTCAAGATGTGGAACGACCCGGCTAGACGAGCGAACTCTGAGGATATGATTGAATTTCTAGCGGGTCAAGTTGACAAAGAATCAAAAATGCGATTTGAAGATGTTAGAGAGAAGAATCGCGGTTTCTGGGCAGAGGAGGAAGAGGATGAGTTCTCGAATGCGGAGGATGGAGATGATACTTTCAATGATGATGAAATCACCTCCATGGCCCACGCGGAAATGGAATTGCATCGCGAGGTCCGAGAGTATGCTCGTATTGCAGCATGGGATATGCCATTGTTGAGCAGTATGTTATCTGGAGGTGCCACAACTATGATCATCAATTACTAACAAAGCCATTCTTTCAGACCTTACCAAACCATTTGAATTGCCCAAAGAAAACCAAATTCTCCGCTTCCGATACACATCCTACATGGGCGAACAACACCCGGCCGAGCACAAGGTGGTTGTGGAACTCAGTTCCAAGGATCTTGTGCCAAAACATTTGACCGAGCAGCAGCGTCTGACATTCCTCAAACTTGTCGGACCACGCTACAACCCCGACACAGACATTATCCGCATGTCCTGCGAAAAATTCTCAGCTCGAGCCCAGAACAAACGTTATCTCGGCGACACCATCAAAAACTTAATCAAAGAGGCCAAAGAAGGCGACTCGTTCGCAGATGTGCCCCTTGACCTCCGACACCACAAACCAAAGGTCCACTACACATTCCCCGAATCATGGAAAATGACCGAAAACCGAAAGCGCCAGCTTCTTGCGGACCGTCAACTTCGCCTCGAAGGGGAACAGGAACGCAACACCGTCGTTGATGGCAAGGAAACTATTCTCCATGCTATTCGTACTTTACCAGCTCTGAGCCAAAATCCTCATCTTCATGCTGCACAGGAGAAGGGTGCCGTCAAAGAGACTGCCGCAAGAAGAGGCATCGCAAGGCCGCGAAGATAGGATGCCTGTCGCTGCTGCAAGCTATGTATATTTCATTCATGTACCATACCAATCCGCAATTTAAAACGTTTAGACAAATTCTCGTGCTCAAACTTTTAGCTCTATACGTATGTCTGACTGATGTGTCAAGCTTAGTTCAATCAAGGACGATCTTGCATTGGGGGTCCTACACGAATGTGAATGTTCCGCATGCCATTCATGCCCGCAAAGCGTTACGCAGCAGATGAGAAAGTATAAGGGAATGAGGCTCATATTTTTGACGACTTCTCTCTAACTGTCAACCATTACCTCCATGATTTCCATCCTTCAGACACACCATCATCCAATAACTTCTTCCACCAAGCTCCGAGTGACGATAACGACATATAAAGAATAGAAACGATTCAACATGAATATAGGAAATGAAAAGAAAATTAAAAAGAATATTCGTTAAATCCTTTTGGTGTGTTTCCTTGGCAATCCAAAAGGCGAAAAGATGAAATGAAATGAAAAAAACATGCACGACATATAAAAAGAAATCTTTTTTTTGTGGTTTCAGAAGGGATTTGAAGAGGGAAAAAAAGAGAAGAAAAAACCGACTTCGATAATCAAGAAAGAAAGCAAAGAAAAAATAATCCGAAATCGTCACTACCTTCATTTCATGGCCTCGATCATGTTATCCATCAATCTCGCAAACAAGATGACATCGAAGAGTCTCAAGCAATCAGATCAAGATCAAGTTTCCATAGCGATCCTCAGGGAGAGAAGTAGGAATCAATTCGCTGATGCTGCGGTATGGAGGCTCGTTGGCTGTGAACTTTGCAAGCTCTTCGTTCAAGGTGTCCAAGGTGTCGTCCGCATCTTCGATGTCTCCGTCAAGAATAGCAGTCGCCTTGTTAAGCTTCACTGTTTCTTCTGAAGTCGACCCCGGGGTTCCTCCCAACGAGCTGAAGGGAGAGCATGAGTTACCTGTGAAGATCATTGAAGGGGTGGAGAAATCGGGAGACGTACTATAGTCATTGTTAGGACCTCTAGCTTCAAACAGACGGCGAGCACGCATGGGGAGGCGCTCAGTCGGAGTTTGGGGTGCGGGAGCATCATACTTGTAGCCAAATGATGCGGAACCAATACGCTCGAAGTCAACGAAACGGTTACCGTTAGGAGGAGTAACGGGGTTCGCACCGCCGTTCTTGGTGGTGGTAGTAGCGACGACCGGCTGCTTTCCCTTGTCGGTGGCGAGGTCGGCTGCATGAGATGCCTCTGCTGCTGCAACGCATGTTCCGGTCACGGGTTTTTCAGCTTCGTTGGAGCTCTCAGGGGTGACCGTGATGCGGTTGTCCTTGCGGTGAGCAGGAGCGCCATTGCCGTTGACAGTCTCGTCGTTGTGCTCGGCGGCTTTCCAGGCACCACGAGGCTTACGCCAGTTGCTCTGGTTGACTCCAGATGGGCGAAGGAGGCTAGACACGCCATACGCCTTCTGATACCAAACTGGAATGTCATGCAAGCCACAACGACGGAGGAGGTCAATGTCCATAGGCATGATGTGCTTGTACTGGCAGCCTAAACGAAAAAAAATGTAAGTAACCACCATACTTCGGCCGTGAGCCAAGAGGCATACCTTGCTGTTGGAACATGCATTCGCCGTGGCGAAGCCAGAAGGAACAGTAAATCTTTCTGCCGTTGCTATCGACAGGGACGCCAGTTTCCTGATAATACCAAACCAATTAGCTGAGTTTGTGTGATTAGTGACAACAGAATCACTGACCTTCTTGTTACCAGAGCGGCCTTTGCACTTGCCATTGAAAGCTGGGGATCGATCGTCCTTGCCATCAGGGACACTGAGGACGACGTAGATGGCACCACGACTAGGGACCTTGCCAACGCTGGTCATGCCACCAGTGTCCGCCATACCCAAGTTGCGAGCGACACCAGGGATAGTAATGTCAGCGGGAAGCTCATCGAGGGCGATGAGGGGGACAATGGTATCGTTCTCACGAACAAGGAAAAACTGAGGACGAATGTCAGACATGATGGTGATTTGCTTTTCCTCGACTGATTTGAAATTGAGAGAGAAATGTGGTTCTGAAGAGATAAAAGAGGGGAAAAGATGAGACAAGATTGAGACTCGAGAAAGATTGATGATTGAGAGTTGGATTGTGCGATCGAAACCAGAGTCTTGTCGACTATATGGTGTCCTGACGAGAAGCTTGACTTTCAACACCTATAGCTTTGTATAGCTATCTGGCACAGAGAAGAGTGGACGAGGCTATCCCAAGTGAAGAATGAGGAAATCTTTGAGTGGCAAGACTTTGAGGTATAGTGTGAAGCAGATAGAAAATTAGATGACCGTGAGAAGAGATGGAGAGATGAAAAAGTTGACAGGAAGAGGGGGGGAAGGCAAGCTTTTATAGTCAGGACTATACAGAAGAATTATCAGTCTGGGGAAAGATGAGTCGTTTGTACAAACGAAAAGAAAGACAAGGAGGTTGGGAGCGGGGGAGGGGAGAAGAAGAAGATGTCATAAAAGCTGGAGAGGCGGCGACCGAAGAGGAAGTATATGGTCACGAGCGGGGCGCAAACAAGGTCAGTTTGACCAACTTGATAGCTGCTGAGACTTGATAACAAAGAAAGCGAGAAATATAGACGGGCGAACCCGATATCTTGAAGATCTGATTGGTGCAGCCAGAAAGGGGTCAAGATCAGACCGATTTCCTCTTTGGGGAACCGTTTACATCGAGCTATTCAGAGCCTCAATTCATGATACCCCAGCAAACGGATTCTCAGCCACCACTACGATCTGAGCAAAGTTACTGGACCACTTGACAGTTTCTGAGACATTTTCAAGCATGGAAGCTTCTTCTTGATTAACTTTCTTTGTCCAGTTCGTTGGCATCTGACACGTGCCATATTACAGATATTTCTTTCTGACCGGAATTTGCTGGTTTTATACATGGTTATACATCGAAAAATTACATCAGAGCTCATATGATTATGGATAACGACAGTTTATTGGGCAGAGGACTAGGAGGAGGTTGGGTATCAAGGAGACGGCCGTTTGGTTGAGTTGCGCCCCGTTCATGGCTTTTGAAGTCGAGACTCGACTTGATAGTCAGGGACAGATTGACCAGCCAATCAATGCTCACGTGAGCCAATAGTGAACTGCCTATGACTACGAAAAAGAAGGTTCGAAGTGTCGGCGATATACTATATTAAAATTGTGGCTGTGGGCGAATTGAAGCTCAAGGCAATTGAAGCAGAGTCTTTGAAGACGGGCAATGAGACGCTTCTTTTCCCGGATATACTACAGACCATGATAATTGAGGGACCAAAATAACAGGCATTGTCGTATTCTTCATTGATGGTTAGACAATAAGCATGACTACCTGTACAGATGAAATTGCGGAGTATGCCCTGTCCACCCACTACATGACCATTAAAGGAAATAGTTCTGGCACAACTTATCAGCGCCTAGCCAATTCATCTGTATGTTAATGAATCTCAAAGGAAAAAATAAGCCAAACCATGCATTTAAAGAAAACAGAATATGATGAGATTAAAATAAGGTGTGCCAAGCCATATTTTTCCCGTGGTTAGTGTTCTGCAGCATGCATGCACAAGCGGGAAGCTCCACAGCGGAAGATCGCTTTAGTTTCATTGGTGCATTCTTAACCCTGCATGGTTATGTGACTAGCCTATGCTCATCCTCAACATCCATTATCTACAGGGTACATAGCATTGCATAGACAATGATTCAAATTTCCTATTGCAGCTGTGGTTACAATTAATCCTAGAGAATGCAGGATCAAAGATACTGCATTTGCCGCTCTACTTGTAGGTCAGCTTCAATCTGGTAGAAGTACGTACATCAGAGTACGCAAATGGATGCCCATGTATGTTGCAAAGTAGCCTGGCTGTTTTTCATTACTATATTGAATCAAAAAGTTGATGCCGTCCATGACGACCTCCTCAACTGTTATATGAATTCTCATTCGCTTAATTCTATACAAAATCCCAGCTGTCGCAAACGAAACTCAACCAGCCGCCCCAACGATGATAAACTCGAGCATCCATTTCGCCTAGAACATATAAAGAAAACCCAATTCAAGTACTGTGTGATAAGACCATAAGTCGCATTTCTTCCGTCAATGCTCTATGGCGGAGGTAGAGGCTGAGGCTGTTTGAAGCCATTGGACATAGGCAGAGAGTATGACGAGGGCCCGGGCTGCTGAGGCGCAGTGGGATGTATATTAGAACTGGACGAGGGCGTAGAAGAGGTCTGGAGGTAAGGATTCGAGAACGGATTTCTGGCTGAAGGTGGAGGATACACGATATTGGAAGCGGGGGGATCAGGAGCTCTACCATTCTGGAAAATGGAATTGCTGGTGTTAGACTGAAAAGGCATGGATCGCACGGCAGAGGTGGGTCGCGTCGCGTCGGCCTTTGCCTTCTTTCTTTTGACAAGATCTCCCTTGACGGTGTAAAGATAGTGCCTGGCAGAATCCACAAGCCATTTCGGCTCGGTGCTTTGCCTTAGAGACTGTAGCATGGATAATATCTGCTCTTCCGAGTTGAGATGAGGACAGACTCGCGAATAGCCAAGATGGGCTATACCGCAAAGACCGCAATGTTCCACACCAGCGAGCTTTAGAGGACAATAACCAACAGGATGCTTTTGATTGCAGGCTAGGCATGCAAGTAATCGGTCTACAGGTCTGTTCGGAAGACCTGCATTACCATTTGAAGGGTCCGGCGTGAGCTTGTTAGGATCGACACGTCTAAATGGACGAGCTATATAAATGCAAAATTAGCGTAATTCCACTTCTTATCAATATTGCAACCTTCGCACCTTTGACCTTCCTGGTTTGCTCAAGTTCAAGCAAGGCTTCCTCATCCTCGCTCTCGGATGAGGCTTCTTTGGCGTGGAACTCGCCGTCGCTCTCAGTCTGAATCTTGGCTCGCTTAGTGCCTCCAGGTGATAGTTGCTCATCTTCCTTATCTTTGGCAGAGTAGTTCACGACGGCTCTCTTGCGTTTGCCTCTTCCTAGTGCTTGCGCATTCGCCAAAGCTTCTTCATCTGCTGCCTTCTGCCGTTCCGCAAGAATCTTTTCCCACAAAGTCGTATTCACTGGAGTGGTAGCTTCAGAGTCACCCAATCGATCTTCAAGTGCAGCGTTGTCGTTCGCCCAAACCCGAGCGAAGCTGAATTGAGACTCGGCGGATGCGTCATTGCCAACTTGAGTATTTTCAGCTTGGCTACGATCAAGCAATTTTTCTACAGAATCGGCGTCATAATGGACATCTCCAGTGGTATCATCTTCGAAAAGTGCCTCTGCACCGTGTTTCAAGATCGATTCCAAGTCCAATCCTTCGTCTTCATCTGCGTCCATTTTTTCAATGAGAACATGGTCGAGAGCCATTTTCTTCTTTCCAATCTGCATGATCTTCTCTTCTGCACTCTCGCGAGTCATGAGCTGGAAGACAAGAACCTTCTTTTTCTGGCCGATACGGTGAGCACGAGATAACGCTTGAATATCCTGATGCGGATTGAAGTCAGGATCCATGATAATGACGGTGTCTGCTGTTGCAAGATTGATGCCTACACCACCAGATCTCGTCGATAAAAGAAAAGCGAAGATCTTTGAATTAGGCTCATTGAACGCATCAATTTTCTTCTGTTTTTCGTGAGCGCCCATGGAACCATCGAGACGGCAATAGAGCAGACCAAGACCGTCAAGGAAGTCTTCAACAATATCTAGGTTGTCTAAAAACTGACTGAAGAGTAGTACTCGGTGGCCTCGTTCTTTGAGTCTTGGCAGTAATAGCTCAAGTAGCTGAAGTTTCCCAGAAGCTTCCACAAGATTTCTATGCGACAAGGTGGCATTCGAGGTACGCTCTTCGATCTGACGGCTGTAAACAAAGGGATGGCACAGGCACTTGCGTAGCTGCATCAAGATGTTGCTCAAGCTGTGACGTTCGTTCTGTTTGTTCTGTGCATCTTGATTGCTTTGGAATATTGACTTGATCAACTTGCTATTCTTCGCCAAGATAGATTTGTAAAGCTTTTTCTGAACAACAGACATTGTAACCGGAATGATGATTTGTGCCATTGGCGGAAGGAATGTAAGGACCTGTGCCTTTGTACGGCGCAAGAAAAACGGTCGAATCATTGCATGCAGCTCAGGCACGTTTTCTCTGGTCAAAGTCTCATATTCTGCTTCTAGGTCTTGAGCATTTTGGGTCGGATCGCAGAATTGAATGAGATTAAACAGTTCACGGATGTTGTTCTGCAGCGGTGTACCAGTCAGAAGTACCTTGAATGGGATGTTGATACTAGCTAGAGATGAATACAGAAGGTTTCTGTCGTTTTTCAATCGCTGACCTTCATCCACTACCAGGCCAGCCCAGGGGATGCCTGCCAAAACCCTTCGAGCTTTGTCGTCAATCATGGTTTCATAAGAAGTCACTAGTACGTGAGCCCTGAGGTCTCGAGCATTCCTGGGAAACATTTCGTATTCGTGTGCAAGTTTCCGCGCTACAGCACTGCCGTAGTATGTGACAACGCGAAGCGAAGGTGCCCACTTCTTAACCTCTCGACGCCAATTAGGACAAGTCGAGTTAGGCACGACAACCAAGAAAGGCCAACATTTATGATCTTCAATCAATGTTGAGAGGAAAGAGATGATTTGAATTGTTTTACCCAGACCCATTTCGTCAGCAAGAATGGCATTTTGTCCTTGGTACCATTTGTAGTATAGCCAGTTGAGACCATCCAATTGATAGTCCATGATCTTGCCTCCAGTCAAACAAGTAGGCTGAGCCTTCTTCACTAGCGTCTGAAAGTCCTGTGCTCGAACGGTTTCAAGATGTTGTTTCAAGGAAGAAGCCTTGGGGACTCGGACATAGTCTTTCAAGACCCAATCGTCATAGGCAGCTTTGAAGTCATTCCAACGTTCCGTTTCGGTTGAAGAAGGCACAGTTTCCCAAACGGCGTCTTCATAAAGTAAGCCTTTATACTTGACGTAGGCTTCCTTGACATCCTTCACTCTTGCAAGGTCGATTTCCTTTGAATGTGCGCTGACAATGTTCGTGTACTTGACGTCGAATACTATATCAATTCTCAAATAATCTTCCGGGATGGCATCCTCAGTCGTCATTTGAGGTTTGAGGCCTTTGGGTGACTTGAGGAACGCTTTTCGCATAAGGTGTGAAGCAGCTCCCCAAATCCAGGAACCTTCCACCCACGTAGTGCGATAGTAAGACCTCTTCTTCCACTTGACCAAATATTCTTTCTCGACCTCTTTCATATCGCTGGCCGTGTACCCAGGAACATATGCATCGGCGTCGACTGGCCGCCAGCCAACAAGACCTTCAATCTCTCCAGGAGCCGAAATGCAAGTATGACACTGCCATCGCCTGGAGTATTCCTTGAGTCGTATAGTTGCAGGGTCGGCATCTGAGTCTGGGTTGTCCGTGTCCGTGCCCTCCAGGTTCGCGTCAGATCTTGGGGGTAGTTCTTTAATATGGTATGCTCTCTGACAGTTGACACACCGAAACATGACATTATCGACATTGTTGATCAGATCATCGTTCACCGTTGTGATTGGGTCTTCTCCACCGTTATTTTCACGTTGTTGCTGTTCTTGCTTGGGGTTGAGTCGCTGTCTGAACGGCCGGCACGCTGGGTTTTCTTCATTGCAGGAGGTGCAATGGCCAAGATGTGGAGCAGTTGCATCCTTCTTTTGAGCGGTTCCTATACAGCGACGGCACTGCAGTACGAAATGATCCCAGCCGACTTTTGTTACCAGGTGCTCCCGCTGGCTCCGAGGACCTAAGCAAGCTTTATGATATGCGCTAGTGCAACCCTGACAAAACACAAGCGGGCCTTTCTCGCGATCATCTCCATGGATATCGCAGCTGTCACATATTTGTCGATGTCGTTGTCTGAAGGGGTCGTCATGAGAAAGTCGATGAAATTTCTCCTTGGCTCCTGCAAATCTCTTCTCTGACTTTGATGCCTCCACTTCAGAGATGTCATCCTCTAGCCTCTCTCTAAGATTGCTTCTGTGAGATTGCGCAGCCCTGGCTGAGGACCGCACACCGCGCCTGCGCGATTGCGAATCACTGTCTTCGTACTGATGTTCCCGTATGCGTCTAGTCGTACGCTGGGCAGCTTGTCGACCTGATCGTCGCCTCTTCAAGAGCGCCGTGGATGTCGAAGTACCGAGGATATCATCACTTGACATCTCATCGTTTGAATATAATGCAGACCGAGATACTCTAGGCTTGGAAGCACGAAGCGATCGCCGTACTGGCCGGCGATCCGAGTCTTCGTCATCCGACTCGTCAAATTTGCCGCGAGTTTTGCGCCGACGGGAACCTGGTGGGCGACCCCGACGGCGCTTCATTGAGCTGACTACCACGATTTCGTCATCTTCTTCTTCATCACCCTCTTCTTCAGATGACTGCGATTCTTTTGATCCATATTCTGCGTAGCTTCCTGATCTATAGCCATCTGTAATAGAACTCTTGGCTCTTTTCACTCTCGGTGGGCCGTTCTGTTTGAAGTGCTTGATAGCCTCGGATCCATTCTCTAATGTCTTCACGAAAGACTCTTTCAACTAGATGACATGGCGAGTTAGACAGTGCCAAAATTTCTAATGATCGCTCCATACTCACCCATTGCCTCTCCAAAGTTGCAAGCTCCACCTCATAAAGCACATTACCTGCGACGCGCTTTTGTCCCCAAATCCGCCAAGCTGTAGAATGACCGGGTAAGAACTCGTAATCTTCCGCATTTTCTGGTAACGGAGGGACTTCAACGGCGATAGTCTGAGGTCTCTTCGTCTTAGAGGCAGCTTGAGCTGCGGGTGTTTCTGAAGGTGCCGAAACTGAAGGTGAAAATGAGGTTGAAGTGACAGTTCGCGTTACGGATTTCCTTGGAGGCGACTGAGAATTTCGTAAGACAGTTCCGATTGCTGGATCTTCAATTGAGGAGAATTTCTGTAGAAGATCCGCGACAAGCTCATCAGCATCCTCGGATTCGGAGGAAAAGTCCCTTTCTGATGAGGGCATCTTTGCGATCGATCATACGGGGGATATTTGGCAGAATTGAGTTCTGCTAAAAGTGAGATTAGTAGACATTTGAATGCACTGCAAATGTAGTAAATATCGCACCATGGAGACCAATCGAGGGGAAGAAAGCACGTTTATTGATATGATTTCCAGGAGGAAAGAAGTATGCTAATTAACGCGGGATCGCGAACGCGCCTCGGGAGATCATTGATCCGGCCGGCCGGCGGCTTATGAATGTTCTTATTGGCCACTTGCAAAAATACTCGAGATGTTTTTTTGATGGCTTGGATATTGATTCTTTCACTTCATACTCATGACCTTTTTTCTATCTAACTTTCTTTACCTTTCGGAGATAGCAGTACGATGATTACCACTTTAAGCCACAGATCCTTCAACTTGTCTCATAGAATCAACCCCGTTGGTGAATTCATATTACGAAAAAATCATCTATCAGGAATCCGATATGCATCGCTGACATCAAACATCGCGCGCGCAGCAAGAAAGTCCGCCGCTATTGACGCATCGAGAGAGAAATATAGCCGCCCTTCAAGGGATAGGGATGACAGACGCTTTGGTACTCCATCTTTCCGAGATTCTCCTCGAGGCGATAGGCGATCATCATTCCAAGAAACCAGAGCCAGAGACGACAGCCGCTCAGCTGCTTCGTCATTCCGAGAGACCAGAGATGACAGACGCTCAGCTCCCTCATCCTTTCGAGATAAACCCACATCGTCAGACAGACACCGCCACCCTGATCGTGATGGAGGATTCAGAGACTACGCACGCAACAACGATGATGCCGTGAAGCCCGACAATTCTCACAGATGGGAAGGCAGAGGGAAAAGCTCCAATGCCAGCGGACCATCCAGTAAAAAAGGCGGCAAAGGTGCCAACAACCCCAAAAGAAGACGAGGCAAGAAGCATGAGGCCACCGACGCAGTCCCAGAACGAGTAAAATTACACGTAGGTGTACCCGAGACGATACCCTACACGACGCCGGCGTCCGAGTTTATTTACGGATTATCCGCGGTGGAAGCAGCCTTGCGATGCACGCGCCGTAAGCTATACATGCTATACATATACCAAGCGGCTGGGGAGGAACTCAGTTCCGAAAGAATTGCTCTCCGCAAACTGGCGCTCGCCCGTGGAATACAGGTCAAAATGGCTTTTGCGGGCTGGGACAAGATTTTGGATAAGATGAGCACTGGTCGTCCTCACAATGGTCTTATCCTTGAAGCGTCGCCTATGCCGCAAGTTCCGGTTACTAGTTTGCGGCTCGTTTCTTCGCCTACGAATGAGTACTTTGAAGTTGGTCTGGATAAGCAGTCTGTGGAAGAAGCTGAGGTCAACGGTTCGAGCAACCGCATTGCCCGCGTGGAACGATTCGAAGAAGTCGCCAAGTCCCGCTTCCCCCTAGTCGTTCTTCTCGATGGCATTCTCGATCCCGGAAATATGGGAGCCGTCATTCGGTCTGCCTACTATCTTGGTGTCGACGCACTCGTCCTGACAGGCCGCAACTCCGCACCCCTGACACCAGTCACAATCAAAGCCAGTGCCGGTGCCGCCGAAAACATGACGATATTGAAAGCAAACAATGAAATCGAGTTCATCCGCCGATCCCGCGAAAACGGTTGGCGCTTCTATGCCGCTGATTCTCCTCAGAACGTCGCCGATTTGGCCGCGACGCATGGCACGTTGGCCGACGACACGGCTTCTATTGCCGCCAATGAATTGAATCATGGCGCAAGTCTGTTGACAACTGCACCCACCGTCCTCATGCTGGGCAACGAAGGGACGGGTCTATTACCTCGCATCAAAGCGCAAGCAGATGGCTTTGTCTCCATCCCAGGAGCTCGTATCCGTCCCGAATTGGGGATCAATGATGCCGCTCGTGTCGACAGTTTGAATGTCAGTGTTGCAGCGGCGTTGTTGATGGAGATGTTGATGCGGGTTCCTCTTCGGGTTGCGAGTGCTATACCGGTTACGTCGGCTGGTTCGACGAAGGCTATAGAGACACCTCCAAGATCCTTCGATTTCAATTAGATCGTCGGTGATCTTTGTACTATATTTCAGCACAGTTTGTATTATATGACTGCATAAAATGTACATTACGAGATTCTACTTTGCATACAGGCTGTGGCATAGTTTGGGAATATCATAATAATATCATTAATAAACTCATTACCGATTGATCAAAAAGCACTAGAAGTACACACGTGTGGAAGCACCGCCAGTTTAAGACGTTCTAGGAACCCTTAGGGGGCATGCTTCAACCAGAAATAACTCATAATCGTGACCTCGTCGCTAGTTCTTCGTTGCTATCACTCAGTCAAGAAGAAGAAGTATCAGGGTCGGGCTTTGCAACAGCACCGAAGCGACTGTTGCCGACGTCGAAGATCTAGTGTACGTTAGCATTTGATCATTTAGTGCAAATCGCTTGATAGAGAACATACCGCGTAGAGACCCTTCAACCAGGTATCACCTAGAATGTCAAATGGGTTGGAGCCACGAGACTGAATACCACCATAGACGTATCCATTACCGGCGTCGGCGAAAGCGAGAGCTGATTTGTGAACAGCAATCTGGGCGTCACCAACAGCAAAAGTGACAGTAGGAAGCTTGTCGGCAGAGGTGTTGCTAGGGAAGGTGTAACCTTGCTGGGCGCTGTCGTACTTGGATCCTGGGATGGCGTCGTAAATTGCCTTGACAGTAGCATCGTCAACAAGGGCCAAAGTGGTACCAGTGTCAGCAATAGCGGTGTTTCCAGAGCGGTTAATGGTCTTGCCGTTCACGGTAGCAGAAGTCGATTGGAAGGTCCAGAAGCCCTGGCTGTTGTCGACATCGGCGTAGACGATTTGGTTACCGGTGGCGCTGACAGTATCCTGGTCAATGTAGCCGAATGTGTAGAAAGAGTTATCGCTCTTAGCGGCAGCCTCACCCAGATGAGCCGTGAAGAGCTGTGCATCTGATGGGATCAAGTTCTGGGAGATCAAGTTTTGCATTGGTGTCTGAACAGCTTGAGGCTGGACAGTGTTGATGCTGCCCCAAGCCAGACCGAGCAGACCATCTCCCTCTGACTGTTGGAATTGAGTGGAAAGATTCTTTGCCAGCTCAATAGCCTGATTCTTGACCTTAATACCGCCGAGATCGAGGGTATCAGTGCCGACATCGCCGGAAGCCGAAGAGCCATCTCCGTAGGAGATTTGCCATGTCTGTCCTGATGGAGAGTTCCAAGAGCTAGACCTGGATGGATCGAAGATTGTGTGGCCTGATCCAGAGGACTGGGTGCTAGATGGCAATTCAGTGGACCATACCTAGTTGTCATCAGTTAGCTGTTCCACTCCTAACGTCTGATGTCTCTAATAAGGTGTCGTTTACATACCCAAAGATCTGCGGAGCCAGAGTCAAAGTCCAGCTTCAAAGTCTGAGCTGGAGTACCAATGCCAACTTGAGCGAGGTACATGGTATCATTCTGGACATCGTCGGCTGGAACATCGCCTGACTGACCGTCTACTTTCTTTTGCAAAATACGGTGAATGTGGGCACGACCACCAACAGGCTTCTGGCCGGCAGCAGTGAACTTGCCTTGCTGGTGGATATGGGATGCATGAAAGTATGGACCATCGAGGGTGGTGTCAAATCCGTACTTGCGGAGCAGGTGGACGTATGACTTGGTACCATTGCGCTTGTACTTGGGGTTCAAGAGAACTCTGACTTTGCTAGCCATGGCGGGCGATTGATAATGATGTTGTTTGGTGTAATTTTAACGAAGAACTGAACTCGAAGTGAGTTGAAATTAAATGAACGAGATTAAAATAAGGATAATTGAGGTTTGAATGTAAGGAAGCGGGAAGAGAAAGTAGAAGGAGGAAGGAGCGGAGGATGAGGTTTATATGAGCAGGTGGTAAGCGTAGCAAGCTTGACTCGAGTTGACACACGGAAAGAAGGTGGGTTGGACCTGAGCGTGGCTGCCTGTTGACCAGCTAGCTATCAACCAAGATATCCACTCATCGATGCGTATGACAGCCCTTCACGATGCTTATGTGCAACAAGCAACACATGTGTTGCAGCTTGTCGTCATCACTCGCGCTATCAACAACATCTCAAACGCCACTAGCAACAACCTTATCAGTCGACGACGTCAGCATCAGCCAATGACCAAGACGGAGTGTCGTCCTTGATGGCTGATCGATTTCAGTATCCAGTGTTCACGATTCGCCAGCGTTTGTTGAACCCAAATTTTAGTCGCAAGATTCGTGGCACGGGGGTGCAGATCCATCATCAACCGAAACAGCTTATTAGTTGCCTAGACCTTGATGGGACCATGTCTGGGCTAGTGATAGATGACCACTAGTGACCACTGGCCAGTGATCACCCAGTATCGAGATGACACTGGAGATGTCGAGATGTTGTTGTGGCTTTAGTCATTTGGCTGCAGCAAAATGACGGAATTGGAGGTCACGCTACACCTGATCAGGCGTAGCGGTACGGACTACTGTATCATGATGTAGCATTCTGTATTTATGGCAGTTACATGAATGATGTACAGGGAATATCCAAGCCACGATGTGCCTTGCAAGCCAATCAGTAACTTGAACATGGGTTTTTTTTCTATCTTGGAATGCAAGATTGAGAAATCAACAATGAAACGCATGCATGCCAGCATGATACGTATCGATAAATACAGAACACAAGGACAATACCCCAAACAAGCTTCTATCTGTGTATTGGCGGCCCGCTGCGGGGTCATCTACCAACCTTATCAGTGCATACATAAATTACCGTAATTCCAATACATCACATCAATTTCAAACTCAGCAGCGCCACAGCAAGCTTATCATTGACCTTGCAATAAGACAGGCTTGTTAATTAACAGGGGAGGTTATGTGTCTCATATTTGCTGACATATAGAATTCATGGATGAGAATCAAGGCCATTTGACTCTTGGTGCGTATGGAAGGATCCAATATACTTCCTCATCTAAAATACTGATGTAATCAAATCGCCGTCCGAGACAATTGTCAATAGTTCAACATTTAGGTACGTATCTACTGTCCAGGTACCAAATCGATCACCCGCTAAGCAATGCCTGAATACTACTAGTAGTAAACTAGGCAATCAATTAGGGCTTATCGGCAGTAACCCAGATATCCATCTAAAATTAGAACGGCGGCAAATAGAAGACCTTACTATTGCCTTTTTAATTGATGACTTTCCTTTACTACATACAGAAATCACTAAGAAACTCCTTCTACTAGCAATATATGGTATACAATTGGCGGCGTGGCTAACACGTATTATCATTATTTCGAAAGAGAAGACACAGCTGATAGGCTACCTAGCTCTGCGTCTAGATTACTAATTGCGATATTTCCTAACGAGCTTTGGGATGTGCATCTGTAATATGCCAATTTGATCCGCATTCTTCAGCACATTAGCCAAAGAACTATGCAGACCAACCAGCTCTGCCCTTTCGGCCCACTCGGAGAGAGTCAATTTCTCTATCACCGGAAGCGGTTCTTCTGACTCCCGCTCTATATATTCCTTCATCTGATCTAGTGGGATGACAATATCGCCCGTCTGGTGGACATATGATAGGCTATTCGGCGTCCACGGGTTGTTTTCAAGCACGTCCTTGACGATGTTGCGGCTCACATTCTCAATAGAGACAAGATCCAATGTCCCTTGGATGAGATGAGTCTCTGGCACAGCTTTGATCTTTTTTGAGAAGTGAAGTATGCTCAGAAGCAGTTCGTCCTGGTTATGCTCTTCGTTCGGCGGCCGCATGATCCCTGACGGCCGATGGATCCATACTGGCAGATCGAATGCCGCATTTACACGCTCGAGAAACCGTTCACTGGCCCATTTCGAGGCCGAGTATCCATCGCCGCCGTCGGTAGGAGGTGGCATCGAGCTGGCAGAGACCTCCTCAAAGGTATCCCCAACGGCAAACATTGCCACTCCTGCGGTGGAGACGTAGTGAATGGGGATGCGTCGGGGTAGGCAGAGGCGCGTGAGTTCTTTTGTTGATGCGACATTGGTGTCGTGCAGATTCGAATAGCTCTTCAGGTGGGAAACTTCGGCAGCACTATGAATGGTACTGTCTGCCTGACTGAAAATTCTGTTCGCCTCGAGTTTTGAAAGCCCCAAAAGTGGAAGCCGGAGATCGCCATGATATATTACCCGGGGGTCTTGTGAGGATTGATTTGTATCTAGCCGCTCCTAGAGTCGCCGCACCGCAATGCAGATGACATTCTCAACTTGTAGACTCTGAAGGAGTGCCTGAAGGATATACTGTCCGAGTGGCGCAGAAACTCCTGTGAGTACGATAGTTTTAGGTTTCACAGTAGAAGGTCGCACATTTAGTGGCACTATCTGGTTGAAGTATTCTGGTAAGGCTGTTTCAGCCTCCCAATCAATCAATACCTTAGTTCTGACCTGGGATATGTGCTCAATTAACCGCGCCATTGAGTATAGTGTGCAAGAGTTGAACAGATCAACAACCATCAATGACGTATTTAGTCGCTTGCGGATCTATGCCTGAACCTCGAGTAGCAGCATCGAGGTGCCACCCATTTGGAAGAAGTCTGACTCAGTGCTAATATCCTCCCGGTCATGTGGCCCATGAGACAGAACATCCTTCCAGATTTCCTTTAGCTGAGACTCAATAGTTGACATGGGCTTTTTCGCAGCCACATCGGCAGAGGGATGTGTCACGCTCAAGCTTTCCACAGCACGCCTGTCAAGCTTGCCTGATATCGTTCGTGGCATTTCCTCGACCTGTACCAGCAACTCTGGGACACATGTACTGCGGTAGAGGCAGGTCATCAAGGAGTCCTCTCAAGAACGCTTCCGGGTCTGCAGCCGTGTCTGAGCCAAAAACGACGTGGCCAACAAGGGATTCACAGCCTTCCTTGTCGAGAGCGAGAACGGAAACGACGACGACTTCAGAAAGAGAGCCTTTGGCTGTCTTCAATATCATCTCTTCAATGTCTCTAAGATTGATTCGCATGCCGCGAGGTTTGATTCGGGTGTCCTCCTCAAGCCAACCTTCCACAAATTAGCTATTGCCCTCAATGCGGCCCCAATCCCGTGTTCTATATGCCCTCGTCCAGCCATTTTTGATGTATTCATCATGCGCATGCTTGTTTGACGCAAATGCAAGCTCCGTTCGTGCATCGTTGTTGATATAGCCCAACGCAAGGCCCACGCCTCCAATAAGGATCTCGCCAGGAAGTCCTGGAGACAGAAGATGCATCTTTTCGTCGACTATGTAGATGGATTCGTTTGGTGAGGGCGACCCTGCCGGCATGTTATCACCATACGCGTCTACCTCTTGATAGTTTAGTTCCGATTTTGTTGAACAGGTGTACGTGATATTTTGCTCCACCATAGTGTTAGTGATTGCTAAAGCATCGCCTCGCATATATATAGGGATCACACACAGCGTTTCCGCGAGCGAAAGGGCAAGGAATATCTGCAATACGGACATATCGAAGTTAAACGAACTTTGCTGGAGCACGACACTGTCGGAATTCAGTCCATAGACCTCTGCTAAAACCTCAACTTCATTCCAGAGACTTGAGTGCCCTAACATAACACCTTATGGAGTCCCTGTCGAGTCGCTCGTGTAAAGTATAACAGCAGGATCATTTGAATTTGTGGCAACGGTTATGTCTTCAGTCGGGTAGAGATGAAGGGATGAGACGTTGATAGTTGTGAGGTCGAGTCCATCCAGAAACCCACATTGAGCTTCTATCGCTGCATCAATCAGAATAGCGGCTGCCTTGCAGTCATTTATCATGGCTGGCAATCGACTTGCCCGCGTTACAGCATCCAAAGGCATATAGACAGCCCCTATTTTCAGGATAGCCAGAATGGGAAACTCCAATTAGTTGTGGATTCCTGAAAGACTACAACTCGGCTCCTAGATTGAACGCCATATTGTATTAACATTGAATTGATCTTGTTGACCTGTTTCTTCAGCTCCGCGTAGGTTGCGCGCGAATTTCCTGCCTCCAAAACAGCAACTTTCTGGCTAGCGCTGTTCATTACATCCTCAAAGCGGTGAAGGAGGGTCGGTTGCCATTTACTCGTAAAAGTCGCGCCTATGTGTTCCCATCAGCGCGTGTATTATTCCAATATAGTTCAACGCTTGTTCATCACGGCCGAGTGTTAGGCCTTCATACACAGTTGCATCTTGATATTGCTAATCGGTAGTTATCAAAGTATCTGGTGATCGCGAGAATTCTAGCCGAACATCCTCGTACACGTTGGCAATGAGCGTAGTATCGCTTTCCGAATACAGTTGCTTCTGAGACATCAACGAGGCTAAAAGCATCACTGCCGGGATTATCGCTCAAATCATTTAGGTCTCGGGTCTCGGGTCTCGGCTTCTGGTATCATGGGGCTGCACTTGATTGTGGTTAGGGTTCCAACTTGGAACTTCCACCTCCATCATAGCAGGCTATTAGCTGTAGTCGTCGACTGAGGGGAAGAAGATTTACAAGGTTAGACATGTCAACGGAATGTTTACAGTTCCCCTCTCTCAATCTTCTCTCGCAAGGAAGCCATGACTCTAAGTTGTTCCCCCAAGCTCATTATCAGCTTTAACAGCATGTCTACTTCCCATCCGGCTAGTAGATTGTTAGTTGTCGAAAAACTATGCAGCTATACCATTGTCACCCGGCACTCATTTGGAAGCCCCAGTGCTACCTCTATCATCTCGAGCTGATGCTTGATCACTTGAGTAAGTATCTTTAGTTGAAGACTGGCATGATCTATTGGCGGGCCGGCAAGTCGTAGGCCCGGTATCCCGTGAGTACAATACAGTAGGAGATGTCTTTCACCCCTACATCCTGAGAGGTTTGCATGCTCTGATTGGTGATAGTTTCTGGCTGTTTTCTGCACCTCTAGTCAATGATCACATACATACCATTCCCCTTGTCGGCTGATTCTTTGTCTGTTTTCGCTTCTTGTTGCTGCCTAATATGCACGGTGTATTTCTCTCCTTTCATGTAATTGCCCATCAGTGGTGGACCATGAAAACTGTGGGAAAACATCAGATATACCGACTGATGGACTTAGTCTTGCATTCATTTTGAAGTCAGGGTAAACTTCCCAAGCTGGATATGAATAACCCCTGGCCAGCTCGCTCCTCTTCCAGTGCCTACACAAGTGAGGTTCAGTGATTATAAAACAATACTCATTTCATGAGATATTTCAAAATTGTTTCTTGTTGTTTTTGCATGTTCGTCACAATGGCTACTTCCTCAATCAACACTCCCACCCACAGCGCGGGAGAAGCCAACAATTCCCCCGTTATCCCCCAAGACAGCCTCAGCAGTGCAATTGACTCGAACGAAGTTGGCACCGACAAAGTAAACAACGAACAGGACAAGAAAGTAGAGGTCGATAGCTCACCGCCGCCAACGACAGAGCGAGGAGCTCAATTCTGGGCCATCATAGCCTCTCTTTGCGTGATTGGTCTGTTGAGTGCCTTGGAAAACACTGTCGTTACCACATCATTGTCCTACATCGTCACAGAGCTCAGTCTTGGAGAGAATTACGTCTGGGTTACCAACGTGTTCTTCTTGACCAGGTTTGTAGAAATCTCTTCCTAATACCAAGACCGGAAATACCTACTAACAACTTTGGTCACGCTATAGTGCTGCCGTACAACCCTTATTTGGCCAACTGGCCAATATCTTCGGGAGGCGATGGGTCACCATGGCCATTGTCGCCTTCTTCACTCTAGGCAGCGGCATCGCTGGTGGCGCTAGCAATGGAGCAATGCTGATTGCTGGACGAGCCATTCAGGGTGTTGGTAGTGGTGGCATCAACATGATCGTCGACGTGATTGTTTCCGACCTCGTGCCGCTCAGGGAACGAGGCAATTACATGGCATTCGTGCTCATTGTGTACTTTGTGGGCATGGCCGTGGGCCCCTATGTCGGAGGTGCTTTTGTCGACCACGCCACTTGGCGATGGGTCTTTTGGATCAATCTTCCGGTAAGGGTGGAATAGACACTTTACGAACTCAAAGCTCCAGAAACAAATGCTCTGACTATTCATCTAGGTTGGAGGTATTTCCATGGTCATGATCTTGCTATTCCTTCGGGTCAAAAGCAAGAAAACACCCCTCTCCGAGAAAATCAGCCGCATTGATTACATTGGCAATTTCCTCCTGATTGCATCAACAGTGTCCATACTTTACCCTTTGACCTATGGAGGCACCGTTTTGCAATGGCCATCTTGGCGGGCTATCTTTCCTTTGGTAATTGGGCTACTAGGACTGGGAGTCTTCATGTTCTACGAGACGCTGAAAATGGTCAAAGAACCTCTCGTGCCGCCGAATCTCTTCAGCAACCGCACATCATCCACTGTCTTCGTGATAACATTCATGAATGCTGCGCTGCTATACTGGATCCTCTTCTTTCTACCAGTCTATTTCCAGGCTGTGCGGGGCAGCTCACCAGCCCGATCAGGTGTCCTACTGCTACCAGCTATAGTCGTCGGTGTCCCGGGGGCTGCTGTTGCAGTTCTTCTCCTCACCAAATTTGGCAGATACAAGCCTCTTCACCTCTTAGGCTTTGGAATCTTCACACTTGGTGTAGGCCTTTTCGTTCTATTTGACAGAAAAACACCTTTGGCCCAAGTAGTCGTATTCGAAATGATTGCCGCTGGCGGGTCAGGCTTTGTCCTCAACACTCTCCTCCCTGCCTGCCAAGCGCCACTCGAAGAGAAAGACCAGGCTGCCATAACCGCCGCATGGTCGTTTATGCGGAGCTTTGGTAGTATCTGGGGTGTTGCTATCCCTTCTGCAATCTTCAACAACCGCTTTTCGCAGCTTCTTGGCCGTATTCAAGACCCTCAAGTTACTGCCATGTTTATTAATGGAGCTGCGTATCAGCACGCGACGGCGGCGTTTTTAAACTCGTTTTCCGAACCTACCAAGGACCAACTCATTGGCGTGTATACGGAGAGCTTGAAGCGGGTGTGGGAGATTGCAATTGTCTTTTCGGGTGTTGCGTTTCTTCTAGTGTTTATTGAGAAGGAGATCAAGCTTCGTACTGAGCTTGACACGGATTTCGGTCTTGAAACAGAGAACACAGCTGACGTCGAGACTGCCGAGAAGACGACGTCAGAAGTTGACTAAGCCAATCGCCTCGAGGATTCGGAGTATTAATTGCGTGCACCATTTCATACACTTATGTATGCAAATATTTCATCAAAGTATCATTCACTTTCCTGAGTACTTAAGATCCGTAATTCTCCCCTCTCAAGATATGCTCTAAGATTTGGCCTAAAATAGAAATTTAAGTCCCAAAATAGGTAATTTGCCCTTTACGTTCTCTCCTGATCAAAGCAAGCGGATTCGCGAAATTGAGCAAATAACAAAAATAATGCTTGTGGGACTACTTGATCTCACTATTTAGTAAGTATGTCGAGTACTCGAAATACCTCGTGCTGGTTGGCCTATCTGCTGACTCTGTTATAATATGTTAAGAACTCTGGAATGGCTCATGAGTATTATCGTTTATGGCCTGTACTGTTCTATCCCGCGTTACTGATAAGTATTGACATCAATTAAGCTTAATTTATTAGAAACCACTGCGACGCAAATCTGTTACCTACATCCCACCTAGGTATAGTACAGGGTATGTCAGAGCAGACGGGAGTCATGAGAAACCCAGAGGTGCTTTGCCAGCTTCCAAAATTTCTCGTCGATTCTTCCAAGGCTGTAATCATAGCATGCTTGAACCCTTTTGCCCACAACCTTCGCGTTTCTTAAACGTCAAATGGGGTGGTTCTCCATCTGTTTCAATACCTTCCACGACCTTCTCCATCCCCGAGGACAATATTTGCCAGCCCGACGCCGCCCTTGTCTGGCCGCTTCAGCGCCAGCTGCTGCATACATGAGTGGCGATTTATCCTCCAGGTCTCCTTCATATATCCCGTCGAGTCTATTCCTTAGCAAGAAAGGTATTATCCTGTCGGTTAGTGAACCATATATTGCTCCGTAATGTAAGAAACTCCGGCCTTGCTTGTCCTTCATGCTAAGATCTACACCATATGCATTCAGGAGCTCCAAGACCCCAACCTCAGCTTCGTAGTTGTTCATTGCTACATGAGCTAAGGTTTGGCCATAGCCGTCCGTCCAGAGTGGATCGGCGCCTCGTTTCAATAGAAAGCGACTAATTGCCGTTCGGTCTCCAAACGTTCTGGGAGTTCGTAGATAGGTGCTCAGGGGAGAGTTTTCGTCCAAATCGATGCGGTTCACATTGGCACCCTGATCCAATAGAAGGGTGATCATGTGTACCTGAGGATCTGATTGAGACTGTAGGTAATGGTGTAGTAGTGTCCTACCTTGTTTGTCTGCAGAAACGCAGAGTTCTGGTGCGATATCCTTGTAGCGATCTAACATGAACTTGGCCAATTCATACCTATTGGCACGCACCGTATAGTGAAGCGCAGTAAGTCCCTCTGCATCTTCAGTGGTAATGGAACAACCAGCATTGAGAAATAGGTCAACAGCAATCAAATCATCTGCTTCACAGGCAAGGTGCAATGCTGTCTGGCCCTTCCTGTTGCGTTTGAGAGGATCAGCTCCCTTTTGAAGCAGTTGGGTAACAATGGTGTCCGAATGGGGCCCTCCATAAAAGATACTAGCCATGGTATGTAGAGGAGTGTCCAAATGAATATTCTGAATATTCACATCAATGTCTATGCTCGCAAGCAGCATGTTGACAACCTCCAAACGTTCCTTATTGATATAGTGGTATAATTCTTGTTCATGCCAAAATGATCGTTCTTCATCACACACTGTTTCATCATGGGCGATGAACTCGGTTTCAATCATCCAGCTAATGTTTGTCCATGCGTCTTCATAATTTTTGTTCGATAGACCTCTGCGAAGTGCAATATGGAGAGGCGTGTCGCCGTCGTTGGAACAGCGTACATTTGGTTTGGCACCTTTGGTAAGGAGATATTCCGTCATGGCGCATCGACCGGTGTATGCTGCGAAATGCAATGGAGTTAGGCCCACTGCGTCTCGCAAATCGGCATTTGTCCTCTCAAGAGACTGATCCAACACGTAGAAGGATCGTCCAGCTTTCATACCTTTCGCCCAGCACTTCCTTTCAATGCCAAAATTGATATCAACACCCTCCTCAAGAAACATCTGTACAATTTTTAGATTCCCAATTGCGACTGCATAGTGTACCGGAGTCATATTTTTGACATCGCATAGAGTAGGACAAATCCCATGTGCCAAAAGTATGCCTACCAAGCGAGGTGTTTCATCTTTTGCAGCAAGAATGGCGAGATGTAATGCATTCTGATTCTTGGGATTGACGGCGTTGATCGCAATATCGTAAGACAGAAGCTCTTGAACTGACGCAATCTTCACATAATCTGCTGCTGTCAAAAAGGGGGTCTGTCCACGTTTGTCCACGACTTCTAAATGGGCACCATTCTTCACTAAAAGCTGTATCAACCGGTTATCTCCTTGACTTGCCGCATAATGCAGGGCTGTCCTGCTGTTTTCATCAGCTAAATTGACGTCTACCCCTTCTCGTATCAGCAATTCAACGGTCAAAGCCTGCGCGTTCCGGATGGCCCAATGCAGCGCGGTCCGACCTCTATTATCGGCAGCATTATGATATCGAGGGTCTTCCAAAAGTTCTTTGACTTTGACGTCTAGTCCAAACCATGAAGCGATATGTAGACCAGATACTCCTTTGTAGGCGAGTGGTATACAGCTTCGGAAATTTCGCTCAAGGGACAAGACCTGTGCGGCGCTTGTGAGGGTTGAAGTGCACTGAAAGAACCTATCCACCAAACCTTTCACTTCCGAGTAAGCTTCCTTTGCATGGTACCCCCAATATCGCGCAGCGTAGTGGTAGACCGGGTTTTCTTGTAGCCGGTCTCTATACTCCTCCCAATTCGCACAGGGCCCAGTAGCGAACTGATCAAAAGAGAGATATGTGAGAGAGATCATGGCTATGTATCGATGCGCCGTAGGAAACCATGTCTGCCATGTTCGTCCAAAGTATTCCTGCGTGGTGTAGTGAATCAATCTGATAATGCCACTTTCCTCGTCCACAGCTACCAAGCCAGCGCACACAGATATCATATATTGCATGTCGGAGAGATTCTCTTCATCAAGATAAGACAGACCAATCTCCACGGCAACAGCGTGAACAAGCTCGTCTATCGTCAGACGTCTCTTCGCACAGGTGATCCATGACAAGATATTCTTGGCAAGGTCTTTCTTCTCCGTCCCCTGCTGCTCAATCCGCTCCATTGCATCTTTGTATGCATGGTCATATGCCTCTGATCCAGTATGCAGCTTCCGTAGCGCAGTTCGTATGGCCTTTGGTGAACTCTTTCCTTTCAAAGAACCGAGATGTAATTTTGCAAGAAGGAACCTGCGTAGAAATTAGCCTGCAATCAAAGAAAATGGGAGTTCCAAGCATGAGCGTACATTCCATCCACAGATTCCGTTATTGTAGTGATAATCTCGTTTATCAGGTCTTGATTCTGCAATAAGAATGATGGAAAAGTTGATAATTGACTTCTGAGGTATGCTTTCACGTCACTTGGATCTGCACGGATCTCCAACCACGTCTGCCGGTCAAATTCTACCATGATCTCCGGAATGTGTCTTGAAGTGGCCAAGAAGTTTATATTGCATTGTGCTTGAAGAGTGAAAATCCCTTGCAAGAGTTTCTCTCGTAGCCCGTAATCCGTTGCACATTCGTCTAAAGCGTCTACTACAATGAAAGCCGTCGACAGATCAGAGGCGACGGATCGTAGGCATGACGCTAGCTCATCAGTCCTTGGCCGTGTATTCTTCTTTCCGTGATTTCTGTACATATCAACTACCGCCTTTGGTAATACTGACTGTCTCTGGATAAGTTGCTTTACCAGACTCGCGAGTAAATCTTGAATATTCAAGTCCGGAGTAGATTGAAAATTGCAGTATATGTATGCAATCCCAACATCAGGATCGGCGTGGAATTTCTGCTCCAGATGATCGATTATAATCGACGCAAGTGTCGTTTTGCCAGCTCCGGGGATGCCTAGACAGAACAGCGTCTGTTGCTTGGTGCTCGCCCAGGATTTGAACTCGTCTCTCTCCAATAGCCACTGGCCGGTACCCTCTTCTCGTTGTCCGAGGATGTCGTTTTGTTGTGTCGTATAGTCAATCGGTGTCAGCCATTCAAGGATAGCTTGGATCTCTTCATCTTCTTGATGCTGGCACAGTCGGTCCACGCCGTCTTTCATCGCAAGTATGACATTACTATCTAATATTAGTATCCGTCCGTGGTGAATAATCAAGCAAAAAAAGGGGGCTAGAGTACCCATTCAATCTCGCAATCACGTTACTGAACAAAATCATGTATGAATCGATTCGTTTTCGAAAATCATTAATCTTCGATTGATCCCACTGTAACCTTTTCCACACACGCCTGGTCTTTTTACCAAGCGTATTCATCTCATGATCCAACTCCTGGTACTTGTTAAGCATCTGCTCCAAGTCCGTGAGAACAGAGTGGCATGCTTGACTGATCTGGCCTATGGAGGCTTTCTGCTGAGGATTCAAGCCTTCTTCGGATTCGAAGTCGTCAATGTCTTGGAGGACGACTCCTAACTTTTTGATACTGGTTTTGCAATGCTTAGTGTTCATGCACCGTAAACTTGAAACGTACTGACCTACTCTTCGGAAATCTGTCTAAACTCGACAGGAGCCCGGATAAATCGTTTTCGAATGCGATTTGTCAACTCTAAAAGGGTCACAAAGTCCCCTATGCTATATCCGAAACTCATTTTGCTTTGCGAGGACGCTCAAGTGTGTCTTGCTTCGATTTCTTGCAAGACTGAGCTAGGGCTCTGTTAGAACCGACCTAGCCAAGAAGCAGCCGCATACCAGATGATCTAGTATGGTAAGATATAGCTAGCAATAAGGATCACAGGTAGAGTATTGACAGGATTCGATTGAGCATGAAGGAGACTGGAACGCTGAGGGAACATTTGAAGGCGCGGGGGACACCATAAACTTAATCGCAAGGCTGCCCGCGGCGCAAACGAGGCTGAGCGAAAGACTCATCTGAACAACACCAATCATATTGACGACTGCTCTCCAATTCCTGTAAAAATTACACCCACACATATTTTGACATTGACTCAGCATGCTTGAATAAGAGAAATTCTGGTTGATCATAAGGTTGGGACTTTTGCCCCTTATCACGCGATAGGATATCGTCCTTTTGGAATCTGAATGGGTAGCTGTATTTCTACCTAAGTGGATAAATGATTAATATTTTATCATCATAACCTTCACCGACAAGCAAGTTGTAGCTCTACAAATAAACCCTCTCGAGCATACTCAAACGCCAATGTAAACCAACCTGAACAAAAGACACTCAAGATAGTAGCAAACAGCAAACAGCAAACTCAACGACAAACGAGACAAGCTCCGGAAACATCAAACTTGTACAGTATCGAGACACACACCAGGTTCTTCTGATCTATCATTTCTTCTTGCTCTTCGATTTACTGGTCTGAACGTTGGACGATACGCTGGCAGCCCGAGATGTGTTTGCCGATGAACCCTTGCTACCGGCCTTGACACTCTTTAGCTTCTTATTCTGTTGAGAGAATGTTAGCATAAGAAACGGAGAGGGAAGAAAAAAAATACTGGGACAAACTTACAACCACTGTTCCATTCTTTGATTTCTTCTTAGCGGGCGCCTCCTCTTCCTCTTCGTCAGCATCCTCATCTGCGCGATCGCGGACGCGGCCTTTGCTCTCTCCATTGGCCTTCGACTCGGGCTCGAATTCTCGGGCTATCGTGTTGAGCAACGTGGTACACCGACGACTGAGTTCAACTGGTGTCCGGCTGAGGAAGAACCAATCGAATCGGAAGAGAGGGCTTTCGCGAATCTCCTCTCGCATTCTCTCGAAGAGTTGAATACCTTCGGTGTCCTCCTCCTTGCCTAGTTTATCAAGCATGACAAGGAGGAAGCGATCCTCCTCTTCCGAGTACACCTTCTTATTCGTGGTAGATACCGTGTAGTTGATCTTAAGTTGCTGTAGTGGAACGCGGTACATATCCAACTTCTTTCGAAGCATCTTCCTTTGGTGTGTGCTCTTTCGAAGCTTCTCCTCGCCTTGCTCGATGACACGGATGTATTTGGGGTAGTCATTTATCTCGTCGTAGCGATCCCAAAAGACTTTGGCGTATTCTTTCACTTCTTGAGGAGTCTTGCTGTCAACCTCAGTCGCTATACCTTCGTAGTCCGTTCGACCAAACTTGGCAGATCCGTTGACGAATTGCTGGAAGTCTCGTCGATTCCAGTGAGAGAAGCCCATTTCAGAAAGTCGGGCCTTCTCAGCCTGTTCGTCTTCCGTCAGGGGTACTGCATTGTCAATCTCTTGCTGCTCAAGGTCTCGATTAGCTTCGCGTTCGCTTAGATCCTCATCCGTTCCTTCAGCAAGAACAGCTTTGTAGCCGATTTCTTTGTGGAAATAAGCTGTCTCTTTTTCTTGCAACTCATGTAGCCGCGGGGGAAAGAATTGCCAGTCATGAATAGAGACTTGCTTAGGAGCACGCGGCACCTTGGGTTTGGGATCAGCGGTACGTCCACCGGTAGCCAACGCTTGACGATAGTATTTGTCGATTGAGTAAAACTGCTCCTTGCGCTCTCGCTTCGCTGGGTTAATCCAGCTGATGCCGATATCCTTCTTGCGGTTTGTAAAGTCCTCGCCGTTCCATTCGTAGGCATTGTCTGAAGTGAATTTCTGAAGATCATCGATTCCGAGCTTTTCGTATTTCTTGTTGAGCTCTGCCGTACGCTCTTCGCCTTTGCGCAGAATTGCGTCGATATCGTCGTCAGTCATTTCAGCACCACCAGCAAGCGTTCCACCCTTATTCTTGAAAACATCAGCAGCGCCAAATTGAATCATTCCTAACAAATCATCTTTAGATGCGGCGTTCTTCGTCTGTTGCTGTGCGCGACCTTGCTGGATGACGAGCTGATCTAGTCGTAACTTCTGCGCGGCTCGCTCGAGAACCTTTTCTTCAATGGCATGTTCCGTGACAAATCTAAAAACGACCACTTGTTTCTTCTGGCCGATACGGTGAGCGCGGTCCATAGCTTGCAAATCGGCTTGCGGATTCCAATCGCTATCAAAAAGTACGACGATGTCTGCAGTAGTAAGATTGATACCGAGACCACCGGCACGGGTAGTAAGCAAAAAGATGAATTTGTCCGAGCCTTCTTTGTTGTACTCGTCAATCGCTGCAATACGATCTTCGTGTGCCGTTGAACCGTCGATTCGACAATACTTATGCTCTCGGAAAACACAATAATCCTCAAGGATATCAAGGACACGACTCATCTGGGAGAAGATAAGGACACGGCTTCCCTGCTTCTTCATACGATTCAAGATCTTGTCTAGAACGACCATTTTGCCTGAGTTATCAATGAGATGCTCGTCTGTTGTATATGGTGGACCGGGCTCGGCGCCTTCAAAAAGGTAAGGGTGGTTGCAGCACTTGCGCAATTGCATGACGATGTTGAGCAATCGGGTCTTTGACTCTCGCTTGCCAGCGGCACCGTTCACAGCATCGATATCCTTTTCGAGGATTTTCTGGTACCATTTGACTTGCATATCTGACATGCCGACGAACAAATTAACCTCCTTCTTGGGCAATAAGCTTTTTTCAACATCACTCTTGACTCGGCGTAACAAGAATGGTCGCAGAACGCGGTGTAATTGTTGCACAACAGTGTCTTGATCAGACTCCTGGTTGGAGAACCATTGGTCAAATGCTTCCGAGTCGCCAAAGACATCTGGCAGCAAAAAGTTAAGAAGAGCCCAGAGTTCGTGTAGGTTGTTTTGTAAGGGCGTTCCGGTGATAAGCAACCGATTGCGGGAGTGGAAGACACGGATAATCTGCGCAAGCGAAGACTCCTCGTTTTTAATACGATGCGCTTCATCAATGATGATATATTCCCAAGCAAACTTTTTGAGATGAGACTTTTCTTTGAGAATCATTTCGTAACTGGTGATGCAGACATCGAAATCCTCCTTCTCAAGGCGCTCTGTTATCAATTCATGACGCTCTTCCTTGCTTCCCTGCAGGACCATAACGTTGACTTCTGGTGTCCATTTTGCAAATTCCATCTTCCAGTTGTGCAGAGTAGACTTTGGTACTGCAACTAAATGGGGACCGGTGATACCACAGATGTGTCGAAGATAGCCAAGGAAAGAAATAGTCTGCAAAGTCTTTCCGAGACCCATCTCATCTGCAAGGATACCTGAAATTCCGTTCTCGTGGAGAGATACCAACCAGTTCAAACCAGCTATTTGATAGTCACGCATCTCTCCTTTGACGAAGGCCGGGGACTCGCGGAAAACAGTGGCTGCCTCTCCGCCGCTCTTTTCATCTTTCAAAAGCTCTGCATCCTCCTCCTTTTCGGTACGGCGTCTCCTGTCGTTGCTGGCGCCGCCTTTGCGAGAAGACCCCTTGGCCTTGGTGGTTTCGTCGGCATTTTGTCGGTCAATTTCCGCCAAAATCTCCTTGATTCGTGGGTTCGGGTTTGTCTCGATAAAGTGACGGAATAAGTCTGTTAAGCCAAGTAGGTATCGAAATCGTCTAATAGAATCGTCTTCCTATACAACAAAAATAGTTAGACAACGTGAACTTTCGGATTTTGACTTTCATGGAACAAACCTTTGACTCATCCAGTCGTCCATGCTGCTTGCCAAGCACACTTTTCCTGAGCTGGAACGCTTCTGACCTTCGCTTCCGTCCGTCTGTATGGGCGACATCGCCGGCAATGCTGCTCGCCGTTGTGTTGGGGTTGGTGTCCGAATCCTATAGTATTATGTCAATTCTCCTGTTCAATCAAATTTCCATTTTGTGGATGTTCTTTTGTCATACTGTGTAATCTGGAGTGTCTTGATAGTCCTGAAGCAGAAATGATATTAGCAGAAGCCCTAGGCATAATTTGATACATTCTCGGAGAAGGACTTACGGCCATGGGATAGTCTGGCTCGTCGACTGGAATACGTGCAACCGATTCATTTCCGTCGGTCATTGGCGTATCCACCATGGATGAAGCATCTGAGTCTGGCAGGTTGCGTGAGGGCGCCATGGTGGCGGTGGTGCGCCCTGAGAGCGATGAAATTGAATCGGCACCAAGTTTGTTCAACTGTAGATCGAGCTCGCTCTACGGTATAGCTCAGGCGATCTTGTTGTTCGCCGGAAGCTGGATTGCGCAATAATCTGACACTGTAGACGATGTCCGGATGATCGCGCGTGCCTGGAAGTGATTGTACTGTAGTCTGTGAATGACGGCGGAGTCGATGAAAGAATCAAAGTCGTTGGAGGTCGCGAAGGGAAGGCAAATGGGAAATTCCCAGTCCATGGCGCGTGGATAAGACGCGCGATGATTGGGCGCGGCTGCTGACTCAGCAGTTGTTCGGGAACATTGTTTTGCCGAGCGATCTGATAGCGATAGTCCCGATTGGGCTTAGTGCGGGACTGCGCCAAGCTAAATCACGTGGCAACTCACACTAAGAAAGCGGACTAAGTAAAGTGGAAGGAGTTAATCAACAACTAGTCAGGTCAAGGTCATCTGGTCCCTCTCTGACGGCCAACGACATAGTTAACTACTGCCGAGGACATCGACCTGTCCTTGTTCGCCCTCCTTGACTGGTTTCTTATATTTCTGGCGCATTTTCAGATAGACGAGAGTCTTCTTCTAAACGAGAAACGTCCTCTCGTCGTTTCGTTGATCTTTGTTTCAGACATTTACAAGATCCGACAGGTGTTTCGATTTTTATCAAGCTCGGGCCTCGTCGAGAAGGCCCCTCGACAGCAACACCGATCACTCCAAGGGTATCCCATCAGCACTGCCCATCATGGATTCAATGAGATCGTTGAACACCTCGCTTCCTAGCTCCACATCCCACGTCCAACCGCCCGAACAATTATTACAGGCCTTCAAAGCTGCTGCCCTCTCGGTCACGAACCTCTATAAGAGTGCTGTCACCGACCAGGCACAGGCGAAACAACTTGGATACCAGGAAGCCATCGAAGACCTCATACACTTCCTTGACCGAAAAAATCTTGGGCTTGGGGATGGCGAAGGCTGGCAAATCCGTCAATGGGCTACAGAACGACTCGATGGAGTCCCGTCGAACAGTGATATCGAGGATGAGGACAAGCCAGCGAGGAGTGCATCGCCGGTAGGCAACCGGAAGGAACATCACGATAACGACCAGCCACGACACATTCCAGAACCTACACAATCGCGGACCGATCATCCTACGGATGAGCAACGACCACAATCCGAGACGACCCAACCAGCCGATCCCGCCGAGCCTGCGTTTACGAAACCTCCTGTCTTCACATTCACATCAGGACCTACCTTTCCGGTCTTTACACAAGACGTTGACATGCAAGCATCGGATACCGTGTCCGTAACCGCAACCTCACAAGATGAAGCTGGAATATCTATGTTCCCACGAAATACACGAGCGTCCGGCCGTCTCAACAACAATACTCGACGATCACCGACGCACGCGACTAGCTTAGGAACGAAGCGTAAGCTTCAAGTCCCTGACTTCTTCGACTTATCAGGTCTGAACGGCCGCGAGTTCTTTGGCGGTGGCAAACGAGGACGATTTACATGAAGGCATTTTTTCACACATACACGACGGAACGATGGCATGCATTTATTTCCTTGATGCATTTGTGATACCCAGCGGAAGGAAGTGAAGGAATATTCTTAGCATTTATGAGGAGTCTTTATGCATCATGGGATGTTTCGCAGTTGGCGATCTTATATCAGAACTCCATATTTTTAGACTTATATACTATACAATGAATATCCAGTGGATGAAGGAGACTTTCTTATAATACAATCCGTAAATCATGACCAGTAGACGCATCAGTTGATGCATCAGTTGAACGCCCTGTAGAGTCCTACTCCTATGAGAGAAGCAGACAGTGTTGCGATGCCGAGTTGCCTGGAACCCATCTTATATTTGCTTGCACTTCGCATGATTGCTTTCTCTTGTTGTTTTAGATTCCGCATTCCTGTATAGTAGCTGTACACTCCGAGTCCCATAAACGCCGCGGATCCTGTCGACATGAACCATTAGCAACTATAATCTAGCGAGTAATGGTCTGCGGTGTCCTACCAGTAATTCGACACGCTAAGCAATCCTCGTACTCAGTTTGTCCTGCCATCTGTTTTTCGACTTCTTCGGGCTTCATCTCCCAGGGAGCCTTGGACGATGCCATAATTATTTCGTTGAAATGAAAGAGCGTATGGGATTGGGTTTCTTTCTTCGTATTGCTGCGAGAGTTGATTGTAGTAACTATACCCAGTATCATTAGTTAATTTAGTAAGCTTAATAGAGCACCAACAATACCACTCACTATCTTTTATGAAATCACGCCCAGCTCTTTAGCAAATTCAATAAACTCCTCCAGAAGTCAGAAAGATGCTGCTGTTTTGCGCGATGGTAAGCTGGATAGGCGGCATATCATGGCAGAAATTGTTTAGGTTGCGGCAAGCCTAAATATCGCCGAGACGGCAGCGTCATAGGCATGCGAGTAGTTACATCTACACTCAAAAACTGCCACCATGAACGGCGCCATTAGAGCGCTGTATATTTACGACGAGTACAAGTATGTTTTGCCCGGAAATTTGAATACGCGTCACCGCTAACTACTTATTAGTGTACCGATTCTAGAACATGTGTATCGGTCTCGGCCGCCCTCCGCATCGTCGCTCATATCGCTCTTCCTAGCACACCCCGCACCACGTCCCTCGTTGCTATATCTCACAGAGACCTCTCCTGCCGTAACGGTATTCTCAATATCACATTCAAATCTTCTATTTCTTTCTCCGAGCGATGTTGACACGGAACCACTTCTTGTTCTCGAATTCCTACATAGAGTTGTCGACGTGCTAGAGGAGTTTGTGGGCGCTCCTCTGCTGTCGACTAAGCTACAATCGAATTACGATGTAGTCGCCCAGCTTTTGACGGAGATGTGCGATGCGGGTTTGGTTAGCAATACGGAAATCAATGCTCTTCAAGAGAATGTTGAGACTGCGGGCTGGATGAACAAGTTTTTGGGGGGTGTTGGATTACCACGGTACGATTGACAACAGTATCAGCTTCGGTTTCTTCATTCTGACAAGAATATTTACATAGCGCGGCGTCTCCGAGTACAGCATCACTCAACCCACTCAAATCGCAATTACCTAATCCCAGGGCTACATCCGCCTTGGGACCAGCTATACCATGGCGGCGGCCAGGGGTGCGCCATACATCGAACGAGATATACGTTGATATAATCGAGACCCTCTCGGTAACTATAGCTCCTTCTGGAAGACTGCTCTCTGCATTGGCCTCAGGAACAATAGCATGCACGGCAAAAGTCTCTGGCGTTCCCGATCTGTTACTAACGCTCGCGACTCCCGGCGGACAACGAGCGATCGATCAAAAAATGCAACTACCCGTATTCCATCCCTGCGTTCGTCTTGCGCGCTGGAGAGAGCGACCCGGAGAACTGAGTTTTGTGCCTCCGGATGGGAAATTTATACTTGCTGGATATGAAGCCGATCTCCTCCCGATAGATCCGAGCATCGACGAGCCGCCGAGACATTTGGAGAAGCTGTTTTTGCCAGCGTTTGTTGCTATAGAGAAATCGTTGGGCCCGAGTGGAAAGGATTTTGAAGTTCGTTTGACACTCAATACAAGTTTTCCGGGTGTCCGGCCACCGAACACAGGGCGTACTGGCTCTGGGAGCTCGACGCCATCTTTCTTAGGAGGCGGGAGCAACAGTGGCAGTCCATCACTGCCTGTCCTTGATGAGATCATTGTTCACGTACCGATACCCCAGGCAGTCCGGAATATAACAGATATGCGCCCGAGTCGAGGCGAAGCTGATTATTCGCCTGGTGACGACTACCTAGAATGGCGCATATACACCAAAGACAGCGGCTCGGTGTCTGGCACAGCGACGTTACGTTGTACAGTTGTTGGCTACCAAGATGATTTGGACGAAACCGAGGCCGAGATTGCAGCCGGTCAAGAACTACTGCAGGGCTACTATGATGCTGATTCCTATCAGCAAGACCCTACCACATACACATCCGAGTCATACCCTACAGGCAAATCCTCAAAACCGCGAAAACCAAAATCCACCAAGACGAAGAAGAAAAAATCGAAATCAAAGAAGGAGTCAAAAGCCAACGCCGCTGTCGAAGGACAGTCGACTTTGGTGTCAGACAAGCCGAGCTCATCGCAAACCTCTACACCACCTCCCTCAACCACCCCAAATCCAACAAACAATCCACCATTTAAAGAAAGTGCTTCACGCAAAGAGCAGATTCATTCCGCTCTCATGCCCAAATCCGCGACAGTATCCTTCTCGGTGAAAGGGTGGTTACCATCTGGCATCCGAGTTGATAGTATAAACATTGACCCGCGCAAGAGTCGGGGGTTGGGTGAGGGGGTACGACCTTATAAAGGTGTAAAATACTTATGTGTAAGTCGAAGGGGCATTGAGCGGCGGTTTTAGTCTTTTCCTTATCATAGGTAGTCTCCGGTTTTGGGGCATACTTTGGATGGTCTACATTGGCCAGTGATCTTTTTTATATTGTGCATCAGCGCAGCATTGCAGTGATGGGAATGATATTTATGCTATATTTCAAACACGAACCTGATTTGAAGAAACAAAAGCTATCAAATTCCCGAAAATGTACATACATAATACACTAATTGCTAAAACCAAGAATATGGCATCCAAAATCGTAGACTAAACAAAACATTCCTGCCTTTCGGTTCCTTATGATTGTCAAATTATGCTCAAAGTTTGTTGGTTCGTTTCAGATATTCTCTGATCAGGTAGATGACTGTAATTCAAGAAGATGACTTTGTTAGGACAGTTTTTCAGGGGTTTGGTATCAATATCAACATCAGAACAAAAGATGAAATGCGACAAAGGTTGATAAAGAGAGCAAAGAGGGTATCAGATATTAGTTTTTCTCAAAACAGGGGGTATCAATCAGATTATTATGTTTTGTAGGGTAATTTTCAGTCACGTCCGAAAGACATTTGAATAGACCCGGGGGTGTTGATTAGCCTTGAATGAGAGCTTTGATCACTCATTTGGCTTGCGAATCACCATTGGTAGAGCCATTGGTAGTGGTGGATTGATCATCTGGCCACAGACATTGATGTTTAGATGACGACAAGCATTGAAGCAGAAATCTCAAACAAAATGACAACGAAGGACATGAAGACATTGCAATGCAGACGAGGGAGAAGAAAGAAAAAAAGTGTTACTTACTGACGGCATAAGCAGCAACACGAGTCGCCGCCGAAGCTGGAGTTCCTCCAATAATGTATTTCAACCACGTAAACCGGCTCTGACGACCTTCCCGATCAAAGTCTGGCGTTGTGCCCATCGATAACTGGAGCATGCGCAACTTGCTGGAAGTATATGGCGGGTAGCGAACATCGAGCAGGGATTCCATCCATTTGGGAGTGTTGGTGTACGGACGGCTGTGAGTCCAGACGTCGATACTGGAGCGGCCACGATAGGCGCCAGTGCCACTTTCGCCGACACCGCCGAAGGCGAGGGTGTTGACGTGTGGTTGAGCGTCGTTCAAAGACACGCTACCGGATCGGAGACCGGCCATGACTTTTTGGTGGTCTGAGGAGTTGCCGAATACCGAGACGCCGAGTGTGGTATCTTGGACTTTGCGAGCGAGCCCGATAGCCTCTTCGACGCTGTTGACAGTCATGACGGCGCAGATGGGGCCAAAGGCCTCGTTGATGACCATCGAGTCTTCGATGGAGTCGACCTCGATGAACGTCTGCTCGATGTATCGTTCCTTTTCGTCGAGCTGTCCACCCATGATGATTTTGCCCTTGCTGTTATCCAGCATAGCTTTCAAACGCTGGAAAGCCTTGTCATTGACAATACGCGTAAAGTCGGGTCCCTTGCTGCTACCACTAGGATAGAAAGACTTGTACGCCTTCTTCAGCTCGTCAACCAATGCAGGCAAGAATGATTTCTCAACAAGAATGTAATTCTGAGCTGTGCAGGTTTGTCCGCCATTGATGGTCTTGGCCCACAGTAGTCGACGAGCCACAATACGAGGATCGGCGTGACGGGTGACAATGGCAGGATTCAAACCCCCTAACTCCAAAACCACAGGAGTCATGTGTGGAGCAGCAGCTTTAGAAACGATTCGGCCGACATTCTGGCTACCAGTGAAGAAAATCTTGTCCCATTTCTCGGCTAAAAGGGCCTGCATTTCAGTGACCGCACCCTGCACAACGGTGTAGCAGGAAGGATCCAAAGCAGACTCAACAAGTTCCTGCGTTACCTGAGCCGAGTGGGTGGGCTGTTCACTGGGTTTGAGCACAACAGTGTTACCAGCCGCAATAGCACCGATCATTGGCGAAAGAGTGAGTAGGAAGGGGTAGTTGCATGCACCGATAATCAATACAGTGCCCATCGGATCTTTTCGAATTTTGGGGGCCAATGGCTTCCAGATGAACGGAATATCGGGAGCGGACTCATCTTTGAGCCATTTGTCAAGATTCTTCAAGGTGAACAGAATCTCTCCTTGTAGCCAAAGGATCTCGGCTAGTTGAGATTCGTACGAGGGTCTTCCCATATCACGCGCCAGCGCTTCAGAGATGCGATTTTGATTATCGCGGATGCTGTCGGTTTGTCAGTCTTAACTCTTGTGGAGGTAAATGCTGATGAGGCTGTGGCTTACGCCCAGTATAGCTTCCGGAGCTGGAGTTTTCGGAACTCCACTGGCCGAGTCTTGGAGTCATAGAAAGCGTCTCTGGCTACGGCGATTTTCTTCTGGATGGTTTCCACTGGAGTGTACTCCAGCGGACGGATTTTGATGGATTCGTCGAGGACAACCATCTTGGCTGGTTACGTAGCTAGGTTTATTGTAGCACTAATCGGATCGCTGGATGAGGTCACTGATCGAACGATAACCCGGTGGAAAGAATAGGAGTCCAAGATATAAGGAAGATGTGAGAAATAGAAGAATCAAAAAACAAACTGAGAAGTAGCTGCGAAGATAAAGAAGTGACTACCGACTCCCGAGCATACACGTACATGTGAAGAAAGGAGTGAGACGATCCAAAGAGGCTTGAAGCTGCGCTGGAATTTGCGGGGTTACTTTCCTAGCTAGGGGCACGCTCAAGGGGTGCCTCGGTACGCTTGGACTTCTCCTAAACGTTGATCTTCATGCCATTTTTCCTCCGGCGGAGTCTTTGCCTATGTCGTACGTTATTGCGGTTCATTTTATGTAAATCTGGCTATAACAAAATGAATTATGAGGTCCCACCAAACCTTCGTTATTACGTACTTATCGTGTGTGTAGCCCTTACTAAACTTCCAGTATATAACTAACTACTAGAACATCAAGTGCTGATTATATGGATTAGGTCTCGGCAAACTCGAAAGTCTAACAGGATTAAGAGGGAGTTCCGATGGCAAGATCTTCTCAGTTTTGCAGACAATGAAATAAACAATAAGTCATTGAATCTGACCTGTTGATAAATCCCCACTCCCGAGGTCTGGTTTCAAAATAGAGCCTAGAACGATCCATCAATAGAACTGCCGATGACATTATAAATGCAAATATGACTCCTGAAAATGAATGACCCGACAAGAGGACTTATACACCATTCCGTTGATGATAAGCAGCAATTGTGAATTGCATCAATGCTTTTTATCTCTTCGTGTCTCATAAACCCGACCTTTTCCAAAATTGAGATACTTGATGGTGTCTTGGCACAAGACTGGATTGTATCCAGTTCGATTGTCAAAGTTTCTGCATTAGGTGCAATTCACGCTTCGTCAACCACAAATTCTCTCAAAGCCCGACGCAACGCCGCATCATCTCGCGGAACAAATCGTGCGTAGTACTTCTTCGGCATCGCAACCAGACTCGTAGGGTCCATATTACCAGACACAGGATGAGCATCGAACTCAGTCTCCTTTTCGATCTCGAACGAGTTGATGAGACGCATGAAGATCAAGTAGAGCTCTCGGTTAGCCAGCAAGGATCCAGCGCACATGCGGTACCCCATGCCGTAGGTGAATAAGGGTGCATCGTCCTGCTCGAACCAGCGTTCGGGTCGGAAGGCTTCAGGGTCGTCCCAGACATTATCATCTGAATAGGCAATAGTCAGCGACGGGATAATCTAAACGGGTTTCGGCAGACATACCCATATTGCAAGCCCATGCATTCAGAAAGAAAATGCTACCCTTTGGAATCCGGATGCCCTTGTATTCAATATCCTTGATCGAGGCACGAGGAAGCGCTAACCGAAGCACGGTATAGTATCTCAAGCACTCGCGCACCAAAGCCACAATATACTTGCATTTCTGATCATCGAGAGCATCACACAAGGGCTGTTTGGTGCCGTAAAACTCTTCAATTGCCTTGTGAGCTTTATCTTGGATATCTGGTCGTTGTGCAAGTAATCCGATGCTCCATGCCACCAACGTCGTGATTGTATCCAACCCACCGGACAACATGGTCAAGCTAATGGAAATTAATTCATCTTTACTCAGCTTGGCCTCTTTGTCCAATATGACATTTGCTTGAATGCATGGTTTATGAGTCCCGTTGGCAATACGATCGTCAAGCCCCTTATTAAGAGCGGTCAAGTATACATCACGCCTATCACGCATCTCGCGCGCCTTTGCGGATCCAAAGTTGAACGGGTTCAGACGCAGCAACGGGATATAATCTTGCAAATTACCAGTTGTGCTCCGGAAACGACTAATCTCTTCTTCGACGTGTGTGATTTCGTGAAAAAGCTCAGACTTTTGACTATCCATTCGAATTCCCCAGTTCAGTGTCAGGGACAAACTCAAGGAAAGTCGTTGGATCATGGGCATTGGGTCAACTCCAAGGCTGCCACCTTTTCCGTAGTCGTATAGCTCTTTGATGAAGTCTTTTGACTCGATGTCTAAGTGAGAAACATATGTCTGTACCGATGGCCTGTTGAGTGCGGATGCGGCACCTTTTCTGCGGCGCTTGAGCGAATCACTGTATGGTGATGTACCGATAGTTGTACCGGCGGTATTGGACAATACCTAGCATGGAATAAGCTTGAGCCCATGCCAGACAAAAGTACGAACATACCTTGTGAAAAGTATAAAACTCCGGTCGGGAAGCCAATGCCTGAGAATTATTCCCAAATATCACCTTGGCCGCCTCAGCGGTGTTGACGACCACAACAGGAACGTTACCCAACTGAATCTGGTAGACGGCTCCATACTTCTTGGACCATTGGCGATATTGTTCTGCTGCATTGACTCGGATTTGGTATAGGTTGCCAATCAGTGGTAATCCCTTTGGTCCATTCAGTCTTCCTATCCGAGACTTGCTGCGTATGAATTCGTTTATAATCACATAAAGTATAGGCAAGAGGAGGACTCCGGTGATTAGCCGATGGTAACCGGACTGTTGCGTTACACGCTCTTGCAGTGTGTCGAATAGTTCCTGGATTGCCATCTTGAACTTATAACAGAAACAGAGAAAGACAGAGTGTGAGTGACAAGACAATCAGCAACACATATCAGGATTTGAATGAAAGATGTCACTCTTATTCTTCTAGGCTCTGTGGCACATGATCAATATTCCTGCCCGATATTGCGCCTTTACTTCGAGCTTCCAGTCTGGGGTGAGGCGGAATGCGGAATGGTACAGTTCCGTCGTTACTGTGTAGACCATCATCATAAGGTAATGGGTCAAGAATTGACCTCATACCGAGAATCTTTTTAATAATAGAAACTAGTCATAACCTGGATTGTAGACACGTAGACTGTATGATGCTATCAGCTACTATCCTATTCCGCATCTCTGGATCGCACGGAAGTTAGCCTTTGAAGCAAGCGATCATATAACTAGCGGAATCAAATTCGTATTATGTAAATTATGTTGGAATTGCCAAAGCACGAAGTATGGCGCATACTAGATGATCTAGTATTATGAGGTATAGCTAGTAAGAGAATCACGTAGTGTGTAAAGCGAGGAGAGAGGCAGAGTCAGTCATTTGTTTGACTATTTTATGATTGAGCTTGGAACAATAATATCTTTGATATGATTGAGTAATAACTGTAACTGTCTACTTCGAATACAATCTGGAATAGATGCTATGAGTTCCCCATCTAAACTTCGGTAGGCGGAGTGAAATTCGACTTGAGAGTCTCCCAGCTATGCTTATTGTACTCTTTCTGCACTTTCTGGCACGTCTCAAGCCCCCAGTCCGTCACACCAAGCATAAAGCAGCTCTCAAACATAAACGCTATACTACCAATGCCCACTTTCTGAGGTTTGAGGTCTGCATTGGTGGCCTTTTCATGAGTATCCGCATCCGGCCCATGGGCACTCATGATATTGTGAAGTGAAGCACCCGCCGGCTTGAAACCGCCACCTGTTTTGGCGTCATATTCGCCTTGAATCAAGCCCATGAATTCAGACATGTTATTGCGGTGATACCATGGAGGACGGAATGTGTCCTCTTGAACGAGCCAACGGGGCGCGAAGATGACAAAGTCAGCAATAGCGGTTCCGACATGGTCAGAGGGACCCGTGAGAACGGTATAGATTGAAGGATCAGGGTGGTCGTATGAAGTGCTACCAATCACGTTGAAACGGCCCAGATCGTACTTGTATGGGTAGTAGAGACCATGCCATGCGACAACATCGAACGGTGTGTGCGTCTGTTTGGCTTCGAACAGTCTGCCTCCGAATTTCGTGACAATAGTCCACTCGTTGATCGTATCGTTGTCGTACGCAGCAACGGGCGCTTGGAAATCCCGCGCATTTGCAAGGCCGTTGGAACCAATTGGTCCCAACTCTGGCAACTGAAAGTGTCCTTTATAGAGCTCAAGAATGTATCCGCGAACTGAGCCCGCGGGCAATGTGACACGATAGCGAATGCCACGGGGAATAACTACAATTTCGTTGGGTCTTGCATGTATATAACCCAATTCTGTTTGAATATCCAACTCGCCGTGTTGAGGCACAATCAGAAAGTCGCCATCCGATGAGTAGAACGCATCATTCTTGCCCATATCCTTACCCGCGGAGAAGATGTATATTCCAAGTCCGTCTTTGAGTTCTGGAGATCCTGCGCCTGCCACAAGCCTTAGCGAACTCGGCCAATTAACCGATTCATCGATATCGAATGGATCCCATCGCAGCTGATTGGGGATTTGGTGATACTTGACATGTCCATTTTCGGCAGAGTCCAATTGGCGTGGTACGAAATTGGAATGTGCCGCTGCTGGGATGATACGATAAAGCCAAGTCTGCAGGTTTTCGCATCTTGGTGCTGTGAATGCAGTTCCTGATAGTTTCTCGGCATATAATCCGTAAGGGGGCTTTTGTGGCGAGTTTGCACCTATGGGGAGAGCACCCTTGAAGGCCTCAGTTCTGTGGTCATATCAGCTTGATGGCTTAGTAGCAGTCATTTTGGAATTAGCACGTACTCATGATAAGCCTGGAAGCCATTCTGGTAAGTGTACTTGTCCGGTGATGTGAAAGCTGTAACTGGCATGGCGTATCAACTTGTCGGCCTCGACTAGACTTTTTGGATGAATTTTCTTTCGAGTCGCCTACTATGTAGGTACGTAACGCTAATGACATATATATTGTAGAATAATAAGTCATATGATCTATGTGAGAGACCTTCCGCGTCCCTCGATGTTCGAACATTTGAGGCTATTATGGCTTGCATCATTACGGAACTTCAATTTCCGTTTCCGAGCTACAAGCCCTAAGCTCTTCTTTTTCCAACCCCTCCCATCAAGTAGTGGTATAATTCATAGAAAAGTCTCGAAAAGTGCGGAATATAATTGAATGGTCATGGCACCTGATCTGAGCACGTCAGATCGGTCTTGTGTCCGGAAAAGGCAGAATCGAGCTTTATATGCACAACGACGGGCTATTTCTGTCAGGTCCCTTTTAATATCTTACATGAATGAGATTCAATTCACTTAACTCGAGAATACCAAAAATGTCTACAACCAAGTCCTGGCTGCCAATTGCGGCCAATTCACCCTTTTCATTGGCAAACATTCCATTCGGAATTATCTCAACACCTTCGAACCGGGAACATCATTCTGCTGTCGCAATTGGCGAGTATGCTCTTGATCTTTCGATTTTCTCTCAGAACGGAGGCTTCGCTGCTTCGCCGACTATAGAAAGCAAGACGAATGTCTTTTTACAACCAACGCTTAATGCATTCGCTGCAACAGGAAGGCCATTCCAACGTGAAGTGAGAACCTATCTCCAAAAAGTCTTCACCGAAAATTCACCCTATTCGAACCTCCTAGAAGCAAACAAGGAATTACAGGTCAAAGCTTTAATCCCTCTAAAAGACATCACAAATCACCTGCCATTGGCAATTGGGGACTATACCGACTTCTTCGCGGGCAAAAACCATGCATTCAATGTAGGCACGCTTTTCCGCGGTCCACAAAACGCATTACAACCCAACTATACTCACCTCCCCGTTGCTTATCATGGCCGTGCCTCTTCTGTTGTGGTTTCGGGAACTCCTTTGAGAAGGCCCTGGGGTCAGATCTTGCTCGATCCCACGGCTGAGCCTAAGATTCCTACATTCACACCAGCCCGTCGCCTCGACATTGAACTGGAACTCGGTATGTTCGTGGGTGTTGGAAATGAACTCGGTGAACAAATAGATGTCAACAAAGCTGAAGAACATATATTTGGGTATGTGCTTATGAACGATTGGTCCGCTCGCGATGTTCAGACTTGGGAATACGTGCCTTTGGGTCCTTTTAATGCAAAGAACTTCGGAACCACTATCAGCCCCTGGGTGATTCTTGCGGATGCCATGGCACCCTTCAAAACTACGGGCTTGAAGAATGAAACGCCGCTACAGAGCTATCTACAGGAAGATGAACAGAACAATGCTCTCGACATCAATCTAAAAGTCGATCTTACTAGTATGTGTCTATATTAAACCTCTATTCTCGTATGACAATCAGGCTTACTCGAATTATTAGCATCCTCCGGAAACACAACAACAATCTCTAGGACCAACTCTCGAAAGCTGCTGTGGTCATGGCCCCAGATGATTGCCCATCACAGTGTATCAGGATGTAATCTCCGTCCCGGCGATCTTTTCGGATCAGGCACTATTAGTGGTGAGGAGCCCGGCACACAGGGTAGTCTCTTGGAGCAGATTCAGGGTGGAAAGGTATCTATCCAGCTCAATGGCGGCGAAGAACGGAAATTCTTGCAAGATGGTGACACTATCACTATTCGTGGATGGAGTGGCCAGGATGGTGGTCTGGTTGGGTTTGGCGATGCCGTTGGTATGATATTGCCGGCCGTAGAACGTGTGTAAATAAATGTTTCAATTTCTTCCCATACTCTTATATCCTTTACATGTATGTGTTCAGTAAAATAAGTCGCAGGAAAGTTTAGAGAGTCGTTAAAACCATCTGATTTCAGAGTGCCTCACTTACAACCTCAATAAGACAGCTAGGAGTAAAGGTAGGCTTCTCAATTTATCTAAGATTAGTTACATTAAATCCGTGGACTCCTCAAGCCACGACACTCCTGAAATATACCATCATTACCCCTTTATGCAAACTCTTGGCCACAGCCTTGAGGCTTTGATGTGCCTCGCATTCATTATCATAATACGCCATGTCATCCGTCGACTCAAAGACGGAGATTGCTGCGACTGTAAACCCCTGATTTCGCTGGTCCTCGAATGCTGGTCCAGCGGTGACTGAGAGGATGTAGGGTTTCCCGTTCTGTGTTTGAATCAGAGTTAGTAATGAGTTGATCGTCTTGTTTTGGAGAACCAGTTAACTATTATGGTTACCTTCTTGGCTTTGTTCGGCATCTCCTTGTAGATGTTTAGCAGTTTTTCTTGATCTGCCTGATCAGGAATTTTGAAAAGGGTAACACGGGTGATGGGCTGGACGGAAGCCATGTTTGACTCGATTATGGTTGTGTATAGCTGTTCCTTTGAGAAAATAGATGCTCGCTTGGTTGAATGCGGTTGTTCCACGATGGATTTTTCTGCGTAGCTATGTGACCACTTCAAATATGACATACATGTGTGTATATCAGGACCACGGAGACTTTCCGTGCATTGATTCTCGGAACCGGAACGGTTCTCGGAATGGCTTAGATACTTCAAAACTTAGCCATTGAACCAAACATGGGCATGCATACTTATACTACTTGCGCACGTTGTCTAGTGAAGAGACTCCAAGGTGATGACATTGAATCATTTCTACCTTGGACAGACGCCACTCTATTATCCCGTGTATGATGTATACCTTCGCCATCACCTCTCGCCAAAAGACTGACGATTTCAGCACCCCGCCATAATCAGGCATCCGCTAAGAAGTAGATAGAGATTTAGAAAAATACCAGCTGGTATATGGATTCACAGTGGAATCTAGTAGATGGCCTTGAGCAATCTTAACTATGTCTTAGCGATGAGCTGTCTCCTTCGTCCCATTTATACTACGTACGTACTGCCTGATCCTACTACCTAAACTATAACTTGTAAGATTCCCTCATTATTGGCCTATGAAGCATTTATTAATTTATATGATTCCAGATTAGGCAACTGATGGCGCATTCCCCATGGGCAGAGCGGAGATCTTCCGTCTGCTGCGGGGAAACACTCCTAGCATCCAGCAACGTCCGAGCAGCCATGCTTAATCCCATTTGATATCTCTCGGAGGGTGTTCAATGCTTGTAACAGCACAACATTTGAAGAAAAGCCCTGCGAGTTCAAATTCTCAATATGACGCCTCCCAGCAAACGACGTCGCGATGAAAAATTCAGATCATCCGCCCAGAAACGGGAAAAATATACTGCAATTGCTTGGTATGTGCAAAAATGCCTTTTACACCGTGATGTCAATACGTTTGAATTCGATCTAATATATCTCGAAACAGCAATCAATGTAGGAAACGAAAGATCAAATGTAGTGGCAGTAGGCCCTGTCACCATTGTGAATCGTCTGCGGTGGACTGTACATACCCCGAAAATTGCGACAGCAGTCAACTTCCAAAGACGAACACGTGAGTTGATTATTTCCATGGAATGACATATGATCTGACCTGTTTGTGTAAATCACAGCAAAGAAAGAATGGCCGCTGTTGAAGAGCAGTTATCGACTCTCATGGAACACATGAAACAGCTTGCAAATAACGTCCAAGATATCCGTAACACCCAAAAGACGCAAGGCTATGAGGGTAACACTACACAAAGCCCTCTACCCTCTGTGATGACAAATACTGCTCGCAAAGATAGACCAGCACGGCCGCAGTTCATAGGACCGACAAGTTCCGATTACAACTTCAGCATGGCCAAGAATACTCTGCGACAGATGGGCATACAATCAGAAGATTTGAGCAATCAAGCACTGAGTTTGACAAGTCCTTTCCCAAGCCGGGCGCAGAGCCCTGAACCTGCCCGACAATATGGTGTACTGATGGACAGGCAAGTAATCCAGCATGGTCTTGAGGTTTATAAGGAGGAACTGCACCCGGTATATCCGTATCTAGATCTCGACGAAATCCGGAAAGAGGTGTCGATTCTTTTCAGCAGACATGAGAACGACCCAAGTGAAATGTCTGATCGACACAGGGAAATTCCGGGTATTATAAAGTTGATACTAGCTAGTGTGTCTGTTCTTGAAGCACGAGGCAAGACAGCTTTTGCTCAGCGCCTGGTTGATAGTGTGGAAGACGAAACCAACGCTATCCTTAGGCAGTCTGAGGTGTCGTTACCAGATTTGGAGATTCTCACCTTGACAGTAAGAACCCTTTCCCAAGTATCTCGTTAGGAAAATGTTCTCACAAAAAGAGTAGAGCATATACTACTTCCATTGCGACGAGCCCGTACTCGCTTGGAGAAGAATTGGCAATGCCGCCAGGGCGGCAATTGAAATGGGTTTGCATCGTCGGGAAACCCTAGAGAGAAATTTCCTCGATGTCAGCATGCAGACTCAGGCATTGAAAGTATTTTGGTGCATCTATGTCCTGGATCGCCGGTGGAGTTTCGGTATTGGGATGCCGTTTGTACTACACGACGAGGATATTGATCCTGCATTGCCTACAGTTAGTTGCATTTCATCTTGATGTTATTTTTTTATACAATATACTAATTGGGAATTACTAGCGCCATTGCGAACCATATCTACGATGCATGATCTCCTACGGACAAATCTGCTCCAAAGTCTGGAAAGCCGTTGCCGGCTTCACCGACATCAACTCAATCAACAAAGACACGGTGAACTACCTCGACTTCCAAATACAGCAGTGGCTAGAGGCAATTCCTTCATCACTACAACTTATTCATCCGCGACTAGGTAATGCCGCACAAAACCAGGCCAGGATTCCGCAGATGCTTCGTACCTTCCTCTATATCCGCGCAAATCAGATGCGTATATACGTTCATCGTCATCATATTCTGTCCCCTAACAGTATTGCGCAGAACCCAAGCGCTGCACGACTGGTTATCGATATCGCCAAGGATACTATCCATGTTTTAGTGCATTTACGTGAGACATCTACAGTGTATGAGACGCAGCAAGTCCCCTTCAACTACTTTTTGGTATCCGCGTTTTCTGCAATCTTTTTGGGGGTTTGTCATGCCCCGGAGAGGTTTAGTCAGACATGTCGTACGGAGTTTTACAGTGCGTTGGAACTTTTGTACACTCTGTCTGCGCGATCTTCGATAACACGTCGACTCTGGAAGGGGATTAAGGGGTTACGGCATATTGCGCCGCGTTTGGGTTTATCACCTACAAAGTCGCCAGAAGACACGACCCTGCCTTCGGCGATCGATAGTTCAATCTACAATAATGTTGCCCAGGCTAGACCATCGTCAGCATCGCCATTTCCTCCGTTTCGACAGCGGAGATCCACTATTCCATCGTATATTTCTGACGAGTATCGCATTGCGGATGCCCCAGCCCCAATAACAAGAATCAATCGATCAATCCTTACTCCTCAATCGATCCCAGGAGAATTTCAACAAACCACTTCTACACAATACCCGCCATTAACAAGCTCTATAACAACAGAAACCACTTCAACACTCGACAATCCCATGTCACTCCCCACAGTATCAGATGTGTACGAAATGGGGAATGATTTGACTGCCTTTTTTGAGGCTTTTTTCTCTCAGAATCAACAGCTAGCTACTGAGAATGAGGAATCTACACACATGGACGCTTCCGGTTTTGTTGGAGGGCTGGACTTGTTTCAGGATCGAGGGGAGTTGTCTCAGCTTTTCGAGACCTTCTTATAGTTATGAATAACAGTACGTCCTCAGAGTATCAAAGTTAGTTATGCAGTGTAGCAGCAAAGCCAGTTAAGAAGGAATAATTTCCTGCTGATATCATGATACATTCTAGACATATGCACTTGAACTTATTTGCAGTCAAAAAAGGAAATAGTGCTGACAACATCACGTGATGAATGTCAACCCCTAACATATACGAAACACGATATCTTCAAAAGAAACGCAAGAGAAAAAGACTATTTACGACTTGAACTGCTCCTCAGTAACACCTTTACCCATCGCAGCAGTACTGCTAATACCACCCGTCACCATTGCAAGACTATGATCAATCAGATTCGCACCACTCCATTTCTGATGCGTGACAATATCGACTTTGCGCTCCATCTCTGGTTCTTGGACAAGCTCGCCGTATGCGCGCATTCCCTGCTTGGCGTATGCAGATGCGAATTGGTCGCTGATCAGAGCTGTGCTGTGTAGACCGGCTAGGGTGATGAATTGCCAGCAGTAGCCGAGTTTGCCGAGACGCTCGATGTAGGTTAGTTGTTCGTCTTGAGACATGGCTGCTTTCCAGTTGAAAGATGGCGAGAGGTTGTATGCCAATCTATCGTATCGGAGTTAGTCAACCGACCTTATACTATGGGTATGTTAAGGATAGGCTTACTTTTGCTCGGGCCAGACGGCATGCACGCCATCGGCAAACTCCTTGGCTTGGTTGTAGTCGGGAAGCTTGCTCTCCATCCAAATCAAATCGGCGAATGGCGCATAAGCGACAGCACGGTTGATGGCACATTGAGTGCCACCCTGGTACCTGTAGTAACCCTCGCGGGTTCGGGGAGCGTCCCAGTTCCAGTAGATATCCACACCGGTGATTCCCTTGGCAATGGCGCGGGCTTCGGTATTGCTCTTACCCTTGGCGGCGCTCAGGTATTTGTTGATGAGCTCTTTCTTATTGGCAGCGCTGCCTTTGTTGATGGCCTCGATAACGGCGTCTTCGAATCTCTTGAGGCCGGCTTGGGCGAGCCAGGAATCTTCGATGGCTTGGAGTTGGTCGCCGGTTTTGCCGGATTGTTCGGCGGCGACCATCAGGTCGTTGAGAGGCTGGAGGCTGGGGTTGGTAGATCCGAGCAGGTAGTCGTGGTCGCGGTAGTCAATGGTTGAAGTGATGAGGGTGGCGGCTTCGGAGTCGGTTCGCGCAATGGCGAGGAGGTCGGTGCCTTCATAAACCAGAGTTAGAGATCCAATTACTCAGCGGTAGGACTTGACGGTGGGACATACCCATAATATCAGCCTGAGCACGAATAGCAACCAAACGATTGATATGTTCACTAATCGGCACCAAGACCTTTCCTGCCATATGACCACACTTCTTCGTACCAGGCGCCTGATCCTCAATATGAATACCAGCCGCACCACGCTCAACAAAGAGTTTGGTCAGCTTCATGACAGCAGTGAGACCGCCATGTCCGGTATCAGCATCGGCGATGATGGGTCGGAGGTAGTCGTAGTCTTGGACCGACCCGCGCTTTTCGCGGGGGGTGGTTATGCGCTCTTCGCGCTGTTTTCGGTCGTGGAAGAGTTGGGCCATGAATAGTTGGTTGACTTTGTTGGGGACGGTGTTCTAACCACGAATGTTAGCAAGAGATAGACAGCGAAGGTGGTGAGAAGCATACCATGGGGTAATCTGCGAGATCGGGAGAGGGCTCATCTGTCGACGAGGCTGTTGACGAGCTTTGCCATCCGGAGACATAGATGGTATCGAGGTATTTAATCATCTGCGTAAGCATAGTCGGTTCCAAGCAACCGTATGTATAGCTAACAGTTTTGGCCTATGACATATCAGCCAGCTATTCAAAGTCAAGCTCATGAGCTACTCACGCTGAATCTCTCCTCAAGAAGCCCCCAGAGCTTCTTAGCCTGTGTATTGGAGGGATACTCAATCTTGAGTGTGCCACGCTTCGCGACAATCTGCTCAGCTGTAAAGGGGCGTTTGGTGTATCGCCATCGTGAGTCAGTCCACCATTGCTTGACGGCATTGACGTCTTCCAGATATTTCTGGTCTTCGAGCTCGAACTTTGTGGCCATTGTGGGTGTCTTTATAGAATATGGATCAATTGACAATAGTTAGGTATTGATCTTCAGCCCTAACGCTTCACCCGTCAGGTTGATAGTATGCACTATGCAGTATGTATATTTACAGAAACACCAAACCAAAAAACAAAAAAAGCGGATCTGAAGCTATTAAAGTAAAGAAACAGAAATAACCGAAGGAAAGTCTCCATCAAGCCGAAATCACGAGCCAAGGCACGTCTCAACCAAACCTGACTCTGGATGTGTATTCATGACGCCGTCACATACCCGAGCTTTGATAGGGTTGCCGGGCTCCTGTCGGTAAGGCTCGGAACATGTATTTAGCAGATCATACAGCGATACATAAACCTATTACCTATTACCTTTGACAGTTTTAATTTGTATTATCCCCTTCAGAGTAAATGGTGTGATTGGTTTGTACTCAGAGATGGTCCTGATCACAAGCCTGACTCTGCCTCCATCCTCCGCAATTCGGAGGAGGCGAACTACGAAGCTCTAGATTCTTGAGTTGGAGTGCGCCAATCACAGCCCGAGTATGGTGGTATCGTAACCCTGGTTCGTTCATACTTCCATTCGTCCTTTGCATGACCTATATGTAGAGGAACACTGGATTATCTCGGATAGAAGGAGAGATATCTCAAGTCATCTATTTAAACGGACATTCAGCCTTTATTTACGGGCAATTGGCAGTGAGTATTTATGCGTAGGTTTGAGTATCAAAGAAGATCGCAAGATCAATTTCCATATCCATATCCATGTCATTGCATCATAGTTAGGTACTGTACTGTAACGACCTTACCGTACAATACCGGTTCCATCGACTGGTCTCATTTGCATGTGAACACTGAGAAGATCGCTTTTATTTCTTACTCGCTGGTAAACCTCTATTCTCAAAATAGATAACTTGACTCTTGTATCAATATTAGTCTGCTCAGGATCCAGCAAGCGTAACAGTGTTCTTCATCATCAGCAAGTCAGTATACTGAGTCATCCCCGGTTTTCGCCTTACCAAATGACAATACACGTATTGTCCGTCCCAATACGCTACTAGGACTATCCCTTAGACCTCGGCACTCAGAATTGACTCACAACCATATGCTGGACAGCGCTGAATAACGAAGAAATGTCGGAATGAGTCATTTGACAGTTTGACTATGCCATTGAATGTTCCCATAACTTAGTCGGTACGCAGGTCAAGAAGGCTTTTAATATTAATTATGGTTAAATGCCGTGGACTGTTGATAGTCGGAGCCGATTAGATAGGGTAGCTGCTTGATACCGGAATGAATCCGCTCTGAGCTCAGCTACATCATCCGAGGTCATCTGAATCTAGATTCAAGCACCGAATAAATAGATGGATGAATGTATTTTGATTGATATTATTTCTGGGAATCATGCTCTTGCTGTCTGTCGGCGTCAATAGATAAACAAAGACAAAGAAGACATTCCTCTCCATCATATCACTAAAACATACATGCAGAATCGAATCCAACAACACCATGCACCTTCTTGATAGATCATGAGATCATCTGCCACATCTCTATAAATCATTTTCATTCGGCGCAAATACGAAACATGCAGTGATGGAACATGTACGATTAGTAAGGGAATTGCTGATCAACAGCTTTGCTGAACGTCTCGTATGGAGTCACTGCTCCCAATGCTCGTCTCTGATGTGCATTCAAAATCTCCAAGCCGTATACGTAGCTAGCATTGACCCAGCCGAATCTAACAGTACGGTTAGTAAAACAGTTATGTGCAGAAAAAAAAATATAAATACTCACCCAGTCTTGCTTGACCCCTGGTTACCGTACTCAGCTTCAACTCGGTGAGGGTCAATCGGACGCGTGACATCGTACTTTTCCACGACAATACCGTTAAAGTCGACAAACGCTTTCGTAATCATGTACAACCACTTATAAGCCAAACGCTCTGCATCGTCCTGATATCCGTATCGCAAAAGGCCCGTCCATGCTAGCATCTGCTGCGGAGCCCATCCAAAGGGATAGTCCCATTGACGGTTAGGTCGGGTTAAGGTAATTTCTCCACGCGACTTCTCGGTTCCGGAAGCCAGACCACCAGCTTCCTCTAGACGAGGGAGAGCTTGTCGAACGAGCTTCGAGGCTTGTTCGGGAGTGGCCAATCCGGCCCACATGGTCCAGAATGTCGTGGCACTCTCATACAGTATGCAATGCTTCTGGACTGTATCGTAGTCGAAGAACATGCCTTTTTCCTCATTCCACATCAACTTATCCATGGTGAGCTTTCTCTTCCTTGCTCGACGATCCCAAACAGACGAAGTTTCAAACTCGACCTTAGCCGTTTGAGGAGTGCGGAACTCTGGAGGTATTGCCAACTTGTCTTTAAAGTAGGTACGAATGATTCGTGAAATGTCTACTTCGTATTTGTACAAGAGTGAGTTGAGGTCGACGGTGGCTAGATTGGCACAGATTCTTTCCAGGCGGTAAGATGTGTCATGGCCGGATTCACGAACGGCGCGATCATGTAAGAAGTATTCGTCAAGGTCGGGTTCGGTAATGACTCCATCATTGTAAGCTGTGACAAAGTCTGTGAACGACAAACCATGCTTTTCAGCATATGGTGTCAGAAGGTGAAGGAAGTGGCTGGCTTCGGTTTCTGGAGGAACTCCTAGACCTTCGGGACGGTATCGTGAAAGACCTGTGGCAGGATCGTATCGTGGCTCTGCTGTCCATACACTGTAATATTCCTTGATTGCGGCAAGTGTCGCCATTCGGAGAAACTCAAGCGCATCAGGTTCTGTTTTGATCTTGTCATAGACTCTCAATGCCATGTCGGTAAGGAAGGGCGGCTGAGATCGTGTTAGATAGTATGATCGATTGGCGTTGAGAATCTTGCCGTAGTGTTTGATAGAAAAGCAGAAATTGATCACCATACCCTTGGCCAGGTCTACGCGATCACTAACCAGCAGACCCAACGATTCCATGTAGCTGTCCCAGCCGTACAATTCGTTGAACCGACCGCCTGGGACAACGAAAGGAACACCGCGTAGATCTTCCTTGCCTGTCTTGGGATCGATGAATTTCTCCATCTCCAAGGCCAAAAGGCCCGGCTTGGTATTCAAGCTCTTTACGTATTCTGGGGTGATGGGACCCTCCAATTTCTGAACATCCAGCCCCATCTCTGGATTCTCCTCGGCAATTCTCTTGTAGTATTCCAACTGTTCGGGAGCTCCTGGCGGTACAAATATACGAGGTCGCGGGTCACCGGTCCAGTCTTTGGGGTCTAGCCCAGCAACGGCGATGTTTGACCCATCGATTCTTCGAGTCAAAGCATTCCAGAAGGTCTTTTTGATAAACCGAGACAAACGGCTGACGGGGTTTTCACTCAGACGTTGTTCGTCGAGCACAATTCTCTTGCGACCGTATTCTCTTGCTATTGTGAGCTCTTGGAGGAGGTTGGACAACATGTAGGTGCCTCGGACGTCGAATTTATTATATCCGTGAGAAGCAGCTGTTCCGACGGGTAGGACCTGCTGCAGTCAGTACTGATCCCTTATCACGGCTTACTGGTTGAGTTGCTGACCTTGGGACCAACATCCTCGATTGTGATTTCCATATTTTGATCAGTATCCTCCCGTTCGAGCAGGGATGCGATCGTCTTGTCGACGTCGATTAGAAATTTGCGAGACGCCAATGTCGATTCATCTGTATGAAAGTATATATGAGTGTCTTGTTCCCGGCATATTACCCAGAGTTATACGTACCGTGACTTCCTCGACGTGCTGGCAACTTTCCAAGAAACTCCTTAATGTCATCCCGATTGACCGATCTCAAGTCCTGTTTCCATTTTTCATCAGTCAAAAGCCACTCGTGTCTCGGATTCATGACTCACCGCTGAGAAGGTGCGCCGATGGTGGTGTCCACCGGGGCCGTCGAGAGTGTTTGGTTCGCCGTAGTAGACTTCAGGCTCGGAGAAAGGGTCAGACGCTATGGAGATGGCACGTTCCAAGCGTTCTTGCGAGTTCATGATAGAATTGCCAGAGAGTGCGCACCGAAGTTGCTGCGAGTCAATTCAGTAGCTGTGTTGTGTAGATTGTGATAGTTCTGAGGCGGGCGGAAGGTTATCAGTGGAAATGGCGGTAAGACAGGGGGTATCTCGAAGACCGAAAAGTTGACTGTGAGATAACGCTGTTGGGTGATGGAGGATGAAGTTGTCAGGGGAAAAGAAGAGTAGAAGGGAGTGTGATTATTGAGTTCAGAGGCCAGAAAGGAACAGGAAGAAAGTCTTGCCCCCCCACGCGATACAAATTCCCAAATTCCCCAAAGGGACGAATTTTCGGTTTCGTCACTGCGGGATCTGAGATGATGCCACAGACCCACTTGCCATCTTACTAAACAATACTATAACTAACTAACTTAGTAGTCAAGTTACCTGCCTGCTAGTTGCTTATCTTTGATTCTGTGAGGAATTATATACACTAATGGCCTAGACTGCTACGAATCTTACGATTTTCAATAGAATAAATTGTCCCTTTTTGATATCTTCCAACCCCGGTATGCACTCCGGCGACTTGGCGCTGCAGCCGCTGCTAGCCCTGCAGTTAATAACGGTATATACTATTTCACAATTTTGGGCTGACCACCATCCCACCGTCCAGCGTAATTGTAGCACCGCTCACATAGGATCCCGCCTGGCTACTCAAGAACAGACATGCGCCCGCTACATCTTCCGGTTTGCCAATGCGACTCAAGGGAATGTCCCTGACCATCGCCGCCTCCCTCTCACGCAGGGTAGCAGCCATCATCTTACTACGGAAGGGGCCACATGCCAAAGTGTTGGACCTAGAGGAAACAAAGCAAGGGTTTAGTCAAAGTCTGTCTGACACGGGGGGCGGTTTGACAAGATGGGCACATGACCACTTCCACTCACGTGATGTTCCTTTTCCCCAAATTATTGGCTAGCGCGCGACTCAAATGGTGCAAGCCAGCCTTCGACGCGGAGTATGCAAATGTTTCCATGGGGGGCACCCGAAGTCCGTCGACCGAGCCGATGTTAATAATTCGCGACGGATCACCTTCGCTCGCGCCCTTTTCGAGAAACGGTGTAAGGAGCTTGGTCAGATCGAAAACCCGGTGAAGATTGAGAGTCAAGACACGAGTCCAGGCCGCTGAAGGGTATTCATCGTATGGCGCTCCCCACGTGGAACCCGAATTGTTGACCAAGACATGGAGTTCTGTTGGAAAAAGCAAGCATATTAGCTATCAATTTATCATCCGACTCGTAGTCCCCATACTCCGTACTCCGTACTCCGGGTCTGGGCCAAAACAGGAAAGCTTACTATTCTCGCGTTTCCCGAATTCTTCGACCAATTTCTTGATATCCTCTTCCTTGTAGAAGTCGGCGGGGATAGCATGAGCTTTGCCTTTCCCAAGAGCATTGAGCTCGCCGACTGCTTTTTCGCATGCCTTGGCGTCGCGCGAGGAGATGTAGACCGTAGCACCGTTCGTCACGTATCCTTCTGAAATCATTCGACCGATGCCTTTAGCGCCGCCTGTTACCAGGACGACTTTGTCCTACAGGCTGTTATGCCTGACACATGAGAGAGCCGAAAGGATTGCTCACCTTGACATTGAAGAGGTTTTGAATATCCATGGCTCGATTATATTATGCAAGAATAATAGGAATGATCCAAGTCAGTTCATGACTAGAGGAAATAGTTCCCATCATGACACCTTGTAACACCTCCAGCGCATCGTGGTTGATGAGCTATCAGAATAACCGTAGAACCGGCAAAGCGCCGAGGCTGAAGGCACAGCAAGGCTAGTCCTCTTTGGGCTGTCACTTAGGGCTTATGTTCTAGGGCTTGGTGGGGACATCCCCGCCTGCTCCATCAGCCAAACTTTTCCGAGCTGTTTACCTTTGCAGAACTATTCACACGGGCAACTCAGTATCGTTTTGGTTAATAATGCAGCATGGAGGAACTACAGGCAAAACATCGCAAAGAGCAACGCGATCTTCAGGCTCGAATAACTCAGAAGAAAAAGAACGCCACAAAAAAAACACGAAAGGGCGTCAACGATGAATGTGATCGGTTACAACAAGAGTTAAAGGCACAACAAGAACTTGAGATTGCGCAACTAAACGGAGACGCAGTTGCTCCCACAACCGAAAATCTAGACAGCCTTACTCTGGAGGATGACCAGGAGACGACGTCTGCCATCACCGCGGTTGTTGGCGAACCAACCGAACAGCCTACGCCTGCGCCTGCCCCAACACAACGAGACAACGAAACCGGACGATCAAAAAAGCCGAACCGGCAAAAAGCACGATTAGCTCGCCGAGAAGCAGAGAGAGTAGCCCAAGCAGAAATCGCCGCCGAAGAAGCAGCAAAACAAATTGATCATCGCGGGAATGAAAAAGAAGTGATGGAGGCAGCTTTCAAACGATTAGGCCTACAAGAAGTCGAAATAAACCCGGATGGTCATTGTTTATACTCCGCTATTGCGCATCAACTGGATAATCTGGGACTGGGACTGAAACCGGATCCTGCACGAATCGTTTTACAGCCGTCTACACTTTCACGTGTCGATACGGTGAGCTCGCCTAAGCATGATGGTTATCGCGCTGTACGAGCGGTTACAGCGGATTATATAACAGAACATCAAGACGATTTCGTCCCGTTTATGGAAGATCCGCTGGATGAATATGTCAAAAAGATACGATTAACAGCTGAATGGGGCGGACAGTTGGAGCTACAGGCGATCGCCCGCGCTTACAATGTGGAGATAAACGTGTTGCAAGGCGATGGACGGGTTGAAAAGATCGAATCGGGATCGGAACCCGACGACGATCAAGTCAAGCGTATTTGGTTGGCTTATTATAGACATACATACGGATTGGGAGAACATTACAATGCATTAGCGCAGAAGGCTGTGGCGGCTTGAAGATGGTCATTCAATCAGTCATAAATTACCTTCGTTTTCATTTTTTACGGCAGACATCACTTTCAGACATCAGAAAAATCCCGTCGACGCCATACCGCGACGCGATCATGAATTTCGCCCGTTTTCTCATCTTTGCCAACAGGATATGTTCGCTCCGGCTGGAAGTGCTCGACTCGCACAAGTCCTATAGGACACGGCTTTCGGGAAGGATCGACTATAACATTGCCATCCGAGTCGTAAGCGATTTCTTCGCCCGGATGACTCAAATGTTCAAAGTATGCAGCGGATGGCGATGCAAAGGGTGGGCCAAGCAATTTCGGATCCTTGAGACGAGGCCATTCAAGGCAGATCAGAAATCCCATGGGTGCAGGTGCAAGCAGTTGGCGATGTCTCATAGCCCATCGCGGCCGTAGCCATGGTTGCAGAGCGCAGAAAAACTAGCATAGATAATCAGTCAATCTTGAACCAAGAGATGCGAATATACAGGAGGTCACAGGACTTACGGTATAGTCATATATCAAATCGAATGAGTTGTGCGGAAGTGCGAGGCCCTCCAACCAGTCATCCTTGAAATAATCCCCGTCCACATAGACCACTTTTCCCCTCCCAATCTCACCATCCTTGACGGGATACTTGTCAGCATTTGCAGCTGCGTATCCCTTCGCATATTCAACAGCAGTTCGACTATAATCAAGCCCATAAACATCAAACCCAAAACTAGCCAGAAGCAAGACGTCATAACCAGTGCCACATCCCGGGACAAGAGCTCGTCTACGCCTTCCTGTAGGCTTTTGCGCGTAGACGCCTTCCCCAGACTGTTTCCATTTCATCAGTAGATCTTCTAGAGCGATACTGTGACAGCCCCGGTCCCACGATAGCGTCTCGTTTTCTTGCTTGTTGTTCCATAACTCGGCCCAGCCCTCGACGTAATTTTCGCCGGCGAATTTGGCCATGTGGTCGCGCAGAGCGCTTGGGGGTAGAGCTGAATCAGACATAGTGATTATGGCTGGTCAGATCTAAGATTCTATTCCTTTGTTTGTCCTTTGCTCTCGGGTGCCCCTGTGGTGAGAGGTTGTTGATGAGATGTAGTTACATGAACCTGTCGGAATACATATGCCGCCAATCATCGGCATTTGTTTGCGCAGTCCCACATGAAGACAACCGGCTACAATGTTTCTATCTGGGCGTCATGATGCGTTGGTACAGTAACTATTCGAGTATTTGTGATGCTAAGATAGTCACTACTACATGCCCATAATGTGTCTAACTGTCTACACCGACATTGTATGGACCATCATACTAGTACATAGAAATTAAGGCACCAAGGCAGCAAGCCGCCGCTCGGGATCTCGGCACACTTAGCCTTCCAACATGCAAAGGCCCCAAATCTCCTGATTAACAACGATGGAGAGTCAAGATCCATGTCTAACTCCGAGGGTCTCTATGTATGGCTGATGCGAGGTAGAACCTCCGCCTAGAACCACTTGATCGGTGATAGCTCGTAAAAAGTCAAAAGTGGACCGCTACCTACGGTCCATGACTGCTGCAAAGCTACATGCCTAACTGGGGTGTCGGAGCTAGTTCATACTCTCTACACGGAGATAAACTGACATTTCGATTTATTTATTTCTCTCTTCTCTTTTGTTCTTTCATCTCCTTTTTTACTTCTTTCCAGTTGCTTTAGCAGATACAGACTTTGGACGGCTGAGAAAGATTTGTAACGTGAGACGCAAGCCCTAATTTGGTCATCCACTATCACCAACCGTCTCTACTCTACACTTCTTGGCTACTTGACAAACTCTCCTACGGGTCAAATTTGAGAGCTATACAATAATATCACGTCAATTCCTCCAGTGACTCATTTATTTCAACAACGAAAAGAGCAGAATTAGTTTCGAGACGGGGGGGGAATTGGTCTGATGACATCGACGGATATTTATCCGTCTGCTATACATTTCTATAGCCGAGTTTAGCAAGCATGCATCCGCCGAGCGAGGTCCAGGAATTGGGGGGGGAAATTGCAGAGCCAAATGAAAATTCCCATAATGAGCAGAGTATAAGTGGAAAAGAAGTTCATGAAGAGGGGCATCGTCATGAGACCGAACACGAAGCTATTGTCGACGAAGATGATCATTCCGATGCATCGACGATATCTGAAGCCGCTGACAACAAAGAACTAGAAGGGACCTCAGAAGTCGTCCGACGCATAACAACAGAACTCGGTCCACCCGTGGCAGTCCCCCGACTAAAACGTCGCGGACTCTTCGCCCAATTGGCCATCATCCCCGAAATAGAGAATGGAAAGACATACCCGCGCCGAACGAAATGGTCCATCACCGCCATCGCCGCGGTGGGTGGTGTCGCTGCACCGCTTGGATCAGCCATTTTCCTGCCATCGCTGCATCAGGTTGCGGCTGATTTGAATTCCACGTCCACTATTGTCAATTTGTCCATTGCCTTGTACATGCTGGCCATGTCGATATTCCCGCTTTGGTGGTCGTCGTTTAGTGAAGCCTTTGGACGACGGTCGATTTATATCGTCTCTTTTGCGCTTTTTGTGCTGTTTAATGTGCTTAGTGCAATCTCTCATAGCATTAGTGTGCTGATTGTAATGCGTATGTTGGCAGGCGGAGCATCAGTGAGTTTTTCTATTGAAATTTTTGGACGATCAACTGTTAACATTTTCTAGGCATCCGTTCAAGCCGTTGGCGCTGGCACAATAGCAGATATCTGGGAAATCAAAGAGCGCGGCCAGGCAATGGGCTATTTCTATATTGGACCCCTTTGCGGTCCTCTATTCGCGCCTATCATCGGAGGTGCACTAGCTCAGAAATGGGGTTGGCGAAGTACCATGTGGTTCATGGTGATTTTTGGCGGCATCGTTTGGGTGCTCATCCTGTTCGGACTACCAGAAACATTGGCCGTTCGAAAGAGTCCCATCTTGCAAGAACCAGCAACGGAAATTCCTCTTGAAAGAAGTACCAGCCGCGTATCCTCGAAAGTGGCACAAAACAGTGCCAAGGTTCTAAAGACCCTGAAAGTGACCCTTGTCGACCCACTATCGATCATTCTGTATCTGAGGTTCATCCCCATCGCCTTGACAATCTACTACGCGGCCATTACTTTTGGTTCCTTGTACGTCCTCAACATCAGTATTCAGGAAACATTTGGAGCTGCACCATACAACTTTTCGACCCTGATATTAGGTTTACTCTACATCCCGAATTCGCTCGGATACCTACTTGCGAGTCTCTTTGGCGGCAGATGGATGGACAAGATTATGCACCGCGAGGCTGTTAAAGCCGGCCGACTCGACGAAAAGGGACGCCCGATATATATTCCTGAAGACCGTATGAAGGAGAATGCTTGGTTGGGTGCTTGCATTTACCCTGCTGCGCTGCTTATGTATGGATGGACTGTGGAGTATCATGTGCATTGGATCGTTCCGGTAGAAACCCCCGCATCTCTTTCTGAATTCATGCCCAAAACTAACTATTCGAATAGATGATTGCAAACTTTGGCTTCGGAGTAGGATCCATGCTAATCTTCGGCCTCGTGACAACAATGCTTACCGAGATTCTACACCGCAAATCGTCAGCCGGCGTGGCTCTAAACAACTTTGTTCGAAACATTTTCTCTTGCGTTGGGACGGTCGTCACGTCTCCAATCATCAGTGGTATTGGGAATGGGTGGTTATTTACGATCTTGGCTCTGGTCAGCTTCATTTCTGGTGTGTCTGTTTTGCTGCTTATGAAGAGGTATGGGCCGAGATGGAGGGAGAGGGTGATTGATCATTAATTCTCAGGACCTTTTACGCTAAGGAGGACTCTACTTAAAATTATGCATACATTGTAGATAAAGGCATAGCATTTTAGCATATAAGAGTATTATAGCGATAGAACCGCCGTCCAGATTCTATAGAACAGCCATTGACATGTCATGGAGATATCTAGATGACTCTAAATACTATATTCCCTGTACAAGGTTAACAGTCCTGATATTTCTCACCTCTAAGAATCTGAGAGCAGTATGGCTTTTTTCACAAACCACGTTCTAGACACCGTCATTGGGTAGCCAGATCAAACGAACTCCATAGAAACAACGAAGTATAGAAGCTGCACCTTACAGCTCATTATGATGTCTTTTTGAAAGAACTACAAGGGATTTCTCATGGCCGTCCTACGCTTTTTACTGTACTCTAAAGCACACAGAGAACAAAGCGATGGAGATTCAACCTTTGTCACAACCTTTTTGAGACTTTGTGGCTCACTATATGGTCAATGGAATAAATAAGAAATCTAAAACAGCCCTTCCAGTGCTGTGTTAAGCTGAATTTCTGGAGAATTACCTTAGATAATTAACAGGAGGCCTCGGTGCTCTTTCTGCTGCGAAACAACAAGAAAAGATCGAGAAGCCTTCCCCATTCACTCGTCTCGGAAGCATCGACTCCTTCAAATGTTTGACTCACCTACGTCTCCCACGTCTGTTTAAACCGAAGCAAATCTTCCATAAAAGAAATGGCTCCTAAAATTCCAAAGCAAATCAGAAAAGCACTGTTACGAGACCGTCAACACCACGCCCACGATGAGCGACCACAACGAACACAACAGGCCCCCGGCACCCCAGACACGAAGTGAAAGACGAGAGCGGGTTAAAGAGTATTGTCGAATACTCCAAAAAGTGACACATGATCTCAGGTCAAGCATAACGGAAAGAGACCTGCGCAAGATCCTATCGGCACCGATTGGGAAGCGAGACAGTAATACCAATGCTGTAATCAGTCAAGATATTCTTTGGGAATACCTTCCTCGCCAGCATGATGGCCTGACTATTGACCCTTTCACAGCCAGCTTCATTCTCCAGGATGTCGCGGACCAGGCTCTGCGCCAGAAGTTGCGCGAAATCCCTGGGTTGGTTCTTTCCGGTTTGTATTTTATTGCTTCGTTCCGATTTTGACGGTTAACAACTTCGTATAGATATGCCTGGACGAGCGTTGGGAGGAATGTTGACGGTTCCTACCGATATGTTGTGTGTTTTCAGGGAGAAGGATTCTCACTTCCCAACTATTTACAAGATCTTCCCTTCGTGACGACCCGAGAAGAGCGCGAATGAGGGCCGTCACCATACAATCTTGGAGCTGCGCCGCCAATGCAACCAGGAAGTGAGCTTTAATCTCAGTCTGATATTTCACTTACCCTGTCTGAAGAGTTCGATGGTAGTACTGTGTGATAGGTAACGAATATTGTACCTTGTGTGGCATGCAGTAAGATTCAAATTCCCACAAGGACTAAGTTCCCTCAATATATTCTATACATATCAATATCATAATCATCATGAATTCGTCAAGTTCCAGCCGTTACAGTCAACCAAAAGCCAGATCCAAAATGCTCACAAGAGCAATATGTATAAATAAGTACATTGTAGAAGAGTAAACGCTCCCGAATCCCGCAACACAATGCACGTTTGTCAAACTTCAAACGAAAAGGCAAGCAAATAAAAATATACAATCTCTATCCGAGAAACGAAAACGCAATTTTAAAAAAATCCAATCTAAAATACCCTAATTGATTTGAATAAACCACTCAGTCGAGATCCCGATCCAGAACCGGAACCAGACTTTGAGTTCTGTTCCGGCCTTGGTCGACGAGTACTACGCTCATGTTCAGTCGCACGTTCATCTCTTCGACGCTCGTCATGATGTCGACGTCGTTCTTCCGCAGGCTCCTCCCTTCGACGTTCAGAGCGATGCGGCCGGTCTCGTCTCGCCTCCTCTCTGGAACCGCTCGATCTCTTCTCCTCCTGAGAGCGATGACTATGACCCGAATGATGTGTGGATGATCTCCGCGTCTGCTTTGGCTCGAGCGGCGGCACAGCGGCAACGGCCTTGATGGCATTGATCTTGAGCAACGGACCATTAGTGTCTGATTCACCCGTAGTCAGGGATTCAATCACCTTGCGTGCAATAGGTTCAGATTCTGGCTTCGGTGATGCATCTCGCCTCTTGTGTCGGCTGTCCCTGGAAGAGTGATCAGATGACTGCCGTCTTGTCCGACCACTGCTTCTGCTAATGTCCTTGCTCTTGCGGCGTTCGGCTTCTCGGCGCTCAGCTTCTCGGAGCTTTTCTTGTCTTTGCTTCTCCTGCGCTCGTTCAAGCTTGAGTTTTGCCTCCTTGCGTTGCTTGGCTTCTTGTTGTCGACGAGCTTCCTCGAGGGCCATTGCCCATCGGTTCTTCAGTATACCACTGTCGCCCTTTGGACGTTCCAGTTGATGTTTGATCTCCCTGGGGCGTTCTGGTTGACCTCTGCTGGCTTCCATGGAGGTTCTTGGAGGCCTGTCGCGGGACCAGCCAGAAGTGTGACGTCGTCTTCTACGGGCAGTAGGTTCACGTTCAACGATGGGTTGGTCATCAACAACAACAGCCGATTCACCAGGATTTGCTTCGACTACTTCTTGAGGTACTCGCTCGACAGTCTCAACTTCCTGAGGTGCCCGTTCGATAACCACCGCTTCAGGTGTGGGCTCAGCGGCCTTTGCAGGCTCTGGAGCTGGCTCTTCGGCGGGAATCTCCCTCGCAACTGGCTCATCACTGGCAGGCTCCGGGGGGCTTTCAGCAGGAACCTCTTCAGCGACAGGTGGAGCTTCAGCAGGTTCGGCTTCAGCAGGCGACTCAACTACTTCCTCTGCTGGTGGTGCTGGTTCTTCAGCAGGAGCTTCTTCAGCAGGAGGTTCCTCAGCTGGGGTCTCCTCCGGTTGTGCTTCGGCAGCCTGCGGTTCTTTTGCGACAACTTCTTCGGTAGGCACATCCTTTGGCGCTTCTGGAGCAGGTGCACCTTCTTCTACTGGCTCAGCAGCCGAAGGCTCTTCAGCAGCGGGCTCTTCGACTACCGCCTCAGGTGCTGGTGCTTCCTCAACAGCAGGCTCTTCCGCTGGTGTCGCTTTCTCCACTGGTGATTCCTCTGGCGTAGGGTCTGCAGCTGGCTCCTCAGCAGATTCTTCTGCTGGTGCATCGGCGTCAACCGCTTCTTCGACAGCTGGCTCAGGAGCTGGTTCCTGGAGAGGCTCGTCCTTGGGTTCATCCGCAACAACAACTTCCTCTGCAGCGGGCTCTGGCGTGGGCTCCTCGACGGCCTCTTCCTTTGGTGCCTCCTCAGGAACGACTTCTTCGATAGCCAATTCCTCCGGTACGTCAGCCGGCTCTTCTGCAACAGCTTCCGCGTCTGTGGGAGCTTCAACAGGTTTTTCAGGTACGGTTTCGACTTCTGTTGGACATTCTTCGGCGGGTAGCTCCTCAGTAGTTTGAACTTCTGCTGCAGCTTCTTCGACAGCCGCAACTTGTTCAGCGGGTACGGATTCCTCCTCAGGCTCTGCAGCATCAGTAGCAGACTCTACGGCTGCCTCTGGCTCGGCTTCTGGAACCGACTCTTCAACAGCTTCAACCACCTCCTCTACCTCCTCTACCCCTGCTGCGGCTTCGGGTGCCTCGGGTTCAGCCTCAGGGGCAGCTTCAGGAGCGGCAGGCTCTTCGACTTCAGCAACTACCGGCCCGTCGTCGCACACATCTATATGATCTTCCTCATGTACAGTCGGCTCGAATGCCTCTTCCTCGGCGTCTTCCTCAGCTTGTCTTGCTTCGGCTTCTTTCTCCGCCTCAATACTGTCTTGTTCTGCAGAAAAGTCAATTTCAGAGAACTTGTCATCATCTAAAACAATTCGTAAGATTCCAAATCAGGGTTTGCATAAATTGGGGTTTACCTACCATTCTCGTTCGATTTTCCGTTGTGAGCTCCAGAAGATCCTTCGACTGCAGAGTAATCATCGTCCATTTCCCAGTCGTCGAGTATGTCGTCAACTGGCTCTCTCTCCTCTAATATCTCCTCGGCTGGAGTGGCTGGAGTGGCTGGAGTATCATCTGATGGGGCATCCGCAGAAGTATCTGCTGACACATCTTCCGTGGCTTCCTCGACAATCTCCTCTGCTGGGGTCTCTGCAGGAGGCTCCGGTGTGGACTCAGCAACATCTTCTTTGACTTCCTCAGTAGTCTCTTCCGCTGAGGCCTTCGCAGGTGCCTCTGCAGGAGGTTCCGGTGTGGACTCAGCAACATCTTCTTTGACTTCCTCAGTAGTCTCTTCCGCTGAGGTCTTTGCAGGTGCCCCTGCAGGAGGTTCCGGTGTAGAGTTATCTGCAACTTCTTCTTGGCTAAGGGCTGCTTCTGCAACCGTGGTTTCTTCTACCGGCTCTGGTGTTTGGGCAGCTTCCGTTGAGTCTTCTGCAGCAACCTCTTTAGACGTCTCATCAGGTGAGGATGCCTCCTGTTCAGGTGCTTCAACCTTTTCTCCCGCGGCAGGCTGTTCCTCAGCGACCGGTTCTTCCGGAGCCGATGTATCTTCCGGTGCTGCTTGTCCTTTATCTTCTACTGCGGGTGGCTCTGCAGCAGCAGGTTCTTCTGCAGGTGCCGGTTCCGGAGGCGCTTCTTCTGGTGGTTCTTCAACTGGAGTAGCCTGAGCCTGACCTTTTTTCTTGCCTTTTTTGGCGTTCTTTTTCTTCGACTTTTTGCTACCAAATGACTCCCAATCTTCCGATGCATTCGGTGGCTCTTCGACAGCCTTTTCTTCCGCGGGAGGATCGACTTTGGCGACTTCTTCCACGGGTGGCGCTTCAGGCGTTACCGGAGCTTCCGGTTCTGGCTCTGGCTGAGACTCAGCTGGAGGAGAGGAACCGCCATTCTTCTTTTTATTTTTCTTGTTGTTCTTCTCTCTCTTTTTGTTCTTCTTGGAGTTACCACTGGTCGATTCATTTTTTGGTGGCTCGGGAGGACTTTCTGGTACCTCATTAGCAGGTTCGGGTTCCGTGGCTTCGGCTGCTTTTTCAGTCTCCGCCGGTTCCTCGGCCTTTGGTATCTCTTCTTGGGCAGGTGGCTCGTCGGGTGTAGGTTCGTCCGTGGGTGCCTCCGTCGATGGCTCTGCTGCTGGAGTCTCTTCAGGCTTGTCTGCCTCGGCGGGTTGATCTTCACCTTCGGGCTTTACAGCTTCTGCTTCTGGAGCTTCCTCCTCCGCTGGAGGGGTTTCCGTCGATGCTTCCTCTGTTGGAGGATTTTCTGCTGCATCATCAGTAGGTGCTGAGTCCTCCGCCTTTGCTTCCTCTGGCTGACTTGCAGGTTGCTCTTCTGCTGGGGCAGCCGCTTCTTGCGTCTCTTCGGGAGTCTCTTCTGGAGCGGGACTTTCTTCTGAAGCGGCATCTGCAGATTTCTCTTCTGTGGGCGCAGCATCCTCTAGTGGTGGAGGGTCTTCCGTGGCTGGGGCATCTTCTGCCAGTGGAGCGTCCTGTGCCGATGGATCATCCCCTGACGGCGCAGTGTCCTCTGTAGGGGGAGCATCTTCTGTTGGGGGACCTTCCTCTGCCGGTGGATCCTCTTTGGGCGGAGCATCTTCAGCTGGAGGGGTCTCTTCTGTCGGAGCAGCTTCTGTAGTCGCAGCCTCGTCTGCTGGCGCGTCCGGTGGCGTATTGTTGTCACCTCCCTCTTTCTCTACATCTGCTGATGCATCGGCGGCTTCAGTCGAATCGCCATTAGCAGTGGCGTCTCCTCCACTTTCTTGACTTTCGGTTTTTTCCTCGATCTGAGGGGCCGGTTCTTCATCTTTTGTCTCCGCCGGTGAATCTGGAGCAGTCGGGGCTGTATATAACATTAGCATGTTAGAGATGTATCATTTTGAAATGACTTACTATCGTTATCGGGCGAAGGTGATTCTTCTGGAGGCTTGGGAGTATTCTCCTCGGTAGTCTGTTCAGCGCCCCCCTTTTCCGGTGCAGTGTCAGCAGCTTTTTCTTTCTCTTCCTTTTTCTCGTCTTCCAATGGCAGTGACACCGAGGGTTTGGGGACAATGGGGTGATATGTGAAGCTGAGGGTTTGACGGTCAAATGTTTGATAGTGATGATTACTATCAAACTTTTGATATGTAAATTTGGGAACTTGTGCGTACTTCATTGTTGCCATCTACAGAGGCTTGGGGGTCAACAGGAAATGGTGTGAAGGCAGTCTTCTTCTTCTTATTTTTCTTGCCCATGCTCGTAGGCAGGTCACAACGAAAGGGGTGGAAAGTTGTCGATTAGGAGGAGTAGAACAGAGTATGACGGCAACTGCGGGATAATTGCCCGAATCAATAGCTTGTGGCAGCAAATGCAAATGACAAACTAAAATTCAGATCGATGTATCACACAATGCGAAGTCTTGTCTTGTCAAAGGCTCCTGGACGAATTCGGAATGGCTGTTCCTGAGAAAACCCTTGTCAAAAACAACGCGAAATGGAATCTCGAGTGATAATGGATGAAAATTGTAATGCGACGAACCAGAGAATAAATCTTCGAAACCCCCAATAGATGTGAGTCAATCGGATACAAGGCGCTTTTTCAGTTGCTAACGCCACTGGGGCCACGTCTTGAATTGATTCGTCTCTTTTAAAAGGAATAGAAGAATGTACACAAAGTGACAAAAACAGCCATCCGGCAGAAACTGGGTAGCGATTTTCCTCCCCGGCAACAGCGGGTTGTCACCCAAGCTGGATGGGGGTGGGATGCATCGTGGCATCACATTAGGAATAGTGCTATGCTGGCTGTTTGAGACTGACATAGATCCACAACAGTACCCTATTTTGATGCCTGTCTGCACCCGAAATTGATGACATACTGCTGCTAAGTCAGATGACAACGAAGTGCTTCTGGACCTGGCGGAGGGCGCGCGCCATCTGGCCGCTCCTAATCATTCGATCAGTATTATTATCGTACCGCCAAGTGTCGGTTGTAGGTGTAATCCCGTTTGACCCAATGTTGGTACTGCAGTATCTCCATCATACGTATTATTGTTGATGTTCTCGCGTCTTCCAAGGTTCCTGCCCGACGCCTCTGTTTTTTTAGTTCAATTTGACCAATTGGAGGAACAGTTCATCATGCAGAATGATTACCACCCAATTCCGGCAAGCTGGTCAGATAATGAACTTTGCAGCGAGTCATGCCAATCAAGTGATCGTTCAAAGTGAAGCGAAAACTTCATGCAAGACACCCCGCCGAGTTGACTGATGCCCAGTTCAGGGCTCCGCTTGGTCTCCACATTGCAATTGAGATCTGACAGCTGCCCATCCTTTGTAACAGGAGACTCTGATTGAAGAATGTCCAATACAGACATCAAGTTCAGTCAATTGTGTAGTGTCCAGAGTCAATGGTAGGAATAGCAGGAGTATTCATCATGTGGGAGTAGCAATGGTGACAGTTGCCCAAAGCGAAGAACGAAAAGGAAGGAAGGAAGCTCATGGAGACTGTGAGTTGGCATGGATTAGCTAAGCCTAATATGGACTAAGGTGGTGGAGTGAGCCAATCGAAAAGCGGTATAGTATTCCCAAAGCGGAAAGGCGCATTAGGCGCGCAACGGCCCGCACCATGCATGTTCTGGCAGCCCCTGATTGGCTCGTTTTCTCTACGCCTTCACCCCTTGGAAAATGGAAATGCATCGTCAAGCACTCAGTATTGTGCTACGATGATACGTACAACCCCCTTTGTGGTGCATGTTCAATTCCTTGAATGTGTGGTATGCTCATTGAAACATGTGCTACTCACGACAATCAGAGCATACATGCCATGAGATGACCAAGTCTCGAAATCACCCTTACTTCGATCATGAGATCACATTTCAAACCCGCATCAAGTGCAATTGCATGCATACTCGTTGATACTACAGGTTGGAATCTTCTACTAGTCTAATTTCAAGAAGGTGATAAAGGCGCATAGTCTTCGTTCTCCAGACTGAGCCGAGAAAAAGAGATAGATACATCTCACGATCATCAAATGCCATGCATGATGCGACCAATGATGAGATTCCGATAAATTCTCGCCTACTATGTACAAATGCATCAACGACATATGATTTCTTTTCCTCCGGCTACAAGCCTACAACGGAATAGCCATACCGTCGCCCCTTGGATCGCTTCCTGCACTATAGATCAATTGGCCATCGTCGTAATGGACCCTTATCAACTGGCCGCGTCCAAACATACCCCGCCGATGTCCGGTCAATACTTCAACCCGGTGTCCAAGCTTTCGAAGGCCCTCCACGGTTTCGTCGCTGATACCTTCTTCCACATAAACCGTGCGATCCAATACTTTGCCTTCCTCAGGCGTCCCCGCACCTATGCAGATGCGCGGGGAATCCAGCGCAGCTTGGGGGTTGTAGCCAAAGGCCAACATGTTCAGTAGAACTTGTACATGACCTTGGGGTTGCATGAAGCCACCCATGACTCCGTACACGGAGTGAAGTGACCCATCTAAATTGGTGATCATAGCGGGGATGATGGTGTGATACGGGCGTTTATTCGGAGCTAGGACATTTGGATGTCCCGCCTGTAGCGAAAAGTTGGAGCCGCGGTTCTGTATGGTAAAACCACAACCAGCTGGTATGATGCCGGTACCGAACCCAGCGTAGTTGCTATTTATGAAGGAGATTCCATTTCCATCCTTATCTGTGACGGCAAAATAGACTGTGTCACAATGATTGTGAGCAGGGCTACCACGGTCCAGTATATCGGAGGCCTTGCTGGCATCGAACAACTTTGCCCGTTCAGCCAAATAAGGACGAGAGATTAACTCCTTAGTAGGCACTTTCTCGACATCGGGATCGGCGACCCACCAACTGGCATCGGCAAAGGCAATTCGTAGACTTTCAATGACAGCATGAAGATATTCAGCGGAATTATGTTGTTCTGGGGAGAACTGTGGGATCTTCCCTACGCGCTCCAGTTCTTCGAGGATGCCAAGAGCCATCAAGGCAACAATGCCCTGACCATTAGGAGGGTGTTCCCATACCTCAACACCACCTTCACTTCCGTCGCTGGCGACACCTTGCTTCCCTATGCCTTGCCCTTTGAATATGAGTGAAATCGCCTCTGTCTCTTGGCTTCCGCTGTCTGCATGACTCTTCAAATCATCCAGAGTGAGATATGCCCCAAGATCTTTCAGCACTTTCACAATCTCTTCGGCGATGCGTCCCTCGTAGAAGCCTTTCTTTCCTTCCGCCGCCAATGTTCTGAACGTTCGGCCCAGCGATGGGTTTTTCAGAATCTCACCAGGTCGGGGTGCTCTCACACCGTCTGGTGCAGAAGGATCATGCTTGAGCATTTCCTTGAAGTTTGGAGATGCATCGCGAAGTAACTTTTCACCGTTGTGCCACTAAACCACTAATTAGTTCATGCTTCTAGCGAGTACCTTGTTGACCATCTTACAAAAAGTGAAGCAAATTGAGATACAGGAAATCCCTTCTCAGCAAGTTCAATTGCTGGTGTCAAGATCTGTTCTACTGACAGTTTTCCACTGCCGAATTTCTCGATCGTATCTATCCAGCCTGCTGCAGCACCAGGAACTGTAGCTGCGAGTGCACTTTCCAGTGGGATAGCACCTGCATCGTCCGTTGACAGCCCAAGATCCTGACGAATTTTTTCCAGTGAGGCACTGGCTGCGTATCGACCTGAGCCATTCAAAGCATGAATTTTCTTGGTTGAGGCGTTGTAGTAAAGACAGAACATGTCACCACCAATACCTGTTGAAGTAGGTTCAGTGACATTAAGAGCCGCGGCTGTAGGTTTCGCATTAGCTTTCTATCTTCTCTTGTCAGGAGCAATATGAGGTAATACCAACTGCCACAGCAGCATCCTAAAGAGTCATCATAGTTAGTCTTCAATCTCTATCCTAGTACACCGTCGTGACGTGACATACCGCTGCATTTCCCCCCTGGCTCAGAATCTTCTGGCCTGCAGCTGCAGCCAGAGGCTGAGTGCAAGCTACTATACCATTCGTACTATGAACAGTACTTCTTCGACTCGCAAAGTCGGCATACCTCGGGGTTGACGCCGGGTATACGGCCTTGGCACTAAGCATGGTGTTTGGCGTCTGTGAAGGATTCACGAAGCGATATCGGTACGATTTTTGGTGAAGGTGCTGTGCCTCGCTGTCAGTCGTAGTGCCTTCCAAAGTCGTGCGAGGATGAAGTTGTCTTGTTTATCCTATTCAACTACAGAGTAATGAGTCAATCGGTTGTACACATGTGACGTGCTCACGGAGCCCCTCCCGATGTAGGTACTACACTATGGGGATTGTGCGGGTTAACCACCTGCCGTATTTGTTATCTCGTGGGCCGTAGTGGGTTCTTCATCTTTAATCCGTTGAGGTGTAAGCAAATCATCTTGATGGTTCAAGACTCAGACCTCTTCCATAATCCCGGACCAGGAACCACACCTTCTTGATTCTTTTCCTCGTGGTTGAGAGTTGATGCCTCAGGCAGCCCTTCCCACCTTCCGGATGACGTTAGCGACATCTGCTGTCCGTACCTTCCTCAAGCTCGCGATCGCGACTATCCTCGACTTTGAGACCATGCGGCATCCTTCTCTCAACTTCATCCAGTCTGGGCCGTCTACGGAATTACATGAATAGCCAGGCGACAATCGAATGAAATTCGTACGCAGGTAGTCCGCCATGTCGTCCGATGCGCCCCCTCAATCCTCCCTCCCATTGAAGCCACAACGAGTGCTCGCATGCGTCCTTTGTCAACAGAGAAAAGTGAAGTGTGATCGAAAATTTCCTTGCGCAAACTGCGTCAAATCTCAGGCACAATGTGTGCCAGCCACACTTACTCGACGTCGGAAAAGACGCAGATTCCCTGAGCGCGAACTCCTCGACCGTATCCGCAACTACGAGGAGCTGTTGCGCCAAAACAAAATCTCCTTCGATCCAATTCGCAGTGATGTCGTTACAGAGAAGGCAAGGCCTGATGCGGAAAGTGACCATGAGCTTGAGAGACAAGAACCAGAGCCTGGCAGAGCAGATTCGGTCCCATCGACAACGTTGGATTCCGAGAAAAGCTATGGAGCCAAGTATGTACTGTCGTCCATAAATCGCTTGGGATATTAACTGACGTTCGTGTAGAAACATTTGGCACACCATGAGTCGAGGAGTACGATTATACATATCAACTGAGTTTACACTCTACTGACGACGGCGACAGTTTCGAGATCCCGAAAACGACGACAGTGATTCTTCACACGACTATGTGCGGGAAACAGAGGTCAAACGGGCATGGGAAGAAACTATTCACAAAGATGACAACCTCATGTTCGGATCACGCGATCCCACTATCGATGTTTCTGTCATTCATCCCGATACAATTCAGATATTCAGGTTATGGCAAGTCTATCTAGATAACGTGAACCCACTGCTCAAGGTCACACACACACCAACTCTACAAGCGCGCATTATTGAAGCTGCAAGCAACCTGAAAAATGTACATCCGACCTTAGAGGCCCTGATGTTCGGCATCTATTCCACCGCAGTGACAAGTCTCTCTAGGGATGATTGCCAAACCATGTTCAACTCTTCGAGGGAAGATCTCTTAACAAGATTCCACTTCGGCTGCCAGCAAGCGCTTTTGGGATGTGGGTTTTTGCGGACTAGCGACCATGACTGTTTGACAGCGCTGTATCTTTATCTGGTGAGATTGGCTATTGTTCATTGCGGGAATTCATGTTAACGGCTCCAGGTCTCTATCAGCTTCAGCACAGTACCACAGTCCCTAGCATCTATGCTTGGTGTTGCGATCCGCATCGCCCGACGGATGGGTCTTCACAGTGAAAGCAACTTGGCAGAATGCTCTATTTTTGAGGCCGAAATGCGTCGAAGACTTTGGTGGTCGCTCGTAAGTTTTGATCATCGCATAAACGAAGTTTCCAGCTCTCGAAGCTCGGTTATCGACCCAACTTGGGACTGTAAAGTGCCTCTCAATGTGAACGATTCCGATCTTCGGCCAGAGATGAAAGAACCTCCAGTGGTGCATGAAAGATCTACCGAGGCGGTTTTTGCCGTTGCACGAAGTGTGTTCTGGGATTATTTGCGTCATACTACGTTTCACCTCGATTTCATCAACCCTACCCTTAAACCGCTTGCAAAAAGACTCTCAAATGAAAGCTCTTCGGACGAGAGTGACGTGGTCCAGCTAGAGCGGATCATGGACATTCGATATCTCAAGTTCTGTGACCCAGAGAATCCCATCCAGTTTATGACATTGTGGAGCCTACGAGCGCAGATAGCTAAATGTCGCCTCTTGGAGCATCTTGCTTCGCATCCAAACTCGTCTCAGACAGAGTTACAAAACGACACCGCTACTTTCCATGCGCTGCTTTTGATAGAGTGCGATACGAAGGTCATGACCTCGCCTCTAACCAAAGGGTTTCGTTGGTTCAACCGATTCTACTTTCCTTTCCCTGCATATCTCCAAATTTCCCAAGACATAAAATTACGGCCTGGTAACAAGCAGACTCCACAGGCATGGAAATCTTTGAGCGATAATCACGAAGCTTGGTTTGAAAATCAGCCAGAAGAGGATAATCCAATCTACCAAGTTTTTTCTAAAGTAGTGCTTCAGGCATGGGAAGCTTGTGAAGCAACTCTCAAACCATCAGGCAGGACCATAACGCCACCTAAAATTGTTTTATCCATACGAGCCATCCAGGCGAGGATGTCACGAAAGGCGCAAAATGACAACGTTGAATATGCTGATACTAATGTGACTACGGGCATTGATAGTCTCGCAATGTCAACGCCGATGCCGGTAGGCTATAACAATCAGGGTCTGTCGTTCAGTACTGGATTGCCGAATGACTTTACCGCGACGCGACCAGAAATGTATTATGATATAACAGGTCAAGCGCCGTTTTTTCCTGATATGAACCAACTGGATTGGACTGCACTTGGTGGGAGGGCCAATTGGCCGGGCTTCTAGCAGTGGCCTCATTAGCAATATACTGACCTGAGCATTGGTCACAATTTTTACGACTTGACGAGATTTTGAAGATTCAGAATCTTTACACGGTGTATCCCCGTTCCCTTAGAGCTGATACTAGGTACTACGGACGGGACAAGTTGAGTCCGCCAACAATATATCACGTATGAAGGCGGAAGACAGTTCACACTTGCTCAACGGCCCTCTCCTTCTACAGCATACTATCAAAATGTCATGAACATTTTGGATGGTTTATTAAGGATTGACAACCGTCATCTGACTCTGGGAAGGCTATTCCTAGAACATTATGTACTATACAACACAGGAGATCCTGTTTAATAGGGCACCTTGCTGCATGTTGGGAGCTCTAATAATTGAAAACTCACCACGTAGCCATAGACAATAAACGATGAAGACTGACTTTATCAATCTCTATTGACTGCTAATATCGAGTAGAAGTTGTAGATAAATCTCATATCATAGGGTTAGGGTAAGCAGCTTATCGGGGCCCCACCTTGACGTGTCTCAGCTGACTTGGAGAAACATCCTTCCTTCTACATCTCGAAAATTGACGCGATGGAACTATTGAGATAGCAACTGAAACTTTATACAAGCCATTTGGCTCAGATGATTTGTCTATATATACGATATACAACGTTGCGGGGACAGCATGGTGGTCTTTGTCGACTACGAACGGGATTCGTACGATGACTTACAGCACCATCACTCAGGAAGCATCCCGCATCCCTACGCCGACAAGGGAAGCCGGTCAGTTGCGAAGACACACGTCGGGCAGTCCCTGACTAACGGTCACGATCTACTCAATGGCATCGACAGAGACGAGAAGTCTGCGGATTTACAAGATGATCCGAACTTGAACGTATTCAGCCGCTGTTTAGCTTGTTATCCGTACGACATTGACACATCCTGTGATTATATCGGTCGTCTGTACATTTACTAATATCTACTAGTGTAGTCAGAGAACTAGCACGATATCTAGACCTAAACACCCTCGACGCTCTTTCCAGAACATGTCGGCAAATCAGAGCCAATCTGATACCATATAGTCGTCAACTCGTTAAACGGACCCTACGCTGCGAGACGCAATATAACGTAATATTGAATGAGCTTTTAAGGGAAGGAGTCTCGTTATCGGAAGGCACAAAACTTGCCAACCGGATGATCAATGAAGACGCTCCTAAGAATGGTAGACTTCGATGGGGAATATCAGGGTTGTGTGCTCGCGATATGGTTGGGGAGTGTCAACGGTGCTCGAAAATAGTTTGTCGGGTTAGTATGATCTTTGTGATGGGTGGTGGAATCCTGTGCTGACTTCAAAGTATAGAATTGCACGGTCAAACCTCCAAGAGCTACCATGGCCAGAAACCGTCTACGTCGGCTTTGCAAGACTTGCTGTGTGGCACCGATAGCCTATCACCTCTTTCCCGCCGGCCAGATGCCGAACATGCAACTTACCACATCGCAGCAGACCAAGCATGCATTCACTTTTTCAGCCTTTGCGCGTACACCATGTCGATGCGAGGATACTTTATGGTTATGTGAAAGTTGCGGCCTCGCTTTGGGTAAGAATGACTCGACGTATCGACGAGTATGGACCTGGCGTACCCGTTATGGCGCATATCTTGGAACTGGCCTGGGAACTGGTATTGGAGAAGGCTGTCAAGGCGTGAAGTGCGGGAAAGGAGAGGAGTGTCTTGCTGCTTCAGCGATTGAACTAGAAGTAGATTGCGAGGCGGACGAGTCGGCAATCACCATTCCGCACCATCACAAATATGATCCCGATGGCCACCTCAGCGGGCATGCCGCGTCACCTCCTGGGATAGATGGGCTTTCTTTAAATGAACGAACTGATGGTCATCAACACGACGACGAACCAGGATACTTGCGGCAAGAGATCGTTGGTATCGGCGGAGTCGTCAAGCGAAAGGTCAAGAAGAGAGTGGTCGTGGGGGCTTGCGTGGAGGAGTACGACGATGAACGCGAGACTGGGAAATATCTTCAAAGAGAAGCGGACGGACTTGAAAGGAGTTGGTGTGGGTGGTGCTGGAGAGTCGTACCCAGCCGTAAGGACTGGGAGCAGGGGGTTGTGCCGATCTAGGGATATGCTACTCGCGATAGCAACAACACCACGCTACGCATTCAGACAAAGTCGAAGATATCTCGTCTTTCGAATGCGAGAGTCAAGTTGTGTATACCTACTTACGTCATTGGCATGAACATTATGTAAATTCATGACATAAAATATCGAAATCGCTACGTATCACCGTCTTTATCAGTATCTACATTTTCCAAACTAGCCCAAATCGACTACGTGATATGCATGAGTTGCTTGTTCATCCGAGGTTTACCGGAAAGTTGATGTTCCTGGCTGCAAGCTCAGTGGAACCTTCTTTGAGTTTTTCATCTATCTTCGCCTTAGCGCCATAGCGCCAGGAGGAAAGCCACGAAAACCAATAGTCTCGACTCTCCACACCGTGGCGGTTCTCGTATATTTTTTGTGGAAGCCGGCTCGAGTACCGATTCGAGTCGAGTCGTGTTTCCACCAGCCTGGTACTAGTTTGGAGACACCACAAGTCAGTTTTGAGTTTACTACGTATACTCTGCAGCATGGATGCTCGTCCCATCCACTCAGGATTCGAGGAGATCTATGACCGGTGACTAGTCCGTATGGAGGATAGAAGCTGTGATTGACCGAGATCATCTCCTGGATTTCGTTCTGGCCATTGAATGTTGGACATGCAATTGGTTAATGTACGAGATCCTTATCAGTGCCTGTTCATTGCACGAGTGTCCTCCAGATGGGGAATCTTTGGAGTTTTGCACAGTCAGATTTGGCAGGGATTGGTCAGGACGCCTGAAGACTAAGGCCATTGCGTGCTTCTTTTCTGCCTGAGGCTCGAAGGCTAAGGTCGTTACTCCAGACTCTCCAGACAGCAACACACTTATCAGAAAGTCTTTATTGGCTCAGGCTGCTAGCTACATTTACATTTTCAATAATTGTTTTTATTCACAAAAACAAAAGCAGATTAAAGATTCAATTGCATCAACTGTAGCTGTTTAGTGTTTGCATGGATGCACCGAGAAACAACTGGTCTATGCGTTTATAGTTTTGTTAATGTATGTACTCCGGATGCTCCCCATAACCCTAATTGTACCACGTATCCTTGAGCTTACTGATAATACATCGAACATCAATAAGTTATTGAGCATCTTCAATAAGCCTGGAATGGCAATTCCATAGTCAAACCCTGGAGGCAGACCTATGTCACCATCTCCCCATTATTGCATTAATGATTACGCACTGTCGTTTGATCGACACATCTTATCTACGTAGTATCAACAATCCGATTTGGAATGTTCTGCCTGCTAAACAGAGGCTGCAGAGCCAAGGAGATAAGGACAAACAACCCAGCAGTTCAACTTACGAGAAGGAAAGTTTTCCTCTGGCGTCCTCATTGGCGCAGACGGGGAGCTCCTGTTGATTGCGCGGAGATACATAAACATCTTGGCACGGGCTGCTGATAAAGAAAAAGACTTCAAAAAGCACAGATGCAAATGATCCGCAGACTCCACAGAGGCTCATTCAAGCATCTTGGCGCTCGGCACTGATAAGAGACTTTTTGGTCTGATAGGTCAATGTTGTATGGAGTCGCCCTTTTGGGACTTAGGGTTGCAGTAGTGCGAACTATCCGATCGTCATTATTCATCTAGGTTCATCCTAACTTACTCGATAGAGCACGGAGATATGCATCGTCATACGGAATATCGCATTTATGAAGCTATGATGAACTACGGAGTACCACCCTGAATAGTTTCCAACAATTGGGGCGTAGATCGAGCCAGTCCATTTGCTAACCTTCGTTCCAACAATTGATCGGGTCCCGCGCCGCAAAAACACTTGCTTAGCATCTTCGGTAATCAAGAGCTTCTTTTGAGATAGAGAATGTCGATTGTTACTTGCTATATCACTTTCAAATTTAGGCCTGGTCCATTTTCCGAACGCGTACGGTGATGATCAGTCCCAGTCTACCAGACAATTGGTAATCTCATCATGATAGACGACTTCTTTCGTGCGCCGATGCTCGGCGTGGTGGATCGAGCGCCTCCAGCATAAAAAGCTTGATTATTTTTCTGGGCATCTACCGAGTAGATAAGATCTGTAGATAAAAGAGAGCCAAGACCCCCGTGCATTCCGGCTGGTTTTTCTCTTTTGTTTCTCAGACACGCTCATTCTCAAGGTTCTTCCTTGTGTTCGGAAGACAGTCTCTCGACCTTGACTCCGTCGTCGATACCCAACGTTCTTAAACAAATCAAACTCGAAACATCGTCAAGATGGCTTCAAGCTTCACCGTGAACTGTCTCACACCCGCCGAGGTGGTTGAGACCGTCACCGTCGCCGGTACCATCAAGGGCAACATGCGCCTTGACAAGGTCTTCTTCAGCGGTGTCTCTGCCGGATGTTTGCTTGCATTCGCTTGCGCTACCGCGCTCAGCACCAACACTGCCCCTTGGTGGCAGCAGAATGCTCCCGGTCTAATCCGTACCATTGCCGCCTTGGTCTTTCCTTACGGTTTGTGCATGATTATCTTGACCGGTGCCGATTTGTGTACTGGATCTTTCATGGTATGTCCCCTGCATATGTATTGAAGATTGTTCTAGGTACTGATTGCTCCGATGGCAGTTCACCACCCTGGCGGCCCTCCAGCGTCGTCTCCCTTGGTACAAAATGTTGATTCACTGGTTCGTCACTTTCTTCGGCAACTTGTGCGGCTCCCTCTTCATGGTCGCCATCATCCTCGGATACGGCGAAGTCTTCAGCGCCGACCCCTACAAGAGCGAAGTCATCACCTTTGCGACCAAGAAACAAGTCACACCCGAATGGCAGACCGTTTTCTTGCGCGGCATCGGCTGCAACTGGCTCGTTTGTCTTGCCTGCTTCTTCGGTATGCAGGGTCGTGATCTCGCCAGTAAGGTTATCGGTATCTGGTGGCCTGTTTTCGCTTTCGTGTCCTTGGGATTCGATCACGTCGTCGCCAACATGACCTTTATTCCTATGGCTATCTGGTTGGATGCTCCTGGAATCTCGGTTGGGTTGTACATCTGGAAGGGTATCATCCCCGCTTTCATTGGTAACGTCCTTGGTGGAGGATTGTTCTGCGGTAAGTTTCTCTAACAAGGAATAAAAAGTTTTTACAAGACTAATCAACACATAGGTATGTACTACTGGTACATGTACGCTCTCGAGGACGACTTCTCCCTCGCCTTGCAGACCATCAAAGGCCGACGACAGAACGTCAACTCCGATATCGAGGCCAACGCTGCCGCCGCTGCCGGTGCCGGTATCAAGGAAGCTCCTCACTCTGACTAAATCCTTCCTACAGCTGATACAAGTGAATACCAGTCCATTTGCAATGGCATTGCTTGGCTACTCCGGTTGAGCTGTTCTATCCTGGGTGCTCAGTGCGATACTTATATATATGGGGGAAAACACTATGTCCTATAGACGACTTTATTTGTACTTAATGATTAATTATTATGACCTAGATGGTCAAGGGGGCAGCTGCCCGGCTGTTTTTTCAAAACTGATACCTCTCTGCCTTGAATGTTGATTTGCATTTCTCTGCGAGATCCCTACAATCAATTGAAGGCTTCACCATGCTACTTTAAGATTGCTTATAGACTTGAAGATGAATAATTACCTATAGAACATGAGTCAGCAATCGAGTGTAGTGCAAAAGTGTATACAACATGGCTTGATGACATTGTCACGGCTTACCTACCTATGTAGATGTATACCTGGTAGTCAAATCTGTGTCTAAAAATATCTCCTGATCAGGACTGGAGGTCAAGTCGCGGTGCGATCTTCCAACCCCCAATGTACGACACTAAAAATGAGAACGGGACGTTCACGTAAAATTATCTACGAGGGGATACCTAGGTCACGTGCTATACCTATATTAAAGCTGCTTAGGGCGTAAATAGAGAATATTCCAAGGTTCTCATGTTTTTGCCAATGTACGCAATAGTAGTTGGAGTGGATTGGGAAAGACAGAAACAAGAAGATCCAGAGTATTGATCGAGGCAGACAACGCTAGTATAGATTGGGAAGTGTGGAGGTCACCATGATACTGCCGGGCGGTACGGCGTGAATGACCCATGTAGGGATCACGTGTCCCACTCCCTCACTATACACTATGATCCTCGTTGCTAGCTACATAGTATATCTTACCATACTACATCATCTAGTATGCGCGCAGCTTTGTGGTCTAGTTGGTTCCCAACAGGTCAGATTTTCCTTAATCAGAGCATTCTTCTGATCTGCACAATGTGTTCGATCCACGATTACGACAAAAACTATACGGCGATAAAAACGGCGAATAAAACGAAAAGAATTGAGACTGCGCTAGTATTCTGCGCGCAGCCGATATTTCCTGGCATACCCAAATAGGTATGCAAGCAACATTTGCATCCATTGACCTACCACTACTGTCACCCAAGCTCGGATCAACTGCAGTCACCATGGCACGGACTTCTTTCACCTATGATTACTGCGCCCCAAATCTACGACATCGGTCCCAGTCCTTGAAGGACGACAAGACGCATCCAGCTCTGAAAATCTAGCGTCACATCCAATGGACAACGCTTTTGACGAGGAAATCTACACTAAATTCAACTCAGCTCTCGATGACAATTTCATCACACGTCATATGGAGAGAACAAGGGGGGCCTCAATGAACGCAAACTCGAAAAAGAACTCCATGAGCCCAAAGTCAAACTTCACGAGGTCAAAGAAGACGTATACGCTGTTAAGATGATGCTGGGAAAGCCCAAATACATGGAAGAGCCATCAGCCGATGTGGGGATAGAACATTCCCGTCTCAGCCAGAAGGTGGACGAACTCACACCTTGTCTCGCAATTCTTTGCGATAAGAACGCTAGCCCAGAACACAAGGAGGCTGGTCTTCTCATGATGATGAAGTTATGTGACGAGATGGGTCACATTGTATCGCAGCCTATACAAAACGCTGTGGTTTTCCAGCCCGATCCAAGTGATTGAAGCTACCTTCTTGTTTCATACTGTATATTGGGTGTTTGCCAAAGGAGGAATTTACTGATGAGTGCTTCTAGATTTAGGCCTCTGGTCTGCCTCCTGGTTGATAACTCGCGTAGACGCTGTATCAGTGCTTCGAGAGCGTTCTGTCCATGATGTTAAACTGGGAGCTTTGGCTGTGAGGTACTGCGGGACATCGCGTGCTTTGAATGCCTCATCTATCGCATAGGCGTTGCCGTTCAGTGTAAACGCGTAGTCACGCAACTGACCATCGAGATCTGCCATATTGCCAGCTGTTGTTTGTCAGGATGAAATGCACGTTGGATAAAACAATCGGAGGTTCGAACACTGGATGAGAGTATCTACTCACAAGATCGAGAAGAAGCAAGTGTGAAGTGCCGTGCCTGTGGTGAAGGAACAATCACCATGAGCGCAGCTCGACGCGAAGTCGATGACTGAAATCGGCAGGACACGAGTGTAACTGGGGCAAAGAAACTCGCCTGTGTAAATTTTGAGCTTGACGCGAAGCTGATGAACAGAATAGGTGGGGTATGAGCAGGAAGAAAAACAACCCTTATACAAAAGGTGAGAATGATCTGGAGAGCACTAGTGGGGCGCTTTGCTCTCTTGTTTGTCCCCGTTTGTATTCGACTAGCTTCTCGTTTGGTCTTCAATCCTCTCCCCTCGCCCTCATTGCACTCCTCAACTTCTCCATCCTCTTCTTTTTCCTCTCCCTCATCTTTATCCATTTCACCCTTACTCTATCTACATCTCTATCCTCCTACTTTTCCTCTGTTTGTCAACTTGAGAAGATTTTGGAGAGACCGGGAAGTATCCCGCGTGCCTTGGGGGAGATACAGCGCCAGCTGAACGTGAGCAGATTAGCTCGAGGGCTCACACCATGGCCTGTTTCGATGTATAGATTTATCTACTATGAAAAATTGCAATCTTGTATGCCCCCCACGATGTACCAAGCCCAAGTCTCGCAGTCTGGGTGGTTTGCCTAGGGAGGTTCCTTAGTGATCACAACTACATCATTGTCATTGTATGTGCTGTTACTGCCTTGACACGGTAAAAATCGGATTGCAATGTATATATGTAACCCTGATATCTCTGCCGTGAAGTGAGGTGAAGCCTCGCTCGAATATGCGCGACAAGACGCTGGCATTTTACGCAAACTTCTAACCAGAGCAGCTCTCCAGTGAAAATCATCTCGATATTCTGGCTGAAAACGGAGACGAAAACATTGAGTCGAGCCAGTGAGTATAAGCAACCAGAAAAGAAATGACTTTCTGTATCCAAAACGATCAGTGGTTATAGCACCGAAGAACATCCAAACAATGTTCCGACAGTGCTGGCGGACGAGATGGCCAGCTGCCAGTTCGCAGGGGTCTGATATCCGCTTTTCTCATCAACGTAGACGCCAAATCGATGCCGAAAGAACGGAAACGCGGAGAGTGAGCCGAGTAATGCAAAATTGTATCCATCCATGATAACTGTCAACGGTATGGCCATGGGCCATAAGCATGCCTTAGGGTACTTCTTGACGGCCTGTAAGAGGGTCATGCGGTGCTCCTCAAGCGTAGCAAGGCGAGCATTGTCTGTAATGCCAATCCAGTCATTGGCCCGCTCTTCCGTATCGGCGTCTCTTTGGGTTATCGTACTCTCGAAATGCTAGACCATTTCCTTGGGAGCGGTAGTACGATCCATGATAGCTGCACACAGGTTGATAGAAGAGAGCTGTTATGGAAAGTACTAATGAGAATACAGGATTTCACAGCTCGATATCATGAAAAAGATTGGAGTCTTTGATTTCACAAAACATCAGCACCTTTATTGGAGATTGAATTGATGTCTCATATACTCATGAACACGGATGATCAAATCCCGGATTGTAAATAACTGATGTAAGCCTCGGTCATAGAGGTTCGGTCTTGGTGGCCGTTTCTACGGCATCTGAATCTCTAAGGTGCAGTCATTGTCAATTATCAACATTGAAACTAAAAGTCAGATACCTCGGTACAAATAATCAATATGATTTGCTATATACGGTAGACCTGTCTATAGCAAACTGAAGGCCCCCTTATCAATCTAATGATATCGGTCTAGATATTCTTGATATGATGTGGAAAGTGCTCCGGATGTCCGCATCGTTATCGATTAGACAGGTTGATATAGCAGAGTGTTCCCCATTCCCATATCAATCAAAATCTCTCCATATCAGATTCAGGCGTTAGACGGCGTTCTGTTTGTTATAGCCGGATTTTACTGTATACTGTTGCTCATTTCCGTTGAGCGTACCTAGCATACATCAGATTTCACAATCCCATCATAGTTTTTATCCAATTTGAGATAACTAGAACAAGAGTTACAGACAACTCAATATATGGACATGCCAACATTGAACATCCCGTAACTACTTCTTGACGGCCACGTACCTGTGATTAGGGCTGTTTGTATAAGTTAGAATCCTGGAGGGAGTTAAAGTCTGTCGAATTGGTTCTGCAACCATGTGCCAGCCATACCGATCGGTATGAATACTGCAACGGGATGCTTCCTTCCAAGCTTTAAATTAGAGCTTCATCATATATGATGTTCGCTTCATACTGATATTTCTACGACAAAAATCGAGCTCGTAACATAGTTTGCCGACGCCAAGGTCGACTCACATGTGAATATAGATATTTCGTACTTGTAGAATATGCATCAGACGTTGTATTCGTAAAATAGAGGTACTGACTACATATTTCCGAGGTCCGCACAAGGTCAAAGATGATATCCTCTCCTTCGTAGTGAAGAAAGATCGACCAGATTGATGACCAAACCCTCCCTTTAGCTCGGTTGATCATCACAGTCATATGTGTGAACTAATACGTAGAACATGATATGCCGAATTCCACGACAACTATTTCCAAAAGAAGACCACCCTGAAGACAAGCATTCTTTTTTCCCTTCTAGATAAGTCCAATTCAGGGTTTAGGGACCTAGTTTCATGGATAGTGTAGGATTGACAATGTCAGCAACCAATGTACGAACATAGAACAAGAGAGATCTGCGACTTATCGGGACTATTGTAGAAGTGATTGACGGTATTGCATGTGTCTTTAGCATGATTCTAGCCACGTGCATTTCTACTCTTTGGATTGGGATGCTTGCATGTGTGAGTTGCATGCTGTTGGATTCATTGAGGGCAATCACCTGAGTAAATCCTCTAATAGTTCTAGTTCAGCACTCATATCAAATATTGGAATGAATGTCCGCTATGGAATTTGTAATCTCAAGCCGTTCTTACAATGTTCTATCTCAAGTTCTATGAAAGCTTTGATAAGATTATAAGAATCCGATGTAAATTGAAGGCCATAATTGATTATTTAGACAGCCAATTCAATGTTGTATTACACTAGTCCAACCTCACTATCTATTCAATTCTGATTGCATGAATTCAAATACCTACCAACTCATTCGCCATCGTTTACGCTTCAAGTTACCTACCTCAATGACGGAAGACCAAAATGCTCTTGCTATCCACGTTACCGCACACCATGTATCTATAATAACGCGATTAGATACCACTGAAGTCAAATAGATTGACCAAGGTAGCAAGGTTCCTCTAAAATCATTCTCGAATGCTTCGGTGGATTTTCTCTGGCCCAATTCGAAATTCGGACTGGCTCTACAAACCCTACCCGCTCTGTTCGAGTCAGTTTCACGATACACACTGATACCGAATGTAACGAGAAGACGTGCTAAAGAGCTGACGATTATACGTAGTACGCAGAAAAAGCAAAGTGGCGATGATCACTGGCCACTAATTGGCTCACATGCATGGAGGCGTTATGTATGTGATAAACGACCAGCGGAAGCACTCGCTAAATTGGTAGGAAGGCTAAAAGTCAATAGTTTGCATACTTGTACGAGTTAGAGAGTTCAAAATGTACGGAGTAGATTGTTGTCTTAAATCCTTAACTTAGGTGCCAAAGTGGCTCGTGGTGATCTAAGTAACGTATTCGGAGTGGAGAAAAGGCACGGACAATACGTAACTTAGTAGTACGTAGTCTGATTAACAAGATGACACTACGGAGTACGTAGTAACTCCGTGCTTCTTATGGCCTGTAATCTATACTAGGACCTCGGCAGGAGCTTATCCACATTGACCTGCCATCGGATCGAGGGTCTATGTGAAATGCAGGCAATCAATCAAGGGAGAACATGGCGGCATGCGCGGCTTACTCTATTCACGTTCCTCCAAGCCTAGCAGATACTTGATGTATGTAGATGGTTTGCGAGCCCCCCAATCAATCATGGCTTTGATAAGAGTTATGACAAAGGCCTCCGAAGTCCGCTTGTGCAAGTCGTGTGTCAAATTGCATAATTAACAAGGTACATAGGTGAATCGGCCGTCGAGATCCTTAGGGTTGCTGGGATTGTCAACCTTTGACAGCCGTTAACAATCAGACTGCTGTATACGTACACAGTCGTATGCAGCCTGACAAATGCAGCATGAGTAACAGGGGTCGAATGCATTCAACATCTGATACGGGGGTCACATGGCCTGTAGATAGAAACACGATCTCCTTCTGGAAGACTACTAGAAACAGTAATCGCGACCTATCAGTTGATCAGACCAATACGGATTGCGGAGACAAAAGAGAGAAAGAGGGGTGAGTGGAGATCAGAGTTAAGGGCCGGCCGTCCGCCAGCGTTAGGGGTGGCAAACTGCATAACAGTAAGCTTTAGTTTATATGTCCAGCCAGTCAAAGGTCTATATATATGCGCGTGGCTGACTAGTGTCAGATTGCAGTGGGATATGGGGTTGTCCTAAATATGAGATTTCCACCACGCACACGGAGTATTAGTAGTAGATGTAAGATGGCAGTCGCGTGGTAACGGCGCGTAGTTTGCTGTTCACGTACGAGCAGTTCGTATGGAGTCCTGCCTCTTGCAATTCTGACTGTCTAGTATGTCATGGTACATGACCGGCGAGTCGGCGACTGAATGTCCATGCAAGTCGTCCAATGTGTTGGCGCCAGCAGCTTCGGGAAGAAAAGATTGGCGGCATGTGGCTCTTGTGGCGCTCTAGATTACTACATAGGTATTAGGCTCGTACAATAGTACGATAGTAACGATACGTAACGGTTTGATTAAAAAGTGGCAGGATTTGGCGGTAACCAATTCCATTGCCAACAGATTGTCCCCTTGATGAGGATGGCCTCGTACGGAGCACAGATCGTTTTTTCACCAATTTGAGGATGAATACCGCCTTTGAATGGCAATGTTAGCTCATTGACTCTATGAGCTCGGCTTGATGATTTAAAGTCATTACTCCAATCAAAGGTTAGTACATATCCATGGACTTTTATCACGATAAGTACATAGACTTCGTATCAGCCCCACTGCGTATCGATAAAGGATCAAGGCGAAGTGTGTGCGTTGTTCAGTCAATATGATTCGTACTGAGTGCTATGTACATGCATCAACCTTACTCTTAGTTGACGGACCATGAAGATATGCAGCCCTGTGCTGTCATACCAAGAGTACGTTCGATTTACTGAGGTATTCGTGAGAGCCCTCCTGGCGGAGTCTGGCCTGGAAGCCACTGGATAACGCTAGATAGAGCCACGCCAATCACGATAGGACTCGTACTGAACCCCTGTTGTGATAACCAGTTTGCCCAATTAAACGAGATACATACGTACATTGAAGTATATTCGGCTTCGCGTTTTGACCTTTTGGCTTCGGTATTTGCTTTTTTTGCGACTGCGTTTCTCTTCTTTTCACCCCGAAATGTGTGATCAAGCCTTTTCACAAAGATTTCGATAACTTAGAATTAAGGTAGGTAAACGAACCTTTCGATTGCGGCATGCTGCTGATGCTACGTTATGTCAATCTATCTGCCGAGGTTGCATTAACTAACAAGTCGAAACCGAGCCAGATTCGAATGTTATCTAGAGCTCGCTCCGTATTAGCCTCCCAGGGATCAACAACACAAATGCGGAGTATCCGACTGGGGAGTTTGTGACTCTATCGCCTGTTGTCGCATCTCAATCTTATCTATGCTTCATGCACGTAGTGCTAATATCTGTTCGTTACATGGCCGATCTTACCGTTGAGTAGGGGTTACATGCTGGTTTTCAGTAGTGGCACACGATAGCGCATTTTCATTTACGAAAAGTATCTTCTTGACTACGACGAGTTGAAAAATATCCGTAGAAGTCTAGCCTCTGACCCTAGAACCGTTGATCCACGTTTCTTCATGACCAGGATAAGAGTGGCGTCATTCAACCTAGCACGAACCTGGTGTGACAATATGCAGGTGAGTGCATATGAGATGCTCAGGGACAAATTGAAGAATCTATATGAGCCACAATTATGATCTAGAGCTGTCAATTTGGACATTGCATCGAGCAAGGCACGAATTGCCGTTTTAGGCTCTAGTATGACTAAATTAATCAACGTGCTTACTGTACGGATGCATGCAATCCATGGAAATGTAGGTCTTATCATAACAGGTCTTTGCGCTTCGAATTCTTGTTGTGATAATCATCGTATTGTACGTAAACTCGACATTGGTTTTTTATGCCACCGGGTATTCTAGTACCCCTGAAGGTGTTACACATTTGCCTCGTGTAATTCGAACAGTCAAGGGCGACAAGGGTACCATGGTGATCATCACATGACCCCTCCAGGGCTATAATTAGATGAAACGTTCGACGCTGACTATCTGCATTGCTTTGAAACATGAATTGAACACCGTTCTCAAGAACCACGCTGCCAACCAGGTGCTATCCAGTCCAGGAGGGTTTCATAATGTGATAGTACATACAATCCCGGCTGCCCGGGTGCGTTATACTTTTTATGCTGTCAGATACATACTCTTATCACCGTTGTTATGCATGGATGTCAGTAGCTATTGAATTTGTAGATATGACTAAGACGTATAGCAAAGTTCATAGTCAAAGCACCCAGATAACAAAAGAAGCTTTTGACAGTGGAATACTGACTGCAAAGCACATGTATGGATGTCGAATAGACCCAAAAGATCTCCGGACTAGTGAACCTTCATGACCACGTGCTGTAACGACTAGACGAATGACTTTTAGACGGTGAATGCTGGCTGACAGGCTGTCATTGTGTAACATTCAACAACTATCATTACGAATGACGGGTAGCAGTGGATATGAAGTGGTTTTGCTGATTGAATCATGCTGACAAAAAGGGAAATACATGCTGTCCCAGCCGAGTATTCTGAGTGATGCTGCAGTCAATTCCTGACCTCGGATCTACACCACCCAAAGAAGTGATGTAATTGATCGGCGTTTGATGACTCGCAGGAAACTCTTTTTTCCCTCGCTTACAGGGTAGAAAAGCTCTAAACGATCTATGTATTCATTATTCGTCATTCGGTAAAAGGTAAATTGATTGAACGGAGTAACTAGCAATAAACTAATTGTGCGACTATGCGAATGGCGGAACATGGAGCAACGAGGTTGTTGGTAAGTTAGTCCGAACTGGTCCTAGTTAAAATACAATGAGTGTATGGCCTCGTCACGCCTTACTAGTACGGTTACAAAGTGCAACCGTATCGGCGTAGATGATAGGTGAGTTCTACTCTGCACAAGTATCTACGCTATTCGGACGTTAAAGATACAAAAGTCCAATCTGATTGGCAGATTATCTGACAATGAATTCCTGCAAGCTACTGGGGGCAACGGCATGGTAAGTCTGGTAGGTCTTCTACGGCCTATCAATCTACCGTTTCCAGTCAACCGTGGAGTTTATCTAACTACTAGAAATGGGAGGACGACATACCGAAAGAAGATAGTGAGCCGGGCCAAGACTTTCAACATCTTGTTGTTACCGAGAATTTTTGTACGTATATTGCTACATTCGGAATAAACAGACTTAACTCATGTTCTAGTGACACTAGGTACAGAGTACGGAGTATGGAGACATTGTAAGTACCGCGCATACGTACAGAGTAAATGGTTGTGCAATGTACAAAATCTGCGGAGGTCTCGGGGATTTAACAGGCTTTGAGCATCTAGGCTGTTCACCACTCGTTATAAGGTTTGACGGCTTCAAATCTAAAATAACCAACTGACGGGATCTTCAAAACCCGTACGTGTCTGAGAGCCGATCAATATGGAGACATTGGCGAGTCATTCAAAAAAATCTCCGGATGTGCTCCATTAGGAGACAATTGTTATCCGAGATGGTGAAGTGGCCGATATGCTAAAGAAACGTATTCCTGATATCCTAATGTATACATAGATGTAGAAGCGCAAAGCAACCCCAGTTAGGTGAGATTCATGGTTCATGGGTACCTCGAAAACTCTGGAAACCAATTTCCATGGATACAGAATGCTTGCATGTCCCGATATTCCTACAACTAGTCAGTCAATTGAGTTCCGTAGAGTGCATCAAACCTAAACGCCTTCGTGCTACGTAAATAGCTATCTTGTTGGACCAACCATCATTGCTGCTACATGGTTCTTAAGATTTTCGTAAAAATTCTCGGTACCAATTAGAACAGTAAAATGTTCCTGCTGCTGCATACAGTGAATAGAATCCAAATCCAACAATGGAATCCGCCTGTACCTTAATTCTTACAGTGGGTCTTTGATGCAACAGGTATGGAAAACAGCGTACGAAGCACGCGTACCACACGTATGTAATGCCACTACTGGTTTATGTGCTCGAAACTTAGCGCGAGCTCGCATTCCAATTCCCGTACAATTAGTCCCTTTCAGTGGGACGTTGCATAGTGTAGTTAAAAGTCCACTTAGATTCTACTACGTACACAACATTACAGGTACCACACCGAAGCCAAAGTCAACGGTTAACAGCTGTGCAATCATTGTATTTGACCTTCATTAACACCTAGGACCTATGATGTAAGTGGTTGCTTGTCATGACTCAGGGAAGCGCCTAATTCATAATTCTTCGTCCTCTTCCTCCACAGTGAACGCCATTGAGAAGATATTGACTGTAATACGTTCCAGGAAATACGAATCAAGTTCACGAAAATCTATTTGGACTGAAATCATCTACCCATCGACGATAAAAACTAGATAGCCGTCCGTAAGAGGAAGCGCACTGTTAGTTACGGCAAGGCGATTGCTGTCTAGTTAAGCTTATTCTAACGGATATGTATGTGACATATCTGATCGATGATGTAGCATGTACCACGCCCTCGCTTAACCAGACCTGAATCGGAAGGTATTCTACGTGTTATATGGCTTCGTTAATGGCTAGCTATTACACAGATAAACAGTAGTGAGCGATAAAATCCTAACATAGAACGAATAAGTGTCAACTAGGGATTTACGGATCTGCCCCTAGGAGAGAGACGGTGTGTTAAGTCCGTGACATAGTATGACACGGAGCATGGATGTAACTTACAGCATGAACGATAGCAATCTACTTTCGAACCACAAATTCTTCAGGCTACGAATGGAGTACCTATTAAGAGTCGTTCTACGAATTACAAGGCAGGAATATCCTTTAGCGTTGCATCCTGGCTTGAAGGAAGGATTTAAGCCCTGTTCGCGTGAATATTTCATCCAATCAAGATCTCAACGCAAAATAAGTGATCAAGCTTCTGCGCTTGTTCCGCCTGAGCTTCTATACTAACCCCGAAATAGGTAGGCGTAGGATCGGAATCCTTCCCTAAGCATTTTGAGAGTCTTTTGACAAATTGACATGGTCATCATCATATTAAACGTCGATCAAGGGCATGGTCGAGACACTCGTGTAGCCCCTGTCCTTGCCCATGTTAAACGCTTCCAAAAAAGCCAAACTTGTCAAGATACTTTGAACTCCGTATGGAATAGATTAGGTTCCAACATCGATCAATCCACTTTCCGACTTTCGTACAGGGAAAATCATACGATGCGGAGCAAAGTGTCTAAAAATACATGTACTATGGATGGAGTAACACGAAGATAAACTACTATGTACTACGTAGTAATTTGCCAAAGACCATGTGGGGAAACGGCTTCGTCTAATATCAATAGGTCCAATATTAGCTAAAGACGTGATCTAAAGCATCGCTGGAAGTGACCCAGTGACTCCCTATAAATTCTTTCCTTGCTAGATTCAGTCACACCAAACTAAACCGTTACCTTTTCCAGTAGCTTTGCAGCGAGCAGTGGACACTGGCTAGAGTGTGGATGAAGGTTTCGTGTTGACGAATTTGTTCGAAATTGAGAACATTTCTTCACGGTGTTTGGCCTTACCTGGACTTTCTACTCAATTATGCTTCCGAAAATTCGTTAGCTACTGAGTCCTCAAGTGTCCGTAGACTGAACATGAAGGATCAACCTCAATGGTTTGGCATTCTCAAGAGGCGTTTAGTCCGTAAATACGTACTCTGTACTCGTACTATTCGTATTCGTTGTATAGCTGTACGAGAAGAAAGTGGGCCTTAAGGTTAGGGTTGCCAGCCACCTTCCAAGATTTGTAGCCTAGAATCTCACGGTACAAGTTATGAATAACCAATCATGTTAAATACAGTGCCCCACAATCTTTGAAATATTACGAAACAACGAATACGCCCGAAGAAGTCATGGCACTCCAATCACAATGGAAAAAATGAAAGCTGGACACGCCGTGTCTGTTCGGCGATTGCCAATCATCAAATATGGTCGCTAGTGGTTTGCGATACGTGTTGAATACAGGCTGGCGAAGAAGCATGTTGAGAAGCATGATCAATACTAATACCAGGCCGAGCCGGAAGCACTAGCCGCTGAATAGTCTTTGTGGTTTTTGCCGAAGTAAATTAATCGTCAATACGAATCCCGTTCCTATCTACGTACTCCGTAGTAGGCAACCGATTAGACTCGACTCTGGACGTTTTGTGTGATTTCCAGGGTCTCGAAGATCTCCCTCCAGTCCGTCCAACAACAACATTAGATGCCGCTATGGTAATACGTACATACCACCCACAACCAACACATGCATGCACCTACACTCAGCGCGCGCGTATAACTACTATGTATTCTTGTTTAGCAGGGGTTGCTGTACGTTCTACGTCAATCAGCTGGCTATCCCTGCCGTTTATGCGCATTCTTTTCGCCTTCTAGAAAATCGAGGTGTTGGTTTCCCTCGTGTAACTGTCGGAGAATACTCCCTCATTTACGCGGATGAGGAATGCAACATACTCCGGATTTCGAAAAGCTGGAACAGCATACGCAACCAGAACTTAGCTTGTATCCTAAAATAAGTAAGTGTATCCATTATATTACATAGTATTAATTAATTTCGACCAGATGGCAGTACGTGCGGAGTTAATGACAGCCTGTAGTTTACCTATGTAGTTAATAGAATTGTCACAATATTGTACCAATACGTAGTTATGTGACAGAAGACTACTATGGAGTAAGCCTTGAAATGCTTGTCATTCAGGTTGGGAAATGGGGGGAACGGTTGAGGCAAGCCTTGGCAAGTACGTACCTAGATTGTTTGAAGTGCTATGAATCGTATTATTGTTATCAATGATGCTAGGCGCCCTACCAATCTGTACACCGTCCTGCTCGTTAGATCACTCAATATACGTAGTCATGTACAAAGCGTACGTAATTTTCTGCAGAATCAGTCATTCTACGTAAAACAGATGTGCTCAGAAATCATATTCATAGCCCTTTTCTGGGAAGCGATTTTTCTCATTGGCCATATTCTAAAATCCATACTTGCGCACTGTTCCTAGATAGTAAACTGTCATGCACTAAAGACAACTAGTGTGGGTAAACAGCCAACCATCTGTGCCACCATAGCCACTAAATTGATTAATCCTTGCCCTCTTATCTTCCCGGGCAATCTGGGTTCAGTGGGTGCAGAAGCTGAGCAGAATATCCTCCAATGATGACTCGAACATCGAGGTTTATGCTGCACAGCGACGAGGACCCACCATCAGCCATCAGCTAAACAATGTCTCTGTTCACTCTTCGAATTTCACACCTTCCTTTCTTCGAATCAATTTCGACACGGTTTCTTGCTTTTGCTTCCTGTTATTTTCTTTTTAACGTCGAATTTGCAATCGATGCGCCTCGTTTCCATAAAATCCAGCCGCTTGACCCATCTTTGTACATTAAATTCTCGTTTATGTATGCGCAATATTTGGGGAGTCCTTAGATCAATGAAATGTTAGCATTTGAATTAAATATAACAATAACATCGTAAATTAAATAGCAATGGTTCAGTTTTGTATTCTATGCTAAGTGAATTTAATTATGGTCTACTTCCTCAAACTATCAATCTGAACAGAAACTAACAGAATACGTAAGTAGCAGTCAAGATCATCCGACACTCCTCGTGTAACCAAATCAACACATTCCAAATATACTTCTCCGGATCAGCGTCCCCACTACGGTAGTTAGAGATCTTCTTCACCCTGCCTGCCCGGCGAATTCTATTCTATTCTTGTCTCTTGAGGAGTTTCCTCGTTCAGTGTTTCAACTTTCTGCCTTATTTACTACGTATTCCTGTTGAGTTGCTAGTTTGCTCCACCAGGACATTCCTACTCATACAACGTAGACTAGGGACTCCGATAATCGATTTACGTACAGTTTGAAACACCGTACTTGAAGTAGAGAACACGAAATTAATAATTGGAATAAAAAGGCGTCCTGCTGCTCTCGTAAAACAAAGATGAGTTAGCATTTACGCCTGCATTTGCATTTCTTACAATGGCTTGTCCGGGTAAATAGACAGACAGACAAACCTACAGTCAGCATTCTCAAACTAACCATGAGGGAGGGCCCACTGATAGTACAGCGATTACCCTTGCCTCCTGGAAATACGCCATCTCATATGAAGTTACTGCGTGCTAGTAACGTACCATTCTCCGTCAAAAGAGGAGGAGGAGATGGCAAGGCAGACTACGCTGACTTCGGTATGGTACGTATGATTACGCATACGAGGCATGTAGCAGCGTAATAAAACTATACGGCGCTAATACAGCCATGGCATGCCGCTAAAGGCTCACTGCCCCACCGCAGCCCGTGTAAAGTGGATCCCCCTGCGAGGCCCTCGAGAGGGTGGGGACTGGGCAATCTGGGCTCAGCCGCATACTGTAATTAGCCTTTGGCGCTAAAAACCTTCAGGTCTTCCATCGTGCTTCTTTTTTAATACCGTACAGCCCCAGCTGCGGCTCGATACCATATTCTATTGGCCACGTCACCTATCCCCCCCCTCCAGCTGATGTATTAGTTCAGGCCAGCCTATGGAGCCCATTTGTGTCTCATAGACATGATTGCTCGATTCCTTAGGGACCCCGTAAAAATCCGTTTCTTGTTGGATTGAGATCCACCAGCTTTTCCCACTCTAGGGCTAGCCTAGTTCGCTCTGCGACTATGCAACGAGTGAAAGTGACTAAGCTTAAGCCCTCGAGATTATAGTGACCTGCATATGGGATGGATCATCAAGAGTAATCCTCGCAGGCACGAGTCTCACGCCTTCTGTGCAACTGAGTCACTTGCGTACCGGTCTTGCCTGCCCACGTTTCAAACCCTCGCTCGTTACAGTTTGGTCCGGGCCTCATTCGTTGGCTGTGATCGACACCGTATCTGGTCATCATCTCTGTTCTTCCCGCTGGCCAATGCATACATAATCTGTCAGACTCCCCAGCTTGATTCCTTCTTCAACATATCGCTACCATAGCGCTGCCTCTATTCAACCCTCGACTATCTCGACTTGATTGTTTTCAGACTCGCCTCTCCTTAAGTTTGGTCTTCACATTGCAAGCAATACACCATCGGTCCATCTCCATCTCTCTCATCGCCAGAGTCACATAGTTCTTCACAACAGCTTCAGTAGTAGATTGATACAGCAGAAGAGCCCAACGCAATTGTTACTCTACTGCTTAATGGACGCGGCCCCTTATCTCTCCCCTCAGACAAGCTCTCCGAAGGCAACTGCTACTACAACTGTCCAACCCATACATTCATCGATCTTCGCAACGTCGAATAATCAGAGCACTCATATCTTTGCTCGATACTCAACCTCATCTATTCTTAATCCCATTTCAGCTGCGTCCGTTCATTCTTCCTCTGACTCTAGCAAAATGCGCCGGTCAAACACCATGGCTGAAATTCCCCTTCCTATTACGTACACACCCACTACACACCGCATCAGCAAAGCAAAAAAAGGCAAACGGGTGCACGCCTGTGAATTCCCTGGTTGCAATAAAGTATTTACTCGCGCAGAGCACCGAAGACGCCATGAGCTGAATCACAACCCGGAAGCCTCCTTTCCTTGCACATATGATGGCTGCCGAAAGGCCTTTCACCGGTCTGACCTTCTACAACGCCATATGGAAAGACAGTATGTTATTACCTATTCTTATGCAAACGTGATGTTAGGTTCCTGATTGATGTACTAATCCGCGTTTATAGTGAACTAGAGGGCCAGTCCGACAGCGGGATGTCACGACAATGGCGACACCAGAGCAAGTCTGCGTCCATTACATCCGCTCCCACTACCATGATCACATCGATGCCAATTGATGTTACATCTGCATCATATCCAGCCAGCCAGGTATCGACTCCCTTGTCCTCGGCCAGCCCTGTAATTGGAAGTGCAATCCACCCAGACCTTGCTGGCGATTACTCCTTACCGTGGAACGGCATGGAAATTCCTCTCCAACCACGGCCAACGGTCTTCGGAAGCCATGTTCGTGACTCTCCAGATGACATGCCTTTCTACTCTTCTCCAGATACTTGTGGCTCTCCAGCTTCGGATGTGGCCGGATATGTGCTACCACCACACCCTTCATCTGCTCCAACTTCGGTAATGGAGCCATTCGCCTATTCAGATCTGTCCGCATCGCCTCTACAGCTCCCCGCAGCCACACGCGAATGGGATGGCTTGGATATCGTCTCTTCCGCCCCTAACATTATGCCGCTCGCTCTTGACGGAAATCAGATGATCCACCCAGTAGGTGAACCTTCCTCTCACCTAGGTGTTAACTGCATAGAATCTCGACTGACTTTGTTCCTAGAGCCTACATTGCCAATACCCCTCTCCAACCTGGATGGGGATGAATGGTATGCACTACGACGAGAACTTACTTCAGCGCCCGGCGTCCTTTCCGGAGACGATGGCATGGAAATCATTGACACTGTAAAGTGGCAAGATTGTTTCGAGTGCTATTGGCACAACTTTCATCCCTTATTCCCAATCGTTCATCGCCCTACCTTTTTCACTACCAAGCCTAGCCCACTGTTATCGGGTGCCATGGTTGCAATCGGTTCGCAGTTTGATACACGACCAAATGCGAAGGAGTACTCCTTGGCCCTTCTTGAGGCTTGCATCAAATTGCTGGCTAAACGGCCCGCAATCACCAGCAGATCCCGCGTGACTGATATCCAGGCTGTATTTCTCCTTGAGTACCTGTCGAAGTTTAGGTCTCGGAAGGCAGATGTGCAGATCTCTCATCGTTTTCGCAGCTTATACGGAAGTTTTATGCAAGATAGGCACTGGGTACACGTGAATCCTCTCGCCGTCCTAAACACTTTACCTCCGAATTCCTCACAAGATGCTCTGAAGAGAGCACAAAAATTTTGGGTTGAACATGAAACGCGGCGGCGTGTTTTGCAAGCTTCATTCATCCTAGACGTTTACCAATCGAAGCTTTTTGGTCAACCCTCAGTTTCAGTGCAGCCTAGCTCCAATCCATTTAACACGCGACCTCAGATTTCGCAGGCGAACAAAATTCCTTTTCCCTGTAGCTCTGAGTTGTGGGAAAGCAGAGATTCGACCCAGTGGCTCTCTTTGGCAGGATCTTATGTCTCGCTATTCCTCCCTTCTGCTGCCGTTAGTATAAACAGACTCTCTGGACTTCGACCGGAAGGATTCGATCAATTTCAAGCCTCCCTACTACTTGCGTATGGTCTCTCCTCATATGCTCTTACAGAAGATGACAGCTCACCAAACGAACCACTGAACGCTCTCATCACTTCATTGCAAGATCGGAAAGGAAGTGGTATCACGACATCACCTCATTCTCAAACTCTGTTCACTTATCATACTTTGATGGCCGTGCGGTATACACCACTACACACCTTACTCACTGTCAGTGGCGAGTCTTGGCTCTTCAATCAAAAACTTGCCCAAGAAGGCGAATTCCGAAATGCAAAAACGAAGTTACGACTGTGGGTATCTGACACTGACGATGTCAAAAAAGCAATTTGGCATGCCATAAGGGCTCTCCGCTATGTTGTGGATCGCACTGAATGGCACACATCTACAGCTACTTCTACAACCGCCCACCCCATGTGGAACAACAGTGTGCCCTTGATCAAGACTCCAGCAACGGGCCCGGCCATAATGCTCCAAGCAACTTGGAGTGTCTATATTTGTGTTTTGATATGCTGGGCCTATGGATTCGATCCCAACAATATCATACGATCAGAAGCAGAACACCAGCCAGATAATCAGGCCAGTGAGGCACGGGCATATATTCACAACATGACATCGTTGGCTCCGACATGGAGACACATATCTCAAACCAACATCCCAACGACAGTGCGATGCAACATATATCCACTCTTACGCTATATACGGCTAACCCAGCTTCACGAAGGCCGTGTTGGAGGCCTACTCAATGAAGCAAACCGAGTACTTGCTCGATTATCAGAGCCGAGAGGTGCACGAGGCGAAATAAGGGGGATGTGGAGCTTCTAGCCCTTGGTCTATTGCCACCAGCTCTGAAACAATTTATTCTTTCTTTTTCTCCTTGTTCATCACCATACCCAGAATGGGTGAACTTTACGATGTACATACATACGACTGTTGATGTGGGACGGCTTTTAGGATGGCGTTCTTAGACTTGAATGTTTACCCTGTTTTTGGGTTGGCATTTCTCGCTCATTGATTATGATGTATGTCTTCTTAGCTTTGCTAGCATTTTGGCCTGTGATGCCTCTCGTTATGTATCATATACCCTGTTTCTGTTTCACATACAGATAGAGCACTGTTTGCTACAAGACGTGCTTTTTGATTATATCGTGTCAAACTCAGATAGATTGTACATAAGTATCCGATTTGATTTCGTTGACCTGCTCTCCGCATCTTTGTACTATTGACTCGATAGACCAAATATACCTTTAGACTAGTGCTGACTCCACTTCCTCTCAATCCATTGCTGGCGTGGTTTCTTTCCGAGATATTAATTCGACTTGTTGTAACTTCACGCGAGCTAGAGCCGGTCAGTAATGATCTACATAGTTATCCTTTCGTAGCATTCATGGATCCCCTGATAATAGTCGTCTTTCAGTGGCAAATTAGTTGGATAGCTACAGCCCTTTAGATTGGCCCATGCTTAAGTAATTTACTATACTACGTAGTTAAGTAGTAATCACTACGGTAGCAAATTAGTCTGACATTAACAGCTCCGGGTCCGCCGGGATCCTTCGATAAGCTCGCGTACATATGCAAGCGTCAATCGTAATTAATCTTGCTAACTTCATTTCGGCACGTCTGATGTGGTACTGACCGTGTCTCGTCTCGAAATTTCACCGGATTAGCTTACGCGTACGTACTACTGTAACTGTCGGTACGTATTATTTTACGAAGTCAAGCACTACTATTAGGCAGTTCGTACAGTCTGTTCATCAAAGCATTGCACCCTAATGGCAGCACCTACACTGCTAACGCCTTTTGCGTCCGAATCTGCACGGGATGAGATTATCATCTGTCAAAAAAGCATGGATGCCTTGTCCATAGAGACGGGGCGTCAGTGCTACCTTGTAGTTAGTTCAACGTTTCAGCAAGCTACATGCAACCCAGATCTATGCTTAGATTTTGACTTAGTTCTTGCATTTCCGTAAATTCTGACACCTTCCCTACATGAAACCCCGGGCTTGCCGGTGTTTTGATCTTCGACTCTCACAATATATGGCTGTGTATCTTACATGTTCGTATATGCATAAATGAAGTCGAGTGTTCAACTACTCTAGTATCTTACAATGCACATGTGGTAATGCAACCTCAGATGAGATTCTAGGCTGCACCCACATAGTTTGTATGTATTATTATGTCTACCACGGTGCGTCGGTCTTGATTCGTATTTGATTGTCGTATCCTGCTTCTAGAACCCTATCTCACTAATCCAGAAGCCGGTCCAGGGCCGTTTGATAAAGTTCTTGACTCCCATACAACTGAGTAATAGTCTCCTATTCCTCAGACTTCAACTTGCTAATCTCGGCCTTTTCCATCTCTGTCTCTGTTGAGAATTGGGTCTTCTTGACTTTCCGATACTTGCCAGTCCCGCAACCCTACAGCCAATAGTTATATGTACTAGCATATCGATTGCGTTGTTGGGCAGCTCGTTATAAGCCATGATGTGTCCATGTTTTGCTAGTTGAGCTCTTTGACTGTATTCTAGCACAATTTGTTTGAAGGTAAACCAGAAGATTCAAAACATGCGATTCGACATCACCCGCTTGGGTTATAAAGGGGTATTCAAAGAGCATTTGGCATTTTACCAATCCCCAAACAGTCGGAATAGTGGCTACAATCTCGCCGACTGGTCCAAGGTTGCATGGGAAAGTCAAAAGCCAGCGAATTATCAAGACGAGTGTGGAATTATATTGTTTCCAGAGGCTCGTCTTAGTGGTGAGAATGAAGGAACCTTAGCGCCAAAACCGTATTTTACCAATTTTACATTCCCGCACGTCTGACACGGCGTGCTTTGATTGGCCAAACCAAATCTCGTAGTTCCCGACATAACTTCATGAATTCGTTTGTGGCATTGAGCCCTTCTGGCCAAGTGGTAAGGCGTCGCACTCTGCAATAAAATGTATTAAAAATGCGAAGATCCATTGTTCGAAATCAGTGGAAGGGCAACAATTTTTTTGATGAACAGTCACATTTTTTTTAATTCTCTCTTCAGAGACGAATATCTCAAGTCTGGAAATTTGCAGTGTTGCTCAGTAGTACTTTTTTTTGAGTTTGTATAAACTCAAGCCCATACAAATCAAATTGGCAATTGAGCCCCACAAGCCTTGCGGGTGGGGAGGCGACGGGACGGCTAGTCGAATGCAATTCAACATTAAGCGTGGATTTATGAAAATTACACGTGCCCGAATATAGTTGTAAGGTACTGGGTTGAACGTGACTTACTCATGAGAAAATTCCAGACCTGCAACTCGTATTATCGTAACACAACACTGTCTGTGAAATAATTTCGAAAACGACACGTCGCCTGGAACTTGCCAATCCGACTGTATTGCGTACTTGAAGTTCGTGGGGCGATTTGAGCGCCTACTAACGATATACATGAGAGCTTCATGGGTACCACAGATAACTTTACGGAGAAATCAGCAGCAGTTGAACGTGCCAGTGCTGCTATAACTAATCATTTTGTTTCGCTATGAGACATGTTGTTTTTGCTAACCATCCCTTCAATGCTTTCTTGTAGCCTGACTAGATAACAATGCAAGTATGAGTCTGACACCAGTTACAGTGCGTTAGCAAGTCTACGCTCTTTGCGAAGAGCCCTCAACTTGACGCGCGCTTCTTCAAGAGAAATCAATTCGCCTTTAGCGTGAGAAGCTGGGTCATCACGGTTGCGAATGTTGACTGATCGGGATTCCTTTTCTTGTGCGCCAACGACTATGTGGCTGTTAGTATTGGTGTAAATCAGTCTGACAGCTACTTACCGAAAATGAAATTGTATTGGGCCAATTGGCCTGTACGAATCTTCTTTTGTAAGGTGTTGCCGCTGACGTCAATATCAACATTCAACTTATCACCTAGCAAGATTTGTTGCAACTCCTTTGCGTAGTTATTGAGTGCCGGCATAACAGGGACAATCAAGATCTGACGAGGGCTGATCCAGAATGGCCATTTACCAGCGAAATGCTCAATCAAGATACCCAAGAATCGTTCAAAACTGCCGATAATCGCACGATGGATGACCACTGGGCGTGCACGGTTGGCATTTGATTCCTTGGCCTTTTCTGCGCCATCCTTGCTGGCTTTGGCATCGGCAGAAACTTGCTTCTCGTTGGTGATGTATTCTAGCTTGAAGTTGATCGGCGCCTGGTAGTCGAGCTGGATTGTAGCACACTGGAACTCTCGCTTCAGCGCATCTGCAATAGTAATATCGATTTTAGGACCATAGAAAGCACCGTCACCTTCGTTGATCTCCCAATCGTCTCCCATGAACTTGTTCAATGCTTGGGTTAGCTGGTCTTCTGCATAATTCCATGCCTCTAGCTCGCCCATGTATTTTTCTGGTCGGGTAGACAATTTCAACTTGAAGGTAAAGCCAAAGAGTCCGTAGATAGCTTTCAAGAAATCAAATAATCCTTCGATCTCAGAGGAAATCTGAACATGACTTATTAGCCTCACAAACATGGAACTCAGGGACATTCGGCGCATACCTGCTCTGCCGTACAGAAAATATGAGTGTCATCTTGTTGGAACTTGCGCACACGTGTAAGACCACTGAGAGCACCAGATGCTTCATTTCTGTGCAACACTCCAAAGTCAGCAATTCTGAGAGGAAGCTCTCGGTAACTTCTCTCGCGGTGACCGAAAAGCATGAAGTGACCCGGGCAGTTCATGGGCTTCAAAGCCCATTCTCTCTTCTCCACGTCCAACTTGAACATGTCATCCGAGTAGTGCGCCCAATGCCCAGAAGTCTTCCAGATGCTCACGTCGTACATGTTGGGTGTCTGCACCTCTTGGTACCCGCGCTTGCGATACTCCGATCTCAGAAGTTTTTGTAAAGCGTTGAAAATCTTTGTGCCGTTGGGAAGAAGGAAAGGACATCCTGGGGAGACATCGTCGAAGAAGAAAAGCTCCTGCTCCTTTCCGATCTTCTGATGGTTGCGCTTTTCAGCTTCCTCAAGGAACTTCAGATGCTCCTTCATGCCGTTCTTATCGGGGAAAGCAACACCCCTGATTCGCTGTAAGGAGTCATTTGATTGATCACCGAGGAAGTATGCAGAGGAGTTTTGCATGATTTTAAATGTCTTGATCTTGTTTGTGTTTTGGATATGAGGTCCTCGGCAGAGATCGACTAGGGTACCGCAACGATAAACGGTGCTCTTTTCTCCCTCCACAAGGTTGTTGATGTAGTGCAACTTGTATTTGCTGTAGGCAAACATCTTTTTAAGGTTCTCCTTAGTGACTTCGAGGCGATCGAAACTTTGGCGTTCTTTGAAGATTTGCGCTGCCTTCTTATCGAGGGGCACCCAGTCCGACGGGAGAACGGCGCGCCTATAATATGAAACCATTAGTGGTAGTAATTGAATCGTAACCTACATGAGAGCCTACCCATTTGGAATAGCCATGTCGTAGAAGAAACCCTGAGGAGTGGGTGGACCGTGCGATAGGAGACATCCAAACTCGAGTTCGCAGGCCTCTCCGAGACAGTGAGCGCTTGAGTGCCAGAAAACATCTCGTCCCTCTGGGTGATCGAAAGGAAGGTAGGAAACCTTGCAGTCCTTCTCCAATGGGCGGTTGAGATCCCAGAGCTCCTTGTCGTCAATCTTTGCGACTACAATATTGGCGCTGATTTCTTTAGGGATATCCTTCAAGAACGCACCGGGGGTGGACTCCCATGACTTGCCGACAATCGTGGAAGGTTTACCGTCTCCGATATCAAGCGTGATAGTAATAGCTGATCGAGGCTTCTCCGCTAGCTCTTTAAGATGTTCCTGCCACAACTCCTCAAAGAGCTTGTTTCGCTCAATGAAGATCTCCGGAAGCGAGTCCGATTTTCCCTCCATTTTAGCATCCCCAGCAGAGCGAACAGGTAGCTCTTTTTGTCCTTCCGAAGCCATTGATGCCTCCCCAATAGTAGTGACTTGGAAAACTAAATATGTAGCGACGCGGGGGTGAGTCACATCAAAAATTACTCTTTTGGTGGGGGAACATAGGAACAAGGCGGTGTGTCACGTGGTGCCGTTAGATCTAGCAGCTAGTCTCAGACTTTACCGCTTTTAGTACCCACAGCAAAAAAACTTCGAGATCAACGGACATTTTCTACAGCAAACCACCGGACAATTATACATAACAGCAGCCATGTCTTTCCGTGGAGGTGGTCGTGGCCGTGGTGGCTTCGCCTCTGGCGCAAATCGGGGAGGTAGGTTTATTTTTCTTCTGGTCGCCAAAATCTTAGAACTGGTGTGCTCATGGTTTGGTTGTCATAGGTCGTGGAGGTTACCAGCAATCTTTCGGTCCTCCTGCTGAAGTTCTAGGTAAAACCCATCGCAATGGACTGAGAGACGGAAAAAATGCTGACTGATATAGAAATGGGATCCTTCATGCATGCTTGTGAGGGTGAGATTGTCTGCGAGTCGATCAACCCGAAGATCCCTTATTTCAATGCCCCGATCTACCTCGAGAACAAGGTATGCCGCCACCAGATTGTTATACCTAGCGAAACTGCTTCGATTGAATTACGATTCTGATATTTGTCTCTTAGACACCGGTCGGAAAAGTTGACGAAGTCCTCGGTCCGATCAACCAAGTTTACTTCACTATCAAGCCCCAAGAAGGAATCGTTGCGACATCATTCAAGTCCGGAGATAAATTCTACATCGGAGGAGACAAACTCTTACCTTTAGAGAAGTACGTCCACAATCAAACTCATCTCTACTCCGATCATTGATCGGTTTTCTTTGTACGTTTTTGGAGAAGCGGTCGCTAACATCATGTCTCAATAGATTCCTACCCAAGCCCAAGGCACCCCCCGGTAGCAAAGTCAGGAAACCAGCCGGAGGCAGGGGAGGAGCACCCCGAGGTGGTCGCGGAGGACGAGGAGCACCAAGAGGTGGTGCACGAGGTGGCCGTGGAGCTCCTGGTGGCTTCCGCGGCAGAGGTGGTGGTGCAGGTGCTCCTCGAGGTCGTGGCGGCTTCTCACGAGGAGGGTTCGGAGCTCGTGGAGGCTCTCGCGGTGGCTTCCGTGGACGTGGTTAAGATTTTTTTCGCAAATTGTTGACCAGTGTGTTGTTTCTCGTCTTGTTTTCCATCTGGCGTTGGGGAAATCGGCTACGGATTCTTTTCAATTATTACGGCTGTTGCAAGTATCTAGAAATTTGCTCTCACCGGTTAAAAAAAGATGCTGTAAATTACTACTTTACTTGTGAGACTGGAAGCTCTAAATCATCTGAATTTGTGATATTGCACTAGCCACATGACTTCGTGAATTTTTTCTCGACATTGTGGCTGGGGAGGTGCAAACTAATCAAACAATGACGTCTCGCTGCTGCGCCAACGTTCTAACCTTGAAAACGTAGATTCAAGTCCCGCAGCACAAACCTTCGATCACGACTCTCCCTTAGTTAATATTCACTTGCTTTTATCTCTGTATACGTTTCAATTACAAGGCCTTCTAGCTGTCATCGTTCTATTTCACTAGATATCATGTCTCGTCGAACCCCAAGCCATTCGCCGTCGGAGCCCAGTACTGGTAACGGTGTAGGCGGAGATGGTACGTATCGATGACAGCAAGATTTAGGGATACGGCTAACAGGTCATAGTCAGTCAAGAGAAGCAGAAATCACTTCTCCAGGCTGAGAAAGGGCATTTCACCATGGTCAGGTTGGTGTCCTTGTTCCCTAGTCAATTCTGGGAAATCGATTGCTCACAGCATTCAACAGGACCTTGCACCTTGCGGATCTTATAACGGAGTTGAATGGTAAGTTATAATGCGAACCCTTTAACATACTGCAATGGCTAATTCATAATGTGATTATAGGTTTCTGCGGATGTAAGACTCGTGGCCGACGTTGAAGTTCTCTGAAGGACGACGCCTTTTGCTAAACATGTTGAACAGTTATGTCGGTCCTGTCCTCGATGCGATACTTATCCGAGCCCGAAAGCCTCAATAACATCTGGTTTGCGCTTGCGTTTATGCCGTTCGGTCTCTTCTTCGACTTTATGGACGGACGAGTTGCAAGATGGCGCAAAAAGTCATCTTTGATGGGTCAAGAGCTGGATTCTTTGGCAGACCTGGTATGCAGATTTTGATGATGCGTCAATTTTGCGGGGACATGGACTGATCGATGTTTGTGTTGGGTTTACAGATTTCTTTCGGTGTTGCGCCAGCCGTAGCAGCGTTTGCTCTCGGAATGCGAACTCTCGCGGACCACCTATTCCTTAGCTTCTTCGTCCTTTGTGGTTTGACCAGATTAGCACGCTTCAACGTCACAGCTGCCGTTCTGCCCAAGGACAAGAGCGGGAAATCGAAATACTTCGAAGGCACCCCTATACCTACGTCCCTCTCCATTGCAAGCCTTATGGCTTACTGGGTTTCTCAAGGCTGGATCCACGAGAACTTGCCATATGGAACTGTTCTACAAGACAGCGTGCTTGAATTTCACCCAGTCGTATTGTTGTTTGCCGTTTGGGGTTGTTTGATGGTCAGCAAGACGTTGCGCATACCCAAGCCATGAGCGCCGCATTACGTTTTTGAAGAATATCCATAAGGGCGGGGATCTATATAGAGGAATGTGTAGCATGGACGGTCTGTGCAAGGTTGCGCGTTTAAAAGTTATGGTAGTATGTCTCAAGTACTAGGGGTCGCGAATAAATGATATTGTTTTTCTGAAGTATACGGTGTTTTGGCCCGGGTAAAAGTCGTGGGGATATCTAGGTATTTTCTTAACATTATGCACCCGTGGACGTGTGTCATCCAGGTGTCAGTTATTGTACATCAAACCAGCGAATACGAACGACCTAAGGCACTGTCTTATTGATAAACTTCATCTATCTAAGTGCTGGATGATACTACGGAGTAGATGAACGACTCTCCTTTGGATCCTGGGAATATCCCGAGGTCTCTCATAGCGTACGACCGACCTGAGAAATGTCCTTGTAGGGAACTACAATTGAGCCCCAAGTCTAGATCGTGGACGATCTCCGGTGAATACATGTATTCTTGCTATTTTCGTTTAGCAGGGGCTCCCTCTTTTTTTCTTTTATGTTCATGGTGGAGTCGAGGCCACTGTTCTAGACCTCGTCTATGGAAACCCAGCATGGTGTCAACTTGTCAGCTGTCAGGCAACTACTATATACGTACGCAGTAGGTACGTACCATCAGCAGCGTTGCCAAGGGTAGGGATGAAGATCCTTCCACGGGTTCTAGTAATCCAGTTCGTGATCGATGTCTGAGTTGTCACTTGGGTCACTCGGGTCACTTGGCCTTGTACGTATGAAAATAGAAATCGGACAATAAATTTCTGATTGATACCCAATGTTTTCATCTGACATATTTATTAGGCATGTGAACTGCCAAGGGAGAGTCATATTTCGTACTCCTTCAGTCCGTATCTGTAGTGTTTAGGGAGGAATGTATGTAACTACGTGTGCCCTGCAGTCAGAAACCATGTAAATGCTCGAGTCTTGGCGCTGCTATCCGTTCTCTACGGTGGTGGATGTGCCGCGGAAAGCCTCGGATGACGTTAGATACGTAAGGTCATGCTGGAACATCCCTGCCGTAAAAATACTTATTGATTCTATGTACTTCAAAATACCTCGCAGAGCATCATCCGAGATCATCCCTGGTAAGGCTCATTCATCGCACAGAGTCGGAATCGGGTCGTACTTCAGACACCTTGGTATGAATCTACCATCCAGTATGGATATGTCTGGTAGATTCGGCCGGGAATATGCTGGGCGGCCGTGAGGTCTGGCATGGATGTCTGGGAGTGATGGGTTTAGCATGTGAACACTGACATTGGAGATCTAAACGACAGTAACTGAGAAGGCTTAGAGGCTACTATGAGTAAAGTTAGCTATGCATCGTTATCTCATCTCATCGCACTGTCAAATGTAAATGTCAAGCCGTCGATCGAGATGAAGGGTAAATAGACGCTCTCAGACATCTCTTGACTCCACTTTGGACGTGAGCCATATTACCACTACGGAGTACGTAGTATGATACAGCCATAGACGCATATGGCCACCGAAGTTTCCTATCAAGAACGGCCAATTGCGCCACACCGTCAAATATGCATTAGCCGTATTAGTCAATCCGATGATCGCACATTGTGCGTATCAAGACACTACCGAAGCGATTTCATCATGTGTCTGCTTTAACCGTCAATATCTCTAGCCTTCTCTTCTGTATTTTGAATGCATATTGATCCTCAGTCTAGTATCTACGGAGTACGGGGTACCGTAGTATGGCCGATACATGTACGTATGATACTATGAGTGGACGTGACATAAAAAACATATCTTGTGGGGCAAGATCCCGCTGTGACCAGGCACACAGCCAATCACCGCAGAGACTCTAATTCACGCAGGACTGGTATGGGCCGGCTACCCAATCAGCAGCAGGCTCAAAAGCCACTAGCGGCCCGCTAGACGGTCACCATGTTTCTAATGTCCTAGAGAAGCCTAGCGCCGCCAGCGATCCGTCATACCAGTTCCAGGAGTTGCTCTTGCCCTGCCCGTCTCTCCCGTCGACCCTGCGCCTGCTGTCTCCAGAGGGAGAGAGGAGAGACACACGATCCTTAGTTTCACTATTACTATTCCACCCTCTTTTGGTGCGAGCGTCTCAATTACCTTCGTTCCCCATTCTCTCGTTAATTTTTTCCCTCACTATACATATATTACCACTTTGGACTCTAGTCGAATTGCCTTCACTTCAGTCGCTCGCTGCCATCCTTTGCCTTGTCCATCAAGGAAGGATTTTTCACCACTCGAAAACAAACAGACACGACCGGTGCCCGACTGGCCGACAACCACACAAAGTCAGGGTCACCTCGATTTGCACGGCGCCAGCAGGCGACCTGCTTTGTCACTCGCGTTGACGACATTTGAACGTCGACATTTTTTGTGACTCTTTCATCGTCCATCAAACATCTTGTCATCTGACCACGGCTTGGCTGATATCTACCGACCCCTTAATCAATCCATCGACGTCCATCGGACACCCGACAACAGATTGCATCGATCTACTATCAGGCCCGTGTCGGGAGAGACGCACAGGAGGCTGTGAAATACAAAAAAAGGAAAGAATAATAACGACACCAAGACAGGTTTTGTGGTCGACCAAGGGCTACGCAGGCCGTCCCTCTCCATCACCATACAACGTCTTGGCCGTGATCCCTTCGCCATCCGACTATCGAAAAGGATATCACAAAGGAAAAGAAAGAATAACACACAGATCAATATGATTTTCGCAGCGTCAAACGCCCTTTTCGCGGCGTCATCCTTGCTTTTATTGGCTCCGTCTCCAGTGAATGCCATTACCTACAACGCCTCAACACACGTCGACTGTTACTCATCATTACCAAGTAACTTTATAGACAACGGAACATGGACATATCAGAGTTCAGGGTACTGTCAGGAACAATGTGTTCCGTTGGGTTATTCTGTGATGGCCATGACGAATGGAAATGATTGCTGGTGCGGTAATGAGCTACCTGCTAATTCCACCAAAACTGATACATGTACCAAGAGCTGTGATGGATGGCAGGGTGATGCTTGTAAGCATTTACGGAAACCGATGAAAGTAAAATGTGAAATTGGCAACTGACAATTGTAATAGGTGGCGGAAAGGATGCATACGATGTTTATCTGACTGGGTTGAAATCGAATGTACCAATTGCAGATGGTTCCAGCAGCACCACCACTAGCTCTGCCACTACCTCCACCACCGCCGGTGTCACCGTCATCACCCAAGCAGGGCAAACAATCGTCGTCACGGCGTCCAGCGATCCCTCTGCCACGGCAAAGTCGTCCGGTGGTGGTACGAGTACCGCTGGTATCGCTGCAGGTGTTGTCGTAGGCGTTATCGCCCTAGCAGCAATCATTGGTGCCGCCGTATTCTTCCTACGACGCCGACAAAAACAACGCGTTGAAGAAGAATATAGACGCAACGCTGAAATCAGCGCCTTTACTCAAAAGAAGCCATCATCGATGAGCTCGGATGCCCGATGGGACAGCGACTTTATGGCTCAACGACGCCAAAGCAACGGCAGTATTGCCGACGCCGGGGACTTTTCGCGACGCATTCTCCAGGTAAGTGTTGCTCGACCGGTATTGCGAGGATACGAGACTGATGCAATTGATTTAGGTCACTAACCCCGATCGCTAAACGCTATCTCCCCTCCAATAAGTGCGTTCCTATCCTACGATTTTATAATGTCTCCGCCAAAACAAAGCTGAATCAGTAAAGCCATCATTCTGCTACTTTGTTCTCGCCCTCCTTCAGATCCGTTTCTCTTGACTTTCGACCCTCCAAACCATACACTCCTTTTCATGTCCATACGTCGACATACCGTCCCTCCTTTGACTACGACACACCGCCCAACTCATCCGAATTACGAATATTGCTTTTTGCAGGTTCTCACTTTGGCGTGCTTTTCTTTCCTTTTCAACCTCTATTCTGATTTTTTAAAGGCGTGATGGGCTGCGGGCATGTAAATATATTCTGTTTCTTTTTATTTGTTTCAAATTGTGAATTTCTCAAGATTTTGGGAATCATTAGTGCAATGGCCTGACTTGGAAATCTGTTACTATTTGACTTATGGGAGGATGGCACGCAAGTGAAGTCTCGTCGGCATTCCTGATAGGGAAGCTGGAGAAGACTGTGATAATTTGAATGTACTAAGATTTGGCAACGATGCTGCATGTATTGTACCTTGGTGTAACGGTGTTTCGCTGCGTATCAATAGATTCAATAACTCATTGAATATATGCCAAAAAAAAGAAACGTTGTCGTCATCGATTGCTAAGAAATGTTGCAAATTGAGGCCATTCACGGTCTGAAAAGCCCGTCCAAGTCTAATCCCAAACAAGCCCAGATCGCGATCAACCCCAGAGCGGTCAGCCTGATCCGCAACAGTTGATTGGCCCGATTCCAACTGTTTTGCCCAGCATCCGTCGATTTCCCAGATCGTCCCTACAACGTTGTGATCGCAATAACTTCCTCTCGCCAAGCCCAGACTGGATCCCCCCGGCATAGCACATACCACATACACCACACACGCCTTACCCGCTCAGCCCATCCTAGTTGACACTCATGAAACGGCCCGAGATTGTCTCAAATTGGCTGATATTCTTGCTTTTGATTACTGAATTCCACTGAATGACCATCCGGTGGCCCCCTATGGCTTCTTCTCAATGGCTCGGACGTTCCTACCCTCGATGCGGATTCAGTTGCCGTCACAAAAATGGTTGGAGGCATCGCGATCGTGGGCTCGACGTGGAGGCTCCCAATTCCATATAAATTCGTATGAAAATCGATCGTTGCGCTCTGAAAATTGTTGACCCTCTTTTTTCCTTCTGTAGGTATGAAGATAGCATGTGAATTGCTTTCACCTCGTCGATGAATATTGATACAACAGTATATCAGTATACTTCATTTGTGCCCGCATATTGTCTATCCTTCTTGAGCTTCACTTCTCGTGGTACTTCTACCCAATGCGAGCATTGGATCCTTGATCCTACTGTGATATTGGTCAAGTTGCGTTGAATCGGCTCTCGCATTGAACCTGTCATTCCCATTGCACAACCTAGCAGTTGTGTTACAACCAATGACTACATCACCAGATGGGAGAAATCAGCACTCATGGGAGCCACTCGCTACCGAACGGTAGGCCCAAAGTCGTGGGAACAGCAGACATCATACAGATGCCCCCTAGATCCCTCAAAAATACGACTGAGCGGCGCCAGAGGCATGCCGAGTCTGACGATTGGTTCAACGAGGCAAATCAGCATGTCACGTCTCAGTTAGACGGCCTAGGAGGTAAATCATAGAGATGAAGTTTCCCGATCCTTCAACTGACGGGCTTGATAGACGATGCACCCTATTTCCCCGACGAAATTGAGCCCGCAAATTTGGGCGAAAAGCAGTCCAGTCCAAGTCACTTGGACGATCCAGTTTTATCCTATATGCGCGCGGGTGATAGTGAAAGGGAGAACGAAGAACTCCGCGGAATCATCGATGATTTGACCCTGGATATCAAACGATTGAAGCAAAAGCTACGCAGGTACAAGGAAAGAGATCCTCCTCGACTGCAAGGAGACAAACTCTTCGACGTCCGCACTTATGGTCTCCCACGTCAAAGAAAACGGCAATTGGAGCAAATCTTGCAGCAATTCGCTGCTGAAATCTCTGGAAGCTCGCGGCTCTCTAGAGAGAGACCCACTCGCACAAAAAGCAAGCATCTGCGTGACAATGCACATATTTCAGACGACGATGCCCGCAAGGCGTTAGTGGCTATGTTGTTCAAACAGCATTTGGGTCTTCTGGCTGCCAAGGCTAGCATACAACGTATCGCAAACATATCGCCTTCCTCAGATTCCTGGTATGATATCATTGAGGTGTTGAGTTCAATAAAGCATATGATTTCAAACATTGATGTTGAATTCAGCCGTGAGGCTCTCGAGAAATATGGTGCCGCGCTTGAGCTCTCAGCTGATGGCCATCGTGTGAGATGGCAGAGCAGCAATCGACATGAGATCGTACGACCTCATACAGGCTCCAGTGTGATACATGATTACTATATCAATAGTCATCAGGCAAATGATCTCCCCAAGGAGACATCCATACACCATGAGAATGTTCTTGGTCTTGCTGAGAGCAGAACAACTTCATTGCGTACACCAGCAACCACCGATTATATACCGTATAAATCAAAAACACACAAGAATGAGGCCGATGACGATGTAGTATCCATGATCAGCAGCGGTTCCGAGATGAGCTCCCAAGCGCCTGGAAGCGACGGAGCTGGCCGTTTTTCAACTACCCGACCACAAACGCACAAAACGCCCCATGAGAGGTTGACTTACTACAAAAATGCAACCTTCTATATTGACTGCTACGGGGATAGGCTTGATGCAATTGACTCGCAACCACAGGCATCATCGTTGACAGAGAGCTTTGGGGAGAAACGCAAGCGCCAAAGCTCTGATCATTCGTCACGACAGCAACGACGACATACAAACAAGACACCTGCAGATCGATTTCATTCTTATCCGAATGAGAAGGACTCAGCATTGAATCTCAGCCAATGCACTTCACCTGTTTTGTCTCTCGCCGAAGAGCCATTGACATCAGTAGCAGATGGGCACAAGGCTTTTCCTATGGAGCTAGCGGCCTCGGGGGTTGGAGATGTGACTCCTAATGATAATTTTGCTTTGCATGTCGTAATGAAACACGTTCCAGTCAGCTCGAGCGACGAACCTGAAACGTCACGAATTTCAAAGGATTCTTTCAAGGACGGTTTCCCAGGCCATGATCAGCGCAACGGCAGAATCAACAATCGGAATAAGAAACTCTTCAAAACCTACGTCGTCACAGCTACGCATGAAGAGCTGGCACCGTCGTCTTTACCGCCTGCAACATGTGGGATTTTTTCATCTGCCAGTTCGGATGAAGATAGCGATGATGACGATGGCGATGATGGTGACAATGACTTTGATGGTGTTTACGAGAAGCAGGGGCAAGTGAACCTTCCTGATGTTTCTCACGCCGTGCTGGCCCACGTCGGGGGTATCGGAGAATCACCGGCATAGACGCAGCCTCGTTGGAGTTGTTACTCTCGTGGCTTTGCTTTCTTTTCTCAATATAGGATTTATATAACTATAAGAGAAGCCCGGCTTTTACCCAACGCCAGATGGAGGACACTATGGAGCATTTTGTCGTAGCGAAGAATATTATCTCAAAATAGATTACTTCTTTCTATCAACTAGAGCCTCTTCAATGTTGACATACAAACATGTTCGTATGAACCCAACCTAACCGCCAGTTGCCGTAATTAGCCGGTGACGGGCCGATCCAAGACTTAACTATCATAATCGCCAGACTCCAGACTCAAACTCATAAAGAATATAAAGAATGCTCAACCCCGAAGCCCCATAGACTCAAATCGCCATGGTTGAGATATTTATCTCTCAACGTGAATAAATGATTCTCGAGGCATAGCGTTGTAACGTTCGAAGCTGTACTACTAATAACTTGAGGCCAACGCGGAAAGCGCGCAACGATTCCGCGCACGTCTCCACCTTTTGGTATCCGGGGTAAATCTGAGCGCTTCGGATGAGAGCGTCGGATAGGAACATGCAACAAGAGCGGAATATTCTCCCAAGTATGTGCATATAAAGCGGACAAGTCCGTGCTCGCTGCTCTGTTGCATTGTTCATTGATTCTTGAAGTCTCCCAGTATACCCGGCATTTATCAGTTGCACGAACATCACGGAATAACTGCGGCATACTGGATGTGCTGACTAGGAACATACTCGGCACCGAGAGGATCCTTAAATAACGGGACTAGGAGTTACAGAAGGCTTGGTTCCCTGAACTAGTTCAAGTTCGAGTGAATATCATACACAGTTCGGCAAAGATGCCCTCACAAATCAGATCCTGCCTACGCGTGGCAAGGCAAGTCACGACTCGACAGAATAAGGTATGACTGCCTGCATTTCCTAGAATTCAAGCACTAACTAAGCCTAACAGCACCAACAATTCCTCGCCCGCGCATTCTCCAGCTCCGTCCGACGATGTGAAATCAACAAAATCCTCCCCTCCGCCGAAGAAGCCATCAAAGACCTAAAGTCCAACTCAACCGTCCTCGCCGGCGGTTTTGGCCTGTGCGGTGTTCCCGATACACTTATTAACGCAGTTCGCGCCAAACCCGAGATAACAGGCCTCACTGCTGTTAGTAACAATGCCGGTGTCGACGGATCTGGATTGGGCTTGTTGCTTGCAAGCAAACAGATTAAGAAGATGGTTGCTAGCTATGTTGGCGAGAACAAGACCTTTGAGCGCATGTATTTGAGTGGCGAGATTGAGTTGGAGTTGACTCCTCAGGGTACACTGGCCGAACGATGCCGAGCGGGCGGTGCTGGAATTCCTGCCTTTTATACACCCGCTGCTTTTGGCACGGTCGTGCAGACCGGTGAACTTCCCCTAAAACACAACAGTGACGGTACAGTGGCCCTGTACGGAGCACCGCGGGATGTCAAAGTCTTTGATGGAAAGAGCTACGTTATGGAAGAAGCCATCAAGGGCGACTATGCATTCGTCAAGGCTTGGAAGGCAGATAAACTCGGTAACTGCCAATTCCGCTATGCCGCAGCAAACTTCAACGGTGCCATGGGCCGAAATGCCAAAATGACTATTGTCGAGGCGGAGCATATCGTCGAAGTAGGCGAGATTGAACCGGCTGCTGTCCATCTACCTGGTATCTACGTGAAACGCGTGATCCAGAGCTCAGAAGAAAAGCGCATTGAGAAACGCACCTTCGCCAAGGAGGATGGCGATGACATGTCCGCCCTCGGCAAGGGCGATACCGCCAACAAACGCGAGCGAATCGTGCGACGCGCCGCAAAGGAGTTCAAGAATGGCATGTATGCCAACCTAGGTATTGGGATGCCCATGTTGGCGCCGAACTTTGTCGACCCTTCTGTTGAAGTCATGCTGCAGTCGGAGAATGGCATTCTCGGTTTAGGGCCGTATCCCAAGCAAGGATCGGAAGACCCGGATCTTATTAATGCTGGAAAGGAGACTGTGACTCTTTTGCCTGGTGCTGCTGTGTTTGGTAGTGATGAGTCTTTTGGTATGATTCGCTCGGGACGTATCGATTTGACTATTCTCGGTGCCATGCAAGTTAGCGCTAGAGGTGATCTTGCGAACTGTAAGTTTTGATCTCCCGTTCTCTCGAATAACGTACTTACTGACGCTGTTAAGGGATGCTTCCTGGCAAAATCAAGGGCTTCGGTGGCGCCATGGACCTCGTCTCCAACCCCGAGGCGACCAAAGTGGTTGTAACAATGGAACACACAGATAAAAAGGGCAACCCTAAGATCTTGAAGCAGTGTGAATTCCCATTGACTGGCAAAGCCTGTGTTAGCCGGATCATTACAGAATTGGCTGTCTTTGACGTTGATTTCACTGATGGTCTGACTTTGATTGAGGTTGCTGATGGTGTCACCGTTGAGGAGATCAAGGCTAAGACCGGAGCTCCGTTCAAGGTTGCTGATGACTTGAAGACGATGTTGTAAACATTTTGTCATTTTTCATGATCTTGCCCGGTGTTCGTATATTCTATATCCCTTGTGCATATAATGAGTTATATCGGTCCCATTTGGGCAAAATAACTTATAAATGATCACCATTATAATCCTTTCAGTGCCTGAATAGAAGCAGATCGTAATGCATTATTGTACAATCTATCATAGCCTACGAAAACCCCAACTCCGTACCCATTATTCTTACAGTAACCCAGCAATGCTTTTCGCAATCTCAAACAAGAGTAGAGACAATACCGTCGCAGCGTCCTTATATTATTCCGATTTCCCTTATTTCAACCGTAACATCCCACCCAATCTCTTCTGTATCCTGCCGAACCAATTCCGATGCGGCGCCTCCTGAAACTCCCTCACAACATCATCGTAATGGGTGGGATTGCTAGCGGGATGCCGCAATTTCTGTGCTAGTGGGTATTGTTTGCTATATTGGTCGTTGAGAAGGTTGGTGAGCGCGATAACTGACGATTGCGAGATCTGCGGTGTCTCGGACTCAGTCTTGGGCAGACGGGATTGGAGATAGGTTTGTACGGAGACTGAGGCTGGTCGTATGGGGTCGGTGGGCCAGGCTTTGATGAGGTGCGCTAGGCGCGTAGAGATGGTTTGCTGTTGATTGTCAGTAAGTGTATAGCGCGTTGGAGCTGGTCATGAATGTGGTGCAGCTGCGAAAGTCATGTGGATAGGACGTGCTGGGTCGGTTTACTTACTGGTGATCTGGACATATTGTGTCACGCGAATGTAATTGATGTAGTTAAAATAGATGTATCTTAATCGAGCAGATCGTATGCGCTGTCAGGACGATATTGTTTCTCACGATGACATGAGGGTGGTCCTGGATAAGAATGACAAATTCCGAAATCTTTAGGCGCCTTACCGATCAGGTGTCGACCAGGCTGCCAGATTGCTCCGCCACTGATGACCGATGACTAAACTCCGACCGCCGCCTCACAGCGAGACAGACAGAGACAGAGAGCGACAGACAGAGCCCCTTCCATCCAGATCCATCATCCTCTCCGTCTCGCCATCTCCTCCAATCATTTACTCTTCTTTCCTTTTGTTCTTCTATATTACTTTCTTCTCTTCTCGTCGTTGCTGTTGTCGATTTTCTTTTGTAGCTCACACACTCCTGTCAAGTCATCTACCCGTCCGGTATATCCGCTTACCATGACCTCGCAGTCATATCAACGGGTAAGGCAAACCGTCCTTTAGTCGACGATGTCGTTGTATCAATAGATATATACTGACCCACTATCGCTATTATACAGGTGAATACCCGTGATGACGATGATGATGGTAAACTCGAAGCCTTCCCCAACCTAACTGCACCAATACCCGCCTCGCCTCCGCCTTCCTTCCACTCTCGATCATCGTCGCCTTCGTCGCGTCGCTTGCTTCACGAAGATCCTATGCGAGATGGCTCCGATAATGCCTTGGAAGATGCCTTTGACGATGGAAACGATTCGGACGACGCGGATGAAGCCGATGATAGACAGCGCTTGATGAGAGGAGACCCTACAACCCCCACGACACCCATTATCGCATCAGCAGAGTCAAACTCGGCGAGCGTTCAGCCGTCGTCAACACAGAGACGAGGTACTATACTGCCGACTTTCACTTCAACGGCAAGTTCGCGGGTGGTAGGCACGGGGTCGTCAAACGATGGTGTTTTTGCCAATTTGAATGCAAAGCCCGAAAGGGCTGAGAAGCAAGAAGAAGATCTACCTCCAGTATGTTGTTTCCACTCTCTGTAAGCTGTTTATACGATTACTGACTGTTTTTAGTCATATGAACAAGCCGCCGCGGATGCTACACCTCCATACTGGGAAACTACTATAATGGCCCCAGGCATGTCCTCCGACGAAGTATACGTGGATGGCCTGCCAGTCGGCTCAGTATTCTCGTTTGCATGGAACGGCATGATCTCGATGTCATTCCAACTTGTCGGTTTCCTCCTCACATATCTTCTCCACACGACCCACGCCGCCAAAAACGGCAGCAAGGCCGGTCTCGGTCTGACTCTTGTTCAATACGGCTTTTATATGAAAGGAAGCGGCGTCTCGCGGCCCGATAATGATTCAGATTCATACACGGCTCCGCCAGATCCTAATAGTCACAACTTCGACCCGAACACTATTGGCGACGTCAGTGCAGGTGGTGGCCAAGGCCAAGGAGGAGGCGCCATCTCCGCTATTACAACAAGTGAATGGATATCCTATATTTTGATGATTGTCGGTTGGTTCATTTTGATTCGATCCGTTAGTGACTTCCTTCGCGCTCGCAAGCACGAACAACTCATTCTACAAAGCCCTGAAAGAGGCCTTAGCGTCCCTGTCATCGCTGAAGGCGAGGCTTCTGAAAATGTTGTCTGATTTGCTGCACCATGGACAAGCGCATAATTGATGACGGAGTCTGGGCGTCTTAAAGCTTTCTTGTTTTTCTTGCGGTTACCCCTCTGCTTCCATCTTTTGGAAGTGAATTCATTAGCAATGGCCACGTCTTCGTTGTCTGTGTATTGTACTTAGTTTTTGGAAGATACCACATATATACATTAAGGCACCGCACCTCTTGCTTGATCTATTATGCCGGTCACATTGTAAGCTTCTGTATCTTGGCGATCTATTACAACCTCAACATGAAAGACCGGAAGATCAAAACGTTACTACAACTCTGTACATTACTCCCTTTAGGTCTAATGTCCTGAATGAGTATGAATCAAGTATTCGACTGTTGGAAATTTTTGTGATGTTAAATTTGAATTTATGGAAGGCCCGGTCTGCTCACAGAGATGTGGTGTATCGACTTGCTCGCGAGATAATAATTTGATGTACTTAATTCAAAGCTCGGGCATGATAGCAGATATCATTAAATTATAGCTAACTCTTACTACCTGGGTATGCATGCCAAAGTGCGTTATATCACATATCAGTTTCATCTATCTAAAAAGCAAATGCAACGACGATGAGAAGACCGAGCAGAACACCCATGCTTGGACTAAGCTGCGAGCCAGCAGACTTGGTCTGAACAGGAACGGTTCCCGACGAAGTGCCAGAGGCAGAAACAGTAGAGCTTCTTGATGACATTGAAGTAGACGAGGGCGCAACGGCACTGCTGCTGCTGCTAGCATTGCGGCCTTCACCCATTGCGAGGGTGGAGTTTGCGACGAGTGGCTGATCAATATTTGGCTGGTCGGCACAGGTAGAGTTCGCTGCAAGTGGGCAGGTCTCATCTGTGCAGAGGCTCTGGTATTGAGGACCTTGAGCCTCGATGGCAGTCATCTTGGGAGCACAGCGGTATGCAAACAGACTCTCAAGGGCCATGGCAACGGCACTGATATCGGATTCGGCGACTCCAAAAGACGCGACTGACAGACCAATTTGAGTGATGAAGTATCCGAGTTGGTAGGGATCGAGGACCATGAACCTTGAATGACACAAGTCAGAAATTGCCCTAATCTATGTGTGTGGATGGAGTACGGCCGAGGAGTGAGATAACGTACTTGTGCACCTCGTACATGCTAGAGTCTCCCATGTAAGCAGAGAACCCAGTCATGCCGACTTCACTGCAACCCAGAAGGGAGCCGAAGAACTCATACAAATGAGTTAGTAGCATGCTGTAATTGCAGTTAACACAGAAGACATCTGGGTCAAGAGATGGGAAACTTACTATTGTCTAGAAGTATTGTCCTCTGCTGGCATGTTCTTCATCAAAGGCGCAGCACCACCTCCGTCTAAGAAGTTGACAGCAACACCTGCATTGCTACCATTGTTGGTCGAGGCCAGACCTCCGTCGAAGTATGGTACGAGGTTGACACTGGTGCCGTTGTATGTCCCGTTAGGGTTCAAGATACCCGGAACTGCAACACCGACATTTGGTTGCGTGTAGTTGCCGATGACTGCAGTGTTTACCAAAAGAGTCAACAAGGTGTACTGATTGGTAGCATTGTTGTCTTTGAGTAGGGCGGTTGTGTAGTAGTCACAGATTGAGACGTTGCTGGGACGCTGAGCAACAGCAGCGCCGACCATGGCCAGCATAACAAGGTTCTTAAAGTTCATTTTGGAATTGAGAGAGAGTACGACAAGAGTATTTTGCTAGTAGGTGTGCTTGATGAATAGCTGAAAACCTTTCAGTGGCTCAAGGGGTGTAGCCTCTATATAGGACAACCTTGGAAATACATTCGGACATACTGCTAGCTTACCCAACAATCAATCTCAGAACAAGCCCACAGAGCTCTACGAGAAATATGGAGTTAGCCATCGGACACCCAGGTGGTGATACTTTAATTCTACGTGCATATCATGATATCAATGGCTTGAAGGGTAAATTAGGCACTTAGCTTGAAAGTTCTGCACTCCGCATACAATTATGCCGTCCAAACCCCACATATATTGACAGTGAGGCTACATGACAGGTCCCTTGATATTCCTATTTGGTCAGAAAATGACCAAGAACTCGATGAGCAGAGTTACTTTCCCTAATAGGAAATATCAAAAGTTTCCTATTTCGGTCTGGGGTCAAGGTCCAAGCGGTCCACCAATCAGCGCTTCACGATCCGTTTCTCCTCCAGTTCTCCGATCTGTGCCTCGTTTTGCCCTAACTTTACTTCTTTTCATCTTTTAGACTTTTAAGATGTGTATGCTAGGCTTCACCTGGCCCTGGTCAGTTCTCTTTGAGAAGGTCCCCCTTGCACAGCCTGCTTTTGTGCCCGATTCAATGGAATGTCTTGTCGTATATCTCGTACCTGGGTATATGGCCTATGCACGTCCAGTCTTCTTGCGGCTAGGGTCAGCATGGACGAACAAGATTATTGATGCATAACCGTGTCAGGGGTTCAAAAGATCGAGCTTAATTGTCCGACTAAAACCGAAGAGCATGTTTATTTCGCTGTCGGTTTCGCGCCGTATAGGTTAGCTAACACCAGTTGATAGGCTAACATCAAGCTCATAGAATGTCAAATAGATTGGAAGATAAATGAGAAATCTTTGAGATCAAGTTTTTGGATCAAGGAATGGAAGTAAACTGGATTGACATCCGAATCGGGCAGCAGAGCATCTGATGGCTGGTTAATTCGGAGATACAGTAGAACCTAGCCAAGCAGTCCTTCCAACATTCGAATCTAATATCTAAGGACTTTGATTTCTATGGGAATAAAAAGCACTGTGTTATCACAACCTGCCTTATCATAATGATTCGGAGCACTCTCTATATTCATATGTCTGAATCTGTTATCTAGTTCGGCTGCTTTTTTGCGGGAGCTACTTAATCCCAGTGCGTTATCCTCTAAATTATTTGAGTATAATTTTGAAACAACATATAGACCCTAAGGATACGCGCATACTAGTTGATTCAGAATGGTAAGATCTATCCAATCAGTCCCAAACTTGACCCGCTGAACATAGTAAGCCTCGGCCTTCATGACACATATGAACGCTTTACTGCAGCTACTAAGGAGATCGAAATCTTCATTTTTCGATTTCATCTTGTTCTCATTTTGGCCCTTGAAGAACTTTTCAGCCTCGGAGCTCGAGTATCTAAGCCTTCAAATATTCCCGGAGCTTTTATCGTTGAATGGCCTATTGAGGGCGTCTCCTACGTAGGGTTCACGATCTTTGTTGTTTGTATGACTTTTCGTCTAGTTTTGTCTCTGGCTTTGAAGTGCTTTCTGGTGTGAAACAATACCATGATAGATCATTTTCTATATTTGGCTAAATACGCATGGAGTAGTAATGTCGAAGACCAATGAATACGTTCCCGCCGATATATCAGAACTTTTGAAGGCATTGCATAGGGCAAGAATGAGACCATTTTAAGGTTGATGTCAGTCACTGAAACCCCGAACATTCGATATGATCAAAGAAATTTGTATGCTGCAAAATTTATATCCGACGGAGTACACCTTATGCCGTTAATGTCACTACAGTCAACGGTAATATGCTGATCTGGAGGCCCTAGGAAGGATTGATCACTATAACCTATTGTATGTGTATGAAGATGCCAGCGAGGATATCCTTTCCCCATACAAGTTTGTTGTGATCGACCAATGGCCAGTCTCAATTTATTCTGCCGTGAGTTTTGGTCGGTATCCGATAATCAGCGAAGACTTGGAGGCGACGTTCGAGTGGTTGGGTCAATTGGTTCGTCTGAATAGTAATGCTGAGCTCTCGGGCACGTCGAGCATAGTTTCGCCATAAAAGCGTTGATGGGTAGAGACAGCCTGCTGATATGAGTGTTTTGTCTTTTGAGAAAGGCAAAGGTGGTTTTAACGTACGTGAAAGTAACGTTGAGGATGTTGAGATGAGATTCATGAGTCGATAACTTCATGCCGGAGAGCAAATAGGAGGTTGTTCGGCCACGAAAACTCAAGAAGTCATTTACCGGAAATGATCTCCTTCTGGGACCAAAACATAGTTCTGATTTAGCTTACGAAGGAGGTGGCGATGATTTTTGATTAAGCTGATAGCTAAACGCTTTCTGCACGGAGACTGATAATCTGAGGAGAGTCTTTGAAGACTGAGCGGCGCATCAATCGATCAGAAATTGGCCAGGGAGAGCAAGACGCGGAGTTGAAATAGCCAAATGGTTCGTTTCCATTGAGCTGGAGAAGTGATACGCAAGTCGCTTGCATATCCTTATCTCAAGCGTAACCATGATAAAGAGTAAAGTCGAGGTATCTATCCAAATGAGGAAGGAACTACTCGAGATAAAGCGAATGTAGCCGCACCGATCGAAAGTCTTTACTACGTATCAGTCTATTCTTGACAGCATATTCTCTATCGTGATTCAATTTCACTACCTAGGTACCATTGTGAGTAGCTATATGTTCACAGTAGCTCCACCGGCTCGCCCTTCATTGTTTGCCTTCTGAAACTGTTGGATCAAACCAAGCACGCCGCCAGGGCCGTTGACAATCGCTTCTACTTCATCGCCTTCTTCGACACTATCACTATCGTCTGCCTCTCCCGCCAGATTCATGCGCCACGATCCTTCCAGATTATTGTCGCTTGTAGCAACAGCTCCCGTAGAATCGTCTCCGATCCGACCAGACTGTTGACCTGCACCATTCTTGGAGGCTTCGACATCGGATAGTTCTTTGACATCATCCATGGCATCGCCGACACTGGGGGCTGCGCGGGATGGTCGGAATCGAGATTGCGCACCAGTCATAGGTGCTGAGCGCAACGCTGATGCGGAGGGCTGATGATGCGGATCGAGGAGCATTGAATGGAATGGTGAATTATACCCAGGCACACCGCCCATGCGGGATCCGCGCAATGTAGAATGGCGTGTCTGTGGTCCTACCATAGGCGAATGGCGTGGGCCCATCTGGTCCCAACGCTCCGCCCGCGGAGTCGCATCGGCCGGGTGTGTAGATCCAAGAGCAGGGAACGGCGGAGGAGGATGGAATCTTCGTCGAGTCCCGGGGGCGGCGGCAGCTTTGGGATTCGCGCCGTAACTATCTAAAAAGCCGTAATACGAGGCAAGCATTTTCCCATCCTTGGTCGAGAAGTAGTCATCTCGCAAGTCTCCCGCAGGCCCACTTTGGACGCGACCTTGAGGAATTGTCTGGGTGTCCTTCTTGAAATCAAAGACGGCAAAGGAGCATACATAACCCAATCCATCCACATGAACGGTGAACTCACGGAAGAAGTCAATCAAGCGATCACTGCACTTCGGAAGGCTGAACCACAGCACAAAGGGAGTAAAGATCATGCTAAGAATCTCCTCCAAGAAGATGACGATCTTCATTTGGTAAAGCATAGCGAATTCCTGTCTAACCTCGTCACTGTGCAGACGCCCTGCCCAATGATTCGGACGATAATGGGTAAAATTAGTCACCTCGAGAAGGGCAAATTCAGGGTCGAACACATCGGTTTCCTCTGGAACCAACCCCCGAGCGATAGCCCACACACTACCAAAGAGACCTAGGTAGAAAAGCACAGTACGATCTTGAGTAATCTCAAATCCTAGGAATAGCTCTGGATCCAAAAGTGACGCCAATGCTAGGACCGAGGCAAGAGCTCCTGCGATGAACGCCACGAAACTTGAGATCTGCACTGTCTTGTCTTTCGGAAACTGATCGACGTAGCGGCTGGCGAATGGGTAGGACATGTTTATGCGACGTTGAAAGAGGTGCCAAAGTTCGTTGAACTCGCGGAATTTCCATTCCGCCAGAGGGGTATATTGACGAGAGCCGATCTGTGATGGGTTCTTTTGGTATTCGTTGAAGTACCGGAAAAAGTAATGCATCATAAAGTAAACAACAATGAAAGGAGCAACGAAGATGTTCATGACCCCGGCAAAAATGAAACGCCTTCGGAGCCCTTCGCTCAAAGCTCTTCGATGAGTATCCCTCAAGAAAAGTGGCCTGACCTGACCTTGTTCATTAAACACATAGTCTAGGATGCACAAATTCAAATTCCATTCTAATGTGCGTGAAAACAACTGTCGGTTTCGAAGAAAGGGAACGGGCAATGTGAGGTCGAGTATGTCTTTGTTGAATAGAGCGATGAGATAGTTCTCTTTCCGCATGAGCCTGTTGGCGATATCGTGGGCATCCATTCGCTGCTTAGACTGGCTGCCCATAAACCTGCGATGTCTAGCAGAGATGGCGGCAGCTGTGGATGGATTCGAATCTCGCAAATTCATCAAACGACTCACGACTTGCTGCCAGGATATGGTCTGTATTTCTGGATCGGAAATGTCTAATAAATAGTGGTAAAAATCATGCATATGCCGCAGTCTTCGGATATCAAGGATATATTGGGCAAGTTTACCGATCCAAAAGAAGGTAAAGAGCCATAAGAGAAGAGTGGTTGATGTTGAAATCTTGGTCATACATTTCGGCACAAGAACGTTTTGCAGAGAGTTGCTGCCGCGGATCAAGCTGTAGTTCACACAGCTCGACAGAAAAGTCGTAAAGCCTACCACGAAGCCCAGCGTCCTAGAGAGGTCAGACGGCTTTTCTTAGAATCATGAATATGACCGGCCTTATTTCCTTACAGTAGATTGAGTGCCCGGCTCATCAATATACTCCAAATGCCATTTCCCAGGTAGTAGATATATACGTCTTTCAAAAAATTATCGAGGTTCTCAACGTTCGCCCACCTCCACATTGCCTTGTCCTTGGCACTTGCCGATGCTAACCCAGACAAGCCTCCTGGTCGTTGTGTTTGTTGAACAATCGGGGTAGGCAGAAACTGATCGAGTTTTCTTCGATTGCGTGGCGATTCCCAGCGCTTTCTAGATCTGGTCGACGATGGACCGGCACCCGGGGAAGCATCGTCGTGGTAGTCGATTCCATGAGAAGGGGGAGCAGGCAGCTTCGGCATATCTTCCAGATCGTGTCCTTCTATCAACAAAGATGCAGGAACGTCGTCGTCGTCGCCGCCTTCGTCAGCTTCTGCCACGCGGGGTGATAAATGCTGTAGCCACCGGGATCGCCCAGTTCTAACTCCATTTCCACCCGCCTTTGTAGAATAGGTATCCGATAGCTTTCGAGGTCGTCCTTGTCCCAAGAATGCAGTGCTCTGGGTAGTTATCTGACTGTTCCCGGCGTCATCTGGGTCGTAGTTGTGTAGAGATTCTTGCAGGTTTTCCTCGTCCAAAGCCATAGCAGCACGCTCTTCGATATCGGAGTTTCCGGAGGCTTCGTCATCATGCCTCATAGCTTCGTAGATGGAGGGCGAGCCCGCCGGAGGGAGCATCCGCGATAATATATTTGAGTTCATCATGGTTGTTGTGGCCGGGGTTCTTTCACTTCATGACTGCTTGCTCAGCGTGGTGCCGCCGGGGGGCTGTACCTAGATGGATCTAGGTAAAGTCGCAAACAAACAACAAAGCGATGGGCAGGTGACGGCATAAATCATAAAACTGGATGGGAGTATGACTTGTCTGTTTGGCTCGTGTATATGTGACATAGATTTCAGTGTCCTTGTGATGTATCAATAAGTTAGATGTTTGTAAGATGGGACTATGAGAGCTCCAGGCAGGAAGCTCCGATGCGGGAGAGGAAAGAGCGCATGACGCAGGCGATGCTTGGCACGTATCACGACACGTGATTTAATGTTCTTCCAAAACGCTTCGACGGAGATTAAAGACTGTCATTTGATTATTATTTCTGTAGCAAACCATTGTACGATGGGATGGATACCATCGTCTTCATCAAAGCCCTTATTGCTATGGGGTACACGGATCTACAAAGCAGGTACCATAACAACTTCGAGTTCTTCAATGACATTCAATCATGGACTGAATCAGACCGCTACTACGAGCCCGCATACACCTTTTCTCATTCGAACGATGCATTGTTAAGCTTCATCATCCCTTCCTAATCCGGTCCGTCCTTGATAAGTTGAGACCCCTTCCTGACCGAGTTTGCTGGTCTCATTGGCCAGGCAGAAGTCGGACAGCCGTTCGCCGGACTACTGGAGATTGTGGATATGATATCGCCCCCATGAGAGACCAAATAAGGCACTTCGCACGTTATATTGGCCGAGATTAATTAAGCTGACCATGACTTTTAGCTGTCGGCAAAGAGCGCGTAGTCTGTTAGCGAAATGATTCAAGGTCAATCCGATCCTAGCATCGATTCCTTAATTTGTTTCATCGTAGATATTTGGCGATAGTATTTGGTTCTTTGGAGGCATTCCGTGCCGGCAGCCTGAGGGTTAGTTAGTAATCGACTGCGATTGATAATGCCATCCTTTGACAGACATATGGACATATTTCCGCAGTACGTAGTCGGTCGAATCATTCCAATAGCACCTCATTATTATTATTAGTAGTACTAGTAGGGCAAACAAGAAGAATGTCAAGCTGTTAACATGTCCAGCAGTCGAGCAACTAAGGGACTCCACAGGCTAATCAGAAAACGTTCGCCCTCCGGCGGCCACTACTCAACGACCATCGTAATTGCTAGTTAACTAACAACCGCACCACCGAAACCTCCTTCTTAATTACCAACCCTTCCATCAACCGCCCAATTGACCTCCCGCTACCTCCTCGCTTCAACACGTAAGTGATTTATCTCCCGTTGCATGATTCAACCTCTTTTTCTACCATCATCCTGCAAAGAGCGTGCGTCTACCTGCTGCTCATCGTGACGCAGGGAATTGCGCTGTCCTGAGTACCCCCTCCCCCCGCGCAAACGAGTATCTTCCCATCGTCGACCCATACCCCTTCTATCATGTCATCTACTTCGAATGCGTTATTGTTATTCTATTTTGGCATTGCTATGGACTGAATTCGACCACTCAGCACTGACCGTCGCAATAATAGTTTGACCCGTCTGAGAAGACAGACAGTGATCGAGCCGTATCATACGCGCGAATTGAAAGAACCGAGCGGACTTCCCAATCGCGACCTCGCTTCGTATCCCCTTGACGATTCCGCAGCCTTCTTCCCCTCCATTGCGACTGCGCGCACACCAAGCTAGTTTCGACCAATGTGTCGCATTTTACTCCATGCGTCCCGGTAACAAGCCGTTCGTGATCAACACTCTACGGGGAACGGCGAGCGGCATAGGCCTGCTATATGCTAGAGAACCGGTACTATCGTCGAGACTATAGGGCACAATCTTAGAAAAGAAAGAGTTGGGAAGATGGAGCAAGAGCGCTCCAACGGGTTTCGGCGGAACTCGCTTCAACATGGCGGTATCCATAGTCGCCCTGTTGAGCGTCGAGCGAGTAAGAAGTCCTCCTCAAAAGATCGCCATGGCATAGTATATCCAGAAAGCTTTCAGCAAGGCTCCATAAGAACGGTTACGCCGGATTCTGCATCCGATGTTGGTAATCAGTCTTCCGTCTCCGAGTCTGACCATCTTTCCACCAACCCTACCGTCTCGCCACGCTCGACTGCCCGATCCAGAAATACAGACTGGGAACGACGGCGAGAGTTCAGTCCCTATCAGTCTACTGCTGATGATGACGACCTATCAAGCGAAAGTAGAAGCCAGCGTGCTCGGTCCCGGACAACAACTTTAGAAGATCAACGGAGTGAAATATCACCCCATTTTTTATCCAGGGCGAGAAATAGGATTGGATCAATAAACACCTCTGTACCCTCGTCCGATTCAAAAGATTCCGAGGATTCCGTGAGCTCCATAGGTTACCCGTCTGTCGTTCAATCACCAACACATGTCGGCCAATCTGGCAGTCGGCAACGTCTGCCCAAAGCACCCTCCGGAGGTCCTGCATTAATCACAGGAGTTTCTAGGAACCCTGCTGCCTTTGTGTCTCCATTATCTAATGCCGATTCTGCTAAAATTCTTCAATTAATGAAAACCACCTGCGGCCGAATGCATGGCATACTGTCTTTCCGAACGGCTACAAATGCGCAATGGACGTCTGGTTATTGTGCTATCAACGTCGCCAGTGGTAGCTTGATATATCAAGCTAAAGGTGAAGTGGCCATGGCGAAAACATTGATTCCAGATCTTCGTGGCTGTCACGTTCGAACGATGTTTGACACCGAGCTCCAATCGACCTATCTCAGCGTCTCGACCTTCTCGTCCGGTCTGGGTATACAACTCAAGCCTCATGTTAACGAGACGTTCGACTCTTGGCTCGCCGCATTGTTATGCTGGCAGCCCATACGCCCGAAAGGCGTGCAGAATAAGAGAACGAAACCTCAACCAGTAGCAATCGGCGACCGTCGAATTGCGGACCGGCGTCGGAACTCCGAGAGTACGGTGCAGAAGGAAGCTGCTATTATCAAGGTCGGCAAAATGCTTCTTTGGGAGAAGCCCAGCCCTTCCGGAGCACGTCCGGAATCTGGCTGGCAAGCATCCACACAACATAGAAACCACAGGACGCATTCTACGGCATGGCAGAGGGTGAGCTGTACCTTACAAGAAAACGGCTACTTCAAGCTGTTCACAGAGGCAGACGTGTCGCTCCTGGCAGTCATTCATCTCTCGCAACTATCTCGTTGTGCCATTCAACAGCTAGAACCGTCTGTTTTAGGCGACGAATATTGCATTGCAATTTATCCGCAATATGCCGCACTATCGACCACGGAAACTGCGTCTCGACCTGTTTTTCTGTCATTGGAGAGCAGAGTTCTCTTTGAGGTTTGGTTTGTACTCCTCCGCGCTTTTACGATACCTGAATTGTACGGACCCGAGACCGCTGCTAGTGAAGATCCTACTCGGTCACAGACCTTGATCAATCCTGCCGCCGCATCCACGACCGATATGTTTCGAATAGAGAGAATGCTCTCGCTCCGTATCACGGAGGCAAAGCTTACCGGCAACAAGAATAAGAGCGAAGAATCACCCAAAAGCAAGAAGCCGTTTGACCCCAATGAGAAGACTTTTGTTAGTGATTACTATGCTGAAGTTCTCTTGGATGGTGAGATAAGGGCCAAAACTGCAGTTAAACAGAGAACATCCAACCCATTCTGGAGGGAGGAGTTTTCTTTTCACGACCTGCCTCCAATTCTCTCGAATGCATCTATCCTTTTGAAGACATTGAACCCTGCCCAGAAGGACTGGACCCTTATCGCGCATGGTCCTTATAGTCTTGATTCTCAATCCAATCCGTTGAGCGTTCTTGACGATCTTGAGTTATCGTCGCATGATGCAACTTCCGGACGGGTCGATTTGCGCTTGGATGAGCTCGAAACAGGGGTTGATCATGAGAAATGGTGGCCGATTATTGATGATAGGGACCAGGTTATGGGAGAGATGTACATGAAGGTTCGCCTAGAGGAGATGATTGTCCTGATGTCCCACGAATACGAGCCCATGTCAGAGATCCTGCATATGTTCCCCAACAATCTTACCATCAATATGATTCACCTCGTGCCTACGGAGCTCACCCGCATATCTGAAATCCTTCTCAACATTTTTCAGGTATCAGGACAAGCTGCAGACTGGATTTCGGCACTTGTTGAAGATGAGATCGATGGGTTCGATAGAGACACCACCTCAACTGCCCATCACCGATTCCGATACGCCACAAGGATACACTCTAATGACTCCAAGGAATCAGGACAAGACCGTGAGGTTATTGTGCGAGATCTCGGGCGCTCTGCGACAATCGAAGCTAACTTGCTTTTCCGGGGTAATTCATTGCTGACGAAAGCGCTTGATATGCATATGAGGCGCCTGGGAAAGGACTACTTGGAGGAAACAATTGGAGACCGTATTCGTGACCTAGACGAAAGTGATCCCGAATGCGAGGTGGATCCTCTTAAGCTTCGGTATAATCGATCAGACGAATTAGCACGCAACTGGAGAAACCTCATCAGTCTCACCACCCTCTTTTGGAAGTCAATTGCAGCCTCTGCATCAAGATGTCCGGCAGAACTTCGCCGTATTTTTCGGCATGTTAGGGCTTGCGCAGAGGATCGTTATGGTGATTTCTTACGATCAGTCACTTACAGCAGTGTCTCGGGATTCCTCTTTCTACGATTTTTCTGTCCTGCCATCCTGAATCCGAAGTTGTTTGGTTTGATGAAGGAGCACCCACGACCTCGTGCCCAACGTACCTTGACTCTCATTGCCAAAGCACTTCAAGGCTTAGCAAACATGACAAATTTTGGTAACAAGGAACCATGGATGGAGCCTATGAATACGTTCTTGCAGTCAAATCGCACTGCTTTCAAAGAATTCGTTGATTCTGTCTGCGCAATCCCAGCAGAGCGACCAGCGGCTATAGTTACGCCACAATATGCCACGCCTATTCAGATCCTGGGGCGGTTACCGCCGACATCTCGCGAAGGCTTCCCAAGCCTTCCTTTCCTCATCGACCATGCTAGAAGCTTTGCAGCACTGACTAAGCTATGGCTGCAAAAGGCGCCGGAAAGGTTGAACGAACTGGAAGAGGTTGAACCAAGTGTAGCGAAGTTCCATTCGCTTGCTCTAGAGATCCAGCGGCGAACCAAAGAATGCTTCAGCAAAGCCGAATCCGCTGAGCGCCCGAGCGGGAATCTTGAAATGAAATGGGAAGAGTTGGTGGAGTCAATGGATCGCTCTATAACTTTCTACGATGAAGCTTCTAAACCAGCTACACCTGCCGCTGAGACGCCACTCACAGCTCCGGCTGTCGTTTCGAGCCATCGTAACTCCATTGGTTACTTTGCGCCAAGACCTTCGCCGCCCGCACGCCGGTCAACCGACGCAACTGCGGACGGTGAGGACGAAACACCACCAAGCTCTTCTTCCGCGACTTGGGAGCATTACCGCCTCCCATTCGCAGTAGGTCGGTCTTCAGATCATCGTGAAAGTGGCACTAGCTCCAGGAACTCTTCACAATATTCACTAGAGAACCCGGACAACTCCAAAAGCCGGCAGTCAACGATAGGGAAGGAGGCATCCAGCAAGCTCCGACTTCTCGACTTTGTCCCAGGTCCGTCACGACGTAAGAATAAGGATTCTTAATAATACCCAATAAATCGAACCTGACCGAACATCGATGACTCGGACACGCATATGAAAGTTATACAAGATGAAACTTTTCGCTTATACGCAATATGTAAGTGTACTTTGCTACCTTCTTCATGTGAAACCTATGTCTAATATCTTCCTCTCAGATACGACTATATAGCAACATCGCTGTTTATTTAATCGCTTTTGCATCCCATCTGTCCCATCTCAAAGCATCATAATTACGCTACCTGCACGATATTAATGCATTTCTCCACCATGATACGAAAACCTTCATTTCATATAAGCATCTTTTCATTTCGGTGTTGGATACCCTTTCCCTTCTTCTTTTTCTTTTCCCTCTTCTTACTTTCTCCTGAGTATTCAAGCGATTCCTCTTTGATGCTCCTCCCCCTTGCTTTCTTCGACAAACGCACTATATCTAGAGATTCTTTTGATTCTGTTTTAGGGCTTGGCTATCTGATATTTTACTATTTACATCAAGAATGGTTCATTGCACTTACATTGACAAGACGGAATCAGTGTTGTTTGTTTTTGTTTCCTTGTGGGATAAGTACATAGGTAGTCTTACAATTATACAATATTTGCTCACGCAAACAGCTTCCAATTCTTATACCAAGTATAATACATATTCTACAACCAGGCACAACCAGTTCATCTACATCCATAAACATATCTTCCCACTCGCGGTTCCACCAGCGACCCAATTCTTACTCCTGTGAAAGACGGCCACTGCAGGGACGGCGGTGATATCCTCGCCGCCTAGTTGAGCTAATTGGTCACCATTAGAAGTATAAATGTCAACGAAGCGGTTCATATTGGCGATGCAGAAACGCTGTATGGCTGACTGCGGGTTTTGTTGCCAGTGTGGTCGGAGGCTGTGAGGAACATATTAGCGACATTCACTGTAGAAGAAGGGGGAGGGAGAACGTACATTGTAACCCATCGGCCCGTTTGGCAATTGTGTCGCACTACCGTGTCAGGCTTCATATCTTTGTCGCTGAGTTTATGGCCCGGTCCCCATGATGCAATTCCCTTCTTTCCAAAATCGTATAATTTGATAGAGTCATCGTAGGATGAGGTGGCTACTTGACCGACGCCGTTGAACGCCGCATGTGAGACAGAAAGTCGACTTTCATGCTCGCCGACAGGCTCTGGATTGGAATGAGACAATTTCCTTATATCCCACACTCGCATTGTGCGATCCAAGCTTGCAGTGGCAAAGAAATGTGGATGCGAGGGGAGTAAGGAGAAACCACCTATTTTCTTCTCGGAGAGCTGCCATTCCTGAACTGACGAGGGCTTATTAGTGGCGCGCAGATCATAGCGATTGAAAGAACCGTTGAGCGTTGTCCAGTAGAGGACATTGGGATCTTCGAAAGCCGTGTCAATGCTTGATACAGGCTCATCGGTGGCTCTTGATGCCGGCGCCCATTTTTCTTCCGATGTCATCTTCTCAAGATCCAATTCTCGGATTGAGCTATCATAGCTTGCCGTATAGAGGCGCGTCATCTTTTGTGGTGGTATGACCATCGAACTGATAGTGCGAGTATGCGGCTTGAGGGTTGTGATTGCTGGGTCCGGATCATCGTAGTCTTCGTCATCTTCATCGATCTTTGGTCTCTTCTGAGATGCATCGAGAACACCTAAATGGCCCATTTTGTCGCCAGCGAATATCAGAGGTTTTGCTTCGGATGGATGGAATGTCATTGTGTATATGCGTTCCGGCGTGATTTTAATACCTATGCAATTCTCGCATTAGCAACGTTCGATGTGACCCAACATGCCCATATACGTACGACCAGGCGTCCATTGATCCCACAGCTCCAATAAACCCATCTCCTCTCTCAATGCCTTGAGATCCTCATCTTTCGTATTTTTGACATCCTCATCCCCAAACGTCCGTTCATACGGCTTCGCAACACCCTTTGTAACCACATCAATCCCAATAAGACCATCACCAGTCAACTTCTGTCCAGAGACCAACATATTATCGAGAGTAAAAAAATCTGACTTCCGCAATCGCTTCTCGCGCTCGACTTTCTGTGCTTGTTCAAAGGCTTCATCCGCTTTCCGTTTTGCGACTTCACTGTCTGCCTGGATGCCTCGTAGGCGGGATGACATGCGCCGCACGATTGGGGCTTCATCATCCTTCTTTACGCGAGGTGCGGGTTTCTTTTTCGGTCGCGAAGTGGTATCCTTGCCGCTGGGTTTGGGCGACGCTTTTGCGAACAGGCCGGATGATTGCGTTTCTAGGGTGAGTTTTTTAAGGAGGGCATCGCGTTCGGCGATGTTGGCGAGACGCTGTTTCTCGAATTCGGAGAGTTCTTCTACTTTTGGGTGCGGCATGATGCACGTCGCACTTAATTAAATATAGAGAAGAGCGTGTGTGATATCCGATAGAAAAGTATTTGCGTTTCGTCTGAGTCGCAGTCGTCCAGTTCGGATCATATCAAAGATCGTTGGACGCGTATAAGTCGAACAGGGAGAGGCGCGTTTGCACGTGACCACTTAAAGTGCTTTTGGCATTGTGACATCACATTTCAGATCAGCTGTCTTGTTTTTGAATATATTTTGAGAAGTTGCCATTATCAATTCTGCTTTGAGCTTCGGTATTCTATCGGAAAACTCGCTGGGAGGGTTGTCAGCGACACAATGTTACAGTCAATGGATAGCAGCTGCAACGAGCTACCAGGAATTGATTTGAGTTTATAGTATGGTACAGAATGTCAATCATGCATTGTGTCAACGCAGTCTTCCTTATGCGAAAGACAATCATCTAAATCTTCAAACCCCAGCTTCGTCCTAGACCGACAGCGGTTCCAGCCATGAATCCCATGTACGACTTCGCGTCACTGAGTTTCTGTCCAAGATATTGGCTATCCTCGAATCGTCGCTCAACAAATTTCTCCGTAGACGCGAACCTGGGACTGGTATCTTGTGTCATGACAACTTCTGCGCTTGCATAGACTGTGGATAATGCGAGCCGTTTCGTGTACCACGAGCTGTCTACCGAGTTATCATCGGCGAGGTATAGAATATCGGATGAAAGCGAGTGAAGTTCAGATAGAGAAAGAGGGATGTTCCCTATTAATGACATGCGCGCAAGTGCCTACACAAATTATAAGCTGTTAGCACGACCTGCATCATCCATGACAAGAAGTATGGCCCAAAGCTTTAACTTACGTCCTGCCAGCGATGAATGATCGGCCCATTCATTCTCAATCGCTCAATAACAAGAGTTTTGATCTTCTCATCGACGCTCATTTGTTTTCCTTCGAACAGTCCATTCTCAACCTTTGCCCGTAGCAATCCGCGTCTGCTTGCCAGCCAGTAGAGGACGAGATCCATCTCTTGTCTTGTGAATAGTTGTATCGATACGTCGAGAAATCCCATATCCCGAGCCCCCATAATCAAAGCATCTTTTGTGAATCCATGCTCGGGGATGTGCTCGAGAGCAGCTGCGAGGATTGTGGATTGAGAATTGGTGTATTCGTGGGTAGGGAGAGGCGCATGAAAACGGGAATGGTAAGAGCGTGTTGCGGAGGGTAGCGATACCGCTGATCGAGTGCTCATGCGACCGCATCTAATCTGTCGACAGGGAGTTTGAATTTGCCGTGTGCTCATAAACCTGCTTGATGATCGAGTAGCCGTGGCTGTTGGCAACGGCATCCATGTCTTTGGTGCTGTGATGATCGTTTTGGCACTTGGCCGACACCCACAAATAGCAGCCATTTTGTGATACTAACCAACCGCGAGTTAATCTAAGAAGTATGGGTTTGAATTGATGCTTGTTAGACAGGATTGACCGAGAAGCGAAGGTTCATTCGGAAGGTGAAGAAGGGTGAATATTGGAGCTCTCGGAACTTGTCATTGGACGTTGGAGGCCTGTGGATCCGCGGATCTTGGCTTCGTACATCCGGATTATCAGCCACATATTTTTTGAGTATCAATACATCCTTGACATTCACATGAAACATTGCACATGGACTTCTTCTCCGTAGAATTTGAGAATCTACATATTTTTGACGAATCTGGAGGGCTTTTAAGACCCAGATGTGCATCGATGCTGACCTCCGGAACCAGGGACAAGATCAAGAGCAATGCGAAGTTTATAGTTAACTTACCAAAACGAAGCAGATATAGAGACATGATATACGGTAGTATGGTTCGAACTCTTGTATCGGTTCGTCTAAGCCATACGGGGCACGACTTTGCAACGAGTACTATCTTGGCTCCCCAGAGCTCATATCCGTTCATCGATGGCATGGGTTTACCAAGGTGTAACTACCCAAAGAGGCACGAGGCTGAGTCGGAATTTTCAAACAGTGTCGTCTAGCAAAACACCTCGATGTACAAAATGCACATTCATGAGAGGATTCCAGCTCGGGAAAGACCAGGAGTTACTATAGCAAGGTGCCACCGAAGACCCAATTATACAGTGTCCTTCTTGCTTAAATGAGTCATGTAAACTGTCCGACCTGACAATTGGTAGGTCATCAGCACATGCGCACCGCGCAGGTGCATCCCCTAATGCATTACAAGCAGGGTAGTCATTGGGTGAGCCAACGGCACAGCGAGTGCCTTGACCCCGGCGAGTTGCCGCCAGAAGGATAGTATGCATCTGCCGTCAAGGCATTGTGCACAACCGAAGGACGTGGAAATAATATGTCGGCGGATGTGATTCGAGGCCGTTTATTGTTCGTAATAGAGGGTGTAAGTAAATCATTGGCGAAAACGGCCGCACTCAACATCGAAGAGGCTGCCGAGCGATTCTCTAACTGGCTAAGAAGGCATTGCATCACCTGCCCTTACAAACCCCAATGTTCGAGATTGGTAAATCGTACTTTGCCTGGAGCAGTTGTAGCTGGGATCTTTGAAATAGAATTCGTCCGTCCTCCTTACCCCATTTTTGTTTCCAGCTATATACTGCTTCCACGGGAAGGCAATGTCCTCCTAGAGTGTTGTACGAGGGCTTTTGCGTATTGATTGCTGCAATCGATGATGCACTCTCCGATGGGCCGAACTAATGGCGATTTGCGGGCTTCACCAATCGAAATCTGTAGTAAGGATTGATCCTCTCGCAACAGACCATACGGAGTTTGCACCTCATTTCGTGATGTTGTCCGCATTTGACTGGGCTGGCTGAAGGTTCACCTAGCATCCCCACTCACCATGAAACAGCTGTGATTGAGCAATTCTATTGCCAGAGTATTCGAGACACCATGAGTGCTAGTAACGATGCTCGACCATGACTATCATAGAACAATCCAAGCTTCCTTCATGGACGTCGTAGATACCCTAGGATTGACATTGGGGTTCCATCAGCGGCGAGCGTGTCAAGGTATATTCGGAAATCACTGAATCCGTTTTCTTAGAAAGCTTTGTCTTAGGCAGAGTTGTATCATAGACGACATCGCAATGCTTCTTTCCTTTGAGCGATACATTGGATAGGTACCGAATTGACAACAGCGATTACCCTTTGTTACATGTTTCGATGCAGACTGAACAGTCTAATTGGCTACAAGGCCGCATAACGGTGGCGGTATTGTATTGCAACGTAATGGATAATTCCTCACGGGCCGGCCTGGTATGTTAGCCTGAGGATTCAGGAAGCAACCCGCAAGAGCCAGATCCCGCCAAGACGGGCTCCTTCCCGACAGCGAAAGAAGGAAGCAACGCTGATGATTTCATTTTCATTCTCCATCTTCAACTTCGCAAATTCTCTGCTCTACAGCTAATTCAACAATCATCTTCGCCTTGTCATCAGTCAGAGCACCGAAAACAATACCCAGCGAGGCTTGCTCTAGGTCAGTGGATATCCCCCATCGATTCATGCGTGCGTTCAACTGCTTCTCGGCTTGCTGTGGCCTCTCGGACGTCGCAGCGAGGTGAAACAGACCTACTGCTGCGTACAACGCGTCAACCCATACGCGCTGCGCTGAAAGGCTGCGTCTGGCTAAATTAATTTTTGATTATTCCTTTTTCTTTCCCTTTGGACCTGATTCATCAATCAGTCCATACAAGGCCCCCTCCTTCTGCTCCCACCCCCCCTTCTACACCAAATCGGTCGTCAATGGGCCGGACTTGCAGCAGCTAATCAAAAACCGCTCTCATTGTTGCAGCTGCTGCCAAGGGCTCCTGGTTTATTGTCTGTCACCTAAGCCTCAGACATTCACCCTGAGTCTGCGCTGTGATTGATTTACCTCTTTGACTCCCCCCCCTCTTGTCCCCATTGTTCGTTCTTCGTTTCTCCTACACTACATGACCAGATCCATCGCTCATCTGTCCGTCCCGGTCCCTTCTGGGTAGCGCAAGCGTTCCCACTGCCATGCTGCCTACTGTGTCCAAGTACCTATCGACTAACAGCTCTCAGCGCCTGTCGAAAGTTGGTCTTGCTCCCGGTCTTACACTCTATTCGCCTGAGATCCCTGTCCACAGGGACCGTTCCTTGACGTCTAAGACGTACAAGCGCTCCGTCGGCTTCGTGTTTCGCCCACTCAAGTGCCTCGCTCATCAGTCGCTCACTCCCACCGTGCAGCGCAGCCTTCCTGCGCTTTCCCACCTTACCTTTTACAATTCCAACTCGAACGGACGCCGCCAATTATTGCATTCATTAATCATGGGTAGGCTATAATCTTTTCTTCTTACTCCCACACTGCATCACCTCTGTGCTGCCTGATCAACATCTTCTTTTCTTCTTCTTCTTTTCTGTTTCTGTCCCAGGTCATTTGCGACAATCTCTCCGTCATTTTTGATTTGTGTTCCTTCTTACAATTCCAACGCGCGCATCCCCTCGTGCAGGTAACACCTCTCACAAACTCACTCCGAGTGATCACCGATCATTCCCCTCTCCCTTCCCCTCCCTCCCCCCGATATAGCCGGCTGGTCTAGCCCACCCTCAACCCGCTCTACCTGACTTGGCTTCTGTACATGCAGTTGAAAAAAATCACCAACAAGGCGATTATCTCAGCATTGGCTGTCAGTGCCTGCCCAGTGATGCCAATTTAATCATATGCGAACCCACCCATTGTACAACTTACTCATCGCTTCTCCATGCCATCATCGTTTACTTTCAACTCTTTCCCGTTTTCTTTCCTGCGCAACATTGATACTTGACAATCTCCCGTTTACTAACACTTCGATTCGAAATAACAGCTGACGTATACCGACCGAATCAAGTGAGTAACTTGCGAGTCCTTGTCGTTTCTTCCATCGCATATTTCTAGGTCTCGGCATATGTCGCAAGAGAGTCCTGTTACCGATACTATCATCCGTGCGGCTCTTTTCAGGACTGGCGATTCGCAGTGCCGTACTGACTTGGTACCCTAATCGTATCGCGGACAAGATTCCCCGCTTCTGAAACGCACAGTTTTCTCTTGTCGCCTTCTCTGAACTTGGGGGCCGCAACCCATTCCTACCCACGTCGTTTCTCCCTTTGCGAATCGCACTGACCGTACACAGCGCGACAGGACTCGTTCTCCTCGTGGTGACCGTGGTCGTCGTTCCCGAAGTCCTCGTCGGTCCCGTCGTTCATATTCTCGCAGTCGCTCTCTGAGCCGTGAAGATTACCATCGTAGCGAGCGCAGAGACAGATCGCCCATGAGCGGTGCCGGTGGAGCTTCTGGAGGACACGCGGGCTCTACCTACGGTGGGCGAGGAGGTCCACCATCCGGAAGATCATTCGAAGATCGTTCAGTGGCCCGAGAGCATATGATGCAGTCTGTTCGAGACTCTTCCCAGCAAGACCGTCGCGTCTATGTTGGCAATCTATCGTACGATGTGAAATGGCATCATTTGAAAGACTTCATGAGACAGGGTGAGTGCTACCATCTACTAGATGTGCTCTCGATCGGTGCTCTCGATCATGGCTAAATACGTTTGATGATCCACAGCTGGAGAAGTTCTCTTTGCCGATGTTTTATTACTTCCGAATGGAATGTCTAAGGTGGGCGCCAACGCGTAGAAATGGCTGGTTCTTTTCCGGTTTTCTTTTTGGTTACTTTGATGGACTGTTGGGTTGACGGGTTGGGACACGGCTGTCCGGTATTTGTAGGGCTGCGGGTGAGTTATCAGCATGTTCGACTTCTCAACACCAGATTGTGTTGCTAATTCGTGGCTAATAGGATTGTGGAATATGCAACGAGGGAGCAAGCTCAGCATGCAGTGAATACGCTCAGCAACCAGAACCTCATGGGACGCCTCGTTTACGTTCGCGAGGTAATTGACGTCATCAGATTACATTGAGACTGAAATCTTGAAACTAATATCGGTGTCAAATTGTAGGACCGCGAAGCCGAACCTCGCTTTGCTGGGCAACAGAGAGACACTGGTGCCGGTAGAGGAGGCCCCGGAGGTGCCGGTGGAGCTGCGGGTCGTCAGATTTATATCACCAATGTTTGTTCCGTCCTCTTTGAAACGTTTTGATTTTGCCTTAATAATAATGATTGGGGTGTGTTGACATAAAACTCCTATTTCTAGCTTCCTTTCAACGTCGGCTGGCAAGACTTAAAGGATCTTTTCCGTCAAGCCGGTAAGTGCTAGCTATCTGACTTCTCACCATAGAATCTGCCTCGAATTTAGTCGGAATTGACCAGAAGATCTTTACAGCTCAGCAAGGTGCCGTTATTCGAGCTGATGTCCTAAGTGACCCAAGCGGACGCCCTAAGGGTACTGGTATTGTTGTTTTCGAATCCGCCGATGATGCCCGAGTTGCTATCCAGCAGTTCAATGGCTATGATTGGCAAGGGCGAATCCTTGAAGTTCGCGAAGATCGGTATGCTGGTGGTGGCGGAGGTGGCTTCGGCGGTGGTTTCGGCGGCGGTCGCGGCGGATTCGGAGGTGGCTTTGGTGGCCGTGGTGGTGGCTTTGGCGGTCGCGGTGGTTTTGGCGGACGAGGTGGATTCGGAGGACCAGGCGGCTATGGTGGAAGAGGCGGCTTTGGCGGCGGCCCCGGTGGTAATTATGGCGGCGGTTTCGACTCTGCTCCTGCCCCTCCACCTGGCCCGCCTAACCCTTTCACTGACTACGCTACCTCTGGCGGTGATAAGAGCGCCGTGATTTATGTCCGCAACGTGAGTACCCGTCGGCTAAAACAGATTGATTTGAAGATACGCTGCTAACAATATCTCTATTAGCTTCCCTGGTCGACTTGCAACGAAGACTTGGTTGATCTGTTTACCACGATTGGCAAGGTTGAACGTGCAGAAATCCAGTACGAGGGTAATGGTCGCTCTCGCGGAACTGGTGTGGTTGAATTTGATAGTCCCGAGACCGCCGAGACCGCAATCTGTAAGTACCTTTGCTTTCTGGCGATGGTGATGAGAAAGAAGTATGCTGACTAATTTCTATAGCCAAATTCACAGGTTACCAATACGGCGGCCGTCCTTTGGGAATCACATTTGTCCGATATGTCCATCCTCCTGGCTCAGGAGAGGCTGGGGACGTGGGTGACGAATCAGCCGGCATTACCCAGGACCAGATCATGTAACCTAAAATTCTCACAGATGTGTTGATTTGATTTGCTTTTTCTTTCAAGATCACTTTTTATCTTCTTGGAAGCGGGCAACTTAGCCGCATTGCAGTTCTCCTTCTCCAATGATGTGAGACGAGTGTTAGCAGTGTGGGTTTGACTACCTCGCATATTCCCCCTTTACCTGTCTCGGTACTTTTTGCTTCGACGTTTTTTACCCATTTCATCCTTTATTCAAAGTTTGTTTCGCTCAAGAGAAAATTTCAAGGTTGCAATGTACAAAATCATGGTGTATTGCGCGCGTGTACGATACGATTACCCCAAAGTACGCCAGAATTTGACTCATTTATTCCTTTCAATTCGTTTGTGCTTAAGCAAGTTGAGATCCTGTAGTAGGGACGCTAAACCTAATCTGGATGGAATTAGGGCTATGATCCTGACCAGCCATCTAAGTTACTTCTCACCTCAGACGACGTCTAGACTTGATCTTCTCTTGTTTAGCCATTAGCTCGTCCATAGTCTCTAGAGTAACATGTAAATACGAAGATGCATGTCTATGTTATTTGCCGGCTGCGAACAGATTTCAGTATGAGTTGAGCGGATACATCATCATCAGTTACCGGCCTCTCATGTCCCAGAATCAACTTTAAGACACAAAGATTCACCATACACAACGTTTTCAGCCGTAGCAATTCGCCTTTGTTTCTCAAACCAAGTGATAATGCTACACCATATGTATAACTCGGTCAAACATACACGGAGGACAATTCGTGAAACTGTTCATTCCATTGATCTCAGACAAAGACCTTGTCTCTTCTCAACTATCAATCTACAATACATTAACGATTGGAATTTTCTGGCTTGTTCTCTGTCTCAAAATTTTATTTATTTTGTTCCGATTCTACTCTAGTGACTTTGTTTGACCCGTAGAAGACCGCCAAAAGAATGGATTTTGATCCTGTCAGCGGCACTGGGCTCAGTTATAACAAATCATTGTATCAATGAGTTTATTCCTTTCATCTATCTTGTCTAAAGCTGTTCGTAAACGTTGAAAATTTTTATACCTCGCTGACTCTTGTTACTTGAAACAATGTACAGTTGAGTCACAGTATATGGCGGAATCTCCAGGTGTCTAGAAAATAGCCATGATGACCCAAGAAATGAGATATAAAAGGTACCAATTGCACTGTAGCTATCATCTTCTTCTCCATAAATTTTGTGTCTATCAAGCATCACCTGTTATTTGACAATACCAAGCATTCAACACACATCAACATCAATATGAGTGCCATGCCGAGGAGCTTTGTCGAGTTTTCTCCAGACGAAGTCGAGGCAGAGGAGAACTATGCAGAGCAAAATAAACTAGACTGGGAACCTGAAGTGGAAATGTATGCACGCGATTTCTACCGTGATGTAAGGGCGCCTAGGCCATATGAACCCTTGGAAATATTTTCTACCGTGAAGCTGGATGAGGAACGGTATAGGTGCATTTTCGAAGTTCGGCTATGGGAGGTCCGGGGGAGCAATCGCTCACTCCTAAACTGGGATATGCCAGGACAAGTCGAGGTTACCTATATTCCAGACGGAATAGAGTGGAGGAAGAAAACCATTAACCTGAGATTAGAAGCCAGAGACGGCGCTGAATCTGTTGGTATCTTTATAGACGACTGGGGCGACGTGGAGGAGGACCTAGAATGGGAGAGATATCTTCTTATTCTCATTAAATTTGACGAAGGTACAATCAGGTATTATCACCCTCACAATCCATATGAAACAGTGGTAGTTGGAGACGTGATAAAGCGTCATTACGAGATCTACTCCAGTCCTCAAGCGAGCCGGGGATGTGAATTTGAGGATTTTGGATATATTTGCAGTGAACCACCGAGTCCAGAAAATCAAGAGCAATCAAGTCTCTCGGAGTGGGACGAATCCTCGATGTCATACTAATCAAGAGCAATCCACGATAGAAGAATCTATCGTATTACAAGTACCGGTAGGTAGCAGCATGACTATCCATCACCAAGGGACAAAATTGACATGAGGATGTGGATCCGGGTCTATTGCCGCTGACATTTGGTTTGATCTATCGATAGTCATTTGCAATTCTTCTAAAGGGATTGCTACCGTTGCAGAAACGAAAAAGCTTCCTTTCCATTTCCCCTGTAGCTCTGATAGGATCTGGGTGAAACGAGTGAGAAAGATCAAATCGTCGTCTTATTGAGAGCACTGGAGGCCTCTCCGGTGGTATACACCTTGCCTACATCATGGATTTCGTTTTTATGCATACTTGGTTTGATACACCAGGCGTTTATTTTACAGCAGCTACTTCTATATTGCGTCAATATTACCAATATTTTGATGCATTACTGCAATAGTCGCAGAGTTGCCCTACCTTCGTGATCAGGGAGATTTGTAAATAATGGGCACGTAAAAAGCCTACGCGATATCCATGATTTCAAGTCTGGTTGCTTCAAATAGATGACAGACTTAGGCCACACATACATGGCTCCAGTCAGATGGGGGTTTCAAAGTTACATAGGCATTAGGTTTTTGGTAGTTATACATTTAGCTATAAAACTTCTCGGTGGGAATCTATAGGTGACTCAATTGAATGCAATCATCAAGATCGGATGAAGAACTTCATGATGTTTGCCTAGGTATAGAATGACTTGGAATCACTTCCGTGACCACTAGGGAAATGAAGTGTACTGACGAAGAAGTATTGTCATTACCTGAGTCAATGTACAATTGAGTCAAAGTATCTGATAAGATCCGTAGAAGAGAGTCATATTGACTCACGAAATGAAAGGTAAAAGGGCTCAACTGCAATATAGTTTTCTTATGTCTCCTTTATTAGGCCTTGTGTTATTTATTAGATCGCATTATTCCTTATTGCATTGCTGAAGAACGTTTTGTGTTAAGCGTCGCTTGAATCCGAAAGCCAGACATCCGAACCACGTCTACTTCAGTATGTCTGTAAGATCAGAAAGCCTCCCCAGTGAATCTTCGGAGGAAGAGACACTCACTGCTTCAGGGGAAGAGAGAGTTCGTGAAGCCCAAATGTGGGAATCATGGGAATCCATTGTGTTAATTCGAGCAGCTTGATTCTACGAGGGTCTAAGACAACCTGGAGCGAATTAATTCTTCCGAATGACTACTACCGTAGTGCCGTGCGACGAGCAATATACTTACCGGTTCAGAGTTATGCTCTATGGTTTCATGGACGATGAGAGGCTCCACCCCTTACGCTGGTTTACGCCAGGTCAGGTCGAAATTACCTACATTGCAGATCAAAGGGAAATTAGAAAGAAAACTATTGGTTTGGTAATATCTCAGCGGAATTGGACTGGAAGTGTTGCCCCTTTGACAGACAACATAGGGTGGGAGCTTCAATGGCAAAACTTCCTTCTCATTCGCCTGATATTCATCGCGAATACCATCAAATATCTTAGGCCTGGCAGTACGTCAGAAGAACCGGAGGTGGTTGGAGAACTGAACATTCGTCATTACAGAATTTACTCCAGCCCCAAGGCGAGCCTAGGCCGTTACTTTGATGACTTTGGATATGTCTCCCTTGATCAAAGTGATCAAGAGCCATCAGGTTCCCCGGAGGCCACGCAGTCCCCAGGGTCTTCAAATGGATCATCCGTCGAGGATCGGACACAACTCTTACGTACGGATCCAGGTGCAGTGGCAGACTGGTTTTGGGGAGATATCATTACGTCCTGGGAAAAGATAAGATTGAGTTCCGTTGCGAAATGGATTGGGCCTCTACTGGGCCCCTTGGATACACGATCAATTTTCTTCAAGTGTATGGAAACGTGAATGATGCTCGATTGTCATTGGAATTGCCAGAAACCATCCAGGCCGCACAAATCGACTACTTTACTAATCAAGGCTATCACAAGATAGAATGGCCTATCACATTACAAGTCAGTCGCAGCGGAACTATCAGTCTTGCGGACCACATGCTCAACATGACGTGGAACACTTTTATTGCAATTGGCCTTCTGTTTAATCCGTCGACAATCAATTACTCGTACCAGTTTCGTAACTCCCAGAGAAGAGGACGCGCTACCATTCGAATGATGCAAAAGATCTTTTTCCGCTTCGGCTTCGGCTCTGCCAATATTCGGGGAAAAGTGGGCGAGAATGAGCCTGATCCTCGGCTTGTTGATGGGCCTCTTCCAGATCCAGATGTCCGTACCTCAGTTGAACGATAGGGGATCGGTGGTTTATACCCTGCTTGCATGTTGGATTTTCTTCTTCTATCTGTCTTTCTTCTTGTCTTTGTTTGCTTAGCTATATATCCCATGCTTTTCTATTCTTGCTGCTTCTCCTTGTATAATTAGGTCCTCTCTCACACCCTCATTCTCTATTTATATTTATCAATTGATCTCCTTAACCTACATTCTCATTCTCTTGACCGCCAGATTGCTGTATGCTTTAATTTACCATTATAAGTAAGTGTGCGATACTGATAGAATGTAATGATATAGCAATTTGATCTTGTATGATGACTGTACAGTTTTTGCTGGTATCCGGAGATGTTAAGCATAGTTGCAGAATTGCCCTAATTTCCCGATTAGGCAGGATTTCAAGTAGTATGTGAAGGGCCTGCACAACGTACACGGCTCTGGAGTGCCTCAAACTGCTAATAATTGAATATATCTCCTCTAAGCATAATAGATATTTATACAAATTACATAGCAATCTCGTTCGCTTGCATACAGTGCTCTACTATATGACCCCTAATTTCAAGATTATGTATGTCTCAAGGTGCGCACATCATGCCAACCTAGCTCGACAACACACGTACTATGCAGTATCCACCCATTAGATGAGTCCCAAATACATACCAGTATCAAGGCGATGTCGACGTTCTTCTGAATGCGCTCTGGCCAAAATGGATACTTGGGCTGGAAACCTAGATTTCGAATGTCGCATTGCATGTGATTCTATTCCAACTTTGGTTCAAGGAGAGGGAACATAGTTAAGCTCATAAATTGGCTTGAAATCCCAGTGTGGATGGACCTAGTAATAATACAATTGAATGTAGGCGTCAAGATGGATATGTATGATAATGAAAGTCATGATATTTATATGAAGACTTGAAATCACTGCTATGTACAAAAGCTTACCACCGGGGGAAAAGGTGAAACAAAGCAAAGAGCGAAGTGTACTGACGAAGGGAAAAATTGCTATATATAGAAAAAAGATAGAAGTTCAAAGTCAACAGGTCATCAAACGAGGTATCAAAGGGTAAAACATCAGTTGAGGTCATCATTTCCAAACAGGGAAAAGTAAAATCGACAGAGTACAGTATGTGACTTTAGCAAGGATAACGATGGGGTGCAAAGAGATATATAAGGAGTCGCAATGGGAGTCTCAATAAAATTGATCGTCATAAGGGGTATGTATTTGCGGGTGATGTAGACTAAGAATGTCCTCTCCCTAACATGACTCCTAGCCTGTCATTTGGCGAGGATATCTTCCCGGCATTTTGAGCATGTCAATTGTCGAGCCACTCTCCTTCGATTGCGGATTGGGACGCTTTGATACCACGCCATTGGTATTGTCAGATAGGGGAGAAGTCGCTTCCGAGGCTGGCGTCGAAGCCATCAGCGAATATGTAGAGTGAGTCTGTCGTGATCTTTGGGACTCCTGTCTACTGAGCGACGGAGTATTCTCAACTCCAACAGTATAAGTTGCACCGTTTGCCGGAGCTTGAGCTGAATCCACGTCGCGTCTGTCAGTGGTCTCGTTTGCGACAACGATAGGAGCCTGGGAAGGGGACGTGACAGGTTGTTGATGGTAAAATTGCTCTTGTTGGTTAACATTGCGATCCTGTACATGGTCGGGGTACTGATCGGCGGTTCCGGTCCATGTTCCATAGGTTTCATGGTTCACGTCTGCTGGTCGATGAGCCAGCTGGCCATTCATAGGTTGAGAGGAGTAGTTCATTTCCTGGGGTTGTTGTTGACTCGTTTCGTATGGAACGCCAGACCCCGGGAGGGCCACGGCATCGGCTAAAGCTTCTCGGGCACCAGAGCTCTCTCCACTAGAAAGTGACATGGTTGCCTGTAAGTGACGGTCGATTTGTACATCACTTGGGAAACGCCCACCTGGTGAAGGGCGCTGGGCCGGAGTCTCTCCTTTCACTGAAGAGGCTCTTCGAAGGACAGCAGACTGGCTCGAATAGGGAGTGTGATCGGCTTCGTCTTCATCCATAACTCCGTCGCTACTGATGGAGCTTGGCCGGATGCTATTTCCACTCAGACTTCGGACGTGGTTCCTGACAAATGCATTCCGAGCCTCGCCAGTCTTCTCACTCAGAGACGCGATATCATCAAACCATGCCATCATTGTGTCATAAGACTCAGCCCGGAAGACCCAGGCATGGCCACGATGCATGGCACCCGTCTGTCTTCCTTTGAGCATGAATTTATGAGATGAAGAGTCCGGTTGGGAGTGAGAACCCAATTTTTGTTCCGGAAGGTAGAGAGACATGACCGGTGTTTGAAAAGCCACTCGATCGGCCGACTTGAATTCGTGTAGGTGTGTTGGTGACAGGACATACCTATTTGAACTATTAGCACGAGATAATCAATCTGGGAGAGGCGAAATATGGATAGAACAGACCATCCAGGGGTATAACTCTTCAAGTACTTGCTCTTACGCTCGAGCATGCCTGACCGGATCTCAGCGGCAGCTGGATGATCCCTGCCGGGATATGAGATATTCTCAAAGCTGCGAACAGGTATTCTAGGATCAACAAGTTGTTCGCTTTCTGCAATGAAGTTGTTCCATTCATGGTCTTTGGGCATAGAGATCGGACCAGCTCGAAGCTTCTCTACAGCATCCAGGGCGACGTCCGCCTCGCGCTTCAAGATACTAGCATAGGCATTATATGCCTTCTGTATCTCGCCCACTACGATTGCCTCGAGTTCACGACCGGAATTTTCCAGATTCAAATATGCCTAGTCAAAATTGGTCACAGCTCTGAAATCAGATAGCGATACAGGGACTTACTCTGTGCAAGTAGTTCTCCTCCTCAATCTGTTTGTCGACTTGCTTGTCCACTTGTAATCGAAGAATAAAGGGATCATGCCTGCCTGAGGTAGCTGAGGGATCAACATCAACGAGACCTAGACTTTCCTGTAGATTTCGGACAGCTTTTCGTGTATTGTCGACTTCTTTATCCACGCTGTTTTTGAAGTCCCCAGACAGACTTTTAATTTCCTTGGTCTTCTGTTGAAGGTCGCTTCTAAGACCAGTCAATTGGAGGATCACCTCGCTTTCGACTTCTTTAGCCTTGTTGGCTTCAATTAGGCCTTGCTTGTGGTAGTCACGCAGGATTTCTGTAGCGTCTCCTAGGCCACCGGAATCGAGGAAGGTTGGTGGTAAGGACGCGTTGTTCATGATATTACCCGCCGAAAGGAGAAGTTTTGCTCTTGTTTCGTATGATTTCTGTATATCCTTAAAAAAGACAATGAGATCCTTGAGTACCTTCCGCCAAGCTAAAAAAAATCAGTTCAGGTTCAAATGATGATAGGTAGGTTTCACGTACCTTGGAAGCGATTCGCGAGCTCTTCTGTCGGGCTACCACTCGTCGGGATTGGCACGAAGAAAGCGCTATTGGGATCGTCGCTACCATATTTCTCCCTCTCGCCGAGGTTGAGGCTCCGTACACTGCCAGCGCGAAGACTGCGCCTACTACCGCTTCGCTTCAAGCTTCCTTTTCGACTCAGTGATGCCTTTTTCTTCAATGTGCCGCTTCTTGACGGCGCAATGCTATTGTGCGACATTTGCGATTCGCTCCTTTGCATCCCAGCCCCTCCGTTCGCACCATCCATCATTATGGGACTGCCTCGCTGGGACAGGTCGATCTCTTCGTTGAAACGTGACGGGTAGGCCGACTGGGACGGGTTTGTCCCCAGGGTTGGCTGTGCGACTGCGAAATCAGAGGGTACAATCGAGTTTGCGATATAAGAGTTCGGGCGAGAATCTGCAGACATGCCGTAACCGCGACTTAGTTGTGTTGGGTCATTAGGATAAGGAATGTTGCTGTAGCCTTCATGAGGCGGTGACTGCGGCATGGCCATTGTGTCTCACACTGTCCCGGGCGGAAACTGCGACGATGGTGGATGGAGAACGATTTTTGTATGGGTTCGATATATAGATCGCTATATAGGTTGAATTGGAGGCTCAATATAGCCGAGCCGATGGTGGTGGTCTGAGAGTGTTGAACAGGCCGACTGTAACAACTGCAACAATGTGAAGCGGCCCCGCCGATAGAGTTGTAGATTCAATCACACGTTTTGGCGCTCTCAAGACGAGTTGGATCAATCGATTGCTAAAGGAATGACAGATGGACAGGCCGTTTGAACGTCGTGGAATGTGAATAATACGGGGAAGACACAAGGAGAAAAGGAGGAGAGGGAGAGTTGAAGTATGTAATGATCATATAATGTGGATGGAGTAATAGTCCGCAGGCTGCGATCGCAGTTGCCAGTTGCCAGTTGCACGGGTGACGGATGCGGATGACGTCGACCCTCGTCTGGTCGCTCGGGCAGGAATCGCTTTCCTTTTCCCTCATTACCTACGCTCTATCATACGTCTTTACATGAAATACATTTACTCTCTCCATTTACTGTTTGATATCTCTACTCTCTCTCTTCATTCTATTCTATAACTATCATCCACCGACTTCAATCCATCACCATGCCGATGTACGAAGACGTTCGCAGCCAGTTGTGGCAAAGGCAACTAACATGAACAAATCGTGTCGATCATGGGCCAATCCTTCACTCCTACAGATTCTAGTGTCCCTACGTGGTGAGATGAGCCACTTACGCTTCGCTTGATCAGGGTGTACTAGGTAGCCTACTTTCACGTGGGGGACCCTGATCGCAGGCCTTTCATTTGCTCGCTGGCTGGACCCAAAAGCCTTGAGTGTGATGAGCAGTCCTTTTATGAACGATATGCAGTACGATTACGAAGTGCTGAAGTGCAAGCCGTCGCAGCTTGGTGGCTTAGACCTGAGCCAAATTATTGATGATGCCTCCTCGTGCGTGAGAAATGTAACGTGCTGGGTATACCGATTCCAAGATCTCTACTCCGTAGTTCTTTCGAAATTCGGGTTCCCTCCAATCCTAGATGTCCATCGTGCTCTTTTGCAATCTGATGTGTGTGAAGTCAAGACGTCACCACTGCGGGATTCGCGGAGATTGTGATTGACTGGTGCTACATAACGAGCCAATCAGGTGTTACGTACACTGGCCAATCACGGCGCAGGCAATTATTGTCAGCATGTCTGTATGCACTCCAGATTATCGATTTGACTAAAGCAAACCATGTGCTCTTGGGATGGACGACAATCTCAATTGGCTCCTCTTGAACAGGGTTTTCGTATACGTTTTGTAACAAAAGAGAAAGAGAGAGAATCGGTAGTCACGCCATTGGCAGCATGATGGAGGCGTAATGAATCTTCAAAGACCACACTTGTAAATCTAGATAAGAAAATGCTGAACGAAAACCCCGACGACCATGATATCAATCGCGAGGCAGGAATAATCTACATTGGTTTTCAACCTCCCATTCACGACGCTGGAGGGGGTGTGGCCGGAACGTCAATGCCATATGCTTCCTTGATTCTCTCGCGACGACGCTCAGCATATCCAGGACCATAAATACCTAGTAAGTGGGATATTAACATCGTCGTAGGTCAATTTTATAGCCAAGTATCAACATACCTCGTCCTTCACCTAGCTCTGCGAATGTCTGCTCTGCCGGGGTCCGGTAGTTTGTTCGTATCCTTTCTAATTCCGCATATTTGTCTAAGTTGTGGTCCTTCTCCTTGCCGGACAGCGAGCCTCCGGTGTATTCAAACGCAGCCAAGGTCACTGCCAGAGCGGTTCCGTATCCGAACACTGAGGGGAAGGTTCGTGCTAGTGTATATATCAGCAAGCTGCGTCTCCCACCATCCATTGAAAGCCGAGAATCAAATACACACCTCGAAGTCCAAGAATTGAACCGGCGAAGAAACCACCTAAAGCAGTGTTGTATGTGTCGTTGGTTTCTCGAAGGTTGGCCGACGCTGTTCGCACGAACGAATATGTACCTCCCATCGCCGCTATCACCCACGCAAGACACGACAGTTAGCTCCATATTTCTTCAGTGTAAACTCGCCCAATTGTTGAGCGTATGCCGTACCGAAAATAGCAATTGTGCCACCACTTCTAATGAAGATACCTAAGGGTCCGACATTCTGCTTCGCTAGAGTGTTTTGAACGGCTGAGGCGAACAGACCGAAACCTCCCGTAAGAGCAGTGGCCTTGAAGGCCGCGCCAATGGCGTCTTGAGGATGGTAGGTATACTCTTCCGTGTGTTGTGAAGCCATTGTGGTCTGAGGAGCACGCCGACTATGCGCTGCTTTGAATGGAAGCAAGACGTCGGCGCATCAATCGACGTTAACTTTGGGTGTTGATATTCTGCCACCGCCTTACGTAAGAGGCTTAGTCTCCTGATTACCTTACGAGGTCGCAACCTGTAACCTGGGGCATCAACACTTCCCCTCAGCTGCTTGAAGCCTTGAACGACAATTTTGTGTTCGTTCTTGAAATACTTGGACAAGCCAGAAATTCAGCATACTCTCTCTTTACAGCGTCACTCATTTCGGATCTTGAATGCATCGCGGGTTGCTGAGAGCTGTACGAACTGACACGGATGTCAGGTCTTGGCACTGATTGCATAGCTCCAAGCAGTATCCTTGTGCAAAACAACTGCCTACAGCTTTCATCTTTGTCTTCTTTCATTCCTTTATTCGATACATTTCATATTGAAACACTCCCAGGGGGTGTGATTTTATTTCAGAAGCAATCGGATTGCCTTGCACCCGCTTCTTGCTCATAGGAATGACAAGACAGCAAACTACTTGCCATCTATAGGTGGGTTTGCCCCTCAACTTTATCACCTTGCTTGCTTTGTATGACTTCAACACGCCAACGGCTTCTGATATGATATGAACAGCATGACGTTTTCTCTATTTAAACACTAAGTAAGTCGCCCGTACGCCCAGGCGATTTACATTTGCCATCCACGACAAACGTCAGCTACCGCATCGTTGCTGCGCCGGTTAGTCGATGCTCCGTTACATCAAGCTCGTTGATTTCATATCGGAGCTATCTTGAGGCAAACATATGTTCGAAATGTCATCCTCGTTTAAAAGAGCAGGTAGGTCAACCATCGCACCATTTTTGGAAGGCGACTTAGTCTAATCTATTCTTTGAAAAGGCAAGACTGCTCCGCGATTTCTCACCGATATCCATCTATATGATCCGGTCCATCCCCCAGCCTCAGGTCGGAACCTACTCGTCGATATCCCCCCCGTATTTCCGGACGGATATGATGGCCCGCCAGAATGGCTCTCGCCTTCCGCTTGCAATCACGTGTACATCACGAAGCCCAACCAGACCCTCGTCGTCCCACCGGAACAAAGACAAGGCCGAGGAGCCTCATCGAAAGTCTGCGCAGTCTGTTCGAAGTGTCGATTGCATACACAGGTGGTGGTCAACTATTCAGGCAACGTAGCGCCTACGTCCAGCCATCTGCACCACCTCGTTTACCAGTCTAGCAGCCACGCAAATGGTACAGTCACGCCGAAAGGACAACGTTTGGAAACACACTATTACCGATGCTCCTACTTGACATGCGGTATTACTGTTTCAGTGCAGATTTCGTCACCGGTTCTGAACCCTGATTTCCTTCAGCTTTTGACGGACGTGGAGGTGGTCAACAAGCGTGCAGACGAAGCGATAGCGGCCCATCCGGAGCGTTTGGAGGGCATCGCACGACCTCAACCCATTACTGTCCTTGATAATCTGCGCACATATCTCCGCAACTCGCTTCAAGAGCCGCAGCGTAGCAAACCAATTTCAGCTATCAATAAACGATTTGTGGTTTGCTTTGGTGTTGATGGGAAACCTTGTAAAGATTTGTTGGAATTCTTGGAATTTTCATACCGAGATGAGGGCTTCTGGGATCCCCCGGAACCAAGTATATCCGAGGAATTGCCTTTTCAGAACGAGCTCAACATATTCATTGATAACGTCATACATGAACTGTCCATATTGATCGAACAACGACCTGTTTCGGAGAAGAAGACTCCTTATGCTCTGAACTATTCGACATCTGCAGCTAGCGGCGATTTTCTCCTTGCTCTTGAAGCTGCCAACTATGCGAAATCGACACGACTCATCGAGTTTGATATGCCCGGACAACCTGCTTATGAAGATCTTGGCGTCTTGGAAGATATGGCTTCCGATCTCATAATCAAAGCATATCATCGTCAAGTTGCGGTTGATCCAGGAAGGGGTCCACATTATCTTCAATGCTTGGACTCTATTGCCCAATGGCGAGGCGGTCCAGATCGTGATACAATCAACGAGGCTGTGGTAACCGCATACAGCAAAGGCGCCTATACAACAAACGACATCTTGAAAGCTTATGAATATTTTGGGCTAAGCCCAAATGACAGATCTCTCACAGAAGAAGTCATTATTGGCAGGTTCAACGCATATTTGAGCTCTACCACCCAGGAGACTGAAGCTCGACAACAACTATGGCGAATAGGCGATGCTAGGAGAAGCGAACGAATCAAGTCTGCTGCTGAGGATCGGGTATCAACTGCTGAGCAGGCCCTCGTCTATCTCGGAGTTGAAGAGAATACACCCGACGATTTTGTCATCACAATGTTCACAACCAAAGTGAATGATAGCCCTAGCAGCAAAGAAATCTCGGAGAAAGCTCTGTCGCTCATCGCAGAAAAACGGAATTCGGACACCCTAAGGCATTACCTTAAGACGGGCGAAACTGGAGCAATTGAAATGGATGTTGGAGATGCTTATCGTCTCCTTCAGATACCCGATCGCACAGTTGGTGACGATGCTATTCTCGCAGCGTACACGATCTGCGTAGATGAAGCTCCAACGCAAGTTGAAACTTATACGCGGGCTCTGACTATCATTGCCAAAGAAAAGGATAGCCCCATGCTAAGTAGCTTCGTTTCGGGATCTACAACGCACAATGATCGAAATCTATCTGAATGGCCGGTTGGTCTCCAGAACATAGGCAATACTTGCTACCTCAATAGCTTGCTCCAGTTTTACTTTACGGTGCGCCCTTACCGAGAGATGGTGTTGGATTTTGAGAACAACAAAACAGATTTGGACGAGGAATCCCTGCGCCAGAAGAAAGTCGGATCTCGTAAAGTATCGAGACTTGAAGTCGAGAGGTCTCAGAAATGTGAGTTCTTTCAGCCATTATTTCCGCTAGCAGCTACTAACTATGCACAGTTCTTCGCGAACTTCGTGGACTGTTCCACAACATGATAACGACTCCTCGAGCGTTTGTTCGACCTGAGCAGGAACTGGCTAGATTGACTCTAATCAGTTCTACAAACGAGGCAGAGATTCGTAGGAGGTCCACCATCTCTGGAATCAGGCCGTTTGGTCTCGGTGAGATCAACGGTGCGCCAGTGGCAGGACCTTTGGGACCACCTGAATCCATGAGAGTGGACGAAAATGAGACCGTTGTCGATCAAATTGCCATTCCGACTGAAGAAAATCCTGCTAAAGACCCACAAACAAGCGACATTGACAGTGAGGCTACTCTCGTTTCCGAGCATGAGGAAACCGAGCCGCTACCTGTACAGGCAGCACCGGTATCAGAGGTCTCAGATCACCCAGAGAAGATTACAAACACTCCTTCTCAACCGCAAACTGTGAAGAAGGTTGACCCACCGAGTAGACCACCGCCAGAACCGCCACGACCTGCGGAAGCAGATCGTAAAAGGCAATTGATAGAAGAGGTGGAACTGGGAGCCCAACAAGATGTTACTGAAGTCATCAACAACGTTTTATTTCAAAGCGAGTGTGCTATTCGACCACGAGGAATTGCCCCGGATGGCGAGCAGCTTGACCAAATCAAAGAGTAAGTCCCCGTAATAACATTTTGAAGATAATTAAGTCGCTAATTGGAACTTTTAGCTTGTTCTATGGCAAGACGAAGTCATACATTACAGCACAAAATGGGACTCGCTCGAAAGAGGAACTTTGGTCTGACATCAAGGTGGATGTTGCATCAGGCTCACGGGACATATACTCGGCTATCGACGGCGCATTCGACATGCAAGAAGTATTTGTAGATGATTCTCTTGTTGAACAATTTGGTGCCATCAGCAAACTGCCCCCGGTTTTACAGATCCAGGTGCAGAGGGTTCAGTTTGACCCGGTAAAGAAGACATCTTTCAAATCCACACATCACTTGGACCTCAAGGAGACGATTTACCTCGACCGTTATATGGACACTCAAAAGCAAGATATCGTTAAACGACGTCGGGATTGCTGGGCTTGGAAGCGAAAGCTAGTTGGTCTACAAAATCGCAAGGCTGAACTATTGCGGTTAAGTGTGAGTATAGGGTCGCAGAATGATTACGAATGTAACGCTTATTTTTGTCGCAGGATAATGACGGAGAAAACATGCCTGCACTTTTCAAGAACGCTTCCAACCTTCTGACCGAACTTTCTGCAGTAAATCCTACCGAAGAGGGCGCTGGTGACTCTTCCGGTTTCAATGCGGAACTTGCAGCTGAATTGGAAAAGCTGTCACAGATGACACAGGCCGAGCTAGCTCGTGAGTATTTCTATGCCTCGCACCATTTCTGCTTAATATTAATTGATCACCGTGTAGATATTGAACAGGAGACGAAGGACATTGAAGGCATGATTTCGAGCAGTTTCAACGACTACACGAAATTAGCATATCGCCTTTACGCAGTCTTTATGCACCAGGGCTCTGTGGAGTTTGGACATTACTACATCTACATCTACGACTTCAAGAAGGATGTGTGGCGTAAATACAACGACAACGACATCACAGAGGTCAAAGACACTGCAGAGATATTCCGAAACCCTAACCGAGCCAATCCCCCTACACCGTATTTCTTGGTGTACGTGAACGCCGCTATGAAGGATCGGTTGGTGGAACCAGTTTGCCGAGAAATTCCTTCAGAAAGAACTACAGCCGAGAATACCGCAACAACCGTTGTTCCACAGACAGACGGGCCTATGAATGTTGATGTGGATACGGAGATGAAACCACCATCTTATTTTGACCTGAAGCCGAAAGGCGACCTGGAAGGTACGTGACCTTTGTATTTTCGAAGGCATTTACTTGATCTGACTTATTGCAATGAATAGTCACAAACCTTGATCCCACATCCCCTCTTTCACCAACAGCTGTTCCATTAAAGCGGAAAGGGTCCATAGACCAAATGAGCATTACCATGGGCGCTCCTGTCGATGCATCTTAGCATGTTTTACTCCGTGTGCAAACTTCATTTTGTGTCAGGTTCATGGCCAACTTTCTCCGTCCATATCTCACCTCTTCTTTTCAAACGTTTCGTCAGTTAAGTCATGAAGATGTGAATGACTTGAGGGGGCGCTCCCGTTACTGTTATCATGCTTGTTCATGTTCCTCAGTCTAGACCTTTTTTCCACATACCCGTGTTTGTTTTCTGACTTTTACAACCTTTTATCTATGCATGGAGAGCGTCGGAAAGATGAATGATTCATGAATATACATTACATTGATCAATGTTACGATTTTATGACGTGGCATATTGAGGAAATCAAATCCACTAGCCTTTTATGATTGATCGCTGAAAGTCTTGCATGGACACTTGTTTTATCAATATAGAATAAATCGTACGTAGGTAGTAGTAAGTAGTAGGTACACTTATTGTCGACGGGCCCGCCCGCCATACCTCATATGATATGACGAAAAATCAAACCGAAGCCACGAATCAAGCTCTGTTCCAGTACAAAAATCAAGATGTGATAGTGAAAAAAAGGAGAGTGGAATAAACGACATGTTGAAGCAAAAGGGACGATCATATACATGATATTGGCAGTGCGTAGTAGTGCAAGTTTGATATAGGCGGATAGATGGATGCAGCTCAGAATTCAGTATGATTTGTCTATTGTAAAAGGAGATGTTGTTGGATATGTCCTTAGTCAAAACCGGAAATAGACCATGGAAACAGGAAGGCTCGCTCGATAGATAGGTAGTGAAAAACTAGGCCACCGTTTTCGGGAAATCAAAATCACTTATATAAGTTATCTGTTTAGTGTAAAAAGTCACTACCACGCTGAAGCGATGCCTCAAGATCGTTCTGAACTGAACCTGGAAGAGGCGCTTCCTGTGGTCGAGGTTCCTCTTGTTTCCATGGACCCTGGTTGTGTTCCGGAATGGGCACGTTTTGTGGCACTTGCTGCGGCTGTTGGTTTTGGTATGCGGCTTGCTGTTGTTGGCGAACATGGGCGCGGAAGTTGATAACTTCGTCCAGGATCATCTTGCGCATCTCACCGACATCATCGACGACTTCAAAGTGGAAGTCGAAGGTTGTCGGGCAGGAGGGCTCGTCGGAGGCATCGTGCCAGATGTGGAGGTAGCGGTGTTCTAAGGCTTCTTCGACGGAGATACGTTTCGAGGGGTCGAATGCGAGCATACGGTCGAGGAGGTCAAGGGCGTCGGGGTTGGCTTGAGGGAAGAGGCGCTGGAAGGGGATCTTTGGCATGAATGGTAGGTTACGCACATACTCCTGTGCACGGGGGGATCCGATTCGGGAAAGAGTTTCTTCAGCAGGGGTGCCGAGGTAGTGAAGGATTTGGTTGAGTTGGTCGACGTAGTCACGGCCCTTGAAAAATGGACGGCCGCCTAGAAGTTCGGCGAGAATGCAGCCCACCGACCAGACATCAACTAGTTTTTATGTTAGAGGGGAGCTCAAGTGTTAGGATATTTGATGGGCACCGGAAACGTACTAGCTTTCGTGTAGCTCTGGAAGCTCAACATAATCTCAGGAGCACGGTACCATCGAGTAGCAACGTATTCAGTCATATATCCAGCATTCTCCTCCGGGTCGATTGAGAAACCTCGAGCAAGACCGAAATCGCAAATCTTAAGTTCGCAGTCCGCATTAACGAGCAAGTTACCGGGCTTCAAATCACGATGCAACACGTTGGCCGAGTGGATGTACTTCAAGCCGCAAAGAATTTGGTAAATAAAAGACTGGAAGTGGGCATCTGTCAAGGGTTGGCCGGATCTAATAATGGCAGCCAAGTCACATTCCATCAATTCTGATATCGTGGACAGGTCAGCATCTCATGTTGACATAAATGGATAGGGTTACGCACCTTCATATAAATAAGTTTCGTTAAAGTTGTCTGGGCGTGGAATGTCCATGTCATACAAGCAGGCAATCTAGCACTGTTAGCCGTTGTACTCAATACAGCCTCATATTGAAAAGAACATACATTACGGTGACCACGGAAGTGCTGCAGTAATTTGATCTCTCTCAGAGCACGCTTTGCGAGAATCTTCTTGCTGAAAACATTGGTGACTTTCTTGATAGCAACGCCCTCGTTCGTCTGGGTGTTCACGGCAGCGCTGTGAATTGCATGTCAGCATGGTAGATACTGAAAAGCAAATGACAAAAAAAATCATCCGAATCAAGATCTCCTCTGCGTTAAACAGGTTATAGGAGATTATGAGCCCACCTGGAAGGCGCGACAGCCGAAGAGCTGCTTTAGGCGCCTGCCTTTGGACGTCCCATAGACAGGCGCCTTCGCAGCTCGCCTATTAACTGCCGTACCAACCAGGACCTGCCCCGAAAAGGGGACTTTTGTTTATATGCCACCCGAAGAAGTCTTCAAATAAACGTACCAGACAATACCGTATGCACCTTGACCCAGCTCCTTGGTCACGTTGTACCGCTCATCAACGACAAAGTCTTGGTTGAAGACCTTGAAGACCTTTCGCCCTTGAAGATCCGACATGGCGAATATATAAGCTTCTCTGAAGATCTATGCTTTGCTCGTTTTCTTATTGTCGCTGTTTGCTGTGTGCAAGGGAGCTGGTCGTAGGTAGCGCTGAGCGGGGAAGGCGTCAAGAGGGGAATCCAGATCGGTCCGTCGCGAGGATGGTTGATGGTGAATGATTTGCAGTATTTAACTATATAACGAGCGGAAATTTGTAGCGAAAGGGGCCAAATCCCTTTGAAGCGGAGATGTCAGTAGATGGATAGAAGTAAAGAGCAGAAGTCAAGTAAATAGTGGTGAGCTGATCGGCCGTGAGGCACCAGGCGGCGCCCCGCAGTTCCGTCAACCAGCTGTGGTGGGACCCGATAAGAAGTGCCTGGCTTACCTGACTCTCTTTCTTCTTTTCTTTTTGTACTTGTCTTGATATGAAGACAGTGAAGAAAGGAGAATTCCGGGTTTGAAAAGACAATAGGGGAACGTGACGTGTCGGAGTAGTCTAGGCGCCTGCGAATCAAGAGATTATTGTGGGCTCAAGGATAGATAATAGGGCAGTCAGGACACTTCCTGCTTGCAACTTAGTAACTTACTTGCTGAGCACGAAAAGGAGAAGACACAGAGGAGGGGGAAACGAGGGGCAGACAGCAAGGGAAAAAAAATATGCGCAAAAGTGACCTGATTGGGCCTCTACAGCTTGGAGTCTTGCCTGAACACGTACTCCGGAGATTACACTGGCTGCGTTGCTAAGCATCTCGACTCTTCTATTCGTCGCTGGCACATGCAATGCGACGCATTATTGAATATTGTATTGCGACCCTTTCCCCACACAAACAGGGCGGAGATCAGACGAGTTTTTCGATATTGTCGCTTGATAAAACGTGTCTACTTTCTGATAAAGAGGCCAACAAAAACAAAGTTTGAAGCTGGCTAGAGCTGAAGTGTGGAAAATAGACATAAGAACGAAAGAGGAGATCCTATCACCCCTTTTAAAGTCCATCAAACCAAGCCACTGTGTTCAGCTGTCTACGTAAGGAAACCTATGTAGTTAGGGTTAGAATAATAGGACGGATGCTTTCAATATTGCACCTCAACCCTGGGAACTCCGATTTTACCTTGGAAGCCATTTTGATGATAAATACTGAATATAAATACTGAATGCTAATATGTAAAAGTCAAATTATGTAGCCACGTATTTAAAGAAAATGCAATTCTACGAGGGCTGATAAGTCGATCGCCACCAAACGCCCATCGATGCTGCGACTACCAGATCAATCATCTTTATGCCCTCGTCTTCAATAATTAGCTTGCCTAGTTTGGCGCTTTTCCCGCTCATTCCACCACCGCCATGTTCTCTTGCCAGCGAAAAGTCAAGTCGATCTTCATCGTCGGCAGGAACTACTAATGCAGGCGACTGCTCATCTCCGCTGCCGCGTGCAACGGACAGGGAAGGGGTGTGCATTCCACCTTGCGAATGCGAACGAGAACGCGCATGTTGTTGGACCTTTTGTATGTTTGTCGTAATCAGCTGGCTCAAGGCTGCGCGTTTGCCTTTCCCCCTGTCTTCCGGACTTTTGCTGTTGCCATTTACGTTCAAGATTGAGGGAGGTCGAAATGACTGTTCAAGGGCAAAGGGGATGTTATATCGTAACTCTGAGACCGTCACTTCGGGGCTCTGGCCACTACCACTGAGACCCGCCTCACCGCTCATTGCTGGACCGGGTATCGTATGTTTGCACTTGAGACTACCACCATTCACACTGGCCACAAATGAACAAGTTCCACCCCACGGCGATTTGAATGAATAGTATCCTCGATTGACCTTGGCGGATACATATTCTGCAAGTTTCGGAGTCTCGGCCGACCCGGAATGTCGATTGAAGAGTACTTCCGATAATGAGTGACTGGCATGGTCGTGTTTCACTGGGGTGATGTCTCGATAGAATATTCTTTTCCCAGAATCATCATCGTGCATCATATTTTGAGCCATCCGCTTCAAAACCTCTGCCGCATTCTGCCCTTCACCAGCTGTAAGATGCTGGCCTGAAGTGTTCGAAGAAAGGCGAACATTGTTCATGAATTTTCCATATCCCGGATTTGATATTTCGACATGTATTACGCCCTTGTCCTCCCTCGAGCTAGACATGGTAGCAACGTTCCATTGATTGCCGGAAGCAACATCGCGACGGATGAGGGTAATACGAAAAGGAGAGCCTAGATTTTGATTGGTGAGTATATCCCCAGGCGATAGGTCCTCGGGGACATGGGACTGATGTGGCCTAATATTCTCTACTGAAGGCCGTAGCCCATCATATGAGAACCTCTGCCCCGTGTTCAGTTCAGTCGATGTAGGTGTAACGAGTGTCGTATTTCCTGATGATACCGGGCGTCGAGGAATCGCAAAGTCCCGCGAGGCAGTGTTCTGGTTCGGCTGGGTAATTGGAGAGTAGGAGTAGGAATCATGTACATTCTTGCGAGGAATGCGAGGGTTATTCTCATCGTTGGCAGACTGTGTTTGATAGCTAGTGACCCCTTCTCGATGTGGTGGCGGCGGAGGAGGATATGGTGTTGTTGAAGCGTCCTGCCCACTTACAGGCTTCCGATGGAAATCGTTCAAACGCGAGACGGTTTCGTTCGAAAGACGGGACGCAGCAAGGGCATCGTAAGGATGCTCCCTTTGCTCTGACTCTATAGACCGCAGAACATCTTCATCCTCATCGGTAGCCACATGCAAATAATACAGCGACGAATTGATGGCTTCAATTGATATGTTTGACTTTGTTGGAGGTTTTAGTGGAGTCAGCACCACATCTAATCAGCGACGGTTGACAGCACCTGTCCTGTTAGAAACCATGACCTTTTTCGAAGCATAACCAGAAACAATCACAGAGGCTTCAGAATTTCTAACCTTTACTTCCAGGTACCTTCACAATATACAGCTCGACTCGATCAAGTTTCGCCTGGGTCGGGTTTCGCGGATATGCGGGGGGATTTGCAGCTATCGATGTGATCGAAGATAGGGATCGAGCTTCGACGGGGGCTGAGGGAGACGCAATTTCCGCCATGAAAGACAAGCAGGCATACCACCACACCGTGGCATGAATATCGTTCAGGTCGGCTGGTGTAGCATGTTGTTGTTGTTGTTGACGGTGTCGGTGTCTGTCATACAACAAATAATCCCTTGTGTGGCTTGGCTCTCAGACGGAGGCTGAGCGTGACGTATTGACTCTGGTCTAACTGCTTTAGGCGGCCAATTCTCTAGTTTGATTATGTAATAAGCCTAACCGATTATGGGCTAGTGAAAATGAATCTTAAATCATCCCCTTTCTATCCTTCGTCTTTCATGGTTCACCTCTGAGACTCTAAAAGGTGAAAAAGGATTGATAGTAAGATGTCCATGTAGTGTTGTTGTGTCTGATCATACCATACTATGCACCTCCCATGGCTGACGCTCGATCCGTGGCTAAGGCATCAGCACGCGATCCCTGTTCCCTGTTTCGAAAGCGGATCTAAGATATATTTCTAACAAGAGCATGTTCTAATCATTATGCTTGACCGAAACGCAGAACCAAGAGTCAGCAAGCGATACGAATAAGGACCTATACGGGGTACATTCTTCACGACTGTTGTTGAACAATAGTTACTCTGTAGATTGCGATTCAGAAGAAATTACGGTGTACACAGCCAACAAAAAAGGAAGTTATCCTCGCTCGGACCAGTGCCTGGTTCGTCTGCTAGAAATCAACTTTGATATTGACAGGGTCGGCCTAGTTCCGGATTTTCGGTATGTATCCCATGCTATTTTCACAGGCTTCTAGATTCGTCGGACGAAAGCTCTCAGCCGAATGTTAAACAACTCGTCCTTCCGCACTCAATTTGGGGAAATCCTTTCCAGCCCTGTCGGGATTCGGGGGCTTCTCTGCGCCTTCTAGAGTATGCGGGGACCATGCAGCCCGCTGTCCTGCGCTATTTCCTCGAGCGGGGTGTTATTGCTGATTGGACAACCATAAAGACTTTATCCGATAAATGTCAGCAAAGGCACCCGAGACAATCTATAAATCATTCATGCTTTTGCTGTCGAGTGGTTGGTAGCTTGGTGCTTACTACATGGTTAGGGTTATGTTACCGTGGATGCTTGCATCCAACAACGTAGAAGTGGCGCGGTTTAGGAATAAATTCGTCATGGGTTGGAGACTTCGAGTTCGCTAATTTGAATCTTTTTGAGGTTATTGGTATCCCAGGACGCGCTAATACTTAAATTTGTACGAAAGTTGAACTCTATCCTCCATAGCTTGTCAAATGATTTCAAGCTTATGGCGAGAGTAGCATGTTCGCATCGGTGATTCGTATTCGGTGCATCGGCCCATGCTGTACAACATGCGCCTCATAGATCCGGGGTAAGGATGCCGGGCTCAATGGAAGGGTTTTACAGTTGATGTCTGTTATATACTGACTTGAATCTTATGTCAGTATATAGGGGTCTTGCACCGCGCAAGCGAGATGTGGAGATTATTAATAATCTATTGATACAATCACCTATCGTCTTTGCATAGGGTTACCTAGGTATCTCCCTTAACAGGAAGGGAAGGTTTTAGAAAGGCTTCTTCAGTCAATATGAGCCATGTATTTGGTCAGGAAGAGAATTCCCCCGAGTTATCGACCACCCTAGCATTCGTTGGAGTAGCCAGCATTGCAATTTTTCTATTACGATCACTTTACCGGTTCGCTTTGCCTAAACCCTTCCCCGGCATTCCGTACAATGAGGAATCTGCTCACCGACTATTGGGTGATGTGCCTGACGTAATTTCGCACATAAAGAATACCGATGGGACCTTTATCACCTACCTTAAGGAGTCGATGATAAAACTCAATGCGCCCTTGATTCAAGTTTTCATCAGACCCCTGAGCACGCCTTTGCTGATCCTAGCCGACTTTCGCGAAGCACATGACTTACTCATCACACGAAAAGAGTTCGACCGTTCACCGTCGTTGAGTGACTTGGTTAAAGGACTTGTACCCGAGCATCATATCCATCTGCCAACCGAGGGAGGATGGAGAGGTCAGCGACGCCTAGTGCAGGATTTGACGGGCCCTTCATTTCTACACAATGTCGCTGGACCTGTTATCTATCAACGTGTTGAATTGATGATCGACTTGTGGTATTCCAAGTGTCAAATTGCAGAAGGCAGGCCATTTCAAGCAAACGAGGATATCAACCATGTATCGCTAGATGCTGTGTTGGCATTTACCTATGGGGAAGACTTTGAACATGGAATGACCAAGCCAAACTTCGAAGCAGTCAAGAACTTGGATTCCAAGGACATTGATAAGTTGAGAAGCTATACAGACCTGAACACGCCCATTGAATTCCCAGAAGGAAAATTGGATGAGGTTATCCAGGCCACAGTCGATTTGACAGAGACCGTTGGAGAAATTCAGGGGAAGCCGATCCCTGCATTGACCAGAACGCTCGTAAGTCTGAGACCTGGTGTCCGGAGAGCGACGAAGATAAAGGAAGAATATGTCACGAAGGAATTGAGAGGTGCTGTCAAAAGGCTGCATGAGGCAGGTACCGGTGAAGATGTAGTGATTAAGTCTGCTCTTGATCATCTGGTGATGAAAGAGAGATCATTCGCAGAGAAGGAACAGCGAAAGCCTGACTACTTCTCCCGCATCATGATTGATGAGGTACACCAACAATAACTTTATGTCCTCTCATACTTTTAGTATCACGAGTAATACGAGGCTTTTGTTTATAGATATTCGGCTTCGTTTTCGCTGGGTACGAAACGACAAGCACGACTGTCTCGTGGGCTCTCAAGTTTTAGCAGATGAACCAAGCATACAAACTAAATTACGAACCGCGATGTTAGACGCATACACTGAAGCCAAAGCGAGGGCCGAAATCCAAATATTCAGGAGATTACCAGCAAACACGTACCATTTCTCAGTGCTACGATGGAGGAAGTACTGCGTTGCTCTGGTACTGCTCCCGTTGTGGACCGCCAGGCCCTAGTTGATACTGAGATTTTGGGCCACAAGATCTCAAAAGGAACTATCATCACCTGTCTAGTAACCGGGCCGAGCACGATGAGTCCAGGATTTGAAATAGACGAGAAAGCGCGAAGTCCAACTAGCCAGCAGACGATCAAAGAAGGAAGAGATCGAGCTTGGGATCCCGAAGACGTAACTCTCTTTAGGCCTGACCGTTGGATGGTGAACGGCGATTTTGATCCAACCGCATGTCCTCAGATGGCGTTTGGTCTTGGGACATGAGCATGCTACGGAAAAAGACTTGTTTATGTGGAAATGAGAATTTTGTTAGTGTTGATTTTGTGGAACTTTGAGCTCTTGCCATGTCCAGCATCGCTGTCGAGCTATAAGTCAGTGCTGATTATGACGAACGAGCCACGACAATGCTATGTTAGACTGAGAGAATTAGATTACGTTAGGAAATATTGATATTTTTTTTTTTTTAAAAAAGATTGACGAGAGAATCTCGAAAGAATTGATCATGTTTTCAACCTCTAATATATTTAGTATACGCTTGCATATCGATATAATTACTTGATAAATGACCCGAGACCATATTCCTTTTCCAAAATTCGCTCTCTTACTTCAAATGAAACATAGTCAAAGACTCGAAATCAAAATTTCTGGGGGCTATGGGGGCGGGATGAGACTAAATTTTGAGTATTTCGGGACGATCTCCGTCCAGATTTGAGACCAAGAGACCTGGTCTATGGTGTCCGAAGTCTCAGAAGTCCATATGTCATTTCAGTGACCGAAGGTGTAAAAATTGATATTATCAGAATAAACATTGAAGATCTCTAGTTAGGTGTTTCAACTGAATGCCCTTATTAGGTCTTTAGGGCTACTGATTTTGACTATACTTAAATAGGATTAATTCAGTATACCGTCCTTCACCGCCTGAAGACTAACCCTACCTGAGGACTGATTTCAACGGCTTTGCTATACAGAATATTTGAAGCTTTACAACACCATATAATAATGAAATACAATAAATCCTTGTTGTAGCACTAAATAAGCTATAGCGAATCTAAAAAGCATAAAAATTAATCGCGAAAACGTACAGGGGGCCGTATCGCGCGGCCCCTATGGTTTGTAGTAACAACCACCTCATTATCCTCCACATGAGCCTCAGGTTGCGCTCTTGGCTTTGCTTGCCTAGAAATTTGCTTTATAGGCCTTTTTGAAGCCTTCGGAGTTGCTAGAACATCATTATAAAGCTGTAAATCAGCTAGCTTAGCCAGTTCTTACTCATCCTTATGGCGTTGCTTTTCTGCAGCCTCTTGTTCACACTGTATACGTTTTTCTTGCCAGATTTGAGCATTTGTAGCCTTTTTAGCCTCTTTAGCTTGCTTTGCAAGCTGTTGTTGAAGCTTCTTATCATCTTTGCGAGCCTGCTCCTGCGCGGCTTGCTCATTCTTTTGAGATATAAGATCTCATGCTTGTTGAACCTTTGACGGGCTCATAAAAAGTACTCCACCATCATTTTCAGAAGGTAAACCTAGTAATAAAGGCTGTTTCTTGTTTTTAGGCTTCTTTGCATTTATAAGAGCTCTTTTCAGGCCTTAATTCTCATTTTGAAGCAAAATAAGCTGAGTAGAAAGATGTGATACTGTTTCTTAAAGCTGTATAGCCTTTTCATTATAAATATTACTAATAATGGTTTTAACAAGTTTCTTAAGCCGTCTCTAATCCTCAGCTGGGATAATTGAACCTCCGGATTCACTTGAGGATGGCCGACTAGTGATTTTCTTTGTAAATTTTTGTATAATAAGCTCCGGATTGAAGGGATATAAGCTAGTATGCATAAACGCTGAATTGATATTCTCGCTTGTAAAAGTCATGTCCCAACTAGCCCAAAAAAGCCGGAAAAAGTCACGTTTTGTAAGCTGGGTAAAGCCAAAAGATTCTTTCATAAAATCGTCCAATTGCTTTGAATAATTCGTAGAAAGGGGTAAGAAAATAGCAACATCTAGAGGCTGCAAAGTATGCGTTGAATGAGCCGGAAAGATTGCTAATAGAATCCAATTTTTGTCGCAGTATTCAATAAACTTCATTGTAACGTGGGATCCATGTCCATTAAGGATAAGAAGGCGCCATCCCTGGCTTGCTTGAGATTTTGTCTCTTTATTAAAAATATCCACCAGCCAATGATATCCAAGCTCGTTATTAGTCCATCCTGAATCTGAAGCTGCAAAAAAGCATCTTTGAGTTCTTAGATCAAAATCTTAAAGCTAAGAATCTTGTAAATAGCCTGACTTTGCCATATAGATTAAAGTAGGTGATATGGCCGTTCCATTCACACAAATACAACCAATTGTAGTAATCCATTCACGATTCCTATCCTAAACATGCTGCTTATATCCTCCTTGCTTATATTTGCGCTGAGTAAAGATTCTTTGCTTTTTTATAGTAACCCCAAGCATAAAGCCCTTCTCATCCATATTGTAAATTTGCTCCAGGCTGAGGTTATATTGCTTAATTTTATGGTTAATAAGCGTAAAATATAAAGCATATTTGTATGCCGAATCTGCCTTTTTTCTATCCCAATCGAGGCCGCTTAAATAGACAGAAATGACCTTATCCGAATGAGCCTTCTTCCAGCGTGAGGCCCAGTTTTTACCAGGCTCTTTACCAGATATCTCCCTTGCAAAGTTTTCCAGCATAGTGTTCGTAGGTGGTAGGCCTCACTCGGTAAGTTGATTTATCCATTTTATAAGTGCGCTTGATTGCATGTTGTTGAGTATTCGTTGGTTATTGTATTACTCTGCTTTTGAGCCTGTAACACCCCGAAAACGTTTAGAAAGACCCGATTGGCTAACACCATACGTCCTTGCAACTAAACTAATATTAGGCTTTTCTCCAGGATCCACTGAACGTAACGCTGCAAGTGCGAGCTCCATTGAAGCCATATTGGCTGATATATCGCGGTTTGAAATATTCGCGATTTTTCGCGTTTTGTAGAAATATCAGTCCTCAGGTGGGGTTAGTCTTCAGGCGGTGAAGGACGGTATGGAACTATGTGGGCCTATTTGACCAATGACCTTGGCATCATGAAACAACGACACGACTTTCATTCAACCCATCGAGTACACACTGTACGAATTCATCTTTTCGATCAAAATGGAATAAATTTCAATCCAACATTTCTAACCAGTAAGAACTATCATTGAAGTGATTCCCTGATCCTCCTGTCTGTTGGAAAGCCTTAGACTATCCTCCGATGAGACTTTTTTCCATTGCGAATACCAGCTTCACGTCGACCCAATCTTATTTTCCTATCCTTCCAACTTCAAATTTTACAGAATATACAAAAAGAACACAAATCTACCTTCATAACGCCTAGTTGACGTGAATTCTCCAGAAGCGTCGGGGGCTTCCTGGAGGATACGCTTCACGGGTATGCATCATCAAGATGTTATCACTGACGATGATTTCATTCTCGCCGAATTGTAAGTAATTGCAAACACGGCTGTCATATAGTGCGGCATCAATTTTCTTTCCGAGGCCTTCCGGTGCGTTGTTCATGCGCACCTCGGTGGCGTCAAATTTGGTACGGCTCTTGGGCCAGGGCTCATGGTATCGTATGCAAAGCTTCTGATTCTCAGGATGAGGAACCCACAACGGCATTTCTCTAAGCACAGTTGCATTAAATGCATCAGTCTGGCATTCCCATGTGACTGCCGTGAGCTGGTCCACAGTGTAATCTCTCTCAAGGACCTGAAGCAATCGACGAGAAGACGCGAATAGTGTCTTTCCAGTTCCCTTGGGTGCAGGCACCAATGACGAAAACATCTGGAATCTGTACGCGGCGCTGTTAGTTTTGTGCGATATGATTCTGCGAAAGACTGTCAGCTTACCTGGGATACGCGGAAACGCGTTTTTCATTTCCAGCCTCATCGGTGATGATTTTCGTATTGAAAAGACCATCGAAATGCATTGGCATGGCCTCGGCGCTTAAAACGTTATTGAGGCCTCCGGTCTCGCTCCCTCCGTCTTGTACTTCAAGTACCTTGCCGAAAATCCATGATTGAACGGTACCCATTTCCTCCGCTTTTTTCTCAAACAGCTCCCTGTTGTTAGTTTCCTTGAATCCACGGAGTACAACCGGAGAGTTCAATTCGCCCAGTTGACGCAACTTCTTCATGTCAACGTCGTCAAAGGTCAAACCGCTAGATGCAGGAGCGGTGATATACCAACCGCATGGGTATGCGGGCTCAAAGTCGATTTCATCGTTGCCCCAGTGATAAATGTCTGACTTCTCACGGAAGTAGGAAGGTCTACCATTTTGGTAAACCAATTCATACTTCGGATCAGACTCTAGCTCCTGACGATGCTTGATACTGAAAGAACCATCGGAAGAGACTAGGAGCGTGCCATGCCATGGGCTCATTGCCAGTCCCGTGGTTTGTCCAATTACCGAAATGGATACTTTGTCTTGTCCATTAGATGGGTGAATCGACAGGCGAACATGTTCAGTGAAGTTGTCTCGGATTGCAGCAGCAAAGGCCTTGAGACGAAATCAAGATTAGCCGTTTTGGTCAACTTTGAACAAAATAGAGCTCAGCATACCTTTCCACGGATAAGCATCTTTTCTGCTAGGATTGAGGCTTTCTTCTTCATAGCATTCTTTCCTAGCCCGGCGAATTCGGGGTTATTAGCAAGATCGAGAAGCAAAAACTTGCAGTAACCCCTATACGTTGCAAGCACATTGTTATCGTTTGCTTTCTGGTCTTGAACATTATAATCCGATGGAAGATAAAGCTCTATCAGTTTTTCCCGCAGTTTCGGTGACTGCGCCTCATACTCTTCGCCTGTAAGAGGCTCCTGACTGCCAGTCAAAGTTGATATACGGACGAAGTGAATATTGTCAAGCTTTCTCTCCGCGAAGGACCGTAGGCCACTTCCATAGTTCCAGACGTCCTTGCAGGGAACGCCAAGAATATCTGTTGGTTATGCGTTAGTATCACTGGAGATGACGTATCCTTCAATCCAAGGGGATGACATACCGCTGTATACGATACCGTCGGAAACAATAAAAAGCTCAGCGCCGGGGGCATATATGCGCTCAATATTCTTGCACAAGCCATCCAGACACTGAAGAGCAATTTCCTCAGCCTTGTCAGGCAGGACGCCTAGCACTTTGGCTTGTGAATTTGGGGATTTGAATGGAAATGCTGGCAAAACCATGGGTATCTTCTCTCCCTTCACTACCCGGCGGTAGATCACCTGTGTGAATAAGGCTCGACCTTGCGAGCGGAGATCAGGCATGTCGCCGGGAAGAGGCTGCCTGTAGCTGTCTATCAATTCGAAGATTTCTTTACTCAAAAGGAGTGCCGCACTGTCCAAGTCTCTTTGGACTTCCCCGTCAATTGGGACAGCCTCATTAGCCACTGAGAAGCTGCTTTTCGCATCCTTCTTAGTGTCTATGGGTGCCACGTCTGTCGTGGTGTGCATCATAAGCTCTGGAGCCATCTTCCTCTGTGGTTGGGGTGTGCGTCAAGGTTCGGGGTAGGCGGTCAATATCGACAAGAGATAAGCATGCAAAGAGCAACGTCAAGATAATGACTGCGTACTTGATTGCAGAAGAGTATTGTGATAACGCGAGTGTGACGATGAAAATAAGGGTCTTCCCAGGCACGTCGGTATATCAGATGCTGGATTATATCCTTTTCTATACGTGAAGCTACCGGCCAAGCCCGAAGGCGTCAATATTCCCTATGTCACAGCAAGGAAAAAGACTTTCTAGGGTTCACACTCACTAGTGGATGCCCAGATGATTTGCATTAATCAACCGCGCTGAGACTTGCTGGTTTCTAAACCTGCAGGGATCGTTCACGCTACCCAGCCGCCACCTAGGGCAATGACGACTTCCAGGCGCATGAATGTATAATGCCTGTTATGCAGGTAAAGATATTTCTAAGACTGGAAGTTAGTATACCATATGATTTGCACCAACCTTGGCGGCCAGGATACGTGCAGTGTGCAGAATCTGCAGAACAAGGTACCGACACTCTTTCTCTTACTCTTTCTTTGACTAAAATCTGAAATAGGAAGTGAGTCTGAGCCCGATTCGGGGGCCAAAACCATAGATGCTTGGTTCATTACCTCATTGATTCGTATTATTATTATGGTACTAATGCGTTTTTACTGTGCCTTGAGGTTATGGCTAGTTTCTGATTGATTGAGTATGGTGACTTGTGTCTGTTCTCCCGAGTCCCGGGACCCAACTCTTCACAGATCTTCAGCCTATGATTCTCCACTCATCAAGCCATGTGTACGCTAATCATCAGAGTATTCGCCATTACGAAGACGGTCATTCATGGACTGCAGAAGTATGTATGTCGAAATGTCACCTACCGAATTGAGACATCACTGACTTGATGTAATCGACGACGTTAAATTACACTACACGACCCGTGCTTCAATACGGGTCGATTTTGAGTTCGGAGCCGCGGAGGTCTGGGGCCGCTCTTGCAGATATGGGACCATTAACCTTCTTGAATACAGATTTCCGTTCATACCCTGGTTCGTATCTGCAAAGTTTCCGTAATTGAGCTCGTTTGTTAGGTGATACGGCCTTACACCTGCATACTTAGTAGTTGTAAGAAACCGGTAGTTTCATCTGTTAATATGGCTAATAGGTTAATACCGGTGTACTCCGCTTTAACTAGAGTCAAATCCTGCAGGTACTTCGTTGGAAACACGGTATTGATATCGTAATCTTCAGGTTTCAGAAGGTACCTGGTGTGCACTATCAGATATGCCTTGTCATAATCGAATGGTACTTCCTTTCAAGGCTCTGCCAACCGCGAAGGGTTGCAGTTATTCACGGCCGGGAAACATCTACTACGTAGTAGTCTCACTGTCCTGCAGGTAGGGGCGCTTGCTACCTGCAAAGCGATGGATATTAGTGCACAGTTGGCCACTGGAGAGTCCACAAGTAACCACTCAAAAGACCAATTTCTATTCGATCACGGGAGAAATCTCATTTTCTGGAATAGTTCGTATCCAGCTGAAACACCTGAATGATATGCAAATGATCCTTCGACGCTGTGATGGGGCCACACTCTTCTAGTTCCCGAGAACGTTTGAACCTCATTGGCGTTTGAGTGCAGAAGACTAGGAGTTGAGATCGCTAAGAATACGAGTGGGCTAGATCGAGACTGGACTAATGATTCTTATCCGTCGAAATTATTTAAAAGTTACGCCGACAAAGTTACGCCGAACTTTTGGTTTCTTCAAGATCAACTACGAGGCTACAGCGATACCATACGTAACATACCATTTCAGGTGTTATATTACCACCGTATATTACATGACAGAAACCCGATGTTCCAGTATAACCACTAGATATATGGATGTAATTGTTATTTATCGGAACGCGTCAGATTACGACCAAGACGCTGGGGGATTTATTCCCAATCTGAAAATTACTCACAGATTAGTCAATGAGCCTTGTATGAGACCAAGACCGAAAGGGAAATCGATGATGTTCTCTTTTTCGAGATCATGGCGAAGTAACCCAGCCTATGCAGGGATATTGCCATCGATCTTGATTGTGGTAACAGTGGTCTAATGCAAGACTTACATCCACCATTAGTAAGTTGCGAATATGATAGTAACTTAAGTCTCGATCTAAGCATTCAGCATGGGTAGTACTATTGCCACTATGCAATTGCGAGCTTTATTACACTTCACATTCGCTGATGGCTTCGTATTTCGATGCGACTGATGTCGTCACGCAGGTTTTAGATATAATAATCAACACGAACAACTTACGAGTATGCAATTTCCTAATCAAGCTTTATCTTCCGAGTGCATCAAAGTCATTCATTGATAGGATTATCAAAAAATTGACATTTGACAGGTGGAAGCCTAAAGCATTACTTCCGAAGGGCATCCAGTCGATCATACAACTCAAGGCTCGGAAGTTTGCTGAATTCCTTCGATCAGTCCTCTAAGTGCTCAAATCACATAAACGAAACCTCATTTTACAAGAACACCAACATGTCAGGTTCACCAACAAAGACTGTCGATGTCACAATCATCGGTGGTAAGAAATCATATCTCTAGCTGCTGCTAAAGGAAGCTCTCTGACAAGTAGTTTAGCCGGCCCAACCGGATTGGCGAGTGCCGTGCTTGCAAGGCAGCTCGGATTGACTGTCTGCATTGTTGGTGAGTTTACATCTTGGATCTGTCAAAGTACCTTCTCTAACCGTCGTGCAACAAAAGATCAAGGAGATGAACCCCTGAAAGTCGGCCGTGCCGACGCCTTGAACAGTCGAACGCAAGATTACTTTGATATGCTGGGCATTCTTCCAAGTCTGCAGGAACTTGGTCTGAAATGCAATAGTGAGAGAATCAATGCGGTCTAGAGATATGATTATAACTAATAAAAAACAGCAAGTTCGACTTTCGCAAATGGGGAGTTTATTTCTCGCCAGAGCCACTGGTGGACATCACTGAAGCACACCACATACCCAAACTTTCTCATGCTTGGACAGCCTGTTATTATGCAGCATCTCGCAAAGATTCTGGATACGCCGGTAATATACAAGAGTCAACTTCAAGACCTGATTGAGACAGAAGACAAAGTAACTGCTGTACTTGATAACATGATCATCGAAAGCAAATATGTCATTGGTGCAGATGGAGCCAGATCCAAGACCCGGCAAATTTTGAAAATCCCTTTCGAGGGAACCAAGCCGGAAATGGTGTGGGCTGTGCTTGACACGTTCTTGGACACAGACTTTCCTTTATGCCCAGAAATTATTACCTTCCAAGTTGATGGCCAAGCAAGAGTATCCTGGATTCCTAGGTAAGTTTGCTCAACGTAATTTTTCATATGTGGACATCCTATCTAACAAGGACTCTTTCAAAACTTAGGGAGCGCGGGCTGGCAAGATTCTATATCTTACTAGACGATGAAATCACACAGGAAAACTCTGAGAAAGAGATTCGCAAATTCTTGGCCCCTTATAGGGTAGACTTCCCGAAAACAGAGTGGTTTAGCACGTTCGAAAGTATGGACTTATGTTTCTCCTAACACATGAGTTGTACTCATTGTACTAACATGATTTACTCTTTGTTAGTCAAGGAACGTCTCGCAAGGTCGTATTTCTCGCCTGGCGGCCGGATTGTTCTTGCAGGGGATGCTGCCCATGTACATGCTGTCAATGGTGGACAAGGGTTGAACACGGGAATTTCAGATGCCTTCGCCTTAGTTTGGAGGTTATACCTTGGTACTAAAGGCTATGAGTCTTTGATCAAAACCTACGAACTTGAGCGAAGACATATTGCTGCCGATGTGCTCTCCGTTGCTGCAAAATTGGTCCGTAGTACTTTGAGAACTGCTACCGAGTACGTGGAGATTGTGGAGAAAAACGCAGCTTATATCACAGGTAAATTCTGAAACTACGCCGGATAATTATATCTCTGACCACTATAAATAGGAGGAGGAATCAAATATTTGAGAGACACGAAAACCGTTTCGGGAGCGGATGCCGATCCTTTTGTACCGGGATACCGTTGTCCTGATCTGACCCTCACTCGTGGTGATGGCAGTACAGTTCGCTTGTATCAAGTTCTCAAATACAGCTCATTCACCGTCCTCCGCGTCAATAACGCCGAAGTCAAGATTCCGGAGGCTGCTGTGCCATTCTCCGATGTCTGGAACTTGGTCATTGACGACAAAGCTGCTAATGATCATACAGAGAAACAAGACGAAACTTCCAAAAAGCTATCATACAATGGTACACCGTTGCCTGAATGGGTTCATGGAGTTGTTATCCGACCTGACGCTTATGTAGGATATGTTGGAGAGGATGCTGGTCAATACCTCTCAGGGATCTTTCAGAATTAGATTTTTATTATTACGCTTACATGTTGTGTGATCTACGTATTATTGATGGAAAAATCGGATAAAATGATTGACATTGCTTCATTATGATAGCGTCCTTCTTCAACATTTACTTTTTATAAAAAGGCTCGCGCTGTGTATGTGTACATAAATATATTGAAAGTACATATTTCATTCCTCCCAATGTTGCAGCCCCTTCCAGATGTCAAATAATGTCAAACCGATATTACAAACCTTAAGACAGCCAAAATCTTGATGGCAAAAGTAAGACTAAATCCTATAAGCTGATATATAGTTTATTTTCATAGATTGTTCGCTTGAACTTTCAAAAATGATCTTTTTCAGACTATATAAGCTACTAATTAAGGAGAGAACCTTTCTCAACATAGGCGTCCGATGCCGCAAGCACTTTTTTAAGTCGTTCACCACCGCTCTCACCGACTATAGGCCTGATGCAAACTGATTGATCCTTTATCAGAGACTGTACCTCACGAAACATCTTCTCATTATCAGTCATTCTGTGTGTTATATTCAGAATTGCCTCTTCTATGATGTTTGACAAGCTCTGGGACTGAAATGGCAGACCGGAAGAACAAGAAAAGAAATGTGGATTCGTCAATGAAAACCCTCGGAAGACAGGGTTTGTTCCAATAATAGCGGTAGTATCTGGTCTGTCGAGATGTGACGCATGGAATATTGCTGTGATAGGAAGATCTACATGTCGTGCACCATTGAATGGATCTCTAGAAAAGAATAGATTTAGTATTGGGGGCGGCCCCACAACAGTAGTCGCCCAGGCAGAAGTTGCAGCAACATAGACTCCTTTCTTTGCATCAATGCCCTTGAAAAGTCTTAGTTTAGTCAATTCAGGTAGACAAGGGAAACGCGGCAAGCCGTAAATTGACTCACTTCACTAAGGAGAAACTTGTCAACTGCCTTCTGAGCATCGGGTGCCGAAATACCGAAAACCGCTTTAGCCCAGCTTTGGCTACGGTCATCACCAAGTGAAGCCGTTCGTCGATCCACATCCATGCCGATTCTAAACGCAATTGCCACTGTCTCCGGGGCAAGGTCGACAAGCTCATCTATCGTATGAGAACTGGCTGCTATGGCAGCTGGTAGTTGACCAGCGCATGAGGCAACAATTATGGTCTTTTGTGCAGACCAAATTTCCAGTAATTCTGGATCCTTCTCTAGAACACTGCATACTGTTAGTAAAATCAGGCGATCATCGGTCCATGAGATCTAACATACGCTATCAAGTAACCTAGCTGAGCTGCACATAAGACTATAGTCCGTAAGACTACATCTGGTGAAGTGTCCGCCGCTAGCCGCTTTGAAGCTTCTTCGAAGGAGTCAAACTTGTATTTGGACCTTTCTGGCCCATCTAGAGTTTCAATCGCGAGCTGAATAGAATGAAGAGCATTCTGCAGAAACTGCCTCGTCCTGTCAGACTCTTTAGAATATTCGAAGAGTTCCTCAAACGGAATGTTCTTTTCGGTCTGATCACCAAAGTAAAGTATGACGGACTGATCTCTTGTTGTAGAACCCATTGCAGCAATGTTGGGGACTAGCCCTAATGATTGATTACAAAGAAACTAAGGACCTCAACTAACAATTTAAAATCGGCGACTTATTTTTTATTCTTGAATTACCAACTACATTTTGGAATTAGAAATCAATGTCAGATGGAAAGAAAGCAATAGCCAAATGGGGAATCTTCTTCAAGGAAAAACAATTACTAATTCAAGAAATCCGTAACTATAACTGGGTCTCAATAAGCGTTAAGAGAGTTAGGACTAAGGGCGGCCCGTCGGGGCCGCACTCTCCACTAGTGTAATCTTATTCTTTCAGTACATGTACTAAGAACTGTGTCAAATATGTATCGTAACAATCGTAATGTAAACGCTTACAGTACGGAACAGAACATTTCTGACATCGTATTCAGGGTTCGTACATGATGTCTCATAGTGGGGTTGCTAGAGTATGAAATAGTCCACGTAATTGTAAAGTGATTATGAATAATCAAATGATTTAATTATCATTGGAAACAATTGATACTCAATTGAAGAAGCGATCCTTGAGTCAATCCATTACCCTCCATTTCCGGGTTTCATTGTCACAGAGCAAGTTCTCTACTGTGAAATACAACATGGAGGCAGCAGAACTATTCAGTGTGAACGGCCTTGTAGCTGTTGTTACGGGCGGCGGATCAGGTATGTAATTGATCCCTTATTACGAGCTAAAAACTGATTCTGCCTTTCACAGGTATCGGTCGTGCCATGGTGCATGCTTTTGCTGCCAATGGTGCCGAAAAAGTTTACATCCTCGGTCGTCGACTAGAAGCCCTCCAGGAATGCGCAACATTCAATCCCAATGTTATCATCCCTATACAGTGTGATATCACATCGAAAACAGACCTTCAAAGAAGCGCTGATAGAGTGCAACAAGAAGTTGGTTATCTAAATGTGCTTATCTGCAACTCTGGTACTGGAGGTCCCGAGTCCACCAAGCTCGGACCTAGCAGCACCCTTGACGATTTTATCAAGATAAACTGGGAACATGATGTCGAAGACTATGTAAAGACATTCGAAGTGAACACTGCTGGATATTGGTACACCAGTCTCGCTTTTTTGAAGCTTCTACATCTCGGAAACGAGAAGAAAAATATCGCGCAAAGAAGCCAAGTAATAGCAACGTGCAGCACTCTTGGATTTGGTCGCCTGGCACCGACAGCTCGATTCGCATACGGACAAAGTAAGGCTGCTAGTACACATCTGATGAAGCAGCTGTCAACATCGTTGGTGCCTTATGGAATCCGGGCCAACATACTTGCTCCTGGCCGTAAGCTTCTCCATCGATGAATATAACGATCAGCCTTTTTTAACATACATATAGTGTTTATGACTGAAATGACGTCTGTGATGACATCAACTTCTTATGATGTTGGCAAATTAGTCCCGGAAGGACGTGCTGGCGAGGACCAAGATATTGCTGGGATGATTCTCTATCTGACGTCTAAGGCTGGAGCATATTTGAATGGAAGCGTTCTTGTCTGCGATGGAGGAAGGCTAGGCGTTGTGCCATCCTCTTATTAAAGCGAGCTAATAAGAATTTTGGGGGTTCCTCTAAGAAAAGAGTGGATTTTCAGTAGATCGGATAGGATTTCTGTCTTTGGTTGCTAAGACCCTAATCTCAAACATGAAACACGAAACTAATGGCAATTCCCATGTGATAGAGCGCATCTTGCGGAAGTAGGTTAAAAAATCACGGGTCTTGAGCTAGAGTAGTATTACATATCATATCTATACGAGGCAGTATTTCACGGCCTCTTTCAATATTTTGGTTAGTACTGAATAGTTAGTGGTACCGTTGGAGTCCTACAGAACACTTGATTTCATATCTCATGTCCAAAGACACAAAAGCCCACTCTCTGTGGGGAGCAAAACATAAGAGTACGATGTATTATTACCATATAATACGTACGAAATACGCTCGTAAATACCAACTCTAAAACTACCAACTTTCTAGTAGTGTGTATGTTGATGTAACTGAATATCTAACACCAATTTAAGGGCTTTTTCCTGTATCAGAATTGATCAGCCTAGACTAACAGACATGTGATAAAACTCCGAATTACCCCTCATTGCGAAGCCTTTCCTATCCAAAAAATTATAAGTGCAGAGTTCGTCGTCAGCTCAAAAGCAGGAACTACAACTGAAAGACGAAGAAAAAACTAGTTTATCTAGCAAAATGTCCACAGAAACACAGGAGCCCCCCAAGTACGAATGGCTTATAGTCGCCCCAGACTATGCGGATGTTCTTGAAAAGCGCATGGCAGTTAGACAGTACGTCATTTCAAATAAATGTTGAACAACCAAGCTGATATCTCAAAAGATCCCACTTCGAAGGTTTGCAGCCAGGTATTAAATCTGGCTTCTGGCAGATGGGTGGTGAGTCTCCAGAGACACCAAAGTACTTGAGCAGAAACTAAATTGACCGCTCTAGGTGCTTTCCTCTCTGACGTTCCAAAGGAAGGAGAGCCTTTGAAAATCATTGGTTCCGCTATGGTAGCTCTTGCGGCAACAAAAGAAGAAGTCATTGAACGATTGAAAGCTGATGTCTACAATGCAAATGGTGTTTGGGATTTGAGCAAGGTTTGCCAGATGCTTTCAGTCTTTAGGAAGCTACATGCTGATGAATTTTTGAACCTAGGTCCAAATATACCCCTTCAAGTGGTTCCGGTAAAAGACACTAGCACTGGATGTCTTTATTATCGAAACACAAGAGACCACGATAGCAAGGAAATTGGAGCTGCACCTCGAACATTGAAGCATTCAACCTCAGTCATCCATAGACTGGTTCTTTGTATTTACATACCCTTGCTCCCCTATAAGTCAGTTAGAAGACGTTACACAGTTTTTAAATCGAATGCCCTGATGACAGTAGCTACTTTCTTTGCTCGACCAGACTGCATACATTGACATAAGAACCACGTTCTTGTTTTGTATTCATAACATGCGAGCAAATAGCTGCAGGAGTAAAAAAAGCTCTCAAATCCTAGTAAATATCATGATCCGGACGCCGCCGTAAATCTAGAGAGTAACCAATGGCTCGGCGTAAAGAATGACAATCTCCTGAATATTCATCTGCAACGCAGTCTTCTTGAGTGAAAGGTGAACTTGATCCTCATCGTCATAATATTTCATATCTTCGAGGCTTGCAAATTCCGTCTTTGCCACAAAGGTGAAACCATTTGAGCGCGAGTCTTCAATCGTGGGACCCGCTTGTAGAGAAAGGATGTATGGTTTGCCGTCCTTATTGATTATTAGCCTACAGTAGCCCTCTCAACAATTTGGACCGTGGAAAGGCACACCTTCAAAGCTTCTGTGGATAGCCTCTTGTAATTCTCGGCAAGTTTGAGCTGATTTTCCTTCTCAGGTATCTTGAACATTGTCACGCGGAGAATTTTTCCACCCATTTTGACTTTCTTTAGAAACTTGCAAGCGTGTAGCAGAGAGTGTTCCGGCTTCGACTGGTCTAATGATCAATCATCTCTACTAGGTGTATTCCTATCTTATATCAACCAAGCCTTCGGAACAGAAGTAGGTTTAGTGAGGGGCTATCGTCCTCTAAAGGTAGATGCCTAGGCAACCCTGCAAAAGAAATGTACCTATTGCGTTATGTCCGCTTGACAAATGTATTTGAATCCGTATCCACAATCAGTGCTACTCGTCGTATTTGTGTATTATTCGTTCTGTTACATTAATACCGTGTTAGTTGGTAAGTTACGTTACTAGCGTTTCCAGGAATATCAAACCGGGAAAGCCGTCTTCATTACGAGGTCATTATTATTGGTACCTCAGAACATTACTCCGACAGGATTCAGAATCCATACAACCATTACGTATTACGTAGTGGCGGGACACACCCGTATAATCTTATCAAGCGAGTGTGGTTTTAGGTTAGATTATTTTATGTGATTTGGCCAAAGACTTAAAACTTTCACAGCGCATGAGGGTTTGCGTATGCTTCTAGAAAATTGTATCCCATCTCAATTCAGCAAGCGAGAAGAAAAGAATACTGTTGATATTCATCAGACCTAATAACTACTACAGACACGATGGCGGAAATTCCCAAAACCATGAAAGGTGTTGTTATCGAAAAGACCGGCGGTACGGAGGTGCTGGAATACAAGACCGACCTTCCTGTTCCTACTCCTTCAGAAGGCCAGGTTCTTATAAAGAACGGCTTTGCTGGTGTTAATTTTATTGACACGTAAGTTATAATTGACACGATTGTGTAAAATCAATACTAATGCTGATTTTTCGCAACAGGTACTTCCGTACTGGATTCTATCCTCTTCCTCTGCCCGGCATAATGGGTATGGAAGGAGAGGGTACAATTGTCGCCCTCGGTGGTGGAAACACATATGACCTCAAGGTTGGAGACCGTGTGCTATGGTTTGGTGCCATGGGTAGTTACGGAGAGTACGCTGCCGTGCCATCACTGAGAGTTCACGTCCTTCCAGAAGAGATCCCAGAAGGTTTCGGAGCGGCCGCAGCTGTGCAGGGGTTAACTGCCTTAACTTTGATTAAAGAAGCGTATCCGGTGAAGAAAGATGAATGGGTCCTTGTCCATGCTGCCGCCGGAGGGTGCGGTTTGTGGTTGTGCCAATTCTTGAGGGAGGTTGGTGCCAAGATCATTGGTACTGCGAGTACACCGGAGAAGTTGGAACTAGCCCAGAAGAATGGGGCACAATACTTGATAAACTATGCTGAAGAAGATGTTGTAACCCAGGTCAAGGCTATAACTGGTGGAGAGGGTGTTGCCGTAGTCTTTGACGGAACTGGAAAGGACCAGTTCGAAAATGACCTGGAGGTTGTTGTGAGAAAAGGAACGGTTGTCAGCTTCGGAAACTCGGTAAGCATAATTCTCTTGATTTCAAAAGACAATTCTAGCATGGTACTAATTGCTGCGATTCCTGGAAATTAGTCAGGAGGTGTTCCACCGGTCCCAATCTTAAAATTGATGGCCAAGAACGTGAAATTGCTGAGACCGACTCTTCAAAACTATGTTTTCACACGAGACGAAGTCGAGCACTATGTTGGCCAACTTTTAGACTTCATTGTTTCAGGCAAGGGCAAGGTCCATATTCACAAGATCTACCCGTTGGAAGATATTGCTACAGTACATACAGACGTGGTTTCGCGCGGCACGACGGGCAAATTGCTCCTCAAGCACTAAGTGGAAATGCGTATGTCCAATATATCCCCATGTAGATACTTGTGCAAAGTTTCTTTCAAATAGTAAATATGCCTTCGATGTGAAAGGGGTTCTGTTGGGTATCATCAAGTATGCTGTCGAGTCGAATAGGAGCCTTAAGCTAATGACAAAAATTAGATGAGACACGATGAAGTTGAGAAACAATGAGAATAAAAGAAGCCATAGATTTTCACAAGACAATCCTCTAATAATCTATTTTCCTTACGCCTAAAAAGATCTCGCTGTCTCCATATCAAACTCGACTTCTTTCATCCCCGTCTCCGGGACCTTCTTAGAAAACTTGGTAGTCAATGTCTTTCTCTCACTCTGAATGTTGACGAAACGTTTGAAATAAGTGCCTATTTCCGGACCCTCTTCCAACTGTGCCGAGAATCCAACAATGCCATCGGGTCTTAAGATCACTATGCCACCTGCAGCCGGAGAGAAACCGTACCTAGTTGCTGCCAGATTCGTGTCGTAGAATGCAGGGCCAAAGCGCTTTACTCCAAGATACTCGTCGGCTGATGGAGCGTCTCCCGGTATAATGGTTATGAAATTGACCATATCTGGAAAAGTCCGAGCGAAAGACTCGTTACTGTCCAGGTAACGCCGAAGCTTCCGTAAACCAACAATAGTTAACGCAGAATTGCCAGAAAACACTATTGCGTAAAACTTTCCGAAGTTCTTGGTAATCTGATACAAGCGAACTGGTGTGCGAGTACCAGGTCGAGCAAGTAACAGATCAGGGCCCCTATGACCTGAGGGTACGCGACCCACATGTGAGTGCTGGTTCAAGATGCTTGGCTTGTAGTGTATTGCCAACCCAATGCTGAAGCGATTGATAGAGTCCAGAAAGGTCTGTAAAAGTTCGTTGGGGTTTGCATCTGGACTACCCATTCCCTCGGGGATTCTGCCAGTGATGAGAGCAGAAACAGTTTTGTCGTTGTCTATAACCCTCTGTGCTTCTGGTTTTCGCTCTATCTCGTATGTATCCAAGATTGAATCGTCATACCAGCCCTTGAGAACCCCCCCAAGTTTCCAAGAAAGGTTGACGGCGTCATGAACTCCGGTGTTCATGCCCTGGCCTGTACCGGAAGAGTGACAATGGCATGCATCTCCAACTAAGATGACCCTCCGATGCGCTCTGAATGTTTCGGCTACCCTGTGACTTACACTATTCTAGCATTAGCGAGAGTTTCAAAGCCTTTCAACATAGGAGATTAAGTACCTGTAAAGTGTCCACCAGTCAACATGCTCAAATTCAAGCTTAAAAGGAGCAAGTGCCTTCTTTGCTTCTTCCTTGGCCTGTTCTTCAGTAAGATCAGTCCCGTACTTTTCAAATAGCTTCTGTGGTAAAGCAAATCCAATTCGTGTTCGTCCGTGATCTAGTGCCATCCAGAGAACGTTTCCATGCGCTTCTGACTCAATAGATAGAAGACCAGAGCGGTGATCTGGCATATCTGTCTTTATCACGGCGTCTATACGAAACCATTTCATTCCGGTGCTGTCCCCGACGAATGGTATACCAGCTAGCTTTCGAACAGTCGAGCGGGTCCCGTCTGCACCAAGAATATACTTGCTGCAACATATGGTTAGCATAGGCAATTTTAACAATCATGTCGCGATACTTGAAATATCTCTAGAAAAGCTCACAATGATATTTGCCGCTGTGATTCGTGAGAGATATCTTTGACTGTCGCCGTCCCAGCATAGTCATCGAAGTCAGGATCTTCGACATCCAGCAGAAAATTGACAAGTTCAGTGCCTTCGTAGAACTTCCCCCCTTGATTTTCGAAAGCTTCTTGGACAGTCTCTTCCACGTATTTTTGACGAATATTGAGCACGAAGTCGGCATAAGTATCGTGCATTTGGCTCAATAGCATATTGTAGCCTCCCGGGCCGGACCTTTTACCATTTTTGTAATTCACATAGTGGCGACTGACATAACCGATCTGTACGAGTTGTTCCAGAACATCTAATTGATCGAACATCTCAGATGTTCGTGGATAGACAGTGGCTGCTCTACCATACTTTGCCTGTTTTGTCTTATGACTCTTGTCTACTGAAGTGAGTCCTATATCCGAATGCAGATGCTGTCTTAACTCACCAATGACAACAGTGGAAATTCCCATTCTAACAAGGGCCAAACCTGTCAGCAGCCCAACAGGGCCTCCCCCACATATCAGAACATCCGTATATTCTGCCATTGCGTCAAGTAGATCACCCTGAACAACCCTTGTCAGCTAGAATAGGGCTCGATTTTTTGGCACGAATCTCTGTCTTTTTTTTCCAGTTGCAGGGCAACGTTGCAGTAAGCATTAAAAAATTTTGCTCTCGGAAAATCTCCGCTAGTTCCGTTTTATATGCATGCTGCACAGCTTGCAACCACCTAGCATATGCCAAAACGACAGGGCCAAAGGAATCCCGGGCCTAAGAATCAATGTATAACTAACTTCAACAAACGTATTGAAAATACATAAAAGCCCAGTTTCGGGACCGCTCAAAGCGCCTCTTGGAAGTACTGCGAAATGAAGGCGTTGTCCTTCGTACCTGGCCAGGCACTACGGAGACTTTTTTTTGCAGCCAAAGTTAAACATACGGAGTACGGAAAATAACTTACCTTCCTCGACAAATGGCGTCGTATCCTTGACAAAAGATGAGGACAACCCCACTGCTCTGTACATCTTACATTCTTCAGCCGAGCTTTGCCTATCAATGAATGATACTTGGAGAATTATCACTGGGATTATGATCCTTTCAAGCCCATTGAGGAACTGGACACCGAGGGGCTGGCTTAGGAGAACCTGTACGACAGCTTGGATAACGTATTGATCGAGTCCGTCATGTTATGTAACGTCAGGTAATCAGTACGTAGTATGTGGAATGTAATACGCTTGTTAGCGCTGAATTAAAGTTACGATACCGGTCTCGTATAAAACCGCCTCAACAACTGGGACTAGCTTGACTAGGGCAAAAGTGGTTTCATTACTCCTTTCGGATTAGGGTTTTCTCAACCCTAAAACAACCCTTGGGCATTACAAAACTACACGATAGGTCTCCGTGGTTGTGAGTAACTACCTAGGTATCATTCAGCCCTAGCCCTAAAACCTAGAACGGTAAGCCCCTGAACAACTCGTTCTGGAAAATTCCAGCGACGCCCTAATTCCACGCCCTAATCCAGCAACGCCCTTATCTAGCTAGGGCATCCTCGATTTCAATGCAAGGAAACCTTTGCCTTAGCTGATATCTTCATTATGGCTCTGAGAAGTTTTACCACAAACCAGCCATACCCCAACTACCTTCGAAAACGCAAGAAGAGGATTTTGATTCTTACTTTGAGTAGTTGACTCTTATGCTCGCTTTCAACGGCATACATTCGTTTTCCCTTCTTGTTTGTATATAACTACAATATTTGCAAATCGAGCTCCTCGCCAGGCAGGTTGGTGTTGCACAATGGCCAAATCATCCGAAGATGTGAGCACTACAACACAGGTCGTCAGGGACATGGAAAGTACAGAACAGATGCTGGAAGTTGATGGCACACCATCTTCGACTTCCACACAAGACCCCCCAAATGGAGGACTTAGAGCATGGCTCCATGTTGTTGCCAGCTTCTGTATCTACTTCAACAGTTATGGTGCGTTGGTCTTTGCTACTGAGACCTAGCGAAAAGTCAGGCAATGGGAGATTGAATCTCAAAGGCTAAATGTTCCTACTCGATTCGCAGGTATTAGTAACAGTTATGGTATCTTCCAAACTTATTACACAGAACAACTAGGATTTGATGCACCAAAAGCGGCAGCCATCGGATCCGTACAGAGTTTTCTAATGTTCTTCGGCGCTTTCCTGGCTGGACCACTTTACGACGCTGGCTATTACCGTTATGTCCTTGTCACGGGGTCCATACTGATAACTTTCGGTACCTTTATGCAAAGTATCAGCACCCAAATGTGGCAATTCGTTCTCTCACAAGGAATATGTATTGGCTTGGGAGGCGGTATCATATCTATGTTGGGCACATCAATGCTCTCGACATACTTCACTTCCAAATTACCTTTTGCAAGCGGCATAGGCACCACGGGAAGTGGTATCGCTGGGTGAGAACTCTTTATAATGCCCGAATACTTAATAGAGTTATTTGCTCACAAAACCCCTTTTGTTACAGTATCTTACTTCCGGTGCTATTCAACAATCTCCAGCCCAGAATAGGCTATGGCTGGACTGTCCGTGTCTTTGGATTCATGAGTCTGGCTACTCTTTTGGTCCCAGTACTCGTAATGAGGGCTCGTATTGTCGCTAAGAAAAAAAGCACGATAATCGACATGTCCGTCTTCCGCGATCACCCTTTCTTGATATTCATTACAGGGAATGTAATACTCATTCTCGGTGCCTATATCCCCTTCAACTATGTTGAATCATTCGCGGTTGACGAGAATATCACAAACGCAAACATCGCCTTCTATATCCTTGCAATGATGAATTTCTCAAGTCTTGCCGGCAAAGTGCTTCCAATGCTGTTAGCCCCTCGCATCGGTCCTTTTAACTTGCTTCTGTTCTTTGGAGTGGCAACTGGCGCTTCATCACTGGCGTTGCTTGGAGTCAAAAGCCTAGCAACCGTCATTGTAGTATCTGTTATCTACGCATTCCTGTGTGGTGCGTTCTTTGCCCTACAACCAGTTGTGGTGATCGGCCTCTGTCCCGATCCTGGATTGATCGGGAAACGAATAGGTATGGCATTCGTCGGCCTTTCCTTTGGATTGCTTGCAACATCGCCTATTGCTGGAGCATTCCAAGATTCAGTGGGATTCAATGGTGTCTGGTTGTGGGCGGGTCTTACAGCTGAAATAGGCGCTTGTATCATGATAATCTCTCGTGGCAGAAAGGCCGGTTGGGCCTTAAAAACCAAGATATAGAAGGTTATTTCGGGTATTGGCAAGCATAATTGCGCTGCCTGTTGTTACACTACTTGTCATATCGAACATTCCACTTTTGTACTACGTATCTCACCATCGGTGAATTATAGCATGTTATAGAACAAATTATAATTAGAGGCAGTATTCAAGTACTAGGTAGTCATAAAAAACTCACAATCAGACACGTCCACACACCCACAAAGATATAGATAATAAACGGATGTGGAAAGGCAAACGTTTAGATTCGGGTCTTCTCAGTAGCTGTCAGTCATGTAATAAAAATTTCAGTAACTGTTGCAAATCTATAGTGTAACAAATATTACTAATCCCAAATTCCCAACATCCTTTTGAGCTAGGAAGCATACTGCGTTGCATCTACACCATGCACAGGATACGTCCATCCAAATGTATCCTTCATCTTTCCTGACTGGATGCCCTTCAAGGTAGACAGAAGGATCGAGCATACTGGACCAGGCTCCTCGGAGGAATCATCAATATAGGATACTGTCTCAGAGGTGGAGGGGCGGGTTATAGAACGAATTGGCAGCAAGGCGGCGGCAGTTCCAGCGGCCAACACCTCGGAGAACGATCCAACCTCTTCATACTTGATCTGGAGAATGTACATCGTGAGTAAGTTTACCTGTAAACAAATGTGAACTTGGATGACTTACAGGGCGCACTTCAACGTTCCAGCCGAGACTCTTACCAATACCCAGACATGAGTCAACTGTTATGCTGTCAATGATGTTCTTGCTGTTAGTGAGAACAAGGGTGATGTTGTTTTCTTTGTCTGTTTTCACACCAATAAAGCCGCTGCTCGAGAATTCATCGATCTCAGACTCCGTCTTTGCATCCAAATGCAGAGTGATCCCATAACCCTGCTCAGCCGCCTGCTTTTGCCACCTCATCACTGGAGCGTAGTTACCTCCAATCTTGGCTGACCCTGTTCCTTTGGGTGCGGCTCGGTGGTATTCTTCCATGACAAGTGCCTTGACTGGATGGGCGCCATGATATGTGCCAACTGGATTCACATATACACAAAGGGTAAATTCAGCAGGAGGTTGGGACCTCAGTTCAGGACCAGACCCAAAAATGAGGGGCCGAATATACATTGCAGCGCCAGTCTCATGTGGCGGAACGTATTCCGCATTCAAAGCAACCGCGGCATGCACACATTCCACAAACAATTCCTCGGGAACTGCGGGAATTGAGATAAAGGAAGCAGAGTGGGCAAATCGAGCAGCATTCTTCTGAGGGCGAAAAATCAGTATTTGATTGTCCGCTGTTCGCAATGCTTTCAAGCCCTCGTAGGCTTGTTGACCGTAGTTAAGAGCCGGTGCCAGACCATGCAAGCGTATGTAGGGATCCGTTACGAAAGTAGGAGGTCCCCAGGAGCCAGTTTTGCTGCTCCATTTAGCTTCAATATGTCCGTTCACTATAATTGAATTCAATCATATGTTCACCATTTGATGCACACTTGAATTGGGCAGTACGCACCATCTGATATGCTGAATCCAAGGCTCTTCCAATCGACGGAGTCGGTAGGCTCTGGTGGAAAGGCCATTGCAACGTGGAGCTGCTCTTGCTGTAAAGGTTATACTCACACCTTAAAAGGAAAGTATAATTGATTCCACTTCACGTCAAGCACGCCTGCAGACCAGAAGGTGCATGTACTTCCGATCAGAGAAAAACTGGCACTGAACCTGGATGACACCATTATTTTTATCAGGGATCAATTTTGAGCTGAAATATTCCCTGCATGTGCCATTTCATCTGCATACATAGTTTGGGGCGTACCTATTAAGTGACACGTATCTGTTCAGATAATTAATTCTGAGCTCAACTCATGCCCTTGTATCTTCATCTGCGTAATCTTGGACCTTTCATACTCGATCAGTGCTTCCTTAGATTTAATTTTGAGCTGGAATCATCCCCCCTTTTCTTCGATCGCATATTTTCGTACTTAAGCACCTGAAAAAACCGAAGATGGTATGAGGTGTAATACCGGTGTATTACACTAGATGTTTTTGAGCACGTGTTACAATACAGAACATGGAAATATGTTACGATACATCGTACAAGTACGAGACGCCTCGTATACGTAACGTGAACGTAACAGACATATTAAGTATGTGGAACGATAATACGATATCAAGGCTGCGGAAGACGAATTTCCGGTAGTAAACTCTCGCTGTTGACGGAGCGCCCCGATAGATCTTTTTCTGCTTTATTCTCGGGTGATCTATTGATCTAGGCAGTCCAGATAACTACGTACGTAATGTCCATCGGATTTGACACCCCGCCAATATCCAATCGACGGCAGTCATTTCAATTTAGGCAAAGTTTTACGTTGCAGTTTGCAACTGCAGATTTCATTGAACATAGGCCTGATGAATAAAAGTTTCGGTAGACTGCTTCCTGACTAATGTGATTACCTATCTAGGTGTAATATAATCGCTCTTTTAGTATTCAAATGCGAGGGTTTTCTCATATTGATTTGTTAAGCAAATCTAGGTTGGTTCTTGGGCCTTGAAAAACAGGATTCTTGCTGTAAATTGCTATGGCGGCCACGAACAACACAAACGGCACCACTGCCGTAGACTCTTACTCAATCGTCGATGAGACTGCCAAGGTCTTTCGCAAAAGTATCTTAGAAAATCCCTTGGTCAAGCAGCATCTAGTTGAGGGCTTGGAGAAATATGCAGATTCCATCTCTTTCGCAGGTTCTCCAAAGCCAGTTCTGCCAGTGAACTGGCGATTTGCGGAGAGTGTTGCATCTTTGAAGGCTTTGGAGGGAACATATGTAAATGCTATCCTAGACAAAGTCTACGGTGTGCCACCACAAAAAGCGGTGATCAATACGTTAGTTCTTTGCTATTTCCAGTAGTCACACTTGTTCTAGTCTCTGAGAGCTGATACCAATACAGGGATCATGCATTGTTATTCATCATGTCACTTATGCTGTGGTCACTGGAACCAGAAGGTCGTAATGTGACATTTGCAGACACTCGAACTGATCCTGCCGGAAAGGCCTTATACAACAGTCTGTTTGCTGATTATGACGTCCACGGCTCTCTTTCCGGCGCATATCGTTGCTGTACATCAAATATCTACAAAACAAAGGACGACAAGTTTTATCACATCCATGGATCAATGAACCCGGATGTGATTCTGGATATGCTAAGTCTTCCTCGCGTTCCCGAGGGTGAAGATACATTTGAGAGGCATCTACCTGTCTTCATAGACAAGATTGCGCAATACGAAAGCACAGAGTTGGACCATCTGTCCAATGTAGTCCTCAAGCAGGCAGGCTCTATCTGCTATCCCAAAGAAGGTTATGCGCAAACCGAACATGGAAAAGCAAACGCTCATGTTGGGCTTTGGGAAACGTGGAAAGCCAACGAACACCAGGCGCCATCTTGGTGGACTCATGACTCCGATCCATCGCGCCCTCTTGCAGGCGTCAAGGTCCTCGATGCCACAAGAATAATTGCTGCTCCAATCGCATCTCGTGGACTGGCCGAGCTGGGCGCCAGTGTGTTGCGTATCACGTCTCCTTCAGTCCCCGATGCTACTCTTTATCACCCAGAGCTGAACTGGGGAAAGTGGAACGCATCCTTGGACTTCAAGAAGCCGGAGGACAGAGAGACGATGAAACAGTTAATCATGGAATGTGACGTCTTTATTTCAGGCTATCGGCCCGGTGCACTGGCAAAATGGGGGTTCGATGCCGATGATGTTCTGGAAATGACGAAGGAGCGTGAGAAAGGAATCATCGTTGTTCGCTTGAACGCGTATGGCTGGAATGGGCCCATGAAAGATCGCAGTGGATGGCAACAGATATCTGATGCTGTAAGCTTCCTACCTTCCAGTGCTTGGGCCGTGCTAATGTGGCTGCATAATCAAGTTTTGCGGTATCTCATATGAGTTTGGGCGTGCCATGGGCCATGACGAACCTGTGACCCCAGTGTTTCCCAACACGGATTTCTGGTAAGACTCATAATTATTATCGTGTTCATTGTCCGCGGACTAAACGTCAATCTAGCGCTGGAGTTTCCGGCATCTGCAGTGTTATGGATGCTTTGATTCGGCGAGGTGAAGAGGGCGGGTCCTACAAAGTGAACGTAAGTCACCCGAAGCCTAACCTTGACCTTTTTAAAACTCTCCCTTTCGAGGCTAACTTTTCTGTAGCTTGCTCTGGACTACTACGCCAATTGGCTTGTACGAAGCGTGGGGACATATCCTGAACCTGTATGGAAAGAGGTATGGCAGAAACATGGCGCCCCGGTATTCCGGCACTATGACCACATGTTAGCGATGTTGTTCAAGGTTATGGTTTTGCTCAAAAAGAACTCACCAGAGTTGTTCGATGACTCCCATTTTGAGATCCGTCATCCTTCTCACCTTAACATCTCTTACCGCACCGTAAAGCCAGTCTTACAGTTCCCAGATGGACTTGTGAAGCCAGGGTTTACTGTAGGTACCAGAGGCAACGGGGTTGACAAACCTCGTTGGCCCGAGGATCTGAAGACCGAGGTGATCACATAGAGCTTTTCATAAAGGATCTGTTACTCTCGGTTATACAATGTATTTACACACTATGTTTCGCTGTGAAACGATCTATTAGAGAAAAAAGAAGAAGAAACGCGGACAATGAAATTCCTTCTATATCTTGATTTCCATCACTTTTCCTTCGGAATCTCTTCTGAATCCTTAAAAGCGGATGCGGCGTATAACCACCAGTGTATCTAATACAACAGCCACATTCAGCAGTACATTGCCCGTACAGTTCAACCTTCGTTCTTCCTTTCGAAAAATAACCAGACGGGAGGTAGTAGTCCCTCATAGGATTCTCACAGAATCCACATTCTCTACCACAGCAACCTCCGCTCCGAGCACAAGCAGCTCTCGTTTCCCGCCAACTGTATGGCTTATCATGTCCCGGAATGAATGCATACTGGGCTTTACGAGCCATCAAAACGTCCCTATGATAGGCATGGCTTCTTTTGCTCAGCAATAGTTGATGCATCTTTTGCTGGTGAGCTTGGTATAAACTTCGCGTTTGAAGCAATGCCCCATCGACACTGTCAAGCTTCTCAGAATTTTTAGCGTGCCACAGCTCGTCGTCACCCAACCAGCCATCATGCTTTGTCTTTAGAATTGCTGCCCTTTCATTTGTCAGACGCTTCTCGCGTTGCAATATGGCAACCCCATTTTGTTCTTCCTGTTCATAGTCCCGCTTCCAAAAACTTTCAAGACAGAAAGCTTTATTGACTCGGCGTACAGCTCTTGCTAAGGGGTAGAGTTTGCAAAAGTCAAGAAATTCCTCGATCATGTTGCGTTTGATCTTTCGCAGCGACGAAGTATGAGAAACAAACGAAGAGGTAGTACAAGTACGGGTGAGTTATGGTTTTAACTGTTGATTCCAGGCAGCACTTTCGACCGTAGTTGCCTATGAGTATAATAGACACGTCATTATCGATTTTCACCACTATCATGACCAACACACATTGTTGCCTGTTGCAAACATAAACCACATTCTTGTGCTGAACTTTATTTGCTCGGAGATACATGTAGGATCAACATATTACTAAAGATACAGCGCCTGTTGCATTGACACAATAGCCATTTTTCCTCCAATCGTGAAACAGTTACACCTTCGAGAACGGCATGCTAGTAACTGAGGATTCATATTTGGAGAGTTAAGTGAGTCAATGACGAATAGCACATAGTGTACACATGCCTGACAGACTTCTTAAACAAAGCCTTACGAAAAAGAAATAGATTTTCTTGTAGTTTGAAGTTTTGACAAGTGTGTCACTGAATATCGGATGTCGACTAATGTTTGTACGCGGACTTGGAAATAATGTAGTAACTTCTGCAATATTAGAAAAGTCCATATCGTCTAGATTGTATTATGTCGCTCATTATCTTACATCGAATATCTACCAGATCCGGCGAGAAAGTCTTCCTGTATATCTCGGGACTTGCCCTAAAGTCTGGACCTTCTCCTAGTCTTTTGCTAACGACTACCTGAAGGACCTACTGATATGGAGCTGGTTCCTCTAATAAGGATCTTAGAACAGTCCATCGAGGTGATACCGGTGCACTAATCGCAGAGTACTCCAACCGTAAATCAGCGAAAGCCTCTCCAACATGAGCTGTCGTAGTCAGCTAAACTGCGCGGAGTTAACTAGCAAGCAAGGGAAGACGGCACGTGCCGAGGGATGGCAAACCCTGCGATTGGCCCGCTCAGAAAACGCGGGGAGAGGTCTAGACTCCTGTCTGAGAATAGCCAGTCCATCACTTGTTTCTTGCTAGTATTGCGATCTACTATGTACAGCATGTGCAACGTTGCTCAGTCAGAATCAAGACAGCTGTTCTATTTGTATGATGTACGTACTTCTGTTATGGGTTGCTGTCATTGGCTGGCTAGTGTTACCTAGGCATGGACTCCATGGAGCCGCAAAGCAAATCAGCGACGTTAATCGATTTAGCAGCCCCGAGAATCCGCTTTGAGTCTTTTGAGTCTCTGACTTGGCCCGATCCGAGGCTAGCACGTTAAATCTTGAATCGTGCAGTCAACGCACCATCGCTGCGCATGCTCAACTACATAGTACCTGGTACCTCGTAGAACACACATCTAGTTACCTGTTGGTCAGTAAAGGATTTCCTCGACTGCGACCTCCTGTCAGATTAATCACTGTTGTCGCAGCCAAGGGTGTGATGTGGCGCTCGCCGAGGATACTAGATAGGCCGTTTAGGATGTTAGGGCAGGCTGGGCAGCTGCTTGGTGGACCACGGCCGCTAGAGTCGTCGAACTTCTGGGCGGGCTCCACCTGCCTGATCTGCTCTACTCCAGACTCTCTCTCTTTCTCTCTTCCTTCCTCTTATCCATTCCCTGCCATTTGACCGTGATTCACTTCATCTCTGCCGGTCTGATACGGATTTGATGTACTGTACGTGTACTAAGGAAGAATACCACGGCCCGTGAGTGCCAGTTTCTTCGACCATTCATTCAGTCATTCCTTCATACCTTCCCCCATTGTCAAGGGCCAAGTGCCTGCCGCGGTATCTTCCGACTCCCTACCACGCATGACTGGCTCATCAACTTGATCGCGACTCGAAGACTTGATCTTCTTCCTCTCCTTTTTATATATTTCTCTAGCATAACTTCCCGGTGAAAACACCGGGTGACTCCTCACCATGCTTCGAAGTCGCAGATACCGTTCCTTTGTCATTTTCAGTGTCATTTTTGGTCTCGCTTTCCTACATTTTATACGATCGCGAGAATGGTCGAATGAATGGACGGAGCCAACTGCAAAAAAAGCGGCTCCTGCGACTATCCCTCACGATTCGACTCCCCACGACCCGATTCTTCCCCACGACCATGATGCTGCAGCCGAGATTAAGTTTGATTCAACACCTCGCATTGAAGTCCCTACCGTTCCGAAAGAGAAGCCTTTGGATACCAAAAAGCCATCGACACTGGAGACTGCAAAACAGAAGGAATTACCCGGCGGCGATAAATCGAAGACTGGAACAATCAAACCTCCAACTCGTCCCCCTACCGATGATACCAAGTCAATCGATACACCGTCTGTAGTGGACTCCAGTCTCAAATCCTCTGGCGACAAGTCTTATGGCGAGACTACTAAGAAACCAGGTACCAACGCCAAGATCCAGCCAGATGTACTCACCGATACCAAACCCACCAAACACTGGCAGAAGCTATCTGAACATTTCCCCATCCTTGAATCCGATCTCATTCCACTACCCTCTGGCGAGCCTAAAAAACTACCCAAGCTTCAGTCCGCGACCAAGACCGAGACGACTGCGCAATCGAACCTACGCGAACAGCGACTTGCGGCCATCAAAGAGGAATTCGAGCACGCATGGAGCGGATACACTGAATATGCGTTGGGTCACGATGAGGTCCGCCCTGTGAGCGGTAGCTTTAGAGACCCATTTGCAGGCTGGGGCGCCACACTCGTCGACGCATTAGACACACTATGGATAATGGAAATGAAGGATGAATTTGCCGATGCAGTTGAAGAAGTCAGCAAAATCGATTTCACGACCTCTTTCCGATCTGATATCCCTCTTTTCGAAACCGTGATCCGTTATTTGGGTGGTCTGCTTGGTGCGTATGACGTCTCCGGTCAAAAATACACAGTTTTGTTAGACAAGGCAGTGGAATTGGCCGAGATTCTAATGGGCGCCTTTGACACACCGAACAGAATGCCAGTCACATATTATAATTGGGCTCCGTGAGTTGTCTTTTCCGTCATGACAAAACTGCAATTTCTAACGTTACCCTAGTGAATCTGTAGCTCAGCCTCACCGCGCCAGTACTAAAGTCGTTTTAGCTGAATTGGGTTCTCTATCTGTGGAATTCACGCGCCTGGCTCAGCTGACTCAGGAGCATAAATACTATGATGCGATTGCGCGTATCACCGATGAACTCGAGATTATGCAAAATAACACGAGGCTCCCCGGTATGTGGCCGCTACAGATTGATGCGTCCGGGTGCAAAAAGGCCGCTCCAAAGCTTCCAAGTCTCACAACTCTCGGTCAAAAGTCGGACGTCAAAGTCAACGAAGATAGAGGTTTAGGAACACCAACACCCACTCCTACACCAAAGTCAATTCAGAAGGATGCTGCTATCCCGAAGGATTTGGAGAAGCGTGAAGGCGGGCTGGAACTTGATGCTGAACCAGCAGACTATGAAACGGAGACGAAGACAACAACGACCGCTAAATTAACATCATTCCCAAAAGAGGAATGCGAGAAACAAGGTTTGGCATCGTCTAATGCTAATTCGGACAGATTTGGCTTGGGAGGACAGTCTGATTCGACCTATGAATACTTGCCCAAAGAGTATATGCTTCTCGGTGGTCTCAATGAGCAATATCGCAGCATGTATGAGATTTCGATGGAACCAGTGCGAGAGACACTACTATTCCGGCCTATGCTACCAGAACAGAGAGACATCCGCTTTGTGGCCACCGTGCAAGTCAATGATCCCGGCCCTAAAGATGAAGTTGATGAGCTTAACATTCGGTATACTTACGAGGGTACGCATCTCACGTGCTTTGCTGGAGGCATGTTTGCCGTGGGAGCAAAACTGTTCGGAATTGATGAGGACATGGATATTGCAGCCAAATTGACCGATGGTTGTGTATGGGCATACGAATCTACAAATACTGGCATTATGCCCGAAGGCTTTGAACTTCTCGCTTGCGATGACCCTCTTGCATGTCCCTGGAACGAGACGAGGTATTTGGATGTAATGGATCCCAACGAGAAGTCTCGCATTCAACAAGCAGAGGCCTGGTATGAGCGCGAGCTACAAAACGCAAAGCAAGCCCAAGAAGTATCACTCGAAAAGAAGCCCAATATCTTTGCCCCAAAGCGTGTTTCTGAGAGTGAAAGAAGCAGTACTTCTGGCGAGAAAACTTATGCTGGTATTGCCAAACGTGAGGCCAGCAATTCTGGCGTTGATGACTACGACGAACATGCACATCTTTCTGCTTCGAAACCGAGCGTTGAGAAAACGACTGTTGGAACCCAAGATACCCCGAAATCACGCCTCGATTCTAAGGTCAGCCCAGATACTAAATACCAGGCTGATGGACTTCCTATCAAACCTACAGTCCTATCCCATAAGGACTATGTTGCCAACCGCCTTGAAACCGACCATATTCCTCTAGGATATACGAAGATTCAATCACGAAAATATATTCTTCGACCGGAAGCTATCGAGTCTGTCTTTATCATGTACAGACTTACAGGAGATGACAGTTGGAGAGAAAAGGGATGGAAAATGTTCCAGTCCATTGCGCGATACTGCCGCACAGAGCTTGCAGACTCTGCTATTTCCGACGTCACTAGCACAGCCCCTGAGCTCCTTGATGAGATGGAGTCTTTTTGGTTAGCAGAGACTCTGAAATACTTCTATCTCTTGTTTAGCGACCCCAGCGTTGTTAGTCTTGATGAATATGTGCTGTAAGTGCCTTTACTCCTGAAGTCTATATATATCCGGCTAACATGAATGCAAATAGAAACACTGAGGCACATCCTTTCAAACGGCCCGTGTCGTGATCGACAGATGGCTTTCAGTTCTGAATCACCGGAACGTACACGAATTGTATTGAGTCTTGGTCTGGATTTCATACTTCTTGGTTCTGTGTATAGGATACCTAGGTCCGACCTTTGGATAGACCTGCATATATACCCCGAGAGGCATGGAGATTGGTCAAGCTGTTAAAGCATATCATTGAATTTAAAATAAAAAGTTCAAAATACATAAACATCTACCTATAGTCGTTCCACGTAACTAGGTAATCCACATCAATGTCTGAATGTATACTGCCCTAATCTCACATGACGCATTCCCTGATAAGGGCGGGCGGTGAAAGCCGCATTCCTCGCTGTACTTCCCGGGGGCAGGTCATTCATCTCCCCCTCATCCTTCTGACTCCCAATCGTGTCCTGCCCTTTCCAGATCCTCCTCAATTTTAGCCCATTAGGCGCACGACGGGATGAGTGTGCAATCAAGTGGGAAGCACTTGTGTTCATGCAGGAAATGGAGCTGGAAGACGTTTCCTACAGCTTGGAGAATGAACAGCAATTCTGGGTTGGTGAGTTGCCCGCTCCCTTTTAGTTACAGCAGTCGCTTCAGTTCGCTAATGGGTTGTATCTGTGTCTATAGAATTAGAGAAGATATTATCGGAGCAATGCGATACTCATGCTCTTATTGACAATGTCCTTCGCGCTTATCTTGGGTTCACTGCCCAGTTCAAAGGTACGAATCGCATGACGTATACAATCTACCTTGCACCGAAACGACAACAAAGCTTCATTTTCATATGGGAAGATAAAGTAGCTAATTCACATTTTTGAATAGGCGAATACCTCGTCAATGAATATGATATTTCCCGTTGCTCATACAAACTCTTCTCGTCGAGCCTCTTCGCGCAGCACGCGGATTACATTCGAAGACAGATAATATACAGTCTACTACAAGTACGTCTAGTCACTTATACCCTCCGGCCATACTACGTTTGCGAATACCGAACTAATAGCGATTGCCGATAGGAGGATGATCCGAATATCCTACACTTCATCGTTTCGTTCCTCCTTTTTGACGGACGACAAAATGACAGCACTTTTCAACTCATGAACGAAGAAGGCGCTTTCCCGAGGTTATTGGAACTTGTGCATTCCGTTGGCGCTCAAGATGATGACGTGGCTGGTCTTCATCGTCTGTTGATGGATCTTCTCTATGAGATGTCTAGGATACAGCGCATCAAGATAGAGGATTTGGGTGGGTAGACCTAAACCATTTGAGCTTCGTGCTTGTTGCGAAAAGTCTTGCTAACATCGTATCTAGTGCTCGTTGAAGATGACTTTGTTAAATACCTTTTCCAAATCATTGAAGGTTTATCGGAGGACGCTCATGATCCCTATCACTATCCCGTCATTAGGGTTTTGGTCCGTTTTGTCCCCGTCTACGGTGGTTATGCATCAAAACTGACTATGTCACAGCTGGTATTGAACGAGCAATTCATGGTGTTGGCGCACGATCCGGCTTCTGGGACACCGTCCAATCCGCTTACGAACAAAGTGATGAAAATACTTTCCGTGCATGGAAACGACTATAAAACCTTTGGCGAAAACATAATTCTACTACTCAATCGAGAGGGTAAGTGGCGTCTGTCGAATTGTCACAGTATCATTCTGACCTCCCTAGGCGAGACGTCTTTACAATTACTCACGCTTAAATTACTCTACCTCATATTTACAACTCCATCTACCTATGAATACTTTTACACAAATGACCTACGAGTCCTTGTTGACATACTAATACGAAATCTGTTGGATCTGCCGGCAGAAGCTGTCGCATTGCGGCACACATATCTACGAGTTTTATACCCCCTTTTAGCACATACGCAGCTGAAGTACCCTCCTCATTACAAACGCGACGAAGTAAGGAGAACTCTCAGTATCTTGGTCCATAGCAGGATTGAAGGAAACGAGGATGACTGTGAAAAGATTATGCATTTCGGTGAAGCTGATGAGACAACAAAAAGGCTCGTCTCGCGGTGTAGCCAGGTTGAGTGGTTACATGACACCGAGTCAGAACCACGCCACACCCCAGACTTACCTGAAGGGGAGGGACCAATGGATGATACAGGCGTTCCTATGCCAGCTGTACCTAAGGAGAAAGGCGCAGACTTGGCTGGGTCACCAGTTTCACAAAGTTCGGATGCCACCACATCGCCTACCAAGCCTGAAGCGACATCACCTAATACTACTTCCTTTTCTGTTGACAAAAAGTCAATAGAGAAACTTGGAATGCACCTCGAGCCAGCTGCTTCCTCTACACACAGCGTGCTAGAAGTAGCAGCACAGAATGAAAAACCTGGAGTTATGACTCCAAGTATCAAAGACATGGCATCATCTGGTTTGAGTTCGGAGACAAGTCCAACCGTCAAAGTGAAATTGGTACCACAGCCTCCCAAAGCGAGACGTTCAAGGGCCCATCGTAACGCAGAGGCACATCATGACAGCCGAGGAAGATCCGAATTGGAAGTCCACCAGGAATCACCACAAGAGGGTCTACCTGTTCCGAAACCACTATCTACGTCAAGATCAACGTCGAGATCAGCACCGGCTTTGCCTCCACCTCGACGATCTTTTCACCATACATCACCAAACGCAACCACATCTGATCACCACGCTCACCATTCTCCTCACCCTCCTCTACCTATCAAATCTAACGTCAAACCTCAGCCTCCAAAGGCCCGGCGATGGCAGAGGCAGCATGGTGCAAAACTGTCCAATGATGACGATGAGCGCTCTGCGTCTCCTGTCTCTGTCGCTAGTTCAGTTCCGAAGGACTTGGACGAATCCCATCATTCATACGACTCCTCGGCGTCTATTGAACAGGCAATGGAGAGAACAAATCTTGAAGTCTGATACCAGCTTACTAGCTGTGTCTTCAATATAACTAGAGTCAGCAATAGCTTAATATCTAAGAAACACTACAACGTCTCCTCTTTTTCCAAAAGCCTATATAAATCGTTTATAATGCTAACTACCTGTATCAAATATTTACACCTCATCCTCCAAAGGCCCAATCAAGTTCGGAAACCCACCAGCACTCTTCGCCAACCCATAAAGACCCCAATGCTTCTCCGTCCCAAACGTCCACGCATTATCCTGCTTCCACTTATCATCAAATGCGCTAAAAAACACAATTCCTCCATCCGGGAAAGTCCGCCTCAAACTCTTGAAGGCAATCATCTGATTCTGTCTTGACGGCACCGCATCACCATTCGCTTCGCCTGCGGACGGCCACCCCGTTTCGGTGATTATTACCTGTTTACCATCCTTCGTGGCCTCAGAGACATGGCGTGCTTGCTCAAGGACATACGGACCCGCATTCTCGGGTGTTTGGTTCGAGTCGAAGAACGCATGACAATTCGCAGCACAATAATCGGATTCATCGCACAGTTCTGGATGAGCTATCATCTGACTGAATGTATCAACCGTGACCACGGGGCCTTCGTAGCCTGCTTGACGGAGTATGCCCCGCGCTGAGTTCACGGTTCCCACGACTTCCGCAGGCGTCTTTGAGCCTCTATTCACAAGCTCATTCCCAATCGAGATCGTGTGGAAAGTCGACCAATCCCCATCCGCCGCATCAATAATCTTTTGCAGATCCGTCTCAATATCGTCGATATCATACAACCCCGCGAAGACCATCATATCATTCTCCCTAGCGGCATTGGTAACGGTCTCGGCTTGATCACAGTCTATCCCGTAAAACCGCACGAATGAGAATTGGCGCAGTTGGCGGATGTCCTTGTTTACTTCCTCTTGATTCTTGCAGGTACTGTCGGCTTTGTAGGGGGAGTAGGAGATGCCGTAGTTGCTTCGTTGGCCGAGGAAGGTGGCTGATGTGTCCGGTAGGAAGTTTGAGTCTAGGGGGTCTAGGACGTGACTCAGTGCTGAGGGTTGGGGGATTATGTATCTGTCTGATTGAACTGTTTGTGAGGTGGTGGTGGATATTTTCGTCGAGGACGATGCTGACGCTACACGGTGATCCTAGATTCCGATATCAGCATAAATCCAACTGCGTGATTAGGCGGTCTTATTCTAACCGAAGTCGCCGTCGCCGGTGGTCTCGCAGATCGAGTCTGCACGTCTACCGTGTGCCCTGCCTGATCGAGCTGGACAACGACCGTATTCGTCAGGGTCTCTTTCGGGCAGGGATGGTCGGCCACTTGTTGACGTAGGGCACGCTTGGATACTTGTCGATGGTCTATAAAATTCGTCAGTACTTGCAGTGATATCGAATTCCTGGGTTACTTACGATGGACATGGCCATCCGTAGAGTGAAGCAAGGCCAGCGCAGCGACGCCCAGAAGACAATACTTCATATCTCGCTAGGTCTTGTGAAGTGTTTGTTCAGTAACGTATAATCCGGAGAATCAGTGTAAAAATAGTGTGATGATGGTCGAGAGAGTTATCTTATCACCGCATTTAGGGCTGGGTGTGAATATACGACGGTACACAGACAAAAGCAGGAAGGATTACCAGGACTCCAGTATGAAAAGAGGGAAATGATGACATGATAGAGAACAGATCGACAGAGAACTTGCACAACCGTGGCTCAGCATTCATCCATATCAAAGTTGTCTTCAATTCCACCCAAAGAGGAAATAGGTAAACAACGTACAGAATTCCTCAAAAGAAAGTTAGGTTTAGTCTTCGTCCAGCAATTCGTACCAGAATGGTACGTAAACTCTTTTGAGCAATGCTTGTGTATCGATCTCATTTTCAATTACCGATCCTCAAGAATGTGACTAGGGAGAATCTACCAATCCAAGCCACTTCGGTATTCGCGATTAGGGCACACACCCTTGGACAATCCTGCTTTGGAATGTAACTCATTTCGGGCTTATTCAGTGGAGAGTCAGCCTTACGTACGTATCCAGAAGTCACGACTCAGCAAGGTTGTCGTCTGGCTGAGAATCACTTGGAGACGAGGAAAAGATTGCTATTGTGATGGGACATCTGGAACCTGTGAAGAAGATTTGCATGAAGAATACATTATTTTGATTCGTTCCTTTCGTTTTCTCCGTCGCCACCAATATTAAAAATATATGTATGTACTCTATTATGAATAACATGATTCGTCCAAGAAAGAAGAAAGAAGAAAACGGCAATTCAGGCTTTTGATGAACTCTGACCTCTGAACTCAACAGCGAGACTGACTTCAGAATACCGCCACAGAAGAACTATAATGCCAATCATCGCCAATTAGGAAGCAACAAAACTGTCCAGTTGCCAGAAATTAAATTATTATATAAGAATACAATCCGGGGAAGTCGTAATTTTAGCAAAGCGCAAGATATAACAGCCGCAGCGTGAAGCTTATCGTTTTTTGCCCAATACTTTCGTAATAGCATGTCGGATGATCGTACCGGCCTTTTCGACTTCGCGCTTCGTCAAGCCGGTTGTCAGGCAGATCTTGAGAGATGGGAGGACTTGTTGACTGGGCGTCACACTGTCAGGCAACGACTTTAAGCGAGTAATAAGCACGCCATTTGCCAGTGCCTGTAGAAGCAGTCAGTACGTGAAGAGGATCCAAAAATACCGGTAATACAAGTCATAGGACATACCTCATCCACAATATCTTGCAGCAAAAACTGCTGGTCTTCGAAAGACAACTTCCTCGAAGACACAATCTCCGGCTTGATGGTCATTATCATAACTGGATTTTCTGGCGCACTTGTGCAGTACATCCAGTCGCTGCGTGGGTCGAGCTGTGACCACATAGTCTTGATGTTGGATCGAAGCTGAACGAAGAGGTCCGGATTGGTCTGCATCATATTGATGGTTTCACTGGCAGTGGTGGACAACAGAGCAGGCAAAGCGGCAGAGAAAGTGTAAGCAGATGCCGAAATGCGCTGGTGATGAACAATCTCTTCGGAACCTGCGCAAAAACCACCTCCGGCAATAATGGGACCGGCGAGAGAGCCAACAATCATATCAATCTCGGTTGCGTCGACGTTCTGGTGCTCCGTAATACCACGACCGTTGCGTCCAAGGACACCGAAAGACCAGGTTTCGTCCAAGATGAGGCGGAATTTGTACTTGAATTTGAGTTCAACCTATAAAAGAAGACATAAGCATTAATCTATGAGAAACAGAGGGAAGGCCAACTCACAATTCTAGGCAGATCCACCATATCACCAATAGACTCAAACAAGCCCTCGGTGATGATAAAGCGACGAGTCAATGGCTTGCGCGCTTGCTCTCGAGTAACCTTTTCAAGCACGCGCTCGAGATCCTCCATATCATTATGTTCATACCATCGCACTGTGCTTCGCGAAATCTGAATACCTTTGCGAATAGCATAGCTCACACCCTTATCGGCAACAATGATATCTCCTCGCTTGGAAAAGGCGGGGATAACACTGGAAATGGTCGAGAAGGCTTGTGCGTAAATAATACACGCCGCCGTGCCTAAGAAAGCAGCGACATCCGCTTCGGTTTTGATATGCACATCTTGAGTACCGTAGAAACCTGGTGGGCCGCAGGGTCCGACGCCGTAAGTCCGGAGGGTTTGGATGGCTTTTTCCTTGAGCGATTCATTTGAGGTGAAGTTATAGAAATTATAAGACGCCAAGTTCATGACAGTTCGTCCATTCGACAATTTGACTTTGGGGCCGGTCGGTCTAATCCAAACAATATAATATTAATAGATGTTCCAATATTCGATGTGCTTTCTGGAAAAAGTGGCATACCCAACAATAACTGTCCTCTTCTCAACTTCGACCTCTTCCAAAGCCGTCGGGCTGCCGACAAGAGGCTCCGGGGTCCATTCATCAACCAAATCATCAATCTCCTCCTCTGAAAGTTTCACAATGCCAGGCTTGGTAGAATATTTCGGCGCAAGAAGATATCGCACAGCGAAAAGGAACAGGAACAATTCAACGGCTGAGCGAATTGGGTCATTCTGATAGCTGGATTTGACATAACGGAGCAGAATCGCAGAACCGGGAACACGGTGGAACAAGGTGGACAATTCTTGGAGAAAGTCCGTCAGGACTCGTTGTATTTCGTGGACGTCCATTGTCACATTGCCTGCCTCGGGCGCAATGAGGATACGTCGAGCGAGTTGAACAGATGTAGATTGACTCTGGATTATGCGGACTTGGATTGAGAGAAAGGAGATGATCCTGCTTTCCGCACCGCCCGAAAGATTACCTAGGCAGCCACTGATAGAGGCCTGGTCACGTGAGATAAGCACTGATTGGCCTTTGCTACAAGCAAGGGGCGATTTAATTTAACTAACTTATGAGGCTATGGGTCTATCGGAGATACAAGAATCGCACACTACCTATGATCGTTGCCGTTGACCAGTTGAGAATGAATAGGACCAGGAATTGCATTGATGATACAGAAAGGCTATCGTCAGATAGTGTGTTTATAAAGTCTGAAAGAAAGCATAGTCGCATCAGAAACGAAAGACGAAAGCAAAAGGTTTTAAGAGACATGTAGGTGTGCGACAAAACAACGACCAATCAACTCCATAGACGTATACAGTAAAAGTAGCACAGAAGATGAATTACTCATTACTAGCAATAAAAACGGTGATGAGTGCACCGAGGGCGGACGATGCAGTCAAAAGAAAGAATGCCGTAACTGAGCCATCTTCCTGAATCTTCAGGCATTTGTACAGCTTGAAAGATGTAATAAGAGTAAAAAAAATAGGAAACAAAATCAGTATGCAGTCTAGAACATGAACATCATCTTGGCGCCAGCAGTGCTGGTGCTTTTGCTGGTGGAGCCTCCACCAGAATATGCGACAAATCCGGCTGGTAATCCAGAGCCAGTGTAGTATGTGTGAGTGTCATTATGTTCCGATCCAGGGTCCAATGGCTGCATAAGGTCCTGCGGAATTGAGGGCAACGAGATGTTGAGACGACGAACGACCAAAGGCGCCACAACGAGGACAACAAAGAGGATAAGCATGACAAAGTAAAGGATGGCATAACGGATCACGCGACGACGGCGAAGCTTAGACTGCTTCAACGAGTAGATAGGAGGACGAATTTGTCGACTGCAAGGATTGTTAGTAAGATAGAACCAGCGAAAAAGTGGGACATATATAAGACATACCTAGGACGAAGCCAGAAAAGAATGACCGAGTGGAATCGATCAATGTATGGCACGCAGAGAGCGGGTAGCATGCAGAAGAGAAGGAGGTGACCAAGGACGAAATCACCGGCAAAGTAACCGAGCTCAGTGATCTTGCAGAGGAATTCACGACCTGGTTGGGAGAGAGAGTGCCAGCCCATATTGTACCATTTTCCGGTCCACCAAGCGATGTTAGATTGATCATGTTTGAATTCTCTGGTAAGTGTAAGAGCAATGATCAGTTTGTAGATGAATCGCTGGATGGCTGCCATAGCGATCATGCCCAAGACGCAACGGGGGAAACTCCAACCTTCCAAGAAGAACATGACTTCGAAGATGGCAAGAAGCATAACAACGGCAACACCATGGGCAATAGCGGCGAGCACAGAACCGAACTTCTTGCAACACATGCTCAAAACGGGACCCATACAGCATGCCAATCCGAACATGGCACCCGCAACACCAGCATTGACACCGATAGGAGCGAAAGCCACGATAGCAATACGGAGAAGGGCATTGGTAGCCTTGGGATTGTTCTGAGTAACACCAGTACGAGCATTGATGTAGAGATAAGGAACAAGTGTGACCGCAACTAGGACCAAAGGACCAAGAATCTCGGAAAAGAAGATGTTGGTGATACGAGCACGTGGAACGTCACCGGAGAGCTTCTCTGATGGAACACCGAGGACCTTGCGCTTGTATCCAGTGATTCTAGTACGAGACAGACGGCAGAAAGCAATCCATGAAGAGTTGTGAGATCTGGAATTGCCACGAGACAGCCATCGAAGGTAGTCGCGGTAGTCGATGAAGAAGTCGTTCCATGAGAACTGGTGAGGGTTGAACAAGAATGGTGAAATACACAGAGCCATCAAGGACACCCAGAACCAGATCAAAGCAGCAGTCCACATGGTCGCTGTAGCGAAAAGCAACATGAGCAAGCATCGAGCGCCAAGGTAGATCGAGGGTCCAGCGAAACGAGAGTAAAGAACACCGAAGGGAATACGAGCAGTTGCGAAACCACGACCGGTACCAATGTATCTGGCACCTCCGTACGAGAGATCTTGCTGAATAGCGTTGGCATAGATCTGACAAACGAACACCTCGAACATGAATGAAAGAGAACCAAACTGCTTCGCAAGACGAGTTGCCGCGCGCCAGACACCTCGCTCAGTCAATTCTTGAACCACCAATGGAACGAAAGAAATGAAGAACACGATGAAGATGGACACAATACAACGGTTGACCCAGTTGGTGATAGGCACGAGATTAGCGCAACCAGTAGGCATCAGGGGATCAGTGATTGGAAGGTTGGAGTTGAAACGGCAAAGAATGGTTTCATGTCGCAGGGCACCCAGGTTAATCATTGTAATCATGAACATGTTCACAGACAACATGATGAACATGTTGTTGACGTGGAAACCAGGGTGAGCATAGTAGAAGGACAAGAAACGATCCAATGGAAGTTGGGTACCGAGGTAGTAGTATTCACGAGAAAGCATTTGTTCACCCATACCAGTGCCAATCTTAGTTGTGAAGTTGAGAATCGAACCAAAACCTTGATCACGACCCTTACCACATTGGAAGTATTCACAATGTTTGATTCTTCCACCACGGAGGACGGCATTCATACCGGCATAAATATCCTCGTTAAGATGAAGACCTTTCTGAGCCTTGGAGACACCACCACGAGTTGTCATGAAAATACCGTTGAGGAAATCAGGATGACCATAGTGAAGTTTACCACCAATTTCAGCGAGAGTACGAGCGAATAGGGTACCGAATGTCTGTTCTTTTCCGGCAGCGACGTCACCAAGGATACCGATGTTCTCGGAGAAAATGTATTCACGAGCACCAAGAATAGCGACAGGGTCGGTTTTGGGAGTAGAAACACCAGGCGTGTAGGGGGAAACGTTGTCAGTGGTCAATTCCTCAAACTCGGCAAGGACGCTGCGAATCTTCAAACATTCCTCGAGATAGTTGTCCTGGTTGGCATCGATCAATTGAATGTATTCACCACGGTAGAAGATGATAGAGTGGTTCTGATTGTCGGACTTTCCATCTCCGAGAATGGGGTTACCAGAGAGCTGAATGCGGAACTTAGGCTTGCGAAGACCGTTCTCCAAAATCTCCGAGTGTCCATCAATGAGAGCAGAGTACAGTCTGGGTTCCTCGCCCTCGTTGGCGGGAGGTTCCTCGTCAAGGTAAGCGATCTGGAGGTCGGGATAGGCACGGAGAAGGAATTCGGTGTTTTCACGCTCTTCCTTGTTGAACTTGGCATAACGTTGCATAGAGACACAGATCTTGAACTTGCGGCGAGCCATTCTCTCCAATTCACGTTCCAACTTGTCGGAGTTACCGCCGAACATTTGCACAACCTCTGGGTTTTCAACCCGATAAAGAAGCTTGATGGCACGGCTGTAGTTCATGAAACCAGAGATTGTACGGTACAAAGTTTGAGTGCGAAGAGAGGCCCAGATACGAGTGCGGAGGGTATATTCAGGAGCAGCGGATTTGAAACCAATGCAGTAGAAAGGAAGGTCATCAATCTTGCTTCGCGCGGCATCCTTTTCAGATTTCTCATACTCGCCGTTAAACTGAGACGTCTCATCTGCAAGAATCTTGGTGTCCTTCACGAAGCAATCCCATTCGTGAGGATGAAGCTGCTTCAAGTATTCAAGAAGGGTGACACGAGAGTAAGGTTCATCCTCTCTGATAATTTCACGTAGAGAAAGGAGAATCTTTTCGCTGTAGTGAGGAATCAGGACAGTGAAAGTAGGCATGTTGTCGACGGGTAGAGGCTCCGGAATCGGTGTTGAAAGAGACTGAGCAAAGAACGAAATACGACGCTCCGCTTCGCTCTGAGAGGGGAAGAACTCGGTACGGAAGGAGTGATCCTCTTGAGAGACAAAGAAGGTCGGGGCCCTCAATGTTCGCTTGCCCTCCTGCTCAGAAGGAACTTGGTGGTAAAGAAGCTTCTGAACGTGGTCAATGGCCAGGAGATGCTCACGGTACATAGAAATGACGATAGCGTTCCAGACTTGAGAGATCAAGACCTTAGGCTTGTACTTGATTTCCATGTCTGTGGTAGCCAAAACCTTCGAGTAGATACGCTTAGGCAAACGTGAGAAGATGTTTCGCCAGGGACTCCAGATAGAAACACCCAAGTGGAAGGATCGTGCCACGGAGAAGATTGTGTTCAAGATAATGTACCACAGGTAACTATCGAGGAAGAAAAGGGTCAAGTCGGTGAAGAACATCAACCCGAGAAGAATCTGGGGTTGAGCATGGCATAGAATATCACCAATGATCTTGTCACCGAGACAGTTCTGAATCTTCATTGGGCGAAGGATACGAATAGGATCTTTGAAAGAGAGCGTGAGGAAGAAGTACGATTCAACCAATTTGGCGGCGAACACGCAAACCCACATGCCGTAAGACATCCACATACCATTGCCACTAAGTGAGGGAAAGCTGGCTGTGAAGGTCTGACTAGCGACGTATTGACGGGTGTTTTTCTTCATGTAGCTACCAAACAAACCACCGAGCGGCATGACAGCGAAGAAAAAGAAACTTGCCAAAGCGATGAAAAACTGAACGATACCGAGAGCCAGTGCGATGGTGTCTGTACCGTCTTTTGATACGCCAAAAACGTATACAGCAGGTCCGACGTTGACAGCGAAGACTAGGAGCAAGAACAACAGACGTCTGGTCAAGTGCTGGGCACCGGCCCATCTGCGTGGTACATATGCCCATTCGGCAAGGGTTGCGAAAATGTTGATAAGAGTAACGAGCGCACCACCTAGACCCACTGCTGACCATGAGTAAGAACCAGGAGGTTGGTTGTTGAGTTGTTGCTGATAGTCCTTGGTATACAAGGACTTGGCGTTGTAGGCAGTGAAAAACCAGAACGCACCCAGGTGAATGACCCAGATTCGGTTAAAGTTTGTGATCATGTGGAACCAGGAACGAGTCTCGCGATAGGTCTTGAAGAACACCTTCTTCCAGTTGACGTCCTTGAGTTTGTCCCATCGCTCTGCTGGAGGAATGTCCACAAGTCGCGTCTTGTCTTCGAGAATGATCCGCTCGATACCCTCGGGGTACCAGAAGAGTTGGTTCACATCATCGTAACCAATAATCTGGGCGTGGTCACGCTCACGACGAACATATTTACCGTCATAAATCTCATAACCCTGATCACGGAGATAACTGTACAAAGGAGTGATGACGTTGTTGAGATATGCCCCTTCTTCGACAGGCTCAACGCGGTTCTGGCAAGCAGGGGAGTTCAAGTAGTCATCGGCACACTTGAAGATAAAGCAGAGACACTCGGGTGTGAATCGGACTTGATTTGCCTCACCCCAGCAGAGAAGGAAAAGGGCGATCTGTCGGCACCGTTCATGCTGAGACATGCGGTTCATACGGGTCTTCCAGCGGAATTCGGCCGCTTCCAAGCTGTTGTCGCCTTCCAAAGCGTCAAGCGTGGCTTGCTCATTCTCGGGGTTTTCTGCTGCGGCCTTCTTGGCGGCTTTACGGGCCTTGCGAGTTCTACGATTGGCTTTTCCAAGTTGCATATTGGCGAATCCCACGGCGTCGTCAAGGTCGAGATGAGCAGCAAAGTACCAGCGGCGGTAGTTGGCATTGTCACCGCCAATGTAGTCTGCATGCAGCGAGAGAAGGGCCTGATTGGGAGTCATACGAGACGCACGGGAATCGAGGAGGGTCATGAAATGGTCGTACATGTTCCTCATGCTGTCACGTTGGAAACCAAACTTGTTGACCAGGTCTAAAAAGATGTCCTCAATTTCTTCTTTGGAGAGGGGGATCTGAGCGTCAGAAGTCCAGGCTGGGTAGGGTTCGCGGGAACGTTGACCAGCGGGGAGAGCGTTGCTGTAGTCCATGCCGTAAACTGGAGTCGAAGCGCCTGATGAGCGGTTTCCTCCGTATGAGATCTGGGAGGACGGTGGTCGATATCCGTATCCTTGGCCACCCATCTGGCTTTCATTGTAGCTGTTGTAACGTTCATCACCACGGCCGTAGTAGTCCATGTCAGCCGCACGAGCAGTTTCGGATCTCATGGTGAAATCACTGAAACTTTCCGAGTCCTCTTCGGAGTCTCCACGTCGACGACCGCGGCCGTTTTGAGCATAATCAGGATGTCCGCCATGTCCCTGGTCATAGTACTGCTCGTTGTAGTAGTTGTCTTGGCCACCTTCATAGTAGCCGCCGCCCGCGTGATGTTCGCCATGATGTTCACCGGGATGTTCGCCGTGATTATCGCCATAGTAACCACTGAAGCAATTGTTAGTTTCACCCTTGTATCGAGTTCATTAGTTGACCCTTGCAAGCACGACTCACCTCTGGTCATAGTAACCGTCTCCATAGTTCGAGTACTCGTTTTGATCGTAGTACCCATGTTGATCGTCCTGGTAATAGGCATCACCGTGGCCTTGATGGCCGTAGCCATCGTCGTAATGGCCAGCAGACATGATGGCTATCTATAATGCAATGACAAAATAGTTCTGTCAAATTGAGTTGTCAGCTGAACTTTCTTCTCATTTGGTCGCTGCATTCGGCCATCTAGCCACGTTCCTGTGGATCGGTCGATCGATCAATCAACGTACCTCTATAAACTGCCCATGAAACCGATCAAATGCTGTTGAAATATACAGAGTCGTCGAACCAATTAAAGTGTCATATGGCTGGAAAAACGGAGAAATGAGAAAATCGGTCACAGCCAGGTGACGAGTGCTCGCAAATGTCGGAGAGTGAAGTCTCGAGTTGCCGTGTAATTCTCACGCAGGTCGAATGAATTTGTCAGCGATTGAACAGATAGATATTAATTATCGTTGTAGTAGAGTCGTCAGTTTGATGTTGAACGAATGAAGATTTTTTTTTTCGAATTAAAAGCTAAGTGACAGCTCGCCAGCGCGTCTTGAATGGGCCGGTTGAGGTTGTCGGCACCTTGCAACAGACGCAGGAACCTACAGGCGCCCAGTAATCCTTTCCTTCTTCCGCCAGATGGTGGGAAAAAGAGGGAAGGACTGGAAGGCGAGACGAACGAAGGGGTGTCGACTCAGCGAAAAGGGATGGAAAAAGAGTGTGGACGTGGTAATATGTGAAGCAACTAGGAAAGAGAGCGAAAAGATAGGAGCGAGAGAAAATGAACAATGGTTTTGGATAGTTCAGAAAATCAGGATTGAGGGAGTGGTGTCTGTCTGTCGCAGGGGAAGGGGGGAAAGAGGCCAGTTGCAGGGCAGGCAGGAGTGGAGTTGGCCTTGGGTCCTCTCGCTCTGGGATTAGCTGCTGGCAGCAAGAAAATTGTTGGCGCTGGCAGGAAGAGAGTGGGAGAGTCTGGGCCAGTTGGCTGGCAGGGAAAGTGGGAGGGGACTCGTGGCTATTTTGGGCGCAATCGGTCTCAGTGTCCACCAACGTACATACATACATCCATACATACATACATACATACATACATTACTAGTGCTGTATCGAGCAAATAACACTCCATCAGTACGGCCCAGAGAGGCGTGCAAATCCTTCTGTGGCAGCGTCGTTCCCGGAAATACTGACTCGACTGCGTGGCAATTGAAGCACAAGCAGTAACATTCACTAGCATTGACAAGTTCTTCCTGGCGACCAGTTACAGCCACGCACAGAACACAGGTCACGATGGTTCAGTTACAGAACAGTTGGTATGCCGGTGGAGCACTAAGCATGAGATTAGCGGCCGTTGACTGGCTGTGTTTTAAAGCGGGTCAGGATGCTGTGTATCGAATACCGCAATCTTACAGGTCGACGATGCTTGATCGGGGAGGGTCTACCTGGCAAGTGGGTAACGGAACAGGGGTAAGCCCGTCCTGACAGCCAATCAAATATCAACCTCCCTGATAAAGCCCCTCCGCGACTTCCGGCGGGCACCGTGAGTGGTTGGCCGAATTATGATACCGGCCAGTACGTTACCGGACTGCGTATCTTGTTTACCATGAAAGTAGTCAAGCCCCTGAGACACGACCCACTGTCCCACACGCCAGTGGCAAGTAAATAAGAATCATCTGAAGCTGCGTAGGCTGTCCACGCAAGAGGGTAAGCGAATTTTGCTACGGGATAGTTGATGAATCCGTCGGACTGAGATCGAGAAAGACCCCAGTAAGTCGTGGCAGACTATGTATATTCGTTCCATAGACTGACATTATCAAGAATCCCACCTCGCAACCGGGTCAACGAAGTCATTGGTATCCAACAATTGCAACGCTCACTGGTCGGTATGAAGGGGGAATCAGACAACATAGCGAAACTGCCCGCCAAGAGCCGCTTACATGGTGAGATGTTCCATGGAATGAGAACTTGGTAAACACTCTCCATAGCACAGTTAACTACACGTACAACAATACATACACTCTTGGGATCTTTTCAGCTGAGATATTTCAACAGACTGATAACTAGCCTTAACAACTCTATGAAAGAATTCGATTAATGAAATCCACGGCATGCGGCTGTGAGTCCTCCGTCACTCCCGGACAAGGATCGCGAATAATGCAATTTCTTATGCATCAAGATCTGATCCACAATGGAAGGCTGAGCCACCATCATCTCCTGTGAGACAGGTTTAGTCTATCGATATGCCGCTGTCAAATATACTTCAGTAAAATCACTTGGCGCTAGTTAAGTATTATCGTACAGATAAGACCGATCGAAAAAAATCCATATCGTCATAACATCATTTCTGCCAACCCTAAATATTCTTCCACCTACTGGTCTTCCACACAGAAAAAAAGCTTGTGCACCGAAAAACTTGAAATATCGAAATTAGGCCCGCTCGATCGCCACCGGTCGGCTTGGTGCGTGGGCTCTGTGGCTTGCTCAGAGTTACACTTTCCACCGCCATACATACACGATTACACTCAATACGGCGTACATACTGTATGTACATTACTGTACACGAGCTCTCGTACGGACACGGAGAACGGACGACACACCTGACACAGTTGATACCACTTTATCACCGCACTATCCATCGATCTCCTCTAGAATAACCCAGAAGGCCTGGAACGATCCTTCATATACTGCCACTGTCGGATTTAAGCAGAACGCGGACCTGAATGCCATGTTCGTCCGTACGTCCGTCGAAATACAGTCTCTGTAACGGACAATATTCGTGATGACAGCGGTGACATGTGGGAATAGGGGCTCGGATACATGGCGCATATATTTTCATTTGCTTCCTTGGAGCTCTGAAACAAGCTAATGGTCACTTTCATCACAATTCAGAATGCGCCGCACTATTGAATTTCTTTTGAGTGTCGATTTGAAATCAATTCTGGGATTCGTCTGTTGAAAACCCGAACTCCGTAACCACTGGTGAGGTACTACGTGTATTAATCACCACGATATGGCTCATGTACAATAACGAAGCCAATGGTGATCTGTTCCAGATGTCTTCAAGGCGCTTCTTGGCCAAGACTTGCCGGAAGCTTATCTCGTCGTAAACCTAAGGATTTTGTTGCTCTATCGATAAGCTTCGTGGACCATGGTGTAAATTGGATGCTGAGGTTATCCATAAATACTACTTTGGTTGTACATACATGTCGATTTGCTCTACGCATCTGAGATACACAAGTTCTTTAGGATGAAAAGGGATTAAGGAATCTAAAATGGTGCTTGAACTTGAGATGTTTCAGTCTCGTCGCTAGGTGGATGGTTGGATGGAGCCGAGCAAGATATATATCCGCGACAAGCGGCAGTGTTATACCAGAATGTCTTGCGGGAATCCCTAACACCACATTGAAAAGAATCAGCTTCTGACAAAAATTAGAATGTCGCAAATCGAGACAAAAAAATATTGCAATGGGAGCGATCATAAAAACATCCAAAAATCGTAGGATCGAAGTTTTTCCTTTCGTATGCTGTCGTTTTCATTTTTACTACTTAGGTATCGTCAGCCAGACGGCGTTGTCCCGCCAACCACGGCCCGTAAACACAGATTACTTCTGTACCTTCCTCCTGTACCTGCATCATAAACTACATGTACTCGATAATCAGCTGCTTCGAGTTGAGTCACCGACCGTTGGGTCAACTTAGAGTTGATTTATACAGACTCATCCGTGGAGTGATAGTCGCAGCGCCTTAACGGCAGGATACTACGACATGGCACGATTGAACTCTTCAAACCCAACAGTCCTCTATGGACGTCAGAGTCCTAGTGCAGCAAGGATAACATCCACAACACCCTCGACATTCCATAGAACAACAATCTCATCGCCACTGAAGCCAAAGCCTAAGCAAAAAAACAAAAAGAACAACGGATTCTCCGACTTCAAGATCTTCGAAGATGAAGAACAGTCAGACAACGACGAAGGAGAAAGCGCCGATCCATTCACCGAATCCCCACGTTCGAACCAGAATAAGCCCAAGGCGCCGTTAAAACTTACACACTCGAATTCGATTACTTCTGGTCTATCGAAGCGTGCATCTCAAGATAGCAGTGGTTCTTCATCCAGAAGGTCCCGATCCGGTAGTGAATCAGAGGAAGAAGAAAGTTCAGACAAAGAGAACCTTTTCTTTGATGACGAGGCCGAGGAAGTGTCGGATAACTCAGAAGAGGAAGATGACGAGGAAGAAGAGGAAACGGGTTTGCACGAAGATACAAACCTAGAGGCAGATAATACCCTGGGTGAAGATACGCATGAAGGAAGACTCGGGTCAGAGCCACAAGGGCCTAGTTTCATGCGGTATAGAGAGCCAAAACCAAAAGAGGAATTAGATGATTCTGAGCCAGAAGTGAGCGAAGACTCAGATGGTTACAACTCCCTTGATGATTTCATTGTCAGTGATAACGAAGACTTGAGTTATCATGATGACGGACTCGAAGATGAAGAACATGATGAAGAGGAAGAGGAAGTCAAACCTCCCACCCCGAAGCCCACACGAAGAAGGCTCATGAGGGGACGGAAACCTCGAACCTCGAGCATAAGCTCACAAACGCAAAAGCTCAACATCTCAAACGAAACTCACTCACCAGCCACCACAAAGGCAATCCCGTCCCATAAATCTTCCCACAAACACACTCCTCCTCGTTTCTCCTCCCCGTTTACTCGCCTGCGACCTAATGAGGGACTTGATGAAGAGACTGAACCCACCAAGTACACCAAGCCCAAAAGAAGCCCGCTTCGTGAGAGTATCAACTCCATGTAGGTCTAAAATCTATCTGATCAAGAAATATTTCTAACCTCATATATAGCACTTCGTCTCCTGGATCGACAAGAAAACAGCAAGTGAACAAAATGCAGACTCCTCCGTGCAGTCCCACGAAAACATTACGGCCATCTCCGTCCAAAACTAAAATCCCACCATCTCCTCATCGTCCAAGCTCTGATGCGTTCTGGAGTCAGGAGCTGACCAACGCCTGGAATGATCAATGGTCACCTCCCAAGCAGAAAACTAGAAGCAGAGCACTGGAGCGTCTTCTTGCCCTGGAGGAAGGTGAAAAGGCAGATTTCAGTGCAGACACAGACAACATGCCTGTAGCCAAAGACTTGGCTATCGAGACTCCACTCAAGAGTCCCAGCAAAACGGCCATCAAGAAGGCGGAGATCGCTGAAAGAAAAGCTGCTGCTGCACGCAAAAAGGAATTTGACGACAGAAAAACATCATTTGCACAGGAATTCTTGCTAGCACTCGACGAGGCTGTCTCAGGAGGTCAAATTAACAAACTTGCACAGAGCACAGGAGGCGTCAGAATCGAATGGAGCAAGACATTACGCAGCACAGCAGGGCGTGCTAAATGGAAGCAGGAAAGATTCAAGCAGGCAGAAAGAAATTACAGATACGTTCAACATGCCTCTATCGAGCTTGCTGAGCGTATCATCGATGACGAGAACCGACTGCTGAACACACTGGCACACGAATACTGCCATCTTGCAAACTACATGATTTCACAGATTCGCGATCAACCTCACGGCACGAGTTTCAGAGAATGGGGTCGCAAGTGCGTCGACGCAGTCAAACAGCACCCAATCTACAAACACTATCCCATCGAAGTGAGCACAAAGCATTCATACGAAATCGACTACAAGTATGTCTGGCTCTGCATCGACTGTGGTCACAAGTATGGAAGACACTCGAAGAGCATTGATCCAGCCAAAGCAAGATGTTCCCTTTGCAAGGGAGGATTGCAGCAAGTGAAGCCCAAGCCACGAAACGTGTCGCCAAAGAAGAAGACGCCTGCTAGCAACAATGGAATCAACCAGAGGGCGACAGTGTCTGGCGAGAGTTTCGATGATATGTTGGAGAGTCTTGGAAATGCCCATCTGAATTGATGATCGCCCTACCGTGTGTGTCGAATTTATTTTGCGGTGAATATTCGGGTGGAGTCTCTCTTAAGAATAAGTCTGCATTGGATCTGGAGTAGTCTTTGGACGATTATCTGTCACTCTTTTCTTTCTATTATTTTCTCGATGTGGATATCTCTTCTTGGTTGATATTACCATGATGTTGTTTCTATAAATGTCTAGTTTTGTCGTTGTGGGACCTAATACCTTAGTGAATGAAAGTAATTCCTCGAAGTATGAGACCTTACTCTCAAAGTCATCTTCAATCACTAGATCTATAGTACATCATGAATCTCAAAGCTGTGCCATGACTGAGCCAGCTATATGTATTAAAGAAAAAAACCATGACAGAGACAAATGAAAAGCTAATCAGCCAGCATAACAATACGAAGCCACAAGTGGGAAAGAATGGCATGGACTCGCACAACACAGAAACGAGTCATTGGTTACTTCCTAGCACTATCCGCGTTCTGCTGCTTGAACTTCTCAAACTCAACTTTACCATCGCGAATAATAGCGATGGTTTGACTGACACCCTTGAGTTCTTGCGTCAAGTCCTCCACTGTTCTGGACGGCACTGGTGCTTCTGATACTGCTTCCTCGGCGGCGCGCTGATACTCGCTTTTGTCTGCTTCTTTTGTGGCACCGGTGAGCTTGTTGATGGCGTTGAAGGTGGCGCCGGCAGGTGTGTCGGCTATTTCGTTGACTTCCCTGTCGCTCATGATATCGCGTACTCGTGCGCCGCGAGATTGGACGAGGAGAGTTGCGGGGCCTTCGAATTGGAGGAAGAGCTAGATCCATTTTATTAGTACATGCTTGGAGCGGTCTGATGATTGGAAAAGCCTACCCTATCACCCCATATTGTCCGTCGCGCCCATGTACGGACGTTATGGATTATTCTCATAGAAGCCTTCCAGGTGTCGGAACGTGTAAAGTCACGGATATATCGTGACTTGAGTAGAAGTTCAGGAATGTTCAACCCTGGGATCTGGAAACGTAATGTAGTCGACTTGAAACGGTACGGTTGAGGGGGGGTCGATGATAATGTGTATGCGACGACATTGCTGGTTGAGTTAGTTTCGATGTTTCTGATCTCTAGTGAAAGTTCAGTCATACCTTGGGTGTACAATGTACTGTTCTCCAGCCTTTAATTCAACCGAGTACACCTGACCTCTGCCAACGAGAGCCATGAGGCCTCGCCCTGTAACCTCGGAGCTACCCCAATTCGTCACACTCTGTACCAAACATGTTAGAATCGAGTATTTAGAAGGATGACTTGTAAGTGCATACCAGATTCGTGTTGATCCTGGGCCTGATGTTCAAAGAGTGCCCTGTCCACGCAAGCAATGCTCGCCTTTGAGCCACCATCCAATCCACCGTACCATCTAGATGTATCACAGCGAAAGACGTAACGGGTGACTGAACCGATACCAATGCTTTGATCGGACTAGGAGATGAGATTTTCTGATATAGAAATGGAATTCCGACGACTGCCCGGCGAAAGGGTTCGAGAACGTTCAACGTCGATATCACCTATTGTCGACATGTCAGAAATCATCCCCAATGTCGAATTGATGTGTTTCAGGTTCAAATACATTATCTGCTTTCCCGCTCAATCCCACCAACGTGCCTCGTCGGGTATACAGGTTTTGCGATGCGGATAAAGAAACCGAAAGCATGGAATATGGGGTGCCGACAACGTGGAATTTGGCATCTGTTGAGGGACAATTCGTTAGTAAGTGACTTAGCAATAATGATTGATAAGCATACCAGCCGAAGAAGCACTGCTAGGCGTGCTTGAGATGGGCAGATTCACTCCGTTGACAACGGCCGGTTCTCCCAATGGCGCCGCCTTGATCTGTACGTTTCTAACGCCATGCCGTCTATAGGCACTGGCTCCGGCCCTGGCCCTGGCCCTGTAAACGGCCGTCGCACCTTTCCCTAGAGTAAGGCGCATGGCAATGGCAGAAGCATGGGCGTGAATGAAAGGATTGAGGTGATGGCGAGAGCACTGGCTGGCATTTCTTTTTTCTTTCTTAGCCCTACGTCAGTTTTGCCTGTGGCGAGCGTGTTGACGCGCTAAAACCGGCCCGTCGAGGAAAGCTCTGGCCAGCGGAATTTCGTTGCGGGACGGACTTCTTCTTTTCTGAGCACTGTTCTACGGCCTTCACACAAATATATCCGCTCCTTGATTTAGTAATCCTCGCATTGTCAATATTATACGGCTCTTCTGAAATAAGATGAGCACCGATATGCTCGAGACTCTCTGTCAATTCGATCACCATCTCTAATCGCCGAATGCGGAGTACGTGATATGCCCCCACTGGCGCCGATAATTGCGCAATTGGCACCTTGAAGACTGCCCCGAGGACCTTAGGAATTCTTCATCAATTTCAACTCCTGAGTCGGAAACATCAAGTTGGAACAACCAGCACGATGTTTGCAAGAGCCGTCAGGTCGTCTTGCGGGCGTCTGCCGCAGCGACCGCAAGGCCTCTATGGACTCGCTCGTATTAGCAATCAAAACCAACTACGAATCCTAACTACAAGCCGCTCGCTACGAGACAGTCAGAAGACTGCCGCTACCTCCCCAATACAATCAAAAACAGCTTCGATAGCTACGGACACAACGAAGAAGGGCGATGGACCGGGTGTTCAGAAATTAGTAGCGGACACCAAATCAGCTCCGAAGAAGAAGACGGAGGATATTCTCAACACAAGCGCAGCTACAAATAAAGAGCAACGAAAGGCGGATTGGGCTATTATGAAAGATCTGGCAAAGTATCTGTGGCCGAAGGTACGGAGTTATCGATAAAGATCAGGTCTGCGAAATTCTGACTAAACTTGCGCAGGGCGATTGGGGAACGAAGTTGCGAGTCGGAACAGCTCTCACGCTGTTGATCGGAGCGAAGGTAATAGATTCGCTTTCTTTACGGCAGAATACCAAAAACCTGACTCGCTGTCTGATAGGTCCTCAATGTCGAAGTGCCCTTCTACTTTAAGAATATCGTCGACTCGATGAACATCGATTTCGCAACCGTGGGTGGCACCGCGTACACAGTGGCAGGGTCGATGATAATAGCTTGTAAGCTCTGGAAATCATGAGGAGACGGCCATGGGCTAACTTATACCTGCAGACGGAGCCACGAGAATTGGCGCTACGGTTTTCCAAGAATTGAGGAACGCTGTATTTGCCAGCGTCGCGCAGAAAGCGATTCGAAAAGTTGCGGGCAATGTCTTTGATCACCTTTTGCGTTTGGACCTGAACTTTCACTTGAGTCGACAAACCGGTGGACTTACAAGAGCGATTGACCGAGGAACTAAGGGTATCAGTTTCTTGTTGACGTCTATGGTGTTTCATGTCTTTCCAACTGCTTTGGAGATTTCGATGGTTTGCGGTATTTTGGTAAGCAATCTTTCATATCTTGGCGGATAAGTATAGACCATTAGCTAATCTTTCAGACATATCAATATGGCTTCCGATTCGCAGCAATCACAGCAGCTACCATGGTCGCGTACACTGCCTTTACCATTACGACAACAGCTTGGCGAACAAAGTTCAGAAGGCAGGCTAATGCCGCGGATAATAAGGGTGCCACGGTTGCTGTCGATTCACTGATCAACTATGAAGCCGTCAAGTACTTCAATAACGAAGCGTATGAAGTGGCACGTTATGATAAAGCTCTCAAGGCTTATGAAGATGCATCCATCAAGGTGACCACGTCTTTGGCGTTCTTGAATTCAGGACAAAACATGATTTTCTCTAGCGCTCTCGCTGCCATGATGTACTTGGCAGCGGACGGTGTCGCAACGGGACAACTGACTGTAGGAGACTTGGTGATGGTCAATCAATTGGTCTTTCAGCTTTCAGTTCCATTGAACTTCCTGGGCTCTGTTTATCGTGAATTGAGACAGTCTTTACTTGATATGGAGACCCTTTTCAATCTTCAAAAGGTCAACGTCACCGTTAAAGAACGACCTGATGCTAAAGCCTTGGACTTGTCGCGAGGAGGTGAAATTCGATTTGAGAATGTGACCTTTGGATATCATCCAGACCGACCCATTCTCAAGAACGCAACCTTCACAATTCCTGCCGGAGCAAAGTTTGCTGTTGTCGGACCGAGTGGTTGCGGAAAATCCACAATTCTTAGACTTCTCTTCCGCTTTTACGATGTTCAAGAGGGACGGATCTTGATTGATGGCCAGGATGTGCGCGATGTGACTCTAGAGAGCCTACGAAAGTCGATTGGTGTTGTGCCACAAGATATGCCTCTGTTCAACGACACGATTGAGCACAATATCCGATATGGTAGAATAGATGCTACTAGTGAAGAGGTCCAGAAAGCTGCAGAGAGGGCGCACGTACATGAGCTGATTCAAAGATTGCCGGATGGATATAAAACAGCAGTCGGTGAGCGAGGTATGATGATATCCGGCGGAGAGAAGCAGCGGTTGGCCATATCGCGACTTATTCTTAAGGACCCGCCATTGCTCTTCTTTGACGAAGCGGTGAGATAGCCTGATGTTGCATTCTTTCGCAATTACTGACTGTCTTTGATACAGACTTCGGCTTTGGATACATATACAGAGCAGGCACTCCTGCAAAACATCAATAGTATTATCAAAGAAAAACAACGGACAAGTGTGTTTGTCGCACATCGGTTGCGTACTATCTATGACAGTGACCAGATTCTTGTTCTCAAGGATGGCCATGTGGTTGAGAGTGGCACGCATGCGCAATTGCTTGAGATGAAGGGTGTTTATGCAGAGTTGTGGCATGGTGAGTGTTCCTTTGTTCCCTTCATCAGTGAAGACACTAATGGTATGAATAGCCCAAGAGCTGTCCCTCGCTCAAGATGCAGATCTGGAAAGAAACCTCGAACTTGGGCCCGATTCAGAACTGGCCGAGAACGTGACACCTACGGATTCGGCACAGCCGAAGAAGTGATAGTTTGACCTTGCCTGTAAGAAAATCTCTGTCGTAGTCTTTGGATAGATTCTCGGGAAATATTGCGGTGTTGTACATATAGATGTTGTATATAGAATTACAGAGAGGTGTCGCAAACGGTCGTTAGGGTTTCATGGTTGGGTTTCTCCGCAATCCCGGCACGTGATCACATTCCATATTTCCAATCCGTAGCTATCAAACCCCTGAAATATACACTTTATCTAAACCGCCGGTTCGTCCAACTCCATGTTCAATGCTGAACTCAAAGCGAGAACTCAAAGCCCAGACCAATCCCGTTCAATGCTGTAGAGTATGTAGTACGTCCTCCAGAGACTCGTGGGAGTCGTGGCTCAATAGCACGAGCAATTATTTGCGATGAAACTGCACTGTGGCGCTCATTAGCCCAGCCTTTCGAGCAAAGCAAATGGAAGGAATTCGCGCCACAATGGACGTGAGTTTCGTGAGTTTCCACTATGCAAGAAATGGGCCAGTAACCGCCGTGCGAGAAATGCAGCTAACCGCTTGGTGTTATCGCTCAAACCTTGATACGTGCCAAGTTCGTGCTCTGCTTTTGAAGTCTCGATTGAGTGATCCCGTTTCTGTGGTGATGCATGGACTGGTGACTTGACCCTGGCAGTCTCTGCCAGAGTACGTGTCGGACGGCATTCGTATTCTTCATCATCACGTTGTGTCGTTGTACATGGGTTGCACGCAATTGAGACATTGAATGGAGACTGGAAGGATGAATCTGGATAAAGTGCCTCGTGGAAGTGGAGGTCTATACGACTCGGTGCAACATGGTGGTGTTAGTTACAGTGGCGAAATGAGCAATGAGAAGCATGAAAAATAATTAAAAGGGAAGGGCTCGCTGGGCGCTAGACCGCACTAGAATGGTCGCTCCTGCCCGCTGCGGGCAGTTTCCCCACACGCCAGGCCCCTGAGCACCTTCCCTTTGGCCCAGTGCGGCACGTTCCTGGCTGTTTTTGTCCCACGAGTCTCCTCTCTTATCTTCATCTCGATTCTTTCTTTCTTTCTTTCTTTCTCATGTTATATATCACTCCTTCTATATCATCTGTTTATCATTTAGTGTCTACTAGCTGCCAACTAGCTAGCCTGCGTCTTGACCGTTTCAATCCTTGCTTAATCCGCTACTATCCGTTCCTTTTGCTTGATTCTCCGGCTGATAAATCTGCATCCACACGGTACCACGCACCCTCCCTTCCAGAACAATTTCTTTGCTACGAAGTACATCCAACGTCATTGAGCGAGATCTGGTATGTTATATCATCTCGAAGATTATGTTATTCTATTGGCTAATATTTACTTCGTGCTTCAGCATTTCTTTCCTTGCCCGGATAGACTACTGCTTCATTGCGTACTCGACCGTGCAATCATAGAACATTTGGATAGAACGGAGTCGGCAACAGACATATAATATTAGACGACAACATTATATAGACTGCCAGTCTCATCATCGGTCGTCGCATCAAGCGTATATCAGACAATATGGGTTTCATCGAAAAACTTCAGAGCAGTAAGCTTTCTGTCTCTACCCATGGCTATTCTTCATGTACTAACTGTTGTTCTTAGAGCTCGAGCTCTACCGTCTCGAACAGCGATACACACGACGCAAGCACCGCACCACCTTCTATGGAGATGCTCAATATGTCGACGGCGAATACGTATACGTCAACAGCCCAACATCGCCCGCCATCTCCAAGAACTCGACAGGCAGCCACTGGCGACCTTCCTGGGGCCGATCTGCAACTTCTGACTCCCGCAACTCATGATTCACGTCTCCAATATATATATTTTCAACATGATGTCTCTTCGATGAGATGAATATTATCATTATACGTATGACCGCCTCGGCGGATTCCGCCGTCATCGAAAGTTTCTAGGATGTTGTGCAACGCAGAGTACACAATGGTCTCGCTTCACATTTTTCGAATTCTTTTTACATATTTACATTGTTGTCGCATCACATTCCAGATGACGCCTTTTTGCAACATATAAACAAGTTTTTGGATCTTGTTTTTACATTTCACTGCACATATTTCTTTTGACATGAACATGTTGGACATTTGATTTTTACGGCTGTATCTAGCTATCTTCTGACAGAGATAGGGACTGAGGTCTTTCAATGGGAACTTTTACCAAGCCTTTTTGCACTTGTGTCCTCCATTGCAGAGCTTTCAGTATACTGTAAATCACCGTGAGCTTGGGGGCTGGGACATGGAGTCGTTGAGCCTCGCGCAGGGGCTCACCCACAATGTTTTCATATTCGGTAAAATTGCCCTAATCAGGCCATTAGTGATTGTACTCTGGGAGGATTCATGTCACATGTTCTTGCCTTGCTCATATCTTGTGCCATGCTCGGCTTGAAAAAGGACCACGTGTCGATGTCAAGCCTCGCATCCACTATTTCGGGTGGAAGAGGATGTCCAGCAGCCTTTGCAATGTTCCAGACCTCCCACATGGCAGGTCTGACCAGGTCGTTCAACGGCTGCTTTGCGTAACGGATTGAGGTAGTATCCAGATCCAATATCGCGCAAACGGAGTTGTAAGCTGCGTTATATATGAGCTTTCGCCAGCGTACGTCACCAACGTCGGGCTCCAATCTGCAGGATACTTTTCTGGAAGCGTTGTACAAATCGACAAAACGTTGTGCAGCTACCGATTCCTTGTCTGCAGAAATGCGGGGATTATGGAATGGACTGATCGTCAAGATATCAGGGTCATCTTGCTGTATTTTTCCGGGCTCTGTCTCCGTTGCACTGATCATAGAGACTCCGGATAAGACAATATTGTCGGGAAAAGCGGCGAACAATGGCCGTTCAATGTTGATCCCGTTCTGCACCAGCACAATGACCGTATGTCCGTGTGTAACGGCGGGAGCAATCACTTCTGCAACTGTTGGCGGCTGGTCTGGGACGTTCTTCGTGGTGACCACGATGAAATCATACGGTGCGTCGTCTTGCCCAGAGATTGTCCGTGTAACTGTGTTGATATCAGTTATTGAATAGGACGAATCATATACAACGTCCAAGGGGATGTCTCACTTTTACTAGGCCTCCAGCCAGTCACCTCGCCATGCTCGATGGAGGAAATAGAGAAACCATGCTTATCTACGGCGTCATAGTTGGACCTCAGCACGGCTGTAACGTTGGCCTGCGAGCCGACTTCAAGGTTGTAAGCACACATTGTGCCGACGCCGCCGCAGCCGACAAGGAGTATCTCGGCTTTTGTTTGACTAGCCATGCTTGTACGTATGCTTGAATAAGTTCAGTCCGGTATGAACTTCCTTGTGATTGACTCAAGCTTGCAAGTGAGAATGTGCTTACCAATTTGTCCTGCTCTGGCGAGTGTTAGCGGCTCCATCTTATCTCTCAAAGTGGTCCTCCGTCCCCGCAGTCTCCATCCTGTTTCAACGTCAACCGACGTGTAATGTGTTTACAGTCATCATTTCGGGCACATCTGACTGAGGAAGACATTGCACGGCACCAGACATCAATTGATGCTCACAGGTGCAGCCGAGTTCCTATCATACTCGGATTCGGCTTATCACAGAAGGCTGGAGATACATGTGCGGGGTAACACATCAGTTGATCCTCGATTTCTCAGCCTGGCCACGCATTTTGCACTTTGTATGCTTTCGATTCTACTAAATGATGAATTGCACTGCTGCTAAAAGCCGGCACATATTCAATTTGTCGTTCCCTTACCAACTTGTTCACATGAGCCATGTTGTGCCACATAACGACTGCAAGCAAGAAATTCACTAAGGACGAGGCTACTTGTCGACGTCTATAAGAGAAGAGAACCCCACGGCAATGATTCTGAATCTCACCTCGGAATTCCCCTCTTCAAAATGTCGTTATTATCTACTCAGCACCACTCTCTACTGCCTGGATACGGTGCTGTCCCAAAATGTCTGTCAGGACTTACCACCGCTACCTACCCTAACCGGTCACTCGCTTAGTCATATCTATTCGCTGCCTAGTTAAGCCTTACCAGAAAAACGCCCTGATCAGATCTTGACCTGATGAGCATAGCATCTCGTACGACATGGGATGAAATACCTCATTTTCGACTTGTCTCGAGCGGAGATGAGATTCATTTCATTTCGTTGTGCAAGTTGGGAATCAAAAAGGTCTCAGCTGGTGTCCGCCGTCGGTTCCAAATGCGTTACCGCTCTGGCTCTGATATGATGAATTCCCTTGATCAACACGAGCGAAATTTGCACCAGCCCCGAAATCGACCTTCTGAATTCCGCCTTTCGACCCTCCCCGGTTTTGGGTCAACCAATCGTCAACACGGAATATGCCTCAGTCAGACTTGTTTTGAGAGATTTGCCTTGGGCTCACGACGCCTGTCGGTCGCATAATACCATAATTATGAGGGCAAACTTTGCCCGTCATCTATGGCGGAACTCGCATTTACCCAGCAGTGCCACATTTGTTGTGAGGTTACCGCACCGTAAGGTTGCTCTTTCTTGCGGTGGGTATGGAATCCGACTTATACATATATAAACATGTGCTGGGCCACAAGTCAGAGGACGGTAAGCAAGAGTCATCCAATTTCATCTTTACATCCTTTATCTCAACTGGCTGTTTCTCTCTATCTGAAACCATCGTCTTATATTCCTGTCTATCTTTACACTCAAGCATGTCTCCAGGTATTTTGATCTTTTAACAGGTTGTTGCTATTAAACATGCACACGATGACTGACTTATGTTTCATTAGGACTTCCTCTCGAACTTACATCTGGAGACTCTTATGTAGTCCTCCATGGCAGTCAAGGCGAAGGCAACGGAGACTATACAAACGGAGCAGTCGTTCACCATCGACAAGTCAACATTACTCACCCATACGCTCTCGTACATCAACCGGCGCAGAGCCCTCAGGAAGGAGTGGCATCGTACCTCAACCGACCATTCACGACCGAAGCAGTCCTTCATCATGGACAATTCAACTTGGTCCGCCCACTCGCATATCGACCGCAGGAGAGACCTTCAGAAGTGACTTGGTACTGTTCGGAATGCTTGGACGGGCCCTATGGAAATTGGCAGATTTCTTGCCAGGCGTGCGGTCATCGTCGTTGCAACGGGTGCCCCAAAGAGAAGCACCGACAACCTAGCTTCTGACTGTCGACTTGACAGCCTCAAGGTCCTGATACGCGACTGGATTAAGCATATGCTCTCGATTCTGGTGTTATCGAATTGAGACCTTGATCGCCTAATGGCCTTGAGGTTGTCCCATTCAATCGGTGTCATTTATTCATTGATATTGTTTTTCTTTCTTGCGTTACGACTTGTTCTCATAGGCCTGGGATATTGGATTGAATATGGATTTAGCGCGGAGCGAAGGAGTTCATGAGAGGATTACTTGCTCGGATATGTTTCCTTGATTTCATTACCATGTATTTTAATCTGTTTTATGCAATATCAATGATGATGCCGATATACACCCGACCTTCCAGCGCATTCGAGACGAAACAATCACATCGGCGAATTCCGATGACTTGCTTGCTAAGAAAGTCTAAGATAAGTGCTACTATCCATCATAATGCTGTATGCACGTGTGACTCACTTGACGCTGAAAGCAATGAGAATCTTGTATGCAGTCATTACCGCGGGCAGTGCAGGTCTTGGCGCAGAGCCTCATATCGCCGATCTATGTATGTAATCGACGTCAGAACATTACAATCTTTTTTGAAACGATTATAAGGCTGTTTTCGTGTTTAAAGTGCTTATAAAAGAAATGATACTCAAAAGAAAAGAAAAGTCAATGGAAACGATGTTTGACATTGTCTAGCTGGACTAGAAACAGACTAAATTCAACGGCATGACATGATGCTTGCCGAACCGACACGATGATTTGTCCGAGTCCATAAACCATGTATTTAGCGTTGTATCTGTATTGAATAACTAATCGCCGGTATTTCATAATCCAAAGGAATTAGACTTTAGAGGCATAAACAGGAATGTCAGCCACGGCAGATATCTGAATCCTCATCGGTTTCCATGGTTGGTTAACCCTGAAAGTCTGCGCCTACCAGCGAGAACCCTATCAGTCAACCGGATTCTGTGATACACGGACAGTAATAACAAGCCATACTAATCCGATACACGAAGTGTCAGAAAAAGAAAATTCAATTCAAGTCGTCGGGGCATTTGGGCGCACTCTACATCCCCGCCCAGGTAGGGCATTGGACGAACCCTAGATCTAAGCCCTAACTCCCCGGAGTGCCCCGCCAATTAGTTTCGCATCGCAGGTCACCTGGCCCTGGCTAACTTCAGAAGCAGCAAATGTCTCATTGCGCAATTTCGATTTCCCGATACTGGATATTCAGGAAATTAGCTGATTTATTTTGGTGCCTCATTATCGCACCTCACTGGTTCCAAGATTTGATTAGGTCTGACTCCCCGAACCGGACGAGACTTTAGTTGCATGACACTAAAGCAGCCCTGCAGTGATGCCAGAGCCGACGAACCTACCCGCGACGAATCACGGGCTTTAGAGTGCCTGTCACGATTGATTCGTTATATCTCGCACTTCACAGCCATCGGCATCGGCGCGGAGCTGGTTGCCCTGCAGAAAACGGTTTTCTGGTTGGGGTCGTAATTTGGTTAATGCGACGACATCCCCGTTGATGAGACGAATAGAATTAGACAGCTAAAGGATAATAGATGAAATGTTGGCCCGGGCAACTTAGTACTATTCAATACGTACTCCTTCTCAAGATGAAGATGAGATGTTTGCGATGATTGATATGTTTCCGTAAACGGCAATCAAAATGATTGTCAACCTTTCCTATTTCGGCGATTTCCAGCGGAGCGGTTAGCCCTACTTTCCTTGTCTTTGTCAGGTTCATCCCATCCCCTGTTCTGATTTATTGATCAGACGAACTTACAGAGTCATTTATTAATGAGACCAAAACCTTGAGAATCAAATGATCGCAATTAAATAACTTGTGGCTGAGTACGCTGAGTTAATTTCCCCGTCAGCAGCACCGGGACCAGCATCTTTTGCCCGTTGCTTCACTTTTTCCTGGTCCCACCAAGAACGCCCGGAACATTGAGTTATAGACGTCAAACTAAGCTTCAAGGAAGGACTAGACTACGCCAATCGTGCGTCTTTTTCCACATTTGTTTTGTTTTCTGATGCGCGGGCACGTTTACTGAGAGATTTCTAACCCGCTGCGCCCCAGGGTCTGCTTCCCAACTCCACCCCGGTTGCAAAGTAGGGCTAGCCTAGTGTATATTGGACAAGGTGATTGACGACTAGTGTTGATGAGAAAAGACGATTTAATTAAAACTGTCCAGCTTGCCGGTTAATATACTGGCTTGTGATTTGATGTTTGATATTTCTGCTCAATTCAAACTTATGTAGTGTACATACGCAGTTAGACTACGTAGTAGTTCGATTAACTATATGGCCCGGAGACCTCCGAAGTGAATTTATCAGAGTTAGCTTTCAGTTTGTCTGATTCACATGCATCTTTTCTATTTTGCTTGCATTCTTTCTTTTTGATTTCGTTATTTCTTGCATTAGGCGCAATCGTAATTGATATCAATAGTACCTTATTGGTAGATCGAAATCAAACATTGAATACCGTATCGTATGGTACGCGTTAGTCAGAGCCGCATCATGCACAGACTGGGATAGACCTACATACAGTGTCCGTACTGCCTAACTATAGAATTGTTCTTGCAAGAGCTGATTGCGTTATTTCAAAATACCTCAATTCTCAAAATATCTCATCAAGTCACGAGTAACAATCCAAAAGCGTCACGCTGTGCCCCGTCGTCGAATGTATCGACTTGTGGATCCGGGTATGGCCCGTTGTAGCCGTACCCGATACCGTTAAATTCAGCAGCCAATAACATACGCGGCAAATGACCTCCCTAACCCTAAAAACGATGCGGATCCACCCAAGGCTACCAGGCAACTATACACCTAAACTCTAGGGCCATCAGGCGGACTTCACCTCTCCCTCTTTAGCAGTGATTACATAGCTAAAACTATACATACTCTGATGTACATAGTAGGACCCAGCTCCGCGTGGAAATTGTGGTTACCCCAGCCTCTGCTCCTGATTGGATCAATCGGGACCTCAAGTCTGCCTCCCTCGCCCTTGCCCATGGTTGACTGCCTAGCCCGGGCCTCTAGTGTGCCTTAGATTTCGTAACTTCTTCAGTCAGTAACCGCTGTTCTCCAAAGGCCGCGGTCTCAAAACGGGCCTTTCATGCTAGCATTCCTTGTGAGACATGGCGGTTTCTGCCTGTTGATTTGATGCTTTGCTGCGGTGGCCTTGCGGTCTGAAGAAGTACTGTTTCGTGTCGTATTGATGTATTATATAGAGACCTAAGTATATATATTAGTTCCTTCGTCCTTTCAACATCCTCAAAGTTTCTTTCTATTCATATCACATCATATCATACAAACAACCTCAACACAAATCATCAATCAACAAGAGCATCAAGAACATCATCCACTACGAGACTACCTACATCGTCTCTATCAACAATCGGCAACTTTTAGCTTTCTACAATCAACAACAAAACTCAATCAGACATGCCCTCCACCACTGTCTGGTTCTGCTGCAACTGTGGCTTCGGCCCATGCAACGTATCAATCGACTACTTCTGCCCGAGTTGCCAGGAGAAACGCTGCTACAACTGCAAGACCTCAAAGATATCAAACCGCTACAACTATGCATTGCCAGGAGAAGCGGAGGCCAATCCATTCCCTGAAGTGTCCACAGCTGCCCGCTTCAACCCAAACACATACAACATCAGTCCATCACCGAGGCCGTTCACTCTCCCACATCAACAACTGGAGGTAGCTTCTTTGGCATTGACGCCTACTCAAATACCTCCGATATGCCTTCACGCTGGCCATCAACACTCGACTGACGGCCCTTCAATCGGAGAAATCTTTCAACATGGCGGACTGATCAACAGCTGCCCTGTTAAATACTACTGCTGCAACTGCGGGGATGGACCGAAACTATACGCCAACCAGCCCGTCTGTGTCAGTTGCCATCATCACGTCTGCAGTTATTGCGAGACCGCCTAATTGAACATGGCCAATAGATGGCCATGTCAAACAACCTGAAGCATTATCCTTATTATTGCGGCGTCACGGATTATGGCTAGCGTTTATCATTTGTGTTATTTGAGCGATGTTTTCGATTGCATTTTGGGGGTTGATTTCTGGATTTTGCTTTTTTTTCGTTGATGGGATACCAGACAGCCAGGTACCTGGTCCTTTAGCACTCTGGGTGCCTGGCTGATGGTATACATAGACCATGTATTATATACCATACACTTGTTCGATTATGTTGTTGCATTCTGCTTTACTCTTTCAGTGTTTTCTGCCATTTTACTGTTTTGATGACTTTGACGCTTATGTTTTCGTCTTTTCAACCAGTCTACCAATAAAGGAATGTATCGCGTTGGCATTATCGAATATTCATGTACTATCTCAATCAATTGATTTGTTTTCCTGACACTTTCTTTGCTTTTTCTTCTGCTCCGATATGACTCAACCCTGCATGTATGTAATGACGTTAAATGCACGCACATTGTTTTTATTTACAAACCACATTAAAAATAGCCAATCTTTCCTCAATCTCGATATCAGGTGTGACTCAGGCTACTGCAGTAGGCGCATTTCCAGATCAGTCCGTGACTCAAGTTCGTCAGTATGTAGTTGAGCCTTAGGGTAAATTAGGGCTGGTTGTCCCCGCAAAGGGTGCCTTGGGTATCCACTTAGTTAACTACTGTGGTAAGTTGGTTCTCTATGTTAACCACCTACAACGTAGATAAATCTTCGTCAACAATCTACAATAACACGCTCTTATTCTTGCTTCAGTATATATGTATGTCTCAGAGACTATATTTAGTTATCACGAGAATAGAACAGTAGGAAAAAAAGATATGGCAGAAAACCAGAAATAAAAGTGAAGCTAGGAATGTGACTGCGGTGGGCACTGTGGAGACATACTACTATGTAGAGATCGATGCCTGGAGATCTAGGCTACGGATCAGGGTCCTCCGTTCATGCAATAGACATGACAGACGGCATCGGTAAACGTGTTCATAATCCTATCTAATATGACTATGAATATGGCTACTCCGCGTTAATCAGCCCAGGCAGCCATGCGGGGCCGACGACAACCGAGTCTTTGTCCTACGCAAATGTATATGTGTCTTGACGATTGAAGGTATTTATTTGATACATGACGATTCGGTTCTGTCCTATACATGCCAATTGGTTTCGACTCTGCGGCATGATCGACTCTGCAATTGTCATATCTGCCTGCCTAGAACGTAGTCCGAGTATTCACTTTTGAGAGTAAGATGTCAACGTCTTTGATCTCGTATTGATCAGGTGTTTGTCGATCTATTTATATTGTAATTCTATTTTAGATTTCGACGTAAAACAGTCCCAATTAGGGTTATCGACTCCGCGCTCTGACCCTCATACATACTTACACTCTGACCGATATCCATGGACCGAATTGTCCTTTCAGTCTATAGAATATCACCAAAACGAATCCCAGATAAAGCGCCGCCACCATCTCAACTGCCGTTCCCAATGGAATGTTACGTTTTGACCTCTGCGTCGGTCCCCTGCGTTAGTCCTACAACCATCATTTAAATCCTTGCCAGAGCATGATCGTGTAGATAGACCAATGAAATTGAAGACATTACTACTCGGCATTTCTTGGACAAGGCCGACATGAATCGTAAAAATTTCGGTGATATCATTCATCACATTAATACACGAGGAAGGAGAGAAATGTGATTGTCTTGGTTTCCTACAATATTCTTCTGCCTTGATTGTACTCAATGTTGAGGTTGATGATTAGACATTGTGTCTGCCTCGAGTTAGATTCTCGCCGATAGAAAGAAAGGCATACTTTGTTTCAGTCTCGATTTTTAAATCTTGACGCCTGAAAATCATCACGTACTACCCTAAAAAGGCAATATTTTTGGTACCTAGGTACTCGAATAGAATCAAAATGATGTTCTACGTCGTTCCAAGGCTACGAGATATCACGAATATCTTGTGACAAAGACTGGAACTCGTATTGAAAAGTATGAACAAATGTCATTGTAAATAATCACGTATATTAATAATATAACCAACTAGCTACTCCTGAGTCCTGTCAACGAAGCCTGATCGCTTGATGAGCTCGACTTTGAAATCGGCTGCCTGCTTGTCGTGCCTCCACCTGCGTCACTCGCAAGGTTGTCGTTCACCTACGTTGCAGACAAGTAGTAGACCGTGAGATGGTCGAGATCCATCGCGTTTGGAACTCCGTAATCCACTGAGACACTGCAGCCCCAATGGTAGAAATAAGACGAAAACGCCTTCCAATGCTACGCTCAATGGCAAAGCACGCCTGAATTGATGCAAAAGAAGTATGAATAAGGAAAGGGAGGAAGAGCCGAAGAAGTGAATAGGGACAAGCGAAAGAAGGAGAAATGCGGGATGAGGAATTTTTTAGGACCAGGTAACTGCTCGATGTGCAGTATTCCAGTACCAAAAGGAAGAGTAAAAACCTGCCAATGTACTTCCCGTATAATTTGTTGATAGAAGGGATGCGATCATACCGAGATGAGGCTACAGAGGGAGAATGCGTGAAGGATCGGAGAGGAAACGTCTACGGTATGCGGCAATTTCGTTCGCAACGGTGGGAAAATCGTTCACCTGATCGCGCTGCATGTTATTGATAAGGTCTTTCAACCCTTCAATATAAGCATCCCGTTCTTCTGTAGTCTTTCCTTCTCTTTGATTGCCCAAGTCGATGAGGATCTTGTCATCTGTAGATAGTCAAATAGAACTAGAAGTTAGTGCCTGCCCAAGGATGAAAATCACATAAAGTTGTAATAGAAGAATGAGTGGTGTGTAAATTAAGGGGGGGGATCGAGGCTGGGTGAAAATTTTCGCGCCGTCAACGCACCGGGCATCACTATATCTCGCCAATGCTGAAAATCGCATGTCGCATCATTGCAGACGCCTCCTGCCGCCTCATAGGGACAGAGGGGTTGCTCCGAATTGATTTGATGACTGTATGTTAGGGATCGATAACCATCTTTGACATTCTCAAGATAGTTGGGATGATAGCGATAGGCCTTGAAGTATTTCAATGGGCTTTGATAAGGAGAAAATTTCGATACCGTGTCACCTCCCAGTAGTGTGTTCTAGAGATGCATTAGTAATTGACCGCATTTCATCATGACTAACGTACGTCAAGGGCATCTCCTTTAGATGCAATGACAACAAAGTCCTGAGGCTTGCGAGTCAGTGTCACATCAGCGTCATTTGAAATCATGAGTTGCGGTGCTGGTTCAATTTCAGGTTCTTCAATATCCTTCGGGCTGAGTTTCGGAGAATAGGCTTCATCTGAGTCTTCCGGTTCGGGAGGTTCGTAATTATCAGACAAGACCGAAGACTCCCGAAAGCCATTGAATCCATCTGCAGCGGAACTCACGTCCACAGCGGGATCCACGTCCATGGCAGGATCCGTGTTCATAGTAGGTGTTTCCGTGGAAGTGACATTCGTAGGTGTAAATGTGGCGGGTTGGGGAGCTTCGACCGGGGAAACATCATGAGCTGGAGCTTCCTCTGTAGCAACGGGAATACTAGATTCAAGAGGAGCCTCTACAGCTTCATGTTCTGGCTCTGACTCCAAGTCTTGACCCATTGAACTTGACGCCGAAGAACTGATTGATTCGTCCATTGATGAACCGGAAGATTCCAAGCCCGAATCTTCCATTTCAGCAACATCGCTGACTTCTTGGCGTTCGGATAGAGTAGGCTCAGGAATTGGGGAATTCGATTGCAATGAAGGTATTCGAGGTACTTGTGTAGTATCGACCACCGCCGTTGCAGCTTGCAATGCTTCGGAAGAGGGTATAGACTCAGGAGGGATGATTTCTTGTGGTTCGGGCCCAACTAAAGTAATCGGTAAGCCTCCAGCCATGATTTAAGCAGAGCGAGATCGATATGACTCACCTTCTACAGCTGTGCCATGCTCTATATCCTCTTTGGCAGCTCTCAATTCTTCAAGTGTCAAACCTTCTGTTTCCATGCCTAGACTCTCCAATTCTTCGCCGAGTCTCTTTCGTTCTTCCCGACTCCGGGCTATCTCGCTCAACAGTCTCTCTTCCTCACGTTTATACTCCGCAAGTTTAGCCTCGAATTTCATCAGCTCAGCGTCCAGGTTAGGAAGACCAGATTCGATGACTCGTTTCCGTAACAGTTTCTGGCGGATTCGGTCTAAATCAGAGTTATCCATAGACGCCAAGGATTGCACCGACGGACTGCGTTGTAAGCGTTTAGGGCCCGGCTTTTCTGACGGGGGCTCCAGAGTTTGTGCTTTATCAGAGATGAGTTGAGATTTATTCTCATCTGTTTCTATATTGATAGTCGCCGGTGAGGGAGAACAGTTACCGACCACGGTTGCTGAAGGGGGTATGGATTTTGTCTTTTTAGCATTCTTCTCCTCCAATTCGGCTATTCGACGGCGCATAGCCTGTATCTCGAGATTTTTCTGTCGAAGACTCTCTAGTTCACTGGCCCTACTTTGAGAAGTCCCCGACGCTGATGATGCGTTGCGAGAAATAGTGACCGGTGGTGTATTGTCACTAGCTTTCAACGGTTGGGTATTCACTGCAGGGTCGCTAGCTTCCGACATTTCAATGTCCTCCTCCTCATCCAACGATTCATCCTCGCTGATGTCAATCACAAGTCTATCGTTCATTGAATGCTTCTTGATTTCCGGAATGGGTTCGTCAAAATCTGAAGCTCGAGGACGCTTTCCTAGAGAGTTCTTGAAGGGAGTGGAAGTACTCATCGGTCTGTTTTCAACAATTGAAGGACTACTCGTGTCCCTAGGCTCAGAAGGCGGAGATAACTCTAGATGTTGGGGAGTTAAAGGTTTGGGTGAGCTTGGCGCGACGGGTGGTCGTTCAGGGAGTGGATGATGCAGTGGAACTGTCATCTCCGGCTTCACAATTGGTGTGTTTGATATCGATGATACTGGTACCGATGGTACATTTGAACTCTCAGGATTGGATTGTTGCCTTCTGAGACCCATTTTCTTCAGTTGTTCGATGCGTTGCCTAGCAAGTTCAGAAAGAGCTTTGTTTTTCTCCTTTGTTTGCGTCGATAACTGGGGCTTGGGAACCTCAGTAGCTTTTTCGATATTCGAAGCTGAAGTCGACTCATTGCGCAAAGTTGTTGCATCCAAAGTAGAATCAGCAACAACGTTAGTAGCCTTCTTCTTGGCCTTCTCAGCTAGCATTCGAGCAATGACGTCTTTCCGCTCTAAGGGTTTCGCCGAAGTTGAGATGGGTAAATCCTTCGTTTCGACATTCGACACCGAAGCTGATGAAGCTATTGGTAATTTCTCCTGGGCTATCGCACCAGAGTCAAGCTTGTCAATGATAGGCTTTGTGGTTTTGACTTTAGCGACATCTAGCTTCGGGACAGCTGAAGTAACCTTGATTCCAATATCGTCGTAAAGCTGCTTGAGAACAGTGGGGTCTATATCTTCCTTGACAAGCTCGCTAAATCGAATATTATGCGGGGCTAGACTAAGCAGAGCGCCTTGTGCCATGACACGAATCTGGGCAGGTGATTTTCCGGTAGACTGCGAGTGACTGCTTTGTTTACGATTTCCATTTCCCACCAGAGAGGCATCAACTTTTTTGGGCCTGACTTGGGATGGTTCGGTCGTCCCAATGGTAACTGGTGGGTTATATGCTGTGACAGGTTAGCTATGGTTCCTATGATGTGCAAATTGGCTACCCACGAGGCGAATTGTTCGCTGGCATCGAAGCATTGGCACCATTACTGCGTGGAGGCGTCTGCGATCGAGACAAGCTCGTATCTGTGCCTATTGCAGATTGGCTTCGAGAAAAAGAAGCTTCGGGGCCTGCTGGGGTGATCTTTCCTGAGTGCATTTCACGCCGAGATCGATGGCGAGATAAATCATGACTAGAATTATCGCTCACTTCCCCCTCTTCTCGGTCTGTATCATAAAGATATGATAGTAGGGGATGCTTCGGCGATTTGGACGGGCGTCGAATTGGCAGGGACTTGCGCTTTTTCTTAGAAGGCTTAGAAGGTTTTGCAGCAGTTTCCTCCTGAGCCGAATGCAATGGTTCATTTGGACCGTCGAAAGGCCCATTGAAAGCCCCATAGAAAGGCATCAGCGTCTGATCATATGCGAATTGTTGCGGTTGGTAAGGCATTAATGTAGGGTTGGGAGCCATTTCTAGGCCAGATAGTTGAACAGAGCCGAATGGAAGGCCAGCGAAATTGGCGAAATCAATTGGAGCGTTGTTCATGGCGAAGAAGTTAGCCCCGGATTGGTTGGGATCGCTCGAATCGTGAGGAAGGTGCACTGGCCACGGCGGCGCGTAATTGTATTGCCCGTCAAATGACGGCGGCACGGGGTATTGCGACATGTTACGAGTCTCAGGTGAACAACAAGTGAAAGAAAGGTTGATCGGTAAAAAGCGATTGCACAGAACGCTTTTCTCAGAAGAAGATATATCGTAACCAACAGCAAGAAAAGGAGGATTGACTTGGTTCGCGAGGTGAAGCCATAAAGATTTGTCGTATGCGACAAAAACTCACTGGGCGCATCAAAATCGGCCTCTGCGACGAATGTTCAAAGTGGTAATAAGTATATCAGAGGATCGAAACCGAGTAAAATAGATTCTCCGGTCAAAGAAGGGCAGAAAAGCGATGAGTTGTGAGGCTTTGTTTGCCGACAAGACGAAAAGTCGTGCGAAGCTTGACTTTTCGTTGATGCCAGCATAAAGTCACGTGACTGCGTGAACTGCTCTAGCCGCCCGCGCTTGCCCAGAGGGGGTTAGGGTTATGCAACTGCCAAGACGCTGCGTCACCGCTTCCTACATCCCACTAATCCAAAAATGGCTTGACTGCCAGTGGTGCGAGAGGGCAGTTGCGGAGCAGAGTGATCGCTCCCGGCAAAAGGTAAACAAACAGCCAAACCACCTGAGATCGAGTTCACGACGAAGTCTCACGCTCGCGCAGCTTCCCATTCAGCCCCTAACTCCGAGCGCAAATTAAATCGAAGCTCACTCTCGTTGACTATTATTTTTAAACGCAGTTTCGAATCTTCTTTTCACGTTGATCGGTCTTCTAATACCACGTAATCGCGTCGTTCCCCACGACCTTATGACTTCCGCCGAACGGTAAACGTGCAATGACCTAGCAGTATCGGCATGCATTAGATTTTCGACAATATGCAGCCCTCATCAGTTAATAATTCGCCTCGTCGGGCTAATCCTTTCAGCCGTCACTCACCCTCGCCATCACCAAGTCCTCAGGTCTCGACAACCAGGCCGAAGTCCGCCGTGTTCCCTACGACGTTTGGAGAGACGGAGAAGAAACCGCATACGCGGAACTCATCATTATCACATTTCTCAGCCGTTGCTCTGGGATCAGATAATCGGCCACGTTCGAGTTCTTTAAGGCATTCTATCCACGCGTCGGGAACATTTGCTCCCCAATTCATCAAAACGGAGGAACTGCAAAGAGGCGACAACTCAATTCACAATTTGGAAGGAGACAACGATTTTTCCGGCAAGCGATATGTGTGGCTTAAAGATGCCGAAAAAGCCTTCATTCGGGGAGAGGTCCTCGAAGAGAGGCAGGATGGCAACTTGTTGGTGCAATGTGACGACGGCAGCGTAGGTGAAGCGAGATTAGAATATGGAAGGCGAGAGCTAACATATTTTGTTCCTCTTATCTAGCAACGAGAAGTCAGTTCGGAAAATGCAGATAAAGTGAACCCCGCAAAATTCGACAAGGCCGACGACATGGCTGAATTGACCCATCTCAACGAGGCATCTGTCGTGCATAATCTGCACATGCGGTATCAAGCCGATCTCATATATGTCAGTCAAAGTACATGATCAATCGTTATGGTAGATGCTGACGAATTGATCAGACATATTCCGGCCTTTTCTTAGTTACCATCAACCCATATTGTCCCCTCCCGATTTACACAAACGAATACGTGAGGATGTACAAGGGCCAGAGCCGAGAAGACACGCGGCCACATATATTTGCAATGGCAGATCAAGCTTTTCGCAACCTTGTGGAAGGAGGAGAGAATCAAAGTATACTTGTGACGTATGATTACCCCTCTGGACAATTTCATATTGGGGTATTAACGTCAGGCATAGTGGAGAGTCAGGTGCCGGAAAAACCGAAAACACCAAGAAGGTCATCCAGTACCTGGCAGCAGTAGCTACCCCTGAGTCGTCCGGACCACGATCTACGGGGAAGCCTTTCTCCAACTTGTCGCAACAAATACTTCGCGCCAACCCAATCTTAGAAGCCTTCGGAAACGCTCAAACAGTGAGAAACAATAACTCCTCCAGATTCGGAAAATTTATTCGAATTGAGTTCACTCGTTCTGGACAGATATCTGGAGCTTATATCGATTGGTATCTTTTTGAAAAATCGAGAGTGGTCAAGCCCGGAACTCGAGAACGCAATTACCATGTCTTTTACCAGCTCTTGCAAGGTTCTGACAAGAGCTTGAGGAACAAACTTCTTCTTGGAGACATGCAAATCGAAGATTTCGCATATACGAGAGACGGTAACGACTCTATTGCTGGGGTCTCTGATGTTGAGGAATGGAAAGCACTTATGGAGGCATTCCAAATAATGAACTTCTCCGACAATGATCGCATGTGTATCTTGCGTACCATTGCCGCTGTACTGCATCTTGGGAATATCACGGTCACAAAAGAGCGTATCCGTGGTGATCAAGCCGCTCTAACACCGGAAGCCTATGACAGCGTCCAAAAAGCATGTCAACTTCTCGGCGTCGACACCGATTCGTTTGTCAAGGGGCTATTACACCCACGAGTCAAGGCTGGCAGAGAGTGGGTTGAGAAAGTCCAGACTCCAGAACAAGTCAGGTTGGCACTTGATGCGTTGGCGAAAGGTATTTATGAAAGGGGCTTTGGTGATCTCGTCAATCGTATCAACAATCAGCTAGACATGAGCAGCTCTGCCAGCGACGATACGTTCTTTATTGGCGTACTGGATATTGCCGGATTCGAAATTTTTGAGAGCAACAGCTTTGAGCAACTATGCATCAACTACACCAATGAAAAACTCCAGCAATTCTTTAACCACCACATGTTTGTTCTTGAGCAAGAAGAGTATGCTAGGGAGCAGATCGAATGGCAATTCATTGACTTCGGCAAGGATCTGCAACCAACCATCGACCTGATCGAGTTGACGAACCCGATTGGTATTTTCTCTTGTTTAGATGAAGATTGTGTAATGCCAAAGGCAACTGATAAGACTTTCACGGAGAAGCTGCATTCGCTCTGGGACCGGAATTCCCCCAAATACCGTGCTTCCCGGCTCAGCCAAGGATTTGTTCTCACGCATTATGCCGCTGAAGTGGAATACACGACTGAGGGCTGGCTGGAGAAGAACAAAGATCCTCTGAACGATAACATAACTCGATTGCTATCCGGCTCGACCGACAAACATATTTGCAATCTGTTTTCGGACTACGTTGACACTGACGATGAACAAGGCTTTTCCCGAAGCCGGGTTAAGAAAGGTCTATTCCGTACAGTGGCACAGAGACATAAAGATAATCTGTCAAGTTTGATGAATCAGCTTCATTCGACTCATCCACATTTCGTTCGTTGTATTCTTCCCAACCATAAGAAAAAGCCCAAGCAGTTCAACGGACCTCTTGTTTTGGACCAATTACGATGTAATGGTGTTCTAGAAGGTATCCGAATTGCTCGAACTGGTTTTCCAAACCGCCTTTCTTTTAATGAATTTCGACAGCGCTATGAAGTCCTCTGCCGCGATATGCCCAAGGGTTATCTCGAAGGGCAGAGCGCGGCGCAGATCATGTTGAAAAAACTCAATCTGGACAAGTCATGGTATCGTGTTGGATTGACGAAAGTATTTTTCAGAGCTGGAGTGCTCGCGGAGCTGGAAGAGAAGCGGGATGCTCTTATTCGGGATATCATGACCTTATTCCAGTCCGCGGCTAGAGGTTTCGTCCAGAGGCGCATTGCGAATAAGAGACTGTATAGAGCCGAGGCAACTCGTATTATCCAGAAAAACTTTCACGTCTACTTGTCTCTACAAGCAAATCCTTGGTGGCGGCTATTCACCGGAATGAAGCCACTGCTTGGGGCCACGCGAACTGCCGCTGAGGTTAAGAAAAGGGACGAAAAGATTTCAGAACTCGAAGCTAAGGCGCAGCAGGACCTTCAAGACCGCCACAAATTGGAGGAAGAAAGGCGGCGTGCAGAACTTGAAATCAACCGCGTCAAGAAGACTTTGGAGAGTGAGCGGGCTCTTGCACTAGATAAGGAAGAGATCTTTAAGCGTCTTCAGATCAGAGAGGTAGAACTCAATGAGAAATTGGCAGAAGCCATTGCCGACCAAGAGGACCTCGAGGGGCAACTTGATGAACTTATCGAGGCCAAGAGAAAGGCCGAGGAACAACTTGAGGCAAGAAAAGTTCAGTTAGAGCAAGCCGGACAAATCATCATGAAATTGGAAGCCGATAAAAAACAACTACAGGAGCGACTATCCGCGATGGATTCTGCACTAAAGGAGATGGAGAACACACATTCTCAAAGAGACACCCAAGTGCAGGACTTGACGCAGGAAATGAAGATGTTACAAAGTCAACTTAGCCTGAAGGAGAGAAAGCTACAGGATCTCGAGACGAAGCTGTTGAAGTCCGATCAGAATCTCGATATGAAACTAGCCAAGACCTCCAAGGAACTCGAAGCATCGCGGATCCAAGTGAAGAATCTTTTTGATGAGAATAAAGCCATCAGACAAGAGATTGCCGAGCTGTCGAAGACATCTACTGGGTACGAGGATTTGATTAGACGCAAGGAAGGCGAGCTTGTAGTCCTTCGTAACGATGCGAAGAGACATGAAGAGGCCAAGAGAAGTCTGGAAGTAGAGAGACAATCTCTTGGAGATCGACATGACAATATGCAGAAACGCCTGCGTGATCTTCAGGCCGAGATGGATGCGACAAAATCAGAGAAGCTTACCCTAGAGCGCGAGGCTGCAGATGTTAAGAAAATGCTTGAGGCCAAGATGACTGAGGATGCCGAAGCTGGCCACAGTCGAAGGCTCCTTGAACAACAGGTACAGGACTTGAAGGCTCAGCTTTTCCAATTGCAAGCAGATCTCAGCCGAGAGAGACAGTCGAGAGATGATGTTCAGATGCTAGGAGAACACAAGCTAGCCGAGCTGAAGGGCAAATACGAAAACTTGAACGAAGCGAAGATTACCATAGAAAAGGAAATGTATATTCAACAAGATACATTACGTCGCGCCACAGAGGCTCGTACCAATGCTGAACAAGCCCGCAAGGATCTACAAGCCGAACTTATCACGCTGCGCGAACGCTTTGCCAAGGCCGAAAAAGCACGATTAGATGCAGAGAGTCATGTTGAGCGGAATTTGATAAAGCAAGCTAACGAGAAGCAAGCGGCCCTTCGCGAGGAACTTGATGCACTCTCTCGACAGATGCAGGAAGCAGAAGCGGATAAATCTCGATTATCCGTCCAAGTACAGGAACTCACCCAGATGCTCGCGGATTCTGAGACCTTCCGTGAACGTCACGACCAACAGAAGGAGCGCCTAGAACGCGAGCTTGTTACTGTCAAAGGAAGACTCACTGCGTCTGAAAATGACAACCGTGCCCTTCTTAATAAGATCCAGCAGAAGAACCTAGAGATCTCTCGTTCAAATTCAAAGGCTAGCGACAGCCAACGATCCCGGATTGTCCAGCTGCAAAACGAGAAAGCTAAGTTGGAAGAAGAGCAAAAGAAAGTGCAGCGTCAATTGGGCGATGCACAAGTTACCATAACATCACTTGAAAAGCAGAAAGAGAAACTGGCTTTAACTGTGGAAGACTTGAATCATGAGGTTGCCCGAGAGCACAAGGCTAGTCGCAAAGCCGAAGCAGCTTCATCTACGATCACTCTTCAACTTGCGGAAGCAAACAGAAATCTCGAAACGGAAAGACAAATGCGAAACCAAGCACAAGCCAATACCCGCCAACTTCAAGCAGCCTTGGATCAAGCACACAAAGAAATCGAAGGTTGTCATCAGCAGTTGATGCTTCTGCAGAAAGTCTTCGATCCTGAAACCAACGAAATCAACGAGACCCCGAAGTCTTGGGAGGCTATTCAGCCTGACCTTTCCAAGAAAGTTGAACTTGCTCAGCTTCTTGAATTGGCTCATAGTGACTTACGTGTTGCCGAAGAAAGATATAGCAGGGCGGAAACCCAATTGGCCGAAATGCGTCAACGTCATGAAGGCGAGTTGAAAGAGATGGATGTTCGATTCAACTCCTCGAAGAGAGCTCTACTAGAGGAGATAGACAATAACCAAGTTGCTACTTCTCGATCACCGACCCACATTCGAAAGAATTCTGAGACCGCAAAGAGATTTTCCAATCCTTCCACGCCGAATCGACGATTCAATCTCAATGAAGTCAATCAGGACTCTGGTCGATCAGACCGTACTGTCGACACTACAACGTTTCAAAAGCGGATGGATATGGCAACCGAGCTCGAAGAGTTGCAGAACAAATTGCAGATGACGGAAATGCAAAATCGACACCTGCAAAATCAACTTGAGCTCTCCACTCCTAATCGCGACATGTGGCAAGATGATAGTCCATCAATCCGTCGTGTCCAATTGCTGGAACGTGAAAATGGCAGGCTTCATGAAAAATTGGATGATTCAGCCAAGAAGGTTTCTGCTTTAGAGCGCATGGTTCAAACTGGAGAATTATCTTTGCGAGATGTACAAGCCAAGTCTCATGAGGAACTCTTTGATTTACTCAATTCCCAAGAGCAGTCGAGGAAGTCGCTTCTCAACGTAAACAAGAATGCCATGGCAGAACTTACGGAGGCTAAATCTCAATTTGAAAAATTGAAGAGAAGTAAGGCTGCTTTAGAAGTCGAGTTGAGAGATGCTCGCTCTGATCTTCAGGACTCCGAGTTTTCAAGGGAACAGGATGCTACGAGTCGAAATCAGTTATTGCAAGAATTTTCTGATCTACAAATTCGTCTCGATGCCGAGGAGTCGAAAGTCATTGACTTGACGTCTAGCCTCAGTCTGTACAAGAGCCGTGCCGATGAATATTTCAGCAAGCTTGAACAAGCAGAGATTGCGGTTCTCAAAGCTGCTCGAGCCGAACAATTCGCTAAATCGCAAGCCAAGGAAGCAGAAGATACCTGTGCAACAATCATGGCCGACCGTCAGCGCATGGACTCGCTTGTCGAAGACCTACAACGACAAGTCCAGTCTTACGAAGAAAGGGTTGAGGATCTTTCTGCTGATCTAGAAGGGGCTCTTCAGGGTAAGCGACGACTACAAAATGAGCTCGAAGATTATAGGAATCACAGAGCATCGGAGATTGAGGACAAGGAAGCCTCTCTGGAGCAAACAAGGAAGAAGTATCAGAGAGAGTTTGCAACAATAACGAACGAGCTTGAAATTGAGCGAGAGAATCTTCTTCATGTTCGTGATGAGAACTCCAGATTGCGTGAAGAGTTGGAAGACTTGCGCAGCAAGTGGGATAATGAGGTGCTCAACAGCTCAACGTGGGCTAAGGAGAAGTCTCGCCTGGAAATGACATTGCAGGATGTCTCTTCCTCACGTGACGAGGCGGTGAAGGCACACAACGATGCTCAAAGCAAGGTTGTGTCGTTACTGTCACAGGTGCGAAACCTGCGTACTTCTGTCGACGACATCACTTCGGAACGAGACTTCTTAGCCAAAGACAAGAAGGTGTTGGAGTCCCGACTGAAGGAGGCTACTGATCGACTCGAAGACCTGGCGAATGGAGATAGCCCTTCAATGAGGGACGCGGCTGGCATGGATCGCGAGATACTCGAACTCAAATCAAAATTAGCTCAGCATGAGGACGTCTCGGCAGCTGCAGTTGGAAAGATGCGTCGAGCAGAAGCTCTTTCGGTTGAAATGCAGAAAGAATTGGTTGCTGAGAGAGAAGCGAATGCCGCCCTTTTCAAAGAAAAGGCTTCGCTGGAGAAGCAACTGAAGGAGGTCCAGCTTCGATGTGTCGACTTGGAAACCAAGGGTTACTCGTCGGCCTCTCAGGATATCAAATTCCTTCACAAGCGAGTTAAGGAGGTAAGGGTCTTGGCTTTGAAAGATAAATACGTGATGCTGACATCTATCCAGCTTGAAATCCAGCTGGAGGAACAAGAATCCAAATACAGTGCTGAGCAGCGATCCACACGCAATGTTGATCGTACAGTCAAGGATTTGCAATCCCAAATTGAGCGGAGGGACAAGATAAACGCACAGTTGACCGACGATATTAACAAGTCTCGCGACAGAATTGAGCGTCTCCTCCAGACAATTGATGAGCTTCAGTCTACTGATTCTCAAAGTCAATTGCAAGCTAAGCGGGCAGAGCGAGAGCTGCGTGAAGAGCGTGAGAAAGCTCTTCGGCTCGAGAGAGAGCTAGAAGGATGGAAGCAATTGCGTGTCGAGAGAGGCAGCATCGCTGGAAGAGCCAATGGATTGAGCGATGTTGCTAGTCGACGTGGCAGTGGCGTATACGTCGCTAATGGCACAGTCGAAGTACCTCAGCGAAAATTCAGCAACACCAAAGGCTTTATCTGAGATGATTCAATAGAGCTCTCAGATCGGTATATCACACCATTTCTGAACATTTCTGACTCCCTTTTTCTGTTGTTTTGCATGTGCAATATCTTCTGGGGCGGATTCAGGTTGTTTAGCGTTTTGACGAGGATGCTATGATTTGGGAGCAATGGACATTAGTGGAAGTTAAGAGAGGGCTTCTGATTTTCGTTCTGTTTATACTATGTGCGTTCGTATGTATTATGATCTTCATTAGGGTGCGATTGATTTGGTTGGTTAGTGTTTTATTTTTCAGCCAGTCAGGTTGATGAACGTGATTCGTTTTTCAATTTGAAGTACTATGATCAATACCTAGTATCACACCTTAATGATCAAGAGAGGAAATACATTAAATATTACTCTACCGAGTCGAATCCGTTGACCGTCTATCTAGGACGGAAGCACTTCAGCGATCGATTTGAATCATAATACTAAATCCTCCGGACAATAGCCGTCATGATATGCTCAGATATATCTGGTGCTCTCACAAGATTGAATTTTCAACTATATCCCAGTATGAAACTTCTCCTTAGACATAACTTGAGGAGTCTTTCCTTGAACAAGCAGAGAACGGAGTCGAGGTGAAGTTAGGGCAAAGTTGTACATCCGAAAGCGGACTAGCGCTAATTGTCAAGCTTCAACGTCGAAATGTCGATGCCAACCTCAACCCGAAACCGACATCCTTTCTTTCTTCATTAAACAGCAGTCAATCGCGCAAATCAGTATCTGAGGCACTCTTCACTTTGCATGAGCACATTGTATACCTATTTTCCATACTAGCACATTCTCTCAGTCACCAGGATGGTAAGTTATCCCGACTTTCTTTTTTGCACGACCGATCACGAAATTTACACACCGATCTTCTACAGGCTCGAAACAGCGAGAAAGCACAGTCTATGCTCTTCCGCTTCCGAGCGGCACAGGCAGCAGACCTCGGAATCCTCGACATCGCACGCACACGCCGACCAAAGGGCATTTCACAGATAGACTCCATACCGACCGCGGAAAAATGGCGAGGTCAAGTGCTGAAGGAAATATCGCGCAAAGTCACCAGAATTCAAGATCCTAGTCTTAGCGACTATCAAATCCGAGACCTGAACGATGAGATCAACAAACTCATGAGGGAGAAACATATGTGGGAGTCACAAATTCGGAATTTAGGCGGCCCGAATTACATGCGTGGCGGTGGAAGGGTATATGACGATGAGGGCAGGGAGATACCAGGTGGAGGGAAAGGCTACAGATACTTTGGACGAGCGCGAGAACTCCCTGGTGTCAAAGAGATGTTTGAAGCTGCAGCGCGAAAAAATCGACCGGACGAAGAGGAAACCGAGAGTGGAAAGAAAGCTGCTGAATTATTTCGCAAACACGTTGATGCTGCTTACTTCGGTTATGGAAGAGATGAGGAAGAGGATGTTCTGGTTGCTTACGAGCAGAAACGTGAAAAGGAGGCAATTGAGAATATGATAAAGAACGGGGAGGACGACGTTGAGGATGGCTGGGAACCGTTACCTGGTGATGCTGGAGATGGTGTGGAATGGAGGCTTCCTACGCTTGAAGAAGTTCAAGAAGAGCTTGTCGATAGAAGGCGCCGAAGACTTCTAGACAAGATCTCATAGTCTCATGTACCTGATGAGAATTATGTTCATGACAGTCACACAAAATATGCTATTTGTACAGTATTTCTTCCAGCGATTGTTCAAAATGGGGATCTAATATACATCATAATATACACGCTTATTATACATAGCGCAGTCCACTATCGTCGCTCGGAGCTGGTTATTATTTTCATTGTAGTGGCGCTTTTGGAATGTTCCATCCGCTCCTGTTGTTTCAGCTTTCGCTCGCGCGTGATAGCCTTGAGTCGTTGTGTCCGACTAGGACCAAACTCATTCATAGTTCCTTCCTTTCGTGCCCTCAATTCTTCTCTGACATCGTCAAGAACAAACTTCCCTAATTCGCCTGCCCGCCACTTCTGAACGATATTGATGGCAGCTTGCTCTATATTCGGAACGGCACCTTTGGAGAGTAATCCCACTTGGTGAGCGAATCTCGTAAGCAGCGGCATGACTTCATTCGTAGGCTCAGACCATTTCTCATAAACTTTCGGATCATATAAGTTGATTTGGTATAGAAGGTAGTCTGCCAAAGTGACAGGAGGAATAATCGTGTCTTTGACGCAGCCGCAAAGAGCAAGTTTCAGCATCCTCTCGGCATCGGGCATGTAGGGGACGAACACTCCGGGTGTGTCCAGAACATAAATTGAGGATCCATCCTCTCTTTCTACCACCTTGACGGGGGTGCCGATCTTGCGCGTTACACCTGGGTGCTCGCCTGTCTTGAGTGCTTTGGCTTTATGGACACCTTGATTCCGGAGTGTGTTGATCAAAGTTGATTTTCCGATGTTCGGCATTCCAACAACCATCGCCCGGCATGCTGCTATTCGGTGAGCGGTCGATTTATCCGATTTCAAATGTCTCAATATAGTACTGACGGAGTCTGCGGAAGTAGACGACGTGAAAAAGACGGTGGTTTTGGGATCGAGCTTGCGCATCAATTCTTTATTCTACATCGAGAGAAAATGGTTAGCCACTAAGATACATTCAGTATAGATATGGTTCATTCTACCTTTCGGGTCACACTATCCGCCTCTCCTCCCAAGTCTCTCTTCGTATATACAATGAGACGTTGTTTATCCCCAAGAGCCTCCTCGAACATGGGGTTGATGGAAGTAATCGGGACACGAAAATCTCGACACTCAATTATATAATCTATGCTCGATATCATACTCTTCATCTTCTCCAGACCGGCCTTGTGGTGGCCCAGGAAATATGAGCGCGGAATCGAGTCATATTGAGGGAACACGGCGCGCGGAATGAATTTGGTGGTCAATTTGGCGTTCATCGTTGTCGGCACAGTGGGGGCGTGTTCGATTGGGCTTCGGGAGGCGCGGGCATCATATCAGTGCTGATTCAATCATACACCGCCAGATTCTTATATCGATTTGTATATATTGATGTCCTGAAGACATCATCAACGGAGTCGGCATCGGAGGAAACCAATATTTGTCGGCAGAATGGCATAGGCGGTGAAGAGGTAATCTACCCCTATGACGTTATCGTGGCTTGGGTTTTGATAACGATTTGGCTTTAACTTTTTTCACTTCAAAACTACAAATCCTAAAATTTTCGCTGTTTTGGCAAAATGAGGATTTTTCAAATGAAACCTACAAGGATTATGTCTCTAGTCCAGGCAAAGTCTTTATGGAGGTAAAGGGACAAGGTGCGGGGTATCGTATCTGGGCAAAGCTTGTCACAATCTTGACTGACACCACTTCCAGATAAGACATTGCAATTGATGTTGAAGATTAAAACCTATAGAGAGCGATAGTTGATCCTATCACTTTATTAAATTCACAAAACTCCGGTTAGGTGTCCTCAATGTCTCTGATCACGGCCTTTCGTCCTCGGTCCACCAGGATCTCGTCTTCTCTGCGACATCGGTCAGAGAGGGCACGTCGTCGTCATCAGGCAAGTTCTCCGGAGAATCAGAATAGAACGCCAGAAGGAGAAGAAGAATATGATGAAGACCCCGATGCACATTCGATCATCACTCCGTCGAAGCACACGCCCAAACCGTGGCGTGCTTTGAAGGGCTCTGTCGCTAGAGGTGGTCCCCTTCGCCCGTTTCGATTGTTGAAACAAGATATCGTCAACGTTCGCAGGCGCTATTTGTCCGATTGGACGGTGTTCAATCAGCAGATATTTGCTAGTGCTGTTTATGTATTCTTCACCAATCTTCTTCCAGGTATCACATTTGCCAGTGACCTTTATGTTTTGACTGGAGCCAATTGGGGAACGATCGAAGTTGTCTTCAGCACGGGGCTTTGCGGTATCATCTTCGCTCTTGCTTCGATACAGCCATTGACCATATTAGGCGTGACTGGACCTTTCTCTGTATTGGCTGAAAACATATATGCATTGTGCAATGACAATTTCAAGGTAGGAAGACCCTTTCGCGGCTCATAATTATCATTAGTCTCACAACCAGACAGATACCATTCCTGCCATTCATGGCATGGTCATTGATCCATGCTGCATGGATGCATTATGTGTTGGCTATTGTCAATGCCCATGATTGGACAATGCGATATGTCACAACATTCTCGACCGAGATATTTTCGTTATTGAATAGTGTGATCTATTTCCACAAGGCTATTCAAGAGCTGCAACGAGCCCACGACAGTCTTTCGTTTGCAGCATTCCTTTATGCAGTCATCGGCGCGGTTGGCACCATGCTTCTTGCCATATTCCTCTCGACGGCTGAATCGTGGCGACCATTGTTCCACCGATATATTCGTCTCGGTCTTGCAGAGTATGCCGCCGCGATCTCTATCATTATCTTCATTGCCATGCCTCATGTCGGAGAACTAGCAAACTTGGATAAGATGACACTCAACGTAAGCCACTCATTTCGGCCGACGTCTCCAGAACGTGATACATTCTTTGTCAAGTTTTGGAGTTTGCCTGCGGGCTGGATACTGGCTGCCATACTGCCTGGTTTGATCATCACAGTACTATTCTTCTTCGACCACGAAGTGAGTTCGATTATCTGTACCATTGATAGATACGGAACCCGCAAGCCTGGTGGTTTTGCATGGGATATCGTTCTACTAGGAACGACGACGGCAATCTGTGGCATTCTGGGAATCCCTCCGGCAAATGGATTGCTTCCACAAGCACCTCTTCACTCGGAGTCGTTGATGCACTCAGAACATGAGCAACATACGGTGATTGTGGACGGCGAGGAAAAGGTAGAGTCTCGTGAAGTTCGGCGTGTATACGAGCAACGGTGGTCGGCATTTCTGCATGCCGGGGGCATCATGCTTTTCGTCAGTCCGCCGTTCATGACTGTGTTAGGGTTGACCCCAACAAGTGTGTTGGCTGGGTTGTTCCTGTTCATGGGAGAGCAGAGTTTATCAGTCAAGTACGGAACTCTCGTGCCACAACCATGTATGCCAGACTTTGCTAATCACATACCACAGCCCTATCTTATACCGCTTCTTTTATATTCTGACCCCACCGTCAGAGCTTCCTCAACTGCCCGCCTCTCTGCATGACAAAGACAACTCTTCTGAACGACCTTCATACCTCCCCATCCATTATTACACCATTCTTCAAATCGTCCTCACAGCCGCGGTCTTCGTTTTGACTTTGACGAAGGCTGCACCGGCCTTCCCGGTCCTCATCATCGCCCTTGTCCCCTTCCGCTTGCTCTTCATGAAACGATGGTGGAATCGCGAAGTACTTCGATTCGTCGATGCATGGGCATGCCGTGAAGGTACACCCGAAGACGATGAGGATCAGCGAGCTCAAAGCAAGATGATGAGTGACGCTGCGGATGATGCAGTATTTACAGCCGATGCTTACCCGCTAAATAGTGGGCGAAATATGAACGCAGAGTCATATGTCACGCCTCGTGTACAAGCCGACGTGCGCGAGACTTCTGACACGGATAACACACAGGACTGGATAGAACTGGATCTGCAAGAACCTAGAGCTCCGGAAGACGAGGAGATCGGTGCTCGAACGAACAAGAGCTTTGACGCTTAGTATGCTCGTAGCACTATTGGTGCGGCAATCCTTACTTTGGTATCCTTGATGTTTGCGTAGTACGCATGTTACGCACTAATCGCTGTCTTCGTGTAACATAATTATGTGAGGGGTTCATATTCCGGTGTAGTTTTGGTATAGACAAAGATTCAATTTTCGGCATTGTTTATAGGAAACTGTCTTTTTCTATCATATAACAGCAATAAGTAGGTCAATGAAGCTTGGTAGTGGGTCGGTAATAGAATGCTTGACTCCAGTGGTTTGCTGCGCTGGTACATGGTTCTGGATTCTGAATCCTTTGGTCAACTGATATATGATCTGCCTGAGCCATACCGACTATTCGTCTAGGGTATGTGAAATATAGCTCATAACGATTCATTTAGCCTAAGGGACAAACTCCAGTGGACATCGAGTGTTATTCCTATTCAATGATGTGGGAGCATGAAGACTGTACAACGCAATGATGCGGTTGCTCGCGTCTAGATCTTGCCTGGGGATAAGCTTTGATCCTGGAATGTCGGCAGATAAAGTATGCCGTTCGACTTGCGAGTCACTTCTCCTTTTCAATAACAATTAAGAGGCACTATGTGCCCCGAGGGGCGTTAAATCAAGTCCTCCATCCTTGCACGAAATCGTGCAAACGATCAATGACAACACCAAAAATGGCATTCACGCTATCAGAGATCAATTGCTCGAAATGCCTCATGGCCTCTTCCTCGCTCAGTTCCAAGTGAAACCGCTCCTTGACCTTGAGCACAGCCTTATCCGGCTCGACTCTAATGTCTGGAATATTGGCATCGACCATAAGACTGAAGAGATTCAGGATGAGGTTCGCCGACTTGCGCAAAGTGGTATAAGCTGTGAAGCAATGTTGTTTAAATTGGAGGTAGTGTTGTGAATTGGCGCCTCCCATGCCCTCAACCATCTCTTTACAGAGTTTCATCATCGGTGCAAAGGGTTTGGGGTCTCGACCGAGAATGAAGCCAAAGTCTGCATGGAAAAAATGCCCATCTGGTGCTAGAAGAAGGTTTTCGAGATGGCGATCTCCTACGCCGAGGAGATATGTGACGACACAATACCCAGCGCATGATTTGATGTATATGTCCATAGTTTCTTTGCGGACACCAAGTGGTTCTGAGTCATCGGGATTGTTGGCCCTCAAATATGCGAGAATAGAACCTTTATATTTCGCCGATGCCGCTGATAAGGAAGTTGAAGGGATGAACTGTGCAGCTCCAGCGGTTGAGCCGGTTGCTAGAATGCGGTAGGGAGTAAGTTTCAGGTCCAGGTTTTCCTTTTGTAGTAATTGGTCCATCAGGGTGATGATTTGAATGACCAGCTGGTCCTGACGGAGATCGTCCCCAACCTTGAAGTGAACGGGATATTTGCGGCCATCAGACGTTTTGAAGTTGACAAGTAGCGGCGATAGAGAAGATTTGAAGACGTTAGAATCCTCAGGGAAGCATCCCGTTATAGTGACACTCGGATCCAATGGTAAGGGCAGAGGCGGGTCGATGGTGATGATTTCATTCTTGGGATCCTTGAGATATTTCTTCAATTTTTCGATCTTGACAGCACGGTTTTCTCTCGAAAAGCGTAACTCTTTCGCAATTCGCGTCAGGACAGTGATCAATTCGCCTTGACGTAGTAAGATCTTTCGATTTTCTGGATGGACTTTCTCTAGCTCGGTCATGAAGTAATATTCCACGCGAGCGAACAGGCGCCGATGAGATGCCAAGTTTGCGATACCTGTGTCATCACACTCAACCATGAGATACCAATGGAGATAGTTGCCAAGGACGAAGTTATTAGCAGCTCGTGCTATCAGGAAATTGGCTAAAGAAGAGTCATGTGCGACTTCTTCTGCAGTCTCTTCGGGCGCTTTTTCGAACTTCAGGGCTTGAACGAGTTGTAGAAGATATAGAAGAAGCTCGTCATCTCCGGCCTTTCGCAACCGTTCAACCGCATATGCACGGACCGTCGCATTATCGAAAGTCGGACCCAAAAGTTCTAGAGCGTCATCGACATCAATCTCGGTCCATTTGGGCAAAATCTCCATGGCTTGTCGAGCTTCGCCAAGATCTCTCCAATTCACTGATTTGATGAATTTCGTGAGCGCCTTTTTGTCGCGAGTCAAGTAATACCTGAATCTCCAGATCAGGTCCTTTTCTTCTGCTGTCAACTCATGAGTTGGCCCATAGGACATGATAAAGTTCAACTCGTCACGAATCTTGGGATTAGGCTTGAGATCACGGTCCATGATTCCAGTTCGATGACTACGGACAAGCCTCCTGTGCTTGTCTTCGCAAGGGTTGCCGGTCTGTCCTACTTCCGGGTCATATATTCTGACAACTCGGTAGGTTCCCGCATCATCAGGGCCTTCAATTCCCGGACCCAAACGAACTTCGGGGGGCGGTTTAAGTGTGCCAGTAGAATTGTTCTGTGCGTGTGAAGGATGCGTGGAAACTGGCGGAGGAGGATATTCGTAATCGGCCCATACGATAGGATGATCAAATCGTGGAAATTCAATATATAGAAGAAAGTTCTCTTCGTCAAGGCTTTCTGTATCAGAATCATCATCGTTGACCCCATTCTCTTTTTGAGCGGCTTTTTTTTTCGCTGCTTGGACTATAGTTGCTCTCTTCTTCGCGGCTTCTTCAGCACTAGTCTTAATCTTCTCTAACTGGCGAAAAACCAACTGGTCCAGCCAGTCTACCCGAGCCATTTCGCCCATCTCATGTTTCTTTATTAGACCTTCAATACGCTCAAGTTCGGCTTCTTCGGGTGACTGGGTTAGAGAGATTGCACCATGTGTCTTGCGACGTTGAGCAGGCGGTATAGCTGGTGTTGTACTTGACGAGAACCCGTCCGCAGCTTTATTTCGATATATCTTGCACTTCTGTCTTCCCATCCGCAGCTTCCCATCCGTGTCGAATAGTGATATTGTAGTGCCGCCGAAAGGTACGCCATGGCCATTCGAAGCTTCTTTGCCGAGGGGTGAGAGATCCCATATCGTTATAGCCAACTGTGATCCCAAAGGCGCATCTTTAATGCATAGTGGCATTTGTAGCCATTCGTTCCATGTGCGACTCGTCTTGAAAGATTTATACGATGTCTGCATTGGCACACCGAGGGGCTTGGAATCGGACCATAGCTGAACGGTGACGAAGAGGTCCGACGCAGGACTTTGGTTAGACCCTAAATGTCGCAGCTCGGGGTTCTTGAGGAGTGTGGAATATGGAATAGGCTTTTGTTTGCCCTCTAACACGCCGCTGAGCAATGGTCGTTAGTCTGTTGTTGTACAGTATCTTCGTGTAGTTGATTTGACTTACATCTTTACCTGCACGGGAAAGTCGACCTGAGTGGAGGTCGCAAACGTAAAGGCTTCCATTTCCGTGTAGCTTCAGACCCTCCAGCCACGTCCTTCCATCACAGGCAAAGGAAACAAATGACGATGTCTTACTGTTGCTGTATGTAATCGTGGTCGAAACGGGAAGGCGGTGTATAGCTTGAGTTCGATGACGCCGGTGCCTGAGCGTCAAGGCATCGGCCCCGCAGGCGCGTCGTCCAACATGACAAAGTGATAAAAGTCAAACGCGCGACTATAATTTCCCCTTTATGATAATGCTTCTTTGGATGACGTCGATTTTCGCGTTCATTTTCGCATGCGTTTGTTCTCCTTGTATGACTCTATTGTTTGAGTTATCACCACTTCGACCAGCCTCGTGACCTGTTTCAGCCTGATATGCATTGCGCTCAAATCGCAGCCGCGTTTTAGATCGAATCTCTTCCGCTCTGAGAAAAATCGTGCTTGAACATGGCTCCCTCCAGACTTTCCACCAGCATCTATCAAGACGACCAGCTTTCATCGCCTCCTTCATCGCCTGCTGACGACAGGTCTGATAAAGAAAATCGAAATCCCCATCGGCCACAAGTTGGAAAGAGGAAAAGCGACATGGCGCTGGATGCTTCCGCCGCAGGATCATCGTCATCAGGCAGCAAGCGAGTACGACTAGCAGAGTTACAAGGAAACGCAGACTCTATACAGTTCTCTCAATTTCAACCACGCGCATCTCAAAGGGCTGCCAATGACTACTACGACCCAGATCAAGATGTCGCCGAGCGTCGGAAGATTCGAAAGGGTCTCAGAGACCTACAGCGTGAAATGAATGGTATTTTGCTCGTCGGTCCATAGTCATGAATACTGTGCTAATGAAAGAAAAAAGACTGCAGAGGGGAATTTCTCCAGAGCGATAACAACGGTATCCTCAACACCATCCAGAAAGCGAACGAATATTTCACCAAAGTGAAACAAACGTCAGACGCGACCGTCGATTCTGCGCTTTTGGTCAATGCGGCAGACCTGTCATATAAAAAGGCGGTGCGCGCGTTGGATGGACATGCCGCTGGTATAGATGTAGACGAATTCGTCTCCAAATGCTTGTCCTTCATGCAACAAACCCCGTCGACTGGGTCATCAAATACCCTGAGCAGCACACAACGTCGTACACAAAACAGAAACGGCGATGATAGTGATGATGAAGGAGTAGACGATACTTTGAACTGGGATTGGCTGGGACGAGCTGCTTGTTTTCCGTACAATGCGCGTCCCTCATTATCCGGCTTCCTTCTTGGTCCATTATCGGTCCAGAAACGCACTCGACAGCTTACGCAGCGCAGAGCCGCAAATCAAATCGACAGGACACAGGTTGTGCGACCACAAGACCTTGAAGAACAAGACCTAGATAGGCAAGAGTCATCAAATTTGACTGCCATGTGCACTAAAATCCGCAAACTGTTGAAAGAAGTTACGGATGCACGTACGATTGCTGTTAATGAGGAGTTGCTCTCATTGGGAAGGGAACCTACAACCGAGGAGATTGAGGCAGCCATGGACAAGCATAAGATCTCCCAAGATGGAGGTATTTTGCTATTCCCATTTGCCATTAACCCAAAGTCCTTTGGGCAAAGTGTCGAGAACTTGTTCTACATAAGCTTTTTGATTAGAGATGGCAATGTTGCAGTTGGTCAAGACCGCCATGGTCTTGTTACTATACGTAAGGTTCATTCTCTGTGCGATCATTCCCCATCAAGCTAACGTATCATAATTAGAAACTTCATCGCCATATCCTCCGCTCGAGGCGCAGCAAAAGGGCATTCAAAAGCATCAGCTTATCTGGAGTCTCAATTTTGAAATATGGCAGCAGCTGGTGGAAACTTTCGACATCAAAGAGTCCACCATACCGCATAGAAATGATGAAGAGTTCCAGCGACAAAACCAACATGGTTGGTATAGTTGAGTCTAGTATTTACTTGGTTATATGTTTCATTCAATGCATACGGCGAAATGGTTTGGCGGGAGGACGTGGTGTTGCTTGATACCCCTGCTGGTTTGTCTTTTGAAGACTGTGCGTTATTTGCAAGCTCAATAGAATCTTTATACAATTCCACAGCAGTGTTTACATGCCCTAGATGAGCAAGATCAGTCGTCTATCCCATACACTATCAAATCCTGACTCATCTCGGGCCACGCGTAAACAGCACTATGCGCACCACCAAAAACCCTCAACTTCCTATTTCCTCTGAACTGCAGACCGATCTTCTGCAATACACGAGCACTGCGTGCATCATCATGGCCACAGAAGCCCAAAACGTCCTTGACCCCAAGCTCCCGACGCGCATATTCCAATAACCCACTACTGGCTTCCGTTGCGTACCCTTTCCCACTTTCCTCGGGCAAGATAGTATACCCTATATCCGGCGCGGAATATGCGTTCGGCGGCTCGCCCTTCATCAGCGAGACTACTCCAATCGGCCTGCTCTCTGCGAGGGATGCATCCGGGTGCGGTTTAAGGGATACCAGAAACTGGCCATGCTTGTTCCTTAGATAATCTTTTTGAACCCGATTTTTGATAAATGCAGCTGCCTTCTCGGGCGTGTCAAGGCCCGTGTTGCCGCATGATTTGATAAAGTCCTCGGTGTTCCAGAGACGGACTAAAAATTCGCTCTGTTTGGGGTTGTCCACTTGGAAGTATGAGATGTGTAAGCGATCTGTGGGGATGCTGAATGTTGGTGAGGGCGCCCATTCGGTTGACATGTTGGCTTTGATGTGGCTGTCTGGTTTTTACGTAGTTCAAAAACATTTGGAATTCAACACATGTTCATATCATTGTTTGTGCCTACTGCCTAGTGACTCAGCCTTGCACCATCCCGCCTCTCCATCATCAATCGACTATTCCATATCGAGACATTGAGTCGCCCACCGGTCGACGCTGAGTCATCGTCAGTCCTGAAAGAGTAACCTAGTTAATAACTAGATGATGCTACCCATTCAGGAACTCAAGCCGAGGAAGATAACATCCGAGAGTATTTGGAATATTTGAAGCTTAAAAAAAAAAGATACGTACGTATGTTAAATAAAATCTGGACCCTGCAAGAGCAAAAGCTTAGTAAGTGTCATATGAATCGCAACGGCTCGGGCTGTGATTGGACAGAGCACTTGTCGGATTCAGCAAGAAGATTAAGGTTTGGGCCTCGGCCTGCGCGCCTTCCCGATTGGGAGTCGAGCTTCATCCGTGGTTCACAATGTTGCCTCATCGTCATTTCTAAGCATCCAGCCTTTATCCTTATATATTATACAGCGCAGTGCATTCCTACTACGTTCAACCACGTTCAACTACTCCATTGTTCAATTAAACAAAGATTCTACATTCTACCGCCATGAGCTCCAAACTATTCCCAGGTGACCCGACCAAGGTCATGGTGATCCGCCAGGTCACCTCAAACATCACCACATTCAGTGTCCCGTTCAACCGTTTTGGGCTGATCAAATTTGGCGGAAGAGGTACTCTTGGTATGTCGTTGATCCTGCCATTGCTTAAACAAAGCAGCCAGCTGATATGTGACCAGTCAAACTCGCGACAGGAAACATGCTCGTCGTCTCGCCAGTCGCACTTACCTCCGAAGTACAGCAGACAATCGCATCGCAGGGCGGACGGATCAAATACATTGCCGCACCGGATATGGAGCATCACATCTACCTTACAGCCTGGAAAAAGGCCTTCCCCGACGCAGAAATCATTGCGCCCGAGGGTCTATTCGAAAAGCGACAGAGCAACCCGGACCAAAAAGATATCCAATTCTCACACATCCTCACCAAATCCAACAAACACGACATCCATATATCAGAAGAATTCGATCGCGAGATAGATATTGAATACGTCGACGGACACGGAAACAAGGAAATTGTCTTTTTGCACAAACCCAGCAAAACCATGATCCAGGCCGATCTCATCTTCAACTTACCCGCCAAAGAACAGTACTCTCGCACAGGACAGTCTCCTAGCTCCGGCATCTTCACCAAGTTATTTTCGCCCTTGATCTCGGCCAATCCGCCGCCGGCGACATGGCACAAGCGGTTTGTATGGTATATTACGGCAAACGATCGCAAGAGCGTTGGTGAGTCAGTCGCGCGAATGAATAAGTGGGATTTTGATCGAATTATTCCTTGCCATGGTGATGTCATTGAGACTGGCGGGAAAGCGGTGTTTCGGAATGTGTTTGAGTGGTTTTTGGAGGGGAAGAATAAGAAGCAGCAGCGACAGCAGCAATAACGACAGTCAAGTCGATGCGAAGGATTTGTATTTTTACTGATAGCTTTAGGAGTTTGCCTCAAGTAATACCGATAATAATAGCTTTTGTCATTGACCAACCTGTGAGTTGCATGACGGAGATTTTCAAATTTGGTAAACATACTTGAGCGTAACAGATGATGCTGTGAAACCAATATCAAGAAATAATCTCCTATTCGTCATTCTCTGCAAACATCTGATTAGCATCTGATAGAAGATCGGCCATTATTGTTGTTTAGTGGAAAAGTGAGTTTTCTTGTCGCTGTCGGATGATTTTTTTTGTTTGTTGTCAGGCACTATTGACGTCATCGATAGACTGCCAGCCGATGACGTAAGCTTCACCATACAATTCTCCGTGTGTTTTCTCCTGGGTATACATCACTATAATAGATATGCTAGGTACAACCCAGAAAAACAAAAACAAAAGTATGTTCTATTTACCTCGTGGAGACCTGGTACTATAGTAGTCAACGGCCAAAATATGGAGTACGTAGGAGGAGTACATAGTCCGAGTCATCATCATAGTCTAGGTTTTGTGCTGAAAGAAAAGCCATCCATTGTTTTCTTTCGCTGATCGACACTCTGACACTCTTGGACAGCATCCCATGCCGTGTCCACTGTCCAGACCCATCACCGTCCAATCCGAAACGTGCAAGTCATCCCGTCTCGGAACTCTCCTTGCTCACCCCATGCAGCTTCTCTCTCGAATCAGTGTCAGTCTTTCCTGTGGCTGGTGATTTTGTTTATTCTATTGGTCCAGCAAGGCTTTTTTGCGTCATGCCGAGTGAGGTTCATTGACTTGGTATTGGCAATCATGCAAGACGAAAAGGCGGAGGATTGTCCAGAATATCCAGTTTTTTCTCTTTTCATTGCACTCGCACCTCTGACGCATGAGGCTGAGGGGGGTCTGTATGGGGGAAGGAGCATAGTATAGCTACTGCGGAGAAGCTTAAATGCCACACACCCCTCGACTTTGGGCCTCCTGCATTCTTCTATCATCAACGCCACGACAAGAAGCCAAAGCCTCAGGCCATCCACATACAGTTCCACAGACCAGTACCTAGTACGTACACACTACACCAGTCGACAACAAAATGCCCGTCATCTCTCGTCTCTTCTCTGTCGTCCTCCGCCTTGCGGAACTTGCTTGTGCAGCTGTATGTCCTCTTTGCCCTATACATGATTGACTACGTCCAGTGACTAACGTGCATAGGTCGTCGCTGGTATCGTCGGATACTACCTCCACATCTGGCACGAGGACCATCTCAGCGCCTGGGACCAAGGTCGCTGGATCTACACTGAAGTGATAGCGGGTCTGTCTTTGTTACTGGGGTTGCTATGGTTGATTCCGACTGCTCATACATTCTTCATCTGGCCTAGTGAGTTCTATCCTAATGAAGATCATGTCCAAGCCTGTGTGCTGATAATTTGATAGTTGATATCATCATCGCACTCTGCTGGTTCGCCGCTTTCGGCCTTGAGGTCGATGCTCTGAGCAATATTCCCTGCGGCGGTGCCTTTGACTGGGGCTACATCGGTGACAATGACCTGTGTGGTCGCTGGAAGGCTGCTGAAGCCTTTAGCTTCTTGTCTGCTGTTATCTGGCTTGTATCTGGTATCCTGGTATGTTGGGCGTGATATTCTTGATTTGACTTCGTGCTAATATTGTTCTCAGGGCATCTACTTTGTCTGGCGCGTTGACCACAGCCGCCGCAATCACTACTATGGACGCTACGCTGTCTAAGGTCTTGCTTGCAGTGATACAAGATCTGTAATCAATGAATCACCTCAGAGCCAAGTATTTCGCAATACGCGACTTTGATGAACCACACTCGAATATGTTATGATCTTTATATCCCTAGCGTTTTAGTCTGATGACGATTATGTTTTACGACCTCGATACCCTACTCCTTTTTATATCATGTTGAATACCCCAGAGCTATTGATGCAATTACAAGTTGAGTTATGATTTTGTTCGCGTTTGACGTCGACGGCATTGTGTTTGTTGATAGTCGGATGTCATTCATTTATTCCACTCATTCAAATCAGTCAGTCTAATCAAACAATCTATCTGAACTCCATCGTACAACATATCAGGTTGCAAAAGAGTAACATCTATCATAACCACCAACTCGTACACGGGCCTTTTTCCATCTTTGCCGATTTATTGAACCAGCTACAGCTTCAAGTACTCCAGAGTAGCGCCCAAAAAGCACAGGAAAGCGGGTACCTCGCTAGCAAGAGTCCGATAGATATCAATATGGACAAAGTTCTTGTTGCATTCGTGCATCTTTTCATCCGATTCTTTGGTCGGATTCTTTTCCAGGATTGGGAGGAGATGGACTCGTGCCTTTACACGTCTTGTCAGTCATGATTTGCAATAATTACAGAAAGGGGAGTTGTACCCAAGGCAAAAACGCAAAGTGCACGACGGTAAACGCAATAGCAGCTGCATATAAAGTCCCAGTAGCCGAGTCCGGGCCCGAAGCCCTAAAACCCGCTACACCGCTCGCGATACTCCCAATTCGCGAAGCGGCTACAAGCACAAATCCAGGTGGAAAGCATTTTTGCCAAACGCGTCGGATTGTTGCGGGTGGCACGCTGGGCTCGGAGAGTGGGTTGAGGAAGATGTGTTCGCAGTAGGCGTAGATGAGGGCGTTGGTGGAGGTGATGAGGCCGACGAGTGGGAGGGGTGGGAGGAAGGAGGAGATTGTGAGGGAGGATAGGGATTGGAGCTGGAGGAGGGATGACATTTTGACGAGTCTATCAATTGATGGCTGTGACTTGACTTGATTCCGCTCAGGAGTCGGTCTTGATTGCGGGAGGTGACGCTTTTGAGAAAGATGAAGCGATGTATCAGGTAGACAAGGTAGGGAGACTGGTGTATAAATAATGAACTATACATAGCGAGATCGTCACAATCTGACAATGCCTTGAATAAACCTGATCCATCGTGCACGATCTGAGGCCGTCTCTTCTTTCTTTGATGATGCTGAATTGTCATTGGCTGCTCAGTCTATACAAACACGGAGTCCGGAGTAACAAACAAGCATCCGCTAAAACAGCCCTAAGATTGGGGCTTGGGGGCGCTGAGGGGCCGCTAATTCGGATCAGCGGCGGGGGACCACCTGGGCAGGTGGTCAGCGACATCGAAATGCCTCGGAGTGTGAAATATCAATCCCTCCGAGTTCCGTCATCTCCGTGCATTAATAAGGATTCTGAAACTGATGCAGGAAAGCAGAAATCTACTCATGAGTCCAATTATTAAAATACTGCATGGGATTGTTTGATGTATAGCTCGGTCAGCCAATCACGTCTCTCTTCGAGATGGCTTCGGTATGTTTGAACATTCAGTCAAGAATATTCAGGGTTTTCTAAGATGAGATCTTTTTTCGTGTAAGGAAGAGATCATAGGACATCCTGAGGCAGCACAAGCGTGCCTGCATCGGTCAACAGGATGAAGCCCTCTGATTGGCTGAATCCGGGAGGAGAGCCGGCAAGCACGCAATGGCCTTCATTGGCCTCCGAACTCTCAACTTCCTCCTTCAACATTCATTCAACTCGCTGACAGGTGAAATTTGACGCCGTATTTGATATGGCTACATTAATTGCTTCTGGGTCGATCTTCTCGTTCCTGCTGTCATGCTGCATCCAGTCTCATCCTCCTCTACCAAAGTGCGGAGTCGAAGAGGATGTCTCACGTGCCGCTTGAGAAAGGTAAATATATCTGGTCATGAAAACAGGACACCTACATCTAACAGACATCCAGGTCAAGTGTGATGAGAATGCAGGTCGATGTCAGAACTGTACACGCCTGAGCTTGGAGTGCTCTTGGCCAACCATCACATCATTCAAAGATCGTAAGAAGTACAAGAAGGCATGTGAGCGCTGCCGTCGAAAGAAGGTGTGTCTGATGCCCCTGTTTATTGGGATTATGACGACTGCAGCTGAAAAATAGAGGCTAAATCAGTATAGTTGAAATGCGGTTTAACGGATGGCGTCCAGCAGTGTGATCCTTGCACGCTTGCCAAAACTGAATGCATCAAGTCTGAGACTATTGAGCCTCTTCAACAGTCACCATCACCACCCAAAGGCAGTGATAGTAGCCGGTCACATACGTTGTTTGGTCTGCCATCAAGACCAGAAGTGTCTCGCATACTTCAAGCATACTTTGACGGACCGCACTACTTTTGTTTCTACACATTCATCCATCCACCCACTTTCATGCAGATGCTTGACAACGATCTTATTCCCCGCTGTTTGCTGCTCATTGTTCTCGCTACTGGACTACGCTGCTTGGATCCGGACTCTGCCCTCCCAGATTCTTGGGCAGAAGAATGCAGACGACTTGTAATTCCGGACATTTTCTCCCGGGCTTCAACAACAAATCTACAAACATTGCTCCTTTTGCAGCGTTACGAATGGCATCGAGGTGCCCATCTAAGTGCTTATTTTGTCGCCGCTCTAGCAACGCGTTTAGCAACAGCACTTCAATTAGAAGCAGAGCCGTCTTCTAACCGCAGCAACGGCCCTCCTCTCCCGGTTACAGTGATGGAAACCCGTCGTCGATTGATTTGGAGCTGTTTTACTATGGATTCTGTTCCTGACGGTAGCACACGTCCTCTGCGATCTGCGTTGGATCCATTTTCGATCGAAGCTCGACTACCATGCGATGAACGTTCTTATTGGCTGGGCCTCGACACAATAACTGATACGTTTTCCAATATCAAAGAATCAAACACCTCGACTCCTGGGGGAAGGTTGAGCTCATCAAGCATTGCAGGTTATATCATCCAAATGGCCGTGATACGCTTGCAAGTTCTTCAATATACTTCTACTTTCTCTCCGAAAAACAAGGAGTTGCTTCTCCCTGAAATACCATGGCAACTTGATTCAAAATTTCACTATCATAAACGTCTGCTTGATGGATTTCTTGTTGGATTACCGCCCGAATTTCAATGGTATGAGTATGCAAAGTTGGTCCCTAGTGCCTGGCAGTCAACTAGGAGTAATCTTTGCACGCTTCATGTCATGTACCACGCCGCGTATACTGACCTACTACGAGTCGCTCTATTTCTAGAGAGAGCTCAAATCGTGCTTCAAAATAAACCTTCGTGTGAAGATAACGGCTCGTGTCAACAACCGATTACTGGGTTCCATCAATCCACCGAGTTTAGGGAATTTTTGCAATCCTGTCGACGTAGTCGTCTGCAACATGCATTTGATATAACGACTATAATTGCAAGTTCACTCTTTACCAATCTCTCCTACCAGGAGCTCGATCCATTTGTTTCCGTCGGTGCCTGCGTCTCTATTCGAGTGATCACCTTGGAGCGAGGGCCCGGAGATGCTGAGAGCTTGAGCATCTCAGAAGCCGATATTCAGGTTGCACTAGATGTGGCCACTACCTGCGCGAAAAGGACAGCTAGGTGGTCCCAGCCAATACGAAAGATGGTCAGCTTGCCGTTGGCTTTCGATATAATGCTCTCCTTACTAATGTTTTCACAGTTACACGCACTAGTTGGAAGAGCTTTGCAATACGGTTTCCGATTAGATGTGCCAGAAATTTTGCTGTAAGTTAGCATCGCTTACTTGTGATGGAAGAGGACTAATGATATAAAGTCCCAGGGCCGCCAGTCCGACGTCACATTCCCCCTCAAGGGCACAATCTCCCAGTCTTCGCACGTACGGTACTCAAGGAAGTATACATCGTTCTCTCGCGAGTCACAAAGATGACACTCAGATATTTCTGGACCAACAAAGCCATGTGTCAACAGATCCAATGGGTGACTCTGAAAAAGGGAACAATATACAGGAGTCAACCCTGGCTACCACAATGCCACATTCAAATCAGGACCCTGGTATCGCCACAGCATCTTTCTCAAGATTGGAATCTACCGCTACTGGCATAGCAGGCATGACCTTTCCAAATACGGGCAATTCTGGGGAACAAAGTCTTCATAGCCCCTTTCTTCATTCCTATGAAGCTCTCAGCCCAGAGTCACTTCGTATTGCATCTAACTGGATTAATGGGACGTATGACATTGTTTCGAGTGACCTCTCGTTTGCCATGGGTCCTGGTGATACATTCCTTGACTTTAACGGCGACGACTACCAGTTGTTCAACACAGAAATTGGGAATAATAACACATGGCCAGCCTTATAATGCGGTATCAAAATCAAGTGGATACATTTCATGTCTCTGGGGCTGATTTATATGATATGAGCTTTACACTTACAAAGCAAGCTTATTCTCCTGAAGACATATACATATCAAATCTTGCTAGGCGGTGCCTCGTTCTTTCGCACTTTCATCCACGCAGTTGTCTGTGTAATAGCATCTCCACCAATGATACCTTCTTCGCTGTTACCATCCCACTCTTCCCCTACGAATCGGATCGGTGTGCCCCAGACAACTCCAGTCTCTACACAGTATTGATCCCAAACTTTGAGTAGCTCCTTGAAGACATCCGGATGCTTCTCAGCTATATCGTCTATCTCACCAGGGTCTTGCGATAGGTCATACAATTGCCATCCATCCTGGCTCCCGTCGCGATCATTGCTTCCTCGGCCGCCGACTGCATTTTCAATATGGACTAGTTTGTACTTGCCTTTGCGCACGGCACCGCGACCAAAGAGTTCCCATCCCATACCGTCGTCGCCATGGATGCTATCCATTGAAGTATTATCGGAAGTACTAGTCATATAAGGGACCTTCCCAATATGTTAGAGAAAGAAGAACTGAGGATATATGATGTATGGATAAAACTCACCCAAGATCTTCCTCTCATAGGTGCTACAGGTCGACCACGGAATGTACCCGGTTTTCCATCCGCAGCTGGATGTTTGATTCCCGCCAAATCAAGGATCGTAGGACACAGATCCATGACTGTACTGAAGGGTTGCAGAATACTTCCGTTTTGTTTCTCCGTGGCGAAGCCGGGGTAGTGAACAACTTTACGAGTTAGCAAGTGATATTCTCTGTAAGTGTGGTCTGGTGCTTACTGAGTGGTACCTTGATTCCACCTTCGGTGCTGTATTCGGGATTATCAGCCTCGTCTAGTCAGCTAAATTTCGTTGGCCATCGAACTTACGTATACATCTTGTACAAACGAGATGGAGCCGTCGAGGCTTGTGCCCACTGCAAGTACTTAGTCGGTGCTCGAAGACAGAGAAATTGAAAGACAAGCTTACCCTAGTCCCATACCAAGCAAAAGAATTTGCATTTCCAATGTTGTCCAACGTGTTGTCATCTAATAATGCATTAGCCTGCTACGCACCGTCAGCGAAGGTATACAAACAGTATTCGTTGATGACCCTCATGAGATCGGCTCCCATGGTTGGAATAGCTTCATAGGTAGCCCCTTCTGCACCATTATCACTTTGGAAGATGATCAATGTATCTACAAGCATAACGTATACCATCAGCAAATCTCCTCGCCAATCAAAGCATAAAACCGAAAACGCACTCTCAAACTCGCCAGTTTCTTTGAGATACCGCACCATCTTGCCCACATTCTGGTCAATATTGTCAACCATACCCGCAAAGCATTCCATGGCACGAGCAGAACACTGTCTCTCATAATCCGTCATAGCATCCCACTCCGTGTTCATAGGTCCAACAACGACATCATGCGGCCTGACATCCTTGGGCACAAGCCCTAGTTCCTGTAAACGTTCCAAGCGCTTGAGACGGAGTACATCCGGTCCATCATCGTAGACTCCCTTGTACCTATCACGATCCTCCTTTGAGCATTGAAGGGGCCAGTGGGGGGCTGAAAAGGGGAGGTAAGCGAAGAAGGGCTTCTGGCGGGTTTCGGAATCTCGGTCCTTGAGGTATTGGATGAGATTGTCTGTGTAAAAGTCGGAGCTGAAGAAACCCTTTTTGTCGTGGGTGGTGTTTGGTTCGCTGATATGAATTAGCTCAAAAGCCAAATCAAGCCTACAGAGCGGAAGCATACATTTCGTATCGTTTTCCATCCTCGGTATACTGTCGGAAAAGATCAGTCAGAATACTCCATAGTAATAAATACAGATATAAGAACATACCAACGGCGGAATCCGAACAAAGAACTTGAGATAATCAGTCCCAAACTGCGGCTCATATCCATAGTGATTCGACGTCCCCGGAAGCAGTGCAAACGATCTATCAAACCCACGAGCAGCAGGGTTGTTCTCCGGTCGTAGACCGAGATGCCATTTCCCGCTGATCATGGTATGATAGCCATTGTCTTGAAGAATTTCGGGGAGGGCGGCGACGTCGTGGCTGTTTTTCTTCATTAGTAGTTGATGAGAGATATGAGATGGTAAAAGCTCATACTTGAGGAATCCTTCGTGGCCAGGAACGTTCCATCGTTCTGGATCTCGACCCTTTTGTTCACTCATAATACCCACGCCAGCGATGTGGTTGTCCGTCCCACTGAGGAGCATGGCTCTCGTCGGACTACAGGCGCTGGCAGTGTGGTCTGAGTGAGTGAATATCAGCTAATGAATATTCTTGTCTTAGAAGCGGAGTTCATACATACAATCATTGAATCGCGCGCCATTCCGGGCCAATTCATCCAAGTTGGGAGTTCGAATTTCGCTGCCAAAGCATCCTATATCGCTGTATCCTAGGTCTGAGTATTGTCAGCTCCTTTCTGTAACTTAACCTGAAAACACCTGTGTGTAGGCTTACCATCCGCTAGGATGATGAGAATGTTTGGGCGTGATTGTGCCATTTTCGCTAAGTATGACAGAATTCAAGACTTGATATTGTAGGTCTCTCTAATGTGAAAGATTCAAATTGCTGTTCCAAGAGTAGATGTATAAAGCCCTAACGCCGCGCCCTAACCCTAAAGCCCCGTCGCGTATATCGGCAACAGCTCCGATCGTCGTCGCGTACATCGCTCCATCCTCCGATTGGCTTCAAAGTCAATTCTCCTCGTACCGGTAACCTCCATAAGAAATTAGGGAGCCACTTCCTACAACAGTTGATCCCATCATGCTTTCTCTACTCCATCTAGCCCATTTTCAGATCAATAATTCCTGGTACAAATGACGAAATTCAGCCTAAAAATGAGCAAGTCTATTAGTTGCTACGAAAATGATGCTCTATCCCAGCCCTTCAGGGCAAGAAGCTTCTCATTCTAACGGCCTGATTCAGTACGTGCTCGTTGAGAAAATGTCGAGCTTAAGTTTTATTGCCGAGAAGGGAGTATCAAATGGAAATCAGAGCGGTGCTATATTAATACTCCAAGTTATAAAAGCTTGATGCTGCTCGATACTGGACTTCTTCTTCAACTCGAAAGTGGCCTTTGTGTATATCGGTTTGACGTGCTTTGTATTCAGTGAAACCAAGCTATATCTTTGTTGTCTTCCTTTATATCCGCCTAGCGACTTTAGCATCATCTCTCACCATGCCTCGATCCAAGGAGTCCCCCAAAGGGGACCGTCAAACCCTAAAGAGCATGCTCAATAAGATGACACCTGCTTTAATCAGCGCATGCTTCATCACCGCCATGCTGAACATGCTCTTCGGCTTTGATACGACCAGCTTCGCCGGCGTACAGAGCATTCCGGCTTTCGAACGCAAATTTGGAACGCCTACGGGTGATGGTGGTTATGGACTGTCTGGTTCTAGAGCGTCTTTTATGAGCTCGGTAGCTTTTTCGGGGAAATTCTTTGGAACTATTGTTCGTTAAAGCTTTCAATCTGTTGGTTTGTGGCGTGGGCTAGGGGTCATCAGTACTAACAGGTCAATCAGACAGCACCGATCTTCATCGAACTCTTGGGCCATCGCTACACCATGTGGATTCTGTGCATGATAAGTTTTGTGGGCATTATAATCGAATGCACTTCACATAAAGTGGTTCAATTTGTTCTTGGTAGAATCATTGTCTACTACAGGTTGGTCCGATTGCATGGACGTATGATCATAGTCTGACATGATTCTTCTAGCGTCGGATTGGCTGAGAACACTTCAACGTATGCTACTACTCTAAAATACTGAAAACCCAATAGTTTCAACCGAGCTAATTGTGTTATTCCAAGAACCTATCAATCTGAGATTGTCCCAGCCGGCGTACGTGGCGCCATCGTAGGATCAATTCAACTTTTCATTCAATTCGGCCAGATCTTTGCTTCCGGCATCAACAAGCGCTTCTCTACCGAGACGAAACCGAAAGGGTAAGCCGATACAAATATGCCGAAGTCACTGCAATAATGACCCTCTATAGATGGATCATTCCCGTGGCTGTTCAGGCCATTGTTCCCGTGATCATCGTCTTTGGAGCATTTTTGATTCGTATGGCTAGCTCTTTGTGGCAATATTCTACAATGGAAATACTAATATACTTGTAGCCAATGCTCCACGATGGCTTATTAGCAAGGGACGCAAGGAAGATGCTATCCGAACCTTGGAGAAAGTCCGTCCCAAGGAGGATGTTGGTGCGTGTTCATCCTTGGGAATCCCCCGAATTATTTCATACGAGTGAGGGCAAGCTAATTGATGATAGCCACTGGTGTTTGTAAAGATGAAGCTGATGCTATCGAGGAAGCTCTCAACAATAATGTTGATAAAGGTCCTTGGATTGATCTATTTGTTAGCTTATCCCCTTACCTCCATGGAGACACCGAAATGCTAATAGTATGTTCTCATTGCTTAGAAAGGAACTAACCTTCGCCGAACCACGATTGCAGCCATGGTTTTCATCTTTCAACAATTTACCGGACAGGGTTTCGTCTCCCAATGTAGGTTGCTTGACTCCTTCGCCGTCATAATACGAGATTGGGGCTAATGAGGTTGATAAGACTCACCTCGCTTTTACAAAACGGTTGGCCTCTCTGAAAATGCCTTTCTTTACAATATCATCTCCGGTGTTGTGGCATGGGTCGGAGTCCTCATCGGCATGCCCCTGAGCGATCTAGTCGGACGTCGTGACCTTCTCATCTGGGGAGCTGTCCTGCAGGGAATCTTTCTCTTCTCCATGGCTGGAATTGGCACCAAGAGTAGTTTTACGACGTCTGATGCCAGCGGTCTGGTGGCATCAGTCATGTTATTCAATTTCTTTTTCGCCATGTAAGTATTCGGGATTTCTTCATATTGTCGTAGACGATTTGGCTAATAACTTAATCTATAGGACTTGGGCACCTATTGCATATGTGGTATGTCTAAGCCTTGATTCTGTACGTCCGCAGGTGATTTGTCATTAACAGGCTTTGTCTACAACAGGTTGCTTCTGAGATTGGCACTGCCAGTCTCCGGGAAAAGACAATGGCTTTCACCAGTACCATAAAGTATGTATATCTCTCATCCAAAAGAACTTTCTCAGAATCTGATAAGCGACAAACTATATAGTGTTGTTGCGGCTTTTATAGTTGCATTTTGTGTCCCATACCTACTCGATGACATTGGTGCCAACATTGGCTGGCTCTTTGGCGCCATCAGCTTTGTTGCTGCAATATATGCCTACTTTTTTGTACCTGAAATCAAGGTAAGTGATTCCGTCAACTTCGGTTTATGTCTATGCTAACGTATTAATTACTACAGAATCGATCTCTCGAGGTATGTCTCCTATAGGGTGGCCTTCAGATGTCTGTTGCACTAACCTAATCTCTGAAAAGGAACTAGATGAGTTATTCGAGGTGAGCACTCACAATCCCAGTCTTCTATGTGTGTTATGTCTAATTGTATTCGTCTTACAGAATCGCATCTCTGCACGCAAATTTGCAAGTACCCAGACTCATGGAGCTGGTAGAAGGTGTGTGCTTCCTCTCTTTTCACAGATGTCACGCCTATGTACTTGAAAACAATGTTCCTGTGAGTGTACAAGAGCTAATTAACCAAATCAATAGGGTTGCCGAACTGGAAAACAGAACCAACTTGCATACCGCCCACTACTAGACTAACGAAGCTGGAAGAACAGACACTAAAAGGGAAGGACGGCATGCTGCTACATACCATGCAAATGGTAGTGATAGCGAAGTAGACTATGTCAAGCAGTCTGCTCAGGTACATGAGACGCAGGGCACTAGTCGTTCAAAAGTATAGCACATACTATGCCTCTGCCTAGACCTTACTAGGTGTATATATCTTCTGCAAAGCCTTCGTACGTGCCATATCAGTCGTTTGATTGGAATAAAAGCACTTTGTGTAGTTTCTTTCATGGCTCACTGTTTTAGTCAGTATACCTTGTAATACTCGCTTTTGATTGGTCATCAAAGGGACCAGCCTATTTCTTAGTGCAGTGTAGAGCTTTTTCATATTCACAGGCTAGAAGGTCTACCTAGTCTTTTGATCTTTTTCGTATAAAGTGGTTACGTCGCATTTTATCTTGAGAACCACAGGGTCATGGGTTAGGGTTACGGTTGAACACTGAAATAGACTTCTGTGGCGTACCTCCGAGAGTTTGAGATGAACTGATGAAGACAACCTTAAAAACAACTTCAACCATGTTCTATTTTTCAATACAACATGACATGTGTCTAGCTTTCGTTACATAGAGTGAAATTGGTCGAATAAGGCACCCGGGAGGGAGCAGTGGGCCCGGGCCCCGGTGCTGGCATACCGTACCTAGTGGCCACACTAAAGATTCAACCCGCTACATGTCTTTAAGTTCTTAGCTCATGACAACTAACCATCTATTCTTACATCAAGTACCGAACCATGTACATAACCTAAAGACATGGTCTCCATTCGTGGTGCTCCCGGTCACTCAGGCTCTGGCAATGGTACGCCCAGCAACAAGGAGTCTGTTCCACTAAAAGACCTCGAATCCGGCACGCCCGGAATTGAAGTTGACAGCCACGAAGATCCGCATGAATCGGACCGTTCAGACGATTCTCTAGACCTTCCAGAAGACGAAGTCGGGCAAGGGCTTCTTGGTGGTCGAAGCACAAGACATCAGTACGCGGAAAGCCCTCCGGGTCAAACGAGATTGTTTAGCTCTTTTTTACGAGGGCCCGATCCTCCACGGAAACATCACATTAGACCCATATTTGAAGGCCTCCAGACCGCGCCAATCCGCGTCGTTGAGCGACTATTCCCAAGTTTGAGATCGAAAGTAATCGCCTTGATCGCGTTCCATGCTTTATGGGTAGCGATATTCCTGACAATTCTGAATTGGTCAGTCGTTGGACCTGAGATTCCAGGTTACGGCATGCCGAACCGCCTTTCGTGCGGAGCTAGATTATGGTAAGTATTGGGAGTCCTTCACACGATCATATCCTTCATGTGGTAAATTTCTCTAACATAGTATCCAGGCACAATGGTACACTCTGTGGGATTGATGGCAATGCATGTCGTCCTTTTGACGAGCAAAAGTTCGCGTTTAAGTGTCCCGCTGGATGTCGCGATACCATCCTCCTTGAGCCGTATACCGTAGGTGATCAGGAACTAAACTACAGAAGCCTTGTTATCGGAGGGGCACCCGAGAATCATTCTTCATACCGCGGTGATTCCTTTGTCTGCGCTGCTGCCATCCACGCTGGGGTCATCAACAATGCGGCCGGAGGATGTGGTATTCTTCGACGCACAGGCGAGCAAATCAGCTTTACCGGGGTGAAGCAGAATAGTATCGAAAGCGTCTCGTTCAATTCATATTTCCCACTATCCTTTGACTTTGAAAAGGAGACTACTGCTGTATGTCGGGATCCTCGCTGGCTGCTTTTTGCCATATCCCTTGTTTTCACCTCCGTGATCTCGCTGTGCACTACATCACCAAGCGTATTCTACGTCTCTATCTGGTTCATATCCTGGTTTCAAGTCGCACTTGCATCCGATCCCCCCTTTGCTTCAGACTACCTTGAAGTCGTCTCCATCGGCATAGGTCGTTTGTTACCCGCTGCCTTCGTCGGTTGGGCTATCTACTATTTCTGTGTCCGGGAGACCCTTAAGGGTCTTACGGCTCAATTCGAGAAAACAATCTTATGGCTTGGTCCGTTCTGGGTGGGCGCCCTGAATACAGATACATTTGACCGCATCCCGATTTCTCGCTTGACTCCGCATGATATCCAACAGCAACCGGGGGCTATTCCCGCGTTGATAATTATCGTAGCCGTCATTGTTGTTACCATGGTCACGCAAGCATGGGCTATCTGGTCAGCAGGGAAACTACCTCGCTATCTAGTCATATACGGAGTTATGGCAGGCGCACTGATAATAATGATTGTCCTCCCTCAACTCAACCTGCGCATTCATCATTACATCCTTTCGCTTCTGTTCCTGCCTGGAACTGCACTTCAAACTCGACCGTCCTTAGTATACCAGGGCTTACTCATGGGTCTGTTCATCAATGGTATTGCTCGTTGGGGATTTGACAGTATTCTTCAAACCCCGAATGCTCTGCTTGGAGATGCTCAACTAGGTAGCGTTTTGCCCGATATCACTGCACCCGTCATTGGTGACGCAGGGAACAATCTTACGTTTTGGTTCTCTGCCCTTCCGAGCGATGTTGCTGGTATCGCAGTGATGGTTAATGATGTTCTACGCGCCAATCTATACCGATCTACCTCCAAGGCAGCTGAAATCGGCACCGATGTTAAGACAGCGGCCGACCTGTCGTTCCAGTGGACGCGCTTACATGAGAATCATCGAGAATATTTCAGATTTGCGTATATGAAGAATAGTGCATTGGGGAGCTTGTGGTATGAAGATTTTACCAAAGCGGGCACTTGGAGAGAGAATGGGGACTGGCTTCCGATGGATCAAGGCCATTGAGCTCATTCGTTCATCCTAAATGACCTGGGAGATTACTCTCATGTGAACGTTCTTACGTTATTGTTATTCTGTATGATAGACCAGTATACCCATAGACTAGAGGCATTGAAATTACAATGCAAAAATTATCAGTATTAACGTATATTTGACGCCGGAGCATCAATCTGGGTATCATTGGATCATGACACAAGGACAACTACAAAGAATACAGCTCAACACAAAATCCATATACAATCCCGAAATCCCAATCCCAAACCAACTTGATAAAGCCAAAATCAAAGAACAGATTAACTCCCGAAAGATGCCATTATAGAGCGAGCCGAAGAAAACGCCAAAAATCAAGAATCCCGACAGCTTAAGATTTCACATATTCGTCACACTTTACCTGCACAACTTCACTCTTGCCGCCGTCTTCAATAACGAGTGCACTCAATTTTCGACCGTAAACGCATCCAGAGTCTAAGCCTTTGGTGTATTGGCGGATGTTGAGTGATTTAGCGGCGTCGTGGCCATATATCACAGTCATGGTTTTGGGAGGGACGGAGGTGTCGACCTCTTCTTGTGCTGATGTTAGGAGTTTATTATACTGATTGTAGAGCTTCGAATTGTTAGTATAAATCTTACACATTGTGATGAGTGTAGGAGACTCACTTTGAACCACGGAATACCGTCTTTGCTGGCGCTCGGGACATGGGTGTCCAAGTCAATAGTTCGCATTGACATAACACTCGACAGTTCCTGTCTCTCCAGCGGTACACCGGGAACAAGTCCACCATGTACAACGGTCACTTCACCCATATCCGTGATTACTCCTACTTTCAATATAACAGGACATTCTTGTAACCATGCGGCTTGTTCGTCAGTCAGTGACTTGGCTACCTTGCGCTCGGCCGTGTCGGAGACAACGGTATATTCCTGATCAGATGCCTCGTTGGTATGGAGTTTCATGTCTGAGCGTTCAAGCAAAATGCGATCTTCGTGGTTTCCTCGCACGCATGAAGCGCCGAGTTCGCGCGCAAGATCCACCACGCCGCCGCTCTTGGGGCCTTTGTTGATCATATCGCCGGTGAGTATAAGATGGTCGCTAGACGTGTCAAAGGATACTTTCTTCAGTAGTTTCTCCACTGCACGACGAGTTAGTATTGCACTCGCATCTCGTTCAATCGGACATATAGAGCTTACACTCATCTTGACAGCCATGTACATCGCCAACAATAACCAGTCGCCGACTCGATTTATGACCTTTTGTCCTCTCAGGACTCGGCAACAACGCCGGATCGAGGGTCTTCATTGGCACAACATCGACAAACTCCGGACGCACGTTGGTTCCAAACCACCCGCCCACTTTCTCCAATGTATCCGCATTGAGCGACGTGAGTATTTCTTCATGCTCTTTAATCATCGGCTGCAAAACCGCCTCCCACCCTGTATAAGCGAACATCAAAAGAATAGCGTAAACAACAAGATATCGTCTGAATTTCGGCGCCATGACGATTGACGCTAGGAATCCGAGCCATGGGACGCGGTGCCAATCATATGAAGCGGATGAATCGGATGAGGATGACCGACCTCTCGAGGAGTGAGGTGTATCCCATTTATTCGTGACAAAGCTGATCAATGGTCGTTGAGCAGAGACGCCCCGCGGGAAGCTCTGAAAGAAAGCGCTTCGAGAATGAGTCTTGTTGGCTTCGTCGTCGTCGCTGCTTGATACGCTGATGTTGTCTATATCCATTTCGAAGCTGGTGGGTTTCAGGGGGTAACCGATAGAATGCGTTCGTTCTCTAGCCATGATGTTGGCGTTGCGTTACTATCACGCTCTTGGCGGATTGCTGATTCCGGAATGATTCTGGGCCAGATCTAAGCGGCCAACATAACTAGAAGTCTCTGGCGCCGTGGTATGAGAAGTCTGCAATCCCCGACAGCAGGATCAAAGGACGGGCTCAGAGATGTCAAGTGTAGTCTGTTGTCATGTCTCACTCTCGTCGCCCATCAAGTCAGTCAGGTTCATCATCCAAGACTTCCAAGAAAGGTTACGGCCCCTGCCATCCCACTGGTGCAGAACCAGCCAATCACCGCTCGATTCGGGCAATCAAGGCTCCTGATTGGTCCGGCTGAGTAAGTCCACTCTGGGGTCTGTATCCCCTATCTTATGAACTAAAAAGCGTAGCAAGAAAAGTAGATTCTGTTCTTACTGTCCGTAGTATATAGATAAGTCATAACTACCTATGCCGCTCATATATCTCCGCCTCCTTCAAACGTGCATCGATTAACTGTAGGACCTTATCATCATAGAGCTCTTCAACAGTCTTGCTTCCCAAAAGAACTTCTCTTTCGTGTTGTACAGCTTCTTCCTTTGTCATGCAGACCAGATTTCTCCAGTCTATCGCAACGAGTTTTTGACCTTCTTTCTCCCATTGCGGGTTTACTCTGAAGCCTTCCGCTGGCCGTTTCCAGGGGACAAGCACCAAGCGGTTGGAGAGGCCGCTGATGACGCTTCTTCCACGCCAGATTTCATCGACCATGTAACCAATTTCCTCCCTGCTAAATGGTATACGAAGGCCGACAAGCTCGTTGTCTTTGACTTCTGCTCTGGCCAACCTTTCTATCGTGCTCTGTAGTAAGGTGTACATAGTATCGCCGAGCTTCTCCCGCTTCTTGCCTGCCAGGCTGTAGTCGATAGGATAGCCGGAGACAGCACAGATCACATGATTGGCAATGGTATATCCAAAAACAGCAGGCATCGTACCAAGCACGGGAAGAATTCGGACCCGAAAGTCAGGTAGTACGCCCAATTCACCAACTTTTCCTTTGGCGAACTCTTCCTCGGAGAGAGGTAACAAGGACGCTTTTCCGGGAGCCGCCTTCTCAACCGAAAACACTACAGGAATGCCCGAATTCACCCCCAAAACGCGCAAACGTCGACGAGTGCTTCGAGAGAGCGGATCTTCCATACTCACAGAGATATCAGCCACGCCGATACGGGTCGGGTCAGATTTGCAACCTGCTCCCATGGACGAAATGACCTTTATAGAATTCTTATGGCAGTAATGTAGCAGTTCGACTTTGGACTCGATATTGTCGATGCAGTCAATGACATAGTCTGGTTTCTGTCCGTTTGATTCTTTGCTCGACCACGGAGCGAGGAGTGTATCAGCCACACTCGCACCGAACAATTCATTCCGACAATCAAAGTGCACCCAAGGCACGATCTGCTCCATTCGGCGACGTATACAGTGAACTTTGGGCGTACCGACATCCGCCAAAGTAGCGAGAGCATGTCTGTTCAGGGATGAGAGCGTGACTTGATCAAAGTCAATAAGTCGTATCTTGGCCACTCCGGAGCGAGCCAAAGCTGCGGTTGCATGGGAACCAACGCCGCCACAGCCAACGACGATTATAAACGACGAGCGAAGTTTTTTGAGGCCTTCATCCGTCAGAAAGACTCGATTTCTGGCAAGTTGTTCGAGTATAAGGTCTTCATCGTAGTCTCCTTGTTGTGCTCGTCGCGCAAGTGCCGCACTGCGCGCATCTTCCTTGCTAAGTGCTGGTAGGGGACCCGCGGTGCCGAATTCGTTAAGAGTCTCGGCATGATGCTGATCGTCGAGCCGCGGAATGGAAGCCTTGAGCGTTTCGACGGCTTCATGTCTTCTCAATGCTTGGTAGCCGAATATGCCTGCAGCAACAGCAGCGCCGGACACTACTGCCGCAGCCGCAAGCTGGATGTTGTGAGAGCCAGCCTGCCTCTGGAGCCACGAGCTCATGCTCTCTTTTTGTTCTCTGTTCTCTCGTCTGTCTCTCAAATCTTGGTATCGTCGTGACTCTGCGATTCTATCGTCAGATAATTCTTGGTCTGGGTAATCGTCTTCGTCGTAGTATGAGGAAGAGCGGTAGCGTCTATTATCTCGATAAGCCATATCGATGGAAATTAGCAATTTTGCCCATGTTGAGGATGAGGGAATATAATAGAATCTCACACTTCAGGTAGATGTTCTAATATATGCACTCAATGCAACCAGCTAGTCATGCCAGACCACGATAGCAAAGACGATCACGTGCTGATATACGCTGTTTTCATGCTATCAAGATGGAAACAAGTCACGTGAAGACGCCTTACAGAATCGGCCCGACGTTGATCCCCCTCGGCTAGCTTTTTCTCGACTTAACATTCATTGTTCTCCATTTCTGTTTTCCTCTTTTAACAACACCAGCACACAACATTCTTAACCAGAAGACTGTGTACGTCTCAGTGAAGAAATTTTTCACATGAGCTTTTGACACATACGGTCCACGAAAGTCAGTGACCAACATGGACTTTATCCCCAGTCTGGTTGCGAACTCGCCCTGACCGGTGGAAGAAGACGTGTCAAGCGTGTGGTTGATGCAGGTGAACAGAAATCTGAGAGCCACGACAGTCTTTTTCTTGGTCCCTTTAATCATTATATTTCTTGACAACGATACCATCGACGTGAAGGATCGACCTGATTGTCGGCGCTGCCATTTAATGACGGTGGTTCAGCGTCAACTCTCACTTCGTCCGTATATCGTACCTACACCCTCGTACAATTTACCTTCCACCCCCTTATCAACCAACCGAACGAACAATCCCAGTGATGCCTTATATGATGACTAAATTCTTAGGACACCTCGGAGACAAGGTATCATTCAAACGGTACTTGATGCTCCGCGTGTTGCCTCTTCCGAGGTAACCGCGTGCAGCAGGTCGTTGACGAGCCTTTACCCAAAGGTAGTTTTCAATCTGAACAGGCTAGGGAGAGTTTGTATATTCCAATCCCTTTTTACCCTCATGTTTCTTGCGGAGTAGCTGCTTACAACATCTCGATGTATTTCGTAAATCACCAATACAATCATTTTTCACCTTTACTATCTTTGCCAATGTCCGTTGTGTTTCATATTTGCATTCATGTAACCCGGTGATGACAAGTAGTATCCAAAAGCCAAAGTTGAGGTATCCGGCATCTATTTACAATGTGCATGGAAGCCAGTGGGAACCAGAGAGCTAATCTGAGGGTTACTATTATCTTACATGTATCAATATGAACCATATTCCTTGTCCTTGGAATGTTCCTTAGAAGGTACCTGGGTGTAGTACATGGAGTATATTTGTCCAGACTATAATATGACAAAGAAGTAAAAGAACGCCTGCAATGCTGTGCTATGCTGAATGCTTCATAATATATACACACTAGGACGGTGAGCTCATCCTAGGAACTTGCCAACGCGACCTCCAATATGCTCAAGATCTAGCAGGAACGTATCATGCCCGAAAAGAGAGAGATTCTCCCCAAGCTCGAAATGCTCGACCTTCTGATTTCCGGCAGCTCGTAAGGTATCTGCGATTTCTCGCTGTTGCCATGCTGGAAATAGAATATCACTCGCAACACCCATGACAAGAACCGGATGGTCTTTCAGAGGAGACATGCCCCGAACAAGATCCTGTGGAGGACCATCAGTCGAGTCGACGGCTGCCGGTTCGTTCATTGGTGTCAAAGACGACAGAGCAGCGGGCTGCTCTTCATATGGCTTATCGGGGAGAGTCAAGCTGCAGGAAGCATCGTTTCGTTCAATGTTGCCCAGTGCCATACTCTTCTGATTTTGCTCCCTTCGCTCTCGGGTTGCGACTTGGTGGGCGTGACCGAGATCGAAAAGATCCATGGCCTTGGACACGTACAACAGACTGTTGGCATCGTATTCGAGACAGAATTTCTCTCCAGCATGGTCTAAATAGGTTTCGATCAAAAAGTCTGGGCACAGAGCAGGCTGTTTGCTGGGATCGGCTCTTTTTCTGCCAAATCGCTTTTCCCATTCAGGGCCACTCCGGTATGTGACGGTAGCGATCTCTCGGGCAAGTTTCATACCGTGGTGAGGAGGAATCGAGTCGTAGTAGAAACCGCGTTGCCAATTGGGATCCATCATGAGGACCTGTCGTTGAGTATGGCGCATAGCGATGCTGTATGGATGACTGCGCGCACATCCACTGATACTAACCACTCTTCCCATTCTTTCAGGGAAGAGAACGCCAGCCGCTAGACTCAACATTCCGCCCATGCTGGAGCCAACGGATGCATGTAGTTGTTGAATACCCAATGAGTCGAGAAGTCGGAATTGTGCCCGAACCATATCCTCAATTGTCAAGATCGGAAAACGTGTGGCATATCGCTTTGAGTCAGACGGGTCAATGGACGAAGGACCTGTGCTTCCGTAGCAACCACCGATCACATTGGTGCAAATAACATAATATTTATTTGTATCTAAAGGAGCCCCAGGACCGATGAACTTTTCCCACCAGCCATTCTTGGGGTTTGATGGTGTGCTGTGCGCATGACTTGACGCGGAGAGACCTGTGTGGAGGAGGATTGCATTGCTCTTGTCTGCGTTTAAGGTACCCCAAGTTTCATAAGCGACGTCGAATTCGGGGAGCACACCGCCCCAGTCGAGAAGCAACGGTTTGTCGCAATGAAAGTTCTCGTGGTGCCCGGTAGTGTATGACGGTTCTGGGCCAGTATTCATGGAACGTGTAGATAGTGACACGGTTTTGGCTTCTTGGGCATCCAGGCAGGGAAACGACATGGCAGGATTCGAGGAATCGGGTTGTTCGCGGACTGCTGCTGCAGATTGCATCCAGCGATGCGGTCGGTAGTCGACGGTGGGCCACTGTGTCGATGACAATGCCTGTACTCTAGGTATGTTTTTCTGATGTGCAAATTTCGTCGTCCGCAAGTACGACGATGATGCCGTACGCACGGCGCCTCGTAGAGACATCATCGTTGATGACTGCCGATATACAGAAGACGTGGATCTATCAGACCCAGACGCTGGATGAAGAGAATCGAGAACGGCATGGCTGCGATTTTTCGTTGCGATCACAAATTGTGGACTCCGCAAGCTCCCCGCGCATCGCAGCTTCTCCAAAAGCACGTCATGTCTACGTGCTGTGATTGGCTCGCGGGTCCACAGCTGCCCGATTTTGCAGATTATATAATATCAATGCCTCAGGCAGACATGATCGTGCTTGGCATCTTCAATTCTCCATACGGACAAGACGAAGCCTAACTTATTTGTCTTTCTTATGGCCACACCGACATCTATAGGCTGAACTGCCACTAACCAGACTCGTATGAACGTGGTCTTGTTCCTTTTATGTCAGTGGACGGCTTGGCTTGGATGACGCGGCTCGATGACGACAACATCTGCCTGAATACGCACTGCGTTGCGTTGACCCCAGCCTACACATCTGAAAACAGATTGAAGATGAGGGGGAGTCAGATGGTTTCTGAAGGATTCACAGCTAGAATCCTCCATGACGATCACTGGCTGCTACAAGCATCGTTTCAAAGAGAGTTATCGAGACGTTGTGGAGCAGATACAACGGTTCTTCCGCGATCCGTCTTCTCCAGAAAGTCATGATCTTCTCTTTTCATGCCATGTCGCACGATCAGCGCTGGAGCGCGGAAAATGTAACGTAGAGACACTTTCGAGTAGTTGCATGACAAATTCTGTAGTGTAGACATATTCACTCCTGCGTACGGGGTAAATCATTGAAGTTAAATCTACGTGGACTCGTGGACCGGATGAGTACTACTCCATAGAATTAGACGCTACACCCAATCCGTTGGCTCCGCTGTTAAATCCTCTGAACTTTCAAAGGAGCCTTCTGGCCCGGAAACCATCGCCTTCAGTCTCCCAACTTTGTGGAAACGTTCTGTCTTTCCCATCATTATTACATCGCACCATTTTTTCATTTACCCAATCGATCCGACTCCATGAAGAGAACAACCACAGCTTCATGATGTCCTCGACACTCAAGCCATTGTGATTGTCTGACTCATTCCGCACCTGGTGCATGCCACATTCTACTCTCCCCGACTCACCACAATAGCCAGAATTGGCATCTCATACCTCTCGATTCGAGATCGGATCCTATCGGCCAGCGCACAGTAGCTAGCGAGTTCGTCGTCGCCGTCATTGCTCGCCCTTCACGTTGCCAATCCGCGGCAACATGAAAGACCTCGAGTCCAGATACTACCCGGCAAGAACTTCCACCATGGCTCCCATTCGACGTGCTATCATTGTTTTTGCGCTTCTAGTCGGCATCATTCTATTATTCCGATCCTTCTCAACCTCCGACGCAGCCTACCCAGACGATTCGCCGCAGGGCCAGAAGCAGCTGCGCATTCCGCCTCAGGCAAGGGGTCGCGCGGGGACCTGGCAGTCGCAACTCACCGTCGGAGATACCGCATATCCATCACTTCTTGAAAGGTTACGGTATCAATACCCTTATGATCTCGACAGCAAGTTTCCGGCGTACATATGGCAGACGTGGAAGTACTCGGTCGACTCCGGTTCGTTTCCGAATCATCTGCGGTCGTTGGAGGCATCGTGGACATCTCAGAATCCGGAATTCGTGCACGAAACGATATCAGATGAATCGGCGGATAACTTAATTCAATATCTATATGGGTCTGTGCCTGAAGTGGTCGAGGCGTACAATTCCTTACCAGCACCCGTTTTGAAGGCAGATCTCTTTCGGTATCTGATCCTGTTGGCGCGAGGGGGTATATATTCGGATATTGACACGGAAGCGCTCAAACCGGCTATTGACTGGCTGCCAGACGACATGGATCCATCGTCAGTCGGTCTCGTGATTGGCATTGAAGCTGATCCGGACCGACCGGACTGGCACCAATGGTATTCGCGCAGAATACAGTTTTGTCAGTGGACTATCCAAGCCAAACCTGGTCACCCTGTTCTCCGTGATGTGGTGGCTACTATTGTTGAGGATACTCTACGAATGAAGAAAAAGGGTGTCTTGACCATGTCCAAGATGGACAAGTCGATTGTCGAGTTTACAGGTCCTGCCGTTTGGACGGATGCTGTGTTCCGCTACTTCAACAATCCTGATTACTTTCTAAGCGAGGGTACTCGGAACGTCACTTATGAGGACTTTACGCACTTGACTCGACAGAAGAAGATTGGCGATGTCGCTGTTTTGCCAATTACCAGTTTCAGTCCGGGCGTGGGTCAGATGGGTGCTCAAGGGCCAGATGATCCTCTAGCTTTTGTTAGCCACCAGTTTGAAGGTAATTCTCGTTTTCAACCCAGTGCTTGAAGCATACTAATGCAGTCATTTAGGATCATGGAAACCCGAAAACGAGCGCATCTATTAATCGACCACAATCTATAGCCACATAGAGACACCCACATATATACGCATATACACGTATATACTAGTGATCGGCACATGACCCTCCGCCGGCTTCGCAGCCTTTGTAAAAACATATATATATATCCTCATCCCCTCGCATCAGTACGGCGTTTTTGGCTACATGGCTTTGACTTCACTTTTAGAAGATCTTTCTATACTTCGACCCTTCTATATTTCTATCTATAATTTGACGTCTAGAGCGAGGAGCATGGGGTGGGCTTGTTTGTTTATTTTCTTGTTTTGACGTGTTCAGGAAGACTACGGATTTGAATGATACATTATCTGAAATGTTTACATAGAAGTCATGTAGAGATGCAATTGATTACCATATTCCACTATCTTCCGAGGTTCGTTGGTATATTCCAGAATAGTATTAGAACGGTATAGATGAGAAGAGAATATAAAATAGGTGTGTATCAAACAAAACAATCATAATATGTCCAGCCATTCTTCATGGGTATATGATGTGTAGAAAAACGAATATAAGCAGAGAAGAAACAAATGTATCCATAACCACTTTTACCATCCTACCAAGCGAGCAGGAAGTATATGCATACCCCTCGTGGCCAAAAAATCAAAAATCATCAAAAAGCGGCTCATACTTTTCCCTCATATCATTCGTGTACGGCTCTAACAGCGCCGAATCCGGCGGAGGCGGATACTCCTCAAAATTCGCTGCGTCAGCCGCATGTTCCACGCGCGGAATAATAGGTCCCTTGACTCGTCGATGGTAGACATCATCCCAATTCACGCTATCGAACCACGGGTGTGCTTTGACTCGTTTCGAGCCGCCCTGTATATGGCCCAGGCGCTGCGTAACGTCTGTTTTGCAGAGTTGGGAGATGATGTCGCGCGCTGCCATGGACATGTTATGCGGAAAGCGAAGGCGGCCTTCGACGATCTGTTCGTATAAGCGCATGACATTCTGGTCCCAGAACGGCGGCTGTCCGACGAGAAACTCGTAGATCAAGATGCCCAATGCCCACCAGTCAACGGCAATGCCATGGCCGCTGTTATGAATCACCTCTGGCGCCAGATAATCTGGCGTTCCGCAGAGGGTATACGTTTCACGGTTGCCCACTTGTTTTGCGAATCCAAAGTCAACCAGCTTAATGTGGCCGTCAATGTCAATCAATATATTTTCTGGTTTGAGGTCTCTGTATGCGACGCCTTGGACGTCGTGCAGGTATTCTATTGTTAATGTGATTTCTGCGGCGTAGAATTTGGCTGTTGCGTCGCTGAAGGTGCGCGCGCGTCGTAGGTAGCTGAAGATTTCGCCGCCGGGACAGTAATCCAACTACTCAGTCAGATTGGGTTTAGGGAACAAAGCGTATATTTAATGGCATACCAGCATATATAAAGATTGATCATCTGAGAATGTGGTGATCAGAGTTGTGATGAAAGGATATCCGGCCACTGCACTTAATGTTCTTCGCTCATTGCGAACATGCTCGACTTGTTTTAGCTTGATCACTGAGTATCTAAGTCAGTACGGCTCAACCTTGAAGTAAGTCAATTGACATACCGTCTGCTTTGCGGAGAACTTTTAGTGCATAAACATTGTCTTTCTTAGGGCTGTTCTTCAAGCGTGTAAGCCAGACACGCGCAAAGGTTCCTGGTCACATTGACAAGTCAGTTCCAGTCGCAATTGTACCACCTCAGTCGCATTGACATGACATACCCGTCCCTAACGTCTTTATAAGCTCAAAATCATCTACCTGCAAATTCCGGCTCGGTTCACCCAAGTCCGGCGCGGAAAAGTCTTCTTCTGAGGTTATAGCATCGTGTTTTGTGGTGGTAGACTCTGCATTCGGCGCAGAAGACGACGAAGTGGCTTCTTCGGGGTTTACTGGTTGCACTTTGGGTACGACTATCGGATTCTTTGGCGGTTCTTGTTCATGTATCGTGGGTTCGACTGTTTCTCTGGCCATACTGGTAGCGAGCGGTCATCTCTCAGCTTTTGACTTGATACTGTCGCAAAGTTGGCGCAAAGGTGAGGAGAAGTTGACGCTCGTCGGGGTTCTCCGAAATGAGCTGAAATTAGATCAATGCATGTAGCTGACTAGTTCGTATTCTTAGCTGCAACACAATAATCGAATTACATATGGCAGCTGAGTCTGCAATTGAATTTTTGGAATGTACTGAGAGTAGAATGGTCAATGAAGATTTGTACTTCCAAAGTTCTGGACGTCCACGGCCCGATGTGAGTGGTTCCGCGCTTGGTCCCCGCAGCCTCCTTTAAGCCTGCTCTGACGTTATCTTGGCGGGGCTTTCACGTGTTTCATAATCAAGTAGGTATCTAAGCAATGAATGTATTCAAATGATTCAACTGAATGGTAGTACATATATTCAACATGTGCAGTTAGTCTGCAATTGACCGGGCAATAAGCAGACTCCCGGAGAACAGATTGCCATGCCATGCAGTCTGTTATAAAGACCTCGCATCTCTGAGCACCGAGATAAACGCAATATTTAGACATCAAACAGACATCTAAATTTTGAAATGTGGCCTTCAACCTGTAGGCCAGATGCTCACCATCTTGAGCTTCAATACTTTATATGAGTGTGTGTGCTGTCACAGTCTAACCGCCGCTGCGCGAGTTGAGAATCAAACCGACAATCAAACTGCATTTCATTAGTGTCTTTCGTCTTCCCATCTTCGACGACAGACATACCCGTAAAGTCCCAACACTTCTCCGAAAATCAAGATCAGAATCATTCCAACGTAAACACGGGATTGTTGCATGTAAGAACGAACACCCTAGAAACCTTGGTTAGCAACTAACCCACTTTACGAAAATTGAAGACCCTGCTTACAGCATCTCCTACAACTCCAATTGTATATCCAGCGGCTATTCCGGCCAGGCCGACTGAAAGGCCAGATGCAAGATGCATGAAGCTCCTGTAGTGTGCATAGTTAGAACCAAGGTATACCATCCAGATTGAGTTTGTAAGTTTCGAGACGTACGTGTAGAGACTGGTGTTCTGGCCCGGAGGAGGATTCATTGCGTTGGCTATAAGCACTGCGACGACCAGACCGTAGACGGCAATGATACCGGACATGACGACGGGGATTAATGACTATACCACGTTAGCCAAGTTAAAAGTGCGTCCTAGACCGATAGATATACCCTCATGATCAAGTCCGGTCTATATTGTCCAACACCCGCAATACCGATGCCTGACTTAGCCGTTCCATATGCCGCCCCGATTGCTGCCTTTTGTGAGCGATCATTCTTAAAGATAGGATGGATGGGATTCGTAGGTTCTAATCACGTACACCCGAAGATCATCTTCGAGTGGGTTAGTATATCGTCAGGAGATGTAATGATATCCTCGAGGACTTACTGCTGCTGCCACTCCTGCCTGTTGTTCAAATTAGTATGACACATCGAAAGGGTCTGCGGATAGACATACAAAAGAGAAGAACGGCGCGAATTTGGGCGCATATTCATTGTCCGCCATTTTGTCTATGATTCACGTATATTCGGGAGAGGTAGGTTCGAAACCGAGTGTGTCGACACTGCGCGCCCGGAGGAGCCGACAGACCACTAGCCGCAGTCGAGTACTTTGAGTGTATGGCCGTATGTAAAATATAACAGGTTGTTGTGAGTTGAACAGAAAGACCTGTTAATCACAGAGCTTGTCGTAGTGTTGACAGTGAAGTTGAAGGTAGCAGATACCAAGCTCTCGAAGCTGAGCTAAGAGCTTGGCAGAGATTGCCAGACTGTCCCTGTGTGCCGCCGTAGACCTTCGGGGCGGCGTCTCCGGCTCGGCCTTAGCCTTAGCCAGCCAGACTCACAACACAATCAAACCACCTCCGTGGCTGGCTGGCTTACTTGCTTCATCACCACCACACTCGTTCTCGACACCCCGATTCCCAGTCTTCTACAGCCCGCTCCACGGCATCTCCTGCCTCGACTGCCGTGGACCCTTTACGAGGCGTCTCCATTGAGCCTCCTATTCCCCGTCGAAAAAGGATGTGGAGGGTATGACTGCAGGGGCCCTGTTCTCTGGTTGCGCCCAAGGCTCCTTGCTCTCTCATCAGTTCAGTCAAGTCGAATTTAGCACTTGCTAGTCGCTTGTCGCCGAAGTAGCAAAATACATCGCACCAAAATCGAGTGTCGAATATCGAAGTGAAGGCACGCGTGGTCATCTGTCTCTCTATTTCGGGAAGACACCATCGTCTCTTTCCTGCTTCGCCTGTGACCTTATCAGATTCAGCCCTGCATGTGATCTATTAATCCACAGCACACCCATGTCAGTACCGTTCAGTGCAACTTTGAATTAATCTTTGCACATTGCGGTCTCGGAGCAGAACGAGCTAACATGTCATTTAGTCGTTTGCTACAATTATCTATTCGCCCGCCATGGCGGATTTAAGATCCCAACAAGGCCGAAATTATCAGCCAAACCCATATGGACAAGCATCGAATCCGAGGCGCGATGCTGCCTTTTCTGATATCTTTGGTTCATCAGCACATGCCGGCCGATCTCAAACAATGACCTCACAAACCCCTCCTTTTTCGAATGAACGAGCGCGTACGATGACCTCCCATATTCCACCCCCTCAGATGCAAATGCAGAATAGGGCACCGCCGCCGCCAGGAGGCGGTGTTCGCCCGCTACCCAATGGATACGGACCGGGCCCCATCAATGGCTACGGGGGTCACCAAGTTCCTAATGGAAATGTAGCTCCGTCACACCACCAGCAGCCTCCCCAGCATTATCCTCGATACCCTGGACCTACTCGAGTAGAAGCCAGACCGAATCCTCATTATTCGAACCCCAATGTTCCTGTTCCTTACGGTCGCCCTTCGCCGGCTTTAAATTCTGACCCCATCCGCTCTCGATCAATGGCTAGTGTTCCAGTGAGGCATCCCCAGGCATACTCGCAACCCCCGAGCAATTATCAACCTCCTGGCAACGCCTTCCGTACCCCGCATAATCATATCGCACGAACGCCGCAAGGACGACCCGTACCTGAAAGGAATCAGGATCCGGGTACGATGTCCCTCACATCTTACTCATCCTCTCATGAACATGCCCAGACTGCCTATGGCCGGCACGTACCTACAAGGCGACCACCGTCTGGTCCCGATCATATACCACCTCAATTGCTTCCGGCGCAGGCACAGGTACAACCGCAAGCCCAAGCCCAAGCCCATCCCCAAGCTTTTTCAGACCAGCAAGGACAACATGAAGACAATTATCGTCCACGTCGTACGAGTGAAACATCCATGACCTCGAGAACCATGTCGATGGCTTCTACGCTTATTCCCGACCGGACAATGAGTTTACAAAGCCTGCCTCTTCAGAAGCAAACCACTCAATCCACCACTACAACAGCGGTCGCCCAAGCTCGCAGATCAAAGCCGTTGGTCTATCCCGCTCTACTATCACGTGTCGCCGATGTTTTCCGCGAAGGAATGCCTCTTGCAGAATATCAGAAGAACGGGCTTTCGTATCAGAATGCATTTCCAGGATCGAAGGCTGTGGATTTAATCGCTCACATCATTAGAACACAGGATCGCAATCTTGCTTTGCTTCTGGGCCGTGCGCTGGATGCACAAAAGTTCTTCCACGATGTGACGTATGATCACCGTCTCCGAGACTCGTCTGTTGAGATATACCAGTTCAAGGAAACCATGACTGAAGAGTCGGCTACCTCAGACGTCAATGGAGTGTTTACGCTACTCACCGAGTGTTATTCTCCAACCTGCACACGTGATAATCTCTGCTATTCGATCGCTTGTCCTAGGCGACTTGAACAACAGGCTCGCCTTAATCTCAAACCCCAGCCTGGTCTACGACATTCCTCCTCGAAGGGTAGTCTTCACGCAGATGACGATAATGATGACCAGAAGCTTTGGATCAACATGGTTCCTAAGGAGGTTTCTGACATGCTTGAAGACCGGGAGAAGAAGCGCCAGGAAATCATCTTTGAGATTATGTACACCGAAAGAGATTTTGTCAAAGACTTGGAATACTTGCGAGACTTTTGGATGCGACCACTCCGTTCAGCTGGTAATACCAGTTTATCTCCTATTCCCGAGCATCGACGAGAAAAGTTCATTCGTACGGTCTTTGGAAACTGCTTGGAAGTGTTGAAAGTCAATTCTACTCTATGCGAAGCACTCAATGCACGACAGAAAGAGAACCATGTTGTTCGTACAGTTGGTGATATATTTTTGCAGCACGTTCCCCGGTTTGATCCCTTCATCAAATATGGTGCCAACCAGCTCTACGGAAAGTATGAGTTTGAGAAAGAAAAGGCTTCCAACCCTGCATTCGCTCGCTTTGTGGAAGAAACAGAACGCTTGAAGGAGTCACGAAAGTTGGAGTTGAACGGTTACCTCACGAAACCTACCACACGTCTCGCTCGATATCCTCTACTCCTTGAGCAAGTGGCTAAGAATACCGCCGACGACAACCCAGATAAGCAAGACATTCCGAAAGCGATCGGATTGATCAAAGATTTCCTTTCCCGTGTCAATACTGAGAGTGGTAAAGCGGAGAATCACTTCAACCTCGTTCAGCTCAATGCAGCCTTGAAATTCAACCCAGGAGATTATGTTGACTTGAAACTCACTGAAGAGAATCGACAAATGCTTACAAAAATGGGTTTCAAGAAAGGCCCAACTGACAGTTCTGAGGTTACTGCCTATTTGTTTGATCATGCCGTACTGCTAGTGCGCATCAAGGTGGTCAACAAACGCGAGGAATATCGAGTATACAAGAAGCCAATTCCACTCGAGCTGTTGGTGATCACTCAAATGGACGAGGTCATTCCCAGGCTTGGATTGGCAAAAAGATCATCATCCAGTCTCATTCCTGGCAAGGTCATTCCTACCAATACACCTGCGCCAAAAGAAGGACTGCCAATCACCTTCAGACATCTTGGGAAGGGTGGTTATGATTTGACACTATATGCTACGTCACCAACGCAGAGAAAAAAGTTTATTGAAATGGTTGAAGAGCAGCAGAGGAAGCTTCGGGAGCGCAACAGCAACTTTTATTCCAAGACCATTCTCTCCGAAAACTTCTTCACGACGGCTAATAGGGTCAATTGCTTGGTACCAACAGGTAAGCTCATACTTGGTGATATTTTGGTGGCTATATCAATACTAACTTTTCCATAGACGGCGGAAGAAAGCTTGTTATTGGTACAGACAATGGTATCTATCTAGCAGAGCGATGGCCCAAAGACAAGAGTGCAAAGCCAAAACGCATATTGGACGCCCAGGCAGTTACCCAGATCGATACGCTAGAAGAGTATCAATTAGTCTTGGTCCTCGCCAATAAGACTCTGTTCTCATACCCTATGGAAGCTCTAGACGTCAACGAAGGTCAAAACCCTCTTGCGCGCCGGCCAAAGAAGATTCAGGGACACGCCAACTTCTTCAAAGTCGGTATCGGTCTAGGACGACATCTCGTGTGCTCCGTCAAGACCTCTGCGTTGTCAACTACCATCAAAGTCTATGAGCCTATGGAGAACTTGGCAAGGGGTGGCAAGAAACCAGCATTAGGCAAGATGTTCAGGGGAAGCCAAGAAGCTCTGAAGCCATTCAAGGTGAGTTATTTGTCGACAAAATCATCAGAGTTAAAATTAATTTGTTGTTGCTAGGAATACTATATCCCAGCTGAATCCTCTTCTGTCCATTTCTTACGATCGACTCTATGTGTTGGTTGTGCCCGAGGCTTCGAAGTTGTCAGTCTTGAAACGACAGAAAGCCAGTCACTCCTCGACCAAGCAGATACTTCCTTGGACTTTGTTGCGCGAAAAGAGAACGTCAAGCCTATTCATATTGAACGAATGAATGGAGAGTTCCTGCTAAACTACAGCGACTTTTCGTTCTTCGTCAACCGAAATGGATGGCGAGCACGACCGGATTGGAGAATTTCTTGGGAAGGCACACCAAATGCATTCGCCTTGTCATACCCATACATTTTAGCCTTTGAACCGAATTTTATCGAGATTCGACATATTGAGACGAGTGAGCTTATCCATATCATGACTGGGAAGAATATTCGAATGTTGCATTCATCGACGCGAGAGGTGAGTCCTAATCCTTTTCTCTTGCTTGGAGACATGACTACTAACTTGACTAGATTTTGTACGCTTACGAGGACGAGGAAGGAGAAGATGTGGTGGCTAGTTTGGATTTCTGGAATAAGGCCACGGTGAAATGAAACAAAACATGTGAACTAAGATGAGGAGAGCAAGATCGTCTTTCACTTCATCTTTTGACTTTTGATATCCCTTTTCTTCTTTTCTTTATATTCTTTTCCTTCCCACATCGTCATCTTGTTCTTCTGTAGTTGATCGAAATGACCTGTTCTCATCCATGTTTGTAAGTTGTGTATGAACCTGGCCAGACTTGACCTTTGTACCAATGCTGGGAATGAACCAACCAATCAGCATTTTCCATTCTGACGTTACGCAAGCTGTATAAATTGCGTGTTCCTTATTCTTTTTGAATCTATTTGATTCATCTGAACTTCTTGTCGTTGTTATTATCATTGTTGTTTGCCCTATGCTTGTTTGTTTTCTTTTTCTTTTGCACACCGACACATTTTATTTCATCTAGCGTGTGAAATATGCTTATCTATTTCAAATGTTACTATCTATTTATGATTACTCCTTGATTATGAATGGTTGATGTATACCTTTCTTTCCTGTCGTTGGAATCTTCGAGGCGTTTGTTCACTCGAAATATGCTTCTCCTTACATTTATTGTTTCATTTCTTCTATATCTTATTTCTAGATATCCAGTTCCAATAACTATAGAAATATCTTTGAATCAAAGATGCTTTGGGTACAAAATGTGGTATCGGCGTTTAATCCATGCAACAGGGGAATTCCTACGGTAAGTAGGGCATCAACGACAGAGCCCTAACCCGAGCGGCCATCGCACCTACTGTTTGAAAAGAAGTCGAACGCCCCCTCCTCAGCGCGCATACCAGAATGATTGCTTTGCAATCACAAGGCTGCAAAACTCAATGTTTACCCAAGTAGAACGCGTTGAAGGCAGAGTCTCCTGTAATCAAAGCAGTATATCTTCGTTCACTTTCTGTATTAAACTTTCAATGCATCAAGTATATCCATAGGCTCTGCGAAGATATGTCCAGCTGGCCGTTAAAAGCGGGAAGAAGCTCCTCTGACATGTTGACTCAACGTACGTTCGGTTGCTCGATGAGAAGCGTCATAATGAATCAGGTAAGCGGGATTCTCGAGCTAACGTGAAGGCAATTCTTATCCCTATCCCTATCCATAGGAAGTGAAAGCAAAGGGGGGGAAATGCTAGAGACAGATGTAGCAGATCTACTCCAGGCTATCATGTTCTTGATTGTCAAGGATAAGAAGAGATCGGGAATATCCTTCAGTTTGGAACAGCGATTTCACTCAGGCGCTACGATAAAAGGGTAGAATGTTTCGATTAGCTATTCTTGCAGATAGCTATTGATGGGATCTGTGTTTGATTCAACTTGGGACTGAATTACAAATTTGAATACATTCAAACAATGGCATGACATTGCTTGGCCTTCTTGGGCTTCTTCATTTGCATAGCCTCCGCAATCTCCTCGAGACTCTTGGGCTTGATCACTTCGTGAAGGTCACCGAAGTACTCATCCCAGTGAAAGGTTTTGTTTCCGCATTGAATGACGACTGTGTATAATTTGCTTTCTTCAGTATATGAGTCGAGCTCATCTGACCAGATTGATTTTCTGAGACGTTCTGGAGCAGTTGTCCAACCCTCAGGAGGATTGATGGCCTTGACGTGATGATTTTCATCAACCACTGTCTGTGCTTTGTTGTGTTTCCCTGCTCAAAGGTCAAGACATATAAAGTGAAGGTGCACTCAATTCAACGTACCGAAGCCATTGTGTGTGTGTGCTTTTTTTTTCCTTTGGAATTTGAAGGAGATGGAGATGAGGCGAGCGTCTTACCGTAGTTGGAGTGGTGCTGGCTGGTCTGGGGGAGCAGGAGACCGTCCCTAAAGCAAGAGCGAATCACTGACTTTTCATCCTGTGATAATGGTTGTTTAAACAATAGCTAAGAGATTTCTAAGTGGCCGGGGCTAATAAGGAATTTCGAGGGTGAGTCAATGTACTGGGACGTTACGTCAGATGCGTGTTTGTTTTCAGGTGGTTTGTTTTCTACGTAGTAGGCAAACGGAACCTCTACCAATCTACAGAGCTAGCTGTTCTTGCTCAGTATGGAATAGTTTTGGGTTTATACAGCAAGTCAAATCATAACAAGACAATTATTGAAATACCTAGAAATAAGGAAACAAGTATTAAAATCCAGAAAATGAACGTCACAGGTGACTGGGAATCTTTTTGGTGCTGCAAGCTCAAACCAAGGGGGAGTGAAAAAGGGAAGAAAAGAAAAGGAATGGAATCTTGACTAAGATATTAACAGGAAAGATCTTCTTTTGGTTCCGCAAAGGTAGTTTAAAGCCATTAATAAAAAAGGTGTTATTTCCAATCCGAGGTATGAACCACCGAAACGCAATCAAAAGATCTTCGAGGTGTAATAAGCAAGACACGTAAGAAGGGAGGGAAAGGACCAGATGTAAATTCACACGGTGAAATGGTGGGTAGCCCACTATCCTTTTTGCTCCTCAAGGTTTGCAGCCACATAACCAATTCGCCATGCATCATCTCACCAGGTTGCCATTCCCGTATCATAGATTAGAGGGTTTCACCAGGCCAGCACGAACATGGACCGACTGAGGCGTGCATTACCCAGCACATGAGTTCGTGTACATAATCAAATATAATTAAGCCTCTGCACCGTCTCCATTGGTCTCCTCGGTTGCAGCCAAATGAGCGCTGGCTTCTCGTTGCATACGAGCCTCGATTTCTCGGAGCTGGCTCTCGCGGGCCAAGAGTTCCTGGCGCTTCTCGTTGATCTCGCGTTGTACTCTGAGTTCGATCTCACGGAGTTTCTCCTCCTCACGACGGAGCTGTTCTTCCTTGAGGCGCACCGATTGGGAGACGAGGTCCTCTGGGTTCATGGAAGAATCTTCGTTTCTATGGCAATTGTCAGCTCATTGGTCAGATGGTTGTGGCTTATCAGTAACACTTACGATCCAGCACCGCCATCAACACTCTTACTGAGCTTCTCGGTACGGTAGTTCTCGTAAAGGAAGTCGTGGGTGATTTCCTTGAGATCGGCAAGATGGCTGTGAAGAAGGGCGCTTCGAATGGCGAGGAAGTCTGAGTGACGGGGGTTTTCGACTTCGACGATACCCCATGGGTACTGCCTGGCTCGTACCTTCTTGCCGCCGATTTCCAAGACTTCTTCGGAGCCAACGATGGCGAACGGCATGAGACCACGCAACTCTGCGTTTTCTTCGACGGTATCCTCGTCGTCTTCCTCAATGTCGTAAGGGAAGTTGTACACAGGGATACGGTAATGTTCAATATCTTCCATAACCAATTTTTTGGACTCTGCGAGCTCTGCGGGAGTGAGAGAGTCTGCCTTGCCAATGACGGGGATGACGTTGACACGGGGAGAGAGGCGCTTCATCAATTCGATATCGAGTTCGCGGAGACCGTGGCCGGTAGGGGTGATAAAGTAGAGGAGGGCGTGGACTCGGTTGTCCCTGAATCGGGGGTTACGCTTAATCCGGGACTCCATGGCAAGAATATCGTCATATTGGCGTTCAAGGTATCCAACAATCTCTGAGAAGCTGTTTGACGTTAGCAATTGATCTTTCGTCTGATGATTTGAAATTCATACCTGGCCTCGTTGTCGATCTGGTCACCAAATCCGGGGGTGTCAACAATGGTCAAGGAGATGCGAGTGCCTTCCTCATCGAGTTCCAATTCTATTGCGGCCATAAGTCTCATGCGCTGTTCAGCAGATAGAGGCTTCGTGAGCCGGGTCACCTACCGACTGTCACTGGCTTGATCCGGACCCCCTCTTCAATGTGTGCGTTGGCAGCATCATCTGCATCCTTGTGCTCGAGAACCTTCTTCCCGCAGAGAGTGTTGACGAATGTAGTACGACCTGTTGCATGAGTCAGTTGTTAAAGGGTTGTTCAGTTGTCGAGTTGATGCCATCCGTTGATAGACCAAGTAGCCACAAATAAACTCACCCGTTCCACTTGCACCGCAGACCATCAAACAGAATTGAATACCCTTCTTGACATTCTTCTTGCGACGAATCTATACATCAAAACACCAATTGTTAGTACAAAGAATCAATTTGTTGTCTGTTGTGGAATAAGTGTGGTCGAAGCGAGTCCGGGGAACAAAGTCAGGCACTGAGACATAGCATACCGCGTTGAGAGGCGAAGACATCATGATTGAGGATCCCAAGGACAATGTTTTTCACAGCGACCGACAGATAAAGAGACTGGAAATGGTGGTCGGAGGATGTGGAGGGAGTTGAAGCTATGAGAGAGAAAGACGTTGACTCTCCTGAGACAAACAGGCAGGGAGGAGAGCGACACAACAGCGAGAGTTTAGGGGGGAAAGCTGTCTAGTGGGCGGCTGCCATTGGCTGGCTGCGTTACTTGTTAGTGTCTGGGTCGCGGCTGCTTGCACTGCGTGGATGGCTCTTTCCCCTTTTCCAGGCCCGCCAGTCACGTGTTCCGCTCTTTCCTTCTTCGTTCTTACTGTCCTTCTCGTCTCTTGATGTGATGTCTCTTCTGAGGGATCTCTCTTGTGTGACTATTCGGGGAGCAGCTGCCATCTTGTAATCTACCATTGAGTGTGCATATACATATATTCAATTGAACTCATTCTTACAATTCACCAATTGCTCAATTCTTTTGGTAAAATAATATCAGCCTTATCATCATTACTGCTTGTTGGCTGTACGTATATCAACTGTTGTCAGCGCGGAGGAGCTTACTTTTAGGTTACGGAGTCTTTACATAAGCTCCATTTCTGCCTCCGCATCGATCCCCGAACCACTGATCAACCTCCGACACCCCAACGACTACCAGCTTCAAATTATTTTCTTCCATATGACGCCGCAAAATGAATACACGCCAGGTTATCGATGACTCGGCAGGCCCCGTCTCCCTGTCCACAGCTTTCAACAGCGACAGTAGCTGCTTCTCCGTCGGGCTGGATACAGGTTTCTGCGGTACGCTTCGTCGCATCCCCGCACAAGGTAAACAAACAGGAGCTTATGGTCATGATCGTTTTAACAGTCTTCAACTCGGATCCATGCGAACTCAAGGTGTCAAGAGGTGTGCATCCAGTCTTGCTTCAGGCTTGATTTACCACAAAGAGAAAGAGTGCTAAAGGTCAACTCCAAGATTTCAACGCAGGTATCGGCGTCGCGGAAATGTTAGGGCAGTCCAACTACCTAGCCATCGTCGGCGGCGGTAAACAGCCCAAACTACCGCAAAACAAAGTACGATCCACATTCTCTACAGTGCTTGCGCTCGTCCCATGCTGAGATATATGGCAGATGGCCATCTGGGATGACGTAAAACAAAAATCCGTCATCACGCTCGAGTTCCGAACCTCCGTCCTCCGAGTCCGTCTATCCAAGTCGCGCATCGTAGTTGCCCTCCTGAACAGTGTCCACGTTTTCGCATTCTCCACGCCACCAGAAAAGTTGTCCGTCTTCGAGACTACAGATAATCCTCTAGGGTTGATTTGCCTAGGCAAGAAGCTCCTAGCCTTTCCCGGCAGGTCTCCAGGACAAGTTCAACTGGTGGAGTTGGAGACGGGAAACGTCAGTATCATTCCGGCGCATAGTTCAAGTCTTAGGGCCATCGTGCTCAGTCCAGATGGGGAGGTATTAGCTACAGCAAGTGAACAGGTATTATTCACAGAACTCATATTGATTGCCAGATCTGACTAAGATAAGGGTACTTTGGTACGGGTATTCTCTACGAGGAATTGCGCCAAAATCGCCGAACTACGACGAGGCGTTGACCATGCTATGATCTTCTCTCTTGCCATTTCCCCTTCAAACACATACTTGGCAGTCACGTCAGATAAGTCAACGTTGCACGTCTTCGATCTCCCACATCCTCGAACGCTATCATGTCGCAGCCAATCTCCGTCTTCATATTCCGAGGACGGTGTGAACCAGAAATGGGGTATCCTAGGCAAGATTCCTTTGCTTCCCAGGGTCTTCTCCGACATTTACTCGTTCGCAAGTGCTCATTTCGAGATCGGAGATGACTCTCTCGGCGGGACACCTTATATCCCTCCGCTGGGTACATCTGTCGGGCGGCCATCCAAAGGTGTACTTGGCTGGACAGATGATCATACCATTTTGATAATAGGTGCCGGTAAAGAGGGTCGCTGGGAGAAGTTTGTCATTCGTGAAGGTGAAGATGGCAAACGTTTCTGCGTCAGGGAAGGCTGGAAGCGCTACCTAGGAGGAGGATGAAAGGCCAGCCGGTAACATAATTTGATCCAGAACTTTGCGCATGCTCAACTAGGACCGCACCATGGCAAATTTTACGTGTTCCGACCTAGGCATCCAGTGCCACGCATTTTCTTGACCGGCCAGGTTGGAATGTCGGCAACCAATCGTTTGGTTAATCCGATGACATGCAACTGTTTGAGCGAATGATTCGTCAACATCCGCGCAGCTGTGATTTAAGCCATTTGCTTCTCCAGAATTGCTCAGCGATGTATGAATCTCTGGTGACGTCGATATGTGCATAATTTGTCCACATCTGAAATGTAGATATGTAACAAGATTGTTCAAATTCCATTCTTAATCTCGTTCGCGTCTAGATCGTTCTCTTGACCTGTCCCGTCTTCGATGAGGAGACTCTGATCGGTCACGACGGTGCCTTTCTCTCCGACTAGAATCGTCTCGGTCTCTGTGAGATCTTTCGCGAGATCTATCCTCACTTCGCCTGCGACGATGATGGCGGTGTCTGTGTGAGCGCTCGCGACTATCTTTTCGTCGACTCGATGATTTCTTCTCGCTTGCTTTGAAAGCTTCGAGAGCTCTGGCGACTTCTTCCTTCTTCTCCTGGATAAGGTATTCCTTCATAGGATCTTCGTCATCATGGTCTCGCAACAATTCGGCCAATTCCTTTTCTTCCTTGAGCATCGGCCGCAGTCTCTCTTCCACATCACTTTCATCGTCATCTCTCCTTCGGCTCTTGCGCCGTCGTTCAGTATCTGTATCTTCGTCCGCCCTTCCCGTAGCTGGGCCCATGATTCTTGCCACATTATCCTCTTCTCCCTCTTCCTCTTTCCTCTTGTACCGCGTATGATCGACTCGTAGCACACGACCCATCACTGTGGCACCTCCCAAGTTGTCGACCGCAAGATCCGTACTTCGCTGATCTTCATACTTGAGAAAAGCGAACCCTTTGCTTTTGCCTGTATCCTTGTCGCGTACGAGGTTGACGTGAACTGGCTCGCCATACTGGGAGAAGATAGTCACGACGTCGCCTTCGGATAGATCGAATGGTAAGCCGCCAATGTAGATGTATGCTGTATCGCGGTAGTCGGCGTGCCAGGAAGCTTCGGGTGTTCTGCATGAGCAATATGCATTAGAAATATTTCTGTAAATTCACTGGGAGGGGATAGCTTACACTGCATTTTCAAGCTCGCGCTTATTCAGCGCTTGGATCTGACGTATGGAGTTCATCGCAGATGTGCAGCAGATGCTGTAAGATCGAGTGTTGTTGAAAAAGAAAATCAAGAGCTTCGAGTTGAAGACCTTCCAGAGAAAGCGGCTAGCCAGTCACAGCGCGTGGGTTGGCGCACTGGCCCACAAGTCACTAACCTAATCTATGAGGCATCATTGTTTACTAGGCGCATCTTTTGATCTTTCATCTCAACTGTCACCTTCCCCTTGCTCTTCCTGTGTTCGACCACTTATTGCAACTTATTTCACGCTCCACAATATTGCAGTTTGCATTCGATTCTCCCTGTTTATATCGGCCGTACCTTGCACCACTCGTCGCGGCACCGATCGCCTCGAGCGAGCTCCCCTGAACGCGGAACCGTTTTAGCTTGCGGAGAACGATTAGACATACAACAACAATTTCGAAAACCGTCAACCTTGGAACTTATATAACTTACCAGTCCAACCGGACATGGTCTGATTGTCTACGAAATGGTTGGAATCGGGTCGCGTATGTCTACTGGGACGCAGGACTCTGGCGGCCCGGGAAGCCGGCCTTCCAGCAAAGATGGCAACAAGAAGAATATCTGGTCTTCCATGTTGGACAGTGTGGCTAGTGGGAAGAGATTGCCTGAGAAGAATATGATTGTGCTTGGTATGTTCTCAGCTAGACTTGGCATCCTTGTTAAAAGCTAATGCTGTCACCTGTAGGAGGCACACCCGACAGTCAAAGAGAATTTCTGGATACCCTATCTTCGGATCCTTCAGATCCGCGCTTACCAGACGAAAGGAGGAAAGGAAAAGTAGCACCTATTGCAAACGAATTTGCTTTGGGCTATACATACCAAGATGTCCTCGATGCCGATCACGAAGGTTCGTCCTTATTTCTCCAACGACGGTACCACGGAAGCTAATTATCATGACAATAGATATCCTTGCACGAGTCTCGATATATCTCCTATCCGACCCATCTCCATCCTTTGCACCTCTTCTACGCCCCCTTTTAACACCACAGTCCGTTCCAGAAACACTAATTGTAATACTCCTCGACTGGTCTTCACCGTGGACTTGGGTCCGACAACTGCGAGAATGGATTCGGCTTTTAAGGTCGGTATTGATATCGTTGGAAGACTCGACCAAAATAGTCATGGAAGAAGTCATGACTGAATGGAAGGATAAAAAGAGAGGATTGGATCCCAACTCGGCGACGGGTGTCACGAATTCTGGAGGTCCGGTGTCGATACCTTTAGGACCTGGTGAATGGGACGAGGGACTCGGAGTTCCTTTGTGTGTTGTTTGCCAGGGGGTTAGTGATATGTCCCGCAAACTTGGAATGACAGCTGACATCGTGTAGGCAAATAAAATAGAACAACTGGAAAAAGAGAACGGTTGGCGAGAAGAAGAGTTTGACTTTATCCTTCAATTTATGAGAACCATTCTTCTTAAGCGTGAGTACCTTCAACATTCCGGCTTTCCAACTGCTAAATATAGGTATAGACGGCGCTTCGCTCATTTACACCACACCTTTCCTCGCAAACTCTCTACAAAGCCTAGTTCATTCGACCTTGGGCATACACTCGCTATTAAGAAGGCAATCGCTCAAACACAATGTCATAGATCGGGATAAAGTTCTCGTACCGGCGAATTGGGATTCATGGGGCAAGATTCGCATTATCCGCGAAGGATTTGACATTGAGGGAGTCGGCGATGCCTGGTCTATCGAGATTCAGGAATCATCGCGTCATCTGGTTAATGGGGCTGGTCAAGACGAAGATGCCGAGACGAGAAACGCACCTACATCTCCTATAGCAGAGGATGGCTCCAGCGCTGTCGCCATTTACGAGCAGACCATCAAAGATCCTAAACAAGACTCGGCTGCTCCGGGAAGCAGTGTCAGTGCGAACAGGAACAAGATCGAGATTGAGACGGAGGATATGCAGAAGTTCTTGGGCCAGCAACTTACGATATTGGACCAGCTCAAGGCCGAAGATGAAAAGGACCGAGAAGCCAAGAAAGCACCCAAGCCTTTGGAGATGTCACCCAATCTTGACGAATCTGGACATGTTAATGAACATATTGGACCTGTTCAGTTTAACATGGGTGGTATCCAAGTCGATGCTGACGACATGTTGAGGAAGTTGAAGGTAAGATTCACCCTAACTTGCACTTTACTTACGTATTGCTAACTTGGTACTAGGAACGAGAGGCCAACCGTACACCCAAAAAAGAAATCACCTCATCCACAGGCCCAACCGACGAGAAAGCGCAAAACCAAGCGCTCGCCAGCTTCTTTGCGGGACTCGTCAAAAGGCCCGGCGGCAGTCCGCGCAGCAGTCCTGCGCCTAACCCTCATCAATAAGCCACATATTGTGTTTTTGCCTGTGAATACCTTGAATCGACAGCGTCTAGGGAGACATAATTGGTGTTCTTTCATTTAGTTCTTTTCTTTTCTTCTCTACTTTTTTTGGGGTGATTTTGGTCAGCTACCCTCTTTATCAATATGTTCTCTTTGTAACTATACATACCAATATGATACCCTTCTGATTCGTATCATCTGATGGCCTTCTTCTCGAGTAACTAGTATATGGTTAGATGGTACCTGAATACATACCCCACACTTAATTATGCGATTCTCGGTTGCCTAGCTTGGAGCTCCATATTAATCCATGGATGTCATCTCAACCTCGGCATTTCGATATACACAAGAGTACATACCTAGCACATACAGGAAGAACATTGTACAAATCTAGTGATAACCCCAAGAAAACAAGCAAAATGAGCGTCACAGAACATGTAGTCGAAGCCTCGACACCATCAACCCTTCCACCACCCTTCATCCATGTCGACGGCGTCCCCAACTTCCGCGACATCGGCGGCTACCCTATCACAGACTTACTGTCAACACGACGAAACTTCGTGTATCGCTCCGCAGTCCCAACACGCATCACTCCCACCGGTCTACAGACACTCACCCAAGACCTCCAAATCACAACAGTCTACGACCTACGCTCCAACGCTGAACTGCGCAAGGATCCCATTGCCTCCAGCCCGCTAGACACCCATGACTCTGTAACGGTGCTACACACCCCCGTCTTTCCCGAACGTGACTCGAGTCCCGAACAACTGGCAAAGAGGTTTGCGAATTACATGTCCGCCAACGGCTCGGAAGGGTTCGTAGCCGCCTACGCCGAGATTTTGCGTGATGGCGTTGATGCATACCGCAAGGTGTTTGAGCATGTACGTGACCGGCCCCGGGATGCGTTTTTGGTGCATTGTACTGGTGGGAAGGATAGGACGGGTGTCCTTGTAGCGCTCATGTTTCTTGTTGCGGGTGTCAAGGATAGGGATGTGATTGCCGATGAGTACTCGTTGACGGAGAAGGGGTTTGCTGCTGTTATTAAGGCGGATTTGGCGGAGAAGATTATTAAGGATATGGGAGTGGATGGGGCGAATAGGGCCGGCATTGAGAGGTTGCTGTCGGCGAGGAAGGAGAATATGAGTGCTACTTTGGAGTATATCGAGAAACAGTTTGGTGGGGCGGAGGGGTATTTGAGGGATCAGTTAGGGTTTGGTGATGAGGATGTTGAGCGGATTAGGAAGAGTCTTGTCGTGAAGGATAAGGGTTTATTCTAGATATAAGGTTATGATCCTTGGAACATGGATATGATGATCATGACCCATCGTTTAGTCATTTCATATATAGACATATGTTAATAATTCTCCCAAACCTTAGCCGGAAGTACATTTCTCATGATATTCCAATGCCCAATAGCGTTCGGAACGTGGTTTGCCTCTAATATACTCATCCTACCAACTTCTAAAACACGTTGATCCGTCGAGTCGTCCGCAATGTCGAATTTGCTGGGATCAATCTCACGTCGTGGATACATGTACGACTTTCTAGCCTGACTACCAAGATAGTCATTCTCATTCGGCAGTCTGAAAGTCAATGGACGCGTACGGCTCTTTTTGCAAAAGACAACCATGTTGATAAAGTCAAGGGACTCCTCTGCCGGCTCTTCCGAGCCGTCGTTTTCACGGAATACGCGACACTCTGGAAAGGCTGCTTTGATTGTGCGAATGACGACTCCTGCTCCGGGCAAGGAGATATTTCCAGCGTAGTTCTGACTGTGGTTAGTCGTTGTATAAACTATAGAAGGGAAGAGACACGAACAATCGCGACAACACCGTTGTCTTCAAGCAGTGCGTCAAGCCCTCGCATAAACTCAAGAGTGAACAGTCCAACTGGCTCGACACCGCCCGTAAAAACATCATGGATGATGTAGTCGTACTTTTTCGATTCGTGTTGTGCCGTCTCGACGAATGAAATTGCATCGTCAATGACTGCTGTGTGATTCAGCGGGAAGTTAAAGTGTTGCAATGCAAATTTGTATACGACCGGGTCGATTTCGACAATAGTCGTATCAATTCCATGTTGAATCAAAGCAGCTGGTGTTGTACCAATTCCGAGTCCACTGTAGCAAGTCAGTCGACCGATTCTTCAAGCTTGATATAAGAGTTTCATACATGACGAGTGCATTGCTATCCGTATCCTCTTTTCTTGGTAGTTCAGGAGCAAATTCAATAAGCCGTACTGCCTCGAGCATAGTGAAAACGGCATATATAGGGTCTGATACCTGAGGATTGTAATGTGATGGTCGACGTGTCCATTCTCCTCCTAACAAGCTATGGTCGCATCTCATGGCACGAAACCCGAGTTCAACATTGTCTAAAACAGATATGTATCCAGTCAATGACTCTTGCCGTTCGACTAGACTGTAGCCAACCCCATGTAGTGTCGAGTTGACACGGGCTGCCCCACGCACAAATGGTACGTTGAGGTCCGCCGTTACGAAGAGGTAAGTAGCCGGTAGAATGAAGAAAACCCAAGACAGATACGAGGGTATAAGAACTGCATAAAGAGATGCAATGGTGACTTGCAGACCGAAAGTTGTCATGAAAACATTTGATCCGATATACGCTGGTAACAAAGATTGAAATGCTATATCGGCCAGTCTGAACACAACGACTCCGTTTACTACAAAAATGGACTGTGTAAGAAGCGGGTATGTCTGGCTGAGATTCAGTCGGTCAACATGTGTCAAATAGGACGACATTGAAATCAGCAGCAACGGGAAGATCGTTATCAATTCAGTCAATACCGGTCCGGCCGGATTTCCAAATAAAGAGCTCTGTTGAAATACGAAACTCTGAAAGATAGGAATTGACAGTGCAAGCCCTGGAAGAATGCTGTCGGTCTTTCTGAGAGCTTTGGGTAAGAAAGACCCTGCTAGAATTGCGGTGTTGCATAGAACATCATGGTACACGCGTGATGGCGTTGACCCGTAGACGGGTGCCAAAGCCAACAAAGATACTCTGGAGTAAGCTGCGGCAAGACTAGGCAGGGCCAAAGCTTTGGCAATGCTTTTCCATATTTGTAAAGGACGGTTCGCTGCTGGTGCTAGAGGGACAGCGCCAGGCTGGTCCTGTGCCTTTGACTTTCTTTGCTTCGCCATCTTCTGGAGTAAGCGAGAAGTAACAGGGTAATTCTTTGATAGGAGGTGAAGTTTTGAGTGACTCGGTGAAGGTTGCTTATTCCATCAGCTCCATACTCAGAGAATCATTGATAGCCCACCAAGGTATGCCAGCTACCTAGGGTTGAGAATTAGCGAAAGGTTGACGATAAAGAGCACTCTGTTTACATGTTGAATTATGCTTACCTTGTTTGCAGTCTTACTGTAGAAGCCTCGGAATGAGCTTCTTCACCCAGCGAGGCGATATTGAATGCGTTGCGTTAAGGATGGCCGAGATGTATCAAAGAGCAAGCTGTCTACACGGCAGGAGCTTAGCGTAAGGTACATACGGTGGTAATTTATTCTGCTAGCATAATAGCTATCCGATACTGTAATTAATGTATCGCTCGGTACCGGATAGATAAGGCGGCCCCACTGAGAGCTCCGATGATTTGGCCGTGTTATTGCGATGGCGATGGCAACATTGATTTGTTATCCATGTCGAAGGCAATGTCTGCAACTTGTAGACATGTCACTGCCTTCTTGAATATCTCTCTTCACATCTCGATCTAAAACAACAATATGCCATTCTTCCCAATGTCGACTGGACTATCTCAGGAAGGTGCAAATGACGCTGCATCGTCAGCCTCGAATCAGCTGAAGCCTCCTGTTTCAGTGCAAGCAAAGAACCGTCGCAAACGCTACCTCGATCAGCATCCAGAATATTTCTCTGCTGATCTTGAAATGGCCGGTTTGTTTCTCTTTGCAGTTCAAGCCGTTCTACATCCATGTGTTGACTTACTAACTTGTGCGACTACAGATCCATTACTCTACGACCGCCTCATCAGACGGTTCCAGACTCCCGCAGAACGAGAGAGCGAAGGTCGCACCAAGGGCTTCTCAGGCATACTACAAGCCGACCTCCTCCGATCAGAAGCGAAAATGGATGCGCTGGCTCATCCCGATCCGAATGCGATGCTCAGTTACAGACGTGGGCCCAACGGCGAGATAGTGGCGGAAGATGAGGATGACATTCCGGCGAACAAGGAAGAAGGAGAACGACGTTGGAGATGGGAAATGGAAATGCGCTTTCTAAAAGGTGCCGATTACGACTTCGACTATGAAACCGTTGACGAAAATGACGAGTACGATGACTGGAATGAGGAGCAAGAACGCTATTTTGATGAAGAGGAACCCGAGTGGATATTCGACAAGGAAGAAGGGAACATTCAGAAAGAGAAATTGACAGGGGAGACTGGTATACAAGATTTCTGATCTAGACTCTACTATGGTCTAAATGGCAGGTATGCCAAATATTTACCAAGAGTGGGGGTACAACTTGGCTCTTGTCTATGGTCGCTTTTACAACATCTGCGAATTTTTTTGGTGCTTCGTCAAGAATACGAGAAAAAAGGGATGCATTCGACCGTTGCCTTTGAATCGTCGGAAAGTGGTTGCCAACCCTGGGAACAGTGGAACAGTACCACGTCATCTTGACCGGAACACCAAAACCCAATTCGGCCCTCCCATCTTGATCAAACATGTCGATTCAAATTCCAGCACGCATCGTACGAGATGCTCAATCAACGAAAGATGCTGTTTAACAAGAATCGAAATAACTCAGACGAACCCGAAGAGTCGAGTCGCAAACATGGAAAACCTCTTTCCTGCATGATCTTCTTCTTCGCATCTCAGATGCTAAGCAATCTGGAATCACCAGCCGCATCTGGGGGATCGGCTGACGAATCTCGTATTTCGCGCACGAGGGCCCATCGATTGGATGTTCTTCTTGCAGAGGTAGGGGAACATGCAAATCACAGCCCTTACGTTACACGCTTTGAGCCAATTCCGGTTGAGATGTCACCTCCTGGGCGACCTACGGGCACATCTCGTGACGAGATGCATGATGTCCTGTTGCTAGCTAGCTTCAAGGACAAGACTGCTTGGCAAAAATGGATTGAAACTCCAGAATGGCAGCGGTTTATGCAGAGGACGGAGAATGAGGCCGTCTTCCGGCGTATCCCGCATGTCCGGTGTGCCCATAGCCATAAGGGCTTGAGGAATACACTAGAGGTTCTTATGGCTTGAGTCAATCCCGGTCCCGATGAGACTTGCTTTTGAATACTTGTCAACGAAACAATTACTCACGATAAGATAAGGACAACACGGGCATATATTCCTCGCATGTCTTTGTCTCACTGTATGTCTAGTACTTCCCCCGCAGATTCGGCAATATTTATTTCTTCACCGAACGATGGAAGGCATGTTGTTTGCGCAGTCGGTGTTAAGGGTCGACATTTCCCGACGCTTTCGATTTTCAATCCCGCTTGACATTTCAACTTCCCAGCTCTGCAATGGTCGGTCATGCTCAACTGATAGACAAACAATCAAACCTAAATTTTCGTGTGACTTCATCGTACAGCACCAGAAACTATACATACTTGCCGACAAACAATGACCGCACAGCTTACGAATCGTGGGTTCTGACGTGGCAAGCGAATCCCTTGGGCTGGGCTATCATTCACTTCTATCCATACATAACTCTCTTGCCATCAGGTCAGTTGCACAACTTGTCCTAAAGTCCTGGAGCCCGCCCATTCCGCCCTCTCCTCTGGCCTTGGCAGGCGAGCGACAACGACGCCGCCAAGGCCAAAGGCTTCAAGAGAGGAATGCTTGGCAGAAGGGTCTTGGCAGTGTCTCCTTTCGGCCTGTGTTACTATTTCTGAGCAATCAATGAGACGGAGCATATTCAGTCAAGACCTCAACTGTCGGTCTGGTCCACGTCCTCCGTAGCGTCCCGAACAACAGTTACTTTGTTAAGGTTTATTGTCTTGGTGTCGTACACGGGCGATCTGTTCTGAGGCTATGCTCCCTCAATGGTAGCCCCTGATCTGCAAATAGCGGCACCACTCGATCTTGGCCTGCTTGGCGATATCCCCCAACTTTTGTGACCTGAGACCTCATGCATCTGCGTGGGATCGATCTTCTGCGAAACGCGCAAGCTGATCGTTAGTTAAACTCTGTTGTCATGATTATATTGTGATGCCTACGGAGTACCTCTCCTGTAATGCTGCAATGCAACCGACTGACTTTGCCCATCTGGTCGTAAAAGTGTCAGCACGAGCATCAGATCACTAAAGTCGCTAAGAATAACGGACCTACGAGTCTACGACTAGTGTATGTATCTCGCACGGTCGCTCAGAAGACGCCCCCGTGGCGCCAAATCGCTCTCTTAAGTTCCTACTCTTAAAGTCTTCTCATGCCCAGACATTTGTACGAGGCTAACTCGCATTATTTCTTGTTAATACACTTTCCTTGTCATTCTTCTCTGGGGTGGCTTTCTCTTGGCCTCCTCTTGGCAGGGCGGAAAACATGCACCGTCGACTGACTTTGGGACGGAGTTACTGATTACCATCCACCTGAATACTGTCTCGTCTATATCTAGAGCGGTGTTAGCACTACTGCCTGATGCAGTCTCTACATCTTCCCAGGCTCCTTCCTGCTGACTATCTTGTTCATATATATTGAGCTGGTCGCGCCTGCACTTTGATCACTCTACAGGCGGACACACTGCTGCCTTCCTCTTTGGTCTAGGCTCCTTCCTCTATCATCATACTGTCTACTAGCTACTCCTTCTCTTCTTCAACCTATTTACCATTGCTCCTCGACACCTTTCTTGCTTGACCGTTTCTTCAACTACGCTTGCTCTGTTTGCTCGTTTCATATCTTACTACTCATCCGCAATTGGCTGCCCACGCTATGAACTACGACTAATACGACACCATCGCTCTTTTTGGCCTTATTTATATATCAATTGGCTCCGTATCATAGCCCCTACCTCATCTTTCGATCGCTCTATCCAATATTCTTCTATCTTTCCATTCTTTTCACAGTATCGCCATCCGTGTGATCGTTCTTTTCAAAATGCTCAACAGTCCAGTCATCTATTTCAGCGAGCCTCGTCCGGCCACCGCAGAACAAGGCCCGTCAAGCAAGCGTCGTCGCTTGACTTCAACAACTAATGAATACAATGCCGTGCTCAATTGCGGTTGTACAGCCATTTCATCCAGTTGGATTGGGCTCGGTGCCATTCAGTCTGCCCAGATGCTAGCGGCCCCCTCATTTCCCATATTCACTCCAGAGATCGCTAAGAGAGCTCGTCTCAGATTCAACAAGACTTCTCGATCAAAGGCGGGTTCTGCCGGTGCCTCTTCGGCGTTGCTATCTAGGTCTGCCAAGGGTGCCCAAAACGCAACAAAGGCTCGACATGCCCCAATCTCACGTCCCAGTTCCTCCTCGTCGGCTTCACATACGTCTGCGGCTACCTCTATTAAGAGCCTGTTTCGCCGTGCTGGCTTTACTCATCACACCTCAAAAATGCCGGAAGACCCAGCTATTCTTCGCTACGAAGACACCAGAGACATCGCAAGTCGACATGGAGATGCTCAAGAATTACAATGCGTCCCGACAATCGACACACAAGATGTCCCTCCATCGCCAGTAGCGGATTCTCACCCTGCAGTGCATCATGCCAATGATGACTTGCTCACCATCCCAAAGCCTTCACGCCTTCACAAGGTGACTTCGCGGCTGTCACTCAGGGAAAGAATTACTTTCACAGGCTTTCCTCATCCCAAACCATCACGCAAGAAGCTCTTTAGGTCACCATCAATGGGCCACAGTCTACGACACAGAGACGATCCAGATATCGCGATACCCGCCAAGTCTGGCGCAGGTCTGAAATCGCGCCGGCTAGGCACCGCTCTCCCAGCAAACTTCAATGTTGAGTCTTGCGAGCTCAGTGATGAGTTTTGTAGTCGACGAAAAATTCCCGGCAAAGCTGGCAAACCAATTGGGAGAGGTGCAACAGCCATAGTACGAACTATGTATCGAAAGGGCGGATCCAAGACTGATTTATATGCTGTCAAAGAATTCCGCAAATGTGGACGAAACGAAGATAAGGTAGAATATGAGAATATGGTCAAATCGGAATTCAGTATCGCCAAGAGCCTTCACCACCCCAACATTGTGGAGACTGTTCGCCTTTGCAAGCACTCCGGCAGATGGAATCATGTGATGGAGTTTTGTGAATACGGAGAGTTGTTCTTGCTGATCAAGCAAGGATACCTTCGTGACATTGACAATCTTTGCTTCTTCAAGCAATTGCTACGAGGCGTAGCATACTTGCACCAAAATGGTATAGCCCATCGCGACATCAAGCCAGAGAACCTCTTGGTCACATCGGAAGGGCAGCTTAAGATCACCGACTTTGGTGTTTCAGAAGTCTTTTCCGGAATACACCCAGGGCTTAGAACTGCTACCCAAACAGAAAGCGACCAAAAACAGACAAAAGAGGTTCGGAAATGCTCTCCGGGTATTTGTGGCAGTATACCTTATTCTTCTCCAGAGGTTCTTGCTGAAAATGGTATGTCCGCTGATCTTATATTCGGACTATTAGACTAACATATACAGGTGACTATGATCCGCGTGCTCTCGATGTATGGTCATGTGCCATAGTGTGCTTCACTCTATTCGTTCGTGGCAGCCCATGGAAAGCTGCCAAACCCGAAGATCCTCACTACAAAAAGTTTCTCTCCGGATGGCACAAGTTCCTTCTTCGAAATCCAGATGGTGTTATCACCGAGACGGAGTCACCAACCTGTGGTCGGATTTTCACGACATTCCCAAAGAAAGGACTGAATCATCTTATACTCAAGATGTTGCATCCGGATCCGGAGATTCGCATTTCCATCGAAGACGCCTTGAACGATCGGTGCATCCAGACCATTGACTGCTGTAGTCCGGATATCGACCACGAGGCCCCTCAACCAATCGTTCAAGAGACCCGCATGCAATCAGTGTATGACGTTGTTACTAAGGATAGTCTAAGGATGGCTCGGAAGAAGGCACATCGCCATCTCCCTCCTGGAGGAAAGAGGCGACATGGATTGTGACTGGCGAGACTTTGTACAAAGTGAAGGAAGGGTTCAAAACAACCATGTAAATAACACAGGCTCTTGTCAGCTCGGTTTCTGAAGCATTCATTATCAGAAAATCCTAGTGACAAGTAGCATCTGCATCTTGACAGACTATTTATTTCTCTTTCAACATGGGTTTCCAGTAGTATATACAGTAGATTGCGCTTCAGGCCGACTAGTTGTATTGACTCTCATCTGAGTGTTATACTGCTATTGCTTCTCCTTCAACATCTTAATCGCAAGTTCCTTGAGCTTGAACTTTTGAATTTTCCCACTGGCTGTCTTTGGAAAAGCGTCTGAACTCGAAAGGAAGAAAACGAACTTGGGCACTAAGACAGTGTATTAGATTATGACAGATATGTATGTCCGAGGGCCAAACTCACCTAGATGACTACTCAACTTCTCCCTCACCCACGTCCTTAGATCCTCCTTGAGAAGATGCTGCTGCTCATGGTTGGATTTATGGGTCATATCGGCACCAGGGGAAAGAACCACAAAAGCACCCACGACTTCACCATACTTCTCATCTGGAACGCCTACGACAGATACCTCCTTCACAGCCGGATGCGCAAGGAGGGAATTCTCAACCTCCAGCGGGTGTATGTTTTCGCCTCCCCGAATAATCAAGTCTTTGATGCGGCCGGTTATGGTTATGTAGCCGTCAGCGGACATGCTTGCTTCATCGCCGGTCTGGATGTATCTTCATGAGTAATAGGTTAGGATAGAATGGGGAGGGGATTGCTTACGTGCATCCATATCTTACCCTCTTTGTCCGCGAACATCACTTCTGCAGTCTTGTCGGGCGCATCCCAGTATTCTTTCATCAAGAGATATCCACTCACAGCTAGCTCTCCCTTCGTCTCAATTGGTAGTATCTTGCTACGATCAACGGGATCCACGACCTTGGCTTCGACATGCGGCATGAGTCGGCCTACGGTCGTGATTCTCTTGTCGATAGGATCGTCTGTAGTTGTCATTGCAGACACCGGACTTGTCTCCGTCATTCCGTAGCAGATAGTCAGTTCGGTCAGATTCAGCGTCCTGTGCAGCTTCCGCATCAGTTCAGCTGGGATGCTGCTCCCTGCTGCGATACCGGTACGCAGGTACTGGAATCCGTCGTATGGAACCTCTCCGCGTTCAAGGAGCCCTAGTTCCTCAATGAACATTGTCGGCACACCGTATAAAGCCGTGCAACGTTCCTCTCTCACAGCTTGGAGAGAAGCTAAGCCATTAAATGATTCTGAAGGGAATACAATGGCTGACCCATGTGTTGCCGTGGCCATATATCCCAAAATACATCCAAAGCAGTGGAACAGCGGGGGCGGGCAGCAGACAATATCATTCTCTGTGAGAAGCATTCGGTCGCCAATCTGAGTGCCATTGTTCAGTATTGATCGGTGCGTAAGGCAGGCAGCCTTTGGCATAGAAGTCGTGCCAGAAGTAAACTGTATATTGACCACTTCGTAAGGGGAAAGTCCTTGATCCGGTAATGCCTCTCCGTCTGCATGTAGGTCAGATACAATAGAGGAGTACGGTGTGAGAGCTTTATATGAAGAGCCGTCATATCGACCTGCCGAATTGTCAACGACTACGACTTGCTTGAGTGACGGTATCAACTCCGATTGAACTTGTGACACAGTATCAAGATCAGGCACAATGTGCTTGATAAGAGGCGTGTTATCGCGAGGTTCACGGCGTGGCAGATTTGCTTCCGCGCTGATGATCAAGTGACTTGCTCCCAGATGACTCAACGCGGAGAAGACCTGATTTGCATTGAAGGAGGGGTTGAGTGGAACTAGAATTGCTCCCAGTTTGAAAAGTGCGTATGTCAACTATGAACTAGTAAGTAGAGATAGCGGTTTGTTTGTCTAGTTTTCACTTACTGATGCATACTCGAGCGAGTTTCCTAACATGACCGCCACGCGGTCACCTTTCTGTACAGATATCGATTGAAGTCCGCGGGCCAGTGCATTGCTATTTCGATCAAGTTCGTCGTAAGTGAAGCGGCCTTTCTGGTGGCGAGCAACTACGCTGTTGGTCAGTCTATGTTAGCTGTTTGCTCAATTGAGGTCTTGAGGGAATCACTTACGCGGTACGATCGCCGAATTTCTGCACTATAGATGCAAAGTGATCCCCAATTGTTTGTTCTATTAAAGGTGGCTGTATCATTTTGTATTAGCACCAATCTTCTTCGGGTGCTACAGTTGCTTGGATTCAGGAAGGGTGTTGAAGCTCGCACCTGGTCAGGCCCCTGCGCATAACTCTGCGTCAACAAGCTTCGAGAATGCCATGACGAAAGACGATTGAATATACGGCCCGCTTTGGCACTGCTATTTCTCACAAGGAAGCTGTTCCTTGCGGCTGAAGTGAGAAGTACCCCCATGGCTTCTTGGTAGACGTCACCTCTGTCTTATCAATACTTCCATTGAATCTGACATGTAGGTACGGTCCGGTTCTCGACTATAAACACGTACGGTAGGTATACACCTTGCAATTAGAGTAGTTATACTCCCAATCAGAAAGAGATGATTAAACAGAGGGAAGGTGAAGGAAGGAGGAGGAGAGCTCGGACATGAAATGAGGGGAAGCCCCCCATATGCAGGGCACTTACTGTGCCTAGGTACTTACTCCGGCGGTAAGCGCTCTGCATACTCTGATCAGTTCAACATCGCCCACCCTACGAAAAGACCGATTGAAGAAAGATAGACTTGAGATATGATTTAACTCGAATATTTCTATGAAACACGACCACAATTGTGAAAACTGCCTATGGAAGCTCACTTCAACGTCTCTCGGAAGTGTCGCGGGCTGGTACCTCTCTCCCCGCAAACAATCGAAGATCCGCCTCCACGCAATCTCCGCATTTCACGACAGCCACATCAAGACAACGGACAACAGACAACAAAGAAAATGGTTAATGAAGAGTCTAAGATCACAACGAGAACACATACACAGGGAGTCAATGTCATGAGCACCCCAAGACTCGACTTAACATAGCAGATCATCCACACAGACATACTAATCTGAAGCTCGTTTCTCCATGAGCAGCCGGGCAGGGTTGAAATTGATATCGGGCAACAGGACCGATGGGCTCTCCAGGGCCACCCAATCATAATGGTAGTCCTTGTTTTGATATAGAGACTTCCAATGACCAGCAGAATTCACGCATCCGGCGTTTCCTGTTCATCCGAGAAGAGGAATTTAGTGCTGGTCCCCTTAGCCGGCTTGGCAGCGGTGTACATTGCATACTCCACAGCACTTCTGGCCATTGTAACAGTTTCCTGCAGTCAAGCAAGCATTAGCCCGAGGCACTTGATATACATGCAAGTGCAGATTTTTGACGCAACATACCGCCATTCGGGACGCAGCTTTGTGCCCCACGTGGTTTTAGCTCTAGGACTTGGCTGTAAGGGTGCCCACTAACTTGGAGGACAGCTAGGGCAAGAAAGGCAAGAATAGAAAGCTTCATCTTGACAGTATCTCTTTGGTGCTTTGTACTTTGACGTCGGTGTCTTTCCTTTCTCTGCTGGGTTGAGTGTGTAGGACAAGAAGCCTTTTGTGATGTTTGTGTTTGTGTGTTTCAGTCTGAAAGCCCAGGTAGCAGCACCTATTTATACCCTTGACAAAGGGGCATTCTGAGTCTCTTCTGAACTGTATTATCGATGATAGTCAACGAAGGCATAGGGCAGAAGACCGCCCCTATTATCGGAGGATTCCTGTTGTTGCGTGCAATAAGAAGAGGTTTTGATGAATATCATCCGGGCCGTGCTGAACATTGAAAAAAACGATGTTTACTGCTACTAAGAAGGCATGAAGGTATCACAATATACATTCCGTACTTTCTATTGTCCCTGCGGTTAATGTCCGTCAATGTTTCTTTTCGGAGAAGGATCCTTTGTGGTTCTTTGCCTGGTGATAGTCGTATATGACCTTTTAAGAATGTTATAGGGACAAACAAAAGGTAGTTATTGCCCTCGTGCAAAGAGGGATTAACGACAAAAGAGGAATTATATCAATTCGGAATATTATTGAGTCGTAAAGGCATTCGTTCGGTTGTAACCTAGATAAGCCTAAGAAAGGAGCAACTTAAAGGGCTAGGGTTCACCATGGATCTTGTCTTTGAGCTGGACCAATGTCTCAAGACTTAGGATAATGAACAGCAACTTGTATAACACAATGCCTGATAGTAGCTTGCCCTAAGCGTATGCTTCTTAATATTGGCCCAATCGGGCCTAGCGGATATCATGCCTGATTTTGGTGGCATCCACAGTACCACGCGGGGAAGCTAAAGCATCATCGATCGATCACTCTCCTCTCTAGTTAGCTATTCATTTTCAAATTGGTTTGCAATATTGCTGTTAAGTATTATGGCTTCTTGAATATCAAACCATTTCACACTGATAATCTTCCCACCTCTTCTCGCTTAATAGCTTGCCGACGCACGTTGCTTGCTGGAAGCTCTTGGTGTGCTTGGAGCTCCTCAACAAGCAACGTGCACGAGCATCATGGCCGCCGAACCGTCCGAAGAGGACATTGGGAATTTCATCAGCTTCACCAGCCTTCCAAGAGAGAAAGCTGTCCTATTTTTGAAGGTAAGTACGAAGACAACCTTCCTTTCGACTAGACACAATACTAACTATGATGCGCATTTCAGGCAAACAACCTCAACCTAGAAAAGGCCATCAATGCCTATTTCGAAAATCCCGACGGCATCCCCTCCGAAGTATGCACTCTAGAAATCGGTACTAGTCTAGTAATAATCGTTACTGATCGCGCAGCTACAGCCTCAGGTTGAATGGGCTTCGTTCAATAATCCGTCGTACTCTCAGGACACCCAGTCCGTACCAAGTGAGCAGCCTTCCCAGCGAACAGAACCTGAATAGCTTTCGAACGGGTTGTAGCTAAAAATCATTTCTTTTAGCATTTCATATCGAGAACTCCGATACTCATCCCGGACATGGATACTCAGTTGCTCCGTCGCGCCCACCGTCCCGAATGAATGTCAGTGAGACTTTGAGTGATCGGAAATATGAAGGAGGCCAGGATACTACAGGCGCAGGTATGACGACATCTTCCAACTGGTGTGAAAATCTACTGAATTCTGTCCACGTATAGTGGAGGCTCCGCGACAGAACCTCACTTCCGCTCAACTCGAAGAACGCGACCTCCAACAAGCGGTAGCCATGTCACTAGGCCAGGATTACGGGAAACAAGAAAGCGGCGTCATCACACAAGGCCAGGATACCCGCTTCGGGCCTGCCACTCAAGAATATTACGACGAAACCAACTGGGGTATGACTGTCGTGAACTCGGGCACAAGGGAAGAGATAATCAGTCCAGATCCGGAGGATCGTCTGCGCAAAGATGACGAGCCGGCTTTCCTTCGACCTTCACAAGAAGCTCAGTACGTTGGAGGATTCTTGACAATACTTCATTCGATACCGCTTGCACGAGAAGCACTCTTACTTAGAGAAAAAACTGCGCTTGATTATGGGTATGATTCGCAGTGGTGGAACGGGCAGCCGATCAAGATTCCACGGATCGTGTCTCTAGACAACCCCTATGCTGAAGATCAAGACTGGGACGATATTCTCTACGAGGCTCAACGACTGATGGCTTTCTTGGATGGTACGCGACGCGCCTTTGGCAGTACCGATGCACTTGTTGGTTTAAGGTCTCTTTACGGCTATAGCGGCGATGGCGGTGTAGAGAGATTTCTAGAAGCATGGCAAGAGGCATCTGTGCGTGCAACTCCGGCAAACCAACTTTCAATGGTATTTTCCTCGTGTGCAATGAAACAGGAGATGTCTGAAATGGATTCACCGAACCAAAAGGATTTCTATGTCCTCAATACGTATGTCGAGACTGGACAGGGTCAAACGCTGTATGATATTTTGGACGATACCATTTGGCCCGATGCTCCAGGAGAGGAGTTGGACGATGTATGGCTTGATCACGTCGGTGAAATTCTTACAATAAAATTGGAGACCTACAGCAGCGAACCGATGAATGTCAAAATTCCGTCCACTTTCTACCCTGATCGGTATATGGAGGCACGTCGTGACACAGTTCGTGAACTTCGCTTGAAAAGGCTAGATGCCATCCAAAAGATAAATGAAATTGAGAGCATAGCAGCACGCTATAGATGTACGGAAACGGCATCTCGAGCTGGGATGTCCAATCAGGAGCTTTTAGAGAAAGCTGCGCAAGCTGTCACAGTCGCATTGCCAAAACACCTACCTGAAGGAACAATTGAATTCGATGATGCCAAAGCACAGCAAGTGACTGAACAGCTCCGTGCAATTGCAGGTCTCATTAAAGTGAAAGTGGATGGTATGGATATCTTTATTTGGATGGGATGTTTTCACCTCAGCTGACAAGTCTCGCAGAACTGGAAGCCGAAAAGCAGGCGGCTCGTGACACACTTCGGGAGCAGTCCAAGATCTTGACAGAGTCGGCAGTCTCATCTGATGATCCACCACACTTCAGATATACACTCAGGGGCTTCTGTACCGCACCTCACATAACTTATGTTCTGCGGAAAGATGCCCCTATTCAAGTGGAAGAGGATCTAATTGAGATGGAAGACAAAAAGCCCGAGGAGTGGCATTGGTGGCGAATAAGCTTCTCGACAGACGACGCAAAAACACAGCAAGCTGCGAAGCCCGAGAGTAGGAGGAATAAAAGCAGCAGCACAAGTAATGCGGATGTCATCGGTTATACTGCTACCAAAGTACGCGAAATTGAGGCACTTAGGGCAGCACGGGAGTCGAGGAGTCTTCTCCTGGTGTATGCGAATAATAACGCAGTGGACTTTCCTCTCAATCCTGCACAGCCACCTCTACAGGTATGCAATGATCTTTCAGTTGTGGAATTGAGCCCGAAAGCTAATCAGAATCTCTAGGAGTTCGTAAATACGGACAACATTACCTTCCAAGCGGAGCTTGACGCGGCTGCCAATATCTTCAACGGCGAAGAAGGCTCAGGCGAGTCGGCAGACGCAATGATGGAGGATTGGCCTAAGATCGATGTCGACGATGAAATTACACCTGCTGCAACGGAGAACGCATCTAAAGTCAACGTCTTTGATTACGAGGTAGATGCATTTGACGAAGACGGCTCCCATCCAGGTCAGGAGATGCAAGAAATGCAGGAACGAGGAGGGAAGAGTCTCCTTCATTGATACGATGTTATGTATAATGGTTTTATTGCTAGGGTTCGGGGGTTTACTTCTCGTACATACTGTTGTTGCTTTTCGGTTGAATGATTGATAAAGGAGAATTCGTTTTTGTTTTTACATGGCGAAGGATTGGATGATACCAGCAGTTTCTCAAAATAATTAGGCCATTATGTTGATAGATTGGAAGTACTCGATCTTTGTCCGTAACTTCAGTATATGCTCCATATGGGTTGGATCGGTACGTGTGGGGAAGCTACAGGTATATAGAAGCCGTTCATTCGGCGCACAGAGTCAACAACCAACCTCCGTCATCTCACAACATAAGCTTCTCCTTTTACGGCGGCTTACGAAGCTTTGCAATTACAACTCGCACAAATCAATCATGTCTACAGAAACTGACGCCGTTGCGTCAGCTACCATTGAGCTACTCGAGGGCCGCCTCCACAGATTAGAATATCTCCTGACTGGTGAAACAACATGGACTGGACAACCATCCGCAGCACCAAAAACAGACTCTCTGGACGATACTGTGGCGCGCCGTTTGAATCACCTAGAAAGCACGCTCAATTCTTTGAGCAAATCGAATCCTGCAGTACGTGATGTGTTGCAGCTCTGTAAGCCTACCCTTATCCAAATTGTTGGCTTGTGTTTGTTGTTTGCTAATCAAAATAAATCCAGACTCCCGGTTCCCCGATCTATTCCCAGGAACGATATCCACCAACAGCGATACCATACCCGCAGATCTAACGACCCAAAACCTCGCTTCAATCGTCTTATCATATGCCACCGCATTCCCTGAAACCGCATCACGACTCTCATCGCTCAAAGACCTCCCCATCCCCGACGCACACGCTTCGACCGCGCTGATTGAGCTTCAACCACGCCTTCAGAAGCTGTTGAGTATTCAGGAACAACAAGCTATTGAAATATCTGAGCTGCGAGCGCGCAGTGCACGGCTTTTGCAGCGCTGGTATGAGTTGGGTGTTCTGGGGAATAGTGAGTGTTGGGCGGAATGGGAGTCGCGACTGGAAGATATTGAGCGGGAGGTTAAGAGGCGCGAGGTTATACGCGACAGAAGGGCTAGAGAAATCTGAAATCTCCACGGCGTCAAATTCGCTCGGAAGGATGGCTTCAGTATCTTGCGACTCGGAGACGGGTAATGAATGTTTCGACTCGAGAATGCTAGATATGGCCAGGAATGAGCGATGATCTAGACTGCATACAATGATACAAACCATCATCATTCAGTGAGTTCTGTCGTCAGGTATCTCGTGAATAATGCGGTTTGCTGATACGTGTTGCAAAACAGGCAAGACAGGAAGAGCTGCTTTGCTGAACAACCCGAAGGATCACATGAAGTCATCCCGAAGACGAATAGCTACACCTGCACACACAACATCCGCAACGGAAGAATCAACCAAGAAACTTCCTTGCCATCATCATGACTGATTGAGCAAATCTGATGGCCGGGGGATATGTCTTGACTCGGCTTGCATCATTCTTTGCTTCACGAAGCGTCATTGGCTAGTGTTTTCCCCATGGTTATGCGATTGAAGCTCAGCAAACCGTTCCAATCAGTACGCCACTACGTATTGGTGATATTTGAGGTTGGCACACCAGATGGAACTCTACATTCCTGCGTCAGTGGTCAAATAGCAACGGCCAAGTTAATGTACCTAGAGGCTAGTACTGATACTAGCATTCCACACCTCTTCATCTAGCATATCATCCATAGAAATGATTGGACTACAATATCATTCTAATTCACGATTGAATCATGATTCATTAGCCGCCAGGCTGCCTTGGTCCTTTGTAGAATGGGATTATCATCGTTGACGCCGCGCAGTGGATCGCAATCGCCAAGTGCCTGTCTTGAATGCCAACCATATTACGCTCATTCTTTATCGAAATGGATCATAGTAATGCTGACTTTTTCTCGACGTAAAACGATACGTACATTACTATTCATCGTATCCTCGTACCTTGCGTTATTCTTATCGGTCGTGCATAGACTGTAGAGCAAGGGAGACAAAATCGATCTGTCCGTAATGTATGGTAAAGTGTAATGTACAGGCCTCGTTGGATCGGCACAGCCAGCCAGGCCTAGCCCGTTCCTGACGGGAACTCAGCCTCCAATTGGCTGTTTCAGGTCAACGGGGCCTTGGCTATTTTTAAAATTATTGGTTCCCCATTCACGTATTTTTGCTTCTCTCCTCTGGAACGTACGTAGTACGGGGTAGAACACCACGAGTTCTCGAGACATTCGACTGGGCGCGAGCAAATCTCGACAGTCAGATCAAAGGTCTTACGGCTGATGTTGTTACTGAGTCCATGGTTCGCGACAAAGGTCGATCATCAGGAGTTCTCGTTTGGGCAGCGTTTGAGAAGATGGAGGAACCAACGTGAAACCGTTGCCAGATGCATGCAGCGCCCCGTGTGGACGTCATTTTTTACTCGTTCTCTTTGTCATGTCGTCTCGTGCTCTTTCTGCAAAGTCATCTGAATACCAACGAGACGGCACTTTGATTCGGCCCCGAAGTACCATAGTACGTATCTAGTTATCTCATTTCATTTCACTGACTTCAGAGATCTAATCTAATTTCACAAGTACGGAGATCCTGAAGGCCGAGAGGCTGAGCGACGAATTACGGAGCAGACGGAAGGGCAGAAAAGTGTAATTAAACTTGCCAGTACGAAAAAGCATATACCAATACAGCGTCGTTACGCAAGCCAACCATTCTATTTGTGGGTTAGGGCTGGCGCTCTGCCCTACCTGCGGCCTACCAAGAAGCACCAACTCCCTGCTTCATGGGGCTGGCTTCATTACCGCTTGCCACGTATGGATAGTTACAATACCGAAAATACACAAAATACAGCTGTCTGTCGCGTCCAATGTCCACTGGGCACCCACTTTAATAATAATTGATTACTAGCACGTACGTACGCCCCTTCCTCACCACTTTCCTCCCAAGTGAACCTGGAACAACCTCCTCTCCATACACCACCACCACGACCACGACCACACACCACACTCCACCACCACTCTTGCCTTTTGTAGGCAATTCCTTTCATTCACTCGTTTCGCTCGTTCTTGTCTACGACTATTTTCTTTCGGCCATATCTGTTTGTGCGATCTATACTACTTAACTACCTTTCCTTCTGTTTACCTTGTCTCCCCCTACCGCAGCCTGGTGCTGATCTGGTCTTTGAATCGAAATCCTTACCGTGCCTCGGCAGCCAACCACTTGACGAATCCAACCTCCTCTTACATACGCCATCGCCTACGATTGTTTAGAGTCGATCCGATTGTTTGTGGTTGATCTTTCTTGGGTATCGCATCTGGTTCCGACGGTGCTACCTCGACACGTTTCCTTGCCGCACGTATCCGTCGTCTGGATTGGGGGTACGTGAACAAAATCGACATTTTGCTTAAAGAAAGTGATACAATATCAACCGAGATTCCACTATAATATCGTTTGCGACTACGATTCATCCCGTCGACTTCAAATCGCTTCGTGTTCTGGTGATTGCATCGCCACAAACACCCTACAAACACTCCTATAACATCAACACATCGCCGCAATGGCTCGATTCAGCGCTAGTAACATCCTAGGCGATCCTTTCGCCTTAGCCACCGTTTCTATATCAATCGTATGTGAATATTCGGCATATCGCACTCGCGCTGTCCGATGAAATAATACTGACAGTCTTTAGCTCGCATGGCTCATCTCCTTTATTGGTTCAATCATCGCCAATGTTCAGACGGATTTCCCCAACTATGTCTGGTGGGCGGTCGCCTACATGATTTGCGTCATCGCTGGTATCATTGTTGTGATGGGATCTGATACTAGCCTGACATATAGCAATGCGGTACGCGCTATAATCATTTCTGAGAAGCACGCAAATGCTGACTGATTCAGATAACTGGCTATCTTTCTGCTGGCCTGGTATTCACCACTTTGGCTGTGAACTCCTTGGTTTACCAACCCCAATCATCAAAGCAGGCCGCTGCTGCCGGTTTCATCTTGTTGTCTATGATCATTGTAAGTTTTTTCTGCCCTCGTTACTAGAATGCATGTTAATGATGATAGATCATTTGGATATTCTACTTTGGCTCCACCCCCCAAGCAAGCCACCGCCGGACAATCGACTCGTTCGCATTGAACAAGGAAGGAAATTCGTATCACAACAGCCGCCCGCAATCCAACGCATTCGGCACTCGTCCTGGTACCACTGTCAGCCAGCCGCCTCAGATGTACACCTCTGCTCAACTCAACGGTTTCGAGACATCTTCGCCCATGTCCGGCTACCCAGGTGGCCCGCCAGGCTCTGACAAACGCAACACAACTGCCACCAACTTCCCTGCCAGCGGTACCGTGGAGACTTCGAATGAAGTCAGTCAACCAACGGAATATCCCTACAAGGCCAAGGCCATCTACTCGTATGACGCGAACCCCGACGATGCCAATGAAATCAGTTTCGCCAAGGGCGAGGAACTTGAAGTATCCGATGTCAGTGGCCGATGGTGGCAAGCAAGAAGAGCAAACGGAGAGACGGGTATTGCCCCGTCGAATTATCTCATTTTGCTTTAGTCTTTTGTCCCGTAGGGCAGAAGAAGGAAGCACAGATGATATATCCAACCAAAAAACATATTCTCCAATGAACGTTTGCTCATTAATGCGATTTCCGCCTCGGCGTCATACACCAGTTTACTTGATACTTTGATACCCTTGTGACAGGATCATCCTGCGGCATTTTCCTTTCTGACTGATTTCTCAATCTCTTTTCTTCTCTTCATCTTCGGTTAACACGTCATGTCATGTTGCGATGGGATTTGATTATTACCTTCTCATGACCATAGTATTGGGTTCTTTTTCGTCTTTTGTTTTGTTTTCTTTGCTGTCAAGTGGGTTGTTCGAATAGGTTGTGGGTGTCTGTCAAAATTGGATGACTCAGAGTCAGTGGTTGTGTAGAATATGTGTCATTTCGTACTCAATCAATTCATTCCAGCGATTGCAGCTCATCTTCTGTCTAAATTATGAAGCCTTATGCACGGCTCTTTCAGGATCAACCTCTGGTTGGCTGCTAACCTCCGAACTTTCTCTAGATATTGACCACATCCAGCCTAGCGCATTAGGGCTCAAACCATAACCCGGATTAAGTTGACCAATCACGGAACTTTCTGGCTCATACTACGGAGCACTTTCATTTTCCTTTCTGGCAGTCTGACGTCGAAAGAGCGTAGTTCTGGTTCCCTTTTCTGCTTCCGACCTTCCATATCGAGTTTTTGTTTCGCTTCTCTTTCTTTCTCTTCCTGCTATGATTACCAATACTTTTTACTATAGACTGTGGACGTCCCCCCTCCCCCCACAAAAACCGATGAATCGAAGACTTTTCTCTGGAATGGATCTCGTTTTTTTCTCGAGTCATTGCCCGTTTTGGGTTCGATTCATGTATAAAAGTAGAATTTTAGGTTTGGTTGGACCGGAAGCTTGTTAGCTCTCTTGTCTCTTGTATATAAGGATATATCCGGTCATGTGAACCTGTTCAACTTCTCTTTGTTCTTCTTGTATTATATCTAGCCCTGTGCCACTTTCATCGTCAATATTATTGAATTGTTGATAGAGTCATCTCCTTCATCTTCGTGTCTCTATCATTAATCATGGCCGGCGAGAACATCCCCGTGGCGGCCAACGTGCTAGGCACAATCGGCACGGTGTTCTGGTGCATCCAACTCGTGCCTCAGATATGGCATAATTGGCGACATAAGAAGACTGATGGATTGCCGGCGAGTATGATGTTGCTGTGGGCTGTTTGTATGTCTCCCTTTCCAAGCTTGTTGTATACATTTGACGAAGAGCTAATGATGAGATTTGTGCAGGCTCGGTGCCGTTTGGGGTTTATATGATTCTTCAGGTATGCATATGATGTTTTCGAGCTAAATGGATGCGTTCTGATTCGTGTTCCAGAATGTCAATATTCCACTTCAGATCCAGCCTCAGATATTTGGCTTCTTTGGCTTTGTCAGCTGGGGGCAAATACTTTACTACAATCAGTGAGTCTCCTCTCGACACATATTCTTATATGGATGTTGCTAACCTGCTTTCTAGCGGATACTCACAGCTCAAAGCAACCCTTCTCGTCATCGGCTCTTGTCTCCTATGCGGTGGTCTTGAGGTTTTGCTCATTCTTACTCTGCGGGTACGTCCAACTCATTAGCTCTCCTCCGAAGAAACCCACGCTGACTATTTGATAGATACCGTACCGCAAGGGTATAACATGGCCAGACCTGATCTTCGGCGTCATAGCTGCTATCATGCTGGCTGTGGGCTTTGTCCCGCTTTACTTTGAAGTTTGGAAACGCAGAGGACGGGTTGCGGGAGTTAGTAAGTTATACCTCACCCTTTGGAGCTTCTCGGTTCGAGGATGCTAACGGCTTATACAGATTGGGTCTTTCTGAGTATCGATAGCTTGGGAGCTCTCTTCTCGCTTTTTGCTCTTGGTAAGTTTACATCTTGACGATTGTTGAAGAAATACTGACCGGCCTGGACAGCGGCACAAGGCACATTCGATATTCTCGGTGGAATACTCTACCTTGTCGTGTATGTTCTTACCTTTACCTCTTTGACGTTTTTCCGACTGACCCGTTTATAGCTTCCTCGCCGAAGTAGGCCTCTTTGCGAGCCATGTAATATGGCGTCTCCGTCATCGCAAACTCGTTCGAGCAGCCAAAGAGTCCGGCAAGAGTCTCGAAGAGTTTCTAGCTGAGGAGGGAGATGGTAAAGACGTGGAAAACGAGACGAAAGCCTCATCTGTGGTACAGACGCCAGCAGAGCACGGTGTCCGTGTTCTTGAAAATCATGGAAACGAAGCAATGGCATCGATATCGAGAGAAGATAGAGATCTCGAGCGCGGTCCGGATTGATTCGTATGCTGTTTGTTCGGTCGCTGCCTTTAAGATAGAGTTATGGTTGCATTTGGGGTTGCATGATCTAAAGATCACGGAGTTGTTTGCTTATCTTGCGTTGTCAAAAGTCATTGATAGACCAGCATATATCTAGAACTACTTACTACGAATTAACGAGAACATCATTGAAGCGATTGAACTCGACGGTCAGATAGATCTGGATTCAAGCGTGGAGCCGTTGTGGATCATCTTACAGGGCAGATCCTGGTAATGTCAGGTATTCATCTAGATTCTAGAGGCTGTTTCTAGACCATTCTCTGAAGAACATAGCTTCCACGACGATTAAATCCACATACCAATTCGCTTCGTAGAGGAGCCGAAGAGAATGAATTAGGCGTAGTAAGCTATTCAACGACGACCCAGAAGCGATACTGAGTCGAGGACCGTCAAGGCGCGAAACAAGACATCGCAACGTGTATTAATAACATTGACCGATTGTTGATATGTTGCTTAGATCTTGATAAAAATTGTAGATTGTTGGCTCCAATCGAGTCTCGAGTAAATTAAGAGGCGTTTCTAGTCGGATAAAATGTTGGCCTCCTCTGCACAAGCTGGGAAGGGGAAGGAGCCCAACGTCCCCAATCAATCACATGACTTGGAACTGACTGGCATGGATTGCTCCAGAAGTTACTTATCTTCTTTCCTCAGCTTCATAACAACAAACGACGCGACGTCTATTTTCTTGCAAGCAATTGCCTAGCAGACAGCTCTTGCTGTGTTCAGCTTCTCAACGTCGTTATCGGACACGTCGCGCCAGCCCAATGATTCAATCTCTTATCCGCCACCACCTCCACTGCTAATTTCACCACCACGGTCACCACTACCGACCTTGCCTTGCGAGCTCCCAAGCTTCCTATTTTGACCTTGACAATTCATTCTTAATATGCAAAGGACATTACCCATGTTAATCTCTAGGTAGACGAGACACAGCAGCCCGCAGCATCTTCGATCCAATCCTTCCAAGCCAAGCCGCCGTACAAGACCACGAGGACACCATAGTCACGTTTAAGCTAGCGCTCCAAGATCAGGTTTTGGCCGCATTTGCCCTCCGAAAAACAGAGTTTACCACATATTGCCAGGATAGCTGCACATTGGGCTTTTGAACCCGAGTCTGGTCGTCGCAATAGCGACGACTCCTTCGTCCGGCTGCCATATCATCCGGCACCATCGAGATGGCACTCCGACGAATCTGGGTCAAACGACCCGATGCGTCTGCCACTCTGGTGTCGATGCCGGAAGATAGCGTCGTCGACGAACTCCGAGACCACGTCTTGCGCAAATACTCGAATTCGCTTGGACGAACGTTTGACTCGCCGGATTTGATGGTGCGGATAATACCTCGAGCGTCTCCGAAAGGAGTAGTTGCACCGGATCGGTTTCTGAGCCCGGAGGAGTCCTTGTTTGCTTTGATTGATCAGCATTACCCTGGTGGACAAACAGTTGAGGAGGCTCTTATCATTGAAGCACCCACTCGCCGGACACCCATAAAGCCGTCACCTCGCCAGTCATTTTACTATCATGCAGAACCGGGTGAACATGGCGAATACTTTCCTCTGATGCCCGTCCCAATCAGTGTTGGCACACCGCCCGGCCATCCCGCAAGTTCTAGCAATAGCAGCGCGGGTGCGGCTCATCAAGCACCAGCCATGTCCGTCCTTACAACGGGCAAAGTCCCTCCTCTTCCATCACCAGGGAGCCGTCCTTCTCGGCACCCACGAAGGCCGCCATTTGCTCGACACACAACAGCTTCACCGACTCTAGTGGCACCGGCAATGCCAAAAGGTATGTCAAGTCAATTCCAAACCACACGCTGTATAAAACATGCTGATTCTGTTAGACCCAAGTCTTGCTGTCAATGGACCAGCAGGTTCGTCACAACCGTCCTTGCCCACGCCTCCAGCGCCAGCTCCTCCGTCAGAGTCGCCGACACATGCTGTGCTCAATCCAGTAGTGAGAACAGCTTCACCTCGTCCGGCCCGTAGAGCAAAGAAGATTGCCTCTCCAAATACGGGGGCTTTTGGAGGATTGATCGAAGGCACAGTCCCGCCAATCAATGTGCTCATTGTTGAAGACAACGTTATCAATCAAAAATTACTTGAAGCGTTTATGAAGCGTCTCAGTGTCCGATGGCAGTGCGCTCAAAATGGCGAAGTGGCAGTGAAGAAGTGGCGGCAGGGAGGCTTCCACTTGGTTTTGATGGATATTCAGCTTCCTGTTATGAACGGGTTGGATGCTACGAAAGAAATCCGACGGCTAGAACGACTGAACGGAATTGGTGTTTTTTCCAAAACGGCATCTGGCCGTTCAAGTGCTACGCCTTCGTCCTCTATACCAGCTGATACCCCTCTGAAAGAAGAGGATACTTTACAAGATTTGTCACTATTCAAGAGTCCAGTGATTATAGTGGCTTTGACGGCTAGCAGTTTGCAAAGTGACAGACACGAAGCTTTGGCTGCTGGCTGTAACGATTTCTTGACCAAGGTATGTACTTAATCCATTCTTAGACGAGAGTATATGTCTAATCTGTTAGCCTATTGGATTTCCATGGTTGGAACAAAAGGTCACTGAATGGGGCTGCATGCAAGCTCTGATTGATTTTGAAGGTTGGCGCAAATGGCGAGGATACGAAGACTCACCGCGAAGTATTGGCGATGCTCTAGAGAAAACAGTATCTACACACTCCCCATCCCGTTCACGAAATAACACTACTATCCACGCGGTCAAAGTATCCACCAATGACTCTCCCAAGAAAGACAGCGCACAAATCTCGGTCATCGAACCAGATACGTCGGGGAGCAGCAGCAGCAGGGACGAAGATATCGAGGTCCCGGTCCTTCAAGAACTGGCACAAGAACTAGCACAAGAACTCCAAACAGCAGAATCAGCGACAAACGGCGTGTGACAATCAACGAATCGAAGATTTGCTAATCCGTTTCTGCAAATCCGAAGATTGTTTCGACACGTTATGAGATGATGCATTGCTTGCTTGCATTGTGCCATGCATCAATAGTCTTTTTTTCTAACGCACTTTCTTAACTCGTCATACTCTTCTTATGTGTTTTGTGATGAATTTATATCAGATACCCATTTCCGTAACTGTTTATTCTTATTACATTCTCATGCAACGATCTCATCTGCAGAGGTCCTCTGCAGCGATTTCACTGTACACGGCATTCCTCGCATTCTGTCGAAATGTATACTTACTTCCAACAACCTATTCATTTTAATACCTTTCGCCATTTTGAGTCCCGCGTGCATGAACTCTCTCGACATGACAATCGAGAGAGATTCCCAATTATGCAAATGCAAAAATTGCACATACGAATACGACTATCATGTGTATCAATATGTTTTTCTATTTTCTATTTTTTTGTTTATATATACTCTTTACCAAATATACGATGGGATAGTAAGAGGTTATATCCATGTTTCAGATACACGGGTCCGATAGTGTTCTTCGGAAAACCCTAACTAGTTAAAGCTACCTTGTGTATAGATACTTTCAGAGAAAGCGAGTCATCGTGGCCAGAAAGAATCAATTCTTAGTCAACCTTGAAACATTGAAGTATCAAGTAATCCAGCACGTACGTAAAGTAGCGTAGTGTAGTGTAGGTAGTATAGATAGAAGAAAGGGGTTGAGAAGTATCTTCAACTATATGTACATTTGTAGAGAAAAGACACCGAAGCGCCAGCCTCGTAAACTCCATGGTCCAGCCTGAACGAGAAATATATATGAAAAAAGAAGAAAACGGCCGTATTACAATAAAAGTTGAAATGTAAATGGGGAGTGGGATATCAATATCAATCAGTATGAAACTTTTTGTCCTTTTTTGGAGGTCGGTCTATCGCCGCCACATCATATTCCCTCCTCTCGGTAATAAATTCTCCTTGAGCACGAGAAGTTCACTCTTTAACCTCGAATTCTCATCTTGCAGTTCGTGAATATACGATAATGCGTTTGTGAGGATCTCGGATTTATTCTGTTGTTGTTGCTCTGATTGTCGTCTGCCGGATGCAGTATCACCACCACGAGTAGGTGGACAGACTGAATGCTTTCTCGGCCCTTTATTGGATGCTAACTGTGTACCCGTAAAGCCGCCTGAGCGAGGAATGGCGTTACCCAGAGCTAAAAATTTGGCGTTCATGTTTGTCCGGTATCGTTTCTCGATGGCGTTGTGTGCTGCTTTTTTCCGTTTCATGACGGCTGCTGCATCGGTGTCTTGTGAGAGTACTGAGCGGGCGGATTTTGTATTTGAGGATGTTTTGGTGGAGGAGGAGGCTGATGATTTGGGCGAGCCAAGTGGAGATGATGGGGAGGAGGTTGAGGATGACGTGGATGCATTGGAGGGTTTTCGGGGGCTTGTGCGGGTTGTGTTGGTTGCGTTTTCAGGCTGATGTTGGGAGGAGGTTCGTGAGGTGACACCAATGGTGTCGACGGGGGATAAACCGCCGCTTTTGATGTCGTTGCTGTGTGATGGGGACCACATCTCGCTCTCGGGATCCTAGAAGGACGATATTAGTATGCAGTTATGTATGCAATGGCAGCACTGGTAAGCGGGGAAGACATACTGAAAGAGGAGATGCATCAGACAGGGCATCCTCAGTCTTTATCGTGTAACCTCCATACCCCGCCGGCGAACCGTGATTGCTCGTGGCGTATGAAGAGCGAGGCTCGAGTTCAACAAGACCAGCACCTTCCTCGAAAGGATTGAAGGCCTGATCAGCGCCGAACGAGTCCCATGGCAGCATCTCGAACGGGTCTTTAGTCAGCCATTCGGCGTCAGAGGGCTGATACGAAATGAGATTGGATGGGTCGATGTTGTCACTCATATCTGCAGGGAACCCTATCGGCTTTGTGAAATCGAGCGACGATTCGAATGTGGACTGGAAGTCGGTCATGTCTGGCCAAAGCCGGTTTGCTGTCAGAGTGCCAGGTGTGATCAATTGATGGTCTTGATTGCTTCTGTGGGATCGTTTGTCGTTGTTGACCGTCAAGTAGACCCGATAAGACTGGGTTGTATGTAGAAACCCGAGACAGTGTGAGTAGATCGAGTCAATGTAACAGTCAATGCTAGAAATGTGAAGGGCTAAAGTGATGTCGATGTGTTCAAGATTTAAGCAAGCTCTGTTGAAGCTGGTGGGGATGACGTTGAATAGAAATATCAAGATGTAGGGTAAGGCACCGGGGACCTCTTGAAATATTTTATATAAAATCTGGAAAGGGATAGCCGTTACCTAGCTTCATAAAAGAAGAAAGCCGTGCCCGGCGCCGCAACCTAGATAAAGTCCGCGTGTGGATAAAGGTTTAATTCAGCAGGAAGAGTATGGCATGGAAAAGCCAGTGCTTGATCGGAGAACGACGGGCACATGCTGGGAAGCTCGAAAAATTGCTGTACCACTTGGCACTTGACCCAGTGATAGGTCCTAAAACGTCGTAGGGACTTGCCAGGTCTCGACTCGGCTCCATCCAGCCACTAGGAGTCTTACTGGGATGTTTGAGGTGTGGTCCACGATCCATTGAAGTCATTAATATCCAGTATCAGTTCGATGAGGGGCTTGTTTCTCTGTTTCATTCCTTTCCTTTCCTTTTGCTCTGCATAGCAACGGGTATATTCTTCCGGCCTGTCAGGTTCCACCAGTGCAGAGTGGTGATACAATTCCGAATGCTTTTGGCTGTAAGCTATAGGCAGGCAGCCGGAAGGGGTATCCTTTGACACATCAGTTGCGTTGAGCATTCATCCATGATTCATTCCAACAGATCTATTGGGAGTCCAGACTACGGAGGAGTAAGCGGCGGGTGGGTCCCGCAGCTGTCAAAAAGTGGCGCGCTTGAATTGGCGAACCGAACCGCGGACAACTTCATAGCGGTAACTTCATATCATTGTGGTGTACTATGGTACATATATTGACTGCCCGGAACTTCTACACGGCCAGTTGACAGCCAGAGACTCGCCTCACCACATTACAGAGATGACCTTCTGTGCTCTGTCATTCAAAAAGCAGCGCTGAAACAGCACCCAGCTATGGAGAGAAACGAGATCCAAGGCCTCGGCGAAAGGTCGGGCGTGTTCGCTGCCGAATCGCGCAGGTCCTTCCGCCCGGCCTTCGTTCGGCTCGGATTCGTCTGCAAAAGCCTCACCTTCGCTCGTTCTTGTTGCTTTTACGATGGATGCAATGGCCGACAGCCTGATACACTCTGGCTCTGTACTCACTACGCACTACTCACTCGCCCGAATGATCTATGTAACTCGGCCCTCGCCGAGCTACCAGGGTCCTTACCACTTCGAGATATCACGACTTCAAGATATCACGTCTTCAAGACAATGATATCGGTCATCGTAGCTAGTTGAAGATACACGATCTGAATCTATAACGGCAACCACCCACGGCAATCTAGTATCTACACTCCATACTCGGGTCATAACCGAGATATCAACCCCTTCCCTTAGCCCTAACCGCTTGCCGGCCTTGCCCTGACCAATCCCCCCAGGCTAAAAGTAAACAAACACGTTCCAGCCACGCGACGACGTATCAGAAAGAAAAGCAAGAAATCCGAAATTAGGGCTAACGGCCCCGGCATTTGCTACTATGTACAGTATGGATTCGATGGAAAATCACTGGAAATACTGCGGCGCCGAACCACAGCCGAAAGCCGAAAGCCGTGAATCTGACGACGTCACTCTCTACAGAGTACTTGCTTCAAGCCTGAAAGAAGATGAAACATCTAAGGCTGTCGGCCGGTCCCGACAGATTCTACGGAGTATAGTACTTGGTACTGACGCAGCGTAGATCCCGATGCTTCTCGTGACGCTTGCATATCCAGATAAGCTCAATCGGAGAATAAATCTTGACCCCATACCTTAGGCTTAGGATCCAGGGACACCTGGGCAGACACTTCCGATTACTTTTCGAATACGAAAATGATCGGTATGTTGAATCGGCTTAGTTTGTGTTCGTTCAAATGTTGAGTGTTGGCTGTCCAAGGTCTAGTTAGGGCTTGGGATTTTCGAGACGGATGTTCTGGCGCCGAATGATGCCACCGAGACAGATGCAGATGTTCTTTGCCTTCATGTTGACTTGGTTTGATGTGTGCCACTAGTGAGTCCAGGTGACACTCTTGTTAATGCTCTACATTGACTGTGTCCCTGTCTCCGTCTTGACGTTTCCCATCTTCTATACAACGTGGATATGATGATATACAAAGACAAAGTCAACCAGGATTCTCTGGGATGATTGATAGATGATATGATACATGAATTATACTGTACAAGGTGTCATATAGGAGGCAGATCAAACCTCCACCTTCGTGGGAATCTTGACCTGTCCCTTCTTCCTGTCATACGTCGGCACACCATATCGTTGACCAGGAGCTATGTGGCCACGGCCATCTGGACCTGTAGTCTCCTTGCTGACCACAACATCTTTGAAGCGGAACTCAAATCTGGAGTTCTCCGGCTGGAGTCGAGTAAGCCGCTTCTCGGCCTTTTCCTTTGCAATTCTCTTTCGCTCTTGTTCTAGTTTCTCGGACTGCTTGAGGCGTTCTTGGTATCGTTCCGTGTATTCACGGCGTTCCATGGAGTGTGAGAGCTTGTCTCGTTCGAGCGCAATCAATTGAGGGTGTGGTATACGGGCATCGGCAGGGAGAAGGACTTGCTGTTCTTCATCACCCTTGCCAACTTTTTCATAACGTCTTTGCTCCGGTGCGATCAATGTCTCTACATTGACCGTCGCCTCTTCACCGTGCTCCAAAGCCGGGGCTGCCGAGAAAACACGTCCAGCATCCACACGTGTGAATTGCCGCGATTCAGAGACAGGATAGAATATTTGTGGTGCCGTGAGGCGATGGACCGGAAGGTCATTGATAGACTCATGCACCGGCTGAAATTCGCCCTTCTCAGCTAACGGGGTTGTCGGGACCATCTCATGAATAGCCCGAGAGTATGGAACTGCCATTGATTTTCCCTATTTGACTTAGTTAGCAATGCCATTCACCATATAGCGTGCTGATAAGTGACGGGAAAATATATTATTGCTTCAGAGAGTTGTAATTTTTGACTATTAGTAACCATTTCCGGCTGGGAGGCCGGGTCTTGAAGACTAATCGATTTATACTCATCATTGCAATGGGGTATTGAGAGGTGAGGGGAAAGGCAATAGTGAAAAAATAACATACCTCATTTTTCATCCGCTTCTCCAACTCCTTCAACCTCACCACAGCTCCTACTCGCCTCATATCCACGCGCATTTCGACACTAACACTTCGAACACTCTTCTTCTGCTCAACAACCCGCTTATAAATCTCATTGGAGAGCTCTTCACTAAGGATAGGCTCAGAAACGAATTGAGGATTCAGAGGAAAAGGCGATTTGAGCCCATAGTCGCCCACAGATTCTGCATCATCTCTCCGGCCGGAAGACTCCGAGCTATTCTCGCCACCTCTGCGATTTCGCAATTGTGTCACGTAATTGGTAGATCCGGGGATGTGATGTTTAAGCTCTGCACCAGGTCCGTTCAGCCAGTCGAACATCTGTTCCCTGAGCCGCGTTTGCGCGACGCGTGTGGATGAGAGATGCCTTCGAGAAGAGCATCGTATTTGTGGTGTGTTATATGATGTGATGATTGTAGAAGAAGAGGAGGAAGGAAGGACAGAGGATGAGGAGATTGAAGAGAGGATACGGTTCGTCTTAACCCGAGGAGGCATGGCGACAGCTGAACGAGGCTAAACAGGAAAAAAAAGAAAAATATGTTTGTAATCAAGCCAAGCTCAAGATGCAAAAATAATTTATGCTTCGCTTGAGATAGTGCAATGAGAATTGAATGAGATGGTATACAATTGAGGGCGAAGCACCCTTGGTCAAGGAGATTGGAAAAGAGAAAAGGAAAAATTGTTCCTCTCTGATTAGCCGCGCGCTACTCACGTGATATGCAACAAACAGTGCAAATAAGCTTGGCAACCTCTTATATAAAATTGTCTACGTAGTAAAGTTTTGAATATCTATGAGAAAGGAAACAGACTCGATCAAATGAAATATATTTCATACCAGGGTCCATAGAAGCGAAGAGAATCCAAGCCAAAAGAAATATCGATCAATCATAATGCCGCAGCCACGACTTTCCAGATCTGTAAAGAACGCCTTCCACATGTGCAGAGTCAATCAAGTGCTAATAATACCAGTATGTAAGTGCTGCAAAGACAAGACAAGCCTAGTAGAACATTGAAAAGTTCATCATTCCTGACAGACTGCATCAGCAGACAGAAAGACATGTATAGGAAAGCTGTTCTCGCCAGAAGGGGTAGAAACAATAGAGAAAAGCAAAAGACAGAGATGATTTTCAAATGCAAACCGAATGAGGGAAGTCAAAGACGCGCACTATCTCAAAGCAATGCTATAATGATCAAGGCAGTGAATATCTCAAGCACAAGCCTCTTGAGACTCAACTGGCCATACAAATTATCCATCCATGTTACTCATGCGCCGTAAGTGGATGCTGTAGTTGCAAGAAGGGGAATCACATGAGCAAGGCAGATCCGAAACGAAAAAAGAATTAGCACCATGAAGCCATCTTTCAGAACATCCTCCAAGGGCAAGAAGAAACCCAGAATCCATAGACAATTTCCGACAGAAAACATGATAATGCAAGTCAAACAGACGGAATGATTATAAAAATAAACCTGAATGAGGATATGACAAGGAAGAAGTAGAAAGGAAAAATAACAATGCAGGTCTCGGGGGGGGGGAAAAATAAGAAAACTCCGTCAATCAAACAATACAAATGTTGAACTAACGCTGTGCGACCGAACCCGATGAAAATGTAATGGGGAATTTATGAAGAGGATGATTGTCGTATCAGCTGCAATGCAAAAGGAGGTGAGATGAGACCTCCTTGAACCGACTCTAACTTGAAATTCCAATATCCCCAAGCGCCGTATAACCCAGTAAATCATCAAACATGCCAGACATGACCGATCCGTAATATGATGTTGTTGCTTTTATGAAAAAGATGATGGTGACTGTAGCGTCTTTGATATACTTGATACTCATCGACCCATCATATAATCGGGATAAACACTGCTGAAGCCGCCTATACCGGGTCCTTGGGCATTGCCGGGAATGCCATTTCCAAAGGGAACGGAATTGAGTGCGTTAAGTCCATTGGCTCGAATTCCAAGTCCATTGTTTGGAGCAAATGTGTTGCCGTTCGCCATTTGTGCGTGTGTATTTGGCGGTGGCATAGGCCCATTTCGACCACCCACAGGAAGCGCAAGACCAGGTGGTGCTGACAAGCCTGGAGGGGGGCCGCTGGCTGTAGAGAACATGGCATTCGGCAAGGGACCAATACCAGCGCCACCATGTATGGGCGTCTGTGGACTGAGAGGCGTGGGAGGGTTGACGCTACTTCCCGGTTGTCCGCTGCGTACACCAAGAGGGTTCTTTGAGAAGCTAAGGCGAATACCTGTTTTGACGCTGTTGGAAAGCTTGTATCCATACAACTCGTTCAAAGCTTTGCTGGCCATTGCCACCTCATCGAATTCGACAAAGCACATAGGACCGTTCTGTTTGTTGCGAAAACACAATCTCTTGTAACCACGTTGCTTGGAAAAGAGAGCCTTCAACTCTTCTTCCTGTGTGTCGGCTGGAAGATTGCCAACATAGAGTGTGTTGCATGGAGGATTCAAATCGTTCGGGTTGGCAGCCGGCAGGCTATGGCGTGGGTTGTGCTGGTTGGGATAATGGAAAGGAGGGTTGCCATTCATGTTTGGCGGCAAAGCACTGGCAGGAGTTGGCAATCCCATGCGACCACCAGTACCGTTCGAGTATCCCTGAATGGGTGAACTAACATTTGTGGATAACGAAAGATTGGCAAAACGGCTGGTCGGGATTGAAGGATTGGTCGAACGCCGAGTGTGAGGCATGTTCCCATGTCCGTTCTGCGCATAGCCAACGGGATCTTTGAGTAGCTCGCCGGTCTCCTCATCCAGGTCTTGGTCGATGACTGACTTGCCGCTTACACGTGGTAATTCTCCAAGTCCACTGCCTATTGGTGATCTAGGTGAAAAAAGACTATGTATCCGCGAGTTCGTATCTGGAGCAGGAAGCGCTTCGTTGACACTGGGCTGCTGCGAAGCACCGTTGGTCATCGTTTGGAAGGTGCCATTGAAACGAGACGACTGGCGAGCAGTCGGTCCTGAAAGACCACGAGTGGCGGTATGATCAATGGTGTTGCGGCGGTTGGGAAGCGATCCCGGGAACATCTCGACTATCATGGTGGCTTCATTGCTGGTATTGGGCTTGCCATCCAACATGGCTCGCGCTTCTTCGGCGGCAACGACTGTGTTGAATCGTGCGACGGCGGAGAGAAATTTACCATCCTCAGCGAACTCAGATGGGACGAAGTCAGCGTCGACAAAATCCTTCGCAAAGAGGAACATGCTTCGCAGTGCTTCGCGACTGGTATTTTGGGGCAGTCTGCGCATCAAGATGGCAGCGCCGCTGCCCATGCGGTGGAAGCCATTCATGGGAGGTGATAGATCGGCTTCCGTGAGTCGCATACCGTTTGTACCAAGACTATCAAAGGACGAGTTGGTTCCAATCGGGGAAAAGGGGTAGGAGAAGGAAGAGCTCAAGGACGCGGGAGGCTGAGAAATAGCGGAGTTGTACACGTCGGTCGACATCGCATTATGCAACCCAGATGGCCCTTGTGACAAAGATTGAGGAGAGGACGTGTTAGACGATACTGATGTACCACGCTGATTAGTACCAAAAGACCCAGGGCTGGTGCGGCTGGACTGCGTTGTTGAGCTGCCGACCATGCCTCGTCCAAAAAGTAATACGGAAGACGACGGGTTGGCGAGCTATGAAAAAGTCAAGGATCACAACAAAATATGTTGTTGGGTTGAGGTCGAAAGAACAGAAGCCTATTTCCCTAGGCGAGACGCGACCGTAGTGTGGCGTACCCGTACTGTTAACGAGTCGAGATGGTTCACGGTGGGCTTGGATGCGACGCGACGATCAAGAGAATTAATCTTGTGCTGTAAAGATTATTTGCGCGACACATAAAATGAGGTCTTTAGCGGTGTTGCGACAAGTTTTTGATCGGTCGGCGTGGAGCTCTTTCGCAAGCGCGGATGGATTTGCACGCGGTCTGCAACACGATCGCGCAGTCGGGAGTCCACAAACGCGGAAATGAAGAGATGGAGACGGTGGTATATTGAAACAAAGAAGCCGCGAAAGATAATGGACGAAACGAAGATGCGATAGATCGTGGTATGAGTGAAAGGAAGAGATTACCAAATGAAGAAAAAAAGGGAAAAAATGGCAATGAAGTGTGATGATGACGAGGATGGTGGTTGAGGTGAAGTGAAGATCCAGGATAAAGTTGGGGAAGGGGGGGTGGGAGAGAAGTGGGAAGGTCGAGCAGCTTACGAGGGAAAGAAGTGGGCGAGATTAGCGGCCAGGGGACCACGATTCGACAGGCATACAGATTGGCATCGTGTAATTTATGGTAATGAAGAGCAGAAATCAGGATTGTGACTGGCCAGACATGGCTCATGATACCATAACGGCGAGGCGTGATTGGACAGCCACCGTCACGTACCAAAGAATCAAGTAATTTTCATCGATGGGTTGATTGAAATTCTTTGGGTCATACATACTCTTTGGTTCTGTTCTTTGGGACAGACAGACAGCACGCCGGGAACGGCTTAGCACGTTTTCCTGACCGAGGCAGACGCCGGCCGTACCGAAGCTGACAATAAATTACACACGCGGTTCATAGCAGAAGAAGGGTAAGAACGAAAAATATACGGAGCGTGACCAGTCTTAATGCGTATTGATAAAATCATAAAAGTGATGGAAAATACGCAGTCGGTTGATGCTTCCTAGCTCTAGTAACTAACTAGTTAACACGTTCATCAGTAACACTCTTAACTACATAGTACAGTCGAGAGAATTTTCAGTGGCTCTATCCATTCAATTTTGATTCTTCCTTAAACGCGATCTGGTTAGCTGCAGGTTGATCCAACGCGCTCGGTCAGCAGCGAGCACGATCATCGCTAGAGGCACGCTTGAAGCAGTGGGCACTGGAAGAGGGGGCATCCGTAGAGCCTGGACCTGATAAGTAAGCGTTCTAGGCGGCCCAAGGAACAGGGCACCGCGCGACCCGGCAAACTGTCTGCAACCCAGAGGAGTTTAGTCGACATTGCACACCTCAGGCACGACGCAGTCTACGTGCTAGTTCAGTTAGCGCGGATTACAGTTATTCTGTAATACACGATACGTCCATACATACACTAGAAAGTAGTGTACTTCCATGTTGTATCATTGCCTCGTCGATCGCCTAGTAGGCACACTCTCAGTGGCTGAGCACCAGCAGCGACTACCGGATTTCCTGGTCGTCCAATCACAACTGCAGTACCGAATGCAGAGACAAGGGCTAGTGGGGCCAAACGAGAACAAGGAGAGCGAACCAGAACGCCGCATGCAACCATGGTGGGTCGGCATTTTTTGCAAACGTCTGGAAAGTGTGCCAGGCGCTGGTCCACTCAGAACTGTCAAAATATGCATTTTTTGGAAATGCCGACATGACATCTTGCTTTCCATTCGTTCCATATAGCGCTAAAGGTATATGAGCGTTTCATAAGGGATGGAGATATGCACTAACTCCCCTCGTAGGTAGAACGGTAGGACACCGCGCGCGCGAGAAACGAGTGGGGCTTAAGGAATGATGGGTCATGACGCGGGCTCAATAGTGACTGTCTAGCTTTACATTCTATGTAATAGATGCTTACGGATAGGGCAAGGATACTTTACGTATGTTAGTTCGTATTGAGATTGGTAGTCTGTACAAAGCGGTAACAACTTGATCAGCGATCAACGTAGGACGAGGCCAGTAGCGACTATGATTGCACCCTTGTTGCCCGGAAATGTTTCGGAAAGCTGCGCAGTCTGGGTGCGCATAATTCTGATTGGCCGGATAGCTGTATGGCGGTACGTAATTGTACGTAAGTTTACGTTATCTGTAAGTTACTTTATTAGACTTTGGAGCATTGCCTAGTCCATGGTCCACCGACCAACTGGCGACTCAGCGAGCAGCAACTGTGCACACCCAGTGACAAAGATTGGCCGGATATGGTGGATAGCCTCGCCGTGGCTTGACCATTGATTATTTGATCGGTCTATCCGGAATCACAGATGGTGTTCACCACACGACTTCGAAAACTGGATTCGGTGGATTACCGGAGTACTATGTACGGAGTACCAAAATGGATCATGGCATGGAGATATCAGCCTCCAGTCGCTAATCTTATCCTCTGTCAATATCCTTATCATCCTGCAGCTCAGAAACCTGTTTAAGAACCCAAGAAGCAGGTTATGGGCGTAAGAAAGGTTATCAGACTCCTTGTCACCCTTCGATTAGAACATGTCCATAATGGTGTTGGGACTTGGGAGTTCTTCGGAAGCTGAGATGTTGTTCCCCCTGATTTAAGCTCATCCAGCCTTGCCAGATACGGGAAGGTATGGGGACTGGATCCACACTCACAGACCATCATCTATCATAATCATATCCACGAGGTCATCATGCGCTTCCACATTTAAATCTCTTCATAGACGAGTGAACCTCTTTTATTGATAACGTATCAATTCCTTTCCATGGAAGCAATGACTAACTAATGAGACACTGTCAGTCCGTGGCCCTCGTGAACAGGTCCTTGACATCCTTCATATCAACAATATCGACAAATTTTGGCAAAACCCTCTGCAGAATGAAATCATTGACATCGCTCTCATCATCCATCACACCAGTTCGCGGGATGATAGCATAGTAAGCTAGATCTGCGCCATGCCGAGCCGACCCTAGAATCGCCCCGATAGTCGCCAAGCCGCATAACACAACATGACGGATGCCTCGCGCACGCAGATACCCGAGAAAATCACTCGAGCCGAAAGAGCTAGTTTGAACTTCGGCAAGAGGATCTCGTCAATGTTTGACCCACCAAAGCTACCTCCTTGCGGATATAGAGCTCCGGGAATGGAGTAGACCGGGGTCTCGGGGTTCTTCGCTTTCTCCGTCACGGTGAAAAGACCTTTTTCCTGCAGGGACTTGACCCAGGACGATAGTTTGTTGTACGGTGAGATGAATGCGTTGTTGTTATATCCATATGGAAGAACATGGTGGATGATGAGCGGAATTCCCTGGTAGGTGCTGCCTGCCTGTTCTTTTGATTCAGCTAGCGCCGTGCGTCATTTATGGACGTCCTCGCGGAAAAGATTGATTAATCACAGCCTTCCTTGAGATGCTGTTCTCTTTTTTCTGCAGGGAATCTTGCCAGGATCTCATTCTGAATATCGGAGAGTAGTAGGGCAGTGTAACGTAAATCAACCTCAGTATGGAATGGTTTGGAGGAAGTCATTATTGTCAGCCTGGAGTTTGATAACTAGGTAAAACTGACTGATGACTGTCTGAGAGCGCCCCTCGTCATAGTTGAGACTGGGATTCATCCTATTTATGTCAAATTGACAAGCTACATGCTTGCTTACTGGTAACTTCCGAATTGTGAAGACGTGATTGACCGGCTTCGGATATCAATGATGTATTTTCTATGTCGGGTGTAGGCCACCATCTCTCGTTAACCGTGCATGACCTTCCGAGTGTGCTTTGTCTCCCACTTTCTCGGTCTGGTGAGTCCATCAAATTTTCAAAGTCGTGGGGTATTCGGGGATAATAACATCCATTCCTAATTTGGATACTGCGGCCGAGCCCTCGGGTTTCGAGCGGCTTTACGTTCAACTTTTTTACATGTCACTTACCCGGCTCATGTATAATGGAAATCTGGTGGGAATGTATTAAATGGAACAGAATATATTGTACATTTGTCGAATATATAAACAAACTCTCAAAGCGAGCCAAGTGCGCAAGACTTCAAACAACCCAAACGCCATGAAATGCCGTGGTATTTAATACACGTATGCCTCGCGAGCATAGCCAGGTTTCCAGTACCCTTGAAGAGACCTCTTTCGCTTTATGCCGCATATCATTCATTCTCTTTGAGGTGCACGCGATCAGGCACGCCGGAGGCCCTTATTGATTCTTCTGAGCTGCGAATTTGTTCGGCTTGGGTTCGAGTAGTCCAACCTGTAAATTATAGAGCAATCAGTCTCATATCCTAAAATCCGACAATCGCAGTTGAGCAGTGAATTTCCTTCTCCTGCTCCTCCTGCTCCTGGAATCCATCCAACAAAGGCTATAGAGATATCGACATACCATACTCAGCAACCTCCACACAGAGTCAGTAGGCTGCGCACCAACACCTAGCCAGTACTTGACTCGTGATCTATCAATTGAAATTTCCTTGAATGCTTTTGCGACTTTTGCTTCTTCTTCAGACAGATTGGTCGGTTTCTGTGGTAGAGGGTTGTAGGTTCCGACGACTTCGAGGGGTTTGGAGTCTCGTGCCGATCTGTGCGTATTCAATTAGTCGGTTATGGTCAACTCTTTCCACGATCATTCCATAATCCAGCAGATTGAATTGTCCCTGGCAGGTAACTTTCAGGATCAGGAATCGTAAAAAAATACATACCTGGCCTGCGCAACAACGATATTGTAGAATGGCGAATGGCGCGGGCCAAATCGCGCAAATCGAATCTTGACAACCATTATGGATTCGCACCGAGTGAATTGACGATCGTGTTGAGTGTGATAGCTGCAGCTTGAGTAGGGACAGTCTTCATGATGACCTCCGCGGAGAGGAACTTCATCTTCGCTTCGGGACAACGTTGGTCCGCGGACTGGGCCTTACCCGATTCGGCAGTCTGATATGCGGGCACATGCTTAACGATGATGCAATGGTATCTTTCTTTAGTTGTTACTTTAACTTCATCTTTCATTTATCTGTACTTGGTGCTTACATATTCCTCTTTAAGCTAAAACTATCTTTCAATAGACTGCTTTGAGACTCAGTCTACTTAATATCTTCAGATCCTTCGACTACAGAGTATATGTTCCGTACGACGACCTTGATCAAGCACACGACATACCATCTAAAGCCATATAAACTCGCCAGAGCTGCAAGCATGTCTCTCAAGGTGAGCCTCCGCCCCTCTGCTTGATTTGTATGGCACTAGCTAATAGTCAACCAGGCTATATCCTCCAAAGATGCTGCCGCCCTAGACAAGGATCTAATGGATGTAGGCGGTTTCTCACTAGACCAATTGATGGAACTCGCTGGTGTCTCTGTATCGCAGGCGGGTGCGTATCATCGAGCGATTAACAATGACGGTCTTTTATTGATGCGTGATTATAGTTTATCGATTTCATCCCATAAGTAAAGGCAAGAATGTTCTTGTCGTATGCGGACCAGGAAACAATGGTTTGTACCCATGCTCAACCCTAATTCATCCTAATATACTAATATCCGAGATTACAGGTGGAGATGGTCTCGTCGCTGCGCGTCATCTAGTCCACTATGGCTACAAGCCATCCGTCTATTATCCGAAGGAAGGCAAGAATGAACTATATCAGGTAAATAGAACATAGCGCCAAAAACCCGCAGTACTTCTATATCAAAAATAAGAATCAGAGCTAATAGATGAAGCGCCTCAAAACTCAACTTCAAAATCTGGATGTCCCCTTCGTCCCGGACTTCACAGAAGCCCTGAAATCCGCCGACCTAGTAGTCGACGGCATCTTCGGCTTCTCCTTCCAAAAGCCGCTCAGGGAGCCCTTTCCATCCATTATCAGCCAATTGGAAGAAACAAAAGTACCCGTCCTCAGCATTGATGCCCCTAGCTCATGGGACATCCAAGAAGGACCGCCAAAGGAAGGACCCGGTGCGAAGTTTATGCCGGGAGCATTGATTAGTCTTACTGCGCCCAAACCGTGTGTGAAATGGTATCAGGGGAGACATTTTGTTGGAGGCAGGTTTTTGACGAAGGCGATTGCGGAGAAATATGATATTGATATTCCGGATTATCCGGGTGTGGATCAGATTATTGAGATTGGTGTTAATGCTGACGAGAAGCTTTAAATTTCGACTTTGGAAGAACTAGGGTTTTTTTTCATTAGGTGGAATGATCAATACGTTGTCAGTACATTTACATCTGAGAGCATGAATGATGGGTCAATGGATATGCATTGATGCAGGCTTAATAAACTATGTATGGCTGGCTTTGGTGACAGACTTGGTCTAAAGACTTTATAGCAGTCAGTAAACTATCGCAAGGCATCCCGGATCTCTCCAATAACACCCTTCACACGAGGCTCGCGGCCAGCACTGGAACTCGATACTTTGCTCAAGATGTTCTCAAGCTCATAGATTTCCTTCGCGGCACTCTTCACTTCCTCGCTAGATGCCACGACAAGGGTTCCCAGCGCTACTAGTCCGCGATACACTGCTTCCGAGTCCTTCTCAGTCGCAAAAATCTTGGATAGCTCTTCAAGTATCTGAAGAGCACGGTCGGCAGATTCTGCACTTTGAACCCGCCCCTGTAACGTGAGATAGACTGCATAATTGATGTATAAGGTCGTGGCGGCAATAGTAACATTCCGGTTGGAAGGTGCATCAGCTGCTGTGGTAGCTGACGAGACCATTTGAAGAATGCCATCAAATTTTGACGCAGCAAGATCACCGCCTAGAGGTGTATCAAAGAGATTTGCAAAGAACCGGATGGCAAGCATGGCATTGTTGACACTGATCGGGCTATGAAACGCTCCGCTTTGCCAAATTGCGTCAACAATATCCTGGTCCTCAAACCGAATTTGGGCAGTTACAGGGGTTGCCGCCGCCAGAAGTCGGAGTAAGTCGAGCCCAGGAAGTCGATTTGCAGGTGGCCATTTGAGTGCCGCCTTCATAACCAGCTGTATACCGGTCTCAATGTCAGCGGGATCCCTAGGGAACGAAGCTGTATTCTCTAGGTAGTTGCAGAATTTCAAAAGCGCATCTAATTCGGGCGGGTTGTAGGAATATTCCTTATTTCCAGAAGAGACAAGTTGTTCGTTCAGTTCCGTCAACTTCTTCACGATCACTTTGATATTCGCTGTCTTGATAGAGAGGTAACTCTTCTGGGGAAGCACGTTTTGACGTGTTTCTGGTATCGATGGAGGCTGTGGCGCAGCAGCTTCGCCTGGACGATATCGCCTTTCTTGACCCCAGGGATCGGAGCCAGGTGCTGCTTGCTGTGTGTCTGCTGTCTGGCCGATTGTTGCACCTTGCGTATTCTGAGTGATGAAATTGGCTACTTGGTCTAGATATCCAATTGGTAGCTCATTATCGTGTATGAACTTTGTAGCAGCCTCGTACGGATTCTGGGACAAGTTGTAAGCCAGCTTCAAAGGTGGCTTGCCATCCTCAATGTCCACATCAAAGACATAGTCGTAATCTTGTCCGAGGTATTCGGTCTTTCGTCCGGAGCTTCCTGCCGAATCGACAACGGTTCCAACGGCAATCCATTCCTGTGTCGCTGATGACCAAGTATGGGCTGTAACGCTGCCGTTGTCTTCTCTAATCATTTGTACCTGACCGTCTTTGGTGCCGGACTTTTGTTTGAGAAACTCGGGTCCTGGCAACTTCTCCTTGTTGATGTTACCCACTTGCTGCTGTGGGATTGCAGACTCCTTCACGGCGTTCTCAAATTGTTGGATAACTGTTGGATCCGCGTGCCGACTTGTATCTTTGGAAAATATTCTAGCAACACGATCACTTGCACCTGTGACAATATCCCCTGTTTCCTTGCACACAGCAACACTCCATACGGATATCGCGGGATGCGTGATGGTCTGAACGCATTGGTTTCCTCTCCATATCCTGACGGTCCGGTCTTCTCCTGATGTCACTAGTTCGCCAGATGGGGTCACTGCTATCGAGTAGATAAAGCTTTCGTGGCCATGAAGCTCTCCAACAAGGTCTCCATTGAGTGTGAAAAGCCGTGCGATTCCGTCGTTGCCCGCGGAGGCGAACTGGGCACCGGAAGGATGACCAGCGGGTAGTTTGCATAGAGCTCGCACTACGTCTCGAGAATCTTTGATTGTTTTCAACAATTTCCCAGATGTGTTGAAAATTCGTATCATGCGATCAGCACAACCTGAAGAAGATGGTTAGATACGTTGCACGTGTCCATTCTATGTTCTAACAGCATACCTGTAATGACGGTATTCTTGTCATAGGCCAATACAGCCCATACGCTCCCTTGGTGGCCATCAAACACGACGTCTGTCTCCCAGCTGCCTATCCGCCACAACCTAGCCGATGAATCCCAGCTTCCGCTGATCACCCATCCACCTTCAGGGCAGACATCTATCGAGCATACATTGTGACCATGGCCCAATAGCATCGCATCTGCATTATCACCGGAAGCTTTTGATGGCTGTCGAGCTTCTATTATGGTGTCTTGACCACCGGAGAAGATGAGGCCTTCTGGATACTCGGTGGTGGGAGGGTAGTATGCAACTGCATTGACGAATGATGAACCATGAGAGGAAATAGTATAATCGTACGTCGGCGAGGGAGAAGAGACTTGTTTCCAGATACGAACGGTAGCATCTCGCGAGGCGGTTATGATCGATTTGCTGTTTGGAAAGGCCACAGCGCGCACCTGTTTTGATTAGTAAATAAATGAGCATATAAGTTAGATGTCGATAAGCTTACATCATCGCTGTGGCCTTCGAGAGAAGCGGAGAGCTTGTATTCCGACATACAATAGACCTTGTATGTTGTAAGACGGGGTCAAGAGAAAACTGAAGAAATTCAAAATGAAAAAGAGGAGTTATATGCAAGTGAGAAGTGTTAGTTAAAGGTGTGAGAGAGTTGTTGACAATTGGCTATCAGCAGTGACGGCATGCGGGGAGCTTATCACGTGAACCGTGCGGGACTGGGGAGCTCCATAGCTCCAAGCCTTCCAGAAGAAAAAGACCAAAGCTCCTTCATTCTCTACATCACCAACCCTCTGCAGCCAACTTCTAAAGAACAGGAAAAAGGATTCCGAAAAGACAGATCTCTTTGCAGACAATCATAAAAAATAGCAATGGAAGTCCTCCAGAGTCCACCCTCAGCCAGCTCCTTCACACCCCTCGCTGAACATCAATCACGCACCCCTCAGTCTTTCTATGGTGGTCCCCCAGTATTGCACTACCAAAGCGCAAGATGCAAGGTCGTCATTCTGGAGAGTGATCTTACCGCTTCACCAGCTTTGAATACTCTCCGTGGAGGAGCAGCTGTCGCCAATGGATCATCGGGAGCTGCGCACGAGTCGCAGGAAGGAAAAGAGATTGTAATTGACGGAGTTGATGTTTTCGTTACATCTGAGTAAGTTGTCCGTTTAAACCTGTTCAGAATTGAGTATATCACTGACATGCTATAGCAAATTCCTCCTCTACCGGCCCGAAGCAAACTCTGGCATCGCCTTACCCTACCCAGTCATCTCACTCCATGCAATCCAACGACTCCGCCTGCCAGACACCCCCGAAGATGAAGCGGAAGTGCAAGGACTCTACATGCAAATCGCCAATCCCACACCCGCCGACGGTACGGATGCCGAGGAAGACGAAGAAGAAGACAGCATCACACTGACACTTGTCCCTCCATCCGTGACGGAAGCTGCCGCCTCTGCGCTCGGCTCATATTCAGCGGGTACCGAGACGGCCGGTCTTGTCGCAGAGGAAATGGCAGTTGAGCAAGGAAACGCAGAGATCAAACCGGAAGAAACCGCAACACAGGCCCTTTACGCAGCCGTATCTGCTTGCTCAAACTTACACCCGGACCCTGTCGTGCCAGGCGAAGAAGGCGATGACGAGTATGACGGCAACTACGAAGATTCGACTGAACAGCCGGGCGTAGGTGGAATTTTACAAGCTGCCGGGTTGGTCATACCAGGTGCCTCAGATGGCGGACTACCGCCTCCGGTCGATGGTAGTTCAGGTTGGATCACTGCCGAAAATATGCACGAGTATTTTGATGAGGAAGGCAATTGGATAGCTGATTCCGAACCTCCTACTTTACCAGGCTTGGGTCCGGGAGCTGGTAATGTTCATGGTCGGAATGATGAAGATCAGGCCGAAAATGGTGCTGGAGAAGAGAATGGAGACGAAGAAACGAAATGGCGCAGGACTGACTGAATTGGACGCTGCGGTTGTTTAGCTAGGTGAATCAATTCAAAAGGAAGAGTTTCCAATCAAAACACTGAATTTGGCGTTTTTAGCAAAATACTAGATCCTGGCATGGATGCTTATATTGAGTTTGTTGGATTTTGATTGCTATTTGTGATTTCTCGCTACTCGAAGGTATCAACCGCCTCAAATGATAAAGGAAAAAAACAATGATCATGCACTAAAATTGTGCACAACGATCAAAACAGACGCCATATCTACATACATTGGTATCTTGAATCATACTTTACACATTACACATACGTGATCCGTGACCATGCTTCATTCCTTCAGAAACCCCTCTCGGTCGTACAGACTTCCTGGAGTTGCTGCAGCATTGGCATAACCCCTTGCCTTGCTGTTAGGTGTCTGCATTGCGGTGTTCCGTTTGGGTGCAACTTCTTCTGAACTGTCGCTGTTGTTGTTTCGATCAACGGCCTCGAAGGTTATGATACTGCTACTTGGTGGCACTTGACGAATGGTCAGCGGCTTTTGGTTTTCCATAATGGCGTTCAAGTTGTCCTCGACCGTGCCTTCAGAGTCAATTCGCTCAAGAACTTTGAAGGGAAGATTTTTCTGTCGGACTGTGGGTGATATGACGATGTCGTCCTCACTGGCGTCTTCCCAGATAGTTAAACTGTCGTTACTCATCACCGAAGTGCGATTGCTCGGAGGCGTCATATCCCTGTCGCTATGTCGAATGAGGCTATCATTTCGACCCATACGCCGATATGATATCGAATCTTCATCACACGCTTCACTATTCATGCGGCGAAGAAGTGTAATTGACTTCCGAACATCCTTCGTCGGAGATTCGGCGAGAGTGTGTGATCTGTTAACACCTCTCTTGGTGGGAGACTCACGACCCGGCGATCCATCGTAGGAAGTGTCGATAGTCAAAGCTGGAGGATCTGCCTTCTTCTGCAGTCGTTCCGGTTGACTGCGTGGTCCTTTTGGCGCTGCTCTTCGAGGGCTACCTGTTGAAGCGTTTGCCGGAAACTTGGGCGAAGAGCCAGAGAATTCATCGGAGCGAGGAAGCGACCACAATGGCTCATGCCTCTCCGGTGAGGGTGTCGTAAGAAGCTGACCTTCATCTGGAGGTCGTGTGAAAATGTTGTTAGGAATTGTTACTCGGTTTTCTGACGTGAAGACGTCGTCACCGGAGTCCGTTCCAGAGCGTGCGCGCTTTCGAGAAGACCGTGGGCGAGGGATACGAGATTTTGTGTCAGGAGAGGACTCGCTGAGGTGGGTGGACTCTTCCTTAATGGATCCCGTAGATCGGTGGCGACTATGTCGAGGATAATGCTTTTCTGACGAACCTGGACGGGACATGCTTCCCTTTCCTGGTGGCGGCGACTGGAACGATTGTCGTCGTTGCGTTGGCTTGGTTAGATCCTTTTCTAGATCCAACACTTCTTCTGGCTCTTCCGGCATCGGCGAGAAGGCAGGACCGCCAAATGTAATCGGTGGGTGTATGGAAATTCGCACGCAGTTCTGCCTCCTGTGGCCCTTTTTCACGCTGTGGGCGGATTTCATAGCGGAGGTCAAAGGAATCCTTCCAAGGTTTTCCCTTGATCCTCTTGGACTGGGTGCTTGAGTGGACTTGGGATGATCACCCAAACTCTGGCTGAAAATCATGTTCTGATCTTCCTTGCTCTGTGACTTTTCGTACATTGAATATCTCTCTTGTCGATGGCTCTGAGAACCAAACTCCTGGCGAGAATACAAGCCTTGTCCTGAATGGAAATATGCGTTGGGACTATTGCCTGATAAGCTACTCACGGGTCTGCTACCAGTGCGACCTGCTGACGACGAAGACGACAGGACCGTTTCGCTGCGGCGTGGTAATCGACTGGCCCAATCTGGAGGTTGAGGTGAGATTTCTCGGGTAGTCAAACTTCGCCGAGGGGTTGGATCTCCTCTGCCGGATTCCATCGATACAGACGTGAGATGTGCAGTTGACGATGATAATCTCTGAGATTGTGTTCTTCGGTGCGATGTGCAGTCACGAGCCACACTTCCTCCAATAACAATATCGTAGGGGCTAAAAGGGGTGAAAGTAGGACATGGAGGCAAGGACGGCGAATAGTTAAAGTCGTGATCAACTGACATTGACCTGCGCAAATTATCATCCAAGATTGAGCTATTCGCGGTCTCGAGACTCAACGAAGACATGCCCATCAAAGAGTCTTCTCTCGGAAACTGATATGATTGTACCATATGTAGTGGTGTGGGTGGCATAGGCATATCCGGGGCCGTTCCAGCTGTTTGGGCTGTGATACTCCCATTGCGAAGCCTCGTATGATTCCGATCGAAATAAGTGGGATGGCCTCCAGCAACGGAAGAGAGTCTTTGCTCCGACTGAAGTAGTGGCCATGCAGTGGATCCCGGCCGACTGCTGTACATTTCAAGTTGAAGTATCTCATCTCGTTCCCTTTCTGGAGTATTGCGTGGGGTTATCTCAGTGGGTAGCTCTGAAAAACCTGCGATGGCTGATTTGGGCTCTTTTTCTTTGGCATCAGGGTAGACTGGAGAAACTATTTTCTGTGGCCCCGGTTGTAGATTGGGTAGCGGTTCCATGCGAATAGGCTTTTGGCTGCTTCGTCCTATCGAGAGGCTTTTAGATAGGGACTTTGAGATTGACCGTCTTATTGACTTCGACTTTTCCTTCTTTAATGGAGGCAGTGACATTTTCGGTTGAGATACTGGTCTTTGAAATGTCTCCTGTGACCCAAGCTGTGCCCATTCGTGGCGTGTTCCGTATGGATAGGTTGGCAAGGGTGACGTGAGAGGAGAATCTGTCACGAAGCTGCTACAAGCTTGTTCTTGCTGTGACGCGCCATGATGAGCTTGCGCTACTGCCAAAGATAGACGGTCTTTTCGCGTCCTCCACCAAACTGCTACTCCGAGGATTGCGCCGACGATGAGCAAGGCTGAGCACCCCACCGACACCGCGATCACGACTGAGAGACTCAGCATTGTCGAAACTTTTGAACGATTTTCTGATTATTTGGATGAGTCGAATCTGGATGTCAAACCACCAGAGTTAGAAGACCAAGTAGCACTCCAGCAGCGGTGCACTGGTATCTGCGATACGTCCTCTTGCATGCAGACGGGTTGACAAGACGACAGCATGAGTAAAGCAAATTCAAGACATGGGCAATACAAAGTCGATACGAAGCACAGGCTCGGCGGAGAGTTGTCTGCTCATTGTTGTGGGATGGGAGGTCTGTGGTTATGGTTGTGGAATGCAGACTAGCCGAGTTGTCAAGACGCGAAGAATGTGATTATGCTGGTCAAATATAAGAGAGCGCACGCATTTCCTGCCTATCATAGACGAGTTAGTTGACGATCGTCTCTAAACAGGGAATCCCAATTTCTTAGTTCATACTTTGTCATGAAATTATTCGTATATTCATGATTCAAGCTGGCTGGTAGTCTGTGCAAGCCTACGTTGGAGAGAGCTTTGTTTACGCCTGGAATGTACCAGCCGTCAAGGTCGGAAAATAGTAGAGCTTTGACTGTTCATGATAGATGATGACATGAAGGCCAGAATGGGAGCCATTGATTGTGCCAATGCGTCTCTCATTTAGATACGTACGTTTGGTGTTGGAGTTGTGAAGTTGTTCGGAAGTTCCTGGTTGCCCAAGGAGGAAAGAAGGGATGACACAACACGTTAGCTGCCCACACGTGATACTCCTACACATTTAAGCATTGCGTATGCTAGAGTACGTACTGAATGCTTAGTGTGTTATAAGCTCGTTTTCATTCTATTCTCCCCTTTCGAGGCTACTTTACAGTTCATCCCAGACCGGATACAGTACTTCAGTAAAAAACGAAGTCATTGATACCACCTGGCTCGTAAAAAAAACAGCCAAGTTTCACGAATTTGCAGATATATCTAGCTTCTACTAATCTTTCTACTGATATCGAGGGCGTTGACAAGTTACTTATCACGGTGTTTCTCTACCTTCCTAAATAGGAAACTCTTCGAATATGCTCGATTAGGGCTGGCCGAGAGGGACGTTTAGGTAAATAGTTACACCACACCGAAATGTTTTCCCCGGATTTTATGAACATATGGTCGACTCCTTGAGGCCTTATTTAGGTTTTCTTGCAACTAGTTTTCTTCGTTTTTCAATTATTCTGCTGTCCCTCTATTGAGGCGCTACACCTTGAAGATCTACTTCACATGTAATATGGCCCTACATAATATACCCTTGGATTGACATGGGTTACTGATAGAAAGCAGAAAGAATGTCAAAGAACTCCGAATACGAGGTTTTCACCTCGTAAAAATCTTGAAGAATGGCGCAAACACAACAATCGAAAGTTGTCAATCTGTCATTTTCAATTCACACTCTGACATCAACACCATTGAGTTCAATGAATCGAGCCTGACGGAACAAGGTCTATATGGAGCTTTTGCTTCGTCTAAAATCGCCCACCATTAATCGAGAATTTCTCCACTTTGGCCCCCTCCTCATGTGCCCCTCGACAGACCAAATCAGCGCCATATTGCGAATCATGTAAAGAGAAATAGAGTGCGAGGAGTCTTATGTGTACGTATCTAGCATTAGTGTCTTCTCCCAGTAGAATTGACTCAGAGCATTGCACGCTTTTGGCGTCAAGTGACTTCTCCCCTTTCCCGCCTCCGGGGTACTCCGTACGCATTAATGATGAGGAGTCTAGAAGCAATTTGGAAAGACGAAGGAAAAAAAGAAAAGAGACATCCTGCGAATTTCTCACCGGTCTTAATGTGGCTTAGAAATAGAATGGCTGGATTTCCGACCCTTATTATTCGGATGGAGCACATGACCGATCGTTGGGGATGTTAGTGTGGGATGAGATGGCGGCGTTGTGATAGCTGCCAATGGCTCCATGCAGCTTAGAGATAGCGCGGGTTCAGATATTTGAGGATTATCGGTGTAATCAGCCATGGACTCCAGATTTCCATTGGATAATGGCAAATGGTCAACGACAGCGATACGATGGATCATGGTTGTGTTAGACGAAAAGTCAAGTCGCGGGGAGAGTGTCATAGTTGAGAAAGTCTCTCACGGTTCCTAGATAATCATTGATAGTAACGTACAAAAAAAAAACAGAATCAACAATAACATCGCGGTTTAGCCGACGGAAAATCGTCACTTGTCAGGAACGGCCAGTCCACTTTTTAGTTTGCCGGCGATGATGCTATTGTGGCACCGAGGGATCCTCTTGAACCCTCCTCAAGGGGCCATCTCAAACCCTTTTCCATGGAGAATCCATAACAGGCAGCGTATTGTTTGGCCAGTCTGTGAGAAAAGACCCCCGCCAATACCCACTCGTACCGCTGCTGGTAGAAGCTCCAGCGCCATGTTGCTCGATGTTGTTGATCACCGCTGGTTGCCCCTCCACCATCCTTTAATCCAAAGCCGGTACGTACTAAATCCTCGAGATCCCCCTCTTTGACAGTTGTCCTCCAATTTATCTTTCGCAAAAATTCAATTGTCTGTGTAAATTCCTTATATATCCCTTTTTTTTGTATACTTCGCTCTTATTTCTCTCTGTAATCTCCCTCATTCCAGAACACAATGGCCGGCTCTCCTCTCGACCAGAACGCTGTCTTCGTGCACGACAACAGCGTGCCTCCTGTACATAACAGCTTGTTCTCTCTCTTCTCACTTAAGGGAAAGACTGCCATCGTCACCGGTGGTGGTGCAGGTATCGGTCTTGCCGTCGCCCAGGGTCTTGCAGAAGCTGGTGCCAACATTGCTTTGTTCTATAACACAAACGAGAAGGCGCCCGAGCGTGCTGCTGAGATCGAGAAGCAGTATGGCGTAAAGGGTAAGGTTGCATCTTTGGGCGATTGGCTATTTGCTGTCTTGTTAAATGACTTTTGTGATAGCCAAGGCATACCAAGCCGATCTGCGTGACCAGAAGAAGGCCGAGGCCACCATTAACGAGGCTGTCAAGGACTTCAACGGTCGTCTCGACGTTTTCATTGCCAATGCCGGTATTCCATGGACCCAGGGTGCCACTGTTGACGGTCCCATTCAGCACTACCTCGATGTCGTTCAGACCGATCTCGACGCTACCTGGTACTGCGCTCGCGCAGCCGCTGCTCACTGGCGACGACAGAAGGAGGAGGGTACCGACTTGAACGGTAACAAGCTTGAGAACTTCACCTACGGAAGCTTTGTCGCTACTGCCTCCATGAGCGGTCACATTGTCAACATTCCTCAACTCCAGGCTCCTTACAACGCCGCTAAGGCCGGTGTCCGTCACCTTGGTAAGAACATTTGTCCAAGTCTGCTAGAAAGGGTTAGAAATCCCGACTAACAACCGATGTAGTCAAGTCTCTCTCCGTTGAGTGGCCCAAGTTCGCTCGTGCCAACACCATTTCTCCCGGATACATTGCCACCGAGATCTCCAACTTCATTCCCAAGGAGACCCACGATCTCTGGAAGTCCAAGATCCCTATGGGCCGCGAGGGTATGCCTGAAGAGCTCAAGGGTGCTTTCTTGTATCTTGCCAGCGATGCCTCCAGCTACACCACTGGAACCGACATCATCGTCGACGGTGGCTACTGTGCCCCTTAAATACATAAATGCATGACTATAAATATAAAGCGATTCCGACATGATTGAAAAAAGATGACGTGTCTGTGCATGGAATCTTCAAAGTTGATTTTGGTTTCTCTGGGCGATATCAAAAAATTTCTCTTGCGATCATGGCGTGATGATGTGGGTTGTTTGTTGTTCTTGGTGATGATTGCTCGGACAATAGACCTTTAGTATATAGAATGAATCGGCTCTCCAGGATAGAATCAATGATATACTGACCTGATGACTCTAATTTGCGGGCTGTCTGTAGATGAAGACATTCCGACAGCTCAGCTCTGTGCTACCTCTGACTCAAATGACGTCATGAGAGGCTCCAGCCACGAGTAAACAAGCTGGAAAGTCAAGAGAGCTCTCAGTGCGGAACCTCTCGAGACACCTCTCCGCAATAGATATACGAGAGAAGAAGAATAACTGAGATGTTTGGTGAAAGGCCTGTGACCTCGGGTGAATGACCCGGGGGGAAGGTTGCAACCTCGACCAGTCACGGGAACGCTGCTCCTCCATGACCCTGGAATATCAGTCCTGGTGACTGCTCTGCTCCTCTCCTCCACCGCCAATCGCTCCCTCTTCACAGCACGTCGCTTAAACTATCTGCAAACATGGCCGCTCCTGATCGGAATCCTTCTCCCAGGCGGTTCCTAGATCCGCCGACTGGAACCTGTTCCTGTCAGCGGTGTCTCTATGTAAATGGCCGTGTCACTTGATAATGGATGCCAGACGTGATACAGTCAGCTTTGCGGTGACAATTAGGGTGCCGCATCGATGACTTTCAAACATATACATGCTCCAACCTGTTTTTTGACTCTGTCTCTCTTTCTTCATTCATCTTTCCCTCCACATATAGATCTGATCGGTTTGGGTGTGCCCTCTGGAATGAACGCTGATATCATGCCTACCAACACTCGATCTGGAAATAGTTTGCTTGCCTTGGACTTGAATATAAAACAGCGTGCGAGACTGCCATCAATCGAACTTCTGGTAGATACTTAGCAGTCCCTTTGATGCCTAGATATTGTCACCGCTCGACTCTGAATCACCCCGTTCGTCTATTCGCATTCGTCGCACTACAGTCATCCTCAAACGACCTAAATCCCAATTATCTATTATTTTTTGTTATCTCACCCTTTTATTGACTTTGTTTGTCAAGCCATTGACTCAGCTACTTTGTTCAATCCCATCTTTCACACGCATCTTCCTTTGTACACTTCCGTATTCACCCAGCAACAACTTCGACCCCTCCTGAGAATCCAGAAAATTCTTGTGTCCTACACCAAATTGACGCAGATTTTCGGTCTACGGCGAGAGCCTAGGATACGATTCTGAAAAACATACTGCTCAATGATTCAGGAAACTACCGCTCGCAAGCGATCCTCTGGATCGTCCTCGAGGCGCAAGAAGTCACAACGACTGAAACTCAACCCACCAAAACCCCCAAGGCTAATTCTCCATCCACCAAAGCCACCTCACCAAAAGCCAACCAAGTTGAAAATGGTCCTGCGGCCTCCGAAGTCGCCTTCACCTGAGGTCGATCCTTCTCCTTCTAGTTGGGAGGAAACAACGCTTGTTGGAAATGGAGCAGATGCCTCGTATGACTATGGAGATATCTGCAAAGTGCAAGCTATCCTAAAAGTCTTCAACGGTACGTTGAGTGCGACCAGGAAGGTTGAGTCGAACGAGCAGAAGCTCAACAAGACTCCACTGCCCAGCGACGTTACCAAGGCTGAGACGGATGCCATGACTGAAGATATGAGAGCCAAATTGGAAATGGTAAGGACGTCTTTGCGCCCATTTGACCTGCATTTGGAGATCCAAGCTGACTGAATCCCAAAGAATGATGTCCTGCAAGAAGCCCTCAACTGCCATCATTGCGAAAAGACAATGCGCCTCAAACCTGAAGCCATGGAGTCAGATATCCTCCATGGAATTTACCGCAGCTCTGAAGACCCACCGTTCCTTCTCAGTAAACCTTGTGATGAAGACGACGTGGCTCCAGATGAGATGCCCAAGGCAGTCAGCGAACCAGGCTATCTGCATTTGGCAACAGCAGCCCAGCAAGAACAGTATCTGCAGAGGGTGGAGCAGTTCATCGCCCGCAATCGTGAGAGGAAGGTCTTTCGGAATATGCGAGAGGAGGTAGATCAGGGCTACGAATCCGAATTCGCCTTTTACTGTGTGGACTACCATATCCACCAGCATTTCATCCACAGACGCAGTATCCTCAACTACTGCCGAACAGACGAAGAGATGGATGAGGTCCAAGCATGGAAGAAGGAACTGGCAAAACATGCCGCACAAAACAACGCCCAGCTTGCAAGCCAATCGAAAGAAATGCAGGATGAGAGTGAGTTTACCGTATCCACATCCAGCACGACTGCTCCAATTCAGGTCGCTCGAAAAGCAAACCCTGGATTTTTCGACCCCTCTTCCATATCGACTAGTTTCTCAGGAGAAGAGTCGTCATCATCCCGAAACACATCCATCTTCTCCTCATCAATGGCCCCTTCTTCCCCTTCAACAACAGCCTCATCACCACCAAAAGTTGGTTCATTCCCCAACGCACCGCCACCAATCACTCCCCCCTGGCCCAAGGAGCAAGCCGCATTCTCGAATCAAATCAGCCTTCATCGCCATCTGACTAATCCACACGAAAGGGCGGCACGAGTCCTAAAAGTCCGCGAATGGTACCAGAAGACGATGAAGAAGCGCGCCGAACAACGCCGCGATGGCCTCATTATCGCCAACTACGAAGCGGCATTTGCGCTACAGAAGTGGCAGCGTGGTAGAGGAGGGCCACTCGCCATGCAACGACAGAGGAGTATTGATGAGTTGTTGAAAGAATACAACCGCTAAATTCCCCTTACTCATCCAAATCTATTCACGATATTCTTAATCTTATGCTGCGCCAGACCGTTTCTTTTGTCATTTCCATTTTCATATCTACGGAGTTGGAACTTGGATGCATTCAAGATACCCAAGATACCCCTTTACATATCATTTTCACGAGAATTCTGGTTATTACAACATGGAGTTTACGGCTGTGGTCCTCAATCTATTTCTTGTTTCTCATCGATTTGGAGTAATGGCTGGACCTGGAAGGATACCATATGCATTGTCACGCGGATTGATCTACATACAGAATACTCTTAGAAACTTAATAAACTCAATTCAATTGAAATAATATGACCGAGACAATACGCCTATCATCCGAGAATATGTATTATAGCAAACCATAAGCAGTAATGAAAGCAGTAATGAACATGAAACCGAGAACGATGGGGAGTATAATCGAACAAGAAAAGCTATGGACAAGATCAAGGAAAAGAAATATAATGAAGGAATGCAAAAGACAAGAGTCACAAATTTTCGTATCGCGCGCTCTTTTTTCTTTTTTTGTATGACTGGTCTTTTGTACACAGAAAAAAAGTTGTAGAGACCGTTCGTGCAGTGAAGCTGGAAATAATTCTGATAGACCGGCTATGTTTGTTTAGTCGAATTTGTGGTCGAGAAGGAAAACGTAAAGTTGTATCTGAATCCAGATCAAACGGCATCAGTGCCGGTCATTTCAACATCGACATTTGAAGTATTGACGATTGGCTGCTTGACATCAGCTACAACTGCTGTCTGGCCGTATTGAGGCGCAGCATTCGATCCATCCTCTGGCGGTTTTTCGTGCGACTCGTCGTTTTTGAGATCTGGGAGTTTACGGCCAAGTCGTTCACACCATGTCTGGGCACTAATCAAAGTCTCGTCCACCACTCGGTGGACCTGCGACATCATTTCAAGGCCCTCTTGAGCGAGCACAAGAACACGATGTGCGCTGGACGCTTCCTCGGAGCCTGAGCCTGCAGAGTCTGGGGATGAGTTGGATGTTGATGCGATTTTGAATCGTTGAGGCAGTGAGATGAGATGGCTGCGAACTAGGGTTCCCGCGTTGTCTGGTAGCGCTCCTCCGGTGTATTTGGAGACAATGTTCACAACTTGCTTGAGTGTGCGCAACACATCTTCTTTGACTGCTTGCATGTGCTGTAGCAATAACGCACGGTTCTGCGACGAGTTCTCGTCTGTCGAATTCTTCAACTTCTCTTCTTCCCATTTCTCGAGCATACTCTTCAATGCTAGAACAGCCGAATTGAGTCGGCCATTTGCCCACTTGAGCCACTTGAGGCAATAAGTCAATCGGCGCAGAGATTCTTCGCTCATTGCTACACCGAGACCAGATGTTGAGATCATGAGACGCTTTTGCCATGTTTTGTTCTGCTCTGAAGTGTTCGACGGCCGGTCATGTTGCTGGACTTCTTCATAATTGGGAGATTTCTGGTCATCGTAAGGAGGCAGAGTTTCCGAATAAGACGTCTCCGACATTGAGCGGTTGCGGTGCATCTCGCTTAGTGGGGGTATGGCCTTTTCGATATCTGTGTTCTCGTCAATCTCAGTAGAGTTAGGGTCCGTCTTTCGTCGCTTGCTTCGGTCAGTTGATTCGTTCGTGTCCCGGCGCTGAAGCGCCCATCGAAGACCTCCCTCCACACCGGTCTTGCGACTAACGCTGCCGACTGTATTCGCAACGGGTGACCCAATATTGCGCTCGAGAAACTCAGCACCGTACTTGAATCGTGACGAATATGATTTCGAAGAGGTATATGCGGACATGGAACTGTTGATAGCAGACGATATCAAAGGATGTGTAGAAGTCAACAGCGATATCAACGGTTCGGCCTGAGTTTGTTCAGGTTGGGTAGCGGGAATGGAATTCTGTCGAGAGTGCGACTGCGGCAATGCAGTAGGATGAGGAGGAGTGTATGCAAAGTCTGTGATCACAGAGACAAATGAGTGGCAGTTAGTCATTGGTTCTTTCGGGTCGGCAAGAAAGGATTTTCGATCTGCATATGAAGGTAGCATAACTCACCTGAACGGAGGCCCTCAAGCGCCTGCGCGGCCTCAATGTCGTCCATGGACAGTACACTGGTGGCTCGTCGAGCCCGATCGTCGACACCGTTACTATCGACGTCCATCATTGTATGGGATCGAGTTCACAAAAGATATTAGAGGAAGGAATTTGCGCCAACGGAACAAAGAAGGCCGGTCGATGCGTTGAGCGTCGAGCGTCAAGCCCTCCCGCGGTGCTAGTCTTCGTCGATGCCCGCCTGGTTGGTAGGTTTGGCACTTAATGCCACCGATTTATGCCCGTTGGGGCAGAAGCATGTGCTTGGGCCTGTGATAGCCACAGAGAAAGGCTACTGATAAATGGCGACACTATCTGCCGGCCCAGCAAGCTCTCGTTGGACAGCGGTCGTCGGCGTTTCACCCGAACAAACCAAAGTTGATGACGGAAAAACAGCGAGAACGGTGGGACAGACAGTCGATTGTGACTGTTGTTTTGCGATCTGGCTGATGCGTCTGATGAGATTAGGTGCTGAGTCTCTCTTAGCACGGTGAATTGATGAATTCAGCCGGAGTATTTACCGTGAGTAACAGTCGTTCGACGCTGATTGGGGTAAAGGGCTGGAGGGGGATGTTTCGATGGATGGTGTTGGGGCACGCCGACTCTCGCAGTCATTTGGCACGTGAAAATGGATGGGCAGCGGCAAAAATCACCGTCTTTTGGAGGTTAGGGAGTGGCGATAAGGCGGATGGTATGGATTGCAACCCTCTGAGGATGTCTTTTGCATGTGAGATTGTTAAAGCTACGGGCTACCTTTTCCGTGCACGCACACTCGTCAAACTCGTCACACGAAGCGCTGTGGATCCACCAATGAGATCATGGCTTGACCTCTGACTGTGCAATCTCTGTCACACTTCGAATCTATTTCATCTCTATCCTATGGATTCGGCGGGCTCATACACCGACGACAATTGCCGACATATGTCATGCAATTAGCCCTTGGGGGTTCAAGGACGAACGATGGGCAGTCAGAGTCAGACACAGTCAATGTCACATGTTTGCTTTAATTATCCCGATCGATCAAAAATCATGTGAATTGCCGATCTTGCCCGACAATCGTCTAGCCCTAGCTGCCTTAGGCTCTCGACTAGGGTTACTGCCGCTAATCATATCGAGTAATTTCACATGTCAGGTTTCTCGATATGGCAGGTGTTCATGAATCATGGAGAAATGATTGACATGGAGGCAATTTATGGACTTATGCAGATGGTGAAGTCTTAATGAATTCTCTCGGTCAAAATTTAAACACCTTTGGATAGCCCTGCACCAGATGTCGTTGACGCAACAAGTCATGATCTATATTGATAGGCTCTTCTCCAAACAGATCATTCCACCACAGATCATTATATTACTCGATAAGCTTACCGCACTGGATCGCATTGGCAGCGCCCTGAGCTGCTAACAAACAGTCGATGTCCAAGATCTCGAACTCCAATGGAGGACTGAGAGCCGTTAAGAAGTCCGTTGTCATCACTTCTGTCACTTCCACGCTGCTTTCGCCTTCTGACACAAGTTGAGACAGAATTTGAGCGATGTCATTGTTGTCATCTTTCAGGCAGCTCGGTGTCCTACTGGGCAGGAGTCTGGAACGCATTACTAATCTACATGGCCAAAGGTCAAAGTGTTGTCTCCTTGGGGAAGAGCTGCAAAAAGGTTACGACTTCATAGCCCAGCGGAGTCATGCCTTGAAGCCTATGAAAGTGTCAACATAGGCCCAAAACTCCTGGCCTATGTTGTGTGCGCCGGAGCTGTGACAGCCTATGCTGCTTGTCACTGTGCTAGAACACCCTCACAGTTTGGATGTACAAGAAGACATAAAACTGCTCAAGTCAGTTTTGCGATGGACCGTAAGATTGAAGACAAGGGAGTTTATGATCTAGTGAATTTACATACCGCCTCGTCTGCGATGGTGAGGATCGCTGAATCTGCAATCAATGGCTATGGCGAGGCACCGCAGTCAGTTGTGGACATCTCCTGATGCGCCAGCACATGCAGAATTTATGGTACTTAGAGTCTGTCTCTATGTGCTTATGGGAATCTGGCTGATCAGAAGCAGAAGCTGGCGTCGCTGATCCGCAGTTGTACTCACCCCATCTACCTAGCACGGTCTTCAATGAGCAATCTGCAGAATCGCGACACAGATTCAAGTCTCACGTTGTCCGGCATACTAGGGGTTATCCGGGAGAAGGATACCGGATACGGTTCATTTTGTTCCCGATATTCTGAAGCCGTATACCTACGGTTTTGATATTTCGGGTGGAATCCTCCTGCACCCTGCTGGTCGGTAAAGGGTGAAGCATAAACAAACTTTCTACTGCAGTTCTGCTCTTGATTTCGTGCTGTACTTATGTTTTTTTTTAGGGGTGTGACGGGTATTTGTCAAATCCTCGAAGAGTAGGGTTGCCCTCTGATTAGGGCAAACCGCATTGATCAGTCCACATAAGGGCACGTGGGTACATGACTCGTGCTGTGTGGGTCAAGGTTCGGCATCTCCGCCGCATTCGACCGAAACCACAGAGAACAGCCGTAGACGGGCAATTTCTCCGTGAATTAACAACTACGTACGTATAAACATGTGCGATCTCTTCCTGGATTTTTCGACATGTCAAGCAACTTGATGCCTGGCGAGCCTCGGCGGAAAAAAGTGCGCAAGGGCACAAAAAGTTGCACAGAGTGTAAGACCGAGGCATCCACATCCCCAATCAAGCATGAAACTGAAAAAGCGAGAAAATAGGTAAACGAAGAAAGGTGAAGTGTGTACCATCTAAAGACACATCATCTGTCTGTACTGGCTGTCAAGAGAGAGGTATCTTGTGCCTCAGCCAGGAATATGTGGAGGACCCTTCACCACACCATGACGGCGATTCACCGTTGACGCAGCGCATGGCAAGGGTAGAATCGCTACTAGAAACGTTGGTGGCGCGTATGACACAGGGCGGGCCTGGACAATGGCCTCGATCACCCGTTTCATCGACTTTGAATGAATGGCAGCCTCCGTCCAGATTGCCGTATAATGATTCTGGATCACAGGCCGTAGTTGGCTGTCCAGCAGGAAAACCCGAGTCTCTACGTCCAAAGTTGGCTGCACTGTTGCTTGACCAAGAGGACGTGGATTTCTTGCTTGCTTCAAGTCACGGTTGGTGGCTTATACAGCAGCATATGACACCTCATTCATTAAGTGCAATTGAGGATGATCTTGACATGTCGTTTAATGTCGCAGATGTGTCAAAATTGCCTACAATAAAAATCACGAGGGTGCTTCTTTGTATCGCAATCTGTATCCAGCAGCTATCCCCCGAAATAGACAGGCGGAATTTTCGAAGCAAGGCGCCGCTTCAAGAAACGATGAGCGGCATCATAGACTTTGTCGTCGAAAACGTCACCTCCAATGATAATCTGACTGGGAGTGTTCAAGGTGTTGAGTGTCTTGCTCTTCAAGCCATATATGAGGTCAATGCTGGTAATCTTCGAAGATCATGGGTTACGTTTCGCAAAGCCATTACAATTGCTCAGCTATTGGGCCTGCATAGTACGACTGTCAAGTCGTCACAGCAAGGCCGAGATGTGATGGAGAGAAAGAAACATCATTTATGGTATAGCATTGCCAGAGGAGTATGCATGCTGTCTTGATTGGATATAGAACCTGGCTAATATCTACTAGGAGCGCTACCTGTCAACTTTACTTGGTCTACCATCGAGTACAGGTTTAGCGAGCTTCCCAATAAATGATGACGACGCCTGGCTCTCGGCAGAAAACGTGTATCATAAGCACTTGTACCATATAGCCGGTCTCATCCTCTCACGTAATCAGAGTGATAGTACTCATGCATTTTCCACGACTCAAAGAATCGGAGAACAACTCGTATCATTCGCCGAGGAAATGGGTTCCGCTTGGTGGGAATTGCCAACGACCATATCTAAAACCCGCACGAAAGAAGCATTTGAACAATTCGAAAGAGTGATGTGTCAGATCTGGCATTTCCAACTAGAGATGCTTGTGTATTTGCCTTTTATGCTACGTGCAGCCAGTGATCGACGGTACGAGCATTCACACATTTCCTGCTTGAATGCCACTCGCAATCTCATCAAAAGATGGATTACAATTCGCGAAAGTAATACCACAATCCTCTTTTCCAATCTTCTTGAATTCGAAGCTTTCATAGCAGCAACTACTCTTCTATTAGGGATCCTTGCCGCGCCAAAAAGTGCAAATTTGGATGTCCTGGAAGAGCGGTACGAAGACTTCCAGCTCGTGGAGACGGTTGTTGAGAATTTTGAAAGACTCAAGCAACAGGGCGCCGGAATGTCGGTTGGAGATCAGAGTATCAAGGTCATTCGCATGCTTCAACAATTCCTTAATGGCGAAGGTTTCCCCGACAAGTTGCGTCTCGACATCCCATTTTTTGGCGCTATCATGATTGCACGTAACGGCACAGTACAGCCGCTTGAGGGTGAGCGGATACTCGGGGCGAACTCGAGCCCAAGCGCTTCTTTGCTTCACGCTTCGCAATCTACTATGCCTTTTACAATGCAAGGAACGGGTCGCACCGCAAACCCAGTAATCAATCCTGGATTACAGCCCCAGGACACTGTTCGGACTGAAGAGCGCTACTCAGCACTCGGAGCGTGGGGTGACGGGACTGCGCTGCAGGTTTCCGGAGGTCATTTCCAACTGCCTCAAGCGTCAGGGGTACAAGGTAGTCTTGACTTCGGTGAATGGTCTTTTCAAGAGAACGACCTTATATACTTAAACAGCTTGATGGATACGGAATTACTAGGTAATTGGACACTTTAGAGCATACCAAAATTAGAATTCGGTACATCAGTCTTATAAGCCAGCATTAGTTATGCATGATCCCTTTATATAACACCAACCTCGTATCTAGCTGGAGGCTTGCTCGTTTCACATTTTAGCCAGGACATTTCTCTCAAAAGCGCATGCAACGATCATTCTGTTTCGATCAGTGACGCCCATTCCAATCCAGCCACATTGTCAACGGAGGTAGTCGGCCGAATCGACCGAACCGTGAGCGGACACAAGGCAGAATGGCAACAAATATGAAAGATTTTCCCTTTCCTGGGCTCCGTGTAAAAGAGGACAATAGCAACCACATGAGAGCCTTACATATGTCGGCCGAACCGACCGGATCGTGTGCGATATAAAATAGGGCAATAGCAGGTATATAAGGGCCCTATTTCTGTACCTACTTGATACCAAGGTAGTAATCAATCTTGGAAGTCATTATCAAGACGCATATCAAGCACTTGAGCATTTTACCTGCTACATCCTTTTTCCGATTAAATTTGGGACATCATGACGATCAAGCAAGACACCACAGATATTATCGCCGTTGCTGAAAAGTTCATCCAGTCTTATGTCGCCGTTCTCACGACCGCATCCTTCAAAAACTCTTCTGAACGCGCCGCCAAAATGGCTACCTATTACCTCCCCGCTGTCGTTTCCCTTGTTAATGGAAGCATTACCGAAATATCCGGACCATCAGACTTTGAGAAAATTATCCGCGCGGCTTTGGATAGATTGGGAGACCTTCCTGAATTGGCAGGATACAAAGTTGACGCTGTTAGCGAGAACAGCGCAATTATTTGGCTTTCGTTGAGTACTAAGGGAATGGAGATGTCCAACGTTTATTTCTTTAGAAGGATGGAAGACGGTGCGAGAGGATTTGAAGGAGGCATCTTTGATGGTGAGGTGTGGCTGTTGAGTCAGCTGGGAAAGCTGTAGTAATGTGTTTGAGCAATATCACATCAGCTTGTCATTTAGATATGTCGATTACACATTCAGAGTAACAACAGAAACTCTCTTCGATTGTCCCGAAACAATGAATTTCAGAAAATTTACATATATCATAGCACTCATGCTAACATCACACATATCACATCTACCCTGAGTTTGCTGTACAGCCCGAGGAGTCGTAGCCCTCAAAAATACAGACATGACAGTAGATGTATCCGAAATCGGGCGTAAAAAATTCGTCATAGATAACCAGAGACCTCCCTCTCTGATCAAGATCATGAAGAGGCATGACACCTCCTCCGGCATGCACGGAATTTGGTTTTACTTATTCAATGAAGCGGATTGGGTATTTCTAAAGCATAAGTCTCATGTCGTGACTCAATGGAGACTTTGATACACCCTATCAATCTCATTCAGTGCGTCAATCACTGACTCACGGTCGAATTCTTCAGAGTCATCGTCTTCGCTTTCGAGGTTCCTCTCTAACTCCTCGTTCGCTAGTTCCTCGGCTTCCGCGCCAGCCAGCCGACGCGCAGCACTGCTGTTAACTTTCATGCTGACATACACCTGATCACGGATCAGGCGAGCTGGCTCCTTGCCAATCTTAATCCAGCATAAAGTCTCTCCAGCTGCATAAAGTGGGAAAGCAGATCGCCAGCGAAAGTAGTATGCGCCTGAAGCCAACAGCACTCGCCATTCATATTCACTGTTTTGCCACGTATGTACGAGGGGGTGACAGATATCAGGCGGCTGTATGCGATTCAATAATTCAGCAGCAAGCTGAATTTTAAATCCTATCGACGTTTCCGGTGTTTCATGAGAATGGCACCCGTCGGTCCATTTATGATAGGCTTCATTGATCTGTGTCTCTATACTCTTCAGTACTTCATACAAGGCAGATCCTTTCGCAAGTGCTGTGTTGTTGTGCTCATTCGTTCTAGGATCCTCTTGTTTCTCACGCTCCGCTCTTGCAACTGCAGTCTTCCAGGGACGAAGAAGACTTTCATCTCGTGTGTCTTCTATTCCGCCGAATCTTTGATTAAAATTCTTGAGAGCCTCTTCTCTTTCCTGAAAAGCAATTTCAAATCGCAGGAAGTCATTGATGTTGTCCCGCTTCCCTTTCTTTGCACCCAAATCCTTGTATGCAGGCACTCTTCTCTCCCGTGGGCTGATGCTCTTGCGATATTTGGACCACTGTTCTTCCGTGAGTTGAAGACCCGACTTTTTACTGTCGACCAGGTGACTGAGCAGGGTTGCCAACTCAAGAGATAACGGTGAACTAATCCCTTCCTTTTCTTCGTATGCAAGCTTTTCGTGTTCAACAGTGCAGCGGCCGAGATTTGACATAGCCAGGTTGAACTTAAAGGCATTTTGAAGAAGATCCCCGACAGATCTCACTGTAGTCATTGGCCGAGCATGCTTCACTAGACCGAAATGGTCTGGTCCAGGTTCCACGAGGGGAGGAATGGTGTTAGTGAAAGTCTGCACAATGCCTTGATCCCAGCATATCCATGGGCGGTCTCCGTCGTAGTCTCCGCCTGAAAGAAGGCTCGCAAGCGGCGTCGTGCCTTTGGTGGGAAAGACAATAACATCTTTAAAATGCCTTAGCTCCGACTTCCAGACCGCTTTCCTTCTTTGAATGTCCCAAGGGCAATGAGCTGGCGTCCGTCCCACAAGGACATCCACACCATCTACCATAGCATCATCAAAATAAGAGCAATCCCTCCATTGGCCCGAGAAAGCAAAATGGACTTCATCTTCTTCGAGTACTCCGTATGGATCAGCGATGCAATATGCGTAGGTCGATAAAGGTATAGGAATATGAAGTTCGTTGACATAACGATTCAGGGTGTCAATCAGACACCTTCTCATGCGCTCTCGCAGTGGAGGGAAATCTCGTGGGGAGAAACCTGCTTCTAGAAATCGAATAACAGACTCTATGTTCTGTGACAGCCATTGGTCAATCCGCCGTATATTTGTGCGCCCATCGTCAGTAGTAGGACGTATCTTCTGTATCAAAGCGCGCGCTAAAGGAATGCTGTTCCTTTCCATGACAGCTTCAAATTCCGTGTAAACATTCCTTATTGCCTCTCGCGCAATATCCGCCACACGAGCTCTAACTTGCCCGCGATTGTTCAGAACTTCGAGAAGCTGTGTATTGAGTTCTGACGAGTGCAGGGGCTTTGACCAGCTTGCAACCTCAAACGTGATTTTCTCTTTGTCGACATGGCCAAAGAAGTCGCACGGATGCGGCTTGACCTTCAACTGTGAGTCCGATACTTCAATCCAGAATGTTTCGTCGTCGCTGCGGTCTCTATCGACTATCCAGAGGCCTTTTGCTCCACCAATACGACCTTGAAAAGTACTAGGCGTGATTCCGTCTATGCCTAGCTCTTCACATATTCTTTGAGCCAGTGGACGTGACATTAGAGCGCATCCGTCGTTCATGACAGGCTTGCCCGGAGGATCAGGAAGCTTCAAAAACTGATGTGGTTGAATCACCACTGTTGCCCACGTCTTCGAAAGTGCAAGACCAATTCGACTGAACAGTTTGCAATCTGTCTGACTGCGATTATCGTCAAGGGGAATGTGCCACTGTATCAGCTGGTCCACTGTCATCCTAGTGTGCGATTCACTGGTCTCGTTAATCGGTGAAAGAGTAGGAGGAGACAGCCTTGTAGTGAAGTCCAAGCCATCAACGGCGAAGAAGTCTACACGAACTCTAGGCTTCCCAGTTTTGGACTTGCTTTTGTTTTTGAAATCGTCCACATAAAAAGCCTTCCAGGTTCGTTTCAGGAGATAATGATTGTTATTGACCAACCAATCAGTCAGAGCCTCGCGTAGGGATGCTTGATCTTTGAGGCGCAAATGACTTGGTGGCTGTGACGGAGACGGCATCGTTATGCTCAAGAATCTATCGGATCCAAAGCGACGGTAAAAACGGCATGTCCGGTCAATCTTTAGCGGGTTAAGTCGCAATTTGAAGATACCAGGCTCGCCTTTCTCACACCAATCAAGGGAACCACTGAAGATCACGGCTTCTGAGTGCCGGTCACCTTCAAAATGCCCAATGGCAGCGTTCCAAGCCTTTATAGAAGGCTTTTCTGGAAGGGTCTTAGTCATACGCCCACCAACATTTCCAAGCCATTGCCAGAAGTCCGAGTGTTTTTCAAACGGTTTATCTCCAACAAGTATCTGTTTTGGGCTAACATCCCAGGCTTGTTTGACTCGCTCCAGCTCATATCTAGCCCGCAAAGGCACCTTTTCAGAGAAACATTCCTTGTCTTTCGAAAAGGGGCCATTGCGAATTAGTTCCTCCACTATCTCCTGCTCCATAGACGGCGATCTTTGCTCGGTTTCAAAAGACGTAGAGGCTTTTTCCTCCACCGACTTTAGCAACATTCTAAATTCTTCGCTCATCATGAGCCCGTCGACGGAATCGGGCTGCGTAGCAGTCTCGTCACATGGCTCGGTAATTGTCGATTCAAAAGATGTTCCTAAAAATCGCGGTGCTTGTGAATGATCGAACACAGTATCTTCTGCTGTAGTAGCAAAACTGACTTCTGCACTAGTAGATGGTCCAGCCAATCCAAATGATGAGGTATCATTGTGCGGAAGAGGTGGTGGGGGTTTCCTGGCAGGTGGGCGGTTCTGTTGAGATGACTTTGTGATGAACATATGGTCCGTGATTTTCGACTGTCTTTTTGAACTCCTAGACCTCTGAGCCTCCACCTTCAGTTTGTCAGCTGCATCCAACGTATCTGCATTCAAATTGAGCTCATTCCTCATAGGGTTGTCATATTCGTCCAGGTAACCCAAAGACGGAGATTGCCCTTCGAAGGGCAGAACTGGGGAGCTAGGAGCCGTGCAAAATACCTCTTGGTTATTGCTAGCCTTTCTTTTGGCTTGCGGCGTAGTGGCAACCGGTGAATCTTGGGGGTTGTTGTTGAGGCTGGCTCGAGGCGGCCCATTAGCTAGGTTGCGAGGGCGAGGCGATGATTGCGAGCCTTCCAATGGATTTTCTCCTCCGTTTTCAATCCACGTCTCGGAATGGAGGAATCCCCATAGTGTGTCCACTCTTTTCAAACGTTCCTCGGCTGAGACCTCATTGCGATAGCTGCCGTTGGTTCGGATAAAGTCTTCTCTTGATGGAACAGTTCCATATTCTTGATTCGGCTTATGTATCCATTGTTTGCTATCCTTTCTTCTATCCCTTATTTCTAAGCGGACTTGCTCGCGAAAACCGTTTAGAGCACGTTCAAACGCTTCGGTATTTCTCCAGAACAGGAATTTTATCCAACTATGACATTGCTCCTCTCTGGACCGTTCATTAAACGGCCGTGAACTGGGCGACTGCAATTTCGGATTTGGTATCCCAAGAGCGAATTCGTCATTCAGGCTGTCAATCTGTCTTTCCAAAACTTCCCTATTCTTGCCTGACGGGGTTCGGGGGAATATTGATGTCATTTTCGCAAACCCCGTAGGTGAACAGCGTCGCAGTGCTTAATCGTACTGGTTGAGCAATGCATGTAACTCAATTACATGCAAGTAGAATAGTATTGCGCTGGCATTGTAGCAACGGTCGAGATAATTCTTGAGATATATCGGAGTTAGGATGGTTCGTTCAGAGCCTTGTCAGCGTCAGGCGAAATCGGCGCAGAACTGTCAATCTGTAAATGAGCCTTGTGAGGGAGGGGTACATGCAGACGTATGTGCAGGGTTGCGCACATGGAAGAACGAGTGAATTGAATCGATTGCATCTCTTGTGGGGGCTGGGGTATGCAATTGGTTGTCAATCGTACGGAGTATGTACTCGGTATATGGTGAAGATAGAAAAAGAAATTCCTGCGACAATCTTGAGTCCATGTGCATGAAGCAATGTGAAGTGACTCGGTTCCGGGGGAGAGAGACTGCATATGCGATAGTTTGAGAGCCTGAACCAACAGAAAATGGCATAAGAACGGGCGCTAAGTCAGTAGTTACTAGTTAGTGGGGGCCTATGCTGACGGCTGGGCGAGTAGGATCATGAGAATTGGCGCAGTGCCCTTCGATTGTCTCAAGACATCATTCTTTATGCATGATAGGTGTGATGATAGATAGGTAAGAAAGCAGAGATCGTATTCTAGTTGAAGGTGAAGAGATATCTGGAGAAGGAACTACAAGCGAGGCCTATGAGGCAGGAACCATGGATGAGGGATGGCACCTTCCTTCCGGGACGCATGGCAGGCACGGCAGGGAGCGTTAGTTCCCGCCAGCCCCCGCTCCGTCCCACTAAAGCAACTTACGTACTGTAGTAGTTTGTTCGGTAACTAACTACGAGGCGACCAACTGTTTAGTTTATACACAACATTCAATTTCTAAAGCTAACCATATAACTCCAAGGTCAAAAATCAAAGAAAGGAAATTGACGGGAAGACCAGGAGACACCGAGACTAAGCCGCTTGACCATTATATACATAACCACGCAAGTACTCGCGCCAGTTGCGACCGGCCGGGGGCTTGCCGTCAAGCGCCTGCGGGTCGTTGGTCTTGAGGACATGAGCGATCTCATACTGGCCACATTGCATGGCAATGTCCAAAGGCGTTTCTCCTTCATCATTCTGCGCAGTGAGATTGGCATTGGCCGCGACGAGAATCTTGACGCCCTCGATGATTTTAGCGACGTACTCCTTGCCGGACATCTCAGTCAGACCAGACAGCAGCATGTGCAGCGCAGTGTCTTTACGCCGTGTTGTGGTTGAGGGGTCGGCACCATTCTCAACTACTACCCGCAGCATTTTAATCGAAGATATATGGGCCGCGTGATGGATAGGTCGCATTAGGGCGCCATCGACAGCCTCGATATTGCCTCCGGCGTTGACGAGCAACGATGCGATCTCGGCGTGATCCCAGCTACAGGCGACGTGTAAGGCAGTTGTGCCATTGGCAAGAGCGATGTCCGGGAGAGCGCCACGTGCAAGCAGAGCCAACACATTCTCCGTATTGCCAATTTTCACAGCTTTCATAAGCGGCGTCTTGCCACCTTTGTTCTGCTGGTTTATATTTGCCAACGGGAAGCCGAGGTCAAAAATTAGACGTAGGACCTCAGGATCCTCGTTCCTAGCCGCGAAATGAAGCATGTTGTTGCCCGCTTCGTCGATCTCGTTGATGTCGGCACCCATGTTCATTGCGCGCTGAATTGTGTCCATCTTACAAACTTGCCAGATGGCTTGAACCACACCTTTCTCCTTTAGATTGGCCCCATGATCCAGCAACAGATGCACCAACTCGTCTTGAGCCATGGTCGCAGCGGTATACAGAGGCGTGAAGATATTCGAAAGTACATCTGCTTTGTGAGGGTCGGCCCCGTGGTCCAAGAGCAATTTGGACATCTCCACTGCACGAGCGCAGGCTGCTGCCAAAGTCAAAGGACGATTACCAAAGATGCTGAATGTGTCAACATTGACACCATGTTGCAGAAAAGACCTGACAGCATGTATCCAACCGTTGGTGATTGCCTCGGTAAATTTTGATCGATCACCTATGTCGGTGGACTCTTGCAGTTCTTCCCATAAATCATAACGCGATGCACCACCGGTCTCGGTGAGAAACTTCCTGAATTCTTCCTGCGTCGGCTCAGCTACCTTCAACGCCAACTTGTGACACTCGTCCTTGAGTATTGTCCAGTTGTTCGGTGTCAGCGCTGCATAGTGACAGAAGTCGGCGGGGGAGCGGTAGTCTTCCAAAAAGAAAGCGATCTTGCGAATCAGGTCTTCTGGAAGACGCGCAAGCTGACCGTTTGCGTTTGCAGAAGCATCATAAATTGAGTGTTCGTCATCCGAGTAGATATCATCTGACACCTGTTCGTCCTCGAAGGATTCACCTGATTTGACCCGAAAGGGGAGCGTGTTCTCAACACCAGAGCCAGACATTTCGAAGCAGTTTGCTGAGAACGCTACTGATGCGGATAAATGAGATAATTGTGAGACGGAGTCGAAAAGGGGGGTTGTAGTGGTTGAAAAATTGATGTTTTCGATCTTGTTCCTGTCTGGATGAAGATAGTTTATTGACTCTAGGACAGTGTTTTTGATGGTAAAAAGGGTCTATTTATGTTCCAGCATATCGAAAAGCGAGGCTCGACTTTTTGTCGGAGCAAAGAAGCAAAAATGAAAGGAAAGGTAGGTTTTTGGCGCAATCCCCAAACATGTTGTGTCCTGAACAAAGCATAATATTCTTTCGTGACGGTCCCGAAAGTGAAGTGTTGATGAAAACAACGGCAAAACCCGAGTGATTTCGAAACGAAACACAAAACGAACTTCGGAGTGAGGCAATTTTACGAGCAAAAGAGAATGGAATTGTCGGAAATGTTCTTGAAGATTTTCTTTGATTCAATACATTTCCCGTTGTCTGGACCATACCAGTAACATCCAAGTTGACACAACAGTATCAGATACCAAGGCAATGCCCGTTGAGACATACCAAACAAACTAAAACCACAGTCGATACTTTCTTTGTACCTCGGAGGAGGATGTCGGTACTTCGCCGCTAAAAGACAAAGATGATGGACGCCTTCTTCTTTAGGGCTGGATTGTATCAAAAAAATCCATAATTAGGGCTAGGGCAACAGTACGTCACGACACCAACAGGGCTTGCAGCGGGTAAAACTTGAAGATGAACCTGACTGCCTCAGGAACCCAAAAAAAAAAGAGGCGAAACCCTAACCGGGATGTCCAAGACGGGATAGTTTTACCCTTTTAGGAAGGAGTCTGTCGACCCCAGTTTTTGCCTTCTTGGGACAATCCGTCCAGTCGATTTGCCTTCTCTATTTGGCGCTTGAAATGCTTGACTAAATATGTTGTGGCCAATAGATGCGACCTGATCTATCTGCGTTGATAAGACATTAGAAGTATGTACTTGATAGGTCGTTGATATGTACAGATTAACACTCATCGCTCACAACAATAGATATCGTGATTTGCGGGGAAGCTGAGTAGCATGTTCAAACTATTTGATATTTTCATCACTCAGCATGAAGTGCCTTGATTACTGTAAAAGTATTCTACATATGTGATATGAAAGAACGAAGAAAACTGGCTACCCATATATCAAAACGGAGCTCCATAGGCAGATAATAGACATAGTAACCTCTTATCATCGATAGCTTGACATTATACAATATCCGCTTATCTTCAGCCCACCCAACCTCCTTCTCGAGCCAACTGCATCTCGTCACCAAACGTGGTAAGTAATATCTCACTAGTAACACTCAATCGACCCATGGATAGGCTGCCCCTTCCCTAAACTCTGGTCCAAACAAACGCAAAAGCATACGGGTGGTCAAAGTGGCGGAAAGAAGTTCGTTTTTACTAAGATGATATCAGTCATTTCTTGAATTTAGATCTTTCCTTGATCTACAAGCCCAGGACCTCACAACGCTACGCCTTACGATAGTAACCCTGGGGAACTGGTCTTGATTACTTTTTTGCGTATCGAATCCCCTCTCTCAGGGTTCTTTATCCTCCGCGTCGTTTCTAGAATATCAGTTCCTTGCAGTTTTGCCTGGTTTAAATGTCAGATTAGTCCTTGTATATACGCTCCGCCGTACCTTCCCTTCTCGCATGTACCGACTTTACTATTACATACATGTATCCGTCGGCTGTCATTTTTTGATATAGATACTCACCCTACTTGTACCCCCCTCTTACCCAACAACAAGCCAGCTGGGAGTTGTGGTTCCGCTTACAATGGCTTTCCAAATATTAAACTTCCAATGGCTGGTCGGCCTGGCTCTACTAGGTACAGCCGTGACATATATCACCTTCACCAGATCGAGAGGAGGCCGTGCTCGCAAAGCATCAACAGCGAAGACACCACCACGCTCATTATCACCAGAGAAGAAACAGTCAACATCCCAAGCTGCACCGTCTAGTACAGATTACAAAGATGTCCTCCCCCCTCCCCGAAGAGAAGCGATGCTCAGCATGAAGAGCAACATACCAAAGACAGCATCGGAGCAAATCAGTGAAGAACACGTGCTAAGAAACATTCTGCCCATGACACAGAATTATGAGACTGCTGAAGATGGGCTTTACACCTCTATGGGGATCTCGGTCAAGGAGGTTAAGGAAATGGGGGATCTTCCGGATTACTCTGCGCTGAGTGGTGTGCCGTTGCCGAATGCTTATGAGGAGTTTAAGATTGAGAAGGCTTTGCCTCGACCATATCGGCCGTTTAGATGGAATTACCATCAGACTATGTGTATGCTCATGAATATTCTGATTGTTACGGAGTGACCGAAGGAAGGAAGCTAATCTATACTAGCATTGAAAAAACTCGAGACAGATTGGTGGGTCGAGCTCGAAAATACGTACAAAGAACGAATCGCTCAGCGGAAGGGACTATATGAAAAACATGGCAAAGAAGTGCTTGACTGGATGCCGGGATCAGAACTTGCTTGCAAGGAACTGATGGAGATGGTTCTGCAGTTTATTTGTGCTCGGTACCCTCAGTACTTCTCCATTCGTGACAACCGCATCTTGGTAAACAAGATCCTGGAAACAGAGCAGGACATTCGCGCAAAGCATCCATTGGAAATCCTCATGGACAATGTCCCTGAAGACTTTGCCATCACCTTGAGAGATGACAAGACCGGATATTATGTCTTTCGTGCAGGTGTGATCTGCTCATCGCTCGGTTGGAATGTCGGCACCAAGATTGGACTTCAATTGCATGAGATTCATAAAATCGTACCCGACTACAAAGAGAAGATGAAATTCTCAATGGACAGGTGAGCACAACAGCTTGAAACGATGGGCTGTCTTCATTTGCTAAATCCAGTAGATTCTTCACAAAAATGCCAGCGGACAAGCCAATCCAACGCGGTTCATGGGGCTTGGAGATCGATCAACCGTTGTACATGCCAGCAGGACATCCACATGAGAAGCTGAGACTGTCGCAAAACCCAGACCTTGCTCTTGACGATTGCTTCCTTCGAGTTGACTGGCAGACATTACGACGTCTCCCCATCTCCGGAGCCATCGTCTTCAACTTCAAGGCGTTGTTCACTCCAGTCCAGGAATTCAGAGATGAACCCAAGGTCCCGGCGTTGATTGCCAAGGTTCTGCGAGGCGGAAAGGAGAATCTCATGAAGTATAAGGGTACATGGCATGTAGAGCATGTTATGCTTCCTGCATTGGATAAATGGAACCAGGAGCAAGAGGACAATGGTCTCATTGAGAGAAATTGGGAGGTGACCACATTAGACGAGGATCCCTGGTTCAAAGGCTGGGAAGAGAAGTGGCACCGTCAACAGGGCTTTTAGCGTACTCATACAGAGTTGTTCGTTTTCTTATGAAATCATCAAGCGTTTTCAAATCATGCATGTGAGCAGCACATCGTGTAGTTGTCATGTTCGATTGTCTGAATTTTTCATCCATCATATTTCAGAATATGGGTAGGGATCATGGCGTTGGCGGATTTATATCGAATTTCTTCTTTCGCTCTCATTCCCCTCGCATAACATCCGAACCGCGATCACTGTCGTCATCTTGCCGACTATGATAACTCGCCTCGCTTTCCCGATCTAGTTCTTCCAACTCATCGGCCAACGGGCTGATTCTTTCTTCCAACAAGTCCAGATCTTCCAACATTTGCCGAGAAGGTAGCTTCCATAAACTCGTTGCGCACACTCGATCTTTCGTAAGTAAGTCATCAACAAATTGATCCATGTTGGTAAGAATGTAGTTTTCGCGCATCCTTCGCTTCAGCTTCCTGTAATCTAGCAGTAGCGGCTCCAAGTATTTGTAAATCTCAGCAGCTTCGAAGGTGAGACGAATATAGAATGCGGCGAGCGCTCGTAGGTACTTAAAGTCCCCTCTGCCTTTGACCACTTCACCGTTGGCTTCTGCATCCTCTGGGTTCTCGTCATCGCCGCTTCCGGGATCGGTGAAATTCAGGTATTCGAGAACGATGTCTTTGTCGGGTGCTAGTTGAAGCATCTTGAAGGCGAGACACAAAAATGGTGTTGGTTTCTGTGATAGTCCATACGTTCCACCAATCGACGTCAGTTCGATTGCACGATCGCAGAGTGTGGCCGCGTTGAGACCGAAGCATTGCTCTTTCCAATAGTAAGAATCCGTGATTCGATCGCGTACAGCTTTTTCGAACAGGGTAACTGGATTCACGCCGCGGACGAGGGGGCCTGTATAGCCTCGGTTGTCTAGAAATGCGCTTGCATCTGCTCTATGAGACGCCATTCTGTTTTGGATATAGCTCTGACTGGACAACCGACGTTCTTGTGATATTGTGCACTGAGATGAATTTATCCAGCAACAAGCCGAGCTTTTTTGGGAGCTTCGACACTCACAAATTGTCTAACCCCATTAGGTTTAGATCGCGGCTCTTATCGATAATGGATCACTGGCGGCCTGAGGCTGCCCAGTGCTGATTGTTGCGCCGGACAACCGCTTCATGTAAATAGATGTCATACATCCTTCATTTCGAGATCATGATTTGCATATGGGCAGTCTAGACTTTTTCAATTCAGTAATCTGTGCCAACAGCTTCTTTATTCAACTTCAGCAAAACGTCTGAATCGCTCGAGCCGGCACAATATCGAGAGTCCATTTGTCTGGGTTTGTTTGCATCCCGCAAATGCCAGTCAACATGGTACTCTTATCCTCCTCCACAGTCGCAACGCTCTTCATTTCAGCCATCACCATCCTCTGCACATTTGGCATATTTATAGCGGGGTACGCGCTACAACAACATTCAGTGCGAAACATAGAACGGGACTTCCGATCGCTGGATTCGATGCAAGCTGACTATGAACACATGACATACGATACGAATAAGGAACAATCGATCCTAGATCCAGAGACCGGGGAGTTGGAAACATGGAATCAAGGCAATTTCGCATACTTGCAACTACTCTCCGAGCCGAACCCCGCGAGTATCTGTTCGACAATCGCGCTATACAAGAAATTGGTCCAAGGCGGCTCGACGATACAGGATCGCCTGTTCATGTACCCGCAGGAATGGGACTTGATCATGTCCACAGATCCTGTTGTCAATAAGGCACTGGCGTTTCTACGAGAAGCGAGCAAGCAATACAAATTCTGGCTATTACCGATCGACATGAACCTCGTCATCGAACAGGGATATTCGCTCACAGACTCGAAACTGCTGCGCATAGGCGAGCTTCAATTCATGGCCTACGACAGTGTCCTATACCTCCGAACGCCGGGTCTGTTGCTTGATGCACAGGAACTCGACAAGATGATCCTGACACGCCCTCTCCCCATGAAATACGAACCGAAACGTCAAGAGTCGTATCGAAATGCGGCGTGGATCGGTATGCCTTTGCGCGCCCATGACGAAGCGAAGATACCGCCCGTATATCTACTATCAGTGAACACCATGCGAAACAGGGTGGAAGCACGCACGCACGTCCCAAACGTGGCGCTTCGAGGGTTTGGAGACCTTGCTGCTGGACCGAATTTTGTGAAGGTCACGGGCAAGAATCCAGCATATGTGTTTTTTGACTGGGATGAGGATGGCCGGATACAGCAGGATAATAATACGTACTATGAGCAGTGGACGCAGGAAGTGGGTGAGGTCTGTGTAGGACTCGATTTGAGTCATTACTAAGAGTGCGCTCTTCCTGTGACCGCCTTGCGCTATTTATTCTTTTTGCTGGGCTGGCCCATTTTGCATGGAAATGAGATATGATTTCCCTTTGGTGTTACTGTTTTCTTGTTGATATACGAAATTTGAAATTTGGGTTTTGGTTTGGACGGCTTTGGGGCTATACTTGGATTTGTGCATGTGTGACCTTCTGACTGTATTATATTCCATTGACTTAGATCAATACTCATTGTTAACATAACGCTCTTCTAAACTCCTAATAAATAGCACATCCGTATATCTAAATCGAAATGAGCTGGCCCATGGAGTATCATAAAAGCAATAAATCAGGGGCATGTAAGCCCCATACCGACAAATATCAAGCCGTTCTCCAAGAACACAACAACTGAACAATAAAGTCTTAGGCACTAATCTCATAGCCTAGTAGCACTTCGGTACTATTACCCTCCCAACCGCGGTTGCCACTAGCAGAAATCAAATATCGACAAGCTGAATCGATATACAACTGTGATATCACACCTGTTCGGTGACCTGGAATAACCAGAAATGGGACGGGGGAGTGTTTGTGAGGTTGACCCTTCAGGTCGTATAGTCGAAGGATATCATGTGAGGCACTAGTAATCATTAGCATGATTCTTAATAATCATTCAATAGTAAAAAGATAGCAACTTACCAGAGCAAATGTCGCCCATTAGGCATCGCCTTCAGTGCAGTCACTGCACCACCTACTTGCGGCAGTTTGAATACTCGCTCTGGCTCTCGTAGCCCCTTGTGTAAACTAAATTCTTCGACTGTGCCGTTTCGACGGCCTGCATATATGTAGTTCCCGTCCGGAGACCAACATGCATTCATACACCATGGCGGCACGTTTCTAGGCGTAATGCGTGCCACAGGATCAGGTTGCCGCCTGTCCCATATTCGTATCGTGCCGTCAATGGAAGACGCCAGAAACGTTGTGTCGGAAGTAATCTGAGCGGTGCCTTCTGACATTTGTGAATCTTCAGCGTTTGCTATGTATTCCAATGACTCGGCATGTGGTAAGCCATTGACTGCAGGTTCAGGTTTTTGTTCAGTCAGCTCATTATTCTGCGCTTCCTCTGGCTTGGGGGAGGTGGTATTATGGACGCCTTTCGACTCAGCAACAGGGGCTGCCCAAGTGTTTGTACCGTTGGGCTGATTGATATTCTCTGAATCTTGCTTCACTTCCTCAGAAGGTCGAATGTCCATGTCAAGCGAACCTCCAAACAATGCATTCTCACCCACGTTGCCCGCGTCGCCCGATCCTTCACCACCGTCTGCCAAATTATTATCGCCATCGCCGAAAAGAGAGTCTGCGCCACCAAAGAGAGAGTCTGCCGGAGATGCTGCTGGAGCATCGTCATTAAGACCGGCGTCACCATGGCTTGCCGTACCATTGACCAAAGCAGAAGGGGGTAAATTATTATTCGACGAGAAGGATTTCTCATATTGCGCCTCCTTAGTATCTTGTGGAACAGGTAGCGCGGAATCGGGCCTGATTTCTATCGCTGAAATCTGGCTGGAACTTATTCCGAACGCGGTTTTGACCTGACCTGTGTTCAAGTCCCAATCTAATACTCGCTTGTCCCAGCTTCCAGACAGAAGGCTGCGCTCATCTGGAGAGAGATTGAGCACCGAGACAGCAGATGTGTGACTTTTAAGGAGGGCGATTTCTCTCCCTTCCTCATGACGGACTGTCTGAAGACGAATATTCCCTGATTCCAATCCGGATAATAACCATAATCCTTCATTCTGAGCTGCAAGCGAGTAAACAGGAGACAAGACATTGCCGTCCATATTCTCCCAGTAATTCATCAAAACGCCGGCCTTGACCACACTGTCGACAAAGGGATGCCGCTGGGCAACGGTCAGCATCAATTTCCCATTGATCGAATCCACCCAGTTATATTTTCGTATATATCCATCACTGCCACCACTGAAAACCCAGCGCATATCCCCCGTCGATGTCACAGCATTGATGGATGTACTTTGCGGCGCAGCGGTCGTCGGGACTATATCATAAGTCGTCGCTGTCAGACACTCCGGCCGGACGGTGGGACGGAAGGCATGAAGAGGGTCCATCGGTATATCTTGATCGTCCTGTTGTGCATCGTTTCCGGGGCCATCGGACGTCTGGCTATTGTTCGAAGGGCTATCGGCGTCCTGTTCTTGGTCGAGATCTTGATCGGCATCGGCATCGGCATCGTTGTCGTTGTCGTTGTCATTGTCATTGTCGTTCTCGCCTTCGCCTTCGTTATCATCGACATCTCTCATTTGTTCATCTTCGTTATCGGAACTTCCATCTTGGGATCCTATAGATCATTTCTGCGATTAGCGACTTCCCAATGCGACTAATCCACTAGCGAATTACCTATAATATCGCGATCATCGTCGTCATCTGCTAGTGAAGGCATATTCGGCTAGTTGTATAAGCCCTCGCTCCCCCCGCCGACCGTTAAGCCCGGATCCCCGCAAGCGACGAGTGCCTTGGTAGTTGAGACGATTTTTGGGGGTTTGTAGCTCTTTCCCCAAGGGCCGGGGAAATATCGCAACCAAATCCCAGGCGGCGTAGTTCAGAGATTGGGCCGTTGAACAATTGAAAGCTTATATAAACAGTTCCGTATAAGGCCGCAGTCCGAATAGTGGATAGCGATTGCTCCTTGGAGTTTCAGGTGTGTACAATGAATCGAGAGTCAATTCATTGCGAAATGCGCGCAAACTTGGGTAGTCGCGGGATCTCCGCATTGGTGCCTCAGGCAAACACATATATAGATCCGGTGCCTCCAACGCACTCCTTTTTCACTTTAGATCAATGTAAACATGTGAAGAACAGAAGAAGTAATCAAACCTAGTGAGAACAAGATGGAGGTCTAAGAGATTCTTTCCTATTTTTGCGCGGGATTGTTCTTCCAACACATCCCAAAAGACAATTGAACACAAAGCTCCGCTTAAGGGCAATACAAAGATGCATTCATTGCTTTCAACCAACGTAAGATGAAATAGCATAAGGCCCCAATCGTAGAAAGTTGAGAGATATTCACATCAACCCCCTTTCCTGTATACCAGTCTATCAGAGGGCTGAAAGCCCGTAAAGCTGAATGGTAAGTTTCCAATACATACTGAATAGAATTGACTCATTGCCACTCTCGTCGCGTGCCTCCCCTTCAATGCCGATGTCGCTAGATGCTGAATAACATCCGAGTACATACATGTATGCATGCACCGGGAATCTCGGTATAAGCGGGTAAGACTTTATACAGGCCCCGAGCTTTCTCATCGACTGCCAACTACCATTGGCTCGGATTTTCACCTCGGATATAGCACTCCACACGTGTCGGAACATGGAGCTTATCAGATTGATCAGATAAAAATGCGTTCCGCTTGTTGGCAGTCGTTCCCGGCTTCATCTCACGCATGTTCGGAACAGGTGGAGTGAGCTCCCTCCCTTTATATCCGAGTGCTGCGGATTTAGCAAAATCAAAATCTCCGACTCTCAAGCATGTCTGTGGTCTTTGAGACTGGAGGAGTAGAAAAAGCATGGAGGCCCAGGGCAATCCCTGGCCGTCATGTATATTTTCCTAATTCTTGACTCATATTTGCTCGCAGAATCGTGCCTATAATCTCTGTATAACATTTTTTCCCCACTGAAGACTCACAAAAGACTTGAAATGACTAGCCAGCTGAAGAACGTCATTGTCGTGGGAGGCTCTTACGTTGGCCGAGTAAGTAGCGCTTGATGACTATACACCTATCGGCTTTGCGATCTAACAGAAGCAACCAGGCTGCAGCACAGGAACTCGCGCGTGTGGTACCCACGACACACAGGGTGAGCCATATTTTGATGCCGACCTGCATGCTTCAATGGCCACAAGAGCTAATGATTGACTAGGTGCTGCTGATTGAGCCACATAGCCATTTCCATCATCTCTTCGCATTTGTAAGTTGCTGATTTCTCTCGTCCTCTATCTCATCGATAAAAGTCGAAGCTCATGACTTGCAGCCCCGGTTCGCCGTCATCCCTGGCCATGAGCATAAAGCATTTATCCCATACAGCGGTGTCTTCAACTCAGTACCAAATAGCTCATTACATGCTGTTGTGCAAGCACGCGTCCTCTCTATCCAGCCTCATTATGTGAAACTCGACCGGGAATGGCGGGGATCCAACCAGATTCCTTTTGAATATCTCACTCTGGCGACAGGAACGAATCTCGCAGAGCCAGGATCCATGAAACATGATGATAAAGCATCTTCAGTTCAATATCTGCAAAGCCACCAGCAAAGAGTGAAGGAGGCCAATTCCATTCTCATTGTCGGTGGAGGAGCCGTAGGAGTTCAAATGGCCACCGACCTTAAAGAATACTATCCTGAAAAGGAAGTCACTCTCGTACATTCGCGCACGAACTTAATGCCAGCTTTCCATCCCGGAATTCATGATATAATCAAGGAGAGATTTGATGAGCTTGGTGTCAAGTATGTCAATTTGGTGTTCGCTATCAGCTTTCGAATCACGTTGTGCGAAGCTAATCGATCAACATAGACTTATCACAGGCTCTCGGGTGGTAGTACCCTCAAATGGCTTTCAGACTGACGGAAGCCAGTATGAAGTCCATCTGACCAACGGCACCAAACTGACGACAGACTTTGTCATCTTGGCCACTGGACAGAAGCCGAACAACAGCCTTATCAAAGATCTCATTCCTTCGAATGGCAACACCCTTATAAACCCAAATAATGGCTTCGTCCGTGTCCGACCAACATTGCAGTTCCTAGATACCAAATATCCCAACTTGTTTGCCGTGGGTGATATTGCAGATACCGGAATGCATAAGGCTGCAAGACCAGGGGCTGCACAGGCTGCCGTTGCTGCCAAAAATATTCAGGCTTTGATAGAAGGAAAAGAGCCTCAGGAACAATTCGGCTGGAGCCCTGCAGGTATCCATCTCTCACTCGGGTTGGTAAGTACAAGAAATATGAGTATTGACAAATCATATGAACAGTGTACTGATTCGTGTTTGTCGCCTACAGAAAAAGAATATCCTCTTCCGCAATCCTAACGTTCAGGAGGGGCAAACTGAGCCTAATGTGACTTTCCGTGACGAGTACGTATATAATTTGTGTGCATCGAGGTAGTTTCACTTGCTAACAGCTTGCGTCTTGTAGTGGCCAAGAAGACCTTGGGGTGGAGCGAGTATGGGAGAGAATGAATGTTGCCGTGGACGGTCCTAGTCGGTATCATCTCTAGACAAAGCAGCATTGCGCCCATCATTGTTGCCCCGTGGAAGTGAGTCTGTTTGAAAGAAAGGAGATGGTTACAATGAAGGAGTCGTCGATGTAACAAAATCATTCAAGAAAGGCGTCGGCGGCCAAATCGGGCGACCGCGTTTGCTCCTTCCTTCTTTGTGGCTGCCCCTGTTTGTCCTGCAAGTCATTAGACTTCTTCTCGCCCGCACACCTCAACCCAGAATTGATTTTATTTTCTATCTTTTGGATTCTTCAACAATATCTACACTCTGAATCAGATTTGCACAACTTCACCCTGTCTTGATCCCTACTTTAGCATCACTTTTTCACATTAAGGAGCTTTTAATTCCCCACTTAAAGATGATGTTCACTCTATTGATGTGAATTTTATCTACAGTCCCTGGAAAAAGTCGTCATCAGCTTCATTCATCTCTTGATTTGTTATCTGTCGTCCCTTCTCTGTCTGACAACCCGTCTTCTCATCATGAAGCGCACAAAAACACCCAAGGCATCTAAGAATCGTCCACGCAGGGGTTCATTTGGACCTTCACCCACCAGACCAGAAACCGTCAACAAAGCAAACCCAGACATTGGAAAGTATGTCCAAAAGACGCTCAAGCTGGACAACAGGGAAAGCTGGCTTTCCTATCCAGAACTACCTACCGCAAAAGAGATTATGGGCCAAACAAATGCAATCGATCTGGAGGAAAACATTATTGATCTTCCCACGAACCAGATTGACGAACGATGGGAGTCATCAAAGGCATACTTGAGTGCTCATTATGAGCTCCTAAGGGAGGATTCAGTGGCTTTGCTTCGAGACGCAGTGGCTCTCGTTCGAGATGAACCTAGTATGACCGACACTCAAGAGATCTGCATCTATGAAAAGGTATACAATGATACAACTGGTACATTCAACTTTATTTTTGGCTAAACGGAGGCTTGTCAGGTGTACATTACCGGAATAACGCTCTCTCCTAAAGGCGTTGCGACCAAGATCTCTTTCTCTACTGCCCGTGCAGGAAAAAACATTGTGTGGGAGTACTCTAGCCGTCTGATTACTGGATCCATGGTGGCATTGTCTCCAGCAGAGGATTGCTTTCAAACCCGATGTCTCGTTGCGGTCGTGGCAGCACGTCCACTTGAACAGCTGAAGAGTCGACCTCGTCAAATTGATATTTTCTTTGCAGACACAAACAATGCACCGTTTGATCCTCAGCAAGAGTGGATAATGGTGCAGCCTAGGTCCGGGTACTTTGAATCAAATCGTCACACGATGAAGGCCCTACAAGTGATGAACAACGAAGTGTGAGTCTACGAAATATTAAGAAAACTATGCCAGCTACTAATAGAAATAGGTTTCCTTTCTCAGAGCATATATGCAGTCTCAAACCTGACATTGGTCATCCTGCCTATGTCGAAGAGAACTCGCAAATCAAGCTTTTCTCCAACGATTACATTGACATTCTGTCTGATTGGCCTTCTGAGCCACAAAACGATCTTGATGATTCTCAATGGGAGGCCCTTCATCAGATTTTGACGAAGAGACTCGCAATCATACAAGGACCACCAGGGACTGGCAAGACTCACGTATCGGTGTCTGCACTACGATTGTTCATTTCGAATTGGAAGTCAAAAGATCCGCCAATTGTCGTCGCCGCGCACACCAACCATGCTCTGGATCAGTTGCTGAATCACGTTTCGGCTTTTGTACCAGATTACATTCGCCTCGGGGGCAGAAGTCTTGATGACAATGTGAAAAAGCGAACTTTATTCGAAGTGAGCAAGGGGACTTCAGTCCCACGACTACATGGGAGCATTCTGCCTTTTATCCGACAGAAATTTGATAATCTAAGGGAGACGATGGCTGAACTGTTAGCTGCATTCTCTGGCGAGGATATGCTGGAACCACTTCCAGCTGAATTCTTTCTCCAGCACGGTGCCATAACGAAAAAACAATATGAGCTTCTCTGTGAAGGGGCCAATGGGTGGACAGGATCTAGTACTGAGCCCATGAGTATCTGGCTGGGAGACGCATTTACCAATCATCGTGTTAGCTACGACGATGATAGCTTCAAGCAAGAAGAGGATGAGGCTGACCTTGAGTACGAGCAGCTGAAAGAACTCGAACAAGAGCAGGACTACTTGGATGATGAGCTAGAAGCTCTTAAAGGGCCATTTTTGCCTTTACGAGAACCCTTTGTTGGACTAGGCGATACCGATGAGGCTGGAGAAATTGAGATAGACATTGAGGACTTGTGGCAGATACCTCCTGGTAGCAGAGGTAGCGTCTACAATGCACTTAGGCAACGTGCCAAAGCCCATCTACTTTCTATGTTCCAACAAAATGCTCTGAAATATAATGCTGCAGCCATAGATCGACAAATCGGCAAATGGGAACACGATTTTGTTGTGCTCAAGGACGCCAAACTGATAGGAATGACCACTACGGGACTGAGCAAATATCGTGCTTTGGTGTCAGCCCTGAAACCGAAAATCATCATGATTGAGGAAGCAGCCGAGACAATTGAAGCTCCGATAACTGCAGCATGCGTCGAATCACTGGAACATTTGATTCTTGTCGGTGACCACAAACAGCTGCAAGGAAGCTGTTCTATCAAAGAATTGGAAGACGAGCCTTATTTCCTCAATGTATCGATGTTCGAACGACTGGTCAAAAACGGTGTTGATTTTAGGACTTTGATCTTACAGCGTCGTATGGTCCCTGCAATCCGACGTTTGCTCACCCCTATTTATGACAACATCCAAGATCATGAGACGGTCAATGAGCTCGCAAAAGTCCCAGCCATGGGAGACCTTAGGGCATTTTTCTTTAGTCATAACTGGAAAGAGAATTCGGACAGTTTGCTCTCGAAGTACAATCAGAATGAAGCGCTCATGGTTGCAACTTTCTTCGTCTATCTGGTTTTGGCTGGAGTTGATTCCAGCCATATAACAGTCCTCACGTTCTACAACGGACAAAAGAAGAAGATCCTCAAACTTTTGAGAAGCAACAGACACCTTCAGGGCAGGCATCTCAAAGTTTGCACGGTCGATTCCTATCAAGGAGAAGAAAACGAAATTGTACTGTTGTCTTTGGTACGAAGCAGCGAACAGAACGGAATCGGGTTTCTCAAGGTTGAAAATCGAGTTTGCGTTGCGTTGTCTCGAGCCCGCCGTGGATTCTATATGTTTGGAAATGCAGAACATCTGGCGAATGAAAGCCCTCTATGGATGAAAGTGATACGCATTATGGCCGAAGAAGATCCGGAAACTACATGTATCGCGCGCTACATCCCATTGATTTGCGAAAAACATGCCAACAAGGAGTTTGTGGAATTGCCCGAAGAAATGGCCGAGCTGACAGGAGGCTGTGGAAGGCCATGTAAAGAGATCCTGAGCTGTGGCCATGTTTGTACTTTGCGATGTCACAATTTTGACCACTCTCGCATCGAGTGTCAAACAACTTGTGGAAGGTCTCTTTCATGTGGCCATACATGTGCGAATATATGTTCAGCAGAGGAATGCATGTGCTCTGTCTGCGGGCGTCGAGCAAGGAATCCCAATTTCATTGGGCAGAAGCCCGTATTACCAACAACGTCGAATACCCATCAACAAGCGAATCAGAATAAAAAATCCTCAGTGAGCTATGTGGAAAAGGCACGCCTTGCGGCATATCAGCAATTCGCGAATGGCGGCGTTAAAGAGCATGATCGTCATTTGGCAGAGACCATGCAAGCTGAAAGTGCACAGGATTTACTTGCTCGACTAGACGCTGAAGCGGAAGCGAACCTGTTCGCAGATGACAAGTTGGAAGATTTCGAACTTGGTATTGTTGCCAGAGAATCTGCTGCAGGAATCGTGTCGGAAGTAGGAATGGAAGGAGGTAGCACCACCAACAGCAACAACGGTACTCCTAGTCGAAAACGCTGGGTTGATGCATATGATCCATCTCAAGGAATGAAGAAGATGACCGATAGCACCAGTCAGATGAGTTTACTTGACCTGTCAGACTAATTCCCTTGATGCTTTCGGTGTCACAGACTTGTTGTTAAACGGCCAGTCTACGCCGAGGCATGTAGTTATCTATCTGCCTTGGGTCTCTGTTTATTATGAAGTGATATCTCAGAATGAATGAACAAGCAAATAGACTTCTAATAAATACTCTCGAAACAATCAAAAACCCTCCCATATTTTCAAACGTAAAACAATCACAATGCCAAGCATATAAGCTCAGTCTTCGAGAAGAAAACACAAGTACTTTCTAGGAGATGATGGGATATTTACAGATCTCACAGATCACAACAGCTTTTCGTAAAGGAGAAAGTCATATATACTTTCCAGATATATGTGCAAAGCTTTGGCGTATAGAAAGAAACGGAACAATCAATCCGTCTCAACAAGTCTTTTGCTTTCCCAGGCACCTTTTGCTCCTTCCAGTAATACTTCCATATTTCCGCTGTTCTCGCACATACCCCTGAAACTGCCGTCTTCTTTGTTGATGAGCGTCCATGGATGGTCGAATTCGACGACGCGGCCGTGGTCGAGGACTAGAACTTTGTCGTAGTCGATGATTGTTTGGAGACGATGAGCGATCGTGATGATTGTGCTTTCCTTGAGTTCACGGAGTGTTTCTTGGATTTTGGCGTCGGTTGCGTAGTCAATTGATGCTGTGGCCTCGTCCATCATTAGAACGCGAGGACTCTTGAGGAGTGCTCGCGCAAGACACAAGAGCTGACGCTGACCCTGTGAGAGGTTTGAGCCGGACTCTGCAACTGGTGAGTCGAGGTTTCGGAAGATGTTCTTATTTTCCGGAGCGGCGGAGATGTCATCAACAGATTGTCCGAGTGCAGCTGGGGTTCCTGGTGTCGCAGTTCCTGAAGCTGTATCGGTAATGAGATGGACACGACGTAACGCAACAAAGATCTGCTCATCGCTAAACAAACCGAATGGATCCAAGTTGCTCCGAATCGTACCCGTAAACAGAGTAGGATCTTGAGGCACGATGGTGATATTCTCACGCAGATCCTGCAATCCTATCGTACTGATATCGATTCCATCAATCACAATCTTGCCATTGACTGCTTCCAGACCACGGAAAAGTGCAAGAGCAAGAGAACTCTTTCCAGCGCCTGTACGTCCCACAATACCAACTTTCTCACCCGCACTAACGGAGAAAGACACCTCCTTTAGCACACAATCGAGATCTGGACGATATCGAGTAGAGTAATCAACGAATTCAACAGCTCCTTTAGTGGGCCAGCCAGATGGTGGCCTGCGTTCTTCTATCACTTGATCTGCCTCCTGTTCAACCTCCAAGTATTCGCGGATACGTTCAACAGAGTTCATGCTCTGTTGAGATTCCGCATACAGACGCACCAACCAGAGAACGTTCTCTGTGAAAGTGACAGCGTAGGTCATAGAGAGACCAGCAGCTCCGGCGTCGATACGGCCAATATTCATCAAGACAAATGCAGCAGAGAGGAACGCAACAAGTGCACCAATCATATCGACACGGAAAGCGAGCCATCGGTTGGCGGCCCACAAGTAGATATGAGGCCGGTTATATGAGTCAATACGACGATGGTTGTCAATCATGAAACGTTGCGCATCACCATATGCTCGAATGCTAACAATTCCGGTCAGAGTCTCGCCAAATTGTTGGTATAACGGACTCCGTTGTACGGATTCCAACCGTTTCAAGTCACGAGACGCGTTCAAGTAAATCGCACCAACCGCAGTGAAAAGAAGTGTGATGATAATAGCGGCAAATAAGAAACCAGGGGTGATAATCGAAATAAGGATGACAATCATGATCACTGATGCTAGACTATGTAGCATACCAATTGCAATCGGAGCCACATCTTGGTCAATGGCTTCAACGTCTTTCGAAAATCTGTTCATCAATTGACCCAGAGGCGTTGAGTCGAAGAACTTGAATTTAGCATGAAGCACAGCCTTCAATAATTTCTCGTGCAGGCTCCAAGAAGCATGCAATGAACCCCAGAAGAGCACCAATTCTCTAAGCATTGAGATCAACACGTAGACAAAACCAAGCAACGCGTATATACCCAGGAAGTACGCGATGTTGACTCCATTGTCTGCAGTATCAGCTCGCAGACTACTTGCCTGAACCCCGTTCCAGACATTTGGATGCGAGACAGTACCGGTTACAAAGGACGGGAGTTTGAAATTCGACATCAACGCATAACCGCTCACATCCGTTGCCCCAACTTGTTCCACATTGTAGGCATTTGCCCACTGTCGGATCCATACATTGGTCGCGACATTGCCGATTTGCTGTGCGACAAAAACGCCACCACCGGCAATCCAATAGTACCAAGGACCCATCGAGGCCAGGTACATCTGTATAGTTGACCACTTGACGCTACCAGTAGCTTTCGACTCTGTGAGATTAGAAGCAGCGCCCTCACCTGCTGGGGCCTTGCCGTCGGGAACAGGTTTAGACGTTCCATTTGCACCGCCATTTGCGTTGCCGTTACTCTCTCCATTTGCAATCTCGATCTGTTCTTCCAGATCCGACGCGGTACGAGATGGTCCTTTGGAGCCTGGCCTCGACGCTGGCCGTGACTTCATCAGGTCATCTCCCAAAGCACCAGACGCCGCAACCTCATCGGGGGATCCTTGGCTGGAGATTTTGCCATTATCCATAACGACGATGTAATGTGCTTCTGGCGCAGCAAGCGCAACATTGTGTGTGACAAGAATACAGGTACGGTGTGCCATGAGAGGGCCTGTAAAGGCTTCCCGGAAGATGTGTTTTGCAGTATGTGAGTCCACGGCGCTGAGACAGTCATCCAGCAAGAGATGGCGAGCTCGACTGTACACCGCACGTGCGAGGGAGATTCGTTGTTTCTGGCCACCTGAAAGACTGATACCTTTCTCGCCTACTAGCGTTTGATCACCTGCCTCGAGGATCTGCAGATCACGCTCGAGAGCACAAGCTTTAATCACAGCATCATAGCGTTGTTGATCAAAAGGTGACGCAAACAAAATGTTTTCTTTGATTGTAGCATTTACGAGCCAGGCTTCTTGAGCACAGTATGCGACGCTGTCGGTGAGCAAGGTTTCTGGGTCGACTGGAAGTTCGGCACGATTAGTTGTTACGCCAGGAAGATACACTCGGCCATCCAAAAGCTTCATTTCACCCAGCAGAGCCATGAGAAGTGACGTTTTTCCTGAACCAGTGGGACCAGCTATCACATTCAGCCGACCAAGCTTGAACGATACATCAACGTCGATCAATCGGAAAGCATCGCTGAGATCTTGCGTGCCGAAATTGCCGGCCCATGTCAAAGTAGCCTTTTCAAGCGCGATCTTTGACTCGCCTGACTCATCTGTATCGCTGAGAACTTGACTGTATTTGTCCGTTTCATCTTCATTCAAGAAAGCTTCGACTCGGTCGATGGATACTTTGGCTTCTTGAACATGGGCAATCATATCGGCTAGTTGATCTAATGGCACTCGAAGGAGTGAGAACATCGACAAAGCTGGGAAAGCAACAGATGGTGCAAGTCGTTTCTTTTCGACGACAGTATACAGGAAGAAGGAGGTGAAAGTGATCAAAATCGGAGTGCCATACCAGACAGTAGCAGCGAAAGACCATATGATATATCTGTAGCGTAAAGACCGGAGCTCTGCCTTTCTCTTTTCATTCACGATTTCATTATATCGTCGTTCCCAGGCAAAGTACTTGATAATGCGAATATTCTGCAACACTTCATTGGTTGTATGGATACGGGCATCTGTCTTGGTGAGGATTTCATTCTGAATGCGACGGAAACTGCGAGCGATATAAACGTTCACAGGCAAGATCAGGACCATTAGAATGATACCAGCAAAAGAGCTGAAACCAAGGACACGGTATAGCAGGGCAACGGCAATGATCACCTGTACAGGCACACTTGCCCACAGAAAGTGTAAATAGGCGCAGACTTCACTGACTTTGAAGGAATCAATAGCCATAAGGTTGATAATAGTACCAATCCTCGTCATAGGTGCAGAGGCATCTTCCTTTTGGTCGTCAGATTTCTTGTTGTCCTTCTTATCCTTAGAGTCAATCTTCTTCTCCTCCTCAGTCTCAGTTAATGCACCGGCTTTGCGTCTCAATGCCTTGGAATAGATTTCTCCAATGATAATTGCACGCAGCTTGAGGCCGACGTTGTTTCGGCCAATCCAAAGAGCCTGACCGTCGGCGATACCTTGAATAGCACCGGAAACAAACAACAAGATAGCAAAAAGCCACGCGGCGTTCGGTGGACTCGACCTCGGATCCTCCACATGTTCGAGAATAGCTTTGAGTAGTAACGTCGGGATGAAAGTGAAAAGATTCGAAAATACGGTCCAAGCGGCCTGAACTAATAGATCCCGATCAAAGTAGCGTAGCAGTCGCCAAATCAATTTGTAGCTTCTATATTTATGGCGGAAATCATTAAGAATCGTACCAGCATGTCGGGATACAGTCAAGTTCCACACATCATCTAGCTCTAGAGTTTGGCGATAACCCTTCCAAATCAGAGGATCAATCCATGCGAAAGACATGAGAGACAAGAGACTAGCGTATGGTTGATGAGGGGGCTCTAGGCCATCTTCCCGTTGAAGCAATACACTTTTGTTTCCTCTTCGCGTTGTAGTGGCAAGTAAGACCAAGAGCGTACAGACTGCGAACTCGATCGATGATAGAATGAGAGCACGCTGCGAATGGGGATGAATAATTTCGGAGCGGAAGATGAAAACGATCAACAACCACTGAATGCCGTACAGGGAAGCCGTGTGGTTCCAGAGCCGGGGTTTGATTTGCTTGTCCAGCGCGGATAGTATGAACCGTACAGCAGCAAGGACGAAGATATATGACCAGGATGTCAGTTTAGCTATGGCGGCGATTGAACCCTTATGACCCCAGGATTGCGTAACCAAAACTGTAATGCAGACAGCTATTTCCACCAACAATCCGGCAAGCTCTGAAGTCACTAGAAGAAGTTGTCCTCGAGGGTAGCTGACTTCGAAGTCGCCATGGGAGATACGACTGGCGGACTTGTGCAGAATAAGGTCGTCCACATCTTCGTGATCCTCTTCGTCGACGGTATCCGGGTTGACGTTTCCGTTTGCCAAAGACCTATAACCAGAGCGCAACCATTGTGCTAGTCGAGGGTATGTATTATGAAAAAGGATTAGTAGGAGCGAGATACCACAGAAAACGAGGGGCAAGAGGGTTTGAAGATAGCTAGAAAAAAATCTGTCAGCAGGCGCACAATTGAGCAAGAGCAGCGTTTCACATCACGTACTTGCGTTGGAAGCAATGAGTTAGATCGTCAATGACCCAAATGGGACCATGGCATTCTAGGCCCATGTCTGAGCGGAAAAGAAGTCGTTGGAAAAGAAGGCGAGAAGGAAGTATGATGATAAGGATGGAATTCTCGGCGGATTATAAAGCCAGCGAGGTGTTCTTCAGTTCTTCATTTGTCGTATGTACCTCTGCGATTCTTCCTGAAATGTTGTGTGTAGGAATGGAAGTTCTCCGATTGCTACGAATAAAGTGGTGATTCCAATGTAGTAAACGTTGAGCGCGAATCAGCATTCCAGCGTCAACGACGTAATGCCTGCCTTCCCAGGTGACGCTCGGGCCAGAGCAAGGGATCGCCAGGAACGTGTTCGAGGGATAGCCCAGTGGAAAAATGAAATAGACGAGTGTAGGATAGGAATATCCGCTGTGTTGAAGCGATGAGAGAGTCTCAAGAGGAAAAAGAAAAAAGAGGGCGAAGACGTAACAGCTTCCTCAGTTGGAGCAGGAGCAGCAACACGGAAGGCAGGAGCGAACGTGCGCCTCTAGGCTCGCGGGCTAGGCCTAACAGGTTAAGCTAATGGCAAAGCGGAGCAGCCGTGGCGTTTAGCCTACTGCAACTCTACAACACCTTTATCAACTACAGGAACTAGTAACTGAGTGTGAAGTCTGCAATATACCATAGGCAGAGAACTATCCTGTACTTGGACCCCGCGTTTCTAGTAATAAAGTGGTTGCGTTGTTGAGTGAAAGAAAAAGAAGTCGGAGTACGAAGTGAGTTAGCAACTATTTACCCGGTTATTAACGATCCCGTCTAGCAAGCAGCACCTTCCATTCTTGGAAAATTGAAGTCGTATTGAGACAAGGTGACTCATACGCAATCTACCTTTCCACCTAAGAAAGTGCGTATTATCATAGGCTTTTGCATGTGTATTCGTATTATCAACATCGCGATTCGCGAACTTTCAGAAGCGGGGGGCTTGCTACAGCAGGGAATCTCTGATTGGCTGCAGGCTTTTTATGACGCGGGGCGGTGGGGCACTGCTGAGATAAGAAGTAGTACAGTAAACCCTGTTTATAACGTACCCGGCTATAACGAATGCAAACAAATTTCTGCTCTATAACGAATTCTGAAATTCTGTAAATAAATAGTAAAGTTGACGGATATAACGAATTTCTACTTCAGAACAAACTCTTCGGCGGGCTTTCAGTGTTTTCTCTAGTTCGTTATAAACAGGGTTTACTGTAATGTAGGGTTAGGGTTGTATCCATTCTCCATACTCCGTAGTCAATCATACAAGTCGTAGTAAAGAACCTACATATATATAGGAGAAGCATCGATTGTAATAAATAGGACAGGTATATGGATAAGAATGCTAGCTCGTTTTGATGGCAAACCGCGAATAGCTTGTTTGAAGAACATACTGACTAGGTTACACGCGATTGCTTATCTTATGCAAGGGCGGTTATTATGGAGATTGTACTCCATACGGAGTTGATATTACACAACTTCCACCCCACATTACACTTGTGACTTTGTACTTGAGATGCGGTGAAGGTGGAGCAATGGTCAAGCCAGGATTACTAATTCACTGTTCTCAATTCAACCGTCCCATGCAAACTGTAAAAACTGTCTAACCGGGCAAGGAAAACAAGCAAGACATCTCGTTTGTTATGTTGGCCCTAAGGCGCGATGAAGACATGGGTGCAGATACTTAGCGTATGACACAAGATTAGGCCAGCTAGCTGCCTAGTCAGTCCTAGAGTCTAGATGCAGTATTGAACTCATGGTATGATTGTTGACCTGAATGGCTGTTGGGGCTAGGAATGAGATTTCTGTCTACAAGCAACCGTAACCCTAACCCTTTAAAAGCTATGTCCTGGTACTCACCGCGGTATGATGAAATTAAGTCTGGTAGTTCGATTGTCACCTGGCGTGTACCTGAATTGCGAATGAATATGTGCCTGGATGTACAGGAGCCGTAGAGAGACTTTGAACAGCTGGGTAATAGGAGCATTGGCTGGTACATGTATTCTTTTTACACATGATACGAAATCATCCAGCAAGATGTAGAAGTCGTCTGCAAAGTTCAAACTTGTGATGAATCAAAATCGTCTGAAGACAAAGTCGCGTGACTTGGGCATGTCAGGCGCTAGCCCGAATAAGCGTTAGGCTCGGCGTTTGCATGAGGTGGAGCCCTTCCTATCGTATCGCCTTCCCGCAATCCTCTCGCTCTTCCTCCGTTCACATCCCTCATTTTGTTCTCATCGTACTGGCTTTTAGCGACAAATCCTTTCGTTTGGTTCATCCTGACGGGGGGTTATATATTTGCTTGCTTTGGCCTTGCTCTTCTTTTCATCTTTCCTTGCCATAGGCACTCCAGTCTGGTGGAATCGGACTCCAGCTGTATGCCTAGACCCTAACTCCGGTTCCCGCCACGCCGTCTTGCCGTCGATCGTCCCTGCTTCACTCGTCATCTTCCCTGCGTCCGTCTTCAATCTTTGCATCCATCTACGTACTTTTTGCTCGCGATTGTTTCTGTCTTTCGTCTTGCAAGCGCAGTCATGGCGGAGCGCATTTTGATGAACGAATTCAAGGCCCTCTCAAAAGAGAAATGGGTTCATATTGAGGTATGTCATGTTATCATGGTTGGCTACATCGTATGACTAACTCTCTGTCAAATCAGTTGAACAATGAAGACATCTTTCGCTGGAACGTCGCTCTCATTGTGCTAAACCCCGATTCCCTTTATTACAACGGTTACTTCAAGGCTGTCATGGATTTCCCCAAGAATTACCCGTATTCGCCTCCAAGTGAGTCCAATCTGAGAATTAGTCATCCGATAAATTGAAGCAATAGACTGATTGTTCCTATAGAGTTCCGCTTCAACCGTTCGATTTGGCACCCAAACATCTATACCAACGGCAACCTCTGTATCTCGATCCTCCACACTCCCGGCGAAGACGAGCAGTCCGGCGAACTCGCGGCTGAGCGTTGGTCCCCCGCCCAGCGCGTCGAATCCGTCCTCATATCCATCCTTTCACTTCTGGACGACGCGGAATGTTCATCTCCGGCCAACGTTGATGCGGGCGTACAACTCCGCATGGACCCAAAGGGGTATCGGGCGCATGTCCGACGTGACGTCGAAATGTCAAAGGAGGATATACCGGAGGGATTCGTGATGCCCACTTTTGAGTCAACCTTGTCCAAGCCCAATGCCGACAAGGACGATGTCAAGGAGGAGATGGATTTCTGGGCTGATAGCGATGTGGACGAAGACCCGTTCGGTGGTAGCGATTCATCTGATATGGGTGTCGGCGACGACGACGATGATATGGAATTCCTCGATGATGATGACGATGAGGACGAGGATGAGGATGACGACGAGAAGACCGACTGAAAAAATTTTTCCAAATTGACGCGTTTTACAGCGAGCGAGCACAGCGTCAACATTTGCCTATACACATTTCTTTATCCCGGCATTGCATAGCATGGTGTTTCATCTTCCCATCTATCTCATTTTCAATCATTACATTTCCCTCATACAATACCCCTCTACTGGCGCGATAGTTTTATTTGGTTCGTGATTTTCTTTGGATTGGAGCTCTTTTCGCGTTGTGCAATGTATCTATACGCACCTATCTCAACCTTTTTAGATGAATATAGACTTTCAAATTGTCGTTGACTTTTACATATGTTACTGGAATATGTGCCTGAATATCTGAAATTAAATGTCATATGTGTTCAATAAACTCAATCGAAAGCAACAGGCAAAAAATTGTCTATAACGATTGATAACCCAAGAAAAAAAGCTCATGTACCAAACATAAGTACATGCATGCATGGATATATGTACCGCTACCACTAATTACGTACCGAATATACTATGCGTATACGCATACGCATACGTTTACGTACACACCTCTAAACCCAATCCGAGAAATGATTACCATCGACCAAGATCCAAAAAGATCTTCTATAAATAGGGGCCTTGAATCCAGCTTAAGCAGCGGGAGCGGTAGTCTCGACAGGAGCAGCGGCAGGCTCTACCGCCTCTACTTTCTCATCTGATGCAGCTGGAACTGTAGCCGGTTCCTCCACTGCAGCAGGAGCAGTAGTAGCTGCCTGGGGCGGAACAGGAATATTAGCCCGTCTAGGCTTCCCCTGATCCGAGCCCAAAACCTCCATATGATCACTGAAAAACCTCACGGGCCCTTTGAGGAAAACGGGTTTCCCGCCTTCAGTCGCTGGGGGGGACTCCAATCCTCCCGCCAATGCGCGCGCGGCATCGTCCATGTTCGGTAAATCGCCCCATTTGAAATCCAGAGTTCCACCGTATTGCGAGGGGATGGATGATGGTTCCATGAAGGTTTCGAGGGTGGATTTGACTTCGGCGGAGGAGAGGATGAAGATTTTTGAGACGGTGACGGGGTCAAACCAGCGTTTTATCCAGTTCCAAACTGTGGGGAAGAAAGAAGGGGCGCCGATGATCTTTATTCTTTGTTAGCAGTGAGCACAGCTTGGGGGGAAGAGAGGGGACGCACGAAAATACGATCCAGAGTCTCGGGGTAGTGAGCAGTAGACAACACACTGGCATCTTGCATGTGGCTTCTTAAATTCCAAAACTGCATCAAGCTCACTCCACTGATATCAACGATGTTATTCGAAGAGACAATCGGTGTTTCCGGGTTTGGTCGCGCAAGAGCAGAGCACAATGGATGCACGAATTGGAGCAGGTTCTCGTACAGCGAGAACAGACACAAAAGACGAGCGGGGATGGCGGAGTCCTTGTGGGTTTCGGAGGCGCCTTGTTCGCTTACTTCTTGCGAGAATTGGGATACGTTCTTGCTGGTGAGGTGCTTGACTTCGAAGAGGTAGACGGGGATACCGCGGCGGTCTCGACGGCCGGTCCATTGGGGGTACTGCCAGCCTCATTAGTGAGAGATATCAATCTGAAGCCAAGGACGACATACCATCTGTCGTGTCCGCTCATAGGATTCTAGGCGGATGTTCTCGTACAAGTCATCGATCTTATTCTCCTTGCGCCAATCCTCCGTTTCCGAAAATTGTTTATAAGCGCCTTGGACATCGAACTTGCGCGCGCGCAAAAACCGCCTGTTCGAGTGAGCATTTCAGCACGACACGGAAGAAGAGGGAAACAAACAGCAAAGTAGCATCACTATGACTAGGAACATCCGTCCCCTCCTTCTTAGGCTTATAGTACCCCTTCTCCTCAACCAGCGCCTTGAACTCGACCAACTTCTGTTCCTGTTCGGGCGTCAAATGGTTCAAATGTCCCGCCAACCAGGCCGTGCCAGCGGCTTGATTGGCCGAAGCAGCGACATCATTCTCGGCGGCGATTTTGTTCAAGTCGCCTTTGGTCTCGGTGCCTTCGGGAGGAGGTTGGTCGTCATTGTTGTCGGGTTCGGGTTGTTGGTGTTTGCGGGAGAAGAAACGCATTTTCGTTCACTGTAGCCGATCGTCTGGAAATAACTTGATCCTTTATGCTATACCAGGGGCGAAATAAATAGATCAGAAGTAGATGGCAAAGCTAGAAAAGGGGGCGACACTTCAAAAATAAAATATAAGAAGCTGGTAAAATATGAGGCGAGATAAGCAGAGCAATGATTCAGCTCGTCGGCCAAGAGACCCACACCCGGCCGCCGGACTGCTCGGATATCTGATTCAATCTCCGTCCTCTACAGAGAGCTTATTTCAACACGGTCCAACCAATGCCCAATGCCCCTAGGCGATGCTCATCTGATCAGCTTTGTGACCTTCGTCACCCTTTTCTTCTCTGTTTTGTAATCTACAATTACTGCATAAATCTATATACGACGTAATAGCATCCGAGGCGCACGCCAAAATCTTTTTTGCAACAGTCTGGTTAGATGGCCGAGTGTCTAAGGTACCTACGCGGTGATCTCCTGGCCATCAATCTGCTAACCCAATATCGTTAGGCGCTGTATTTGGGATTTTATACTAGTGTCACAGTATAAAAGACCCTGGAAATCTGCAGTTTTCACGGGCGTGTCAGTGTTCTTCACGAAACAATTCTGACGTTCATAACAATGATAACTCTGATGTTGTTCAAGGGGTTCAACTAGTCAAACCTTTTTTTTAATACTCTCACCTAAATATACAATCAAGTTTTTGATTTCCTGCTCTGTGGTATGGGGTAGGAGGATAAACGTAATACTCTTACTCCGCTGGATCAAAATCGCTGTCGTCATTTCAATATGTACAGCTAGCTAAGAATACTGCCACTTTTTAGACATCAAGCATGTCCATCTCAAACAAAAAGGTCATGATTTAATCCTCCGTCAAATCGCCGTACTCCCACATGCCGCGTCGGTTCTGCTTGGCTTCCTCCTCCACCTTCTTATAATGAGCCAATGTATCAGCAGACGCCCGTTCCCACGCCTTGAGCTTGCGGGGCACCATGGCGAGACCTTCACGGAGGATCTCCGCGTTGATGCTCTGTTCCAAATTCTGCGATTGTCGCGGGTCGAGGAGAGTGACGAATAGTGTGCCTTCGGGGGATACATAATCGACGTTGGCGACTAGTTCGCGGTCAAAGGTCTGCTCGCCGATGAATTGCACGGCATCCGCGAGATACTCGGCTGAAACAGGGAATTGGAGCAGAGATAATGTGGCATCGACAGCCTGAGCCTTTAGCTTCTGTACAGAGAACTGCTGTGAAAGTGGGCGCAAGCGAGACCATGGGATAACCTCGGAGTTACCGTAGTCGACGTACAACACCTCAGCTGTCTTCTTCTCGCGGTCGTTTCGTCGGATCTTGGCGCGGTACCACTCATTATCTTCCGAGAAACGTGCAGAAACAAAATCACCGGCCTTGGGAGGACCAGGAAGGGGTGTATCGTTGGTCTTGGTCAGGTGGAATGAGCGGAACGAGTTCATGAGCTCTGTCAAAGCTGAGGTACCGCCTCCAATCTGTTGCACCTTCAACTTTGCAGTGGCCGGGTCGATGTGAGTGACCATGACATCACGGTAATCCTTGCGACGCTCAGTGACGGCTTCTCCATTACCCTCAGCAGCGCCGTTGCCGGCCACACCTTCCTCCTCCTCTTCCACATCCTTGCTGGGGTCCCAGTCATGCCAAATACCCTTTCTGGCCTCCTTTGCCTTCTTCTCTGCTGCAAACAACTCTGGACCGTGACCGGACTGTTCAGCTGAGTAAGCGTGAACGGTAGCAAGACCCTCCTCAACCAGAAGCTTGGCAAAGTTCTCTCTGTTGACGTACAAAACACCAATGAAACCACCGACTTTGTCAATATTCTCAACGTCAATCTCTACGTCTCGCTGCAGAGCTCTCTTGTTAGCGAACTCGTGAGCCTCGTTTCCAAATGGCTCAGCCGCGTCATCAGGACCGCGCGCAGACTTGGGAGCCCGGATTCCCGAAAGAACAAAGGTCAACTTGGCATTTTCACGTGGCACAAGAACCGTGAATCGAGATGCGGACTTGACAAAGTCAACAACAGCGGGCACTCTCTTCTGTCTCTGCAAGATCGAAACCTCCATCTTCGCCTTCTGAAGGTTCTCCGAGTAATCCTGGTATTGCTTAGCCTTTGGAGGCTTGCTCGACCACATCCCCTTTCCTTCGGTCTTGGCTGCTTCTTCCGCGGCGAGAAGAGCATCGTATTGCGACGATCGATCCTCATCATCATGTCGGTGACGAATAACCGAAGCGTAACCAGCCTCGACCAAGTAGAGAGCAAGGTTGGTGTTGCCTAACACAACTGTGGCAACGTCACGCTCTTCGTATCCCTCGTTGGCTGGCTTTTTGCCGTCAATGGTGACCTTGACGTGTTTTCCAATGACCTTTTTACGTAGATATTCCTTGGCTTCGGCGGCATAGGGGGCTTGGGCGGGATCGGAAGGCTTGGGCTGTCTGATACTGCTAAGGCTGACTTTCTTTTCTACGCCAGCCTTGTTTCTCAAGAAGATGGTGTCGGCATTGAGAATGCGTCCCACGATGTAGTCACTATCCCCACCAGCAGGTCCCTTGGTAGTAACATGGCCAGTGAACAATCCAAGCTTCTTATCCTTGGCCGTTTTCTCAGCTTGACGGAAAGCAGCCATCTCGGCGCCCAGTAAAGTAGAATGATGATCAAAGCAGCGAGCTAGACCTGCCTCAAGAAGAAACTTGGCAATGTTACCGTTAGGGTGCAGCACAGTGCCGATGAGTTGTCCCTGAGGGGTTGCGCCGAGTAATTGACCTCGGACCTTTCGCTGCAAGAGTCTGGCTTCGACGAATTGCTGAGCTTCAGCACCGAGAGGCTCACCGGGTTGTTGAGTGCCATCTGCAGCTACACGAGGAGCGGAAGGAGCACGAATACCAGCGACGGCAATGATGGTTTGGAGGTGACGGGTAGGCTCGAGGAAGAGGCGAATCAACAATCTGTCACCGCCAAATACCCGTTCCACGACAGCATCCAATTGACGACCCTTATTTTCCTCTACCAGAGACTTGACGTCTTCGATCACGTATTCGGTCTCGAGGGATCCTCTTGGGTCACTTCCCCAAACACCTTTGTTGCTATCTCTGGCTTGACCTTCCAACGCTCTCAGGTTGCCCAGCAGAGCGAGCGATTCCTCGGATTCGTCGCCGCGCTTGCCGGCTTCTTCGCGAAGGCGGGCCCATCCTTCTTGGACAGCTAGTTCGGGGAGGGAGGCCTCGGTGCCAGGGAGTTTGACGATGCCATATTCGCGGCCAGTGGGGACAGAGTAGAGGACCTGGAATTGCACTACCTTGCCGACAAGGAGTTCACGGAGGAATTCACGGGAGAGGAAAGCAAAGGGCTAGACAGAAGGTAGTTAGTACATGTTGACCATCGTGTTATTTCAATGTGTTCGATACAAGCGTCAACACAGAGCGGGGAAATGGCAAAAGGCCACATTTCACGACACAATCTCAAGACACAATGTGTAGTACAACCATGACTCAACCAGCTTGAATGGCAGCTATGTCAAGGAGTAATCAATAATCAAAGGCTAATCATACCTCATCTCCTTCCCTCCTCAGGCGGGGAGCAGACACATATGCCAAGCTCAATGTGCGCTCCTGTCCTTTGTTGGTGACATGGGTCAAGACAATTGTGTCTCCAGAAAGGACCTGCTTGACTCGAGCTTCGAAAGGCATGACGAATAAAGAAATAAAGAAACAAAACTAAGTCAGAAGAAAAAAGAGAAGTGAATTGAAAGGTATAAGAAACGGATGAGGTGGCCAAAAGGAGTGTTGTGTTCACACAGAGGAACAGTCACTAGCGTCTGGGAAATGCGGAGAACTGCTGTGTGGAGCTACCAGACAATACATAGTATATATTATTTGGATGATGCCACGAGACAACACCATATGAGGCGGTCAGAAGAGCTATGTTCCGATATCAGAAGAATATCCTATATTACCTAGCTGCTAGAAGGGAGATACATAGCAGAGTATCTGCGATTAATAGACTTCTGACCAACTTCTTACTTCTTACTTCTTACTGTCTCGTGTCACATTTCCTTTACAAGCTGCACTGCTACAGCCAGTCAACTGGCCCCAACAGAGCAAATTCTACAAGGTATTGACATTGCAACGACTGATATACGACTGGAGGACTTTGGATCAATGGTAGAAACAATCATTGCATTATCTCTATCTAGATGGCATCATGTCGTGCGACTGATGGCTTTATTATTTTCAGGCCATATGGCTAATCATCTAAGCAGAGATACCAATGACACCTATACAAGTTAGTCGTTACTTCCTTTCTCGAGGGAGGGGATGGCTTACCGCAAGCAGGACGGGCACCAGCGTTACCAGTCTTCTTGGACTCCTCGTTGCCACCACGGCCGAGGTCATCGGTACCGGCGTGGACGACGATGGTACGCTACAACAATTAGTACCTCGACCTGACTGAGATCAAAGAAGATTACATACACCGAGAACGCTCTCAGCGCCAATCAACTTGATGAGCTTGTCCTGGACAGAGCCGACAGCATTGCCCTGACCGTCGGTCTTGAAGTTACCCAAGTCACCCACGTGGCGTTCCTCATCGGTGGGAGCACCGTGGGTCTTTGCGAAGGGGTTGACTATATTCTTCATTAGTACTTCTATACCAACGGCCGGTAATATAGAAAAGACTGGGAAAAGCATACAGTGAGGACCGGCAGATGTGCAGCCGTTGGTGTTGTCACCGAACTGGTGGACGTGCATGCCACGCTCAGCGTTGGCGTCGTGGCCGGTGATGTTCCATGAGATGGTGGTAGGGGAGTTCTCGTCGGCCTGTTCAAAGGTGACGGTACCCTTGATGTTGGAGTCTCCACGGAGGACAGCGACTGGACAATCGTCAGTTTATATGGACTCCAAGACGAGTAATCAATGGAAACGAGGTCATGCCCCTGACCAGTAAGGTCAGACAGGCAGAAAAAGTGGGCTAGACATGGAATTCCTCCAAGGTGCTCAAATGTGCTCATCGTCCAAGCCCGGTCAACGGCGGAAAACGAATCCGCTCACGACGAGGGGGAAAAACCGAGGCCAATGAATCGCAAGAGCAGCAGATTGACTTACCAGCCTTGACCATTTTGGCTAATTTGTGTTTTTAGATGATGATTAACAAAAGTGTGTGTTAAAAGTGATGAGTTTGACGAGAGAATCAACAGAAGAAAGTGTTACAGAGGGAGAGGTCGTAATAAGAGAAGGAGTTGATCGGACCGGCTTCGCTGAGGGGAAACACAACCCCCACCTTCCTGACGTATTATTACGAGACTGCGACCGACCAGTTACTACTAACTTACTAGCTACATAGAATACTCTCGAAGTATATCGATTCGCTGTAACTACTCTGTATATGGGCGCTTCTGCTCTTGCTCTTCAGTCATTTCACCTTCGTTTCCTCACTCTTATACCAAGTTAACGATGGAGAAGGGCTCTTTGTCCAAGCACGATATGCGTAATTACCGTATTGGCAATACACGCAGATGCCATTGCTGCCCCTCATCCAGCGCTGAATGCCGTCATCCTGACTGCATAGCTCGGTATCAATCGTATCAATCTGTAGCACAATGTCCCGATTTCGTGATGGTGTATTAATCATCAGCCCTGGCCAGACTGCACGGATGTAGTATAGTAACTATGTGCTATTGGACGGCCGAATCATGCTTAATCATGCTTAAATCCGTCGGCACTTTGGCGCAACTACAGGGTTAGGGTAGACTTATACCTAGGCCGAAAAGTATATTCATGAAATTGTCTCTCATGTAACATCATATTCACATTCTGATCATCTGACTACCTAACTCAAAACATAGAATGAGATGCGCACACAGAGGAACAAAAAAATAGAACAAAGGAAATCTAGAGCCCATCAATTATCATCAAAGTTTTATTTCTTTCATATCAATTTTGGTTATCCCCTCTAAGCCTGGATCTTGGCCTTGAGGAGGTCCTTCAAGGTAACAGCGTCGGCGGCGAACTTGGAGATACCCTCGCGGAGCTTCTCGACGGCCATGGCCTCTTCGTTGAAGTCGAATCGGAAGAGAGCCTCATCCTTGAGGTAAGAGCGCTTGGGGATGTCGAGGGAAGCAGCGCCGGAGGGGTCGAGTTTCTTGGGGACGGGGGTGGTGGAGTTCAAGAGGTCCTCGAGAAGGTTGGGCTATATCAATTAGCTGAGAACAAAACAACGCGCGCTAGACAATCAGGAGGCTTACGGAGATGGTCAAGTAGTCACAGCCAGCGAGCTCAATGATTTCACCGGTGTTACGGAAAGAAGCACCCATGACAATGGTGTTGTAGCCGTGCTTCTTGTAGTAGTTGTAAATGGCCTGGACGGACTTGACACCAGGGTCTTCCTCGGCAGAGAAGTCGCGCTTGTGAGCAGCCTTGTACCAGTCGAGAATACGACCAACGAAAGGAGAAATGAGGAAAGCACCAGCCTCAGCAGCGGCAATAGCCTGGACAAGAGAGAACATGAGGGTCAAGTTGCAGTTAATGCCGTGCTGGGACTGCAAGATGTGAGCGGCCTGGATACCTTCCCAGGTGGAGGCAATCTTGATGAGGATGCGGTCCTTGGAGATACCAATGGACTTGTAGAGCTGTTCCTTTTATTAGCTACCCATGCCATGCAACCTATGACACGAAAAAGCCTACCTCGATGATGTGAAGAGCCTTGTCGACAGAGGCCTTGGTGTCGAAGGAGAAGCGAGCATCGACTTCGGTGGAAACCTTTCCGGGGATGATGGCGAGAATCTCCTTTCCGAACTCAACGAGAAGACGGTCAAGGGTGGCGTCGACCTTCTCATCGACAGTGCTGCCCTATAGAATGTATAAGTGTCGGTTCGATACGAAAAACAGGTCACAAAGAGCAAAACGTACGTGCTGCTTTCCGTACTCGACAGCGGTGTCAATCAACTTGGCGTATTCGGGCTTCTTGGAAGCCGCGAGGATCAGGGAAGGGTTGGTGGTGGCATCCTGAGGCTTGTACTTGCCAATGGCTGCAGACGTCAGTAGTATTCTCAAAGCATTTCGCAATTGTTTTCAACTGCATTTTCAATCTAAAGGGAAAACATACTGGCAAAGTCACCAGAGTCGCATACAACGACCTAAGATATCGAGTTAGCTCTTCGTCGTTCTCTCCGGTCGATCAGGTACCGTGAAGTGGCGGGGCCTAACATACAGTGCCGGTGGCTTTCAATTGATCCAAAGAAGAAGACATTGTGTGAGTTGAAGAAGGAATGGTGAATGTTGCGATAGAATATATCTACAAAAGAATAGATGATTGCGATTGAGGATATGGCAAGAATAAAAAGGAGGAAGAGTGGTCGGGACAAGTGGCGAGGATAGAAGAAGCAGAGGATGTTATGGCGGGGTTTTGGCCGAACGACAAATAGAACAGACCGAAGAGAACAACGTGGGGCAGCTATGACGCTTTCCCTTACTTTTACGACCAGAGTACGTACTTTTGCCTCTACGTATGTACCTGCGCTCTTCCTATAATTTCCCCTTGAATATATTATACGTGTTAGTCGCTCTATTACGTCCCTGTTTCTGCCGCAACACGCGATTACAATGCTGTTTAATCAGACAGACATCTATTCACCCTCACTCCGACGGGTCTCCGCGGAAGAGGAAGTCTATACAGACAAAAAATAAAATAAACCCATTACTCACACTCGGTGCGCTGTGCTCCGATGGAGGTCAATTTTTGAATCAAACAACGGCTCGGTTCGTGATCACCTGGACTGCTGAGTTTTGCCATGAGCCGGAAATATTTCTCTGAGGATATATTTCTCAATAGCCGTGAGGCGTGTCACCGGGCAACAAAACGCAGTTAGTAAGAGTCTCATAAGCATCTAGAATCCTTATGTAATCTTGGGGTCTGGATTGGGCCTCCGGCTATATTTGATGGATTGATATCGCGGTTAAATTCAGTAATTCATATATATACACATCACCCCCATCATCATGTCATGATAAGGCTATCATCGTACATCATCAAAAGACTGTTTAGAAAGAAATATGCCACCCGTTTAAAATGCAATGTATCTATATATGGAATGATGAATGCATGCTGCAAAAGAATTCCTTCAAGTCGAATTATAACTTTTCTGTGTATAGATAGGTCTTTTCTCTCACGAGCGTCGTTGAATGCAGTCCCATTCATACTGTTTGATAAGTTAGTAAAAGACATTGACTCGCAAGAGAGATAAAAGGACTTACAACGCGCCCAGCTTCGTCACCCGTATATACGCTATGCGGTAGCGGAAGAATGCAGCTAATGCCAGCAGAGACATTGACCCCCGAGTCTTTATGCTGATCCACGTGATGGAGCTGGCGTATCAATTCCAGGTCGAATCGTCCGTTCTTTATCACTTTGCTCCAGACCTGTGTCAAGTATTAGAAGGGTCATCCGCATAGATGTTAGACATTAGCACGTACATTGACCACGCCCCTCTTGTGACCAGTAAAGAGAAGTTCTCTCTCCAGCCACTCATTACTCTCTCCTTCGTAAAAGGCACACGATATGATGTAGTCATCTTCGGCCTCACATATCACTTGATCCACAAGAAGAGCACCGTTCAACGAGTATAGGGTAATGCGGCCTCCTCGACAGATCATGATGGTTCCGGTTCTATCATTGATTCGAGCACACTAGCAAATGTTAGCTAAAGCCGCCGAATGAAAAGTCACATTCCGATGTCGATTGCATACCTCTACTGGCCCTTCAGCAGGAAGCTCCCGCACAAAGCATCGCCGATTTAAATCCCACAATATGATCTGACCGTCAGGAGATGCCGATAAAAGAGTGCTGAACGATCTCGATGTAGCTAGTACAGACACAGAGGTTCGATGTCCGTAAAGACAAGCTAGAGGCTGCAATTCCATCATCTTGTTGTTGGTCCCGAATAACCATATAGAAACAGTGCAGTCGCATCCTGCTGTTATCAAAGTCTGTGAATCTGCAAAAACAACACACGACAGCTGTCCAACATGTAGGTGCTCAAAGTGGCCCAGGATCTATTACGCAACTGGTCAGTCTTATATGTTCAGCGTCCAAGGCATCCGCCGGGACCTACCTTTTTGCTATCAGCTGCATAGAACCGAACACTGCCATCTGAATACCCCCATTCCAGAAACTTGTCAAAGTTCGGGGGTACATTCAGTCGAAACGCGGGACTACACAACAAACGTTCGCTTTTCATCGACAAAGATGATACTCGTTCTTGAATATCTAAGCGGAATTTAGCACTTGTATCATCGTCCAATTTTCGTAAATGTTCTTACCTAGTAGAGAAAGAGGAACCCTAGTCAATGACTCCGCCAGCATGTCGAGACGGCCCTCTTTCCGACCTAGATCATCTCGACGAGGATGAGGTCGTTGAAAGACCTGATGCGGCGTCTGCCCGAAATTATGGATAATGCCAATTGTGGCCAGTCGTTCAACTGGATCCTCAATATTGTCTAGATCCCTTGCGCCTTGATAAGAGAGATGATGAAAGACATTAGCTGCCTCGATGGCAGCTTCTCCCTTCTGCTTGAACCCAAAGACAAGGTCGATCCATTCGTGAAGGTGTTCCGTCACGTAGGGGCTTTCTAGTGCTTCTCGATGCTTGGCGATAAAGATCTTGGGATCGCCCTTCGCCCATGGAGGTAGCTCCACCGAGTCAATAGCTTTGGTCACATTTTGTCGAAGTCCAAAGTCGTACTTGTTGGAGTTCACCAGAAATTCCGGGAGATAAAAGAACTCCGGAGTGAGTTCACGGACATCTGATAGATTACCTCGCGAAGCAGACTCCCATGCTTTGCCAATTGAGTAAAAGAGCCGATCTGCATGATCAAACGTGCCACCTTGTAAAAGCAGATAGGACTTGACGAATGGCTGTAGTCGAATGAGATATGAGCTGACGATCATTGCAGAGGAATAATGAGTTCCATAGTGGAAGGCAGGGGCATTTTCGTCACCCATCTCTGCAAAAGACTTGTACCGCTCGCGAAACTCTGCCTCTCTCGTAGGCGTTTGGCAACCCATTGGCTTCGACAAATCACGAAAACTCTTGATATTGTCCAGATCCAACTCATTACTTGTATAATCAGCAATGACCCACGGAAAGACTGGGTATTGAGTTAGGTCATTGAACGTTCGACCGGCCAAAGTATTAATAAGCATCAGGTAGTGGAAGTTTGACATTTCTCCCTTAAGCCATTTACGAGTGGCCGGGTTCATGGAAGCTTGCCCAAAGACGCTAGCGAATTTCGATCCCAAAGACTGTGGTGCATCATCTTGTACTCTCAACATCTCGAATCTCCAGATATCCTCTGGCCGAGTCACATTCATATTTCCACCGAATTGCGGGGCATGTGCACAAAGTTGGCTATACAGCTCGTCTCTTGCTCTAGACGATATCAAAGTTAGCAAGTAGCTACGGCCGTCCGTGAAGAACATTTCGAGGGCGACGTCTCGGAATAGAAAGCGTCGTTTGGAAACACTGATAAGGTCCTGCCACTTCCAGCTTCTCACTTCGTGTTCGCGAGATTTTCGTTCGTTGGACTCCCGTCCGGAGATCATGCGCACAAACGGATCCCTTTCTTCTATCGGAGCTTGCCAGACATTGACGATCTCCCCATCGGCACGCTGGAAATAGTTGTCTAGAATGTATATCGCGTTTTTGCCAATAATGAGAAGACCTTCGAATGCCTCCAGTCCAATAATGCAGGACATGTTGCAGACACTCTGGACTTGATCGCCCCGTTGCAGACTTCGCAATACTTTCCTGTTCTTGTCCTCGTACTCATCAATATCCACCCTAGGGTCATCGACCATTTCAAAGCTTTCTTCAAGAGCAGATTTATCTTCACTGTCACCGTCACCTTCACCTTCGCCCTCACCTTCGGCTTCCCCGGTTCCTCCAACAAAGACGGACGCAGTAGGAGTATTACCCAGTGGCTCCGAAATTGTAGTTTGCTGTAGCTGGGTGTTTATTTTCATAACTGGCGGTTCAGAGGCCTTTCGCTTCGGCTGATAGTCCTGTCGTTCGTCCGAATCATCCGGAATAACACGAAGTCTCATTCGACTACGTCCTTCGGTTTGATCAAGACGCCACCGCTTCTCGCCGTCCTTTTCCCAAACACCGCCGAAGCGGTACAAGTCTTCAGATAGACGAGAGAAGAGTGACCACATGAATGTATAGTTGTCATGCTGATCTTGCAGAAGCCTTTGGTGCTTCAAAAACTCTGATGCGAAGATGTTAGAAGTCCAGTGATCAAACGTAGTATTGTGTTTGCGAGTAATGTCCTCGGCAAAGTTCTCCTCCTGGAGCCATTGTTTCAACCTGTCTTTTCGCCTAGCTAAGCGAGTACGACTTGACTCTTGAGTTCTGTTGTTTTCCTCCTGGACAAAGGTGTCCCAAAATTTGGAAAGACTACCGAAGAAGAATGCATCCAAGTCCTCACGCTGATCATCGATCCAGTTCAAGAAAGCTGCGTCATCCATTCCAGCTAATTCTTCGAATCCACCAGTCAGTCGACGTTGTAAAGACAACGGAGCATGGCTCAGTATGGCGGCCATTTCAGACGGTTTTTGAACGAGAATTATCCGCCACAAGGTGGCAGCAGCTAAACGAACGTCGTGTTTCTCGGACACCGACTTGATATAAAGCTGGTAAAAGAATAGTTTCAGGTATTCGGCTTCGGATTCTCCAGCAGCGAGAATGATTGTTTGCCAATAACCGAGGCGGTTCAGGAAGTTCAGTGATTCATTGTCGTCCTGCTCTGACAATTCTAATAGGATAATTTTGAAAAGAACGGATCGGATAGTAGTGATAGCTTGATTGCAGAGGCGGATGATCTTCAATGAAGCTATCTCTGGACGAGAAAGATATTCAAGTACGAAGCCGGCAAGATCCAGCGTTTGACTGCTGCCGTTTAGAAACCAACCCTCAAACAAGGATTCTCCCACGTGTGTCAAGAACCGTGAAAAGTTTGTCAGGATACGTGGCTCTTGTAGTAACTTCTCGTTGGCCGCGAATGTGGCTTGTAATTCTGTAATGGTTCCCCGAAGAAGCCAAGACAGAAAATATGCCTGATGCTCTAGATTGCTCGGAGGTGTCTTCAAGAATAAGCCGAGACCATTGAAATCTTTGCGATCTGTAACATGCGAGGCAAAAATTTTGAGAATAACAGATCGTGCTTCCAAAACTAATTCATCGTTTTCATAAGAGACGTCTTTGTCAATACTTCCAATAGAAGCTCGGTGTAGATGTGCTGACGAAGCCGTATATTGTGATTTGTCGGATGATATGAGAACAAAAGAGGAAGACCGCCGCAAAGATCCTTGGGTTTCTGATGTAGATTCTGAGGGGGTGGCTCTTGATGTACGTAACAGTGGCAGAGGCGTAACACTCCGGCTCATCTTGGCAGGATTTCGTTCAGCATTTGACCCTTCTTCTCTGTAATGAAGTTCAACATCGGCATTGACTGTTCTTGAACCTGTCATAGGGAACAAAGCAGAAAGTAACTTTTGGATGTATGTTGAATTTGTAGCGAATTCTTTGAATCCAGGAGACTTCAAGTGAATGTTGGAAAGGAAAGTAAGGACATTTGACACCAGTGCCCGATCTTTTGTTGACGCGTTGTCAAACATCGAATCTTCCAGGCCGTTTTTCAGCATCTCAGCGATAACTGGAAGTATTTCGGGGAAAGCAACGTCGAGCCGTTTCTTGTAAAGGAGCATATCTAGCAGCGACGATAGATCTGTCCAATCATCGATATCTACTTCTGCCACATCCAGGCCAAAAAGAATAGCAAAGCAGATGGGCCATAGCGAGAAAACATTCCACCATCTTTTGAGTCGATTTTTCATGATAACATATCCACCCGTCTTGTCGGCAAGCTTCTTACTATAGCTCCCACCATGGACAATTATAAGTCGTGCGAGGATCTTAGTCGCCATTGTTACTGCTTCTGGCGTGTCTTCACACATCAGATAGAGAAGCCACTTCAACAGGCTATTAGTACTGAAAACGAAATGTTCAATGTTCCTGACACTTACTTTATTTGTGACAGCTCGCGCAAATCTTTTTATACTAATGAAGTCACCCGGTGTGCAGAGATATTCGGTATACATGCGAAGAAGTTCTAAACCGATCTGTTTCTTCGGCATAGCTTTCTTCGGGCTTGGATCTAACGTAGCAGAGAGTTGACGAGCACGGGAATTAAAGCGCATGCTCTTCTTTTTATGAAGACTTGGTACCTTTTCCTCGTGTAAGGCGAAAGTAATGTAAAGAGACAGTGACCGTAGCAACTCTGCAGATATACAACTTTCAAACAAAGACCGGAAGGCTGGTATGAATAGGCTCAGGGTCTCTTCAGTGAACTCTTCGCCTTTCAAAGCATCCAAGAACCGTTTATTCACCCCTGGAAGGCGAATACACATAAGCTTGATTATTCAGAAGGGGAGAAGGAGAAAACTCACGCATGCGAGACAACCGTTTCGCATTGAAGCGGCGATGTTGACTTTCTGTGGCGAAGGTGCTGAATTGAGAGTAATACATCTGGAGCAGAGAAGGCTCTCCATAGCGCCATATATCAAGGTCCACTAATAGAACACGATACGCCAGTGGGTTCGTAATGATGGATTTTGCTGGATCTTCAAAATTGTAGCCAACAAACGATAAGATTTGACGAAGCAGTTCGATCGCTAGCGATGACCTTTCTCGATTGTCCGAACACACCGTTGACGTTTTGGATCCGCCAGATTGGGCTATCTGTGGGAATCCTAATTTCTCGCGAAGCAATAGTGCGAGTATACCATAACCATTGTCCCTTTCCATAGCTTCGCTGTTTCTCCAATTACCTTGAATAGCTTCAAATAATATCTCGACTGCTAGGATTGTACTTTCCGGACATTTAGCAGCATGGAGCATATTCAGGTTCACTATTGCACAGCCACCAATTCTCCAACTAGCATCGTCCAAGGATTGGGGCACAGAGACAACAGGATCACCAGCAAGTATTGCCATCCCGCTTGGATTTGTAAGAGCATCGTTTATTGCCGGAATAGCCCCGTTAATCGCAATAGCATTACCCCCCGCGTTGATTGCCTGGTGCAAACTTTTTGCGGCTTGCCTTGACAATGATTTGACGAGCTGTGATTCGTTGACATTATTACTATCGTCATCGTCCAAGACTGCAGTCGGTGATATATTGAGTAAAAAGGCAGACTCGTGAACAAGAGTACTAGCCTTTTGTCGAATCGCCGTTACAATATCAGATTGCTCTTCTTTCCCGGGATGAAGGCTCTCATTTCGTAAGTTGAGCGCTGCAGACGCTTTATAGGTTTGAAATGATCCTAGGCAATCTTGATAATTACCATGGTACCTTGGCCCGAGATGATAGAAAACCGAGACCAGGTCATCACTAAAAGTCTCTTCGGAAAGAATCGCGTTGGCGACAGACCATTTCGACGCACACACCCCCTTTCCTATCCTGACAGCGAGATCTTGAGGAGTACCCAAGAACGCCTGGACCCGGGGATATTTTGCCGTGGGTCGTGCAACGGGCACGCTTGGATAATCAATCTTCAGTTGCTCAACAAACTCGCCATTAACGAAGAGCGAGGCTCGAGAAGGGGCCATTGCACGGGCCTTTCGATGAATGACACATATGTGATACCACTGGCCTTGCTTGAAAGCAACTGACTTGAAGCGAACACTAGGCCGTGGTCCGTTGATGGAGGTTTGCAGTATAAAGTGGCGTGTGTCCTTTTCTAAGTAAGCCAGCACGAAACAAGCTTGTCTAGAATCGAAGGCACCAAATATTGTAGTATGCGACTGCGGGTCGAAATGGTCGAACCGGGCCCATATCGATAGTGTGTACCCGGAGGAAGATACAGGTGGAAATGGCCGACCTAGCGTTGGTAGCTCGATCGATGAATAACCATGGGAAGTCATGTCAAACTGGATACAGGGCGGGCCCTTCGAAGATTGCATGGCACGAAGAAGAAATCTGGAGGCTTCAAGAGAGCCGCAGGCTTGTCTATACAGATATATAACATCGTCAAGATTCGGCATGCCTTCTGTGCAGAGGAGGTGCCCTAGTTCTTGGTACAGTGTTTTTTCGTCGTCGGACAAATCATCGCTAAAAATAGATTGTACAATCGACGACAAAATGCCTGTTGCATGGATAGCAATGACATTTCGTTTTGAGTTGGAGGTTAATTTGCAGAGACATGCTGGGATGACCAGTCTCTGAATTGGGTATTGGGCAGAACGGGATTTCTGCAGCCACGTGCGTAAGAATGGGCCTATAAACTCGGGCAACTCGACCGTCTCCGTGGAGCTAAGTGATTTTTCAAGATCTAGGCGGACGCTTGAAGCAGTTGGCGCAAACTGATCTGAGGCATATTTGGTCCTCAGGGTAGTGAAAATCCCGGCGGTACTCTCCTGGCATAGAGCAGCAGCAAGCAGCCCGCCATACAATTGGTCGACATCGTCATCAGGCAATTGTTCTCCATCAGAGTTCTCAACGAACAGTTTCAGTGACTCCTCAACCGACCATGCTTTGTCACAAACAATCTTCTTGGCAAAATAGCGTCTATTCCCGGTGTGGTCTCGCAAACACTCCGACAGCACAGCCAACACGTCTTTCCAAAGTGTCAAAAGAGTCTTCCTATCTTCACCCGGCAGCTCCTTCGGATTGTATAATTCTGCTAATTGGCGAACCAGGCTTAGCAATGTCTGGAAGCCCCCCAGATTCCGGAATGCATCTTTCGCTTCGCGGGGCTTGGCGGTATCAATTAACGAGTGACGGAGCGTCAAGGTACTTTCTGTCGACTTCACGATAGAGTCGATATCAAACGGCGGGCGGTCAATTATCTCTTGTATGGATCGGAGGATGGGTGTCAGATCGGCGACTAGTTGCTCGAGCGTAGCGGACAGTGACGCAGGCGAAGAACGCTGTTCAGCCGGGGCTGGTGAGCCGTCCATGATGTCGCGCAAACCTGCCCGATCCTCCTTCGTTTTTCTGCGGTTCAAACCATCCAGGGAATATGCCACAGGCACTTGACTTGCACGGGTTCCACCAAAGTGTCAGCAAGCATGAAGGAGTATGGTACGTAGTTAGGATTTTGATGTTGACGTTTCTCAGGCCATTGGAGGATACGGGCTGTCGCGAGGCAGGTGGGTCCTGGGCCGGCGAACGTTTCGAAGGCAGGTCAAGCTTCCCAGCCGTGAATGAAATGTGGGAAATTGGATTCGTGGTGCGTGATTATTGATCTAGAGGAAGTGCCTGAGTCTAGAGTGGTTGTGTCAAATCCATCGCAAGTCACAGCTACACGTTCTCGAAATCTGGCAGTGTGCGCACATCCTCGAGCCTAGCCACTCAGCGGCTGACGGGATGCTCAGCCCTCTGACGCAGGTGCTGGCAGCTGGATGGTGGGCCTGAGACAGCCCCGGAGAGCCACGTGACCACAAGCGGTAGCCACACCCTGATTGGTCAAGACACCTGACCGATAACACGATAAGATCTGACACGGATGAAGCTCTTGATTCGCCGGATTGTGGCTGTCCTCCCCGTCTTCATCTTGTGATGATCGCCCAGCATCACCTAGGTAATGCTCCACAACTGGTCAGCCGATGGGAGGCACACGAGCATTGTGAAGCCATGAAGATGCAACTGTATCCCAAGATAGGGGAGTGTATATTCTAGATGGAGGTTTGTAGAGATCTACTGTGATGAGCAACGTTGATGATGGCAGCGATAATAATGGGTAGGCAAAGGCAGATGAGTCTGTTGACTTTCGGTTGATGGGGATCCCCACCCAGCATGCCGTACTAAGACGTTTGCACTTGTTCGCCTCACTCGCAAACAACTTCGAAAGCCAACCACGTATTTTGAACCATTTAGACGAACATTATAGACTACAAGTAATAATGCCTTAACTGAGAACGGCGCTGTAGAGCACTACATATTCATATTGAACAACGGAGCACTGAGAATGAGGTGAACACACTACGTATTACCCCATTCGACTGCTGGCATGGATCCACCGAGTACGGAGTAGATTGGTTCGATAACAGCGTATCGCAAGATAAGTCAGATGAACTCTGCTTATCGCTATCATATCATGTGGAGGGTAGGTATGAATGATCCAGTTCAAGTAGGGTATCTGGTATGCAGTTATCTTTCTCTAATATTAATATGCTCAGAATTCTATCGGTGGATATCCATTGATCGACTGAATTTCAGATCGTGAGTCTCAGGGAACGCCTGACGCTGTTCCGATTTGGGTAATCAGCTTCCCTATCTAGCGCAATCGCTTATCAACCTCATCTCCCATCTGCAAACAACTAAGATGCCTATTGTAAGCAAGTTCAAGTAAAAGCCGTCAATACGATGTCGATGATAAAATCAAGGTACTTGGTACTCCGTCCTCCCCAAAAGACGAATATACACTCCAAGCAATCCATGGACAGCTATCGCGTCACATGACCAAATCACCGCAATCGGCGGCGGTCATTGGCGGAGCGAAGGCGGGATTGTCCTGTTTGAGACGGAGTTGAGTCACGTTTGGTCACAGCCGCCGTCGGCCAGCCAATGACCGCGCGTCCCTCGCAGCTTTCTCCACAATGCGTGCCTGTTTCGGCCTAGTCCCCCAGCCAGCCTGCTTCCAAGGTTGCCCCCGTTGCCTGAGGGTCCCTGCTCAGTGTGCTCACGCTATCTGCTGCCCGGCTTGAATCATCGCCCCAAAGTGGTCCCCTCTCGCTGCTGTCTCCGACCGACTACTTATCTCCATCCCCCATCTCCATCCGTCATCTTCCTCTCTCCAACTCTCCTCTTCCCTTCCTTCCTACATCTATCCATCCATCCATCCATCCATCCATCCGTCCGTCATTCTTCCGTCTCATCATCTATATACCTGTTGTCAACTGTCTTTCTTTCCAGTATCACTCTCTTTGGAACCATTTCATTTTCCACTCAGTCATCATGAAGGGCGTCCTCAGCCTTTCGCTGCTGCCGTTGTTGACGGTTGCGTCACCGGTGATGCCGCGCACCATCCACAACGACGCTGCTCCCATTCTCTCTTCGTCCAACGCCGTTGAGGTCCCAGATTCATATATCATTGTCTTTAAAGACCATGTAGATTCTGCTTCTGCCGCAGCCCATCATAACTGGGTGCAAGACATTCACAGCCAACACACCGAGCTCCGAAAGCGGTCTCAATTCCCATTCGCTGACAATGCCTTTGCCGGTCTCAAACACACTTTTGACATTGCCGGCAGCTTCCTTGGTTACTCAGGACACTTCGAAGAGAATGTCATTGAGGCCATTCGCCGACACCCCGATGTGAGTTATCCGCACGTGCCTTACTCCTAAGGCAATGACTAATACGCATCTCCACCTATAGGTTGATTACATCGAGAAGGATTCTCTTGTCCACACCATGGAAGATCCCGCCCTTGAGAAGAACGCCCCATGGGGTTTGGCTCGTATTTCGCACCGTGAGAGCTTGAGCTTCGGAAGCTTCAACAAGTACTTGTACGCTGCCGACGGCGGTGAAGGTGTTGACGTTTATGTCATTGACACTGGTACCAACATCGACCACGTCGACTTTGAGGGTCGTGCTTCCTGGGGCAAGACCATCCCCACTGACGATGAGGATGTTGATGGCAATGGTCACGGTACTCACTGCTCCGGAACTATTGCGGGCAAGAAGTACGGTGTTGCCAAGAAGGCCAATGTCTACGCTGTCAAGGTCTTGAAGTCTAACGGTTCTGGAACCATGTCCGATGTCGTTCAGGGTGTCGAATGGGCTGCTACTCAGCACATCAAGAAGGTCAAGGACGCCAAGGCCGGAAAAGCCAAGGGCTTCAAGGGTAGCGCTGCGAACATGAGTCTCGGTGGTGGCAAGTCCGTCACTCTTGACAAGGCTGTCAATGCTGCTGTTGATGCTGGTATCCACTTCGCTGTCGCTGCTGGCAACGACAACGCCGACTCCTGCAACTACTCCCCTGCCGCCGCTGAGAAGGCCGTCACCGTCGGAGCCTCGACCTTGGCCGATGAGCGTGCTTACTTCTCCAACTACGGCAAGTGCAACGACATCTTTGCTCCTGGTCTGAACATTCTCTCTACCTGGATCGGCAGCAAGTACGCCGTCAACACCATCTCCGGTACCTCCATGGCTTCTCCTCACATTGCTGGTCTTTTGGCCTACTTCCTCTCTCTCCAGCCTGCCAGTGACTCCGCCTTCGCTGTTGCCGAGATTACTCCCAAGAAGTTGAAGGAGAACCTCATTGCTATTGGTACCCAGGGCGCTCTTACTGATGTTCCCTCTGACACCACTAACGTAAGTTGACTCTGTTAGTCTTTCAATGCATTATCAACTAACAACTGTGTCATAGATTCTCGCCTGGAACGGTGGTGGCTCAGCCAACTACACCGACATTATTGCCCAAGGTGGTTACAAGACCAAGACCCTCAGCAACGAAGTTGACGAATTGATCAACAAGTTGGAGGTCGTGAACGAGGAACTCGGTGCCATCTACAGCCACATCAAGGATGCCATTGCCGCATAAATCCGATGCGATTATTGGCTGGTATTAACATAGCTTTAGTCATTGTATGTCTACGGCTTCCCACTATCTCTGGGCCGCTGCCGGCACGGCTCATTGCGCTACGCCTGACTTGATTTCATGATGCAAGTTTGTGACGTAGTTTCTAGATACTGGATGGATATGGAATACAGATTGATTATTAGATTTTGCATCCTTCTATTTTGACCCTCATGACGAATCCCCAGTTTTGCAGTCATTGTCGTGCTTCATGTTTCGTATCGGCTTTCATATGGATTTGTTTTTACATCGGTAGTTAGGAGTTATTTTGATAACGGGAATTCATCATTGAATTAATCTACACATCATTATCTAAATACGAAAAAAAATTAAAAGAAACATAAAGTGACTTTATACAACACGCTACCTCTTCCACAGTAAGTTAATCTGCTTTCTCCTTGCCTATACACCACCAATTGTTAGTCGAGATCTACAGTAAACATTCTAGGGTGCTGGATAAACTTACCATCGGAGCCAAAAACCACACACCAACAGCCAAAGCAACCACCGTCCCCAAAAGCTGCAACTTGGCAAAACTTCTACCCAAGATATCAAACGCCTGACTAGGCGCAACACGAGTACCGAATACATCACCTCCAAAGGCGAAGACCAATCCCGTACTTTCGAGTAGAGTGGGCGAAACGATGACGGAGCGGATACCGGCCACGTCGCGCGAATGGGTTAGGTACCAGCGACCATCGAATTCGAGGTTGGGCGTGTATTTGAACAGGCCTTCTTCGACTTCGGCGGGTGTTGGGTCGCGGCCGACGGGGCGTCGGGGGTCGAGGACGTGGCGTGGGATGCCGACGATGGCGTTGGATTCGGGGAGGGTACAGAGGAGTTGGCGAATTGTGATTCCCTGGCGGGTTTGGGTCACGGCGAGATGGGAGATGGGTTCGGGGATGAGGTATGCTTGAGAGACGACGTAGGGTTTGGGGTAGGTTTGGGTTCCGTCGAGGCTGGAGTAGTTTCCTGCTGCGCCTAATGGGCCGCGGTCATTGGGGAGGGGGGATTCGTAGAGCTCAGACATGACGAGCTGATAGCCCTTGGACTCGGATTCATCGGTCAAGTCGGCCCAAAGAGAGTAGGCATGCCAGTTCTCTGAAATGATCGATGTGATGGGCTGAGTGACGTCTACGCCTGTATGTGTGTTTGAATGAAGGACTTGGCCTGAGACTGAATCTAGCAGGTAGAAGGTGGCGGTGTTCGGTCCAATGGAGGTGATAAGAGCAAGATTGGGGTTGAGGTATTTGTAGAGAACAGAGCGATCTCCTAGTACTTTGCCGATAGAAGCAACAGGGTCGTGAGCTGGTCGAGAAGTTGCCGAGATGACCCGCTCTCCCGCAGGTGGCAGGAATTGCCAAACGGGGACTTCATTGTCTGATAGATCCCATCCAAGGACACGACCGTCTTCGCTCAAAGTCACCAAGTATCCTGCCTCTTGAAGGGATTTGAGGGGGTTTCCGTCCTCCGCAATCGCAAGGGCTACGGTGTTTATGCCTGTTTCGGTAGGAACGACAGCGACAGAACGAACATGTGCGCCGGAGACGTTCTGAGAGACAATACTGCCAGATGCCACATCTAGGGAGACAGTACTTCCGTCCTCCGCATAGATGGTAACGGTGCCCAGATCAGACTTGATAGCTTTGACCTTCCAGTCAGAAGTGTTGACAACTTTCACATTCCAGACCACAGCGCCGTGGTTTCCCGTGTCGATAGCAATGACTCTTCCCCTCTCTGTTGCCACAATAGCCAACTTTCTCAACCCGAAGCTATCCAAGTTAGTAACCTCGGCAGCCAAAAAGCTGGAAAAGATACGCTGTGGCAGCTCTTGAAGGTATGCAGGCAAGTATTCGAGATCTCTTAGGTGACGCTTGACCCGGTGAATATAGGCACTCAAGACATCTTCGTGGCCTTCCAACTCCAGTTCGTGAACAAGATCCTCGCTAATGTTAGGCTCAGCCCATGCAGCAGCAACAGCACCCGAAAGCGATTCGTGTCGAGTCCATTCATTTCCGCCATTCCGGTTCAACTGCCAATCTCCTGAATCTAGGACATAGGCGAAACGCACAGCTGCCGAATCACCTTTACTGATAACCTCTGCAACAGCACTGCTTGGACTTCCATGTCCGCTCTTTGTGAATGGCCATCTGCCAAGGATTCCATGAGAAATTGACGAATAAACAGAGACTTCTGTTTCGGTGATCCGAGTAAAGAAGACGTTTGCGGCTTTGTGGCTGACTGCGAAAACAGACTTTCCGGATACACGAGGTAGTCGATAGGCTTGCGAGATGGAGGAAGTCTGAAGGTCGATATGGTAGACCTCAGCCCACGACGACGAGTCTGTTTCGTAGCCAACCAAGAAATGTGGGAGACAGTTCAAACCGGTCGGAGCGTAGATCTTAATATCGCGAATCTCTGCATCACTGGTGTTTTCAATATCAAGATTGATGACATTCTTTGAGCCGATGATGTTAACCTTCAGCGTTTTGCTGGACTTGTCGGCCCATGCAATAAAAGGTGAAGCGGTGTTCGAGCCGACTACGAGAACGGATTGGGGTCCAGACACATCATTTTCGGAAGCAAGTGTATGGTGAGTTTTCTGCTTTCCTGTCTGTGTGTCCAAGGTGGTAACTTTGATTTTGTAGCCTTTGAGAAGAGCAGACTGTAGAGAGATGTAGAACACTTCTGTCGCCGAGGAGGATACCTGGAATGGCACATCGCCGCTAATATCTGTCAGCGTTGGATCATCTATGTGCACAGTCTAATGTTACCTTTCATCCCTAAACTCCCATTTGATGGATCCGTCGGTTGCGTCGAGTCTCTGAACAAGTCCTCCTTTACCCTCAGAAAGAACAATTACGTCCCGCGCATGGTTGTTCGTGCGCCCGTCTTCAAGCTCGAGCAACTCCAAGTCCTTCACAGTCCCCCCAGATATCTTCCTCTCCCAATGTAACTTTCCATCCGATGCACCCCAAGCGGTGACTCTGTCACCAATTGCACTGACAACTGTAGCTTCTCCATCGCTAGCACGGAGAAAGCCCTCGACACTCTGTGTCGAGCCCAGCTGCGTCAAGTCTTGTCTCCACACTATTACTCCATCTCTCGGGTTCACTGCTCCTACAATCGATTTCTCGGATAGTGTATATAACAACGATGCGTTTGATGACGACGAGGGCTGGTGGAAGAAAGTTGATTGTGGGGACGGGGTTCCGAGGAGGGCATGATGGAAATCGAGATGGTCGACCTCATCAACGAAGACGGCCGACGATGGAAGCGCGCAAGAGGCGAGAAGCACGATCGCCGTCTTGAACCACATGATGATCTTCTCGTGATGCGAGCATGCGAGAGAGATCCAGAGGTTGGCGTGTAGGTTGATCGGACGGAGCTGTTTGGAAATTGGCTGGCCACTTTCCAAGCTGCGGGTCGGCTTAGCTCGTACTTATTACCCTAACCCTTAATGTAGATACAACCAATCTATTCCTTCAATTCTTAGTTGACTTTTTATTCGACAACACTACGATACAATACGAGTCAAATAAACTAATCATCTGGCAGAGTGGATATGTCATTTTGAATCCTCGCATTCGAAAAAGGATCTTCCTGGATATGGAATTTTCGAAGTCCTCCATGCTACCCAGGTGGGATAGGCAGTTAGACTCACATCTTCTGCCTTGTAGGATAGTGCTTGTCCACCTTCATGATAGCGTTCTGTTTTTGGTGCCTGTATTTCAATCGAATCTTGGAGTCCATCATTGATACCTAGCCCCATGGCTCAAAGTTTTATTTGGTGCCCTCGAACGACTTCTTAAGACAACTACCCTGAAAATCCACGGCGAGTGCATCGGACGATAATGGCAAACTAATATAGCTTTGTGCTATTGTCGCCACCGCTTCCGTATCTCCGGGGCCCTCTATTGACAGAAGCAGATGTTCAAATCCCAGGTACAAGATCATTTAAGTTCAACGAGGTGCGGGGGTCATATCCGTCTGAAAAGTATTCTAACGATGTGTGGGTAGATTGAATCATTCAAATTTCCAACCTCCGAATCAGGAACAAATGCATTCAACCCTGACCGTGAAGATCTGACAGTGGATGAAGGTCTGAAGCTGGTGTATGTGGCCCGGTATTGTGGGTATAGATTGGTGAGACAAGAAATATCTTCTCCCGAGGCTGTGTTAGCATGCTCAATCAGCTCAAGTGAAACCGCATCGCCGTACAGAGGCCAGTTTTTCGTTCTATAAGCCCTTCCGAGCATTTAGAGTCTTAAGACAGAACAGTTGACAAGAGAGAGTCAAGATGAAGTCAGACTCCACCCTCGGGTAACCTGCCGTTCTTGATCTCGGGCTTTACCCCGTGCTTCGCTCTAGCTTCCCCCCAAATACTAAAGCTTCAGGGTTCTTTTGGCGGGGTTGCAGCGGCCAGCTCATAAATAATGGAGGATGGCCACCTGTTTCGTTTCTCTAACGTCAACTTTTAATCTCCGAGATTCACCTGATCAGGTTATCTCAAAATCGTCCATAAGACTCTATCCGTCATGTCTGTCACTCAGCCGGTCAAGGGCAAGACTGCCATCATCACCGGAGCTGGTTCGGGTAAACTTACCTAGTCCCATGGATATATCTAACCGTAAACTGACAATACAACTATTATATCAGGCATTAATCTTGCGTTCGCAGAATTGCTCTTGAAAAACGGTTGTAATGTGGTGATAGCAGATCTTGGCCTTCGTCCAGAAGCACAAGCCGTAGTCAACAAATTCAATGGTCGCTCGGGAACTGCCAGAGCTGTCTTTCAGAAAACAGATGTCACAGACTGGGTACAGCTGGAAGAGCTGTTCAAGGTTGCCGAGAGAGAGTTTACCGAGATTGACATTGTATGTCCTGGTGCGGGAGTCTATGAAGAGGTTTGCATCCATATGCCTAACGTCAAGGGGAGATTTGCTAAGTGAGTCTAGCACTGGAGCAACTTCTGGCGGCCCCCTGGTAGTTCAGAAAGTCGCGATGACCCGCGAGGGGGACGATACCGTCTGCTTGATATCAACCTCACCCATCCGATTCGCGTAACTCAACTAGCCATCTCACATTTCCTACAACATCGAAGTTCCAACAAGCGCAAACACATAGTCCATATCTCAAGTATAGCTGGACAAAACCCATCAACAGCAGCACCTATATATGTGGCAACGAAACATGCAATCAGCGGTCTTGTCCGATCTCTGGCCAAATTGGACAACAAATTCGGTATCCGCGTTACAGCAGTAGCACCTGGATTGATCAAAACACCTCTATGGATGGAGCATCCCGAGAAACTCAAAATGTTCAAGGAAGGTCAAGATGTATGGGTCACGGCTGAAGAAGTCGGTGAAGTCATGTTGGCCCTGGTCCAGCAAGAGGAAGTAAGTGAGATCATTGGGGATAAGAAGAGAAAGGGAGTCATGTTTCCGGTTGAAGGTGGTACGGTCCTGGAGGTTTCCAAGACTGTCCGAGCAGTGCATCCATTCAATGATCCTGGTCCTTCGAATCGTGCTGGAAATACAATCGCGAATGCGGAAGCCGTTGAGGATGAGATATATGATCTGCTGTCCACGCCTAACTGGGGGAAGGTCAAGCTGTAATTATGAGTACTTACATAGTATGAATGAAGCATGATCATGCCATCCGGCTTAAACAATAATTAAACAATAATATTATAGGAGGAAAAAGTAGAAGAAAGAATGCCTGAAGAAGTATACTCTGATTTCTCCGAAGGCAGTAGCCCCACCCAGGAGCGCTGGGCGTCACATGATTGGATAGCCGTTATCTGTCGCAAGAAAGGCAGATAATCATGCCAACATCCATCGCTCAGCCTCCAAGTCATCATCATCATTGTCATCACTTTGACCAGTCACACCAACCCGGCTGGTCGTTGTCCAACAATCAATGATTTGATTTCCATATGCCGTTTCCAACTACTAACGACGGCTTGTTGAGACATTGGCACATTTCCACAGAGCACATTCACTAATCGAATAATGACGGAGGGCGAAGTGATGCCTCCTTCCATAGGAGCCGCCCACAGAGGCCGGAGGTAACAACACCACCTTCTCAATATTTGACTGAATAATGTATGTTGACTAGTGAAAGTAGGAGGCGAGGCAAGCGAGATGCATTCCACGGAGCAGCCAGCTGGACGAGCAGTGTGATAAATTTGGTCAATACAAGTAGGTCGATGCAACATTGAATCCAGGCTCCTTATGCAACCTTTAACATATCCTGATTTTCAGTCGTCGGCGCCGGCGTCCTCGCTATGCCTCTCGCAATCGCACACATGGGAATTACCCTCGGCGTCCTCGTCGTTATATGGTCAGGAGTCGCCGCTGGGTTCGGACTTTATCTACAAGCTAGATGCGCACAATATCTAGACCGAGGATCCGCATCCTTTTTTGCTCTTTCGCAAATCACATACCCCAACGCCTCTGTGATTTTTGACGCTGCTATCGCCATAAAATGTTTTGGAGTCGGCGTGAGTTATTTGATCATCATTGGGGATCTTATGCCTGGTGTTGTGCAGGGGTTCGTCGGGGATGCCCCGACGAGTGAATTTTTAATAGATCGTCATTTTTGGATAACGGCTTTCATGTTAGTACTTCTAATATTGTTGAATCTGGAAGTCATAACATCGTACTAATATAGACTGAACAGGCTCATCGTCATCCCCCTTTCCTTCCTCCGCCGGCTCGATTCCTTGAAATACACCAGCATTGTCGCTTTGATCTCCATTGGATACCTTGTCATCTTGGTTGTTTATCACTTTACGAAAGGGGATACGATGGCTGACCGCGGCCCGATCCGCGTTATTCACTGGGCAGGAATCGCACCTGCACTGAGCAGTTTCCCGGTCATTGTGTTTGCATACACCTGTCATCAGAATGTGAGACTTCTTTTCCAAGGCTGGATAAACACGATTCGCTAATCTGTGGTAGATGTTCTCAATTTTGAACGAAATTAGTGATAATAGCCATTTCCAGACAACCAGCGTCGTCTTTGCAAGCATTGGCGGTGCCGCTTCGATCTACATTCTCGTTGCAATCACGGGATACCTCTCATTTGGAAACAATATCGGTGGAAACATTGTCGGCATGTATCCCGCATCAGTATCCGCGACCATCGGTCGAGCCGCCATCGTCGTTTTGGTCATGTTCTCGTACCCGCTTCAAGTACACCCTTGCCGAGCTTCGGTGGACGCGGTGCTAAAATGGCGACCAGCGAGAACCAGCAATGGCAACGATGTCTCACCCCATAGATTTCCTCTTTTACCAAGGCCCAATCGCGGCGGACCTGAGCCTATGAGCGATCTTCGTTTTGCAGCCATCACTTCAACCATCATTGTTCTGAGTTTCATCACAGCCATGACTGTGACTTCACTGGAAGCCGTACTGGCTTACGTCGGTAGTACCGGAAGCACCAGCATCAGCTTCATTCTCCCGGGTCTTTTCTACTACAAAATCTCTTCGCCAGATTCAGCAGCCCACCAACAACTAATGAAAGAAGACGACGAGGCCAACGGCGATGTTATTTCCGACGACGAGGTCTCAGGAGACGATCAGCAGCAAGGCCTATTGAGTGGAAGCGGTATACTCTCATCAAGCGGCATCCTTCCCGGAAGCCGCTTGAAGAAGAACCTTGTACGACGACTCAGTCTTGCACTTTCGATATATGGCATTGTCGTCATGGTGGTCTGTCTTAGCATGAACATATTCTTCCATGCATCTAAACAAGCGGACCACTCTTCTGACCAAACAATATAAACTGTACCATGCTACGAGATTATTCATTGGTACGTATCATGACTTCCAGTCACTGTACGTTAGGTGTTCGGGGATACAGCTTTTCTTTTGCTCTTTTTGCTACTTTGCTTTGTTTTTGGAAAACTAATGATTCAGACGATGTCGATACAACCTGTGCTTTTCTCTTTTTCTCCTTTTCTTGCTCCTCTTTCCTTTCCTTCTTTTTTTTTTGGTTCTCATGGAGAAGAGAGCACTTCGATGTACATAATCACTACATATTTCATTTATTGCTAAGAATTTACTTGATTTTGTTTTTGAGAATAATGCGGACTTATTAAACGCTGTTCATTTCTAGATAATATAGCTATAGACAGATAGGAAATGTGAAAATACGTAAGACCACTAACGCGGTGACCGAAACACTTAATGCTCAACGCAGCGCAATCCAAGTATAACGAGCAACAATCAAATCAAGAGAAAGGACGAAAGTCATATGTATTCCGGCTGCATCTGTAGCATGCAGAAAGCTTTCCTTGTCTGGTATTTAGTTATTGTTCTGCGAGTTCAAAATGCGCAAAATACTCAAGAACAAATTGATAATATCCAAATACAGCGAGATTGCGGCGGCAATCTCCTCCTCAACGTGGTAATGGCGCATAATGAGCTGCGTATCAACGAGGACATATCCACTGAAAATCAACGCAGCAACACCACCATAAACGAGCTCCACGCCGCTATTGTAAGGGAAGAAAGCAGCCATGAATCCGAAGATGATGAGCAGCCACAACGCGCCGAAGAGGTATGGCATCCAGTGCGTGAAATCGTATTTGGTCTGGCATGCAAACAAAGTCAAAGCGACGAAGATTCCGAGCGTGATGACGAGGGCTTGCACGACGATGCGCGCGTCGTAGAAGGAAGTCACGACGCTGATGGAGTAGGCTTCTAGAGCGGTGAAGCCGGACAGGAACAAGAGGTTGGTGGGGTAGGATTTGCGTTTCCAATAGGTCAGGAACATGAATCCGATTGCGCCGACGAGGGAGACGATCATGAGCCAGAAATTGGATTGGATCCAGGTGCGGTAGGAGTCGCTGAAGAAGGAGACGCCGCTGAGGACGGTGGTGAGGAGGATTTGCACGGTCCTATAAAATGTGTTAGAGAGTTGTCATAGGTCTAGGGGAGGTGGTAAACACTTACAAGATGGAATAGACCTTTCGAATAAACTGCATCCGGATAGGCAGCGTGCCCTCTGCAACGGTTCCGCCAAACTTCGCTCCATCAGCATACTGCCAACGAAGTATCACAAGAAATGAAAACATACCTTGAAGTCATCAGGAACATTATCATCCTCAGACCGTGGCGCTTCGGCGGTAGCATCGTATGAAGGCGGGGGCTGAGCGTACTGAGCGTCCTCAAATGAGTCGCGCTGAGGAGCGGGTTGATAGCGAGTGTTTGCTGCCATGTTTGCTGTGATGTCCAGTCAAGAACACCTTGATGTAAAAGTCGTCAAGATGGAATATATGCGGTAGATGGAGATGAGTCCCGTTGATGAAGATGGGAATGAAGTAGGCTGACTGATTGATTCGAGGCGGTTCTAGAGTTCACGGATATCCGTTGTACTACGTATGAGTGGCGGGTCTGTCACGTGGGGCGCGCCGCGGATTACTACTCGTGACGTCACGTGTTTCGTTGTAATAAATGACGCTAAATAATTAGTGTACAGTATACTGGAGTATTTCTACCACTTAAACAGGTCATCGAGCTAACAGATACGGAGGTCTACTTGCCGAAAGCTTTTAGAGCAGCGATGCAGCTGGGCACATGACGAACTTAACGATCTTGCCATCTCCAGTGAAGCTCAGGGGTGTATCAACCTTTCATAGTCCTACCTAGGTATATGGCGTTCATTGATCAGAATTGCACGTCTTTGCGAGACCAATGTCTTGATTCTTCAGTTCCTCATAGACAAAAGAGCAAGGGAAAACTACTAAGGCTATATTCTCGCGGAAGATATTCAGAACAACCGCTGCGATAAAACTTTCAGGCTTCTCTTGAGAAAGCCAAAGTACTCAAGTATCCCCGCTTACACATACTCGGCCAGTTCAAAAGCTGTACCGTATTATGTCAACACGTCAACACGTCAACTGGTCAACTGGTCAACTGGTCAATTGGTCAACTGGCTCAAGGCCTTCTATACTACCTAGGTAGTAGCCCATTCAAATATAAATATCCGTGCTTACGCCTCAATCCACGCACAACCGCGTACAACGCACCAATCTCAAGTATAAGGCCTTATTTTGGTGTCCGATTTGGTGAGCTCCCAATCCTATAATCTAGTTGACGCCTCACGTACGAATCTAGGCTTACAATTATCCTCTACGCGAGGCCTCCTTGGTGTGGGATTTCGTGAGCGAATCTCCCAATCTAGTTGACATGTGCTCACGTACGAATCTAGGCTTACAATCCTATATTGAGCCTACGAACGAGCCCCTGGGCTAACATACGATATTGGTGTTGGACAGGTACATTTAGGAGTATTGACGCGTCTCATGGCTATGATTGTTGTTTGTAATAATACATCAATTGCTGCGAATGAAGAATATCATGAATCTCTATTATCTAATTCGTGACAAGTATATCCGGAATCATATATGTACATGGAAGTAGATAGATACAGGCAGATAAGTATAATTATCACCGAAACAGCTTCAAGCAATTATTGTTGCACGTCCCATAACCTTAATCGTCGCTCCTCTCCTGACTACTATCAATATGAGTCGTCTGACTAGGCAACTCGGCATCCGAAAACATGGCAGGGTTGTTGGCGCTCGATTGATCATCCCTGTCATCATCGTCGTCATCTTCGTCCGTTGAATCATCATCCATATACTGTAACCCAGCGTTTGTGGTTTCTCCCGATAGAGGATCGACGCGACGCCGGCGCTGGAAATCGTGAGAATGAGCCGTCGCTACCAGGTTACCGAATCGAGACATGGCGTGGCTTATCGTTGGACGGCGAGCACGCAGTGTCGTTGGGGTCTTTCCTGAGATTGATGCAGCCTCAAGATCAACGTCATTAGCGACCAAAGCAGGTGCATGCGGAGTAGGATCAGTCGGATGCTCCCCATCGCGAATTTCCTCCTCTTCTCTGTCCATTTCTGATTCCCTTATCTGTATGGGTGACGGGTGACCGGCGACATCCTCAGCCGGCGTATGTTCCTCCAGTTGATACGGCAAAGGAATGTCTCGTAAAGCGCGGAATAGGTTGACATTTGTGCAGTGTTCATTCTCCACACGGAAAATCGACCAAACTCCTCTTCTGAATACCTCGCTAAAAGCAACCGCGAAACTGAGAAAGGCTGAATGTTGAATATCATTGGTGAAGATGGCATAGAATATCCAGTTGAATCGCACAATCACGTCAATCACAATCGCCACGTAATAGAACCACGCCTTGCGAAAGGCTAAGACTTCACGTAGCAGCTTGTGTGGTGCATAGAAATTGCCCAAACTCCAATCCATAGCTACATCCCAAATCGAGCAATATACCGCATTGGTAAAAGCAAAGACGATAAAAAGAATCTGGTATTGGGCATCTCGGTCAATTCGAAATAAGCTGAGAGTCATATAGTAGAGTATGCCGCAGGTATATTTGCCAAAATTGACAAGATGCGGAAAGACGTTCTTCGTGTCGCGGTATCGTCGAAGGCATTGCAGTCCACGCCATATTGAGGGCAGCGTTGTAAGAAAACCCAACCATCTGGAATGGCTTGAGTTGCAAGTCGGTGGATTATTCCAATGATTGGCATAAAGACAAAAGAAGAGTTCAATGTTCTGAGCCCACATTAGTTGCGTTCCGTCAGAGAGTATTTGAGAGAAACTTACACCTATGGCGTATGTCTGGGAACAGTACATATCCCCCAGGTAGAAATCTCGAAACTCGACGGGATATAAGCCAGCAAGTAAGAGCCGCCACTAATTTCATGTCAGTTGATATCCTGCAGAAACCGGAAGGAAAAGAGAAGCTCACGTTCGAAACGGCCCACCAAACTCGACTGTGGTGATAAAATACTTTAAGAGGAATGAAGAGCATCACTACAGTGATAAATATTAAAACCACTGGGTAGTATAAAAACATGGAGTCAACCCATGAAAAGTTGACCCACATGAAAACTCCAAGAAGTAGAAAAAAAATAGAGGGTATCTAAATCTGTTAGCGAGCAATCCATATATAAAAGTGTGTAGACATACCTCAGCGAGTTGACGCCAATCCAATGTGTGGCGACTATCGTATTCAAAAACGAAACTATAATTGATCTTTGCTCGAGACCAGATCATACAATCCAAACAGAATAGCATGCAATGAAAAACAATCAAAAAATATCCCCCATATATCTGTTTTGAGTCAGTCTCTGAAAAGTTGGAAGAAAATAACGGAGACATACTTGAAGTAGATAGGAAGTCTGCACTTGGACAGTGCTATTTGCATCATTCAAAAGGCCAATGGCCAGTATTAAGCCCTGAATGCAACAGACAAGTCCAGCGGCGAGAAACAAGCCTATTCGGAAAGTACTTGGTGAATGGTCGTCGGAACGATGCTTTCCTCGAAGCTTGGTGACGGCGATCTTTCGATTTCCCTTCTCGAAGTAGCGAGAGTAGAGATCCTCAACTACTACCATGTGCCCTTCGACAACTTCACTCTGCACGAAATATGCTCTGTTGACTTTCTCGGACATATAACGCAATGTAGGTCGCATATCAACAGCCTTGTCGAACTTTTTGTTGATCTTCCGGAAGGCCTTGCGGTTAAGATACGCATATGCTTTTAGCAGTTCCAAACCACGATAGTATTCCTGCATAGCCAACTTGAGCTTCCGCTTTGCTGTACGATAAGGCACATGAGTAGATTCTGTTCGTCGCACAAAGTCGCGCCAATCTCCTGAAAGCTCCTGACCCATCGGCCCTGGGGTTTGTGGCGTCTGCATATTGGCTAGTGCGCGAGAATTCTTCCCAAAATGATGCTTCCCGGCAATAGCCTGGGTCCACTTTGTTTTGGGAAATACATTAAGGTAGTTGCCGCCCCCTTGCGTCGACCCTGACCGCTCTGCCTCCATCATCTCTGTCGTTCTTTGATCTCTCATCATGTGTAATTGTCGCCGAAGTTGTTGCAGTCGCTCTGTCGCTTCCACCTCTTTTTGCCTGTAGAATGTCTCAATCTTGTCCAATTCAGCATCTAGGAAATCATAAAAGTCGTCTTCTTTCTTCGTCACTTCGCTGGATATGTTGGTTTGATAACTTTTCCCCGGCGAATTCATGTCGCTGTTAGTGAAAACCCTTCTAAGAAAATTGGCCGTTTTCGAATACCCATCGCTACCGCCCGCATAACTTTCACCAGACGGAGGGTTTCCATTTTTGATAATGGCTGGAGACGAAGCGTATCTTTGCGGCCGACTTGGTGTTCGTTGGATCTGCGGCGAGCCCGGCTCATAAACTGGTGGTCCCAGCTGCAGGTCCTTATTCTTCTTCTGCTTCGTCCGATCAAGTCCAATCGCGGGAGAGGGAAGCTCAAGGTTCGGCAAATGCTTGGAGTCGTATTGGTTGGGCTCGGAAACTATGCTTCCATAGCTTCCTACGACATTCGAAAACCGCGAACCGGGGGTCCTGAGTGGACGCTGCTCGGGAATATCTTTACGCGACGGCGATCCATTATAATCCAAGGGGAACTGATTGACGGAGGTGGAGGTATTCGGAGGGAGTCGTTGAGATGGAGTGCCAGCGAAGGTGTCTTGGCGTCGAATCGGAGTGCGATTTGCTTTTTGCAGAGCTCTTTGTATTGCCTTGATTTTCTTCTTCCCGAGCTACATTTGCCGTCAGAAAATGCGATCTTGCGATAGTTGTGTCTAAGAGAGGATTTACCTTATAATTCAGATATTTAGCTCGCCATTCCGGAACCAGTTCCTCGTTGAGCTCTCTGCGATTGAGGATCTGATGTTAGCTGCAAGTAATGAATGCAATTGCATTGTAGGTGTGACAAAGAAACAAGCAAACGTTCAATAGCCGGAGGGGCATGTAGATAGATGTAGGCAATGCGGGAAGAGCAGAACGTACTTGGCGAACTTCATGGTGTAATGGTATATTCAGTGGCATGATCAAGATCCGCAGCATCGATCTCAAAAGTGAAAAGAGAGACAGTTCATTGAATTGTTCGTGAGAAAAGAAAAAAAGAGAGAGAGAAAAAGCAAGAAAAAGACGACTCGAGATGGTGACGATTACCGATGGGCGAATGAGAGGGAAGGAATTCACCGTGGCGTCAACAACGGACGAAAAGAGGAAAGAGCAAGTTTTAGCCTGGCCCTAGGTAGCCACTAGGGTTGGTTGAGTTCATCCCGGGTCTCTTTTCTTTTTTTCAGTCATCTTGTATGCTCTAGAGTCTGCCAGAACTTGAACAATAAAAACGATGACAGCGAGTCATGCAGGGAGACGACATCAAATGTGAGCACTTCAGCACGTGCGGAAAACTGCAATGTCATTCGTCAATTGCATCTCCACATTTCACAACGTCCGATCCTCTGGAATGTGAGCATTTCCATATCGGGCACTTTGCTTTCGACTTCATTTTGACTTCACGACCCTATATGGTAAAAAGACGCTCGATGTAATCAAGGCTTTTATATACAGTTTAATTGCATAGTAGTTTCTTCTAGATCCCGACAATCTGGCTGTCAGACCCTCCCTACTTGGGGCATTGGATGGTATCAATACTGGATTAGGGTTGATAGCTGTTCATCCCTTAATATCTTGTAACCACCAACAGAGATGTTCCTGGGTTCTCAACCTCGGAAAGATCTATATATAGATTATTACCTAGGTAAGAGATAGGCATCATTTCTAAATGTGGTGGCCACGGTTGCATCATGGTAGGATCACATCAAGTTTGCCATCAGCCTCATTAGACTTTGCAATCTGAACTTAAGATCATTCACCATCTCCAATCTACCTAGGTACAAACTACTTTGGAAAATATAGAACATCGTCCATATTTTTCTAAGAAATCCACCAGAAGTCGACTATACACAATGCCGAAAGACTCACACGTCCTCCCCTCCAAACCCATCGAAACCCACCCCGTGCCCAAAAAGGCCTTTGGTCGCGTGCTCGACGACGACCGTCCAATCGACGACTTTGAGAACACCGTCCGCGCAGAAGAAGCACAGAAACACGCCGAGGAACTGGGTCCGAGTCCACCGAATCGATCCGCGGCCAGACATCCGCCTGACCGTCCTCATGCGCCTCATCAGCCTCATGGCAGAGAAGGGACGACGTCGAGCAAGTATCGGAGTGTTTCCAAGCATTGACCAACACCATCCGGACATGGTTGGATATGATGTTACACAGAAATATAGATTGTGTACTTGTGTTCGATGAACTGTCTAAAGTGAAATTGGTATATGTACATTATTTGAAGCATTGGCATATGGGTGTCAAACTGAATGTATAAGTACGACGCAAGATCGCTCTGAACGTCAAGTTCCACACTCTTTGCTTGTATATCTTGTGCGTAAAGTTACAATGCGAAATCAACTTAGCGTGTCAAGATCAACATCCTCCGGCGCCTTGCTCGGGTCAACTCGCCAATCCTGATCTCCATATGTCAGGTTATTCGGTGAAAAACGACCGTTGGTCGAATTGACAGAGTCGGTACGTAAGTGACGCCTGGATGGTGCATTGCGTTCCATCTGCTCTTTTTTGTCAGGACTCAGTGATAATTGATCCCCGTCGGAATCAGTTTCGGGCCCTGTGATTCGCAGCGGGACTTCCACCGTGGACTGACCACCTGCATATCGTTCTAGTGCGTCGAACACATGCTTGAAAACGAGTTCGTCTACATCCGATGCCCAGAGAAAGTCTAGATGCTCGTATTTCGGGATTTCTCGTACCGTAGTCCGCCGCGGCAGTTCTCGTAGCATAATGCCAATGTCCACAAGACTGTCACTGCCGCCGTAGATCAAGACGATAGGCGACCTGATATTTCTCGTGGGATATCTCACAGGTTTATAGTACCGGCTATTATTCCCGACCGCTAACGGCCCACCTACCTCATCGTCATGCATTTGAAAGGCTTTATTGCGAATGATTTGGAACCAATGAACGACAGACTTTGTACTGGTAAATGAGTACAAATGAGGATAAGCTGCTAGTTTTTGATGTTGCGAGATATTTTCGCCAGTCCAGTTGAAGAGCATCCGCAGTGAAATGTCGATAATTCGCACAAAGATTGGTGGGTAAAGAATGGCTTGCCACATAGCGGTAGAGCTGAGAATACTTCTGCGTCCGAAAGCGAGAAAAACGACTTGTGGCGAAGCTTTCATCAGCGCGTCGACAATGCCATTGTATAGTCCTGCTGGAGACATGGCAGGTGCTAGAGCAACGAAGACATCCACTTTCTGGTTGAGCGTCGGATGGACAGAGAGCGCCGCAAACGCTTGGGCTGTTCCTTGTGAGAACCCAATATATGACAAAGATGGTTGCCTGGTGACTTCAAGAATATACTCAATGCTATCCGGAATATCGTAAAATGCAAACTCGTCGATAGAAAAGTTCCAAAAGTCGGTCGAAGCAGGCGAGTTTCTTGTCGACTTTTTGGAATACTTGTTGCCGCGATTGTTACCCAACCACACATCGTACCCTCGCTCAACGAGCTGGAAGGGTAAGCATCGCTGTTCATCAGTCAAACATACCCAGACCTCACTGTTCATGAGCAGGCCGTGGTGAAGATATACAACTTTCTTGCGAGTGCCATTCTTTCCGGCATTAACATATTCGGCCTCTTCACCACGGCGGTATGGTAATCGGTGAAGGCCGAGAAGGTAACCATCTTTTGTCTGAACAATATGTTCCTCGGTTTCATATCCATATATGCAACACAAGTCTGCAAAGTCGACTGTTTGTGCGATTGATTCTGCGACACTTTTTGTTTTGGCACGGAAGCTCCTGGTCTGAGTCGAGGCTAAAGCATTGAACAAAGCTTTCGATTGTTGATAAAAGAACCTGATGAGAGGATCGGCTGCATTGTGATTTGGTTAGCTACATCATGTGTACGGAGAAGACATTCCACATACGAAGGCATAATGTAATCAGTCGCAAGAATCCTTCACAGAACACCAACGACAGCGAAGCAAAGAGCGCAAGATACTCGGCCCTGGTCAAATAGTAGTAAGTAACTGAAGATGAGAATCAATAGCTGATTGTTGTTGTCTTACCAAGCAAGCCTCCCAAGAAATGGGACTCGCGGCATTGCGAAATGAATTCTCGAGTAGACTGCCAGCTAGTAGCTGAATATTGAAGTGATTCAAGACATCTACTGTGGATAGAAAGGAATAACATCAAATTCGAGAATGTATCAAAGAGTTGATGGGTGATGTAACAGCATGTGATTGCGCTACGGAGGAAAGAAAATCCGTCGAAATTAGCCCCATACGGAGTCAGGGTTATTTAGCTTGCCCTAACCCTAGAAGTGCATCACATCTTTTGCCCTAATCAATCTATCCAATTCTAGTTCAGAACACCGCAGTATATTTGTGATAGAAATGAGATGATACACTTCAAAGTATATTCAAAATAGTAACCAATAAAAATTGTCATGTAGAATTCAATTTAGTGCTCTGAATTTACAGAATACACCCAAAGTCTTTGGCGGGGCTTTAACCCAATCCTAGTCATCAAACCGTCCACCAAAATAGAACAAGTACTGAAGATTAATCAAATGTTTGTTAGGAACAGTGCTGCTTGCCAATGCAGCCTGCTGAGTTACAGTTACATGCGTGACATCAGCAATGAATAGCGTAGCCAATTTTGTTCTCACTCCTGCAGATTTGATTAGCAATAACCATAAGCCAGAGCAAGGCCCATGATAGATAAGAACAGGCGAGCTTTAATTGCTGTCTTCTACCCATATTTCCTTAAGACATTAGCACAGCAAAGCCAGGATTAGCAACTGGGCATTGATTTTGGGAAAGAAATTATGAAATCATGAGCCCCAAACAGGTCTGAACGTGTAACTCCCTTCATGGTGGACAGGACTATACCCACCATGCTGGGAACTCCAGGTCTACATGATACAAAATCGCAAGGCAAGCCATCAGCTACCCCAAATTTCGTTTGTTTCACATCATACCATGCAACAGCATACCTTCCCGTCTTCGGGCTTTTGTAGACAGTCCGTGTCAGTGGGCCATCCTTGAGCGGTAACAGTGGCACATTGAAGGCGGTGCCATCATTTGGTACCTCCTGACTACCAATTAGTGTTGCATAGGAACGATTGCATGTCGATCCACCTGTATCGCATAATCCAATTACCTTTTTCATAGGGTGAGGCATGCTTTCCTGAATTCGTCGCGGGTGTTCTCGTTAGGGATCGTAGAGATATGCCAGTCCTGATGTCTATGAAAGGCAGGTAGTTCTGTCATATGAAAAAGGTCAACAACCAGTTCAGCAAATTTGTAGAACACCACTATTAATAACTCTGTATCCAAGCTCTAAGGTCTAGAGTAACAATCACAGAACCTGAGATAACAGATGTAATAACCCTAACCCTAATTTAGGGTTAGCACGCCACAGAGAGAAGCAACCCCTGATATTATGTAGAGAGATGCGTTTATTTTCAATCTTATGCTTGTTCATGTCGTGAAATTGACGATTGAAGGTAGTTTCATATGGAAATGACAATAAGGATGGGAAGCAGTTCAATGTTGTATTGTCTACCGTAAGTAATCTGCGACAGTGCTGCCCTCTAGGTCAACTAAGGACTCGATGTTGATATATTCCTCCATGTCGCCTAGGGCTTACATGCCTAGGCCTATGTAACCTTGGAAGCCCTAAATGTCATCGACGTCTATGTACAATGACGATTCATACCTAGTTATCGATCTGGATGAACCTCCCACATGCACGAAGCTCATTTAAAAGTAAGTTTCACAGTTGTCAACACACACAAGAAACAGAGCGAACTCATGATTCATTATAGGCTATACAGACAGCCAACAGGAATAGAGATAAAAAGATCTGATGAACGGCTGGCAGGGCGCATTGACAAAGCCGTGTCTGCCTAAAGTTGGACCTTCCCGTTTCTGGTTGCCGCGACTGACGCATAAAGGAAGGCACGACCTTATAAAGTCAATTCAGACTCCAACATCTCTCTCCAGACTTGCCAACTTCCATCTTCAATCCCACAATTCTCTGTCAGAGATCAGCCATGCAGTCAGTGAGGAAAACGTTCTTCAACCCTCTGGCTACAACCAAGGCCCAGATTCGAGAAATTCTAGCAGAGCTTCCCGTTGGCTCTGCACACCCTTTCAGCCCGGAGCGTATTCTTCTGTGTCGGACGGACCACGGCATTGATGAAATTGACATCTCTTCCTACCCGGAAGACTTTTTTTTCAATGCCGTCGATTTGGGAGAGATGGGCGAGGCCCTTTTCAGGCGAATGGCTGGCTTCACGTTTGATCTGAGTGGGTTTTATAGAAGCTTCCCTTGTCATATTTGCAAACGCTGATAATGACTAGATCCACTCAAAGATTTCGAAATTCAACAAGCTCCAGCCTCAACATTCAAAGTACCGATAGTGTCAGGCCAAATCACCATCTTAGCGGTCTCCGAAAGACGGCCGACTTACTGGGACTTGTGCTTCGCCAATCCATCATGCACCGTGAGTGATTGGTCTGCGCTGCGCACATTATCTGGTATAACCCATAGTGGTGATAAAACGAATGGCAGCGATCTGTTGCATCATGCCATCATCAATACGGACTCTTTCCCAGAGGAAGAGATCTGCGTTTTCATATCTGGTTATAATTCCACACGAATCACGAGATTCCTAGGAACACACCCGGCAATGCTTGTTGCCAATCATGCAGACAAGGTAAGTTGACGATGAACCTCATCCTTTACCATTTATATGTTCTTTTCTTGAGAATGAGCGCGGATTAACCCGTTGGCAGGTTCTGTATATCGTCCCTGTACCATTGGATGCGGCGACAATAGGAGACGCAGTCATCTGTTGCCCCTTGGTAATAAAGCGAGATGGAGACTCGCTCGTCTGTTCGATACTGGCGAATGCAACAACGGATCGAAAGGCGATGTCCCGTGGCCAGCCGAGCCCTGCCATTCCAGAGGCGATTCAACGCGCGGATTTCACATTCTTACAGTCAACTGCCGCTACACGAGGTAAGTATTATCAATACTCAAACTAAACTTATTTACTGATATGTATATAGAGCCCAAGAATCTACCAGTCAACGAAGACACGAGCTTGAGTTCAAAAAGCTTTCGCCAGATTGTTGCCAAAGAAAATGTTGTCATTGCCACAAATTCTGTCACCCTGCCCTCGTTTTTTTCTTTGGAGAGCACCCAGATCATAAGATTCGGCACTGGTATTGCGTTTGAACTAGAAAATGGACAGCAACTCTCTGAAGCACAACAATCCGCTGTTGTTCTGCCCTGCATCTATGGTTCCCAGCTTCAAGGCCCGGTTCTACTGGCAACCGGAACCACTCCCTCGAACGTTCCATTTCTCCATGAACTTGCTCTTCGGAATTACTACGAACAACTCAACAATATTGTGGTAATTGTTGATGAACGAATGACCGATAATGCCCGTAACCTTGCAACTTCTTACAGACTCAATGCGCTCTTTATCCTGCAACTCAATCCAGAAAATGAGCCGAAGAGTACTGAGGATATCATAGGGTTGATGAATTCGGCTAACATAAATGCGGTGACAGCACTAGCGGGACCTCAATCCCTAGTTTTGGCCCAAATATTTGACAAATACTACTTCTATAGAGGCCTTGCTAACCGGGCACACCTCAACACGTCTGGACTAGAGTTTGGTTCGGATGTAACATCTCTACTCGGGTCTTTGGGTACTACAGAGCCACTTATAGATCCAAGAGTGACGCGGATAGTTGATCTTGATGCGGGTTCGAACACTATAATCCTCCCAAGTTCAGGGAAGTTTGTTCGACCACAAGATCTTCAAAGGGTTTTCGAAGAGCTTCCGGTCGAAGAGTTACACAACCTGGAAGAAGACATCGCTGCTGCAGTTCTACAGCTTCAATCGCTTTTAAACCAGAAAGACCTACAAGAACTCTCCAAGGTCTTGGTCTCCGCACTCTCCTCAAAGATAAGCAACATGACAGCTCCCCTGCGGGACACGTACATAACGTTCCTGGCCCAAGAATACAAAGTGGAAGATGCAGAATCGGTGAAAAGGAAGAATTTCCTGCTTGGAAGTTTGAGAAAAACCACAAAGGAGCTACAGAGATCTCTTGAGCCGGTGATTTCAAGCCTGGCCAATATGATGTCTTCTCAGACGACTTCGAAGCGAACACACGATATGAAGCGACTTCTTCGTCAGGCTCAGATACAGGGGAACGTCGAGGCCGTCAAGTCTATGACTTACGACACTCTGGCGGGATACCTTGAAACATATGCTGCGGATATGGGAGTCATGCTGTTGAACATTGAGACCGTGCCGTATCGACAACTCTTGGGGAACTTGAAAAATGCAGCCATTGATGCCAGGTATGTGCAATGGCTTCTTCTCTCACAGTATTTCACCCCTTTGCTTAGCGCTGACTTATATCTATAGTGGATGTTGTGAACTTGACTCGAGGGTCCTGTATCTTGATGGGTTTGATGCTGGCATAATCATCGAGCAGTCACAAAGCACACACAATGGTCCACTCAGAAGCCAGGCTGGAGACTCCTCCCAACCAATTCTGGCTGTACCTTATTTGAACCAAGGCAAAGGGTACGACGGATCGATGCTAGCTTGGGTCTGCTGGGATGAATTTGTCAACCTCAAAAGTCCCTACACCGTGAGATGGATGGAGAAGTGCAATGAAGCACACATCGCCGCGCTAAGAATTTTGATGAGAAGCACTCTTAGTCAAGCAGTGGCATCCAGAGAGCACGATCTTCAACCGGGCAGCGGGGAGACCGGCCAACTTATGAGCGCATTGTTGATGGCGGCCATGTCAAAACTCGCGGCAATGAGAACCACCGCGCCAGTTGTTGTGTCAGATCAGGCAGAGGATACTGTCACAAGATTAATGCGAGGACTATTTGGCAATTTTTTGACAATAGCTGGTTCGGGAGTGCGTCCGCTGAGCATGGTCTGGCAGTTATTTGGGTTGAATCCACAATACGACATCCCCACGAACCATATCGATTGGATTTGGTACGAGACCGCTGTCTCTCTATATCCTTATACAGGCTGGCCTTTAGAACAATTCCTCGAGAACCTGGAGAAGCTCCTTGATAAAGCCATAATACGTGTCGTTACGAAGAACGAGGACATGGCCGAGATCAAGAAAAGTCGCACAGACGAAATGATCAGATATTGCAAGCTACGAAACATACAGCTCGCCCATTGCCGCACCATTATTACGATTTTTATGCGAATGCTTACAGCAGAGAACATTGATGTTGCGACCGTTGCTGCACGGCTATTGGAACAGCTTCCACGAAAGTTGGAGAAGCAGACTCAAAGCTACACAAAAATGATTAATTACCTCGAGCATCTGGCCAACGGAGGTCAACAGCGTGTCAACGACAATATTATTGCCGCTTGTGTTTACACCAAGCGCTCGGCTGCCTTTAGCGAGCTCAAGACTAAAGTGTCCGAAGCATGTGTGAGCCAGGAATGGGTGCAGGTGAAGCAGTCCTGTCAAGTACTGATAGACAAACATGCCGAAACTGCTGCTCTTTGGCGCGTGCCTCCTGGGCCCTTACATATTCAAAACATGAAGGTGTATAGAGATGTTTTGGACACAGACGACAATATTGGCCAAGAGGATACTCTCAAACTAACTAGACGGCTTCTTAGCGATGCAGAAAAGAATCGCGTTCCTTGGCAAGTTGGAAAGGCCGGTCAGTTCGGTGACAATATCGAGCCTCTCGATGAGGCTTTCATTCATGAAGTTCTGACCGGAGAGAAACTGGAGTCTATCGCGACAACTGATCCGGACATAACAATGACAACATCTATCATCGAAAAGAGCATAGATGAAGAATTCTCTGAATTCGGAAAGTCGGTGCAGCCTAAATTCATTTCTGCGATGCAGAGAGACCTGTCGGCTGAAGACGTCTGCGCCATTATCAAGGTTCCTGTGTCCGCAATGCGTGTTTTTATCAAGGCTCTCAAGCCAGAATTTGTCTGGGAAGATTTGGCGCGCAACTTCAAGCCGGTCATCTTAGGGTTGTTGAGAGAGCGTTCAAACAGGGCGGAAAGCCGTCCAATGAAGAAATTGTTGGCTTTGGTCGTTGAGAATAAATCATTGCAGATTGAGGGCCAAAAATCGATTTAAATGGGACTAAAAGTATTTGATAGAGCTGGAAGAAAGGGTTAGTCTACATCAATTGCCCGTGATATGAGTCTGAGTGAAGCAGACTTTACCTTACATATGTATATTAATTGTATTCCATCAGTTAACGACAGCGATTTCTGGGCTCTCTCCGGATGTCGAGTTTGATGCAATAGATTGCATCAAAGCCGTGCCCGTGTTTGCGGATTGGAAGAGTAGTTAGGGCATCGCGGACACGTGACTTGAGATCCTGATCGGTCTTGTTCACAATTATACATACCTGATATAGGGGGAAACCGAGAGAATAAATAATTGACAGTCCTGATTACTTTATATCTTTCCATTGCTTCAATACAAAATTAGAAGAGCGTCGAATATTACGTGATGTAGTCCTGTCTCATTTTCCAGCCGATCCTGGATCGTTCCCAATCATAGCTAAAAACGTAGACAAACAAAGCAAAGCTAAGTATGAATAAATAACACATAAGAAATTTGTGGACAGAACAGCGAGTATCGTATCTGCAGCCGAAACCCGACCGAATGTTATACTAGGTCTCCGCTGAGGCGGATATCGCCATCTACAAGCGAGGCGTTGCAAGCAACTCTTCCAGTATTGTAGTGGCTTATCAGCCAATCTAAGGCAAAGCTTGTACTACTTGGGCCCAGTCTGCATAGCCATATCTCCCTGGTAGACTTTCTGCGTCAAACAAGCTGGCCAAAACGATTCTATCCTTTTGATCCCCTGTCCACGGTTCCCGCCCATGCTGGGCAATCACATTATCAAACACGAGCACATCTCCCTGCTCCCACTGAAGTAAGACTCTGATCTCGTCTGTGATACTGGCTAGATGAGCGAGATATTTCTCCGGTATAGGAGTTCCATCTCCATATAGTGTTTGTGCGATGTTCTTTCTTTTTCCGGTTCCATTTCCAAAGGTATTCTTGTAATATGCTGCCAACCCGGTAAAGAGAGTTGGTAGATTGGTACTTTGCTGTGTTCGGATCGCTGGCAAGCGATGTGTCACAATTAACGTCTGGTCGTCGTCTTCCCATTTCCAGGTCGTGAACTCGCCCCTTCCATAACGCTTAATTTGATCTTCAATCTTGCGCTTGCGTGTCTCAAGATCATCCCCTTCAATTATCTCTTTGCCAAAAGCCTGGCGTAACGTGGAACCACCGGTGTACTGCTTTTCAACCTTGTACGTTACCTGGCTAAGAATTCCCTTTTCGGCCAATGCGTCGATGAATTCGGGGATTTCCCTATTGGCGCGGTTGAAAAGTTCCAAGCTCGACGATATCGCGCTTTCACCTCCTGCTCCTTTTGCGGGGGCTTCTTGTGCATAGAAAAATACATATTCGGGCGCATGTGGCACCTGCGGTGATTCGTTATGGTTGTATATAAGTACTTCCTTGGGTGCCTCGTTAGCTGGAGCAACATTGGGAGCGAGAAGTGGTCGGTCAACGACGATCCCAATTATCTCGTGAGGAGAGTAGCCAAATGCGTGCGCAAAACGGCTAAAGTCGTCTGCAGAATGAATGGGAAGACCGCGGAAGAGCAGAGCGCCGTGGGTGGCGAGCTTCTTAGTCAGGTAACCATTGTGATCTTTTTGGAGCGATTTCACGGTTGAGACTGCTACATCAAGGGAGGGAGTACTCCCGGACGAAGGACGCAATGCAAGAGGGATAACGGTGTCTTTGGGATGCGGCGCAGAAAGTACACGCTGGTTACCGGATGGAAGAGAGAAAGGTTCGAAAAATGAAACATCTGCAAAAAATGCCGGCGATTGCAGCACCGTTTCTTGCGTGACGGAACCCATGACAAGCTTGTAGTGATAATAGACTATATCGCCTGTGTACTTAATAATTTTCTTTGATTATAGTAGAATGCTTCATATGTTCTCAGACCTGGAGATATGGGAATTTATCTTATCTTCGACGAGAGTAGGTATAGCCGATTGGCAATTTGCCTAGACGATCACGAAATCGCCAAGGTGCTGTTAGAGAAGTGCCCATTGGAGCATGTGCCGCGCTCCTAATACAGGACCCTCTCACAATCATGATGGTGGTCGGATGTATTGCGTGATTGGATCGTTTTAGTATGATTGTTCAACACACCATCTTCTTGCGTGATAGTACCTAATCCCGAAAAACGGCCCATATTTACCTAGGTATGAAGATTGATACTGAGCTATATAATGTACTCGACCGATCTCATTGCATCAGACGTGGGAGCTTTCCTCAAACTTTACGGGGTGACTTTGAAATTCAATTGTATCAATTACAATGTCTACAGAAAACGAGTCCCAAGAAAACAAGACCGTTGGGTCTAAAAATAATGATCCCACCATCCAAGTATACCCGGATGAGGAACCTACCTCATTGAGTGAAACAAAGAGTAAACCGCAATTCTTCAGGTCTACTTTGTTCCAAATCCTTGTGGTGGGACTATGCGCCTTCAGTGCTCCAGGCATATGGTCAGCCATGAACGGTCTTGGTGTGGGCGGGTCCCAAAGCCCTAATCTCGTCAACGCCGCCAATGCTTTGCTCTATGCTTTCATGACCGTAACCTGTTTTGCTGGACCATTTATTACCAACATCATTGGTTTTCGGTCAACTCTTGCTCTCGGATCAGTTGGGTATCCCTTATATGCAGCGGGTCTCTACACAAACAATCGATTTGGGACTACGTGGCTGGTGTACTTTGGCGCAGTCGCTTGTGGCCTATCTGCCGGCTTCTTCTGGTCCGTTGAAGGAGCAATAGCAACTGGGTATCCAGAGCAGCATAAAAGAGGGAGGTACATTGCGACATGGTTCTCGTTTCGTAATATGGGCAACGTGATTGGCGGCGCCATTTCCCTCGCCCTCAACCATAACACCCAGCATAAAGGCAAGGTTGGATATCAAACTTACCTTGGATTCATCGCTATCCAATGCCTGGGTCTTGTTTTTGGGTTACTATTGTCGAATCCAGAGAAAGTGCAACGGGATGATGGAACCAAGATTGAGGCTCCGAGAGGGATCGACTGGAGGACGGAAATTCGAGCTATGTGGCGACTGGTTCGTAGCAGGTCAATCTTGTTATTGGTACCACTCTTTTGGTATTTTGGCTGGATGCAGGCCTACCCAGGGACATATCTAGCAACGTACTTTACCGTCAGATCACGCGCATTGGGGAGTTTCATGTCTGCCATTGTGGGCACGTTGGCAACCTGGCTTACCGGGGTTTTGTTAGATGTGCCATGGCACAAAAATCGAAATGTCCGCGCAGTAAGCACATATGCGCTCATTGCGGCACTCAACAGCGCAACATGGATCTGGGCAGTGTATCTCCAGAACGAGTATCGACATACCAAGCCGACATTAGATTGGAGTAATCAAGCCGCTTTTGCTCGTGGTTTTGGATTGTACATGTTTGAACGGATCAGTCTTGGGATGGTTGAAAACTACATTTATTGGTGCATCGGGAATTTGTCGGACTCGCCTGGAGACCAGATTCGGTACAGCTCTTTGTTGAGAGGGATTGAAACGGCAGCTGTGGCAGTCTCGTTTGGAGTTCAGGCTGTGCCTACTGCGTTGATTGTGACAGCGAGTATCAATTTTGGATTTTGGTTTGTTGCCCTGCCGTTCAGTTATTATGCAACAGTCCAGGTGGTAAGGAAATTTCGGGGTTTATCAGTTGGTCAGTAGACTCTATTGGTACCAAGAGGCCCTGACGCAAAAGCATTTTGCTCATAGATTGGGGCCTGCCACATTGTGGCAGTCTCTAAAGATGGCCATAGAACGCCATTGCTCCAAGAACACATATGATTTAACCAGCTTCTATAATAGTTAGATTACTTAACGGAAAACTAGAACTAACTTGATTTAAAGCTATCAACTTATGCTAAACTAAAATAAGACTCGCAGTAAAAAATGAAGCAATCTTTGAAGCAATCATCTTGATAGATGGAATTCAGCAGGAGTCCAACTCAATGTATGAAAATCATTTGGAGTCTGAACCGAAGAGTACTCATTGAAATACTCACAAGCCAATCTATAGCCAGCGATTTTGCTATCCTCGATATCCCATTTTCCAAAGTCGTATGAGTCCGGCCACCAATCCATTGGGCCAGGGAGATCGTACCAGTTGCGAGAATCGGCTGCGACAAATGCTTTGAACATAGAGATTTGCTGAGATGAATAGTATTTGTGAGGAGGAAGATTGGGGACTTTTATTCTAGTCTTTTCTTCCTTTTTCAAAGCCTCTCGAGCAACAATGAACCAAAATGCTCGCCAGAAACGAAATATCTTGGCCCCATTCTTATTCCTACTCTCGTTATAGGCTTGATGAGTGTGGTTTTTGATTGCCTCATTGAGGCGATCTTGGTAGCGATAACGAACGAATAAGACTGGCTTGACTCCTCTCTTTTTAACAACAGGTTGTCCATTGTGCAAACCGCAAAACACATTTTGATGGGTATAGCTGGGAATGTATTTCTTGAGAAGCGATAAGAAGATCGGCTGGAGTTTAGAGGTTGTAGCGATTAGATGATCACGATGCAATGAATTTGGGATGGCCATTTCCTTTAGAGCTCGATTGTCAGAGGCTGCTTTAGGAGAATTTTCAAGGTCATCATGATCCCCAGTTGTATCATCCTCGTCCATGATATCTTCCCAGTTATTGGAAGGATCTAATTCGTAGCCATGGCGTTCTATAAACCATCGAGCGCCTCGGTTGTTTTGATATCTAAATAATTATAATTAGCGATTGCCTCAATATATCGACTCATTAATTGAATGGAGATTATACCGTTCGCGTAGAACATCATCTTTGAGTTTCTCTTCCATGGCTTGCTGATCAGTAGGCGCAGCTTGTTGATATTCTGTAGAATTGACAAGCCTTTTTTTGGCTCGATTAATCGCTTGGTTGTCATTGCGCTTCTCACGATCAAGTTGTACATAAAGGGGTCCTTTCGCCTCGAGAGATTGCTTTCGTTGACGCCCACGAATAGTATGTATGTTGTCAGAGAGCTCATTATCTGCTTTTCTCTTCCGACCAGTGGTGGTGCCTGGTGTAGGGCCTCGTAGACGCGGGGTTGCTTCATTTGATGGCCTCATTAGCATGAACGATTTAAAGAAAAGAGAGGCTTCTAGCTACTTACCATTTGGGGAGTCCATTGTTGATATGTGGGAGGAGATAAGTAAGAGGAGAGATGTCAGGAGAGATGTCAGGAGAGAAATTAGATAGAGAGAAGAGTAGTTTTGAAGGATATTTTAGAAAGTGAGATCACGCGAGTAAGTGAAAATTTTTGATATAAACAATTCTCCCGATTAGGAAAGACAAATGGAAAGACAAACGAATCTGCGTACTACTCTTCTTATATAGTAAACAAAGCTTACTACTTCTTTCGTTTATTCTGATATCACCTCACCTTGAAGCTAAAGTAAGCTTACTTTCAACTCACTTCTCTATTAATGGACTAATCTATCACTCCAGCTTTACTTCACTTTCCTTCAATCTTTATCTCTCATCTCAATCTCACTTTACTCTTGAATCTCCTACCCTTTTTACTTCTTATTCTTCACCTCACCTTGAAGCTAAAATAAGCTTACTTTCAACTCACTTCTCTATTAATCAACAAATCTATCACTCTAGCTTTACTTTACTTTCCTTTGGTCTTTATCTCTCATCTCAATCTCACTTTACTCTCAAATCTCCTACCCTTTTCACTTCTTATTCTTGACCTCAATTCATCCAAGGTTAGTGGTTAGCTAAAGCTACAAGTCTAATATCAGAACTTGAGATTAATTGATCGCAACAATATATCGCTTCATCTCTCAACTCATCTCTCACCAATCTTCAACTTTTCAAGCAAATCAACTGAAGTAAGTTATTCACTAATATTGATACAATGAGAACTTTACTGATCACTACAATAGATCGAATAGATCGCTTCATTCATTCGAAATGGCTAGAACTAAAGTATCAGCCAGAAAAATCGTCAAAGCTAAAGGGGCTCGGAAAACCCTCCCAGGAGCAAAACGAGTTCCTCCCCCTCCTCCTCCACCTCGTCGTCGCCGCTACAGATGGGGCAGTAAGTTTGATTACTTCATTTGATTGCTTCAAATTACTGATATTATTATTAGCAACCGCTTTACGCGAGATCAGAAGATACCAGAGGTCCACCGATTTGATTATACCCAAATTGCCATTCCAGAGACTTGTGCGAGATATCGCACAGGATGTTTCCTGGCTCGAGAATTTGAAATGGCAGAAATCCGCGATTGAAGCTTTACAAGAAGCTGCGGAGGCGTTTCTTGTTAAAGAATTTGAGAGTATGTTCTCTTGGTTGATGCCAAACATCGCTAGTGCATACCATTATATATAGTGACAAATCTCTGTGCTATACACGCGCACAGAGTTACCATTCAGGCCAAGGATATGGAGCTTGTGGATCGACTCCGAAGGATCATAACTGGATTTGGGTACAGACTTGAGAACAGACCCAAGGTGTGATCGCTTCATGGGATTGCTACAATTAGAGATGCTTTTGCGTTGCCATCACCCTAAAATAGTTTTTTTTGTACTTTACGTGGAAATTAAAGATTGCTGCTTGGTCATATGTAATTTTCCATAAAATCTCGTACTGGGCTACCTAGTAACCGATTTCATGTTTTGGTAATTTTGAATTAAGTGGCAAATCTGGGATTCAGTCCGCCGTACCGGACCACACCATAGTATTAGTTGAGGTAGAGCTTAAGTGCGGGGACTTATTTTGATACGGGGTTGACTTTTCTACGATTGAATTTATCGTTGGTTGTCAGGTGTTCTCTACACTTGTGTGATGAGTATCGACTGGACATGGACTTGCTGGAATGATTTTAGCTGCAGCGAGCAATATCTCTCTTCCAATCGCATCTTAATGGCTTATGTAGCTGTTTGTGCTCAGACATATCACCCTGTTCATGTTATCCCTGGTGCTGTCTTATATTGTGGCCGGTTAAGTGATGATCCATGATCATTACTACGAATAGTGGTCAAACAGTTATATGGTTACTTCCCTGATCAGGATTAAGATAATCGTAACCCCAGTCAAGTACTCCTATCCTCCATACGTAGGCCCTTTCATTTGATAATTGGGCTACTGAGCGTGCTGCAGGTTATTAGTATCAAGTCTACCACCGATTATCGTGCAAGGGGGTAATATATGTGTTCAGTGTTGAAAAGCTGGCTACATTAATGTACTACCCTCTCCGTATGATACCTAATAATAGGCCGAACAACATTCATGTTTATATATGTATGACCTCCGCTGCCTTAGTTGATTGTACTTATATACCCTCTTATTTAGCTCTTTGGCGCTTCCAAGGTTGTTTCCAAACATTTGAAGCATATCCCATACAGTTACCGCCTTGATTATTTATCTTTAACACGATGTTGCAAGTTATTATCGCTGTCCTTGGGACCCTTGTCTTTTTCCAATGGTGCCAAATGAAGAAAAAGGCCAACCTCCCACCTGGGCCCAAAGGTCTTCCCCTTATAGGCAACATTATGGATCTCCCATCGACAGGCTTACCAGAGTATCAGCATTGGCTCAAATTCAAGGACGCTTATGGGCCGATAAGCTCCGTCACCGTACTGGGATCAACGCTTGTCATTATCCATGACAAGGAAGCAGCGCATGATATTCTGGAGAAGACCTCGTCGAAAACCTCGTCCCGACCATCCATGTACTTTGGAGGTAAATTATGTGGTTTTGAAGAGGTACTCTCATTCATGAGCTATAACAGCACCTTTCGACAGCATCGCAAGTTGGTACACCAACAGCTGGGTACAAAGACAGCGGTGTCACGCTTCCGAGATATTGAAGATGTCGAGTCACGTCGGTTTTTGTTGCGAACCCTAAATGATTCAGCTAATGTGACGCAGCATATTAAAACGTACGTTGGTTCCGTCCCCAAGCATCATAGAAGGAGTCATGCGAAATATATCTGTTGTTCGATGTATGAGATATTTACTAAATTGATTCTCAGTGAGGCTACCGCTATCATACTACAGATAGTATACGGATATTCTATCGAACCGCAAACTGCCGATCCGTTGGTGCTTTTGATTGAGCGCCTGATGCAGAACCTATCCGATGCATTCGTTCCTCTCTCCTGGGCCGTCGATATCTTGCCAATACTCAATTACCTCCCAGAAGGGGTACCGGGCACGTCATTTAAGAAGACGGCTCGAAAGTGGAAAGAACTCCTTCGCATGGTGATGGAGACCCCCTACGATTTTGTTCGGCAGCAAGTGGCGAAGGGAAGCCACCGGCCTTCTTATGTGGCCTCATTAGTTGAAGAGCATGACAAAAATGATGGAGGCAACATGAACCATGATGAAGAAAAGGCTATCAAGTCAACGGCGGCGATTATGTACGCAGGAGGAGCTGATACTACGGTCTCCTCAATCAGAGGATGTATATTGGCAATGATGCTGTACCCATCCGTCCAGAGGAAGGCTCAAGCGGAGATCGATGCCGTGATCGGGGATGGAAGACTCCCTCAATTCGAAGATCGAGAGAGACTGCCGTATGTTGATGCTCTAGTGAAGGAGACACTCCGATGGCTCCCGGTTACGCCGATGGGCGTGGCTCACCTAACCGATACAGAAATCTATCACAGCGGATTTAGGATCCCAAAAGGAGCAAGCTTGCTGCCTGCAGTATGGTGGTTTCTACATGATCCTCAGATCTACTCTGATCCTGCCTCTTTCGAGCCCGACAGATACTTAGAGCCTCGCAATGAGCCAGATCCAGCGACAGAAGCCTTTGGATATGGCCGTCGAATTTGTCCCGGTCGGTTCCTGGCTGATGAGAGCCTTTTTCTGACTATCTCACGTCTGTTGGCTGTTTTTGACATTACCAAAGCTGTTGACGGGAATGGTAAGGAGATTGAACCAGAAATAGATATTACACCTGGCTTGATAGGACACCCACTCAACTTCCCTTGCTGCATCAGGCCGAGGAGTGCCAAATCTGTGGATCTAATACGGACTATTGAAGTTGAACATCCGTGGGAGAAAGGTGACGCTAGTCTTTTGACTGGAAGTCTGCTTGAAGATGCCTAGAATGATTGTACTCCAGGGAGTAAATGGAATTATATTGTGTATGTATATTGATGGAGAACTGTCCATGGATTAGATGATTTTGTGGAATGCGACATGCTGGCAGTTCAGAAGGGTTTGATGAGGAGGAATAAGCCGGTGGATGGAGAGAATCTTGATGAGAATGGGATGGTAGAATGCAGATATTTTTACCAGTCAAGCTAAAGCCCCTATCACATTCAAGTACTACCTAGGTAGTGTAGAAGGCCTTGAGCCAGTTGACCAGTTGACCGGTTGACCAGTTGACGTGTTGATGTGTTGACATAATGTCTAATAAGGAAAGCGTGTAATAAATTAAGCCTTGTGAGAGCACTGTAAGTATTATAATAAGGCAATATGCTGTGATCCTACGAAAGACGTAATCTATCTGTCATGAGTCCGTCATGAGTCTAGTATAGCACTGGATTTACAGTGGCGAGACGACTATTGTAAGACCCAGGTGATGGTTTAGCTGTCTGCAAAGGTATGTAACCGCTGGGCGACAGCACCGTGCTCTTACATCAATCCACTATTTGCCGCTACTGTCACAAGAAATTCCACAAATGGTTCCTGGAGTTGGATTCAAACTTGGTTTGACTCCGTTTGAGCAACATCAATTACCCATCTTCCTCTGTTTAACTGCCGAGGATACGCTCTCATCATGCATCCCCCTCTTACGCAAACATTCCTAGGTACGTATTACTAAGTCTAACTTGGTATAAAGATACACTGTACGGTATACGAAGACCACTTTGGTAATTATCCTCCAAATTCCCGAACCGCGAGTTGCTTTCGGCTGAGAACTTATTTCATATCCTCAGATTCCTCACCATGAATGAATACACTCGAATTCACAGATCTTCCAATAGTATAGTAGATTAGTTTCGTACTAGACACTTAGCTTCGTCTCGGTCGATCTCGCACTGAGGTCTTGTCCCATCCAAGATCGTGCTCGTTCCCCTCACGAGTCAAAAACATGTCTAAAAAAGCTAAAACACAAGATTCTGACAGATAATTATCGACTAATGACAGAAAGAAAACTACCCGACCCATACACAGGCTCGTGGGCTGCCGAGATCAGCAATAGTTCTTGTCGATCAGGCTCGAGTTAGCCCTAATCCAGCCTAATTGAGGCAATTCTCCCGTGCCTGATCCAATGGTGGCTTCCACGCACGAATTTCCGGGAGCCGCACTGGTCTACTAGAAATTTAGAAAATGAACTCTTTTTAGTCTTAAAGTTTTTTTTTGTCAGCTTGATAATTTGATTCGAGGATGTCATTCTTACTTTGAGATTTGTGGAGAGATCGGCGTTTTTTACGTACGTGGTGACTTTCAAATCGTGACGCCCATAGCTTTAAAAAAGGTCTGCTTTTTGCATCATGAACTATTGCTTACTAAATAGGTACCATTACACTTGAGTTGTGCAGTACAGGCACACCAAAGACCAATAGCGAGCCTGACTTACATTTTAGGATGATGTGTTGTGCTCAATGCCGCTGGCTGGAAGACCAGATTGTGGCTTGCGCATCACAGCTAGAACTACGGATCGTAAACCTCTCTTTAGCTTCTTTAGCACAAACTGGGCTACCTAAATGAAGCTAAGATCGTTGTGAGATCAGTCAGAGATCCTTCCCTGGACGACTGGAAGGCGTGTATATAGGAGGCGCCTTCCTCACGTACCTCAGGTCCTTGGTCCTCTTCTTCTTTCCTTTCTTTCTTTCATTCAGAGATCAACAACATCGATAACGTATGAAATAAAATCAATTTTTTATCATGATTCGCTCTGTTTTTGTGCCATTGGCACTCTCCGCGCTTCTCACCTCAGCTCTTGCAGCGCCCGCTACGAGCTATGTAACAGTAGAAGGCTTCGACTCGATCCCAAGTGGATGGGAGCAAGTGGCCCCGGCGTCCCCTACGAAGGTGCTGAACCTGCGTCTCTCTTTGGCCCCGGCGAACACAGACAACTTTCTGAATACCGTCCTCGGCCTCTCTACACCGGGACAGGCATCGTACGGTCAATTCCTTTCGCCAGAGCAGCTCCAGGACCTAATAGCCCCTGCCTCTACGGCCTCCAATGCCGTTACTTCGTGGCTCACGGAGCAAGTCCTGTCTGCCAATGCGATCCAAAATAACAGAAACTGGTTAGCCTTTCAGTTGTCCGTCGAACAGGCGGAGAACTTGTTGCAAGCCAAGTTTTACGATTACAAGAGTACAACAACGGGCGAAGTCAGGACTCTGACGCTCCAGTACTCGGTTCCCAATTCACTTATCGGGTTCATTGAGACAATCCAACCAACAACCGATTTCAGTGAAGTTCAAGGCTTGCCGCAAATTCAGGCCTACGGACCAGATCTGAGTAACCTCTCCACTTTGGCTACCGGAGCACCATCGTCATGCAACACACAAATCACTCCAGACTGTCTCCAATCTCTCTATGGTCTGCCTACCGCGAGTGTAAGCAAGTCGAGTCCTGGAATTGCAGTCCCCGGCTTCATAAACGAGTACGCCAACTATGCGGATTTGAGTCTCTTCCTGAAGCAGTTCCGGCCTGATCTGAACCCGTCTCCTTCGTTCACGGTAGCATCTGTTGACGGAGGATTGAATGATCAGAGCCAGCCTGGTGTCGAAGCCAATCTTGACATTCAATACACCGTTGGTTTGGCCAATGGAATTGAAACCACCTTCATCTCTTCGGGACTGTCCACTGTCCAGGGCTTCCTCGATGTCATATCCTATGTTGCCAACCTCCCTAACCCACCTACTGTCATGTCTCTATCCTATGGCTTCAATGAGAACGCGTTGACTGCTATCAACGCAAACAGTCTATGCAATGCCTTTGCTCAACTCGGTGCTCGCGGTGTCTCTGTTATTGTTGCTAGCGGTGATGGTGGAGTTGCTGGCAGCAGGCCGAGCAACTCTTGCACTGCATTTGTCCCGACATTCCCAGCTTCCTGCCCTTATGTCACTACAGTCGGCGCCACCGCGGGAGTCCCAGAAACTGGATCGACGATTTCTGCTGGTGGATTCTCGAATCTTTTCAGCCGCCCCTTGTACCAGGAACTGGCAGTTAATGGTTATCTGCTCGGCCTACAATCTCAATACAGTGGTCGATTCAACGCCAGTGGCCGAGGCTATCCCGATGTTGCCGCACAGGGAGAGAAAATCGTCATAGAATTGGGCGGTAGTCCGGCTTTGGTGGATGGAACTAGGTATGCACCCCTTTTGGACTTTGGTTTTCGTTGTGATAAGACTAACCTAGACGGCAGCGCCTCTGCGCCAATTTTTGCTTCGACTATTGCACTCCTCAACTCTCAGCGACTTGTGCCTCTGGGTTTCTTGAACCCATGGCTCTATCTCGAAAGCGGCGTATTGAACGATGTTACCACTGGTAGCAACCCCGGATGCAGCACCAACGGTTTCCCCGCAGCAGCAGGTTGGGATCCTGTGACTGGACTTGGAACGCCAAACTTTGCAAAAATGCAGCTTCTGATATAGTTGGCCAAATGACCGGCTTGTAGATACCCATTCTTACTGTCATGTCAGCCTGACGAAGCTCGAGTAGAGCTTTATTGTTAATACGTATTATCACACAGCTAGTTTAATGACGATAATCGATACCTTACCTTGTGTCAGATATTCTCATGTATCGTTCTTCATTCCTCGTTGAGGTGATGCCAGCCGTGACTTAGCGATCTACTTGAAAGAAATAGGTAATAGCTCACCGAAACTCCTTCTAATTCATTGCCTCTCCGCGGTGCTGCATTTAGAAGTATCGCATTGATGTCTGTAAATGTCTGGAATGAATTAAAATCAATGTAGAGAAAGTCCACGAGAGGTACCTGGACATCGACCAATCAGAAATACATTTTCCCAGCAACTAGACTAGTCCCGTTCTGGTATGGCCATCTTTTAATCTGATGACCTCCGGAAGTTCTCCATATCGAAACGAACAACCTCCGCGACAAGATACTACCTTGTTCGAGAGGAGAGGAAATTCTGATCCATTGACAATATGCCGAGTTCCTGCAGAGATATCCGTGAGTCTCCCATCCACCTTATCCCTCCATTCCCGCCGAAAACCAACCCAAACAAGAAAGGAATAAATGTATTCCTTTGAAATCAAAAGCTAACTTCTTTCTCTTTGCTGTTACGACAGGAGCTGCGCTGGCGCAATGTCTCCAAGAATCAGACTGCATCATGGTGCAACGCAACTCTCCAAACGACTGTCTCCGACCGCCGCTGTCAGATGATTTACCCGTTCGATGTCAGCAGTTGAGCAAAGCTCTTGCGGACTGCAAGTACGTTCCCCCCCTCACCTCGCTTACCCCAACACCATTCATAGATTGAGGCTAACATTTTGGTGTGTATAGGCGCGGCCTAGTAGACATGCGCAAACGTTTCCGCGGCAATGCACCCATCTCCGTCAGCAGGGAAATCGAAGGCGGCGGCGGACAAACCTCGACACAGGCGCCGCAACAATTGTATGCTGGCAAGCCGGCGTTTACGTCTGTCAAGGAGATTAGTGGTAATGAAGTGCAGATGGATCCTGAGAAGACGCGAGGCTTATAACCGGAACGGTTGTTTTCGATTTTGGCGCATGCGACAGCGTCGACTGGTTTGATGTATTTGCATGGGATGGAGTTTATTTTGTACTTTGTATATTGTGTATACTATTTAAATCGGATGCAGTGATATCCATCAATGTTTATATATATAGCTCTACTCTACGTTGACAGTTGTCATTGTGTTTATAGTACTTGTAGAGTATGCTCCTTCAACAAACTGAATAGCATTCATATTGCGGTGTAATATACATTCATGATATTCTGAAAAAAAGCATGGCGCAATCCATACCATGCATAAAGGAACTCAATTTACCTTCATAAAACCAGCTCAACCCTTCTTTTGGTATATAACATATCTCGCAAATCTCTATCTGATCTTCTTCGCCTCTGTAGTCGGCACCGGGGCCGAATAAAGCCACACGAGCACAAAAGCAACGAATCCTCCAATGACGGCCCAAAGACCCGCAATCCATACCCATCCACCAGTAATCTCCCAGCTGCGAGGGTACTCGTCGTGCGCGAAGTGACGGACTGTGACTTCGTGCTTTTCTTCAATGTTGGTCAGGAATGGGCGGAGGTAGTTGACGCGGAATGAGAAGATGCCGTGTTGGTCGGGAGTGGTGAATGTAACGCCGAAGATGGTACTGTCCTCAGTAGTAGACTTGGGTAGCAGTCTCAAGCGATGGAAGGGAGACAGCATGCTAAACTCAAGTTGAAGTTCGTCGTTGGCAGGGACCTTGTATGGCACCCACTTGTCGAACTCGTATTCGGAGATTTCAATATTGAAGGTCTATCAATCCATTAGTTTTGTCCTAAAAATCCCAACTACTAGAAGGTAGACTTACCACATCGTTCTTAATACGATAGATGGTCGGATTGACCTCACCCTCCCTATTTCCAAACTCATCACTGAGATAATGCTCAATCTTTCCAACCTTCAAAACACCAAGTTCCTGGAACGTCCAGCCAGTAAGCTGCTTAGCAAACTGCCTATTTGCAGCCGTAACCGCCGACTTGCTCTTAGGAGACTTGACAGACGCAGAGAACCACTTATCCTCAAGAGCCTCCGCGGATCCGAGAACAGTGAAACGGGCAGAGTTCCTTGCCTGCAATGCCGATACCAAAGCCAATTGCGAGCCAGTCGCAAAGCTGTCCTCGACAGAAAGAGAGTCGTCCTTGGTATTGTAGCTATAAGCGGTTTCGGGGGCGCGGAGGATAGGTGCAAGGAGCGGGCTTGCGTTTCCGAGGGATTGTCCTACTGGTCGGGGGAGAGCTAGGACGCCTTCGCCAGAAAAGTAGGATTTCACATCTGACCTCACGGGATCGGGGAGGGGCAAGAGGAGGACATCGTGTTTTTCGGCTGCGGAGATGGTGTCGTAGTTGAAGTGGTCAATAACAATTGAGGAACGGTCAGGCGAGATGTGCAGGTCCAGCTCGAGGAGGAGGGAGCTGATGGAGCTAGGAGTAGTGGACTTTCCGGAGAGGGCGAGTAGAACGTTGCCCTCATCGTTGAGGAAGTCGAGTAAAAGCTTAGGTGTCAATGCGGGACCAAGACCTGCAGTGGTTGGTCAGTGATTGCTTGGTTTTTGAAGTGTGTATGTCACTGACCCTTTGACTTGGACGGTAGAAGAATAAGGTGGTCGTATGCTTTTTCTCCATGCGCAAATAATGACAACTGGTCACTCTTGGGAGACTCAAATGTAATATCGTATCCACGGCCTGCCACAACAAATATTAGTTTACAATTCGTAATTCCTCAAGCTCAAAGAAACAATAAAACAGAAATAAATGTCTGCATACCTTCTAAATCGGCCCATAAATTCGAATATAAGCTCTTGTCCTGCTCCAAAACGACAAGCAAGCGGGATCCTGAGCTACTCAAAGCATGCACGCAAGCTCCCCAGATGCCAAGTAACAGAAAAGAAAGAAACGACCTCATCTTGAACCGGTCTCCGCTCGAGGCGGGCTTGAATTGAGTGTATATTAGGAATGCCGAATTGAGCAGAGATTCAAGACAATAACAACACAGAAAACGAAAGTTGGCAGTTGCGACAGGTAGAATGGCATGGATGCGTAAGTCGTAGATCGGGCGACGTGTTGCTCCGGAGTGCCAAGACTGGATGTGCTCCACCCGTTACCTAGAGTTAGCGGCACTGGGATAACCTCATCTTTGATCTCTTCATTGAACATTCTAGACAACCCGCGCGACTGCTTACCTCTCCCTTCAATCGCTCGTGCGACAACCTCGTCGGTTAAGGATCCCGTGTACTTATAATATCCGACATTACTGGAATATCCGCAATTGAACACCGCTTCCCCCGTCTTTCACACATCCGGCCATCCGCAACCATGTCGGCCCCTCAATTCTGGTCCACGCCATTGCGATACCTCCGCTGGGCCTCGCACGAGAAACCCGCTATCTTCTACTCAATTGTCCTCGGCTCTTTCGGTCCTGTCTGCCTCGTCGCTATACCGCCTGTCCGTCGCTACTTTGGCGATGTTGATCCGGAGAAGATTCCGCTTTCATATCCAGGTTTGTTTTCCGTCTACCGTTGCGCTTGAACGATGACTCTGGGATTGTTAGGCTGACTTTAATTTTTTGATGTAGTCCCCAAGGGCCCTCGTGTGATCCCCAAAGGCTTTGATGACGAGTAAATATATTTACGCCTGTGATATGGATTGTTGGGATGGGCCAAATCGCCGATTACTACACTGTGATTTGATATTGTCGGAAACGGAGAGGAAACCTAAAGAGCGACACCGAGTGTCCCTTGGGCTGAAGAAAGGTCCATATGACCAGGAGCATTTCATTACTGGTATTCCAAAACGGCAAAGGAGTTGATATTGTACATATAGAAGTGGATTAACTCTACGCATACAACTTGTTTTCTTGTGTTGAAATGATGCATTTGATTATTATAACTGGTTATAAGCTAATAAGATTAAGTGGTAATTAGTAGTTTGTAACTTCAATGGTATCATTGGTATGAAGTGAAAACCCGAAACAAATCAATAACCCGAAATATGTCTCATGCTGATCAAATTTGATAGGAGTTTCTTTCCTTCATCGTATCACCAAGTTCATCCTTCGACAGTGTGAGCGCCAGCAAACACATTTGCCTGACCATTCGGGCGATGAATCTCAGATTCAAAAACCTGAATATCAGGACTATCAGGCAGAAGTCCCCCTTCTACTACCTCCATATCATCCGGACCATCTTCCAAAACGGACGGCTCAAGTCTCGCAACATTTGTAATGTTCCACGGAAGATCATGATCCATCACCTCAGTACACAGCAAATGATCCACCTTCAAATCATCCTTGAGATCCAGCTGTGACCGATTCACCGTCAAACATTTCACGAATTTGCGCACTTCGAACTTCATCTGGCGCACCTTGTCGTATACGATTGTGCGTGCCTTTTTAGACATCGGGCAAATATTGTGAAAGTTGACATAGTCCTGCGCAACGAGATATGTTGCTCCTCCTTCTTGAATTGCATGATAAAGCTCTGCGCCACCGTCAAGACCATCTCGACCTCGACGTTCGATGCCGGTCACCTGTAAGAACCAGTGTCGGTGAATGTTGACTGCCATCCACATATAGATATCATTTGCATAGTTGGCTCGCGTCGTCGTAGTTGATCCAGCCTTTCGCCAAATCACCTTTGGAAAATGTCCAGCGATCCGCATTTCAACCGCACCTTTGATTTTGTAAAGTTCTGCAACTTTCTGTTCGCAAATTGCGCGGAAGTGTGGATTCATGTTTCTTTTCTCGGCGTTTGACAGGGAGTTCCACTTCCCAACGACATGTATGACTGCATCCTTGAAGATGGAAGGAGATTCAACTCTGATTGCTAGATTTCCCCAAAGAATAGGCAGTGCCAGAATCGCGCGGTAGAGGAGTTGGCCATGGCGCATCAGCGAGTTGTCGATGTGAGCACGCACCGCAGCAGCGGCGCCCACACTATCTGCAGCATCCATCAAATGCATGGCTTTCTCGAGCACGGATTGGAGAGATGATCCGCTAATGTCGGGCTCCAGGTTGTAGAATGCGCGGAACAGGTTTTTCCAAGATTCGGATGCGTATGCCGGCAATTCGGCGCTGTAGACGTTCGCGAGTATGGAATGACAGTTTGTGTCGCCCGTCGTGCGGCCATATCGATCGACTTCCTTTTTAAACATCAGCATCTAGGGAGCCCTACGGACATATATAACATGCTGTGAGAATGCAATTGTACAGCAGACATACCTCTCTGCGAAAGACTCCATTTTGATATCCCTCGGAGGCCCTCAAGACCAGTTTGTAGCGCGTAAAGCGGCCACTGTTTACAGCGGCTTTGATCAGGTTAGCGGCATTGGCTGGTGCCACCAACAGGCCCAAATGATGGGGTGAGCAACGCCGGAGGACGTCAGAGTGTAATTGGTGAATCTCAGTGGCATTGATGACGACCATAACGTCGCCGTTGTGGAAGTTTGGGAACTCCGAGGGCGCATGGGCGTTTTCTTGGGGGCTTGAATTGGCCATTTTGAGGCGGTGTTTGGTCCTTAGTGCTGTAGATAGGAATGGGGTGAAAGAAGGAGAGACGAACAGATGAGAGAGGGTGAGAGAATGGGTGAGGGATAAAGAAGAGAATAAGGGAGAGAGTAGATGAGGATATATGCGAGGATAGAGAAGAGGATAGGTGAGAGAGTAAGATAGGATTGGAAGAAGAAAAGTAAAAGGAGAAACAAGGCGCGCTCCTGATCACGATGGGTTAGAGAGCAGGATGAGATTTGAAGAAGAGAAATAAAGAAGGAGTGAGGTGCGCTCCCGATTGAAATGGGTTGGAGAGGGAGATGGGAAGGAAGGTTGGAAGGAGAGAGAAAAGATAAGGGCGGGATCCGGGGATATGAAAGAAGAAGAAATGGAAGGAGCGGCTGAGTCGGTGAGCTGACTTTTATGTGGAAAGTTGACTCTGGGCGAGCACCACAAATCCTGATTTCTTGGGTTGAAGAGTTGAAATTTGCTATAGTTCAGCGAGATGTGAGATGATCTAAGATGTGGTTAGATTGGAAAGTATCAATTGTAATGTATCAAACAGTTGAAACGCCTGTAATGCATGTATCTACAACATCGAACCCCAGTGGTCCTGTATGAAGCAACACGGAAACAAAAGGTCTTCAAAGCTCCTGGCAGATGCAACCAACAGGCATACCGAGGGATATTCCAGACGAATGAAGAAGGCGACTTTCAAGGAAGCGCTCGACCAATCAAAGTACCAAATCTCTGTACAGCAAGCGGAACGACGTTAGAAGAAATCCCAGAAAGGTAAAAAAGAAAACTCCACGCATAATCATCACATAACAACAAGACCACCGCCTTTTCGTAGACCAATCGTCCGATTAGAGGTGGCTCACAGTCAACTTCATCATGACTGAAAGTCCGTCGTATTTTCATCATTATTCCTGGCAAGTCCCACCCATCGGGAAGCTCCTGAGACGCGATTCATACATCACCGGGCTGACCAGCTCCTACCGGTCTACCTCCAAAGCAAACTGACTCCATATACACCATGCATCCTTCCGCCTAGGAAATCGCATTTTAAAACATTCTTCTCTGAAAGATAATCGAAAACATCGCTTGAGTCCGCCCATTAATCCACGAGTTCCAAGAGTATCCTGCGGAAAATAACGGCACATTCCTATATCCAAGCCGCAAATAAGCACCGATTCCGTTTGTTCGAGTGCAAACTCTCCATTTAACGGGGTCTTCGATGAGGATCCCTGTTCTGCTGTGGCCGACTGGCTCCTGTCCTGTGGTCATACGCAGCTTCTGGAGTGTATCTGGGATCCATTCCTAAACGGGCATCCGAAGGTGCGGTGGCAGCAGGGTAGCCTATACCAGATGTGACAGGAGAGTACTCGGGCTCATTATCATAACCAGCTCCCGGATACCGAGGTGCGGCATTTCCTCTTTCATAACCATAGCTGGGATTACTACTATAGGTGTAGGAAGGCTGATGGACATCTGGTGCCGAGATGGGCGGTTGACCTTGACCCGGGCCTGAATAAGGATTTTGTTGTGGAGGTGAAGCATAAGGGTTCTGGTTGTATCCAGGAGACTGTGAAGTAGAGTATGAAGGTGTAGCAGCGTATGGCTGACCTTGGGGTGCGCCATATTGCGATTGTTGTGCGTATGGATCGACGTAGGGAGCAGGTGCTGCGGCATACGATGGTGGTGATGGGCCGCCCTGTGAACGGAGCTCGTGGGTTGGCGAAACATAGCTCCCTGATAGCTCGTTAGGGCTTCGGGACCTACGTACATCTTGAACATAAGTACCTCTAGAATAACCCATATTAGCCCGTCGTTCCACTTCTTGTTCCCATCGAGCAGAATCGGCTTTCAGGTCGGCAATCATTTCCTGCGAAGAAAGCATGTCAGCACGTATTCATTGAAGGGCTCTCAGAGTCAAACGACATACTGATGTGAGATTCCGGTAAGCTCGTATTAAGTAGCCAGAGCGGCCCTACACGAGATGGTCAGCATTCTATTTTAAGATGATAATATCATCTACGTGGCGTTTAGGGTTGACAACGAACTTGATGTGTTCCAGGTTTTACGAGAGCATCATTTCCCAGGTATCTGCAGATGTCGGCTTGGATGACTTCTCGGCTGATTCCATCTCCAGGAATAAAGTATTCATTGTGGCGCTCCGGGCGCTCATAAGCTCGTCCAGTCATGGTGTCCAAACAAGGGCTTAGAAAGAGAGAAATAGAAAAGCCAACGGCAATAATAGATATCCTTGGTGTTCTGGCGAGGGTCAATTATCCGGGAATTGAGTTTTGACGGGTTTTTGATTCCTGGGTGAGTCCTGTGGGCAATCCTGGCGTTGAATCCGTGGAAGAGAAAATCCAAGGCAACTGGAAATCAGATAATCCGTGGACTAGTCTAGCGTGTGGACACGCGCACAGTCTGAGAGAAAATTTAATCCAGAGAATCCAGGGACTTCAAAAGGGTTTCCTCAATCCAGGACTTTGAAAGAAGTGGGCGGCGGTGGCCTAATCAAGGATAATAGCAGACGGCTGACTGGTCTAGTACAGGTCCGGCTGAGAAAGTCCACGAGCAAGCAATGAAGAGTAATTTGTTGCAGTCTGGCACATTAACCGAGACAGTAAAAATAAGAAGCAAGATGTTGAATAAATCTCCCGGTGGCGCGAGAAGCGAAAGACTTTCCCGGATGAAATCCTTTGCGGACAGACGGCCGTAATGATCCTGTGGAGTGAGATCTGTTTGTTTTCCTTTTTTCCTCCTTCAAGGGAAGGCAAGCGTAATGCTTTTTATTCCACCTGTGATGGGATACGTTGATGTTGATGGCCGATGAGGAAGGGCCGGAGTGTAAGGAAGAAGAGAAAAGAGGGAGAGGAGGAGAGAAGAAGAGGAAGAGGAGGATCAAGATAAGAAAGAAGGAAACGGGATGGGGGGAAAGAGCGAGGGTGGGAGTGGGCAGAGGGAAGGAGGGGCGAAGGATCTTGAGGAAGGCACGAAGGTTGTGGGCGGCTGCTGTGGATTCGCCGCCCGCGTGCAAAACGGTTGGTTGTTTCCCTCTTGTTGGGCTGGCTTTGGGCTACGACGCATGTACCACAGTCCACCGACTTTGCTGGTGCCACGACTCTCGCTTTATTATTTACGTTGATTCGATAGTACGCGCTGCTGCCATGTATTTGGTACATTATTGCTTCAAAGTTTTCTGTTGATGTTGTTTGTTGTTTGTTTCTTCGACTACAGTCCCGGATTCAACATTGCCGCCGGTTGCGAGATTTTGGACAAAGTCATTACGAGAAGAAGCGTGTCCATGGTCACCGACTGATGACTTGCATTGGCAAAAAATACTGCTTGATATCTAGATTTCAGAGTCATGAAAGTCAGGGTCTTCCATGTCCCAGTGACCAGTGAGACGGGATCTGCCAAAGTCTGGATTGGCCTGTCTATCATTTCTCCTTAAAGACTCACGAGTCTAGCTCGTGACAAGCAATCGCCGCTACAGCACATAAGAATAAGGACCGGTCGACGCCCACATCCCCGACATTGAAAATCCTTCACATCCACAGTGATGCAAGCAAAGCTGATGGCGGCTCACTGTGTCCAATTTGGGCAGCTTATTCGACGACTCTTGCTTCATGATGGGGAGATCAGAGTTTGAGTAAGCGGATTAGCACTGCTACTCAGTCAGCCCCATTCAAGACACGGTCGGACCGATGCGCGATGATGAGGTCAGGCACAAAGTGAAAAGGCTGTGGACCTGTGGTTAAAATGTCTGGAAGCGAGGCAAGACTGTTGCTTGTTGTTGGGCCGTAATGCGTGACTTTGGGCATCGACGAGGCCGTTTGGGCCAAGGTGGCCAACTCATCGTGGCTAGGACGAATGCAGTATGGCTCATTTTCTACGCTGGTCTATTATCCAATGACGCAGAGTACGTTCTTCGTACCACGCATGCACACAGTGCCATCAGCCATCTCAATGCCTTCAAATCTCTAGTCCAATAACACTAGGATTAAGGATATGCAAGTAATGAGACTCCAGAATGCGTCCGTACCTAGCTGTGGGTTGACAAACACAACAAACAAATCACCGTTGCAGGTCACGGGACCGGCGACGGACCGGCCCGAATCACAAGCCAAGGTTAGCGCTTTCCGCTGTGATTGGCTGGACAATTCTATACAAACGATCTGCCTGATATTTTGCAAAGATCTTCCATTTCGTGGAGATTGCTTGATTCTTGCTTGCGATCAGGCTATACAAAGTCATCACCCTTGCCTTTTAGCTGCCGGCATTCGATACTTCTGAAGCTGCTATGCATGGTTGCCTTGCCACTAGATCTAGCTCAGATGATTCATCGACTCATGAGATGAGTGTCAACACGGGATTTGAGGGGGCGTCCTGCAATTATGCTTGCATAAGCTGCTTCCTGATGCATTAATACCTGGGTAGTGGGCATGGGAGCACCAACAAGGATTGAATGTGGAAACCGTGAAACGGGTACTATCTTATACTCGGTACGTACATCTATGTTTCAAGAGCACCGGTAACAGCAGGCTCTGGATCGTCCCAATAAGGACGGCCTACTCCTTGCATCCATCCTACAGGAGGCTGAACGTCAACAAATCCAATATTAGGACCAACCAAGTGAAAGCCCGTCCTTCGCTGCGCTTCAGCAGACCAGGACAAGACCTCTTCCTAGGAGTGAATCAGATACTGATCTCTTCTGCGCGCATGGCTCCTCGGGTGAAGAACAGTCCATGCATTGGGCTTGTCTCATTTGTAATGGTATTTTCACCGCCAGCATGGTACGTGCTACGCAACGTGATATATGAATTTCCCTTTTCCCGTTTCGACATATGCCAGATTCTCCGCTTTGGGTTATTGATCCATGTCCCATAAATGAGAATCAAGAAGGACCGACAATAGCAACATGAGTAAACGAGTGTTGCGACACTTCCATGTTTGATGCGTCACCTAAGTAGCTCCATTCTCAAAAGTAGTATTCCTGCCTGGAATCAACACACCCATACCGACGTCAGCGCGGCGTGATAGCCCGTTTTGGTCTGATCTGGGTGATCGACTTGAAAATTCTTGTCATCTCTGTGCAACCTCTGCTCCTTGTTGCCCGGTCTGGTCTCATGGTGAGCAATATATTGACGATGGGGTGAGTGGTGTAGGAATGTTTCTCAGCACGATCATGGTCTTACTTGTTAGAAGAAGAATAATGTTGTTCTTCAAGGCTTCGAGCATTTTTGTACTACCGCGCTAGAGAGCCATGGCTAAGCTCTGATTGGTCAAAAGTCTGTAAAGTGGGTCAATCGCCAAAATGCCGCGTCCAACTTAATGACGCGACTATCATCCCTCATGAGTATCATTGTGTCGAGCACACATACAACATCAAAATGAGTATTATCACTTCATTCAGATAAGACGAAATGCAAAGCGCCAAAGCATGTCGCGGTCTCCCTCTCCCCCGGCATTCGTTCAATCCTCGCCGAGTACTTCCATAAAACCATCCCGCTACACCTTCCGTCATCTTCATCTTCTCCGCCAGAACTCTCCATCGAGCCCGTTAAGAGTCATCGCTCACATCGATCTCGATGCCTTCTACGCTCAATGTGAGATGGTTCGCCTCGGGACTCCGCGCGACACACCTCTGGCCGTTCAGCAGTGGGACTCGCTCATTGCTATCAACTACGCCGCACGACCTTTTGGAATAACTCGCATGTTATCAGCTATCGAGGCGAAGAAACGATGTCCCGAATTAGTGCTGCAACATGTCGCTACCTTTCGAGAAGGCGAGGGAGGGAAATGGGCATATCGTGACGATGCATCCTGTAAAATCAAGACCGACAAGGTGTCATTAGATCCTTATCGCGCGCAATCGCGCAGGATCTTGAGTACGATCAAGGAAGAGGTTTCGCGGCAGAGAGATGAGATAATCAATTCCAAAGGTGTTCCGCTTGAATTTCAGGCCGCGAAAATCGAAAAGGCGTCTGTCGATGAGGTCTTTCTTGATCTATCATCGCTAGTCTATGCTGTACTATATCAACGATATCCTGAATTAAGAAGGACGCCAACGACATCGGACAAGACTACTCCATTGCCCTCCCCACCGACAACAGCACTAGAATGGTTTCCAGAAGATGGATTAGTTGATCTAGATGAAGAGGAAACCGAAGAGGACGATCCCGACTGGGACGACGTTGCGATGCTGATTGGCGCCGAAATCACTCGTTCCATTCGCGCTGCCATCTGGGACAAACTGAGTTATACATGCTCTGCCGGTATCGCTCGCAATAAAATGATGTCCAAGCTAGGAAGTGCACAAAACAAACCCAACAAGCAAACTGTCATCCGCAATCGTGCCATTCAGAAATTTCTAGGAGGTTTCCAGTTTACTAAGATTAGATGGCTGGGCGGAAAGCTAGGGGAGCGAATTAGCGCCGAGTTTGGAACAGAACAGGTCAAGGAACTGCTGAATGTATCTCTTGAGCAATTCAAAGCTAAATTAGACGACGACACTGCGGTCTGGGTGTACAATATCATCCGCGGCATCGATGATAGTGAGGTCAACCCGAGAACACAAATCAAATCTATGCTCTCGGCCAAGTCTTTCCGACCAAGTATCAACTCGGCGGACCAGGCACGCAAATGGCTGCGAATTTTCGCGGCGGATCTGTATAACAGATTGGTGGAAGATGGATTGTTGGAAAACAAACGGCGGCCAACAACACTTAGTCTTCATCATCGAATGGGCGGACAGGTACATTCAAAGTCTACGCCAATTCCTGGCGGGAAGATGGTTACGGAAGATATTCTCTATGATCTTTCGAGTAACTTGTTGAATCAAGTTATCGCAGAGGCACGAGCGTGGCCATGCGCAAATTTATCGGTTAATGTGACTGGATTTGAGGAGGGTCCTGTCAACAACAGGGCTATTGATAGCTTTTTTACTCCGGGCCAGAGCAAGCCATTAGCCGAACCATCACTTCCAAAGAAAGTAGCCGAGCCGTTGGATGACGAAGAGAGACCGACTAAAGTTAGGAAAGTCGCAACTAAGGGAATTGGGAGCTTCTTCAAACGAGACTCGCCGTCCTTGGTCAATTCTGATAACGACAAGGACATTGACGATCGCTCTCCGCCATTATTTTCAACTGCAGACATTCCTACCACGAAAAGTCCACAAGATAATGATATTACCATTCCAGAAACACATGAGGAAACTTCCAATCAGCTGTACGACGGCACTTTCACATGCCCCCGATGCAACGAACAAGTTCCAGAAGACCAGCGCGAAGAACACGATGACTGGCACTTCGCCAAAGACCTCGATGCTCAAGAGGTACGCGCAGATCAGACCTCGCGAAATATCGCTGAACAATCATCTAGACGCACAGCGTCAGATCACAAAAAGACAGGACCGGGTCGACCACGGGCGGCGGCTCCCAAGACGGAGAAGGGGCAGAAACGACTTTTCTTTGGGTGAAATGTCTATATGTATGCATATTGCGGAGTTTAATGATACCCTTCTTCATTTATTGAGTAGAAAATATACTAGAGGCTACTCAAGAGGTGGCGTACGTCAACCTCGCTTCTAAACGAGTGAACTTCTCATCTAAGCCGCGGAAGGTGGGGTGAGGAATGACATCAGTCAACACTACGACCCAAAGATGTAATTATCTTCATCTAGTTTATCCTTGACTTCATTTTATTGTCTACACTTTAATCTTTGGTGCTGTCCTTTCTTCCTATTTGGTTCTCTTTCAGCGGTTTGTTTCATGATTGTTGCGCATCTCTCCGGTTTTGGGTAACCTGACTGCTGTTTATGCCTCGTATATCGAAGACAGCAATACAGATCTATCTGGCAGATCTGAACACTCTATATCCTATTCATCCATCTGATCTTGTAAGGCCAGCGCAATGTCTCGCCGCCCACCACCCGACGATATCTACGAAAAAGACAGCTATTACGAAGAAGTCGACCGTAGACGCCGCAGCAAAGACGACCGCTATTTCGATCCTGAATTTGGCGTTCGACGACGTCGCTCAACACGCTCTCCACCTGCAGTCCGCGAAATCGACGAGCGAGTACGGGTCCGTCGTCGCGATAGTTCTGCGCCGGATATCATTCGTGACCGTGACCGTTTCGTACCTCCGAGAGATGAAGAGGTTATCTCCCCGCGACGTCGGGAGAGAGAGCGACTGGATGATTTGAGACTGCAGAGAGAGACGGATGAGGTTTACGTCCGGCGGGGGACTCCGCCGATATCTCGGCATCGGCCGAGGAGGGTTTCGAGGGAGGAAGTCATACTTGACGAAGGCGATGAGATTGATGAGTATCGAAGGAAGCCACGAGAGAAAGAGAAAATCTTCTTCGAAGAGGGGAGGGAACCTTCACGTCCCCTCCCTCGTGCAGAGGATGAGCACGATGAAATTATTGTCCGTCGGAGGGATCGATCATTACCTCCTCGCCGAGTGAGAGAAGACGAGGAGGATATCATCATCGAAAAGGACAAGAGGCGCATTGACCCGCGCGAGGAGATTGATGACGAGAAAATCGTTTTCCGTCATCGTGATCGCCCGCGACGTGAAGACGAGTTTGAGCGGGAAAGAATTGCCCGGCATAGACGCTCGATGCCGCCGCTCGAAGATTTTAGGGCCGAGGAAGATGAAGTTGTTATTCGTCACAAGCATGATTCTCCTGGTGGCCGTCGGCGCCGTCGCCATCGAGAAGAAAGATATCTACCCGATGAAGATGAGCGAGAGGAGATTATCATCCGAGAGCGAGAGCGACAGAAGCAAGAAGAGATTGAAATCCGCCGAAAGGAGAGATCACCTCCCAGACGACGACGAGACGATGATGAGATTGATGATATTCTCATTCGTCGACGGAGTCGCTCTATTCCACCGCCAAGGGAAGATGATCACGAAGAAGTCATCGTACGTGAGCGCGACCGCTCTGCTCCACGAAGAGACGACGATCTAGATGAGATTCGTATTAAGCACAGGAGTCGATCATCACCCCGAAGGGAAGACGACCGTGAAGAAGTCATCATTCGCGATCGCTCCGCTCCACGGAGAAAAGAGGATGACCGGGAGCAAATACGAGTCCGTCACCGTCATCATTCTTCGCATCCTAGGGACGATGATTTGGAAGATGTAGTAGTCCGACGGCGATCACTCCCTTCACTTGACGATGATGACCACGAAGAAGTCATCATACGCAAGAATAAACACGGAAGAAGAAAGTCAATAAGCCGTGATATTGAAGACGAGTTGATCGTGGACGATGATGACCGAGGGAGAGAACGCATCGAATTTCGACATGTTCATAGCCCACATCGCAGCCCACATCGTTCTCCGTCTCGAAACAGAGAAAGAGAAGAAATTATAATCAGGGATGACAAACGGAGACCAAACGAAGCTAGTCGAGAAGTCATCATACGTAAAGAGGAATCGTCGTCTTCAGAGTCATCTCGTGAACCTTCTATTGTTCGCAAGCCGCCTATTCTTCAGGAAGTCATCACACATCATCGTCATATTGACAGTAGGTTGAGCCATTCCCATTTTTCACGCATTGAGACTAACAGATAAAGGCTACGAGGTCGTTCCGCCCATTCGACATGATAGCCCTGAAGCGGAATCACTTGCTGACGAGGTGGACGTGATTGATATAAAACGAAGGTATGTCAATTGATCAGTAGTCATATTGACCACTACTAATGCTTCTCCAGAGGCGAGAAACACGGACCACAATATGAAGAAGAAATCATCATCGACAAGGAAAAAGAAAGAAGCCCGTCTCCACGCCGACGACCTCCGATTCCCGAGCCAGAAGACGAATTGATCATCACACGAACCAAATCCGGCGATCATGGAGTTGAAAGAGAAATTAAAATTCAAGAACGTGATAAAGAAATCAGAGACCTGGAACTTGAAAGGGAGATAATTATTCGCGAGCGCGAGCGCAGAGAAGAGATAGGTTCCTTAACCGATCCAAAGGACGAAGTCCGTGTCCACAAACGATACATCGACACCAGAAGAAAGCGCGATAAACTCTGGACTGAAATATCCAAGGATCTCGTTGTCCGAGAAGCTCTCGAGCGAGCAGGCTACGAATTTGATGAGACGGAGAATTTCTACTATGTGTTTGAGTACCTTCGCTACGTAAGTCTTCTTACCCCTTTCATTGCTCTTGCCCTAACAGACGTGGTCTAGAACGACGTCGAAAAACTCGTCGACCTGAGCGAAGACATACGCCAATTCCGCCGCGAACGAATTCGAGGCATTCGTCGTGAGCGCGAGAGGCTTCCGCCGCTGCCAGTGATTCCTGGACCGCCTCCTATTCCGGCACGACCACCGTTGATGTTGGAAAGAGCGCCTTTTCGCGAGCCGTATCCATGGGAGGAGCGTGAGCGGTATCGTGAAAGAGACGTGATTATTGAAGAGAATCGACGGCCGAGACGGTATCGAGAGATTTGATCTGCTTATCTTTCCCTGCACAGTAGTGAACAACGACAGCGAAACCGATAACAGCGATGATAATGATGAGATACGATGATATGATGTCATGACTTTCTTTTCTGGCTTTCTATATCCATTTCTCCTACTTACCTTTACTCAATTTCTGTACATCTCAATGAATCTTACAAAATAGTGTCACCGACTCACCGTAGGTCCAAAGTAAACCTCAACTATGGATGTATCTTGCCACCGTTCAGGTCTGGCCAGGTACCCGGCCCAGCGCCAACAGCTGATCGTGGGTCTTTTGTCTCAAGAGTTCCATGGTATGGCTTTGTGGATACAGTGGAAGGGTGGGATAGGTAATTACTTGTTTAGGTGTAATTAGGGCTATGTGAATGTATTCTGCGGTTTTCTTTGAACATTCGCCTTGACCACCTTTTATTATAGCATGTTCCAGCACATCTGTAGTCTAAAGAATTGTTTACAAAGCATCTAAACCATCGCTTTGATAGAGCGTCTCATTCAACAAAATCCTACCTACAGATATAAAGCTCAATCTTTCCAGAGAGTCAATCCAAATATCTTCATTGCAACCATCTATATACACCCATCCAAACATGTATAGTACAACCATTTTCATTTAATCCATATTTCAAACAGCTACAAATCATCATCATCATTACCATAAAGCGCTCCAGCAAACTGATCATTATCGCCTTGCACCCACGGCTCGGCCGGTAATTCATCCGCAAAGAGCTCCGCAACGCCCTGGAACAACTCATCGCCATCGAATGGCTCATCGTCTCCAAGCAGGTCTCCCGACCGCATACCATGCAAATTGCACCTCTTGCATTCAAGCACGTACTTCTTCCCACTTCGCGTCTGCTCCCTGGCGGCGAGGATCGGGAACGAGAGATCATCGACACTATTATCGGCATCGTAACCGTCATCATCCTCGCCATCGTTCGATTGATCACCGCCTTCCTCACGAATCAGAACATTATACGGGCGTCCGCAAATAAGACACGTGTTCAAGGCCTGTATCCGCTTGATACAATCCTCCAAGTCCGTTTTTTGGGCTTGCAGGTGGCCTATAATATCCATAAACGCTCTCATACGAGCAGTGTCGATGGTCCAGCGCGCCATACTCTCTTGCTCCTGCTCCCTGAGTTCTGCTCGCAGAGAGTTGAATCTGCCAGCAGCTTTCTGGAGTAGCAGGGCGGCAAACTCGGGATTTAAATCCGTTCGACTAAACTCGCGTGCGCGAGTGATTTCGGGGAAGTGTTCAGATGCTGTATTGATAATGATATCGCGCAGCGTCTCTTCCTCTTGTTCTTGCTCGTTAAATGTGGACGTGGCTTCCGAAGGAGAAGGCGCAGTCGTCTCAAACGCCTCCTTAGCAACCGCCAAAAACCCCTCGGCAGACCACATGGCCTTCTTGAGAAGCACCTTAACCTTCTCTATAGCCTTCTTCTTTAGATCGTTTATCATATAGTAGTCTGCAATAGCATGGACCCCCAATTGCGGCTGGAACGCTTCCAGAAAGTCATTCGCGGCAGTTTCGTCCTCTGGCTCCCATTCTTCGGCCTCTGATTCCGGTTCCGGTTCTGATGGAGATGGCGGCCGGAAGGCGTTGATGCTAATGTCGAAGACGCCTTCTTCCACGGTCTGGATATCAGTCTCGGGGTTGAAGGGTCGTTGCACAAAGAGCGGATTGAGGTCAGCGTTGTGGTTGTCTACTTCTTCTGCATCTTCGGCAGGTGCTTCGGCAGCATCTTCTGCAGGCGCTTCGGGGAATTCGTCGTCTGTATCTGTGGCTGGATTGATGAATTCGGGTTTTCCCTGGTCGTAGTCTCCCGTGTATAGAAACTCGACCATGCGGCGGACCGTCGGAGCATCAAATTCTTTGATGTGAATCACATTGTCCACCCCTTCCTACACAACTGTAAGCCAATCATCAACTTATCATCCATGGAAAAGAAAATACCTTCCACGGCCCCTGACAAGCCTTCTCCAACACAACCGACTGCGTCAACACAACCGCCTTGTGCACATTAAACGTCTCCCCATCACATTCCAGCGTCAAATCACTGTATTTCGGATCCATCATTAATCCCGCCATGAGTTCGGCTAATCGCTCGGCTATCCACCAATTTGCGTGTTCGAATAACAGGGAATTGATAATTCTTTGCGTTTTGTATACGTCTCTGTCCTCCATGATGGCTGATTGCTGCTGTGGCATTTTATATACTCGTTTGGTGGTTTCGATATAATTGATATTCGTCGAGGGCTTCCGTATGAATTGGGTATATTCAGTGGTTTAATTTTTTATGTTCTATATAGAATGCCAGAAAAAAAGTGAAAGAATCGATCATGGCAAGTTTCTGTTGTCTGACCCCTGAACGTCTAATCGCTGTTGTGTATGTGACTCAGAGTCTCGACTGAAAAGGGCTAACGGCTTTGTTTTTGCGTCTCTTCTTCATTTTTCATTTTATTGACTTTTAGAATGTCCGATGATACCATGGCATTGTAGCCCTATGAGTAATGGAACTGAGCTAATCGTCGGTAAAAGTTCCTTTCCATCAAATTATGGGGATGAACCCTAACTCTGAAACCCTAATTTCGAGAATTACCCGATTCGGCGGCAAGCCCTAAAACGTTGCGCAGTATACAGTTCAAAGCATGGTTTCTTTCTTGATTTGTTTTTCTAGGTTTGAAAAATAAGGTAAGTACCTAAATTAAAACCCTGATTGATGGGACTAGAGACGAATTAGTCAGTTTGTAGCAACGACGCTCTACGTGCCGGACTTCAACTCGATGTTCACCATCTCGCCATCATCCCATAACTAATCGACATGGCGAACAAACCAGGAAGCCAATCGTCATAACGCCACTACATCGCCCACTGCCACTATTCGCAAACAATTTCATGTGTCCCCAATATGACTCGAATCTCCAGGCAGTATCCAAGACAAGCGTCGGAGATTATTCTCGCCACATAGCTTTGGCAGCATGTGAGGGAGGTACCGAAAAGCACTACGGATAACCTTCTCTATTAAAGGCCAGAATTTAGATTTAGATTTGTACTGCATCCTAATTGTATGTATATTATCAGTATTAATGATTCAGAAAGTAAATCAAAATTCAAGACATGCAGATCTGTGCAGTGCAGCTGATTGGCTGGGTTCCGCTGATTTTTGCTGGGTGTGGATGGAATTTGGAGGCAACTCAATCGGAAATAAAATACGAGTAATACGTCAGATGTTACCTCTCTCAGTGGCCCCAAACGATGGATTTTGGAATTGTTTCGAGATCATTCAGAAAGACTGTACGGAGTATGGTCATGATAATCCATTCAACCATTATGTCACGACAATCATGTTGAAGACTTGACGTGGGCAAGACCCTTAGCAACCATCTTATGCCGAGCACCTGTCGATCACACAAGTATCCGCTTGAGACATCGTTCAACGTCTGAGCGTTGTCTCGCACGACTATCATCATATCATGCCACAAATTACCATATAATCGCAATCGCAATTGCAAGCTATCCGTACCAGTTGTTGGAGGAGTCAACAGTGGGCACGAATCGATTGGCTCTTGGTTGGCGCGTACGTACTAGCCTTATCGCACTTCAGGTGGATGATCGGCATCACATGGAGTTTGCATGCTGGCCATAGACTTCTTGCTGTAGCAAGCACTTTGTACTTGTGCTAATCCGATGGCTGTACTCATATGCTCGTTGACCGAATATCATGCTGAACACACAGGGGATGGGAGTATATATATGTACGTAGTATGTTGTTGGCGAAGTGAATACAGGTCCAAATTCCCGATCGCAGTCAGCCACTTACAGGCCAGGGTAAGAATTCCCGTCAGATTTGCGTGTCTTATTGGGCGAGGATCCAGGATGATACTAGGATCAGATCCCAGGCCTGATCCATAGCGACTGGGCGAGTGATTGGCGTACGATACCCGCTACCCGCTTTCAATCTGGGAACGTACTCTACTATGTACTCCGTACGTGTAAACATTCATTGTCAACATACAGCAGGTACAGGTACGATGAAGATGCACAAACAAATACCCCAGACTGTAGCTGTCTATTCTCTGGATCATCACTTAGCTAGCAGCAATGATAAATACCATGTACATAAAATATAGATCCGACTGTCTCTTATCACCGTCAGCAGTGGTCCGTACTAGTAACAGACCCACCACCCCTCTAGTTAATCAAACTAACCAACTTTCCTCTCCCCTTGGTCAACTTCTTCTCTCTCTTTATCCTCTTCCTCTCCAAGTACTCGTCATTGACTCCAATTGCATCTATTCACAGTCCTGTCTCAGCGTTGTCTGACAGGCGTGCACAGACTGCCTCCTTTCCTTTGTTACACGACTTCATTTCTTCTCTCGTCTCTTCTCCTTCCGCGTCTTACCGGCCACCACTTCACTCTACCTAGCTGTCCATCCTTCGGCCACTTCTGTTGAGCTCCTACCGAACGATTATACCGGCCTGCGAGCGGTGCGAAGATGCTGCTGGCGATCCATCGATATTGTTGTGTGTAAACGTCTACAAACCGGGCAATTGGCCCATCGCCAACCGATCACCAGGTCCTCCGACTACGAGAGATTCATCACTTGATCGTTCATGATACGCACTGCGACTGAAATATACAAAATTAGTTCAAGACTGTGGACACGACGAGGGAGGGCTAGCATAAGATGGCTTCTTTCCGAAACATGGCGCGTCTAGGAGTTGCCGCTCTGCTCATCGGCTCTTCATCGGTTGCTGCCCTGACGATCGAATACTGTTCTACCGAAAATACCGCTTCATCAAGCACAGAAAGTATGCTACAAGTTTCGTTTGGAATTCTGGACTGATACTAACCGCTTTACAGACACCAACATATACCAATCAAACGGAGCATGTAATACGCAATGCAGTGCCGACTACGCCTTTGCCGTCCTCCAAGGCCAGGACTGCTGGTGCTCCAACTACATCCCTGCTTCCACCGTAGACGTCTCAGAATGCAACACCAGCTGTCCAGGCTATCCATCCGACCTCTGCGGAAACACCGACAAAGGCTATTACGGCTACATTGCCATGTCAGGTCACAAGGCATCCGGAACAGCAACCGGCAAAAGCACTGCAACCGCTACGGATTCCTCTTCCTCTTCAACTACTTCTTCGGTGAGTGATTGCTTCCTGCACATTGCCACATTGCCCCATTGCCCTGCCATTATTGCGTATACAATTACCCTGGATTCATATGTCAAGGTGGCTTGGTGCAATCTCATAGTGTCTGGTTTTAACAACCGCACAGGAGGGCACGGCCACTGAAACATCCACCGGACCAAAGACTGTCACTGTAACCGAGTCAGCTTCTACTGGCACGACTCTGGCTACGTCCGTGTCTTCTGTATGATCTGCAAACAAACCATACTTGAACATTACTTATAGTTTATGTATAGGGTACGTCTACGACATCAAGCACAACAACTACAGCTACACCGACCGTCTCCATTCAGACTATCGCCGGTCAGCCCGTGACGATTACCGTCTCGAATTCGCCCTCAACTGCAACATCTAGCTCGTCAGTGTCTACCGAAAACAAAGGCTCGTCGCTGAGCGGTGGAGCTATTGCGGGTATCGTTATTGGCGCACTCGTCGGCGTCGGAGCTCTAGCCGCTCTGATACTGTGGTGGTTCTTCTTTGGACGACGAAAAGGCGAGGAACGTTCCGAGAAAACAGGCTCTCCAAACGGAGGAGGCGACGGCAGCGTTACAGGCGCCACAGTCGATACACGACGTCAAAGTCGAGGCTCGCAAATGAGCTTTATGCGCAATTTCATCGGCGACGAAGTATCACCCACGTCGCCGAATGACTATCTCAGTCCGAACCATGCATTTACCGATAATCGCATGAAGAAGGATGCAGTTTTGTATCCCAATGGGGATCGTCTAAGCGCGGTGTCTCTTCGCGATGAAGAAGACTATTCGCGCCCTGTCTTGAGGGTTCGTCAGTCCGTTCCCTTAGTTTCTCGAAATATGAACGCTAACCTTGTGCCTGAACAGCTCACGAATCCGGATTAAGCTGATTGATTGTGTTTATCGATTCTCGTTTCTTATTGCATGCACAGCCCGGCACAGCGCAGCGAACAATGTTTTTATTCATGATACCCGTCCCGTTGCCCGGAACTTCCCCTCATACCTTGCCCTCGACTTTATCTGACTCCGATCACAATCAGTGAAGCCATGCCATACAAACGGCACCACATCGTTCTATTCAGCATATACATATTGCGTCTTTTACCATTTTCGAGTTTTCGAGTTTTTCGAATTTTCACGGCGTTTGGGTTCGGTTTGATTGACATGATATAGATTCTGAGATAAACTTGTGGAAATATACGAACCGCATTGATGACCACCACTACCAACACATACTTGTATTCTAGCTTTATTAATATTATAAGTATCGATGAATGATATATTAGAGAACAAAACATTAATCGAGATTGATCGATTGCTTTTAAGTGATATAGTCGTACAGGCGTTGTTGATCGAGATGGTCAATGTGTAGCTACGTAGGTCAGTGCTGGCTCCTCGGATCAATCGATCCTTTTATAGACGAGATTCTCGAGGAATACTGTAATAAAGACAACGTTCTTGTTTTGCCATGATTATATTGATGTAGTTACGTGCTATTTGATCCTAACCTGTTTATGGTATGCTCCCAGCAAGCCAACTGTAGATGTAACCTGATTGGGCCTCATATTGAAGATCCTTGCTCTGATATTGAAGATACCACATAACCACGTACTACCATCAATTTTCAAGAAAGATAGAACCTCCATTCATGGTGATTTCTTAGCTAGGTACAGTCAAAACGACTCGAAATGAGCCGAAATATTAAACCCCCTTCTTCCCCTCTTCCTCTTTCTTTGCCCCTCTTCTCTTCCATCTCCCCTTGTCCCTCACGCGCACACACTTTCCCTCTCTACAAATAAGCTACTGATATAGAAGGAAACAACACAAAAGAGAAAAGGAGAATAAGTTATCATGGCAGAGAGCGGTTCTCCTATCTCGGATCGCTCGGACTCCTCAGAATCCCCCCATCAAATAATCGTCAGGAGCAGAAACCGCCTTGTGAACATCATCAAGCAGAACAACCTCGCTCAACTGCATCAATTCATCGCCTCATGCCCTCCCGAGGCTGTGATCGACCCTGGGACACCCTACTTGGAGGACACCTTGTTCAATGCAGCCTCATATGGCAGTCCTGAAGCTCTTCGCATCATCTTGGAGGTGTACACTACGGCCCCGGACGTTGTTGAGAGGTTCAACCCCAAGTTCTGTCTGCTGCTCGACGCATGTGGTGCGGCAAATGTTGATGTGGTGCGCTTTATCTTGGACAGCCATGACACTCCAGAGAATCACTTACCTCTCGGGACGGATGATTTGCATCAGAGAGATGACTCCGGAGATACGCCGATCCTCGCGGCTGCAGGGTCTCTGATATGTCTTGCCAAAGATATAGATGAAGAAGATAAGACTGAGTGGATTCAGGATCGGATTTCAAGGGCCCATCAGTTGATGCATCTTCTTCTTGACCGGGGCTGTCCAGCAACAGATGTCGTTCCCCCATTGTCAAATGATCTCTCTGCTGGAGGAAGTCAGGTACAGGATAGTGTGCTTGGGCTTGCTGTGTCAAGAGCTAATGGTCCATTAATTCAACGGCTCATTGACTCTGGTGCCGATATCTACCTGAAGCATCAATACTTGCATTATGCCAAGGCACCGTTCCAGTTAAGGCTGACAAAGGATCATGTATATGATGTTACAACGCTTCATCTGGCAAGTTTCTTCTACAATCCTGATGCTGTGAAATTGCTCTTGGATCATCAACATTATAAGAATAATACCAATCCTGACCTGGCTTCCTCCCGTGATAGTGATGGGCGACTCCCACTGCATTGGGCAGCCAGCGGCCCTGGAATTTTTAACTGTAGACTCCTAGATAAGCAGCTCAGAATTACAGAGACCCTGCGACTGCTTCTTGACCATGATTCTATAGGTATCAACCTTGTTGACAACACTGGATCCACGCCGCTACACTATGCTGCTGTAAGCCACGCTATGTGTGGTTATAGCCAGCACGCAGAGCTTGCTATCCGCACTTTACTTGAATACGGCGCTGACCCCCGGATCCCCGATGGCTCTGGTCGTACCATCCTACATCTATTAGGGTACCACTCTACTCAAAGTGACCCCATCGAGAGCACACTTCTGGATTTAATCCTGTCTCACGGTGCCAATATCAATCACGCCGAGAACAACGGGAAAACAGCATTGCACGTCTTTGCTCAGAATTTGCGGCAGGTCTCGGCGGCAAAGTCCTTAATTCAGCATGGGGCGGATGTCCGGGCCTGGAATACTCTCCAGGAGACGCCCTTTCATGCAGCAGCTCGGGGATTTTTGAATGATCATGTACACCGTGATGGGAGAGATACGGAAGTGACAACTGCGAACAGGATCAGACTTCAGGATGAGATGATGTGTGCTCTGCAGGATGTTGCTGGGCAGGATGCTGCTATGTTGATGAGCCAACCAAATGCGGAGGGGAAAACTCCGCAGGACTTATTGGAGGAGACTAGAAATCGGTGGCGGGGATGGGAGCAGCGCATATTAGGCCCCAGAGGAGGCAGAGGCAGAGGCAGAGGGCAGCCAGTAGGAGCATAATACAGTTCTGGAAGAATATCTCATAAAGGTAGCCATGGTAGCACTTCTGACATATTTTGAAACTATTGGAGGGTATATTGCTACGCCATCATGTGTCATGTCATTATGTAAAGACTAATCTTGGGCCATGTAATTTTAAGTATTTCTTCAAACTGTGTAAGAGCTCAGCTTTGCATCTTCTAAGATTTGATCTTATTCTTGTTAGACTTATGAACAGTATAAAGAGGTATAGAATTCCCATCGAAGCTCACAGGCTATTTCAAGATGAGCACCGGCTTGAATTTCTTCTCTTTCCTCGAGTACTCCATCTCTTGTTATCAATTGTATCGCTCTAGATCAGAGGAGTTTGATTCACAATCCAGTCGTGTCACTGCCTTTCACCTTCTACATCTAGCATTCAGGACAAGTCAGCAACATGGAAGCGCAACACTCTCAATCATTGTCATCTTTACCTGACGGCCTTAGGCAACAACACCCCTTTCATCAGGAGCCTAGCAACGCCCATGAACCCCTGTCAGAAAGCTCCCAGACCTATTCACATGCACCCTCTAGTACAGGAGACGGAACTGCCGAGCAAAGCGTAACTACCCCTACGGAACACGGTGAACCAAATCACGATCAAACTGCCTTTGCTCATCAGTCAGTAATCACTTCTTTATCTATTCTTCCATAAAAGTAATATGCTGGTGCTCCAGTTTCAAGCATCATCTGAACCTCTTCCTTCCCAATTAGGCATAGGCCAGCCCTAACCCCGGATCAACACGATTTCAGCCACGCCGGCGGCTTGGCTACCGAGCCACATGCCAATACCGGTAATCCTGTAGACATATATACATAAACCTCAGCAAAAGAGCCAGAGCTAACAGATCTATCAACTCATACTTCCTATTTGCAATGTTAAGCTAGGTTATCAAACAAACTTTTCGGAAATTGAAGTTTGCAAACTTATTTTTTATTCTTGATGCCTCTTTGACCAACTACAGACTGACTTAAACTTAGTTGCGATTAATCCCCTACGATCCAAAATGCCGAAGCATCGAATGACAAAATCGGATTCCTCTAGAATTTTAATCAACACAGGTCCGTTCTAATTAGTCTACTGTATAATAATTTATCAATTAACATGTGAGCAGGCTAAAAATGGAAGGAATATGTCATCTAAAGGATTTTCTGCACGTGCACAATCTGCCGCAGACCGTTCAAAGTACATATCTTCGTCAGGAACCGGGCGCCCGACTAAGAATATCAGCTCCGGAGGTATCAGCAATAATAAACAGGGTCAGCAAGGGTGGTGCGTTGTTCAATAAGAGTATCTATAGAGAAATTCAAGTTCAAGATGCCTTAAGGGGCGAGGCAAAGCGACTTAAGACAGTCTAATCGGTAACCGACGGGAGGGGGAAGGTCACTTGGAAAATAAGGGAGACAAACTTATACTCTTGATAACAAATCCTAATTGATATCGTTTTGAAAATATAATCCAAAAATTCTACCTGAGCACAGTGTATAGTTGACCGTAAGTTAACGATGAAATGAAAAGAAGAAAAAGGCCTGACCTAAAACAGCGATACGCGTAATTTACGTGGGTATTAATTCTACGAAAGTGTAATACCTCCTTAAGAAAATTACATGAGCTAGGGTTAATCTGGATCTAGCTATATATAGATTAATATATTATTAGTGCTGTTTCAGGAGAAAGAGAAGAGTGTGTTAATTGTTACTCTGAAGGTGTAAACTACTATGCAGTTGTTTGTAAAAACGATGTATGCTTTCTTTCTCTTTAAATGTTTTAGTCTTTCGCTCTAATCTAGACTAGGGAAAGCGCCGGATTAATGATAATCTTAAAGTTATGTGGAATTTAGAATTACTGTAAGATAACAGGACGTCTCATGAAACTTTAATATATTATAGAAACCTTCCATGTCAACTAGAAAATCTACTAACTAGTGCATGCTGAGTAGTCTTACAAGAACTGCCTAAGATCCTGGTTCCCTTCATATCTCTCTATCGCTTGTTAGGGTTCTGCGGCACGCAACTAAGGTGGAGCGCGCGCCTCGAATGATGACTCTGCTCATTATCCTTCTCGGCCTGTTGGCACACGTCCCTGATGCTCTTGCCATGAATGAGCACTCACGTCAGACGTACAAAAGAAATTAAATAATCGTTTAGTAGGTAGAGATACCGAACAAGAGCTAATTTTGAAGCCCCTCCTCGTACCGGTAATAAATAAAGGAGAAAGCGCTTCGTCACCAATAATCTTGGTATGTCGATGAAAGGCTGCGGCCATGTCAGGCATCACCCACTAGGATACGCGTACCCGGGTTGAAAAGATTAAATGATCGCCAATCTCCCAGAAGCAGGATGGATCATGTCCCTACAAATTCCTTTCCCTTCAACGTGGAGGGATCATTCTCCCAAGAAAGCTTAACTTTTCTGCGACCGCTAGGTGTGCATACCTCCTCCTAATTCTATCTGTTAAATTTACTGAGACATTTACCCATTACGGCACTTGGAGAAATATTCGACGACACGGAGTCATTTGGGCATCTATCTCAACGTGGGTGTGACAGCCCGTTATAAGCGCCCAAGAGGAGAACGCGTGAAACCTCGTCTCTTTCACGCGCTTGCAAAGCTCACCCTGAAACACCCCATACTTTGCGCGATACCATTCGCAGTTGGAACGCCGAATCCTTATTTCATTCGTCTTCCAGTGATTGCCCTGAACGATGTGGTGACTTTTGTGGAAGAGGATGCAATTTCTGCCAGTTCAGATTGGCAAGAAGTCCGTGACAAGGTCCTCGAACAGCAACACAATCTGTCCTTCAAGGATGAGCCCTCCACCAAGGCCCTTCCGTTCTGGAGAATATACGTCTTGGAGAATAAGGCTACACCGACAAGCTTTACTCTTGTGTTCATTTTCCACCATTCAATCATGGACACCAAAAGCGCTCTTTCGCTACGCCATGAAATTGAAGAATATATGGCCCGACATACGGCTGCCGAGCTATGTAACACAATATATAGTTCTCCTGAGGGCCTTATACCCCCCATTGAGACACTCCATTCTTTCCCCATATCGCAAGAATTCCTACAATCATAAGATATCCGTAGCGAACCAGCACCTGAGATGTGGACTGGCAGCCACCAGTTTATACCCGTGAAGACTCGCTTTACTTCAATGTGGATATCTGACGCTGAGACAAAGATACTCACAGCTCGGAGTAAAATGGAGCAGACTTCCGTTACGGCGTTGCTTCAGACGCTTCTCGCGGCTTGTATTTTTGCAGTTCTTCCGCTGACATATAATTCACTCCAGGCCGACTGTGTAGTATCACTTTGAAAGTTGCTCCCAGAGCAAGTCACGGATACCACTCTGGGATGCTATGTCGGCTCGTTATCCAACCACATACATACGGAGACCATTTTTTGATGGGGACGAAACCCGCTACACAAAGATGATCATCGACCATACCACAGCGCAGAAAGGTGCTGATATGATGATCGGCTACCTGGCACATATTCCAAACCAACGTGACTGGATGTTGCAAAAACTAGGGCGAAAGAGAATGAGTGCCTTTGAACTATCGAACGTTGGTACAAGTACTACTTTACGAGGAGCCTCGAACTTTGCAATTGAGAATATGTTGTTCAGCTAGAGCCCTAGTGCTTTTAGTGCCGCGATCAAGGTCAGCGTGGTTACTGGACCTGATGGGAGATTGGCTCTAGGCTTCACCTGGCAGGAAGGGGCAATTGAGAACGGTATGATTGCACGGCTCAAAGTAGCTGTCAGGGGCGAGGTACAGGGACTGATCTCATCTACATAGGAAACCGTGACGATGTTGTTGGGTTTCCCCGTCCCGGAAGGTGCGCGAATCTGTTAGAATGGGAACTAGGTTATGTTAGGAATGAGTGCATCCCCTTATGTACTATGTAAACGGTCAGGAACGCGTACCCGGGACTGGATCACAGACAGCCAAAACTGGAAAGCCCATTCTAGCCGATATTGATTGCTAAGTTTTCGAATCCGAGGTCGGAAGCCCGCATTGCCAAATGAAGTTCAGCTGATACAAAACACTAGGTTAATTGATTACAGTGCGAAAAATATTTCTGATGAAGCGAAAATATAGGTCGTGTCGGTTGTGGGGAAAAGAACACGATGGATTGACAAACGAACTGTCAAGTGTACTCTTATATTTCCCCCCTGACAATCAAAGTTCTGCATTCCAATTTATTGCCGTTCCTTCAAGTACATCTCCTTCCAATCTGGAAAAAATGGTGCCTCCTTAAGCGTGGCTGCTTCCCAATTCGCGGGAATAAGTCCCCGTTCTACTTGTGCTTGGTGCTATTATTTAAGTACTCCTCATGTTCAAATCCTTCGACGCAACCATGTTGCCCCAATCGCTTCCTTTGCCGCCGAGGTCACCAAGTGTTCCTGTTTTGAGGTCATTGAGTGGACCATTCTCATGTCAACGGGCTTGTGTACACAATGGCTAAATATAGAGCCTGCTCAAATACCTACCTTAGCGGGCTTCTTGACTTCTCTTCCTTTCTTAACTCAGGCATGGTATGCTCTCACACTACCTAATCACAGAGTAATCCTTATTAACAATACCAAATACACGATTAACAACACATCAGTCTATTCAACTATACTAATTATTTTATCACCACCATCCCATCAAGTTTAAATCGTGGAGTCTAGGCAAGAAAGATGTTGGTTGATCCCCCCTCTGAATTATTACAGCTGTTATTAGATAATATACAAATACAACCACAAAGTACTATAACAACTTACATATACTAATTACTTCAGTTTAAATATGCGTGGCTGAATTAGGGTTGGAAAGAATATCAATAGTCTAGCACTTGGCTGATCTGGGCGGACATCTTTCATTTAATCAGTTGGCATAGAATTTGGCGCGAATGATACTGATCAATTTGATAAATTAGCTAGCTATAAATATATATTATCCCTCCACCAGACCCAAATTTTTACTTTCAACACTATCTCGCCAGTTCTCTATACAACTTCCATTACCATGTCACCTTCATATAAAGATAAAATTTCCAGATCTGCCTACAGAAATTATTCTTCCTATTACAGAAGCATGCGGCACTCTGAGAAACATCAATGCGCTTACCACTACATGCCGCAAATTATATTCAAGTCTCCTCCTGTATCTTTATACATTGGATACAAAAAGAGACCATCTAGTTTAAACAGCTCAGCATCTACACTCAGAGTTGCTCTTTAATACAGAAAAAACCATCAGCTTTATGTCCTTGAAAATATCCTTCAAGAAGCGTGTTCAGGAGGGTACGTCAACATAGTAAGGTTGATATTCCAGGCGCAGTTCCTCGAAGGTCTCAAAACCACAGCCATTCACGAACGGAGCCTTGTCCGTCTCGCATTTTGGAAAGCATGTCGTCAGGGTAATCATGGAGAACTGATACGACTTCTGGGAAAGGGTGTGTCAACTGATCTGGAAGACCCATCTGGCAATACTCCTCTAATGATCACCGTGCGTATTGGACATGTTCTGTTATTCAGGACGTTGTTAGGACATGGTGGATTAACATACATACTACCTCCTGGCAGTTTTAGCACGGATGGACTGCTCTTTGAGGGGTACGAAGAACTAGGCGAAAATCGAATCCAGATGGTGAAGGCACTACTGGAAGAAAGGGTGCCATTTGATAGAGACTGCGCTCTGCGGAAGGCCATTCGCAGGTATAATATTGATATGATGAAGCTTTTAATACCACATATCATGCTACTACATACTCTCTCATGAGTGTACATATAGCAGCCAGATGAGATATTTTACAGTTGATATATGCACTGGTATACAATCTCACAGAATGTTGTGTATACACTACAAGAAGATCTATCATATAGCTAGCATTCACCGCCGATTCATATGGTTACAAAATCTGAAGCTGGCGTGTGTTGATTATTGTGGTTACCACCCAGTATATACGAATCATTTAGTAGTCTTGAAAAGTGCTGGACTCAAAACATACAAGGCTGTCTGATGCCCATTTTAGGAGAGCATTGGAGAAGCAATGGAGAAGAGGAGAGAATAATATATTATGTCTGTAAGGGATTTGTAGATTCATTTAAATGTGTTTCCCCATGCCCAACGCATCGGAGACGAGGACCCCGATCCCCGAGGTCGAGGCTGTGACGGAAGCCGGAACCTCAGTGACCGCGCTTCGGAGGGCCGACCGTTTCACAATACGACAAGAGAATTGACCATTGCCACAAGGCACTCGACCAGGATCAAAGCGCATCATAAATCCAGAAACATGTTCGCCAGAAAATTACAACCAGCATTCAGAGCCCCAACTCAAGTGTCGGCCATTCGCCAACTTAAATACAACCCCCTTAAAACCGTCACCAGGTCCACCGGGGACATCAAGTCCGCTGGCTTCACCCCGTTTTCCACTTCAGAAAGCCTTCACCAACCATCGGGTAAACCGACACTGCGGCGCGTCAGACGGGATGTCCTCAATGCCAAGGAGATTGTTCGCATCATGAGTGAGGACGGGGCGGTCGTGATCGAGGGTCTTCTCACCCAGGACCAGGTGGCCCGATACAACGCGGAGACTGAGCCCGCCTTGGCCGCGATGCACCCAGGGTCCTTGGTCGACCATGAGGAAATTCAGAGCTTTCACGGCCGGAACACGAAGCGCCTGTGCAACTTGACGACACTGAGCAAGACATTTCGCGAGGAAGTCATTAACAGCGACACCATCCACTCCATTTGCGATGAGTTCTTCCATATGACTGGGGACTATTGGCTCTCGACCGCGCAGGTCATGTCCATTGGCCCTGGGAGCCCCCGACAACCCCTTCATCGCGATCATGGTAACTGGTATCCAGCTCGGGCCATGGGTCCCAGCATGCCTGAGAGTTCCATTTCTTTTCTGCTAGCCCAGAACAACACGACGGAGGAGAACGGCGCAACGCTAGCTATTCCCCGGAGCCACCTGTGGGACTTCACCCTTGAAAATGACAATCTCGGAAGCTACGAACAGTGCACGATAGTCGAGCTGAATGCCGGTGATGCCCTTGTCATCGGCGGGAAGATCGTGCACGGCGGCGGGGCTAACCGAACAAAAGATATCTGGCGCAAGGTGACCACGGTTATGTTCTGCAACGCTGCCTTTACTCAAGAAGAGGCCTTCCAAATCGTTTTAGACCGAGAGCTGGTCAAGAAGCTACCGGAGCGGGTCAAGAAGGTATTGGGCTTCAGGACCGTCTATCCCCTCCAGTCTCCGGGCCTTAACACGCTGAATAACGATGATATCGCCGAATACCTTGGATGGTGATACTGCAACGGCGGAGCCGATTTCTGGCAACATCACTAAACCTTATAGCATAGTGAATGTTCTCTAATAGCCCGCCTATGAAGCACAATTGAAATTCATATATTCAATACACAGTACAGTTACTTTCAAGCAAATTGGCTGTGCCTGCCTCGTTTACCTCTTTATTCTTCTTCTTCTGTGGCATCTTTAAATATTTTGATTTATTCGTTGCTGTCTCTATAGATAATCCAAGTCACGTAAATGAAGGATTCCGAGCCTTAAGTCAGACATCAGACCAATGAGATTTAAGATTCTATTCCTACCTAAGTGAACTATAGTTATTAGATATAATGAATGTATACCAAAACGGCTCAGATATTAAAACTTGCGTAGATGATAGGGCTTTCTTTCTAAAACTTTCCGATGGAGCGTATTTTGTACCCTAAGGGATAAATTCGCGGAAGTCCGTGGACTCCGCACGTTCAGATTCACTGGAAACTCTCATCCACAGTTTCCAATGTGTAGGAATGGAGTCGGCGCGGGATACCGTCAGCCATCTTCTCCAACAGGCCCATGATCTGCTCAGCCGTACCAATCCATAGTGCACCGGTTTCATAAACCAACGTTAACCAGCATTTGATGTCGACTGCCCAATCAGAACGTGGCTATATACAGGCTTGCGCAGTGGGTGCTAGGATCGTGTGTTGGAAGTTCGAACCAACTAGACCAAAAAGCTGCGCGCATTCTAGATGATCTAGTATGGTATGTAGAGCAAGGGAGTGGGACGTTGTCCTAACACAATACGGAGTAGGTAGTTAGTTATCCCATTGCTGCTCTTTTTAGTAGTCCTAGCATCCAAAGGTACACTCTTCATGTATATGTATTATATTGTGCTAATTTGAAAGAATAACAACTGCTATTCTATCATAGGACACTAAAGCGTGAAAAGTCTCTTCAGAGTTCGCCTTCAGGCAGCTTAATCGGACTTTTATCCTCTTCATACCGACTCTCAAACACCACAAGACTGAAAAAGTCCCGAAAACTATGAAATAGGGCTATGGGGCCCGAACCCCAGCCCTGCTGATACCAGCAAGACTGTAGATCCCGCAACTGCTCCCAGCTTCCATGGTATCGCTCCACCAGTTTATCCAGAGTTTTCTTGTCCGACTCTCCCGCCTTCTGGTGGGCCTCGTCTAGGACTTCCTTAGCTTTCGCCAGTAACTCCCCTTGCAAATACCACAGATATTCTGTCCCTTGCCCGTCAGGTTCGTACATCGCGATCCCCCCGCCCTCGATATTTGGCCACTTGATTTGAGCAGGTGGGGTCGTTCCGGGGAATAAATCAAATGTATAGCCACCCATCCAGGAAGCGTCTTCCCAGAATAGTTCCTGTACCCTCAAAAGAGAGTTTTTGAGCGTGTACAAATGGGGACCCGAGATGACAGCTCGCGTCCCGTTGGTAAGACAGTAGAAATTTTTGAGATCATCTGGCAGTGAACAGCCTAGTCTCGATTCCACCCTGGCAATTTCGTCTGCGGTTGCTGGTTCGCGAAGAATGGTGCTTGGAACAGTAGACTCGTCGCCATCACCACGCTCCGGCACTCGATCCTCCCACATCTCCGGGAACCGCAGCGTATTCTGATTGAGCTCTTCAAGCATTTCTTCGAAGCTTTGATCCTTGTACTCACCACTGGGTGTTACTGGGCCCTCTTCTAGTCTCTTCTTTGTCACGTTGAGGATGAACTCCGCGTATTGCTTTAGCTCATTCTCGGACAATCCAAGTTTGTCACGTAGCCAGCCAGACTTAAAATATTTCTTCCATGCAGGTCGGATACATGATAGGTATTTAGCTTGCTGGTTTGCATGGATGCGGTCGGCAATGCGAGCCATGATGTCGTCTGCTTCAGCGGTTTTGTTGAGGTACAAAGAGATGCTTAGAAGGCCAGCTAGATCTCTCGAGAGATATAATGCCTGCTATCTCGATTAGCTCTATTTTTCCTCCTTGTGGCCAATAATACTGGTGAGTAACGAGAAAGGTGAAAGACATACCGAAGCTCCCGTCATCGCATTCAAATAAGGGTCGCCAGACTCTAATGTTTTCTTTACCAGACTATTCAATTTTTCAAAGTCTGCTTCTGTCGCATGTCTACTAATATCTATTGCTGCCTCTGCTCCAAAAATAGGTCGGATTTCACGAAGGAAATGTTCCTCGAGACACCGAAGTTCTTCTTCATTATTAACCCTGTCCACTTCTCCTACTCCGGTTGGCAAAGTCTCAAAAATTTCGTACAAGAATGGTGTGTTTCTGGGGATCCTTTGATTGAACGGACGATTATCACGTTCTTCAACAGTCTCCGAGCGGTGGTGCTGTGCAAGGATGGCGAAAATGGCGGAGGCCTCGTCAATCTGGCCAAGCATTGCGAGTTCAACGGCCTTTTGGGCGGCATTGAAAATGACTTGGGTGGTTGGGCTCCTAAGAGTGGTGAGAGCGAAGAAGTTGCGACAGAATCCAGCCATTTTTGTTTAATTTTTCTTTTTTGGATGGAATTGGAAAGATGCAGCCTGGTTGATGCTGCTCAGCCGTACCAATCCATAGTGCACCCCGGTGGGTTTCGTAAACCAACGCTTGATGTCGACTGTCCAATCAGAACGTGGTTATATACAAGGTAGCGCAGTGGGCGCCAACTAGACCAAAAAGCTGCGCGCATACTAGATGATCTAGTATGGTATGATATAGCTAGCAACGAGGATCGCATGGTATGTAGAGCAAGGGAGTGATAGTTGCCCGAACATAATAGGTAGTTATCCCATTGCCGGTGCTTGATACGTTCGCTACGCGTTGTGCGCAGTAGCGCCGACTCGTGGGATTGATATTCCGACACACGTAAGGCTCTTTTCGCCGATGACTTGGAAAATCATTTGACGTTCTTCACTATGTATACTCTTTGACCCGTTCTCAGGACCTTCTGTGCACTCCCGGGAATAATTCCCATCTTAGGGATAGCGCTTCGACGGTATACTACGTAGTAGTACGGACCCCACACTCACACTCCCCAGCTTTGGACCCCGCAGAAAACCCCTGATTCCTTGAAGGCTTAATTGTACCTCCGCTGTGACTCAACGGTCTGTGCATATCTACTGGTCTGAACCCTCTGTCTTCCATGCAGGTATTTGGGGCCTTTGAATTGTACTGAAGCTACTAAAGAAAATGTGGTTTATGCAGGGGTTGCTAGCCATCGTGTTCAGCACAGACGTGGCGGTTGTTAAGTTTCGTATTGATAGTTATTCTGACTTACATGTAGAGATCCTAACTCTGGACGGGTATTTCGAGATTTTGAATTCTGAAATTTGCCCAACAAGAGGGGAAATTAGAATGAGAAGGATTACATTACTACATATGTATGATCTCGCAGAGTCAATAACATTGAACTTAGTAAAGACATGCACAGGAGATATTGAGATGATTGCAATGACAAAAAAGCACCATCTGGAGGCATGAAACCTGCTTGGCTCAGGTCAAAGCGCACTGGTTCGAACGGCTGTGGACGTAGATACACGCCTCAGAGAGTCTAATAGCGGTAGGTCCCGTCTCTCATTCTGTTGTAAAATGAGGAGAAGAAACCAATCAAATGTCGACATGGTGTTAGAAGTGAGACGGCCGATGCGGCCATTCGCTGCATCATGTAATACTACATAGTCGATCGGATCAGAGCGTTATACTAGACATAGACATCTATAGCTGATATTTGAGGAGACTTTTATTGCCACGGATACAAATATCACTGATTTTTCCCACGAATACACGTGGCTTAAGGAGCAATTGTGTCTAACAACTTTCATACTTTCACAAGACTCACTTCGAACTACAACTTAATCATGGCGTCAACCGTGGAAGACTTCAAGATCGCTGGAGTCGCCGCGGGCTTTACCCTTGGTTACGGGTTTTGGACAGTTTGGAAAGCCTTCAAGCAGACGTCTGTTATAAGAGCTCCGCATCGAAGCACATATGTCTACCTTATATGGGGAGAGATTGTAGCAAATATCATTATCGGGATTATAGGATGGCTGTTTCTTGAGGGAGTCATTCCATTGGGGTGTGTATACCTGTAACTAAAATCACATATAATCAGATATACTGACAAGTCTTTTCATTTGGTGTTACAGCGTGCCCGTTCTCTTCTCCCTTTTATTTTGCTGGGTCTTCGAGATTCAGCTTCTAATGCAAATTATCATCAACCGCGTTTACGTCGTCGCCGAGAACCAACGGACTGTCATCAGAGTGAGATGGATCACGGCAGGAATCATCACCGCTATTAATATAGCTGTCTTTTGTATTTGGATCCCTGCGCACCTGAACCCACCGGCAAATGAATTGTATGGATTACCTCCTCCTTTATCTGCTATCCTAACATCATCACAGATACCCGGTAATCAACAAATATTGGGATCGAACATCAAAAGTTCTCATCTGTATTGTCGACGCTGCCCTGAACTACTGGTTCCTTCGGATTGTTCAGCGCCGCCTCGTTCGCTATCATGGATTGAAGAAATACGCCCCTCTTGTGAACTTCAATGCCTGGCTTATGGCATTATCAGTGGGCATGGATGTAAGGCTTTCCCCCTCTTTTTTGCTGTGTGTCTCATACTGAATGTAGATAGGTCTTGTTGATAGGGCTTATGTCACTCAAAAACCAGCTTGTATACATTCAATTTCATCCCGTTACTTACATGGTCAAGCTCAACATTGAAATGACCATGGCCGCAATGATTACCAAGCTCGCTCGAGAACCTGGAACTGGCGACACAAGGGTCGTTCTAAGTTCGAGCCAGGACCAATACACGCGTGACCGGAGAGCAGATCTCCAACTAAATGATATTGACCTTGATCGATGTGCCTACCCGGAAGACGCTCGTCAAGATCATTCTCACGTATACGGACCAGGGCATGAACATAAAGCGGCAGGTGCGCTAGCTGGGATAAATAAGGAGACGACCATTCATGTCGTGACTCAGCATGCCTTTTCGAACAGGGAGTAAGATAAATAGTATCGCACAGGATATGTGTTGCATGCGAGGATGCACTGTTTCTGGATGGAATGCTGTCGATAGCCTCCTAGTAATCTTCATTAATGAACAAATTCATTTCCACACCAAGGAGCCAAATTGAGGGCTGGCCTCTATTTAATACAATGGCTGAAAAAGAACCGTTATGCTGGGTGAGACATCTCATCAATGCATCCTCCACCCCTTCAACAATCATCTCCTTCATAGCGCTGAAAATGCAGCTCTTGGATAGTCGGTCTCTAATCACCATTACAAATGTAGCTCCTGACTTGGACACTGGTAGATTTGTAGTAAATTCCAGGATAGGTAGTTGTTTTAGAAGGCCTTGTCTTTCTCTATATGGCTCTGCTCCCACAGATCACAATTTGGCAGGAACTGCCGTATATACTGTGATAGCTGGGCCAAGTAAATCGTCCGCTAATGATTGCTTTGAAAAGGTCACGCCCAGGATGGTCCGTAAGGGATGAATCATAAGACTGTTGGATGATAGCTGTACGCAGATGTTCATAATGTGGAATCCAAATGCGGTCTCTCCCTCTAAGTTATTGTCTTTCATCTACTGAGCACTCGGAAATTGAGGTAGGCAACCCCCATTGGGATGGATCTTGTCTAGCTCTATCAGCAAGAACTTCATTGGGAGCCTATAAGAAGCCAATAATAGCCATAATGGATAAATTAATCATTTATTTTGATTTAGAACTATATAAACTAACTATCCTTAGTATTAATATCAAAACTATTTCGCTTATCTCGTAGCGGCTCGAAAGCCCTAACTCATAGTACTTATTACCACTACACCACTTCCACGTCCGCTTCAGCTTTGTAAAAAGGTGAGAAAGCAGGACAATGCGGTTACCATATCGCAAGCAGGTCAGAAGAATCGGGGGGTAACTCTTTAGAAGGCAGGCGTATTCAATTGGCCAGAGCTTGCTCAGGGGTTCCGGCCATTGAGGAGTTTTGGATAGAAAACCCGGCTCAGTGCCAACGTATGCAAACTCCAAACTCTGGTCGTCAATGCGGGATTTCTCGTCATCGTAAAGCAGAGTTCGGATCCACTGTTGTTATTCAACGCACGTCATTAGTTCAAGCAGTTTCTTGTTTCGATTCGGCTTTCTTCGCCTGCTTCCTCCACTTTGGACCCAATATGATGACCGCCCACCAGCAAACACTTAACAAAATCCAACTGAGAGCAACGAGGGTACCTGTCCATCCTCGACCAATCGAGTTAAGCAGCGGGTTAACTATGGCCGCACCTCCCGCTGCAAGGAGGCATCGAACAAGGTTGAATGCAGCACCCGCGGCAGCTGGGCTTTTCGGGTTGATATCAATAATCAGGGCAGTCAAAGGTTGGACCGATGCAGAGGTGCAAAGCCCCATAATGAACAACATGACAAGTACAGCTGGAAGTGGCGGCTTTTGCAATCCCATCACCCACCCATAGGGGAGAATCGCGATGGATGAGATGTAGACAAACGCCAATGATATTTCAAGGCGAATTCTCTCAATCGGAAGATTGTCGATATCTTGCTGGACATTATTGTCAATAGTTGCAACACCTGATTTCCGGGTATATCGACGAAAGTTGGCGTCCATTACTCGGCCGACTATTGGCCTTATAATGATTGGTCCGACACCGATGGGAATATAGCACAGACCGACTTGAATTGAATTGTAATTGTATGTTGATGAAAGCTGCTGTGGTAAGCCAGTGAGGATCATAATATAGCCAGAATACACAAAAGCCCCATAAATCAGAATCAAGAATGATTCCTTCTGGAAGAGGATCGGGATAGAAGACAAGAGGTTGGGTCTTTGTTTTTTGGACATCGTTTCACGTTTGGCAGCATCACGACTCTCATTTTTCTTCCTCTTGTCCTTCACATATTGTATTGCTGGCTTGTTCCAGGATTGTGGCGGTATTGAGCCGTTACCGACAATGTTGCGGCAGGTTTCTGGAATGAAAAGGAGATATATCGAGAACATCACACCTGCGTATATTGCCAAGAACCAAAATATGGCTCTCCATCCAAGGAAATGGTCTAGTAGACCGCCGATTATTGGACCAAGTGCCGGTCCTAGTGAAGACCCGAGCGCAGCGAGCCCTATATAACTACCTCGCTCTTGTCTGGTGGCTAGGTCGGAAACCACTGCACTGGATATAACGGTTGTCCCACTGCTACCAGCACTTTGTATACAGCGTAGTACCAATAGAGCTGCGTAGTCTGTCTGCAATGCGAGGCCGATATTAGCTGCCGCAAAAATTGTGAAGCAAAGCAGACTGGCTGGTCTCCGCCCATACCGGTCCGAGAAACCGCCAATTATAGTGGGTGATATACCCTGAAATATCTATCACAATTGTAAGTGGCTATTTTTCATAGAAAATAGGGAGGAGGGGCATTGGAAGATACCAAATAAGTTGTAATTGTAAGACTGATATTGGTGAGGCTAGTATGCAAATCTTCGGCCAACGAGTTCATGGCTGGGTAATAAATGCTGGAAGAAACAGGAGATGCGAAAGCTGCCACGGAGGCGATGTAGATATACAATCCTTTTTCGAATTGTGAGAAGACCGAAAATGGTGGCTGGAGAACGCGCTCTTGCGAATTGATCTTCTGCGTCTGTTCACTCGCCGAGGCCAATGCAGAGTCTTCGGTTGACTGGTCCAGACCATTGTCATTAATGGCCATTGCTAGGATCAATCCCTAAAAGTAGAGAACCAAATATTTCGGATAGCTGAAAGTTCTGTTGTACGGTCCAATATGTAAGATAATCAAGAGGTGGCTATGCACTAGGAAAAGGAGAACACATTCAAACTTCTAGAGTCCAACTCAGAATTCGGTATGTTCGAAATCAGTGAGAATTGCAGTATGACCCCTTATGTAACACTAATAGATTCAATTTCATTCGAGCATGTGTAGCAAGATACCTTTGCCTCTTACCTCTAGATGAGTGCCGTTACCGGGCCGGTCCGGCTTTCTGACCCCAACGGAGAATGTCGGTAAAAATACGAACACAAGTGTACTATATAGAATTGTATTTGATGAGAAATCTGATTATTTGCTAATCAAATTGTATGGCGCTGTCCTATACCTCGATACACTACATCTTCGCAGCTCATTGCGGCCACGGTTTTCAGGGGTCAGGCAGTCTGGGAAAGAGAAAGCAGCAATTTCCATGCAGTATACGACATATCATCTAGATACAGGCATGACGTATTGACATATGCTCAAGCGACTTTAGCCTCCTTCCCGCTGAAACTTCCATATCCAAAAGGATCTTCTTTGCTACCGAGTATCGTGATCGGGTCTTTCATATCAACATGTCCGCAGTTCGGATGGCTGACCGAATAACCCAGCAAAGCCTGCACCTCGGGCTCATACGTTTTGATAACATCCTGATCGATAGCCAGCGTCTGGTTCTCATCGGAGCGGAGAGAGCCACGGGTCATGTGGCACGAGTATATGATTCCGCGTTCTGGTGGGTTCGTCTTATTCTCTCCAGCCCCGTGCCAGATACTACCGATGATGAATACAGCGTCACCTTTCTTCATTTCGCAGGTTGAGCACAATGAGCGGTCTGCAGGCCCACAAATAGCAGCCTCTGGCCACTTGTGCGAGCCGACAATCACTTGCGTTACCCCGTTTTCAAAGTTGATGTCCTGAAAGTGTTGTGTTAGCAACTGTGGCGGCGGTCTGCAAGGTTAGACTTATCACGCCCGCGACGAGAAGACCCAGCAATGAGCTCTCACCGCTTCCTTCCATGTGATCAAAATGCTGTGCCATGTCATCCCGGTGAAGTTGCTGCGCAGTCGACGGAGAACCGCGATTGAAAGCCTCCGACACGGCGAGCACCGGATAGGACGTACAAGTATAGCGTTTTCCATCCCGGAAAACAGAGCTGCATCGATGTGTTAATACGATTATGAATTTTGCTAGTTCCTAGATAAATTGTATTTGAAACGCCACCTATCTTCTATTTTGAAAGTCCGAAAAAAATGCTAAAAGATATCTTCATTAGAAAATTTATTCATTAGAAGCTAGTCTTTTAGACAAAACACTAAGTTGAGGTCACATATAGACAGAAATGTAATCATTCATGATCAACACAATACTCAATTTTTAGTCTGAGGCAACAGTTACATGGCGAGAGAGTAGAATTCTACCAGTAAATTAAGATCAAACCCGATAGTCTAATACAAGTTACAGGTTGTTACTTGAGCATTTGGTCGCATGTTTGAGATTCGTTGAGAACCTCTAACAACGTGGCCATGGCAGATTCCGATATGTCGGGACTTGTCACCTTTATCAGGAGAGATCGGTATCTGCCATAGTCAAGACTCAAATGGCGTTTACATAGTGCGAGGAGGAAGCTGGCGATTGGACGGATTTAAGCTGACTTGCCCCACCTGTTGGCACTAGCCGTATATAGATTGTCTCAGCCAATCATATTCTACAAACTATACTTTATTAGGTTTAGCTGCTGATCCACACTGCATTAGATCTATAAAAATGTAAAGCCTAAATATCCAGGCACCAACAGCTAATGTTTAAATATCTTCAACTCCATTCCTCTTTCTCTTTCTCTTTCTCTTTCTTTCTCTTTCTTCTTCTCTCACTCTCCTACTAGGCAAATCTTGGAATACATAAGTACAAATATTCGACTCGAAAATCGATCAACACTTGGACTAGAAACAATGGCAAACATAACCGTATACCGCGGTTTCCCAGCAACAGCAAACTATGTCTGGTCGCCCTTCGTCACCAAACTCGAAGCGCGTCTCCGCTTTGCCGGTTTTTCTTATGACCTCGAGCAAGGATCCCTTCTGCAAGCCCCCCGAGGCAAAATTCCATACATGTCTATCGCTACATCTAAGAATACTAGCGAGCCGGAATTTCTGTCAGATACGCAGCTCATCAGTGATCAATTGACGGAGAATGGTATTTTGCCAGATTTGAATGAAAATTTGTCGCCGACGGAGAAAACTGTTGATCAAGCTTTGAGGGCTTTACTGGAAGATAAGCTCTATTTCTACAACGTATAACTCCCAATCTTTTACTATACCTGAAGCATTCCACTAATAAATCAAAGGGAAACGAACGCTGGAATGAAAACTACTACACCATGCGCGATGGAGTAATGGCTGTAATACCATACCCCATCCGCGTGATAGTAGGCTGTCTAGCCTGGCGCAAAAACAACGCCGCCCTACACAGCCAAGGGACAGGCCGTTTCTCTGCCGAGGAAATACATGCTTTTCGAGATAAGATATGGCACAGTCTTGACGATCTGCTAACAGAATCGAGACGTAAAACTGCTTCTGGCCAGAAAGTGTTTTGGGCTTTTGGAGGTAAAGGGCCGACGGAGGCTGATACGAGTTTGTACGGATTTGTTATTGCTGGATTAGTTTGTGATGCGTATGTTTCCTTTCCCAAGTCGCTTTGTAATTTTCGCTTTTTCCTTGCTAACAAGTCTGTCCAGTGGGCCGGACTCGAAGAAATTGATTCGCACATTACCGAATGTGATTGAATATGCGCGGAGGATTCATGAGGAGTATTTCGCTGACTATACGGTGCCTGTTTGGGAGTGATTTCATAGACCTTTTCTTAATTATGTACACCAATAATATTAAATCTTCAATACCATCTATATCGTGTAATCTAACTCCACATTTGATGCAATATTTCGCGTGCCTGTCGTTACAAAGTGCGGCAGCCGATAGCACAAGGATCTAGTCCTCAGCACCATCCTCATGCCCCTTAATTATTGGTTGTCAGAATAGACACCTCAACTAAGACCTCCACACAGCCCTATAGTCACACAATTCACCCCGCTTCTGCACCCTCTCCCTATGCTCACCACAACCTATCACTTCAGAATTTTTATGAGTCTACACTCCATCCTTCAAGACTCTGTGCGGAGTATTTCGTGGCCTGTCAGTGGTAGGTGTTCTCCTTTCCCCACATAATAAATGAATAGTAACTGACCAAAATTGCTGTATGAAGAACAAACCCATCCGGCATAGCCAACAACATCGAACCATCAATCAGCCCTCATCTCCCCTAAATGTCCACCACAGCACCTACTCCGACCCTCACCTACAGCGCCCTCGCGGCTCTACCAGACAGCTACTTCAAATCCGTCGATGCACGGAACATCGACGCTATACTGCACCATTTCACCCCCACCGCCACACTCACCATCCAGTCCAACCAAGGCCTCACACACCATGGTGAAGCGGAAATTCGCAGTATGTTCACTGCTTTCGTGTCCAACTCCAAGACAATGTCGCATGAAATCAAAAGTGTCGTCGTTGATGTAGTGGGTAGGCGAATCGCGACTGAGCAGAGATACATTGGCGAGATGCTTGATGGGACGCGCAATGATATGCACAATTGTAATTTCTTTGATGTTGATGAGCATGGCAGGTTTACTCGCGTGGTTATTTGGATGGAAGGCGTGAATCCGTTGAAATAGGATCGATCACTCAACCAGCCAAACAGTCTAAATTTCATATAATTTTGATACTCGCAAGATGATTCTACTATCAGCGTCGATATCCATCGATTGGGAAGTTAGGGCTAATTTCGCAACGGGTGCATACAGTGGGATGAAATAAGTGTTGGCACCCTTGTGCGGGTATTACGGGTGGGTGCCAACACTTATTTCGTGGTACTGTATGTACGGAACGGAAAACAACAGAGCGTGGTTACCTACCAACTATCTCGCAATTACACATCAAATGGAATTATTTCCGATGTCTAATTACACTATGAACCCAAATATCATATCAAACCAGCGACATGTTAGTTGTTCGCCCGTCAATTGGTCTCCTCCTCTACAAGTCTCAAAAGATGTAGCAGTTCGGATGGCAACTTTTACCGAAACAAATCCTTCCGCATTTTTAGTCAGATAGATTACTAAGGCCTGTCCTACTATTGGGGAGCGGAAGGACTCAGCCTAATTTGTCATCTAAGTAACAGCCAATCAGATTGCCTGTTTTGGGGGTTGTGTTGGAGAGGACATCGGAATTATACCGCGAGTATTTGGAATTCTTAAAGTCAGGGAGGTATATAAGATCAGTTCTGACCTCGTTAATAATTAGATAGACATCATCAGGTCAGAGCTATAAGTCAAGCAACAAGACCTTCTACGAAGAACCAAACACCATGGAGTTCGTCCAGACATCCCCCGAGACAAAGATTCACCTCCATCTGGTGAAAGAGCCCTCCATCTCTGAATCATCGCCTCTACTTGTCTTTCTTCACTATTGGGGTGGCTCAAGTTCGACCTGGTACAAACTCACTTCACCCAACTCGCCTACCTCGCTCAGCTCCCGCTACGCCAGCGTCTCAATCACCAATCGAGGATGGGGACAATCAACCGGACCTACCGCAGAAAACGGTGCAACAGGAAAAGACTACTCCATCAGACCGATCGCATCAGACCTCGCGGCTGTACTGCAATCCCTAACGACGAACGAAGCGACAGCATCTATTGTCAAGAACAACGGCATCGTCCTCATCGGCCACTCCATGGGCGCAAAAGTGGCGCTGGCAGCTCACGAAAGTCTTTCGGATGACGTCCTAGGACTTGTCAAGGGTGTGGTACTGGTTGCGCCCGCTCCACCGACACCACTCATCTTACCTCCAGACATGAGTGAGCAGCAGAAACATGCCTACGATACGCCCGAATCCGTTCAGTTCGTCGTATCGAACGTCCTTTCGAGTCCGGAGCTATTGACACAAGACGACATCGCGATGGTGGTGAGAGACAGTCTAGCTGGAAACCTGCTCGCAAAAGAAGGATGGATTGAGCATGGGATGCAGGAAGATCTTATCCCTGTCTTGGATCGGATTTCTGAGCTGCCAGCGACCAAAAATGTCAAGGTTAGTGTGCTGGCGGGCGAGTTTGATGTGGTGGAGCAAAAGGATCGGGTGCAGAGTGAGGTTGTGCAGAACCTGGTTGCAAGAGGGTTTAATGTTCAATTCAATGTTGTCAAGGGAGCGAAGCATTTGATTCCTTTGGAGGATCCGGCGGCAGTTGCGCGGGCTATCGAGGAGGTATCATCTTGACTGCATAAAGATCCCTAGTCCTGAGTAGATAGAGAATAAAACATAATTCTCGAATATGCAGTACCTTGATTGTCTGGATGGAATGAATCCATGTGGTTGTCCCACTTGACACACAGCTGCTGACATTCCTGAAGCTCTTGGCCGACAGCAGGAGTATGTCAATACTGGTACTCGTTGAAACACAACAATGTTTCAAGTCAATGTGTAGAATGGCCAGAGATGAAGATGAGACCCTGGTAATAATGAGCATGGAATGAATGACTTGAGGAAAGAACGGGCCAGACATGTGACCCTAGCACTCGGACATGGGGGCCCTACGCTCTCTTGCATATTGTGTGCATCCGCGGATGCATTGACATACAATGCATGGAGATGCACTGACCATACCTAGTAATTTAAGGGTCAAAGACACTGCCTGTGTGACTGGTGACCACTCAGACACTTGAGCCAGTCAGGGATATCACTACATATTAAGTAATCTCGATACGCAGATACTAGCTAGACAACTCAGAAGGTCGATCTACAAAGAACGAACCACGAAATAAAGATCTCCGTCGTAGTACGGAGAAATACGGAGACGGCAGCGCTCAAGGGCGGGCGGAGAGGCTAAGAGCTCCCACGACGTCAATGCTTTTTTTTTGTTTTATGAGGATTCAGAGGTACGTACTCAAATCATCACAGTACGTAGTTGCAGTACGCACAATATTAAGGGTCCGACGGAAGGCCGGATCGGATGCCTTCAAGCCTCAGTGGAGCAACCGCTGGAGCGAAGATGGTTCTTCAATAGGCTCAGAGAGAGGTAAAAGAGAGAAAGACCAGGAGACGTCCGAGACGAAGGCCAAGGTGGAGTCATGCCCCTCCTAGCCCCAATGCCCAACGAAGAATCGAATGAGCTCGAGAAAATCAAGAACACCATGGCCGGCTCCACCGTTAGTGCTCTATTCACTGAGACATCTGTTTGATGAGAATATTTAATATGCCAATACGGACAGACCACAGTCATATTCCTATTATTCATGAGGCGAATAATTGACGGTCAATAGTCGCCAATAGGATAGAATGATCCTATGTATTCACCATTGTGACTGTACTATACGTAGTAGTAGAATCAGACCAGGCAATAAGGCACTAAAACTAGTGTCCAGACTAAAAAACTCAATAGCCAGCATCACAAATCCTGCATCCACCCAGCTACTCCCACTCCCACTCTCACGACGTAGCAGTAAATTAGCACCTATCGACTGGATAACTTCTTCTATTGCAGCTCGCTCGTGCCAGAGAACTGAGAAACAGCCCATCTTACCCTTCTGCACCCACTCTGCTGCATTTTTTCTCTCGGCAAAATTCCCCTCCTTGCGTTGCGCCTCGACATCGTGGCTGGTTTGTCTTCGTGTTGAGTGTTCGCTGTTGACTGAAAACAAGAGTGTCTTAGAGTGGTCATTCCTTTCGGAAATATTTCGTCCTCTTTTTTTTTCTTTTTCGACGGAGCACAGTCTAAGGCTAAAAACGGCAGGGGAGCAGCTGGGTCATCCGTCTGGGCCTGCCGGGACCGCGCCTCGCCCACGTCCTTCCCTAACTTCCTTCTTCTTTCCTTCTCCCGCTTTGGTTCTTGCGACAGTCCGCCACAATCTCAATCAACCCAAAAGCCATGGATGGCCAGACTGCTGGGACCAGCTCTGCTGGTAATTCCAGCGATTTCGTATGTTCTGTTGCCTTTTCCATCATGATTCTTTATCTGAAAGAGGTCTTCGGTGCTAACAAAATGCGTCAATTTACAGGTTCGCAAATTATACAAGTAGGTTATCTTGTTCACCCCTCCGGTTACCCTATCTTCGCCAACAATGCGATATGCGATCGTCGAATAAATATTGACATACTTGGCTAGGATGTTGGAGGATCCGTCATACTCGGACATTGTGCGCTGGGGTGATGAGAATGACAGTTTTGTCGTGCTAGAGGTACTGGTACTCGTCTGACAAGTTTTCGACACAATTAACGACGATGGCATAGTGCGAAAAATTCACCAAAACCATCCTCCCAAAACACTTCAAACACAGCAACTTTGCCAGTTTCGTCCGCCAGCTCAACAAATACGACTTTCACAAAGTGCGCCAGAACAATGAGGAAACAGGGCAGTCGCCATACGGGCCTAATGTTAGTGACCTTCACACCCCAAGATAAATTGCAACGACTGACGAGAAAGGCCTGGGAATTCAAACACCCCGAGTTCAAAGCTAATAATAAAGATTCGTTGGACAACATTCGAAGAAAAGCGCCCGCGCCTCGAAAGCCAACCCAGATGAACGAAGAATCCGTCCCGACACAGCAGATCGACATGATGAACACTCAGCTCATAGCTCAACAACAGCAAATTCAGCAATTGAGCGAACGAAACACGCAGCTCACGGTCGACTCTCAAATGATTATGCAGGAGGTCATGCGCTTGCAAAAGACGATTCTTCAACACGAGAATGTCATTCATAACTTTATGAACTACTTGTTCACTGTCGACGCTCGACACCGCCGCGACAGTCGCGCCAACGGTACCTTTGCTCAAGATGGCTCCGCTGCAGACGATCTCCCCGCGTCGCCGTTACAAGCAGCATCCAAGATTTTAAGTGACATGAACTCATCGCAAATGCCGCCAAACATGGTACAATTTGATGCATTGAACGATCCCACCAAAGCACAGATGATTCAGACGCCTCCATTAGGCACTGGCGCACGGAACGGCATCTCGCGAGCTCCAAATTCGGCTGGGTCGAACGCTTCAATGGGCTTTGCAAAGATGAATGGAGAATTGGAGACTGTTGTTTACCCAGTTGGCACGACAAACGGTATCGACCCGATGTACAGCGAACATGTGAACAACATCTCATACTCGATTCAGCCAAAGGAAATTGTTGCCCCAGACCCAGTCGCTCAGCAACAGCAGATACAACGTCCGTTTAGTGAAAGCCGGAAAAAGAATACTCTTGTCAACCCAGGCTGGATCAAACAACCCAATATTTTGCTGGTCGAAGATGACGATACATGTCGCCAGATTGGTGGTAAATTTTTGGGCTCCTTTCAATGCCAGATTGACAACGCTGTATGTTCCTCCTTGAGCCATTGAAATACTTCTTTACTAACTTTAGCAGTACGACGGTTTACAAGCTGTTAACAAAGTGCAGTCCGGCAAGAGATACGATTTGATTCTGATGGATATTATAATGCCTAACTTGGACGGAGTATCTGCATGCCATTTGATCCGTCAATTTGATCGCACACCAATTATTGCCATGACATCGAATATTCGCAAGGATGATATTGAACTGTATTTTCAACACGGTATGCTTATTGTTCCACAAGTTGTTACTCACATGCTAACGTGTATAGGAATGGACGACGTCTTGCCCAAGCCCTTTACGAGAAAAAGTCTGCTCGACATGCTTGAAAAACACTTGATGCACCTCAAAACTGTCCCTGCAACCGCCATGGATCCAGTGTCGGTAACACCAATGACAACGCACACCTCGGCAGCGCAGTCGATCAAAGAAGACAGTTCTCCTGGTCAGTCGCCGGCCGCATCGATGAATAACTGGCAGTCTCCTGGACAGCTTCAGGGAATGTCGCCAGTCCATCTCAACGTCCAGCAAGTACCACAATACATGCAACCCATGACTCCCACAGGTCCGTTCATTGATCAAAACGGAGTTCAATATGCGGCTCCGTCAGCACTCAGTCAACCTCCTGTTCGTGGTCAACACCGAAGACAAGTCTCTGATATGTCGAGTGCCCCCGATGCAGCAAGCTACGCCAAAAGACAACGCATGTATCACAACACACAAATGATGCCCCAAATGGCCGGGCAACAGAATGGTTAATTCATTTTCTTCAACTTTGTGCTTTTTGGACATTTCCTTTCATGGTATTGGAAATGGCAATACGGCCGTGTTTTACATTTACTTTTCTTGAATATCCTATCCGCTTGGACTAATGTCTATCCAAGACGGAATGAACCAACCGCATACGACAGACATCATTCATCATATCGGCGCATGGGCGTTTCTCGTCTATTATTTTCCTTCGTTTCATTTTCTTTTCTCTAAAGAACGGGCCGGGGCGGTTCACGAGTCTTTGATATATACCTGGGCAAGTTTTGGATCATTTGGATAATAATATTGTGGTATCTGACTGTTTTCTATCATTCTCTACAATTAATTCCGGTGGTCGTTTGATTCCTATGGCATGTTCTATCATCTCAGGATAACGACAGTGGCAGAGGAATGTGACATTTCATCATCTTTTTCTGTGATATTGCATTCCGACGGGTTTCAGGTGATGATAGTATTAACTTGGATAATACGGTAATCTCAAAATTCAATGCGACAGAATATTCTATCCATGTACGTAGCGATGTACGTAGATGAATAGAATAGCATCATACGTCCAAGCTCCAAAGCTTAAATTAGATAAGTCACACAATTTCGACCAGGGCATGGTTCTAGACCCTCAATCTACTCCGTAGTATGTGCCAGATCTGGATGCGTACCGAACCGCGCAAGTGAGACACAGACTCAGAAAAAGCATGAAGATGGCAGAGTCGCAGAACGGGCCAGAACGTCAGGGCGAGGCCTGGCCATTTCTTTTTTTGTGTGTAGTAGATTGGTGCCTTGAAATTAAGGCTGCCGGTGAGAAATGTTTGTCTTGTTTGCTCGGAGGAGTCTCGTGCTCACCGCCTTGGGTTGTGCTGCTTTTCTGCCGCGAAATAATCGGTCGTTTTTGAGGGATGGTTTATTTGTCTTTTGTTGTGACGCTCTTTCGTGCATTGTCTTTGTATTTGTCTGATAGATAGAGTTATCTAGCTGTATATCTGACTATCGCATCCAGCACCTGATTTTTGAAGCACGGTAACCGTCATCTATCGACGCTCGATCAACTTGATCTTTCATCAGCCCCGCACCAAAGACTCACGGAATACGATTCTGTTTATGCGCTCTACTCGATAGATCAGTAACGACATTCGTCAGTCATGGGTCCGAAGCAAAAAGGCGGCGGTGGAGGAAACAAACAAAAGGGAAATACGACAGAAGAGGTCGAAGAGACTCTGCAAGCAGTTGTGTTTGCGGATACCTTTGAGACTAGATTTGAGCCTTTTACTCTGGAGAAGCCTAGAGTATGCCCTGATTAAACATGCGGTGGTGGTGATGGAACTAACCATGACAGTGTCTCCTACCTCTGGCTAATACGCCCCTGATCGAATATACGCTTGAATTCCTCGCTAATGCAGGCGTACAAGATGTTTTCCTCTACGGAGGAGCACACTCCAATCTACTGGAGAAGCATATCAAGTATGCCGTAAACTTTCCTTTCGATCAACCAGACTAATCAGTGGTATAGTACATCCCGATGGAAAGCACCATCATCCCCCTTCAAAAAACTCACGTTCCTCAAATCCACCTCCACCTCCGTCGGAGACGTCATGCGCGACCTAGACGGCAAACACCTAATCACCGGCGACTTCATCGCCGTCAGCGGCGACGTCGTCAGCAACTTCCCCATCGACGAAGCCCTCTCCAAGCACCGCGCGCGCCGCCAAACAGACCGAAACGCAATCATGACCATGGTGTTGCGGGAAGCCGGTGCACAACACCGCACAAAATCGTCTTCCGTCTCGCCTGTCTTTGTGGTTGATCCTACAAAGGATCGGTGTCTGCACTATGAGGAGATTGATCATCATTCGCATGCGGATGGGCCGGCGCGGTTGACGATTGATACTGAGCTGCTTACGACGCATGCGGAACTCGATATTCGGCAAGATTTGATCGATTGTAATATCGATATTTGTACACCTGATGTGCTTAGTTTGTGGTCGGATAGTTTCGATTATCAGACTCCCCGCAAACATTTTCTTTACGGTGTCTTGAAGGATTATGAATTGAACGGAAAGACGATCCACACGCACATCATCAAGGAGCACTATGCGGCTCGAGTGAGGAATCTCAAGGCTTACGATGCGATTACAAAGGATATCATAACTCGCTGGACATACCCGCTTTGTCCAGACACGAACTTGCTTCCGGGACACAGCTACGAGTTGCGTCGGGGGAGTATATACCAGGAAAAGGGTGTGATATTAGCTCGGTCCTGTGTAGTTGGACGACGAACAGTGATTGGCCAGGGGACGAGCATAGGCGATAAGACTACCGTCACTAATTCGGTGTTGGGCAGGAATTGCCGGATAGGCAAGAATGTGATTCTTGATGGAGCATACATCTGGGACGGTGCCGTTATTGGCGATAATACGGAGATTCGGCAGGCGATTGTGGCTGGGGATGTTATTGTGGGCGATAATTGCAAGGTCGAGCCGGATGTGCTGTTGTCGTATGGTGTTAAGATCGCGAATGGAATTACAGTCGCTGAAGGTACAAGGGTTACCGTTGCGCCGCGTGAAGATGGGTCTGTGCCTGAAAATGAGGATCAGATTGTGGGTAGCGAGGGACGAGGTTATGAATATGTTGGTGAAGAAGATGAGGATGACGAGGACATCCGCAGCGAGTCCTCTGGTCTAAGTACGCTTTTCCCTCTAACTGCTAATGAACTACAGAGCTGACTTGTTTAGTCTACAACATGGCCAATCTATCTCTCTCCACCGACTCCATCTCTACACTATCAAGCGAACTCTCCGCCGACGATGAATACTTCGGCCAACGAAGCGACAGCTTCGGCACTTCTGTATCCGAAGACGAAGACCACGACCACTTCCAACACGACGCATCCAACAATCTGTACGAAAGCATGCGTGACGGCGTCTCACCCGACGTCGTCGCCCTCGAACTAGTCAGTCTACGTATGAGCGCCAACGCATCAGACCACCAAGTCCGACACGCCGTCGCTTCGTCGTTTATGAAGCGCATCACCCAACTCGTCACCGAATCTGGCAAGAGTGCTGGCGACGCAGTCCACGACGTGTTTACACGCTACAAAGACGTCGTCGACCGATGTCTTTTCGACAAGAACAAAGAGCAAAAGACAGATCAAATCGATATGTTGCTACAGATACAGCAGGACCTGGTCCATCGCTCCAAGGGCGATACGATTTTGCTGTTTGCGGCGAAGGAGTTGTATGATCTAGACATTATTGAGGAAGAGGCGTTTGAGGCGTGGTGGGCTGATGAGCGCTCCACTGCGTCGGAGGAGCTGAAGAAGGTGAGAGCTCAAACGCAGCAGTTTGTGGATTGGTTGGCGAATGCTTCGGAGGAAGATGATGATGACGAGAGTGAAGATGGGAGTGAGGATGACGATGACGATGAAGAGGATGAAAATAGCGATGAGTGATTGTGTTTGTAGATATACCTAGAAGTAGCCAAAAGATGCCATGATTCTATCCCACCACTATTCCACTATAAGCTCTATGATGGCTCGATACAACAAACGTATGGTGGGGGTCTGGGGTTAACCCGTCCCTATTCCCTTTTACCCGTCAAAAGCACATCCAACACGGCTATATTCCCGAGATCAACCATACGGATACATTTCTCGGACCTTTTGGACATGGCACGGGTAAAAAAGGAGGGACATGCAGACGCAGTGCTACGTACACCTTTCGCTCAAATGTCCGATTGCATCATATCTGAGAAGTGCAATCATAAAAAAGCTACCTTTATAGGCATTGCACGATTTAACAGAGATTCATTCCAGTTGAATATGTGTTTCGAGAACTAACCATGCCTCGCAACCAGATCGTGACTTTTGACACTGTAGAAGGTAGTCTAGGATTACGCGGCCTTCCGATCTTAGTCGATCCAAATGACTACGAGGGTATTCACATCGCTTCAAGCAACCTTGCGCTCGACCTCGAAAAAGTGACTGGACACAAGTCCACAGTATTGACAAGCATTGACCACGTATCTACTCCTGCCTGCGGCGTCATCCTCGTCGGCAGCATAGAGAAATGTCGCTACTTCTCGGCGCTATCGACGAATATCTTGGAGACGCTAGAAGGGAAGTGGGAACATTTCACGACGAGCGTGTGTCCTTCTCCGTGGGCGTGGGCCGAGAAGTTGTTCGTGGTTTGTGGAAGTGATAAGAGAGGCGCTATATATGGCGTTTATACTTTGTCGGAGCAGATTGGGGTTTCGCCGTGTGCCTTTCCTTTCCTTTCAAAGTCTGAGTTAACCGAAGAGTAAAGCTGACATAGTGGAATAGGTGGTACTGGTGGGCCGACGTCGAAATCCAGCATCGAGAGCAGGTCTATGCGCTGCCAGTGACAGTGCAATATGGAGGACCTAGTATCAAGTATAGGGGGATATTCATCAATGACGAAGCTCCAGCGTTGAGGGATTGGGTCCACGAGAAATTCGGCTCTTTCAACTCTGACTTCTACGAGAAAGTCTATGAGCTGCTGTTACGCCTAAAGGTATCTGAACATGAGACATGTTCAAAGAAGACATGGCTAACAGTTCAGGCAAATCTCCTCTGGCCAGCAATGTGGTCCGGCTTCCCCGAACCAGGACAAACCTTCTTCACGGACGACCCTTTGAACCACTCCATCGCAGATAAATACGGCATCGTAATCTCCACTTCTCACCATGAGCCCATGCAACGCGCAATGGGAGAATGGCGCTCAAACCCAATTGGGGAATGGAACTGGGATACCAATAAGCCTGTAATCAAGAAGTATTTTGAGAAGGGCATCAAACGTGCTGAAGGGTTTGAGTCGGCGATTACGTTGGGGATGAGAGGGGCGAGTGATGGGGTGATTGAGGCTGTTGATCCGAAGGCGACGCTGAGAGATGTTATTGCGACGCAGAGGGGGATTATTGAGGATTGTTATGGTGAGAGTCAACCGAGGCGTAAGTATTCCCTGTGCTATGATCTGCTGGGTTGTCAGCTGACATGGAGTAGAGATTATGGTTTTGTATAAAGAGGTGCTGGAGTACTACGAAGATGGGCTGGAGATACCCAACGACGTTACGCTGGTGTTTCCAGATGACAATTTTGGGAATATTCGGAGACTGCCTAGTGAGAAAGAACTGGCCCGAAAAGGAGGTTCAGGGGTGAGTTGTCAGAATCTTGTTCTTCGATTTGAGCTGAGCTGACTAAAGATAGATTTACTATCATCTAGAGTATGTCGGCTACCCTCGTAGCTACAAGTGGACAAACACAAATACATACGTGAGTCATTCCTCATGCTTATAAATGCGGCCGTTAAGAGAATGCAGGGGAAAATCTACGAACAACTCCGTTCTGCATACGACGGCGGCGCTTCACAACTCTGGATGATCAATGTAGGCGACATAAAGCCTCTAGAAGTACCACTTACGTTTGCCATGTCTCTTGCTTGGAATATCGACAGCTACAACCACACTACAATCCCGGATTTTCTCCAGGACTTCTCACAACACACATTCGGCGCAGAACGTGCGCCGGAGATTGGCAAATTGCTGCTAGACCATGATCGACTCATTGCCCTTCGCCGACATGAGCATATAGACTCAACCACCTTCTCACTCCTCAACTACCGCGAAGCCGAACTCATAATGGAGCAGTATCAAAACCTCGAACGCCGCGCTACTACGCTCAACGAGGCAATCCCTCAATCCTCAAAAGCAGCATTCTTCCAGCTTGTGCTGTATCCCATCAAATCCTCACGCATATTCCTTGATCTGCACACAACACTATCCAAGAACCAAATGTACGCCCGCCAACGGCGCAACACGGCAAACAAGCTCGCCTACCGCGTCTTGGACCTTTTCGAATCAGACTGGTCCCTCGCCGAAGAATACCACAACTCCCCTCTATTCGGCGATAAATGGAACCACATCATGAAACAGCCTCATTACGGCTTCTCTGCCCCGGAGTTAGGAGATTATCACACCCCGTCACGCGATATGATTAGTGGTTTATGTTTTGTGCAAACACGGCAAAACTCGAGTCCCATCGCGGGACAGATGGGTGTTGTCGTTGAAGGCCATGAGGGCGTGTTGCCTGGTTTGGTGAATGAGGAGTGTTGTCTGATGCAGCCTTCTCGTGGTGGGAGGGCTATGGGTGTTACGTTACCTATACTTTGTCCTTATGGGACACAGGGGAGGTGGGTTGAGGTTTATGCTCAGGGTGCGCAGAGGGTGGAGTGGAGCGTGACTGTGCCTGAGACGTGGGTGCGTTTCTCGAAGGTGTCTGGGGTGTTGGAGCCGGGGGAGGTAGAGTGTGAGCGTGTAGAGGTTACGATCGACTGGTCTGCGGTTCCCAGGGGTTTCGAAGGTGTGGTGCATATCGACGTACGAAGTCAAGCAGGCTATTTCGAGCAGGTACACCTACCAATCGCCAATATGCGCCCTCCAGACAACTTCTCCGGTTTCGTGGAGTCCGATGGCTGTATCGCAATCGGAGCTGGAGCAGTGCCTCTTAGCGATCAGCAAACACCCTTTTATCAGCATCTACCATATCTTGGCCGGACAGCTTCTGGTGGTGTCTCTCTTCTTGCTGCTCCCTTAGAAGATATGGAGGTGCCGTACCTCGAGTATCCGGTTTATCTCTTCTCTTCCGTAACGGAAGTGACTATACATCTTACCTTCACAATGGTCTTGGATACTCAACCTCACGACCCGCTGGCTTATGACATTCACTTTGATGGCAATCTCGCTCAAAGTGGTGTACGTCTCATTGAGCCTGCAGAAAGCCAAGGTGATTTACCACAGGGATGGCCATCTGCCGTGCAAGATGGCGTCTGGACTCGGCAGCACACTTTCGCGGTGACAGGCGCAGGGCCACACATGATCAAGTATCGGCCGTTGAAGCGTGGGTTGATTCTCGAAAAAGTGACGATCGATGCTGGTGGGTTGCGAGAGAGTTATCTAGGACCGCCTGCGAGTACTTATGTTCCAGGTTCTTTTGCTTTGAGGAACGAGGAGTAATCACCAAATTGGTGACATTGCCGCTTTGGTCGGTTTGAAGACTTATACGTTTGAAAGGAGCGTGGTGCTTATAGAGTACCTAGGTACTGTTGGGGCCCTAAGGGCTCTCCTTTACTGAGTATGGATTCATTCGTTATAGTAGGCTTCGCGGCGCACTCAATTCAATGCCCTGGTCGTATCGACCTCTGGTCGAACTCACATGTGCAGCATGCATAAAGTAAATGACAGTGAGGCTCAGGGTTTTTCGTTTCCAAATAGCCGTAGTCGATAACCCTAGGAATGCGGAGACATGGGGAAATATCAGATGTAAATGTGAAAACCAGGAAATATCGATAAAGTAGGCAATCTGTATGAATTATGAGGCATTTTGCGGTCATATATGCCCATCAAAATGGACCCCACTAAGCACTATGTACCTTTAACGGTGAAGTCTACTAGAACTCAATATTTCAAAAGAGATTTAGGAATGGCTGAGTCGTCAAATGTGTTTAGATTGGCATATGTACTAAAGTAGTGGTAGGTATGGCGGGCAACATCGTACACCAGTCTTCATAGGAATAATGTATGGCAGACTGAAGAGATCGACTGATGTCACGTATTATTTGAGGATACTTAACCGGTCACTTTATCTAAATGTAGATGTTCTTTATTATACAGACGTGCGTACGTTGTACAAATAAAGTTGTTCTTTGTTCCGTGAACGCACGCGTCTCATTTGCGCTATAGTAGTCAAGATCTTGCTCTTGAATCACTACCGTCATTTCCTTGCTTAATGATTCTCTACCGGTTATCATATTTGAGACTTACCTCATCTAAATCATACGGAGTCAACCGCCATGGCTTCACGTCAAAGCCGGATTGCCGAGCTGGCAAATACCGTGAGTCAACACACACAACGAGTGGATGACCATCTTGCTGAGAAAGGCTTGCCATACCCATCATTCGAGGCTGATGGACCTCTCGACTTGGGACTGCCGCTAGAAATTGAAGAGTCTCGAGAGATAGTGCTCCAAGCAAGCCAAGAGCTGAATGATCTGCTTCAAGGACCGCGGGATTTGCTTTTCAACCATCAAGTCTGTATCGATTTTAATCCACCGTTCAATGAATGATCAGTTAATGCTCAGAATAGCATAACCGACTGGTGTATCTCAAGTTGATTTCACGCTTCGATCTTGCCAGCAAAGTACCCTTAAATGGAGAAATCACATTCATCGATCTGGCCGCCACTGTCGGCATTAATCGTGCTGCACTTACTTCTATCCTACGACTTGGTATTGCGCACCGCATCTTCGGGGAGCCTCGTCCAGGCGTCGTCGCACACTCTGCAGCATCCAGACAAATCGCAGAAGACAGCCTTGTCGCCAGCTGGGTCTGGGCCAATGTTGATGAAATGTGGCCCGCAGCTGAGAAAGTTATCGATGCACTTGTGAAATGGCCACTTGCTGCAGAGCCAAATGAAACTGTATGTTCCATACCGTCTTTAAAGGAAGACTAGACTGATCAAGATATAGGGGTTCTCACTTGCGAATGAGACGAATCAATCGTTCTACTCTGTGCTAGAAAAGGATCCCGATCGAGCGCGCCGTTTCGGACGTGCGATGACCTTTTTCACCACGGGTGAAGGATACTCTCTGCGTCATCTAACAGACGGCTATGACTGGGCTTCAGTAGGGTCCGGGGCCACAGCCTGTGCACGGCGCTGATGTCTATCTCTTTCGCTGGACATTACATAACTGGCCTGACAAGTATTGTATCAAGGTACTAAGGGCTTTGATATCTGCTCTCAAGCCAGGTGCGCGTGTCCTGATCTCGGAGTTTGTCATGCCGCCTCCTGGCGTAGTGCCTAATAATCTTGAGCGGAAGTTGAGAGGTGTGGATGTCACGATGTTGGAAACTGGCAATGCGAGAGAACGCGACTTCGGCGAGTGGATTCGTATCTTCGAGCAAGCTGACTCAAGATTCGTCTTTAAAGGCACGAGACTTGCGGCTCTTGAGGTGGTATCGGAGTAGATAAGTTCAGTACGTACAGAGTACGTCGGCGGAATGACGCTAATCGTCATGGCTAAGTCTATCCCGGTGACCCCTCCAGCACAGATCTCGCGTACCGTATTGACCTTGAGCTGGGTAGATATAATGATTAGACGATATACACGGAAATCTATAACTTAAGCAATATCATGAAAGTCCAATAGACAATCAATAAATTGTATTTCAGTTTGTCACGCGTTCCAAGTTTATGCCTTATTTTACAGGCATAAATACAAAACTACCAGCTGACGCTGACCCCACTCTCATTTCCTCCCTCGACACCTCGCTTTTGTTTTATTGCTTTTGTTTTATTATTCGTTTTACTCGTTGATTTTTGAGATTCAAATAGTTAGTCATTCTCAGATCACATCAGGATTACTACGTAAAACAAAATACCTTGGCGGTCATCTATTGGCTGGCAGTACTTCGTCCCGTCTCAGGAGTTGCTTTTTGCCGCCATCATCCTCCGTTCTGGGCGGGTCTGATGTGTATTGGCCTGTATTGGCTGTATTTATCGCTGCTTCCCTGTGACACCATCGGGGTCTTTCCTTTCATTTATCTCCAACAACTGAACCCTGACCATACGATCTCCTTTTCTGCCTACTTCTATGTGTGAGATATAAGGCCTGGAGGATACAAATATTCTTTCCTTTTCTTCCCACCCTCTTCGACCTTACAAATCGTCCACCCCTCTTCTGAGCCTCACCTCACCTCGCAGATCTCCCCGATAACCCCAGAAATACCTTCACCACGCCTCCCACAACGAGAAAGAGGAAGGCAGTCGAGGAGGCGGCGACCAAAACAAAAACCACAGCAACAACGAAAGACAAGGACAACGATCGCAAGAGTATACCCAAGGCCACCAGGTCAGGATCCAGATCAGGGCTGGGCCCAGGGTCAGGGCCCAACAAGACGCTGCGGCTGGAACGGAGTGTCTCTGTTCACGAAGAAGGAGAACAGTCTTCTCAAGCATCATCTGAGAACAGCAAGGACAGCGACAACAAGGAGTTTCCTCTCTCGCTCAGGAAGAAGGGCTCCACTCTGGTGACGCCCACCACAACAACGCGGAGCATGGATTCGGATGATGATTTCATGACTGATGTCTCCAGTCGAGAGGAGGATTTCCTGGATATGCAGGACAGTGAAGATGAGAGTTTAGGCGAAGGTTTGTTTATTTCTTTGATAGCTTCTGCAAACTACTGGCTAACTCCTTATTTGTTAGATTTCGGTGACGACTTCGGTGACAGTTTCTCGTACGACAAAGACCTTGTACAGAAGTCCAAGAAACCCTACGAAGTGGAGTTCAAAGTCCTTAGCCCCGCCGACATTGATCGCGACCAAAACTCTCAAATTACCGAAGTCTCGTCGATTCTCGGCTTACCTCCGGAATCAGCTGGTATTCTTCTACGATTCGCACGATGGAATAGGGAAAAGTTGATCGAGTCATACATGGACAGGTCAGAGGAGATCTTGGAAGAGGCAGGGTTGGGCCATAGTTTCGAGGCGAACCCCAGGACTGAGGTTGTGCCTGGTTTCATGTGCGAGATTTGCTGCGAGGACGGTGACGATTTAGAAACGTATGCTATGCGATGTGGCCATCGGTTCTGTGTGGATTGTTTTAGACATTATCTGTCGCAAAAGATCAAAGAGGAGGGTGAGGCGGCGAGGATTCAGTGTCCACAAGATCATTGTCATCGGATTGTTGACTCAAAGTCACTCAATCTACTTGTGACGGATGAACTTAAGGATAGGTGAGATCCCTCTTGGAGGAATTTAAATGGCAAATTGACTGACCGTATAGGTACAAAACGTTACTCACTCGAACATACGTCGACGATAAAGACAACCTCAAATGGTGCCCCGCTCCAAACTGCGAATTCGCCATAGATTGCGGCGTCAAAGCTAGGGATCTGAACAAGATTGTGCCCACGGTGCACTGCGCATGCAAACACAGTTTCTGCTTTGGATGCGGTCTGAACGACCATCAACCGCCGCCCTGTTCGTTGGTCAAGATGTGGTTGAAAAAGTGCGAGGACGACTCTGAGACAGCAAACTGGATTTCCGCCAACACAAAGGAATGTCCCAAATGTTTGTCGACTATTGAGAAGAACGGCGGATGTAATCACATGACATGCCGCAAGTGTAAACACGAGTTTTGCTGGATGTGCATGGGGCTGTGGTCTGAACACGGCACCAGTTGGTACAACTGCAACCGATACACGGAAAAGTCTGGCTCGGATGCTCGGGATGCTCAGGCACGGTCTCGCGCATCACTTGAACGTTATCTACATTATTACAACCGCTACGCCAACCACGAGCAGTCGGCCAAACTAGACAAGGACTTGTACTTGAAGACTGAAAAGAAGATGACCAGTCTTCAGTCGCAGTCTGGCATGTCCTGGATTGAAGTTCAATTCTTGGACACGGCTTCACAAGCACTACAACAATGCCGTCAGACGCTCAAATGGACGTATGCGTTTGCTTACTACCTGGCGCGAAACAATCTTACTGAGATATTCGAGGATAACCAGAAAGATCTAGAGATGGCCGTGGAGAGCCTGAGTGAAATGTTTGAGAAGCCGATTGCCGAACTGGCAGAGCTCAAGGTGGATATTCTTGATAAAACGGCTTATTGCAACAAGCGTCGAGTCATTTTGTTGAGCGATACAGCAGAGAATTTGAAACAGAGTGAGTTCTTCTCTTCCGGAGCACGAGACAAAGTACTGACTGGTGACAGATGAATGGAAATTCAACGTGGAATTATGATGATTAGATTGACGACCCTTTATTAACGCGTGTATTTATTGTCTTCGGCCTGGCATGTTTGTTTTATCTGAAGTTCGATCCATTACTCAGCGATGTCATGTTCTCCAAACTCAATGCATAACTACTCTCACTAGTCTGAATAGCATCTAGCCTCTAGGCATCCATCGGAGACGGAGTGTGTACTCAGTGTACTATGGAGTAGGTACTAACTACGGAGTAGACATAGCACAGACTCTTTGCCCTCCGCAATCGGACATAGGAAGCCGCGGAAAAGCGACCAACACATAGTCACATCCAACACACACCGAACACCGCTTTGCCACTGCTATTTTCCTCTTTTACATGCTCTGTTAAACTTCCGCCAGATTGAATACGAAAAATGACATGAAGAAATAACATCAAAGGACGGAGTTACTGGTTAGGGCAGCTCGGGCCGGAGGGACGCTTAGTTAGTGGCTTTCCTCGGTAAGAGTTTGGGGAATCAATCAGTTTGATCTGATAAGACTGACGAAGACCAGGCAGAGTGGTGTAGGTAGTTTGCACGCTGTAGACAATAAGATAATTCCTTGTATATTCATTCTTTGGTAGAGAGCACATCACCAACAAAAGAAAAAAGAGAAAGAAAAAAAAAAAGAAAAGGAAACAAGACCAGGCCGAGGCGGTTCTACTTAGTAACCAGCAGGCTCATCCTTACGGAAGGTGAGATACGCCAATGCAAACCGAGCAAAACAGCTACACCTAGCACCCTCCGCCAGACTTTTTATTCCTTCCACTCCGACAGCGACACTCCTACAACAATCCTTCCTACTTAACTACTTATTATTTTTGCTGCCTTTATCTCCCCTCTCGACCATCTCCTCTCCACTATATTCAACAAACGTCACCACGTCACAATTTATTCCTCCTATCTGCTTCCCTGCATCGCCGTCGATAATCCATCAAAATAACTTCCTCCGGCACTCAGCTTGCGGCTCCGGCTGCGCCTTCAGAGCTTTTTCCAGCTCGGATGGCGGAACACATTCCAGGACAGGAATATGAGTATGTTTCTCCTTTCTTTTTACACTAAGTGCTACGGGGGCTGGTTGGGTTGGATTTTGCGCCATCATTCAATTGTTGTGAACAATTTTGGTATGAATTGTGTCGGATAAGCTAACATATTCGCGACGCAGGTACGAAGCTCTTCCTTCGAATTATGGCTTGGGCCACAATATGTTAGCCGGTGCTTTCGCGGGGATCGCGGTATGACTCTTATACAGCTCACGGCAAGCAGCGGATGAATAGACTGACGGAAATATAGGAGCATTCCGTTATGTATCCGGTTGACTTGTTAAAGGTTTGTTCTATCTCTAGCGATGATTTTACGGTGTGGGCATGGCTAATTGATTTAGACGCGAATGCAAGTTTTACATCCGACCTCCGGCGGGCTTTATACCGGTATCACGAATGCGGTGTCGACTATCTATCGAATCGAAGGGTGGAGGACGTTGTGGAAGGGCGTTTCGAGTGTGATTGTGGGTGCTGGTATGTTTATACACAATACTTGGGGGAAATGGGAAATGGCTAATTTTTGGCAGGTCCTGCCCACGCTGTCTATTTCGGTACATATGAGGCGGTCAAGGAGTTTGCGGGTGGAAATGAAGAGGGTCATCATCCATTTGCTGCTGGTAATTTTTTTCTCTTCAGATGTGATGGAGGAAGATACTGATATTTGCAGCTTTGAGCGGTGCGTGCGCCACTATCGCCAGTGACGCTCTCATGAACCCATTTGATGGTATGTTCGCCGTGTAATTTTCGATTCCGGTCATACTAATTTGAGCAGTCATCAAGCAGCGCATGCAGGTCCACGGATCCGTCCACAAGTCAATTGCGCAATGTGCCAGAACAGTCTATCGAGCCGAAGGCCTCCAGGCATTCTACGTCTCGTACCCAACCACCCTCAGCATGACCGTACCTTTTACCGCCACGCAATTCGTCGCCTACGAGTCGATATCGAAAATCATGAACCCGTCGAAGGAGTATGATCCGTTCACTCATTGTATTGCGGGAGGTCTCGCTGGTGCCGTGGCAGCTGCAATTACTACACCTCTTGACGTGATCAAGACACTTTTGCAAACCCGAGGATTGGCGACGGACCAAGAGATTCGTTCTGCGCGAGGGTTGTTCAATGCTGCTGCTATCATCAAGCGTCAGTTCGGATGGGCCGGTTTCCTGCGCGGACTGCGACCTCGTATTATTTCTACCATGCCCAGTACGGCGATTTGCTGGTGAGTTATCGTTCTTTTCTGGGTTATATCTGAGTAGACAGACTGACAGTGCAAAGGACTTCGTATGAAATGGCCAAAGCGTATTTCAAGAATCAAATTTCCGACAAATAAACCAACACAGCAGCTGACCTGTTCTCTACGAATATCGTGCGTTTCGACATGACACCTCGGCGAACCGGACCGTCTCTACATCCGTTTTATCATGAACATCTCTCTTCAACCGCTACTAACGAATAAGAGCTAACAAGCGTCTACCGGTCCGCATTTCTTCTCTCCTACGAATTCCTCTCGATCTCTGAGACAACAGGCTATTTATTTGGCTAGCTGCTGCGACTTTCCTCACATCAAAACATTCCATTTCAGCGATGTATATTGTTGCCCATCATTTTCGTCATAACGCTGCAAAGGAACATGAATATTCACATCAACATCAAACGTTTGATTCGGCGTGTCTTGTCTTCATCAGCATGACGTATTTCTTTTTGGTTTCTCGTCCGAAGCTGGGATTCTTTCATGCAGCATTTCTTGCTGCTTCGTTCATCGGCGTTCAAGGGGGGACAATAAAAGAACCTATAAAGACCTGGGAGAAAAACGGGTGGTTTTTTTTTCTTCGTTTCTTATCATCTACTCATCACCTGGATCAATGATTTGTGGGGTGTTTTATTTATCCTCGTGGTTGTTTCTCTTTTTGTATTGTTCAGGGTGTTTAATGTTTTGTGTTTGACATGTAATCATAGATTTGTGGAAGAAGGGTTGTTTGTGTTTTTTGGCGAGTGGGAAGGGGCATGAGATAAGTAATAGCAGACAAAAATATACAGATTTGTCTGACACGATGTTGAAGTATCTTCTAGGGTACTATGTAAATGTTATCAGATTGGCGCTCGATCGTGGCGTCAATGTTTCAAGATACTGTAATTCCGGCGTATTGCTCCACGATTTCACTACGTCACTGCCATGTTCAGTCGATCTTGGCTGTGAGAAGTGTTACAGCCCAAACCGTGTCATGTATTGAACATTACATTATTTACCAGAATACGCGCCTATATACTGCATCTATTTAATACAATTTGGAATGAATACATGTTTTCCTTATAGTGCAATTAGAGAATATATACACTATTACAAGAGTAACAATTCTACCAGCTAGCACTAATTGCCTAGATACAAACGCAGAATGTGACTAGCTCAAAGCAGCTCGACCAGAACGAAGATCAAATACAGGCTGAGTTAACGACGTCACGCGAGAAAGACCCATCAATCTGCCCGCTCACACTCGCTGAACAGTCTCACTTCATTCATGGGTGCTCACTGCTCAGCCACATCTTAATGAAAGACCAAATACATACTTCTACAGTCTCAACTTCATTAATCCTTGTTTCACTTCATCAGACAGACATTCATGGTCAACCCCTCCTCCGACTCCCCACACTTGGCCTCCGGGAGCAACTGCGAGCAACGCCTCTGAACGACAATCGCATGGCGAGGTCGTGTCCGCGTCTCCCTTCTAGATGATGCGCTCAAAGCCCTCGTCTTCCATGCAGAAGACGTACGATGAGTGCTACTTGATGTGCTCTACTGCCGTCTACTTTGAAGGACAGGTCTGTCTCCCCTTCTAGCCAAACCAAAATTCATACTCACATCTATGTTCTATAGAACAACGAAGCCGAAGCCCTACGATCATGGCGCTCCGCTCTCGACACGATATACTACCACAACGCCTACCGCGTCCCGCCAAACTACGTCCCCAAATCCGAGACGGAAAAGGCTCTTCAGGACTCCCTTCGGCAGCTTGAACTACAATGCAAGGAACGAGTAGATTTGCTAGAAGCGCTGCAAGAAAGTAGGAAAGAGGCCGGCCCTGAGAACGAAAGTACCGACGAGAAGGACAGACCAATGGGTCCGAGACCGCCAAAACTCGAAAAGGGGAAGAGGCCGTTGATCAGCACCAATGCGAGCAGTAATAGTCCGCAGGGATATATTGGGAATGGGACTATACCTGCTGTTGATTATATGGATTTGTCGAAACCTCCGCCTCTACCGGTTAGACCGTCTCCTACGGCTGTAGCGGTGTCGTTGACGCCTGCGACGTCTCTTGAATTAAAGGAACCAGCTCCGGCGTCTTCGTCGCCTCGCAAACTTTCGCCGTCACCTGTTCCAGCTGCTGCGTCTTCACCTGGTACACCGCTCATGAAGGAGTCGTCTCGCGGCTCGAGTCCGGAAAGAAGGAAGATAATGCTCACGACGCTGCGGCAGAAGAAAGATCCCAAAAAGTCAAAGTATAAATCGTCGTCTTCGAGTCGTGGTGGGACTAGACCGGCGGCATCGAAAGCTGCTGGTCTCGCTTGGGGGACGGCAAAAAAGACAGTACCTCTTGCGGCGGAGTCTAGTGATTCTGATCTGCGTAAGGAGACGGAGTCGAGACAGCGATTGTCTAGTGAAGATGTGTCACGGAAGATTGGCCAGCAAAAGTCTGCCGGCAGTCCGTTTTCGTCAGATTATATTCCGAGTTCGAGCTGGAGAGAACCTGCGTACCCGGACCAAGCGTCGTCTCCAGGCTTCGTGTCTCCGCAGATTGATTCTGCTGCTGCCGCGGCTTCAAAGTCACTCACCGCTGATGCATCGTCTAAACCGCCGCCAACAGCACCAAAACCATCTATCAAGTCATTACCTCCGCCAAAATATCCTGCTTACCGAAAAGAATATCTTTCCAATCCTATTCCTGTTCCCAGGGAGAGAAACACCAGAACGCCGCCACTCAATCGATCTACTTCCGCAACACAGACGCCAACAGCCTCATCTGCAGGTGAGACATCAGAGCAACCAGCACGAAGAACATTCCCCAAATCACAATCCACCCCACGAGCATTGAGCTCTACAGGAGCAAATCGAGCTTCCGTCTCGTCAATCAGTGGAGACGAACCGGCCCGTCCACAACCACGAAGGTCAGATGCAAGTTTCGACGGTGCCGCCGCTTCTGCTGGACGGAAGCCCAAGCCTCCTGCACCAAGACGAAAGCCTAGAATTACTCCGCCCTCGAGTGATCAGGACTCTGCCGGGGAGGACAGCTCATCTGAACTAGACGAAGATCCTAAACTACGAGATATTATGAAGAAGCTGCCTAGGGGAATTGATGTAAATGCGGCTCGGCAGATTCTAAATGATATAGTTGTCAGAGGCGACGAGGTACATTGGGACGATGTTGCGGGGCTGGAAACGGCTAAAAAGGCACTCAAAGAGGCTGTGGTGTATCCGTTCTTACGACCAGATTTGTTCATGGGGTTACGGGAACCTGCTCGGGGTATGCTATTGTTTGGACCGCCAGGTACAGGAAAGACGATGCTTGCGAGAGCGGTAGCGACAGAGTCCAAGTCAACGTTCTTTTCCGTCTCTGCGTCAACACTTACCTCAAAATGGCACGGAGAAAGCGAGAAGCTTGTTCGTGCTTTGTTTGGACTTGCCAAAGCATTAGCGCCTTCGATTATCTTTGTAGATGAGATTGATTCTCTACTTTCGACTCGATCATCTGGAACGGAACATGAAGCATCCCGTCGATCCAAGACAGAGTTTCTAATCCAATGGTCCGATCTCCAGCGAGCCGCCGCAGGACGAAACCAATCAACCGACAAAAGCCACGATGGAGGCGGCGATCCAAGCCGCGTCTTAGTGCTGGCAGCAACAAATCTACCCTGGGACATTGACGAAGCCGCTCGACGTCGATTTGTGCGTCGACAATACATCCCTCTCCCAGAAGACCATGTCCGCGAACAGCAGATCCGCCGATTGCTAAGTCATCAGACCCATGAAATGTCGAATGAGGATATAGAGGTTCTCGTCAAAGTTACCGAAGGTACCTCCCTACTCCCTCCCTATCTATAGCAAACCAAATTCTGACATATAGATGGATGCAGGCTTCTCAGGCTCCGATATAACCGCCCTCGCCAAAGACGCCGCTATGGGCCCATTGCGCAATCTAGGCGAGGCATTACTGCACACTCCCATGGATCAGATTCGGCCGATTCGATTTGAGGATTTTGAGGCGAGTTTGTATACCATCCGGCCCAGTGTGGGCAAGGATGGGTTGAAGAGGTATGAGGATTGGGCGAGGGAGTATGGGGAGAGGGGGGGTTAGACATATCATCACCTTGTGTATACCAAAAGAAGAGTATGCGTAGGTCATGCGACTTATAAGTGTACTGTATGATTAGAGAATGAATACAATTCACACATGAATGATTCAAAGAAGAATTTGTCTATTTTTAAAGTAACAAAATAAATGTACAACCAACAACTACCTAACATACATCGTACACACCACTATCGAACAATCAAACCAAAAAATCAAGCACTAGCCTGACTCTGCGCAGCAGCAGCAGCACGCTCAATAACCAACCCCCTAATCCGACCAACATGCTCCTTCCTCTCCACAACCTCTCTCATCACCTTCTGCACATCCTTCTCTCCTCCCTCCGCAGCAGTCTTTTTGGTGGCTTGTCTCATCAACTTCGTCATCCTCTTGGCCACCATCTCCTCCTCTCTTTCCTCTCGCGTCATAACAGCAGGCCTATCCTCCACCGCACTACCAAACGGAGAAATAATCCGTTCAACAACATGCCTCACACTCGGTGCTCGAGGCGCCCCGGACGAGAATTCAATAACATCCCCCTCTCGCAACGAATTGCGCGGATCATGCACGAGATATGTCGTTGTTTTGGGGTAATATTTCCTAATCTTGCGGTCCCATTCGCGGTGTTGGTAGGCTACACGCACGGTTTTGGACATTAATCCGACGCTTGTGACGGTGCCGCGTTTGAGGGTGTAGGGGTATTGTCTGATTGAGGGCGGGGGTAGATCGGAGGGCCAGGAGGCTTCGGTTGAGAGGGTTTCGGGGACGAGTTCGGATTCGACTTCTTTGACTTGCGAGATTATGGGGATTGGTTCGATGGGTTGTTGTGTTTCTGTGCCGATGGTCGTTGAGGTGGATGCCAGGTCCTGGGTGTCCGGTTGTTGTTGTTGGTCGTGTTGTACCTCTAGTGGTGTGGAATGCTCTTCAACCTCGACTTCGGATTCCACATGCTCATGCTCCTCAATCTGGGTTTCAGCTTCCTCGCCCTTCGTTGCGGCTTGATCCTTCGACTTGTCGCCCGACAAGAAATTCCAGATCGATCGTCGCGGGCTCGAGGCATTGAGCGCAGCGGCATATCTGGTCTGTGGGAAGGCGCTTACTCTCGTTGCAGATCTTGCTACTGTCGAAGAGAGCAAAAGGCTGCTTCTGAGGATGTTGCTGGGCGCCATTGTTCTATCAGGTGGTTTGGTCGGGAGGGAAATTTTGTTCGAGTCGACGGACGCCCGCTGCGCCAATTAGCGAGTAGCTAATACCCTTTATATTGAATGAAATTCAATTAAATCAATCTCCTTATTCCCCGGGCGGCGAGATGGCTTCAGGTCGAGCTTGCTTGATTGATGCAGGCCATAAATTGTTGAATCGAAAGAAGTAAGAACGGAGATGTTGCGGATCGGATTTCTCGCTGTGTTTGCACTGTTTGTCTCCACTTCGACATCCTGGTGTCGACCAATCAGCGGTCTACATATTCGACTTTGTGAAGGAGGAGATAAGTCAGAAGAAACAGATTGATTCGTGTATCTGATTGCTAGATATTATGACAAGGCAACAAATAGTGTACATGTAATCGTTTATTACCATCCCATTACTGACTGGCAAATGAGAACTCTCGTATTCAATGGGCAGAGAAAGAAATAATCCAAACACGCCATTCCGTACGCCATCCTCTGCAACTCGTTTTCTATCATGACCTGTAGTGTAGTATCTTGTCTTGCGACCAGCCCCAAGATGTAAATCTAAGATTTAACCTCTTCCTCTGCTTCTCCCTCCGACGATACTACTACCGTCTCATCCGGGGCGGTTTGCTCGCCTTCGCCGTTCACTACAGGGGTGGACACGCCAGGGACGAGGAGGGATGCTTTCCTGACTGAGACTTTCTGTTTCGACTGTGCAGAAATGCGTTTCAGTTCGCTCACGAAAGATTGTCCCCAGAATGCGCTCGTGTATTTGGAAACGTATTTTTCGAGCTTGGAGAAGTTAAGTGCTTTTTGTTCCTCGCTCATGGTGACGGCTTCTTGGTAGGCACCGGCAAGTTCTTCGGTGTTCCATGGGTTGACGATGATACTGCCATTGAGGGATTGAGCTGCGCCGGCAAACTCAGACAAGACGAGAACACCGTGGCGCTTGTGCTGTGTAGCAATATATTCGTAGGCGACGAGGTTCATACCATCACGAGTGGAGGATACAATACATGCGTCAGAGACGGCGTACAATGCAATGAGCTCGTCAAAATTGACTGACTTGTGCAAAAAGTGAATTGGCATGAACTCGACGGTGCCTGCGTTTATTAGTCAAGTTCAAAATATAAGGCAGGCGCAAACATACCGAACTTTCCATTGATCCTGCCAACAAGCTCATTAACAACTGCTCGCAGGTTCTGATATTCCTCGACGTCTTGCCGGCTAGGAACTGCAACTTGTACGAGCACCACCTTGCCAACCCACTCAGGGTGATCACTGAGGAACACTTCCAAGGCATGTAGTTTCTGAGGCACACCCTTGATGTAATCCAAGCGATCCACTCCGACCATGAGTTTCACTCCTTGGAATTTCTGCTCAAGCATCTCAATTCGTTTTTGAACCTTTTCTTTCATAAGCCCTTCCTTGAACTTATCCGGGTCAATGCCGATTGGGAAAGCGCCGGTAGCGACAATCTTGCCTTGGAACTCGATTCCATTTGGTGTGGTTTGTAGGTTACTATGCTCTGTTAGTTCTTGTCTCCCATCGAGATAGTAAGTATGCTTACAGTAGTCGCGAGCAACTGCTCAAAAAGTGTCGTGTATAGTCATATGTATGGAATCCAATCAAATCACAATGCAAGACACCCAGCAAAAGTTCATTCCGCACAGGCAGAATTCGATAAATCTCACTGCTGGGGAACGGCGTGTGAAGGAAGAATCCAATCTTGACATTCTTTTTCGTATCGCCAATCTCTTCTCGCAGCATCTCCGGTAGCAGCATCAAATGGTAATCGTGGACCCATACTAAGTCACCATCTTGGACATCCTTGGCAACGGCTTGCGCAAATAGACGATTGGCTTTCTTGTAAGCCTCCCATGCATACTCGTCGAATGTGATTTCGCCGGGGTGGTAGTGGAACAACGGCCAGAGGATCGAATCTGACAGCAACCTTTAGCACGAATCGCAAGAAAGCAAACGCAACAGCAAGCAGATATACTCACTTGAAAAACCATTGTAATGTCGATCAGCAAGCTCGTCATCAATCATAACAGGAATAGCCCCATATTCATCCTTGAGCCGTTTCTGCACCACAGGGATCTCTTCTTCGGGAACCTCCAAGCCAGGCCATCCATACCACCGGAACGTAGTGGATTTGGTCAGACCACTCAATCCACTGACGAGACCACCTGATGACATGGAAAAGTCATACTTGCCGTCGTCCGAGCGCTTGATTGTAATCGGCAATCGATTCGAGACGAGGAGCAATCTCGACTCCTCGGGCTGAGGCATGTTGATGTGTATGTTTGTCGGATTGTAGGGATCGTATATGATGGGGTAATCTAGACCGGGCGATTCGCGATTCGGTCGATGTGTCTGCAGAGTTGGTAGCTAACGTGGGGTAAGGGCAGCTTCACAGCGCAATCAATTCCTCAATTCCTCCAGAAGAAATGTCAGTAAGAAATTCAATAACTGCACCGGCCGCATCGAGTCGAGTTCCTGGGTATCGCAGAGGGAGGTGACAGGTCAGGTCAAACAAGGAATGCGTCGGGTAAAAACTGGGTCGAATTCCAACAGCGGCAACGATGTCATTGACTTTGGGCAGGGTCGTGCTGGTATAAGAAAGGAAGAATAGGTAGAATAGGCAGAACAATAATGAAGGTAATAATTACCTTGATCGATCAACCCAGAGGTTATACAAGAGGCAGCTCGTCTGGTTCGAATGACGTCTCTCTTTGTTCACCGGAAGCAAAGCTGGAGCTCGATACTTAGGTAGACAGTCTTACACAGTCTAGGCTCTCTCAACACAGGGATTGCCAGGGAGTGGCAATGGCGCAGCCAGATGGAAAGATAAAGATGTCCTCAATAACGACTGCATTGAGGGATGAAGAATGACGATGAAGAAGGTCTAAAAGAGAGAAGAATACGTAGGGTAGGTAAGTGATGGAATTAATATGGAGAAGGTTGGAGTATGGAGGGGCAACATCGGGCAGTGGAGACCTCCGGCATACTAGGAGTAGGTATGGCTTAGTTAACACATCGCCTGAAAATGAAAAACCGCGCATTATCACAGTCATTATACAACATTGAAGCAGACGAATACAAAAACAGAAACCGCGCATGAGACCACGCTCCCGATTCTTACTCGCAGCCCAATCTGTGCGAGAAAAGCCTATCTGGACTACGTATAGTCCTTCCTAGTATTTCCTACCCTTGCAAGCCACATGAGGGGAAAACAAGAAAAGTCGCAAGAAGACGCTTGTTGTATGTCACTCTCACTCTCACTCTCACTCTCACTCTCACAGAACAGGTCTCTGTGCAATAAGCTGCCACTCTCCAGAATCCCGATCATGCTTAACTTTTCCTTCTGCCTCCAACTTATTCAATACCTGAATCACTCCATTCGACGCCGGTAAATGCAGACTCTCCGGCACATCTTTATAAATCACTTTCACCAACTGTATCGGCGTCCAGCTAGACACCCTCTCCGGTGAGGCTTCGGCTGCTGCAGTAGCATCCACATCCAATTTCCCGAATTTGAGGACGCGCAAAACTTCATTTTCGCGCTGTTGGCGATGGTTTATGTAATCGCCTATCTTTGCGCTGGCCACGTTGATTATTGCGCCGTGACCTGGGTAGGCGCGACCTCGGACTGAGTCTTTCATTTTCTTGAGGCTGGTGAGATATGTACTAAGGTCTTCGAAGACGGCTGTTCCGTGGCCCAGGACATCTACACCATTAGCTTCTCATCCTTCACCCCCAAGGCAACCCAAGAGTAGACATACTGTCACCAGTAAATATAGCATCCTCCTCCTCAAATATAAAACTCATATGATCTACCGTATGCCCCGGTGTATGAAACGCCTTTAGCGTCGCTCCATCCACTCTAAAAACCTGTCCATCTTGGATATCGGTCTGCCCGTCTTTAGGCTGATGTTTGTAGACTGTAGCCTGGGGGCAGATTTTTAGTAGATCCGGTACGCCATTGATATGGTCATGATGCCAGTGCGTCAGTAGTGCTTCGTGGACAACGGCATTCTCTTCTTTGAGGACTGATTGGAGTAACGTGGCCCAGCGGGGACGGCCTTCTCCTGTGTCGATTAAGAGCCGTCGAGGGCCGCGGCCGACTAAGTATGTGTTTGTTCCTGGGGATGTCAGTAAGCGGATCTTGCGATGATTGAGGATGACAAACCTTGTAATGTAAACTAGTGCATCCCCTTACGATCAGTTTTTTGGAGTTGCGAAGAGTCTGAAAGAAGGACTGACCTTTCCTGGATTTCCAGCTAGGATTCTGATCACTGACGTGCTTAGTCTTTCGACTTCTGGAAGCGGCACGAGCTGAGTAGCCATAGTCGATATCCGGATAGAGGACAATAAATCAGCAGCGATCAGTCCTTCCGTGTGAGGATATAGTTATGATTCAGTATATGTCCTTAATGAACAATAAATATCGAGTTTGATAACTATCTGACAGCAATTAGAAGAGCGTATACAAGTCGCTCACTCGTGTTGAGTAGATCACCGAACCTCGGCAATTTATACGCGATCTTATCGGAGGATTATGTCATCCCATCTGTGTTCTACGATTGAAATATTCTACAATCGAAAGTAAGTATAAGGCAAGAACATCGTTATACACTGATATACCTAATCTGAACAAGAAAAAATAGATGACATATAAAACATGACGGGCTATCTCCATGCAAAACACCAAAGAAATCGAGCCAACCATTGGGCAATAAGCTGTAGCATTTTTATTTATTTCACTCACTTCCCCTGGTCTCAGTTCGACATGTCAATGATTGTCAACCAAGACCACATTTCTAGTGGTATCACATTTCGTCGAAGTTATCTCAACCTCGTTGTTGTCTCATAATAATTTAGTTACCGCTCTTGCGGGCCATGGTGTTCAAGGCAGATCCGTCCTTGAACCACTCAATCTGGGACTCGTTGAAGGTGTGGGAGAGCTTGACGTCGAAGGAGCTGCCGTCCTTGGGGTGGACGCGGAGAGTGATGGGCTTGCCAACAGCGAGCTCGGTGCAGAGCAAGTCAACCTTGGCATCGGTAGGGATACGGTCGTAGTCGGCGGGGTCGGAGAAGGTAAGAGGAAGCATACCCTGCTTCTTCAAGTTGGTCTCGTGGATACGGGCGAAAGAACGGGTGATGATGGCAAGACCACCGAGGTGACGGGGCTCAAGAGCGGCGTGCTCACGAGAAGAACCCTCACCGTAATTCCAGTCACCAATAACAACCCACTTGATTCCACGAGCCTTGTAGTCACGGGCGGTGGCAGGGACAGCATCGTACTCGCCAGTAACGGCGTTCTTAACCTTGTTGGCCTCACCGTTCTCGGCATTGATGGCACCAATCAACATGTTGTTGGAGATGTTGTCAAGGTGACCACGGTACTTCAACCATGGTCCAGCCATAGAGATGTGATCGGTGGTGGTCTTTCCCTGGGTCTTGATCAAGATGGGGATGCCCTCAGCATCCTTTCCATCCCAAGGCTCGAAGCCGGCAAGAACCTGGAGACGGTCACTGGTAGGGGAGACGGCGACCTCAATGGACTCGCGGTTGGCGGGAGGAGCCTGGTAGGTGTCACGACCGGGGTCGTATCCACGCTCAGGAAGACCCTCGCCAGTGGGGGGAGCGAGCAAGAACTCGTTGCCGTCCTTGTCCTTGAGCTTGTCGGTGAGAGGGTTGAACTTGAGGGTTCCGGCAATGGACATGGCGACGACGAGGTCGGGGGAGGTGACGAAAGCGTGGGTAGCGGGGTTGGCATCGTTACGGCCAGTGAAGTTACGGTTGTAGGAAGAGACAATGGAGTTAGCCTCACCCTTCTTGACGTCCTTACGGTCCCACTGTCCAATACAAGGACCGCAGGCGTTGGCGAGGACAACACCACCGAACTCCTCAAGAGTCTGGAGCTGACCATCACGGGCAATGGTAGCGCGAATCTGCTCGGAACCAGGAGTAACAGTGAAGAGAGACTTGGACTTGATACCGTGGTTCAAAGCGTCACGAGCGATAGAGGCAGCACGGGACATGTCCTCGTAGGAAGAGTTGGTGCAAGAACCGATCAAACCAACTTTGACCTCCTCAGGCCAGCCGTTGGTCTCAACAGCCTCTTTGAACTTGGAGATGGGAGTAGCCAAATCAGGAGTGAAGGGACCGTTGATGTGAGGCTCGAGCTCGGAAAGGTTGATCTCGAGCAACTGATCGTACTCGGCACCCTCATCCTCACGGAGCTCCTTAGCATACTCGCGAGCAAAGTCACCAATCTGCTGACGCTTGGTGGCCTTGAGGTAGTCGTACATGCGGTCGTTGAAGGGGAAGACGGAGGTAGTGGCACCAATTTCAGCACCCATGTTGCAAATTGTACCCATACCAGTGCAAGAAAGAGACTCGGTACCAGGACCGTGGTATTCAATGATGGCACCAGTACCACCCTTGACAGTAAGTTCACCAGCGACCTTCAAGATGATATCCTTGGGAGCAGTCCAGCCAGACATCTGACCAGTAAGCTTAACACCAATGACCTTGGGGGCCTTCAACTCCCACGGGAGACCGGCCATGACATCGACGGCATCAGCACCACCGACACCGATAGCAGCAATACCGAGACCACCAGCGTTAGGAGTGTGAGAGTCTGTACCGATCATCAAACCACCGGGGAAGGCATAGTTCTCCAAAATGATCTGGTGAATGATACCGGAACCTGGCTTCCAGAAACCAATGTTGTACTTGGCACAAGCAGAGGAAAGGAAGTCGTAAACCTCCTTGTTGATCTCGTTGGCGCGAGCTAAATCCTTGTCACCACCGAGCTGGGCCTCAATCAAGTGGTCACAGTGGACGGTAGCGGGGGTCTGAACAGAGGGCATGCCTGCGGACATGAACTGAAGAATGGCCATCTGAGCGGTAGCATCTTGGCAAGCAACACGGTCAGGGCGCAACTTCAAGTAGGACTTTCCACGCTCAATCTCTTGACCGTGAGGGTCGTCCAAGTGGGAGTAGATAATCTTCTCGGCGAAGGTAAGTGGTCGGTTAAGACGGCCACGAACGATGGCGAGGTTCTCTGCAAATTTCCTAAAAGTGGTCAGTATTAATATTCTACATTTCACCTGGGCTGTTTATTGCAGCTTGTTAGAGTATCATACTTGTAGTTGATGTAGTTGCCCTATTAAGCCAGGTTGACGTCAGCACTACACACCCTTGTTATCTGCGAGGATTGGCTTACCTTTTCCCAGTTGGTCATCTCAACCTTCTTATCAAGGGGAGAGTCAGACACGGTGGCCAGTCCGCGAGAACCGAGGAGCTACATCAATTGTTAGTATAAATTGTATGGAGTCGACTATCGCGATGCTGCTGATAGCAAAAAGTCGATGATTGTGGTGGCGCAGGTTGACTTACAACTCGGGACTTGGTGCCCTGTAAACAAGAAATCAATTAGCATCATTGAACGATTACGCGACTGATAAAGTTCTCATGATTACACGATTTTCTCATCGCACCACCATCAGGACAGAAGACAACTTACCACCGCACCCAAGCGGGTGAGCCTAGTGGAGATCATGTTGATATCTCTAGGCAAGATAGACAGAGCTGCGACTCATTCAATGAGTAAAGCACACGATGTCCAAGAATAGCCCCAAAGCCTGGACAGAAAATGTGGAGGGGAGATGGAGAAGAAGAGTTTATACAAGAAGGAGAGGAGAGGGAAAAAAGACAGGTGAAAAAAGGCTGGCGTTGCTATGAGCAGAAAAGAACGCAAGTGACGCTGGCGGGCGGTACTCTAAAACCGGAGCTTGAGCCGGCAGTGTTTTACGGATTACGGGAGCCCGTATTGAAATTTACATCCTTTTCTCCTGTTGCTCGGCAGGTTGTCAGGCCAGGCATGCGATATCCGGCAGGTGTTGCCAGAAGCAGCCAATCAGAGGACCGCTAATTGCTCTCTCCCACGGAAGGAGAACGAGACTAATACAGGGAAAATACCGCATCCCTTTAGCGCGTACACAGAAAATACCACTTATACGCTCCCGTAAATTACTGTGGAGCGCGCAGGTGCCAATGGCATGCAAGACATTACAAAAGCTCAAAGCTGTCTCAACTCGGTAGCCACGGCTTCGTGATAAATCCACGATTCCTCGGTAAGTGCTAAGCACGACACTTGAAAGCACTGTCTACTGTCTATGCTGGGTGAGAAGAAACCAATGTCTCGACTCCCGGTTGCATGACTCCCGCGAAGCCATGGGGCTTGTTACCGACTGTCTTATCAGCAGACTGGTCATTCTAGCACATGCTCGGACGATGGCGACACCCGTAACCGGAGGGGCAAGCGCGGCAGGCTGGCAGCAATTCCACCCCCAAGGATCCCCAAGCGATGCCTTGCGAACAATGTTACACTTTGGCTGTTGAAGCTTTGCAATGGACTCAAAGCTAACTCAGACTATCGTTGCAATTGTTTACTTCAGGCCGGCAAACGATACTACATACTACGTAGTACGTACTCGATACGTGTAAACAAGTTCACAAGCAAGCTAGTGCAACAGGACGTCATAAATTACTGCTCCGTTCAAGGTGTTACAGAAAGAAAACCTGCCATGGCCGGGTTAGTCAGTGTCCCTTATCCGATCTTAGCCGGAAGCGCCGTTTTGTATGGCTATCGAGACGCTAGCCGGATTGGGTGTTTAGCGCCTGGCCCTTCAGCCGCTGTCCAATCAGCATCTCTAGATTTCCACCTGAAATTTTTGCTTGTCAGGCTTCACAAGTTCACATAGCAGCGTTGCAGGCTTGTGATGGACAACTAATTCAATTCGAGGTATCACTACGTCCAGACAGTCAAATACGATAGTCACGTATTCCCAGTCGATACAGAGATATCTGGTTCTCGATCTTAGAAAGCGCAAGCACAAAACAGCAAAATGGGTGCCACCAGAAGACTCAAGACAAAGCGACGCACAAGGTACGGCAGACCCAACAATTACTGTGGAATCAAGCTAATTGTTGTCATGTATTTACAGAGATTACGATCAAATCCGTCAAGACCTTACCTCAAGGAAACACCTCCAGGACTTCAAAGACACCAAGGACGCCGAAGATCTTCCCGGCCTGGGTCAACACTACTGCGTCGAATGCGCAAAATGGTTTGAGACGGAGCACAATCTGGTAGCGCATCGCAAGGGGAAGAATCACAAGAGAAGGTATGACAAGCACCCGTGCATACTTGCGGACAGCTTGCTAACTATGCTACTCCATGACAGACTGCGAATCCTCAAGGAAGACGTGCATACACACAAGACCGCCGAGCAGGCAGTCGGATTGGGCGTCGATAATGGCAAGCGAGAGCAAACCTTGATGGATACCGATGAACCTGATGCCTAATGGCCCAATTGACGATGATAACGAATAAACGAAAAAAGAAATGAAGCGCAGGAAAAGCACTCGACTCTCGAGAACGCGGACACTGGACACAACGACTCGGCCATGCACAATTGCAAACACTATCGGATAGGGTCTACCACCCTCATCCAAAGTCACGAAAACAACACGATCATGTCAGGCGCATAGACATAGACAAACGTCGCTAGTAATTCCGCACATGCTCGGCACGACACCCACTAGTCCGATATTCGCCAGAAACCCTTCCCGAATACCCGGCCCACAAACTTCCGATTCACGGCCCAAAGGGAGAAAACTTTCGTTACCACGTTACCACAAGGACCCGCTTAGTTTCAAACATAACGGTAATTTTTGAATTATTCGTTACCAGCCGAGGTAACGCTGTGGATTTTTGTACATCCAATATTGCGCTTCGTTTTTCTAATATCAAACATGCGAATATAAGAAAATTGAAAGGAAGAAAAAGCAATGTCGTTGACCAGTGTAGATGATTGGTATGTTCAATTGCGTCTATACGATGCCAGCGGCCACGTCGGAGAATAATGCATATATCCTACCACGTGGAATAGCGATCACGTATGATAAACATCTATGCCTCAAAGATTCTAAAATCATGAATGATGTTTCTATTCTATCGCAAAAATGTCTATATATCCGCTCAATTGTATACAAAAAATTAAGGACAAAACTCTCGATCACCACATCACCCCTCCATTCAAAGTGCACAACATCTACAATCTTCCGTAATCCCTCCGGCCTCAAATGACTCCTCGTTATATCAGCCATCCAAGCAATATGCGTCTTGGATTTGGCGCGATCGACGACGTATAGCTGGTCTATCGTTGCACGCTTCATGTAGACATGAGGACCTTCTTGTCCCAGGGTACCGTAGGGCTCTAATGCTTTGAGCAAGTTGTTGTATTTTGTCTCGTCTTCAGTCGAGGCATATTTGCAGGTGGGATATTGCTTCACTTCTTGCACGCCGTTGACGAGTTCGTAGACTTTGTGGTGAGAAGCCATGACGGCCCACTTACAGAATCCGAGAACCACCATGCCGCTCAATCGGTCTGATTCCAGGGCCGCACAGGCTAGAGTTAGGCACTGCGATATGCGAGAGTCCAGGTAGTCGCAAAGACAGCCACGAATGCCCCGAAGGATTGGGTCTTTCCTCTGTCTTTGCACCGTGTCACTTCGAAGATCGACCAAGTCCTTGATCAAGGTACAGACCGTAGCAAGTTTGAGATACTTGTCGTTGGTGATATCTTCCCCGGTAGCCAATGCTGCAGACACCACCCCGACCCAGATGCTAACATCTATATATCTGTGTCCGAGAAGTCCAGTGTAATGGCTACCATATATGCCACTCGCAAGGTTTGTGCGTCCATGGTCCCTGTAGTACTACCACAGCACTCGAGACTGGATCAAAAATGCAACTAGATTATTGAATAGACTTCTCGAAACAACCTCAGTAAAACTGCAGAGTTTTAAGAATGCCGCAGCTGCAGCGCTTTCTTGTTGCAAAAAATTCATTGTTTCCTCATCTGCCGCTTCGCAATAATCGCCGATGAGGGGGTGGTTGCCTGCATCGGCGATGGCTCGTAAAAGACCTCCATCGACTAGGCTACCGCCGCAGGCGATCGCAAAGAAGTATTTAGCATCTGAGCAAAGCTTGATCTTATTTATCGCGGGGAAAAGACTATCGTAGACAGTCGAATTCAGAATCGCAATCTGGATTAGGTTCTCGATCAGGAGCCCTAATCTCGGGAATTGGATTGCTGATACCCGACCCTTGACAAGTATCCGGAATTGGTTGAATGTCACTACTTGACAAGCTGCGCTCGATGACGGTATCGGTCAGTCTCTTGGTTGTGAATATGCCTTGCGTGTTCCATTCGGATTTCGATCGATGACTGTCTGGGCAGCAGTGACAGTGCGTCTGATGGCTTGACACTCGCTGTCTTGCCATGCAGAGAAATCCGTCATTGCCTCCTTGTTCTTCTGTGTATCCCCTGTACGCTTGCATTTTGTCCGTGGGTCGTCATATCGCTCGTAGAAGACATCAGTTTCAAGTCTTGACGGTGCGAGACTTCCTCCCACCTTGATGCGTCTCCAACGCAACTGTTGACAAAATGCATGGATGATTGCTTTGAGATCGTCTGGGTTGAGAGGATATGGCAGGTTCTCTTCCCGGAAGTATTCTGCCATTTCATTTGTACTCAAATTTGGGATCACCATTGGGTCTCCTGGTTCGATATCAACGTAACCTTGAAGCTGGATAGCAAATATGTCTTCTGGTCGAAGATTAGAATCATCTTCTGGCGGGAAACTGTTTGCCTTTATGGGGTTTGAGGTCGATACCCAGGCGTCTACCCACGCGAGGTATACTTGTAGTCTGACAGTCTGAGCTGGCCGAACATCACCGAGAGGGGGTATAGAATCATGAGACTCCATATTCGGCATGTAGTAAACAACTCATACGATTTTAGTCCGATCACGTAGGTAAACAGCTTCAACGTTCGGCAGCGAACGAGACGCGATATTTGAGTAGAATCTGCGGGCAGCAACAGGAACAGCAACAGCCAGAGTCATCATAAATTCCTGTATAGCCAAGCATGATCCATCGTCTCTATGCGGAAATATTTTCGGTAACACACATGGTTTGATTGGGGTATTCTCCAATCCAGTTCAACAGATCATCAGTGAAGGGCGCTATAGCACTAAGCTCACTGGGACATCTGGAGATTGATTGGTTAGTAGTGAGGAATCATGTTGGAATTTTCAAGGGAGGACGGCGGGGCTGGGAAATACGGATGTCTTCGTGCGTTGGGGTGTGGTTCTAAAGTGATACTTTCACTGGAATCTTCGAACTGGTTCGTTTCTGCTCATTTTTCCAGTACAATCGAGACCACTATCAATGCCCTCCTACATGCTCACATGGGGTGCTGCCGATGCTTTGTTGAATTCTTTCATCAGCCATTCATATACAGCCCACTATTCTAATCAGCAAGCGAGGTATATGTCTTGGAGGTTACAACTTACTTGAGCGGCATTAACTATGAAGGCTCGTACACTACAAATGCCTAATCCACGAAAGAAGACGGAAAGGCCCTCACTACGGTACGCATCTCGGGCGATTTCCAGCGAGTTGAGCGTTCGCGGTCTAGACGATGAGGCCGGAAGAAGTGGTCTCTGCTGTGCATCTATGACTTCGGTGACCGCATGTGCAATCAATGGCTGAGCCTGCAATCTAGTCTTCACCACATCAAGTGGGAAGACAGAAGCCCATGTGATGATGCCGGCTATTCCGCCACAGAGAAGGACCTTCAACGCTTCTTGTTGGCTGTTTTCATCCGGAGAGGAGAAATTGCGTTTGCATGATTCATACGACCAGAAACTACAGACCGTATAAATTAAGCTCAGATCCACACCAACCGGATAAGATGGACTACTTACTAGAACCCGTAGCCTACAGAGTCCCTGACACTCGTGATAAGTCCACCAAAGTACAGTCCTCTGACTCCGTGAACTCGGAGGACGTCCCGGAAGACTGTCCAGGACGAAGTGGTTTGATTTCTACTCAGTTGCGTTCGGCATTTAACGAGTTCGGTTGGTGACGATATTACCCAACTGGCCATGCCACCAGCGGCGCCGGCTAGCCAGATATTCAGCAACGAGACATTTGCGTCAAGGTTTGTTGGATCAGCAACTGATGGGTCCAGGGACTTGAGAGATCGGTTGTAAGCAACAAAAAGTAGTGCATTCAAGGCTCCATATCCTAGAATTGGAGCAGCGGCGCCTACTTGGGTCAGAAATTGAATGAGCTTTTTAAAAGCATTGCTGTGGATAATAAGCACCTTTGATTAACGACGATGTTGACTCAAAGTAGCCATGGCCTTGCGGACTCGTCCGGAGGGTATCCGAGGCTTTTCGAGCTTGTAACCGGACTTTGACGAGATCGAGAGGGTTTCCGATAAGTATTCCTACAGCACCGCTGATGTATCCAGCCACAAAGTCAGATGACATTGGCCTAATTGACACGACGATGATTTACAGTCATCGGTCATGTAGGTACTGAGTATCTCACATGCAAGAGCTACATAGAAATGTCGGCGGGGTAGGTTAATCAAAGCGGCGTTCGGTGAGATCACGTGACATCGCGTTGCAGCGGAAGGTCCCGACGCGGTTGTTTTGCCAGCTAGACGCGTCTTGCCTCAGCCTACAGGCACAATTGGAAGAACCTAAATCGAGCGAGGACTGTTGAAAATACACGTTTGGAAGTCATTGGAGTATTGGAACAAAGTGATTTGGAACTGGTAGTGGCTTGTTACACGGAAATGCATGTGCTCCCTCGAGATCAGATCACCATCAATCGTTGATGCTAACAACAAAGCAGGCAGCGTCCACGCCCATCAGCTACGATTAGCAAGCAAACACCACAGAAAGCTGCTCGACTTCACGGACCGTCAGAACAATCCGCAGAACGCTTATCGAAACCTTTTAAGTGTCCAGGACAAGCCAGAACTACCATCACATCTGACCGACCAAGTAGGAAGCGACGCAAGGTAGACTATGCAGGTGCCGACGGCTCTATTGACGACGACTACAATCGACCATGGACCACCGAGGAACGACTCGCACTCGCAAATCGCGATGTCAACAAGTTTGGCGTTTTCAAAGTAAAAGATAAGGAAATCACAATCAAACAACGGTTCTCGGTCCCTTTGATGAACAAGAACTCTGGTGGATATGACCCTTCGAGACCTGCACCAACGTTGGGAATGCGACGAGGTGCTACTTTTGTTGTCAAGCCTCTACACGATCCCAGTGGAGAATTCGCTATTGTCCTATATGATCCTACAGTCGATGATAAGCCCGCCAAAAAGATAATAGAGACGGAAACCACGGCGGAGGAGCCATCAAAATTGGATGAACCACTAGTTCATAAAAGTCTGGCTGATATATTGGGATTAAAGAAGCAAGTTGAGGATCGTCCAAAAGTCCCTGTGGTTATTGATCCGAGACTCTCAAAGATCCTACGACCTCATCAGATTGAGGGTGTCAAGGTATGTATAGTTCCGGAAACTCGTCAACTCTGCCGACATAGCTGATGATCATACTATTACAAAGTTTCTTTATCGGTGTACTACCGGAATGATTGATGAGAATGCAAATGGATGTATCATGGCAGACGAGATGGGACTTGGAAAAACGGTACCTATCACTTCTCCCAGATTGCAAAAAGCTCACTAATCCATGACAAGCTACAATGCATCACCTTAATGTGGACCCTTCTCAAGCAATCACCAGAAGCCGGGAAGACCACTGTGCAAAAATGCGTGATAGCTTGTCCCTCAACCTTGGTCCGCAACTGGGCTAATGAACTAGGTAAGTCTACCCTCCATCTGCCCCCAGGAATGGTCGCTAATTGAACAGTAAAATGGCTGGGCCCTGATGCCGTCACACCGTTTGTGATCGACGGCAAAGCTACCAAGGCCGAGTTATCAAGTCAGCTAAAACAATGGGCTATCGCTTCGGGTCGCTCAATTGTGCGTCCCGTACTAATAGTATCGTATGAAACGTTAAGGTTGAATGTTGAAGATCTCAGGGACACGCCCATTGGTCTGTTGCTCTGCGATGAAGGCCACAGATTGAAGAACAAAGAGAGCTTAACCTGGAAAGAGCTCAACAGCCTGAACGTAACTCGCCGCGTCATCCTTTCCGGTACCCCGATCCAGAACGATCTCTCCGAATACTTTGCTCTTGTCCACTTTGCGAACCCGAATTTGCTGGGATCACAGAATGAGTTCAGAAAGAAGTTTGAAATCCCCATTCTGAGAGGCCGAGATGCGGCAGCAAGTGATGAAGATCGGAAGAAAGGAGATGAACGCTTATCAGAATTATCCGCTATTGTCAACAAATTCATCATTCGACGGACGAACGACATACTTTCCAAATATTTGCCAATCAAATACGAGCATGTGGTATTCTGCAACCTTAGCGAATTTCAGACGAATTTGTACAATCATTTTTTGAGCAGTCCAGAAATTCGGAGTCTGCTAAGAGGAAAAGGCAGCCAGCCGCTCAAAGCCATTGGCCTTTTGAAGAAATTGTGCAACCATCCGGACCTTCTCGATCTTTCAAGGGATCTACCCGGATGCGAGCAATATTTCCCAGACGATTATGTCCCTCCAGACGGCAGAGGTCGTGATCGTGATATTAAATCTTGGTACTCAGGCAAGATGATGGTACTTGACCGTATGCTTGCACGAATACGCCAGGATACGAACGATAAAATTGTTTTGATCAGTAACTATACACAAACTCTTGATCTTTTTGAGAAACTATGCCGCTCTCGTGCGTATGGTTGCTTACGATTGGACGGAACGATGAATGTGAATAAGCGACAAAAGTTGGTGGACAAATTCAACGACCCGAACGGTGAGGAATTCGTGTTCTTGCTGAGCAGCAAAGCTGGTGGTTGTGGTATCAACTTGGTTGGAGCGAACAGATTGGTTCTTTTTGACCCCGATTGGAACCCAGCAGCTGATCAACAGGCGCTAGCCCGTGTCTGGCGTGATGGCCAAAAGAAGGACTGCTTTGTTTACAGGTTTATTGCGACAGGATCTATTGAAGAGAAGATTTTCCAGAGACAGTCACACAAGCAATCATTATCTTCCTGTGTCGTCGATTCCGCCGAGGACGTTGAACGACATTTCTCCCTGGATTCGCTCCGAGAACTCTTTCAGTTTAAACCAGACACTCGCAGTGATACTCACGACACATTTAGATGCAAGAGATGCAGGCCGGATGGAACCCAACACGTCAAAGCACCTGCTATATTATATGGTGACACCAGCACTTGGAACCACTTTGTCAATGATGGTGAGAAAGGGCCACTGGGCAAGATACAGGATTTGCTACTGAGGCAGGAGACGGCGGAGAAAGACGTTTCCGCTGTGTTCCAGTTTATTAGCAGTTGATTAGTGAGTATCTTGTCGATTCCATCTTGTGCTCTATAAGCAATTTCATATACTGTAATTCATGGGTATGAAGAGCGTTGGGTTCTGTATATTTGGGCATAATTATCGTAAGAAATGTATCATTTGCTTGGCACCATTACCATACAGTACCGAAAGCTAAAATACGTACGTCACGGCTGATAGCGTCCCCGCACATGCCAGACTGCCGTTGCCTGCATCATCTTCAATTACAGTTATTCCGAGCTTGCATTTGCACCTCTCTTTTGACCTCAGCCCTTTCGACGAGAGTCTGAAGAATAAACAGGCAGCTACGACAATTATGGAAGCTTAAATTTCGAGTCAAGCTTGATCGCGGTATGGTCACTCGAGGTTCGAAATGGACCAGTCCGTTCAGCGCTTGTTGAATGACAAGCTCTACGATAAGAGGAAGCAGGGTGCTCTGGAGTATGTGAAGCTCAACCATGTCTTTTGCTGCAGCATTTAGAATCTTACTGACTTGTGATCCTCCGGAATAGGCTCGAGAAGATCGTCCGAGATGCTACAATAAAAGGAGAACATGACAAGATTCGAGAGATCGTAGACCAACTGTGCCACGACTACGCTTATGCCGTTCATCAACCACATGCTCGCAATGGAGGACTCATTGGTCTGGCTGCCGCTTCAATTGCCTTGGGATCAGTGCGTGGCTAGCTACATGGATATCGAGTTATATGGCTGATGGTTCTGTTTACAGGAAGGTGTAGCTCCTTATCTACAAGAAATCGTTCCTCCGGTACTGGCCTGCTTTTCAGATCAAGATGCAAGAGTGAGGTACTATGCATGCGAGAGCATGTACAATATCGCGAAGGTTGCAAAGGGAGAGATTTTACCATTCTTCAATGATATATTCGATGCGCTTTGCAAGGTTCGGAGATAGCTATCCCCGTCACTTTAACCTTTTCTGACATCTTTCTTAAGCTTGCCTCCGACTCAGAACTCTCGGTCAAAAATGGTGCGGAACTACTCGATCGTTTGGTCAAAGATATCGTCGCCGAATCAGCTGCGTCATATGTGTCCGTATTACAACTCGGAGAGAAGCCATTACAGGACTTGGACCAAAGCCGAGATATAGACGAAGCCTCAGTCGATCTCCCAACTGCATTTTCCCTTTCGATGTTCATACCACTATTACAAGAGCGGATACATGTTCTCAATCCATTTACTCGAACATTCCTTGTTTCATGGTTGACTCTCCTCGACACAATCCCGGACTTGGAACTGGTGTGTTATCTGCCAGCGTTTCTCGGAGGATTGATCAAGTTTCTCGGTGATCCAAACAAAGACGTAAATGTCGCCACGCAGGGACTTTTAGAGAGATTTCTCTCTGAAATCAAGAGGATCTCGCGCATTAAGAAAGGCATCGCGGACAGCAAGAAGAGCAAAGAGGAGATTGCAGCGGCCGCAGTTGCTAGTGAGAATACCAGCGTCGTCACTGGGAACAGTGATGAAGGGGAAGGAAGCGATGATATTGTCGCTGATTCCGTCTCTGCGGATGCGAATGATGACGAGCAGAGCATCGCGGTTGATGGAGATTGGGTACCTGGCCAAGATGCTTATGTCGATTACCCGAAAATCCTGGAGATCTTGGTTGGCTTCGTAGACACTTCATACGGTATGTTTATGTACACCAAATATACTATACACTTGCTAACTGGTTACAAGACGAGGAAATGCAATTAACGGCACTGCGGTGGATTGATGCGTTCTTCGAAATCAGCCCGGAGGATATACTCCAGTTTGTTCCAGCACTCTTGATCCAAGTTCTTCCCGCAATATCGAGTGGTTCTGATCAAGTACGACAAGCGGCAGCAAGAGTCAATACCTCGCTCATGGAATACATTGTTTCTCTTTCAGACGAGTCAAATGAAAGCTATCATTCAGCCGGATCGAAAGGAACACAATCGTCGGCTGTAAAGGAAAGCGACGAAAGAAGGGCATCCGTGCAAAGTGGAAAACCCTCTCTTGATTATCAAAGCGTCGAAGCTCCTACTTCAAGCCCTCCGTCCGATTTAGACTATGCTGCTGCCGTCAACTCCTTGACTTTGCAATTCTTGAATGAGAACGAGGGCACCAGAGTAGCTGCTCTATCATGGCTGATTATGCTTCATCGAAAAGCGCCTCGGAAAGTTTTAGCATTTAATGACGGCACATTCCCTGCTCTGCTCAAGACGCTATCAGATCCCGCCGAGGTAGTTGTCACCAAAGATCTCCAGCTACTTTCTCAGATTTCACGGAATAGTGAAGACGGATACTTCACATCCTTCATGATCAATCTTCTACAACTCTTTTCAACAGATAGAAAGCTCTTGGAAGTGCGTGGAAATTTGATCATCCGTCAGCTATGTATGAATTTGAGCCCAGAACGCATCTACCGAACATTGGCAGACTGCCTAGAAAAGGAAGAGGTTTGTTTAACCCCCCCCTTCGTATGACCTCGTACTGTTCTAATGGACATTAAAGGACATTGAATTTGCTAGTATAATGGTGCAGAATCTCAACAATAACCTGATAACAGCGCCAGAACTCTCAGATTTGAGGAAAAGATTGCGGAGCTTAGATAGTAGGGTAAGATTCTCAACATCAATATATTTGGATAGACGTCCTGACTGCTGTTTTAGGAAGGGCAAACGTTGTTTGTTGCGCTTTTCCGATCATGGTGCCACAATGCCGTTTCCACATTTTCCCTATGCCTGCTTGCACAGGCATACGAGCAAGCATATAACCTCTTACAGATCTTGTAAGTATATCGAATCTATTTCCGGGGCTTGTGTCTAATCATGATTGTTTGAAGTGCCGAGTTAGAGATGACGGTGAATATGTTGATTCAGATCGACAAGTTGGTGCAACTTTTAGAATCTCCAGTTTTCACCTGTAAGTTGGTTCACCATAGCTACGACCTTAAGTATACTTACATTTCATAGATCTCCGACTCCAGCTGCTGGAACCCGACAAGTACCCACATTTATATAAATGCTTGTATGGTGTCCTCATGCTTCTTCCTCAAAGTTCAGCGTTTGCTGCTTTGAAGAATCGTCTGAACAGTGTGAGCAATATCGGCTTATTGCAAGGACCTCGCCCGTGAGTTTTCACAACATCATCCTCCGCCAAGTACGATCAGCTGATGAAGAACTTAATACAGATCTGTCGCTGCTGGTGGAGGTTACGAACGACCCGCAGGAAGCCGCTTGAAAAACCGTGAAGATAGCTCCGTGAGATGGACGGAACTATTAGACAAATTCAAGAATGTGCAAGAAAAAGCCAAACGCCATCAACGAGCATCCCAGCGCCAGTTCGAGACAGATTCCACTGGCGCCGCCTTCAAGCAGCCTTCGCTCATTGGTGCACTATCCGTAGCTGCCACAACCGATCATCAAGGCAGCAGGGACAAGGTGCTTCCTGACGTACCAAGAAGCGGATTCGGCAATGCAGGACTTGGGATATCTGGCCGCACCTCGGATGGTGCGGCACGAGATGGCCGATCTACTCCGACAAATAAGAGCAGGTCTAGTCTCAGTCATCTCGGCCGGCTAGGCATTGGAGGTAGGAAGAAGCACTAAGTGTTGAAGTCACCGGAGGATCATTGAATGGAAGCAGAGTTTCCGAGTAACTTCTATTGTATGATTACGACAACATACTTCATATTTTAGGGTCATGGTTTTGTACTTCATTGTGAAATATGTGATACCACGAGGACGTTAAGCACATTATTGAACTGCCTCGATGTTTCTTGAATCTATGAATATAATTACCATTTACAAACTGCACTGCTACGCTATCAGAACCAACGACAACGTACATGAATAAGACCAAGCCATCCATTTCCCAATTCAATCTCATCAATCTCCCTAGCATGATTGTGCTTATCAACACGTGACTTCTTATCGATTAGTAGTGCTTATTTCCGGAATTCCTTGATTTCCCCGAAGTTAGCGCAGCGCAGTGACGAACATCAACAGAGGCTGGCTTCCGCTGCACTCAACACAGCCATCGAAGCTGAAAATTAATTAATTAATTCATTCATTCATCATGTTAAACTACTTTATCTGCCGATAATAACCTTCAATCGCTTCTACTCTTTACTTCTCGAATACTATACAGCTCACACGGAACGACCGGATGGAGAAACCACCCTGACAGCTCTCGGGGAACAGTTTAGATTTGACGGCGTCGACGTCGACCCAATATGCCTGCTCGAAATTCTCGAGGTGCGCCGGTACTATGCGATGAGAGGGATGCGAATCGATATGTATCTAGGGTCATTCCATGGCTTATATTGGGAACGTTTGGTTATGCGTGTTATGCTGTTACGAAACCGCTCTGCAGTAAGCAAACTCCATAGCATAGAGTTTATAGCTCGAGCTCAGATCGATTTTAAGTATACTGACGAATGTACGCTGTAGTTGACTATTTGCTCAATCCGCAAGCGCATCACTACAATCGCGAACCACGGGTAGGCGCCGGCGTCGCTATCATTGTAGTTTTCTACGTCCTACTCTTTCCTACAATCGTGACATATATTCGTCTTTGTCTCGTTGTCGCATTCAATCCGGACTATTTACCGAGAGGAGTGGACTGGGTACCTACCGAGCCGGAGCATGAAAGCTGGTTATCGAAAAGGCGCAGAAAGAATGAAAAGTCAAAATCAGACCATGGAAACGGGACTACGACTAGAAGCAATGAAAAAGCGCGACGGACTGCTGCCGAGTCCGCTGACATTGCGCGACAGACAGGCGGAGTCGCATTTCCGCTCGATGAGACTGGCCAGGAGGAATTCTGGATGAAAGATATCTATGTTTGTCAAGATGATGGACGGCCAGCGTATTGCTCCTCATGTTGCCAGTTTAAGACGGATAGATCGCATCATAACCGTGACTCTGATCGCTGTGTGCGGAAACTCGATCATTTCTGTCCGTGGGTTGGCGGAGTTGTTTCCGAGAGCTCCTATAAGTTCTTTCTGCAATTCGTTGTATATACCACGTTCTTCACCTGCTTTTGTTTGATAGTGCTTGCTATCTTTGTTGCTGAGCATCGTGCTGATGTAAGTTTCTCGTGTTGGCTAGTACCGCACCATACTAACACTATCTCGCAGACCGGCAGAACGAATGCTCACTGGGCTGTCGCGTTAGGGTTGTAAGTAGACCTAGAAGTTGGTCCAGTCATTGATCAAGATACTAACTTGAATTTAGAGCCGCTTTGTTCCTCCTCTTTTCAGGCGGTATGAGCGGAACAACCCTGCAACTCGCTTCCATAAATGCTACGACAATCGAAAACCTCAGCAGGCGATCCAAAGTATGGATGCTTGCTATATATATTAGCCCACAACAATATCAACGCATGACGAGTCGACAAAACGGCCAGTGGGCTCTGACCTTTCCCACAGTGACATTTCCGACTCAACCCCCTACCACACCTGGTACCGAGGTAGACCCTCAACCTACGACACCCAATGGCGTAACGACCACCACGACGAATAAAACAAATAATACTAATCAACCCGCAAACAACATACGGATGTTTGCAATCCTTCGCACTCAACCCGGCGAAAACCCCTTTGACTTGGGCGACCCCATCCAAAATCTCAAACAGGTCATGGGTCATACACTTTGGGATTGGCTACTACCGCTTAGAGTAGCGCCATGTGTAGACCATAGTAGCACTGTCAGTGCATATCCAATGGGCCCTGTGGTGGACCGTCTGAAACGAGAAGCTGGGATATCATTTGAAGATGATGGTGCTGAAGGTGTACATAGTGAGCATCAACAACCCGCTGTAACGCATCAGAAGAGCGAGGTCGGAAATGAAACGCAAAATAAATAGACAATGTATTTGTTTAATTATTCTATTCATTCAGGAGTATTAAGAGTTTGTAGGTTGATAGAGAAGTTAAGTAGTGCTGCTCACAACTTGAGACCTTAGGGCTGTCGAGGGCCTACGTACCGTGAGTGTTTGTCTTGTTTGCACTCTGCATCCATGTTCACCTGATGCCCCGACACCTCGACACCTCAACACTTCGACAACATTATCCAACATGCAACTCCGAAGCCCTCCACATACTCGGAGTATAAAACATAAGCCATAAAATGTCCAAAGGGCCACTCGGTCGCCCGCCCGGGGTACGTAAAACCTGGCCCATCTATCTTCCCTCACAATTCCATCGACACCCGGTTACCAACAATTAACTAGAGCAAGAATACTAAATATGCCACACAGTCCCTCAACGCCCCCATTGCAGCGTTCTCAATGGCGGTTATATTATGCTCTTACTGCGTATATTCCATTAACACCGCCCGGAGAGGGGCGCAGGCAACTCCAGCTTCGACGAGTGAGAATGGAGCACGGAGGGAGCAGAAGAAAGTGTCGTGGGTTCAGAGAGCGTTGGAGGAGGAGGAGAAGGAGAGAAGAGTATGATATGTATTACTAGTTTATTATGAGGAAATAGAAGGTGGAGAGGTATTTGTACGAATAAGTTCTATTTCGAGGGTCTATCTAGGTGACTAATGGGAGTCCCGAAATGCAATCGAATTGGGGTAATATAACAAGATGAATAAATCAAAAATCAGGCGTGAAATTAATCCAGTAATATCCGAAGAGAGAAGAGTATATGAAACCAGAGACAGGACGAGAAGATAAAAAGGAAATGCTACGAAGGTAACGACAACTGGGATGTCAAGTAAGGGCAAAGAGAAATTCTTTAATCCAGGGGAGCAACAGGGGAGCAAATGGGAGGACGAAGAGCCGAAAGCGAAAGGAAATGAACGCCGTTAGGGTAGCGATATGGTATTTCAAGCGAGATCCGAGTAGAAGTGTATTAACTCGGAGGGGAAATGGGACGATGAAGAACCGGAAACCGAAATTAAAATGGGCAATGTTGAAGAAGCGACAACTGGGATGTCTTATACTGTCGAGTGGTAAAAGGCGACTGATGCCTTGGGTTTGGTTTGGGTGTGATGTTCTGTTGATGTTGGTGAAGTAGACCTCAGTTCAGCGACGGACAAGATATCAGATGTGCCGAACTGAGAAGAGACAGAGCCGACAAATCTCAGCAGGAAAAGGAAGAGGATGAATAGGCGAAAAGTCTCCCCGCCAGATGTGCGAAATAGGCAGGCGACGAATCGCCGGAGTTCAATGAGAGAATTCTCCACATAGAGCACACCTTTTATGATGACAGATGAAACACTCTTCAGAGTATCCATCAATCCATGCTTCCCCGCAGTTATGACACTGCCAGTAATTCGTCCGCTCCATTATTGCAGCTTCGAATTCAGCTTGATCCATTTTGCAGCACATGTCGCCTGGGTTTGAAAGAACCGAAACTGGGAAAGAGGTTGCCGGATTCTGAGAACGAGGTGTGCCGTGATGACGAACCATTTTGACAGATGAAGGAGGTTATCGAGGATAGTTGGGTATCTTTGTTTCAAATTGTCAATGTATGACTGAACGTGTCTTGGGCGACTCGAATCAAGCTCTTGAAGATAGGAAGGGGAAAGATTGGGATTGTCCTTTCCTTTAATGTTTGAGATTCATGCTCTAAAACAATAGCTCGGTGAGATGGAACAATTTCATCTTTTATAACCCTCTATGAAGGTGTAGCCGGTGATCACGACAGCACTGCCATGAGGGCATCTCGGAGCCCTAGCCCTACCTGAAACCACGGAACAGCTGAGTATGAAGATACATTCCAGGCGAGGAGTCGCCTGAGGGATCCATAGAGGGCAATGACCCGAATGGGCTCATTACGAGGTCAAAAGCCCGGTTGTGAGATAGGAATCCATAGTGACAGTTCCTATTCCGTGTTACCTTAACGGTGAGGTGCAAAAAGTATGGCGAGACCACTTCGACGGGACGCCTGATCAGTTATCAGAGCCAGTTATGGACAACAAAGTCAACTCTTCCCTTCTTCAAAGCCGGGAATATCGTCACTTTCCATGGTTCTTGCTTCATTATTGTTACCCATCTAGGTCGGGTTCCGTGGCTATGCTCAAGACAATGGCGATCGTTGTATAGTCTTCGAGTAATAAGGTAGTAAATCAGCCACCGATAGAGTCTTCATTACTGTTTCGGTCCATCGGTCGACAACGTCGGGTCTCCTTTAGGAATTCCAATAAGTGGGCTCAGCTCGCTCGTGGACGGTTGCCTGGGGGGTAGGGGGTATAAATTAATGGAGACAAAGAGGTAATATCGTACTTCAAGCTCTATGGTAATAATTCGGAACATTCCAGCTGTCTGGTGGCAACCAACCAGATATCTCAAGAGCGTCTCAATCTTAAGTGCTGACTTGAAGGTCACAAAGGTCGGACCTCATGGCCTGAAAGAATGTGGAGCTTCTTGTAGATCATTTTAGATAGTTTTAGAGCCGCATTGATTCTTCATAAGAAGTTGTCTGATTTGTTGACGGTGAAGATTATAGTGTCCTTCCGGTAGGATAGCCTCGCGACTACGTATCAACGTTAGCTTTAATCTCATCCGAAGTTTGGGATAGGAACGCCTGCTGCAGGCTGCAGGGCTTCTGCATTTCATCACATCGCTGAAACCGACTAGTCGCCTTATAATTGATTAGGTGGACCCCTTGCACTTCAAGCTACACGAGACTCGAGCATGTAGTATCGTGATGTGCCCTTGCATGTTCCAAGGACTTGGAACGCTAACCCTAAGGCTTCGAGCAATGCCAAGATGAGATTAGTCAAAGAAATCGTCCGAATCATGGATAGTCATAACAACATACCTGGGATACGTGAAAACTCAGATGTTACGAACTTGCCTCTTGCGGGCGAGTCAAACCCAGGTTAAGGTCCAGTAATCACATTACACTAAATGACCCTTTCATGAACATACGTATCAACATACCCAACAACAACCGGAGCGCTGCCCAAAGGATCCATCCATGCCCAAGAGATGTAGCTTCAAGCTCTAAGAATCGATAGCATAGCCCCAAATCTAATCAATCATATTTATCCGAAGAAGTACGGAATAGTGGATAAAGAAGTGTCCTATCACACGTACCCCGCCGACTGTTGTGCTGGAGGTGATGCCAGAACTAAGGCGTGGCATTGCGATGTGAGGCTGTTGGGCACCATCTTATGAATGGGCAAAAATGGATATATAAGTGTCCGCGGATAGACGGATGGAGTATGGGGTTGTTGTGTCAATTGTCAATATGTCTTCTATCGCTGTCCTCGCCAGCATCACTGCCAACTACCGAAAATCGGATCTTAGCATGCCGGATTGGGACAGTATCGTGACTTGATTGTCGTTGACTTGAAAACGTGGGATTGGCGACGAGGCGATGGACGTGGAGGTAGCAATCTAGGATTGATCACTGAAACATCGTTGATTAGCTGGTTTAGACCCACTGGACCGTCGGAAGTCGCCGTGCTTGATCCATGTCAATCCATGGAATTGATTGACCCATTGTAAGGCACATGATATCATCCAATCAGTACTGTGGATTGATTTTCATGATGGCGTTGAAATGCCATACAAAGAAAGTCACTTGACTGATCCTGCTCCCATATGTTTCGATGTGATTCACGAGTATCGATACAGACTGGCCGGATCGGGAGCCGCTGCTATCCGGCCGCAAACACTTACGCTTCACTTCCATCCAGCCGTGTACAGCAAGATAGTACCATTTGCATTGCGAAGATAGAGTGGGCCGCGTCATCCACGTCCAACGAAGCCAAAGGCTGGCAGTGACATACTACGCACGCTCTTTCAACCACAGACCTCATTGACAGGGATGACCGTTGTTGAAACCGGCAATTTGTATACGCTAAAGACCACTTACATAGTACAAGGCTACCGCACCCTCGCCTGAAATCAACCCCGTCAAACTGGCTCATGATCATTGAATTGTGTGAATTGTGTCAAACAAAGCCCCTGGGCATCGCATCAGCACTGGCCACGTTTGATCAACAAGGCTGATGCCCAACCAGTACTCGAGAAGGAAAGTCAATCCCTGGAATCGTCTTACGGTTTGCTGCAACGACGTATGTTCCCCGTTGGGCCGGGTCTCACTCTCGAAGTGTAAATTGCCGGAAGAAATAAATCCCACCGCGGCCAAGCGCCACCGGTCTCAATTGCGGTCCACCAAAGCTGAAGTCTTGAGGCTCTGTGGATTTTTCTGCGTGGGTAACCTAGGGTACTTGAATTGGATCGGCCACTGCCCCGGCAGAAATAGAGGGTCAACCGGTGCCAGCTGCGTCATTATCTGTCCCGTCCCAGTCGTCAGTCTCAGGAGGATTTTGCCTTCCCCGCTAGTCGTTGAATTAGCAGAGACTGCATACGTAGTCCCTCAGAGGATTCGGTAGTTTCGATTTAGACGTCCCCAGTTTGGTTTGAGGGCGAGTTACTGCCCAATTGTTCGTGCTTATTGTAAGGGACTGAAGAAGAACAGAACGACAGAACAACAACAAAACAACACAGAAACAAACGAAAGGAAGGACGGAACAATCAGTTTAGCAGTCCGCATCGCACCTGCCCAAGTTGCTTGTCCGTAAGTCCCGCCGGTCGCAACTTCCCGAAACATCCCCTCCACACCTTCCACTTGGGCGGCTTCCTCTTTTTCTTCTGTCTCCGTCTCTCTATAACTTCCATTCATTCATTCATCCATCCATCCATCCTTTTTGATCAATCTCCTTGTTCTGCTTTTCATATTGACTTACCTGTCGTCTAGTGTTAGATTGAGTGATTACACTTCTCCGTCTATTCTGCGTCAGGACCGAAGCAGTCGTTGGTGGGGTTCTCCATCCCATCCAGCGGTCGTCTACCTTGGAACCAGCAATTTTGATCAACTTCAGCCATCATGACTCATGCATCAAGATACCGCTCAAGCTCTCCGGGGAGCCGGCGGCTTGTCGATCCCATGCGAGCATCGACGGGAACCGTTGCTGAGGACTTTTACGCCTCGCCAACGAGCTACCATGCCTACGACGGTTACTTGTCGCCCAAAGTCGCTGAACGACGAGGCGGATTCTTCAGTGTCGATGGTGGAGATCGTCTGGAAGCTCATCCCATTTCTACCAAAACGTACCGAGATGCGAACCATTCCACGAAGCTGAAAACATCCTACGCAATCCGACCTAGAAGCCAGACTACTACCGATTCTAGTCGACGCCCGCTAAGCCTGCACATTCCATCGTCAACAACCTCATCAAGCCGTAAGGGACCTGTTGTCACCTCCGCATACGAAAGGTCCGTAAGCCCCCTACCGCCGCGTACATCACATCCTCGTGACGAGCCAGAACGCTACGTTTCTCCAGCCACTTCCGGCCGGTCCCACAAACGCATTCTAAGTTCGGATTACACAAGTGACAGCGGCTACGGAAAATCGATTGAGAAACATAGGCCTCGCGAGACCCGTTATCATGTCTACCGACCGGCAGGGGTCTCACGCTATCAAGCTTACGGAGATCCCAGACAGTGGGACGATTCCAAGTATTACGATGCTTATTCGTACACGAGCCCACGAGAGAATTTTGAAAAGGAGTCAGCTGCAAGAAGCTCGCAGCGAACTCACGGCCGAGTAGGGCGTCCGACAAGCATGATGGCTACCAGCTCTGCCCTGGTCCGCCCGGCTCATCATAAAGAATCCAAGAGATTACCATCGTCGCATCGCGGGTCCGAACGACATCCTGCTGAAGATAGACTGCGTATCACCAATGGCCGGGACTACACAGATAGCGAAACCTACCGGGACCATCAGAGATATCCGCACCAGCAACATCTTGTGGTGCACCAAGACCGTGAGGACGGCTACCAGTCGTTTACGGATGATCACAAGCATTCCAGCCGTCATCGTCATTACTCTCGTCCTCGGGAGTCTCGTAAAAAGCATGTCGAGGACTACTTGGCTCCAGTGCTTGGTGGACTTGCTACTCTTGGGTTGGCAAGTGGCTATTCTGATGACGGTAGGGAGGCTGATCGAGCTGGTCGCTCGGATCGACATCGCTCACGAGATGTTGGTCACGATGATCGTGATCGGGATTATTATAAAGATCGAGAGCGAGAGAAAGAGGCAGTCTCTGGGGACGAGCGAGTCCGTCATCGTCGCAGGCGTCACAGAGATCGGTCTCAGCGCCCTGGATCATCGTCAGACTCGGAAGATTCTAGCTCTGACGGGCATTCACGACGACGGCGACGTGAGAAGTCGACCTCCCGAAAGAAACATGATTCAAGCAGCTCCGAGGGGACTCGTGACCGACGCAGCAAGCAAGACTCTGACAAGTTACTTTATGTACGAAAGGACGATGGCAGTAGACGATCTGTGGATGGTGAAAGTGTTGAACGTCCTCGAAAGCCAGTAGCTGTCGAGCCTCCCGCGGCGAAGGAGCCGGAAGCACCGCCTAAGGGCATTCTCAAGGCGCCTCGGGAGAAATTCCCCGAAGATGAGAATCATATCCGAGAAGGCGTCGCACCTCTCAAAGATGCACAGAAGAACGGCATTCCGCCAGGAGCCCGATGGACCAAGATTGACCGACGGCTCGTCAACCCAGCTGCTCTTGAAGTAGGCCATGAGCGGTTTGAGGAACGGGCAGAATATGTGATTGTTCTCCGGGTGTTGACAAAGGAGGAAATACAAGCTTATGCAGTGAAGACACAAGAAATTCGAGGTATGTTTTTCCCTACGACGTATATTGTGTAGTGCTAATACGAACGTACTTAGATGCCCGTTACAAAGCTGCCCAAGAAGAACGCCGTAAACTAAGGGAAGAACGACGCCGCAATGGCCAGCTTGATAGTTCTTCTAGCGACGATGAGGATGACGACGAAGAGGAGTCTGCTCCCTTAGCTATTGAGCCGGCGCCGACGAAGGACGACTTTCCGGTACCACGGGGCAAGGACCGTGTTGCCCCCGAGGTTGCAGCGGAGATGAAGAGGTGACGGTCTTGATGGTCTATCATATTGATCTGCATTGCATGTGTAGTATTGCATTTGTGTTTGCATCTACTATTTCTTTGTGCTGTATCTTTATTGAAGTTGTATCTTTTATGGATTGGCTCAGCCAAGATAGCTAGTTATCATACTATCATCACAATAGCATGTCACCTTTCATGTTATAACATGATCCACAAAATCCATGTCTAGACTCAAGCTGAGACAGAAGATGTCAGCATTGTATCTTAGCTAGATACATAGTTAGTCTAGTACATACCTAGTTAATAGATCCTGTCTAGCTACCTGCCATATTCTGCACTACAGGGGAGTCGCCAACCCATCACGACAAGGATGATAATAACCTAGCACTACGTCTAATCGACGGCACGAGCAGGAACAATAAGCATCACGATTTAATTTCAGGGGCCTCCCTTGAACCCGAACTTGTCTACTCCATAGTATGTAGCTAGTTATTTACTAGTTATGCTACCCCCCTCCCTACTAGCATTACGTACCTAGGGTAGTTACGGCTGTCTACATAAGAAGCCAAGGCAAGAGTGCAGTGTGTCGATGGCAATAAAAGGTTACGAACGATCCGTTCCGGAACTTAATTTAATCCAACCTTTTTCAGGTAATACGTACAGAAGCTTGATATCCATCAACTAACTCTTTAATAATCTAACTAGTAGTTAGCATGAGTCTATTAATTGATAAACCAGGCTGAGTTATTTTCTTGTCCTCCAGGGTTCTTATCTCCGGTTCTTTAGACTTCCAAAGTCTCAAATATGAGTCTGTCTCGCTAAGCTGATACTGGTAGTAGATCAACTCAAGTCGGTCGGTATATGTAGTAACTTAGTTACCTATTCTAAGCGAGTTACGGCGAGTATTTGAACAGTGCTTAATATAAATCAATTATAGTAGGTCTAGCTAGCTCGCTTGTCCCATTCATTCATTGTTCTTACGCATGGTTAGTACGTCTATTAATTATAGCGTGGTCTCCTATAATGGATGTATGTACCCCCTCCTTAATCCATGAATTAATAACCGTCTTATTTTCTTTGTATCAGTGGAGAGTCGAGACTCGAAAAGCCAACAGTTAGAAAGTGTACTTCTTTGTTGATTGATGGGGTACTGCTGTAGGTGAGTGCTTTTTTATTCGGAGGAATTACCCTCCATTGCAGGACTCGACATCTGGAGGGGTCGGAAATATATGTCAAACGTACAGCATGTAGTATGAGGATGTAGTATTCCGGCTGTACTCCATATTGACATGTATGTATGTCGAAAAAAAAAAGAAAAGAAGAGCAAGGCATCCATTACGTATTACACCCGTGAAGCAGTAGAATGGATGGGTTGACAGGACGGATGTGGGATGACATGACATGACATTTGATCATCAGCACAAGACAGGACCAGACAAGACGAGACAAGTTTCTGATCAGCATGCATAGCATAACATAACTACATATGACTAACTCAATATCGCGATCGATTATGGATCCGTTGTTCGGGTATGTGCCAACCCTCCCTCCATCCCTCCATCCCTCCATACTCCGTACTTGTAAGGGAGGGTAAATGTACGTGATTTCATCCCCTCAAACCTTCTAGACATAGCGCCCGCTGACAGCGCAGGAACGCGGGTCATAGGCAGGCACTTGCCCGTCTAGGCCCAGTTCAATATTCAAAAGACTGGGGGGTGTCGCTTAGACCTGGAATTTCGCGAAAGGGGGAAGGGGACAACAATCCTAAACCTAGAATTTTCATTCTTATTTCCACGTCCTCGTCGAATAGGTGTATGCATTGCATGTATGTATCTACATTACAAATAGTTACGTGCGTACATAGTACATACCATTGATGCAGTGCTACAACCATCCGCATCAAATCAGAGTTTGAATTGCTGAATATTCTGTACATATGCAATTGCGAACCCAGCCAGGCTTTGCGGGTATGTACTGTGCCACCTACCTAAATCGATCAATGCCGTTGCCACTTTCCAACTGTAGGCTGTCAGGCTGCTAGGCTGGGTGATACTCCTGTCAGTTCTTGTACATATCGAGTAAAGTGTACACTACACTACGGAGTACCATACAGTGAGATGAGATAGCCGCTCGGAATTCAGTCTCAATTGCATCAATGGTGGCGGTATTCAGCTATTCCAGGCTTTGCAGCTGGACTAGAGTCTTGCCGAGTGCCGTGATATCCACGGATTTAGGAATCAAGCTTGTGTTGATAATCGCATCGATGATATTCACATGCCAAATACATAGCTCGAAGTATAACCGCGCCTCGAGACGATTGGCGTAGAATGTATTTCTCCTGAAATAACTGATTCTTGCTGTCTATGCAGCTTATTATTAAATATCTAGCTATCCATGTCATAACAGTCTTATCATCTTAACTTAAAGCAAGAAATGGCCTGTAAGAAGTTCAGCAGTCGTACTACATACAAGTAACATACCTAATACACTAAATCGCCGAGTGGTTGACTAACTAACAGCCAACTCTCAAGTGGCACAGCTCTCGAACATGCATTTCCACATTCGGCTACGGGCCAATCAGCAAAGCGCTCGTAATGTCGCTGTACGCTGTGCTGTATTGTGTGTACGCACCTCAGCAGATTTTACAACGTACTCCGTCCTGACTCCTCAATGCATGAATGGTTGCATGCCAAAGCCGCGTGGATCGGAGCTGGACACGATCATCTCTACCTAGGTACGATAGTACGTATCCCAATTTCCTCGCTGAGCTCGCTCAGATGTGACACCGAGATAGATCGCGTTCGGTCATTTGAAAAGCGAAATTTGAGTTGCGAGATGCATAACCGGTTGAATACATCCATCCTCTTTCCAGAGCTAAGAGTAGAGTGCTGTATATACAGGAAAAAACTCTCATCAATGAAAATCAGAGACATATCAACCCAGTCTAACCACGTAGGTGCTAGCAGGAAATGATATGAGACTGATTAGTGGATAACCGTACTTAGCACGTACAGGCCAAGCTACCATTCCACCAACCGCGATGCAGATAGCAAAAGGTTCCGCGTCAAGGTCGTATTTTAGTGTGCAGCCAGATCTAACCTGGTCAGTAGATAGCTTAAGTTTTTGGTGTGCCTATCGGTCCGTCGGACAGCTGACAAGGCTGTTGTACTCCGTACTATGTAGACTCTAAGGTTAGTCCTTTTGCTTTTCTAGACTGACTTCCTTTTGAAGCTGGTGCTGGTGCCATCGATCCGTAGTCCGTAGAGCTCCGTCACTCCGGCCGTGGTTATCATCGGATGTGCAAAAGACGAATACGTACCAACCAGTTGAGTTCTAACTCGTGATTGATGGTTGATAAATGCTCGAAATAGTTCCTCATAACATCGTACCGAACCGGCTCACAGGCTCGGTACTCGGTCCACCCATCTCGCCCTTACCGTTACCGACGCTGTTGTTGCGTTGCCGTCGTCATTGCCGTTGAGATTGCAGCTGAACGTTAACCTAGCTAACAAAGTTATGGTACCCGCTGGTGCTGACGCAATTCGCTTTTTGAAACGATTTAAGCTTTCGGTCTATGAGATTGATCTGACTCGAGTCGCATGCAAATGCGCAGAGTACTCTGTAGGACCAGCGTAAGTAGTAGGTACCGTGAAAAGTGAGATGGAGAGTTGTGTGTGTACTCCGTTCGGCGTTAGTTAGATGCGATTCTTTGTTTGAGATGACCCACCCACGCTACGCGTTACGTACCAATACCGCGATGACCATACAGCGAGTGATACATCCCAGTCCTACTCTGCGACTCTGTCATTCACCCGAACATCTGCGGAGATTCCTCGATTAAATTCTGAGCAACCTTAGCAAGAAACAGTAAGAGATCGACCGAGCTCGCATCTCCACAATCAAAACCTTGGAAAATAAACGATCTCTCGCTTTTTCTTCTTTTTGAGCTTTTTGAGTTTTCGCTGCTTAATCGGACGCCACAAGGCCGTTAGACTGTTTCGAGTTTATTCGGAAATTAGCTCACGGAGTGCTAAATCAAGTACGTCTACATAGTAACTAGCAGCTGCGTACGATTTTGCCGGGGGCTACGGAAGGTGGGCTTGTTGGTTGGAATATCCAGTCGTGATTGGCTCTTAGCTGGCTTAGGGCTTTAAGGCTTCGCATTCGCGCCCAATTCGTATTTAGTTTCTCTTCTAGCAGGTACTAGACTACTAGCAGTAGTCCTCTGGAGAGGGACTTTCATGTGAGAACAATCAACTTGTGATAACGACGAACGGACGATCACCACCGTTTAATCTGCTCTCAAACCTAAAGAAGTATATTGGCATCCGTTATTCCTAGGATATCGCTGTCGGGTCGACAAGCCGAGCCGGTCAGGGTCCACGGTCCGCTGATACCCTGTTGTTGTAGACAGTAGGAATGTTCGTGAGTGGATTCTTCCACCTCGTACCCTCCCAAAATGACATCAGCTTACCATTAGCCTAAATAATAAAGCAACTTGGAGCGAGATGAGGCAGGGTCCCTTCTCGGTGGAGCATCAGATCGTGGAGGCGGGTCAGCCCGATCTGGAAACACGTACAGCTCACGAGAACCTGTTGTTATTCTCGACATGTTGCTGTGATCAAGACTGAAATCGTTTCAAGCATACTATGTAGAGATTCCGGTTTTGCTCTTGTATTCACTCAGACAATTAATTTCGTAGAGTACACCCAGTGGAGAGCGGCTGGAACGAGTGGAGACAGCCGATATGATCCAGCCAATAGGCTTATCTACTCAATGGTAATATTACCGGAGTATGTATCGACTTACGCACCGAAACGGAGTACATAGTACATCGTACATACGCTACGTACACGCTTTCTCGTACAGAGACCTGACAAGTCATAACGGCCCGCCTGTCAACAACGTTTTTGCCCCGTCAAGTCCATGGCAGTCATGGCACGTTATGTTGTACAACGCACTAGTACGGGGGTGTAGGGAGTATTTTACGTGTAATTAACAGCGTGTCGATCAGGGCCCGTTAGGAAATCATTTCCAGAACCCATCCATTATTCCTTCTTCCAATCGATTGTCGACATCTTCGTGTATTCCCTGAAATCTTGGATCTTCACATGATGTCGCAGGCTCACCTTGTCTTGAATGTAACTCCTGGTTAGCACGGAGTACTCGCGTACTATTCTTGGCAATTCAAATCTTTCATGCAGGGTCCGCCCGAGACTTTTTCCACGCACCCTGACTCCCTGAGTGCGCGGCGAGGCTGCCAGTCTACTGCCAGTCTACTGCACATCATTCTAGCGTCCTCTGACTATGGCGTCTTTCGGTGCTGGTAGCAAGATGATCCTAACGCAGTCCGTCCACTCTCTTCCCTCGCTAAGCGTTAAGTTAGGATTCTTAGGAAAGGTATCACGTAATTAACACGATTTCAAGGATGCTTCCGTCCTCCGTCGTGCAGGTGCATGCAGCGTGCAGCTCTAGACCGGCCAACGAGATACGCTGAAGCTACCCTGGCTGACAGTGGCTGTAGCCATTCGGGTGCTTTACATTAATACGTTGATACATTAATTACCGTCCAAATGCCTCAGTCAATCAGATTGAACGGACTGCGCGGACTGTTGTTAGCGACATGGTTGCAATAAGAACGCTGATAAGTGTAAGGGTAGCTATCTGTCGCTGAATACTCACGTCTACGATGTAGACTTGAGTATCTTGTATCTACAGGTTAGGCTGAATGGAAGACATCTGACTATGCTCGATTGAGTATCACGCCGTACAGCGCCATCTCTCCATGCCGTCCAATGACAACCCACGTCAAAATCTCTCCTGTTTCGTATCTGTTGCCGCTTTTCCAGATCGGTCAGTGCTCTTTCGGTGCTGCTTCCTTTTCGACCATCCCAATACGTTTTCTGCGTTCTCAATGTGTGTATTCTCATGCTCCGTACTCCATATCTAGATAAAATAAATTAAACACCCTGATGGACCGTCCCCTTACCCAACACACACAAATTAGAAATTATTGTGCTCAATTCGATCACCACTATTGTCTTGATCTGGACTGGCTCGCCGTCTCAATCCAATATTATTCGCCCTCTCGAATCTCTAGATTTCCTCCCACCGTTAGCAAAAGGCCGAACGCCCTAAACAAAACATTCTAGCGACTAACCTCCTACAAGTTACGCACCAGCTACTTCCCCCCCTCCACGCCCCGGTTTTCCCTCGTCTTTTTCTTTTTTTTTTTTTTCCCTCTCTGTTGATACCGTATACTATCCGGCCCCCCTCCTTTCTGCCTGGCACCTTTTTGTGGCGCGTCCGCTGCATTTTCGTGATAAACAAGATTTATCCAGATTTATTTGTCCTGCCACCAAGCCTCAGCAGCCTAATGCGCGGCATTCCCACATCATCTCGGCCGCCAACCCTGACAGGCTGCTTTTAATCGGATTATCCACCATCCACAGCGGGAGCCTTTTTTTAAGTGTGCACTGTGGACACTGGCACCCTCTTGTTCCATGTTCCAGGTCCAGCCCAGCCCAGCCCTCCCACTCGGCCTAGCACAACGACCACGACGTTTTTTAATCAAACCCACGGCTCCACGGGAATATACCTATTTGCTCCGCGCGACCTACTCCTACTTAGTCTCTCGCTCACACTGCTGATCCCTCCTGGCCTAGCTAGCTAAATCTTTTAACTTGCTAACCTTGCGACCCCAAGACGCAGCCAGAAACCTTATCCTGGACAACTTTTTTATCTTTTGCTTTTGTGTTTCGCAGAAGAAGAAAAAAAACGTTCTGTGATCTCATCGTCTTGATCATAGCGCTTTCTTTTCCCGATTCCTTTTTCTGATTCCTTTTTCTGGTCCCCTTCCTGTTCTTTCTACTTGTGTGCGTCGCGCGTGTAATCTGTATCATCCCCGATAAAAACAACGTTCGCTTTCCATTCTTTGTGTTCTTTGGGACGGACGCGGTCCAACCATGACTGCTGTGGTCCAACCCGACCTTGGCCCTCCACCTGCGCACAAGTATAAGGATGATCCTTCAGATGACTCGGTAAGTGCACATTCATTGAAGTCTATTGTTTCCATTTCTCTTTGTTTCCTTGTGTGGACGAGAACACAATGCGGAACATGAATGCGCGGGATGGGGTCATGTTTACGCGCCAACTGGGGTGCCTTGCTGCTGCTTGAGTCGCAAATCGTCTATGCGCCTGTGTCAGGATTGGAGAGGAATCAAACACAACGGAATGCCTGGTCGATATGATCATGGTCGTGATTTTTTTGCGTTGCGCTTCACAGCTGCGAAAGCCTCGTCAACACCTGCCCTATACCTGGGTACGTGACCGCTGCGCTTGTCCAACTTGCGCCATCGTCAACCACGAACCACGATATCGCGCCTTGCGAGGACTGCTTGACATCAAATAGTCCAAATACCGGTCGATGGGTTTGTGGGCTGCTGCGTGGCTAGCAGGGTGTCTCGTTGATACTCGGCTATGGCCCGGTGGCGTCACACCTATCCAGGGTTTCGCATTTGCTGTCCCATGCGAACATGTTCTCGCTTAAAGCATACTGTGAAAATGGAATCTATCAACTTGTCAGAGGAATGTGTGCAGCAAGGGATGTCCGAATCCACGTTGGCGGTCAAGTCACATGCCGATCCGCCAGCCACGTGGATGATCGCGACTTCCTCGTCTGAAGAAATAATTCCCGCCTGCCCTGTTGCACTTTTTCATGTCAATGTCTCATCTTCATTCACTCTACTTGATCTTGTTTCTATCTTCACTTGCAACTACATACTCAGGCCTTTCTACTATGTCAAATTTACCTTTGTTACGTCCAATTGTCGATCTTACGAATTGGAGATCGATGGCTGACCGCTTTCATAGCTCCGGCATCTAGGAAGCAATCACCCTCAAAGTCTTCAGCATTCCCGCCCAGGAGGTCTTTTACACCAACACAATCAACGACCAGACTCTCCCCACCAACACTCAGGAGGATCACTCCCACCAAATCCATATTCTGCTGCCTCTGGATTGAACGGCCTGTCTCTACAGCACCCACCTCCACCGCAATATCCCCCATCGGCACAGGATCCTTATTACGCCTCACACGCCAACCCATACCCAGCAGCAACCGCCCCTCAGTATCCATCTAGTGGTGAGTTTGGATCGAGTCTTCTTTGCCGTCTCTGTTATTCATAGGACAGCACGACTTGTTGAACACGGACCGATTATCTTCCCGAACCCAGGGCTCACTCCATTGCACAAAACCATGGCTTGTCGGATCTGAAGCTTTTTATCACTTCATCTGTACACTGCTAACTTTGAGAAGGACCCCCAGATCTTATGGCTGCAACTGCTCAAATGCAGAGGCCATACCCTCCAATTTATCAGACAACCCCTCAATCAAACTCTCCTGCTTCGGTGGCATCGTCACAGACACATGATCAGCATGGACGAAGCCTCTACGCACAGTCTCCTCAGATTCCATCGCAGATGTACGGCTACCAACCGTACTCTCCGATCAACCCTGTTCATCCGTCTTATAACCCCCAACCACCTGCGCCACAACACCCTTTGACGACTCAATCTTTGATGATGCCTCCACAGACAGCGCCTATTCAGCACACTGTTCCATCAACACATCAACCGGCTATGGCTAGCTCCTCGATGAGCAACAATAGCCCTCGACTCAAGGTGGATTCTATCCCACAGCAGCATACGCCTATTCAGAATCAACGGCCACCACCAATGCCTGCATCGACCTTGACATCACCTAATACGCCCGTACAGCCTCTTTCTGCAAATAATGCGCATGTCAATCATCCGGCTGGCGCAAACCCTACCAATGCAGCCCCCGGTCCGATTCCTGCAACAACCCCGCAGCTTGTCCGTCAAGACAGCAATGGTGTGCAATGGATTGCTTTCGAGTACTCGCGCGACCGTGTGAAGATGGAGTACACCATTCGTTGCGACGTGGAATCTGTCAATGTAGAGGCTTTGTCAGCAGACTTTAAAACAGAAAACTGTGTTTATCCACGTGCGTGCTGCAGCAAGGATCAATACCGTGGCAACCGACTGGTGTACGAAACCGAATGCAATGCCGTTGGCTGGGCATTGGCTGAATTGAACCCCCCTCTACGAGGGAAGAGAGGCTTGATCCAGCGTGCTGTGGACAGCTGGCGCAACAGCAACCAGGATCCTCGGCTACGTAGTCGTCGAGTTCGACGCATGGCTAAGATGAGTCGTCGACAAGCGAACCAGACACCAAATCACCAACTCGGAGCAAACGCGTCCGTGCCACACCTTCTGACGCAAAACTCTACGGCACTCGCACCGAACGCTCGTCCTCCAAGCGCGCCCATAACCCTGGCAGCGCCGCCCTTACAGCATCACGCCCACCACGCAGATGGCCAAGCTGGAAATGAAGAAGTTAGCGGTATGTTCCACCACCGATACTAAACGGATTTCTTAAACACCGAACAAGATTTCTTTGTTCTTGTATGTCACCTGCACTCGGCGATAGACTGTATCCTGTGTGTTGTATGCGTTATGTTGCTGGAGAGGTTCGTGATAGATGAATATTTTGGTATGAAGATGGAGATTGTACGATGATGGATGTATTATTCTGTTGGCTCGTTGACTCGTCTTCTCGAGAGTGAAGCGGGTCGACGGCCTCTTCTTTTGGTGTTCTTTTTTGTATACCTGGTGTTCGTTTCTTCCCTTTTTTTTTTCTTGTTGTTCGCCGTCCCTGTTTATCGCTTGCCTTTCTTTGGGTCGACAGCGTAGGCTAATCCCAACGCAAACTGTTCCAAATTATAGGCAGCACTGATTTTTCGAACGGTGCTCATCGTCCTCCCTACGTCCCAACCAGTGCGAGACCTCCGATTAGTGGCGCCCAGGAACCGACTCCAGATCTTCGTTCTGGACAGGTTTACCAAGGCATGCTCCCATATCCTGCAACAGCTCATGCACCTAGTGGCTTAGGCACGCCGTCGATGGCTCCTCTTCAAGGAGGTGGATTTGACACAATAGGCCGACACTCCGTGGCCACAGCAGCCAGCCAACGCCACGACGCAGACGAATCGTACGAGACAGAGGCTGCCACCGGAAAGCCCGGCGACAAAGTTCTATTTGGCAATTTACCTGCCGGTAAACGACGCAAGTTCATTCTAGTTGACGATCACCAGCGTGGAGGCCGTGCACGAGTCAAAGTCACGTTGGACAGAGTCAACATGAACGAGATTCCCGATTCATACCGTCTGACCAACGCCGTATTTCCTCGTGCTTATTATCCCATACAGATGAGAGGTTCTCCGGGACATACTGTTCCTGATAGCCGGTACCTGGAGGACAACGACGCTGACGATGATGACGATGATGACGATGCTTATGAATTTGACAATGGCAACGACCCCGTTACTATTGGCCGGACCATTGTGAACATGCCCACGATCGAAGGTCTCACTCCCGCTGTGCCACAATTGACTCGCAGTCGACACCGGAAAGACAAAATTATAAATGATTTCGGCTATCGCATGAGCTGGAGCCAAAGCAGAGTGTTCGCTGGTCGGCATTTGTTCTTACAGCGATCGCGTAAGTGTCTCTCATTCAGGTAACGAAGTACCACACTGACGAGGCTTTTAATAGTGGATGCATATCGAAACAAAATGCGTGGCTCAATGTTGACAATTGGACAAGAACCGGGGTCGATAGCATCGCATTTCGAGACGCGAATCGGAAAACGCAAGTTTAGTAGCAAAATTCAACGAAGGAGAAACGAAGTTTCGTCTATGACAGCAACTCGACGCGAAGCAGAGGAGGTAGAAGCTTAGCCTAGCCTCAGCCTCCTTGTTCACATTTCGTTTTCTCTGTATGTCTTCTTGACATTGTACAATTACTTTTCTGTCCCTGTCCTTACCGTGAGCTGCATACTCGACATGTCCAGCTTTCATTCTTGTGTGACTCCCTTTTTTCTTTTTCGTTGGTCACTTTTCTGTATCATACTGTCCCTATCGATTTCATATACCCCGTTTCTTTGTTCTGTTCTCTTCTTTTTTTCTTTTCGTTTCTTTCCATCTTACTTTGTTTTGTTCTATTCTATTGCCTGTTATGTCAAACCATGACCGAGAAGACTTGGATACGTGACACGAATATGGGAAGAGAAAGTCTACTTTCTTTGCTTGGGCTGGTTACTGGTTGATAATGGTTTATTTTGCTGGGATCCTGGGAATATTCGTTATGTTTACGGAATGGAGATGATTGGATTATAGGGTTAATTGCATATTGGAACGCGGCAAAAATGTGATGGATCGTTTTGGTTATGAAGATAGGGGAGAGACCATACAATTTTATACAATTTGTTTCTTCTGATATAATAAGGAATGGGAAAAGTGGATTATCTGGATTTGACTCTGACTATTCCCGTTTAGCCGGGTACCTAATAATACCAATTTGAACACTATTGCGAACTCTCCTGTATATGCTTTGTATCATTGAACTTAAGAGGCGAAGTTCAAACTCCATCCAGTCTTCTCGATAGTATCGAGGCACTGTCGCGAAAAACCACGAGTCTGGATTAGGCAAAATGTAATCCTTTATGCGCTAGTCCAGAAGGGGCTAGTGTTAGCTGATGTTGCTATTTTTGGCTCTACATTTTCTCCGATTCAAATACGCAGTCACATTTGATGACTTATGGTAGATGTCTAACTTAGATGACAGGTATACACCGAATTATGTAAGGCCGCTGCTCGGTTAGACTTTTCAAGCCATTTGTCGAAATCAACGACAAAGGTAGAGAGAGACCAGGTTAGTACGTACGTAGTATTGGCAATTGGGCCGTGTGATTTGTTCCGATCATCCGCAAGCGGTCGGAGCACTGATGCGCTCGAACATCAACAAGCCACGTTTATACGATGTTAGACATGCCAGATCGATCGACCTTTAATTGAGTTCCATTAGTTTTCTGGAGCAGAGATGGTAGATTGAGTGTAGAATGTTGAAAACAGAATGTGTATGAACTATGAACTGGATACCAAACAGCACTAGGGTGATCGACCTGCCCTGGCTTGAGTGGGCTCAGTGGGACCATCAACAATCGATAAACAATCGATAACATGATAACAGCCGTGATGGCATACAACTTCTACGTACATTTTAGAGACATGGCGAAAGCACTTTGGATTACTTGCGTAGTATACTATGTTTATCGCTTAATGGTAGTAACTGAGTAAGACTGTCTCGGATTGCTGAGCCACCAAGGTTTGTCTAAGCGAAAGAGACTCCGCCCCTCTGAGCCTCAAGGCTTAACGAGCACGCCCGGTTTCAGCTGGTTGGCGCTAGTCCCCAATTGGACGTTCCTGCTGTCACGGCAACCTTCTTTCGTCGTGTGTTCCTTCCTTCCTTGATCGCTCTGCTCTGACTGCATCTCTCTTCTTCCTAATCACTTCTAGCCAGTATTGCTTCATTCGCTTCTTTACTTTGCAGTTCTTTACAACGACATCACGGCGTCGCTGTTTGGTCTGTCTACGACACTCGGTTCGGTCTTTGTTTATTTATGCAAGGAGGGGGCCCACTACTGGTCGGACGCAAAGACTCAAAAGACAGAGAGTCGATGCGCTACATTCCTGGGCTGGGTTTAACTCTTCGTGACAGATCCGGGGTGCAGACCTGTTGCGCATTCCAACGGTTGATCCCCTATTTTCGTCTCGATCGACGTCATCAAGACAATCGTTTTAAAGAAGCGTCGACTTGAACTATCGTTACGACCGCTACGTACTCGGAAGAAAACATGTCACGACAACCTGGCTCTTCGTATCCCCGCGGCGACGTCTCGCCTATCATGTCAGATGTCCAGAGTACGGCAAGTCAGATCTCACCCGTGTCAGATTTACACGCCTCTCGCAGTTTCCGCAATCAGCCGTCTGGTCAAGGAGGAGAGGGAGGCTTTAACAGAGCACCACCACCACAGCTTGGCAACATTAATACAGACATTCCCCCTGAGCCGCCTCAGCATCGCATTATGGGCTCACCGCCAGGAGTGACTGACAACAACAGACCGCAGATTGATCGCTCGACTTCGTTGCGCACGAATACTACGGCTACTCCGGGCGCGGATAATATGAGTGCGGCTGCTGTCGGAGGTGGAATCAGTGGTATTGCATACGACGTCGCAAGTCGAAATCAACGTGAAAGTGGTGTGGAAGCTGTGCGGTCAATACGACAGGGTCAACAGGGACATGGTTACTACGACGGTCCGTCAGATAGAAACTATTCAGATGTGCCATACGGTGTGACCAACAATCGAAATAGCCAGATAGATCCATCTGGAGCACCATACTCGACCAGCTTGCCGCTGGGTGGAACGGCCCTTGGAGCAAGCACCCCTCCACAAGTGGGAACACCCAGCTTATCAGCCTCGAATCCATCGCAGATCAGCGTAGGGGAGCTATATCCCCGCTACCCGAGCGGCGGCTTGTACGACGGGCCATACCATTCGTACAACAGCCATGATCCTACTGCGATCAATCCTAACGACATTGCCGACGACGGTGATGATGATATCATGAACACACCCCCGCCACAACAACGACGATCGTGGTTTGGTAAAAAGTCCAACCAGGGACTGGCTGCTGGTGCTGCAGGCGTTGCAGGTGGTACAGCTGCTGGTGGTGTTTTCTCTGCCGTCAACAGTCTCCGCGGTGGCCCGACGACATACGAATCTGTTCCTACCGGCGCGGCCGGCGCTAGTCAAACCCCTTATGAAAAAGATGCATTTCTTACCCGTCAGGCAGACATAGCTGCAGCTAAGAAACGGAAGAGATGGCTGCTTACTATATTGGTAGGACTTGCTATCGTGGCTATTATTGTTGGAGCGATAGTGGGAGGTATACTTGGTAGTCAAAAACATAGTGCAGCTGCAAGCGACTCGAACAAAGGTGGTAGCAGCAGCAGTGATCCTGGCACCAACATCAACACCGCCGCTGGAGATACAGCAACGAACGGCGACTTGAATAAAGATTCGCCCGAGATTGTGAAACTCATGAACAATACGGATTTGCATCGGGTCTTCCACGGCATGGATTATACATCATGGGGTGTTCAGTACCCGCTGTGCTTGCAATATCCGCCTAGTCAGAACAACGTGACGCGCGATATGGCTGTACTTTCGCAATTGACCAATACTGTGCGGGTGTACGGCACAGACTGCAACCAGACGCAAATGGTGCTTCACGCTATCAATAACTTGGAACTGACGGATATGAAACTATGGCTCGGGGTATGGGTTAACTCGAACGAGACGACGACCAAGCGACAGATCGAGACACTGTACGATGTGATAGACCACATGAACGATACGAGTATCATCGAAGGTGTCATTGTCGGAAACGAAGTTCTCTTTTCTGGGGGGTTTTCGGATCAGACAACTGCTCAAACAGCTCTCATCGGTTATATGGAAGGCGTACGATCAAACTTGACAGCAAAGGGACTGAAAGTACCCGTGGCCACATCAGATTTAGGTGATAACTGGACGGCTGATTTGTTGGCTGCTTCGGACATGGTCATGGCTAATGTCCATCCATTCTTCGGCGGTGTGCCAGTCGATCAAGCAGCGTCGTGGACAATGGAATTTTTCAATACTCATGATGGCTCGTTGACGAGCGGTACGAACAAGCAAGCAATTATTTCCGAGGTTGGCTGGCCGAGTGCAGGCGGCAATGACTGTGGCACAGTCAATTGTACGGATACTACGTCTGGATCCGTTGCTGGTATTGACGAGATGAATAAATTCTTGTCCGACTGGGTTTGTCCAGCGTTGACCAACGGGACGAAGTATTTCTGGTGAGTACTCTCTCAGCCATTTGACAAAAAAATTACCACTAACTGTTGATAGGTTCGAGGCATTCGATGAGCCCTGGAAAGTTATCTACGATACTCCCGGCAAAGAATGGGAGGATAAATGGGGTCTCATGGACTCTGCACGCCAACTCAAGTCAGGCTTGAAGATTCCCGACTGTGGTGGAAAGACTGTATAGTCTCGTTTCTTGTTATTCTTTCAACAGGCGTTATTGGTTCAAAAGGGCATATTTTGCGAACGGCGGAGTTTTGCAATGTGTGATTAATGGATATATGTTATCACGTTCAGCGTTTGGGTTCTTCATGTACAAACAGCGTTCTCTCCTTTTGTTTGTGTAGTGGGGATTGATGGTTTGATGCATATTCTTCGAGGTTTGAGGTTCGAGGAAGGGACACGACTGTGTAGGGATAGTCAGGGGTTTTATGGACATATGGGATGGGCTTTGTCATGGCCGTGGATGTCAGATGTATGTTACTGAACCTCGGACTAATGGTAATGAATGAATATTTTTAAAGAATTGCTAGTACACGTACGTACGCTGAATGTAGCAGATGCTGTTTACTCACTGCTACTACATTTACAACCCTCAAATTGATATATACCGCCTATTCCAACTCCGCTCTCGGAGGCGAAGCCATAAGCTCACTAATCGGTCTCTGCACCGATTCCTTCTAATTCCCATCCTCATCGTAGCCTGTGCGGACAATTCTGAGAACAGAGTCTCGGTTCCGGAAGCGTGATGCTTTGTGAATGTAGCGGGTGGCTTGATATCTGTCTTTGGTATGGGGTCATGCTGCCCCGTCGCGCCTGCTTTGTTGTCTGTCTGACGATGCCGGTAGTGTATGAATAGGAAGCCTAGTAAAAATGCCAGCAGAACGCCGAGGGGTATGCCGACGCCTATTCCCGCTTTTTGTGCGGAGGTAAGACAAGACTGAGACGATGCGCTCGCAGTACTCGATACAGACGTACTCGACGTCACATCTGTTACCGTCGCCGTCGATACCGTTACAGACGATGGCGTAGGCGTAGGCGTCATCATCGCTGTTGCCATCATCGTCGTCGTCGCTACTGACGACCCCCCAAAATTTCAATCCGTCGGCCGCGGACCGCCCGCAAACCTCATATCAACCGCAAAAAAAGGACTCGTGAAATTTGGCGCTTGCCATTTCCCATCTCCGTCTAACGGCTCAAGCTCGAATACGCAGCCTGATTCGCGGTAGTGGTCGCGTGTTGCGTTCCAGATGTAGGAGTGGGTGTTTGATACGTTTGCCATACCAGAAAAGAGTAGTTAGTGTTAGGTTTGTATGTTAGTTAGAAGGCGGAATAGGGGGAGGTACATTGTAGTGGGATTGAGGTAAAGCATATCTCGTAGAGGCTGAATCGTGCTGAGGGAACGTCCCAGATTATGTTTACCAGGTCTCCGACGAGATTTGCTGGGTGGGGAATGTGAAGTCCTGGGCGTGGACTGCAGGGAATACCAGGGACAGCCATTTAAAGGAGGTGAACGCGTGCATCTTGAGTACTGGGTGCTGTTGATATATGCTGTATCAGACGGTTTCGAGTGTATAATTGTATTTCCTCATATTCGGCAACTTAGCGGAGACAAGCACACTTATAGTACGTTGGTATTTTGTTTTTGTTGTAACCTCAGCCGATCATTTATTCCTTTCTTTGTACGAGACATACTCTTCCTCGCTTTAGATAGCACCAGCTGACAATTCCTCAATACAAACTGTAGCACAGAAATGAGCTCATGAATGAACAAAGCCTGATTATACGGATTGTCTCATGGGCCATTTACAACCTGTTATATGCGGGTATACTTCTCTTGATGGAGTTGTGCGAGCGAACATCTTGGTAATTTGATAATGCCATGCCACATTCTCAGGTTGTATTCAAAAGCGGTGGTTGTATTAATTTTGACTCAGAGTTCCTTTCCAGGCCTGTTCATACGTCGCTGTTTAAAATCCGACTAGATACGCGAGATGTAACCAATTTTGTTACTCGCTATTCGAGATACTATTAAGGAATTCTGAAAGCTCTATCCCAACCATGATCAAGGCACTGAAGAGGGCATAATCGACATGAATGATTTTCTATGTTTCCTTCCAACGGTTTAGACACCTTGGAAAAAATTTTGAAACATCTTCGATATATGCTAATATGGGCGCATAGCCCGTTGTTCCCTCTCCAATGTCACCCTCGGAGAGTTTAGGGCTAAGGGGTAAATAGCCCTAGCCCTAAATGACAAGACTTCCGCCTTCCTCTCTGAACACTACAGAGTCAACTTTGTCAAAAGAAAACTTCGCCATATGAAATTTACTAGTATGAGAGCTGCTTTTTGGTATAATTGGCTATTTTGACATCATCCAACCTTGATGAAAGACGCCGCCTCGATATGTGCATGCAAAATCAGATTTTGGAATTTAGTTAACACGGAGGGAATCGAATTCTGGGACTCTCCAGTAATACCTAGGCAGAACAGAGTCATGCCCGCATTTTACCCTGACAACCTCAAAAAGCAGCCCGGTAGTTTTGTCATCTTTCGCCCAATCCCTCCTCACCTCCATCAATTTGGCATCCACTCTCCACTGTGTTCCTGTCTTCTCTCCCATCTCGGACCAATACTTCCGGAAACTCTCCAGATTATGCCGGTAGGAGATGGTCCCGTCCTTGCCGCCAGTCAACACCAACCCTGCCTCTGTAGACCCAATCTGTCGCCCTACAATCATTACCCCAGGCACATCTTTCATCAATCTGACAATCCTTTCCCCAGCACGGATCTGCCCTTCCCAGTCGAACTGATGCAAGAACAGCCCTACGTACACAATATCCATCCTTCCTTCCAACTCCTTCAAGGGCCTTTCGGGATCAAAGATATCCGCTTGATACATGTTTGCCTTGAACCTGTTTCTGTCTAAGAACAAATTGTACCCGGTATCATGCAGCTCCTGAAAGAGCTCTGCACCGTATAGGTTGTCTGAAGGTGCGCCATCCCGCACCAATTTGCGAAGGTCTTGTCCACAGCAACATCCTAGGTCTAACAAGGATGCCCCGGCCTTGAGACGTCCAAGAACCAAAGCATATGATGCGGTATTCGACAATCCTAGGTCGATAAAACGGAACAGACCGACACAGGGAAATGGGTAGACCTCCCAGAGCTCGTCGCGCTGGAATTTCCAAAGGCTTAGTTGACTTGCTTCGTTTATGTTTTCATTTGTGTTTTGGAATGGTATACCATTTTGAGGACGTGCGGGACCACTTCATCAGCAGGGATGTTACTGTAGTTCTCCAACAGATCACGCTGGGTTTCGGTAAGCGTTGGAATACCTTGCAAATACCAGCCCACATTCTTGTCGCGGCTCGCAGCCCGGAGATTGACCTCTGGCTTCGCTGTAGAGCTCATGGCTGGTAGGGAGGGAGGAAGAATGGAGATTTCTAGATGCCGCTTTTTGCGGAACAATGTGGTTTCCAAATGGTTCTGGCGCTCTCCTTCGGCATACAGTGATGACTTTTTATTCCTATCCGTTGTTATATGTATAGAATCCTAGGCCTAATTTTTGACACTCAACGCCAATCCACCTCTGTACCTATGCTGTTTCGCTCACAGTGGACACCCTATTGATTTTGCATATGATGCCATATGTAGTCGAAGAGCTGGAATGGAAGAGGGAAGAAATGCGTACACTACTCGACGGACAGTATGTATTTCTTGTGGCCTAACATCGTTCCTACCCAGGGTAAATCGTTGTAGACATGTCTGCAAGTAGCCGGAGTTTCACAAGTCCGTCAAGTTCCAGACTGATGCCAACAAACAAGCCTTGATTCTGTACGTATTACTTGCATGACCCTTCTCTTGATAGAGTGCCAATCCAAATTGCGCCTTAGTGCAGCTACAATCCGTATTAATTGACTGGTACGTAGTAACCAGCCCTATGACGGAGAGTTAAAATAACTACCAATTGCGGTAATGCTGGCTGTTGGTGGATTGCTGGTTACTACTAGTATAACTATATCCTAGTCTCCTGAGGTTTTATACGAGTACTATTACGTTCATCAATAGGTGTAGTTACTCCTGAAAATTACTGCGAAGAGATAAAGCTAACCTAGTACTGGCGCCACACAAGCATGTCTTACTCACGCGTGTAGTTAGTATATAGCTGGTGGAGGTACACAGGGTTGTTTATAGTGTAAATATATTTATGTAGTGTATTGACTCATCTTTGACGCCTAGATAACAACACTGTTGCAATTGTATGCCAGTAATATCCATCATGTTCTCCCGGACTACTACCATATTCGCGCTGCCATTTTTGAGTGCGATGGTTTCTGCGTCCCAGGTCAATCTAAATGCACTTTTTAAACCACATCTTTCATCTGGCGCTCGAATCATCTTGCCTTCTAGTCCAAACTATACTACACAAGCCATTCAGCGTTGGACTGTCTGGGAGGAACCAACCTATATAGGTGCCATCCAACCGGCAACGGAAGAGGACGTCGAGCAAATAGTAAGTAAATAACTAACTCGAAAGCGAATGGTCAATTAGCAACCATCACTTGGCTAGTTTAGGAAAATTTAAACAATTATTTTAGGTCAAAGTTGCAGCGAAGCCCCCCTTTCTTGCAACCGGAGCCGGGCATGGGTTTGGGTTAGGATTTGGCCAGGTACAGAACGCGATAGACATCGATCTAAGCCAGTTCAAATCGGTTGCAATCGATGCCGAGAATAACATTCTTACGGTTGGAGGTTCGGTCACTTTCTCGGACATCTTTCAACCTCTGTATGATGTAGGAAAGGAAGTTCGTATGTTTTCCTGCTTTTTGATATCAAGCCCTCGAGACATGGCTACGAAGCGTATATACTGACACAAAGCTCCAGCGACTGGTAATATTCCTTGCATTGGTATGGTTGGGGCCACGCTCGGTGCTGGTGTAGGCCCACTGCAGGGCCTTCACGGCTTCATCATCGACTCTCTCCATTCGGTCCGCCTAACGACCGCATCAGGCGACACAGTCACTGTCTCAAAGACAGAGAACCCTGATCTCTTTTGGGCCATTCGAGGCGCGGGTGCCAACTTTGGAATCATCACTTGGGCCAACTACACCACCTACGATTCGACAAATGGTGGGCAAGTTATAAACGCTGATTTCCTCTACGCCGCGTCAGCCAACACTTCCGTGTTTGAAGCGCTCGCCTCGTTCGATGAATATATCCCTTCTGAACTTGGCTTATCCGTTGAAATGTCCTTCAATCAGACTTCCAAGGAGGTTAGAAAATTAGCTTCCTGGCCCAGGACTTGAACTTGTGAACTAAAAACGTCGTTTTTGCCTAGGCTATACTGGTTGTGAACTTCATCTTCTTTGGTAATCAGACCGAAGCTCAGCCGTACCTTGATAGGTTCAACAGCATCGATTATCTTCTTACCGACCTACAGTACGTCAGTTGGCCTGAACTGGACGGTTTCAGTGACTTTGGTCCTATGGCGCTCCCGGCACTCAAATAGAATATGGGAAACCATCTCCCGCAGCCCTCCGCAGGCCCTACACTCTGGGGAGTCCCGGGCCTTGATCCGGTGATAGTACGCGCCTATAGGCACATGTCCGGTTTTCAACTGGTAATAACGGCTTGCTAGGCGCTAAAGCGCCTAGCATACAACTCTATCCAGCCCCCATTCTCTTGGCATTCTATAAGCCCTACCACAGCGGTGAGCTCCCTGTACGGCATTCTTCTGGGCCCATTCCTCTACTGCTTTTCTTCTTGCCTCAGTACAGGCCCGCCTAATATAGGCTAATGATAGGCCTTCAAAATCGGGTCCTGCCGGCCTTATAGAGGCTCGCTTAGCGGCCTGGTCCGCCTGTTCATTTCCTTCCACCCCATTATGACCCGGCACCCATTGTATCGTCACCGGACGACCACTAAACGCAAGCCGGGAAGCAGCCTTGTGAGCTCTAAGCGCTAGGGCCTGACCCGGCTAAATTAAGGATATAACCGTATAAAAATAATCTAGTCTATATTAAAGATATAATTCCATTTAATAAAATAATTCTCTAAATATAGGAGAAATAGTTCTATTTAAGTATCTAGTAGATTATAATATATCTAGTCTTAATATTTAGATTTTTTATTACTAGCTATAAAATTACTATCTTTAAACTGTAGTATAAATACCTTCAACTTAGCCTGTAGTATTGTGACGGCTGTACGCGCTGCTCAGCGTCATATACGGTGTAGCCCAGTCTCGTGCGGAAGCCCTAAGCCCTAGAGACGGAGATTCCCTTCAACCTCATGCCTTCCCGATTAGGCACCGTCGCGGGGCTGGCGCACCATATAAAAGCTGTAGCGAGCGCGTACGAGCTTCTTCTCCTTTTTCTCCTTCCTTCATGTTCAATATTTCATCAATTAGCTACTCCTTAGGTAGAGGAATTGAGCACTATCACACAAGGAAGCCGAGCTCGGTGACCATTGGGGCTGGGAAGCCCTACAAGGGGATGCTTCCGGGGATGGATAGGGGGAGGGATATGCCTACAGTGAAGCCTAATACATACGATTAGGCTCTGTGGAGCATGCCCGTACGTCTTGTGAAGTATGAGGGATCCTTATAGGCATGGTGGCCTATAAGCAAGTCCAAAGGTTCCCGGCTAAGACGCCAGATGGGGGGCGAGATAGAGCCCGGATTTGTGTTACGCCTGAGACTGTTAGGGGCTGGAGCCACTGGAGCCTTAGGGGCCCTAGGGGCCTTAGGGGCCAGCCATAGCCACCCATGAGTCTGTCATAACCTGTGGTGTTGCATATGGACTATAAACTTGATTAATAATAATAATAAAGAGGCAAAGATTTTATAAGAATAAAGGAAATATTGTTGTATTCAGTTGTATTGTTATTGTTGCTTATTGTTCTAATTCTTATTTTTATCAGGAATTTTACCTATATTGGTATGGAGAGCTCAAGGTGATGAGGATGAATGTAATGTATTCAGATGATGATGAGGGGAAGCATCTCGTCCAGACTCGTCATCCTATCTAGAGCTAGCTAAGCGGTGAGACAACGGGAAGACTAACCACTTTCGGAAAGAGAGTGGCAGTATACTCCGCTGAGCGCACAACAGGTCCCCCCCCAAAGAAAAAAATACACCGTCCGCGGTGCTCCGAGAGGACAAGACTGCAGCTAGCTAGAGGCCTGATAGCGACATGATAGAGTAAAGAACATACAGATATAAGTAATGACCATAACGCGATAAACGCGAACCGAGCTTTCCATAGCGAACTCAAAGCAGAAAAAATTCCCTTAATAAGCCCAGTGTGGCGACACTCCTTAGCGCTCACAGGCAAATGCTGGACGTAGTCGAAAATCGAAAAAATCCAGAACGGAGAAAACTCGCCAGATGCCCTAATCCTGGGTAGCTCTTGGGAAAACCATGCCGGAAGCTGGAGACAGCGATACCTGGAGAAAGGCTTCGTCCAAGTATGCATAACTGCCAAGAAGGTTGAAGATAGCAGGCGCTCCTCCTATAGTGAGGCTAGGGACTGATAGCAGAAGAAACACAGAAACACTGTAAGCGAATAAAGTAGTGATAGATGTCGTAAATGCGCATAACTCGCGAGCATAAAAATAATGTGGTAAAGGAGTACCCTTCCAGACGGCTTGTTGGCTCCCAGCAGCAAAGTCTCCCTGACCAAAACCCATTCCATCCTCATTGGTTATTACCATAGTCGGTCGAACGAAACATCGCGGGTATAAAGGACAGTATAGGCAAGCTTCAAGTGGCGGAACAAACGACTGATGAATGCAGGACGACTGGAAGGGTTGGTGCTGTCGGCGATTATATAGGACGAGGATTCAATGCAAGGCGAAAGGCTTTCGTTGCCTGACTGCCATCGATACCGAATGTCCCAAAGGAACGAACGCGGCGAGGCTTACGAATAGAGAATTCGTAAACGAAATTAGCCGTTTCAAACTGGCGAGGGAGATCAGGATGTTCATTGATCTGTTCGCTGTCCTTAGTAACATCGACCATGTCCTCATAGAGCGATGAAAGGATGCGCTCGCCAATAATCTCAAAGGTTGAGTTGATAATCTTCACTGGTTTCTGCGATGGAGCAGGAGGTCGGGCATTATTACCGCGCACGACCGGACTGATCTTCTCCCACTCCTTGTAGTCGATAAGAGTGAGGCCTAGAGGCTTGGCCAAGTCATTGCAAGCATTATTCGCGATGTGGAGGCGCTTTTGTTTCTTCCAATCTCGTCGTGTCTTGTCTTATGCGCGGTCATCTGGAGGGTTCTTCGTGAGCTTGCCCTTTTTGTTGAATAAGTGCAAATTGTAATAAAGAGTGGCATCCCGGTCGTGCTTCTCAGCACCTGGAGCTAGGAACAGATCAGCAAATGGAGTGTCATTGTTTGCGACATGTTGCTTCCAAAGTGCGACCGCAGCAGTTGTTCGATCATCATTCTCTAGAAGCAGTTGTTCACAGCGTGCTTCGAAATGACGTTTTGCGCGAGACAAGTTGCTCGTGCCGAGCCCGTCGGCGATGATTTTGCCGAGTGCTTCCTTGCTAAAAACCATCTTGTCCACACGATTGGCTGAGTTTGTCCAGGCTGTAAAATAATAGGGTAAATGATGTGAGTGACCGGTCGCGATCAGTGGGTTGTAGTGAGACGCAGAGAGCGATTGGTGAAATAGTATAAAATGAGGTTATTGAGAACACTGGTCGGCCAAGTGAGCGGGAAGAAAGAGCTGACCTGCCTGAGGAAGTCTCAGATGAAGAGTGGCGACCATCGAAGAGAGGTGAAGAAGTGAGAGAAGGTTGGAGAGAAAATTAGAGGATGTGTCGAGACGGGAGGTTGAAGAGAAGTGAGGGTAGATGAGCGTTCAAGGAGGTCAGCGGAAACTCACTTCCAAGACACTTGGGCAAATGCAGGGCTCGAAAAGAGCGAGTAAACTGAAAGATACAGTTGTTGATCGAGTTGTGGATATAGTCAAGGAGTAGAAATCGGAGTAAACACTGTCTCGAGCAAAGAAACTCGCTTCATCGAGTTAGAAAAAATCAGAGCTAAAGCTGCGACCGCCAGCAGCTAACGAAACACGCGGACTAGGTATTGATGTGTCACGAAGTGATATGCCGCAAGCAAAAACATCTAGCAGCCAAAGATGCAGAAAAACATGCAGGGTCTGATATGGAAAAGACTAAGTATACAAGCCGACGCGTAGACTATCGAGGGGATCAGCTGACGGCTAATGTCCGGACGTAGAGGTATTGACCACAACGCAAGCAAAACGGATGGGGATAAAACGAGCGATATTCATACGCAACTTGAAACGCGGATTCCTGGACGCTCGACCGGACGACGAAAAACATGAGCAAAATCGAAGACGCGGTTCGTGGCGGAATTGAAAGCTGGCGGAGTATGGGATGCGATCGAGATTTTCTGCGGGATGATGCAATAGATATAGCTGGAGCAGTAAAGGTATATGTAATCCATGCAGTGCTAAGTGTGTTTGAAATGGATTAGGAATGGTGAAGAGCACGGACTCTCTTAAGAGCCGCCTACATCACCTTCTTTAGTCAGCCTCGTTTTTGCTTTAGTTCGACTGGTGTGGGCTGTACGTCCTGGGCTTGTTCATATGTCGCAATAGCCTCAGGCGCGTTGATGTCTGAGTCTTTGACCCACATGTCTCTATCCGCACTAAAACCTTTCCATCGAATGCGGTACTCGACCACAGGGCGCGAGCTCCGACCATGTCTGGTTACTCTCTTGTCCACGATTTTTTCTACCTCCTAACGCTCGACACCGTCATCGTCAAAGGAAATAGGTTCGGTTGGGGGGAGTGGGCGTTCGAAAGGGTCGGGGAACGGATAAGGCTCCAACATGGCGATCGAAAAAACGTTATTGATGTTCCACTCCTTGGGGATATCCAGTCGATAGGCCAGACGCCCAACGCGTTGAATGACTTCGTGTGGACCAGAGAATTGTTGCTGTAATTTTGAACTGAGCTTCTTCTGCTCACCCTTCCGTGAGTCAGCGGGGATCTTGTAGCCTCGACCCAAACGAATAAGGACCATGTCGCCGGGCGCGTAGACTTTCCAAGTGTGGGATTTGTCGTATGCGCGCTTCATGTCCATAGCAGCTAAACGAATCGATTCACGCGCATTAATCCGAGACGAAAAATCCTGCAGCAGGCGGTGTGGGTTGATGAGTGTGGCTGTATCGTTAACTTTCATACCATAAATAATTTTATGCGCTGATTTTCCGCTAGGCGCAGAAGGAGCAGAGTTCATGACGTGTTATAGAAAGGGCAGAATTGCGGGCCACTATTTGGGATCGTCCAGAGCACTGATAAGATAGCGAAGATAGATCTTGGCAGATTGGTTTGTCCGCTCTGATTGGCCATCGGTCTGAGGATGGTAGGATGAGGAGAAAAGCAATTTTGTGTTGAGCCTGCTGAAAATAGTTTTCCAGACCGCGGAGAGGAACTTCCTATCGCAATCCAAAATAATTCTACATGGAATTCCCCAGTCAGCTGCAAGTAGTCCATCAACAAGAGCGTTTCCCCATTCCTCTGCTGACCAAGTGACCTTCCCTGGAATGAACATCTTGCATTTTAAGAACTTGCAGGTGACGGACATAACTGCATCAAAACCATGAACGGACACCGGAAGACAGAGAATGAAGTCGATTGTTATAGTATGAAACGGAATATCTGGGGAGAGAATCAGTTGAGCATTACCGAACTGCTGATATCGACGAGTCTCATTTCTGAGACAGTCCAGACAATGACGGACATACTCTTTGACTCGTTTGGTGCAATTCCAAATCGAGACGTTGTCCAGGCGAGATAAAAGCTTCTTATATCCGCCATGGCCCATAACGTCGTGAGCGATTTCGAGAACATCCTTTACCAAAGAGTCCGGAATACACAAGCGCTCCTTGGGGTCGAACTTCGATCCGTCTATAGAGTAAAGGAGATCATTTCATAGCACGTAGGGTAAAGGTTCAGCTTTTTCCGACTCGCCCAGGAGATCGTTGTTTTGGAGCTGCTCAATAATTCTGGACAGGATGGGGTCGGTCGAGTATCCTTTCTTCAGCTTGTCCTTGTACTCTGGTGTGATATCAACGTGAGTCAAGGAATAGACCGGACGAGGATCGATGTCAGGGAAATCCGGGTTCCCAGCATCATTGTGAAAAACATCCACCAGATCCAGAGTATCAAGATCTTCAGCATGTGGTTCAACATTCTCTGACTCCAGCCGAGACAACGCGTCTGCCACAATGTTCTGCTTGCCAGGCTTGTAAATAAGAGTGACGTCGAAACGCTGAATAAATTGAGAAGCGTTAACCAGTCTCAAATTCGACTTCTCGACTGAAGTCGTAGTGAGCGTTGTCTGCTGCGCAATAGCGATTGTAGCTGAATGGTCGGTGTAAATAATCACCGGCTTTTTCGCGCTCTCAATGATATGGCGAAGCTTCTTCAAGACCCAAACGAGACAAGCGACTTCTAACTCGGTAGGCCAATAGCGCTTTTCAGCTTCAGATGTTCGACGACTGAGAAAGAGAATCGGTTGGACATCATTGCGACTGGTCGAACCCTTTGGCAACTTAACAAGTTTCGTCAAACCTGGTCCGGTCGCCTGGTCTTCATTCACATCATTTTTCAAATGATAAGCAAATGCACCAAAGCCGTTTTTGCAAGCATCAAGATCAATATAGGTCTGCCGGTCGGGGCTCAAATGGTATAGAAAAGAAAGGTCCTTAAAGTGCAGACAGATGGTCGCGAAAGCTGTGAGTTCATCTAGACTAGGGTCAACAATAACAGTTTTGCGGGCAAAAATTTTACATAGATTTCCTGCGACTGGAGCTGGCTTAAGCAATAAGGTCTTCCGGTCTTCTAGAGGACTAATAACCTTCGCAAAGTTCGGAATGGTTGATCTAAAGTAGCTAACTATACCGAGCTAAGTCTCCAAAGCGGAAAGTATTTTGGGAAAAGGTGTATTAGCTATAGCGGCAGCCTTCTCTTCAGGAGTGGATAGACCCAAAGAGTTTACACGACGACCGAGCAATTTCACTGAAGGGAAACCGACATATGCCTTTGTCGGGCTAAGTGAAATGTTGTGGTTTTCGAGCTTGCTGAGGACACGACCTAAGTGCTCAACATGGTCGGCAAGCGTCATAGAGGAGACAATCATGTCGTCAATATAGATCCGACAGAACTCGCGAAACTCTCGAAGAAGGTTGTCCATAAAACGTTGAACGTAGGCCGGACTATTGCAATAACCCATGGGTGCGACATTATAACACTCCTGTCCACGGTGGCTAACCACGCAAATTCGGCAGCGGTGGTCCTTCCGGACGCGCCATTGGAAAAACATGGCGATGGCGTCAAGGATAGTAATGAATTTGCAACTGTTGAGTTGTGTAATAATTTCTTCCTGGCGAGGCATCGGGTAAATGTCTTTGACTAAAGCTTTATTGCCGCTGCGTATGTCGGTGACAACTCAACCTTTTTGGATGGGGCCATCGGGGCCGTCTACCCACCTCCAGACGACGAAAATAGGAAATCTAGTAGGGGCGTGCGATGTCACATAGCTCATACGACCCTGAGCATGCAACTTGTTGTGAACTTCGTCGATCAATTTTCTATCGCGCGCACTTGCTGAATAAACCTTGCCAGACTGATCGACAATCTTTTCCCATTCCTCCTTCATAGGAATCGACATCCATTGGTCCTCTGGTACATTGGCGAAACCTTTGTCACGCCAGACGTCGTATTTTAGGAGTTCATGAGCGAGAATATTAGCGATACCAGAACCGTCATCAAAAACAGTAATTCCATTCCCTAAAACCCGTTTCTTGTCCGTATCCTCATGGGTGATAGAATAATCTGTGTGTTTCTTAGTTTCGCCTTTGGCCATGGTTGCTGTTGTTGGGTCAAGCGAGTACATATTTGTATCTTCGTGTTCAGCGACTGAGCCTATCCGGGTACCTTTGGGAATTACCCACTCTGAACTCCGATAGTTCTTCACTATGATCCACTCAAAATTTTTGTCGACTATGTGATTTGTTAGGGCGACCTTCTTGTAGTTCGGAGTGAAGATGTAATCATGGTCGGAGTGCAATTCCTTGCTGACCTTGATCGGAATAGCGACAGCTTCGTTTGTGGGTATGACAATTCTTTCTTTGGCGAACATGGGCTTTGGTGTTGTATAATGCACACGATCCTTAGAGCGGATGGACAAGGGAATCCTAGCATTGTCACAGGAGCGGACAACTGTATAAGGTTTTTTCGCTGCGAGCATCAGATCAACTTTATTGTGGCCCAATGCATCAATACTGAAAAGCATGTTGGCCTTGAGGCCATCAACCATATACGCTTCGGTAACCAGACCTATAATAACTGTGTCCTTGCCAAGGACAGCGTTGAAATACACCGTGACACGAACAGTTTCTTTTGCCATATGTTGATCTGCACTGACTCCACGGATCTGCAATGGCTCATCTAAGACCTTGATTTCAGTGTCTGGGATTTGCCTATGCAAAAACTGTCGGTCCACAGTTGTAAGTCCTCCCCCAGTGTCTATACAAATATCTTCAGCGGGAGCGTTTGGTGTCAGGGAAGCAGAAGCGACAGTGTAATGCCAGGCTTGAAAAAATGTTCTGTGCTTGGCGAGGTCAAGCGATTTGCCTTTGGCCAAAATAACGCGCTTATAAGGGATTGTTCCAGAAACCACTTCAGGAGCAGGCGAAACTTCGGCTATCTGACTGAGATTCAACTCAGATGTCACGCGCTTGGAGTCTGGGGAGTCAGCGAGCTGAGAGGATTTGGTTTCTGCCGGAAGTGAAGCCTTGGCGGGACAAGAAGTGAGGTGGGCGTGAAGCTTGTTGTTAGACGTAAAGTCCTCACGACAGTTCGCGCACGTAAAAGTGGGCGAAATATGATGTTGGTAGCCGAAAGGAGCGAAACTGTTGTAATAACCGCCATTATCATTGTCCTCGTAGTCATAGTCTTCACCGCAGTCATCAGCGTCCTGATCGTAGTCGTAGCTTTGGACCTGAGCTAGTCTGGACTCGTCGCGGCGACCTTCCAAATAGCCGGCAGCGAAATCACGAGACTTGCTCGCTATGGCTTCTTCAGGATCCCCGGGCTCTGTGGCCGGGGAACCAGGGTCTTGAGTAGGGCCGGACGACTGGTTTAGATCGACGTGATAGGCGGGTACCTTTTGGCCAGGATTTTGGCGAGAATCTTGTCCAAATTTTGGGCGATCAGAGGAAAATTTCGGGCGGTTCAGACTGTTGCTGGAATTCTGGCTATTGGATTGGTTATTGCTGAATTGGCGATTTTGGATGTTCTGGTTGAATCCTTTGTTCCAAGTTGAAGAATTTCTTTGTTGATTGTATGATTTCTGGAATGGATTCTGAGCGGGCTGGTATGGGTTGGAAGAGTTACGCTGGTGGTTGGTGTTGCAAGGGTAGTCTGAACGGCCGTAGTTATTGAAACTGCCACCATGGTGATGGTTAGTAAAGTGGTTCGAAGAGCTGCTTATGGCGTTGTAAGCGCCCTTTGAAGGCTTTGGAAAACCATTAGAGTGTAATCTCTCTACCTAAACTATCCACTTCTTCTTAATTGTCTGCATCCATTCAGCAACTGTTGACTTTTCGTCTGGGATGTCCATATCGCGTTTGAAATCAGGAGCGAGCTTTGTCTAGGCCTGGGACAATTGGGCCGAGACGTCCCTAATACCTGCTGCTTGACAAGCTCGAATACATTCCTGAGTATAAGTCCTTGGGTTCTTGCCTCGAATAATATCTTCTGGACCATAAGATAAAGCGGATAGCCTGGACCAAGCTGCGGTAGGGCTAGATTGAAAATGCTTTTTAAGGATCATAAACCATCCCTCTTTCAAGTCCAGACGCTGTAGGGTTGTCTTTTCAAAGTCCGTAAGCTCGACCTGATACCAGCGAATTGCTTCACCACGAAGTAGGTTCTGAAGACCAGTCCGGATCTCATCCTGACCTCAGATGCTGCTGGCGTTGCGGGCAGAATCCACGAAAAGATTGACTTCTCTGAAAACAAGCTGATGACTGAGATTGACAACTGGGCCGTCACCGATGCAATCCTTGTTTTTCAAGTCTGGGTAGAAAAGTCCGATACTTTCAAGTTTCCAGTTCTTGCTCAAAGCGGAAACAGTGCCGGTAGCCTGAATGTCAGACGTAGGGGTAGGTACACCTGAACCCGAGGCATTTCCCGTCCGGTCGCGATTTGGATTGCTGAGAGAAGCCTGAATTATCTGAATCTGTTGATTTTAGTAGTTTTGCTCAGAAACTACCCGATTCATTTGCCTGTTCATTTCATGGATAGCGGCTAAAACATCGTTAATTGATTTGCCAGAGGAGGCGGGTTGAGTTTGATGTGTCTCGGACTAGTTGAATAGCGGCGCAGCGGGGAAGAGAGACGAGCTAGATTGATTTGGATTAGCTTGTCGGCCAGCCTTTGGGTCCAATGCCGGATCCTTGGGATTGAGGGCGTGGGACTGAGACATCTCGACCGGGCGACTAGGCTTTTGTGGTGCAGCTGGTGTTTTGTCGTGTTGATCGTTTTTAGTGCCAAATGCGGGGGCTGAACGAGACTTTGATTGGGATCTAAGACCGATAACACCAATTGGATATTCAGGATCAGTAAAGCTGTTGGGCCTGACTTGAATCTTTCTCCAAGCGAGGAAAAGAGGATCTTCACGAAGTTTTTTGGAGCCAGCTAAAAACTCTCTAACAGCAGCTTGAAAGACCGAGCCGTCAACAAATCAATCAGCGGGAACGTGAAATGGTCCGTCTCGATAACCGCGGCGGGGAGAAATTCGGGAGCAAGGTTCATAGAAGTGGCGATAACTAGAACTTGTTGACTCGGGTACCGTCCAAGTGTGATCATAAGCGACGAAAATGTAGTTAAAAGTATCAATGGTCTCGAGGTTGAATTTGTTATTGTGATCGCCGTTGTGTTCCCAAAAAAATGACAACTATAGCCCAAGAGCAATATATTTGTCCTCAATATCCGCAAAAGGGGTTGTTTCGAGCGGTAGTAGTTCGTTGGATAGAGGGCGGGAAGGGTGTTGGGTCATTGGGAAGGTGCGACTTCGTTCCTTCCGAGTCCGGACGTGTGTAGGCAGCGACGCGAGACGCGAGACACGTTCGGAATCAGAAAAAGGGTATCACTGAGAGGAATTGATGTTATTCCAAGTCGTCGTTGGAAAAAATTTTGAGAATGTGTCGTAAGGGATGCAAAAATAGTATATATGCCGAAACAACGCTTGGAAAAAACGGGGTGCGGGGTTGGGAGGAAGATTGGGGTCTCTGGCTAAACAGCTTTCGAGACGAAGGTGGGCTGTGTGCTAACTACAACGAATTGCACAACGGGGAAGAATTGAAGCTTTTCAAAACTTGTCGAGAAGCTTCACGAGAGGATGTAGCTGAATCGTTACGCTATGACATGCTACCATTTGGTATGGAGAGCTCAAGGTGATGAGGATGAATGTAATGTATTCAGATGATGATGAGGGGAAGCATCTCGTCCAGACTCGTCATCCTATCTAGAGCTAGCTAAGCGGTGAGACAACGGGAAGACTAACCACTTTCGGAAAGAGAGTGGCAGTATACTCCGCTGAGCGCACAACATATATTTATATAATAAAACTACCTTCAGGTGTCGGAACCACTTAAACACGTTTCTTTCTATGCTTACATAAGTAGCGTCGGGAACTAACTAACTAGTTAACTATTGTTACTTGCATGTTCCGCTATTTCAGATTCGCTATTAGATTGCTTAGCTTATACATAGAATAATGAACTGAAAAGTACACCAAATATGTCACGCTCCGAATCAGCCCACAGAGACCAGGCGGTCCCATGAACTATGCGTAGTAAGGAGACTTCTTCCGGGATTCCCATTTCTCTTTTTACCCTTACAAGTCAGGGTATTGGATGCGCTTCCAGCGGTTAAACCTGGCCATAGCCAGGGTCCTAGACTCGCTTTCATGTTGTCAGTCAGACCCGTTCTCGACATCTAACCCTCTTACCGCGTTTTCACTCCATTGGAGAATAGTTCAGTTAATATTAACATATCTCTAATCTGTAAAGTCCTTATTTTCTATATAATATAATAATAACCAAGAGGAGAGTTCTCTTGGTGAGCTACTTAATCGATCTATCCGTCACGTCGCTCCCCCCACCCTGCGGATCTTTCGTCCACAATGTCAAGGTCCATTTTTTGGAGAAAGTTTGGTCGGCAGGAGACGTCGCCTGCCTCCATTCCATAGAAGCCCTCGCCGTACTCTGCTGGGAAGAAGTTGGGAAGAACGGTGTCAATTCGCGAATACGGAGGCTCCTTGGAGCTGTTGATCAGTGACTGGATTGACCTCCTTTCAAGAATAACTTCATTATTGTGATTGGAGTCCCGAGCCAGACAGTGGAAGAGTGGTTGCCTTGTGCACAGAAACAGATACTCCACCATGAGGAGTCATTTTGAGTACGGTATGCTCACTATTAACTGGGCAAGTGTTGAGTGTGGTCGTAGGGAGATTGGCGACTTATATGCTTCAGGTCAACGCTCCCCTTGGAGACCTTCAGAAGTGGCTCCACGACAGCGTAAAGATATCGGAATCTCAAATTCTGAGAACAACGATTTCCAACTCTTGCCTTATCCTCTGTGTGACACAAGATGAAACGACCCCATATCCTCAAATTGTACCAGTGAAAATAGGGATCAAGAGAACTTAAAAATGAATACTATTTTGAGATTGAGATTATGCTCGGCATTTGGATTTATTGGTGTCAATATGTTCACGTTTCGGATTCTTCCTCTTCCTGATCGGAACTGTTTCAATCCTGGTTGAGATTACACAATTCTTGCGTTTCAAAGTTTGGACAGCAGGAAATTTACAGCTTCATTTTTAAGGTATCTGCATTCAGATGTGATGGCCCCTACTCTTTTTTCACCCGTTGTTGAGCTGGAAGGGCTTGGTTGATGAATTGCTTGCTGGCCAATCAACAGTGAACAGGATCTTAGACTTTAACCACTCGATTAGCCCACCGTCGTCGGTCGATATTCACAGGCAGGGCGGGAGCGTACCCGAATGGGTTTAAAGCCCGAAGTAGCGATGTTCCGCCCCGCGTTGACTTTTCCTCCCGAAACGCAACGTTTGCTCTTTTAATGCTTGATCGGCCTATCTAGCAACCCCATATGAGGTCCCAAAAAATTCGGTTCCATCGAAAATCACGAAATGGGTGCTATAATTGTAAATCTAGACATGTGAAGGCGAGCGAGATCCCCTCTCTTTCTGCGCGAAATGCGAACTAATTCATTCCAGTGTGATGAGTCAAAACCGAGATGCAGAGATTGCGTGCGTCGCGAAGAGGTGTGCTCATTTGAGAGATCAACGTCAAGGTCGAAATCGCCTCAGTCCTGCTCAGAACGAGTCGAGCAGAATACTCTTCCAAGCCACTCGCCCCAAACAGTCCAGCGACTTTCTGACGAGGCCCATTACACTCCAAACTGTCTATTAGATCTCCGCCTGATGCATCATTACAGCGTCTTCGCCGCTCAAGCTCTCTCTAACACCCTTGACGAAAATGTGGTGAATGCATTGAAAGTGGACATTCCCCGGCTAGCACTCGAACATGAATTCCTCATGGATGCTGTTCTCCTGGTAGCGATGGTTCATCTTTGCAGTGTTGATAATTCGGCCGAACACCTTCCTGTTTTCATGTATCGGGACCGGGCGCTACGTGCTTTACGCCACGCCGTTAGAAACTTTTCAAGCAAGAATATACACGCTCTGAGAGGTGCCTCCGTCCTCCTTGCAGCCGTCTCGTTCCCGACCGATCGATGGACAAATCAATCTGGCTTATGGGTGGTGAATTGGATGGCTTTGGCCATAGGCCAACGGAATTTCCGGGGAAACCACTTATCGTCAGGGCCTCTAAATAACGAAGAAAACCTGACCCAACCCAGTAGTCTATATGGGTGCTTCGCGGACCTCCTTGCACCGGCGGCGGTACCGTGCACAATCCAGCATTGCTTAGATATGAATCAGCAGCAGAACGACGTCCAGTACAATTCCACATTGAAGGTAGTTGCTGCAGAGCTTGGGAGACTCATATCGATAATCAAATCTCCATATGAGGCAAGGTTTTTGGAGAAAAAAGTTAAAGCGTGGGCTTTTGATGTGGTACCGCCTGAATTTCTTACATATGTGCAGCAAAATCGTCCTGAAACACTTGTTATACTGGCCTACTACCTCGCGCTATTCAGATTCTTCCCCGACTCTTGGATTTACCATGGCCTCCCACAACATGATATAGGTGTATTGATTGATGTGATTGATACAGAGTGGAAAGGCCATTTATCAATTCCTACAACCGTTATTGAGATGGAAAGCAAACAAGATGCAGAAGCGCTTCTCGCTACGTGTTTAGAGTAGTGGGAAAGTCCAATTGAAGAAAAACGCCCCTCCCTTAACTATTGAAGTCGTGATATACCCAAACAGTTATGAGCATCAGAAATGATATGCAAATCCAAGAACTAGAACTATTTTAATTCTCATGATGCATCAAGATGCATGGACGATATTGGCTCCTCTGGCTACATTTTTAGGACCACAAACCGGCTAAGTACCGTAGATATTTAGCCATAGGTTTACAGTTTACCCTCTTCACCTAGCAAACAAAGACTTTACATTGGGCTGCCTTAATGCATGCATCTCCAGGAATGATTGCATTCGCCCGTATTGCGATTGATCGACTGAAGATAGGCTTTTGTAGATCCACGGGTGCGACGTGCGGGTAACCGAAATGCGAAGTCCGAAATGCGAATTATGGACCCATACCTAAAATTATTCTGGCCTCACGCTTTAGCTCTTCAGCGAGGGAAGGGATTAAATATAAGTAGAAGCTCCAATAGCTAACCAAAGCGTTGAGAATAATCTGACGAAATATTTGTTCTCTGTTCTTTAATTTCCCAAATTTATACTGCAAAAAGTGCGACGCGTGCATCGCTGCAAAGTCTGCAATATGTCCAGCAATCCTTATGGCTACAACCCTAACCAAGGGGCAGCTATGATATTCACAGTGCTCTTCATCATTTGCAGCATCTGGCATATCTTTATCATGTTCCGCCGGCGCGTATGGTACTTTGTGGTTCTCATATTTGGTTGTTGCTGTAAGTTGATCAGTCCCAAGTCCCCAATCACTCCGCACGATGGTTATTAGGAGGCAGGCTCGTGAGCCAGGAGATTGTTAGCTGATTGATGTAATCAGTGGAGACGACGGGTTATATTTGCCGCTTTCTTGCCCATGATAATACCGCCAACCTTACGCTCTTCATTGTTCAGACTCTGACGATTCTTGTCGCGCCGGCTCTTTTCGCTGCTTCGGTCTACATGGTTTTAGGCAGGCTCGTGTTGCTGGTCAAAGGTGAAGCCTATTTGGTCATCAAGCCATCACGCCTCACTAAAATCTTCGTTGGGGGGGACATCTTATGTTTTTTCATCCAAATCATTGGATCCGGAACATTGTCGTCAAAATTCAATCTCGGAAAAGCAATAATACTTGTGGGATTGATTGCACAAATCGTCTTTTTTGGTCTCTTCGTTCTCGTCGCGGCCATATTCCATCGTCGGCACTCGAGAAATCCAACTCCCACAGCACAGATGCTGGATGAAGATCGCGCTCGTTTGCGGTGGAAGGATATCACGCGTGTCATATTTGTGGTCAGCGCGATGATATTTGTTCGATCGTTGTTTCGCCTCATTGAATTCACGGGTGACAGTAACTCGCCTATAATGAAGAGCGAGGCATACCTATATGTATGTGACTCAACTCTCATGCTCGTCGCGCTGGTTATTTTGATATACTGGCACCCGGCGGAATATGTTGGCAATCGCAAGGATATTCTACAAATGCAACACGAGGAAATGTCCTGATGTTCGTATCAGAGGCAAAACCAGAAAGAATGGTCGGGTTTGAGGGGTTCCTTGGCTACAAGATTCCGATGTACATAGCTGGCTGCAGACCGAAGATATACCGGTAAGGCCGTATTTAGCATCTAGGTTTCTTGAGAAACAGTTGAAGCGAGTAAAAGCGTGCACCTTTTTTGCAAACACCTGTACTTCGTAATGGATACAGAATACAAGTTACTACCAGTTTGGCAGATAACTGGACATACACAGGACACGTGTTCAGACCTAAATTCTGAATCATCGATTGTTTAATGGTCGAATCCAATTTTGACCACAGTGAAAGAGTTGGATCTAATGGAATAGGTATAAGTAGACGGCAGAAGCCTGAGCAAGAAGCAAAGAAGAAAAGTTAAAGTGACCATTAACTTAACACGTTCATAATGAAAATGACTAGCGAAGACAAATCTTGAATTCATCTTTTTCTAAAAGACCGTTTTTGGCTACAGGATACCAGTCATCTGGCGAGTATCTTTTGGAGAATGCCAAATCTGGATTAGCAAATACCTCAACTTTTGTATTTTGTTGGAAACATAGCCGTAACAAATTAATGCAAAATCTCTTTCTAGATAGCTATGATAAATATTTTCTCAAATCTATATTGGTTGGCCTGCGTGCCCTATATTCTACTATAGGTATAACCACTCTTCTGCTTCTCATAGATAGTGATCCATCCATTGAACCCCACCAAAATTTATCGTTAAATTCAGAGTATGTGTTTATATGAAGTGAAATGAACATCTACCTCCAGCAGTCACGCTATTGATGTTCTCCTTGCATGTTGCTCTTCCTTTGAGATCCAGGCTCTCCAGATTCCATCTAGAGAGAGTCCATAATTTGCCCGCGGAGAAATCGTCTGTACTCCATGGCGCTATTCTTGCCAAGAAACAACCGTTATTTAAAGGCAAGCCGCAACACTGAACAGCAACATGTATTCATTAAAGATTGAGAAAGCAGAATTAACGATCAACAACTGCCGCCGCCATGGGGTCAGTTGTTCAATTACCTGACTATTGCAACCAGTTGGTTGTTCAACGCAATCGTCTCCCCACGCGATCCTACTGGATTCCAGAAGACTCGATTCTGCTAAACGGCACCTGGGACTTTCACTACGCGCTGACACCATTGCATGAAGTGGATGAATGGGAAACCATCGAGGTGCCCGGCCACTGGCAATTGCAAGGTTATGGCAAACCTCAGTACACCAATGTACCCTTTCCGTTTCCGATTGATCCTCCATTCGTGCCTACACAGAACCCGACTGGTACGTACAAAAAGCTGTTTCGGATTCCTGAAGAATGGGCTGTCCCCTCACAAATCCGACTACGGTTCGATGGAGTGGACAGCGCATTCCACCTGTTCGTGAACGGAGTGGAGGTTGGTTACAATCAAGGAAGCCGAAATGCCGCTGAATTCGACATCACCGAATATACTAGTCTCCAGCAGGACAATGAATTGTTGGTGCGTGTATACCAGTACTCTGATGGGACATATCTCGAAGATCAGGATCAATGGTGGTTGTCCGGTATCTTTCGTGATGTGCACTTGCTAGCATTCTCTGCCACAGCGAGAATCGAGGATTTTACCGTGCAAACTCTGCTAGATGGAACTTATACCGACGCTACGCTCAAGATTGGGTTGCAAATCTACCTTGAGACCAATTGTACCGTCGAAGTCAGCGTCTATGATCAGACACACTCACAAATCAAACAATGTAGCGAATCAGTTCCCGCACGGACCTCGAGTTTCGAACTGAGCGTTCCTTTTGAACACCCGCACAAATGGACTGCCGAAACACCTTACTTGTATGAATTAGAGATTACACTTCGCTCTCCAAAAAATGTCCAAACCATTCGTCAAAAAGTTGGATTCCGGCAGGTAGAGATTCAGAATGGTAACATCACCGTCAATGGTAAAGCCATTCTCTTCCGCGGTGTGAATCATCACGACTTCCACCCTCGCCGTGGGCGTGCCGTCCCACTGGAATTCCTCAAACAGGACCTCATTCTTATGAAGAAACACAATATCAATGCTGTGCGGTGCTGCCATTATCCGTCACATCCGAGATTCTATGATCTCTGCGATGAGCTGGGTCTGTGGGTGATGGACGAAGCAGATCTGGAATGTCATGGCTTCATCCGAGCCTATCCGGATATGAAGAATATCCCCAGAGAAGTGTGGGGGAAAGGCGGTGCCGACTCCATTGAAGAGTATCTCAGTCCCGAGTTGGCTAAATTCACGAGTGATAATCCTGCCTGGCGCGTGGCCTATCTCGATCGCATCATGCAAATGCTGCAGCGAGACAAGAACCATCCTTCCATCATTGTTTGGAGTCTGGGGAACGAGGCTTGGTATGGGTCCAATCACGCAGCCATGTATGAATATGCAAAGGGTCATGATCCCACTCGTCTAGTTCATTATGAGGGAGATCGTAAGGCAGAGACTACAGACATGAGCTCATACATGTATCTAGAACTGGACAACCTGGAGAAGAAGGCCCTGGCGGAGGGGGATAATTTCACCAAGCCTATTATCTTGTGCGAGTACGCGATAGCGCTCGGCAATGGTCCGGGCGCGATGCAAGAGTATCAGGAGAGGTTCTACAAATTTCGGCGACTGCAGGGCGGGTTTGTATGGGAGTTTTCCAATCTCGGCTTATGGATGGAAGATAAGGGCTATTTTGCCTACGGCGGAGACTTTGATGACTTCCCTAATGATGGTACATTTACCATGGACGGCCTTGTTAACTCCGCCCATACCGGTGGACGTGGTTTGGTCGAGATGAAAAAGGTGGTTGAGCCGGTGAAAATGACGGTCGACCGGGGCGACATTCTTTTACACAACCTGCATGACTTTCATATGCTTCAGGGTCTATCGCTAAATATCACCGTTTTTACTTTCAACGGCAGGTATAAATAACCCTTCCATCTAACTATCCTTTCGCAGTCCAATTGATTATGACTTCTTCAAATTTATAGGAAGGATAAGACGGTTTTCCAGTGCACTATTCCCTGCCCCCTCATACAGCCCATGGAAACAGCAACGGTAACCCTTCCCCTATTTCCAACGATTCCAGAAGACGTCTTGCAATGCTGGATCACTATCAGCCTCCAGCTAGACGATGCCACAGCATGGGCAGGGAAGGGCCATGAGATTGCCTGGTGTCAGCATCTCCTCTCCCATCGTGACTGGCTGGGAACTCCCATTATAATTAACAACCAGCCTCAAGTTCGGGAATCCAAGGCTTTCTATGAAATACAGTGCCCTAATATGTTCATTCGATTTGATCAAATCTACGGCCGAATGGCAGAATGGAAACTGCACAATCGGCTCGTATTTACATCTGCGCCGACGCTCGCGGCCTGGCGCCCGCCAACAGAAAATGACATGAAGCGAGAAGCGGCAATATGGAGTGAACACTTTCTGGGTAATCTGCAGTGGCGAATCATCTCTGTGTTGCTGCAGCCTGCTGCCGCAAATAGCGTCAAGATCACGGTCGTGGCCTATATTGGGGCTGTGATACGAGACTGGGGCTTCAACGCATCTATTGAGTACACCGTATATGGAGACGGGACAGTAGAAATTTCATATTTTCTCCAACCCCGCGGGCACTATCCGAAGCACCTTCCCCGCCTGGGGATTGACATGACATTACCTAGTCACTTTTCTGCCGTGGACTGGTTCGGTTGCGGACCAGAGGAATCATATGCGGACAAACGCAACTCCCAAAAGGTCGGCTTATATAGCCGGACACCCGATACGTTGCATACAGAGTATGAATTCCCACAAGAGAACGGCAATCGCGCGGGCACACACTGGCTTCAGGTCACGGACACGCATGGTAATGGGTTTTCAGTCACTAGAGTCAACGAATCCGGCCATAAAGGAGACGAATTCGATTTCACAGCACAGCATTATACCGCAAGTGATATAGAAGCCGCCAGGCATCCGACAGACCTCAAGAGGAGGGATGAGGTGTTTTTGCGACTTGACGCGGCACACGCCGGCCTAGGTACAGAGAGGTGCGGACCTGCAACATTGGAGAAGTACAGGGTTCTCTGCAAAGATACACGTTTTACATTTTCCTTTGAGCCAGTTTCACAAGAAGATTGAGACCTTCATGGTTAGTCAATTGTCCTATGTTTCTTTTCGCTACAATCACATTACATGGACTCTTCACGTGGACCTTGTACATTCACGAAAGTCCACTACGATCATTTCATTGTATATGCTTGGATTGTAAACAAGATAGGTAGCCCATTTCACTTGGTTTCTGAATGAAGTTGAATGAATACAAAGCTAGGTACAATCTCCTAAACTCTTCATCCAAAAAGGAGGCATGAAGGAGTTTGGAATCGTTCAACAAAGCAACATTCTGTTGGAATATAAGATGAGCTAATCCCATTTTGCGTAGGCATCCGAACATCACATATGTCTTGAATAGCAAACCTTGAGAATCGGCTTAACCGCCCCATACAGTATTGAATATCAGAAGTTGCGGTTAGGAGAAACAAATAGCATGTTTTATATATCTAACTAGAATCTGTGGGTTCTGTTGGTAACGCTAAATATTTATGGCCTACAGATGCACAACAGTACCTTGAACACAGATAGCAAATTTGTAAAACCTAATGTGGGTAATCCTCAACAAGCTAGTATGAAATTGTACAAAGATGCCCTTATACGGATCCTAGCGAGATGAACACGTCGGGGGCTAAGGAATAGTGAATATGAACATACCGAGTGGTTCTCTTCAAGCTGTTACTGTAACATGGGCCTTCGTCATATCTAGGGTGTTGAACACAGTCTGCAGATTCTTCGGCTCGAGACTCTTCTTGACCGGGTTTGGAGCCGCGAAGACTTCTTTCAATTCCTCCAATGTCCGATCTTTGGTCTCCGGCCAGAAAAAGTAGATTACAATCAGCTCTACAACATCCCACCCAATGAAAGCAATGTAAAAATAGTATTTGATGTGCTGGAAGGCTGGACCGGAGGAATACGAGACGACCGCGCTGGAGCACGCTGTGATGAACTGGGCCAGTGACTTGCCCTTGGCGCGGGTGCTGGTTTCCAGGCACTCAACCACATACATAGGGGATAGCGGAGTCCAGGCGGTTGAGAAAGTGATGGCAAAGAGGTAGATGAATGCGATTGAGGAGTTGGCTGCCGCTGGGTTGTCTGGATCCGTGTTGGCGAGTTTGGAAAGGGGTGTCAAAATCGCGAAGAAAACCATACAGCCAAGCAGAGAGCCCATAAGGAGTGGTCGTCGACCCGCTTTGTCAAGCAGCATGGACCCAGAAATGGACGCGATAAAACAAAGAGGGGCATTGATACCGTTAAGCAGCAGTTTCTTGCTCTCGGACGTAATACCTGCATTCTCCAGCATTACTGGAAGATAGTAGCTGATGACTGAGTTTCCAGACCATTGGCCAAAGACAGCCATTGTTAACACACAAAGCAGGCGGTGACGTTGGGCTCTAGTTTGCCAGAGTTCTCGGTAATCCCAGAACTTCTTGTCTGATCCATGGGTGGAAATCTCATGTTCCATTTCAGCCATTTGAAGTTTAACGAGGGGATGATCCTCATCCCCTTCTCCATGATAGCGAGCCAGAACAGTTCTGGCTTTTGATGTCTTTCCATTGCTAATAAGCCATCGAGGGGATTCTGGCAACCAAAAAGCAAAAATGAAAATGATGCTACTGGAAATCAATTGACAGTAGAGAGGGATGCGCCATCCGGCCGCCTTGTATTTGGTCCCGTACACCACCCAAGCAGCAACGATAGAACCGATGTACCTTTGCGACAGTTAGCTTCTATGCGACTCAACGCGGGTGCAAATATGGCTGGCTTACCAAAAGCAGTTGTACAATCCTGATAGTGGCCCACGCCATACTGGATGAGCCATTTCTCCAACGTATACGGGCCCACTAACATTGAGAAAACAGACTCCAAACCCCAGCACAAACCGTCCTGCTATGAACATGCCATGGTCCTTTGCTCGTGCCGTGAGGAAAGTACCTATAATGACGATAGCGGCGCCCGTCCACATGCCAGCCCGTCTTCCCCAATGATCATTGACAGGACCGACAAACGGTACGGCACATGCAGTCCCTAGACCATCGAAACACGATTAGAGGCTACTAAGAGTGTTGATATTGAGACAGAGCACATACCGATGTTGTAGATAGCGAAAATGATTCCAGTGCTTGAAGAGGCGCTCACCCTGTGAAGCATTCAATCTAGTGCGTTGTCGCATACTGAGATGAAGGGCATTATACATACATGTGAAAATAGTCTTGGTACGAAGTCATGGCGTTTATTCCGCTAGCGACCTGTCAGTCACGTTTTGAGAAGAGAGGAAGAAAGAAAGAGGGACAGACCCCATCACTGAGCCGTCAAAACCATTGGTGCAGGCACAAAGATAGCCGATCAGTAGACACCCATACAGGCGGAACATGCTCCATGTCCATAGCGATGGTCGAGCTTCAGAATTGGCATATGCGAGCTCAATCGCTTGATCCACGAGCTCCTCATGGTCAGGAGCATCCGTGCTCATCTTAGTCTCAGTTGCCATTTCGCGTACCTAAGTTGAAAAGTTAGAAGCAGTTGTGGGAGTGGAATATGACTGCGACTGAGGAGGAGAGAAAACAGGCGGGAAATTCCTCGCTTTAAACATACGTGGGGTCTGTTCTATTTACTGGAGAATGAGAAACCTGGAGAAATCTCGATCTGGGGTCCCCGCAATGTGCCCTAAGATGGCAAAACTGTGAGCCAATTGCAGATTTCTCCGCGGCAAAACGTGTTCCCCACTACTATACGTTACGTGCCAAGGAGCTCAGAACGGGGATAGATACTCGAGATCTCCGAAATCAGTAGCCGCCGACAGGATATGAGTAGCCACTGCCAGGACTTAAATAAACCTGAAATATGGTGTGGTGCATGGGTTAATGTACAACATCCCAATCTCTTTGCACTCCGAGGTACATCCTCCACGATGTCGTCCACCGTGTCTGATGAAGCTGCCATGTTTTCGGCAAATGACCTCGTCTCTGACCCGTGCCCGTCAAATCCACTAGATCAGATGGTGGTGGAGGAGCTTCGCCTTCCGCCGACGTTTGCCTGGGGTACAGCCACTGCCGCATATCAGATCGAAGGTGGCATCTCTCAGGACGGGAAGGGCCCCTCTATTTGGGACATCTTCTCTCACATAGAACCATCGCGGACAAACGGCGAGAACGGAGACATTGCCTGCGACCACTACAACCGTGCTGCTGAAGATGTAGAGCTGATGTCGTCGTTGGGCGTCGATGTCTATCGGTTTTCGATCTCCTGGCCCCGAATCATCCCCCTTGGTGGTCGCAATGATCCAATCAATGAGAAAGGCATAGCCTTCTACAACAACCTCATCGACCAGTTATTGGATCGAGATATCGAGCCGGTCGTTACCCTGTACCACTGGGACGTCCCACAGGGGCTTTACGATCGCTACAAGGCGTTCCTGAACACGGCCGAGTTCCAGGCCGACTTCATCCACTACGCGCGGTTGTGCTTCACACGGTTTGGTGACCGCGTCAAAAAATGGGTCACATTCAATGAGCCATATATCATTTCCATATTTGCCCATCTGAACGGGACACTTGCTCCCGGGCACTGCGTCGCAGAGGGCACTGACACAACGACAGAGCCATGGCGTGTTGGGCACACACTCATCCTGTCGCACGCCGCTGTTGTTGACATGTACACAACGGAGTTCCATTACTCCCAGAAAGGCGATATTTCAATCGTACTGAACGGGTCTTTCTACGAGCCATGGGACGCAACGGACAAGGTCCACCGGGATGCGGCAGAGAGGCGCATGGTCTTTTATATCGGCTGGTTTGGGGATCCGATCTTCCTAGGGCAGGACTACCCTTCAGAGATGCGGGCTGCACTCGGATCTCGCCTACCTGCCTTTACCGACAAGGAACGGAGGCTCCTCTCTCGAACAGCACCTAATAATGCCTTCTATGGTATGAACCACTATTCTACCAAATATGCCCGGGCACTGTCTGAGCCGCCGGCTGCTGATGACTGGACGGGCAATATCGCCGAGTCGTCTGTCAACAAATTTGGACAGGAAGTCGGACCTGTCACTGCAGTCAACTGGTTACGGGTGGCACCTGATGGATTTCGGAAGCTACTGAACTGGGTGTGGCAACGGTATCATCTCCCAGTCATCGTCACGGAAAATGGTTGTCCGTGTCCAGGCGAGACTGACGTGCAAATAGCCGTGGATGACAAACTCCGAGAGAAGTACATTGGCTTATACCTAGATGCTATCTCGCGTGCTATCTACGAGGATGGAGTCCAGGTTACCGGTTATTATGCATGGACTTTAATGGACAATTTTGGTATGTTATTATAAATTTGGACGAAGAGATGGTTGTATTGCTGATGTGCACTTCACAGAGTGGTCTGCAGGCTATGGATCCCGATTTGGCATCGTCCATACGGATTTTGATACCCTGAAACGTACACCAAAAAACTCGGCGTATTATTTGAAGGCGACATTTGCCAGACGCAGACAGCCTGCTACATAGACTTTCATGTGTGTATGCTCTATAACTATAGGCCAATGTTAGTTTCAGTCGTATACATTTAATTCTTGTACGAACATGGAGCCTGAATACGAGTAAAAGCTTTTAATTCTGAATGGGATATTAAGAATATTTCTCTATTCATTAATTCAGTGCTTTCTCTTAATCCGATCTATATCTTTGCCTTCCCAAACTTATTTATTTGTTTCAAGCTATATTCTGATATTGCTTATGTGGAATTCCTAAAGCTAGCGTTGTTCTTGTTTGCATCATGATATAGTCGAGATGCCTGCATAATTAAAAGGAGGCTTCCACTGAGCGAAGAAATGGACAACCAGTGACATTCAGCGCTTTACTCGACCTGTTGCAAGTATATGTATATGCGCGTGTGTGATACAACGAAAATCACGCCTCCCCGTTAACGGACTCCTTTTTTTGCCGAACGCTACTATATTATCTACTTTTCAATATTTTTATTCAGCCACTTTTTGATCCAGTGTCCTACAATCTCGCTAATCAAAGTCACTAGCTAGACTCTGAGAGGAGGAATTGTGGATCCATTACAATTGATCACTGTCAACGCCTTGACATGTCGGCAAACCTATATTGATAGCGTACCCGCCGAACCATGGCGCTATTCCAAGTGGGCAAACTTTTGTACGCGCGTCGGCAACTATTAGGTTTTGCCGTCAGGTGACTAACTATGTGTAGAAACGACTAACACAAAACCCTCCACTCCAATCAGACCGACAATTTTTCCACGGCCTTCTACTCCTACTCCTGGTTATCATTTAAACAGCATAACAATCCTATCATCCCACAATTTTCCCGCGGCACTTCGGTAACAGGCACAGACGGTACATCCATATCATGCCACCGAGAAGGCGTGTGGCGACCACACGGGCATGCGACTGGTGTCGCCAGCGAAAGGTTAAGTGCGATGTACGGCAATCGCATTCCCCCAATGACTCTTCAGGCCAGTCTAATGGAAAATCAGGCTGCCGAGACATGCGCCAATTGTCGTATCTCCCAGCTTCCGTGTCGATATACGCTCACCCCAAAGAAACGGGGACCAAAGGTGCCCCGAATATGCAAAGTGACGCCAGATCCTGATCAATGCATGCAGGACTGGACCGGGAGTCCATCAACCAGCGGCTTCTCGCTCGATCCAAGTCCGGTCTCTGTCTCACCGCAGCAGCATATTTTGCCCTCGAAGACCGCGAGCCCGCAGCGCCAACGGCAGGAGTCAGAATCACCCGTCAGTCCGCTGCCTGGACCAGCGCCTGCGTGTAAAGTAGCCCAAGCCCTGCGGGATGACTTGCTAGCGGTAATGGACTCTGCCCTGCCAGCCATGTCGGCGCTCGAAGCCGTGAACAGGTGCATCGATCTGTACATGCAATACACCTTCCCCACGGCCCCGTTTGTTCACGAGCCAACATTGCGCGGCGCCGCCGCTCATTTATTTTCTCGCACTGGCTCCAGCGAGTTCTTTAGATGCCGCCCTTCTCGCCACGAGGAGGTGGCTGAGATGCGAAGTTTTGCTCTCGTCACAGCCGTCTGTGCTTCAATCGCATCGGTAGTTCCAGATACCCTGCTTCCATCCCGTACTTCGATAGCAGGACCCTGTTTGAGTGCGTCTCGGAATATGATGAAAGTGTTTGAAGAGTTCGATGTGGAATACCCGAGCTCGGACTCAATTGCGACAAGGTTGCTGCACACAACCGCGCTGCAACACACGACTGGAAAGGCGTGTTTATCCAACTACACCCTTGGACAAGCGGCTTACCTTGCTCAGAACATGAGATTATACAGCGAGGAGGCTCTCAAAAGGCACAATCCGCTAGAGGCTCAGCTTCTCCGCAATTTATTCTGGCACATGTACGCAGCAGATAAGGCAGCCACCTGTCTCGGGAGTCGGCCGATTTCGCTGCACGAGTTGCTCTTTAATGAGACTATGACAGTGTGCCCTGATACAACAGTCAGCATATCACTTTTTGACACTGCCAGACCATGCTACGATAGAACCTTTGAGAGTCGCCTGCTGGTAGGCTTTTACTTTGCACCCCGTCTCTGGTCTAAAGCAGCCAGCCTGATCTTCGGTATAAAAGCATACCGACGGGGAGATCAAGCGTCTACCAAGGCACAACTAACCCAAGCGTACTTAGAATTCATTGCCATTCTGGATGACCTCCCGTATTGGCTACAAGTGTCAAAAATAATCGTTTCCACCAATGACAGCGAGGATGTCCAGTTCCAGAAAACGGCATTCTGGGTCCAGAGGTGCACAATTCTTGTGGTATATCAATGCCTCCGGCTAGTAATCCTGCAGCAATCCATTGAAAATGAAGTCGAGGACATTATGGGCCTGAGGGGACAGGATCTGACGACGTCAATGATTAAGATTGACATGATCCGGGACTTCATCCAGACCTTGGACGACATCCCATTTGTCTATCTACAGGTCAAAGGAGAACCAACAGTAGGTCGAGTGATCCCGCTGCCGTGCCAACTGCTAACTCCACTCACAGATTGAACGAATTCGGTGGGTAGGGAGTGTCATCCTCGAGCTTCTTGATAGCCGCACAGATAAGATGATTATGGTGCGTGCGAATCATTACTTTACACGGCTTTTAGATCTGCTAGCCAGGCTGGATTCCAAGTCATCAGATGTGCTTGGGGAGTTGAAAGAACATAGTCAGACGACAGCATGGACTATGTTCCCTTGAAAGAACGAACCGATGATGTGCTGCGTAGTAACTTGTTCCGTATCCAGGGCACGCGAGGAACGTCAAAGCTGTACCAGGATATGATGTGGCTCAGGACACAAAAATTCCTTTTCAAAGCCTTGTTACCCTATGGTATGGCGTGCATCTTGACCGAAGGCGACCCTGCTTTCGGGTCAGCCTCATACATGTCGCGATGATGCCACATCGTGTCTGCATCCACGATGTTTTGTTAGCCTAGTGCGAGGATGCTCGACCAAGACATATCACCTTTCCGCCCTGCTGGCTCTTCGGAATCGTGTATGGTTAGCTGTCACCAAAGACAAAAACACAACACACAAACACTATAGTGATTTAGTTGAACCCCCGCTTCCAAGTCTCCACAATTCTTCCGTGAGATACCAATCAATCAATCGCAATGAGCAAGCACTTATTTTTTGATTGGCTTGTGAGGAGTTTGCTAAATGAACTCACAACGCGGGGCCTCGTCTTTTAGTCTCCGGGCCTAAACGTATGTTTTTTGTTAGTCCTACAGTGTATACGTGCATTTCTTCCACAAGTTGGCGGGAATTGGGGTAGATGCATGTTTCTTCACTGGAATTGTATAAAGTATGATCGAAGCCCGCCCGCCTGAAGGGTATCTCCTTTCACAGACACCCAAGCCAGGAGGAGGTAAGATACAGTTCAAAATGGCTTTCACCTTCTGGAAGACGGCTACCATCCTTGGTTTATTTTCTCTGGTACATGCTTTGACCCAATCTACCGGTATACCCTCTCCACCTAAGCCTGAGCCTATTGACGTAATCGAGCTTCCTCTCCCGCCTGTCACTGCCAATGAAAGCACTGGTGGTTGCACCTATGCCGTCAATCCGAATGGCACGGGGTGTATCAGCGCCTCGTGGATCACGTCCTCTTTTCAGAGCGGCAATTTCCTTCCAGATGGGAAGCATGTTACGGCCTCTCTCGTCTTCTCAGGTGCACCAGCGGCCCCTGATCCACGTAGCATCTATAGCGGCCTCCAGGTGATCATTGTCAAAGCTGACGGCACGTTTTTCCCTAACAGCGATCCCTTTAAATGCATCACGTGTGGCATCCCGGCCGAAAACAGATTTAACTTGACCGCTTCTACGGACTATGAATACCCGCAGGCATTCACAGACGGCACCCGCATTCTGGCTGGTCCCTATATTATTTCCTGCGGCATTCATCAGCTCGCTAGCACCGCGTGCACTCCCGAGCAGGTCTACATCTATCCTATACGATGGAATGTCAATGTGGACGGTTCGGGTGCCGGTGGGACCATGCGCGAGCTGCGCAAGCATCCCGATGACGTGCACATCAGCTTCAACGCGATTTCGTATTCCGGAAGCACTATTGCTCAATATGCCTACTTCGCCCGTCTGCATTTCATCCATTCGCCAACTACGGGCATCCCGCTTACTCCGCGGTACGATTTGGTCAACGTCACGCAATTCTTGGATTCCAGTGGGCCATCGCTGTTCTCAGCCAACGGCACCAACCTGACCATGAACACACAGGCGATCGCAGTGGGGGAGGCCCGCGGCCTCAGCGGACTAGGTAGCCAGCTGGACTACATTGGGTTTTGCTGGGAGTCTTGCAATATCGATATCACTAGCGTCAATCTCCAAACAGGGGAAGTGACTCGGGTGACTAGCGACCCCGAATACGTCGACCCGGTTGATACCACGTCTGATGGCGAGTGGACGGTCATCATGGATACCACCACCGAAAATCGCATGATGTTTTTGGCGGGAATGAGAGGCATTCCCCCGTTAGTCGACCTGCTGATCACTGGGGCTGTCTCCTCCGTCCGCAACAACGGAGTGCGCCGTTTCTTTCAGCCCTGGATTGTCGACCGCTACGGAGCTCGCTATTACAACAACGATACCTGTTACTATCAGGGACAGCAAGTCAATGCCGCCGGGAATGGCAGTGACGGCAGCATCAATGATCCAAACTGGAACGGAGGCGCTGTTCCACGGTGGTCTCTTGATGGCACCAAAATCGCTTATTTCCAGATGCTGGTCACTGAGCCTAACTGCGGCGGCTCCAATCCACTGCCTTGTCCCAATTCGACTGCACAAGGTGGTCGTACCTACCGTCTCATGCTCGCCACCCTGCCAAGTCGTACACCGCTAAATTGGACCACCCCGTCCCCCGTTTCCGATGTTATCCCTTGGGGGCAACCGTATGTCCCGGGCAGTGCACTCGCAACTTCCTCCACTTCGCTGATGGGGAATTATACTCTGACTGGCAAGGTCCAAGGCTACGCCGATGTGGCCTTTATCGGAGCTGATGCAACTAGCACCACTCTACGCACTGTGGCAGTCACCTACCACAACTATTCTGATGACGGGCATAATTTCATTATTGGTAACGAGCAGGTCACCGCAACCTACCCCAACTTGACCTTGACCCATGTCGACTGGTACTCTGACCTGCATGCTACTGGAATATATGGCAACAGCACTAAGGTTACTAGCTCGGATGGATTCCACTTCGAAATTGATACGCAGACCAACAAGTTCTATGCCAATGGTACCTTGACGACGACTGTGAATGGCGTTGTGTATGAACAACCAATTAATGGAGGCTAAAGAAGCATGCTAAGGATTTGTACCAGAGAGACTCTCTAACTTGCAAAGTCCCCACTGCTCTTATCATAATGTGTTCTGGAATGAGAAAGAGAATATAGTATATTATAATTAAGATAAGAAAGATCTCTTAAAGAATTATAACAATTCAAGTAAGGCTCGCCTTACTAATTTTCTGGATGAGAACATATACATGCAACCTTGAAGTGTGATCACCTTAGTAAACTGGCATATTCCATGCAGTAAGGTTCCATTGCCAAGTGTTGATTGATTCTTGGTCAAATATGCAATCAAATGATGATCCGTTGTCCGACCATAGTGGCCTTAGTGGCCAGGCACAGAGATCCCACCGTTGCCCCTCATTGGATCCGGAGAGGACAGTTGCATTTAGAGTGGTTGGTGTAGAATTATTCTCTACCCAGTTGATCAAGACCTCCAACTGCGTTTGAGGCCATGGTCCATTGGGCTGCTGAGTAGATGGCCCACAGTGCCCGCCGCCGGGGGTAAGATAGAGGCGATACCATTCATTGAGCGCAGCTGCACCCTGAGTATAGCTCAAATTGGAATACATCACACTTCGAACAGATTCCCAGTATCGCACTGAAGAGGCAGGAGGAACGCTGGGGTCTGATTCCCCGTGGATGTGTAGGACCTTTCCACCTGCGTTGTGATACGTCGATAGATCTGGCCAGGTGGTTTGCAAAACGTCGTTGTACATCTCCCATCCCTCATAAACCCAGTCTTTGAGAGTGTCGTACGTCACATTATCCAATGAGAGATTAGTAGAATCAAGTAATTTTACAAATCGATCCACCCAGTCGGCCCCAATTCCGGACACACTCCCTTCCCATGAATTTGTCGTTGAGTTATATGTTGTGTCTGCATCTTCGAAAGCGGTGGCAGGTTGATATGATAAGTACACTTGGCGACCTTCGCTGTCTTTCATGCCACTGACAATGGCTTTTGCGACGGCCACACCCAGTGCCGTGACATTCCCACTTTGAGCGGGGGTTGTGGATTCCCCTAGTTGTCTCTTGAAGCCGCTGGAAGATTCTGCACAGTAATATGGTTCACCTATTGTCTGAGAAAGATCGTATTGCAATCCACAAAGATCAGTACGCGAGACTACTCCGTCCGTTCTCCCATCCAGTGGATCACAAGCAGCAATTGTCAGATTCATGATCTTTTCGAGTTCACAAGGCGGTGGATAGTAGTCGAGAGTTTGTTCCACTAGCCCAGACCATAGATGGGCAACCTGCTGGAATGCATATCGGAAAGCCGGTGCAGCAACCACTGCTCCATCCCAGTCATCGTATCGCTGGATCTGACTCCAACCTTCGCGGCCGCCCTCTGAGCAAGCTTGGTAATATGCGTATAGCTTGGTGCTGTCGGTCATATTAAAGAAGTTTCTGGTAAATTTCTTGCCAATAACGCTCATCTCATGGTGCGCTTTATATCCAAACATATATAACGCCTCATAATTTAGGGTCCCATTGGCTAAGAGAACGGCAGAGTCTGCATCATTGCTAAAGCTGCCAAAGCCACCATCGGTAGCGCATGAAACAGCACCGTACATGACGCCACCAGGAAGTGAACTGTTTCCTGAATTGATAGCCATACCACCGCCACCTGTAGATAAATATCTATTCTCGAAGCGATCCGGTCTTGGTAGCCAACACATCAACAGGACTTGATCACCGTCAATTCCATCGTGCGAATAGGTGATTTGCACGCCACAGTAATCGAATGTTGAAGCAGGGAAACTATCAGAGCTCGATGATGAGTAGTTGTATGTTGTGCTCACAATTGTGGCGGAAGTATCGAAGGTAACACCTGTCAAAATGTCTGTTGGCAAGACGCCTTTGACATACTCCGATGTACACACATCAGCGAGATTGACAGCGTGGGCAACTGCGGAAGTCAACGCCACACCTAGAATCCAACGATTGAACATCTTGAAAAAGATGGAAGTAGTCATGTTGATTGTTGTGAATACGAAAGGGACAGAGAGGAATAGGTTTTAGAGAAGTATCTGGAATTCGCATTGCTTATATATGACAGTCCAAGTCATTTCAACATCCCTACCATAAATTTGTCACTGAGTGACAAACATTTAGAAACTACGTTATACGTCTAAAAGCTACCCCTTTCTGCTGACACGCAAGCACGTACGTAATATACCACATGAAGAACATACTACGCGGACCTATGAATGACCCTGGTGATATTCCGTAGTACGGTGGGCCTTGCAATGATTCAATTCCTATAGGCAGTTAGAATATTAGAACTTGCCGCCTACCTAATCCAGTTATCACCAAGCTCTAGTAATTTAACTGTACACACTCTACAATGCGTTCTAATTAATTATATGAATAAGACATATATTACTCTTGAACCTATAACACCTTTAAATGAAATGGAATAACGTAATTGGTAAGCGAGTTGGCCACGCAAGCGAGTTGGCCACTTTTTCCCAGATCCACGTTCTATATCGTTTTCGAATCCAAATTTCAACCTCACGTACAAATGACTATCTTAAATTACCTGCGATAACTTGAGTATGCATTCTTCTATCGAACAGGATATTTAGTTTGCCCTTCTAAGGCTTTGCTAGCTATTAGCCTTTCATATTTAGAATATATTATCTTCTTCCATCAACATAACCGTCCTAGTTATACTCTGACGGTAATCCACCGAAGGTTCCGACACTATACTTGAGTTATTATAATTAATGAAAAATAGAAAAAAATATAGCTTCTTTAGATTGTTTTCGCATACAGATATAGCCTTGCCCGTTGTCAACCCTGAAGGAAAAAGGTTATACTCTCTACCAAATGGTATCCTCGCGCTAGTGGAGGATTAGTTAAGTTTAAATAACCATCAGTTCCATCTGACAAGGGGAGCAATCTGGACGTTCAGATCGAGGATAGACATGACCGTTTTATCCGAAGTATTTTATCAAGGAGCATATCACACATTAGATCGCGGGTTAATACGGAGATAGAAATGCCGAGTGGTGCTGTCTTGATGCTTCTATTCCATTGAAAAGTATGCTGTGTCATTTCAGCCTGCTTTATCCACCTCTCTTGTCTCCAGGTACATACGTTGATCTTCACCGGAACTCAGCTGCCGGATTCGACTCGGATACCATATGTAGAATATGGCCATCACCGTCAGCATCGGGATGGTGTCAAAGACATACATCGGCCATTCATGCTGTAATAAATATCCATTCGAGCCCATAGAGTATTCAACCACACGGTATACGGAGCGAACGACGATTAGTGCACTGGCACCAAAGAGCATTTCAAGGGTTCTCTTCCATGGCAGATCGACATTATGGCATTGTGGTGTCGGGTCTTCCATAATGCGCTGGTAAAATATCACTGTGGTCACACTGAAAAGACCGAATGAGATTAACTGGATGAATAGGCCAATAAGGACGACGGCCTTTGCTCCAGTGGCGTGTCCCGTAACACTGAGTCCAATGGAGGCCCCCTGGACAAGAAAGGACAAGATGTCCCCGAGCACGAAAGTTTTGGTAAGCCAGTTCATTGATACAATAGAGAACTTTTCGCCGCGAACAGCACGAATGACCCGGCCAAGGGTCATATAAATCGATGCAGCGAAGAGGGCAGGGGCCAGAAGGACACCGTCATTCGAAATGGCGTATGAAAACAGGGAAGCGGTATTGTGGTGGGCCCCAATTCGGCCTCCATAGCCATATAGTTCAACTGTGAATGGGGTGAATTTGTCAGTCGTTGACCTTCAAATGTGTGAGTACGAGTTTCCACATGAGACCTTACAAATTCCCCCAGCCGCAAATGGGATGCAGAACCAGGTTCGAGTCTTGAAGAGGCGGTAGATGTGCATGATGGTAGCAACCGCAAAAATAAGCAAGAAAGAGACAGCAGCTGCCAAATTCGGAACATATAACCAAAGGTAATACCCATGCTTGAATGGCTTGAGTTCTGCCATAAGGAACGTCTATGGATCGAAAGGTTTTCTCAGATACAGAGCGCGGCAATGAAGTCTAGGCTTATTGGGAGTTGAGTAGGTGAATGTGCTTGATATATTCTGGACCATGGTGAAGTTTTGCGCATTCTTTTTAAGTGAAAAAGAAAAACCGTCTGATCATCTCTGAAATCAACTTCAACTTTCTGCATAGCAAAACCAACAACATGGCCCGTGCATACGTATATCTCCCGAGATAGTCTGAGGAACTGCACGTATGCACAGGCCATGACTGTGAGTCCTCGCTTGGAAAATTAAAGTGGTTGAGGACGCCAAGGAAGATAAAACGGTTGGCTATGTAAGATATGCTTCGATAAATGTTATCGAGGCGTTTTGGTGTATATTTTTAATGTATATGAAAAATGTCGGACCTCTGGGCCCGTGTTTCAAATCTCTCGAATTCTCACTAGGTTTTGCGAGGACTGTATGAAGCACGGAGGACGGCCGTTAAGACTGATTGGGGTTGTAATCCTAGTGATATAATTTACCGCTTACCCATGTGGGTAGATCGTTTGGCGAATATATCCCGCCGGAGATGGGCTCTAATAGTATATAGGGCATCCCGTAGGGGACTATATAAGAAGCAGACATTCATTGCTTTATCATCTGTATATACAGTACAGTGCCTTCCCAGTAGTGTTGGCACCCCCCCCCTGGTTTATCGTGCTAAGTTTTGCGGGCAATAAATGTGGGCAGTAAGAAGGGGGTGTCAACACTACTGCACCCCCACTGTACCTGAGATTTCCGATACAGCACAGTAAAATGGTTTCCAACATATCCACATCTGGCGTACACTTGGTGCGTGCATACGGCCGCTCTGTCAGATCGGCGACGGGCTGCCCAAAACCCGTTTCTTGGCGGGTTTTGGACGTGACTAGAGAGCCAAAGGGAGCCTATCTGCAGGTCCCAAAAAGTCAACAATCGATCTCTGGGACAGGCTCTAATCTTTAGTTGCGGTTCTGTGGCAGAATTGGAAGAGAAATTGGAATCCTTCGCACGGGGCGAAGGAAAAGTCGCCGCAGTGCCACGTAAAGAGCTGTCGCGTCCAGTAATACTATGTTTCGGAGGCCAAATATCTAGATTCATTGGGCTGAACCGTGAAGTCTACGAAAACGTCAAAATTTTGTGACATCACCTCGACGAATGTGATCAGGTCTGTGCTTTCCTTGGACTAGACAGTATTTACCCAGAAATATTTGACAAGACAGCGGTCAACGACATCGTCAAACTTCAGACAATGCTGTTCTCAGTCCAATACTTCTGTGCAAGAACCTGGATTGATTGTGGAGTTGAAGTTTCAGCTGTCGTTGGGCACAGTTTTGGTGAGCTGACAGCCATGTGTGTGTCCGGCATCCTTTCGATCAAGGATGCCTTGAAATTGATAGCAGGCAGGGCTTGTATCATGTCAGACTATTGGGGTCTCGACAAGGGGCCTATGCTCGCCGTTGAAGCTGATCAGACGGACGTTGAAGCGTTATTATCAGAGTCTAGCCAGCAAGACGGAAATGAACCAGCTGCCAATATCGCATGCTTTAATGGGCCGCGAAGCTTCACTTTGGCTGGTACCGCCAAGGCAATTGAAATGGTCCAAGAAACGATAATAACCGACATGGTCTTCTCTGCCTCAAATAAAGATAAAAAGATTAGATGTCACAAACGCCTTCCACTCATCTCTGGTGGATCCTCTTATACCACACTTGAAGAAGCTGGGAGAAGGAGTTGTGTTTAGGGAGCCTCTGATTCAATTTGAGAGCGCTACAAAGGACATCACCACCACAGAGTGGACTTCTAGCTTCCTGGCCACTCACATGAGGAGTCCGGTTTATTTCAGCCATGCAGTTCAGAGGCTGTCCCAGAGGCACCCCTCTGGTGTCTGGAACTCGAGGACGGCAGTCTAGAAGAGTCCTATTGCCTTCAGCGTGCACAGGCCTGGATCTTAGTTGCTGTATATGAATTTATGCACACCACTTTTCAACGTGCTTGGACCAGTGCTGGCCGCGCGTTTCGCCTTGCCAGCTAATGAAGCTCAATGAGATCGACTCGGTCTATAACCTCGCTAGCCGATCCCTCACAGGCCGAGACGATTTTATTGAGCTAGAAGAGAAGCGCAGGACATTTTGGAAGGCATATTGTCTCGACCGGTTTTTCTGCTTTCTAGGTGACCTGCCACTGACAGTGAACGAGCATACTGTATGCCTTCCCTCTTCTTCTGTATGTTTTGTTCACCTATCTTCCTCGTACAGCAGGACTCACTACAGAGTTGAAAATGCCACTTTAGATCTTCACGCGACTTCCAAGTCAAGAAACCGATTTTGAGCTTGGAAAACCGGTTATGATGCCCGTTCCTCTCTGAAGTGATGGTGGCAAACGATTCGATCGCCTTGTCACCATTTGCCGAATGTATCATTCTCAGCACCATTTGGAGCCGGATCCAGGGTCATCAGCAACAATGCCTCATGGAACAGGCCTATGGAATGCCCATGGTTGAGTTCTGGGATCGCCACTTACAGCTGGAGAACTTCGTCACGCAGAGGGTCAAGCTATATCAGACCAACTCCACGCTTATATCTGTCCATACTGACCCTGACCGACTATTTGCAAACCTGATTGCCCAAGCTGCTGTCCTACCCCTGTGCAAGGTAACAGAAAGTATGACCGCCTTGGATAGCCTCGAGTATACGGACAATAATATTATCGATCAGTATAAACAGAGATCGTTGGCCGCTGCACATGAAATTGCTAGACTATCGAAATCTCTTTGTCAGTTGAGTTTCTTCAAGGCTGGTACCCCCTACCCAAAATCTCCTCTAAGATTTGTTGTTGAATTTCTTATTTACTCATGCTTAGCACATCCATCCCTTTACATCCATCGCCCTCTTTGCCGGTTGTGAATATCTCATTGCCCATAAAGGCGAGGATGCAAGCTCGAAATTGGATGGCGGCCACCTTCATGATATCATCGAGGCTCTCCAAGAACTTAAGAACGTGAATCTTCTCTGTCAAGCGCAGCTGTCTTTTTGGGAACACGAGATATCTAATGAACTCCTCGATTAGGGGAACAAAGAGATTGAATTTGCCTTAGGTATCCTGAAGTCAGTGGACACGCGTCTCGGTGTCTGGGTTTGTTAGGCGGATATACTATATATTATAGGGCTAGACAGATTACAAGATTTATATAATCAACATTGAATTGATGTCATGGCACTGGGATTCTCACCTACCTAGGTACATACCAATACGCAAGGCGCTGATTCCCTCCCCTCACGCCACTTCATGCTTAGCGTGATCCCCTGGCTTATTGGCGTATTAGTATCATTTGATAAGAGTTTGGGCCATAAATCCTTGATGATTTAGCTAGCTTTGGTAACTTTCAAACTTCGGTATTTTTCACTGGATGCCAAGCCACGTGCCTCCCCGGTAGAAACGTCTTGAGCACGGGCTTCATGGCAAAAGTGGATCAATCTGCGCGGCTCCACCCTTGGTGGGATTCCAGTGGGGTGTAGAGCCCAACCGAAGTAGGATGTAGGACTATAATATATGGTAAATATTAAGATTCTTAGGTTACTTAGAAGATAACCCTAAGATCTTCTAAGTATATACTAGTAAACTAGTAATTATATATACAAGTGAATAGAAGAGAAACAGATAGTACTAAGCTATATTTTAAGATATTCTAATCATCCTATATTATATTGCTTATTTATTAGTCTGAACCCTTTAACATCTACTTACTAGCACACTTAACATATTAAGGCAGGGCATAGGGGCTCTCTTTCTGATGGAAATACATCAGAAAGATCTATGCACCACAAGCAATAATATAGCTCAGATACGCTTGAGACGGGCAATGTCACTCAGATCTGCCAGTAGGTGTAGTTGTGTATATTTATAACTTCGTCGAACTAGACGTCTCCAGCTTTTTCTCTCTGTTCGCTCCATAGCTGCAGCCAATCTCAGGCAACAGAACACATTTCCAATTTAAAGCCAGCAGTAATACTTAAGCTATAGAGACTTGGAAAATAGGTCCAGCGAGGAAAACATGACTACGTTGCAGACCCTTGAAAACATTCAATCCTCGTTCCGTCTTCTCCTTGACACCACGACCTCGTCCACTAAAGGTCGGTTGCGGGACTCGTATACTGTGCTGTTAATCGCAATGGTGATCTGATATTTAACCACGCCTCGGGACCACGGGCCTACTCTGTCACCGACAACCAAATGACCCTTGACAGCGTATTTTGGATGGCATCGTGTACAAAGATGATTACAGGCATCGCATGCATGCAGCTTGTCTAACAGGGGAATTAGCACTAGATGATCTCGAATTGTTGGAACGCATTGCGCCGGAATTGAAAGTAGTCAAAGTGCTAGATAGGGATTTGCAGACTGGATTTAAGTTTGTCGAGAAGCAGCGAGGGATTACCTTAAGAATGCTATTGACTCACACTGGTAAGAAAAACCCCGTGAAATAACATTCCTCTTGATGTCCTATTAAATTGGAATTCTCGGTTGCTAAACACTAGTGGAGTGATATTGATCAGCCGGTTTTGGATACCCTTTTAACAATGCCATTCTACGAGACTACGGTCAATTAGGCCAAAGTGAGATCAGTGGCGATAGACAGAGTTTTACCTGTTAACCTCTTGTCAACCAACCAGGAGTAAAATTCGAATATGGAATTAATATTGATTGGGCAGGGATCCTTGTTGAGCGTGTCAGCAAGGTCTCTCTGGCTGAATACTTTCAAAAATACATATTCCAGCCACTAGGTATCAGGGGCATCTCTTTCTTTCCTAATGAGGATATGAAGAGTCGACTGGTATCTATGCATTGCCGAGAGGCGGATGGCTCGCTGCATTTGGTTGATCATGTATATAAGTTCTCACTTACGGAGAGGAAGAATCCAGAAATGCCTGAGGATCGGTTCTGCTCCGGTGGTGGAGGATGTTTTGGGGTTTTAGTTGAATATTGCAGTAAGTATCTAGTGTCTGAACGTATCGCTACCCGATTTATCGACAGCAGATACTAACAGATTGACGAAGAAATCATTGTAACCCTCTTGAACAACGGCACTTGCCCTAAAACAAATGCCCAAATACTCAAACCAGAAACTGTTGACGGTAAGCTCACGTCTCAAGAAAAAGAAGGGGAAAGGAGCAGGCAATCACCTCACTTTAACCCCCCTACCGAGAAGCTATAAAAGATCATATCCTAATAAGCAGAAAGAAATGTACAAAGATCACATCACCCATTGCCCACGGCAGCCCAACTTGCCACACCAAAGCATTTGTCCTGAAACTAGCAGAGACATGCCCTTACGGCCTCTCGCAAACCCGGCGCAAGAAGTAAAGATAACCGAAGGATACGGACTTACATTTGCGCTCAGCCACCAACCGAAGGACTCAGGTAGAAAGTCCGGAAGTGCTTCATGGTCAGGGCTCCCAAATCTGTTCTGGCTTGCGGATTGGGAGACCGGGTAGGGGCCATTATAGGTAATCAGATTCTGCCCCATGGTGGTAAGTCGCTGCGATCGAGGTATAGGAAAGAAAGGAGTGCGATTGCTGACTGTTCGTAGATATCCCAGTGCTGGACGTCAGCGAGGCGGTGGAGAAGTTGCTCTATAGTGGTTTGAAAGAACTATGATGGACGAATGATACTTGGGTCTACTATACAAATATGAAGAGGAAAATGTATTTTTCTACGTTTTTTTCGGACGGTTCACTCGAAACTCCAAGTCTGTGCCAACACCGAGAAACGGGATATGATTGACTTAGGTTAGTCGATCGTTACTTCTTGACATATTACTTCAAGCACTCCAACGGTCTTCATGTAAGTATGGATACTTCTCTTCGCCTCAAGCACCTCTTGTTTCAACGCCTTTTCAGAATCACGAAGATCCTTGTACGTGTCAAAACCCTTGGAAATAATCAAATGGCGTTTCCTCCTCAACGCTTGGTGACGCTGAAGATTCATGATACCTTGGATCTCTCTTGGCAGCCTTTCAAAATGTTCTGGGGTAAAGTCCGGCATCAGGTGAGCCCATGTACATGCACGATGAAAGCTTAAATGTCTTCTTTCATAGTATTCCCAAGCCGTCCCGCACCCAATCTCTCGGGGTCATCTCGTATGCGATGATACTCGCGCTGGTCGCGAAAAAATATCATTGCTTTACCTCCAATTCTCCGTCAATAAGCGGGTGTGATATTTGGCTTACCCGCCACCAGATAGTGATACAGATACGAGTTTTGCTTTGGTGATTTGATTCTAGTCTTAACTGATCATCCCATGACTAGATCAGCACGGAACCGCGATTTTGCACATAAAAGGAACAAAATTCTCGGTTATACGTGACATGGAGGCCTTCGCTTCTTAAGGCATTCTCAATCTAATACTACAATGAGCAGCTCATTTTGTTGCTCCACTAGATTCAAGTGTGGGACGAAAAGGATACTCAAAAGGACATGCCTGATCAGTACGGCCGGAAGCAGACTTTTAGCGATAGTAGTGGAACAACTCGATTGGCCAGGGTGTGATATGACGATTTTCGTGACGTGAATATGCTTGCCAAAAACCACAAGGGCCCCAGAAGGCCGAATGGTTGAGAGTGGAAGAGGAAACACCATAGAAGAGTACTGCGGCAGCACGATTAATTAGTTATGCCATTGGTTGCCGCGTATATCCGCGTACCTGTGAAGAAGAATCCAAGAGTTCCTCGTCCGGTAGCCCTCGACGACGAAAATCCCATGAATGGAATCATGGAGGAAGTAGACCTATTGCAGTTTCCGCGCATTGTTCCAGGGATCTAGCAGTGGTGGGAGGAAAAGGATGACCAAATATCGTAATTTACTGTCGACAGCATCCACACTCACAAACTGACTCTGCAGCTTCAAATCGTAGTCAAGAAGCGTATTTGAAAGCAGGTTCTTGCTCAAAAACATCCAGAGTCCATTGATTCTACCTGCAATAAATAAGAGACAGAATCTTAGGTATGAGAGAAGGAAGAAAGTGATATGAATCGGAATGGCAAGGACTCCCCTTCCTGCAGGCGTCCGGAAGAGCTCCTCGTAGTAAGGGACAGCTCTCGGCCTTGGAGATACAGGCAGCATGTCGAGGGAGGCCGCTGGGGCATATGTTTGCGCCCAGCTTTCTCACATGGTTCACAGCCAACAGCGGAACGTAATAGAGTGCAAGTGCCTTAATAAGGCGTGTTTCCATTGCCTCGAGTCTCTGGCCATCGTGGAACTCTTTGACGAGCTGGCTAGTTCTCGGATAACGGAGCTCTTGGAGAGATTGGAACACCGACTCAATCACAGCAAGGGAAAGTCGACCTTGAAGGGTCTTATTCAAGGCTCTAGTTATGCTATTAGTGAGGACCGCAGCTGTCTCAGTAGCAGAATTGCCTCCCTGTCCTGTCAGAGATTGGGACTGCTTCAGTCTTAGCTATGATGAATTATGGGAACAGAATCTTGTGATGTGTACTTTATGACTAGCATCTCCAATCGTTATAGATCTCCCAGAATACCATTGCTTGTAGACATATTCCGGTAAAGTGGTGTACACTGAATTGACCTTCCGCTTGTACAAATCTGAAAAACGGACAGTTGGAGTAATGGAACTGTCGCGATACTTTTCAGCCAGCTCGTCCTCTGCTTCTTTTGCCCAAGTAAACGACAAGAAACCAGTACGTTCAACCACCGGGCCCTCCTCAGACCAAAAAGGAATGCTTTTCATTATACACTGAGTGCAATGTTCCGGATTCAATTCCAGTATCACCCATAGATATGCCGAAAATGCAAGCGTAGGAGCATGAAATCGCTGTTTCGGGTTTCAGCTGTCCATATTCATGTACAGGCGGTTGAAGCAGACTATCGGTCGCTTACTGTTTTCCTTCCAGTATACGACGTTGTCTCCAAGTTTGGCGCCCGAATAAATTTGTTGCCGGACCGTTGAGTGAATACCGTCCGCTCCAACCGGGATATCACCAGAGTAGATTGATCCATCCTTCGTCTTGACCATAATCCTTGAGCCCATATTCTTCACGACTGTGACTCGATTTGAATTGAGCATTTTAGACTTGTCCTGGATAGCGTAGAGCACCTGCATGACCATTTGACGATCTAAGAACATGATTGATATCCATGCCTATCATAATGTAAGATGTTGACCAGAAGCGAGACTGAAGTCACTGGAACGGACCTTTCAATGGATTGGCTGGAAACCTTTTCAAAAGATGCCATCACCCCCCCCCCCCCCCCGGGTTCCTGATAAAGAGATTCTCAACAGGTGTCTCAGCAAGTTTCAAAAAAGTCTCGTAACAGCCAAGCTGGTCCAGAATACGCTGGCCGTTGGGTAGGAGACCAATGTTAGCACCAACTTGAGGAGCGATCTCGGGATATGCTTCCATGACCAGAAAGTCAATACCATTCTTCTCGAGCATCACGGCCAAAGTAAGTCCGGCAATCCCCCTCCAGCAATGAGGACTTGAAGTCTTTGGATGGCATTTAGGCCAAAAAAAAAGGGGGCATGAATCAACGGTGTCAGTGACAGGATGCGTCCTTCGATGGCGATCACGGTGAGTTTATTTGCTAACAGGTCTGCTTGTAAATAGCATGTGACATATACCCGTATATCTATACTGCGAGTTTGAGTACGGAATTCATCTCTCCAATATGCCATTTGGTCAGCCTTGCTAGCAATGGAGACTAGGAAAACTCCACATTTATCGAGGAACATGTCAAGCGTGATGTAAGTCGTTTCTGCGTTTATCTACTGTTTCTCTATTGCGTGTTGGTTATCGCATGCAGATTTAGGAAAAGAAATGGCATTGAGTCTTGCGATTTTCAGTCATCCTCAGGTTAGCCTGTATTCGACAATATTACCTTTTAATTAAAGCTTTGTGAGCTTATCAACGTGGTCAGTCATTGACTACTGGTGTCACTGCAGTAACTATATCCTATTCTAATCCCATTTACTGTTTATTTTTGCTATGTATTTTAACTAAGAACCATGTTATCTTTAAGCAATCAATCCCTTCCCTTTTCATGTTTCTAACTCTCCATCTCCTATATTTCTGAATCCCCTTACACCATTAAGCATTAAGTTATGGGCCAGGCTTTGAACCTAGTAATAAATTCCATATTCAATCCTAACAGCTTTTATGATATCACTTATATTTTCTGGTTTATTCAGTAAAAATCGATACCACGAGAAGCTACAGAAGAATTTTTAATGTTCCGGTTTAAAGACGCATTTGACGCTCATATCAGGACTGTTGTGACAGCTTCCACTAGAGCAGCGCCAAGGACAACGCTTTATGGGTATATAGTATGTAGGCAATAGTCTTTCTTTAATCAGTGGCGTACGATTTCGGATCCGGTATAACGCTTTGTCCCGTATATTTCAAGCCTTAAAACCTTAACTATACCCTCATAAATTCCCTCGCATTAATAGTGCCAAACAGGTCTTAGTGTGATATTGTGCGAAATATTAGTTATTAACAGTCATATGGGTGCACTAGTCCGTCCCGAGTATCACGCTAAGACCTGTTTGGCACTATTGATACGAGGGAATTTATCAGTCACCTCCCACTTGACCGACTCACGCCCAGAACAGGAGCCAAACGACCAACGTCACGATATGGAACGGCGGTTGTCGTCTAGCGTTCGTCTTGATCTTAGACGAAAGAAGTGTTCTACGGCTAGACTAAATTAATAAACCCATCAAGTAGATAAAGAGCCACGTATTACAAAGTTTATGAAGCTTAACTCGACCTTGAGAGGATTATTTTATGGCTATCTCGGATACGGTGAGTGCAGCGCATAAACCCACTCACGCGCTCTAATTGGATATTGAGTCCTCCTCGTTACAAAGTATATCGTATTAAGGATTTGCCAGAATCCCTTACTAAAATAGCGCGTAGAGTCTTGCACTACGGACTACTGGATAGACAGACAGTCTACGCGTCCCAAGTTTCTCAGATACCGCCTATAACGTAATCGCCCGATCACTCTTCGTAATAATCTAACAATATCTCGAGTGTGTACTACACAGTAGCTCGGGGATCTTACGAAGTATATCCGGGCTTTACTGTAGCAAGATAGACCTGCGATCCCTGTAATTATATCAACGATGCCGACAACTCCGCTGGTGGGAAGCCGATGCAACGTAAGCCGAGTTTCCTATTGGCTTTGCGGTTCGGCATTGACCTGACCCTCTTCGGCAGACTTTTGGCGACAATTTGCTCTGTTGGGAATTAATAATAATTAATAATCTTTTTGTTAGGAAATGAGACGGTACTCGGGAATCGGAATCACTCTTTCGGCTTGTTCGGTTTCATGCGACTTTCCCGTGCTGGTAAGATACCAAGATCCATATTTATAACAGATTGATAATCATGACCAATAAATACCTTCGAATTTGACTATGAAAATGGCCAAATTTTGCGAGTAATGGGACAAAGATCTTCGTAAGATGAGGCCCCACTGGAGCTTTTGAAGTGTATGTTCGAACGAACATTTAAACAAGGGTACTTAACCATGTCGCAAGGTATTGTCTACTGTCATTTGCATATTTCAAGAAGAGAATTTCAACAAGAGAGTCATTGAGTATCACCACCTTGCAGCAACTACGCAGCTACCAGCATGCTGTTTTTTAACTTGGCTCTTGCGGCTTTCTCACTAGGAACAGCCGCAAGTAAACACGATGGCAATCCATCCTCCGCGTACTATGACTTTGTTATTGTGGGTGGAGGGACCAGTGGATTAGTGGTTGCTAATCGGCTTTCAGAACTGAACAATATCACAGTAGCCGTCATCGAGGCTGGAGAGTCTACTTTGAACAACTTCAATGTGTCTAATGTCATGGGATACAGCACTGCATTCGGTACTCAAATCGACTGGGCTTATCAGACCGTCAATCAGACATATGCAGGAGGACTGAAGCAAACAGTCCGAGCTGGTAAGGCTCTTGGTGGCACGAGTACAATTAATGGTGAGTCGGTTTGCACATCTCCTTTATATTTTTAAAGACAATTTGAAAACTAAATGAATTGTTTCATCAGGAATGTCCTACACTCGGGCTGAGGACGTGCAAATCGACAATTGGGAAGCTGTTGGAAACAAGGGCTGGAACTGGAAAAATCTGTTCGAATACTACAAGAAGTCAGAAGGGTTTCAAGTGCCCACCGAGGACCAAATAGCTGACGGTGCCAACTATAACGCAAGCTATCATGGTATGAACGGCCCTCTTAGGGTTGGTTGGCCGACGTCGATGACCAACAGTAGTTTTTTCCCTGTTCTTCGGCAAACCTTTGAAAAACTAGGCGTTCAGTACAACTCCGATGCTAATGGCGGTAAGATGGTTGGATTCACCGTCCACCCCGATACTATTGACCGGGAGATGAATGTGCGCGAGGATGCTGCCAGAGCCTACTACTGGCCCTACGAGGCCCGCTCAAATTTGAAGATCATTTCAAACACACGTGCGAACAAGATTATCTGGGCCAACGCCACTCAGGGAGATGCTGTTGCTGTGGGAGTCGAGGCTACTAACGCCTACGGTACTCAATCGATTTACGCCAATAAGGAGATTATCCTGTCAGCTGGCGCTCTGAGATCTCCGGCCCTTCTTGAATTGTCCGGCGTTGGAAACCCCGTTATCCTCGGCGAATACGGCATCCCTGTCAAGGTCAACATCACTACTGTTGGTGAGAACCTGCAGGATCAGACAAACAACGGTCTCAGCTGGGAAGGTATCGATACCCTGACCGGCCTAGCGACCTTCTCCATACTTCCATCCGTGAACCAGCTTTACGGGAACAATGTCACGGCCTTGGAGTCCTACGTCAAGTCCAACCTTATCAGCTACGCCAAGACTGTCTCCACCGCCTCGAACGGCGCTGTCAAGGAATCTGATCTCCTGGAAGCTTTCAATCTCCAGTACGATCTGATCTTCAAGTCACAGGTTCCGTATGCGGAGGTGGTCTTTTCACCTGGCGACCAATCATTCGCGGTCGAGTACTGGCCTCTCCTACCGTTTTCACGTGGCAGTATCCATATTCAATCCGCAGACCCTTCTGTGCTTCCGGCCATCAACCCCAACTACTTCATGTTTAGTCAAGACGCTGAGGCTCAAGTGACAGTGGCGCAATATATCCGCAAAGCTTTGGGAACTGCGCCCCTGACTAGCCTGGTTAGGAATGAGGTTTTCCCCGGTCTGGATATTCTCCCTGCCAATGCGTCCAGCTCCACGTGGGATAGCTGGATTAAAGCAAACTGTAAGATTCCGCTATACTGAAGCGAATATTCACCATAATATTGCTAACTGGTATGATCGATACTCTAGACCGAACCAACTATCACCCTGTTGGCACCAACAGCATGCTTCCTCGCGAGAAAGGTGGTGTCGTCAGTCCTGAGCTCAAGGTTTACGGTACTAAGAATCTTCGAATTGTCGATGCTTCGATCTTGCCATTCCAGCTTTGCGGCCATCTGACGAGCACACTGTATGCAGTTGCTGAAAGGGCTTCCGATCTAATCAAGGAAAGCCATCTGATCTGAGATGTAATTTGGTGTTGGTTAAACAGGCATGAGTTGTGCGATTTCTGAGCGGGACGTAAAAGTTATTATTTGCTGTAATGAATAGTGGAGTATTCCTCGATCCGTCCTTCCTCTAACAACATCCAAGAAACAGACGGCCGGCGCCCTGGGGCTTCTGAATGCATTCTGGTTCACGAACTTCCAAGATATGTCTATTAATATGCATAGACTTGTGCATATGGCGACCCGAAACTGGCTCAGGAAGAAGGCATTATTTACTCACCGGATCCAAAGGGCGTCTGATCATATGCAGAATATATTTCCTGATGACAACCACACCAAACTAAGACTTTGACCGGAATACCTTCCTCGCGCTTTAGCACTTCTATATGACAATGAATTTGTATCAATGGTAATGGTAAAAGGCGCTAAATGAAGCGCCACTTTATATGGCAATATGCACGTATAGGAGAAGTGCACAGTAGAGCATCCTAACATTATTACCAACCTGCCTGACCATGACCATCTACGATTACCACTTCGTGATTGCTGGGTGACTGAGCCGCAAAATCCTGGGTACGGAAAGTAGTAATACATATCTGTCGGGCAAAGGGAGTTTGTTCTTTGTGCCATCACATGTCGCTTGCGGGAAGACGCTTCCACGGCCAACCGACTCAATTAGTATGACCCAGTCGTCTTGCTTTCATATCTCCGTCGCTACTCCGTATAAAAATACAAACGCTAGCCACGAGGATGGCGCTGGTATTGCCTAGTCGGAATCGCATTTCGGATCTCCACCATGACACTTCGTCCCAAGTGGTTTACTACGGAGTACGTAGTAAGTTCCGAACACCCCACGCCCCCAAACCTTATCATAGCCCGACAAAAATCCCTCGCTGTAATAGTGCCAAACATATCTTAGCGTGACGCGGGCTAAGCCTCAACAGGGCTCCTGCTCGTAGTCAAACCAATGTAAGCTTCATTTATTCGAAATACTATTTCGTGTTCATAGCTTCTTGGTGCAATGGCGTAATCCCTTATATCCATCGTTGCTAATGATCATTTCCCCTTGGACGGGTTGAATTTGATTGCTAAACGATGGACGACAATCATGATGATGGGCTCGAATGTAAAACATGCTAGCTACTTTACAATGTACCGAGTGGTAGTAGTTCGAGAATGTCACAAATTGATTGTTGGACAATGAAGTTCGGCGCTCGATGATTGACCACACGAGATAACATGGAAAGGCTGGAACAGAGTCTCGGATGTCAGGTTGAGCCTCGACAGGAGCGATTCATGAGCTTGGGGCTCTTGGACCGAACCATTTATGAAACAGTGAGAAACGGAAAACGGGAGTCTAATCACCACTTAGCTGAGATGAAGCTTCTATAGCGTTTCAATTAAATTTAATAAATCGTCTTGCCCTGTCATGACATCAATGGCTAATCCAAGGCCGGGGACTGGAGCCACAGGAACCACAACGTGGCAGTGTCAGCGTTGCGTGACAGACAAAGCGAGAATAACGGCGAGGTATTATGATAATCCTGGATCTCATCTGCCCCGTATCCCGATGCATCAGCCATCTTCTCGAGTTTGGTGAGTGTGTCTATAAGTTGGCGACAAGCCCCTTCTTCACATTTCGTCTTCCGAACTAGTTACTGCTACTACTAAACACACAACCAAAACCTCTTGATTTCGGGATTCTCTTTCCAATTGCACCAAAACCAAGATGTCTGATACGGTTCCCAACGGCCTTGTGCCTTTTGGCCCAGATGCCAATTGCACTCTTGCCTTGTGCAGTGTCGAATCTAGTCTTCTAGGATACAGACCATCACTGCTTGCAAATGGAATCTTTATTGGGGTCTTTGGAGCTATTCTATCAGCGCATATCGTTCAGGGATGCATGTTTCGTACCTGGGGTTTCTTGGCGAGTATGCTCTGTGGGTGCATTTTGGAGATTGCGGGCTACATTGGGAGGATCATGGTCAACAACGATCCATTTGAATTCTCGGGTTTTGCGATGCAAATCAGTCCGTATCCCCTAATTTTCGTTTGACATCGCAAGCTAACTTATCCAAGTTTGCATCACTGTAGCATCCATTTTTTTCTGTTCTGCAATTTACGTTCTCCTACATCAAGTGTAAGTGTCATCGCAAAGGAGTTGGGCTTGGCTGACGCGCAGCACCAGAATTAAGATGGTCGATGAACCTCTCTCACGGATAAAACCCCGTTTCATATCCTGGACTTTTATTATCTGTGACATTATTTCTCTCATTTTACAAGCCCTTGGAGGCGCACTCTCCGTTGTTAGCACGGCCAAAGTAGATATCGACCGAGGGGTCGATATTTCCCTTGCGGGGCTCATATTCCAGGTCGTCACCTTGCTCACATTCTGCGCGCTCTTTGCGGACTACTTGATTTCCTGCCGAAAACTACAGTCATTCAAGGGGATATGGCACACTATGGGTTTCTTCCTCATCTCCTTGTTTGTTTCTATTGTTCTGATTCTGCTACGGTGCGCTTACCGCATAGCGGAGTTACAAGATGGTTACTTCAGTGAGCTGTTTCGTGAAGAGACACTTTTCATTGCTTTTGAATCTGCGTAAGATTTTGGATCCCCCTTTGTAGCCAGTTTTAGTCACTAATATGGAGCAGCGTCATGTGCCTTGCAGTCGTGTGCTTGAATCTAGGTCATCCAGGCCCAGTTCTCGTACGCAAACTTCGCAGAAATGTCTCAGAGATCGAATTGGTGGGACATAACAAATAAACCATCTTAAAAAAGGAACGCGTTTGTAACTGTACTTGCTTACCTAGACATACGACGGGCGTAGTTGTGCATAGATAAATAGAAATGTTATTATTAGCGTGATAACCAAATCGACGAGTTGGATATAGTACACCCAAAAGAAAAGAATGTAGTTCTAGTTCTGTTCAGTGGGAGCAATACGTTCGACCTTAGTCTTACATGGGCTTCCAAAGTGCCTATACTCTGACATCTACCCATTGAGGCTACTACATGTATGTAAAAGGTCCCTCCTCTAGCAAGCCTGGGGTACTGTTACGGCCGTACGACTCGTGAGCTGAGCTCAACCCTTTGGGGTGCCGTTCCGGGACCTCTGAGTCCTGAGCCCTAAGGACCACCTACGACGGGACATCCCTTTGTCATCATGTCTTCCAAATTAGGCACTGCCATGGAGCCTACGCACTATACCACTAGTATCTTATTGCTATACCAAAGTAAACATACCTGCAAGGATTGGGCAGCACCTGAACAACAGCAAATTCGTAGTATTTTGACTTGGTTTTCTTTCTGAATGCATTTAGTTGGTCTTAGTATTGGGATGTATAAGGGGAATCTTTCGGAGCTTTGCTACGGAAGTTGTTTAAGAAAGTCTCGTGAGCTTGTCAAGCTTTAGCGTATTCCTGCTAGGGGAAAATCTAGTATTAAAGATTTATGTATTCCCTTTTCTCATACTCTATATTTATACATTGGCATATGGGAAAGTAAAATAGATTCTTAAGCCCTCGTGGGAACTGAGTTCGTACCGTCCCAACTCTGTGGATTCGAGCAACCGCTATACCCATCCGTACTCTTACGTACCTTTCCCAATGGAACCCTGAGAAGGATTTAAAATAGCTAGAAGATCTTCAAATGAAGCTTGATATGCTTCAATCTAACCGGTCTCCTAACTCTTCAAGTACCAGCAATGAAATCAGGGAATACTAGGAACAGGGCACGGTGACATGCAAACTCCGTTTTGCCATCATAAATGGCTTCCCTTCAGGGCCCGAAATTATTCCCTCCACGTGACTGTTTTAGTCTGCACCCATTCCTCAAGCCCTTCAATACCGTTGAATCTACCGTAGCCACTACTCTTATGGCCCCCATGTGGGAGCGCGCTTTCATCATGAACACTCATACTGTTAATGTGCACAGCACCAGACCGAACTTGCCTCGCAATCCGTAGTGCTCTTGTCAGGTTCTCTGAGTAAACTGATGCAGCCAAGCCATATTCTGTGTCGTTCGCAAGTTTGACTGCCTCATCGTCGCTTTCCACAATGAATAAAGAGAGCGTAGGTCCAAACGATTCAGTATAATATATATCCATTCCTTCCTTAACGTTTTCGATAACAACAGGCCGCATAGCAGTTTGAACTTCAGCTTCGTGGTTCACATCTCCATAAAGCACTTTGGCTCCCTTTAAAATAGCGTCAGAGAGTAGGTGTTTGTTCCTTAGAACAGGCGTTTTGTTCACAAGTGTTAACCCTTCTGGGCTCCCAAAGACCTGATCTATAGTCTTCCTAAAAACTTCCTTGAACTTATCTGCTACTGCAGCATGAATAATAACACGTTCAGTAGACATGCAAATCTGTCCAGAATGAAGAAAAGAGCCAAGGGTAGCACCTAAAGCAGCCTGTTCAATATTTGCATCATCACAGACAATCGTTGGTGCCTTTCCCCCAAGCTCCATGAGCACTGGTTTCAAGAGTTTCGCAGTTTGGCTTGCAATAATAGCACCAACATGTGCGCTACCAGTAAAGCTAACCTTTCGAATATGTGACGACAAAATGATAGTAGATGTGATTTCTGCGGCATCCTGTTGTCGATGTACAATAGTATTGAGGCAGCCTTTGGGAAGGCCCGCCTCGTGGAAGACCGACGCAATAGCCCAGTATGCACGTGGACTGAATTCGGATCCTTTCAAAATGACTGTATTACCCATAGCCAGTGGTGCCAGACAAGCACGGAAACCTAAGGCGTAAGGGGCATTCCATGGAGCGACAGAGAGAACGACCCCATAAGGCTCTTGGAGAACCATGGCGGATCTACGTTCCTCAGATAGAGTTGGGACTGAGCCGCGCACTGCTGGAATCAACCCAGCCACACTTTTGCAAGCTTCTACAGCCAAGTTGAATTCAAAGTCGAACATTGAATCAATCTCTCCAGTCTCCTGCTTGATGATATTGCGCATCTCCTCTTTCCTTGTCTGAAGCACCTCAGCTGCTCGCAAAAGTATGTCTCTTCGCAAGGCTGGTTTAAACCGTGACCATGATTCAAACGCAACACGCGCTGATTCTATCGCTCTGTTGGCATCGTCCACTGAGGCTGACGAGGCCCTGTAAAGAATCTGGTTTGTCGAAGGAGAAATAACATCATAAGTCAAGGTCGTAGTGGTTTCATTCCCATCCAGCCACAAAGGAACTGTTAGCCCGAGTGGGCTTATCGAGCTATCTCCCAATTCCATTTGTCTGACTGGTGTGAATTTAAATCAAGGAAGCAGTACAGGTCCAAATATCGAGAGAATAAGTAATACTTGATTACAAGGCTAGGTAGCGAAAGAAGCGTGTCCCTGCCCTGCTTCTTATTGCAGGAACATGCAACCAGAGCACACGGCGATAGCAGCGCCCAGTTCCCCGTAAAATGCGGTTCATTTCGACGCCCAAGATTTTGGCATCCGGTTTCACCATTAGCGGTAAAGGATAATGCACGAGGTCCATGCGCATCTCCAGATTGCAGGGTGATGACTCCATCCGAGATATCGTGAAGACGTTCAATATCCGACAAAACACCCCTCGGGGAAAATACCCCGCATCCACATCCAATGGTGGGCTAGAAAATTTGGGGGGAGGGGGGCAGCTTCCGATGAGATCCATGTACGGCCTATGGCCCTATGTCTTAACCCCTAGTTATTAAGTTGATGCTGAATCCAAGCTAGGTCAAGAACAACTGGATCTCTCCGATACTTCTAATGTCAGTTCATAGTATCGCGATGAAGACTGGGTATCTTACAACAGCTCGTCATGTACTAAATGCAGTGCGTGTGACCGTGCATATCAATGTTCTGTCTGACCGCCGCCTTTAATCCTGATCGACTCTGCGGTTCTGCGGAATCGCCAGTGTCGAAAAAAGTGACCCTCGGTTCGGTATATCGAGATATACTTAACCATACTACTACGTATCCATTAAGAGCGATGTCATTGATTTGGTAGTTAAAAGGTCGACGTGGTATATGTGACGAGATAGTATACTCTACGTCTGCTCCAATAAACGCCTCTATGACGAGTACTTCTAGTACTCTATGTCCCCCTAGTGACGTATTCCTGCCCCAAAACCTGTCAGAGTATTATCGAATTATGAAATAAAGGATTGAAGTTGTAGCGGATTCAAACTAAATGCGAAGCGACTAAATAATTTAACACAGCCGATCAACACACGCTTTCGTAAGCGGAATGAAGTAATACATATTTGGATACAAGACAGTCTTCTATACGTCGGCTTCATTGGAGTGAGGTGGATTTCAATCCAACGTTGAGACATCACTTCCATGTCAGCACTGCCTTCACAGCTCTGCCCTCCTTGGTGTCTTTCATCGCTTTTTCGAAATCCTTGATGTCGTATTGGACGATGATTTTCTCAAGAGGATAATTCCCCTTCTTGTACTGGTCAATTAGATATAGGGCCATCTAGAGCGCAAAGAAAAGGGAATTAGCTCGAGCTCTCTGCTATCCTCGGGAGGCTGAGTGCAAATTACATACCTCTTGGCTAGTACTTCCACCCTGGTGACTCCCGATATATTCTCTCCCCATCACGAGGTGGCTGAAAACATCCACCGATGCACGCTTACCAGGCGATGGTGCACCAACCGAACATGCGCGACCACGCGTTCCCAGAGACTCGATCATCATCTCAATAACCTTCAAAACGCCTGAACAGTCTAGCGCAAACTGGACGCCATTAGGCGTGCATACTTTCTTAATCTCTTCTATAACGTCAACCTCCGTGCTATTTATGGTTTTTGTCGCGCCCAGTTCTTTGGCTAACTCCAGGCGATTGGCCTGGAGATCTACGGCAATAATCTCCTTAGCCTGACGGATCCGGGCGGCCATGACGGCGCTTAGCCCAACTGATCCGACGCCAAAGATAGCAACGGTGCTCCCTGGTTGCACGTCTAAAGAGTTCAGGATGGCTCCGGCCCCGGTCTGTAGGCCGCATCCCATTGGAGCAAACAATGCCAGCGGAACGTCTTGCGGTACTTTGACCAGACTGTTGCGGTTGACAACGGCAAGGCGTGAGAATGAACTTTGGCCGAAGAAATGCCCGTGGAGCTTTGAACCGTCCTGAAATGCGAGCGCGGAGGTGCCATCGCTACGCTGGCCCCCGAAGTTCAGTTCCAAAATATTCCGACAATACGGTACGTGGCCGGAGCTGCATTGGTCACAATTTTTGCAGAATGCATAACTAAGAAGTACCTTTTCTCCCTTAGTGACATCTATAATCCCAGATCCCGTTCCAACGACAACTCCCGCGCCTGACTGGGGTATTAGTCGGACAAAGTAGAGGCAACTGAGGAACTAAGTAGAAACCTACCTTCGTGCCCGAAGACCGCAGGTACTTGAGCCGGAAGAATTCCAGTGGCGCATGAAAGATCTGTATGGCAAATACCCGTGGCACGAATCTCAACTAATAGTTCATTTGGACGTAAGCTGTCGACTTTGATATTTTCTAAAGCAAAAGGGCCATTGATTTCTCTAAGCACGAGAGCCGTAGTTTCACGGGACATGACGATGCGTATGCTTTGGTCGTTCCGATATACTGACAATACGAAGTCTAGTTCTCGGAGCTACTACGCTAGGATTCTTCGGGCACTGAAGTCGAGGTGTACTGATCAGTATTATGTATATCAGGTGCCCGGTCGGCGGTTGCGTCTTATCCGATGACCCCTCACGCTCTGGTTCGCTAAAGATTACTCGATGCTTAGTGACTGGAGGAGAGACCTTGAGATCTTTGCCCTTCTTGTCGAGAAGGTACAGCAAAGGTGGCGATTGGTTTAACCCGCAAATATCCCCAACTAATTCCGGAAACTTCGGTCCCATATTTTGTGCATGTGAATGGCCCATATCCGAAGGATAAAATCCCCTGAGGGTCGAGTCATTTTGCTGGCACCAACCACTGTCATTCCGTAGAGGGCCTTAGAGTGTTCCCTATGGGGATCTCCACCCAGCTGCTTCCGAAGTTTATTGTCAGCAAAGTGGACTTTTCTGAGGGAGAGATTTCTGTGTCACCGTCAGATCAAGTCACTTACAAAGATCATTCAGAAGTTGCAGATCATTTCTGATATTTGAAGGTATGGCGAAGGTACAGGGAAATTACGACGTCGACTTTGAAGAACTCTGAGATTTGCTACAAAATTTCTGGAAACAGGCGAGGAACTTTGGGCCGCCATCACGGTGAGATCGACGGAAAAGATGTCGTCGATGTGAGGCGGATGTGCAGATACTAGGCGGGACAATACGCTACGGAAAGTAATACCATTACCAATGTATTATCAACCACGAAAACAGTGACTGCACTCGCAGGACTTATGCTTGTGGACCGTGGAATGTTGGATATTAATGCGAAAGGGTCGAAATACTGGCCTGAATTTGCCGTTGACGGTAAACAAGATATTGAGGTTCGCTACATCTTGTCGCATATATCTGGTGTTTGCGGATGGGATGAGCCCGTCAGTAATGAACTTTTATTTTATGTCGAGAAATCTACCGCCATGGCTTTCCAAGCAATCGCCCTGGTGGACACCCGGGTGGTTATCATGGTTTCACATTGGGGCATCTCATCGGGGAGCGGGTTCATTGAAACACAGGAAAACTATGAGTAGTTTGTTCGTGAGGGATCGTCAATGCTCCCAACGCATGACTTTCAAATCGGTTACTTGGAGCAAGACTGGCCTCGAGTGTCGGACATAGTGACCTTTGCTCCTTCAGCCAATCCTCACAGCTTCAGACCGATTCTGTTGCCGCCAGAACCATCCCGAACCCACCTCATGATGTCTCGGAAACATCGCTAACAGCATCAGCTTGAGAAAGGCGGAGCTAGGGGGCAGCCAACGGGCATGGTAATGCTCGCTCTGTGGTTCGAATGATCTCTTGTGTTTCTCTCGTGGCCAGGTCAGTGATGTGCAACTGCTCTAGCGACGAACCATCGATCTTATCCTCCAAGAGCAACACGGGGTGTCAACCTCGTAGTGGGAATGCCTTTGCGCTTCGGCATTGGATTTGGCTTGAGCAGAAACGGGAATACCTTTGTGGGTGTTGGATGCCTCCGGGTCGTGTGTGCTACTGGGGCGGGGCGGGAGGTTCGATAGTCATCATGGACAATGATCGAAGAGCCACTGTATGATGGAAAACGGGGGTACGGGAAACAGTCAAACTTAGCTTCACGTCAAAGCAACATATTAGGTATTGGGTGTTGCTATTTAGGTTTTGGCGCATTATATAGTTATTTGACAGGTTTATTCGTAGGGCATCAACCAAGCTGTTATCTGTTTGGTCAGAAAAAAATAGGTAATTTCGTACGACCAGTTGGACAGAATTCAGTCTCAGTTCAAGGGGGCTTTGCCACGTCGATAAGAGCCAACTTATAGGAGATCTCGAGGAAGCTGGGGGAGACCTTATATGCCTTATATGATAGATTATTTCTTTCCAACTAGCCGCTTCATTTTGCTTGTTGTTTCCTAGATATATTATCATGCTAGAGATACCGGCTAGTGGGACCCGCATGAGTAACACGATCTAAATGATCGGTTAGTCTTCAATACACCATATCATATGGGACAAACGAGCCGAGCTACGTTGTCCTAGGTTGTTAAAACGACAATCTTCCCTCCTGCACTGCCAGCTTCCAGACCTTACCGTTTCTTGGTCTTGATGTCGGCACCGACATTTAGTGGCGAATAGTGAGCTTCGTACAGCCTAACCATCAATTGATCTACGGGGCCATCCTAAATCGGATAAGCAGCTTCCAGACAACGATGTGCCTCAACGATCTCTTGCAGATGAAATGTCTTGCCAAGGCGCACCTCCAAAATGCCTGCCTCGACCTGCGGGATTAGCTCTTCGTATGGTGTGGCCATGAAGTCCTCCACCCCGCCAGAGTAAATGGTCAAGTTTACGGTGTGTGGGATAATGTCCATAGGGCTAAACTTTTCAAAAGTCCACTCGTTGCCGACCATGCCGGTCATACAAACACTACCCTGCCGGGTGGTGCAGTGAAGTGAATCAGTCAGCGTGCCTGTGCCGACTAGCTCAAGCACCTTATCAAATAGTCGAAGACCCTGCTTCTTTATCTGCTCAGCAACCGCTCCGTCATCGATGAGGACAAAATCTGCGCCGTTCTCTTGCAGCATCGTAATCCGTCTTGGCTGGCGAGTCGTCACAGCGACAAACGCCCCGTGCTTTTTGGCGATAGCCGCAGCCGTGAGTCCGACAGACGTCGTTCCTCCGCGGATTAGTAGCCTCTCACCTGGTTTCAGGCGTAGTGCCGAGAAGAGTGAGCCCCATGCAGTTTGCAGCATCTCTGGAAGCGCCCCAATAGTCTCCCATGTCAGACGGCTGGGTGGCAGCACCTTTATGTGGGAAGCGGGTACACAGGCGTACTCCGCGTAACTACCGTTAAACTGTCGCCCCATGCCGCCCATGGCCGTTGCGACAGTGGTGCCTTCACTAAAGTCGGTCCCAGGAGCTGCAACTACCTCACCAACAGCCTCAATACCTAGTACCCGCGGAAATTCCACACTAGGCGAGTGACCTTGTCGAGTGAAGAGCTCCGAGCGGTTGAGTCCAAACGCTCTAATGCGAATTAGGACCTCGCCACTCTTGGGTCTGGGAATAGGCAGGTCTTCGAGCTTCAAAACCTCAGGACCGCCGGGCTCGTAGATCACGGCTGCTCTCATGGTGTCCATGAAGGTGAATAGAGCAAACTTAAGACAAGCAGCTTGGAAATCAGAAAGTAGCTATCACTATAGACATTACTTAGCTAAGTTCTGTGGATTGCTTCTAAACATCTTAAGTGCATAGCAATAGCCTGATTATAATCTGACTATGATAACTATCACGTACAATTTTAGTATTATATTACGTAGTATAATACCAATGGCGCTAATATTATTTAGGACATATTATCGCGAGGGATTTGTTACCACCCCACTTGGGCGGGCCTCCAGCAGCCACCGGCTCCGCAATTGTTCATGATGGTCAATCAGATTTCGTGCTTGCATCATACTAGTAATCCACCATGCGAGACCCTGCGAAGCCCTACTTATGCCGCTGTCAATCTTGGACTCTGGCGTTGCTTAATCTATTTTATTTTCCAAAACACCGAACCCCGAACTTCAAGGCTATACAATTCGGTCAATCTCCTGGTGTTCAATTTATTATGGAGAGATGACAGATATTTGCAAATGTTTCAATATGGGTAGACTTGTAAATATTAAAGGCACGCGTAATTCTACTCCAAATAATGCACTTCTATCCATGAATTCTGTTTCTTTCCTTGCCAACGAGATTTGCTCTATCCGACATTCCGTATACGTCAGAACCGAGACAATACAGAATCTTTGTATATTCCTTATTACACAACGATGACTCTGACATTGACAGCATTAGCGACTCTGCTGAGTATAATAGTATTGGACAAGCGCCCGTGGAATTCGCCATCCATGGGACTCACCATCCTGGATCTGTAAGTCTTACATAACTCATGCGATGAACTCCACCATCAGAGGAATTGACTGTTCCAACCAACCAGATTCCGAAACACGCTTTTTATATACTGCGCACTACGATGGACTCAACGGGCGTTTTGGAAAATCCGTAGCAGAGGCCCAATAGGTGCTGTTCTCGAATTCTATAGCGAAATCCGGCGCATTATCTACGGATATATACTGCGTGTCCCAAGCGTACGGGGTCAGGTACGGGAACAACTTGGGGATGCATTGTCAAAACTCTCGGCAAAGTTGATTCCAGTAAACCAGCCTCGTCATTTATCTCTACCAGAGCACGGACTTGACGAGGATGATGTGCTCACGGAATTGGACAAACTCGCGAAACTGGACCACGTAAATTGGGAAGAAGGCTATGTTTCCGGAGCTGTCTACCACGGCGAAGATGACTTGATTCGTTTACAATCGGAGGCCTTTGCAAAGTTTATTGTTACAAATCCGATCCACCCAGACGTATTTCCTGGTGTGCGCAAGATGGAAGCTGAAGTAGTTGCCATGGTGCTTGACATCTTCAATGCTCCCCCAGGGGCTGCTGGAGTATGTACTTCTGGCGGCACTGAGAGCATTCTAGTGGCTTGCCTGGCAGCTCGTCAAAAGGGAGCTGCAGAACGCGGCATTTCTGAACCTGAAATGTTAGTTACGCGCTATTGTGTTTTCTTCCCTCCCTTCCTTCTTTCACTTGGCTAATACGCAGGTTCCCTAGGATCATGGCCGAGACTGCACATCCCGCATTCCGCAAGGCTGCTGATTATTTCAAGATAAAGCTCCATACGGTTGCTTCTCCAGCTCCTTCATATCAGGTTGATGTGAAGGCTGTAGGTCGCTTAATCAATAGCAACACAGTTATGCTTGTTGGCTCCGCGCCCAATTTTCCTCACGGCATCATTGATGATATTTCCGCGTTGTCCAAGCTGGCTTTACAGAGCAAGCTCTGGTTGCATGTAGATTGTTGTTTAGGTTCATTCCTTGTTCCTTTTCTCGAAAAAGCAGGCTTCAAAACACAGCCCTTTGATTTTCGACTTGAAGGCGTTTCTTCGATTAGCTGCGATACCCACAAATATGGATTCGCGCCAAAGGGCAACTCGACGTGTCTTTATCGATCAGCAGAGCTGCGGAAATATCAGTACTATGTCTGTCCAGATTGGTCAGGAGGCGTGTATGCCTCCCCAGGTATGGCAGGTTCACGTCCTGGCGCTCTGATAGCTGGTTGCTGGGCAAGCTTGATGTCGCTTGGCAATTCAGGCTACCTGGATTCTTGCATTCGTATCGTCGGTACGACGAAACAGATTGTTTGTGCTATTCAAAGGGTGCCTGAGCTGAATAGCGAGCTTGAAATCCTGGGCAATCCATTAGTCTCTGTTGTGGCGTTCAAAGCTCGGAACCTCAATACTTATCATATTGTGGATGCTATGACCGAGAAAGGCTGGCATCTGAACGCCCTGCAAAATCCACCTGCAATCCACGTGGCTGTGACAATTCCGATAACCAAGGTTTGGGAGCGGCTTATAGATGATCTTCAACAGGTCGTGAGTGAAGAAGTCGAGAAGGAGAGGGCACGAGCGAAGGCTGGTATTAAGAAAGAGCCTACGAGTGATACAGCTGTATTATATGGGCTGGCAGGTTCTTTACCCAACAAGAGTGTCCTCGTAGACCTGACGAACGGTTTTCTGGATCTGTTATACAAAGCTTAGCTGAAGCTTATGGAGGAGAGGCTATTTCCAGAGATCAATTACCCTGAACATTGCACTACGTGTATTTCACCAATTCCTAGTCATTATTACCAATGCTAAACAAGTTTTCGTGTTGTTTTTCCTTTGTTTTTTTTTTTTTTTTTTTTTTTTTTTTGCATGATATGATATCTTGAAATAATGAAATTCGGGCTACTCTTCAATCTCAACTGATAACAGGGAACGACTGAAGTCCCTCACGTTAGGCAATCCTAGAGATAGTAGTAGTCCTTAGTACTCGAGACTATCTGGTTTAATATCCTCCTACAAAACTACGAATGTATCTTTTCTGAAGTATCTAGGTACATCCACTCTGTATCCGTCCACGAACTTATACATCACTCTGTCTGTTCAAACACAGAAAAATCTAAGTGCAGTGTGTGGTATTTGATTTCGCAAGTCTTCCTGTAATTCAGGCACTTCGAGTATTTCTAATCTTAGCCAAGTGAGATGTGTAAGCGGAAAATGTAGGATATTCTGATTGACGCCATTGTACGGGGACATTTTCCTGAAGTTCAGAGCATCTTGGGCAGCGGTATTGATCCGAATTTTCGTTACTAGAAAGACCGGTCAAACCGCAAGTCACTGTTGATCTATGCTGTCCTTCACGGCGGTATGGGAATAATGAAGCTGCTCATAGAGCGTGGAGCGAAGGTGGATTGGCCTGACTTAAATTGTAGAAAATGGGCCGTAGAGCATTGGCAGCTTGAGGGTGTCCAGCTTTGACTTAGCTATGAAGCTGAGGTCGACGCAGAAGATGATGAATGGACCACACGTCTCTCATGGCTGTTCTACGCGGATGAACGAAAAGTGAGTCATGAATTGGATCATTCTCTTGTATTCAGGGGAGCCAAGAAGATAATGACACCTCCCGGATCGTGTAAGCACATTATATTAGCATTATATGAAGGAAATTTCCCATGCATCCTTTATATATATTGGAAAAGAGCGGATCGCAGACTGCTGAGGTACCATTTTCCAGAAGGCTGGGCAAACACTACGGAAGTTCCAAGGTACCTGACCGACATTCGATTGCCTGACGACAATGGATTACTTAAAATTCTCTGTGAACACCGTGATAAAGGATTCCGGTGAAATCATGTGGTTCACATGGCCACCTGGGATTTTGATAAATTCCTTTCCCAGCTGATCTGAAATAATTGAAGCTGGCGCCATTGTTGAAAGGCGAAGTGGAGATGTCCTATACGTAATTAGGGCTACTGTCAGTCATAAACAGCTGCCCAATAGGGGCTGCTATCGGATCGGGATCGGGATCGGAACGGGGATCTCTCCAACCCAAACGATTAACCCAATGAATAGCTAGCTATTCATCAGATGATTTAACAGACTGTACAGGTAGTCTGATAGTAGAAGATATGCAATAGTATTCAGGCATCAATCAAGTACTTTCTTCACCATGCACGATGAACCTATACTCAGACTCACCTTCATCGTTGAATTACCCACTCTAATTACTGAATATGGTATAGGTCCCCTTAATTGATCCTGATTCATATGCTACCTAGAGTTACTATACGGATTTTGAATAGAAAATAACAAGATGATGATGTGAATATCTATACATATATATGACGTTTTAGCATTAATACAGTCATTCTCGAAATCGGATTGACCTCAAACATGAGACATTAATTCATCTGCCCTACTTTAACAAACCCCTAAAACCTTAACCTTTCTTTGATTGGCTAAGTTTAGATAGGGCGATCAATCAAAAACCATTTGCCCGTCTAGGACGGGCACGAAGTTTAAAGACGTGTGAGTTCAAGTCAAGGCAATTTCGAGAATCACTGTACCCTTCGATAGGTAGAAGCTATTGACAAGTGTTAGAGCTTGTTATCCCATTTATCCATCAAATGGTTTCGACTTTAGCTGCTAATGTTACTTGAACCTGTTACTGGGAAATGACGCGTCTACGGTAGATGGTATTACTACACTAGTAATTTACACACACAGATTTACATACTATATAGCAAGTTTAGGCTCAGAGGCACGTGACAGGCTGGTACCCAGTGGTGAGATGAGATTGGCCAAAAATAAGCACATAGTTTCGCTTTTTTCGGGATTTCTGTTTGATGTGCAGGCTCGGTAGCATATCCCGAGCTAACCGAGTTTAGAAGACGGTCAGGTTAGAACCGTGGGAAAGCCTCAGCCAATCAGATAGAAACATGCATTAACTTGCGTGGTCTGGGCCTAACAAGATGGGTATCCTCGCGATCCCCCAGCCTCGGAACGAACAAGGAACAATCATATTTCTTTCACATACAATTCTAGCAGTATACCTTTGTTACCGTATTTCTAGCAATCCCGAGATTGCAGCAGTTAATAACAATCATGCATCTCCCAGATTCTGCCTAGCGTCATGCAAGTTCGTTTCGTAACATATTATAGGAGTAAAAATATTTCCTATTATGGTTGGTAAGGTGGCGACCATTTGTTCTTTTTGGCTCACAGAAAGACATCACCAACTTTCTCTTCTGGTAACTCAGGTCGGACCTGTACCTCAATACCTACGCAGCGTCGGGGTTACAACCACACGATGAGGCCGTGCGGTCCGTATGACCGACGACGTACTGGCCACCGTTGCATGCGTTGCCGTCTGGACCATATCGCAGTGAGTGCGAATACATTATGCGGTGACCGTCTTTAACTCCGTTCAGTGCGATGGCCAACGACCCTGTGCCCCTTGCCTGGGAAAACATGTCATCTGCCGAAGCCCTTCAAAATCATCTGGTGACATGACAATACTTAGCTACGAGCCCGCCAAGCACCTAGATGCTGTCGAAAAGCCTTTAGTGGACAGCTTTTCCCTCTACACTACTCTGTTCTTTGACCTCGTTAACCCTCGTACTCAACCACTTATTGATATGCTCTCGTTCAGTTCGATTGGTCACCTTTTTCATAATGACGAATCTGTGCACAACGCCGTCGTTGCTCTTGGTGCCGCATCCGCAAGCCGCAAAAGGATTGATGCTGGACCTATTCGCGACTCAAACGTCGTTAGTGTGGCCCTTTATACCAATTTCCGCTCGGAAACTTTAAAGCAGCTTCTGACGGCAAACTCTCATACGAGTATCTCCGTCTTCCTTTGCGCATTGTTATTGAGCATTGCTGAGGTCACAAAACTCCATCTTACTATGTAGACTGAACCGTGGCTTACTCAAAATGCAGTTAATGACCGACAAATCCGGGATCCGATGGCGGCATTTATTGCACCAAATTTATATTTACGTAGTGCGTCCGAGAGGCCCTTACGGGTTTCCCACACCTTTCGAAAAGGCTTTGTTGACTTTGTTCCGACATCTTGATGTTCTCAGAGCCGTAATGTTCAGCGAAGACGTTTCATTGGGAGATGAATGGTGGCATTGCTCTAGTAGAGGAGACGACGACGCTAATTGGGCTGAACTCATTCTGGAGTTTGCTGAACGCTGGGCAAGACTGCGATTCCGGTGAGTCCCTAAAAGCGGTTTGAAGCGGACTCTACTGACTTGAGTGATCCAGCTCGTCAGTATGGTTAAAAAGCATAGCAGGTTGTGTGACGCGCAAAGGTGAACGCCGCTTCAATATTTTCGATAACTGACCCTGTTTTTTAACGCGCTGCAGATCATCTTCGCCTCGGTGGGGAGATAATACACGAATCCGTAATCTTGGAGAAGAGAATCATGAATTATGTCCCGCTAGTCATGGCGCGTCGGTATGGAGGAAGAGGCAGCACTCCTATGTCGATTCTGTCTTATTATTACTGGGGTCTCGTCGGGCTTTCCAGAATGTTTATCGACCCACGTTGGCAGTTACTCCAACAAAGCTTTAACATGATGGACGAATACACAATCCACGAGTGTGCTATGGCAGCTTTGACTTGCGTCGAGTCTCGCGTTGCTTCAGTGGAACTCGAGGCGATATTCTATGCCCCAATCTTCAAATTGATTGCCCTCGAGACGCGGACACTGGAAGAGAGGATTCGCGTCATCAATTCTCTCCGGGGCGTCCGCTCTAGGGGATTTCCGATCGCCGATACCATTGAATCAGATATGCGCATTGCATGGTCAGCAGTTCCAGGTTCCCTCCCAAGTTAGATTCTTTTCTAGGAAGGATGTATATTTTGGCCAAACTGTTTGTCCCGTACTTCATTCTTTAGACGAACTTTTCGGGGATGTTTGGACCGCACGTTTATTCACCTTTGATGTTGTTGGCTAATGATGTCAACAAGACGTTTTACCTGAAATTCATGTGATCACGTCACCGGAAAGGCCGGTTGTACATCAGTCAACATCCGAAATGACGGAAACCAGCCTGCAAGATGTCATCCCCGGAACGGTTGATTAGTGCCACGATGACGAGACAAGACCGGATGACGCGACTTCGGAGAGAAGAAGGATCCTACAGAAACGTAGAGAACAAGAGACATTGAAGATTATGGAATGGATAAAGTTTCAATGGAGAGTACTTTAAATATACCACTTTACTAGTGCTTCCAACACATTCAACAACGGTCACCCATTCACGATTTCCCGGTCGAATGAGGCTAGGTTTTCCCGTACGATCAGCACTGAATATAACTTTTGCTGTAGCTATTATCCCCATGGAAAATCCAGTTTTATCGAAGTCATAGATATCTTCATTAGTGATCCTATACTCCTAAATAGCCTTGTAACTGGTCAAAAAAGCCCTGAATAATTGGCTGGATCCTCACACCGGGCGCGAGAATATGCTAATCAGCGTGCAAATTTGACCCAGATATCTGGATGTCAGTGGAGAAATGATTGCACCCAGTTTACACCTACTTTCTTAGGCGACTTGGTCAAATCCCTTTCGGCAAGAAAGATATTGGCCATTTCTTGAAGCATACGAGGCCTAGGGGGCACTCCACGGCGCTCCAAGGATAAAACCCAGTTATGAAGCGGGCTTTCTTCTGTAGGGGTCATCTTTCTGCCGAGAATGCCTGCTTCTTGTAGGGACCGTTCCGGCTACGCGTTCCTGGAGCGTTGTTCCCGACACGTTAAAAAGATGTGAAGCGCGCCTCACACTGTTGGTTTTTTTTTTTCCCCTAGTTTTAACTGCGTCTATAGCGAGAGTAAGTCGTCCTTCATAGTTAGAATCTTCTTTATATGTTTTTCGGCCATCTTTTGGTGTTGCCAAGTTTGTGGAGGTGTGGTTGTTAAAAATCTGGATGAAATTTTGAGGTGGTGGCCGGATTATCCGTGAAATACGGCATCTGACATTCGAAACGTCTTGAGCACGGACTTCATGGCAAAAGTGGATCAATATGCGCGCCTACACCCTTGGTGGGATTCCGGCGGGGTGGCGGGGTGTAGGACTATGCAGTACTACGTAATTACGAGGTGCAGCAAATGTCGAGATTCTCAGGTCACCTAGGAGATAACCCTAAGATCTTCTAAGCGTATGCTAGTAACTAGTATTCATGCATGCAGGCGAACGGGGGGAGAAGCAGGTAATACTGAGCTACATTCTAGGACATTTCAATCACCCCATGTCACATCGCTCATTCATTAGTCCGAACCCTTCAGCATCCACTCACCGGCGTACTCGACACATTAAGGCAGGCACAGGGGCTCTCTTTCTGATGGAAATGGATTGGAAAGATCTATGCACCTCGAGTAATAATACGGCTCAGATACGCATCGACGCGGGCAATGTCACTCAGTTCTGTAACCAGACCTACATACCCATCCGGACGTACGACAACTTGTGCACCGCGTGCCGGATCAACTCCATAGATGCGGTACGCATCCTCTAGCTCACAGCCACTATAGAAGGTCATCTCGCTATGATCCTTTACACACCGGGGGATATTTTCCCAGGTTATTTCGCCTGGTAAGCGGGGATAGACTATAATCTGTTCGAGAAGAGACGTAGGGAATTGCTGGACAAGAGTTGCTGTCGAGTTCACCGATGTTGCGGAGACCCCGGCGATATCAAGTAGATCATTGGTAAGGAGTAACAGTAGACGGAATCGGCCAGTCGAGGCAAGGTCTTGAGAAATTGTTAGGCTCAGCAAACTATTCCTCACAGATCAATTAGTGCGTACCGTCTTGGATATCTCGATGCCACCCGTCCGCAAAGCGCTTTAGCTTGACGTTCAGCAGGCGTCGCCCAGGTCGTAAAATTCCCGACAAGAAGTCTTTTCCGCTAATGAGCTCGGCACATGACCTGTCAACCAGTATATTCTCGTCATACTCCACGCCGCAGCCGCTGGTGAAGCCGCATCCGGTGTTGAATAGGTCAACGAACTCGGAGTGGGACATGCCGGACCTGGACTTGGCTGTGCCCACTCTATCCGAGAAACCGCTCGAGAACTTGCGGTCAAAATCGATCAACCGTTGCGCGTTCGCATGGCGTTCACTATGGTATGTGTCGAGCATGGGGATAGAGTCTCCTATGTCTACCGAGCGAGGGGTTAATCCGTTGATGTGGTAAGCTAGCTTCCAGGCGAGGTTGTATGAGTCCATCATGGACACGTTCATTCCTTGGCCAGCCTGTACATCTAGGTCAGCTATAGATAAAAAGAAATAGCAGAGGGTGAGGACGACCTACTTTTGGGCTATGTGTATGGCAAGCTGATATTTATCAGCCTGGAACTCGACACAAAAGGCTTCTTAAAGGGATCACTCACCATCACCGACAATAAAAACGCGAGGAACCCCGGTGTGGTCCTTGACGATGAATTCAGGGCACACTCGCTGCCCAATCTGGTACGCGGCCCACCAATCAACAGCATCGTCCCTCTTGGGCCGAATGTAGTACGGCTTAAACACATCCTCAGCCTGCTTCAGGATCCCTTCTAACGTGACCCTGCTCCGTCTTCCCTTCGCTTCCTTCTTAAGGTCCGCATCTGCGTCGAGACTTGCCGGCTCCACAATTTCTGGAATATTCACATAGAGTCGGGTGATATACTCGCCGGTATTGATCCGTTCACGAGGGATGACCATAACAGACCCTTCAGACGAATGAATAGCGCAGCGTCTGCGGATATCAGGGAAATTCGTATCAACGACCGCATCCACGACTCCCCAGATATAATCGAGCGACTGACCTTCTAACTCGAGGCCAACAGCTCTGCGGACTACCGAGTGTGCGCCGTCTGCGCCGACCAGATGCTTCGTACGGACGACTCGCAGCTCCCCGTCAACTTCAATTTCAGCAAAAACAGGGAATTCTGGATCTACGGACTCGTCAATCCACATCGAAATCAGCTTGGTCTTCCTCAGGACCCCGCGCTGCGAGTACCGGAGAAGATCGGCCTCTATGATCCGTTCCACACGTCCCTGGTGGATGGTTGCCTCGTATTTGAATCTTGCAGGTGGAATCACCTCCGGTACGCAGGACCGTCTCTCAATCACTTTAGCCGGGTCGTCAGAGGTATTCCAGAAGGCAAACTCCCACATTTGACAAGCCTCGTTCTCGATTTCGTCCGAGATGCCCAATGTCTTGAACACCTCCAGTGTGCGGGGCTGTATACCGTCCGCCTGGCCGGATTTCAACGTGCCGGGTTTCGAGTCAATGCATAATAGGGACTGGTCTGTAAGCCCGTATCTAGCTAGGAGCAGGTGGAGCATTAGACCTGCTGGTCCAGCCTAGTGATGATTAGCTACAATAGGCCTTTTATAAATCGGCTTGCTAACATACCCCAACAATAATCACCTCGTACCGTTGTATCCCATCGTCAGGGGGGGCAAACTTGGGGGTCAGCCGCGGGAGTGGGGGGGCGAAGGATGGTAGGGCCCTGAGATCACGCCAGCTGGAGGCAGTTTCGGTAAATAGGGGCATGATGATGGGCTTCAGAAGAACGTGTAGAAATGATTGTTTGAGAAACAGATCAGCAGTTGCGATAACACCACGGCTTTATCTTATTGCTGCTGTTTACTGTAGCGGGGATTACCGTGGTGCCCGCGGAAAGGTTGTACTCCGCCAAGATGGAATAAACCAGTCATGAACCAACAGCACGAAAGATAACTGGGAGAATATGCGGAGTAGATGGAGTGGATGATGAGTGTATGTACAGATTCCCAGTGGCCAGTCATGCTAGGCGGGTTTCTAAACAACCTTTCAATTAATATGCTAGGCCTCTTTCAGTGGATACACCCCGCAAGGCACCCCGCGGTTTCTTCGGTCCATAAAAGTCCCTCAGGCCAACGGGCTCCATAATTCTTAATTCAACCCCACGACGGGGAACTCTATTTTGGTAACTACAGTGGTAATTTGGTTACCGATCTAGTTCCGACACGAACGGACACGATCCTCCCGGTCTCACAAAGTCAGCAACAGCCCACAAAATTTCTTTCGATTACCCTGTCGCCCGTTACAAATGAACAATGACAAGGAGAATGAACACTGTGCAGAATCGGAGCTGCTATTCCTGCAACAAGACATTTTCGAAAGTAGAGCATCTCACACGCCACCTTCGCAGCCACAAGAAAGAACGGCCATATCGATGCCCAATCTGTGGCAAGCTCTATTCTCGCAGGTTCGCATCGCAGCAATGCTCATCAACGCACCAATCTAATATGTGCTTTCTAGTGATGTGTTGCGACGGCACGAGAGGAGTCATCAGACTGCCTCGCCCCTTTCACCGGTCCAACCGGAACAGAACACCAACATATTCCCCCCTCTGGCCCAGGAATCTCCCATTACTCTCCCATTGATCCCAGACTGCTCCAGTACTAGACCTCGACTATCTAACGAGACCGTTGTGACGGAAGGGCTGCAGACGGTAGACACTCAACCAGTGCCCAGAGATGGTATGCATGATCTCAGCCTCAATGCTGACCCAGATTCTTGGTTATTTGGAACTGGGCTGGACGCCGATGCTTTGGATTTTACCTTATCATCCGCCATATCAGAGTGGGCGCAACTGCCCCCGCAAATATGTGCATCCAGCTCGGCCGACGCGTCCACTTGCCATCCGCCCACATCGATGCGCCCGATAGCAATATCAACAGATACCCAGGAGCCGCCACCCGACCACGTGAGGCAAAAATGGTTCACGCGGCTAACGGTTGACGCAAGAGCACAGAACCTGCAGACAATTGCCAGTCATCATGGTGGCTCTTTTGGCCAAGGAAACATTGCGACCGACGAGCATTACCGGGCTGGCTTGTTGAGGACACTGCAGCCTCGGATGCATGATGAGAGTCTCCCCTCGTCCGACCAACTGAACCTCTTCATGAATCTCTTCTTCAGCCGCTTCAATTCTCTACTTCCTATCGTGCATTCGCCGTCCTTCAAACCAACCTTGGACAATTCCCTACTCTTTGTTTCAATTTGCTCTCTTGGCAGCCTCTTTGCAGGATCAGCCTCTGCTGTTGCTCAAGGACACCGTCTATTTGAGAGATTGAACAAAGCCATATTGGCGTCCTGGGAGTCGATTCTGTCGCAAAGCCGCTCCAAGGCGCTGTCAATGGTGCAAGCCGCTGTACTTGGCCAGACTTTTGCCATTTTATCAGGCCGTCCCAAGACCCTTGTGCTGGCAGATGTACTGCATGGCACGGTAATGGCATGGGCGCGAGAGTCTAATAGAAACGCACAACCGGCTCCGCATGACCCGGAAATCCTGGATCCAAGGGGCCCCGACTTAGATGAGCAGTGGAGCCGGTGGATTGATTATGAACAGCGAAAAAGGGTGGAAATCGCACTGAACATTCATGATGCGGAGCTAGCTAGTCTTCTGCACCACGAGCCTCTCCGTAAACATCAACTTAGACAGTACCCACGTATAGGCTCCGATGCAATGTTCATGGCACCCACCGCATCACTGTGGGCCGAGCTCTACAATAAAACGTCAATTCAAGACTTGACGTATGTTATTGGAGACAATGCACTCCAAACGAGCGTAGCACACTCTACATTCTCAGCATACGGAGTCCTGGAGAGTATTAGTGCACAGGTTATCGAGATTCGACGGTCGAGTACGTTCGACGAGTATGAATCAAGGCGATTTTCTAGCATCCTCATGCAATGGTGGAGAATATATACCAACCACTTTTCTCTGGACACGGACGATCATTTCAATTTGCCGGTTCTGTGGCACTTGGTTTTCATCAGTGTCTATGCTGATATAGACCTACTTGAACAAGCAAGTGGTCGCGACGGCGAACGTTCCGCCAGCTCCAGCGCTCCTCTTATCCAATCATGGGTTACTTCTCCGGATGCAAGCAGGTGCATAATACATGCGTTACTGATCCAGCGGCACCTTGAGCGGATGCGGATGTCATCAGAACCTGCAATCCACGTACCTCGAGCTCTTTTCACGGCAGCTCTAGCATGGTTTTGTTTTACTCACGTTGGCGGTGGGCATACAATTGATGGCAACGCATTCGACGCTCCCGAGATGCAGTTAGTAGGAGCTTTTACGAGTCCCCATGACGGTCGTGGACAGCGTTTTGGCGAGGTTACCGGTGCCAGTGTTAGTCACCTACACCGCTTGGTTGATCTTCTGAGTCGGTTTGGCAGATGGGGCATCTCAGAGTCATTTTCCTCGGTTTTGTGTGCTGCGTTGGAAAGTAAACAAAGTGGATAAACTGCTATAAAGTGTACCCGAAGGGCTGGTAGTATCTTATGGAGCTGTATGGAAGAGAACAGCTAGGAAACTTCATGTACTATGATGGTATGGTGGTGAAGTAAAGTTAGTACGATTGCCGTGGAAATAATAGAATAATTGTGCACGAAACGATCATCTCGTGCGAAAACAAATTGGTAGGTCATCGTGGGGGTCGCTCTGACTGCCCTCCTAAGTTGAGAAAGAATCTCCGGCAGCTCACAGACGCCCACAGCCCCATCACATCGTATGTACCCAAAGAAGTTAGAAAACAGTATTATACTCAAAAATTATGACATATTTCAAGATTGCGACGCTGAAAGCAGATCTTCGCAACTATCTTATTGTTCGCTGACATCCAGACATCAGGACGTATACTTATAGCGCAGCGTTAAGTGCCGCCGCCGCGTCGCGGAGACAGCCGGAAGGTAAACATGAGAAGAGAGAGAAGATGGAACGGTCACGGATGAGTGGTTATGGGGTATTGTGCCTGAGACTCGTACTCTGTTTCTGCTATTGTCAAGGAATGTGAATTGCAAGTGACTAAACTCAGTACCTACGGCTACGCCAATTGCTTAGAGGTAGTTGTGGGATAAGTGGGTTTCTAGGGCCTTATCCTGGATGGGTTGACGAAATTGCTTTAATTGTTCTCCGTAGAGCTTATAAACTTGACAACGGCCGAGGGGCCACCATGGGATGCTTGAAGTACCTTGAAATAACATGGATTACCTAGAATTACAGACATCTTTTAGTTATCAAGCCCTTCACAGCCCACCTTATCATCTTTCGAGCCTACATCGAAAGAGGGGAAAATAGTAATATCTGAACAAACAGCGACCCACCACGTCCATGACTCCCAACCAACTGTAGGCCTCCCAGCGCTCAAATACAACGTACTCAGGAGTTCAGTCCGCTATCATGGCCTTGTCCCAGTTGGCCGGCCCTTCTGCCTGGTAAGTGCTAGATTTGGAAATAACACGGCCGAGACCCTGATGAACTTCGGCTTGGAATGGACCAAATGGAATTCTCTCCCCATCGATGCTGATACAGCCATCGTCTTGGTTTCGCGGGGTGATTCTGTACGCAGAGATCTTCCTGTACTTGACATGGGGATTGTCAAAGAACGTGGGGGAATCGGTTTGCGACATGACGCGTAACGCAGTCACTGGAGATAGGTCACCGTTAACAGTGATTAGGTCGATGAGACCATCCGTCATATTCGAGGCTGGGAAAATGTTGACTTTTGGGGACATGTACGCCATCTGTAGTGAAGAATGAGTTTTCGGCGATAGAAAGGGGGCTCTAGTACTACACTACTTACATTACCTGCAAAAAATGTACCCATTTTATCTTCACAAATCAACTTCCAGCTTTCCGGTATGGAGTCTTGAACTGTTCCGTACTTGAGCTCCGGTAAGTCATATCCAACGGCTAGGTTAGCTTTTGCAACCTCCCTGATGGCTGCCCCGGGGTCTTCTGTACTGCTGGCGTGTCTCCGGTAATGGGCTTTGATACCTTGCTTGTCCTCGATCTCAACTTTGAGTGCCAAATCACACGGATAGCATGTTTGCTTAAATACACGCGTTATAACTCCAAACTCAAAGCGGGCGCTCCCCATCCAACGAAGGTGCTCAGTGTCGAGGTCACTCTCTGCAGTGATTCCGACGGTCTGTGATAGAAAAGAAAGAATGCGTCTCTCACCATAGGTGACAGATACGAGGTCGATGGGCGCGACAATGCCTTTAACAATGGCCAAGGCCGCAACTGACGCCCGATGGGAACCGTATAAGTTGCATGAGAATGCATTCGCAGATCCACAGGGTATATGACTCACGGGCATAGAGGCAAGTGCATAACCAGCATCAGGACGGTTGCCTAGTCCATTGAATATTTCGTGTAAAGTTCCGTCACCTGAGCAAGCGATAATGGTATCATACTTTCCCAAATCAATCTTCTCGGCCAGCTCGGTGGCTTGACCGCCATGTGTAAGGTTCACCACGTGCAGTTCCATCCTTCCAGCGTCAAATATAGGTTTCACTTCATTCTTCCAGATGCGCATAGCGCTCCCTGGGCCAGAGTTAGGGTTAATCAAGACATAAGCACGCTTACGAGATTTAGCTTCTCGATACGCTCTAGCCAGTAGGGTACGACAAAAGGCTCCAGCAAATATTCCATCATGATTTTGTAAGCCATTGGAAGCAATAGGAAAGGACAATTTTCTGGGCTCCATAAGAGACTTGGAGTTATGTCGAACAAAATCGATGCTGATCACATTGTTCGAGATTTCGGCCCAAAGGATGTCGTAAAGAGCTATGAACTGCGTGCTGGAAAATGCTAGAGTCAAGTTAACAATAGTCCATTTGCCCGATCGGCCAACACATCGAATATGCTCTTTACCAGGAAAACAGGGAATACATGGTATGTGTGCAGGTTCGGTTGTAATAGAGCTAGACCCTGGCCATAATCAGACAGCCATACGGCACACAATAAAGGGAGGATTTTGAAGGTTTCGCACGCACCATGAAGCTGCAGGTGGTCGACGCCGATTGTGAGCATCTTTCCGCCCTCAAGTTCCAGGCATGTGTCGCTTACTTCAACCATGGTCTTGTGAGATGGAATTTTGTTATGACGCAGGAACCGTCATGCAAAACAAGGAATGGTTGAATAAGAGTAATGACAGCCGACTCCGGCGCAATATAGTAACGTCTGTGACTTACGGTTGATTCAAATAAGGGGGAGGAAAGAACAGCAACTTTAGCCCTGCATCCATGCAACGGAGTAGATCGTTTCGCGTAGTGTTCTAGAGCGGCCCGCCCAAGTGGAGAAGTAAGTTGCTAACAAATCGCTCGCGATGATATTGCCTAAAATAGATTAGTGCCATTAGTATCAACGTACTACGATAATGCTAAGATTATGACTGTATTATACTACAGTCAACTTATAATCAAGCTATTATTATAACTATCTTTAAGTTATTGAAAATAAATCTATACATTTAGCTAACTAATATCTCGTAATAGTCCTTCCTAAAAAGAGGCATTATAGTTCAAGGAAATCAATGGCAAGGCTATCTAATGCTCTCATGGGTCGTATACATTAGTACATTATTGCATACTCTTCAACCACATGGTATTTTGGTTGTAATTTAGTCAATTTCCCCAGCCTCGAATATATTGCTCTCGACCATCAAATTTAGTAAACCAGACATTGCGATTGGGCCTGCGAATCGGGACAAAGCCACGATACAGGACCGAAGTCCTAAGTAGCATGCGTTGGTCTCGATATTGTCTTGGGAAGCTTTGTGCTGGTTGAGGATCGTCAATGCGAGGGTGGCTGTTCGTTCAGGTGCGATTTACGGAGCAGCCCCCTGGCTTTAAATGTGGTCTCGATTGATAATAGGGCGGGCTGTGTACTAGTGTTCTTGCTGTCTTCATCTTGGCACTTTGGTTAAGCTCCCAGTCGATGAATTTATTCAACAGTTCACCTGCTGTCTAACTAATGGTGCAACTACCGATGATACAACACAGTTCTGGTCACCTTAAGGTCTTCTCAAAAGAGGGCCAGCGTGGAATCTTATGGACGACAACTCCCCCGGGTTTCGTATCTTCTTTTCTTTTGGGCTCATATTTATATTGATCAGTGTCACTCCCTACAAGCGAATCAAACCCCCTTCGTTATAAATGGGTGAGATAATAGGAACAATCACAGGCCTTATAGCGAGGCTCCAAGTTCGCCGCATGGAATAGATGAAATATGAATAGATACATAAAGTTTAGCTAGTGTTTTACCTGCATATCGCTTTGGCGGGGGATCAGAGTATGAATTACAGACACACACACACACACACACAGAGTGTAAGTTGTCTTTGAATGGCGGTGTTACTCCCTGGCACAATTTTCACCGAAACATTGAACTACAGTTCTTAGTAGATGGGATCCGATCGTTGTTCACCGAATTCTTGAACGTCATTTATTCCTTTTTTCAAGATATGATCGATTTTCATACTAATAATTGGTTTATACTGTAGCAACGCTAGCCAAGTCTCGATATGACACAACCATCTAGACAGCGTTCATACAAAAGGGGATGCTTCTCACTGTGCATGATGTCCTACGGCTCAATGAAGACAGGACGGCTTGTGTACTGTACAGTGTCAACTACACTGTATTTGGAAGTGAACCATGAACAACCCATGTTTTGGAAATTCTTAGCACATACGCATAGCCAAAGGGCGATGCACATACTACAGTAGTAAGGTTATTAGAAGAGTGGAGATCAGAACTCGTAGGACTGTAGCGCGGGGATAGCTTTGACATCCTATCCGATCACAGTGTTCTAGAATACTTTATGACCACCAAGAAGTTAAACGATCGACAAGCTCGTTGGTGCAAATTTCTTCAGGATTATCTTTTCTATGTAGGATTAGTGAACCACGCCGTGTAACCCCTAGTGGAATAGATTTAATCTATATCAGGAATTGGTAATCCATTCAAGATCCTAACTTTCCTGCCCAATTTATCCAAAGCAACCTGTGAATTATGTTCTCTTAATGCCTTCGTCTCCGTATCAGTAACAAGCACAAAATCATACGTCATTAACCACGAGCCTTCAGCAATGCCATATTTAGCAGCTTGTGACGTACTGACTTTGGCTAGCTCGACGATAAGACTATTCTTGACACCGAAAACGGCGTCTGATGTCTCATAGGGATCATTACGAATGTAAAGGGATCTTGAGAGTCGGGTAAATATATGTTAGACGGAACACAGAAAAAATGGAGGAAACTCATACGTAATCAGATGATCGTAGCCCTCCTTATCGAACATGAAATGCATATGACTCGGTCGGTACGGGTGTCTATGCAACTTCTTCAACAACTTTCCCACAGGCCCATCATGCGGTATAGGGTAAGGCACGGGCTTAATAGCTTTAAACCAAAACTCGCCCTTTCCATCCGAATGCATAACGCAACGTCCATCGGGCCCAGGACGATTGGCATACTGTACGTCGTAATGTCCAGTTGAGTCCGTTTCCCAAATGTCAACCTTTACCCCACTAATTGGATTTCCCTCGCGGTCTTTGATGGTGCACGCAACTAGGAGGGGTTCGCCATTAGGGTCTTGTGACATGCGGTCTCCATGAGACATACTGGGGGCTTCGTGGGTGTGGAAAGGGCCTAGCACGGTGCCTTCAGTTGAATTGGCTGGTTTGGGGTGGTCGATTGAATCAACTAGGAGGGATAGACCGAGAACATCGGAAAGGAGAATGAATTCCTACAATTTTTCGGGGTCAGTTGAGAAATATTGCCTTGAAGGAGGAATTAGCGAAACTACCAAAACCCACCTGCCTAACGTCACTACAAATCTGACCTGTCTCAGCCAAGAATTTTATGCCAGCCATCCATTCATCGAAGCTGAGTCTCGTTTCACGAGCAAAATCATGGAGATGAGTGACCAGCCGTTCGAGCACATACTTCATGCGTGCATCTTCGGTCAGCGAATTGGTGAGAATGACATTTTCCGTGATATTTTCGATCGTGAGGTCTCTGAGAGGTGGAATGTTGAGAGGCGAAGGGTCCATTTCTAAGATATTATATGAAAATGCTCTTTCGGACGAGTACACGTCACTGTATGTGAATTGGGATCATTGCAATGGAAACAATCATACAGTCAGATCACCATCTGATATGGCGGAATGTGGCGATCGGTCATTAAATGTTCTCAACTTACACACGGTGGGTCTGAGAAGTTTCGCACCCCACCCCGCACACCCCGCAAACCCCATTGAACCCGCTAACTTCAGGAGATCCCGCGCTCCAGAGCGCCACATGGCGGGGTGCCTTAGTGTGTCTCTAGTCCCGAGTGGGGCCTGGCCGCCTAAAATCGTACTAACGTAATTACTGGACCCGCCCGGAGTAACAACTACTGGTAAAGATCCTCTCCCTCGTCATGCTTACCTTCCGGTTGTCTTCTTTGCGACACAGCACCAGCACTTACCGCTGGACTATACACACACGTGATGACCTCTGGGTACCGGCGAACAATAAGATGGCTGCTCGAATATGCTTCCAGTGTCGCAATCGTAAAGTATGTCAAAATCGTTGGGTATATTGGGCTTTCTGACCTCTTTAGGTACGGTGTGATGGGGGTGTGGGCGCCTGTGAGAACTGCAGAAGACTCCAGTTTGTGTGTTCTTTCTCCAACTTCGCTCAGGAAGCCAGTAAGAGCTTACCCAACAATGACCTATCACGTGTTTCCGCACCAAATGATCATTTCGCACACAATTATTCTGGCTTGGAGCGGAAACACACTGCCAGAGCTTGCCTAAAATGTCAAATCCATAAATCAAAGTGTTCCGGAGAATCTCCAGCTTGTCAAAGATGTCGTGAACGGGGGCTTGAATGCCAATACGACAAGGTGGTACGGGCTGTGGCTCGAAGGACTGGACGCAAGACACCACAAAGAACCTCTAAGCCATCTAACAGGACTGGATGGTCTGCTCCGGTGCCCCGTCATGTGGACGACGAGACCAATACATCGTCATCCTCCGGGTGCTCATTGGCTACCTCTGCATATCATAGTTTGTAAGTTATTCGAAATATGTCATTTGCAGTGTGGCTGAAATATTTTTTTTTTCAGACAAATAGGTCCGACGAAAGCTATCATGGGACAACACATCGATGCTTTCTTTGAATACATCTACCCAATTCCCTGTCAGAGCTTTCTACATCAATCTACGTTTCTGCGGAACTGGATAGATGGTACAGATGATCCGAGTCTGCTTCGAGCTATTTGTGGTGCCTCAGCACGTTACATCTCATCCAATCCGGACCATAACCGCCACGCTGCTCTTTGGATCGAGCAGGCTGAAGAGCAGATCTTCATTTTGCCCTCTGTTCCAATCTTGAGTGTACAAAGAAATAAATCCCAGCCAAACTGAAGGCAAGTTATGTCTCATTTGCATCTTCGATGAGAGTCAATGGATGGCCATCTTGTCTGCTCATTTCCCGACGAATTGTGGAAGTTGGACCGAACGTTGAACTTGTTTGTATGCTTCTGCTCCTGGTATTTTACATCAAAACCCTACCAGGCCTTGCAGATCCACTTCCAGATCCCATTGCAACAGCTCCTCTGTAAAGGGATCAGCTCGTGTAAGTTTAAAAGGCCTGGAAGTCAAACAAGTACCGATAGATGTATGGGGATACTCCTCCCTGTTGATCTGGACTTGGGCGCTGGGGCGCCGGGGTCTTATCTGACCGCCTGGCATATTAATTCTCTCCGCAGCTGTTCTCAGGCTACCCAGCGTGCATGATATTTCCCGTGGCGGGTTGAATCTTGATTGAGAAATGCTGAGCAAATCTATAGCCGTGTGGAAGTATGCAGAGCACGGGTGGCCGTAATTTGCTGGATTGCTTGCTACCACCACGAATATTGTGGCCAACGAACTCGCAAGGAAATAATCAAACGAGGTACGTAGCGAAGGCAAAGCCACAGATTGTTGTATAAGTCTCTCGCAGGTGCTAATAGTATCTTTGGCACACTGAACCAGTGAGTCAGTTGTATGTATCGAAGAGGTGGCGTTCTTCTGCCGGAAGTGAAGTCGGATCTTCATGTGGTTGATCCTCAGATAAAGCAGTGCCTGGAAATTGACAAGAAAGCGCTGATTCATTGTTAAATTAACTTCAGGGGGCCAGTCATCATATCGGAGTTGAGGGGAAAGGGTACTCTCGAAGGCCTGAATCTTGTAGGAGAGATAGTTGCTCTCATCATTGCGATGGCTATCGCTGCTAACGCATTGGATGCGATCGTCAATCTCGACATATAGCCGGTCATAAGCTAGAAGAGCTGCCAAAAATGGATGCGAAGCTGTCTGGCACAGTGTGAGTATCGCAGGGTTAGAAATCATGTCTGTGTCGCGCAAACGACTTACTACGTCCAAGACTGTGTCGTCAATCTCGCGGTGCCGCGTGAGGTATGGCATTTGTGTACCAAATGCAACTCGATGTTCCAGTGAACAGACGGAGCAGAAACAAAGTGGACTTCCTACACTTTTTGTCAACGTCGCTGTTTTCACCAGTATATATCTGTATTTCTGCACTCCCAATCCATGCTAGTTGTCTGGCAGCTAACGAGGCATCCTGGTGAACTCTCACCCAAATAGTGCAGTGTTAATAGAAGGAAAATGAGATATCACTTTACTGTAGTACCGAGCAAAGTAAGACGACGAGGGCTAATATGCGAAATCGGCCTGAAAGGTAGGGATCATGCGACTTCTCAAAGAAATACTTCGTTCTACTGTATTGTGGTCTCGTTGTCATCAGTAAACTAATCTTAGACTAAGCATAGCAAAATGATAGAAAGTGTCCTTCCTGACAGTGATCCCGCAGCGTTGGGAGCGGCGGAATCTTTCAAACCAAAAGAAAGCCCCCTCTTGTTGCTATGGTAGAGGCGGTGACAAAGTGATCTTTCATTACATAAATGTAAGCTTCAGTGACATCTTCAGGTCTACCAAGCCGCCCAACCGTTGTCTGGCTTTCCAACACTTCAAGTAGTCCGCCCTGGGAGCGGCCGGCTCTGTCTAACATCTCAGTGTGTATAGCACCGAATGCAACCAAGTTCACCCTGAGAGGTTTTAGATCCACCGCAAGTCCTCTCACCAATCCCTCTAAACCTGGCGTATATGCACCTGCAATGGCGAAATTTGGAGGGGGACGCTGTGATCCTGCTCCGCCCGTGAATGTAATCGAACTCTCCGGACCGGCTTGGAGGAAAGTCGAAGAAAGTTTGGCAATAATTATTGGAACAAGGAATCTGACCACCCCTGCGGCATAAACTTGGTCGATCTGGATTCGAGAGACGTGAGCGAGATGGAGGTTGCCAGAAGTGAAGACAATGTGGTCGATCTTGGACAACTCCGTGGCGCTGATCAGGATCGAATTGAGATTCTCCTCTAGCTTTTCGCCACAGAAAGCTCACACGTCTTGCCCTTCAGTCTGTTACTTGTCGTTGGGTATGCTTCCAGCAGGTTTTTCAAGGCAGAAGCGAGTTTCGCTGGACTTGACCCAGAGATAAAGACGTTCGCACCCTGTTCAAGAGCGGCTTCTGCAACACAAAAGCCGATGCCAGACATACCACCAAACACCAAGATATGCTTTCCCGCCAATTTTGAACCGTACTTTCTCGTGTCCATATTATAATTGAAAGAAGGAGGATATCGCAGAATAATGTAAGTCGCAAGTGTAGTGACATTCTAAGCTGACGTCAACCTGAGAAATGCGTGGCTTTAAGAAGCACGAGCACGATCTGATATCTGAATCGGCTGCGGTAACCCCTCTATCCGAGGAGTCCTGGTCGCAAATTGGGTCTCGCATCATCAAGTGGATTTATCAGCCGGTGCCTCATGGAAATAAAGCCGACATCCACCACGTGCCGTCTCGCGACATCCTTACCAAATCGGTGTTAGTAAGATGCTGCCTTTGCCAAGTCGGTTTCCCTCCGGAATATCCGACCCCATAATGCATTGTGAGTACGTAGTCAAAAAGTCTCATATTCTGCACTCTCACTTAGAAGATATATCGCGTGATTACGAGCGAATAGCGAACACTCGCACCCGATACAAGCCATTACCAAAAAAAGACCCACTAAGGGGATCTCCTTTTTGGTACAGTGGTATTTTGGTTAAAGTTACCGTTTTAGTTGACGCTCTCCTCCAGTCACGTGATATCACATAACCCTGAAGAAGTCTCGTGACCTGGTCGTGTCAAAGACTCATTCCAATCCACTATCGCGTGAGTAATGACCTGATCCTGAGCGTCACAACTGAACTGATGTTTGGTAGCGCGAACGTGGCTATCCACCTCAGGCACAGGATGAATCGGTTCGTCGAGTTCATCAATTCGAATGACGAAGCAATTGGCAAAGAAGTCGTCTCCGAATCAGCTGAATTCCATCTTCTATTCAGTGACACACTTCTCAAGGGATAAGCGGGCTATATGCAAATTCTCGGAGTCATGCGGCGAATATTAACTGGACGCTCGATGAGACAGTTATTGAAAGTAATAAGTTAGTAGCAGAGTTCACAATACGGCGTACTCACAAAGTGGTGTTTTTGGGCGTACCCGCTTCCGAAAAGCGGATTAAGATTATTGCAATGAACATGTACCAATTTGAAGATGGGAAAATTGTTGAAGAACATGGACTTCTGGACCTGTTCGCGATGACGGTTCATGGGGCTCCTCAGCCCCGCTACTTCGAAATTTACTGCTATCGCCTTCTAGAGCTACATGTCGGTTGGGATCTAGATGAACAACAACTCTTCGCTAGTAATTCTTCAGCCAACAGAGAAAAGCTGTGCTATATATAAAACAGCTCGCCTTCGATTTCAAGTACAAAGGTTCTGTCAACGTACTACAAATCCCACCAGGTCTCTGATCACAAGCCCTGAGCACATTTATATCCAAGATATCTTCCTCAATCCTTGCATGCTACTCTGGGATTTATAGCCGAAGGGTCCTTCCGACATAATCGCTTGGAAGATCAAAAATCCGCTAGAATTTCTGCTGCAACTCGCTCGCCGGAGCGGATGGCCCCATCCATATACCCAGTCCAGTACGGAGCGGTCTCAGTGCCAGCAAAGTGTATTTTGCCGGCCGGCTCCCGTAAGAAAGGTCCGTACTTCGAAAGAAGCCCAGGAGGGCCATAAGCAACAGGTCCACCACGTGAAAACTGCTCGAGATCCCAACGTTGCACTAATATCTGGGTGACATTGGCCGCCTGGGGTCCGAAAAAGTGGACCAGGTCGCTTATAATAAGTTTTCTGATTTCGGCTTCCGAGACCCCATCAAGGGAACGCATCTCATCGGCTTCAATAAAACCCATGATGGCACCGAAGCGCTCGCTAGCTGGGGTGTTATCGTATGTTGCTCGGATAACGCCGGTATCACTCTGCACCTGTCCGTTGTATCCTAGCTCTCTCCACCATGGTTTGGGGTAGATTGCGATAGCTTTCCCAATAGAGCCCATGGGCATGCGCTGAGTGAGCTGATCCCGAGCTGCTGGGAGTAATGGATCATAGACAATCCGACCTGCCATCGGGGGAGACATGGCGATGACGACGTGTTTGGCCGATACTTTCACCTCGTCAGATGTGACACTGTAACGGCCATCCTTTTGCTTAACCTCCTGTACTGGCGAATTTAGCAAGATGTTTTCTTGCCCTAGTCGCTCTGCCAGTTCCGTCGCCAACAGTTGAGTGCCACCATTAACTCGACTATCCTGAGCCGCCCCCTTGCTACCGATAAGCCGGGTAATTGTCCCAGTGTTTGTTTGGTTCCCTGCTGCGGCTATGTACGACAGCATGTAGAGTAGTGACGGCTCCTCCGTCTCCGTGGAAAGGATAGATCGAATGGCAGTGTCGAACAGCAACAGTGAGTCTGACAGCCTGATCCGAGATTCAACAAAGGATTTCAGCGTCATGCTATCCCATAGTGAAGCATTGGCGTGTTTCCAAGGTGCATTAACATCTAGTTCTCTCGCCAAAGCGTCAAGTTCGGCCATGAGGCTCGAGAGCTCATTCTGGGCTTCTGAGCTCACTGGAGGCAGTCCACCCGTGGCAAGGTCCGCTTCGTAGGGAGTAACAGTGTCGTTTCTGTAAAGTATTGCTTTACCACTCGTGTATGTTGGGTAAGTTGTCAGGCCAAGTTCATCTGCGAGAGCGAGCACACGGTCCTGGGTCGGCCCAACGAACTCGGCACCAAACTCCTGAACCTCTCCATTGGGAAGGTGCGCGTTCAGTACACGGCCACCCACGCGAGAACGCGCTTCAAGGATAACAAAGGTCTTTCCTGCTTTTGCAAGGTCCTTGGCTGTGGCTAGTCCTGACAAGCCAGCACCAACGATAGCCACATCGACGTCTCGACAGCTCGCCAGGCACGCCAAGAGGAAAGGGATAACAATGGAGGTAAATAAATGCATTGGGCGATTTTTTTTGCAAGTTCTTCGATAAAAAAGATATGTCAGCTAGACAAGTGTGTGCGATAGAGTGAGAATAATGGTTGTTTGGTCCCGCGCAGGGCACCTTTATATATCTAGGGCAACCACTTCTTTTCGTTTTCCCGCCCACTCTGGTCACGGAACACTTGATCGTCAGGTACCCGGGGTACCGTTTGCTGCTGCCTTTAGTGGAAATTTCAGGTTCCGAAATCCGAGGCTTGACATACAAGGAGGGCCGAGACACTGCTCCCAAAAGAGCAACCATGGCGCGAATGCTGATCTTTGAGCTGCTAGCTGATGTTGCTGCTCTACTTAATATTGTTTACCAATTTTATAGTAACGGGCTGTAATAGGTGCTATTGGTTTTTGAGAATATGCTATTCTGGAAATTGGATAATTACTATAACTAGCGATGTCTTCCCATTCTACAAGCCACATTGGAATATTATCACGATTTTTCACTTTTCTTTTTCACTTATCCTTTCATTTTATTATTTTTTTGTTTTCCACAGGGCCGTGGTTTTCCCCTACTTCTGGTTGAAAATAGAAAAGTCTTCTTTCTTGCGTCACATAGAACAGAATCCATTACTATATCTGCCCCACCCACGCTCTCTTCAGATCCTGCTCGACCTTACCAGCCACAGCAAATCCCCTGGTCTTAAGTGTTGTCACGAAACCAAGCGCCCGAGCCCTTTCTTGTGCTGTCTTCATCTCAAGCCCCACAATATTCATGATAGGCACATAAAGAAGACCTTCAAAATCTGCGCTGTTCTCTAGACTTCTTTCCGCATATGAAAACGCCTCCTTTGATTGTTGGTATATAAGATCGTCAGGCATCACAGGAAGACCACAGGTGAGAGAGGTCCAAGCCGGATGGACAAATTGCCTCGATAAGCCAGCAAGTGACCACTGATAGTACGGAAGCAGGGACAGTATCGATGGCTCAATGGCCGACACCGGAGAATTGGTCCACGAAAGAACTGTAGCGATAATGGCGCGTTGCAATTTGGACGCACAACAGACGATTTCGATACCGCGTATAATATGCTCAAACGGCAGGTTTTTGTATTCTTCCCCCAATAGGGGCGGATTGTCGATAACCGAAGCAGTGCAAGTTTGCTTCAAGAAAAGTTCTTCGCTGTCCTTGACCCAGCTTATCGAACTATAAGCAAATGAGTAAGGGGGGGCACGGAACTCTAAACACAATATTTGACATTACCGGCTTTGTAAATGAGCCCATGATTCAAGGTGCATCGCCAGCAGTGCCATATTCTCCTCTACACTGGAGGGTAAAGTGTTCCCGGAAGGCGTGTTTGACCTCGCACAGGTCAGCGCAGGCGGTGGCATTGGTAGACTTTCATCAAAGCAGATGGCCCTGGCAGCGATACTGATTCGTGCGAACCAATAAAGCGACCTTCCCAGATGTGACAACGTCCGGATAACATCACCATGCATTAAGATCGACCTTTGTATTTTTCCAGTAAGCGATCGCCAGCCCTTGCCGCTCTCATCCAAGATGAGCTGCTGCCAGGTCAGTATTTTAGTTCAGGGAGGCAAAGACACGAACATACCTCGACGAGGGTTAGGAGACAAGAGGCGACAAGCCCTGCTGTCATCAATTTGGTGTCCAGCATGTTAAGGCCCCTAAGGGCTTGGTGTTGAAGACGGTGCAGTGACTCTCGTAGATCATATGTCCTCCGATGTGACATATGCAGAAAATAGGCTTTCCCAACCAGCAACACCACATTCTGAACTAGCTCGTTTTCCTCAAGTATTGCATAGATAGACTCGAACGAGAAAACGGATACAAGGGGGGATAGACAACAGCGTATGGCATTGAAAAATATGTTGCCAAACATGCACGGGTCGGTAGATAGGTGTAGTCTTGGTGAAACAACTGTTGGTCGTGCGAGACGGCTGACGAAAACTAGATTACCAGGCTTCCTCGGAGAAGAACAGACTTCGCCTCGTTGGGTGCAGCGTTGACATGGCCTACGACCGTCGCACTGTTTCTCATCTCCGAGTTAGTGAGTCGTTCATCTGGGACTAACAATCTGGCCGCAGACATCTCCTACTTTTAGATGCGCCATGCGGCAGCGCAAACATCGATGGCCTCCCCAGCGGGGATCGTTGAATCCACAGGGCATTACGAATGAAACTTAGGACGTCGGTACTGAGTGAAAGCGCTCAGGGGCTGCTGGAGAGCGGGGATAATGCAAGGAAAATCACTTGCTCATCGAACATATACCTCCCAGGCTTAAACGATAGTCATGTGGTGCCAACATCCCAGGAAGCTAGTTGGGCTGCTGCCTTTTATCCCTCCCGTCAGAGTCGAGGTCCAACCCGTGTGGGGCCGGGTGTCGCGACATATTTTCCGGATGCGGTCTAAGGCAAACCCTCTGGGCCCAATCCAACGATTGACCCCTGGGACTCTCAGTTTCAACTCCTATTAAAGGCTCTACGTAGTACAGTTCAGTCACTGGACATATTGGATGAATCGATGATGCACCAGCGTTTTCCACGGATATCACCGCTGTCCAATGACTGTCAATGGTCGAATCTCTGCGCTGTAGTGAGAGCGCGAGAGTCGCAAGATTTCCCTCCACGCGTTGGGCTGAGGTGAAGCATGGACCTCATCGATGCTCGGTATCTTGCAGCTTTAGAGTCCCCAAACAGGTTTGGCAGATTAACCTCAGTGTGGCGAATCAGCGGAAGCGTGAAACAACCCAAGCTTCTCGGACCACGGTCGAATTGTGAAATGCACTGTTATCGTATGTCGTCACGTTCGAGACGGATAATCTAGGCGGAGATGTCTTCGAGACCGGTTCCAATCAACCTCAATAGACTCCACAATACATCTAGCCCGCGAACATCCTATTTCCTCTATCTCCTCTCCTCTACTATGCGAACAATCCCAAGTAGCAAGCCAAAATATCCGCCTTGACAATCAGATCGCAACCTTCATCTGTTCAATTGTGCATGCCCGGAGCTAGAAGCAAAGCACGCTAGCAGCCTCTTAGGAGACAAGAGTCATTGTATGCATTTCGTGACAGCTAGATACATAAACCTTGTTGATCGACCCATATTATGTCACAGAACTCCCAGTCGGCAGTAGCCAAGCCGGATGGAAGACATTGAGCACAGTTACTGCTGCAACCATCATAGCGCCATCCAAGGCGATAAAATACTTCTCATGTGTGATGAAATATCCACCCCAACCCTGCAGCAGCTCAACAGTTCGATAGATACTTCGAATATAGATGAATGCTACGGAAGCAGAAGTGGCAGTTACCAGCCATTTGACCTCACTTGTCATAATATAGAGCAACTTATGGCGGACAACGCGGCGCAAGAAGCCAGCGGAGCAAATAGTGAACACCGTGACTGTTGCCATTTGGAAGATTATGCCTCCCACCATTATATCCGTTCCCAGCTTCGTGTCTCCTCTTGTATCCGATATTGCCACTGAGGCAAGGGCGCCACCAGCTGCCTGAACTATCAACGATATCAGGTCGCAGATGCAAAAAATCCAGCAGGTGCAGAAAATCCAAAGGTATGTCTGAGGGCTAAGCAGAGACAATTCCTGCCCCAAAAAAACTATGAGTCGGCCTAATGTGATATATATTCCGGCGGTGAAGAATGTGGGTGCTGAGAAAAACCGCGTTAGAATGAGTAATTAGGAACCTCATATAGAACATCAAGAGGAGTTTGTATCTTATCATATACCTATGATCAATGTGGCAATCTGAATCTTAAATGCTTCCATCTCATAAGGGCACATGGCAGACCACACCCGAGCGGCCCATCCAATTACCTCCGCTAGGGAAACGTAGAATGATGTGTCAGATAAAGACACATGTTCCTTACGTACATACCAGAACATAGTTACAAGAAGAGATGCTTACCCAAACACCCAATAGAGAAGAAATAACCCCACCACATTCGGGCCCAGGAGGATTGAAAAGCATGAAGCATCATAGAAGTTCCGAAAAGCGCACAGAACGTTATTCCTGCGGCTAGGGAAGGGATGTAGTCGTAAGGAGTCGAAATGCCGGCAACATAAGCATGGCAAGTTCCATCAAATGATCCTGCTGCCATCCTTGGGATATATCACCGCCTGCCTGAAGTAGAAACTGAGTGGTAGCACGAGACAATATAAAGTTCCACAGAATATCAAGGAGGAGAAACGGTGCTTTATATACTCACTTGTGAGTATGGCATAATGGAAAGCTATCCTTAGCTAGCAGATTACTCGTCTGTAGGCTGAGCTCATAAATCCAACCATGGGTCGCCTTGTTTTCACTATCCGACACTCCGGCTTTCTAGAGAAGATATTTGGTAGTCGGACAAGCCACAGCTTTACACCCAGCGCCAGTCAAAAACTTCGTTCAGCACGCATCTCGCGAGGTCTTTACCGAGTCGGGGTTAGGGCGGAGTTTTATCGGCTGACTGGAATGGGTACAAAGGCAGTGCGCAGGTCAGTAGTAAACGCATTGCTTGGCAACCAGGCTTATCATCTATTGAGACAATAGCCAAAGGCAGGGGACCGGATACTGTAACATCCCAACGAACGGTTGCCCTTATAGCCACCAGCCTCAACCATTGCAAGCAGTTTAAGGCAAGATCAAGCCTTACGCATTTCCCTGGCGACTTTGGTCCCCATTATGGCCTTATCCCACCCGGCAGTTGACAGGCCCTTCCGCCTCGTATGTACCTGATTTCTCGACCAAGACCCTCGTGAACTTCTGCCTGGAATGACCCAAACGGAATTCTTTCGTCATCAACGCTGATAGAACCGTCGTGCTGGTTCCGGGGGGTGACTCTGTAAGCAGAAATCTTCTTATGGTTCAGATGACAACTGCCAAAAAACTTGAGCGAACGCGTTTGTGATATGATGCGTAATGCATTCACTAGAGGGAGGTCACCATCAGTGGTAATGAGACCGCGAGAACGTCGTCTCTCATAATTGAGGCCGGAAAAATGTTGACATCTAGTGACAATTACGCCATCTGTAGAGCATGAGACCTTAGGTGAACCAAAGAGACCCTTGGCAATACTTACGTTGCCTGCGCAGAATGTACCCGATTTATCTCCGGGAACCAACTCCCATTCTTCCAGTAAAGAGGCTTTCACTGTTCCATACTTGAGTTTCGGCAGGTAATATTCAGCCTTGGTATCACTTCCTGTGGCTGTTCTGGGGAGCCTAGGACTGCTAGCGTAGCAGTTTTAATGCTACTGTAGCCTTATTCTCAATCTCAATCTTAAGACCTATATCACAAGGATACCATGCGCAGTATCAAGGTCACTCTCTGCTATGACCCTCATAGGCTGAGATTAGAAAGAAAGGATTCAGCTGTCACTATAGATAACAGATTTACAAGGTCAATAGGAATAAAAATGCCTTTGATAATAGCTAAGGCTGCAAATAATGCCTAATAAAAACTATATACGGAGTATGCTGCAGGAAAATGCGTTCCTAGACATACAGAACATATAACTTACGGGCATAGGCGTAAGTGCAGGACTACCATTAGAGCAATTACTAAATATATTAGAGATTTCATGCAGAGTTCTATCACCCGGGCAAGCGAGAATCGTATCATACATATTTAAAAAAACAATTTTGCCAGCTCAGCAGCTTCACTACCTGAACTAACAATAATACATAACTCTATCCTTGCAGCATCAAATATTAATATTACCTCGTTCCTCTAGAGGTGCAGGGCGTTTCTTGGGTTGGATTGCGGGTTAAGCAAGATATAGACACACTATAGAGCAAGATAAAAAGTAGCGGCAAAAAACCTAGCTGGACCTTCCAAATCGTTGCGAGTAAGACAAAAAGTCAGGTTTTTAGGCTCGATAAAAGAATTGGGTGTGTTGAACAAAATTAACGGTTATTGCGTTGTTCGAGACTTCGGCCCAAAGAATGTCGCAAAGGGGAATGAACTTCATCTTGGGAAATGCTAGTGTCAATAACAAAATTCCACATCATCAGCCGACGAACTCAGCGAAGTGTAAGTTACCAGATAACAGGGAGATACACGATCTTTCAGTATGTTTGCTTCCAATAGGCCCTGGTAATCATTAGACACCATGCGCCGGCGAGTTATGAAAGGGGTTTTGAAGGCTTAGTCCGCGCCATGAAGCTCCTGGCTATCGGTGCCGACTGTGAGCCTGCTCCTTCCCTCAAGGACGTCAACAGCGCATCTGTGAACTCAGATTTCGTTATTATGCGGAGCTTCCAAGTAGACGGTCATACTAGGGAGGGATAGATTAGAGAAATCCATCTCGGTCGTGATTGAAAGCCGGAAGGGGATTATATCTGAGAGGCAGAGGAGGATCTGCGTGATATAGGAAGCGAGAACTAACAACTAGGAAAGCAAGCACTCCGACCGCTGAAAGACGAAAAGCATGCAGATGAATAATCGAAGTCGGGATGAGACGCCAGCGCTATGTCCCAGCTGAGGGCCTAGGTGAGAGAGTGTGCCCATATGGGAGTAAGTCGTTTCTCGCCGGAATCAATTTGGTAGCTTCTCGGAAATTCCCGAAAACACAAACGCAATATTCTAGCTCTCCAGAGGCGTGTCGACTCAAATATATATACTAGTGCGGAATTGTCTCCGCGCTGGGATTCATGTCGAAGGCAAGGCTGGGGCTTCACATTATAACAACTTGTACAGCACCACACTTCCAGTACAGTACATCGAAGCTCCCTAAATCACAGGTTTTCATTAGATAACCACATATAAGATGAACAGCTTGATATTGTATGGAGACTACTTGTCTCCCTATTCCATCAGCGTTGCTCATGCATTGCTTGAAAAGGGCCTTAGTTGGGAATACAGACACGTGAATATTCTCAAGTTCGAGACTCGAGTTCGTGATATCAGGCTTGCACAGAAATGCCTCCCCTTGGCACCGTTTGCTAACTCTATCATAGATGCCTGAACACCAGCAAAAACATCCATTCGGCAAAATACCCGTGTTAGATGTTGGGATTGATGGAGGAAAACCTGTTCGAATCTACGGTATAATGTCCACCCTCATCCAGCGGAAGAAGCCCTCGAGCTAAACGGCAAAAGAAAGCAGGGCAATTGGTCGCTATATCGCCTCAGTGTATTCCAAAGTGGGCAATTCCCTTATTCCAATCACAAATGATTTGGAGCTCTGGACTGCTTTCGAAGAAGCAGCATCTGTAGAAGTGTGTTATTTCTCACCCGCAGCGTGGGGGCTCTGTGCTGAGCTGGTGATCAAGCCGTAAGCTCTTTTTACCCTTCTTACTTCACGACGAATGTTCCATGTACAGCTGATGATTATTATGATTAGTATACTAGGTTTTCCCTCAGCGGACGAAAAAGTCATACAGGATTTATGGAATAAGCTGAATGACACCCTGCAGCGGGTAGACGAGATCTTGTCCGGTCGCATGTATCTCGCCGGGGCACAGTTCACGCTCGTTGACGTCTGGTCAATGCCTTGGATGTCACAGCTGATTGATTTAAAGGGGGAGCCTTTGATTTTCTGTGATCGGCCGAATCTTTGTGACTGGTGGAAGAGGGTGAGTTCCAGGCCAGCGTGGCTGGAGGCACTCAAGTTGATGAATGGAGCATTCGAAGTGCTGAAGCGGGACGAAGACAAGTGATGGCTCCATACTACTAAGGAACAAACCTGCCATCTCGGTAGTCGTGAGGACGACTCGTCACATTGCCTGATCTTGAGCCTTTGTATGAGGTAGAAATTAACTTAGAGCCCCAATATTTGTTCACTCGTCGTATTCCTTTATTCAACCGTAGAACTCCTGCTGTTGTCTCTAGCAGGAGTTATTATCAGGTTTTAAGATCGTTACAGACAGAACAGAAATACGTTAGGTATAGGTCCGTCCGGCCTACGGGAGAATGAATGCAGCATGCATCTGGTTGAGATTTGAGGAGGGGAGCCTCGTCGAATGGGGGTTTCCCAAAGAGCGACAAACGTCCTACTAAAAGGTGCTCTATAACCTAGTTGATATTGTTGGTCTTCTACCTAATCACTTAATTTTGATACATTACAAGACAATTTTCAGCCGTTGACGAGAGCCTCCGCAGCCAAAGTTCATCATTCGTCATAAAGATAAAGAGACTAACTTGTTCGAAGCGGCGTACTAGGGAACAGCACTTTGAATCCGAATGAAAGGTCGCAGCTGCACCTTCTACAGAGGATGTTCGATAACAATTTTTGCGAAGTTGACCTTCCCTTCATTGACGTCCCTGATGGCTTGGATACCCCTTTCCGCTCCTTTCACAATCGTTACGTTGGGAATGCGGAATTGTACCCCATAAGTATTGGCAGCCCACGCGACGGTTCTCTCAAGCCGTGACTCCCACTGCATGTTGGCTTTGCCTATTTGCCCAGGAAGTTCGAACGGAACTGGCACATCGGCCCCTCTGGAAGCCATAACCAATTTCCATCTGGGACGACCAAACTGGGGCAAACATCCGGCGAACTTGACGTCCTTTTCTGTTGCAATCAACTCACACAGATCCATGGTCCCAGGGCTTCCTTCTTTGCAGACAGTGTCGAAGACGTATTTAATTCCGTTTTGTTCTTTCCCGGCTGCGTCCCCAATAAGCTTCACGACATCTGAATCCCGATAATCAAAGCATTTCGTCGCACCTAGTTCCAGTAGTGTGTTGTGATTGGCGGATGACGCAACTGCAAATATCGGACTGAGTTCCACGGCCTTAGCAAGTTGAATTGCAGCGGTACCCACGGCACTTGCTCCACCCCATACGAGCAGTCCGCCTGCAGCAGGTGGCCCGTGGACGTTTATCGCGGGAAAGGGGATCTCAAATAGGTTTATCAAAGCATCACCGGCACTCCGGACCATTATCCCAAGGGCAGCAGCATCTGCGTGAGGGACCTGGCTAGGAAGCTTCATGGACATGGTGTCCGACTCCAAAATGGCGAAGTCTTGGTGGCCCCCATGATAAGCGGGTTTTGAGCGTCCTGGTTTGTTAGAGCCGAAGACGATATCTCCTACCGTATAACGACTCGTTTCCCCTGCTTCTATCACGGTGCCGCATATCTCATAACCGCAGACATTGTTATTCATGCCCAGGTGCTTTGCATGATTCAGGTCGGCGGGGTTGATACCGGAGTATCTGACTTTGACAAGGGATTGACTTCCTCGGGGGCGGTAGAACTCTGGTATTTCTCGCACAGACAGCTCGTTCGCGGCGTCTACGAATATACATTTATTCATCATGAGCTCGTTAGGTGTGAATATAGGCTCTCTGGCAATTTCAGAAATAGGTTTCCTATTCACCACTTGGAGCAAGTTTTCGGATAACGTATATATACCCAATATACCGGAATGTTGCCGGATGTTTAAGCCCTGATCGGATCTCCTGACGCCTTTCCGTCCAAGGTCACTTACAGTTTTCCTTATGCCCTCGCACGTCCTCAATGGTTTGGAAGGAAATGCGGAAAATTACCGCCCCTGTGTATCCCCTCCCACAGCATTCTTGACAGTTTGCGCCATCATGCAAACCCGGCAGGTCCGGGGAAATTTGATCTGTAATCCTATCCCGCAATTCCGGTTCAGTCAATACTTCCTCTTGGAATAGAAGAACCTACAAATAACACGTACGGGATCCTGCATTCGTTCATTTCCAACAATGACCCATTCTCGCAAGTTTGGTTGAATCCGAAGGCCGCTATGATTGCTATGATAATTGAACAGCACTATTTAGTATTTTTATATACTAGCGCCATTCTTTTTCTTCTCAGCCTCGTAAAGAATTGGTGGACTCCTGGGGTACGAACAGTGCCTGGACCTTTCCTCGCCAAATTGAGCAATCTTTACCGACTCTTGGACGTATCCACAGGCCAAAACCATATATCACTACTGCAACTACATGACACTTACGGTGAAAACGTGCGAATTGGCCCGAACGTTATAAGTATCCGCAACCCCAAAGATGTAGCCAAGGTGTATGGGATTAAGGGGGGTTATGCCAAGGTATGCCAACTCAATGGTTCAGCAAGTATCGTGCATGAGCTCAAGAAAACCAGAGCGAGTTTTACGCGGTCCAGCAGCAGTTGGCAAATGGGCGGCGCACTAAAACTCTATTCACCACGCTTGATGAATCATGGCATGCGAAGATCAAGCGACCGGTGGCGAGTGCTTATTCAATGAGCACACTAACATCATACGAACCTCTTGTGGACCGCACAATCCTCAGATTATTCCAGGAGCTTGATGGTAGATTCAAAAACACGGGCCTCACTTGTCCGATCTTTTCATGGCTGCAGTACTACGCCTTCGACGTTATCGGAGAAATAACATGCGGACAAGCATTTGGTTTCCTTGAGCAAGGCCAGGACGTTGATGGGATCATTGAAGCGCTCAACAACGTAATGGACTATAATGCTATCATTGGGCAGATTCCCTGGCTTGATCTATGGCTTGAGAAGAATCCTGTCTGGGTGCGACTGAAACAGCCAACGGGAGCGGTGGCGCAGTTCGCCCACCAGCAGCTCGCAGCTCGACTGGATGGCTCAAAGGGTGCTTTAAAGGACACACGCAGCCTGCAGGACTTTGTGGACCGGTTCCTCCATGCTAAACTAACACATCCCGAAGTTGTCGACGACAAGCAAGTGTTTTCCTACATGGTCACAAACATTTTCGCAGGCTCGGACACTACCGCCATATCGCTTCGAGCCATAGTGTATTATACACTCAAACATCCGGATGTTTACAACAAGTTGATAACGGAGCTCGCCGAAACGAAGAAGATTGGACAACTGAGCATGCCAACCACATGGCAGGAGAGCCAGAATCTCCGGTATTTCGATGCTGTTGTCAAAGAGGCAATGCGCCTGCATCCGGCTGTTGGCTTGATCCTAGAGCGTATTGTGCCGAGCCAGGGCTTAGAGCTTGAATGTGGCACACGATTGCCTGCGGGCACTATCGTCGGCGCATCACCTTGGGTAGTTCATCGAGACAGGGCCATTTTTGGAGACGACCCAGACCACTTTAGGCCAGAGAGGTGGCTGCGCTCTGATAGAGAAGACGCAGAAACCTATGACGGACGTCTTCGAGCTATGACAGGTGCGACTATGACCTTTGGCAAAGGCCATAGATCGTGCATCGGGAAGAACATCAGTTTGCTGGAAATCTATAAGATGCTGCCGGGCTTCTTTCTCAGATATGATGTAAGTGCTAAGTGTAACTAACTGTTTGCCTCTATACTGGGCCAAGTCATGGGACTGGGGAAGCGACACTTCAAATCCTGCTGACATATTTCCGCAGGTACGCCTCACCGATAAATCTGCTACATGGAAGCTAAAGAATTCGTGGTTTGTTCGACAAGAGGGGATGGAAGTTAAAATTGGGTAGCAGAGCCTAGCCTCGCAGTCGGGAGCTTTACTCCAGTTGAACCCAGTGATTCCCTTCGTACGATTTTTCTTACAGGCATTAGGTGCCGATAGGTCCTGCCCATATAATTTGCTTACTGGGCTAATAATTTGTATGGCCACCTTCTGCAGCCTGACACGTATCCTGCATGAAATCAATCAAATCCTTAAGAAATTGCTCTCGAAGAGGCCCGTACAACGTCACGTAATTGATCATAAGAAAGCTGCTTATCATTTGGATATTGGTCCTGAATGCCTTTGGGCGGGAATTATTTTTGCTTAGCCATAAGATGTATCTCTGGATTTTCTGCACCTGTGATCTAATATCAGCTCTCTCGGACCCAGGTGGAGATACCAAGCTGGGAACAGACGTAATGGTGAGAGGTATAATTTTCCAAATAGGAGGACTCACGATTTTTATATTTGTGATGCTAGCTTCCCCTCTGCATTGCGTTATCTGTTATAGATTGCTTCATCTAATGATAAGAAAGATCAAATTACTTATAACTACCACTGCTACTTCAGTGGCATTCATCTATATTCAAAGTGCCTATAGAACTATTGAGCTGATGGATTGGATACCTTATTACATAAGAAATATAGCCTCAATGGCGCTATGATTATTGCAGTAGTAATAGTTTTTCAAAGTCTTCGATCCCACTTGGCTGCTAACGTCTGAGAATCCTGCGACAAAATATCGGTCAATGAACGGGGCGTCCGCATCTGTCAGTCATGAAATGCATATCATTACACGTGATAACTACGCTGTGTGCTATAGTTTGCTTATAGAGCCTGCCATACATTGTGATTTCGTTACCGGTCGGAGGCTTACTTGACAATCCCATTCCAGTACTGTTGAACCCAATGATTTTGTAAGTACGAATTCTGCCTGCTATTTTTTATTACTGAGCTCAAACTTTGTATGGCCACCTCTCGCTGCCGTACTGCGAAGGGGGATGAGTGGACGTTAGCAACGACCCTCCGACGATTAGTTTTCACACGACCAAGTCTGATTGCATGAAAGTAATCGCTTGTATTTGTAAAAGCCCCTCAAGGGCTCGCTATATATACACAAAAAACAAGCACCGATCAAGCTCCTATGCAAGCTGCTACCCTGCAGCTGACTCGCGCTACACTTGATAGCGTCGCTATGCCGCTCATTATCAGTAGTTCACTGGTGCATGAGTTGAAGATTTCCTATCCTGCTAGATACCTATGATAAGGAGCATCGTTGCAAATCCTTGCTGTAGGAGAGTAGATGTCGAGCGATCCTGTCTACATGCTGCGCTTACCCCGACTCTCGAATGGCAGTAACAAGCTGGTGATGACCAGTGCCCCATATAGCCCAGCACAGATAAATAATGGCACATTCGTCCGGATATTTGCGTAGCTGCCCACCAGCACACCTATAATGCCTCCGATTCGGTTCATTACTACACAAATACTGTACCCGGTTGCCCGATGCGCCGTCGGAAGGATCTCCGGCGTGTATGCATATATAGTGCCGTAGTAGATGTTGGAAGCAGCCGAAATAGCTGCTGACATGCCCACGTTCTGCGCCTCAGTAACGATCTGCGTGTATCCAATCTGCAAGGCTGTGGTGATGGCTGCCCCAATGGCAAGGGTGCCACGCCGGCCAAGCCAGCGAGTTTCGATTAGACCAGCCGCAATGACGGGTCCAACCAGGCCGCTAATTTGACTGATGGCGTAATCACGCCAGGTGATGTAGTTGGATGAGGAGCCCGTGTCTGCGCCGTGCGACTCGAGGTAGTAGGGCAGAAAGACGTTGTACAGCGGGCTGACGGTGCCAATGAGCAGCCAATTGATAATTATCATAGTCGTGGAGTAGGCCAGTTTTCGAGTGCTAAAAAGTTCTGAGAAATGCGCCCACAACCGCACTGCCGACCAGGCAGACTGATCGGTATGACGGACACGACCCTGCGCCTGTAGTTGCTCCAGGGTTAGTGATAGTGGGCGACGGTACCGATGAGCCATGCCAGCGAGGATCGTGAAGGCTTTCTCGTCTTCATTCTGACTTGTCAGCCACCTGGGCGTTTGTGCCATGCGCACAGCAAAGACACGCACTAGAGCCATGACAATGACTAGCCCACCGCTCGTGAAGTGTAGGTATCGCCATCCCATATTTTCGGAGCGAGCGCAGACAGTCTCATTGGTCGGACAGCTGTAATCGCTCATGAACCACCAGGCTAAAAGCCCAACAATCGTATATCCCACCGCCCACCACATGGCCATGAATGTTACCAGCCAAGCATGCGATACGGGGAGAAATTCGACGAAGTTGGTCGCATCGAGGATGTAATTGCCGCCCGCACCGGCCGAGTAAATGGCCACAAACGTGCAGAACGAGGCGTAGTTGGGCACGGCACCTGCAAGCAGTACGAAGACGGCACATAGAAAAAGACTGCTGTTGAAGGCAAACTTGCGCCCAATGATGTCAGCAGAGAAGCCCCAGACAGCGGCGCCAATTAGCAGGCCGACCTGCGATGCCAGCGAGACACCCTGGACGATACCGGTGTAGTTAAACTCCTTCGTGACCGCAGTCTGGGAGATGATCTGACAGGAGATGAGTAACTACAGATAGTCGAAGTCAGCACGTTGAACAAGATGAAGTACGACAGATGGGGATACCGAGTCAACCGTATATCCAAAACCGTTCAACCCAAACAGCTTCCACTGCCACGGGGTCATGCCAATCTCATCGATGGCAGCGTTGATTAGTGCCATCTTCTTCTTCAGAACAGGGTCGACGACGGAAGCGTCGACGAGCTCTCTCCCCAAACCAACCAGGTCGACTTCGCAGTCGGCGACAGCGGCACCAGCTTTCTCAGTGGCCATGTTTAGTGAAGTTTGTTCCTATCACTACCGAGCGAATGGTTCCACCTGAACAGATAAGGTCAATGGTCGCTTGATATACTGAGACTTTTCAATGTTATTTTACAACCATCTACGAAGGCGGATACATGCCTTCTAATACATGGAATAAATCCCGAAAAAGCGACATCGTGGGCCTGAATGATGCAAGCCAATTTTGTGTAGCACGCCAGAGGATAAGCATATCTATTGGGGTAGTTTGTCTGTCGAATACTAGCCACGGTAAGATCTCTTGATCTATAGTAATAAGATTTGTGAAATAAATAGCCAAAATGATGATATAGAGACCATCTCAGGTCTTGCCCTTGTCGGATCATGCGGATATTCTCGCCAGTTTCGCATCACACTCAAAATTCGGAGTGCGGCCATTATCTAACCACGCTCCAGGGAACACCGCATGGAAGCGATGGGAAGTCTTATGCACTGCCGTCAGGTGGACTGCATTGGCCATCTGAGGTGCGAATACACCACGCGTTGATGTTGACTCGGTGAGCTCAAACCGGACTACGGTGATATTATTATACGTCCTGGAAGTATTTTGCTATAAAGATAGGAGACATAACTGTTTACTCTGTAGAATTCTGAATATCCACACCCCTGGTCAATCAGAGCTGGCGCAAGGAGCGGATTGCGGCTCGAGCCTCGAAGTACTGTTGGACGCTTGGCACGACATCACGCTAAGACCTGTTTGGTACTATTACTGCGAGGGATTTTGCGTTGGCTGTGGTAAGGTTTGAGGGCTTGAAATGCTCGGGATCTGCACCACTCGGGACGAAGAGTTATGGTGGGGGTGATTGGGATCCGAAATCTACATAGTAATTCCGCCGATTAAGCAACTACCGGTGCCCACAGTGAAGGGCGGCGAAAAATGTGGCGTAATCTGGTAATATCATTTTAATACACGTAAATATGATGAACAACAGAGACCAATGCTCGCAACAAGGTTGAGTTTGGCAATCAATGTGTGTACCGACTCACACTAACCTTAGCATTTTCGATTCTCCCAAACTATCACAATTTTATTGAAGTCTCCCACTCATATGAGATCTAGATTAGAGGGATATGAGAGTAGAACATAGGTAGGAGAATCTGACTTCTTTCTATATTTTCCGTATTATTATTTCAACATGACGTATTACTTCATCGGTAGGTACACAACAAACGGTCGACGATAACCAACGAATGCTTGCCTTCGAAGTGACATTCTCCCTAACCAGTGCCAGGTGGCTTAATGGCCCCAATCTGCAACATTATACCAAACAGGTCAGGCAACCCAGTCTCTTCCACAATCATTCCATTCGCAAATCGATAGATGTTCATAGCTCGTGCATGGATCTTCTTTCCAGAAGCCGGAACACCGAAGAACTCGCCTTCGTGAGTTCCATGCAGAGTAAACTGCGCTACAACTCTATCGTTCTCAATGACTGTATCATCAAGTACCCACTGGATATCTGGATAGGCGGAGCGCATCAGGCCGAGAATTTGCATGTATCCAGGCAAACCTTGCAATGGGTTATCCGAAAACGGAACATGAAATACGGCTGTCTCGGAGACCACCTCTTTTCCTATAGTTTCATCACCTGAATTGATAAACTCGACGAACCGATGCATCCTTTGCAAAAGAGGATGGGCCATTATGCTGCTCCCAAAGACTCGTTAGCTTTTCGGCGTAGAGAACGGGAGAAAGAAAATTGACTTTTAGCTGAGACTCACATGAGGTGCGACTCCGTCCTGATCAGGTGGTCAGATGTGAAAGTGCCTCCTTTGTCGTCAAAATTCTGGCGAGCGAGACTCAATAACTCCATCTTTAGTTAGTAAATGAGTCAGGACCTAAGAAATATGGAGCGACCGGTATGTACCTTTGGTTGTAGATTGTTAAGCAGTTCTTGTGATGGAGGGATACGGGGATACCCAGAATCGAGGCATACTTATATCTGCTGTGACCGTACATCTATAAACTCGATTCGTTTGTTTGCAATGTTTGGTGTGTTTGTACCGCAGGTCTTGCCTTCTGGTTCCGGAATTCCCGACCTCGCTCAGCGGCTCTACTAGTAGTGTTAGTGTACATAGTTTTGTATTAGGTGTTAGGGCAACGTTTTGTCTACAATACGGGGCTTCCAACGTCCGCCTGTTGTTTGGTATGTTTGGCATGTTTGCATAGTTTATATCAGACTTTATAGTAGAGCCTTTCGCTGTAAAGAGTACAATGCAGCAAACTAATGTCCCACTTTGAAATCGTGAAACATGTACCCTCTAGGACGTCAAACGAAAGTAGAAATTAGCGATGGCGACAACACAAGTCCAGACCGGAGCAAATACTACGTAAAAAGCGCGCTAGGCTTTGCGACCCAGAGGGAGTAGTATACTGTCTTACCATAATTAGTGAATATAAGAAAGTTCTTAGCAAATATAGATTGGAAGCTTCCTATTGGAAGACTAGGAAGCTTAAATCTTAGTATGGCTCAATTCTTGAATATATACGGAGCAGTATACCTAAATATCATTACGTTGTCTTTTACTACCTACCTATCCGTTAATAGCTACTGGTAGCTCTTTATTGGGCTAGAGAGATCCTTGTTCCGATCCCGATCCCGATCCCGATCACAGCCTGGATCAATTGATTCTCCCAGAGCAAGAGACATATAATGAAGACACAAATAAGCTTATATGGCTGTTATGTACCACATCTCCTGTTACGAAGGAAAGTGTGTATAACGTAATACGAAATACCACAACAGTTCGAAAAGATTGAGCGAAGAACTTCCACCCGTCATAACTACTTAAAATTGTGACTATGCACTCGCTACCTTTGAAAGATGGCGGCGAACACCATGAGTATACTCAAAATAGTGGTACTCAATCGAGCGCACAACACGAAGTTCCATGTGAAATGAACAACATCGACAGTTCAAATCCATCCGCTCCCCAGGTAAGAGAACCTCCTGCATTATTGATAGGACGGAAGGCTAACTCAACTAGACTTGGCCCGCGTATCGAAAAAGAATGACATATTACCCTGTCTGCTTTTTCTCTTTTCTCGCAACTGTGAACACAAGTAAATTCACCGTTGCAGTCATCCCAGTAGCGAGGGAATTCCAGGTGGCCAACGGAACAGCTGGATATCTAGTCTCATTTAGTGTATTGGCTCTCGGGGTTGGCAACTTTCTTTCGATGGTTATATTGCGAAAATTGGGGCGACGGTTAACCTTTCTCATTTTCATCCCCATCCTGGCAGCAGCAAACGCGTGGTCTTCAAGAGCACAAAGCTTCGGTTCATTGATTGCAGCTACAATCTTGAGTTCTCTGGCGTGTGGAGCTGGAGAGGCCCCTGTTGCCACTATCGCCGCAGACCTATATTCCGCCCGGGAGCGTGGATCAACCATGATGGTCTTCAATATCGCCCTGTCAGCCGGGTTATTCGTTGGGCCATTAATTAACTCGACTATTGCTGAGTTCGTAGGGTGGCGTTGGGTTTGCGGCTGGATCGGCATAGCAAGCATTCTTCTATGGCTGATAACTTTCGGAATGGTCCATGAAACATGCAGCTATCCACAGGGGCAGTTGAACGATAGAAATCTCCTTCCTGAAACTTTGAGCCTCAAGGCAGGCTATAATCGAGATCTGAGCCTTGTCACTGCAGCTACTAATACCATATGCGTCATTGCTTATCCGTCGGTTCTATGGGCTGGTGTCACAATTGGAGTTTTTGTGGGATGGTAACAAACATTCACTCTCGCTCCCAATTGGGTATTCTAGGACTAACCCACACAGGAACGTCGTCGTGCAATTGACAGCCTCTCAAGTTCTCCATCTTCCTCCTTACAACTTCAATCTCTACCGCATAGGATTAGTCATGCTTTCCGGCTTCATCGGGTCGGTACTGGCGATATTTTTCGGAGGGAGGTTGATTGACGTTGTTGCTAATCGGATGACGGACCGCGCGCAAGGGAAGAGAGAAGCAGAATATCGACTTCCGGGTCTGCTTCTGCCCGCTATTATTGGACCTCTAGGTATGCTCACGTTTGGCCTTTGCGCTGCAAAACAGTTAAGTTGGACAGGTCTCGCCTTCGGATGTGGTATGCAGGGCTTCGGCCTCACAGCTGGTAGCAATGTCCTCGTGACGTACGCCGTAGACTGCTATGCCCAATTATCGGGAGAGGTGACTGTGTTCATTTTCATAGCGAGAGGTCTCAGTGGATGTTTTTTATCAATGTTTTCATTTGACTGGATAAAAAGGGCAGGCATGGAGAACGCATTTGGGCAGATGGTGGCCATTGAATATGTCTTGCTTTTAATTGGGATTGCGTTCATGATCTACGGAAGCAAGATCCGCTCCTGGACTAGCTCGTTTGGACCTGTCGCAACTTGCATGTAATACCATTACGCGCAAAAAGGACCTTGGAAAGGGGTCCTGGTATTTTTTGTGGCATTTTACGAACTGTCACTTTGCTATTCACGTGCCTTTAATTCCAATAGGACCTACACAAAGCATCCATCATAGGCCACATCCTTATTATAAATAAGTGGGATCGTGAAATATAGTGATTCTCGAAATCGCCTTGACCAGAACTCACAAGTCTTTATGTTTGAAAGCCCTACTTCGTACCCTGTCCTGGATGGGCAAATGTACAGGATTGATTACTCTATCTCAATTCAGTCAAACAAAGAAAGGGTAATGTTTCAGGTCTGTTTTAAGTGGGGCAAGTAAATTGAAGTTAGATGTTTGCGAGTCAATCCGTTTTCGAGAATGACTGTATCAAACATAATGAGTCGTAGTCTGTTTCGGAATGAAATGTCCAGTGTGTTGTGCTTTTCGACGAAGAAACGGTGGAATATTTTACCAGATCTATCATAGTTCACAGGTAGTACAGTACAGCATTCATTCTAATCCCACATGAAGGCAATATCGGGCTCTGTTGGAGGTCCTTGCCCGAAAGAGTCCAAGTCGGCAGCGAATTGACCGAACCATAAGCTGTCCGCAGTTGTGTCCCCCCATTGGCCCCAATTGTACAGGGAATGGGGTACATGCTCAGACTCCGTAATAGCAGTGCCAGACGTGATTGCATCATCTGCTCCCATTGCTGAGATTCCCACAGACGTCGCTCTATGTTTTGTCCCGGGGTCGCCTGTGTAGAAGGTTAACTACCAGAGATAACTGGTAACTTTCCACGGTTGGGCCGTAACTCTCACCAACTTACCACAGACTTGCGAGGACAGAGTATGTCTTCTCAACTCCAGAAGATCATGTTTCGCTTGATCAGCGATGCATACGGATGTCTTATAATGGGTCAAGAGCTTGACACAAGAGTCCCAGGGCTGCTTCATTATTTGAGATTTGATGTCGGCCTCGATAAGGGGGCAGTTTTGGGCCACCAGAAAAGTGACCGCTGTCATGAAACTTTCTTTAGGAAAGCTTAGATGTCAGTTGAAATTCATTAACAAGGAAGGATCAAGCTATGACGTACGGTGCACGCTATGCCAACCGGATAACCGGTAAGGCGTCTGCAAATTATTGGCAAGGACCTCTATTAATTGTTGCGCAGCTGTCACGCAGAGGTTACAGCCATGCCTCAAGGTTTCAATATCCAAGGACATGTTGATGACTTTGTCTCTATTGCTTAATGCCATTGTTCCGAGAAGGAATGGCCGCAATAGCAGCACGCGTGTATAGAGTAATCTCATAAAATTTAGTATCTTGCTCAGCTTCGGGGTCATAGGGACACAAACCGGCACTGAAGAACATGCTGTTGAAGTGTCACATGACCGTTTTGAGAGTAAACTTGGGGACAGGCCGAGTTTTCCTGCCATCGGAGGTAGTCGGGTATTGACATAGAAAACTGGTCAAGTTCCCGGTTTAAATCCATAATGTCGGGTAACATAACAACGATGGTCGATTCTAGCCCTTGCCGCTGTGAGTTGGGATAAGCCTCGTTGAAGTAAAGTCTGCATAGAACCTTGTATAAGATGTCGAATAATATTGACGATGACACGAACATGCTCATACGTGATGGCACTTCCCGAGGTTGGACACCTTCTCCATCCGACCGTAAAAACTCATCATCAAGTGGAAGAGGTCTTGGAACTTTATGTGACAGTGGAAGCAGCGGGGGTCGGCCGAAGGTCATAGAGAGCAGTCTGACATGTGAGTGCTTTCTCCGTGTAATCAATTAGACAAGAGTTTTAACGGCACTTACCGATCCAAAGCCACACATGTGTACCAGATTCTTCGGCACATCTCTCGATCAAACTGGGTGTTTACCATGGGCGTCTCCACATCTATCCCTAGGGATTGCGCGGTTCTTATCGCTAGGCCCACACTGTTCCAACAACGAGAGGCATTCTGGGTTGATTGTAGGTATATTCCATTCAGTAAAAGCACTTGGACTTGCGACAGGGAAGCAGAATCGAGACAGTCAAAAACATATGCTTTCCTTGACTGTCGGTAGAATAGTTCCGCTGTTTCCAACCGCTTTTCAGTCGGGATTTTGTTGCTGAACTGACAGCCTAATGAGAATACCAAATGTAAGATTGTAACGAAAATCACTTTGTTGAAATCTGCAACGTGACTCGCATTCGGCTCGGAGAGAGACAACCAAAACGATTCATAAGTTGATAAAAAGGACGTTAGGTGAATCACTGGAAAAACAGGGTGAATAAACTCCGAATAGCTTTTCACATAATCATCAGCGATTTGTCGGCAAGGGTAAATAAAAGCAGAATAATCATCCTTCTTTATTCTTTCCGGGGTCCTTTGCTGATAAAGCGACCGGACAGAGGGGTTCAGTTCCCGACGCAAGTAACGAACCAGTGCTATTGTGGAAGACTCTCCGTACAAGCAGGTATCATCGTTATTCGGGCATCCCAGCGTGGCCAGTCCATCGACCGAACTTGACGTGGCTGGACTGCCAACAGTCAAGGACGTTCCCGGAGTTGACTCGGCAGTGCCTTCACATGTGGGAATCACGTAAGAAGTGGCAAGCACTGGTTCGGAGTTCAGGTCACGAGAAAGGTAAGTGAAGAGGTCCTGGATGGCATTTATCTGTTCCCGCGAGGGGCCGGGACCTCTGCGTATTTTCCGTGGCGTTCCAGTATCGTCAGTTGGAAGATGTGATTCGTGACTCTCCATCCGCCCTTCTTCGAGAGCCACCCTGAATCTTACAGATCGGAATAAGTACGCACATCCAAGCTGTTTGTTTCTTGCCAAGGAGACTCACCTTCTACGAGTCAATTGAGAACCATCGTACTTGCACTGCGCTCCCTGGCCCCTCGATCGACAGAAATGGCAAGCTGGTCGAGATCCGTCGCATCGCGTCTTCCGATTACGGCACGTATTGCACGCAAGCCGAATTTTGTGTCGTTTTGCTCCGCATTGATTTACTTTCTCGTATGCCTCTCGTCCTTCTTCATTGATCAGGAGTCCTGGGTCCTTAAGGGTCATTCTAGGAATCATTTTCAGCGCAAGAGCGGTCAACGTACAACGCAAAGAGGACGTCGGAGATTTATAAATCAATTTGAAGCGAAACCTGAAAAAATTACGGCAGGAAAAATGGCCATCTGAAGTAACTTACTTTTGCTCGGCAATTCCGAGAATGCGGGGATATTTATCAATATGGAACTCTAAGCAGACAGTGTCCACTTTCGCATGAAGCCAAATACCCGCTTTATTAAGCTAGCCGCTTCGTAATAAGCCCGTCTGCCGTTAACGTTAGATACTGGTCCAGATGCCGAGATGCCGGCCTACGTGCTTAGCTCTGGACCATTGCGAGAGGTCTACGAGTGGCGAATCCCAGTTACACATTGGGCCTCGCACATATCTCGCTTCCCGAGATGCTTGCTACGTCAAAGAGGTGTGAATCGTTGCTATTCTTTGTTTAGATCATCGTAGCTTACCAACTTTACTAACTAACTAATCGATCTAGTGTCGATTCTTCAGCAAAGATCAGGCTCCCATACTCCGCCTTGTATTGCGATCATCGTACGCTACCTAATGAACTGCTAAACTTGGACGTGAAAAATATGATCCGGCCGCCAGACTAAACCTAGCTCTAAGAACCCCCTGGACGCGGGTTTGCTTGACGGCGTCAATATTGGCTTAAAGTATTGCACATCATGTACGAACAGTCTGAATAGATGCATTGCAAAATGCGCGGGGATGACTATTTTTGTAACGGTAACTCAACGCGGATGATTCTCTAGTGCAAAGGATGTGTTCTAGAAAGCATTGAATTAATCATTGATACTATATACTCCGAGTCCTCTCTACAAGTGCGCTATAGTGGAAGTAAATATAGTGTTTTGGTGATTTTAAATGATTTAAATTCCCTTTTACACTTCGATTTGACGAGTTAGCAAGACACCATAACTGCATCCTGTTACATACTAGTAGGATCATCCAAGGTGTCTTGATATAAGGTTGCGGCGGTGTGATTAGAACCAGCACGCATATCCATCAGAACCGGATCCTCGCTGATATCGTCCAAACTGTCATTATGATGATTATCCGGGTCATTTAAGGCGCTGTTGATATCTACACCATTTCTAAGATGATTTTTGACGATCCCGACGCGCTCCCTGATAACGATGGACTCATCCATGACTTCCAAAATCTCAAGGGATTTGTTCACACTCTCCATCAGCAGGCTCATCTCGATCGGGTTGAGGAAGGATAGCGACAATTTGGACAGTGGGAGGAGAATATTTGTCACAGCGAACATAATGTATGTCGTGTTATACCATCTGGCACATGAAATCGTAAGCAAAGAACACATCTAGATTTGTTCAAGAGGTAGAAGGAACATACCAACATTGAAAGAGCGAATGCTGGCGAAACATCTCATAGATAATATCAACGGTCTTCCTCGCCGAGTCGAGGCATTTCTTGGCTACGGTTTCAAGTATCTTTTGAGCCTCAGGGGCTTGAGGCTTGCCATCTTCGCCTTGGGGTGATATGTTTAGATAGGATAGGAATGGTCGGAAGATGAACATTTGGGCGTTATGGTAGCCTTTAGACCAATTAGTCATGATATGGACGTGACCGATTTAACAGCCTGGAAAGCTACACATACGTATCCGCAGCACAAGCCGCTGCCTTTTCAACAATTTCGGATCCCGTAACACAGACATCGGAGAGTCCGATTGCCCAAAGTCAGGCTGTAGAATCTTGGGCAGCGCATCAAGCCATTTATCTAGTTTCCGCTCAATCTCTAGCGAGTGTTTCATTCGTTGCTGAAGCGAGAAGCGGGAGTTGTAGAGGTTGACCAAGACGCGCCGGATGATGTGTGCTAGATCGAGCATAATCGGGATTATGGTGTATTCTGAACCTTCGCCACGGTTTGGTTGGCAGCGGTTGTGGTATCCGTCCATACCCAAAGTGTCGGGACGGCCGAGGGAGAAGGATAGTTCTCTTTGTACTGTTAGTCGGCGGCTCAGTATGGATAGACTAAGAGCTGGGATGTTTACACTTCCAGTGAGTAAAGACTCCTGAAAAATTAAATCAGTTAGTATAATGGTTTCTAGTGGAATTTACATGCATGCTGTCTCACCACCAAGCCCTTGATATCCAATAATGCTGATCTGTTTTGACATCGGGAGTTTCGCGGTTGTAACCTGCAGCAAGGCATGTTCGAATAGCAAGACCTAGGTACTTATACGCCACTGGTCGCAAGTCAGCACATGAGTTCCCATCAGCCCCCAAAAAAGTCGGAAACCCACAGTGAGGCGTGAGTTCATTCTGGCAGATCTCGGCCTGGACACACAGATTATCAGTATCGTCTCTCTTCTTCTTTGAGGGAAGAAGACATACCATAAGATACAATGCTTGTACAATCTCCAGGCTGTTGGTAAAACACCAAATATTCAAATACCCCTGCGCCTCCGCAAACAACTTCCTACTCCACTCAAACCCCGTCAATCCACCCAGAGGAGGCTGTTCCCTGGCACGAATCAACGCTCCCAAAGATAAAAGACTCAGATATAGAGGAATAAAACTGTCTGGTTGTGGATTCTTACCGAACCAGAGGTTGTGCGCTCCAAGGATGAAACTTTCCTTGTCGATTAGAGGGTGGATGAAGTCCAGGTATTCGAAATAGCCTTCCATGAAGGCATGGGCATATTCAAAGTAGAATTTGTTGTCTGAACTGTTGCCTTGCTGTGTGTACTCGGTGAGGTACCTGTCTCCGTCTTGTATGGGCGTTTGGAGCTGTGAAGTGAAGAAATTTGGGATGTGCGAGGTTGGTATAAGCGATACATTGACTTTCCACTGCCATAGTGATCGCGGCTACGACCGCTAGCTGCAGGACAATGATTGGAAAATTTTCATGTTGCATAGATCTATTCGGCGCTACATTCTGCTGCGCCGACTCTCGGGCACGCTGCAAACGACCCAGTGCAGTCGCGTGGGAAGTATTACCGTGAGACTCAATCGCGGTATGTCGGTTGAGTTCACTAATCTCCTCTTCAAGAGCATCAGAAGATGGGGTCTCATCTTCACATATTATAGACTGTGCTGACAGTTCTTGATTCCGGATTGAGCGGCCTGGACTGGCGGCAGTAGCTCGGTTAGTTAATGCTGTTGCGCCTGACAAAGTCTTGTATAGAGAACTGGTAGAGGACGTTACTTGGTGTAATCGCTCAGTCAATTCTTCAATCCTGGTCTCTAGTTCATGGATATAGCTTTTCCTCCATGTTAGCTAATACTCTTATATCAACGAAAGGGGACATACCTGATCGTCTGACTCCGCCGTTGAAGGTGGAAATCTCCCTTATACACACACTGAACCTGACTTTCTATACTTCATCAGTTCTTAAACCCTATCTAGGCTTATATTATACAAATAACATACTGGTACATTTCCAACACGGAAACGACTCATCACATTTATTCTTTTTCGCCCTGCAACGCTCACACACCCTTGCTACACGACGCTTTTTCATTGCAGGAAGCTGCTGGCGCAGTTAACTTTTCGAATCACCTGCTAACACTTGCAAATTAGATTGAGTGCTCATGGTTTCAAATGTATATTGGAGTCGGCCAAAGTGCTAGAAGTGATTAAATTCAAGTCTGGTAGGCCCAATAGGGGGCTGCGATCGGGATCGGAATCGGAATCGGAACCAGGATCTTGTATTCAGGTATACTGCCTGTGTGTGTCTGTGTGTGTGTTCAAGAATGCTAAGCTTTTCCTATTCTTCCGATAGGAAGGATTTCCCATATTTACCAATTGTGCTAAGACCTTTCGATCGCAAAACCTAGCGGGGCTCTTCGTCTGCTCCAGTCTGGACTTTGTTGTCGCTATCGGTATCGGAACACAATTGTGTGCTATGGGAGCATAGACACAATGAGATCGATCCGACAGAAAATGAGTAGATCCAAGTGAACCCAGGAAGGTCATATTTAAAATGAATCACTTACACTGGCTTTTCCTTACCAGATCAAAACCAGCGAACTATACAGGCTGCCAGTCATCTCTGCGTCTATTTTCTATTTTCTATTGTCTACTGTCTATTATCATCTTTCAACATCATGGCATTAAATCGCACGACCAGTATGACCATCAAGGTTAAAAGACTGGAAGGGAAGATTGCTCTCGAGGAGGCTGTTGGCAGTCCTTACTTTGTCGCCCATGGTACTCATCCTCCAACCCCAATGATCGCAGGGATGAAGGATGGATTGCCCCCTTACAACACCCCCTTCCTCAACGACATTGACGATCGGCTTAATGATGTGGGGAAGCGTCTGGAGTCAATGAATGCTAGTGGAATTGGCTATTCTATTGTCTCGCTGACTTGTCCAGGCGTCGAGGGAATCCTTAACCCCGACGAGGCAGTCGATTTAGCGAAGAAGACGAACGACGCAATTTACAATGCGTACGTCAAAGCGCATCCCACCCGCTTTGGGTTTTTTGCCTCTGTACCCATGCAGAAACCGAAAGAGGCCGCCAAGGAATTGATGAGAGCTGTCAAGGACTTGGGTGCAAAGGGTGTTTTGATCAACGGGTTCACCAACATGGATCCGAACGACCTGAGCAGTGTTCGATACCTCGATGACCCGGAGTGCGAGCCCTTTTGGCAGACGCTCAGCGAACTGAATGTCCCGCTATATTTGCACCCCCGGATTCCACCTCTTAACCAACAACGTATCTACGAGTCGTACCCAAATCTCTCACAGGCCGCATACGGATTCGGTGTCGAAACTGCCGGCCACTCTCTCCGCATCATCTGCTCTGGCATACTCGATAGATACCCTAACGTGCAGATCATTTTGGGCCACTGCGCTGAGTCCCTGCCCTTTTTAGCCCATCGGATTGATCATCGCATGGCTATTGGGGTCGCAGGAAACAATGGCCCCTACAAGAAGTCAGTTATGTATTACCTCCAGAACAATTTCTACGCCACATTGGCAGGGGTCCGACGCGAAAGCACTATGAGGAATACGCTGGATGAGATGGGAGAAGGTCGCGTTCTTTTCAGTGTGGACTACCCATATGAGAGTAACGAGGACGCCGCGGACTGGTTCGATGGTCTACAACTAAATGAGAATACTCGGCGGGAAGTGGCGTGGGGGAATGCGAAACGGCTGTTCAACCTGCAATAAATAATACTTACCTAGTGAAGCCAGGATCATGGTGAGCTTTGTTCTTGTGTAACTATGGAGTATTTTTGTCGTTTCCTTCGCCTTTAGCTAAAACTACCGCCACTACGTATTTTTTGTTTGGCAAACATAAGTAACAATCTACTCAACAGACAAATGTCATGAACATACAATCTCTACTTCAGTTGATGTCTCAAAGGGTACATATTACACTGGAAAACTCCAATCCTACACATATTAACAATTAGGGCTTCATCACATGACTTTGTTGCATGAGTGTGTAAGTAATACTTGTAAACTATGCAAACATATCAAACATACCAGACAATGGGTTGGACGTCGGAAGCCTCGTATTGCAGTATACTATGTAGTATGCATCCGATAGGAGAGGTGACATATTGCGCTAATGCAACTACGCTACTAGAGCGGCGCCGTGAGGTGTGGAATTGCCCAGCCGTACGATCGACCTTACTATATAAGTACTATGGAAACTACGTAGTAGGTTCAACTGTAGTATGAATTTTCCTCAACTGGCGGAATTTAATTTCGGATCCGACCCACTCCCAGGGCATCTCGTCCCGAGTATTTTGAGCTCTCAAACCGTCTCATACCCCGACAAAAATCCCTCGCAGTAATAGTGCCAAACCGGCCTTAGCGTGATATCGTGCCAAGCGTTAACAGTGACATGGCCCATATTAGCACTTTGAGCCACAATTCGCTTCTTGCGCCAGCGTATGACTGACTGCGTGTGCTCAACAAGCGCGGACTTGCTAATATCGAGAACTTTGAACCGTTACTTCTCCTATCTTTAATGCAAAACACTTCTAAGAGGTATAATGATATCCCTAGTCCTATTTGAGTCCATCGAGTAAACATTAACGCTTGGTGACCTCCGACGGATATTCGTACATATGGTGCCTGAGACAGCCAATGCAGTCCTCCCAGTTGCAGCAGACAGATACTGAGTCAGCCACCCACGCGTGTCACACTGCGTTCACTGGTTTGGAGCAGATGAGAACTGGTTTTTATTCTGCTTCTCTAACCTCTCACCAACCAATCTCAAATAAAAAGCCACATATTACAAAGTATAGTTTAATAAGTTTCCCTCCACCGCTTCGCCCTGACGGGTGAGATGTGAAATCGGTCCGACCTGGTAACCGAGTCACATTCGGACAATAATAGGCTATGAGAATACGGAGTCCATTCAGATATTACTCGTCTGAACAGATACCGGCATGCAAAGCGTATGGGATACCTACTGGAGGATCCGCTGATAATGATATTCGGGTTTCTGGTCGGGAAGTGCGGATCAGTCTTTGCTGGAATTGATCCAGAGAATGGTCCCCCAGTTATCTGGACGATGGATTTTAATCAGAATTCCCTCGCCGGATTGTTACCAAATGCAGCTTTTGAGCGCCATTCGTGCTATGCACCCACCTCATATCATGTGGAGAACTAAGGTAATTGTCAGTGATCTATGTACAATCGTGAGTAGCATACCCAGCACGACAGTCCGAAAACGCAATCGGGAATGGGAGTTCTCCGTTGCTTGAGCACAAGGTTGATAGAGACATAATATTACGTTCTCCATCCATGGTGCTTTTCGGTGCTAAGGTTCATCCAGCAGGATTGGCCAGCAGTATTTAATAGTCTTCTACGTCGCTCTTTTGCTATGATCCTGTTATCTACTCGGAAACTAGTCAACAAACAAATCTCAGGCTCTCGCTATTATCCAACATGCATAATCTACTTACTGCTTCCGTCATCCTTCTCGCGGTAATTGCTGAAACGTTAGCTTTGTCTAGCAATGTTGCAGGAGAACCAAAAGTTCATATCAAAAACGGAACGATTACTGGGAAACGCGTCGATTCCTATGGACAAGACCTATTTTTAGGTATTCCATTCGCCCAGCCACCGGTTGGTGAGCTTCGTTTCGAACTGCCTCAACCTCTGAATTATACATGGGAGATACCCTTCAACGCAAGCTCGTATGGCCCTATGTGCATCAATTATCCCGTAGCACTTCCAATGGACCCTACCGACATCAAGTACGCGCAGAGCGAGGACTGCCTCAGCTTGAACGTGGTGAGACCAACAGGAACTACAAAAGAATCTCGCCTTCCGGTCCTGGTCTATATTTATGGAGGTGGTTGGCAAGAAGGCGGCACCGCCGATGGTCGCTACAATACTTCATACATGGTCCAAAGCTCTGTCCAAATGGGACAGCCAACGATAATGGTCACCATGAACTATCGTCTCAGCGGTTGGGGATTCTTGGCCGGAGATGATGTTCGAGGACAAGAATTGTTGAACCTTGCATTACACGATCAGAGGCTAGCTCTGGCGTGGATTCAAGAGAACATCGAGGCCTTTGGTGGCGACCGAAAGAGGGTTACCATTCAAGGAGAATCCGTCGGCGCTCATTCAGTTGGTTTTCACATGTTGGCTTACGGCGGACGTGATGATGGTCTTTTCCAGGCTGCAGTTTGTGAGAGCGGTGGGCCCTGGTACATGGGAACTTATACTTCGGCCGTAGATTCTGAGAAGAATTATCAAACTCTTTTAGCAGCCACAAACTGTACCGACGCTCACAATACAGTGGCATGTCTTCGCTCCGCGCCATTCGACGTTCTAAGTAGTACCTTCGCGAAGCTCCCTTTCCTTGCTGTGGTGGACGGTGCACTCATCCCAGAATTTAATTCTATTGCTCTTGCCAAGGGCAATTTCGTTAAAGTCCCGCTACTGATTGGTGCCAACACAGACGAAGGAAAGCTCTTTGCTGGATATGGTGTCAACACTACAGATGAATTTAAAACTTTTATTGAAACAGCAACGTACCTCCGAACCACAAAGAAGGAGACTGTGGATCTTCTGTTGGACGCCTATCCTTACCCCGGATTAAACTCAACCCATGGCCAATCCGATGACACCCTCGAACCTCCGGCCCCATATGGAGCGCAGTTTGCACGTGTGGCCAGGTATATCGGTGATGCTATGTTCACCGCTGGACGTCGTTACACTTGTGAAATATGGGCCCAGCATGGCCTACCATGCTACAGCTACCGATTCAATACAGTCCCTGCGAATACTGACGTAGTTACCTTAGGAGCAACCCATTTTGAGGAAGTTGCTTTTGTGTTCAACAATGTTATTGGCACAGGCATGGATTCAAGCCCTTTTGCCGTCACACCTTCATCTCGCGAGCAGCGCTACAGACAACTAGGCCAGCTGATGAGTCGCATGTGGATAAGCTTTGCGGGCACGCACTCTCCTAATAATCATCATAGTAAGCTGACTCCAAACGTCCTATTATACCTGCATCAGCTCGTTGACTCTTCTTTTCCTTTTAGTCGAATCATTTAACACCACCTGGCCAAAATACACGCTGGATTCCCCAAAAAACATGGTATTTGACGGCAATATAACAAGCTTTGTGGAGGATGATAACTGGCGTATTGCGGCCTTGAATCTGATTATTGATCGCGCGTTGGACTACTCCCGCTAAGTCCTAGAATATGGTGGAGTAACACCAGAGATCTCCTCCAAGCAAGTATATATAATCGTTTACAAACCCTGATTGACGTTATTCCAAGAAGCACCATAAATCTATTCTTCAAATCTGGTAAACTGTGAACAACCGTTTTATCTTCTATCGTATATTGTAGTCTATGCAGGAATTGAGCGGATCGATACAGATGACGGTGCTTCTCACCTTCTTAGCATCACTATGAGTTATATTACATTTGTCATCTAAAGACCCGGTATGATTGGGGTTGAAAATCGCGGAATGGTAGTGCAAAGCTTGGCGCTTCTTTATCTTTTGGTGGCAACAGAATACGAGACAAATTTTCAACGACAAATTACCTGTAGATTAGTACAGTACCAGGGTTACCAGATATTGTCTGGACATGTGTTCAGTTCAAGTCGAATATTCCAGAATCGTATTATATCACTGTACATGTATTGCGAATAACAAATTGGTACCGTGAGGTACAACATTGCATGCTAACCCGGAGTAGGCCATGAGCAAGTCATGCTCCCACTAAGACACCAAAAGACTGGGATAGCTGGACCCCGTCCCCTTCGGTATAGTCTGGCATATATAGTGAAGATCTTGTAGGACGGTCGGACGAGGCACTTGAGCGCCACGCACCTTGTCAGAAGTGTTAAGTGCGGTGAGTTTGGCAAAATTCTTATCCATAGGATTGACGGTGACTGTGTTCTCGCCGTCAAGGGAAATGGTTATTACAGTCCCATTGATCCCTTCAGACGCCTCAACCACCGTCAATGACCCCATATTATCTGTAGATACTTCAATGGGGGTTTCGGACAGCGCGTAGTACAGCCCATTGATATGCAGCGGCGTGCGGCTGTTCGCGGAAATATTCAATAGAGTATTCGGTGCTGGTGAATCCGAGTCATTCTGGGTAACATGGATAGATGTGGTATATGACACGTGATTGTGAGATGGCTGCTCTGGCGGTACGGCTAGAGTGATCTCCTGAACTCGCCATTTTCTTCCTGATTCAGCAGAACCTTGGATCAGTTTTTGAAGTTTTCCATTGCCGGCTGCAAAAATGGGGTGCCCGCCATCTGTTCGGTTCAGGTAGGGCGATATGCGTTCAATGCCCGACAGGATTGGGACGGCAACGGACCAAGCATCTGTCTGGCCGACCTGAGACGCCGGGCAAGCGAGGTAGTAGACCTGATATTTTGAGTTTCTTCCCCAAATCGTTGTCACCTCCGCATGCGTCATGGACTGTAGAGCGTCGGTTCCATTTAAGAGGTCGTTGGTGACTACCACTAGTGGTTCGTCCTTATCCCCGCTTTGCTTGTCAGCAGGGAACCGGTATAAGGTCGAGCCACTGATAGCATAGAGATCAGTTGTCAAGTCCCGATTACGAGATGTGGCAATAGCCGAGGAAATTGCATTTCCTGGGAGATGTAGTCGATCTGGCGCCGGTGGGCCATCGCCATAATAGTTAACAATGGGCTCATAAACAAGTTGAGGTTGGCGTCCTGTAGTAACCGCCGTATAAACGCCATCAACATGCCCCTTACTGACCTGCCCCACGCAGCTTTGATATTTCTCTGTTGCAATATCGACTGTAACGTCATGCCTGACCCAGTAGGTTCCTGTCTCCTTGGATATATCAATATGGTAGCGAGTTATATGTGGATCAACACTACCTCCCGAAAGTCTTTGAATATCGGCAATAAGGTACTGTCTGCCAAATAGCATCTCCGCAATTAGGGTGCCAGTAATCACAATCTTTTGGGAGTTCTCATTCACTGCGTCAAAAGGAACAGGGGTCCAGGCCGGTCTTCCGGTCCACGATGTGTCTTTGTTAGAATTACCGAGCGAGACGAATAGGTGATTTTCGCCAGCCAGCTTGACGACCATCATCAGCCCAATAGTCGCATCCTTAGCACTCTGGTCTACGTCAAATATACGCACTACGACGTCATCTTCGCGGCCAGCAAATTGAGATCTAATAGTGGCAGTTGAGAGATCATGCACCTGCCACCCTGTGTGTGATGATCCACTTTGCTCCTCAAAGACGTTGAGAATCCCTGATGAGTCGACTGAAAAGAGAAGTGCATGACCGTCTACGCTTTGTAAAGTCTCGAATTTTTCAGTCGGGCTCACAATCTCACCATGAACATAGTTCTGCATCAATTCCGTAGAAGCAGTCAACCTCCCACCAAAAGCGGACTGGCTCTGTTGAGAAACAGGGCGTGCTCCTGGACGGAGCCTGAGGAGCTGAAGCCTGGCGCAAAGAATCTGGGTTGCTTCATTGTTAATAGGATCCAGATATGTGATATCACAGACCAAGTCCTGGTACTGTGAGAAAAAGGGGCTTTTGTACGTAAAAACCTTAGCACCGGGGAAAACGAATTGCTGCAGCGGATTAAACTGCAAGTTTTCGAGTTGACTAACAAGTTCACTCTTGATCTGACCGATTACGGCTTGCAGAACTATCTCGATTATTGCGTGCAGAAGATCCGATACTCTAGGGAGCTGGTCGGAGTGATCTTCAGGGTGGTTGTACGTATTTGCCATTTGCAATTGTCCATTCTGATCTACCGATATTTCGTATTTGTCGGTCAACCTGTAGTCAACAGCATTCAATACGATATTATACCTGCCATCATCGAGGTATTCGGTGGGCCCAAAGCCGCTGGTCAACCTTGACTTCCCGTCCGTCAAAATAGACATCGCACGTGTAATTTGGCGCTAGATGTCCATAGGCGTAACCAGTTCCATGACTTGTCACCCCTCGCATACACCCCGTGGCACGGCCGTACCAGTATAATTGGATCACATGGCGGCCAGTCATGGAAGTGTCCACCTTCGGTGGGCGACCAGGCTCTAATTCGACACGACCATCTGACCAGAGGGTAGGACGATAACAGAACGATTCCACCTTGGGAGCGAGGTATTCTCGTAGATATTCCACCATGGTACTCCGATTGACAGAAATAACGCCGCTTTTATCGTTGACCTCATCGGGTTGCACCCAATTCCAGTCAAATATCGAGATTGATGGCAGTTGTCGACCTTTAATCATGCAGGTATAGTCTAATGTGGTTACCAACTGTTGGCTTCGGGTAGGATTTGCTACCGGATTCCCATTCGTGTCCTTGAGCGGGCTCGCCAGCCGCTCAAAGGATGTCATTTGCAACGAAGAGTTATCTGGTTCTTTCGGGACGGCCGTGACTGACACGAGCGGCAAGCCTTTCTCTTTGGCATTTTTCCGGTGAATGTTGAGAACGGCCATGGGTAAGACGAATTCGGCACCGGAGCCTGAAGGGATACCCTGGAAGGAGGTGTCACTTTGAAATAGCGTAATATGCAAGAAATAATAGAGGTGTGTGATACAATATAATAATTTCGTCAACGTCTCTACCGGAAGAGCACAATTCCTTTGGAGCTCTCATGTTTTTCTAGAAAAAGTAATCTTACCTATACAAATTTTTTGCCCGGTTCAATCAAGATTGAAAAGGAGGATATTTGTGGACCTCACTCCCTAGTGCATGCATATATGACAGACTATCTTCAGCTACAGTTGCTGAAACCAATGCCATATAAAACAGTAATGTGCCTCGGAGATAGTTGATGTATAGAACGGTCTACTTACTTCACTTCATTTAGTTATATGATCTGAAGGTAAATGTTTTGTTTCTTTTTTTTTCCTTAGATAACGGCTTTTATTGTATAGATCTTGATGTTAAATATCGATGTAAGGTATATGGCTGTTTCCAGGGGCTATAAGAGAGAAATTAATTTTTTGCCCATAGTAACTGTCGGTCCACTCGGTCCAAGATCAGATCAATTGGATTTGGGAACACGCTAAATTGACAAGCCTTGCATATGAAGCACAAAAGGGAGTGCCGGCGGTCCAGCGCTGTATAAACAACGCGTACCTGCTTCGGAATGGTCATTCCATTACGAAGCACGTACGGTAGGCTAAGCTAGCTGTGCTAACAAGAATAAGTGTACGTGCTATCCGAAGGCTCAAAAACCCAACATCCGTGTTGCAGCACACAGATATGTGTTCCTCTCTATCTAATCTTCCCATGGATATGAACAAAAATGTCATTGCTGTATGCGTGATATTTCAAAATATGCATGCCTTTAATCTCATGTCATCTGCCGACTCTTTATAGAGCCGGACTATCTAGTATCCAGATAATCTTCTACACTGTCGGAGTCGACTCAGGATCAATTATGAATCCAAATGACTTCGAAGCCATCCCATAGCTGTACCTCACTGCCTCACTGGCATACACTCTCATCTTCTTCTCATACTCCTCGGTCACCCCTTCCTTCCATCCCCCCGCCTCATGCAGCAGACGTCCCAGCAAAGCCGAATCCCTCACAGCCGTATTAGCACCAATTCCCCCCGCCGGCGTCATGGCATGCGCCGCATCGCCAATGACCGTGACTCGTGGCTCATTTGGCCATTCCGGCACACCCGTGGGCGTTGAGCAGGTAATCTTCCAGAACGCCGCTTCCGACTCGATCATGTCATCTAACAAAGGTTTAAAGCGCGGATGCCAATCCTTCGTCAGGTCTTTGGCGATTTCTGCTGCCTGCTTGCCGACTATCGTGTAGTCGTTATTTGGCACTTGGATCACTCCTGGCACAGAACCCAGCGTCCATCCAAAGTTGATATCGGGATTGTGCATATCGCCTGACCGCACATTTGTAATAATGGACACCAGACCTTGTGGTCTCGAGGTGTCCGTGAACCGGAACACGCCTTCTCCCAGCCCAGTATACGACGTCGTGGGCGCCTGTCCATGTATTCCGCGGGCGCCAGTATCATAAACCTTGATTCTTCCACCGGACACTTGTTTCGCAACTGAAGACTTGACCCCATCAGCCGCAACCAACAGTGACCCTTCCACAGACTTGGAACCATCCGCAAAGATGGCCCGAACCCCACCTTCCGTCAGCTCATAACCCTTAACATGCTTATTAAATTGCACAAACTCCGTACATCCCTCTATAAACAAGGCCCTCATATCTCCCCTCGAAATACCCACAATCTTCCCATCGCGCGACCCGAGCCGTTCGCCGCCGGGATTGCTCTCCGTGACTTCACCCGTGATAGCGTCGTAGCCCACGAATCCGTTACCGGCGGTTTTCCCGCACTGGTCGTAGAATTTCGGGAACCCTTCCGGACCTGGGCCGAGAACTTGCTCGATTGCATCGAGACCTTCGTTGGAGAGACGGAGTCGGTAGCCCTGCCCGCGGAATTTGAGGGATGCATCCCGCTCGAAGACGAGGAATGGGATTTTGGAGAGGAGGAGGGAGCGCGCAAGGAGGAGGGCGGCTAAGCCGGCGCCGGAGATGAGGACCGGTTTTTGTGTTTGTGTCATCGTATCTATTAATCAAAAGAAGAATGAGAGAAAATCTATATGAAAGAGCAAAGAATGAAACAGGGGTTCATCAAATGGTTCTATAAACTACTACATAAATCATATAACTATCTCCAGATACGTATGCAGCACTCGATTCAATCATGATCTTCGTTACATAGAAAGGAAATCAATTGACTAATGATTTGTAAGTGGGGTTCTATGAATTAGTAAACTGACTAGTTAACTAACTACTAAGTTGCGCAGATGATTAAAAATCCATACGAATGACGTGCGCGATTAGTGAATTGTCACAGCGATCTGGCGAATAGTTTATCATACATGAAAGTCGTTTCTAAAGTATTGATACTGAGTACCTGACATGGCGAGTATTGTGCTTATAAATCATGTATCTGTAAAGGAAATTCTTATGTTTGCGAAAGAGCGGCGACCTACGCTGAGAAAGAAGGTCATGGTGAGATTGCTTCGTGGCTTAGGCAGTATCCCAGCCTATCAACTGATGGTGAATGATTCTTGAATACCGGGGATATACACGTATTGGCACATTGAAGGGACTTGACGACTCAAGATAGATGTTCACAACCTACATCCAGAGTGTAATTTATAGGAGAATCTACTTTGTTATGAGCTTCCATTTGTGTACTGACTCTGTGTATAATTTTTCTATATGATGAGACCTTAAACTCAGCATTTTCTCCTAGTATCTTCTGCCAGTCAGCCCTATGTTCTATTATATGCTCTGTACTGCCTCTGTCGGACGTGATGAGCGTCAGATCTCAACTAGGATGTCGCTTCACCGGTAATAGTTGCGTTTTATTTAGATCAGGATCATGAAACTGCCCTAATTGCCACCGTGATGATCCTGGATGCTTTCTTTTGTATTACTTCCAGCTTGCCTACCTCCTTCTCCCAACCAACCATCGCGTTTCGCAATGCTGCTGATCAGGAGTGTATTGCTTCATGCGCTTCTCGCCTAGTGCATCTAGCATTTCCCAACTGAAGGGTTGCTGTATATGTGATGAAAGCAATAGACAAATGCGGAGGGAAGAATTGCGAGTCCGCTTCTGGAGGAATGACGAATATAGCCCTAGCCCTAACCCTACGCAGATATAAATACTAGCTGGATGTTGAAAGAGATCTATGATAATTCTTTGCACATTATCTCTGGCGAGGACAAAGTCTTCCAACTTTGAGATGGCATCTTTGCTGAATACACCTCGGTTTGCCATATCTAGGACCAAAGTTAAATCGCTGAACATTCATTCATGCATCACTATGACTAAACGAACCATTCAATGTGTTGCAGCCGTGTGCCAAAAGAGAAGAATATACACATAAATTCCAATTTAAAATCCAATAAACATCATTCAAAATCATCCCGCGGCTGGTCAATGTTCGATACCTTAGAGCCCGAAAACCCATATGCTGCAAATCCAACATGGTGGACTGACAGTAGTTCTATCACTGCTTTCACTCGGCCTTGACCTCCTCAGCTGTCTCAAGAATGCTTGAAACATCAAAGTCTTGGTGGCGTTTTGTAATCTTTCCCTTGTTGATACCAGCCATATGCATAAACGTAAAAGGGACTCCTGCAGATGTTACGATTTGATATGCAAAATCTGCAATGTTAACGCCTGCAGTACCGAAAAGGGTCTGTTTTGGTTCATTGCCGCAGATTGACATATCTGGAGGATTTGCATGTAGAGCACTGCAATATTGGCCGAAGGGGCTATGAAGATAGTTGAAAGAAGTACCTTGATTATTTAGATAGGGGAGCCCACGTGGGTTGTTCAAACGTGATCCTAAAGTAGTCGTTGAATCCCACTCCATATTTTCGAAAGCCCGTAATGATAGCGTTTCGTTGAGCTCCTTGTACACCTAGGTGTGAAGTAAGCATAAAAAATCCCTGTTAGCCGGTGCACACATACGGAATTGTTCGTCTAATGTTGCTGGGAAGACGTAGGCGGTTGAGCCTCCCTCTTTTGTACATGCCCAAGGAAACTCTTCCGCGCTGACGGTGTTTGGGTTTATCTGACTGGTGTGGCGGCCTTGTAATTTAGGAGCTATAAATGGCTGCGACTTTGCCCCAGATGCAATGCGGTTATCAACACCAGCAGCAGGCGAAGGGTTTCTTTGGCTGAAACAGGGCGTAATCTATCAACAACTTCATCCATAAGAGTTAAATATAGTTGTTTTTAAGTACTCACTAAACCCGGTTCCCATTTTCAAGGCAGAGCATGGCGAAGCAGTTTTCCTCGGCAATATTTGGCCAGAGTGTAGTGTCGAAGGTTGCATCTATGGGATTGGCTGCAGTGTTACGCTTTAGAAAGGCCAAGGTCTCTGTCATATTGGTAGGCTCAGGGACTGGAGCTCCGAGTGTTGAAGTGCAGCACAGCAGTAATAACAGACAAAGATGTTTGTATACCATATTGGCAAGGTTGAGGATAGCCTATATATGTACTATAGTAAGCGAAGACGAGTTGACATGAAGATCTCATCTATACAAATGATGAATGTCTGTATTTATATGTCTTTATTTATGCGTAATATTTTGAATTACTATTATGAGACTTATTCCTTTACGTTCCCCTCCTTCTCTTCAACGCAGCTTGAAACGCTTTATGCTGATTTTAACAGCTTACATTTGTGTCAGCCGTGACATGCTGGAGAGTAAAACTGATTCAGCCACTCAATTTTGATGTACGTGAAGTCACCCTCCGGGGATATGTTTCATCCGGTGATATTTGATAGGTATTCATATCATCGGTTGGCCGGAAACAAGCTATAACAACAACTTAAAAGGATGCGGACTACTATTGCTTGTCTTCACGTAAGTCCAGAGGTTATGTTACAGACACATACTCGCTGGACTTCTAGATAGGTGGTCTAAAATAGAAATCATAATGACAAGATGGCTTCAGGAGTCTAAACATAACGCCTCTTTCGGACTACCCTTTCAAACATAACGGTACGCTGACATCTATAATTATCAGGATCATCAACTTACGATATCCTACAGCCAGATGCAATGGTTCAATCTCCTATAGGGACTGGAATGACTCTGAACTGCCCAGTTGACTTGTCATTTCCCTCTCCTTGCCCCTGGCTGATCGGCTACGAACCGATGTCTGAATGACCACAGCGTTTCAACGTAACGATTCTACAAACTGAATCAGGACGTGATGGAAATCACCTCGGAGGTTAAATGTCTCATGGCAATGGGCTTATTCTTGGCATTCAACTCAAAGATATAAAGTCCAACCGATCATCACGGTAACATTGGAGCATTCTAAGCACAAGTCTAAAACATATCATAGCTCTATTACTAGCGATAGCCTTGACTTTCTATTTCAATCATCCACGAAGACATACAACACATACAACAACAACATGTTTGGATCAATTACAATCATTCTTACCTGCATTCTCATCAATGGCCTGGTCGCTTCGCCTCTTTCAGCACGGTACCCTAACGAGGACCTGATCCCCAATGATTATCTCGAGCTCTGGAATGAAGATGCCAAATTCTCCGCCGGCAAGCTTACCTACTACGGTCCTTCAAATAGCACTCTAATGGCAGCTCGAGCTGTTCACCCGGAAGTCGAAGAACGCTCTGGCTGTGGTACTGCTGCGACTCCCAGCTGCCACGATAGCCATTCAGCGCGTAACGATATCTGCGACCAGCTGGTGACTGAGCTTCAAGGCGACTACCAGGTTTCCGTTCCACAGGCACCTCGCCAGATCTGTTATGAAGGCAGTTCCGAGTCCAATGCACACTGTTGTGTCTCTTGGCACAATCCAGTGCCCTGCCTTATTAAAGGTGACTTGGCTAACTATGCCTATAGCAGTAGGTTCTTCGTTTCCATCCACGGGTAGATACATCACGCTGATTTGTTTAGTCATGATAACGCGCACTGAGGATGGCATTTCAGGCAAGGTCAACAATGTTCAAGTTCATAATACTTGTACTAATGTCTGCTTGTCAAACCGGGGAACCGGCTGTTAGATGGGGGTCTTGGAAAACTTGCAAGATTGCATATGTAATCGCACCTCAGTACTCTGATCTGACAAATTTCATTATCATACCAGGATGTTTAGTCAAACTGTTTCGTTTTGTTGAATAACTAGCTCGTTTGAATTCAAATAGTATGACCAGGGACTCTCTACTTCCAAGTTTAGGCAGCCAATTGTTATTCTTGTACTCACAAAAGTTGTCCATATGTACAGATGACAAAGATCCATGGATAAATTGAAGTTCAATCTCATAAACCCATGTCATACTAAGAAAAATATTGTTTTAGCTTCAAGCAGGCAGGGAATTTTTTTTTTCTTTTTTTTTGGGTACTAAGTTATAAAATTCTCATGTCCATCCTGCTCACGAACGACGCCGCGAAACCTGAAACCATATAGTATCAGAGCTTGGGTGAATCAACCCAATAGTCTTCCGGATTATATTCCATTGAAAACCTCTCAGCTGCGGCGACGTCGAACACTCCTTGTTCGTCTGTGAAGTCCTCTTTGCGTCCAAAGAAGGCAGGGTAGACCACTTGTGAGGAACTGTAGTTGAAGGCCGCATCGAAAATAGGGGCGTAAGAAAATTTCACTCTATAGTTGTACCAGGTATCAAATTCGCGTGGAAGGGCCCCGAAACCCGCAAACACCCAAGGGGAAAGATCGTTGTTAGGTTCATAGTGTGACACCAAGACAGTTTTATCTTGAGCGCTGCGAGCGTCCACGACCACGATGATATCATCCTCGATGAAATTAACCTGGTACTGTTTCTCTAGTGCCCATTTCTGGCAATCCTCAAGCGAGGCACCAATGAAATCAGACTCAAAAGTTTCGCCTTTTTGGAGACTGGTTTTATATCCGGAACGATCGGCGGGCAGGACATTTGATTCCACCAGATAGAACGCTCCAGGGTCATCGGCTTTTTGGCCTGGTGCTCTGGCACTCATAACCTCCCATACAAACTGAAATAATCTGTCAGGTTTATGGTAATTGCCTGGTGTTTTGGGGGAAAATAGACTTACGGGTTTGGCCTCTTCGGCAGTGCAGAATAGCAAGACGTGCGTCATGGCTGAGAAAGTTTAGCTTTGGGTCTGAATAAAGTGGTAGGGAAGTCAGTGTATTGGAAGTGAAGATGAGAAGAGAGGGACAAAGATATGTCCTGAGGGGGATATATACTGCACACTCTCTTAAGCTAGACTATTTTGGGTATGGTAGCTGCCTAGGGTTAGTTACACAAAGCTGATTTAGCTGATCCCTGCAGCGTTATAAAAATATAAATGACTACGTGGAAGCGATTCGCATGGATTTTCGGCATGTATATGGTTTTAGCATGTATGCAACGTGCAAGCATTTACATCAGCAGATAAAGGCCTGAGCAATGATATCTTGCCGGATATCTAAGCGACTTTTTAGTCGAAACTTTTGATTCGATGTCTTCTAAATGCACCTCCCTTGCGCATGTACTCAGTAGAAATCCAATATTGCATAGGAGGAGACATGATCCTTTAGAATTGAAAGATTGCCTGTATCAGCCACCTCGACCTATCGAAGGACCAAGTTCGACAAAACGGATGCGAGAATGAAGCACTCGGGACGAAGGAACTTCTCAACTGTGGATGGTTGGTCCTTTTCTCCTAATAAATGAGATAACAAAGCCGACTTCTTTATTGATACACGGAAGAATATACTTGACGAATCAAAAACTAGTAATGATGTCCAAGACACCGTAAAAACCTGTCCTCCCAGATTCTCAGTATCGTACATAATTTCAACTTTTTGCAAAAGGCCAAAAGACCAAACGACGTCTCAGTCAAACATGTCTATCCCAAACTCGTCACTTTTCCTTCCCGCCAATAAACCCTCATCCTCCAAAACGAGTCCGGCCTCGCATCAAATTCTTGTATTTTGACAGACCGCGTTTGAGCTACAAAACCCGCCAAACACTTCGACACGTCATCTTTTTCATTAATATCGTCATCATCATTAAACCCGCGAGCCGCCAACGATGGCTCCTCCTCCAACGGACCTCCGAATACCATGACCGGATTAGATGGCAACATCAGCCTCAAATGCCTCCTTTCAGCTCCCGGCGCGAATAAGAAAGTTTTGTCGGTTACGGCGTTGAAGCCCTCTGGCGAATCCACGGCTGTTATGCCAAGGGAAGAGAGGAGCTCAATATCGAGCGTATTAAAGACTGGATCTTGCGCGATGATTCTCATTTCCGCCAAGTCTTGCGGCGTAGAAGTAGAAGTCGCATGATGCTGCTTAACACAGTCGATTATCGTCGTCAAAGCAGCAAGCTGATACATCGCCACACTCCTCCGATCAACCCATCCGCCCTGCACAAAGCCACTCGGTGACCCTAGGCCGATGCAGACTACATTCTCAATTGCGGGCTGACTTTGACCGAGAACATCTTTTTGCAACGCATTTTTGAGGTGCTGCCATGTCTGCGATAACTCCCACGTTTCGAGATGAGTGTTGAATTGTTTGCGGAGTTCGGTCAGTTTTAACTTTGGTGGCGGTTCTGATGGTGCTAATAGAAGCCTTGTCGTCGTAGATGTATCAATATTATTGGGGATATCTTCATCATCCGCGGCGCCGTCCGTCATTACCTTTCTTGAAGCGATCGTCGACGATCTAGGTACTGAATGAGTGTTTGACACGTGTGTCCAGCCATCCTCGTCCGTGACTTCAATTCTTCGAGAATGAATGAACTTCTTCCTGTGTTTGCGTGATGCGTTTGGCATGTTGATAATTATCTACCTTGATGGGTAGACATGAGGTATCAATTGTCGATATTTAGATATGCAAGAATCTGGTGATGGATTAGTCTTTGGACACTCAAACGAGAAGAGATACTTACTTGTATCTAATACAGTGATATTTCCAATCCATCGGTACTGTCTATTGTATATTGATCGAGACTATAGTCTCTATTCATGGAAAAGGTTGAATTTGATAGTGGGACATTGACAATAAAAGTGGGTCTTGAGTATATTCTCACGCTAGACTAGATACGGTAATTAGGGTTATGTGTCCATATTCGCCGATATCATGATCGAGAAACAGAAAGTGTATGAAGGAATAGTCCTGTCATTTTGCAGGGAATTATATCTGACTGAGTTTATTGGAGCTGAGATTTGGCCAATGTATACTTGTTTGGGGCGTACCAGTTGACGCTGGACCGAGAGAATCAGTTCAATCATTTGGAATCCTTGTTATACGTATAAGGATTCAATCGCTTTTCATAGAATGGAAGAAGTTCGATCAATTAGGAATTGACTCTGTATAGAATGTCCTTGACGTCGAGAACTCGTACGACTCCTCCAACCACCAAGATCCAGAACGGTGTGCCTTAACGATTCAACCAAGTGATACGTATGAACTAATAGCCAGTTCTTTCCCGCTAATACGTTCCGTAGAATCAAGAAAAGAGGGGTCACACAAGCGCCAAATGGCCTGCCACATCCGGCGAAGCCATCACATCGAACCCCCGGCCCGATCCATGCAGTGAAGATCGTCCAACACAAAGGATCAATTCGAGCACTAACACTAACCTACAAACATAAATTAACAGCGGTCGACTAGATTCAAGAATCAACTTGACAGCGCCGCAAAATGGGACAGAACAAGCATAAGTGTGCCACCGGGCTAGTGGTCTAGTTACGCAAACTGCTGCAACCTCGAGAGATAGGGTGAGGTCCTCCAATCGGAGAGCTGGTTTTAGCGCTGGTGATCAAAGAGGACGTACATTGTGCATTCAATGAACTGATATAAGACTCCGGGGTCTGGATTGTCTGATCTTCGGTATTGTTTGATTGTCTTTGTCTCAACATCATATTCGTTCTGGATCAAGTTAATTGTCCAGAAGGGCACAAGCACTGGATGTACAATTAGGGTTAGGGCTAAATGTGCCATCTGATCAGGCTAGCGTCCTGCGGGGACGGACGGGTAGACGGACTCGATTGGAGAAGATTCGATTTTAGTCTTCTGTTAGTGCTCAACTGGGCGGCTATCACGCAGCAAATCACATCCTGAAGACACTTCTACTCATGCATCGTGCGATGTGACAGCCGTGCAGATTGACACTGCTCCGCCTGCTCATTGGCCAGCCATGTGATAAACTATCATGAATTGCTTTCCTTGCGAAAATGTTCTCGCTGCAGCTCTCGACGCCCCCTCTGTCGAATCGGATGCGGTATGCAGCCATGTCCAGTGTAGCTTTGCCTAGTTCCTACTGTCTACGAGCTACGGATTTGCAAGAACAGGCCATCGTGTGATTTGTGGGTCGCCCTTTGTGCTTTGTTCTGTCTGTATCTCTTGTCACATTTGGAGTTGACTGGAAGCTTTAATTCCCTAGGCGCTGTGGCCGGGATTTTCTTGTATTTCTGACTGGTTTCCCCTCTCTACTCTATGGATTAGAACTTCTTTTCTCGCTTTATAGACCAGACACGTCCTCTCTGCTATAAATATATTCCAACTACTAGGATCGAGATACCAAAAATATCTCCAACAGAACATTCAGAGTTTAGGACGAGAGGTCGTTCTCGACGTATCGATACTCTGGCGGTGCGGCCGAGATCGATGTTCAATATAGATTAGACCATTCCCCCCAACATCCCGCTGCGAACAATCTCTCGACATGCACTTCTCAATATCGCAATGGACGGCCCTGGCGGTCACGATACTCTCTTGCGTGAACTGGGTTAACGCACACACCATCATCGTCTACCCGGGTTATCGAGGCAACAATCTACACACCAACGGATCCGTGGAGGAGGCGGATGGACTTGGAGCGGCGTTTGTAAATGATACCACGATTTATCCCTATGGCATGCAATGGATGTATCCTTGTAAGTCTTAACCCACACGAATCAAACCTTTACACGAAATTGCTAACCTTCGTGCAGGCGGCGGAATGCCAACCTCCACCAACCGCACAAAATGGCCTATCCAAGGCGGCGCCATCTCCATTCAACCAGGCTGGTTCCAAGGCCACGCCACAGCCTTCTTCTACTTCAATCTCGGCCTCGGCGCCGTACCACCAAACATGAGCAACCCAATGCTCCCTCCCTTCCAGATCATCGGTCCCTCCGCCAACCCTTATCCGGGCACATTCTGTCTGCCCCAGGTGCCGTTGCCGGCCGGTTTGACAGTAAATGTGGGTGATTTGGCGACTATTCAGGTCATTGAGACGGCGAAGCATGGCGCTGCTCTATATAACGTGTGTTCTTCCTCCTCCTTTTCGTCTGCCAAAATAGAAAACTGATAAGTGAATAGTGCGTCGACATCGAATTCGCGAACCCCGAGGACTGCGTCGAAGTCACTCAAGACAACTGCTTCAATTCATCCGACATCGCATTCGCGGATATCTATGAAGTTAATGTAACGACTTCTGCAGCACCACCGTCACTGATGGCACCGGGCTTTGCGCCGATGAGCTTTGTGACGCTCGTTACCATGTTTTTGTCCGGGCTGGTGATGTAAATCGAATCCTTGAAAGGAGAAAGAAAGAAACTTGTCGACGTCGGCATGCGTACGAATATAATACCCTATACAATCCTTTGCCGTCTACTATGAATTGTCTTTTCATTGATGAATCGACAATGGCGTTTCGGAATTGGTGTTTGCGGAGTTTTGGTTTTTGGTCATCATCATTTGATCTATTTGATTGACTAGTATTCACTATAGTATATATGATAGCGCTCATTTATAGGCCATTGCCGGTCTTTTGCCTCTGGTTCTGGAGTCTGGAGAAGAGAGGTCTGAATGCTATATTGTCTCGGACAAACAATTTTGTGCACTTTCCTGTAAACCGTTATAAGTAGCAGGTGCAATGTAACTTAGCAAACATCATATGCAGCACACTTATAGCACACATGCTATGAGGTACAAGGTCAAAAGTCGATAAACTCCAATATAGCCCGCACAACCTCATCTGGCTTCTCCTGCGGAATCCAATGTCCAGCACCCTCCACCATCCTAAACATTCGAAAATCATCACAAACCTCCTTTTCATCACTAGTCATCTTCTCAATAGCTCCAGGCTGCTGATACGTGCCCCAGTCTTTATCACCTCCAATAAAGGCACAGGGTATCGAGATGCGTTTTCCGGCAAAGATATCCAAATCATGCTTTAATTCGGGTTTCTTACCTCCATCGTCTGTTTGGACGCGGTACCAATTCAATCCGCCCTGGAAAGTGGTACGTGCGTATTCATTGACGTATACTTCCAAATCTTCATCTGACAGCCAGTCCTTGGACGCATCCTGCGACTCTTCCTTCATCATCTTTTCAATCACCTGCGGCATAGTCGCTTTCAGAGGCATGATATAATATTCCGGCATCTTGACGACTTCATCCATCGGCCACTCCAGCTGTCTACTGCTCTCCCCCTTCTTGATCAATGGATAAGGCTTATTCCCCTTCCAAGAACCAGACTTGACATGGAAATAACCCCTCAGAAACCCACGAAGACCGCCTGCGGTGGTGGGCCCGGCCATATCCCCATTCGCGTCGTGGGTGGAATAATACCATTTATAATGTTTGCGATTGTGAACCCTGAGTTTATCATTGATACTAGGTTTAGCTATCCCCGCACTAGCAGGCGGGAAGGATGAGGAACCCTGTGTATCAACAGTATTAAACGGCAGGCGCGGTACTCCATTGAATGGATGCGTGAGTAGAGCCACGCTTTTGAAGACATCCGGTCTGATCACGGCGCAAGCAGCTGCTGTCACTGCGCCGGCGTCATGGCCCACGATGCATTCGACTTTACTGTACCCCAATGCATTGACCAGCGCAATGACATCGCGGACATACATTGTGGTTGCGAAATGGTGTAGATCGACCGATTCATAAGGCCTCGAGTCCCAGCCAGTAGTCCGCCCGAAGCCTCGCTGATCTGGCGCAATGACATGGTATGCACGACGACCGCCACATGAAGTGGCGTTGGCGAGTGGAAGGATGACCTTGCGCCATGAGAATGCTAAATCGGGGAAGCCATGGAGCAGGATAATGAGAGGGTCGGTGGGTGCACCTGCTTCGAGGATGTGGTAGGAGAGATGGCCGTAGGCAGAGAGATCTATTTGACGAGAGGTGATGCCGGGGGGGAGGGGGATGGGAGCTGGGTCTGGTGCTGTTGCGAGGTGTGCCATTGTGTATACATACAGCTCGACGCTAGATCGTGGTCGATGATTGTCAATTATTGATTGATGATATTGAGGTTTATTCATCTATCATCAATTGACGCGGTGCACGTGATGACGATGGTTCGTCATGGTTAGTCATGCTCCGACAACCGAGGGTATGCCTCTATGTTAAGGATTCATTGCCGCAAATATCAAAGATATGCTCCGTAAATCGGATGACTAGTATCGACCATTCTCTTGATCAGTTCATCGGATTTACCAGATTTACCAGATTTACCGGCTGTGGGGATCTGGTATTTCGCTATGAGATTAGATGCTAGATGCTTGTTTGAACTTCAGATAGTTAGTCAGCTCTCAGTAGTCAGCATTGTAGCTCCTGTGGAGCCAATTACTGGAAGCACATCGATAACCCCACGGTAGATCAGGTCAACATGACGATCAGGCACCAGCACTGCTACGCAGCTCCAGTCAAGCTTGATGAGACGCCAAATACAAGACATTCAAGAGAGTTGAAAAGAGAGAAGAATTCAAGCAAGCACAGCCACGGCGATAGACAGCTCCGTCCCAAGAGGCAAGTGGGACGCACTAGCCTCGATTCTTCTTTGAGCACGCTCTGATTGGCTGCTTCAGCTCATTGGGTTAATCCATGACGCAACATTGGAGCAGAGCTTGGACACGCTAGCCCGATTGAAAAAGAGTAAACGCACGTGATTGGTGCATGTCCTTGCAGCCTCGCGATGCTGTCATCGTCTAACGCTTCTGGGGCTAGCCACTTCCTCTTCGTCTCAGTCTCACGCTTCTCGCTGGAGTTTCATCATCGTCGGGTTTTCAACATTGACTGACCGGGGTCTGTGTGTTTGCCAGATCAACATTTTTTGTCTTCTTCTTTGTCGTCCTTGTCATCGCTATAGATCGGTCGTGCTTCTTTGCTTTCTCGTTTCGGCCTCGTCCTGATAATCGTAATATATCCTTACTTCGTCCTGCAATTTTCCGCCCGCTGCGGAAGAGGTGGACTGACTGCCAATCATCTCCGCTAGCCCTTCGCTCCTGGCCTGAAGCCTTGAGCCGGATGTGGCGCCTGAACCTGACGACACCCGCTTCCCGAATTCTCAAGAACAATAATTTGCAGCATCGCTGTTCACTTGCAATTCGTCTTCCTTTCTAGCTACTCTGCTATCGCAAACCACGGCGCAATTGGATTATCTACTTCGCATCCCGAACGCCATACTGTGTCCGACCGAACGGCGTGATAGTGGACGAGCGTTGTCTCTAGACATCTGCTCAAGCCGCTATGTTCCGTCGCAGAAGCTCATCTCGCCATCAGGTACGTCGTCCCTATGCATGCACGCAGTCGCATACATCTGCTCGTTACATGGTTTCTACTATCCGAATGGTTCCGCGCAATGCAGAACCTTACGCTATCTGCGTCTATCAACTATCGATACCTTATCTGCTAACATCATCTAATCTTTCCGCCAACAGCCTCTAAATACAACTCCATCTACATCCGCCCAGGCCGCAGCTTCAAGAGCCTTCACAGCCAACAGAGATGCCAACGCTGCCCTCTCATCAGCCGCCGCCGCCGCCGCTTTGCGAAGTCATACACCACCTCCAACATCCCCCGGAAATGTTCAGACAAAACGTATGCTGCAGCGGCAGCTATCAAACTCGTCTCGTGGCAGCTCAGCAGGTGGACTGCGCCATGGCTCCCAACCCACACTTCGCCGAACGCCCAGTTCTGGCTCGATGACATCGCGGACTTTCCGCGAACCATCGCCTGCTCGATCACAAAGCACCGCCGGCAATACGAGTAACCACCCGCCTGTTCCGCCAATTCCACAGACTCTACCAAATCGATCGACACCGTCTCAAAGGTCAGCGAGTGCTCAGCCAACCAGAGGTACAACGTCGCCGTTGAGGAGGTTAGTGGGTGGCCGAGGTGTCAGTCTCGATCGTGGACCTGGTAGCTTAACAGCAAGCCCAACCACTCCACGGAACGTTTCGCAGGGGAACTCGCTTGACCTTGACCGACCGGGGAGCAGGACATCCATAAATTTCTCTTATCCGATGAATGCACGAGCCAACTCTCCGCCGCAATCTCCGGTAGATCGCGAATTCCCACGATCGCCGGTAGACAAGCCACCGAGTCCTCCGTTATTGTCACCCGTTGAAAGTACCGATATACAACAATCGGTCAACAACGCGGCAAACCGCAAGGTGAAACTAAAGCCGAAGACAGCTGCGCCGGGGTCTAAGGAAGGGAGTCATTTTGCACATAAAACCATGGGAGGCCACCCTACTGGCACAGCGCTACAGGATGACGTTGAAAATGATGAACAACAGTCACACGAATCAACATCTCCACAGTCTCCGGGAGTATCAATCACGGATTTCGCTATTACTCAACCTGTCGCAGAAGACCACTCTCAGTCCCAATCACCCGTCGCCTTTGAAGATGACCTTGCGCATAGTCCACGGCCCAAGCCTAAGAAACGACCGTCGATGGTAATGGAAGATCATGAAGGAGAGGAGTTAGCGGAAGCAGCAGATGCTGCCCAAGAAGGTCTTGCAATATCTCCTACTGCACGAGAACCCTCCTCTCCACGAACTGAAAACATCAACAAAACCAAAGCCGCACATGAGGCTCTCGTCATATACCCCCCTAAAACCACCCATACGGTCGTCAATCCTTACACTCGTCCATCGCCTTCTACCTCATCAACACCATCATCTCCAAGCGACAGACTTACGGTAGATAGCAGTATCGGCAGCCAACTCCCGCAACGACAGCCGTCCATTAGCCCCAATCGATCTGCTAGATTCTCTGCTCAATTGACTGTTGGCTCCGAGTCGCCTCTACACGAACCTCCTCCAAGATCAATATCTCCGGTAAAGCCAGCCTTGAAAAGCTCTTCATCCCCAGATCGCCGGGTCTACCTGGGACAAACTCCGAGTGAGTTCTCTGACGCTACATCCGTAGCTTCGGATGATGGGTCTCGAGCGGGTTCCAAGAGGAGGGTCGCCAAGGTTAGTTTTGATGATGAAGCCGAGGTCGTTGGAGTTGCTGCTAGCCCTCCTACATCGCCAGAGCCAATGAATAGAGCACAAAGCCCTGTAGAAAAAGTTAAGGCTAGAAAATGGTATAGTATCGGCAAAAAGAAGACCACCTCAATGGACGTTGCAGACGATGACGACTTCGAGTCTGTTCTCCGACCCAGACCGGCGCTTCCGTCTTTTGGAAGTATACGTGGCACAAGGGAACCAGAAGAGACCGCGGCTCCAGCTATCAATGGCAATGATTCGGATTCGTCTTCGGACGACGAGTTTGATGCTCGGGACTTTGGTGTATCCAGTGATCATGCTATCGGTGGTATACTTGTAAATGCTCGGGAGCATTCCAGTCGACCACAAACACAACTAACAGTTGAGTCTTCCGCTCATGAACAAGGATTGAAAGATGCACCGTCGGAAGTGCCGGACGAAGTCGAGACACTCAAGAGTACAGGCGAGATTGACTACCTTCCTACGGTTCAAGAAGAGCACAGCTCAGCCACAGCTACTCCATCAGAAGCCGCAGAAACTTTGCCTGTGGAAACCCCTGAGGTTACCTCCAAGAAAGAGACGATCGTTGAGCAGCAGGTTGATGCTCTCAAAGAGCCTGTGCCGACTATTGCTATTCAGCCAGCAACACCTGGTGAAGAGCCGCGGAATAGCATTGATCTACACAACATGCCAGGCGGGTTTCCATCGTATATTGCCGAGCAAGTCGCCACTCCTGAACCGAGCCAGCAACCTCCGATCGAGGCTCCCAAAGCTGCAAACCCACCTGTTGAAGAAGCCGATAGTCATGATGATGACTCCGGAGAAAGTATCTACAGTGATGCTGCAGAGGATCCCGACGAGTTCCAAGGCGACGTGTTTGGGTCGATTAATGCTATTGTCGATAGTCCCTTGCCACCCCAGACCGAGTTGCTAAAAGAAGTTCCAGAAAGCCCTACTCGCACAGTCGTGCATCCTGATCCGTTGACAAAAGTCTCAGAGCCTGTACCTTCTGCATCTTTAGAGGCAATTAATCCCAGAATGCCCGCAACGCCTTCTCGGCCAACGCAGACGCCAATTGCTGCTAGTATTTTGGAACCGGTTTCGGAACAGCAAAAGCAAAGTCCGGCTCCGGCCGAATCGTCTTGGCCGCTTAAGGCCGATGCAACCCCAGTTGCTGCTGCTCGAGTTCAACAAAAGGCCAAGGCCCAGCCGGCCGATCCTCACCAAGCCTCTCATTTGCGAAAAGCACCAGGAAAAGGAGATCAGCAGCAACCGATGGCGAAAGAGTCACTCAGAAGCACATCTGGCCCTGGCCCAAGCTCATCTGCTGTTGCAAAACCCAGGCGCACACAGGCAGCAAGCGCAGCTCAGATTAATAACAACTCGCCACGAAGACAAACTAGCAAGACTATTCCGCATTCGATGACCTTCCCGGCCGCTGCCACAAAACTCTCGGCAAACGACAGCGACTCTGACAGCAGCTTTAAACGAACCCGGCGTTCGTCCCGAGTCGCAGCCGGAGGTCAGTACAGCATGAAGAGAACGATGCGTGCCACCAGACCAATGAGCATGGCAAACTCAGACATGGGGGTCGAGAGAACCACATCTCCTTTACGTGCGTCATCCATGCGCACGACGATGCGAGGACCAGCTTCTGAACGCTCTTCTGGTTTTGCGAGTTTGAGAGATAAGCCAAGGCCACGGAGCTCGGTGCTTCCCTCGAAAACACGGTCTCGAATAGGCGATTCCGATGACGAGGGTAAGGGTGGTCGCGGGTTGTTCCAGAGCCGGTTTGCAGATTCCAGCGATGAAGATGAGCCTCTTCCAAGCAATTTGACACCGGTCCGTGGTATCCCCCGCCGTAAAGGCAGATACGATGGAGAGTCGACCGATCTGGACGATAGCTCAGATGAAGAAACTAAGCGCCAGATTCGCAACGGTGCGACTAAGACCGTTACACAGATGACCCCAGAAGAACTGGAAGCGATCTTGTCGCAGCCCAAGAAAAAGGGAGGACTTTTCTCTCGACTGAGATCTCCGACCAGGGGCAGTGGAAAGGATGGCAAAGTTCGAAAGTCCTTGATGGAGAGTCCAGCCAGGAGGGACACCCCTTTAGAGCGATCTCGACTTGAATTGGCACAAATGAGAGAAAATGCCGCGTCTCCAAAACTGCACAAGAGGCAAAGAGCTGTTGCTGCTTATACTGATACATGGCCATTGGCCACCGGGCAAGCCTCAACGACCAACACGAATCGACCTTCCACATCCGACGGTATCGCCCATAGTCAAGATAAAGACAATGGCCGTCCTCTGTTCAGCAGACATGGCACTAGCGATAGCGTCGACTCGAGGGTGACTTCTGCTGCATCCGAGGTCGTCATAGGCCGGTCAGGCAAGAAAAAACGGTTTCCCATGTTGCGACGAGCATTTGGGCTGCGTGATTAACCTCTTCGTCGCTTTCATTATATTTTACTCCTACTTTCTTCTTCATGATGACACTCGATACCCACCAAAAAAGGGTTATAATAATTTCTTTTTTTCGTTGACTCTTTCTACACTATGATTTTTCATATTCTAATGTCCTGTGACATGAATCCTCCCTTTTCCACTCTCTATCCTCTCCTTCTTGTGAATCATTTCATACATCTTCTTCCTATCTCCCTTTCAAAAACTCAAACTGATTGATACCATGGCAAGAGTGACTGGTTATGACCAAACGTTTTTCTTTTTTCTTTTCTTTTCTTCTGGATCAAAATGGCAATAGCCTTGGATGGAGTTCTAATATATTACCCCCTTTATTTTGGCGAAATGATTTGTTTTGTACATTTCTTATATATCCTTTGCTTGGGAAGTATATACATACATATTTGACTGTAGAACGATAATATGAGAGAGGACGTATTCATCCTCGATTTGAAGAATACTTTACTACATGTATGACTGTAATGTATAGACTAATCTATATATTGACTTTCAGTATGAATTGAAACTGAAGTAATCTATAGCATACACATACAGTCTATAGGTAGATTATGGGGTATCTAACAAATGATGAACTATACAGATCAATTGATGGCGGTGCATTAGTTTTCTTGCCCTTGACAGACTCCCACGGCACCCACACCGCGCCCAAAACTCCTCAACACGACATAGCCACAGCCACGTAGAACGTCTGCCTGAGCGAGAGGTTATACGCATGGAGCAAGGCATCATAAAACTCCGGCGGCGCCTCGTCCCGAAGCTGAGTGGCACCAGCACTGATGACGGCCTGGGGGTCAATAGAAGGGAGATACCGCACCAGGTTCTTGGTCAATTGATTGGTAAACACAGTCTCTGCAACCGATACAACGATAACTGCAGCCAGATTCTCAGAAAATATTATAATGGCAATTCCAATCGTGCATCAGCAAGCTTCAACGGCGTCTGAGCGGTACTAAAAGCAGCCTGTAATCCAAAATCAACACCGACACCGAATATCGCTTGGTAACCGATCCATTTGGCATGGCCGGAGTCGACTTGTAGTGTGCTCAGGAGACCGGCGCCGATGGACATGAAGATGACGGATTGGTACTTGTTGCAGTAACGACACGGCCGCCGGGAGGAGAGAAGATGACGAAGCTGATGACCATGGGTAGAGACATGGCGCCGGATTGATTTGATGGCTTGGAACCAGATTGGCATCTGGGGGCAGCATGTGAGCGAGTCTATTTTGTAGGATAGTTGGAGATATGCATGCATGACGTACGTAGTAAAGCATGACGAAAAGGGAGGCCGAGACACACGAGCAGAAAAGGGCTGAGCTCCAGATATTACGCTGAAGAAAGACGCGTGTAGGCACAGTCGTCTCGCCCGCTCATCACTGAATATCTGAACAACGACGAAGCCTACGAGCAGGAGACAGGCGAGAACGAGTAGAGCGATAATACGTCCATTCTTCCATGGACTTGTCGTTCCACCCCACTGAAGCCCGAGTAAAAAGCAAACAACACCGGGCAGAATGAGAAACGTGCCCGGCAAATCCTATGAGGTTGCTCCCTGAAGCTAATCCTATCACCCTCATTGCTACTAGGGAGAGTCAAAGAAAAGAAAATAACCGCAATCGCAAAGCCTCCGAACAGAAGATTGATATAGAAGCACCATCTCCACGTTAACTTGGGATTATCGGTAAGACCGCCGCCCACCAGAAATCTTGCAATCGAACCAAGGCCGTACAAGGTACCAATCAATCCGACCAAAGTCGGTCTCTTATGCACAGGCACAGAGTGAGCTATCAGTAGGAATGAGCCGGTACCGACGCCGCCACCCCAGGCACCGGTGATAGCACGAACGACGATGAGAATGGTTGCTGAGAGTGCCTTTTTTCAAACAGGAACACGGCGGTTATGTACGTCCATTTGATGGGATGGAAAGTGTACAGTTTCCCCCACGGTAGTTGCAAGGTGCAGTTCGTATGCACTGGCGTACTAGCCGGTGTCGTCCAGGGCACGGAAATGGTCTGTGATCCTGGGGATGGCGGTTGAGGTAATAGTTGATGACTCCATCTTGACGAGTCACACTTGTACAGTTGATATGCTTTGTTGATGATGACTGCACAACTTGCATCATCATCAACCAGTCATCATCTCCTTTTTATCCAAAATCGCAAAGATTCCATACTGGCTTTACAAGTCTATATTTGCAAGGGGCATGTCGGCGAACAACATTGGAAAAGAGAAGAACCCTAAATTCCGCCAGGCTGATTGATGAATGGCAGCACAACTAAGAAATGACTCGTTTTGTATCACGTCATAACCCTACCCCTACGGCTCCATGAATTTAGATACAATAATACTCGGCCACAATATGTTTAATTGTCACCCATTCTCGCCCTGAGATCAATGCAAATTACCAAGGTCTCGGCCCATCCTTCGCCGTGAAGGTCCCCGTCTCTCCATCCTTGCCCAAAGTGGCCAATCTGACCACATTCTCAGACCCCTCCTCAACCGTGCCTGTACCATAAAACGAATTCAAATTCGTCGCGATGTATCCCGGACAGGCGGCATTCACCTTGAACCCCTTTTCACGCAATGTGGAATTGTAAGCCAACATGACCATATTCAACGCCGTCTTGCTCGATTTGTAGGCCAAAAACTGCTCCTTGGAAAATTGTGAATTCGTATCAGCTGCAGACGTGAGCGAGCCAAGAGACGATGACACGAACACGATGCGCGGATTGTCGGATTTCTCGAGTAGAGGGATGAAAGTATCCGTGACGACCGATGCGCCAAAGACATTGACGTCGTAGGTGCGCTGCATCATCTCGCGAAGGGAGATTTTCCCTTTCTCCTTGACATCGAGGGCGATTCCGGCGTTGTTGATGAGCACATCTAGACGGCCATGCTCCTTTTCAATAGTCTGTTTAGCGGCTGAGATGGATGTGTCGGATGTCACGTCCAGTTCGACGCTGGAGATTGATGGTGAGGAGGATGCTTCCTCAGCGAGGAGAGTCGAAGCTGCCTCGCGGCCTTGAGTGGCATCGCGGCTACCAATGATTACATGGTAGTTGGGATGTTCGCGAACTAGTCTGCGAGCGACGCCGAAGCCGATGCCTCGATTGGCCCCGGTGATAAGGACGATTGCTTTGGAGGCCATTGTTTGAATTCAAGTTTTTGAAATTCTACCTAGGTAGTGAAGCTGGGGATTTTGAGTAGATGTTGAAAACCACAATCTGATCGAATATATCTGACTGATGACTGACGGCATGTCTGGTGGTAACATCGCTTTATATATTCGCAGGAATGACCTCAGTATGCTAAGTCCATCCCTACGTCCGCATGAATATCTCTCAAATTCACCAAATATTCGTATACAAATTCCGGATTTAACGAGATGGATATAAAGCAAAACCGAGACACCGATCAAGACATCACCATATTCCTTCAACACTACATATATACGAGACCAACGGTTCTGTGAACGAATGAAATCACGAACCGACAGCCTTAAGTTTGTTTGTGACTAATAATCATTGGTCAACGCTCTGAATATTCTGAATGCATATTCGTGAATCAAATTGGCCGAAAGCTTAGATCCGGAAGGTGTCATTGTGTGGACGGAGATTGAATAACGCATATGATCTGATCTTCGGTCGTTCGTACGTTCGTAGTTCGGGCCGAACGGCCGCTTCCACACCTTCGAGCATTCTACCGGTGGATCGGGAATTGGACGACAAGTATAAATTGTTGAACGAATGCGTTGAAGTGACCCGAAGTAATGATATTCGAAAACTTGGAGAAAGGAATTAGGGCTTTCCTCCCACGTGTGAGGAAAGAGGGAATTGCCATTTCTGGAAATTGTATCCAAACCGGGTCTGGACGGGCAAAGACGACAAGAGCCAATCCCAAAATTATGAATTACGCAACCGTACTACAGAGTCGTACACAGCGCTACTTTTATTTGACATCGCGAGCTGCCCAAGCTCATATCCCATCGATCACAACGAGGCTGGCCTCTGGCCTCTAAAGTTTGAAAGTGAAGCCTGACAGAGACTGGCCAGCCATCTTTCGATGCAAAGAACGTAATTGGCCTATCGTCTTCATATCCTGGCTACGAAACGAGTGGGGAATAAGACGAGTGTCAAATTGTCAATCTCCATGAGTCTGGACAGTGGAGCTTGCAGCTTCAATGCAAGTCAACGTGCTGCAGATGTAAGGATGCTGAGATGCCAATGAGCATGAGACACGCTCGCTGGGTAGATTGAATGGTCCTTATAGGTACACCACAGGATTGAAATCAGGTTTCGATTATCGACGATTCATTGTTCGCTTAATGGCATACTACGTAGAAGAGCTTTTGAGGGAATTTTTGCAAAGCTTGTGCCACTGCAAGATCTGCGTACTCCAGACTGGGGAGTGGACTGTAAAATGGTCCGTTGAGTCCCTGTATTGTATCGGTAATACGTACAGACATTGAACCGGCAATAATCGGAGTGACCACCGACCAAGGATCCGCGCCATCTCAGGCTGAAAATCGGGGCTCGACAAGGCGCGGCTGCAGGGTTGCCATGGCGACGTCGGCGCCACCTGCTGCAGTTTCAGATGAAGACCGCGTGGATCCACTTTGATCGCGGTGACTCCCTGAAAGTCAGAGAGTGTTACTAATACTCAGTGCTGTCACAACTCGCACCTGGAGTCATGATCTGGCTGGTTGACAGACTCGATGTATCTTTATGGCGCAAGTTAATGTAGATGAATTGCATTGATAAGCTGCTGGCCAGCCTTTTCTATTGTCTATTGTGCTCCGGAGTACTCCGTACTGGCCAGAGCAATTGCGATCACAGTGGCTGGAAGGCGGCTGGGATGGTCGGCGCTAACTGATAGCCATCGAATCACATCCAGATGTGCTCAACCAGCTGGATGCTCTGGAAACTACCGAGGGAGTGTGATGAGTCGACCCAGTCGAGGAAACATGACAGTCAACATGCCTCATAACGAGGAGATGTATCGACGGCCAGCCAATTGATAAACGCGAATCATATGATAGCACAAGCCATGCGAATCCAAGATACTGAGTACTATGTACATACGACGTAGAGGAGTCAGACTGGAAAGAGAGAAAGCACATGTGAAAGCACTGAAATGGACACTGCCAAGACTCATGTAAGAGCCGTCCCGAAACGGCCTAGCTTTGTTTACATCGCGGTCACGCCTCGGCCTAGGTTGTTGCCACGACTGCAACTGGTCCAGCCTGGCAACTTCCCTGTGGACACGAACCCAACCTCCCTCCGTGTCGTCCATAAACAAGCCAGATCCCTCCCCCTCCATTCCTCCTCTCCTTTCCTCTTCTCCATCCTCAACTGCCTCTTCCACTTCCACTTCCATTCCTCAACTTCAACCTTCCATTCCACCTTATTTTCTATCCCAAACGTGGTCAGATAAGCTTGAATTGCTACCCCAGCATTCCAAACCTATCTCCCTCCCGCCAATAAAAGACTTTCCTCCCGCAGTCAAGTCTTTTCTTGTCTACCTTTCGAGTTGTTTCTAACAGTTCGAAAGGCATTCGAGAAAGGACGCCCAAAGGACAGTCAATCTGGACTTTGAGGCGCGCGTACCCATCCCCTTCAGTGTCTTCCCGTCGTCGTACCGGAGTGACGCTGTCTCTGAGACTACTCAGACTAGAGTAGAAGGAGAGGTTGAGATCAATACCACTTCGCGCGTCGGACGGGAAGATACTGCAGGTGCTCCTCTTCCCGACCCCCGTGTCTACGGAAAGGAAGAAGTTGACGTACGCATCCGTACCGACGACCGCCGTCCTCACTCTCGCTACGAAGAGACTCGCGTCTACGAAGAGCGTGACCGCTTCTACGACAACAGACAGCCCAACTACCCTCAGGTAGAACTATCCCGCGAACGGTAAGCTTTCCCCATATTGCGAGTTTCTGTCGTTTTCCGTCGTTTCCACCACAACTGGGTGTGTTATTATTATTATTGCTTTTTCAGCAATAATAATATAACAACAACACAACAACCCCCGGAAAAAGCAAGCACAGTCAACAAGCGGTGGGAGTCGGGTCCACACAACACGGTGCTTCGGACAGCAGTGCAAAACCATAAGCACAGCTGCTGCGCTAGCCCAACTCCACCCAATCCACCAACACGCGCCAAGTTGTTACGTGGCTCCCCCTAAACCCCAATTGCTCACCAATCAACCCTTTTGTTTTGATTTGCTCTTTTCTTTTTTTTCCTTTCCTCCTTCTCGTATTTATTTAGCCTCGCGTCTCTCCATGGCATTAATACCTGACATGTCCCAACAGCTTCCGCGAACCGATTGGTCGTTACGAAGAGTACCCTACTACCTCTTCCACCACTACTGTCACTCAGGACCGGGCCTACGAGACCCAGCTTGACGTTACCGAACGCGACTTCCGCCGTCGTATTCAACCCACCTACGAGGTCGACGTTACTTACGACCGTCGCTACCAGCCCGAGACTGCAGCTTACCGTGCTGACGCCTACGACGTCACTCCTGAAGGCCGCAACCCTTACAACCGACCTACTGAAGTTTCTGTAACCAAGGAGACTATCCGCGAAGAAGCCCCCAAGTCCAAAATGGGTTACTACGACGACGAAGGTCACTACCACTCCTTCCGCCGCGGCGTTGAGCGTGCTGCCGACCGCCTCCTCCATCCTTTCCACCATGAGCGTGAGGAGGTTATTGTCGAGAGAGGTGCTCCTCCTCGTCCCCGTGAGGAGGTTCGTATCATCGAGCCTCGTGGCGGTGTCTCCAGCAAGGAGAGTGTCCCCATCCCCGTTCACTTCATCCGTGTCGGTGATCTCCTCATCCTCCAGGGACGTCCTTGCCAGGTGATCCGTGTCTCCGTCTCTCCTCAGACTGGCCAGCACCGCTACCTCGGTGTCGACCTCTTCACCCGTCAACTTCATGAAGAGTCCAGCTTCATCTCCAACCCCTCTCCCTCCGTTGTTGTCCAGACCATGCTTGGACCTGTCTACAAGACCTACCGTGTGCTCGATGTCCATGACGATGGCTTCATCACTGCCATGACCGAGACTGGTGATGTCAAGCAGAGCCTCCCTGTCATTAGCCAGGGTGGTCTCTTCCAGCGCATCCGTCAATCCTACAGCGACGGCCGCGGCAGTGTCCGTGCCCTCGTCATCAACGACGGTGGACGTGAATTGGTTGTTGACTACAAGGTCATCCACGGTTCTCGTTTGTAAGAATATTCATGTCAACTTCCGAAAAGGGTTAGCCTCGGCTACTTCCGTTCGCGGATGAGCTTGACCCATTTTACCTCTTTCATTTGTTTGTTTCTTTGGCTATACAAATAATGAACATGAAGGTGGATTCTTTGCATACGATGGAACGTGTATGATGGAGAGGGTCTGGCAACAGATCTGGTTTCTTGTTTCTTATTTCTTATATTTCTTGTTTACATTTCCTTTGTATAGTGATGTCTCTTGTTTCTCATTCTATAAGAGTATTAGTGAAAATATACGCAACATTATGATCCTTAACTTGTCTTGACTCCTGGGTCCTAAGTAGTATCACCACCCTTCGCCTTCTAGTACACATTTCAAGGATGCTTATCCTCCCGAGGAATGTTCGTACACCCCCTTGCCTCGTACAAGGCGTGAGCCACGTGTAGACCGTTAGGTTTTACGCATTGGCAATACTGGTGCTGTTCAATCGGGGTTTTTTTCAATCATAATATGGCATTTTGGCAGTCCGTGTTTTGCTGGGAGCTAACTACCGAAGCTGTCTTCTTCCCTGGCGTGATTAACCCCATGAGTGCATGGTACAGTAAGAAAGAACTCGGCAAAGGGATTAGGAGCATTATTCATCTTCCAGTATACCTACTGGAAATTTGTTTGGAGGGTTTATTGCCGCGGCTTGCTAACCCTGGAACCCCTGGACGGATGTTATGATATTGGTGGCTGGGAATGACTGTTCAACATGCGCGTACACCAACTTTCAGGAAATACACGGCTTACTGACTCTCTTTAGTGAAGGAGCTACAACAGTCGACTACGGCCTCATAGCAGCCATGCTTATGCCCGAATACCCATGCAAAGAGCGTCTCCTCAAACCCATCGAGCGCGACTACGCCGTTTGGCGTCTGGAAATGGAGGCCTGTGCTGGCGCAGCCAACGATTTAAGATCACCGTCTGGAAGGGATCAAGATGGCTGGCATTCTTTGATCCCAAGAATTTGGGTTGACGGTTCTTGGGTTTCTGAACAAACCCGAAATCTACCCATATGGCAAAGAAATAGGGTTGGCGCTGTGTCTTTAGAGACTGTTTACATATGTAGGACTTGCGATATACGCCTGTTTTCAGACAGGAGTTAATTAACGACATCTGGATAGATGAGATAGACGATAGATTAGACTATGGAGCTATAGATCATAGATGATATATCATCTAGTGAACGGAGTTGGTTCGATTTCATATTCTGCATCTTGACATTGATATTCGAAATCGGACCGGTTCGGTGATTTGATATGTAATTGAGCAGTGAACATACCCCCAAAGCAAGGAAATGCAACCTAATAACAGAAAATAACTCCAGAACACACAAAAACATTGTCATTATAAACAAGCCAACAGAAATGGAAAGAGACAAAAGCGCCGCCCACAGGGGTAGTTTGCCGAGTAATAGTAAAAGTACATAATGTTTTGCATAGAATGAGACTGACTCCAGGGTACTTGTAAGGGGGTATCTATGTGGGAGTATGTCAGTCGATGTTTTGGAAAGTTGAAGTTAACGCCAGAATCCCATCCCAACCCATATGAGACAATAGGACATTCGGTATATGCACATGAAAAGACGTCAGGGTATTTTGAGATTAGAGAGATCGAGAGGAGAGGCAATCGCAAGGGAAAGTAATTGCTATTTCTCGCCGTATTTCCCATACTCTTGCTGCCATTTGAGTAGATGTCGAGTGAGAACATCCATCATCTCGATACTAGTGAGATCTTTGAAATCTTTCTCCTTCTCCTTCGTCGCATCAGAATCCGCTACCGATCCTGCTGAACTGGCTACAGATGCGCCTTCGCTGTTCGTCGATGCGAGCAACGATCCTAATTGATCCTGGACGCCTTTGATTAATGACGCACGAGAAGCTGCGCCATTGCTGTCATTTGCGGCATTGTTCTCAGGTGGAGTCACATTCTCTCCACTGGCTGCCATCTCCACTTGCATGCGAGATATAAAGTCCAGTATAGCCGCGACTCGGCGTTTCATTTCATTCATCGATGTACGATGAGGATTCAAGTGACGACCTTTGCCTTTGCCGTCCGCTCCGTTGACCACCCCGTTGGGTCCGCCGATCGGCGAGTCTCGGCCATTGTCACGAAAATGATTTCCATGCGGTGAGTTGGGAGAGTTCACACCATCTCCATTGAGATCTCGGTCCCGTGTATATTGGTTACGACCCAGGCGCCCACCACGTCGGGCTGGTGGGCGACCTGATTTTCGGGTCGACTGACGAGGTGGAGGAGGTGGTGGTGCTGGTTCTGCAGCGGGCGCCGGCGTTCCCGGAGTTTGTTCCGTAGGCTCAGGTTCACTCGGCGCTGGCGCAGGCGCGGGGGTTTTTGTCGGTGATGCTTCAGTCTCATGATCCGATTCTACTGATCGTTACACATCAGCATACGGCAACTTTGACATCCGAAAGCTGGGGCTTACCGTCTTCTCGCTTCTTCTCTGAACGCGATTTCCTTCGTGTAATAGGCTCCGGTTGCTCTATTTCTTCTTCCTCTTCTGGTTGCTCCTCTGGCTCCTTGGTCTCTTTGTCTTTCTGATTGCGCCCAGAGACACCCCGCTTAGGTCTGTTCGCGCCGTTGGTTTTCGGCATCGACTCATCTTCTGAAACAGGTTGCGAGGGTGGGACACTCAGTTTGGACACGGCGGAGGGAGATGGAGAGCTGGTTCGGGGACGCTTAATGGCTTGTTTATTACTGCGTGCAAATTAGCTATGCATGATCTTCTTTGTGCTCCCTGCCAAAGTGGTAAGCAACTTACACCCCGTCATCGCTCCGACTTCTCTTCGTTCGCCGTGAGCTTGTCTCGTCGTTGCTCATCCTGGTATCTTCCTTGCTTTCTTCAATGGCCCGTCTTAATAGCTCCTCCTCGTCATACGCAGCATCTCGGCTGTTCATTGTAGAGCGACGTTTGGGAGGGTCGGCCTGCCGCGATCTTGAATCGCGCGACCGCCGCGCATTATCGCTGGATGATTCTCGAGAAGATGATTCAGGGCTGAACACAGGGGCGACTGGCAAGTACTGAGAAGAGTGTGATCTGTGGGATCGTCAGCGGACACCTAAATCAAAACTTCTTTCTGAAAGATGGTTCATTGTCTGAGGGGTCTCGTAAAGAGATTTTGTTTCAATTCTCTTTTGTTCAAGGACAAACGGGGAAGCTGAGATCAGGTGGGGGCAGGAAATGAAAGACAATCATCGATCATGTGGGATGCAAATTGAAGATCGCATCGTATAGCTTCAATTGTAGAAAAATTGAATGACTTACCCATTCGGTTCCGCTGTAATTTTGTGAAGGTCCTTCCGGCACTCCTCACAGAAATATTCGTCGGGGCTCATAGCTTCGTCCATGATACCAACGCATCCACCGTGCTGCCAAACTTTGCAGGAATCGCATTGGATGAACATGCTTCCAATATCATCGCTCAGAGAATCAGCTTCATCTTTTGCCAATATAGTATTATCCTTGCCTCCTGCCTGGTGACGGTGCCGACCAGTGGCACTGCGGCGGGATGGAGGTAAGCCTGGGTACTCCTGCTGCCCACATAGACACCTAGTTATTTCTTCTTCGTCATTCTCCTCTTCATCACCTTCGTCGTCGTTTGCTTGGGAAAGCTCGTCGTCGTCTTCTTGGGCACGATGGCGCTGGCGCGTCTGTGGCAGATCGGGTTTGCCGTCCGAGTCATCGAGAGATTGAGAACGTTGCGTCGACGACCTTTGAGGAGATGCATGCTTGTTATTGGAACGGGTATTGCGCTCTCCACGTGTGAGCGAGTTTCCAGAGCTGTTGGAATTCGTGTGCTGCAGGAGGGCAGGAGAGGGTTGTGTGGTGCGAGCTCGGGAGGAACGACGAGGAGACATGGTCACGGCAGGAATTTTTCACGACCTAGTAGATCTGACAGGAAAAAAATACGCGAGTCTAGCTTCGCAGTATGGATGCCACGGCAACCTCCAATCTGGAAAGAATGAATCGAGCCGGCACGCGCTGCAACGAAGCGAAAGTAGAACTCGAGGGCGGTTTTTCTGGTGGCCCGGCGAAGAACCGAGCAAAGCTAAAGTAAAATAGTTGACGAGACAATTGCAGGAAATCAGGCAATAACGTGCCTATCCCGAGAAGTTCGCCTGGAAATTATCATAGCAAGCAAAGCAGCTACATAATAACCTGGGTTGAACTGAGAGTGTGGTGAGTGGGGAGAAGGAAGAGAGCATGAAGGTGAGAGAGAGTTAGTCAGGTTAGTTAAGATGGGGGGGAAGGAAAGAACGACGAAACGGGATGGCTGGCCGCCGGCCGCCCTTCCAGGTTGTTTCTCGCTCGCCCGTCGTCACTCTCCCTCTTTTTCTCTTAGTGCTTCCCCGCTCACAATGCCGACCTTGAGTAGGCCCTGCACTTAATATTTACAGCTATGCTCCTTGATGTGCTATTTACTTCCTCTCTATTCTCCTGTCTCTTCTGTTCACTTTCAGACATGGCACCCATTCACGCCGCTGCGAGCTTCCGCTCTACCGAGTTCACAACATGAACCTGCAGGTGTCTTGCTCTGCCGACGACGCGAGTCAACTAACCATACAACAGTTAGATACGAAAGCACGCCTCCAACCTCATTCAATTGACGTCGATAATGTGAAATAACCTGCTCGACCTACTCTCCTTCGCGATAAGCGCTCCCAATGGCCAAACCGATCCACGTTCTCGTTCCGGCATCAGACTGTACGCTTTATGACCTGTGATTGACCCTGTCATCTGCCATTGTCCTATCGAAGGCATTGGCAATCTGATACGGAGAAGCACTGCCGACTGTGTTCAGTTTGGGTAAGCGGTCATCAAGAGATGTCACGAGCCGGCGCTCAACGTATTTGACATTCAGCGCCAAGCGTTAAGACAGACCGAGCCGGGCTTTTCGCTTACAAGACTCGGTGAAAATTGTCAATGTCTCAAATCGAGCTTGCAATTTCAAGATGGAGGACCCTTAGACCTTTGCATGGAGATGCTGCACGTTACCGATGCAAGGATATGCTGCCAGGAACAGGTCTAGCCCGAGCAGGTGCCTGGAATTTGGGTCCTATCATCGCAGAGCATACCGAGTACTTTGCACTGGAACAAGGCTTCAGATGACCAGGCTGTATACTGTGTAGGATCTGCTGCGATAGCCGGAGTTGGATTTGTCAGGCGGTCAAGGCGCGAGTGCTTCGAGGAGCTCTCTTTGCCCGCAATAGGTAGGAGTCTCGTATAAGATGTAACCCGATATATAGCCAGAGGTAGGATACCATCAAATATAAATTTATGTTTATATCATCATTGACATCTCAACGATAAAAGAGAGTCTGTAGCATGATGAAATCAGCTCCCAACTGGGCCTAGCGCGGCATACCCGAGCACCCGCCACGGACTAGGCCAGGATTGACTGGCCATCTTCTGCTTCACTCTCTGTACAAACCTCCAAACGTGTTTCTCCTCCCCTCATTTCTCGGCTTCCCGGATATTTGCTCACCATTTTGCATTTCTTCGCTTCGAGAAAACTTCATTTCTATACCATTTGCTCTTGACGGCCGTGTTGGGCTTTTTTTGCTGTCTTTCTCTCATATTGCTGGAATTGCGGTGCAAAACTAGTCACTCCTTAAAAGTCTGCCATTTGGGTTGCTTATTAATATTTACCTTGGTGAGTTGTCTTATCGGCACTGCTCTATCGTTTCAACTCCTCCGTTCATCTGTATACACTGTTGTGCAGATTATGTTCTATTCTATCTTGTCTATTTCCCTCTATTTTCCTTGTGACTCGGTAATTGCCGTTCACCACATTTACTGACATCCCGCTCCACAGTTTAGTTAGGGGATATATCAAAATCGCTCGGAGACCACCTCGGCCATTTTGCCCATCGGAAAAAGCCATCGTTTGACTCGAGATCAGTTCGGAAGACAGAGGAAATAATTTTAAATTGGCTGCTGCCGTTGTACGTCTGGTGCTCGGGAAGAAGCTGTGTGTGCGTGCCAGTGCATGAGTGTGCTGGACGAAGGCAAGAAAAGGCAACATGGCTGCGACACTGAGTATGTCCTTGTCTATCTGGGATAGGAACTTCACGAGCTGTTGATCTGGGTTTCCAAACTCGGAGCAGAGTATGCTCTATTATGGCATGAGATGGATTGCTGATGATCAATCGCGCTAGGTGGCACATATTCCGCCACTCCAGACACGCCGTCTCCCATCTACCCTGATCGACTCATTCGACCTCTACCGAAGCGCCCATTACGCTCTCGTCTTTCCCCAGAGGCTGCCGAGTCGATTCTCTTCCCGCCCGCTCCACCGGTGTCGCAGTTATTTTATGGCTCCTATACCGATCATAATGAGAGGCAAGATAGCAAATATCTGATGCGACAGCACTCCGTTGATCCATACAGCCATGATCATAGCCCCGACCGAGATCATCGCCATCCCTATGAGAATGGCGTCTCAGAAGTCGAGAGCGGGGACGAAAGTGGTTCGGTTGTTGTCCGTCGTAGTGGTGGTTTTCGCGGGTCGTCTTTGCCTCCTTCTACCCCGTACACAAATGGCCAGGCACATGATACGTTGCAAACCAAATCTTCACCAGTTGGACCAGATGGCTATGATGCGTTTGAAAACACCAACAACAAGAAAAAACGCAAAATCCCGACTTCGGGAACCCTGAGTAGCCATCACTCTAATTTGACCACGGATCTTGCGAATATGGGATTATCTGGGTCAACTCCTGGCTCTCCTGGTGGAATTGGTGATAGCGGAACTGGTACATATTACGGCTCTGGTAGTCCTGCCGCATCGAATGCAGGAAGTGGGATTTCGGGTCCAGGACGTGGTCGTTACGGTCGTCACGCACCTCGTGTTTCTAGCGGCCGTAACCCTCTCCCAGTGCACCCTCAAGGCGCCTGGTTTGGTGGACGACCTAGCGGTAGTCGTCGGGACTCAACACCGTCGTCCCACATCGGAACAGGTATCCACCACCATACATCAGTAGGCGGTTTTGTCGGAACTGTTGTTCACTGACTTTGTATCTAATCATAGGTGAAACCGGAGCCAAACCAGATCAAGGTATAATCTCAACGGCAATAGCAAATGCGGCAGCACTGTCTCCGCCCCCGAGAGGGCCAAACACTGTCAGTCTTCTTGATCAGCAAGCGAATAGGCCATCCCCAACAAAGACACAGTTCACATTCACGTGTGAATCGGATAGCTCGAAGAGCATTGCTATGCATTCTACGAATCCATATCCCATGTCTCATCCACGGATGCCGAACTCGTCTCTTCACGGACCACCTAACCCGCGAGATTTTGCAACCCAGGGGACACAAACGAGTCCGAACATGGGTGCAATGGGTGGACAACAACTACCAGCTCCCCCTGCTGCGGGGACACCAGCAGCTAATCCCGGTCAGAGGCCGAAACGGTCTCGTGATAGTATATATGCGTTGGCTGCTCGTCGTCGGAAAATTCAACAACACTATTCGAACATTCATAATCCGCCTAGTCCGGAAGAGTTTTGGATGTGTGAATTTTGCGAGTACGAAGCCATTTTTGGAGAACCTCCTAGGGCCTTGATCCGACAATACGAAATCAAGGACCGAAAAGAACGACGTCGGTTAGCCGAGAAGCGACGACTGTTGGAAAAGGCAAAGATGAAAGGTCGAAAAGGCAAGAAGGCTACAAAGAACGCAGCTAAACAGGCTGGCACTCAGCAACCTGCACAGCACAACCACGCTCCTGAGCACGCACCGATGGACCCGCCTCACCCGGATGATTATCTTGGGGAGTATGAGGACGACGCTCCTCCGATGCCCTCATCAGCTCCTCCTTTGCATCAAACCACGACTAGTCGTGGCCCTGTTGGCACGCCGAATGCAGGTCATTCACCCCCTATTGAAGGGTCAGCTCAGCTCAAAGGGGGTATCGGGGATGGTGGAACGAATCGTCCAGCCTAGATATCTAGCCCGGTAGGTTGACTTCGTTGGCCCCTGGATAAGACACTTTGATCTTCATTCAGCATCAGCGAATTCTCTCGATCCGCTCGGCTCGTTGGCTTTTCGTTTCCCCTTGGTTTTCAGTCCGCATTGGAGTTCTTTTTGGTTATTTTCATTTCTCTTTGGTCTCCCCTTGCATTGTAAATCCCCCCTCTTACCCCATTTTTATTCTATACGTATTATTTCGAGTTCAGAATTGTCAGCATGGTTGTCTGCTGATAGGGCATAGTCAGCATCAGTGGCGTCAAAGCAGTCATGTCATGGTCTGGTCGTACAAAGCTTTCATCACCAAGTTTTTGTCTTTAATCACGAACGAAAGTGTTAATCAAGGTGTCATTGGTCGGATGGATTGTATTTAGGTTGGATGGTTATATCTTGGTCTGGGTCTGGTGTGTGTGGCAGGATGAGTGGAGGTTGAAAGGTGACTCGGTGGGTGAGTCAGTGGAAGTGGTAGTGTGATATTCGGTCGACTTTCGGATGCTTGTTCTCATATTGAGTAGGTAGCTCAGAAGTTGAATGAGAATGATATGATTACGATGTACCCCGTGCTCTCGCCGTAGCTTGCTCTACTGGTTAGTTCGAGGCTCTTAACACGAAACAATCCAAATACACAGTAAGAGACCTCTTAATAAGGCGTGAGATATTTCTCCTGCACGTTTCCAATGTGTCCATCGTATGCCCAATAGACCTAAGATATTACTAACTTACTACTACTACAGAAAAATAACCGCCATCCTGCCCAAGGTAAAAACCAGCACAACCAGTCATTCGCACCCCAACCCGTCAATCCGCAGCATTAACAGTTTAACCCTAACACAAGCGCTTGCAGCCACCACCAATCAAGTCCAGGCTGTCCAGCAGATCAACAAAGAGCCGTTATTTCACCCTTGCCAATCCTCAACACATAATTGGCTCTGGGGACTAACTCAATATCTGATCCCTGGTAAAGTGACGTCGGCGCTTAGATCTACATAGTATTCGTGGCTGTTGAGATCCATACGTTTGCTTTGCTTTTAGGGGAATTGAGGTATCGTCGGTGGCGAAGATGGGGTTGAGGTGATTCGCCGGTATTTTTGTTGTGTATCAACTACTATTGTGCTTCTGTGGTATATAGTTAGGTGACAGCCCTGAAAAATCTTGCCTAAGTAGATAGATACTATACAATCACCACTGTACGGCGCCTACAAAGACGAATCACCAGAATCCAATCTTGAAGAATTCTCAAAGTCAAATTAATCAGGTACTCTACTATTCTTCATGATGCGTTTATCTATTTAAGCGCACTTTACTTATTTACATTGAAAAGCCACAGAAAGAGAAAAGACAGCGAGGAAGAGAGATATCTGGGGTAGGTATTGCCCCTTTAGGAAAACACCAGATTTGTATGATATGACTGCCACAACCTTAAGAGTCCGGACGAATTACTCATATCTCAATTCATCGAATCTGTAGTCACGGACTTGAGTCAGATCTAGACTCGTACAAAGAGGAAAAGGTATGTTCGTCCATATTTCTCGTCTTTGTCTGTAAGGTTCGGCACATCAATAATATCATTATGCCATTTCTTCCCCTCTTTGTTCGTTTGTTGACGGGAACAATCCGCTCTGTTACCTGATTGCATCAACTTCATGATGACCATCATCATTCCAAGTCAGTCATAGACTCAGTCACCCAACAGAGTCATAGATCTGACTCGATCATGTCTATACCTACTCGTTGCTACATTTAAAACCCTTTCTAGCATCATTCATGATCGCTAGTTACCACTCTTTCTCCTGTTCCTATTGTCTTAAAAACAACTCATCAAAATGTCAGGCAAGATTCTCAGCAAGGCAGCTTTCAAAGCCGTCAAAACCGCCATTCACGAAGTCAAAGACGGCCGCAACCAATCGTACGCGGCCGAACAAAGGGCACGAGAGTTCTTTAACAATAACGGCCACCTCGAACAACAAAGTCCCATGCGAAACTTCAGCCGGCCGTACAAACCCAGCGACAAGGAGGGAGAAGAAGCCCACACCTCACCTCCCCACATCGCCAAAACCGTAGCAAACAACTTTATACGCTCCTGCCAATTCGCTTTAGCTCTGACCGTTGCAGGCCTGTATGGACAAGACCTCCATCACGCCTGCGACAAAAACGTCTATCTCGACGCAAAATGGGTATTCGCCGAAATCGTCGCCGCCCTGGGAGCATTTACATCCGCCGGATACCTACTCATTTGGTGCTGCGTGCAACGAATTGCGCGTCCTGCACTCACCTCTTATTATAGCATGCATTTCCCCCTCTTTCTGTGGGAGATAGTAATGTGTCTGATCTGGATGATCGTTTTCGGAATATTCGGGAAGATGTATCTTCCCGAACACCCCGAGGGGGATTTGGATATTGTGCGCATGAAACATGCTTGTTGGGTGGATTTGGTTAATTTGTTGCTTTGGGCGGCGACGATGATTTGGTCCGGGTTGAGGTGGTGGCAGGGTAGGATTAGGAAGAGTAAGGAGGAGGGTGAGAGTGCTGCTGCCGGTGTTCGTGATCCGTCGGAAGCGATGAGGAAGTTGAAGTTTGATGATGGGTCTGCTCCTACTGGTGCTCCCTCTGGTACTCCTGCTGGTGCTGGTCCTGGAGGTCATGCTGCTCCTCCTGTTGCTAGTGGTGCTGCGCCTGTAGTATCGCGACAAAATTCGAGGGAGAGCGCATACGAGAGCAGTGAGGAACGAGTTGTGTCACCGTAATTGCGTGAGATCTCACTTGTGCACGAGATTATTCCAGACATGTCGTGCTCTGCTAGGGCGATGGTGTTGCTGTATTTCAAATCCTATGGCATCTTTTCTCATTTATGTACTATCATACCTAATAGGTACAAAAGTATTTCCATAGAAATATGGTTCTGAGATAGACTTTGTATTAATTCATTCAAGTTTATTCTTCATCTATGCCGAATGTGTAAGCATGCTATGTCTATGCACCAATGTCAAATACGACTTGCCCATCTAAAAAACAGCTCGAGCACCACCAAAATCGCGCATCGAGCAAGGAGAACAAAACTCTAGGATCGTGTCCACTGATCACGCTTGGTCTTGTTGTCTTTCCCTTTGCCCTTGATCAAATTAGTCAATTGCTCCCCAAGAAGCTCCTGAGACTCCTTCGGCACCGAAAAAACACCATTCGTTGTTTGTTGAATGGTCGATATTACTGACTCTGACACTGCCACTACCGAGGGATAATTCGAACCGGACTCTTTATCATCTGGGTGTCGTTCGCGTGGTGCCTTTGACGATGATGTGTTGATAATGATCGGCCGTCGACTGCGATCTTTACCATCTAATCTTCGTGTCGGGGAGGTCATCGTTGACGAAACGCTAATAGGGCCGTCATGCTTAGGAAGAAGGATATATCGTGGCCCTGGTGATAGGCTGCGAGTTGCACCACCATTGTCTTTTCTCTGCATTGCAACAGCGGCTTCTGCGGCATTAAGCATTTCCCGAAAGTTCGTCGAACTGAGCCGTGTCGTAAGAGAAGATGCTGCGCTGTTGTTTCTCGTAGCGAATGCAGATCCTTGCCGCTGTCTTTGAACAAAATTCGTGCGAAAGTCCTGCTCAACAAGTGATTTATCGGAGATGAGACCATTTGGCGCATTCTCTTGAGTGGCGGTTCGGAAATGCTCTTCTGGGCTGCGGTGGTGACGGACACTGCTAACTGAAAAATTCGTGGGAGGAGGGCTTGTGCCTGATGGATCGGCTTCTCGTTCCGTTGGCGCAGTCCTGGTGTCTTCATCGAATTTCTTCAAATAAGGCATGGAACGCCACGAAATCTCATTTTCTTTAGCAGGGCTAGGAGGTGCAGTCGTTTCTTCTGCTTGCTCTTCCTGTCGCGACTCCTCTTTTGCTTGGATATGTTCCTGCAAATGATCTTCCGTTTCTTCAACGGTCGGAGACGTAACAGGAGATGTTTGCGATGATTTCCGCCTGATAAGTACACCTCTTCGTCTCGATGACGCTGCTCTGTTTGCTACAAAAGTTGGTCTCTTGCGAATTGGTTTTTGTGCTGCGGAGGTCGAAGTGGCTGTTGTTGACTTATTCCCCTTTCCATTTTCTGTGTTGGTCGTATCTTTCGTCACCTTTTGATTCGGCCGTTCGCTTGGTTTCTCGGGAACAAGGATTCTTGTCGTCTTATGAGACGACGGTTCGCTGGGAGGTAAACTCTTTGTTCCATCGGATTTCTTAAGAATAGGTGGAAGTGGATATTTGCGCTCGTTCTTCGGGGATGAATCGTTGTGGTTTTGTTGAAGTTCGGAGATATTATTGCTGGTTGTAGAGGTAGTAACCTAGAATTTCAATCAGTCTTAACCAAATCCGTAATCAATTTCCAAATACGCACCTTTGAAGGCGGACGGTGGTTGTGTATGTGAAGTGAAGGATCTTCATGAATGGCCATGAATAGGGTTGCCAACACGCTACCAGTCAGACTCTGTTGGATAGTAGCATTTCCCCATATCCTCCAGAAGAGATTCTCCAGTCGAGACACCACGACATCTCGCACTACAGCACTCTGTGTGGTGTACGCTATAGAGGGTTAGATAAATCAGGAGAGACAACGAGCTCAACTGAGCAGTACGTACCTTTCCAGAGTCGCGCAATATCATCAACGCTGATACCATCGAACTGTCTCAGTTCTGTCAAGAACCTGTCGGTGGTCTTCACCACATCTGCAGGAAAGTCATAAGCCATTGCCACTCAGTGATCACCACGAGTGGGCAGTCGAGTTGATGTCAGGATAGCAGCTACATGATCGACGTGTCGCGTCCTGAGTGCGTTTGTCCGTCGTCACCGTGACACGAAGTTATGTTCCGATGGTTTGGGTGATGGTTCAATTATTTAGCTTGAACAAGCCTCTCCCACCATGTCGTAGTCAGAATGAAAGAGTTTGTTGAGGTGATGTAAGAATGTTCAGTCAAGAGATCCAAGGACCAGGCGGGAGATGTACCGTGGTGGACGGGCCGATGCAGAGTGCGTAGGGACGTCCTTGCATAGACTTTGCGTAGGCAGCCACTGGAATGTTGGAGAAATTCTGGGGTTGTGGGGATCCAAAGAGCTCAACAACTGGCACTACGTAATTGTACTAGTAATCCTGAAAGCCAGTAGCCTGTGGTAGGTGAAAGGACGAGCAATGTTTATCGAATAGTTTGTCTGCGTTGTGAACGTTTTCGATGTAGCCAATAGGACGTGTCACAGCATCAAACGAGTCGATTTTGACAAACAAGCAGCACCTCATTCATAGAAGTGTAGTGACCACGGTACTCCGTACTAGTTGGTTGTACGCCAAGTTTCAGCTTCTTGGCTGTCCGACAACTTTCGAGCTGAGTTCGCGGTATTGTACGCATGTACGTAAGTTGGCTGGAGAATAGATCAGATCAAGGGGGTCCCTGGCTTTCAAGTAAATTGTAGAGACTGGCCGGGATTTCAGGCAGGATCCAAAAGAGGGAGAACTCGGGACTCGAGCTGTCTAATCAATCATCAAAGAGAGAGAGAAGCTCAATGAGACGAGTTGGCTTGCAGGGCATGTCACATTCCAGTGGTGTCTGACAAAGGGGGGGCCGAGAGACTATCGAACGTATCCATTGTCTTCCAAGGTCGTCCTAACGTTTTCAAGAGGCGGGGTGAAGTGTATCGACAGAGGTGAGTGGACTGGTGGTAGACAGGTCAAGGAAGTGTAGATGTGTAACCCGTGACCCGGTCCCGTCAATAAAAGAAGAGCCGGCAACAGCCGCTGCAACCGCGTCGCAAGTGGCAACTTCCAACTGCCTATCGGAGGTCTCCACCTGCCCTGCTGGCACTTTCCCCAACTCACCGCTATTCTTTTCTTCTTCATACACTACGCTTGACATATACAGATTAACTACAAGACATTTCGACCAGTCTGACTGATGGACTGAGACAGTATTTTGAACCTACATTCTAGAGAGATTCGATATTCGCAATCCCGAGCATAAACGACCTCCTACGCCAGTAGAACGATTGACAGACACCACAAGACGCATGTGATGATAGCAGCAATATCAAAATACAATCAGAGGCGATTCGAGAGAACAGGATATTTTCAACTGCAAGGTCGTCAGACTGCTCATACGCGATGCAAAGTAGCCGCCATGACTTTTATTTTGTCAAGGTTCGGCATTGACTCCTGCTAGCTTCAATCCCTCCGGAACCAATGATACCAGTCGTGAATTCAGTGAATGAGGGGAATCTTTGTAGCTGGAATTGCCCGCGACTTGACAGGCGATATAATACCGGCTTGTTGCAAGGGGCAGCGTTGGGACCCGGAAAATAGACCGCTGCACCAATAACGAGGCCCCGTTAGAGTGTGGTTATTTGTGTGGTTTGATATATGCATATTATGGTCATTTTCCAGTCTGTCCTGAGGCTGGAGGCAAAAGGTCATTGATCTTCGTTTCGTGGACAAATGCAAATACCAGAATCTGCTCTGCTTCGATATGCAGCTGATGATTCGATTCGAAATGGCGTAGCGGACTGTCTAGCGATTGATGCTTCCAGTATAGTCCTTGAAATCAAATACCAGTTCAGAGGGGTCATATCGTTGAACTCTGACTCCGCGATCCCCATGGAAGATGTAGTTGCTTTCCATGATCTGGTACAACCATCGCGTTCATTGAAGGACGTTGCAATCCTCGAACTTCTTAGTCATTGTGCGATCACATCAGTCCATGAATCCTTCCCCCATCTATTCATGAAAAATGAGGAGGCCTGGTATGGCTCGCGATTGTTCATGTCGCTCCCTATGAGGGATCAGATCCAGGCCAGGCATCCTTTACGCACCATACCCAAAATCCGCCATGCGGACATTGAGTTGCAGGCTCCAAAATATGGGATATATTGATATCACCTGAATGTTGCCGGTACCATGGTGGTCTTATCCAGATCGATTCTGTGATACTTGTGAATATACATAGGATGCCTTTCTCTCTTTAAATGTGCTTTTGAGATCCGTACGCGCGTTCGAAGTCCGTCCATGTAACGAGCTTTCTGGTCTTCATAGGTCAACATGCGATCAAAAAAGGGAAGTAGAAGCGTTTCAATAGTTGACTCACCAAATCCTTTGCTGAAAATTCAGGTCTGGACTCAACACAGGACCGCTCATTAATGATGATTCGAAAAATATTTGTGTCAGAGGATCTCCTGAAATACCGATTCTTGATGTAGTTGATGAAAAAAAAAATAGAGGAAACACATGACAGTGAAAACCGGAAAATAGATCGCTGCACCAAAAACGCTGGGTCGTTAGAGGAAGGAAATTCGTGTGGTTGATATAGGCATATTTTGGTAGAATTTCTGTCTGACAGTATGCCTTTTGAAACGTCGAGAACTATGCCCAGGTCGAAAATCACTTCTGGCTGGTGAGGTACTATGTCGCGTTGGAGAAAGCCGCAATTGATCGAAGCTCGACGAAGATACTATCGCCATCGCTGTCGAATGCATGTGCAAGGTTGATCATGGTATGCGGTCTTTTTCCAGCAAATCGAACACGATGGTGCATGATGGCTCCCAACCACCAGGCTTGGAGCATTAAAGGCCACGCTACTGAATCTGAAGTCGCTTCTACCGATTAGCACAAATATTCGTAATAGCTTCTCGTAACTTAGATGGACATACATAGTGTATCAAATCGTGACCAGTTGACGCCCATTAGTTGAATATGCGCGTTTCTGTTCCAATCTTACAACAGAAGCGAAATAGAAGACCGATTCAACGTCGTTGTGAACTCGAGGCTTGGGACGACCCGTAGCATGGGGTTGACCGTTGTTGAAAAGGATGACGAGATGATTAGCAAAGTCTTCGGGATCGACAGACTCAATGACCTGGTAGAAATGGAATAATTTTATACAAGGGCTGCCCAACTAGCCATGTCATGGTGAGGTGGTGGAAGAAGAAATCGGACAGGAGAGGAATTGATTGGCTTGCTTTTATCCCCCAGACAAAATTACATCGGTCTTTGTCGGGCAATGGGTCAAGGTTTCATCACACAAAGAAATGGATCCAAACAGGTATACTAACTTCGCCATTAATTTTCTTTCACAAATCCCCGTTTCCATTTGCTCTGAAAGAATTGTTTGACATCGATCTTCTCCATTGGTTGACTTAGCTGAGCGCTGTTCATCATCATGACTGTGGGGTAGGAGGCACGGGATGCACGAAGCCCTAACAAAGACATTGTCTATTCCTCTTATGTTACCAGCTGGCATACTTCAGCGCATCTAATGGAGTCATTGTTCATGCTTATAATTACAGGGAAGCCTAATATCCCTAATCCAGTTGCCCGATATTGACATCATCGACATGTCTGCCTTTAAGGAATCAGCACCCAGTAGTATCTAGAGAACCACCGCCCTCCTCATTCTTTGTCAATCCCAGTATCCCTTCACCGAAGATAGTCTTGAATAACACTCCAGCTTCAATAAATCTCTACATCACTTCATCGAGAATAGTCTCTGGTAGTCCTTCAGGCAAAATTACTCCCTATCTCAATCAGACGAAAATCTCGCACAATGTCTCAATCCGCCACTGAATCCGATATTGAACCCATCACCGACCTTGATGGCGAATGTGATTCTGACTCCGATACGTTGAAGTGTAACTGGGAACATTCACTTTCGACGGTCACACCAAAGTCAAGATTGACGAACAGCTCACTGAAGTTGTAGACGTCCGAATGGTGACGATGCATGTTTTGACGCTTGCCCGAATGCTACCGTCTAATCAACTGATCATAGTGAAGATCAGATATGAGTAAGTTTCTCTCCTGACCAAGTCAATAGTCCCTGACTAAATAGCTCCATAGACTAGATCCCAAGGAGTTCCTCATTAATGGTGTTGAGGAAAACAAAGGGATAGTCTCAAATCATGTGGGCTTAGAAGCGGATCTGGTGGATCTTGTTTATTCATCGGTCATGGGCCTAAATTCATTGACTTGGTTGCATACGATTAAGTACCGGGACAGCCATTCCCAGGACGCAGAGTGTTCTGCACACTCACAGAGCGTGTTCCTGGAGAAGAACTAGATGATATCAGGGATGAACTCTCGCCCGAGGATCTCTGGACTATCAGAGTACAGCTAGCCAAAATTTTCAACGAGGTGGGGATGGCCAAAAGAGTAATGAACGAAGAACATTCAAGCTTCTTCCGCTATGACAGAGAGCACAAAAAGTTGTAAGGTACGCTTGATAATCTTGAAATTCTATTTTTATATGTACTAATGAGACACTCCGTTACATATGTAGATATCTGGTGGACCTCACCCATTGGGGTTATGAAGATATTACTCATGAAGTCACCGTAAATAGTGTAGTTGTGATGGCATCCAGTCTGTTGGAATACTTGGTACCCGACGACCAACTACCATTCCACTGAAGAGGTATTTTTAGGAGACATGGGCCATGAATTGCGTCTTATGAGGAGGACAAACACAAAGAATCAACTAGTACCAATCTAACCACATGCTCGTTGACTGTTACCGAGAATGAGTCGATTGGCGCTCTCTACTCACTTCAAAAGGCCAACCGGATGATATCCCAAAGAGGCAAGACATGCCGTATTTGGAAATAAAGTGCTCCCCAGACTCATATGCGCACCGCGTGCTAGTTGTCTAGCTGACACACAAAAGAATGCTAGAATATATTAATAACTCTTTCATTCCTCCTTTGGATTCAGATATAAGAATTGAAGTTATTTCAGCCTATCGATTCCGGTCTGGTTCTGGAACCTGAGTATCTCTAATGCAATGGTACATGGTTTCAAGAAGACTTTAATGCACCCAGACTTATTCCTAAAATAGAACTACAATAATTAAAAATTTGATGCACTTGCGCTCTTGACCGATTTAGATCTGACATCCATGGTCTGTGCCGCATTTCTCAACCAGTGAAACTTGCGACTAACAATTGTTCGGCGGCAACACCCTGAATGCGCATGATACCCCAATGGATGACCAAATATCGCTCCCTAGCCTATACAATTTTCAACAATGGCAAGGCTGAAACCAAGATCGTGACAGGGCAACAAACCCTACCTACACCCGCTTATCTTTTAGTGTTTGAGCACATATATCAGAAATAATGTTTCCAGTATTTGAGAAAGTCTGGATTTCGACTTTGGATTATTGTTTGTTACTGCTATTGACTCTTCCAACTTTGATCTACTTTAGCCCCTAACTCGATAGAAAAAGGGTGTTATTATACTATCCATGCAATTGCAAATACACCAACGACCGTGATTCTTACTCATATCAGTGCTCAATTTGAAAATGGTTAGGCTTACAAAAGCGCGAGCTCGAAGAATTATAGACGAAATCCGAGTGAACAATAGAGGAGGAGGTGGACCGTTCCAACATAGCTTGTTTGAGAACGTTCCACAGCTGGGTGCGTCTACCCGCGCAATCGCACAAGAACTCTATACCAGCGAGTCTAGATTTGTCTATGAGCTCATCCAGAATGCGGAAGACAATTCTTATAATTGCGCACAAAATGATGATCCATTTATCAGCTTCACTCTCACGCCCGATGAGATCATCGTTGAAAACAACGAGACCGGCTTTACCAGGGAAGATGTTTGCTCAATCTGTAAAGTCGGAGATAGCACCAAAACCAACCGAATAGGCGCTATTGGTGAGAATGGCGTAGGGTTCAAGTATGTTTTTCAAGTAGCTCGAAAGGTTCGAATTCAGTCGGGTATCTTCGATTTTTATTTTGAGCATCTTCCATCAGACACTGGAATGGGGATGGTCACTCCTTTTAACGAAGAAGATGGGCCTGGATTTCGTGATGGAACGCGAATGACTTTGACCCTTCTTCACCCGAATGACTTTAGTGAGAGATCCAAGGACCTGCTTCGTATTCCGAATGTCCTCATCCTATTTCTTCCGAAGCTTAAGCGGATTGAGGTTTCTGTTCGGGACTCAAACAATGGTACTTCTTCCAGCATTATCCACGAAAGTCACGACGGTGAAGAAGAAAAAGGGTCTACTATGAGGGTTCTCACAAGGACAGACGATGAAATTTTTCAGAAATATTTTCATGTTGAAAGAAGAACGTTTCAGGATCTCCCCAAAGATGATATTCTGAGGAACAGAGACAGCGCGGAGGTCGTACTTGCCTTTCCAATTACTAGCGACTCCAGGCCCATCCTTGAGCCACAGCTCACTTTCTCATTCCGTCCTATGGGCAGTTTTGGGTTTAAAGTATGTTAAACCTTCCCCCTTTGATAAGGATGATTACTCATTTGACTCTAGTTCATTATTCAGTCTGATTTTGTCACCACGGCAAACAGGCAAGATGTACATCTCTGCTCGTGGAACTACGCTTTACTACAGCATATATCCAAAGTCTTCCTTGATGCAGTCGATAAATTCTGCAAGATCCCGGTCCTTCAATACGAATGGCTTTACTTCCTTCCCGGCACTGAGATTGATCATGAGTACTGGGGTGAGCTTCATGACCTGATCAATGAACTATTAGCCAAACGTCCTATCCTCCTGACCGAAAATGGAGCTCAGAAAAGACCTCGTCAATTGCAACAAATTCCTGAAATATTTCGTGATAAGCATGGGATGCCATTGTTTGAGGATCTTGAGCAGGAAGTTTACCTATCATCTAAGTACCACGCGGTACACACTGAATATTTGCGAGCTCTAGGTGTCACTGATCTAACGTGGAGCAATATTCTTGCACGAATAACCCCATATTTGCAAGGCGAGAACCCAAGGTTTCTTCGCCTGGACCACGACGAAGATTGGCATTCGCGAGTTGCGAATGTGTTGATGCGAGGGTTGGAGTCGCCCGTCCCGGGCATCAGAACCAAAATCAGACAACTACCCTTGATACCTTTGCGACGTGGGTCACTTGCAAGCAACTGGGCAGAGCATGTTTACTTTCCTACCGATACCCTTGGGAATGAAGTTCCAGTGGACTCGGGCCTACGTATTGTGGACGGCAATGCAGTGAAAAATAATGCGCGAAAGATGCTGTATGAGAAGCTTGGAGTGCAATATTACGAGCCTTCATTGATAATAAGCCACATTTACAAGAGATACGATTCACCGCTGGATATAGGTCTCTCGGACTCTGTTTCTCATCTTAAATACCTCTACCAGACACTTCCCGACGACCAAGCTCTAGATGAACGCATTTTCGTGATGAATCAAAGCCAGGTTCCTATTTACCGAAAACCCGTGACATTGGCAAAATCTATGATTGTGGATGACCTCTATTTTGGTACGCCTGAGGACTTTGGCACTGAACATTTGGCCGAGGAACTCAACATTGATGGACAACCGGGCATTCACATTGTACACGAAGCTTACCTCGAAGCCGTTTCTTTGCGTGAGTTTCAAGCCCGACCGTGGAAGCAGTGGCTGGAAAAGAAAGCTCTTATCCATAGAGTGCCTAGGTTACTACGCTCGTCTACCAAGAGGATCTCTCCCCTTTTCACCAAGATCATCAAATACCGACCTCATCTTCTAGTGGGAGTTCTCAAGAGATACTGGAATAGCTACAAATCTCACTTGCAGGAATCCAAAGCAATCCGCGAGGCCATTCGGGATGCAAAAGTTCCATGCTATGGAAATTCGATTCGGCGCCCTCTCGAAACCACTTACCTAGCTACGCCGCAACTGAGGGAGATATGCCGGCAAGCCTGCGTGGATGAATACTTTGATCTTTTCCTTGATCTTGGGAAATCTTCCGAGGTATCTGAAAATGGACTTGCTGAATGGGAGTTTCTTACAGTACTCGGCGTTGGAATAGCACCAGATATCAACTTCTTCAGAAACGTTCTGTCCCATTTGATTAGGAGAGATAGTGGACAGGACTTGGAACGGGGGCTTTTCTACATATATGAACAGCTTTCTGAGGAAGCGCATTATGAGCATGGGGACAAAATAAGGTATGAGTACCAGATATTCCGGATAACCATTTGAAAGGCCGACTAACTAAGATACAAAGTGAAATACTTGATGACCTATCAGCCGTCTGTATCCCAACAGAATCAATTCAGACCACAGCCCTAAGCCGCTGCGTTTGGGATGGACTTCCCTGTTTGCAAGTGAAAAACTGCCTCTCGCAGTATCCGGAGTATACAAGCAATACCCGAGTCAGCTATCTCTTTCGAGAAATTTTGGCTTTGAGAGACGCGGACTGGGAGACGTACTTGGACGAGCTGATATACCTCCAAGAGCATAAATCTGCGGATCAACTATTCTTTGAGGATTTACACGCGATATATTCCGAACTTCAGGTTGTCACACAAGATGAAAACAACTGGGAAACTGTACTGTAGGTGATAGTCATCAGCCGCAGTACCTATCAATTGACTAATAATACATACCCAGAACCGAATTCGAGGAACATAGATTGATATATGTACCAGCAGAAGAAGCCTGGGTTTCACCTTCCTCGTGCATTTGGGCAGAACCCCCTCGCATTGATGGAATATATGGAATTGGAGATGTATACTCTGACTTGGCAGGTCTATTCATGGAGAGGCTCTTCGTCAAAGCACCCACAATCGCAACTTATATTGAGGAGTTACGGCTTCTTGTCGGCGAGCCGTTCCCTCGTAATATACCCTCAATTAAAGGGGCAATCGACTGTATCAGCAATTTGAACCCGATAGTCGGGGATTTAGACGACCTGATGAGTCTATCATGTTTGCCTGTTCTCCTCCCAGGGTCAATGAATACAGTCAAGCTGATGAGGCCATCCGAGATATTCTTTATCGCCGATAGAAGAGAGTATGAACAACTTTTCAGGGGGAAAGTTCCAGTTTTGGATTTTGCTCTCGAAGAAATACACGCTCTGCATCCATTCTTAGAGGCTTTGGGGCTTACAGATAGATACATGTCTGTGACAGTTCAAGAAACTGCCAGAGTTCAGCAGTCATCAGAGGTCCCGTCAGAAAGTCTCACCCAAGCCTTCCAAGCAAGAGCTAAAGCTTTATACCGGTACGTACTTATGTATCCCTACCTAGGTAAATGTCAAAATCCGTGCAAGTAAAATCTGACAGCAAGGGACAGGTGTGCTCTTCACTTCCGAAGCACAAAGACTCAAATTGACGACCAGGAGATTTACAGCAAGCTCCGACACGCCCTAGTCTACGAATGTGACGGAATCACAAAACACCTTCAACTATGCTATGGCAACCAAAAAAGAACTGTCAAGGTAATCAGTGACCGAGGCACATTCCATCTCGAAGATAAAGATGATGATACATTACGTCTCTTCGGACCCAGAGACGCTGCACAGCAAGAGAAATGCTCTATGACTCAGTTGCCGAAGGTCTTGGGACGCTATCTCCTCATTGACGACAACAACCCTCAAGCCTCGAAAATTCTTTTGCTGGTTCTTCATGCTTCTATAGGCATCTTAGATGAGATCTTGGATGATGAAGGGATAGTCAGGGTTCCCGAGAGTGAGTGATTTGTCGGCTTTTGAGCAGACGGAAGAGAGCGGACAGCCCTAGCCATGTCGACAACGGTCTATATACGACATCTATGACGATACCTGGTTCATCGGTATAAAGAAAGAGTAGGGAGAGGTTGGACCTATTTAGTACAGGGTACCACTGACCAGCGTGCGGTGTTAGGGCTTTAGGGCTGGTGGATTTCCCTTCTTGCCAGATTTCGGTATTCTGTTCATACGATACTGGATTTCTATACGATGACCAGGGATAGTTTGTGTATCAAGTGGAACAGTTGCTTGTGTTTATATTTACAAGGATCTTGAAAACTGATAAATGTCAAGCCCTGAGGGCATATTAAATGCGGGTATCTGCTAGACTCTCCAAAGTCTCTCTATCACACAAACGGAACAAAAATCGATAGACATCGTGTGGTTGACCCAAATAAAAAAAAATCATGCTTCAAAAGCTCAAAAAAAGCACGCAATGCAGGAAACCGCTCTCTAGATCTTTTCTCTTTTCCAAGATTGCAAGCACGTAATACACCGTCTATGAAAAACCACCACATGACCGAAATAGATAGAAAGAACACGCTCGAAAAGACAAAAGGACGGGAAATAGAAAAGAGGATATGGAAATTGCTTTTTTGGTTTGATCTCACTCCACAATTAGGTGACAGTGTATCCACCGTCAACACGGAGATCCGCACCAGTGACGTAGCGGGAAGCGTCACTCAGCAAGAAGGTGACAGCACCCATGAGATCTTCAGGAGTACCCATCTTGCCTTGAGGGATCAGAGAGGTCCACTTCTTGTTCAACTCTGGGTTCTCGTCAAGAATTTTCTTGGTCAATGCAGTCAACATGTAACCGGGGCTGATGCAGTTAACCCGAATGTTGGAGCCAGCCCACTCAACAGCGAGCGAAGCAGCCAAGTGTCGTACAGCAGCCTTGGCGGCGTTGTAGGGAGCTTGGGGTTGAGGAACATTGACAATAGCACCGGACATACTACCGATCATGACAATGCTGCCTGGAGCTTTGCGCTCCATCAAATGTTTCGCAACGCCAGTTGCGAAGAGGTATGTTCCATCCACGTTGACACCCCAGAGCTTCTTGATACGGTCGTACGGGTAGGAGATGGCATCAAAGTTTTCGGTGAAACCGGCCGAAGTGACCAGGTTGTCAATCTTGCCGTGTTGCTCGACGATCTTGGCGAGGACGGCGTTCACTGAATCGGGGTCGGACACGTCGGCATAGTGAGCAGTGACTTTGGGCAGTCTATACCAATAATTAGTGCTGTGTAAATGGAATTGTGAAATGTTGTGCACTCACTCTTCCAAGCCAGGGTTTTCCTTTTGGAACTGGGCAACAAGTTTCTCAGCCTGTTCTTGGGCCTCATCCTCTGCATGATTGTTAGCTCGAATTCAAATAATCGCAAAACGTGCCCGAATTGAGTTGTAATTCCAATTCGGCCGAGAGATAGGAAAAGGGGCGCATGGTACATACTGTTCAAGTCGACAATGGCCAAGTCGGAGCCGGAGGCGACTAGCGCCTGACCCATGACCAGACCCAAACCACGGGCACCGCCGGTAACGACGCTAACCTTGTTTTCCAGGGAAAACGAAGCTAGGGTGCGCTTAAAGTGCATTCCACCACGACCCTGGACAACGGGCGAGCGAGGCATCTCCTCGTCCTTGGGGTGCTCGATAACGAGGCTGTCATCGGTACGAGCAAAGGCACCCTCGTGGGCGCCGGAGGCTCCCTGAGGAGCTGCGGTTGTGGCACGCTTCTTCTCGTCATCTTGGAAGCGGGCGGGAGTTGTGGAAAGTGTGCGGATGTTGGTGTTGATTATGAGGGCAGGGCGCCCAGCGCGAAGTGAAGGACGGGCGACCTGGTGGACAGCTCGGACAGCCTGGCGAGCCGCTGTCGGCTTGAAGATGGTGGCCATTGTAGGCTGTGTATGTGACGGGATTGATAAATGCAAAGACAATAGACGGTGTACACAGAATGCAAGTAAGACACGGGGGAGATAACGCAGGGAAATAAAAGTAAAGGAGGAATGGCCGAGAGAAGATGGGCAGGTGGTCGCAATATATAATCCAGCAGGACCGACCTGAGCGACCGACCTCCTTCCTGGCGGACAGTTTCCGTTGGATGGCAAAAAATCGGGGCTTACTAACTAAGATAGAGTGGGAAGGTCCGATTTAAAAAGGGAAAAAAAAGAAAAAAAAAAAATAGAAACTGTTGCAGAGCCTGCAAATGTGGATATTTTTTTCTGATTAAATTTTTTTTTCCCAATCGAACCGTCATAAGACCGACAGTCAGTCAGCAACCAGATTGATAGCTGTTGTTGTTGTGTCCACAGCCCGCACTAGTTACATGTACTTGTTGTACATTGTACGTACACTCTACACAGCCATTTTTGTGAAGGATCTAGGAGTGAGGAATGCTGGATATTCTCCATGGAAAGAACATACTCTATAAATCAATACAAAATTGCTCTACAATGGCAAGTACTCAGTGTTTTTGCAACTGTTGTCAATAATGTGTACTCATGAGGGCTACAGAGATACTGTGCAGTGCGTGAGCATTGGTGATGTCAAGCTGTGGCAGTTAAGGTGGCCAGACCAGGCGGGAGCTCTCTGAGAGCCCAGGGGAAGTTAGCGTCCCCGCGTGAACCGCCAATCGCCACTTGGGGTCTTAAGAGTGTGTAGTAAGGTCTAGCAAGGTACAGCAGGTAGATCGGGTGGGCCGGTCCCACCACACCATCCCTCGGCGGCCCATCCACATGACCAGCTGAAAATTTCCCATAGGCCACTCGCCCTGCCTGAATCAGTAAGTACTTTGGACAAAAATGTTGAATTCAAGATCTTCTATCGTACATACACTCTATGTAACCACGTATCCTATCAATGAGCATCCCCAAAAAAGGGCGTGGAGGTACCTTGCCTCTAATTGGGCCACAAATTAGAGATAGTTATCAATCTAATCCCTGATGAGTCAATCCATTTGCTAACTTACACTGCCTGGTGCCAGCTGTTTAAGATTTAAATTTCAAATCAATTGAAACAGCACACCGCTCCCCAGGCTTCTGCAAGATTCATAAGATCAAAATTCACCGATCTGTCTGACTGTATATCCGTGTCGTACGGAGTAAACCTGGAGAAACCGGAGCTGACCCCGTGACCCCATCAGCCCTGTTTTACATGCATCCACTCCGTAGCTCCGTAGTTACAGTAGAGTAAAGCTCAGGAGTGTATAAACTTCAAACGGACAAAGACATCTCACAAAGTCAACTACCCCGTACTATTTCTACTGCCGAGACAATAAACCACGGACCATGTCGGTGAGATCTACGATGATGGATGGCCCATGGGAGCCCCGTTTCCTCCGCATCTGGAAATTCAAAGAGAGCAGGAAGATTCTTTGAATACTTGTAAAGTGTACGGGGGAGATTGTAGATGGTCAACTACTGTTGAAAGACTCGATGCTTAACTGGAACATGAAACTTAACAGACCAAAAAAAGTCTGGAACATCCAGGCGGGCCCCGATGTACTAAAATTAACCCTTCATAACTCTGGTAATTATACCCGCATACTCCGGTGCACACTAGCATAGTGCCAGACTATTTCCCCTTTGGTCGCTTTGGGAGTCAGATGACCTCTGGCGCGAGAATTTGTTTTTCTGACACCAACATACGGAGTACGGAGTACACACGTCTCAGGAGTTACAGCAAAGGGGCGAAATGATTCAGTTACATTATTTTTCGTTAATTGCAGAAAATAGACAATTATACGCTACCAACTCCATATAAAATATATTCTGCTTGTACAGAGTACGTAGCTTAAGAATCGTCGCCGGCAAATTCGACGAGTGGCGTTCCACTCTTGCATTGGTCCTGCACGGGAGAGGGTTAGCCGGCATTCTCGAAGACACTAAGAACTTATTGTTATGGGTCTGTGGGGCGCCGCCAAGGATATCCTCTCAGACTGTGGCAGACATTCACAGACCGACAACTCGGTTCATGAGAGACACCAAGTATAAAAAGAGGAGTGTACTAAGGAGTATGGAGAGAAAACTTACCCCCTTTCGATGCACAATCTTCGCAATCGTGCCATTATGTGGACTGCGGATAACCGTCTCCATCTTCATGCTTTCAATGACCACAAGTGGCTGATCCTTCTCCACCGTCTGCCCCTCGCTGACCTCAACGCTGAGGATCTTGCACGGCATCGGCGCCAAAACACTATTCGCGACGTCTTTGATCCCCAGTGCCTTCTCCATCCATTTTCCTCGTTCCGTTGAAAATCGGTACTGTTTCCCACGTTGAAAGGCGATAATCGTGTCTTCGTCCTGGATCACCCTCGTATCCAATCGTGTGTGGGGGAAAAACGACGTAATCTGACGAGATTCGCCATCGATCTGACTTGTTACCTTCTCGAATGTTCGTCCGTTGACGGTTACCCGGAAACTATCGTTACTGAGCTGTTGGACCTGAACATCATGGGTAGGGTTTGCGGCATCTGGTGTTGCCGAAGATGACATTTCGGCGAATCTGAATTGTCGTTGCTGGAAGCTCGAACTGAATCCGAGCTGCGATCCTTTCAGGCCGGATGACGTCAACTCAGATCCGGAGGCTGCGCGCTTCGTGAAGATTGCGAGAGCTACCTGCGCCAGAATTTCGTCCGACGCAGTTTCCTTGACAAACAACTCCTCGCGATGCTTCTCGATATACCCCGTTTCGACGGCGCCAGACGCAAAGTCTGGGCTCTTACAAACAGCTTTCAGAAACTCTATGTTAGTGATCGGACCGGCAATTTCATACTCTTCCAATGCCACGGAAAGATTGCGAAGAGCTTCCTCGCGATTAGCTCCGCGCACGATCAATTTCGAAATCATCGGATCGTAATGAGCTGATACTTCGTCACCAGCGACGAATCCCGCGTCAATCCGAACGTCTTCCGTCTCTTTGGGAAGCCGAACATGGAGTAGCCGACCAGAATCTGGAATAAAACCTTGATCGGGGTTCTCTGCATAAATTCGAGCTTCAATTGCATGTCCGCGGACGGCAATGTTGGCTTCAATCTCTTCCTGGGTCAAAGGAAGAGGTGCTCCCTCGGCAACCAGAATCTGCCAATGGACCAAGTCCTGTCCAGTAACCATCTCCGTAACTGGATGTTCGACTTGTAGTCGAGTGTTCATCTCCATAAAGTAAAAGTTTCCCGTATCATTGTCAAAGATGAACTCAACGGTGCCGGCACCTTCGTACCCAACTGCCAGGGCGGCAGCCCTAGCTTTATCCCAGAGATCTTTCCTCACGGCATCTGGTAGATGAGGAGCCGGAGATTCTTCCAAGATCTTTTGATGTCGTCGCTGAATACTGCAGTCGCGCTCTCCGAGTGCAACACAGTTTCCATGCTTATCGGCAAACACCTGCACTTCGATATGTCGCGGGGTTGTAATATATTTCTCCACCAGCATGTGATCATTGCCAAAAGAGTTCAGTGCCTCGTTCTTGGCAGAGCGTAATTGATCCTGAAATTCATTCTTGGACCTAACAATACGCATGCCTTTTCCACCGCCTCCTTTGACTGCCTTGATCAGGACGGGGTATTCCATTTTGTCGGCTTCCGCCTCAAGAAACAAGGGATCTTGGTTGGTACCGTGGTAACCAGGGACGCAAGGAACTCCTGCAGCGGTCATGATTTCTTTCGAGCGGCTGGTCGCGAGGTCGTTAGTGTAATCCTCGAATTTTTGAATATGATCATACCTCTTATCACCCATATCTTCAATAGCCTTCGGGGGTGGCCCAATGAATACCAAACCTGCGCTTGCGCATTTTTGCGCAAAATCCGAGTTTTCACTCAACTGTATGACTTATTAGTATTGCGTATCGAGCATCATAAACGACAAGAATATGCACGAACAAAGCCATAGCCCGGATGGATAGCCTGGCACCCTTCACGCTTGGCAATCTCTATTATCCGGTCCCCGTCTAGGTAGGCAGCCGTTTCACCGAGGTTGAATGCATAAGGACTACTCAAAGCATGCTGTGCTTTGCTATCGGGATTTGTGTATAGTGTCGTGACCTTGATGCCATGTTGCGTCGCTGTTCGGCCAACTCGTCTAAAGTTGAAAGAAGGTCAGCCAACACAGAATATCGGACAACACACTATCTGAACGTACAATGCAATTTCGCCACGATTGGCAATCAATATCGAAGATAGTATTGTAGAGCTCTCATTGGGAGCAGCTATCGTCGAAGCTGCTCGTGAAGTCGTTCTTGACCTGAGCACCGCGATTTGGCTCAAGCGGGACCCGGTGCGGAGAAGGGAGGAGAGAGGCATGACGATGACGGAAGGGATAGAGAAGTCGAACGGGGTTTTCTTAATATGCAATAAGGTGTTTATAAGAGTGTAGGCATGATGAGAAGATTTTGGTAAACTGTCACAAAAGGTGAAAGAATCTGTATGGCGTCAATGATTCCTTCTATTTATTCCTGTTGTATTCGAGTTGGAGAGTGCCGACGCCAACCGAACCTAATCCTCCGCGCCTTCTCTTTTGCTTTCCGCAATCTGCGGGGGATTCCGTGGCTGCACGTGATCACTTCTTGGCACAAAAGTAGTGCCTAATTTTTATGGCAGGAATAATGATTTTATCAGATCAGTTTTGGTTGCTTCGAATTATTAATCTTTCAACAACGTCTCTTAGCGTATGTTTGTCCAGCGGCTGTTTTGCAATCATTTGGAGTCGAAATACATGACCCGAGTGTTTTCACGATTTCTTTCATCCATCGCTAGTCGATAACGAACCAGATTTGACACTTGCTCGCAAGGTGTTGCGCACCCCTCTCAACGACATTCCATCACTGGTCGCATTCATTTCCATACTACCAGGTCTTCGAATCTCCGTTTATGAAATGAGGCTGCCCGTCAGCAGATTATATCAGTGAACTCAACCCTATATCATTCCGTACACTCATTTGCTTTGATTCCGACGCTTTTAATCGACCAATTGGCGGCACTCTATCACAATGTCCGACGACGAATTTATTTACGATGACGACGATGACTGGTACTGGTATGAGGAAGACAACATGGGGCTTGGGGTACGTTTCTTATCATATTTCTGTGAATGAAGCTCCTCTAACTTGGCTATCTCACAGGATGAACTAGCGGAAAATGCCGTTCACTCTCCCATCATGGTCGAAGACCCATCCCTTGAAACCGTTGATACCTACAGCGACTGGGAATACTATTCTGATGATTATTACGATGATGATCCGACGATAACTACCAAACACAAAACGAACGGCGAGCCTCGTAAGAAGAGGCGAAAGCTGTCTTCCATCGAAAATATCCCGAGTCTCTCGCTCGGCTCTTCCATTGTCGACTCGTCTATGTCCATGGCAAATTCATTCAAAGGTGTACTGTGGAGGGTGCCTGTGAAAACAGACGACAAGATTGAGCTATATGAGCCTGGAAAGGGAGAACAGGTCGCTTTGTTGAGTGACTGGAGAGAACTTGTCAAGACTCCGATACACGATTCGAATGGCGCCAAAGCTGACGACTATGAAACAAACGGTGATGTCAAAAAGGAGGTCGGTGTAGCACGCGCCGAAATGCCCGAACGTGTGGATCTTGAAAATGGCGTCGACGCAAAATACGGCAGATACTCCCCTCCACCACTCGAGATTGAGAATCTGGACAAAACGATTATTCGTCAACGAGATAAACTCTCACAACCAGAATTACAAATTGCGCCGGAGAAACTCCCCGCGGGCACGGTGATTGTCGCAGATAGCGAGGATGAAGAGGAACTAGACGAAACAGACGAAACAACTATCGCAGTGCCCGAGATAGACGCCGTTGATGACGACAAGGAGAACATGGTTCTATCAGAAAAGGAAGACCAACCTCCACCTCAAACGTCAATCAGAGTCGAAATACCGACACTAGCAGCCGTTATGAAGGCGGACTCGTTAGATGAGAATACACCGCCACGTAGAAGAGGCCGACCAAAGACTGCTACAACAAAACAACCACCAACTAAGGCAAATGGTACAACTAAGAAGGCGCCATCCACGCAAACGCCTACAAAAAGAGGACGAAAGAGAGCATTGGAAGTTGAGAAGGAAGACGAAGAAACAGACGACAACAAGAGAAGATCGAAAAGGGTAGCCTCGTCTACCGTTAAGAAAGCAACAAAAGACACCGGAACCGACAAGAAGCGTACACGTGCGAACTCAATGGCTTCCCCGAAACAAGAGCGTGAAAAGAGGAGGAGGGCTTAATCCGTCTGTCCTTGGACTTGCCTTGATCTTTGCACCTTTGATGTCCGATTCATATTCTATGAAATGTTGAGATGATCAATGTGTTTCTTGGGAGGATTAATTCTCAGGATGTGATCACAGGTACATCCCTTGAGACCCGAAAAAGCAATTTTTGCAGCCGTTGGCTTGCTTATAGCCCCGAAATCACGGACTGTTCTATTTAGACTCATAAGCAAGTTCTACTGGTAGCCTGAAGTCACACAAAATATCACTTTAGACTCGGTCAGAATAATATTAAATCAAATACATTAATTCGAACTTTACTTTGCTGATCACCTAGCATGGAATGTACACAATTAAGTCTTAGCAAGGCTTGGTTTCCGTATACGGCATGTCCTTCCTATTTAGGAAATCAACTAGCAGGCTTTCGAAGTGTTCAAAGCGATTAGGGTAGAAAGATATTGACTGTTTTACTTGTAGATCTGTAGATTTGTAGAATAGCAAACTATCTCTCATATTTCTTGAAAGTTCCTGTTAAATGGGCCGGTAGTTCATCGTCTGGCACCAGGTTCCTTCCGGATTGTCTGCCGCTGTACCAAGAAGAGAATCCCCTTAAGGGCTTTCTGGTAATAGTCTATATACTGGTACAAGCGTTCAGTATTCGCCATTCCAGCTCGTCATTATGTCTGGCATGCCTTCGATACATGAAGCTATCCCGGTTGCAAATAAGCTGGATTTGTGAAACGTGCCCGGACATGTATTCTGTCAATATTGTCGGTAGTATGCCATTTACTCGATGAGCTTTTTTTATTATGCTATCAAACGGTATCTTTGTGGTTTTTTTGGTGTGTGGTAGTCGAAAACTATTATTATGAAGCTCTGGAAAGAATTTTAGGTACAAGAGAGGGGCCTTGGCCAACCTGCTTAAAAAGTCGCGCCAACATTGAAGCCAGGCCTCCCAAAGTCCCAGCCGATAGTCAGCCCTATATAATTTCCAGGAAGTCCTTGCTAGCCGCACCCTAATCCTCCAAGCAATACTTATGTATGTTCACTTTGAGGTTTTCTCCACCACGGAAGAGTCTCTACAAATACTTTCCCTACCCAAAACGATAGGAGCTTTATTAGTACCCCTGGACCTCTTTGAGATCTCGACTAGGAGGATATTCAGGAAGAGCACCACCGGCATCGTCTCTATCCCATGCCCAGCGACTTTCTTTCACCGAGTCCAGCTCGCCAAGAATCATCTGCACCAGACAGCCCCCGAGGATGGGCATGAATTTCTAGCTATGAAAGGAGCCACCAGATACGATGTACAGGCCTTGACAGTATAGGTGTGCAATAATCCAGTCTTTATTTGGCGTCACCGCGTCCCTGTGTATGTCTCATTTAGCACTGGTTCGATCATGTCCTGTGCGGATAAGTTTACTAGCACATCCTATAATTCTCTATCTTGAGCCCGTGAATCCAGTTACCGCACGTATGCTTGATAACTGTGTGGATCTCGTCCTTTAGCCCCTGTGGGACATTTTGATTCCAAGCAGTAGTGGTGTCCTGGAGAGGAGGAACCGAGATCTTTTCTCCGGACTGGTGGATTTCATAATTCGTAAAGCTGCGCTCGTAATTGAACTTCAGCTTCCCATCGGATCTTGGGGTGATGCTTTCACCTGTCGGCGCAGATGTTAGTATGCAGTGAAAGGCGTCCTTTATAGAATTGTGAGGCTGATTTATCTACCTTCAGTATGAGCCATTGCATCGAAGATCACAGGTGCGTCCTTCAGTTTCTCAGCTTGATCTTAGGGAAACGTAGCACTGCATTGGATGGCACCAGCGGCAATCATCCTTCCACCGACCTGGAGCGAGTTTTTATTCTCCGGGGCACTGTCTGCAAGGAACTTGGGAGCCCATGCACCAGCAGCGACAACGACATGGTCGGCATTGAGTTCACTGCCGTCTTCAAGACGCACCCCTCGGCAGGACATATTCTCGTCGATTATCAATGTCGATACAGGTGCCTGCTGATAAGTTGCACCGTCGTCAATTGAAGCTTGGATAATACTACGCAGGGCTCCGTCACCATCGCCCGAGCCACTGCGAGGATTGAAATTAGTCTGCGAAATACCATCCCAGAACGCATCGCGGAAGACTCCGTCCCAGCGTGACTTGGAATCTTCGGCAGTAAAAATTTCGGACGCAGGCATCACATTGAGTGAGCGGTAATTTTCAAGAAAGTCTTGGGCCATACCTTTGCTTTCAGCGTACAACATTCCAGTCTCATAGTAGTACGGCTGGTAGATCGGGCCTTTTCTCCATAACTCTTGCGCCTCCAGAGCCGGCTGCATGTAGAAGACATCCTGATAATCAGCCTGGATGATTTTGTTGAGATCGGCCGAGGCAGGATACAGATCGGGAAAAGGACCGCGATCCAGAAGGGTAACTCTTGCGTCGGGTCTGCGCTTGCGTAATTCTAGGGCTGTAGAGGATCCAAAGATGCCAGCCCCGACGATGAGATAATGATCTCCGTCCATCATAGCCTGAGAAGAATGGAAGTTTCGCGTCAAATTTCAATATGAGTCCCGAGAGGCTGTAGGCTGTGCTCTCACCACTAGACTCATTACAGGGCTCAAACGCACCGCACTGAAAAGGGGTTTGCGCGGCGTCACCATTGAGGGAGGATGGAAAAAATTGAGGCTGGCACTTTGCTATACAGTATTTTCAAAGGAAGGGCTTAGCCTTTTATGAATGTCTGCTCTTATTGGCATTTTTCTTCGTTTTTTCCATTTCTCATTTCTCATTTTGGCGTATACGGTATACCTGACAAAATTACTTTACCGCTATCCTGAATATGGTGAGCGCAGCGCATATATTCACTCGCACGCCCTCATTAGATAGCTGGCTTTCTTCAATATAAGGATGTGCCAAGAATCCCCCTTACTAAATTAGCATGCATAATATTGCGCTATTTATGTATAGTACACCTATAATAGTTATTTTCAATGCGAGACGTCAGGACAAATTGGGGATATTGAGCGAAGGCTCACCTCTTTGCAAATAAATGATATCTGAGCTTGTCCAAGTGGTACATAAGACAATTCTCTCAGTGAAACTTCCACTACTTCATAAGCCAAATGAATGATTTCCCCATCTAGAAAAGCACCCAAGAGATTGACAATATTGGCGTGGGACGTCTCAGAAGAAATTCCGGCTTGTCTGTCTCCTTTCACTTATACTTCTTGAGAGCCACGAGATGACTGGCAGAGTCGAAATCAGTCGCTAGAAAAAACTCATTATTTTTTCTGCATTGTTCAATGTTGAGCACTTCAGTAGAAGAATGCCCACGAAAAACTGATTACAAAATGCTCGGAATACAAGTGCTCGGGAGAAGTTGGCTTAGTGCGCCATGTTCAACAGCATGCCCGTTTCAATGTTCAGATTCCTGGGTGAAGCCAATTACGACAAGACACGGTTCAGGGCCATATATACACCACTCTGTGTATACTTTCTAAAATCTATTTCCGACAGAAGCTTATTATCATAACCTTAATTTAATGGCTTGGCATTCCAATGTACTACGTGCAAGTCATGCCCTAAGCAGCAGATGTGGCGTTCCACCGAAGCACCACAGACCACCCGTTTACATAGGCAATATTACTTTTCTGCTTGTTACTGACATAAGGAGCGGTAACTAGCGCAAGGGCAAGAACTATACTGGTTATACTAATTGATTGTATATGTCCTGGTGCACTCAAAACCAACTTCGCTTCTATTCATTACTGAGCAGGATCTTGCATGACAGTAAGTCGAGTTCTATTAACCTGCCTTGCAGTTTAGCCTTTGGCGGAAATTTGTCAGGTAACGAATGGTAAACCAAGGCAAAAAATCAAAGCAACCATTATATTGTCGCTATTATCGCTCTATCTTGGATTATCTCAAGTTGATCACAGAATGGGGCCCCGCCTCGTGTTGTGGGAGCGGGCACTCACACCGTAGGTAGCCGCACTCACTATATTCCGGATTGCATAGTAAAGCCATAGGCCATTGAGCATTTCATTCCACATCTTTCCACTGAACGACCATGTGTAATAAAGGCAGTGGGTCTCTGCCCTGCCGATGATATTCGTAGGTTAAGGTAGGTTAAGAAGCGTACCGTGTGTTATACAAGTTATCACCGAGAATTAGGGTAGATTCAAAACAGTGTAATTGGTTAAGTAACTAAGCATATGAGTGAATCAATAAGACGTGTATCGATCTTTATGTCATTCTGCACCACTTTAACGAGCTAAAATACGTGCAGAAATATGTGCCAATTTGTAGTAAATCCCTGTGCTCTAGCGACTCCTAGTGAGCCCTAATAACTACTTCCATAGTACAAGCAACATATAAGCCGCTTACCCGAGTTAACCGATCCAATCGGGGCTCACGAAAGTTAGTGGTATATTATGCCTGTTTGAGGCAGGAGCGAACCTGAATGTATTCGCTCCACGTTATCTGGAATTACAGATAACTTGTTGCCTAAATTCATTTACAATAAATGTGCGGAGAGGAGGTAGGATTTGACTTCCCCCCACCCCCATCTTTACTTTTGCTACTTATGAAAAGGCAGACTCAGGCCGGTGCACCAGGAAGGTCCTTGGCTTCCATATCGGCATATCATGTGTTAAATCACTATTTACTTGACTTTTAGTCCGATTCTATCCCCCCCAGGTCTGTAACAGTGTCTCATGGTGGCGTAGACGAGTCCTGTTACTAAGGAAAGAAAGGCAGCACATGCTAATAAAACGTCCATCCTTAAATGGTCCGCAATATAGTTTAACACCTGCCCGTCCAACCTGTGCCATGACCTCCCTGCGGCGTGCGATATCGCCACCTTTGAGTATCCATTCTCTAACAAGCCCATATCATGCCGAAGCGTGCCGTATAGCCATGCGTACTTTCGAAATGCTTCTGTCACCATCGTCGGCCCCGTAGACCAAAATACCTGTAGGTATGGCAGAAAGATATAACGGGACGCCGCGCCGCGTCGCTTGGCCGCATACAGCGTCCACTGTAGGAGCGGGGACCCACGCTCGGCCATAAAGAAATGGTTGCTGAGTTCAAGTGTGCTCACTGTGGAAGCAAATATGACCTTCAGGCCGAGATGTTGGAGGCATTGTATTTGAGGAGCCGAGGTTGGGTACACGTCTAAGTCTGCGTAGATTCCACCTTCTGCGTGGATAACAAGCAACCTGGCGATGTCGGCACGCTGGATATTCTGCGGATATGTCTCGTACGTCGTCAAAATCCAAGAGTACTTGTCTTTGATAAGTTGGAGGATATCTTCATCTGTCCAGAGCTTGACTGTGTAGTTTAGGGGCTCAAACATGTTCTTCCAGGAGTCGAGGGATGCTTCTATTTCTGTCGAGTATGTCCTAACATTGTCTGTTTTCCATAACTGATGAATGAGATTGGGTATTCTTGACTCAACAAGGAGACTCGATTCGTTAAGGGGTTCGAGGGAATTGGTAGTGCATTCGGCGATTATATTTATCAACTCAGGCAGCTCACTGGCGAGGGGAAAGCCGTCCGCGCATCTGAACTGATTATTGATGAATATGGCAACGAGGGAAAGTACTGCCACTGCTATGAGTCTTCGTGTGCCTTTTCCCGCAAGAGTGATCATTATAGACGGTCGTGCGAGGTGAAATGACAAGAATATGATATGTGAAGCACACAGGACGTTGATCAAGCGAAGGCTGAATTTCAGTCCAGAAGAGATAGGAGATGCCAGAGAGAGGGATTTAATTATTTGGACAATAATGAATAGTCCACAAGTAGTTAAAGAAAAGGGAATATGGCTGTATGGTGCAAATGTCCATCCCCACAGCACCGGGCGGACTTTTGCGCTAGGAAGCAGAATATGGTCATAATACACCTATGTACAGAACCGTATATGTCAGTGTCGGTTATAAAGTAGCCGATAGTTGAGCAGAACCACCTGTGCTTGGGTGACAGAGCTTCTGAGTGTTTTTTGAGTTGTTGTTTGCTGATATAACGTATTGTCCTTGCGGTGTTCTGAGAATCGACCATTCCATTTCTTCAGGTATTCAACGGGAGGTTCGCGGCACCATTCTGGATGTAAAAAACGAAAGCCAAAAGAGGCAGTGATAATAAGGGAGGCAATGCTCCCGAGTTGGGGCAAGACAACACCATGCCGTTTTACCGCTTGATCGAGTCATGTTACCTAAGTTCCTGACAGACTTATATGACCACTAAATTTACCACCCATTAACAGGGTCCCGTTTTTGGCCGTACGTTGTATTTGTTGGTTTGTCAGTTCCTTGCACCATGGCGTTAGCAAAGCCACATGTTGGTCAGGGTATACAGCGGTATTCGAGAATGGTTTCCATCTTTTATACAAATGAGTCTCGCCTGCAAGATGGGGCCAGCGCAAGCTCATCCAAGTGCAACTGTATAAATTGCGTGAATAAGGCCGATTTCGAATTCAGTTGTACATATGAAATTCAGCCAGATAACCTCAACCTCAACCAACTGTTCTATTTTCCCCGTTCCTGTATTTTCTTTGGGTTCCTCTTAGCTTCTCATCGACCTCTGTCATGTGGGGATGGTCCACCATATTTCCTATTCAGCTAGGGCTTGACATGGATTCATAAAAGACATGTATCTAGAACCCACTTGCTAGTGGGAAGAATATTGCTGATCCCTCTTAATCGTACCTTTTTCATGAGTTTCGCCTGGTAGCCTAGTTTCAGCCCCCAATGTACCTGTTAATTCTAGAGGGATTTGTCTTAGATTACACTTTCTTCTAGCCGGAAAGGTATATGTAGACTACCGGCCGGATAAACATTCACCAGAGGCATATATGAGCTTACGAGACTCAATTGTCCCAGATATACCACTGAGGTTTTTGGGAGGGCGGTGGTAGGAGTTGCTAGTAGTTTCTACAACAGCGAGGATCGCACACATCGAGGTACAATACATCATTAGACTCCCTAAAAATGTGAGAAACAGTTTTCATGTTCTGTATGGTATGAACTGTCAGGATAGGGACAATGTTCGCTACTCAGTTCCTCGGGGCTACTAAATGGCCAGTCCTGCAGGTATGTCCCAACGCTTCTTGACCAGTTCGGCCGTGCCTGTATTGACGAACGTATGAAGCTTACTGATTCTCCCTTCCTTGGGAGTCCTCAGAATTACCATTAACTCCAATAAACACGTTTACTTCTACATAGGCATGATCATATTTGAGTATTAATTATATCAATCCGCTGAGGGAAGGAGAAAGGGTGACGTAATTCCCAGTCAACCTGATAACCCTACCACCATCAAACATCTTATGAAGGATATCGCAACCAAAAACGTATTGATTATTCCTAAACTAGCGAGTTTTATATTGATTGATCTTATTCCCAACCTGCCCGTATTCACTGCATCTAGGCGGGGCGTTCTTGCGTGGCTGATCCTGCTGAGTAGGTAAATCGCCCTGCTCATGTGATACTACCTCATTTGCTTCTACTAGCTGAATTGGCCTCTAAGCTAGCTGTAAGCCCTCTTCGATCGATACGCCCCCTTCATGAACTATCTGCCTAGCCCACCGAGTGCGCTTTTGACGTTTCTCTTTATTCACTGCGCGTAGATTCGTGTTCTCCTGTGCGAGTAACGCAGTGTTATGCAGTGCAGTAGAGTGGCATTTAGTAGTCTGATAAAGCATGGTTTTCGACGGAGTAAACGGGCTATTCCATCGTTGCATCAATGAATCTTTGAGAATTGAAGTTTGCTTTGTCGCTGAATTGCTGTTTTGGGTGTTTTGGTGTGCATGGGCTAGATCTGCTGCTTGGTCGGCTTGACTGTGGCGTAGGCGTTCGTAAGTAGATATTAAGCTTAGAAAGCACCCCTTCAGCATTGATTGGTACTATACTAGTAGCTGCGAAGCTGTTCCGAACGATATTCTGCTGGAAAGCTTCTAGACTTGCGCGAGGATAGTCGGCTAGAAAATTCAGCTTATCGATATTTTTGTAGCTCTCGCTTGATCGCTCACGAAGCAACTGTACGCATGTTTAAGCACTGCAAAATACCCAACCTCAAGCGGTTGTAATAGCTACGAAGAACACGAAGCATACAGAGTGATATAATATCGTTTTCAGCGCAGATTCGGTTGATTTGAGAAGTTAGGTGCCTACTATACCCGTCAAGAATTAATAGCCTGAAATCGCCCTCATACGCACGAATTCGTGCATAGAATAAATATCTTTGAATGAGCGTAGGCTAATTTCATCATCATCCGAGATAATAGTCTTCACTATTGCCCAAAGACTCTCAATAGGATTGAGATCAGGGGTAGACCTCTGCAAGTCCTATGGGTGTGACGTTACTTATTCCTAATACTAGGTAGCTTATCTCGAAGAAACTAAGCATACAGAAGAAGAAGAAGAGAAAAAAACTAATGCGCTTGCTCGCTACAGCTTCATATAGTGTGCCGACCCCGCGGCGGCGCCTGATTGGGAAGCCGTGAGGATCAGAGGGAGTCCCGTTGCTAGGGCTTAGGGCTTAGGGCTTTGACACGGGGCCTGGAGTGGCACTGTATGAAGCCGAACAGAAAGGCACGTACAACCGTCACAATGGGACTAGCAATGAGTTCATAATACAGCTAAAATAAATAAGATATATATAAATTTAAGTAGAAAGTAATAGTTTGAGAAGTTTAAAACTTTTATAGAATTCCTAAACTCCGTATAGATAGGTAGAGAGGTTCTGTCTAGTCCTTTAGATGTTTGCTCCATAGAATTGGGTAGGAGTTATCGCTAGTCCCATGGGACTTGCAGAGGTCTATAGATAAATATAAACCAGTGAAAACGCTCAGGAAGCGATAACCCGACCTAGACTTCTGCATAACCCAACTTGGGTCGAAGGTGTCGACCCAAAACCCAACCCAGACCCAATACTGTCACAAGTATCTGAACGCACCTGGATACCTTCCACGCATTGCGTCGGATGTCGGAATCTTGCATGTTTACACTCAATACGATCACGGAACCCGTGACTTCGGATTTTGCCGCCGTCAACATTGAGGAAGCGGCGTTGCTCCCCGTGATTAACGTCTTTGGAGTATAGATTTAGCCGCATTTTCGAGTCTAGTGGATCAAGCCAAGGGCTTGTAGGTGGCTTTATTACAAAGGGTACTAAGATCACAATCTTGCTAGAGGGGAGGAGATTAACGCAGCAGCCAGTTAGTTCCAGTTCAGTGGACAAGAGGTGGGATGCGATAAGGATTGAAGAGCTTTGGTTATTACTGGTATAAGCCTTCGTGGACGTCCTTTTTTGTTTTGGGGACCTGTTATGCTGCCAAGTAAGCATAGGTTGTATCTGCGCCTTCTTATTGTACTTCCAGTTAGCAGCATCTGCCATCTTGCATGTGGTGAGTAAGCCAAAAGGAAGTCATATCCCAGGCCTCATTGGTAGTTGGCTGTTCCTCGTTGTTAAAAACTGAGGTAAGGAACGTTAGGTAGCGTACACTAGTGCTACACTAGATCCCAGAGGAGGGGATACCCCTCACACCCCGGTTCAATTGGGACGATCCGGGGAACAAGGGAAGCCAATTTTTCCGGATTCTGGAAATGGAGTACACCGCTGGGTCCTGGTTGATGCTAGATCCGTTATTTAGCCTAATCATTCATTGAGGAAATTTCGGAAAATTTGTGATATAAATGGCAATAAAAGTTCTCTTTGAAACAAAGAAGTTATAGCCACGGTCAGTTTATCTTCGCCATATTTGAATGTCCCACATCTCGGCACCACTAGAGTAGAACTAATGGCGATACTTGCCACCAGACTCTTCGGAGTTGGTGTTAAAGCACTCCTAGCGCTGATCTCTGTGCTCACCTGTGTCCAGGCATCGTATACGTGTAACATGAATAATGTCTCAGCACCGGCGACGGGTTACAATGCATCAGCTAGCTATATCGGGTGTTACCTAGATCCCAGCGTGTCAATCCTGACGGAAGCGAAGCTTAGCACAATTATCATGACGCCAGAGTACTGTACCAGCTGGTGTGGTGGAAAGGGTTTTGCATACGGAGGCGTAGAATTCGGGACGTAAGTGAATAGCGTCTCCGTTGGATGGTACCGTTCAAGGCTGATACCCAGAACAGGCAATGCTTTTGTGGTACCACGCCCAACTTTAGCTTGGCAAACAAGACAAACGACAGCACTTGCAGTTCGAAATGTAAGACAGAGCCATCCAGCTCATGTGGAGGGACATATGTGTAAGTCAAATAGCGATTAAGAGGAAAACTACGTGGATCCGCGTTGCTGATATTAGCCATATCAGCATGTCTTTGTATCAGATCTCGAATCCACAAGGGAATACAACGAGCACTGGCTTCGTGCCAGCGTGTCAAACTGCCCCTCTCTGCGGCCACGAAGTCTGTAATACTTCATTGAGCATTACCGAGCGAGTAAAATCACTTGTTGATTCCCTGACATTGGAGGAGAAAATCCTCAATATTGTCGATGCTTCAGCCGGTTCAACACGTCTCGGTTTACCATCGCACGAGTGGTGGAATGAAGCAACACACGGGGTTGGCTCCGCCCCGGGTGTCCAGTTCACCGATAAGCCAGCCAATTTCAGTTATGCCACCAGCTTCCCTGCACCAATCTTGACTGCGGCCTCCTTTGATGACGCTCTAGTGCGCGAAATAGCCGGTGTCATTGGCAAGGAAGGAAGAGCGTTTGCCAATAACGGGTTCTCTGGATTCAATTTCTGGGCCCCAAATATCAATCCTTTTAGGGATCCTCGGTGGGGAAGAGGACAAGAAACCCCCGGCGAGGATAGCTTTGTTGTGCAGAGCTATATCCGCAATTTCATCCCAGGTCTTCAGGGTGATAACCCCAATGAAAAGAAAGTCATTGCTACGTGCAAGCACTACGCCGCCTACGATCTGGAGACGGGCAGATATGGCAATGACTATAACCCTACTCAGCAGGACCTCGCTGACTACTTCCTGGCTCCATTCAAGACTTGCGTTCGGGACACGGGGGTAGGGAGCATCATGTGTGCATATAATGCAGTCGACGGCATCCCAGCCTGTTCTAGCGAATACCTACTGGAACAGGTCCTGAGAAAGCAGTGGAATTTTACTGCAGAGTATAACTACGTTGTATCTGACTGCGATGCGGTCACCGATATCTGGAGATACCACAACTTTACCGACAGCGAAGAAGCTGCTGCATCTGTAGCTCTCAACGCGGGAACGGATTTGGAATGCGGCACCTCGTATCTCAAGCTTAATGAATCGCTTGCAGCAAGCCAGATAACGGTGGAGACATTAGATCGGGCATTAACAAGGCTGTATTCGGCATTATTCACCGTAGGCTTCTTTGACGGCGGAAAGTACAGTGGGTTGGATTTCTCGGACGTTTCGACCCCCGAAGCCCAGGCTCTCGCTTACCAGGCTGCAGTTGAAGGCATGACGCTCCTCAAAAACGATAAAAACCTCCTTCCCATACGTTCCTCACAAAAGTTCAAGAGTGTTGCCTTGATTGGGCCGTTTGCAAACGCTACGACTCAGATGCAAGGTGATTACTCTGGTACTGCGCCGTACTTGATTAGCCCACTGGAAGCATTTGAAGGCCATTCTGGGTGGGAAATTAACTATTTCATGGGTACAGAGATCAACAATCAAAGCTCTTCTGGATTTGCCTCAGCACTTGAAACCGCAAAGAAGTCAGATTTGATATTTTACCTCGGTGGTATTGACAATTCCATGGAGGCCGAAACACTCGACCGCACTTCGCTTACTTGGCCAGGGAACCAATTGGACATCATCGATCAGCTATCAAACCTTCACAAGCCTCTGATTGTGGTCCAATTTGGGGGTGGACAGGTCGATGACAGCCCCCTTCTACAAAATAAGGGTGTTCACGCCCTGGTTTGGGCAGGATATCCGAGTCAAAGTGGCGGCTCTGCTCTGCTTGACGTCCTTATAGGCAAAAGGTCAATCGCTGGTAGATTACCAGTCACGCAGTATCCAGCCAGTTATGCCGATCAAGTGAGCGTTTTTGACATTAATCTTCGTCCTACTGCGGACGGTTCATATCCAGGGAGGACATATAAATGGTATACGGGGAAGCCCGTGATACCGTTCGGGTACGGCCTGCATTACACACACTTCGACTTTGACTGGGAGCAAACTTTGGACCATAAGTATAATATTCAGGATCTCGTTGCCTCGTGCCAATCCACTGGCCCGATTAACGACAACACGCCTTTTGCAACTGTCAAAGCTCGTGTAAAAAATGTCGGATCTGAGGTTTCCGATTATGTCGGCCTGTTGTTTGTTTCAAGTGAAGATGCAGGCCCAGTGCCACGACCAAATAGATCCCTGGTGTCTTACACACGTCTCCACGACATCGCAATCGGAACCAAAGGAACATTAGAGTTTCCTCTAACCCTCGGCTCATTGGCCAGGGCCGATGAGAGTGGAAGTCTTGTAATTTTCCCAGGGAATTACAAGATTGCGCTAGACATATCTGAGAGCTTGATTTTTGAATTTTCGTTGCAAGGAGATCCAGTAGTGATAGATACGCTTCCCATGCCTGATGCTCAGTATGATTTTACGGTGCCGGTCCATATTCAGCCGCCGTCTACCGAGGCGCATTCCTGATTCTATTATTTCGGGATGAGTTCAATGTGCTGCAGAACGGATAAAATCAGGGGAAATAATCGGCTGAGCTGCTGCAAAAGAGACTCCCAAATCCCATCCAGGCTACTTCTCTCGAAGCTCAATGCAAGACTGGACCATAAAACAGGATAACCCAGAGATTCGACGATCGGTACTTTTCGTTCAGACAAATAAAGAAAATGCAATTCTCGTGGCTCCAGTTGGCCTCAATTGTTAGTATAGAATGAAGATGAAACTAATACTACATTGTAACCCCTGACAAATCGGATAAGACCATATAAATACCCACTCTTCGAGTGTGCTTACTACCTGTAGGTAACGTAGAAAAGATATTCCGGATATAAAATGTCACGATAATATACTACGCAGTCATATCGGATGACTTGTTAAACATGTCTGAGCAGTGACACGCCTCTCCTACCAGATAATCCTGTGAAGAAAGAATGGTCAAACTTAGCTGAAAAGATGATTCTCTATCATCTCTGCTACAAATGTGCGAATAAATTGTAGTAGGTTTGCTAATAATGTGCCGTTCATAATGGCAACTTCTCGTTACACGATTCCAGAAGCACTTCAGCCAATCGGAGACCCGATGCTGACCTGTAAGGACTGCTTTTGAGGGTCCAGGAGCAGCAGAGTACCCAGAGCTTACCAATTCGTTCCTGACCGTGACTTGCTTCAACGCGCCAAGGAGGTCCTCATCAATGCTGAGAAGCTGGACTGCCGGAATTCTTGAACCCAGCCTCCCTGGTTACTAAACTCGAAGCTGAACCTTGCCTTAGTTGCGAACCTCTTCAACACTCACCCGGATTGGATCCCATCACCGAGGAGGAGAAGTTGGAGATCAAAAACTTCAACGCGGAAGGCGAGCGTGAGGCTCGTGTCTTCGCCCTCCGGCTAAACTCTTTAGATGCGCAACCTGCAGTCAACCCACTCTTCAATAACCTGCGGGATGGAAACGTTCTACTGCAGGCTTATAACAAAATAATTCCAAACAGCGTGAATTAAAGGCATATCAACAAGCCTCCCAGAGCCGGAGGGGAGTTAATACGAGCCAAGGCAGTGGAAAACACAAACTACTCCATTGAGCTCGGAAAGCACCACGGATTCTCTCTAATTGGTGTGCAGGGTGCAGATATCACTAGCAGACAACACACCTTAACTTTAGGACTAGTATAGCAGTTAATGCGTCCTGATATCACGCGCACTCTATCTACACTAGCCCAGCGCCTCAGTAAGTGTGAGTTTATCAACACCAAGCTAATTCGCTAGGGGAACAATGTGTCAAAGTGGCGACGGCCAAACAAGCCCCGTCCAGAGCTTCACAACCCACTAATTAACACTGGCCACTTCCTCTTAGATGTTCTGGACAGCATTAAGAGCAGCTACGTCAACTCCTGGCCGGACGGATGAGAAGGCTTATGTCAATGCCAAGCTTAGCATCAGTATGGCCAGAAAGATGGGTGCTGCCATTTGACCGGTGCCTGAGGATATTTGCCAAGTGCGCTCTCGCCTGGTGACCACCTTTATCGGTAAATTACTGTATTACAACAGTCCAATTTGTTCAATATCTCTCTGGATGCGCAGGTCCCCTCATGGCAACGCATGAGAAAATATAGGGAAGATCCGTGCCGCCGTACATCGTACCAACTTACATATCCATTATTCCCCAGATTTCTGTGTATGGGGTTAGCCATGACCGAACAGACATTGGCAGTGGTCTGGCAATATGATCGTTCTCGATTTTCTATCTTTCCTCACCCACTTCTCTTACGCTTCAAGTTTTTACGATGTAAGTACATCTGTGGGTTTCACCGGGCAAGTGAAAGGGTCGCTCAACTTCAGAATGAGAGAAATATTTGCATGTCGTCCTTGGAAGCTTGCTCGTCGTATTCGTATTCTCCGGTACATCAAGGGCACTAAGGCTTTCCAGCTCACACACAAGAACCATCTCCCAAATGCCGATTGGCTTCACCCATGCAGACTAGGATGGCTGTCGCGATATAAGGCGGTCAACAACCTGATTTCTTTTTAGCATTGGGAGCAGAACCATCAGCGGGTAATCAGCATTATTCTCTTGTCAAGCCGCGAAGCGGAGTTCATGAGACAAACACAAGTTACAAAGGAAGCTATCTGGCTGAGAAGACTTCTAAAGAAACTGAATTGAGCCAAGGAAAAACTGCAATGACTGTCTGTGGCGACAACTAAGTAGGAGCCATTGCTCCATCCTCGAACACTCAATATCATTCTCGCACAAAACATATGGAAATCTAGCGCAGGTGGCAAGGGGACGTCCAAAGTATAGGGACAGTTGAACTACAATATGTACCGACTACAGAACAAATCGCCGATGGCGTTACCAAACCTCTCGCACGAAATCGGTTTGAATGCTGCTGAACGGGGCTGGGTATTGAGTGAGGTACGCAGCTATCCTTTAATTCCGAAGATTCAACCGCATCGTCACATCCCCAACAACTCCCCCTCCCCCCGGTGCCTCAAAAAGAAAGGAAAAGAAAAAAACTGTCAAATGAGTTGAAATGAACGAATTTAGTACGCACCCATCCTAGCGGAGTACCATGGCTGTTCAACAGACTTGATTCCAGTGAGAGCAGACATAACTGGCGTCTCTGTTATGAGTTGAAAGTCGTCCAATTTGGCTCCACTGGCCTGCTGGGCCCATATAGTCACAGCAATCCAATTTGTTCCTTGATAGTTTAAAATGCCCTGTGGAACATGGAACAGAGTCTGCGGACCAATGTGGTTGATGTACTTGCCAAACTGGTATCCGTTCACAAAGAGCATTGCGCGGTATTTTGGGGGAGGACTGGTTTGGTTCCCGAACTGGAAGTACAATGGAATATCCCATCCGTCCGGAATATCAAGATCAAAGCGCGCCGAATAAAACGCAATGCCTGGCTTGGAAATCCCTTCGAACGGGCTAGAAGCCTCCCAGGAATCGCTTGGGGGTTGAGGCTGATGGAAACCCTGGCGTTCGCAGTACAAACCGCCCTCGTTCAGAGGCCCGCGAACCTTATCCACATAATCCTCGCCACCGAGGTTGCCTGTCACCTTCCAGGTGATTGCGGTATCGTCACGGCCAAACAGCTGATAACTTATTATTCCGCGGGGATCTTTCATATCATCTAACCCGATGACCCAGTTCTCCATCAGCCCAGTTTGGTCAATTACGACTGTTATTGTATAATGCTTTCCACGTTCCAAAGGAGGAAGTATATAGGTTTGATTTGAATTCTCATCGATGCTGTTTCCTGCAAATGAACCTAAATATGTATTATTTAGCCACATGGAGCTGCCGAACGCGGTTCCGCCTTGTGTTTCGATGAAGAAGTCGGTTTCGGTGCCCTCAGCAGTGAAGTGGCCGCGGAACAGGAGATACCCGGTATTGAAACCGTAGTCCGATCCGAACAACGAGGTCGAGGTGTTCAGTGGTTGAAATGTATTAGTACTATGGGGAAAATCTGCATCTCGCCACGCAGAGTCGTCATAAGTAGGCGAAAGCTCAGGAAGCGTATCTACATACTTCCAGTCAAGCGCTTTGAAATCCATAGGCTCGATTTTGGGCGGAACATAACGTATTTCAGCGACCCAGAAACCGTGTTTGTCAACTTTGAATGGCACTTTTCGACTATTGACAAATAGACTACGAGCACCCTTGGGCACCCCAATTACTTCAACTGTACTCGTAGCGTTGAAATCCGCGGTAAGATGGAGGTTGTCGCCTTGTAAATATGCGGTTCTGACAAGATAATCTGCCTTGACAATGATCGAGGAGGCTGTTGTCTCCTGCGAACTGAGGCCAGGTGATATCCCTTCGGTGGGACATTCGGGAACCCAATAATTATAAGCAGAATTTCGGTCTAAGCTTCGGTCAATAATCTATTCGTGGAGATGAGGGACACTTGGGGAAGGATGGTGCGTAAAAACTCTTACCCAGCAGCAGGATTTTCATATCGCCAATCAGGACAATTTGCCGAGTAGAAGATACATCCCAGCTAACGATAGTAGTCTGACCCATGGTTTCAGTCCTTGCCAGCCCCTCAAGTACGGATGTTGTTGAGGTACTTGAGATGGCTAGTTCATGGTGTTCACCAGGTCCGCCGTAAAGGACCAGGACCTTGCCACTAGTGAAGTTTTTCCACGTAAAAATCTCAGCGGTAGAGTATAACAGATTAGTTCCCCCTACATCATAATCGACAACATGTATTTTGGAGTCGCGTCCATTAAGCGATAAAAACCCGCCCGTCTGCGGAATGGTCAAATTTCCAGTGCTCGTGGGGAGTTTAAGTTTATAGCTGATCGATGACTGATTGGTGTAGTTGTTGTGTCTGACAACAAAATAAGCTGTAGTACTACTGACGACGGGGGTTGTTGTCAAATCTGTGGTGTCCGTGTAAATTCCAGAAGAAGCACTCTCAGGGGATGCTGTCAGGTAGGACGAAGAAACCTTCAAGAAGTTACCAAGAAGCTTGAGTTCACTGTACTTCTCACGAGTCACATTTCGGGATTCACTTATGGCAGCACCGTAGTCGTAGGAGGAATAGCCTCCAGGATGGCCAAGGTTTCCCCAGTTCATGCCACCGTAGATCTAGCTAATGTTAGTCAAGTGCACACAGGACAGAGCCCGGGGGCGAGAAATATTGGCACCATGTATAAGTTAATGATCTTAGCTCCTGATGCGACATTATTCTTATATACCACACGTTCGAATTCAGGACCCAGAAGCGAAGCACATCCTGCAAATCCAGATCCACCCCAAGGATCGAATGCACCCCCTTGGAACTTCTTCGGGGTTAACAGATATGCCTGATAAGTCAGAATGAACACAACTGCGATTACGTACCTCATCGAGAGATAACGGTGTATTGGGACTAAGTCTCAGGTGAGTGGAATAGAAGTCTTCAGCCATACCGTTACTGCCAGGCCATGTATACGGATTCCCCTGAGCAAAGGAGTTAAAAATCTCTGAATTGCCGTCCAGAAAAGTCTACACTTACACAATCAAAGCCAAGGCTGGAAATTGGTTAGTAAATATAGAAATATAGGAAACATGACAAGGGAAAATATAAGGCATAAACGGTCACTCACGGATAATTATCAAAACCGTAAATGTCAACTTGACCAAGTCCAGTTCCTGGCGCATTATGCCCTCCTTGCCACGCATCATTGTTGATAAAGGGTACAATAACACCAGCTTTGCGAGCCTGATCCTCCACATACTGCATGTAATTAGGGTCTGGAAACAACGCGCCGCAACAGGCACCGCTATACTCATTTTCCGGCTGATACAGAATCACCGGCCCGCCATTGGTGATTTGCGCCTTAGCAATCGAACCCGCCACATGGGAGACATAGCTATTCCCCCCAAAAAAGTCAGTTCTGACGATCTTTTAAATATAACCACGGCTCAGACACATTCATACTTATCAGTAGCCTCTAGATATGAGGTGTTGTAGGAACGCAGCGTCACATTCAACCGCTGCAACCATCCAGGAAAGCCGCCTCCAGATACCTCTGCATTGATATAGGGACCGGGACGTGCAATGAGATAAATACCTGCCTGCGTGGCTGCTTCAAAGAACGGTTCCAGAGCAAAGACGCCCTCTGCTCTGAACTCGCCGGGCTTCCCTTCTAACAAGGCCCAATCAACGTAAAAGCTGACGGTATTGAATCCTAGAGCTTTAACCTTTTGGAACACGTCAAGCCATAGTGAAGGACTTGGAAGCCTGTAAAGTAAAGTAGTCAGTTTATCTCTCAGTCTCGATATCAACATGCTGTATTTACCGGAAAGGGTGAAATTCGCCGCTAAATATCATCATTCTCTCCCCATTGATGAAGAGGGACTGTGAATCCCACGTCACCTAAAGAATTTAGTATCTGATTGAACTAGGGAAGGCGCATTCCACCTCAAATTTGGCAATACGCACATTTTTCTGCAACGGCGACTGGCTGTTTGGTGTCTGGCGTATAACGACGTCGGGTGATGTACGGTCGAAATTCGCGACAGTTCCAACAACCAGGGTTGCCAGGCAGGCGATACTGCTATACGGGATGAGCATGACTTTCTAACCCTGCTCGTGATATGAGAGAGATGAGCAAGATGAATGTGCTGAAAGATGAGAGAGCGGTGAGTGGTTTGCTTATGTATCCTTCTCCCATTGCACAAACAGAGAGCCACAAAGATCAACAGCTTGTTATTGGGAAAATGACGCAACTTTATAAAAAGTGATCATGACTCTCAATGAATATGAATATTGATTGCTAATAGCCTAATATACTGCATCGTACTGTACCTAGGTATGCATGTGGCCAATCCGAAATGCGAACGTCGTTGATTTCCAGGGGCGCTACCTGTACGTAATAAGTGCTCACCAGGCCCAAGAGTCAATTTCATGCATCCTCTTGCCCAGTATCCCAGAATGTGGAGTATGGTTGTATTGCGGAGGAGCAGTTCCTAGCGGCGGAAAATGCGGGGAGAAATGTGTCGGATTTGACTGAAGGTAATTGGCACAAAAGACACATAATCTTAATGGGGACACTAATTTTTCTCGGCTCCACGAATCGACCCAGAATTGCTATGTGGATATCTCTATAAGGCTTTCTGCAATGACGAGGACTGTCCGGCGGACTTGGAGATTCTTCTGTACCCCGCGACAGAATTGTCCCTCTATGGGGAACATTGTGTGAATCGATAAGAGCCAAGGGCGGGATAATGTGTGCTAATTCCGTTCATTAGCAACGACCAGTGGCCCGGTGGAGATCTCTTGCCAGGGTCCGGAGTCGGAGTTGTGGATATTTACGAATTGGACATCATAGACTTCCAGAATTCGTGCTAGAATAGAGGTTTCTATGCCCGCGATATTCTTCCGGTTTTAAATCAGTTCAACCAATAGCAGGTAGATATCCGTAGAGAAAAAGCACGAGGGGTCATACATAGTAGCTTCAACCCCCTGACTCCCTCCATTCATAATGACGATGCCATCGTGCAACCACAACTCAACGTTTCGGCTAGGATGTGAAGATATCCTAAGGTTGGTACGATGGAGACAAACAAGAACCCATTTCAGCACACAAATAGGGTAAGCTGCAGAAAGGAGTTAAACCTTGTGACACGTTGAGGATCGAAACGAACATACGAGTGGACTTCGTTAAGCCTCGTATATCATCTAGAGTAGCCCCTGGGCAATCGCAAACTTTGTAAGTGGAAGCTAATCACAACACAGACATGGGAAGCGAGAATTCCTTTGAAGCACGCAGATCTAGGTGTGAAATAAAATCGCTTCGCCAGGCATATCCGCTCTTGGATCTTGGCTACAGAAGGATACGAAGTTACGAACAGAGCTAACTCAATATCGACGATAGCTTTCAGCCTCGAAATCCACCTTCACGGCACAATGATCCACATCTCTTCCCGTACTCGCTCCTTGCATTAGGGCCATTGACTACATACTGTCTCAAAGCTGTTTCCTCTTGGGAGTGTCATCTTGTTCTTATTTTCTTCGATTCGTATTCTAGATGATGTTCCTCGTACTTGTTATTGGGATCTGCAGGAACGGTACCCACCCGACTGGAGATTGAATCTGCAGATCCCCACCAACTGGAGTGTGAAACTACTACAGAGTATGTATATAAGGCTTTGCAGTTCCCAGGAAATGTCGAGATGCCAACATCCAGCCTGACATCAGTTCCTGAACGAAGGTAAGAGATATTCTATGTTCGCGGAAGTGCCCTTTTTTTGACTTTGAAGCAGTCCAGATCCAGAACGAAAGTTCCTACTTTGAAATCCAATTGTTCCTTTCGCCAATTGCAAGTTCACGGTAGGTCCTTCTGTTGATGTTGTTGGGTATATACTGATGATATATTTGTGCACAACAGATGAAACCGTTCAGCTCAACCGCCGCTCTCCTCCTCCTACTTGCTCGCTATGCCGTCGCACATGCATGCTACTATTGCGAGGACTACCCTCATATTGGAGCAGTTTCTCCCACCTACGACTGTGGAAAGCACTGTGGACTGAATAACTACAATACTTACTTTCCTGATTATCACTGTTGGGAGGATAGCGATGGAGCTGATCATTGTTACGCAAATTGTTGTGCGAAAGCTGGAAGGCACGCGACCAGTATTGACCTTTAACCTAGGCATGTTAGAGCTTGCCATTTGGGGGGGTTATTATCGTGGAGCTCCACGGCAACAAGTCGATTGTGCCGAACTCCAGAAAAAAAGTGGATGAAGAAATGCAACAGACTGGGAGGAAAGAGGGGAAAGGCCAACAGAAGATGTCCAATGACTCATTTGATACTCCCATTGGTGGATTGAATTCTAGTTCAAAATTGAGCGAGTGTTGTTCTTCCTGTAGAATCATTCATTCGAGCGGAATCGCGTCTCTTGAGGGCATCGGTTTGCGTCCAGAAAAACTAAATCATCAAAGAGAGCAAAGTATGGCAGCTATCAAGCGCAGATATGATGTCTACACACCATTAATGGCGAGGCTACTCTGTCGTATACTGAACGCATGACAGACAGCGGCGTTGTCAGTCTCATCCTCCAAGGCAGCAACGAAGAAGTGCCTCGTTTAGATCACAATAAGCAAAAAGGTCTGATACACACAGCAAGGGGCTATCTAGTTAACCTAGGCTATACACATTCGCAAATAATTATAGATTATGGTGCAGCTAACATTGAAGAAACTATCAAATACATCTCTGAAGCAAAGGACCCTAGTGCCAACTATGCTTTAGTTCTACTACTAGCATATTGGGTTACTACAATAAATGCAAGCATAATTAAAGGATTCTCACATGATGTATATCCAATACCTTTCGCGCCCTATTTATCCATCATTAAAACCCTACTAATTTAAGGGTAGCAGGTAGCTATAAAATCAGAACTACTAATCCTAATATATAATTTCCTAATATTATTTCTAATATAGTACTGCTTAAGATATATTCCTAATCTAGCACTACTCGGGCTTTAAGCCCTATCTACGGATAGCCTTATTAGCTCTATCTGTTTAAATATGTGTCTCTATTCTGCCACTGTCCCGAGAATCGACCAACTTATGGTCAGTAAGAGAACCTTGGAAGAGTATGAGGCATGAAGGTTTCAATTTCTCTCGCTTTATTTGCCATGGCTATGGATTTTTCTCTCCCATATCTGATTCATACGCCTTTCACATGTCAAACGACTAACAGTGTCCACGACTATCTAGGTACAAGGTTTTAAAGATCATATTTTCAGCCTACTCTTCTCGAGACACAGTAGACGGCGGCAAATCAAAACTTGTCCGATTTATAATGATATGAATATGAGCAGCTCTATGTATACACAAACACTACAAATCAAGCATACTCCTTGTTGAACGCCCGCCCAATAACCATTCTCCTAATCTCACTCGTCCCAGCCCCAATCTCATACAACTTTGCATCCCTCAGCAACCTCCCCGCCGCAATCTCATTGATGTACCCATTCCCACCCATAAGCTGAATAGCGTCTAACGCACACTCCGTGGCGCGTTCGGCCGCATACAAGATCGCGCCTGCACAATCTTGTGTTCTAATCAATGTGCCAGACGGTGTAACGCTAGACTCATCGATCGATTTTGCGGTTGCGTAGGTGTAGGCGCGCGAAGCGGCGAGTTTGGTGTACATATCTGCCAGTTTCCCTTGAATTAACTGGTTGTGCGCAATGGGAGTGTTGAATTGTTTCCTTGTATGGGTGTATGGTAGCACGAGGTCGAGGGCTGATTGCATAATTCCAAGAGGACCAGCACTCAGAACGAGACGCTCCAAATCCAATCCTTCCATGAGCACTTTGACTCCGCGGTTGATTTCACCGAGGAGGTTCTCTTTGGGGATGAAGACATCCTCGAAGACGAGTTCTCCCGTATTTGAGCCACGCATACCGAGTTTGTCGAGCTTGCGCGCGCATGAGAAGCCTTTGAATGTCTTTTCGACGATGAATGCGGAGATACCCTTGGAGGCTTTTTCAGGTTCGGTTTTGGCGTAGACTACAATGTAATCTGCATCTGGGCCCTATACACCACAAGTCAACATCAGTCAAAGTTCAGTCCGGGATTATGATTTGGGAGAAGCGAACATTTGTGATCCACATCTTTGTCCCATTGAGAAGCCAACCACCATCCACAGCTTTTGCGGTAGTCTTCATGCTGACGACATCTGATCCAGCCGAATGCTCCGACATGGCTAGTGCACCAATTTTCTCTCCAGAAATGAGACCAGGGAGGTATTTTGCCTTTTGTTCAGCATTGGCGTTTAATGATAGTTGGTTGACGCATAGTTGTGAATGGGCAGCGTAGGAGAGACCAATACTTCCTGTAAGTAAATGCAATTAGTATAGACCAAGAAAGTGAGGGTCGGTTTTCGTACCTGACGCTCTGCTGATTTCCTCGAGGACTGTGCAATGCGCTTGATAACCCATTGCCAGACCACCGTATTCCTCGTCTGCCGTTACGCCGAGGAAGCTATATATCTCAATGTTAGCATTTTACACGCCCAGTATATGGAGACTAGAGTAGAATCAAACCTACCCAGCTTCTCCAAGCTTCTTCCACATCTCAGCCGGGAACTCATTCTGTTGATCGGTTCGCGCCGCAACCTCTTCAGGTATCTCTCGACCTGTCACACAATCAGCCCTGTGACTTATAGTGAATATTGCAATACTAACGCGCAAAATCTTGTACACTCTCTCGCAACTGCACCAAGTCATCATCCGTCGGCGGCACAAAGCCCTTTGGATGCTTCGTTGAATGATGTCGGCTCCATGCGGGGCTCCGCAAGGGACGAGCTCCGCGTGCAACGGCTGATCTGGACGGGCGTAGAAGAAGACGAGAAAGGTGTTTTGAAGACATTTTGTATACCGAATAATAACTTCTGAACGTGTGAGTGAGATGGAAGAAGTAATTATTGAAGACGGAGCGATGTTGATGATGATGGATGTTGTTACATTGATTGTAGGAAGTGGCCGAGCGGTTGGACGCGGCAATTGTCGCTCAGCGTCGCTCTCCGCCGGATCTCCGCAGCTCAACCGCCTGCTTTATGATGATCTCGACATACCTTTCATCGACCTCACTTTCTTGATTTGAACTTGTCAACCGCGTACACTTTACTACCTCTACAGATAATTTCAAAAGGATAACATCTTTTCTCATCAACCTTGACCGCGTCCTGTTCAACGGGCAATCGAGCAGTCATCCCCGCAATGCTCAGTTCCCGCCCTGTTCTCCGCCAGATTGCGGAGAAAGAGTTCATCCCCAGACTTCGAGCCGGACGATGTCTCTCCACAATTGCAGGACAGCGAAGAGTGACACCATCCAGAAAACACGGTTTCAATAAAAATGCCGCCGTACGCAGCTCCTCAAGACCAGTCTCGAATTATACCTTCCCACACCATGCAAACGCCATCTCCGTCCTGCCTACTACCGTCGATCCAGAGTCGGCAGACTTCAAAGAGAATGCAGCGCAAATGAACGAGCTGTTGGAGCGTATGACGCAGTTGCACGACAAAATAGCACAAGGTGGCTCTGAAAAGGCGCGAGAAAAACATATAGCTCGAGGGAAGATGCTACCCCGAGACCGGGTTACGTCTTTAATTGACCCTGGAACATCCTTCCTGGAGCTATCACCCCTCGCTGGTCATGAAGTATATCCCGGCGAAGACGTTCCCGGAGGGGGTATTATTACGGGAATTGGCACAGTTGAAGGCGTTACATGCATGATCGTCGCCAACGACAGCACCGTCAAAGGCGGAACATATTACCCCATAACCGTCAAAAAGCATCTACGCGCACAAGCGATTGCACAAGAAAACAAACTCCCCTGCATCTACCTTGTCGATTCAGGCGGTGCCAACCTGCCGCATCAAGCCGACGTCTTCCCCGACAAAGACCATTTCGGCCGCATCTTCTTCAATCAAGCACGCATGAGCTCGCTGGGCATACCACAAATCGCAGTGGTGATGGGACCATGTACCGCCGGAGGCGCATACGTTCCCGCCATGAGTGACGAGACAATCATCGTCGAGAACCAAGGAACCATCTTCCTCGCGGGCCCTCCCTTAGTCAAAGCCGCAACCGGCGAAGTCGTCTCCGCCGAGGACCTAGGTGGCGGCCATCTACACAGCACCATCTCAGGCGTAACAGATTACCTCGCTGTCGACGACGCGCACGCCCTCATCCTCGCGCGCCGCTCAATCAGCAACCTCAACTACCCCAAAATCAACATACCCTTGACGGGACTATCAAAGGATACAGACATCAAAGAACCCCTCTACAACCCCGAAGAACTAAACGGTATCGTCGGCACAAACCTCCGCCGACAAATTCCCGTGCACGAAGTGATTGCGCGTATCGTCGACGGCAGCGAATTCGCCGAATTCAAACGTGACTACGGCAGTACCCTCGTCACGGGCTTTGCGCGCATATACGGTACTCAAGTCGGCATCGTAGCGAATAATGGAATCCTGTTCTCCGAATCATCCCTCAAGGGGGCTCATTTCATTGAGCTGTGTGCCCAACGTCGTATCCCACTTGTCTTCTTACAAAACATTTCGGGCTTCATGGTCGGCGCCGATGCAGAAAAGGGCGGAATCGCGAAGAATGGCGCAAAGCTTGTGACGGCTGTTGCATGTGCTGATGTGCCCAAGTTCACAGTTGTGTTTGGCTCGAGTGCCGGCGCTGGGAATTACGGCATGTGGTACGTCCCCCCCCCCCTTCATATCCCCCTCCTAAGGTATTCTGTCATACAGAAACTAATGATTGACGATACAGTGGCCGCGCCTACTCCCCAAGGCTAATGTTCATGTGGCCCAACTCCAAAATCGGCGTCATGGGCTCCGAACAACTTTCTTCAGTCATGGAAGCCGTCGGCCGCACCGCGGACCCCGAACTCAAATCTCGAATCGACCATGAATCAACAGCGATATTCTCCTCGGCGCGTCTATGGGATGATGGCGTTATTCCACCCGCGCAGACGAGACGGTATCTCGGGATGGGGCTGATGGCTGCTGTGGGCGGACGGAATAAGGTCGATGAGACTGAGACCAAATTTGGTGTTTTCAGGATGTAAACCCATGTAACCCTTCATTCGACTCTTGCCTACATTCTCTGTAATTGTGCTCTGTACTTGGATAAAGCGTGAATGAAGAAATAAGAAATTGAATTGGTCCGTTCAGTCAAGAGACCAGTAAGTAATGTCTATAATCATACCTATACAAAAGAATTTAAATTGTATTTTTTTCCCTTCTCTTCTCTTCCATTTCCTTTGCTTACAGGTTTCTTCCCTGCGTAAAATGTATCCAGTACTTTTCTCTTCACTATCCCCGTGTATGTATATGTAGTATAAGTATATATAGGAACAAGTGTTTTTGTTTTTTGGTGTTGGTAGTTGGTATCGGTCAAGGTGTAGGAGGGCCAGCTCGCGTTCATCATGGAGATGTGTGTAGGTGTAGATGGTAGGTGTGTATATGGTGCGTGTCATAGATAGCAAGGGTCGTTCGTCGAGAAGTGTATTGTGTCGTATTGAGTCGTAGATCATGATGAGATTGAGTTGTAGGAGAAGGAGAAGGAAGAAGATGGTTAAATAATCACACACTGCCCCCGTCGTCGCGACCTGCGCTCTCCCCTCTTCCTCGGCGCATTACTAGCAGCCATCTCGCGTTTCCGCGTCTGCAGCTCCAACGACCTCAACTGCGAAGCCTGCAAATCCTTCCGAATAATCTGCCGACACAAATCAATAAACACCTCATTCACATTTGCGCGACGACGGGCCGAAGTCTCATAATAAGGCGCATTTCCCCAGGACTGTGACAATGCAAAAGCGCGTGCTCGTGATACCGCGCGGTCTTCTTCGAGATCGGATTTATTGCCGACTATGACGATGGGGACTTTGTCGTCGTCTTTGATGCGGATGATTTGTTCGCGAATTTCGGAGAGTTCGTGCAGAGAGGACATGCTGGTGATGGAGAAGACGAGGAGGAAGCCTTGTCCTTGTTTCATGTATAGTTCCCTTTGTTTGTTAGTACGTTCGACTCAGTAGTAGACGTGTGTAATTACCTCATAGCAGCTGTAATGTTATTAGCTTTATTATTTCAATCCCAGAGGAGGGGGAGAGCTTACTGAACTGTTCTGTCCCAGCAGTATCAAGACTATTCCCGTCAGCATTGCCCTTGTTTCCAGCACCGTGTCATACGTACATTTCTAAAATACATTGTCGGCCCTGAAATGTACGATTAGCCATGCCACTTGTACGTTCAGAAGGGGTATTACTCACATCGACTTCTATTTGTTTCCGATATGAATCCTCAATCGTGGGGTCATAACTCTCAATCCAAACATTTTGTACGAATTGAGCTGTAAAAATTGTTAGCATGAATTTGCTGCGAGGCTTAGGACTGACGTGTACCTGTAAGGCAGCTTTTCCCAACACCACCTGTAACGGTTAGACAAGCACTCTGTTCTGTTTGATGACAGACATACCAGCTCCCAAAACCACAATATGATATTCCCGTCTAATCACGTTAGTCAAATCAAACGACCGATACTGCGCACTGAAGAGCTCCTTACCGAGGCTGCATTTGAAGAACGGCGACTCAGATATAGACGAAAATAAGCTAACCGCACAATCGGAGAAGACGAGCACAACAAGACAAAGAAAGTGGGCTATTCTAAACGGCACGGCAAAGTTCGATCGGCCTCGAAATTTAGATGGATAGATTCGTTCCAGGCTGTCGGTAGCCGTTATCAACCACACGAGCACACAAGGATATCGATGCAACTGGCAGAGAGTGTTTTCGCTAGCAACAAGTCGAGGGAATTAAGGTTGAAGAAAGAAATCGATCGAGTACGGTAGGAAGTAGTAGCACGCAACGGTTCTGTGGAAATGGTCGAGCCTTCGGAGGTTTTTTCTCGTCGCCCGGAGCTGGTAGGAGCTAATCAAGCAGCGATTGACCAACGAGAAACAATGGGTCGCGGAAAATATAGAGTCAATTGCAACGGTCAACGTCAAAATAATCCAATTGACGCGTCGTTAATATATAAACTGCTCGAGATGAGTCAGAAGCTGAGAGAGTGTGGTCAAGGATAGGTGAGGCCGGTGACGTCGATCGCGGTCAATTCAGGGACAAAAAAAGAGAAGAACAGCCGGAGAGTCGGAGAAGAGAAGGCGGTGTCGAATAATCCCCGACGGAATTTTCTTTCTTTTTTTCTTTCTTAGCTCTTGATGACAAGACCCTGAGAAATCAGATCGAAGGCGCAGTCGATGTAGTCTGACTAAGGTTTGACAGTTCAAAGAAGTTTGTGTTGTGCACGGCGGTGAGCGAGAGACTTTTTTTTTCTTTGGTTGCGATCTATGCTCAGAGGGGGAACCCGGGACAGAGATTGCTTTCAATCAACTCAATCAAGTCGTAATTAATTGAGAAAATTAAAGGCCAAACTCTAAATAGAAGAGGAGAGCGAAAATTTGCAAACGAAAGGACGCTTTTGGTCAGATTTGTATCAGATACTTGCGATGTTTTCTTTTTCTGTCAGTATCTGGGTATTCACGGATATTATTTTTCTTCGCAATCCGCGTCTGGGTTAAATATCAGGTTGCACTGAAGAGAGTGTTCAGGAAGAAATGAAGAGATATCGAATGGTAGAGTTACAACAAGGCCAACCAACAGGTGGACTGATTACAAACAATTGAGACATTGATGCAAACGTTATTGAATGCAAAAGCAATATATTTGGCATTATACATAGAACCAAACGGATTGACAGAGACACGAAGACCGTACTGCAGTGAAGCCAGTCGGGTCCTTGGGAGCCAAGCTTCACGTTATGAAGCTAGAACCTACTATGAACTATGTAGTCTTGGAGTGGACGTGGGGCAAAGACAAATGCCTTACCTGAGATGGCTAGACTGTGCCAGAGGAATGGATTCCATCCTCCGATGTCCCTCACTCATCCTGCACCAGTCCAGACCAACGTCTAACTTACTTGGATGAACCATGAATCATGAATCTACTATGTAGGCAAATTGCCGACTGTAACCAACAAGCAGCCAGGCTTCTACTTTCGGATTCGCAACCCCTTGTATTCCGGCGTCGACAAAACAATTCTCCTGCGCGGGCAAACCAATGGCAACGTGGTGGCTGCCAGCGCGATGTGTGATAAAGTCATTTCTTCAGAACGAATTGTGATAGCTTCTACAGGAAGCTAGAGGGAAAGGGGCAGTTGGATCTCCAAGTGATTCGAATCGTCCAATACCGTGGCCGGCGGGATCAAAGTGGGTGCGATTGGCTGCGGGCTAGCTACATAGTAGATGTTAGACTTAGGACAGAAACGATGAAACGATGAAGCGCGATAAGAATGACGGTTAGTCAATTGACTGGCAGGAAAGTGCGGCTTTGAAGTGGGATTTTTTGAAAGAGTGATTGATCCGATTTGATTGATCTGATCTGATATGGAAGAGACGAGGGAGACGTGTGGATTAGTTAACTAGCGTAACGCTTGCTTACTAACGAGTCAGCATTTCAAGTTCAACTTGAACTACTACCTTCAAGCTGACAAGTTCCAACCACTTCCTACCTACTTTATAGTATGTTCACACCCAACTCTAAGTGAACTTGCGCCAGGCAACGCACGATGACAGTACAAATCCAGGGATTATAGTTGCTGGCGACTGGGTACATCACCAACAGCCCGATCTTGTGAGGCATTCCGCAATGCAAGATTCCCAATAGTTGATTACACGTCTTGCATCGTACTAGCTGTTCACTCTCATTATAAATCTGGCTGGCATTGCATATTGATGCTGGGAGGCGCCCAGGATTGCGGCCATGTTTTCAAGAAAAGCAGTTCTAGATGTTGGCGTTGGATTACTAGATCAGTCGATTTAGGCTTGCAAGTGGACCAGCCCCAACCTTGAATAACTATCTCAAACGTGTTAGCAACCAAAATATTGTCAACAATCGACTCGTCTTCTCATGACCTAGTCAAGCATACTATGTAATAAATGCTGTAAATAAAGTGAGTGCCGAGTCGGCGACATGTAACAGAAATGACGAAATGCGACCGCGTAAATGTAAGAAACTCCACCGCATCCACCCCGAACTCCGCACTCGCATCAGCTCAACACAACACAACAACACCCAACACCCCCCATCAACCTCCCAGTTCACTTTCAACATACACAATTGCAAAATGTTCGCCGCGCGCCGCTTCACAGCCACCGTGCCTCGCACTATCAGCACCCAATCCGCCCTCTTCCACGCGACTCGCCCAGCCTTTGTCAAAGTCGGCGATGCCATCCCCAACGTCGATCTCGTCGAAGACTCGCCCGGCAACAAGGTCAACATCGCCAAAGAATTGACTGGCAAGGGTGTCATTGTCGGTGTCCCAGCTGCTTTCAGTACGTCTACCTCCAATTCGAATTTGCAATTGCATGGCAATTGAATGGCAATTGACAAGACCATTAAATAGGCCCCGCTTGCTCCAGCACACATGTCCCCGGCTACATCAACCATCCCGCGCTCAAGAACGCCGGAAAGGTATTCGTCGTGTCCGTCAATGATCCTTTTGTCATGAAGGCATGGGGCGCGACTCTTGATCCTACCGGCAAGAGTGGTGTACGTCCACGAACCCGCGAAAACAAATAACTACCTTCCGTACTGACATGCAATAAAGGTTCGCTTTTTGGCTGATCCCGCCGGTACCTTCACGGATGCATTAGACCTCGGATTCGACAGTGCTACCATCTTTGGAAACCAGCGAAGCAAGCGTTACGCTTTGGTAATTGAGGACGGTAAGGTCAAGGAAGCTCACGTTGAGCCGGATAACACTGGTGTTAATGGTATGTCTCTGCTATCGAGTAGGTGTGTATGGTTCGCTGACGAAGTGATAGTCTCCGCTGCTGAAAAGGTTCTTGCTTAAACGACCTATACAAACCATCTGACCCAATCTGCAGAACAATGTACATTCTTGCCGACTTAAGAAGTGTACGAATACAAAAACAATGATAGAAATTTATGTATCAATGTCATGCCAAAGAAAAAAGTACATGTAACCCAGACAAACAGCCCGGCTGTTCACCACCTATGTATCAATTATTTAAAACTTCCAGGTTTCCGAATCAAGCACGCTCATCCTGCAACTTCTGCCATTGCTCCGGGGTATAACACTTTGGCGTCCACGCATGAATCGCAGCAATCTCATCCTTGAGCACGGAGTTGACTAGTCGATGACGCGCGAGCATGTTCTTCTTATCGAATTGGGGGGAGACGATAATTGCTTGGAAGGCTTGACCGCAGCCACCTATACATCGTAATCAATTAGCTTAGATATAATCCCGCAGATCTTGCGATGTTGCGCCAGCAGGAGGATAGGGCGTACCGGACATATCCTCAATCTCCACGAACTGCGCCTCCAATTGGACCGAGAGCTTCTCCTTCAGACCGTCGGCTGTAACGCCGGATGTGCTCGCTGAATCAGCCATGGCTGGATTTGCGACTGCGAAGGATCTGGACGATAGACTCGAGAAGGGCGATACTGTTCTTGGTACTGGGGTGATTGGACTGCTGACAAAAGAAGGTCGGGAGGTTGAATGGACGAGGGAGCGATATCCTCTGCTCAGGATCGCGCGGCGGACGAACATGAGAGACCGGAGCAAATGGATTGTTGGTGGTGTTGTGCAGAGAGTAAAGAGAGTGGTGATGATGTATTAATAATTAATGGACGAAGACTGAATTTCTTTTCCGCCGATGACGCCGGAGTTGGTCTTGCCGCAGCTAACCCCACACTTTTAACTTAGCTCTCATCTTCTTCACAGCTACCATCTACACATTCTTGTCTCTGCCACTGAATAGCTATTAGCTGTTTCTCGTTGTTTACGATCCATTGATGCAGACCTCCATACGCGCAACCCTGTTCAACTCAGTCCGATCTCGCTGGCACTCCACAATGGCACAAACAACAGCAATCTCGCCTTTCTCCCAGGCTGTTGTCAACACCATGCGAAAGCTGTATGTTTACAACATCTCTAAACAATACCAATTCTAATCCATTGAAGCTACCCAGAATCCCTGGCAGATAAAAGCTTCGACAACACAGGCCGTGAGAACCCAGCACTTCTTTCTGACGAGCTATACTAACAAAGATAAAACAGTACTCCTCGAATCACCCTACAACCCCAACTCCCAACTCAAAAACACTGTCCTCCTCACAACCGACCTCACCAAAGCCGTCGCCGACGAAGCCATCGCGCGCCGAGACTCCATCATCGTCACATACCGTATGTCCTTCCCACCATATCACCCTAACCTTTCTTCCAATATACTGAAAGAAACAGACCCCATAATCTTCCGCGGCCTCAAATCCCTCATCCTCCAAGACCCGCAACAAAAATCCCTCCTCCGTCTCGCCCAGGAAGGTATCAGTGTATACTCTCCGCATACAGCCGTTGACGCCGTTCCGGGCGGAATGGCGGATTGGCTTTGTGATATCGTCTGCGGGAAATTCGTCAATTCCTCCTCCACCACCACCACAGAAAAGAGTATAGGAGGAGGAGAAGGGGCGTATTCAGATGTGGTATACCCCCGACCAGCCAGCAACACGACAACTCCATCCGTGGACGCACATACCCGTGAACCTGTCCACCCCTCCCCGGCCCCGGTACCGACTGGCTTCGAGGGTGCAGGCGCAGGCCGGACATTGACATTCGCAACACCTCAACCTCTGGCAACAATAATCGAGCGTATTGGCGCCGCAACTGGGTCGCCCGGGTCGATCTCCGTCGCAATTCCTCAGGGTCAATCTGTATCATCCATCAACATCCGCACGGTGGGCGTATGCCCCGGCTCAGGAGGCGGGGTGCTCATGAAGGGTGGCCCACTACCCGATCTACTCTTTACAGGAGAATTGAGTCATCACGAAGCTCTAGCAGCTATCGAGCGCGGATCGTCGGTTGTGACGCTGTTCCATTCGAATAGTGAGCGCGGCTATTTGTGGGATGTTATGAGGCAGAAATTGGAGGATGGGATTGTGCAGGAGTTGGGTATTACTACTACTAAAACTGAGGGAGGTTTGGTGGCTGTTAGTAAAGCGGATCGTGATCCGTTTGGGGTCGTTGTACGAAAGTAGATAATCTTCTGTTCTATTCTATATATATACGTAGAAATGATATATGGCAGGAGAGACATCAACTCAAAAGAACACGAATCTCGCCCACGGTCCTAGGAAACAATGCACGAAGACTGTACTTCCCTTCACCCTCATCACCACCTCCAATATGCTGCCCACCACCCCTAACAGAAACAGAGACGATATCACTCTCCATCTCAATCCGGGACATATCAATCTTCGTTCCCCTCGCCTCATCAGCACCAATAATCATACCCTCTACAAACTCAAAGTCGCGACAGAATTCCTCAATGGCTTCTTCAGTCACGCTCTTGACAAGTGCCGGGCTGCGGATCTGTTTGAGGTTGTCGGTTGCGTCCATTAGTGCTGATGGCAAAAAGTCGTCGAGTTGTTGGCTTATCATTGATAAAGTTGCGGGCTGAAAGGCGGGGAGGTCGGCGATTTCGGCGAGGTTAAGGTTGGGGTTGTGTGCGTTGGAGGATTCGGCTTGGTCTTTGTTGGTGGAGGTTGGTGATGGGGAGAAGGATTCGAGTGCGGTTAGGAGTTGTTGGAGTCCGGATGTTTCGAGGAGGTATTGTCGTTGTATATCTAGTAGCTCAATGCGAAGGTTCGACAGAACAGTAGAAATCGGAGCAATGTGGGTGGCGCAAGCGAATTTGTAAGGCGATATAGTACCTCGGACAGCTAGAAGGATATTGGTCTTGTAGATTGTAGACGCTTTATGGTCGTCTACCTCTTGCGCTGAGTTCTTTGCGGTATCGAGGAATGGGTCAAGCGCCACTCGGAGCACAGGGGTGAATCCGTTCTCTTCTGAGTCTTCTATATCGCTTGCTGCGCCAACAGAGGCGGTGTATTCCTTCATCAACGATGTTAGAACCTCCAGTTGATCGGCTAGGAATTGAGGAGCTGAGAAATCGTCTGGCGGTGACGATGAATGAGAGTCCGCGGAATGCATGTGTAGTTGGTCTTTCATCAAGCCCTCGAAATGCTTGAATGTAAAATCGACAAGACCAGCAATCACTTCCACGAGGTTTGATTCTGGACCAACCAGCTTTGAAAATGTGAGCTTGTAGAACGATAGCAAATTCACTACTCGATAGGTGGTCACCGCATCATCGTGGCCTTGAATCACTAGCTCGACCCTCTGGCGCAATGATCGCGACACGCCTGTCAAATCACGATTAACCAAATCATTCAGCGCTTTCTGCCCATCGAACACAGCCGCTTCGTCCCCTTCTCCGTCAACACGAGACCAAGGCTCGCTGCTAATACCAGCCTGGAACCCTCGCGCAAGTTCCTCTCCTTCATAGACAAACAGTGCTTCAAGGGCTTCCCGCTCCGAAACAGCAGCAGAATGCACCCAAGCCAACATATCGCCTACATATCGCAATGGATCATGCGCCGAGAATTCAATTGGCTTGACATTCCGTTCCCCAACAGCACCAGAGGCAGCATCAGTCAATGCATAATGGAACGCATCGGACAAGATATATTCCCTAGCCTCAGCGAAGAAATCCAGACAACTATGAAACAGAGTCGGTCGCTCTGCAAGCACTCTCAGCGCCTGTCTGATCGAGCCGTTGATCTGCGGATCTTCGAGATTCAATGATTTGAATTCTTTTTGAATCCATTTGTAGAGTTTCTGATACGCCATGTTGAGTTGTTTTGAGCTTTGTTCCATAATCTCGAGGCCGAGTCTTTGGTTCTCGCCGCCGAGCAAGACCTGGCAGTCATTGTGGACCTGCTTGACGCGGGACAATACCGCGAAGAAATGGTTGTCGACTGGTTCTTCGGATAGTGTCAAAGCGTTAATATCTTCTTCTGGGACGAGGAAATGCGCCGTGAATGCATCTAACAGGCGTTGTTTTGTCTCAGCATCTTTTTTCTGCTCTAGTAAGGACGATGCTTCGTCTAAGACCGGGGCGGTCTCTTGTTTCGCGAGTGTAATGTGTTTTCGCATTTCCGCGCATGTCTGCTGTAGACTGGAAATCACTGTACCGATCCGATTCAGTTGCTATCGACGTAAATTAGCATAAGCACATCCACCAGACGGAAGACCGCTCGGATGTACCTCGGCCACCTTTCCAAAATCCGCCACAATTTCTCCATTGCAGTCCAAAACTTCCTTTTGAATATCTAACCGTAACTGTCGCCTTCTCTCTGCCGTATTATTTATACCCCTCTTGTCGAGCGTCTCCAGTGCATCTCGAATGTCCGAGTCGGCGTACGATGCCGAAAGTACACTTGTCAATCTGTTGGAAAGCGCTGTCGAGCGGGGAGCGACATTGGCGCCGCCGGGAGGAGAAATTGCATTTGATGTATCTGCGGAGAGGTTCGAAGTATTGAAATAGCTTGTCATTGTGAATGTGCCAGCAATTAGCATGCACGAGTATGATAGTGAGAGAGTTGGATGTTTGTGCGGAGAAGGAGAAACAATGTCCCCGCAGTTGACAGTTGCCGTTCTGCTATTGGTCGACTGTCAGTACATCACCACAACTTATTTTTGAGAGCTCAAAACATTTAACTCGTTTTCTACATATTGAGTACAATGGACTCTTTGATATCTCCCACCAAAGCTCGACAAGCAGCAATCCAAGCCAAAGACTGGGCCTACGTGAACTCATGGCTCAATCGCAAATACGCCCCTCATCCAGTCCCTGCCTTTGAGCGCAACGAGGATACGCTGAGAACACTCCTCGCAATTGCCGCGGCCAATGACGCAGCAGATGAAGAGGCTTCTCTCCTTAATCGAGCTCGTGAAGAGGTAATTCGCGCTTTGAAAGAGCGGGAAAAAGCTGAAGATCCTCGAAAACGGGATATCCTGGACGATATCGAAGCACGACTAGATTCTCAAGGCGAAGAGAGCTTGAACGATTTAGCGGAAACAGTGGTGTTATTGGGAGATTCTTCGACCGATGTTACGGAACTAGCACATGCGTTTATTGAGCTTACCCGAGACGAGTTTGAGCTTGCGAATCAGGTTCAGCATGTGCAGGTATTGCAGCAATACCTAGACAAAGAGATGGCTCTTGTGCAAGAGGAGATTGAAACGCTCAAGTCGCACCCTGCGTACGAAACGCCGTCGGATTTAACTTCGCAGACAGTGGAGTGGACTCGTAGTGCGAAACTTCTTGGTGCCAAAATCGCCGAGTACCGGGATAAAATCACTTCATTGCAAAAAAGTGTCAGCATTGACGGGCCTACAATTGAGAGTGTGGCAGGGGAAGAGCAGAATGTGCTGCGACTCAAAGAGACGGTGAAGCAACTTGAGAGTAGGATCAAAAGTTACCGTGATTTACCACCTGATTTGGAAGATGCGAGGAACGAGTACAAGCGGCTGGAGAAGGAGCTTCGCCGATTGACCCGAGAACGCGATGATTTATTCGAGCATGCAGTTGCACGGAAATAACAGTCTACCATTTACCCTTCGGGAGATTTGCTTTACAAAGATACAAGAGAGAAATTCTCAGGATATCATTGGTATTGAATTGCTAGCTATCGCAATTGGTATCGTTTATAATACACCATAACGAACCGAAGAAGCATCACCTAATCATGAAAGTCGTGAAACTAGCGTTCCTTCCGCATATGCCGGCCGGACTGGCTGTGATGGTAGATGTTCAAGGGTGAACCATCTATTTGTTTATGCCGAGGGTGTCCTTGATCTTGTCACCACTGTTGATAACGATTAGCTTCTGGCCAAATCCACAGTATTCTGACGAGGGAGCTTACATGGAGTTGGAGGCACCGCCGTGGACAGTGTTGTCGTGGCTGCGCTGAGTCTTGTCGAAAGCCTCCTGGGTGCCGGACTTGTTGTCATCGGGAAGGACACCGCGAGCGACGCGGTCGCTGGTGTCGGTGACGGACTCCTTGACCTTTTGCTGGGTGGACTTGGAGGAGTCGGGAGTGATTTCCTCCTTGGCCTCTGTGTGTGATGTGTTAGTTACTGAATTTCGCAGACTTAAGATGTCGATGGAACATACTGGTGGTGAAATCCTTGCGACCGGCGTCAGACATGTTGATTGATAGATTGGATGTTGTTAAACTTGAAGATTTGAAAGTTTGAAGCTTTGTAGACGATTGAGAGAGTTGTTTGTTGTTGTTGCAATGATGGAGAGAAGAATGATTGACAGGAGAGATGCCCCCTTAATATATCCCAATCCTGAGTTTTCTCATTTCATGGGCAAGTGACGTAGGTTGTACAGGAAGCATCTCGCATGCGTCGACGTCGTCATCCACTGCTCCAACAACCGGGGAGCTCGAAATCAGCATCCAATCAGCGCCGGCTTCCTCTCTGTTTCTTTGGTTGACACCCCCGGAAAGGGTCGAATCCTTGGAACGCTTCCGCTGTTTGTACTATGTATACATGACGTAGAAATGACAGGATCGTGTTGGGTTTAATATGCAAGTCACTGGATCCCGATCAATTGTGGCTTGCCAATGTCATCATCGCAGGGACGATCGGAGCCATGACATAATGATGAACCAAACCTTAAACAAAGTGTGGCTTGGCTTGTGGGGTAGCCGCATCACGTGGTTTAGAGCACGGAACATCGATGGACCGACTCCGTGCGTGTGTCGGGCTAGTTTGATATGTTTGCTTAACAGACTTAAATAGTTATCCATTTATATTCTATCTATATTCTATCTACTGTCCAGAATAGGCATCATTCCCAAGTTGTCTGCCCGAGGAAAACCCTTGATGCAGTGCTCGCCAGTCCATTAGAGCTTTCTCTTACCTCACTTCGCGGTCGACTGATGCACAGCGAATCCAGTGGCACCAGTGTCGATATCGTCTCGCAGAACCATGCTCGGCACGAGGTAATCGCCGTAATTTTGACGACGATACGGGATTGGCTCAGTAGCCTGGATGCTGCGCATGCGCTCTCTCAGCTGTTCAGCCGTGGACTCGAAGATGCTGCTGCTGGTATGGTTGGCCTTATAGACTACGAAAGGTGGTAAGACAGCAAGACCAGGGTAGAACAGAATGCCGTGTTGAATGGGAAACAATAGGTCTTCGATTGGGCCGTTAATACCTCTCGATGAGTAATGTTCTGGCCAACCGCCCACGGTGACAATCAACATGGCGCGCTTCCCGGCTAGAACACCCTCGCCATAACGATCCCCCCAGCGCTTGTCATTGTGCTCCCCAACCCCATACGCAAATCCACATGAAAATACTCGATCTACCCAACCTTTCAGAATGGCGGGCATGGTAAACCACCAGAGAGGAAACTGCAGAATCACGGTGTCTGCCCACAAGAGCTTTTCCTGCTCTTCCCGCACATCCTCGGTGAGAGCATGCGAAGTGAAGGCAGTTTTGGAAGCGGACGCCACCCTAAGTGGGGACTCGCTTGAGAGCGATGGGAAGTCGTCTCTGTCGATATTGGATTTCCATTTCATTGCGTACAGATCGGATACACGAACCTCATGGCCCTGGGCTTCAAGTTCTCGGACAGCGACCTGGCAAAGCGCCGCACTAAGCGATTGCGGCTCTGGATGGGCGAAAACGATCAAGACTTTCATCCTGGCGATATTTTATATCTATGTCGAGCAGGATACGATCTAAGAAAGCTGTGCCGTTGGTTGTAGTTGATGGTTTGATGGAATAGAACAAACTGGCGCAAAGGGGCGAGTTTTCTTCTTCCGTCTACCTACTGAAGGTAATCTGACTGACCGAGATGGATCTATCTCACATATATACACGGGTTTTCAACGTTAGTTAACTACAGGTTTGCTTCAGTCACCTAGAGGATTTGTAATGTACTCCGGGCCGAGATACTGTCCTATCCCACACGGCATCGTATAGTTCCATACATCTATCACCGTGAGAATGCCCTCCCAGTCCCCGCTGACTGACAGGAGCAGCTATAGCACCAATGAAAAACCCGATAGAGGTATGAGCATTGCCTTCTTGAATCTAGCAGATAAGGGATTTTAGGGACGTGCACTTCTTGCTTAATAATCCATGTCACTGAAGCATTTGTAAGCAAGGCTAACATTCTATCATAAGTCTCCGTTGATATTGTAGAACATACGATTTGTATACATGAAATCTGGTGTGAATTGGCGCCCAATCTATCCGTGAATGCATTCGCTTCGATCTTCCTGGAAGGGAATACTGAGTACAGACTGGGATACCAACCTAGCGGGAACCAACGTTAAAGTACGCTTATCTAGGCCCTTAGTAAATGCGAATACATAGTTACTACTTAACATACCTACTCTGTACGAACTTGATTTTTCCTGACGCGGCGCGGCTTTCCCCTTCTATTGTAGTACTCACCCCGTTCGCCGCTTTTACTCCCTAAGTAGAACTAAGTACGATCTTAAGCACTATAATCTGATCAGTAAGCCATATATAAGCTTATCAGTATACTTAGTGATCTAACGCTGAGTAGATTGATTTACTTACTGGCTATAATATATTATATATCTTTACAGTGCTAGTACTTCTACTAGATTACCACTGACAACTTCTTCTCTATAGTAATGATATTTATGATGTTTGTCGGTTCGTGAGCGATTTGAGCCCGCTACAACGCTCCACAACGTGTTACGGATCTTTGTTGTATGTGTTTGTTACTTTGCGAATAGCTTCATGCTTTGTATGCCTGGCCTCCAACAACGGAGCTTTGTATCTACTTCATACGACATTGACCGTACGATCATGGGAGGGAGCCACCACGCACTTATATGGCCATCCTTCCCCGTTAGATAGCTTTAGAAGCGAGTTACCAATTTGATGCTACTCAGCCATATTGATCAGCTCATCCCTGATCAGGAGATCATCAGCCCAAAATTGAACGGGGATAGCTGCTACGAAGGGTTTGTCTAGGTCAATGGGACATTTCTAGGTCAGACCAGAGACAGGTATGGCGTGTATAGGAATCCTGTTTGGAGATTGTAGATTAGCCGCCCGAAGCTAAAATAACGCTACACTATCATAGTGAAACACTACGTAGTACGGAGTAGTACCTTCCAAAAAATCAGTAGTGATAAACATGGGCCATGCGATCTCGATGCACGAATGGCATATCTCGGACGTACTTCCCCATGTGGTCGATCATCAGAACGCAAACCCCGACCGACCAATAAGAACACGCGCTTCTGGAAGTCGATGGCTCTTGCCCCTAACTCCACCATCAACTTTATCTTCTAGTAATGAGTAGTATATATAAGCGTGCAACCCCGAGTAATGCTGTAGGCATTACTTGTGTTACCTTTTAGTATAGAAGGGTGCTGCTAGCTGGTTTACAAAAAGTAATTCCAAAAGTGAAAGGAAATAGAATCAAAGACTGATTGCGATCAATGCGAGACAGGTAATGGTTAAAGAGAGTAATCCTGTGGCATTAAAAGACAAGTCAAAATATCTGTATTGGCTTTTCGTCAGCCGCGCCTGGAATGAGTGCGGATTATATCTATCCTCAGCAAGCTGGCATATATCCTGCCAAGATACTTGAATTTTACTCCACAGATATTAAGGCTGAACAAAGTTTCACGGTGCGCCACTGTGGAAATTGTACTAGCGGGCCATGTTTCACTTAAGAACGTTGATAATGCGGGTGGTGAAATGAATGGAACTAACATCTCGAGAACAAGATCCTCGTGGGTTAGCTCACCAATCTGTTGAATCTAAATCCGCGTGAACTGGCGCTCAATCTGCTCACGTGCGCCATCTGAGCCTGTATACTCGATGGCTTGCTTCTGTTCCGGGTAATTTCTGACTTGTGACGAGTCTCAATGCAGTTGAAATGAAGGCCCATTAACTGTTCCAGGCTTCTATCTCTTGAATTCCAATTAATTTGATAGTGGATCACAAGAGGGCGTTGCTTGTTTGAAAATATTGCTTTTTTCTCCGGACTTGTTCTGCTCGCTATTCTGCTTAGATCAGGACTCTGGAGCCATCATGGAGTTTGGTTTAATTGAGCATTATATTCAAAACATCTGTTTGGACGAGACTGTGTCCCTTTTCAACCGTCAGCCAATTCCGTTTGTTGTCTATTCTACTGTCCCATCAATGCTTTGAAGACAACAAATTACTCTTGCTCCTAGATTTACAACTCATTTTAATAAGCAAGCATCCAATCTATATTCCAATTTCTCATATCCTACAAATATAAAAGGACGATAAGAGCAGGTCTTGCGAGCCGATCTGAAGTAGACTCAACTAAATTGTTCGTATTTACTGCCATGATGTAGTCACTACCCAATGCGAAACCGATCAGAAAACCCTTCGAGGAACTTACTACTTTGAAAAGAGAAATAGATGGCTATGTTAAAGACGTGAATGAGAGATATATCGTCCAAAATATCAGCCATGTGAATCATGGCAGCGCAAAGATTGCAGATCTTACTGTGAAAATTATCTCGTATAATATCCACTCGGAAAAGTCTAGATGAAACAATCCCATTTGAGGCTCCGTTTCCACGAGATTAATTTATGGGGTCCGCGTTACTCATTTGGGAGAATATGCCGGCTAATAAATTTACTTAGATTGCAGATTTTTGGATTGCTGGAGGCCAGTAACTACCATGGGTACGAGATCGCCTCCTCGATTACCATTACAGCGGATAATTTCCATAATACAGAGTAGTATCTTTGCCGGTCAAGGGTCAAGTGCCGGCTACTAAGCCATCTTGAGGGTAGCATCGTTAATAATTTTCCGTACGCTCTATAAGATGTGTCCGCTAGTTGGTCTTTATCCCAATTTACCGAAGAAACAGAGGATGGTGGAAGCAGTTATCCGCTCAGCCAGGTTTCATCCATCTCCGAACCTTGAAGCCTCAGATGGATCTACCAGCGACTCTAGATATAAATCAAACATGTCTGTACTACAGATACAAAAGCAGTTACAATCTCACTTTCCTTCATCTTTTAAAAGCCAAGCAACTGGACTCTTGTTTCGTTACTCCCACTTATACGCTCGTTAAACAACAACACATTCCTTCAACATGAAGCTTTCTTATTCTCTTTTGCTACCAATTCTTGCGTTGGGCAATACCGTGACTGGATCCGTGATTGCCAAGCGAGAATTGTGTGGTCAGTATGAAACCCAATCCGTCGGACCATACACTTTTTATACGAACCTCTGGGGCGAGAGCAGTGCTACATCTGGATGGCAGTGCTCTGGCATTGACTACCAAAGCGGAAATGAAGTCTCATGGCACACTGTTTGGGACTGGGCGGGAGGCTCATCTTCTGTCAAAAGTTACTCGAACATTGAGTATGCATTTGGTTGGAAGCAGTTTTCTTCCATCTCGAACATCCCAACAACCTGGAATTGGAAGTAAGTGTCGTGTTCATCCTGACCCGTTTCTTGTTTGTGGATTGTATATTGCGTTGTATATATATGTTCATACATTCGTTGCCATTTGCCCAGCTAACATGTACATCTTCGAAATGCGTAGATACACAGGTTCAAATGTCGTTGCGGATGTCTCGTATGATATTTTTACCTCTCCCTACCCCGACGGACCAGCTTCCTATGAAATCATGATCTGGGTCGGTGCACTTGGTGGTGCTGGGCCTATCTCTAGTACTGGAAGCCCGGTTGCGACTGTCGATATTGCTGGCGCTACATGGAAGCTTTACAAAGGCCCAAATACCTCTTGGACGGTCTTTAGCTTCGTTGCGGAAACCGAACAGACAACTTTCAATGCGGATCTTATGGACTTTTTCCACTATCTGATTCAGAATGAAGGCTTCTCTGCTAGTCAGTACGTGCAACATATTGCATCTGGAACCGAGCCTTTTGATGGAACCAATGCGCAGTTAACAACTACCGAGTACATGATCTCGGTCAACTAAGTTGACGAGAGATGTCTCGGCGAGTTGTTGTTCTGCAATAGAATTCTGTGACTAGCACTTACCCCAACCTGATTCGGTACGAAACAATACTGTGTTAGGTTCGTTCTCGGTCAATACCAGTCAAAGTGCATTTAGCTTTTCGCAAGGGGTTGGGACCGAACGCTGGATAAATTGCTACTTATCTTTTTTGTTCTTGAGTCTTTTGATTTTGCTATTCTTCGAACGCGAGGCGAACCGTGCTGAATGGGTTCTCTCCCATGGCGCATTGCTTAACACTGAGGTATATGTTGCATATAATTATTTAATTGCTATTAAACAGCCAAACATATTCCTGTCGAGTAGCAATCGTAGCAGCGGCGGTAGTAGTAGACCATCGATATACCTGTAGCCCAGGCTACGGTCATATTGTCGGGTCTCCGGTTGAACGTCTATACATTTAGGCTGCCAGGTGTATGGCCAAGCAGAATTGTCAATTTATTGAAAAATCGTCAATGCACGGGCAGTGAAGGACGGTAAGGATAAATTTCTAAAACTTGACATTTCATTCACAGAAACTCACCTTGCACCTCCGTTGGTAGAATCATAATGACTCGAAGAATTATAGAGGAATTCCTAAAACTTGACATCGTATTCTCAGAAACACAACTGATCTTCGCCGGAATGTCAGGTCAGTTTCTAAGAACATATCCTCGGTTCTCAGGATTATACTGTAGGTGTTTCTTGAGGCTGGAACTACTTGTCTCGTCGCCTCCGCCCCACTCTAGACCGGGTGGTGATCTGCCTGGGCTCAGCGCGCACCAGAGCTTAACACTCAAAATATCCCAAATCTCAACCATGACGGCTAGGGTGCGTAGCGATAATTGTCTTGTACTCGATGACAGCCAAGCAACCAGGTATCAGCCCGGCACGGACTCATAGAGCTAAGAAGGGCTGAGAAGGACCTTACCGTCGATAGGGCTCAGAGCCCTAGATGAGGCCATATCCGGAATGCTTCATGAGTGGTGCCCAGCTGGGAAAGACCTTCACACAAAGAGAGCATATAAATGCTCGTTACTAGGCGGGCAGCTTCTTCTTCCTTTCTTCCTTTCTTCCTTTCTCCATGCTTGATATTTCCTGTCGACCCGGTACACCTAGTTAGCTAGATAGCTCAAATGAAGGTATTGACCACTGTCACACAGCAAGCGTGAGCCTAGACTGAGATCTACTTAGTGAGCGGGACCATGAGCGCCCTCACAAAAGCGGCGGCAGCTGAAAAAGGAAAGCCCAACCTAACAGGAAAAATCAAGTTCGTATAAGGACCTAGGTAGCTAGATTGGCCGCTTGTCACAGACTCAAGGGTCCGAGTCTCACTATGATGGTCGGCACGAGAGAGGCCATGTTGATCCCACATAAAGGTGTTACATTGGGTCTGCATGGGGTAACTCAGCTGGCAGACTCAACAGGAAATTCATCATCTCAGGCTAGTTGGTGTGACCTGTCGATGGGGACCCTGTAATACTGTTAGACCATTGGTGGCTGGCATCATGATGTGATCGAATAATGATAGATGTCGGGTTGACACTTATCGGTCAGTGCAAACAGAGACAGCCTGTTATGAAGGCTTTCATATAGGTCGTCAATGGCAAGAATTTCCTCAACTCACCTCTGCATTACGAACTTAGGTGGATCCAGGCATGTGTCATTTGCACTATACTATGTACGGCAGCCCATGCCAGATAGTTACTTCCTCGGTAGACAACGAACAATACAATCATTGCGTTGAGTGAAAGAGTTGAGTAAAGCTCCGCAGGTGTATAATGAGCATATAAGTTTCCATTATCTGCATGAAAAATCTAATTCACTAATTAGACGTGCAATGAAATGTTCAAGTCAGTGCGCGTTGCCGGAGCTTTAGAAGTGTCTTTTATTGTTCTCGTTCAGAGTGATATACGGATAGGAAAGTTCATTGCTACCCAATCGTCCGGTACGTGATTCTTGACATGACCAACCCTACTTCCATCAACTTTCTCCGCTAGCTCATTAAGGCCAGGTAACTCCAGCAAGTCAAACGATGTCGGTTGGGAAGTAATGAAAACTTTAATAATGTCCTCGCATGAAGCATGCTCTTTCATCATCGAGGGAATTGTCATCCTGATCTTTCTTGAAAGCCTTCCCTGGAATGACAAGCCGGCGTTTTGCGGATCACTCCGTGGAGGAATAGCCTCATAAGTTGCATGGAGGATCCCTTTGACTCGCCAACACGAGTCTAGATTGTACACGTGAGCATATATGTTTGTATTTCCCATGTTCTCTATAGTCAATTTCACAACGTCGTTGTGCCGTACCTCGATATGTTCCTCTGGACCGAACGCTGAGTCGCCTGTATTTATCTGAATGTTGAACGATGTTCGGAATGCAGCCGTTGGCTTCCGATTAATCAAATACTCAGTCATCCTAAACCGGACCAAGTGTTCTAGCACGCCACAGATAGAATTTGTGTCTACTTGGTCTTGGGGCATGGCCGGTAGATTGATGAACCTCCGACCGGAGTTGTCGAGAATCTCATATTCGTCGGTATTATTCAGCAGGACCTGGAAGGCCTGACCTTGGTAACTATCAAGCCGAGTACTAAGCGATCGTTGCTTTAGCGCTTCTAGCCATTCATCGCGCTGTGGCAGGTTTGGCGCTAGCTGAATTGGAAAATTCGCGAGATACGCGCAAGTGAGTGGTTCCGCGCACCATCCAGTCTGAATGTTGCGCTTGACATCTAATAGCTCCAATTGGGACGTAAAAGCTCCGGTGTGGGTGACCGTTACAATGGACCTTTCCTCAGTATCAGGACCTTTTGTTGACATTGGTGGATGTACAGTGAATCGGTCGCCATCGCGGATGCCGTGGGCTTGGCCAGCCAGTAGCTGAAGGCTTCCTTCACGTTCGATGATGCTGATTGACCGTACACCACAGCGTCGTGTGACTGGGCCAAAGAAGCCCTGGTCCGTGTTTCCATATAGAATCGGATGTTGTGCCACACAGTATTCCCAGAACCTAGCACATACATGACGGTGTATGTCACTGAGTCTTATCCCAAGCCCATGATTAGATATAGTTTTAAATAGGAAGTAGGACAAAGCTCCGTATTGTGAAGCTTTTTCAGATGTCTCAAAACCCCCTTTAGCGTTCTCGTTCGGTCCGCAAGCGGCAAGTATTGCATACCGGTCCGGTTTCAGCAACCAGTTGTCGCGCATGGACGCGTGACGGTTCTCGGTATGAGTATTGTCTCCCACAATGCTGTCCTCTAGATCTAACGAATGGGTCGAGGCTGCGAGGCCGTATGGGAGGTATCGCACACCTGGGCTGCTATTGCGATAAATCGTCGCCGAGAAACAGCAGTCTAAGACAAGAGTAACCACCATCCCTTTATCCACCATATCTTTGAGGAGGCGTGCTAGTAGCGGTCCGCGAAGTATCTCTGGGCTTTGATCTTTTCCGAGTAGGACCAATGCCAAATCGCCATTTGACGGGTTTGAGAAGTTAAAGCATGGTGTCTCTCTAGTTCCATGGCCAGAAAAGTGAATGTAAACATAATCTCCAGGCTCCGCTTGAGAAGTGATTCTTTTCAGTGTTGAAGTTACATTGTGGTAAGTTGGCAAGTGTTCTGGATCTTCGAGTGGTGTAACTGTCTCTGGATCGGGGCTTGTGCTTGCCGTCAAAGTCTGGATTTCGACCGAGCTCAAGTTGTCCTTGAGGCACTCCTTGATTATCTGGACATCTTGTACACAGCTCCTCAGGGGTCCGGTCGGATAAGCGTCTATGCCGATGAGGATCGCGTAATACCTTGCGGCTGCATGCTTGGTGGTCATCATTATACAGAGCCGATAGAGCGCTAGCGTAAATTACGATGATCGAGAGTGTTAATAGTAAGTTTTTGGTCAGTCGAGAGCGAGGAAGTGTAACGGGCTTGTTTAGCCCTTGTGTGATACGCAGTTTTCAGGACAGCGCTCACTTCAATAATAACCAACGAGCAGCACACGAAATAGCCCTTATCCTTTCTTAACGGACTCTGCTGATCTCATGTGACATTTTGGTAGTACAGAGCAGTCTTACACCGTAACGGAAGCATTCGAAGAGAAATGTTCCTAGCATACCGGAAAGCTGGGGCGCATAGGTAGACGTATCTCACTAGATAAATGTTATGAGGCTGAAATCTGGGCATACACGCTATAATGGGCCGTGATCAAACTCGAAAACATTGGTATACGCATCGCGGTCGGGCTAAAAATGTTTCACAACGGGCTGAAATATGCCTTACTACAGAGTAGAAGCAGTGGAAAGCTGACATGGAAACGTTCCATTGGAGGACAGACTGGCCCCACGTTGCTCATGCAGCCTCGAGCTTTGCCATTTGTATCACCTCGCCATTCTTGGCGGTCTGGCCATTTTCAAAACTGAGGGTACACTCCTGCCCAGAGACTGTTGCCACAAGGTAAGGGCCATCGAGGGATCCATCAGAACCTAACAGATTGACTTTGTCCCCCACGCGAAACCTTCGATTCTATGTGATATCAGTTAGCACTTGGTAATCGCACGGCTAGGAAAGCTCACCGAGTGAGAAAGGGCAATGTATGGGCGATTCTCATCATCGGAAAAGACGAAATTGTTCGTTGAATTCCTAATTCACTTGTAAATACATATACCGGACAGGTGGATATAGACTGATTACGCACGCTTTTGAAGACATACTTATTGCGACACGTAGATGATCCAAAGTAGATATAGAATTCTACTTTGCGAATAGCTGAAATCCCAGTCCAAATATATACTTTCCGTACTCCTAGCAGTGATGCAGTTTATATCGGTGAGTGGGCCTAAACTCGAAACCTGCCCCATAGCCTCGATTGTAGAGCCACCAGTGCCCAATTTGCAGGGGGAAAACGCGGCCTTCGGACGCGATGCATTGTCGACCAGAACCTGTTCACCCAGCCCTGTGGCTGTGCATGTTGATAGGTTTGTAATTCCACGGCTCCTGAAATCTTCCCCACCTCTCATAACCCTAAAAGCGAGTGTAAGAGTGCGATGGGACGCTGGAAATTGTCTTACGGTTGCTAACACGGTTCACTTAGGATCGACTTTCAGGATATGGCGGCTTTACGATCTTATCTTCCCATTTGGGAGCCCTCAAAATCTCCTAGCGTAGATGGAACGTGCACCGATAAAAGTATGAAGTCCCTTTACTCTTTCAGACGGCATACTAACACGGTCAGTTGAGGATTACAGGGCCGGATATCCCCGCTTCACGGCCCTCATTTCAGCATATGATCCCTACTTTTTGTGCCGACGGTTTGACAAACTCCGAGCTCGACTTCTTTTACAGAAGCAGGACCAGCTGGCCATGCTTGAAGAAGAGCTGGAACGGGTCGATCATGAAGAGACTTCTGCTATCTATCTCGGAAAAAATCGATGCGATAGAAACACGGAACGAACATCTCTTCTATCAAAGATTAATGTTCATCTTGCTGATTACGGTAATGCAGCCATCCATGAACATTGCGAGCGCTGACGAATTTAGACGAGTTCATCGAGAGAACGAACAAAATCCTAAGTTTTGGGCCTGCCCAGACAAGAGACATCACAAGCCTTAATAATTGGGTCGAAAACACTGGCTGCCTGGCTCGAGAGGAGACTGCGTACCTTACGCACTATAAAGAGTTGGTGTCCCTAGCTCCTGCAGGCGACAGCACTATGATGCAATTTGAGACATGGGTAGAGGACAAAGTCATTCGATTTTGGCCTAAATTTGACAAGGTAAGGGCAAGTTTGAGGCATCAGCTCGGGTTAACAAGCGAACAGAGCTGTAATTCGAACATCTCGAAGGATCCGAACGTCTATATCTATTCCGGCGCGCTTATTCAGCACATTGCCAGAGCACTACTGTTGCTTTTAATTACGTTCTTGCTTCTGGGACCAGTTGTGATTTGCAACATTGTCAGCACGACCGCGGGGCGGATCATCGTTGTGACGGCGTTCACGATTTTTTTCCTCGTTATAGTCTGCGGATTAACCAAATCGAACACGCTGAATTTAATCCTCACAGGAGCAACGTAAGTTATTCTTTCATTCTGGATAACACGCAATGATTAATCTGGCAGGTACCTCAACTAGGTATGCTACTGTTCTCATCGCATTGGTCTCCAGCGGTATAAATCAGTGATCCAAGCTCAGCGTTGCTGATATAGTTTTGTAACATTTGGCAACAAGGGTCATACACGGTGCGAAATATATCAAGACAAAGGATCCTAATAGTAATTTATACAGCTACCACGGATCTGGAGATGGCAACGCATAAACCCAATCCCGACTACTCATCAGTGGTTGATCTCATCTTGAAACAAAGTGAAAATCGGAGTGGCACTTGTATTGGATTGTATTGTTAGTTGTGTATCGAGGAAAGAATTATCTGGCATAGGCTGCCCTACATAATCTAGTGCAAATGGTAGAGGCTTAGATCCACGTAAGTTATTCGTATACAAGCCCTTGCCTTTAGTATTTTAATGCTTACAGGCCATCTCAGCGGCGCCTTTCATCGTAGATAACACTGAATTAAACAGTGCTCTTCCATCATCGGCACGCAGATGTGTTCAGCGTAGAGGCGTAGCCTTACATATTCGGAATCTATTTTAAGAACATTTATGAAGCCTTGTTACGCAGGCTAAGAGGCAGTTTGTGTAGTGATGAGTTGGGCGGAATTGCAACCCCGCCCAGAGGATATAACATGTCACAATTGAGGGGGCGCGGTGAGGATGGAGGAAGAGATGTAAGAATATATATATAGCTACCTTAGAGAATGGACCGAGGTTCGAGAAGGTAGGCGTCAGCTTTGAAAAAGGCTCGGCCCATAGCTTTGTCAATAGTGTGTTAATTGCTGAGGGCACTGCTTCAGACCCCTTGGGATATACGCAGTCATTCTACTCTACCTTGACCGTAACACAGCGAGAGTCGTAACAAGCCTTGCCAAAAAGATATGACTGTATGAATTTTTAGGTATCAAAGTTTACTGTGGCCACCCTAGCAGCCAATACCTTGCCTGTCGTTTCTGCGGGCAGACAAGCTATCACCACATTGTGATTGCCGATCCTACCAAGGAGATAGGATTCACGTCTTGTGGATCAGAAACTGGCAGTACCTATTGAATGTTCTTTGTCTAGTGTTGCTGCGGCAGCCATAAACTCGGCCTTCGGCAAAGCGCATATTCATCCGATAGTAACATCCTCGTGTGCATATTTCTAGGAGGCCAGCCATATTTGCCTAGGAACAGGTCATTCGTCGATAAAAATATGAAGCTGATTGAGTATGCAGTGGCATTTAGTTTAGCATTCCTTCTCATGCTTACCTTACTTTGCGGATCGCTCGACATTGGCAAGGCTGAAAGTAAAGGTTGACTTGGGGATCCCGGCAATAGGATACTTTCATGATTGGAAAGAATTCACGCTTTTGCAGATGATTACGCAGCCTAACTACCCTTCATTGGGTTAGCGATATGATCCATCGCATTACCAGGCCCATTATATTTGTGAGTGCAGCAGAAACTTTCGAGTGATGCATTCCCAAATAACCAGGTTCGAAACTACTTCTCTCACGTCCTTCAACGCACAAGACTGGTCCATGAAGGGACACATCAGCTAGTTATGTGGCCTGATACACGCGACGTCAATCGGTGCTTCAAAATTCCTTGTGGTCTTAGGATGTCGAAACCTAAATCCTGTGACAGCTTCGCAGCCAGAACTAATCAGGGATTTAGCTAATGGCACGGTGAGATAGATTAGTAAGAGAGCACCAAGAGTGACTCGCCGTTCTCGCGTTTGGGAGCTCTCGCGACCTACCGTCGCAGATGCAGTGTCAACGGCGAAAGATATGTGTTACCTCATTTCGACAGACAGTGTACTGACACACGCAGTTGAGAATTACAGACCAGGATACCCCCGTCTCACGGCACTAATTTCAGCACATGACCCCTACTTATGCCGGCGACTTGACAAACCTCGAGCTTGGCTTCTTTTGCAGAAGCAGGACAAGTTGTCTATGCTTGAGGAGAGGCTGGAACAGGTGGACAATGAAGAGACTCGTTCCATTTACCTCGGAAAAAGTCGATGCGATAGAGATACGGAACGAATATCTCCCCTATCAGAGATCGCTTCTTGCCTTGCTGATTACGGTAATGCAGCCATCCATGAAGAGTTGTGAGCTCTTGAGCACTGACAAAGTTATGCCAGTTCACCGAGAAAATGCAGCTTGAAACCTGGGTGGAAGACAAAGTCATTCGATTTTGGCCGATATTTCAAAGAGTAAGGACAGGGGAGAGGCATTAGGTCAGACTGACTCAGTCCACAGATGTAACAGTACAACGGGATCATATTAGCTGCAGTGACACGTCAGACTTCCTATTACTGACCCAATGAGTCACCTTCTCTCATGTCTGCCCAACCTCACCCCTCGTACTGGTATCATGTCATGACTCCGATCCTGAACCTCGCACACGCATAAGAAGCAGGCTCCTAGTACCTAGCACTTTTCTCCCTTCAAGCTTCAGTCTCTGTATGTTAACAACAGTATCATTGTTAACAAAGATCTGAAAGTACTAAACGCTTCTGCCATATTGATAATTCCTCCTGCAAAACCTTCTATTACAACAGACCTGTATTTTTAACAACGTATCGAACGAACGATCACGCAGATTCAACACACCGCCAGAGCATTACTGTTATATTTGACAACATTCAGGTTTCGTAGAACAGGGCGCCAAGTTCCCTCCGTACTACAAAAAATGGGGCCTGGCAGCCAATCCTAGGCCGTGTTGCATCTGGGAAAACGCTTTATTCACCCATCTGTGTGTTATAGGCCTAGAGGACAATGCACAAGTCCATAGATGTGGCTTTATTCAATACGAGTCACCTGAAAGGGCATATGATTGGGAGACATGCAAATCCGGCTCACAAGGCTATGTCAACCTAACATCGGACATTATCCGTCCGAAGCCTGATCTGCTCCTTCATCGAGACTGCGAAAGGATTAGTTAGCTTCTTCTTCATACAAATGCCAGCGCGTGGTGGCAGGAAGAGGCATGAAATTATCCCTCACTTTACACCATCATTCACAACAATCATCTTAGTTTGTGAACTAGAGAATCACGGTTACATTGCACTCTGCTGAGACCAAGAGCAATGGCTGACGAGGAATTTGCTATTGAAAATTTTGAAAAGGCCCTCGAGGCCACACCACATAACCATCCAAACCACGCCAGTCTACTACAAAATCTTGGGGCTACATACAATAATAGATACCAGAGAACAAGAGTAGAGAGAGATCTGGAATTGGCCATTCAATATCATGAGAAGGCCCTCGAAGCAACACCGAACAATGATCCAGGGCGGGCCGATCGACTTAGGAATTCTGCGATCGGGTACTATACGAGATACTGGAAAATAGGAGCAATAGAGGACCTAAACCTATCTATTCAGCGATCAGAGGAGGCCTGTGAGGCAGCATCACAAAATCATACACAGTGGACAAATGGGCAAAAAACTCTAGAAACTCTTGGAAACTGTTATCGTGCTAGATACAAGAAAACGGGAAAGACCAGAGACCTAGAACTGGCCCTTGAACGATTCAAAGAGGCTATAAAAGCAACACCACAGAACCATCCAGAGCGAGCTAGTCAACAAGAACGTCTTGGACTCATTTACAGTAATCAATATGATATGACAGCGGAAGAGAGAGATCTGGAACTAGCTATTCAACTATTCGAAGAGGCACTTGAAGCAACCCCGAAGAACGATCCGAATCATGATGCAAAGCGCGCCAGCCGCCTTCAAAATCTTGGAAAAGGATACCATACGAGATACTGGAGAAAGAAACAAGTAGCAGACCTAGATTTAGCTATTCAACAGTCCGAAGAAGCCCTCAAGATAACGCCAATGAATGATCCATGGCGGCTTAGTCGGCTACGCAATCTTGGGGTTGGATACGATGAGAGATACGAGACAAAAGGCGCAGAGAGAGATATGGAATTAGCTATTCGACACTTTGAAGATGCTCTCAAGTTAATACCACAGAACGATCCAGAGCGACCTGGTCTAATACAAGGTCTTGGGATCAGATACCGCACTAAATACCAGAAAAGCCAAGCAATGAAGGACTTGGAATTAGCCATTCAACATTTTGAAGAGGCTCTTGAGGCAACACCAAAAGATCATCCAGAGCGCACTCATCAATTAGAAGGTGTTGGGGTCGGGTATAACGACAGATACAAGGTAACAGGACAGGAAAGAGACCTAAAATTAGCTATTCAAAAATTTGAAGAGGCGCTTAAGACGAGACCAAAAGATCATCCAGAGCTAGCTGGTTTACTAATAAATCTAGGAGTTGGATATCATGATATATTCCGCAGAACGGAAGCAATAGAGGACCTGAACTTAGCAATTCGACAATTTGAAGAGGCCCTCAAGATGACACCAAAGGATCATCGAAAACGGGCCAGTCGACAACAATATCTTGGGATGGGATACAGTGATAGATACCAGATCACAAATTCAGAGAAAGATCTAGGATTATCTATTCAACAATTTGAAGAAGCCCTCACAGTGACGACACAGGACGATCCAGAGCGAGCTGATCTTCTACAAAATCTGGGGGGTAGATACCGTGATAGATACCAGAAAACAGGAGTAGAAAGAGATCTAGGATTGTCTATTCAACATTTGAAAGAGGCCCTCGAGTTAACACTAGAGAATGACCCGAAACGGGCTGGTCGACGAAGCAGTCTGGGAGACAGCTACCGTCACAAACACCAGAAAACAGGAGCAATAATATACCTGGAATTAGCTATTCAACAATTCAAAGAGGCCCTTGATACAACGCCAGAGAATAATCAAGACCGGGTTATCCGACTACGACAGTTTGGGATGGGATATCATGACCGATACTTGAGATCAGGAGTCATAACAGACCTGCAATTCGCTATTCAGCAATTTGAAGAAGCGTTCAAGATAACGACACATAAGCATCTAAAGCAGAGTTCTCTACGTACTCTAGTACAAAATCTTGCAGCTGGATACGTTGCAAGATATGATCGACTAGGAGCATTAATAGACCTGGATTCAGCCATTCAACGATTGAAAGAGGTCCTCGAGAAAGCACCAAATAATAATCCGGCTGATCTACTAGAAAGCCTTGGGGCCGGATACTACAAAAGATACTCTAGAACAGGAGCAGAGAGAGACCTGGAATCAGCTATTCAAAATTTTGAAGAAGCCCTCAAGGCAACACCAAAGAATGACCTAGAACGAGCTGATCGACTATGCAAACTTGGAAGTGGATACCATGCAAGGTATCAAAGAACAGGAACAGCCAGAGATCTAGAATCAGCTATTCAAGAGTTTGAAGAAGCTCTCGAGATAATACCACTGAATCATGCTGAGTATATCACTCTTTTGAGGAATCTTGGGATTGTCTATAGTAGTAGGTATGGGAGAACGGGAGCAGAGAAAGACCTGGAATCAGCTATCAAACAATACCAAAAAGCCCTTGAGACAACGCCAAAAGACCATCCAGACCGAGCTATTCTACTACAACATCTTGGGTTGCTATACCGTGCTAGATATAAGAGGACAGGAGCAGAGGAAGATCTGGAATCAGCTATTCAACAATTTGAAGAAGCCCCTGATGCAATGTTGCAGAATCATCCAGAGCCGGCTATTCTACTTGAAAATCTTGGAGACGGACACTATCATAGGCACCAAAGAACGAGGTCAAGAGCGGATCTAGACATGGCTATTCAACAATTTGAAGAGGCCGTCAAAGCAACACCACAAACCCTTCCACAATGGGCCGATCGAATAGGATCCCTTCAACAAGGATATCTTACTAGATACCATGAAACAGGAGCAGAGGAAGACCTAGAACAGGCTATTCAACAATCCAAAAAGGCCCTTGAGGCAACACCAATGGATCATCCAGCGCAGGCTCATCGACTACAGAATCTTGCAAATGGATACTCTGATAGGTATCAGAGGACAAAAGCAATAGAAGATCTAGTAATAGCCATTCAACATTTTGAAAAGGCACTCAATTCAACACCAAAGAATCTTCCCCGGCGGGCTGCTTTACTAATTGCTCTTGCTAGTGGATATCATGAGAGATACCATAGAACAGGATCAATCACAGATCTGGAGTTAGCTATTCAAGAATCTGAAGAGGCTGTCAAAAGAACGCCACGGAAGCTTCCAGAGTGGGTTAGCCGATTGGAAGGTCTTGGGGTTTTATATCTTTGTAGGTACAAGATAATAAAAGCAGAGAATGACCTGGAATTAGCTATTCAACACTTCGAAGAGGCTGTTAAAAGCACGCCACAAAATCTTTTCGAGTGGGCTGATTCCCTGCAAAATCTTGGATCTGGATACTTCACAAGATATCAGACAACAGGAGCAATCACAGACCTGGACTTAGCTATTCGACAATATGAAAGAGCGCTCAAGGCAACGCCACAGAATAATCCAAAGCGGGCCGATCTACTATACAGGCTTGGGCGTGGATATCAGGCCATGTACCAAAGAACAAGAACAATAACAAACCTTGAGTTAGCTGTTCGAAAATTTGAAGAAGGCCTCCATCATCTTCCATCTCCTCCTCTCGAGCGGATAAGTTCCAGCACCCACTTACTTGCATTGCAAGTTGAAGCTGAAAACTGGTTAGCAGCTCATGAAGTCGCATCTACTTCCGTCTCTCTCATTGCTCTGCTCACACCTCGCTCCCTCGAGCTTTCGGATCAGCAACACTTGCTCACTCAAGTAAGTGGTCTAGCTTCTGATGCGGCTGCAGTTGCCTTGATGGCAGGCAAGGAGCCTTATGAGGCGATACGACTTCTTGAGCTTGGCCGTGGGATTATCATAGGGTCTCTGAACGAAGTGCATGCCGATATATCTGAATTACAGCGCATTGATCCCCAGTTGGCACAAGAATACACCAAGCTTCGGGATCAACTCAATGCCCCAGGCCGTCAAGGTGACCGGCACGATATGGTGACAGGGATTTCTCGTCAAGTCAACCAACGTTACGATGCTGGCCAAAAATTGGAAAGAACAATTCAGAACATCCGAAGGTTACCCGGCTTCAATCAATTTCTCATGGCCCCGTCGGAAACCGAGATCAAAGCAGCCGCCGCCTCGGGGCCAGTCGTTATCGTCAATGTAAGTGAATACCGATGTGATGCACTCATAATCGAGAGGCACGAACTCAGGTCTATATCACTTCCTCATCTGAACAAAAAAGATATCCAAAGTCGTGCAGCGGCTCTAGTGCAACCAGAATTGCTAGACACTCATTTCCTAGAGTGGCTGTGGGACAGGATCACGAAGCCAGTTCTTGACACGCTGGGGCTCACGGAAACACCTGATGGTTGCTGGCCTCGGATGTGGTGGATTCCTACTGGAATTCTTGCTAAATTTCCTATCCATGCAGCAGGATATCATTCCTATGGTTCTGATACAGTCCTCGATCGTGTTATTTCATCTTACAGCTCCTCCGTCAGGGCTCTTCTACAAAGTCGCCGGAGACGTTCTACTCTAGCAAATCGACAGCCGAATGGGGCTGTTCTGGTTGGTATGACGGAAACACCAGGTCTAACAAGCCTTCCATTTGTGTCGCAAGAGATTGCCGAGCTAGAAAGCCTTTGTAGCTCCATGCATTTACAAGTATGCAAACCCCAGCCCTACCGAGATGACGTTCTAGCTGCTATAAATAACTGCGACATATTCCATTTTGCTGGCCACGGAGAAACCAATCCGATAGACCCCTCGACAAGCTCTGTAGTTCTGTGCGACGGGTCGCTAGCAGTGGCAGATCTCTTCAAAACCAACCTTCACAGTCGCAACCCGTTTCTTGCCTACCTCTCGGCCTGCGGAACTGGACAAGTCAAGAACGATGGGCTCATCGATGAAGCACTTCATCTAATTGCCGCATATCAGATCGCCGGTTTCCGACATGTCATCGGGACCCTGTGGGAGGTCAATGACAAGTCATGCGTCGAGACTGCAGCTATCACGTACAAGTGGGTGCAAAGACAGAATATGGCCGACGACTCCGTTAGTGAAGGCCTCCATCGCGCATGCAAAGAGCTTCGTGATACATGGAATTTGAGAAACATTTCTAGGGCGGCTAATCAGATGGCGCCCGTACAGAACGATGCTCCGTTAGTGACAGAAGAGGCACCCCCAAGTCAAGATACGACGAGAGATCCAAGAACTGCAGAGTTATATGAGGATGCGCCGTTAAATTGGGTCCCATATGTTCATTTTGGGATTTAAAATGGCGAGTGCGATGGGTAATGGAGCAAGGATATCAGTGTAAAACATATGGCATAGAAAACGAACAAGACGCAAGCTGAAGAGAAGAAACCATCAGCGATATTTGCACTAGACTTCAACACAACGTAGAGGTCTACCGACCCCAAAAATTGTCTAACAGTAGAAATACCGACTTTCCACCCTCCTTCACAATTTTAAAAAGAAATATCTATTCCTTGTATGTTTATCCAGTGTTGAAAATGTTGACTTTCACTCGATTTTGCGGATACGGCTGCTTACTGGTAGTCAGGTCTGTGCCAAAACTAAACCAACTTGAGTAAATTAGGGTTATGAAAGCGCTCCAAGCCATTTATAGACTAGTAAAGACAGAACCAGTGTGACGGGCAAGGTTGATTCTGTAAGGAAGCGCGTGAGATTTACAGACCCGTGTCACGTGCCATGGATTACCGTCCTTCACCGCCTGGAACACAAAACCACCTGAACCACAATTTTTATGAATTACTCTATAAGGAATCTTGAAGCTTTACAACATCACATAATAATGAAATATAATAAATTCTTAGTGTAGGAGTAAATAAGATATAAGAAATTAAATATATATAAAAATTAATCCTAAAAATGTGCAGGGGGGTGTATTATGTGGCTCCTATAGTTTATAGTAATAACTACCTTATTATCCTCTAAATAAGCTTTAGGCTGTGCTTTTAGTTTTACTTACTTAAAAATTACCTTTTTAGGCCTTTTTAAAGTATAAGAAGTTATTATAATATTATTTTAAAGCTATAAATTAGTTAACTTAGTAAATTCTAATTTTTTCTTAAGGCATTATTTCTCTATATTTTCTTATTTACGCTATATATACTTTTTTTACTAGATTTAAGCTTTTTTAGTCTTTTTAGCTTCTCTAGCTTGCTTTATAAGTTATTATTAAAGCTTATTATTATTCTTATAAATCTATTTCTATATAGCTTACTTATTCTTTTAAGATATAATATCTTATACTTACTAAATCTTTAATAGGCTTATAAAAAGTACTCTACTATCTTATTTTAATAGTAAATCTAGTAATAAAGACTATTTCTTATTTTTAAGCTTCTTTATATTTATAAGAGCTCTTTTTAGGTCTTAATTTTTATTTTAAAGCAAGATAAGCTAAGTAGAAAGATATAATACTATTTCTTAAAGCTATATAATTTTTTTATTATAAATATTACTAATAATAATTTTAATAAGCTTTTTAAGCTATCTCTAATCCTTAACTAGGATAATTAAATCTCTAGATTTACTTAAAGATAGCTAACTAATAATTTTCTTTATAAATTTTTATATAATAAGCTCTAAATTAAAAGGATATAGACTAGTGATTTAGAATACTAAGTTAATATTTTTAGTTATAAAAGTTAAGTTCTAGGTAGCCTAAAAAAACTAAAAAAAGTTATATTTAGTAAGGTAGGTAAAGCTATAAGAATTTTTTATAAAATTATCTAATTATTTTATATAATATATAGAAAGAGGTAAGAAAATAGTAATATTTAGAGGCTATAAAATATATATTAAATAAGCTAGAAAGATTACTAATAGAATCTAATTTTTATTATAGTATTTAATAAACTTTATTATAATATAGAATCTATGTCTATTAAGAATAAAAAAGTATTATCTTTAGCTTACTTAAGATTTTATCTTTTTATTAAAGATATCTACTAGTTAATAATATCTAAGCTTATTATTAGTCTATTTTAAATCTAAAGCTATAAAAAATATTTCTAAGTTCTTAGATTAAAATCTTAAAGCTAAGAATTTTATAAATAGTCTGACTTTACTATATAGATTAAAGTAGATAATATAGCTATTCTATTTATATAAATATAATTAATTATAATAATCTATTTATAATTTCTATTCTAAATATGTTACTTAAATCCTCCTTACTTATATTTATATTAAGTAAAGATTCTTTATCTTTTTATAATAACTTTAAGTATAAAGCTCTTCTTATTTATATTATAAATTTATTCTAGTCTAAGGTTATATTACTTAATTTTATAGTTAATAAGTATAAAATATAAAGTATATTTATATATTAAATCTGCCTTTTTTTTATTCTAATTAAGGCTACTTAAATAGATAGAAATGATTTTATTTGAATAAGCCTTCTTCTAGTATAAGACCTAGTTTTTACTAGGTTCTTTACTAGATATCTCTTTTGCAAAGTTTTCTAGTATAGTATTTATAGATAGTAGGCTATATTCTATGAGTTAATTAATCTATTTTATAAGTACTCTTAATTACTGCTTACTTAATAATTATTAACTATTATATTATGTTTTTTTTGAGCCTAAAACCCCGTGAAAATGTCTTAATGGATTAGAATGGTTAATATTATATGTTCTTATCACTAAACTGATATTAGGCTTTTCTCCTAGCTTTGTGGAGCGTAATGCTTGAAGTGCGAGCTCAATCTGGTCCATATTGACTGTGTAAACGCGTTATGAAATATTCGCGATTTTTCGTGATTCGGAGCAAAACTGTGTTTCACGTGGTTTTGTGTTCCAGGCGGTGAAGGACGGTAGTTAGTTACCGGCTCCCCACCGGAGACATACTACGTAGTACAGAGAGACCAATCAAGTCATCATCTTCCCACTATAGTGTGTCCGTTAGCATTGTTCCAGGCGTACAGCTAGGGACAGAACAGATTCCGTATAGGAGTTGTTCTTTTTGAATCCGTATAGGATTTGGAGACAGTGGGTGCTCTTCCCTCGATCTTGGTTGCGATCTTTGTCGTCCATCATCTCCCTTCCTCACCATCAGTCCATACTACGCTATCATCCTATCGGACAAGACTACATGGACGATACCACATGGACGATATAATGGAAGAGACACTCGACCGCATTCTGCAGCTTCATAGCTTCTTGATATTACCAGCTTTCCAAAAGCCATCTACACCAGGCTTTACGGAAACTCTTGCAACAATACTGACAAGGAGAGGACTGGTAGTCCCCCCGGAGAAGCTCAACAGCTGTGAATTTTACGGACCGCTGGATTGAGTCACTGGAAAGCACCTCACATCATTCGAAATCAAAGATATCGCGCGCATAATCAACTTTCCTTTACCTGCTCAACGAAGGAGGACGGGGACGGCTGGAAAAGCTGTTGCCTGCCGTTTCCACGCACGAGGCCACAAAAGCGGAAGGTACGACTGTTACCAAATCTACAACACCGACATCAACCCTAACCCCCGTCACAATGGGCGATTCCACTCCAGTACCAGGATGGATTACCTCTATCTTTCAAAATAATATCCAACCGAATGTTTCTTATTCCAACACGCAATACAAAAGAGATGCGGTCTACATATTGACATTACTACGACGCATTTCTGAAGGACATCAGATGCAATTGGCAGAGCTCATCAAGGAAACTGATCATACGCAGGCTCGAGCAATAGCCGCGTGTATGGACGCCGCAAAATATGAGGACTTTGCTACAATGGCGCAAGGCGCTATCAACGGCTACGGATGTCCCGCTAACAACACCGAAACTTACCGATTATTCATGGAGAGATTCCGTGCCGGCCCACCTGCAAGGGCCCCAACGGAGACAGACATAGGAAACGGTCAACCTGGAACCGATACAGGAAGACATTCGGAAAAACGTCGAGGTCAACCCGCAGTCGAATCGCATGAACCGTCGGACAGACGGGATAGCGGTTCAAGTGGTCAGTCTCATCGGAGTCGAATACCTGGTGAACCGGACGACTCAGACGAATCGTCCTCAGAATTAGACGTTTACCGGGGACGACACCGTCACGGACACCGACACGGCAGCAGACGACACCAATATTCCTCACCTATTAACCGACGCCCAGGCAAATCACTGAAACCAGAGGACGTTATGCTTTTCGACCCTAAGAAAATTTCTCTGGTCTCCTTCGCCAAACGCATTAGACAGCTTTCCAGATCTTATGGAAAGGAACCAGTTCTCAACGTCATACCGTTGTGTTTACCGGGCGACGCACGTGATTGGAATACACATCTTTCTGACAGAATCACGGACACGATGCAAGAGTCCCTGACGGAGTGCATCTTCCAGTTGGAACAGCACTTCAAGAAGAGCTCATTTGAAGCGCGACGAGAGACCGATAAGCTCAAATTTCGTTTCGCAAAGGAGAAAGACTTGTCACTTAGAGAGTATGTGGAAAGGAAAGTCATGCTCCTCCAGGAAGCTAACATCAAGGAGGAGGACAAAATAGTCACCAGAGTCTGGGAAAACCTCGACCGTGTCATCATGAATACGATTAGGCCGGAGGACCTGTCACTCGACGAGCTCACTAGACGACTGTTTCTACAGGAAGTCCCAGCTAGACTCGCTTGGAACCAGCTGAACCGATGCGCTCCCACATACACCTCGCCCAGGGCATATTCCAAGTCCAAGTACAAGGACGACAAACCTGAACGTCAAAAGGACAAGGGAACCGTAAAGGACACCAAGAAAGGAGTTCCCAGCAAACGTGAACGACTACGTGACTGTCGACACTGCGGAGGTCCTCATTGGGACTTCGATTGCCTGACTGGACGACCAGCAGTAAAAGCATATATTGTCCATGCTGGAGATACCGAGGACTCTCTTTCTGAATCCGACAAAAACGGGTTACGCGATCTGCGGAAAAATATGGAAGAGGAATACGACTCAAACTCATCTGATTAATCAGAAAACTAAGTGATGGGTCGGTATCCGGCTCCGCCCCAACGACTTGCTGTCAAGCCGGAGTATTAAGCACCACATCATTATCCCAGTATGAATTATCGGAAAATAAAGCAAAGAAAACAGAACGACAACCCGGACGACAGTACCAGAACTATTCGCACGTCACGGCTATAACGGCTACACCATCCGGATATGACTTAGAATTCTGCGGAGACACAGCATCTTCCATTTCCATGATATCGAAACAAACACTCTATCATTACTGGCCGAAAGAAGAAGAAATTCCAATATCGAATATTCCGATTGGTGGCATTGCTAGCAGCATCGAAACATCCGCATACGTCAACCTGACCCTAGACCTACAAACAACAGCAGGTCACTCAATCACCATCCCCGCAGAAGTCCACGTGGTGGAGACCTTGAGCTGCGACTTGTTGATCGGACTGAATGTGTTGTTGAAGGAAGGCGTGACTATAGACCTTAAGAACGATTTGCTTCGGATACACGGCCAGAGAGGAATGTACGAATCCGGTGCAACAGAGGAAAAAAAATGAAAAAAGTCGCGGTATATGCCACTACTACAACAGACATTCCTTCGGGAACACAGAAAGGCGTTCCGGTGATGATCGGGAGACGAGGTCACCACAAGTTACCGAACACTAAGAGAGGCTACCTTTTCCAACCAGAACCAAAAATAGACTTAGCGACCGAAACCTATGCATCGGCTCCATGGGCACTAGTGACAACCGACACCACAGTCATACCTGTTGCCAATCTAGGGAAAATGGATATTAGGATAGCCAACAAGAAGCTGGTCGGATGGCTACAAGAAATCCCTCCACAACCACACCGTATCACGTCGATGTTGACGGACGACGGGACTGAATTGATGGAAGCATCTGATGGCCCTATTCCATTCCAAACAGGTTTCCAGGATGAACCAACAAATGTCGAACTAGCGGACATATCCGACGAATTTGGCCCAGAGATCAAGGAAAAGGTTACACAGCTGTTGAAACGGCATAGCCAACTCTTCCGGTCGAAGTTGGGACTCTTGAGAGGTCATACCAAGATGACAATTCCATTCAAAGATAACAACTTGAAAACCAGTCCATACCAGATGAGCCACAGGGATAGAGCCGCTTCCAATGAAATTCTAGATGCTTTACAAAAGGAAGGACGAATCGAGCCAGTCCCAGAAAGTGAAGTGTCGCCGATAGCCTCACCTGGATTCATTGTCTGGCAGAATGGAAAACCACGATTCGTGGTAGACATGAGGAAAGTCAATGCGAAGGTGCTACTCAACTCTTATCCACTCCCATGACAGGATGATGTCTTTGAAGCTGTTGGTGGCTCCTCTATATTCTCATCGATGGATATCAGGAAAGGGTTTTTTCGACAATCAATAGATGAGAAAGATCGTTGGAAAACTACATTCGTCACACCACATCGCGGACTTGAAAGACTGAAGGTATCTATCATGGGCCTGGCCACAATGCCTTCATTTTTCTAGCAACGAATGGAAAATATACTCGGACCATACCTATGGAAAACAGTGATAGTACACGTAGATGACACAATCGTTTTCTCCAGATCACCTGACGAACACCTCAACCACCTGGATGAAGTCCTCACCTTACTACGATAGTCTGGACTGACCTTACAAGTTTCCAAATGCCACTTCGCCTATAGCTGTATAAAAGCATTAGGTCACCACATATCGAGACTGGGACTGGCAATGGACGACGAGAAGATTGCCGCCATCAAGGCATTGGATAACCCAAACACACCATCGGAATTAGAAACAGGACTTGGGCTGTTCAATTACTACCGAAAATACCGCCTTGGGTACTCATACATTGTGGACCCCTTGGAAAAGTTGAAGACGAGGCTACTGAAAGGAGCACCATACAAAGGTCTTGCGGAACTTCTCAGCAAAACAACACATGACGGAGTTTGATGACGACTGCAAGGGAGCATGGGACGCTCTCAAGAGCACATTAGCTGAAGCCCCGATCCGACTCCTTCCGGACTTTACGAAACCCTTTCTGCTGTACACAAACGGCTCAAAGGAATTCGGCTTTGGACCTGCGTTGCACCAGGTTGACGAAAACGGTAAGGAACGTCCAGTTCTATTTTTTTTCCAAGAAACTGTCTTTGGCCGAACAAAACTACTGGCCAACGGAGTTAGAGGTTGCCGCCGCAATATGGGCAATCGCAAAACTGTGACAATACCTGGATGGAAACGACTTCACCCTGTACACAGACTATGCCGCGATACAAGGTCTCATGCAATCAGTGAACCCACATCGAAAAAACCAGAGACTCACCAGATGGACCTTGTACCTTGCGCAATTTAGTAACATGAAGGTGATTCATCGTCCAGGACGAGTTCATCGCAACGCCGACGCATTGTCTCGACTCCAACAGAAACGGAACAAGACTAACCAGGACGACCAAGGACGAGACAGGGACACCATCCCCACCACTTTTATGGTTAATGTCATATCGATGGGCCCACAATTACGAAAAATCCTGACCTCCGCACTACCAGACGACAGACACCTGGAACGAATTTACAAGAACCTACGCGACATGGCCGACCAGATGAGGGAACGGGCAGAACCGGGAAACCCAACAAGAATGGATTCAAACTCGACACCGCGACAGGGCTGCTATATATGACATGGGAAAACACAGAGAGGTTATGTATTCTAGCCAAAGCACACAAACTCGTTCTCATGGCCGCTTACGACCATAAAGGACACCCCGGCATCTAAAAGATACAAGACAGGCTCCGGAAAACTATTTATGTTTCCCGACTAAAGGCGCTGGTGGAGTTGTATGTCCTAGCCTGCCCAGTCTGCAAGATATCCAAAGAAGACAGACACCAACAATATGGCCAGCTCAATCCCATCACCACACCATCTCAACCGTTCGCAGTGATCACAATGGACTTGGATTCGAAATTGTCATTTAGCTCAGCTATGAGAGTCATACTCTAGCGGCAGATATACTACAAATCATGGGGCAAATATTCACCAGGAGGCTGGCGCTTTACCCACTTAATACAAATACAGATTTGTCTCCCACGTCCCCTTTTACTGAAGTCATGGAAATACGTAGCACCTGGCAATTTTCTAAATTAGGCTATGCGGGGGTGACGGCTATTGCTCTACTGTAGTAGACGTGCGTAGGGTTACAACGCTTGGTGAAAAGCGCTGATCTCTGCATCATATAGCTCTGTTTCGCGGGGTGAAGAACTTTGTAGATTGAATATAACCAATGACTTTCCTTTCCTGTACCCGTTTTTTGGCTCTCAATAACCGACAAAATCAAGAATTACTTGGACATATATAAAGTATAGAAATCTAAACACTAAACCATACCTAAGTATGTTGCTGCTCTCGGCACGGCTGAATATACACTACTTATCATCTACCCGGGTAGGTAACAAGAAACATGAGGATGGCTTTGCTTTTGTATCTGGCGAGAGCTGGTCTGGCAGCCTCAATTGCGCCGACTTCTTCAGTTGTCCCTGTGAGTGAACAGGTTTCGACCTCTGCTGCGCCCGCGATATTACAGCCGTATATGTCATATTCAATCGAATTCTGCTACTTTCCCGACTACGCTGGTATGTCGGCATATTTCTTTTCCCCCGGTATGCTGAGACTTACATTAAAGGCTTATTGGCAAGGCAATCGTTCCCAACCGAATACTTTTTCCAATCAGTTGCTCGACAATCTTGGCGATATTCAAGGAATCAAACCATATATACGCGTTGGAGGAAACACACAGTACGGCTCTCTTTACCATCCAAACAGGCGTCTGGTAAGAGCTAATACATAGCAAAGGGACTATGCTCTGTATAATGCATCCCTGGAATATGCCGTTAACGGCACAGTCGTTCCAAGCAAGTCTGTCGATTACCCATATATAATCTACATTGGGCCATCGTTTTTCGAGTCATACTCTACTTGGCCTAATACTAGATTCATACATGGGTTCAACCTAGCAAAGAACGACAGTAAGTCTCTTCAAAGCTTGCTGGATACAGTACCACTAGCCTGTCGAGCCCTCCAAGATGGAAAGTTGGCATACTGGGAGCTGGGAAATGAGCCAGACCTGTACAAAACATCCTCTCAAGGAGTCGTTAGACCCGCCAATTGGACAGAACAAGACTATGTGGATGAGTGGCTGACCAAGTCTCGCGACATTCGTCACGCTCTCGCTGAGGCGTGCCCAGAGTTGGCCACGGAGTCGAACTATAAGTACATTGCGCCGTCGTTTGCTGGAATTTCAAACAGCTTAAAGCCCATCGCAACTTGGAAAGATGGCCTGAACAGTGATCATAATATTGCTCTAAATTCCGAACATAAGTAAGCAAACTGCTTTCGAATAAACCATTGTCAAACTGACGATCTCGTCCAAAGTTACGTTGGAGGGGCAACTAGTCCTGGAGTAACGCTTCAAGGCACCCTGATGAATCATACCCGTGTTGTCCAGAATGTCAACGCCCTTGTAAATCTCTCCAGGGTATTAGCGGAAGATGGGTTGACAGAAGATATTCCATTTGTTCTCGGAGAACACAACTCTCTCTACAACGAAGGCGCTCCCGGTCTCTCCAATGCCTTTGGTGCTGCTCTCTGGGGTGTTGACTTCAATCTATATGCTGCCTCACAGGGTATCCGCAGACAACATATGCACCAAGGAACTGACTATCGATACGCATCCTGGCAACCAATTCAGACAGAGAAAACCGCAATTGGCACAAAACCTCCGTACTATGGAAACATTTTTGTGGCTGAAATGGTTCGCGGCGGATCGAATGTACAAATCACGAATCTGCCCCTTTCCAGCAGCAGTACCGAGGGAGCTTATGCCGCATACGTCAATGGCAAATTGGCAAGAATCGCAGTCGTGAATTTGGTTGAGTACAACTATACAAGCACAGATCCAGCAACTAAGCGCCCAAGTGCTTTATATACCTTCCAAGTCCCGTCTGGGACTCCGTCAATTTCAGTAAGGCGATTGATTGCAAACGGCAGTGATGCTATCACAGGCATTACCTGGGATGGATACTCGTATAATTACGAACTTGGCGGAGGCAGGCCTGTTCGGTTGGACAATGTGACCATTAACGAGAAAGCGCGCGTCGATCGAAATGGATTGGTTTCCATTGATATTCCCTACTCGAGCGCGGCAATATTGGCAATAGATTAAGACATATACAAAGACGTATTTGACTTTTGCCCAAATTGTACAATGCCACTTGTTTCTCACTTGTTTTTTTCCCAGTCTTTTGTACATGTCAATGTCAGAAAAGGGTACGTACTACACACTGAAAAAATAAGGAACTCCAGCCAGTCTATATTACCAATACGGGTCTTATGCTTGCGTGTCTCTTCACGAGATTGCCTATCCTCTCTACATACGTAGTCGAACGAAGTGAGTAACGAACAGTCCTGCCGGATCAACCCTTTACCGCTCGTTATCAGTCGATCCAGTTTGATATGTTTGCACTAAGTCACGTGCCTATAGCCATACCAGTCTTGGCGCTATGCTTCGCCACCCATCGGGCAGACTCTCTAGTGACTCAACAACAATCATCTATACTCACATCTCTTTGCTACGACTCACAACTTGAAGTTTTTATTATGATGCCATACAGCAATTCGCAATACATGCACATATTGTGACACGCATTTCTCGCATTTCTCGCATCATCGCATAACGCTTTCGTCGCATCCAGCGATATGAACCTACGCAGCTATCTAGCTCTCGCAACCTAACGATTACTCAATCCTACATAGCGCTACTCACGCACGCCATTTCGGATATCTAGTACTTAACGCCCGTCACTTCCATGCCATCGTCGGATGATTCCTCAACCTGGGACTTCACCGCGGTGATTGATCTCTTGCATACCCCAACCAGGCCTGAATCAATAAACCAATCTTTGGTACCCGCCGCGCCATCTGCAGATGTCTCGCAGCACAACCCCGGAGAGCAAGGACTCGGTGATTTCACTGCACTATGGGATTTCTTACATCCGTCTGCAATAGCCGCCGATTTTTCCAGCAAAAATGCTCCGATTACGCCTTCTAAAAAAGAATTAAGGGATAAGACTCGTCTTTCCCCTTCCAAACCAATAGCGATTCTGAAACGAACTGCCAAGGCTGTCAGTAAAGAAAGCACAGCCAACTCATCCGGCGTACTCTCGGATTCTACAGCCGAATCTGACGGCGACCTCAGCGTGTTCGACTCCGCTGTACCGTCCAAGTCAGCCTTGTCATACGTACCATCTGAGGTTGCTCGCATCGATCAAGTTGAATTACTTACGCCACCCTCGTCTTGTGAAGAGGACAGTACATTGTCAGCCTACACGCCGAAGGCTAAGAAACCCGCCAAAGACGCTCCTCGCTATAAAACTGCGCTCGTGTCTAAACTCAGCAAACAGTTCCCGGATTTCACTATCAATCCGCCGTCCGTCTTTAACGCTTCGAAGAAGTCATCTGTACATGTTTTTGTTGATGCATCGAATATATCCATTGGTCTCCATGACAGCTACAAGATCCAACACGGCATCCCTGTCACTACGCATATAAAACGACTACCACTGTCATTTTACAACTTTTCGCTGATCCTCGAACGCGGTCGTTCTGTAGCCAAAAAGGTGCTCGCGGGATCAGATCGCTTCGCAGCCATCAACGAAGCCGAAAAACTCGGCTACGAGGTCAACATCCTCAGCCGTGTTCACAAAGCAAAAGAATACACCCCTCGACAACTTAAATTTCGCAATGCCCTCGGCCCCGGAGGAAGCTCTGAAACGGGCTCTTCTCCTTCTGAGCGATGGGTTGAACAGTGTGTGGACGAAATTCTACACCTGAAAATGCTGGAAAGTCTGATTGATACAGATGAACCGGCAACCATCGTCCTTGCCACTGGAGACGCGGCGGAAGCCGAGTACTCAGGCGGCTTTTTGAGAATGGTCGAACGGGCATTGCAGAAAGGTTGGAGTGTCGAGGTGGTTAGTTTTGCTATGAATACGAGTTTTGCTTATAAGCGGAAGGAATTCCGTGCGAAATGGGGGGGACGATTTCGAATGATCAATCTGGAGGATTATGTTGAGGAGATGCTTGATATGTAGCAGGCTTATACTAGATACGGTTGGCAGATTAGGATTTATACGTACATACTTATGAACTTACTGCATGCTTGCATTTGACTATACTGCATGACCCAACTCGACTCAATTCTCTATTGCTTATGCGGGTGCAACAGATCTAAACATCCTCAAAAACACCTTGGATCCTGCGCACCTACCGTATACTTTTCCACTCTATAATGCGGCACCGATTAACACGCGCCGCTCCAGCCTCAGCATCAACCTCACACCCTTGTCACGGTCAAGGTGGGGGCATGCGATCTTACCTTGTTTTCTACTCCATATCTAATCTGACTCTAGGCTACCATATAAATCTGCTGATCTCTATAATCGGTTGAGCAACTCAACAAACAAAGGCCAACCAGGAGCCACTGAGACAGCGATTACCATAGGTACTAACTTCACTGGGTTTCAGGCTGCGGGATCGTTAATAGGACCTCTCATGCGGTACATAAGCGCACGACATCTGATATTCCACCGATTCGGGCCGTGCAGAGGTTGCGCCGTTGCAGCAAGGCTGCTGGGAACTAGCATCGCCGCGCAACTCAGTATGTAAGTCGGCTTCTGTGCCTACTACAGCAAATAGCATGGTCGCATTCAGGCAAAATGTGCCTGTATTGTCCTATCAACCGCCGGCAAGAAGAGTTTCGAATGCGAGCGCAACAACCCCCGGCTCCATTGATGGGTCGCTGGGTCGCGATGCTTACAGGCGAAGGACCGGGGTAGCAGAGTCTGGTCAGAGTCCCGAGGACGCCGAAGCCTTACTTGTCAAGGTCTACTGCGGGATATATGAAGCATTACGGAGGCTTAGTGTACAGGTCAAGCTTCTGCTTGATATCACGAGCGGCATGAAGAAGACTCCAAGCGATATGCTCTGGTTCGTCCAAAACCCGGGAAGCATGGGCAATCCAGCGGTTCATTCGCCCAGCCTTTCTGTGGAATGCAATTTGCAGGAAGAGATGACTCAAGCCCTTGACATGTCAAGCCTTCTCGTACAGGCAGTGGATAAGACACAATCAGAGATGACAAAGATGCTGCGAGTCAGAACCGAGCAAACAGTTCGTCTTGGATTAGCCGATCTCCTAAGCTACTTCACGTTAAATTGCCTGTTTGTGAATGAATGCGAGGAAATCTCTGGACATCCTGGACTAGCGCCCAAAGGCGTTGTGAACAACCAAATTCAAGATTTCATCCTGCTTCTGCACGAAGTGGAAAAGCAAAAGCTAGTGCAAAATATGGAGTATGAGAAGTGGGAGCGCATCGATTTCATCCCCCAGGATGTATTAACCCTGGCGCACATTGTTCAGTCTATGACCACTGATCCATGGTTCGGTTACACGGACGTTAGCATCGCAGCCATGAAAACAGATCAACGGAATCTACAGACAAACTGCACCCCTGCGGAGCCTACGAGCGCTGCTCAGCAAGACAAAAAAGACCCGACACTGGCGGTCATTGAGGAGGAGAATTTTATGCTCACCGGTTCGGCAACAACTGCGCTTCGCGACATAGAGCAATACACAATCCTCCTGGCATCGATTCCGGGCATGGCCAACGAGATCTCAACCGCGCTACTTGACTATCTCAAACTGTATAACTCTCGCACACAACAGCTTATTCTCGGTGCCGGCGCTAAGATAACAGCTGGGCTAACCAATATCAATACTAAGCACCTTGCCCTAGCAGTCGCTGTCCTTCTTCACTGCTCTGATACCCTACTTGCGCGAGTGCGTCCGGCGTCGACCATCCATCACAGCCTTCAGCATGGCAGAATACGACCGGCTGAAGCGCTTATTTCAAGACCATCGGTCCTCTATCCACGACAAGCTCATCGACATAATGAATTCTCGCGCGACCCTTTACATCAGGCAGATGGAGAAAATCAAGTGGGACGACAAAGATGAGGTGCAGAGGAACGTCAGTCCACACATGGAAACGCTCACGAAAGAGACGCTCACACTACAACGAGTGCTGAGCAAGTACCTGCCGGTGTTGAGCGTGAGAATGATTGTTGAACAGGTCTGGGTGGGCTACAGGGAGCAATGGAGCAAGGCATTCGAAGATGCGGTAGTACAGACCGAAGCCGGTAAGGCGAGGTGAGCATCCCCTCGAGAATATGATATTGCTAGCTAACCAATGCGCAGGCTTCTGCGAGATGCGGAGCTGCTCAAAGCAAAGCTCGACAAGATCGACGGCGCAGAAGAGCTCGGCGTGCACATGATAAATATTGTCGCGGCGAAGCATATCCCAGCCCGGCCAACGGCAGGAACTTGCCATCCAGCGAGAACATACCCGCGTGAGTTACGGCTACAGTCAATAAAGCTTCTGGGTCCGAAAACACGGCGGGAGAGGCGAAAGGTACTGGATGAGACTGAAGCGGCGTTAAAGATGGCATTGTATGACAACGCTGTGTGCTCATAGCGCTCGAACCTGAATACGGTAGAGCTTTCTGCTGGGAAATTCAAACATATTGGCAACTGACTGGGGGATAATGATATAAGTTTTCGAAACTCTTGAGTATTGGGAAATGCTCTTAAATAACGCCCCGTCCCTTTTCTCTCCATATTAGCAGAAGAACTGACTGCAAACAACCACGTACATCCTTCATGTGTCTCCAAAACCGTTCATCAGGGCTACACGTTGTCTACCAGCTCTACGCCCCATCTCACTCGTGCTGTCGCCGAGTCTTTCCATTACTTTACATGATCCCATCTATTTCAACTACTAAGTAACATCATTATATTTCTTAAATGTGAACGAGATCACTGGCCTACACATGACCCCCATCCCTCAGGCTCCCCATTCTCCAATGCCTTAAACCTTCTAAACATCCTCAAAAACGCTTCCGGATCTTGCGCACCTCCTACCGTGTACTTTCCCACTCTATAAAACGGCACCCCATTAACCCGCGCCGCTCCAGCCTCAGCATCAACCTCCTTCCCACCCAAATCACTCTCCAACCACTCCCTAACCTCCCCCTCATCCAATCCAGCCCTCACACCAGCCCTTGCCAGATCTTCAAGGCTAGTTATATCCGTCTCCCCTTCCCAGTACCCCGCGAAAAGCTCTTCAACCACCCTCGTCTGCATCTGAGGCGACTTCGTCTTTCCGAGTTGAATGAGACGATGCGCGTCGCGGGTTCGACCGGTTTTGCCGGCGAATTTGAAGTTTATGCCTACTTCGGCGCCTACGGAGCGTACCCGCTCGGCCATCGTGTTTGCGAATGCTTCACCGTATTGTTTTTGGAAGTTGGATAGCACGGGGACTCCTGATGATCATGATGCATTTAATTAGCATATATCGATGGTAGTATATTGGGGAGGGACTGACCTTTTTCTGGTGAATGGGGCTTGACATAAATCGGTATCCATGATATTGTAAATGTGTCCTCGGGATGCAGAGACTGGTGGATCGCGATGGCTTTGTCGAGTTTCTTCTTTCCAATATAGCACCAGGGACATACTGGGTCACTGATGATTTCGATAGTGATATTTGTCATCTTGCGTGTGGTGGTGGATCGTAACATGAATGGTTCAAATCACAGAATGAGGCGTTGTTTGGAGATATTTCTGCAAGATTAAGAAGACGAGTTTCAGGGATACTTTCTGCGAGAGCGTAGTAAACGAAGTAAGCCGGAATCAGACCCTGGAATAGATACATCGGGCTGTTGGTATGAGGGTGAAATTGGTACTTAGGAGCTTTCAAGGCTTAAAAACACTGAACGAGGCCCTTATATATCAGTAAATGAATATAAATAGACATTTTTTGCAAGCCCGCGGGAAATCCATTGAGGCTTACTTTCACGTAGTCGCCTAGATGATATCGCGAGAACCCTACTTGCCAGGACTTACTGTAATAGGAAATTAAGGAATCACATCCCCTTGAGCTCATTCATGTACTTATTGAATAATCGTTACCCTTGACCCCTGATTATCTTACAAAGGATTTTAAAGTAGAAGCAAACTGTGTCAGATCCATGGATGCGTGGTGTTCTCTCAGGGGTCGAAATTCTGACCGTGGGAATCCCGCGGCTTGGACGGAGGTTGTAAGCTGCACAAACAAGAGCATCGTACATTAGGACGCCACTGGAAATAGATTCTTAAATATAAATATTTCAAAGATCTGTATTTCCAGTACACTCCTTTCATTTTCTTAGCTTTCTATGTCCTGACACCTTCAACTACTACTGAGAAAACAGAACATGTCCACCCAGTCTGGAATAACGGCGATGTCTAAGGAGCATGTCGATGCAGCTCATGTGTCAATTGACTCAGCCGAGAATGGCGACAAAGACATGATAAACAAGCACAATACCATTGCACCCGTCGAAGAAGAAACCGAATTCTTCTACCTGGAAGGCTGGAAATTGTGGGCTATCATGTGCACTCTTTACCTTAACACTCTACTTGCAGCATTGGACGTTGTAAGTATTTACATCTCCCCTTCCATTCGACGGTATAGAAAGCTTCTGACACTCTTTTGATACGTAGGGCATCGTCGCTACCGCAATCCCAGCCATCACAGACGACTTCCACCAACTGAACTACGTAGGATGGTACGGAGGCACCATCTTCCTCACCCTCAGCACCACCTCACCGGTATGGGGCAAATTGTACAAATATATCTCAGCCAGATGGGTCTACTTCGCCTCCATCCTCATCTTCCTAGTTGGAAGCATTATAGCCGCAACCGCAAAAAGCAGTATCCCCCTGATCGTCGCCCGCGCTCTTCAGGGCTTGGGCTGTTCTGGTAGCATAGGCGGTTCTGTCCTCATGATTAACTATGTGGCGCATCCGGCAAAGCAGCCCATGTTCATCGGTCTCTGGGCAACTGTGTATATGATTTCGACCATTGTTGGACCTCTGATTGGTGGTGCTTTTACGTCCCATGTTACTTGGCGGTGGTGTTTCTGGATCAATCTACCCGTCGGAGGTCCAGTTCTCGTCGCAGTCTTCCTTTTCTTCCATGTGCCCAAGCACGTCAAGTACCCTAAGGCTACGTGGAAAGAGGTTATACTACAGCTTGATCTCCCGGGTTTTGCGTTCATATTCTCTTCTCTGGTCTGCTTCACTTTGGCCTTGCAATGGGGGGGGCAGACTAAATCATGGAGTGATGGGAGTGTTATCGCGACTTTGGTCATGTGGGTTGTCTTGACGATTGGATTTTTGGTCGTCGAGTATTTCCAAGGCGAACGTGCCATGATACCATTAAGACTCCTGAAGACTCGCCTGCAATGGAGTAACACATTGTACGCTCTCATGTAAGTTTATTTCGTTGCTCTTGGAATATTGGAAAGATACTAATTCAGTACCTACCTCCTTAGGGTCAACGTCGCCCAGTTTCAGGTCCTATTTTACCTCCCCATTTACTTCCAATCTGTACACAACCAATCAGCCATTGCGAGCGGCGTCAACACCCTCCCATTTATAGCCTTATTTGCCCTAGGGTCAATGATGGCCGGTACCATCGTTGGAAAGACGCGCATCTTCCACCCTATTTTGTTGATTAGTGGACTACTGGCTACCATAGGTGCAGCATTGCTCTATACCGTTGACCTTGACTCCTCTAAGGCCCGGTATCTTGGCCCTCAGGTCATTTTTGGATTTGGCATTGGTCTTGGATGCCAGGTTCCGTTGATGGCACTACAGAGTTTTACACCCGCTGAAGATATCGCCTCGGTCACAAGTATCATCGTTAGTAAGTATACCGAATCCTTTTTCTTTGGAATGTCTTGGCTTCTAACCATATGTTTCGTAGCGATGAACTCCCTTAGCGGTGGATACTTTGTCACAGCAGCTCAATCTCTCTTCACCAATCGACTCCTGGATTCACTTTCCACCACTGCGCCCAGCATCAACTCAGGCCTTGTCTTAGCTACCGGCGCAACTGAGCTACACAGAGTGTTTAGTGGTGAGGATCTTACCGCTATTCTCTCTTCCTACATGGTTGGCATAAAAGATGTCTTTGCTTGGTCAATGGCCGGTGCAGCGTTCACGGCTGTCTTGGCTCTTGTGGTCCCGTTCAAGAAAATGCCTCCTGTTGAAGATTTCTCTGCTAAGGAAAAGAGCTTGGATGAGAAGGAGGAGACTTCTTGAGACCGTTCGGCGATGGGACGGACCTTAAGGGCTTGCTATCAAATCGGGGGTACCGAAGGTAACGGTTTAAACACTACTCGACTATCTTAAAACTTATTCCGTTTTCTTGTGTTGTAAATCCTGATTATTCTAGATGTTATGGATCGATTGTTTCAAATGTTGTTTCAATTAATGTTCCAAGTTTCAATATTACATGTATCTATCATGCAAATGCAATATATAGTACTAACAATGGTAGGTAGTACATATGTAGATTTGACTGGATTGATTTGTCGTAGTACCTCTAAAGAATTATCGTCGGACTACCATGGCTTCTATGACCCCCAGAATATCGAGGCTTTTGTGATTTGCCCTCAAGCTTGCCACACAAGCTGTTGGAAACATCGAGTTAGGGCTTGATTGATGCATCAGGTCCCCCGCATCTCCGCGGATTTCCCGCGGTTCCATGCCAACATTGAACCTTCCCTATATACTTGACTACCATCCATGGACTTCTCCGTCGCCATCTCTCTCTCCATGGACGCACAAAACAAATTAATGCATTAATTATGCCGAGAGACAGGGAATCGCACAAGCCCGAACGGCCAGTCTCCTGCCGCTTCTGCAGAGTGCGGAAACTGCGCTGTAGCAGGGAGTCACCATGCTCCAATTGTGTCTCTCGCGACATTGTTTGCGAGCTCCCTATCAGAAATCCCGTTCACTCTACCATCTCCACTGCTGCTACCTCAGCAGGAACTTCAAGTCCTACACAGCTCGACCTTCTTGAACGTATTCGAAAGCTTGAAGAGCTTGTGAAGACTCAAAGTGCAATTCAGTCCACAGCAGCCTCGGATACTCCTCAGTCCTTGCCAACACATACAAGCCAGTCGACTTTATCGCCTGAGGCTAATTATCTAGATGATGACATTAGTTTTCTCAAAAGCATCTATACAGCACAAACTCCATCAGAAAACACACCCTCGACTAAGATCGCCTTCAGGATTTGCCCGATCCAGCAAATTATACACGCACAACCTTACATCAATCAAAGCTCTCATATCTCATCTACACGTTTTGAGCCCCTGCGATGTGTTTGGATACCGCAATATGAAGAAGCCAAGATACTCCTCCAAAAATTCCTCGATGACATTGACCATGTCCATCATATCACTCATAGTCCTTCACTGCCAGCTCTATTGAATGAGGTTTATGCTTGTCTGGATCAAAAAGGTCAGGTGGAACCAGGTAGTATACTGCTCCTCCTCGGCATCTTTGCCAGCTCAACTCACGCATGGGTGCAACGCGACAGTGGCCGTGGCTTGTTTCCTACATGGCAAGAAGCAAATGCTCAGGCGATGTTATGGGTGAAATCAGTCGAGGATGTGCTTGATATCTACCATCGCACATCATCAATCCCAATAGAGGGTATACAAGGGGTTAGTATTACAACGTTTGCACTTCTGAACATGGAGGGATTCTCTCGAAGATGCAAATCTTTGTTTAATATGGCCTTCATGCTGGCGCGAGAGCTTGGACTGCATTTCCTTGACCAGCCGTCTGACTCGAAATTGGGCAATCCAGCTCAAATAGAGATTGGACGAAGGGTATGGTGGTTTCTGGTTTCAACGGATTGGTATTTGCTCATTTTCCCGTGACAGCAAGACGCAAACTAACCTATGCTTGCCAGGTCACTGCCTTCGAGGAGGTTTAACTGTGGATCACAAAACATCTATCACTTTCATCCACGGCACATGTTAGTCAAAAAACCTCTCAATATCAACGACGAGGACATAAGTCATGACATGAGATGTAACGAGCAACCACTGTCTCAACCAACTACAATGTCCTACCAGTTACTACAACTGCGTCTCTCAGAAATCTCACACAATATGGTTGACCGCAGTCCGCTCGTCATGGGCCTCGGTGGCCCCAACCATGACGTTGTCATGAGTATTGATACCGAGCTTCAAATGTTGTTGATTGACACTCCATCCTTCTTCTCCATGCCAGTAGAAGAGCTGATTTCAGATTACCACATGGATTCCGCCCGTGCCTCGAAAATCGCCCACCAAGGCTACATGTTCTACTCTCAGCTCTATGCCCAGCGATGCACACTCCACATCCCCTACTTCGTCCGCGGCCTCACCGAGTCTGCTTACGCTACCTCTAGCCAGATATGCCTTCAGTCTGCCTGTCTCGTCATCCAAACAGAGTCAAAGCTGGGGAAGTCGAGAATTTCAGCAGCACGATACAAGTTCCTCGGATTCCTGGTCCCAGTCTTTATGTCCAGCATTGTGCTACTCATAGATTCATGTTACCACAAAACCTCGATACATGCAAGACATCATCGTGAGGAACTTGCCGAAGCAATTCGGATCCTTGAAGAAGCAAAACATGAATCCGGAACGGCGGCCAAATTCCTTGACTCCCTAACGCACGTACTGCGCAAGCACAAAGTCACGCCGGCCCGGCAGCTCCCTACGCCCGGTCCTACTACTGCAATTGAGCGGCAATATGTTGAACTGCCACTGCCGACTGGGACATTGCCCGGACTAGACGGGAATGGATTCGTTATGGGCGACGAGATGTACTCAAATGGCGAGGGTCTGCCGACATATTTCGCTGAATTGGCGCAGAGATTTGGGCAAGGCAATGAGGTGGCAGATCTGGACTGGAATAGTATGTTCTCGGGGATTGATTCTTCGATGACTTGGATTTGAGAAATACGGCTCGCACTGAAGTATGAGAACCGTGTAGTACGAGACTAGAAGCCAGCCCTAAGCTTAATTTGGCTACAGCTGCATATGCAACTTGACTCAAATCTTCTTATTTTACGCCAAGTCAGTCAATTTTCTCCAATCAACGCACTCATGCGGGTTTGATTTTTGACTCTTCCTCGGTGTTAGATGCTCAGCCAGCCACAACTTTTGGTTCCGATTAGGTGCAACCCTATGATGTTCAGCCACATCCAGAAAAGCAGGATGATTTATCATGATTGGTATAAATCTGACACACAGTACTACGTACCGCAAACTGTGTCTCAATGATCGATTAAACCTTGAGGGACTATAAAACCACGCTCAATTCTACGCCCAAAAGAACTTGCCAGAACCCAACAGCACCTATCTCATAGCTACTTGCCTATCTCTCACCTAAGCTAGAATACCTTGATATTCACTATGCCTTTTGCCGAGTACGTCAATTATTCCCTTGCGATCAAACCAATATGTAGGTATGTCCTAACATATAGATCATAGAGGAACATCTGTTACGGTCCCCGCTGAGAACGGAGAACGCCATATTGGAACCGTCAAGGGCTTCGAGGTAAGATATTGTAATTACCTAGGTAATACTATCGATATAGTGAAACTCACCTAGACGTTACATAGAACGGAAAATATCGCGTTGAAGTCGATAACAAGATAGTCGAAGTCGAAGAGAACCAGGTGCAGGAGTTTGTGCTTCGGATGACGAATAGGTCATTATTCAATAGAATTGGTCGTTAAGAGAGCATCGTCCATTTTATCCTTGTGGCTCTCTTTATCTTTGAAGTCTACGTATATGAATCTCAGTCAGCCACATTCTCTGTTTCCGATTGTGTGTAACCCTACGATGTTCAGGCAGGCACATTTGGAGGGGTGAAGACAGCGAACTCATCCAGTGCATCCCTCAGCTCAGGTGATTACACAGTCAGAATGGTTAACTTTATATGAAAACTTTATTTATCTTTAAACTAAGAATCGAACTGTGATCTGACACGTTCTACTCTCCTTAGTGTGACAATGGTCAAAACCTGATATTGAGGCTATCTCGCTAACTAGGTGCGCCGGGTCTGCAGGCAATATCAAGCATGAGGAAAGAAAAAGGAAGAAATCAAGCGCTCTCGCTAAAGGGCTTCTTTATATGTGCGCTCCCTGTTCTCCTACTTCCTAATACGGCTGAAGCCTTCACCGCCCTGCAGTATCTCTATCGCCTCATTGATCGCTTCATTCGCAGGGTTGCTGTGCGTACAGCTGTCACACTTAGCGCCGTCCGGGTCGTTCTTCACAAAAGGACCAGAATTAGGGCGTAGTCGGCCAGGGCGGATAGCTGGGGTAATAGGCAAGATTCTCTAGACGAACAGCCTCGGCTTCTCTCTCCGGGATGGGTTTGGCGACTGACGTAGCTGTGTCTGCCGCATGATACTCTTCCGAATTAGATATGCTTGTCCTATCATCAGAACGACCTTTTGGGGCTTGCTGAACCGTCTCCGAAACGGGCACACTTGCACGCTCAGCCTGTATGGCGGTAATACATCGGTACCGAACACACAGAACGGCGATGGGCACACAAACTATCCACCAGGAAAACATGATGGGGAGCGCACGATATAGCTGGCTTTCGCATCCGTCGCTCCAAATCTGAACCAACAACTGGTATGCTTCATGCGAAGGGAGCGCGTACGCCCATCGAAAAAAACTTGGATTTAGTTCAAATGGGCTTATGGTACTTGCAACGTTGACCAGTATCCAGGTAAGCACACCGAATGGCACGAAGGCAATAGACAGGAACGTTGTCATTATTTCGAAGACAAGGAAATTAATCTTCATATAGAGCCAATAAACCATCCAGCTAAGTACGAACTGCTTAGCACCCACATTCCAGTCTTCCCTAAACCCCCAAACATAGCCTGTCGTACACAGAGCGGCTATGAAGGTGTAGAGTGTCGCGACGACAGCTCTGAAAAGAGCGTTAATAGCCCAGGAGAATTTAGTAAAGACGTGAAACTGAGCTGAAATACCATTGAGAGCCATCATAAAAAAGAATTGCTGCAGGATTGGCATCACCATTGATATTGTGTTGTAAAAAACCCTGTCACCTTGATTGGTGGGTTGTAAATTAATCTCTGTCGCCTGAACAGGGTCCAAAAACGCATTTAAGACCTGCTCGTTTTCCAAATCCGCAGATCCAATGATGTAGGATGCATTGCGGAGGTAGTATGAGGATCTCGTCACCAGCACGAGAGCCTCCATGTTCGCCCAAACTTCGCTCTGGGAAAACGCCGGGTATTTTGCTCCATTCCAAATGACAGTAAGAGACTTCAAATTAGCACTTCCAGTTCCAGCCGCCCCGATTCCCAATGCTGCAGCCAAATTCGCGGTTGCTCCAGGATTGACATACATAGCAGCCCAGTAGGTTCCATCACACACAGCGTTTCTGACCTGCTGAGGGTTAGGGAACTGTCCTATGGATGACGGGGAGAGTGTCGGGAAGCTTTCTCCCTCCAGTCTCTTATAGGCATCTAGTACAGATTGACCAACAATGCCTCCATCGTAGTCGACAAATAGAAAATTGAAATTTTGAACACGGTTGGAACTTTTAAACAGCGTGGCATAGACGTATGAGAGGTCACCAAGGAAAAGGAATTGAAGGAGAATGAAGCTGACTGCCAGTGCCTTTAAGAATGGTTTAAGTATCTCTTTTGCAGAAATCTTGGTGACCTTGGCAGGCGATGCATCAAGGGGTCTCAAGGCTGACATTGCGCTGCCATGGAATACCTGCTCTCTGGTACAACTCGATCAATTTGTATCAGCTACGGATTGTATTGAAAACATGGCGATTCTGGAGATGAATATGGGAATGACCTGATTTAATCGGGACATAAGTAGTTGCTATCCATCACTGCCGGGGCCTTATCAAGTTACCGGGACCTATAAGGACCCTAGCGTGCGGGTTTGCGGCCGCTAGTGCTTCCGTTTCTACCGGTAGTAGGTATGGTTTTTTAAGCTTACCGATTATGTTATCTGACCTGTTTATCTACAGTGGTGTATTAACTACCAATATCTACAAGGTCTTACTTAACTTAGTAAATAGGTTACTAAAGCTAGTAGCTAGCCAGTTATTATCCTACATACTTGCTTCTAGTCTTCCATCTAGTAGTCATCCTATGTGAGGTTATAGTTGTATTTATATACAGACCATTTTCCTATATCTGATATGTAACTATTCAGTGCTAAGACAGAATCTAGGTGTCTGTATTTTTAGGCGAAGTAACATTTGTTGACCCATGAGACGTTGATTGTGCGTGTGAGGGGGTGATGAGGGTGATTTAGTACTTAGGTACCTTATTTATAGGTAGACGACTGGGAAAATCCAGATATAAAGCGTATGCTAATCAATCTATGGCTATTAAATGGCCTGCGCTCGTATGCGGATTCAACAACATGGGAGCTTCAGGTTGGAGGAGAGGTGTATTTAGCAGTAAAAGAGAACGTATATATACCCACTCTCCATCCCATCCCACCTGAAAAGAAGTTGCCCGAACTCGGTCTATACTTGCCCTTCTCCGTTGAGGTCGAGGAGGATCAGGTGCAGGAGTTTGTGATTCGGATGGCGAATAAGTCGCCTGCTGGACTTGCTGCCAGATTTGGTGGTCGTTAAACGGGTCGCTCTTGAATTCTTTGTAGCTAGGGACCAATTCACCAGCTATGATTTCCAGGATACTTGGTGGCCCAGAAAGAAGAGGATAATCTGTAGCCCTCAATAACCCTAATTCCAATCCATAACCCTAAAATAACCCTAAGTGGAGTTCTCCGCACCCCGCAGTTCAACTTCAATCTCTTTTTGCTGGACTTCTCTCGATGACACCGACGAGTACGAGCATTGACACGCAGTCACTGATCGCGTCAATATAAGCGCCACGGAATGATTTTGACATAGGCAACCTTGATTCGCGCAACCCCATCCTCGGCAACAATGGGACGAACCTAACCCGTACTGCAAGACGAGAACACAAGCAAGTCGGGGCGCAGATATAAGCGCAGGAGAGCGAACGACGAAGAATATAAGATGGAAAACAACGAATCGTTGAGGCCACAGTTGCCTCCGGTCTTCCTCCTCAAAACGCCCTCGTCTCCCCGAGATTTGTACGAGGAGTACTTCCTCAAAAACGCCTTCGCTCTTCCATCGAGACAACGATCGAACTCGCCGACTGGAACGGATGAAGCAAATAACTATGAATATATCAAATATGACTCAATCTTTGTGCCAGTATTTTCGCATAGTTTTCATGCGCAGAATTTGGAGATTGTGAAATCTTATTTTATGCCGACGACGGAGAGCGATTACATCGACGAGAAGGGAGCATCTTTGCGCAATGCTTTCAATGGAAAAGGGAAAAAATACGGTGGATTTATATTCACGAGTCAAAGGGCTGTGGAGGCATTGGGACATATTTTGGAGCATGGGGGTATACCAGGTAGATCCACCATTGACTCTTTACTGATCGAGGTGATACTGACTGCTTCGCAGCTGAAGTAATGACCTCCACCTCAAGAGACCTGATTCTATACACCGTCGGCCCTGCAACAACACGCACCCTGACTCCTCTCCGCGATGAATACCTACCCTTCGCAACGATATACGGCGACGAAGCCGGCACAGGTGAAAACCTAGCACATCTGATGCTCAAACACTATAATAAGCTCTACCCATCAACAGCAGACGACCACGGCCAAAAACCCGGCCTGTTATTTCTTGTCGGCGAGCAGAGACGAGATATTATACCCCGAACACTCATGAGCAAAAGCTTGGATGAGAATCAGCGCATAAACGTTGACGAATTAGTCGTTTATGAGACGACCCAAATGGAAGGCTTTGAGCCTGCGTTTCAAGACGTCGTTCGGAAGGGAGAGGAATTGTTGAAAGATGAGTGCACGCCGTTGTGGACAGTCATTTTCTCGCCAACAGGCTGCGATGCTGTTCTCAGAACGTTGAATATCCTCGACGAGAACGGCAACAAGAACACTGATCCATCAAAGAGGAAATGTCGAGTGATAACGATTGGCCCCACAACGAGAGACTATCTTATCACGAAATATGGCTTTGAGCCTGATGTTGTTGCTCGGAGCCCGACTCCGGAAGGGATTGGCGAGGGAATCAAGGAGTATCTTCTGGCGATGAAGGTGTAAATATACTGCCATACTACATGCGACATCTGGCAAAGTATATACCCCTATGTTATACCCTTTTTGGAATTAACACCAATACCAAATAATCTTTCTTGATTCTTGCCGTAGGTGGTTTACCTATGTAACTCATAGGTATTCTTACCATCAGTTCTTCCAACATCAAGACGGAATCTTTATATGGTCAAAAACCTTATGACTGTTGGACAAGGCACTTGCCTAACCTCAAATCGACGACAAAGTTTCGACTATTTCGATTCAATAGAGTAATGCTGTTCTCATAACAATCGACCAGTGGCTATAGTCGCAAGTGGCGACACCACTGACCGCGTGTTCGGAATAGAGCCACATGGTCATACTTCGCTCAGTGTCGCCTCTTCGACACGTTTCGTGCCACTGATCTATCCAAGCATATATACGCATAAAAATGACTATCATTGTCTTCCTACCCATCAACAAAATCAGTACCATAAGCACAACAACCCTAACACAGAAAAGTATCATCATGCCAACAGTCAACGAACTCCTATCCCGCAACTCCCGAACCTCGCAATCCCATCAACCACTACCAACCATCGCCGAAGCCCATTCTGCAGGCGAAGGACCACCCAGAATCGCTCTAATCAGCTGCTGTGACGCTCGTGTCGTGCCGGAGGAGTACTTCGGTCTCAAGCCCAAGGATGCCATTGTCTTTCGCACTATTGCGGGTCATCCACAGGGATGTTGGAAGGATCTGGTAGCGTTAGATACCTTTATGGCTGAGGGTTTTGGGACTGGGGGCTTTGAGGAGTTGGCTGTTGTTCATCATACTGGTACCCCCTCCCCCTTCTTCCTCTCTCATTTGATCTTCTGCTTACTCTGAGCTTGATGTTGGTAGACTGTGGCTCACTGATCTTCACGAATGACCTGATACACGAGGGTATCAAAAAGCGGAATCCGGGACAGAGAATCGAAGATATCATTGGTACTGAATTCGGTGCTGTTGAGACTAGGTTCCTCTCTCTCTCCTTTCTCTTTTGATTCATTGTATCATAGTATCATACTGACTGATGATAAACAGCATGGAGCAGAACGTCAGAGATGATCTGGAATGGCTCAAATCTGCACCGCTGATACGCAAGGAGTTGGCCGAGAGAGCTAGGGGGTTTGTGTATGATATCAAGACTGGGAGGGTTTATGAAGTCTAGCAGGACGTCGTTCATATACTGCTGTAATACTACACGAAATGAGATGTCTGAATAAATAGGTGGCTCATATTTACCCAACCAGTCATCGATGTAAATCCTCCTCCAAACTGTGTTCAGGCTGATCAATCCTATACAACACCTTAGCCGTATTGAAATAACCCTCATACACAATCTCCTCCTCATCCTCAACATCATAATGATAATGCCCACCCGCATTCTCACCCACGGTCGAAAACGCATGTGTATGCTCCATCCTCAACCCCAATTTCTTATCCGGATCCGCAGAATGTAACACCGTCATACAAGTCATCGGCGCCTTGAAATCATGATACGTCAACCAGCCATTGAACTGTTCCCGGTCTCTGAACGGCAATTCCTCCTCCGGCGGAAAATCAGGCATGATATGATATCTCGCCTTTCCAGATTTGATCGCGAACACTCCTCCCAAACTGATGATTTGAGAATCTCCATAGACATTATGAAGTGCGTTGCGAATACACTCCGTAAAACTCCCTTCCTCCCCAATACGCTTCCGCGCAGTGATCTTGAGTACATCCCCCTGCCCACCCCTAGAGGCGAAAACATTCCCCATCAACCCAAACCACGCTTTGGAATGCACATTCTCCAAAACCACAGCTTTCGTCTCAGGATCAATCTTGACGTAGCGCCCATTATCACTGGTGCACATACACATATTACTACCGTGCCGCCATCCATTGTTGATAACCATCTCACAATTCTGGCCGACGAGTTCATAGCTTCCGGCGCAGGCACCAATGAACATCGCTGGTGTGTGGTGCTGTCCGCCATCTACAATCATCTCCATTTCTTGCGCGATTTGATCTAGTTGATAGGTCTTATCCTTCCTCGGCCGTGGGTAGAGGTGCGTCTGTCCACCGACGTCCGCGATTTTCTCGTCGCCCGAAAGACCCTCATGCGCGAGTAAGAAAGGTGACTCGCGCAGATCCGGGCATGGCACCACGGTTACAGAGGAATGCGCATAGTTTGCGCTGAGGGGGGCTTGAAGCTTTTCGGCTAGCTCTGAGAGAGTCGGAGGGGAAAGTGGGATTTTTTTCGTTTTATTCATTTCTCTTCTTTCCTGGGGGATGATATTTGGGGCTGGGTTTGACGAGGGTGGGTAATAGAGCAGCTTTGCAATGTCGTCTTGGTATCGTTGTTAGAATATTGTCGTTATCTCAACGTTGAGCTTTGGGAAACGAGGTATTATTACTACATCTATTTGAAGCGGAGAAATATCCGCCCTCATTCTCAAGGTTCAGAAGGCGTGCCCTAAGGCCCCTTGACCCTGAATACATTGACATTGACCTGTGGGGCACCATTAATACTCCCGGCTTTAAAAATTATATGGCGAGGACTACAGTAGACACGTTCATGATAGATCGTCGAAACTGCATTCATCTTCCTCAACTAGATACAAAAGGGATACAAATCATATAAACTCCCTTCCCAAAAGCAACAAAAATGGAGGAGATGATAACCTTTCTACCGCATGATTTCTTCATAAATTAGGACTACAACCCGAGTTAGTAATCGTTCAATTGGAAGCACAAAGGGCGAAGGGGGCTTACGTTTCAGTTGTTCTTTGCTAAGAGCGTCTTTGTTCTTGTCGAAGTCAAAGAATTCCTCTGGAATAGGATCCGCAGTGGGCTCATCATCAGGGTCATGGTATGGTTCCAGGTACGGATGACGCAACGCTTCTTCGACAGTGATACGCTTGGCAGGGTTGAAGGCCAATAACTTCTCTAGAAGGTCAAGTGCGAGGTCGTTTGTTTTAGGGAAAAGATGTTTAAACGGAATCTTCTTCTTAAATGGGAGAGAGCGAATGTATTCACGGGCACGGCGGGATTTGATTCCGTAGTAATCTTCCATGGTTGGTGTGCCGAGTACGTCGAGGATCAGAGTGAGTTGGTGGTGGTAATCCTTGCCCGGGAATAAGGGTTTTCCACTGAGCATCTCTGCCAGAATACATCCCACACTCCATACGTCGATTGCCTTGGTGTACTCTTTGAAAGTCAACATGATCTCAGGGGCACGGTACCAACGAGTCGCGACGTATTCAGTCATGAAACCAGAGTTGTCGTCAGTGGAAGCCGCCGAACGAGCCAAACCAAAGTCGCAAACCTTCAAGTCGCAGTTGGCGTTGAGGAGAAGATTAGAAGGTTTCAAGTCTCGGTGCAAGACATTGGCTGAGTGCATGGCTTTCAATGCGCGCAGTGTCTGGTAAATGAAATATTGGCAGTGGTCGTCGGACAAGTCTTGTGTGCGAATTACTCGGTGCATATCAGTTTCCATCAGTTCCTATTGCCATTAGCTTTGCCAATTGCCGGGTGAAGAAGAGAGGCATACTTGAATGAGATAGACCTCGGTAAAGCTATCGTAATTACGAGGTCTCTGGATATCGAGGATCGAAATGATGTTCTCATGGTTGAAATATCTCAGCAGTTTCATCTCTCGCAGAGTTCGAAGGCAAAACATGGAGTGGTCGAACGGAGTGATTTTTTTGATGGCGACTTTCTGGCCGGATGGTTTATGCAGCGCAGAGCTGTAAAATATTAGCTATACCCTCAAAAAATGTGATGGCGGTCTCACCAGACAACACCATAAGCTCCCTCTCCAATCACATCCTGAATGTCATACTGATCCGACACATTGAATGAGATCTTCCTCGACCCTCCATGGGTGGAATTCTGACCTTGAGCCATGGTGGCTCTGTCGAAGTATCGGTGTGGTGAACTTGAGAACGGGTGGTCAAAGTAGTTGCAGTTGGAGAGAATATATATAGGATCGGAGAACTGAGACAGACATGAAAGGTTAATTTAATATATGTGAATCATCAGTGGGATCCAACAATGGGGACCTCAATGGGGACCTCAATGACAATCAATGAAGCAAGCGCAAGCAGTCAAGAGTGGAGTGGATGGCTGGTCGCAGGTCGAGACAATGAAGCAGCCTCGATTGATTGACTGCTCAATACAGGTTGCAAACGCTTCTCTTTGTTTGTACAAACGCGCAAACGCTCAGAGCGGAGGCTGGATATGAAGTGCGTACCTCTTTAGATTATGACGTTGCTCGTAAATACTTGTATAGCAAAATTCAAGCTTTCGACTCTTCTCAAACACCGTCTCGACACTTATCGCAGTGTTTATATTCGCGCTTCGTCAACAGTCATACAGCGAGGAAAAGCAACGATGCGCTCTGAAGTAATCGTACGGAGGGAGTGTGAGGGGCTGTGTCACAGAAGCACCGTCAGCACACTGCTCGACGACAGCAAATACTCAGCCAGATGACGACTCGGTCATAGACATAGAGTCATCATCCTGAGTATCTTTATCCAAAGATTTGGATTGATCCGAAGTACTTACTAAACCGATCCTGATCTCCTCGGCTGAGTGTTGGAGGGTAAACAGATGCGACAGCAAACAAACTGCAATTCCCGCACGAACGTCTTCTCGTCGAGAAGAGTCACAGAATCCGGAACAACGAGAAATTCCAGGCCGATGTCTCAACTCTTCAGCTAGCTAGTAGTTTGACAAGAGCTAGTTGTTTGAGAGTGTATCAGGTGCAGGCGGTTTATTTAAGAGAGTTCCTCGTTGCGAAACGAAGCAGGAGGTATAAGGTGGGGCAATCACACCAGGCTAACAGGAGGGGAACTCTCTCCTCTTCAGCAGGTCTGTACGGAGTACGTACATACGTACTATCGGCTTGCGTCCAGTCTTGGACCTAGATGAGACGCGCCCTCGGAAGCCAATCTGCGGCTAAACATTGTCAACTGACAGGAACGAGGTGCGAGACAAAGGACGAAGCTGACTCTACTACGGAGCACCATGCGTAAGGAACAGGAAATCGGTCAACACTGGTATTCATAATACCATAATTACGCACGGTTGCTGTATTACTACGCAGTACAATGTCTGGTTCAATACTTCAATTCGTCGATCCGGGAGCTTGGCTCGTATCAGAAGTGCCCGTTTCACCCTGAGACGGGGTAGTAGTTTGACCAGTCAGAGGCCAGAACAGCTCATTTTCAGTGAGTGGGTGTCATGATCGCGTCTGATTGAAGAATACTTTTATTGGGACCTGAGGATATGCTTTCGAAGTACGAAATACAGAAATGTACAGAAATACTCCGTACGCAGAATACAGAATACAAAATACGATAGAGGATGGAGCATCCATTTTTGGAACAAGCACGTCTCTATCACAGTCCGCCAGCCAATCAGAAGCCCAAGTGAGCCGCGGAGCTTCCCCACTTTTTGGACGTCCACCAGAAAACAGAAAATTACCATACCAGGCTTGTGAGGCCAATTGCCTGTCGTGAATACTGGTTATGCACGTATCGCGCTGTATCTTACGTATATCTCGACCCAGCCCGGACGGCACTTGACAGTTACGACTCAGATTTTATTTAAAATGCTTGACGCTACATGATCTAAAGACAATCAATCCATTGTATCATTCGACATATCATTGCACAACCTATCACAAGAGTTAGCATCGAGTCAGCAAACAGCAGAGAAAGAACTTACCTTGTCTCGCAACGATCCCATCCATTGTTGCAGACTAACGCTCTGGTCTGCCCGGTCTTCCACCAACATAGTCTGTGCCCAAAGTCGCAATCCCGGCTCTCCGTCCTCCTTGACTACGTACAACTGAGGAGAAATGATGCTTCCAGCTCCCTTGGCCTTATAATCCTTGCTCTTCTGTACAACGGCACGCACTCGCTCATTGAAGTCGTTGTCTAGTTCGGGGAGGAATTGCTTGCCGACTCGTAATTGGTTCCTGTCCGCGACTCCAAAGACGTCCAGAAGTAACTGAGGTACAGTATCCCTTCCAACCCAAATGAATTGCGTCTGTCCGTCATCAATCAAATAGAGACCATATGGCACCAGGCGCTCCGAGGACAAATTGACCGGAGGCGGGAGGACAATCTCCCCGGTCTGATCGTTGGGTAGGCCGGCATCGTCTGGCATGTCATGCAGAGAATACATCTTCGGGTAGATGTATTGAATCATGAGCGGTAGCGGCAGGGTGGAGAGTAAGCACAGCGCAGCCGATCGCATATCTGTCGGGATCTGTGCCGACTTACGGAGACCAAGCTGTTGAACTTCATTAGTATCGTCTCAAACTCATCAGGCGCCAGGAAACTTACGTTCTTGATCAATGCAAGGAACAAAATAGGCAATGCTCGCATATTAGCAGGGAACTGTAGACCGCCACCACCAACACTGCCGCCCGCAAGCTCCTTACGGTACGTCGACAAAAGCTCTGTCATCTTTGATTGAATAGCCTCACGAGCAGGTTCCAATCCATTCGAAAGCACGCGCTCAACAGCTTTGTGGCTGAAATAGGTAGTGATGGCCTGCTGATCAGCCGAAGCATACAAATCGGCCAATGTCTGAGTTGTCGGCAGCGCCAAGGTTAAGACGCGGATTCTTCTTTCACCATTGCAAGTGGTGTGGAGCACAGCAGTCTGCATGCAGACAACAGGCTTGGTGACCGTCTCGTCGATAGCAACCTCCACAACGTAGGCTTGGTCGCGAGGGAATGCTGGGAATGCGCAAAGATCCGAGCTGCGGTTGAAGAAGTTACCGTAGAACGTGCTCATGCGAAGACCCGTGGTAGCACGTACACGTAGGACAGCTTCCAATCCGATCTCAGAAGAAAGGTAATCAGAAAATTCACGAGCGAATTTGATGGCGTCTTCGGTACGGGCTGCATTCCACCCTGGGTAGAAGTAGGTCTGACCTCCAGTGTATCGAGGAAGGTTGCTCAGGGAAGCAACATCCTGGTATTGTGAGGAAAACAAGAACATATCGATCGACACCTGAGCTTTGGAGCATTCTACAGCAAAGCTCTTGTAGAAGCTGTTTCCAGTCTGCAAAAGGCTGCTTTCCTTGCTTGTGCCCAGAATCTTCTTATCCTCTCGCACCGTAAGCGCACCATGACCAATGTTAGGAAGCGACGACGACAGAACGGTGATCTTTCCGCCAACGTGAGAAATCAGCTTGTAAGCTGCCCGAAGACCAGATCCCAAAGCACACCCACCGTTCTGAGTGTTCTGGAACATTTCTTGAAGCTTATCCAAGAAGCTCTCAATGTTCTCGCGGCATTCAGACAAGGTAACTAGCAAATCACCCGGAATAGGCAGAAAAGGCTCGTCAAGGTCGCTGACGACAAGCATCTTGGGAGCAGAGTTCTCTGATCCATCGCGGGGAATCGTAAAGTAGTGGAGACTAGAGTCAACAGCCAAGAATCCAAGTCGTGTCCTTCGGTCAGCGTTGGGAATACGATCCAAGCTCTCTTTGATGCATCGCGCAGCCGTCGCAAGAAGACCATTCGTAACCGATGCATAGCTAACATCAATCAAGAACAAGTATACCAAGGGTTGCGGTGGTCGCACCATGTATTCCTGAGGAGCAACAAACTCAACGACGGCATGGTTCAATTCTGGGCGTTGAGAACGGTCGGCCGGTTTTTGCAAAGCTGTGTCCCAATCGAATGATTGGGGGACGTCGTTGGTCAAGTTGCACATATTACAACGCCAGCGATGGCCCTGGTCCAAAAATGTCACAAAGGGGTTGATGTATGATCGGCATCGTCTGCATCTTGAAATGACTTGATCTGGAATCACGGGAATGGGATCTTCGGCATCGTGGAGTGCCGCATATGGTTGAATGACAAGTGCGAAGGGGAGTTTCGACTTCTTGAGGAGCGAGTGGTTCGTCGGGACGGCGTTCAAAGTGGAACGCACGTACTTGGGCGGGCAGTTCGCGTAAGGCGAAGGATAAATACTTGTCTGCACAAAGCATTAGTGACACTAATCAGATTAGACACGACGTGATGAGCTCACATTTGGTGGGAGAATAATTGGTGGTGGAGGATAATCAAGCTCGGCAACGTTGAAAGGTTGTGTAAGGAGATCTGTCGGATATAGCTGGTTCAATGGCACAGCTCGTGGAACTTGCTGGGGAGGTACAGGTTGGGCTTGGGGGTCAGCCACGCCCATTTGGCCAAACTGCTGGGTGACTTGAGCGACACCAGCAGTTGCAGGGCCAGGATATCCGGCTACAGGCGGTTGATATCCCCCAACAGCAGGAGGCTGTGGTGCTGCATAACCAGCAGCAGGTTCAGCTCCATATCCAGGTTGCGGATAGCCCGCTGATGCGGCCTGGGCAGCATACGCTCCGTAGTCGCCACCAGCTTTTTGCTGACCACCAAGGGCAGCATTAGCTCCCGAACCAAGATCAAAGGCCTCTCCGGCATAAGCACGCTTCTTTTTCCCTCCAGCCGGGCCATGCGCCGGAGGTTGAGCTGGCGCCTGCCCGTAACCCTCCTGAGGAGGATACCCTCCCTGTGGTGACGCCATTGATAGGTTGAGCAGGGTAGACGCTCGACTCGGTATGTGTTACGGTGCGAGGTATTCAATCAGACAATCGATAAAATCGTAGATTCGGATATTTCGTAGCGATCTCCCTATTCTTGGAAGTCAGTAACCGATCCTTAATCCCACACAAGTTGTGCGGGGAAGATCGAGTCCATCGCACTGAGAGCTGATCAAGGACACAATCAACTCACCTCAACAGAATTAAATAAAAAGGCGCGGACCGGCAGCGACAATTCAGAAAGCCGCCCTGTCTGTGTAGATGTGAAGGCGAGCAGGAAGCGGCGAGGTCGCAATGATGTTTCTGAGCTGCTTGACTTGGACTGGGTCAGTCCCTGGAGATGTTGACTTATTGTACGGTGGCCTTTGCGACTGCGGGAGAGCATCTCGGCCAATCACAGCAGCGCTGGAGTCTCCCGATATTCTGCCGCCTCATGAGATGACTTCACCTCTGCCTCTCTCTTACTACGTACTTCTGAGAACAGCTGTCCTCAGCAGATAAATGGAGGCTGAAGGATTAACAACTACGAGTACTTGAACTAGATGGCGGCCAGATTGTTATTTCAAAAATCCCTATTCGGCTGCCTAAGAAGAGATCGATACTATCCGATGGCATACAAGGCGCTGTAGGAGGTCAATACGTTTCCACTTTGACATCTCAAAACCTCTGCTATTTTATCTTTACGGAGTACAATGGAGACGTATGCCCATCGTTTCTACATCGATATTTCTGATAGTGTGACATACTCCAAAGAGGCATCATTCTCTCAAGACCTCGGTAACCGTTCAGGCGGTCAATATCGAAATGACCAGCATTCAAGCTATAGAGCTACCAAGCTAGATAGATAGCAAGAACCAGTTCTCATAGAAGGAGTAGTACTCCCTGTTTAAGTCCTGAAGCTCCAAGATCTCTCCAAGCATACTATGTAAGGTTCGTGCCAGTAAGCGCCTTCCTCAGGGACAGACGCACCTGCCGTGTTGCCGTGGCAACCGCCAATCCCAGTCCGGACAAACGTCGCAACTCGACCTGGATTGCTTCAATTCTTCCTCCTTGAACGACACTTAACTCAACAGGTTCGACTTTCCCTGTGTTGCTGGCGCCGCTTGGTGGTTTGCGTCTTTCTGTTTTTCTGCTGTATTTCTTTTCTCAGTAGTTAGAGTCTTTTTGTTTATTCTTTTTCGTTTCGTCATTCGGCCGACATTTTTCGCTCTTTGAGAACCACCGTTTCGGGTCTTCTGGCAGCCGAGCGAGAGCCATGAGTGTCCGTGTTGTCGCCCGTGTGCGGCCTCTTTGGAAGACAGAGCGCGAGCTTGATGTGATCGTCCGACCCGGGAACGTGTCGACTGATGCGCTCAAGGTAAAGAAGGACTCCCCTTCAGCCAAGGCTGCTGTTAAAGAACGGGATACTCTCATAAGAATTCCGAACCCCAAAAATGAGGGCGAACAATACACCTTTCAGTTCAATGCAGTCTACGGAGGAGAAACAACACAACAGGAGCTTTTCGAAGCTGAAGGTTAGTGATTGACCGTTGACTTCGACACGGATTGCTCACATCTACCGCTTTAGTGGCACCTACTGTCAAACATCTATTCAACGGGTTTGATGTTACCATCTTTGCGTACGGCGTTACTGGAACCGGTAAAACACATACTATGCGAGGCGGTAAAAGTCTCCAAGATCGTGGAGTTATCCCCCGACTCTTAAGCGCCATCTATCGACGGAGCCGAAAGATTGAGAAGGACTCTGAAGGCGCAAATAAGGTGGAAGTGTTGATGAGCTATTATGAAATATACAATGACAAAGTTTTCGATCTGTTTGAGCCTCCGGAAAAGAGGACGCTGGCTGGACTACCACTGAGAGATAACCATGGAAAGACCGTTGTTGTTGGCTTGACAGAGCGTCCTTGCCCCAGCTTGAAAGACTTTGAAAGTCTCTATGACCAGGCCAATACCAACCGGTCGACGTCCGCGACAAAGGTATGACTCTATGCTTCCTTGAGGGAGATCTTACTAATCCGGATAGCTCAATGCTCATTCTTCGCGATCACACGCTATTCTCTGTGTCAAGCTTGTAGTCACCAACGGAGAGAAAACTCGTGTCAGCATAGCATCTGCTATTGATTTGGCGGGTTCGGAAGATAACAGACGAACAGAGAACGGAAAGGAACGCATGGTGGAATCTGCAAGCATCAACAAGAGTCTTTTCGTACTGGCGCAGTGCGTAGAAGCTATCAGCAAGAAGCAGTCTCGTATCCCTTACCGAGAGTCGAAGATGACTCGAATTCTCTCATTAGGCCAGAATAATGGCCTGACATTGATGATACTCAATCTAGCGCCTATACGGTCATACCACCTGGACACCATCAGCTCCTTGAACTTTGCCAACCGAACAAAGAAGATCGAAGTGAGGGAAGTTGAAAATGAACCGATGTTCAAAGGGCCGCCAAGATCAACACGCTTAGCATCTGCACCGTCCCAGCGCCAACCACTGCGACCTCTGATAGCATCTGTCAATGTGAACATGCCAGTGAATGATGAAAAAAAGGCGGAGGACAAGAAAGTCGACGAGAAAAAGCCTGCCAAGGCATTTTTTGTATATTCCGACAAGCAGCCCGTCAAACCTCATAGGACATCACTCAGACGATCCTCCCCTCTGAAGCAGAGTACTCCCAATGTTAGGCGTCAATCTTATTCGAAGTTACCAAAAGAGACGGAGAAGATAAGCGTTTCGGCTGATACGATTGCAGAAATGGTGGAAAAGAAAGTGGAGCAGATGCTAGCAGCTCGGGCGCTTGATGACTCTCATCAACACCAAGCTCAATTGGAGCAGATGAACGAGCAAATGCAGCGTCGTCTAGAAGTCCTAGAGCGAAGAATCGAAGGGACAGAAGATGCTCGTGCAGAAGGGCTTTCCTATCTCCTGATGGCAAAACAACATCACGGAAGGAAAGAGTTTTCTTCGGCTTTGCGGATGTACAAGCTTGCGTTGCCCTTCTTTCCGCGTAATCAGAAGCTTGCCATCAAAATAGCCAATCTGGAAGAGAAGCTGCAATCCAAGCCCAAGCCGCAGCCTGAGCCGACAGTGACGTTGCCTGGACGAGGAAGTATGCTCTCTATCAGCAGGCCTACCAAAATGGCGAGGACCAATTCGTTCAGGGATATGAGTGATGACGAATATCAAGAGTCTGATAATGAATTTGCAGGGGAAGATGAGGATTATACCGGTTCTTTCACTGGCCTCAAACGGAAGCGTGCAGTTGCAGATACGAAAAGGCCGTCCTTATTCGACCACCAACCTAGTCTCAGTGGCAGCGTTGGCGATGGATTGTTGACGCAGTCTCCGCGAACAGCTAACCTGCTTGCTATCATCAACTCGAGAGATGTCGGCCAGATCAAGCTACTCAAGGGTGTAGGGGCTAAGAAAGCCGAGGCAATCGTTGACTGTCTGTGCGAGATGGACATTGTGAATGAGTCAAGTGCCGAACAAGCACAAGTACGAAGTCTTGCCGAGTTGAGCAGACTGAAAGGTGTCGGCCTGAAGACTGTACAAAATATGAGAAGCGGAGTATTAGTGTAGTTTGTTTGTCCGAGTTCTTGAAGCATTTTTGGCGTTTTTTGTTATTATATCACTGTTGCATTGTTATTGCATACTTTTGTCTGCATTTGAGCCATGGTGTTGTGGCGTTGTTGCATTTGAGCCTTATCCTTTAGCATCATATCTATACCTAGGTATCGTTGGATAGTTAGGTGCGAACATTTTATCGAATATGGTTGCGTATTAACATTATCTTCTCCTCGCAACAACAGAAATCACTGCAATCATCCTTGAGCTCGACAACTTCCCTCCCAGTCAAAAAACCTTTTCCTATCCTCAATCCGACCCAAACAACCCCCAATCCTTAACATCAATCACCTCCGCAAACTTCGCAATAATCTCATCCGCCAACGCCTCCTCCCTCGCCAACGACTCCATAGCCCCCCGCGCCAAAAACTCATCCTGCGGTACATTCACAAAAACCAACAAATCCGTTGTCTGGTCTGGTAATCTCACAAGCAAGAAATGACAATTATTCGTTGATCTGTCGGGGGGAGGCGGTGTACTCCCACTCGCCGGATTTTGTTCTGCTGCTGTATCCTGTAGGCGCTGCGTCCCTGCTGCTTCTCGTCTCTGTTTGCGGGGAGTAGTAAACTTGACCAGTCCCGCGTATGCAGAAGCCTTGCTGCCCAAAGGCGACGCAGCTAATCTTTGTAAAGGAACCCGCCGCGGCTCCCGAATGACGTCCATGGTATCATCATCATCGCAAATATCGAGAATGTGATACATGGCAGCCGCAACATCCTCAGAGTCAGCGCCGATGTTGATTGCTGTCGGCAATTCAACTTCCAGACCCGAAGCCACGCCGTTCAAGCCCCCTGATGGTGATGACCGAGGGACGTATTCGTTGATCTCAAAAATGAGGTTTGAGAGTGTCGTGGGTGAGAGGAACATTTCCTGGTGGTCGGGGACTTCGCGGAGTGTGCTGTCAATATTCAGTATGACCTCTTATATATAAAGCCACCGTAAAGTAGAGAAGAGTAGACAAACCTCCCATCAATCCAACCCTGTGGCACGGCACCGGTAATAGCGCCGCCGAAGAGTTCTCTTTGTTCGATTTGTGTCATTGCGTCTTGTATTGTGATATGAAGTAGAAATTCTCGACTATTGCTCAACAAGTTGTAGACTTATATAGACCCAAGGACGGTGAGTTCGAGTATCCGAGTCGACACACGCAACATGCAAGGAAAGGAACGACGAGCTAGAGAATCGGCCTGTTCGATCCTATGCAACTTATTCTACTTATGCCAATGAGGAGTCCGCAGGTCGTAGCAACTCTCTTATATAACTTTTTTTCTGGTTGAAGCTATTGCTTTTGCATTTGCTTTTTATCCGCCCTATTCAAGTGTATTCGGCTTTCTTCCTGATCGAGCGTCCGTGTACGGCGTGGAGATGTTTGTAGAGAGAGTCCCTCCACCTAAATTTATATCCACGGCCCGCTAGACCTATTCCGGAAAGGAGGATTGTAGTGCTCAAAGCCCTGCTGAGTCAGCTTAGTAGTCCCCTGTCTCTGAATTTGTAAATAGTAAGTTACAAGATCTGTCAAAGGTCAATCTACTGTAAGTAGACTACTATAGCTTGACACTCTATTCATTCTATACCATAGTAAGTAGTAGTACAGAGTCAGTATTGGGGCGTGAATGCACGATTCGGAGCGTGCACTTATGCTTCCAACATTCCGGATGTTATTGATTTGCTGCTGCCCCGCAGCACATGAACAACAGGCAATCCCTGCTCGATGTCCAGGAAACAACGCGATTATGCCTCAATTGCTGGGGTGTCAAATTCTCTTTTATAAATCAGGTTTAGTGATGAATAACTGATTGCGGATGTTGTTTGGATATTTCAGTTACGGTCTGGAGCTATTTGATACAGTGTATTCGACAAAGGAAATCAATCTAGTCAAGTAATATCATTTTATTTACACATACAAAGCTGCGGAGCATCGACTATTGGTCATCCAGGACGTGCAGGTACTTCTTCTCTTCTCTTTGCTCGCGTTCAGTGGCAGGAGGCAAGTCGTAGTATTGAGAGCTTCGGTAGCCCATCTATATCATTATTAGTTGTGGTCGTGTGTCAATGGAGAGTCCAGGCCCAAACTTACGAGGTAAAGATAGGTGAGACTGGTGATTTCGGCAGGCTCAATATCCAAGTCCTTGAACGTCTTGGCGGTGGGGTCAATGTGCTGATCAATGAACTCGCGCTCAATCTGGTCAGCGGACATGGTAGGCCACCAAAGGTATTTGTTGAGGTAGTAAGCAGCGGGCTTGAGAACGACCTTGGGAAGGTTGATGTGGCGGCGGTGCTTGACGATTTCCTTGTCGACAATCTCGGCAAGCTCGGCAGTAGAGTACTGCTTGGGACCGTAGAGCTCGAACGTTTGAGAAGCAGTGTTGTCATCGTACAGCATGCGCTCAAGAGCAGTTCCGACATCAATAGCCTACGAAATTAGCAAGTGCTCATCAAGAAGAGGAAAAAAGTAGACTCACGTGAACGGGCCAGTATCTCTCCTTCATGTGGTTGGCGGTCAAGAGATTGGTGACGCCAGCAAGTTTGTGAAGAAGGTTGTCCTCGAATCCGAACATTGGCGCAGGGCGGACAATGGTAGTTTCAGGAAAGATCTCACGAACAACACGCTCGCCCCAACCCTTGGTCTTGAAGAACTCCGAGGGAGAGTCCTCGGCGGCATTGTAGGAAGAAACATGGATGAATCTGTCAACGTCGTATTTGGCAACTGCCTCGGCGATACGTTCCGCACCGTCCACGTGGACGTCCTCGTAGGTGAAGTTCCTACACGATTAGCTTTGGTATGGAAAATTGTCTGGGGAGGGCGTACTTGGTAGGATAATCGCGCCCGACAAGGTTGTAGACAACGTCGGAATGGCGAACGCTCTCTTCAATTGATTGTGTGTTGCGAAGGTCGTATTCCTGCTCAATCAGCTAGTGCTCGTATTCACCTATTCCATGTTACACACCATGAAAACCACGCGACCGAGATCTCCAGAGACTTTGAGGTGACGCTTGGTCATTTCCTCACGGAAGGGAACCACGACGGTGCATCCGGCACGAGCTATACGATATTAGCCATGCACCATTGACTTGATGATTGTACGTACCGAGTCGGTTGACGATATAACGACCGAGGAAACCGGTAGCTCCGAAGACGGTGGCAGTGTGTCCTAGTAAAATCGATGAGCAATGTCCAATATCGATCCAGACGTATCACGAACCTCCCAAGGAAGACCTTAGCGGGTAATGTCAGCAATTGCACAAGATCCCAAGCGCGAATATCTCTTACCGCCCTCCCTGGACCTTCAAGATCGGTTTTCCAGTCCTAGTGATATGCACATCCTGTATATTCCTTCGCTGCACCTGAAATTGCACTCGTCCAACGGCAGGGGTGGGAGCCAGTGCCTTCCGGCCTAGAGCGCCATTGAAGGCCCGGCACTTTTGCATGGTCGATCGGTCGCCCCAAAAGACTGTCGTAAAAGTAGACTGGCCAATTGACTCGGTACCAGACCTCCACGATACGATTGTTGCGCGTGTGGAGCGGAGATGGTGTGGAATGGGTTGAGGTCCGAAGTGACTTGGAGGAAGTTGAGGTTGTTCCCGCTCAACTTCGGCCCATGGCGCTAACCCGATTCGTCTTGGCTACCTTTAGCTCGGGACATCATCCTCTTGCTTATTTTTACACCCATCTTGAATGATTAATTTACGAAGACCTTCCAAGATATAGGTTGACATGATCTCTATATTTTGACTATATACAGAAACTCATTACTACAAACCTCACAACTGCAGAGGGCTCACCGATCAAAGCTTGGATCCTCTAGCGAAAATGAGAGTCTTTTCAAGATCATGACCGTGGAGCGTCATCTCGAACTTTCTGTCCAATAGCTTGACTTCTATATCACCAAATCCAGCTTCCGAGAACAATCCCTTCATCTCATCAACGCCAAATCCGTTCTTATGGACTATCTGCGCAGTCTCCGGGCTCAGTTGCTTATGCTCTTGCTCTGAATGGGGTTCTTCCAACATCTCGATAATCCAAAGAACACCACTCTTTTGTAACCTATCGGCTAGTCGTTTTATCGCAAACTGAGGATCGGGGAAGTGGTGCAAGGCCATACTGACGATGATGATGTCGAGGTCACGATATTCAGGCCCTTGTAGATCCTCGGATACGTTCTCCGCCAGCAGATCACCAACCTTTGCAGACATTTTCTCAGAAGAGATGCCGGCTTCTTGGACTCGTTGGTTGTAAACGGCTACCATGTTTTCCGAGACGTCGAGACCCAAGCATTTGGTCACAAAGGGCTCTAGAGTCTATGTTTGCTTAGACCAAGTCGATGATTCAGGAGGGAGAAACCTACTCGAGTAATATGGCCCGGACCACACGCATACTCCAAAAGTCTGATCTCTTTTCCTTTGCCTTCTGCAGTATCCGTCCACTTGGAGCTAATCCACAGGCGGTGACTTAAAGTCTCTTCTTTCATCATACTGATGCCTTTTTCAAAGCCAGTGTCATAATTGTGGGCAGTTTTACTATAAAAGTTAGCAGTGACCATCGACAAAGATCATTTATATATATATATATAAAACTTACTCGAAGTGTTGCCGGTTGGCTTCTGTCAAGTGAGCATGGTGGGAATGGTGAGAGTGTTCCATTGTGCTTGAATGTGACTGAATGGAAGGCTCCGAGTACGACAAGTATGCCGCAATTATGATTGCGATCGAAGTGACTAACCAGCAGAAGTTATATGTTTGTTGAGGGAACATTTGATGTAAGGGGAAGGTGTATCTTGCCGGGTATACGATGGTTTTTATATTGCCGCCGGAGACATATCATGCTTCCGGAGACATATTCTTCAACAGTGGATGCTTCCAGTATCTGGTTTATATCCACGAGGTACTCAGTCAAATCATACGCGAAGTTCTTGGATCTCGGAGACTTTTGGGGAAAGTTTGCGAAAGTCTGAAGAAGTCTACGATGATACACACCGAAACGTAGACTACGACACTAGCGGATGTTGCAGGTGTGCGATACAAGAGCATACTAATATTTGCCCCTGTAAAGACCGAAAGAACGCTCTAATCTAAACATTGCTTGAGGCTGCCCAAAACATAAGTTTGTATGTTTGATAGACACCTGATTCCTAAGGCATGCATCACTACGGCCGGCCAGAGCGACCTGTTGGAGCTAGCCAAGTTGCGGCATCACTAACACTAACAGCTTCATGCTTCATGCTTCATGCTCATCATCAAGCTACACCACTTATCATCAACACAACTTCCTACCTATCTCGAATTGCAAAACATCACCTCACAATCTCTATCGATCTGTGCACACCTATAATAACCCATCAAAGCATATAATCAGGCGTCACCATGGACGCCGACAAGATCCCCGACTTCCTAGCAGACCAGCGAGACCAAGCTCCCAGCGAAGCCCAAGCTCTCTTCCTCGACTTTGAAGATTACTGGGAGCGTAAACTCTGGCATCAACTTACAAACTCGCTCGTCGAGTTCTTCCGAACACCCGCCAGCGCCCCTCAACGATTACCCATTTTCAAATCGTTCATACTCAGCTTTGCGGATCGAATTAATCAGTTGAACTTTGTTTCGTTGGGGTTGTTGGCTTCGACGCAATGTGGCGGTTCGTCTTTTTTCTCTTTGCCTATATATATTGTAATGCTAATGGTGTGCAGACGACCAAGAGAGACTTGCTTTCCTCACATCGCTCGCCGATCGAGTGGATAAGCCTAATTCGCAGGACGCATACGTGTATGCCGTTGCCGATGTTGCGGGTGTGAAGTTGCGACTACAAGACTATGAAGGATCACGAAAGGATTTAGATAAGAGCCAGAAGATCTTGGATACATTTGACTCGGTAGAGACTGTCGTCCATGCAGCCTTCTACAAGGTCAACGCAGACTACTACCATGTACGCCCTCTTCTCCTCTCTTTGGTTCCAGAATCAAAAGCACTAACAGATGACAGGCCAAACAAGAATTCGCATCCTACTACAAGAATGCCCTCCTCTACCTAGCCTGCGTCGACCTCGATGACCTTTCTCACGACGAGCGCCTCTCGCGCGCCTACGACCTCAGCGTCGCCGCGCTCGTCTCCGACTCAATCTACAACTTCGGCGAACTCCTCCTGCACCCCATCCTCGACTCCCTCACCGAGACACCGCACGCCTGGCTGCGCGATCTCCTCTTCGCCTTCAACCGCGGCGACCTAACCGCCTACGACGTCCTCGCAGGCAACATCAGCAAAAACAAACTCCTCGAATCCCACCGCCAATTCCTCTACATCAAAATCTCGCTGTCCGCCTTGACAGAAGCTGTATTCCGTCGTCCACCGCACGACCGCACAATGACCTTTTCCACCATCTCGGCAGAGACGAAAGTGCAACCAGACGAAATTGAGCACTTGGTCATGAAGGCGTTGTCGTTGGGTCTCATTAAAGGGTCGATCGATCAGGTTGCGCAAATTGCGAGGATCAATTGGGTTCAACCGAAGGTGTTGGATATGAAGCAGATTGAGGGTATGAGGAATCGGTTGAAGGAGTGGGATACGGGTGTTAATCAGTTGGGGCACTGGATTGAGGGCGTGGGAAGAGACGTGTGGGCTGCTTGATTTTCCTTATTTTGTATGAAGAATTAGGCGGCGTGAGATAGCAACGATAGACAAAACGTCTGATACAATACACTACATTGATGTTAACACTTCTCCATACCTATGCTATATGTAAGATTACAGCCCCGCTTAACGATGAAGGCTAAACAAAAAACGAACTCCCAACCGACACAGCACCCATCATCCAAGCCGGCCACCACACACACCACACCACAACCGGCGTCCAAACACCCCATACATCCCATCCAAACGCAGCCTGCGAGAGAACCTCCTCCACCGAAATACCCGTATACGCGCATGCCGCTAGGAGTATCGCCGCCGGAGACAAGACATTAAGCAGTATAAATAGCAGAGACGAGAAGACAAGAGTTGCTGGCGACTTCTTCGTCGTCGCTATCGTAGGAGTCGGAACAAAACTCAACGGCGCGCAAAGCAGACCGATGATGAAGGAAAGCGAGAAATTGAGTGTTGCAAGGGCACTTAGGAACAAGCCGAGGAGTAGCAGGGAGAATGATTTGAGGAGGTAAAAGGTTTGTGGTTGGGGTGTGAAGAGTTTGCAGAGTGCGAGGCTGATGAGGAATGGGAGGGTGAGTGTTAGGAGGAGGATGGCGTAGGTTACCGGGAGGAAGAACTGTCATCGTTAGTAGTCATTCACGGACAGATGATTGGGGGGAGACTCACTTGAGAAGACACATTGGTCAGAATGTATAGAGGCACAATGCCTAGGAAATGTAGAATAGCCACCACCGTCAACGGGACGGACAACTTGCGCTCAGAGACACCATTCAATCCGGTGTCAGCTCCTTTCGTTGCATCATCCTTTGAATCCTTCGGTGTCTGCTTCTTCGAAGCAGCCAATTTATCCTCATACCCCGTCCTCAACCACAAAGCAATTGCCATAATCGTAAAATTCGCCGCCACCAACATCGCACTCGGCAAATACGTCCCAATACTCACAAACCGATTCGTATGCATAAGCAAATAAAAGAAGAAGCTCTGATGCAGATGCTCCAGCAGATTATTCAAACTTCGACATAGCCCCTCGACCGTTCGACCAAGAGCCATCTCATCCTGCCATCCACTCCCTTTTGTCTGCAATGTGATGGCATCAATATGATACGGGATAAAACTGCTGTGAGCCCCCGCGGCTAGACCAAGACCCTGCTTCGCCATACCGCGCAGCATAGTCTCAAGTCTCTTCTCATAACTATCGTCGTGTTCCCACATCTCCTGCAGACTCGTGCCAATCCCCATTTGCCCACCTGCAATCGAGACGGCGGTGTTGATGAGGTCGAGGTTTGGGAGCTGGCCGTTCACGCCGTCGTAGACGATATGCAGAGACTCGAAGCGGTGGTCGAATGGGTATTCAATAACCAAAGCGCCTTGTAATGCGCCACTCTTCAAGGGTAGGGGTTGTGCGGATGAGGAGTGCATGTCGTGATAGGCGTCGATCCAGGCTTGGGAGCCTGCTTTGCTGTCGGGGGTGATGAGGAAGATGATGTCTTTTGACCAGAGGGACCATCCTATCCTCGTCAGTATCCATATATCCATATATAAGAGGAAGGGATGCATACGCTTAAAGTATCGAGCCAACGTCAACGCTAACGTAACCCCATTGAGATTCAACTCCCCCTCAATCGTCCTCCACGCAGCAACTAACACAATCGCCTCCGTCGCATCCCCCCTCGGCGCATGAATAATCGAATACACATTCTGCCCTTTGTGCACATTCCCCGCAGAGACATACTCATAATTCTGCGTTGTGACCTTGAGTCCCGCGGCACGGAATATCCCCCGGACTGTGTCAGAGACGACTTTCCACTGCTCCTCATCCCCCTCACCAGCACTCTCCAATGAAGCTATTACGCTCTCGAGTTCACGCTTATAACCCCTGAATATGTTTTGTTCTGATCCCGCGAAATAGGTATGTACCTGCCCCGGTAGTAGCGCATTCTCGGAAATGTAGGTTGCGCGCGAGTATTCATCTAGCGGTAGGACCAGCAACGAGGCGACGCCGACTAGTATGCAGACCAAAGAGATCCATGGAGGAAGGCGAGTGAGCAGAAACGAAGGATCATTGCGCAGTTTGCGGAGGAGTCCTGATGCTGTTTTATTGTTTGTTAGCACTGCGGATAAGTAGGGGGTGTCCGCTTGTGCTTTGAAGGAATTGCGTATTAGAGATTGGGAGACTTACATAGTAAGCCCATTGGGACGTGTACCTTTGGGTTGTATGTCCCCAATGGCCATATAGTTCCTCAATGCAGTTGAAGAAGGGTTGTTCAATGTTGACAAGTGTGGAGCTAGTTCGGTGCTGATTACGGAGAGTAAGCTTGGTTTATCGCCAGAAGCCATCTGATTGGCCAATATAACGCTAGGGTTAGGGCTATGCCTTTATACAGAAGATTAGTCAAAAAGAGCAGAAGTAACAACTCCCCATAATCATACTAGATACTAGATATCTTAGAGAAATTACACATCGATTACCTTCCTAACATTAAATCCATCCTCCCCACCCTCCGAATCGTTCCAAGGCAGAACATATCCTCGTTGATTACTCACGAACCGCACACCTCTCTCGCTGAAATCAGTGGTGTAGTGCGTATGTCCATATATCCAGACTTTGACGCCATCCAGCGGTTGTGAGAAGATATCAGTTCCAAACGCGGATCTCCACGGGGTATGGGAATGTTGCGGACTGGACGTTCTCTCGGTAGATGGTGCATGGTGCGTCACCACCAAAATAGACTGTTTTTGACTCCTTTCCTTGACCGTCTCATTCACTTGATTAATCGAGTGTATCTCTTGCAGTAACCAAGCAAGGTCTGACTCATGAGATGTGTTATGGTGGTCAACAGTCCAGTCTTTGATCTTTTGAAAATCTTTGATCTTGGCCTGGATGACGTCCCTTGATTCCTGAGGAATCTTGGACCAGAGGGTGCAGCCTAGAATGGTAATGGAAGAGCCCGGAACATCGTACCGTCTCTGGTTCAGTACAACGAGTCGTCCATTGAATGAAGGTTCTTGCTCAAGCTGTCTAGCTCTTTCGATCCCGAACGTGTATGTTCCATTATAAAATTCATGGTTCCCGAGGATGAGAAACACTAGCTTGAAATGCTGCGTTTGCTTCTGCAGGAAATCGCAATACGAGTCGTAATCAGCTAAGCGCCCAATATCACCAGCAAGAATTAGATAGTCCGCGCAGGGGGGGACTTCATAGGACTGGTATTGCTGATTGATCTCAAGATGGAGGTCTGAGAGAACTTGCAAGGAGACAGATGGCCGACTGACGAAAGATCATAGCTTAGAGAATATTAGCGCATTGTTATATATGTATGAGCATAGGGAGAGTAGTCTTGTGCTTCAAGTCATCAAGGCCGTGCTCTCTAGCCTCCAACGAAAAGGCATACCGGCGTGTGTCATTGGGGAGATTGCATTGAACTGCTACAACGTTCCGCGAGTGGTTCATGTGGAGTGAGTCCTGCCTTTATTTCTTAAAGCTCACCTAATTGTTGAAAGGATTTTCGAAATATGTGTTCCAGAAGACTCGCTTTCTGATGCAGTATCTATTCTCCGCTCCACCTACAAATTTTACCTCTTAAAAAGAACAAGGCTTCCAGCGCCGGCTCCAGGGGATGTTCAACGTGGATTGCTAGGATAGATACATACCTACATAGCGTTGTTGTTATATCTAGACACACAGCATACATAGTACACGCAATAAGTATCTACAAAGATGGCCTACTAGGCTACTACTAAAGGAGGAACCTATTTTGGAGAGCATTCTCGCATCTGATATCAATCAACTGTCCAATGCTTTCATTGAATATCTTATCGAGTCGTCGCTCATTATATCTAGACAATCATAAATAGTACAACGCAATGAGTATATACAAGAATGATCCTTATTACAATATTATTATATGTCCTTCCCACCTCTTCTGTCTGTTCATACGGTCATACCACATGACAATCAATATTTACGGTCCCAATCGCTGCGACGAGCCGATATAACTGCTCATCGCAACGCCGGATTCTCCAGAGGACGTCGTTGGGAGGACACCGTATCGCCCGTGCGTCTTTTGGTCGACGGAGACGTAGTGAGGAAGTCGTCCGAGGAGGTTCAACTTTCCTTCGATAAAACGCAGGATCTTCTCGGGGGGTACAAAGACTTTGAGGTAGCCCAGTCCAACTATTTCCACAAATTAGAAACAAACTCAAAGTGAGGGCGTGAGAAGACATACGTAAATACCCAAAAATCATACCACAGATATGTCCCAAAAAGCTCGTATTCGAAAGCAGCACGGCGACAACAAACGACACAAAAAGAGGCGTAGTCCAGGTGGGAACTTTGAATGTGCCAACCTGGAAGTATGGGTTGGTGCGGAAGGTCTTGATGGCTTCGGAGGCGAGGAGTAAAAAGACCCAGACACTGTTCGCATTAGCTGGGCCTAACCCCGTTATCAAAGGAGATGTCTAACCTTGCGCCGACAACGGCCGTGTTGCTGGATAGGATATATTTCTCGACGAGTATATATATCGCGGCGGGGAAGGTCGAGAGCGCTAGAGTAATGGCTTGTTAGCAACCTGAATCTCGGTGTATGGCTGCAAATCCGAATAACATACGTCCAACAAACAACAAAAGCGCCGTCAAAGTCCCATGCTCAGCCTCAAACCGCTCCAGCAATGGCGTCAATGCAATGGCATTCAAGAGCATATGAAAGAATCCATTATGTATAACAGGATACGTATTCGTTCGGTACACTATCCACACGCAATTAGCCCAACCATCCCATTCTACCTCATCATTTAAGCGGGTCGTACAAGTAGCAATACTAATCTCATCCGGAATCAGAGCGCCCCATTGAACCACATCCCATACAGACTGTAACTCGAGAAGCCAGAATGCGACGATGATGAGCAGTACGGCGCGCGTGAAGAGCGGAAGGCGGAGGATGTAGGAGCGGAGGGGGCTGATGTTGAGCGAAAAGGCTGGGAGGGCGCTCGGTTGGGATGAGGAAGACATCGTCGTCGTCGTCGTCGTTCGTTTCTTCTAAAATGAATTTGAAGTTTTGATGCTGAGAATTGACTGTCACGCGAGAAACAAGTTGAATATGACAGGAGTCTATAACGAATCCAATAAGAACAAGACAAGTCGCTAGCTGGAGGAGGGACGGCTAAGCAGACAACGCATTGATCAGTCTACTTTCGCATTCGCAGACTTCGCAGACTGAGAGAAGAAAAAAACAGTAAATGAGAAAGTTGCAATAAAGTCGCTCAAAAATAAGAAGACCAAGCAGGGGCTGCTCCAAAAGGATTAGCACGGGAGATCGGAAGGAGTGGGGCCGTCTTCCGTCGCCTCTAGTATGTACTACTTACCTACTTACTCCGTACACTCGTCCCTTCTGCCAGAACTGTCTGGCATCGAAAGCTCCTATAACATTGTTGGTGTACAATATATTTCAATCAATTAGTGTAGCGAGCTGTTGGTGCTCTTTGGAAACGCCGAAGTCTGGTTCATCCTCGATGTTCCAGATATCCACACAAGCTCTTACATATTTTGACCTTGCTTAACTTCATCTAGCTAGGAATCTTCGCGATTTCTTCAAGAACGAGCAGACTCGATTCTCATCTCAGGTCGTGCTAGGTGGGATACACACTGAAAAAGGAAAATGCCAAAGCAGCTTCCGAAGCTACAATAAATGCCGCTATTCCAAAAGCTCCCTGGACGTCTCGCATAACGACTGCCCATGTTACCGCAAAGCAAAAACTGACACAAATCGTCGCCATAGTTAGCCACATGATAGCTACCCCGTTTGGGCCTTCGATGATAAGAATCCCCCATGCTAGAGCCTGACAGCCACTGTATAACAAGGCCGGATCATGGTGTATGCTATCGTTTAGCTTCTTTGGAAGGCGGTTTAGCCATATGTCGCGAACATGACTGCGTTTCGAATTGAGTAAGTGAAGAAACACGTTGGTAGGTTTTGGAGGAGGGTCGGTCAGCGGACAATACTCCCATGTCTTGACCACGATTTCCTCTTTAGGTGGCAGGGAAGCAGAAGAAGAAGACTGCTGCCATATTCCCACGTCCCCGTCTTCGACACAGAACTGTAGAGTATAAGCTATGCTGGTGTCTTTTTCTCTTTCTAGTTCGTGATCTTTCCTTACCTTGACAAACCTTATATCTACGGTTTGAGCAAACCTAGTCTATGAGTCTTGAGCGATTTTCGTATCTCATGGTATACTTTTTTTATCTGAAGGAAGAGCTGTCCGTCGGACACAATATTGCTGTCGACCGTGCGGATTTTGATCTCTCCCAAGCCTATCTCATGGTCTCCAGTGTTCACGCACAATTCAAGATACTTATTAACCATGGAAATGGGATGTCTGTTGTGGATCCCTCTGGTGATATTTTCAAACGTTGTCCTTGGTAGTGGCGTATGTAGCATTTTTGCTCCTATTATGCGTCCCGCTGGTACTCATATCGGGTTGCCAGTGACCAGATGGTAATGGCTGAAGGTTCACATCGTGAAAAGGTCCTGAAGTTGGTTGGGTTTGCCCAGTAATCGTCCTGAGGTTTCTTTTCGCAAACTTAACGACCTGACCCTCAGCCTTATTCGAAGCCTTGTGCAGAAGGTCCCTCCAATATATTTTGAGAAGACGACGAAAGTTTCGCTCAAAGCGGTCAGCACCAAGCAGCGAGAAACCGTCCTCGCCGAGAGCCTTGAAGCCTCCGTCGGTAAGCAAAAGGTCTATCAAATCGCCCATAGATTCACTTGGAGCTGAAAAAGTGGTATTTGTAGACATTGTGCGTAATGAAAAGATATCAGAGACAGATTATATAGAACTTTGGTCAAAAGTGTCGATCTCCTTTGACTGATTAGACGTCTCTTTTATGCCAGAGACATCATCTGCAGCTGGGACCAACTGATTTGTGTCTTCCTTTCGATATAAACCAGATTCATATCTCGCTTCTTGTTGGAGCTTTGATCGTTGCGCAATAACTTCAGATTCAACTGGTTGAAACGAGGGTTGCAGTATCGGAAATCTGGAAGCTGCCGTGGACCACCTTGTCTCATGTTTGTGATGTCCCGGAGATCTTCCTGGAACAACTATTGGTGCAGATAGCTTCCTCGCAATCTTAACTAGGCTGCGAGATGCGCTGTCTATTTCTGCGCTGAGTTCTACCACAAGATGATAGTACTGTTGCTGGGCCCGCCTTTTCCCACTGTTTGCAGTTGCTTTCGAAAATTGAGTTCGTTCAAAGGTGAGATGTGTATGCCTGGTTGCTCAAATTGCTTGATGTATAGGGAGAGCTCAAACTTTGCTGGATTGCTGTGTTCGACAATGGTATAGCGTTGGCCACAGGCTCGGAGTTTGGGCTCGGCTTGATCTTTTCTGGGAGTCTTACGGACATACGACCTCCCTTCAGAACATGTTGCACAATTTGGCAAATTCTATCTTCTCCACCATTTATAACCATAGATATGGTTATGTAAAGTCCCTGATCGGTTCCAGTCCATCAGGAAGCTGTAAAAATAGCTGTGAGTCACTGTCCTCTGGCGGCCAAAGAGAAAAGGAGCAAGACACAGAGAAGTAATTCCGACGATAGCAGGTCCACGTCCCAGCTACCTGGAAAAATCCTTTGTGAAATTGGGCATGAATATCCGGTTCAACTCGCTGCTTGCTTGATGCCAGAAAAGGACGCAGCACCACGGTGTCGTCAAATGGCGGTGCATCGTAATATCGGTCAGCCATACGATTATCAACGAGTTGACCATCTCGGACAGCTTGATAAAGAGTAACAGTTGGCACTGAAGAATTAGGTATTATTGGTAATGAAGAGGATGGATTCTGGGATAAATGAGAGTACTCTCTTATAGAATCATCTCCTAGTGAAAACTCTGATAGTTGAGACATATCTCGTACCTAGGTAGCCGAGACAGCAGTATCAATTAGTGAGAGCAGCCTGAGTATGCGAAGACGATATTAATCGATCAACATAAATACCAGAGGCGTCCTCAGCCTTGCGCATGCGCAGTTGGGCACGAAAAATGCTACCTGCCTATTAAAACGAATGTGCAACGCTCCCTACCTAGGTAGTCATATCATTGATAGCCAGCCTTGTGCTTTTCGGCCTTCGTGTCTCAACACTTTGATTGAATGCTACATTTGCTTCTCGATCCCAAGCTCGGTACCTACCGGGAAGCATGACCTGTTGTTGTCTGCCTGGGTGCGATTTTGTGCTTATGGATTTGGTGAGAGAGGTTGTGTATAAGCAGGAGAGGGTGTATTAGTCGATCGTCTTGGTGTATGATGGGTTTGATAGACGATTGATAGATTTGGTTTAGATACGGTATGAACAGAGACATCTGATTGGATACTGGCGTATACTCCGGAAGACACGAAGAGAAACCCCATGATAATAAGCTCGACCCAATCAAGCAGTGCGCGTTCGACATGCTATGGCTTGGACCATACATAGTACGTACTATGGTCGAGCCATAGGTACGTACTCAGATGGTGTTGTTGCCTGAGCGTCAAGGCACATGTCCGCATCCATTGGACTCTACTAAATCCGTAATCCGTCTGCAATCCCGAAGACGCACTCAATAGTTATCAAGCATCTACGTGATTCTGTAAGAGTCCAAAAATTTACGTGATGACGTCCAAGCCATGGAACCTAATATAAAAGTGTAATACTCCTGCCCTTAAACACCCGATCCATCATGACCCAGTCTCTCGAATCCATCGCAAAAAAATTACCCAGACGGGAAGTTTACGCCATCAACCTTGGACGTAAAGTCTAGACAAAAGAAAAGAAGGAAAATTTTTCTTTTCTTTTTCTTCTCTGGCCCCGTTCTGTTTGATATTGCGGGACTGTGGGTGGAGCTTCGGGATCGAGCTTTGATGATTTGATCGTATGAAGCTTTGATTCTGTATGGCATACGTAGTTTATCAGTACGTATAGATCTTGAGGGAAAATTGGCTGAGGCTGAAATGAGTCTTGTCAGCTGTTTGTTGAGTTTGTTGGATGATTGAACAGAGAGAAATGAGCTGAACGGCTCTCAAGATACAAAGCACAGTCCAAAGCAGTAATAGTGAAGCTGAATAATCAAATCAAGCGGCTGGACTATCCATGCACATGACTCGACAACTTACATACATCCTTACTCCGTACGGACTTACATACATACAGTACATCGACAGTCCGGGCATGCGTGGAAATAATACCGCGCTAAGAAGGTGATGGAACGATGAATCATGTTTAGTAACCTCCGTCCGAATTATTAATCGGCTGACGGCTGCTGGTTTCGGGGGTGGGTCTACTCACCTGATTCTGTCTGCCACTATTCACAAGCACGCCTTGTTTGTTGGTGGTGAGCGGTGAATGGCACAGACGCGATTGGCTATGCAAGCATGCATCTATCGTCGCATCGAAACGCAGAGAAGATCAAATCAGCTTTTCAGTATGTTGTCAGTGCTTGCATGTCGGACACGAGAGGACATGATTCGCTGGCATGAGGAAGTGATTGGAGGGGAGATAAGTCACGGGTTGAAGAATTAAGGTATTTAAGGTATTTTGATGATGTCACTGCGTCTAGACTCCCTTATACGCTGCTGCCAAGAGTCTTGAATATATTAATACGGCTGGCCTGACTCATCGGTCTCCGTAATCTGTTGTGCATAGTGCACTCACTGCAGTGACTGCACACAGAGCCTCGAGAGAATCTAGGCATTTCCGACCTCGTACTCATCTTGTTTTGGTTGTCTTTTTGATGATGAGAAGGAATATGTAAGTAGTAAGTCCTCTGCCAAGTTCCGTATGACTATGATGAGGGCTGTCCGTACAGAGCGGATTCTCACCATGCTCCAGCCTGTAATCACAGTACGCTGTACGTTCATAGAATCGGATGCAACGGATACGGCAACACGCTAATCGATTAGCTCGGTGGGGCACGAACTGCCCGAGGTGCCGAGTTACTTACTTACAGTACATAGTAATAATACCGTAATCATATTACAACAGTAGTACTATAGTACTGCTACGGATACGGCGGATTCTCTTCTTGTTTTAAGCTTCAGCCCTGGAGCTATCAATCTATGACCTCATCGATAGAAATATATACGTATATGTATGCCGCATGTGGTAAGAAGGCAAGAGAGGTGGCATACAAGTTGTATGATATATAGAGATTATCTCTCTTCAGGCAACGAAAGAACAAAGGGCTCTACAGTCAGCAATGCAATGCTCGAGTCACAAATTGTCAAGGCCGACAAAACATCATCGGTGATCTTTGGCTCGGCCCAAGCAGGAATGTATTTCATTGGCTGGCGGACAGCTGCGTGCGTCTTGGCAGACGGATTTAAGTGCCGACTTCGCCGAAGCTTCCGGGCGAGTATTTCCACGCTTCGTTTCAATCATTTGATACAGTCAATACATTTGCGTACGCCGTAGATTATACATAGTAGAGACAATGACAGACAGATCATATTATCGAGACTTTCGAGATATCTCATTGATTACTCCATCGTCATATAGTTACGGAGTACATACAAACTACATTCGGACGAAATAGTGGAGTCAACACTTCAGACGATCGACGCTTACTACTAACTGACCTGACAGTCTAACACCCAACACAGTAATTAGTCTTAGCGCCCAATTTCTGCTAGACTGTAAGTCTAGCAGTGGTGCTACCGTGGTGTGCAGCGGCTGACTAGCTCGAGCCTAGACGACTCCGTACGGAAACGGATCGTTGATAGAACCGAGCCGTACGGATTTTCTAGCATACATAGTACTATACCATAGTCCGTAGCAGCGTAGCTACTGCCAAGTAGTTAGTTACAGGTGTAAGGGTAACGGATCAGTCGGCCCCCAAGCCCGTGATGATCCATGCCCTGCAGAATCTGGAGATGACCTCGAGGATGCCCGCTGCAAGGTAGTTAGTGTCACAGTCACCACTATGCATGCATGTATGTATGGACATGGGATGTCATGAGACTTTGTTCAAGTCATCTCAAGAATACTGTACAACGGCGACATGTCATACAACCTTGCCAGAAATAACAGGCATCAACTGATGGCATCGGGCCCGAGGAGGAGCTACTAAGCTACTAAGCTGTACATTGTAGTCGGCTCAGGACCATCGGCTGCCCTGTTCGTAGTGACTTAATACTATGTATACAAGTAAAGACGAAACGGAGCACGGAAAGGCGTAATAATACGTCGTCGGTATACTCCGTACAGACCATAATTTCCACGCACTGATCAGCCTTAACGCCGAAGCTAGATGGATCAGGCAGGAAGGAGCTTCTTTCTGTTCCTGGCCTCTCTTTTTTTTTGCTGACAAGCAACCCAGCAAGAGTATTAATAATGTAGCTTCGTCCCAATCATTTGCATCCATACTTTTTTCTTCCCTTTCCTTTTTCTTTTTTATGCTTCTGTCGCCTCTCTGACATCACACTGAGATAGCTTGTAGCTTGATAGCTTGTCTTTCTAGCTAAGCTACTCTTCCCAAGGATCCGACTAGGTTAACAGACTAAAGCTGCACATTGCTTCTGGAAGCTCGCGCTCAAGTCAAGCTCCCCGGTACAGACAAAGTCAAACGAACAGACGAAAGTATCAGACGAACATAAAAGGATATACCTAGACACATACAGTATTTAAAATGCAACAGTTGACGTCACTGCGGCTTCTGGCTGCAGCTTTCCTGCTCATTGCAGTCGCGACCGCTCGGCCGGACGGTGGTCACAGCCATGAAGCTACGGGAGGCATGGACATGGGTATGGACATGAGCCAGAAAGATCACATGTCGAAATCAGAGGAGGAGTGGGAACTCAGCTACTGGGCTTATGGCGAACACAGCACATCGATAACAGCTCATATTATTCTCGAGGTTCTTGCTTGGTGCTTTGTCTTGCCTGTTGGTGAGTTGCACTCTTTTTTCACCATTGTATTAATCTACTAACTTCAACAGCTGTAATGCTAAGTGTCGCGCATTCGCGATTCACCATCCCCACTCAATTCGTCTTTTTGATTGTGAATGGCATTGCCTTGTTCTTCGGTCTGATCTACAACGCCTCTACACCCGATCTGTATGAGAACAATGCGCATCACAAGATTGGCTGGATCGCGAGCTCCGTGGTGGTCGCGCAATTCGTCATTGGCATCATCTACGCTTACTCGGGTCGGCGCACTAAGACTATGGCCTCCCAGTATGAGCGCGCAACATTCTTCCCGGTTTCGACTGAGAATATGATGGAGCACCAACAGTTGTATACTCCTGTGGCCGAGTATCGCTGGTCTGGAGACAGCGGTCACGGTACTAGCTGCCCAACTTCCCCGGATGAAGAGCACCACAACTTGACCAAGCCTGAAGAGGATGACGACGTCGAGGTGCCTACTCCGCTTGCACGCGGTTGGTTGCGCAGTGCGTTTTTGGACCGATTCTTCACAAGTCGCGTGCCCGGTCTTCTTTCCAACAAGGTGTTGCGCGCATTGCGCGTGGTCTACAACATCATCGATCGCATCATTCTGCCTTTTGGATTCATTGCCTTGGCCACCGGTGGTGTCACTTATGGCGGTATTTTCGTACGTATACCTCAGCCACTAGAAATGACATTCTACTAACTCTTTATAGAAAGCGCACAGCGTTTTCAGCGGTCTCGCTCACTTCATCAAGGGTGGTATTTTCTTCTGGTATGGATTGGTCGTTCTAGGACGATACATGGGCTGCTGGGCCAACTGGGGCTGGTCGTGGAACTTGAAGCCGGCCAATACGCGTGCGCCTACTGGAGAATTCGTCGAATCAGCCCTCATCTTCACTTACGGTTCTACCAATGTCTTTTTGGAGCATCTCGGTGGCTGGGGTAAGGGGTGGTCTCCTCAGGATCTCGAGCACGTTTCCATCTCGGTGATGTTCTTTGGCGCCGGATTGGTATGCAATTCCTACCCGTTTCATAAACACAGGCTGATTTTGTAGTGCGGCATGCTGCTCGAGTCTAAACGAGTCCGAGCCTGGCTAAAGCAAAGCATCCTCGGCGCCTCTCGCAACCAGTCCAACGAAGACGAAGAGCCATCGAGCGTTTCATTCAACCCGATGCCGGCATTGATCATTTTCCTTCTCGGTATGATGATGGGCGGACACCAGCAAAAACAAATGGTCTCGACAATGGTTCACAAACAATGGGGTTCCCTTCTCTCCGGCGCTGCCCTGGCTCGTGGTGGAACCTATGTGTTGACTTATGTTCGCCCGCCGACTTCGTATCTTCCCGCTCGTCCGCCGACCGAGTTGATTGGTGCTTTTTGCTTGATTTCCGGTGGTCTGATCTTTATGCTCAGTGTAAGTACTAAAATCGAAATGACGAAGGGAAATGCTGACGATGGTAGGCCTCCGATATCATGGATGTCATGGTTTGGTACGATCTCGATGCCATGTTCACCTTCAACGTCGCCATCGGTCTCAGCTGCTTCATCATGGCCTGGGAAATCGTCGTGATTGCCATCAAAGCCTGGGCCGTCAAGAAAGAAAACGCCCAATCGCACGCTCGATCGTGGTCTTCGGCTTGATCAACCTCGATTAACGAACACAACAATACCCAAGGAGACGGACATCGAAAGGACGAGGAAGAGACGGAATAGAATCTCCACTAATATTTTCTTCACTTCTTTTTTGCACATTCAGTGATGGATATGCCTGTTTGATTGCTTCAGCCTTATACCCCTATACAGTTTTTTATTTTGACATGACTGGAGATTGCTCACTGGTGTGAGTTATGATATGGATGGATATGGATATGGTCGGATGATCGGGAGGAAATGTATTCATGATGGTTCTGAACATATTATGGAAATGTATGGACTTATGATTAATGTTATAATGGATGGGATAGGCATATGTATCAAGAAATTGAGTATAAAGTGTAGGGTACATACCACCAGTAGCCAACTCATGCATTTAAGCATACAATCTCCAATTGCACACACATCTAAGCGACCAATCTATCTATACCAATCAATCTACCAAAACAATCACTTCCCAAAACTCAACGACCGCAACGTATAAAACAACAAATACGCATCCGCATTCAACACATCTCCTTCTGAAACCAACGTGACTTTATCATCATTAAACAAACACCACCGATCCCCCTGCCGGATATACGCAATGTAATGCCCTTCATTCAGGCCCGCGCCGTCATGCACAATGGCCGATGCGAGGTCGTACATGTATATGTCGCTACGTGTTGTGCCTCCCTTTTTGGAAGAGGAGGAGGAGGAGGAGGAGGAGCCGGAAGCTACGGTGTAGGGTTGCATGTTGATTTCGAGCGGAAAGTCGATTTTGCCTTGCATTTTGCGTGTTTCGGAGTCGGTTTGTTCGAAGCGCTTTTATAATCAGTTTCATTCATATCAAAGTAGAAGACTGCTGGGGGAAGAGGGAGGCACCTTCATCTGCATGCATAGCATGGCTGGTAATTGTTTGATTCGCAATTGTTTGGTGAGTTTGTCTGGATAACTGTGACAGCCCTGGCATTGATATCCCTCCATGATTAATTCTTCAGGCGTTACCCAGGACTGCAGACAGCCTGCTAATGTCGGTGTCGCCGATCCGTGCAGTTTGCCAGTCATCTGTCGTTTCTTTGAGTGCAATTGCACGTCCAGACTAAGTTCCAACAGTGGTTGCTCAGTCGGACTTGTGTGCCGGCAGATTGGGCAGGTCAACGTGCTTTGGAACTTGCCAAATAGCGCCTTGCAGAAGAAGCAGTTGCATTTCAACTGGTCATTTTCGTCGGATGAGGCGGTGTGTAAACCGCCAGCAAGAAATTGATAAAACTCGTGCGCGTCTTGTTGGTGATTTCCCGCGAGAGGCTGTATAATCAGTCAGCAACTTCACTGCAGAATTGGTAGGGAAAACCTACAGGATGGTTCTTCCATGTCGAGTATAACAATGTCTCCGCCGTAAATCCGTCCTTCTTATCGCATCCATTAAACTCTGCAAAAGCCCTGCTCATTGCACACAATACACAACCATCCACTTGACAATCGTAGTATTTGTGTCCGTTCCCTAAGAAATAAGCATTGAGTAACGGCTCATGTAACAGCGTCTGCAGGACCACATTCATGTAGCAGGTTTGTCCTAGGTTGAAAAGACCTCGGACACCTTCGCTCTGACATGTCCGTTTCGTAGCGTTGTTTTTGATATATGTTTCATCAGCCTCGGGCACTTCTGTCGTAGTCACTCCATTCAAGAATGTGAGGTCTCCGTTCCCGTTACTCTCGTCTACAGACATCTCGTTCGCCTTTCGTTTCCTCGTCTTATTGCTCAACTGGCTAAGAACGTCGAGAATGTACCTGCTAGGTTTTGATAAAGGATTATTCTGTGAAAGAGCGATACTGTTAGCCCTTTTGGCTTGTGAGTAGGCATCTTGTACTGCAGACTCTATCGAGCTGGTAACCCGTGAGCCATTTTGATCATCATGATCAAGCGGGTCTTTTGACCAGAGTCCAGCCGCCCGAGTCCGGATTTTCTCCAGTTCATGGTCATAAACAAAGTCACGACATAATTGACAGAAAAGGGCGCCAGTGCGAGAGTCAATATCTAGATATGTCAGTCAAGCCAAGTGTAGTCTAATCATCTGTCTTACAGAATTGATGACCTGTCTTTTCGCTATGCACTTGTCGATCGCCATTGGTGTGTTTCTCGGAGCAATCGACACAAATGTACACTGGCTTCAAAGACAAGCGCTGCGACATTGATGCTTTGATACCGTTTGCACCATCATTTTTCCGATTATTTTTGCTCATTCTCATCGCAGCTTGTTTCATATAAGAAACGATAAAGTTGGAGCCGCGCCCGTCATCTTTCAACACAACAGATAGATGTTCTTTGCTCGTTAGTCTAAGAGAAGTCCTCTTCAGAAGGTTGTCACATACCACAGCCGTATTCGGCTTCTGTGAGAACGTTGACCTGCACCACGGTAGCCAGACTGGCCACTGCAGCAGCCATGGTGGCGGTATCAATATCCAAGTAGAATAACAAGGACTCGAGATTTTCCGGTTCGGGTCAAGTCAGACCAGCTGACTGCTATACCGAGAGAACAAAACCAATTGAATGTACAATATCGCTTGCTGTGAATCAACCCAAGTATTAACTCTTCCAATACTCGAATCAGGAGGCGTCGGCGTCAACGGTAGAAGCAAGTCGTCAAAGACAACTTCAGGCTTTGTCTTCAAATCGATATGCAAGAGAAGCAGTAAGCCATACACCTAAGATCGCAAAACCGGGTGGCTAGCAGATACGCAAACAAGTAGCTCTAGCAAGCAACCCGAGTCCAAAACGATAAATCCAGACGGAACGTTGATGCTGTTCGAGTATCAATCGAGGTTGTCGTTGGAGGAGCTCCACCGAACCAACGCCAAGAAGTCCAACAGCCACCGCTTTCGCCCCTATCAAAAGCTCTCCAGTCGCTCACTCAATTTCTGACGAATAATACAATGCACACCAGTACGACTGATCTTGTTAATGATGGAGCCCAGTCGAAAATTGCATGTCTGGTCTCCCCCGAGGCTAGACAGGGAAGGAGGAGAATTTGATGGAGAACCATGAAATTAAAGGTGTTGCTCCTGGCGGCAAAACGGAGCCATTTACCCATCGGGAATAGCCCGCGGCAAGACCCGCAGCGCGGCAGCCGCTATCTACGGAGTACATCTGCAGTATTTATTGCTGTAACTAGCAGATTGATTGATAAGATCGTGAGATTCTAGCTAGGTTATCTGCTATCTGAGCACGTATCACTGTCTCTGTCGGTGGACATGTCCATATCTAGATCAACGTGTATGACCTCTGTCGTCTGTCACTGACTTTTAAGACAGTACAGGTCATCCGGAAAACTGGACATGCCACTGTCTAGTGTCAATCCATCCGGCGATATATTCTCTGTGCGTGGCACATGGCCGGAATGCTCTCTATAGCCGGTGAGGCTACAGCGGCAATTTGTAATTGTCTCCCAACCCAATTATATGGCTCAACGATTCCCCCTACCGCGCGGTAACCCGCTACCTCGTGGTAGTCCGCTCGGGCGACCTCTGGCTGTTCCAGATCCTCTTGTAGCATATCGACTACTGGCAGTACCTCTGGTACCGCCGCGCCCTCGAGATGAGACCGGTGTTTTCTTCGGCGTAGCTTTGGATGAAACCGTGGCGGGGGGGTTGTCGACAAATGATGTATCCGTTGTTCTGTAGAAAGGAACAATTAGCCTTTTGTGCTCATACTAATCGGGAGCGAATTGGTTCTTACAAAAAGGTCGCGTCGATATCCTGTCCGGTCTTGTGGGACAGTAAGTCTAGAGAATCTCAACGTTAGTCAGTGACAATGACATAAGAGCGTAGCATCGTTACCTTGTTGCGCCTTGGCTTCTAGTGCCCTCTTGAATGATTCAGGAATAGGAGCCTAGCAAGCGTTAGCCACTGCGTCAAGGTATCTGCTCCTTCGATGTAAGTACCTCAGGAAAATCAACGCAAAACGCATTCATGTTCAATCCGTAGAGAAAACTGGCAAAGCTCTCGCTAAACCTCGACAAACTCTCGTGCATCAACTGAAGGTGCATAAAGTTTGCCTCTAGGTCAGCCATCGAGTCCGCCAGCTCTGCAAATTGTGGTTCCAGCGAGTTGATTGCAGGTTCTTCATATCCGGCTGCATTGACGCTGTTGCTATATCCGTGTGAATTGCGTATTGACGACCTGGAACTCGGACGTAGTGGGGTCGTTGGTCTCGACGTCGGTCGGGGACGGCATGAGGATCTAGGGGCGGTGTCCATGATGTCGTGAGTTGTAATGGAGGAATAGATTGCCAAAGAGGGGCAATGATTGACAGCGGCCACGAGGAGCAGGGGACGAAGCGAGATCGATCTTTATCACGACGTGATATTAATTTGACGAGCCTCGGTATGCCTGTGTTAGTATGTGGAGAGCGGTCTACACATGAAACGGTAGCAGCGTAGGAGAAGCCAGGAAATAAGATGATTAAGGTAGCGGCCGTGGAGGTATGATGCAAATAATGCAAATAATGCAAATCGAATTGCTTTTTCGTCAGTCTGTGCCCTGTTGGACTGGTTTGTTTTGGTCGATGTGAGGATGAACGCGAGGGACGCTTAGTTCGCTGTAAGTTTGTGTACACGACAATACGAGTGGATAGGTAAAATACGCACTAAGATACGCTATCGCACCAATCAGAACTCATTTTACCTCAAACGCCGCGTATTTATCGGTACGGTGACGCATTCTTGCCGGATGAACCACCGCACCTGCCTGTTTTACACTTTCCCATCCAACTTTTGCCGCAGCCGCAGATCTCCCCGACTCAAAAGTTTCTCTTCTCTTTGCCTCCTCTAACTCCTCAAGGCTCACTGGGGTGAATATATTCTTATTGCTTGTTGCTATGCCATTCTTTCTGCACATACTGCATATCGCCCTCTTTCTTTAGCATTCGATTCATCTCATCAAGGCATCCGAAGACTCCGTGACACTAAAGGAGAGTTTGGTCCGTTGGCGCAATCTTACTTAACAAGCGCACATCTTCCAACCAATCCTCCCCCACTGTCTCCCCTGAGCCTAAAGTTGACTTAAATCTGGGCTGAAGTCGGAAGCACATGCGTGCTGTTTATCGCTGCCACTCGGCTTTTTTTGGCAGTCAACCTCGTCTTTTCGTCACGTCGCCCTTATCGCAAGGCTTGAAACGATCAGCATCGCTTGCTTCCCCGCAAATTACCCCAGCGCCCTGGCCCTCTCAGAGATTATTCCACCACAATCACGTTAGACCTGGCTCCGCAGTTCGCTTCAAACAACCGAGGCACGCATCGTTTGGTTGGGGAATAGTTGGTATTACCTGTGTGATTGGCGGCGCTGCAGCAGTTCAATTACTATTTTACACTGCATCTGAAAAGGAGACTTCCCCCCAGGATAGTTTGCACCAGCAACAACAATACCAGGACTATCACTACGATTTTACTGGAATTATTGATACGCTCAAAATGAACTCACACAAAATCCCAGATGGCCACCTTGGCAACCTCACAAAGGAGCAAGAGGTCAAGCTCCGAGAAATGTGGACAGTCTTGTTCAAGTTGTTCGGCATCAAATTCGAAGGTGGTCAGCTAGAAAAGGCACCTACCAACCCACCAGAGAGTCCCGACTCAAAGAAGAAGTCGAAGCGTGGCTTCTTCGGCTTTGGCGGCGCCAAAAAGGAGGAACCGGCTACGCCAGATGTCGGGGGCTTGACTTTATCAGATCATGATGACAAGTATGGACAGAACAAAGAATTCAAACAAGCTGTGGCCGACCTCACACCTGAGCAATTGCGCGACAGTTTGTGGAGTATGCTCAAGGCCGACCACCCAGATGCTCTTCTTTTAAGATTTCTACGTGCCCGAAAATGGGATGTCAACAAAGCCGTCGTTATGCTTGTGTCAACCATGCGATGGCGTCTTGTAGAAATGCACGTCGATGACGATATCATGCAGGGAGGCGAAGCCAAGGCAATAGAGCAGTCGGAGAGTTCTGACCACGACGCTAAGAAATTGGCTTCCGACTTTATGGCACAGACACGCATGGGCAAGAGTTTTATCACCGGAATCGACAAGCAGGGACGACCGATTTGCTTGATTCGGGTTAAGATGCATAAGATTGGCGTTCACTCTGAGAAGAGTACCGAAAGATATACGGTTCACATGATCGAGACTGCTCGACTGATGCTCCCACGGCCTATCGAAACTGCAGTGATTCTGTTTGATATGACAGATTTTTCTTTGGCGAATATGGTACGTTAGATTCCTCGAGTTTTGGTGTCATCTTACTAACGACATCAAGGACTATGCTCCCGTTAAATTTATTATCAAGTGCTTCGAAGCCAACTACCCAGAGTCCCTCGGTGCTGTGCTCATCCATCAAGCACCATGGATATTCTCAGGTTAGTAGCCTTCTATCAGTATTAAGAGCATCATCTAATTCAATTTAGGTATCTGGAAGATTATTAAGGGATGGCTCGACCCTGTCGTCGCAGCCAAGGTTCACTTCACCAATACTACGGAAGACCTAGAAGAATTCATCGACCGCAGCCGTATCTTGAAAGAGTTTGGTGGTGAAGACGATGCCACTTTTGAATATATTGAAGCCCAACCTGGCGAGAACGACACCATGAAAGACACCGTCAAACGCGAAGAAGTCCTCGCTAAACACAAAGCCCTTTCACAGGAGCTCCAAGATGCTACAAAGCACTGGATCGAGGCCGCCAACAAAAATGACGAGGCAGCCGTCGAGTCATGGAAAGCTAAGAGAGAAGAACTGGCTCAACAATACTCTAAGCATTATTGGATAACAGACCCATATATCCGTGCTCGCTCTGTATATGACCGCAACGGAGTGATCTTGGGTGGCGGAAAGATCAAATTCTACCCTGAACAAGAGCTAAAGGACACAACAGCCGCGGACCCAACTACCGCCGAGACTGAAGAGAAGAAGATTAAGACCAATGGAACAGCTCCCGATTCAGCCATAGAGATCGAGGAGAAGGCTGAGATTACCGTCACTCCTGAAGTCAACGGCGTTGAGGCCGCAGCTCCTGCCGTTGCTGTTTCCGCCAACTGAACTGTGTCTATTTAATTTCAGTTTTATTGGTGTCCAGAATTCAATTGTCTTGGTGGTAGTACGTTGTTTTATATACATTTAAGCTACGAGAGGCTTGTGTACAGATTCTCGCCCGATTTGATCACTATGTTCAGCATTTGTGTGATTATATAGGTATTTTCGTTTTGTTGGAAGCATCACATCTTTATCAATTTCTCAACAACACTTGAGGTCTAGATATAGTCCATATATAGTTTGCCGATATATATGGACCAGACAGAGTTATCAGAGTTATCATGGGTACAGCAATTGAACATGAATCGCATTTCAGTAACTGTTTCTCCCTAGCTGCCTCCGTTCAAGCCGTAAGAAGAGAGATAAGATTACATCTTACTCTTGAGCTCCTCAAACAACGCCTTGAGCTTGTCCATGTCGGTCGCCTGAGTGGGCCATTTGATTCCTAGACCTTCCGTCTCGTTTGGCTTGGGGATCTGTGTACCTTGTCAGCAACCTTTCCTCTTTCATAGAAAGGTGTGAAGAAAGGGAACATACCACATGGAAATGAACCTATCACATAGACACACAAGTAGTTAGCTTTTTCCTTATCCCCAGGATCCTCCTCATGATAGATAGGTAGAGAGAGGACTAACATGATCAACAAGTTGATGCGCAGCACGACCATTGTTCTGCAAGACATTGAAGTCTTCGGCGCCAATTGCTATGGCGATTTTTTTTGCGACAGGCTACATTTTGAAGGCTCGTTAGTAAATCTTAATGCACAGATGCGGGGAAGGCCTCCAAGGTCCGCATTCTGGACCCTGAGTATATAGATAAAGCCTCTGTCCTGTCTGCTCTCTTTTGCTTCCATACTTCTTGGTTTTTCTTTTAGAGGGTATACATACCATAAGCTCAGTCAGATACTCATCCGGAATATCCGTGAGTTTTGCGCCGTGGAATTTGGGGATGACGAGCTGTTATACATTATTAGCAATTGACAACGATTAGCCCAGTTTTCCCAGGGCGCGCTGCATACACCGATCGGTGTAGTGCTGCTCAACGAGATTGCGACTTGGGGGAAAGACGTACAGCATGTCCGCGGCTCAAGGGCTGGATGTCGAGGAATGCAAAGACCTTCTCGCTTTCAAAGATCTTGAAGGATGGGATGTCGCCTGTTCATCGCAAATCAGTCTTCCAGGACAGATGAATTCACTCGGTCAATGCGATCAGATGTATTGGGAAATGATGATATTCGGTCATTTCGTCCTGGCATCTTCGATATATCCGAATGCGGGGAAGCTTCAACAGCGAAAGAAGGAGGTACAGTACGAACCCTTGATGATCTTGCAGAAGATGCAGGCTGGAGAGTTCATCTTGATGGTGTGGATTTTGTAATGATCTAAGGTCTAATTTGTTTTCGGATGTATCGTCAAAGGAATGAAAGGAAGATGTGTCAACGTTGAAGGAGATGGAGATGGAGCTGGAGATGACGGAGGAAAGTGGGGCTCGGAAGTCAACGTCAACATCAACCTCAATCTTACAACCCTCCATTGATATTGCTGTTTTATGGTATTCATCCAGGATACAAAATGTGCTACATTGTTAATATCACTCAATAAGACTGTTCAAGCAGTCTGAAACTCTGCATTGTATCCGCCAACATTTCGCACCATCGACGAACCGTTTGCTCGGTATATAGCCAGCCGTCAGCATTCGCGACTATTTGAAGATAGTCTCTCATCGGTTTCGCGAATTTCATGACTGCATCATCTTCCATCATCTTTGAGCCGGATCTAGTGTCCTTGTAACAATCTAGTCGATACGGGACCCCTCGAATTTCTTCTTTCGCGTCACCCAAATCTTGATAGCTTGGGATCAGACCAAAGGAGCGAGCATCTTGTGGCCAGTCAGTGCATCTTTCAATCACCTCCTTGGAGCCAATGGTGTCAAATGGCAAGCTACCAATGAGCTGTTCGTGAATGCTGCAAGGATTGTGCCGTACATACGAACCGGAATTATATGACACAAGGGCCTACGATGTTGCGTACCTGCACTGGAAGCATCGCTCGAAACCAGTCGTCCAAGCATCACATCCGATGACTTGGTGATTCGAGATGGGAAATTTGCACATGCTGCGGTGAAAATGATTGCTGGAGTGAAGCGACAAATGGGGAAACACATAAAGGCTTGACGAATGCTGATGAAGCACGAGCTTTCTCCACAATCTTAGCTCTCTTTTAGCACGTAGTTAGTTGCAACTACAAGCCATGTAGCATTTCTGATTTGCCAGCGAAATACCTTCCGTAATAGTCCATGACTGCATGTCCGAGAGATGAAGGACAATCGGCCCCCGGATCTTTCTTCTGTGACTAATGAGGTTGCATGTTTCAATGATGCCATGTGGTTAGACCTTCCATACCGGTCTCTCCAGTCATAAGAGTGTTTCAAACTGTGTTTGGATATCTACGGAGATTTGGGCGTCGGGGTTTTGTAGGATAGAATCCGAGAATCCCTGGAATGGGTGTGGTTTATGATCTAAGGATTCGGAAGTGCTTTGAAGGGTCAAAACTTGTCTATGTTGGCTTGACAATCAACGTATCCCTTACCGAGATGAGACGGACGTAAAAACGATTCGGCAATTTCTTCAGTGAATTGCCGAATGTCATTTTTGTAATGTAGTTAATATGCAGTAGCGAAAGGTATGTAGATTAGTCTGAGCTGATGGTATACTTCTATATCCAAGGGTGCCTGCAAGAGTCTGTGTAGAGAACAATCAGTTACAAATTTTTAACCTGAAAACTATAGCGAGCAACGCTGAGTGACCACCAAGATGCCGGCCAACATGACTGCATTCATGGACAAGACGAAGAAGGATGCCGACAACGCAACCGAGCAAGTGCGACTGGAAGACCAGCACGAGACGGTGGTAGCAGCTATGGAAGGGAGATTGTTGTATGCCCGATCCGTCCAAACCGGGTCTCCGGATTCTGGGCTCTGCATGTGCCAATGGTACGAAATCCAAATTGTGATCACCCTGGAGTCAAGGCCATGGCAACTAAGATACATACAGGCCGCTGGATCGCGGACCTTCAAAAAGCAGCATTGCCAGCAGAGCACGACTACATAGGCACTGACGTCGTCAAATCACTATACCCCAAGCCGCCGCCAAAGGGAACTCACTTCCAAGACCAATCAATCAAAGAACCCTTCCCATCTGAATGGCAGGAAACATTCGAAGTTGTCCACCAAAGACTCGTCATGGCAGCAGCCGCACCCAAGCAAACCCCTGGATTCATAGTCCAGAATCTGGTAAAGTTGTTGAAGCCAGTAGGCTGGCTACAGCTGGTTGAAGTGATTACAACACCTGTTCCTGAAAACCCCATCCCACGAAATCAGCATATCGACATGTTAGACTCTTTGTACAAGAATCTATATTCGGGTACCAAGTATGCAAAGTCAAACCTGATGGCGGATCTTCCTTGGGAGATGGAGAAGAGCGGACTTCGCAACGTCCAACAGGCAGAGGTGTTGGTCAAGTATGGAGCAGCTACTGAGAATCTCTGGATTCGGGAGAAAAGCCTTAGGACTGCAGTTGCGGGTGTTCCAAACTTTCTAACGGTTCTCAAAGGTGTGTACCAACTTGTCTATATTTTCTATATAATATTAATGCTAATTAAAACGCAGAAATGCCTGGAGATGTGTGGAAACAAGAGTGGAATGATCTTCCACAGCGACATCATGGACTTCACAAGGATTTGGCTGAAAGTGGAGGTTACATGAGGTATATTGTTTTGCTGGGGACAGAAGTAGGTAGGAACAATTGTAAATCACCGGAAGCTTCCCAACACACATGTCTTCTAACAACCTATACCGAATAGTATCATCCGGCGTCCTCCCATAGCTGATCAATCCAATGGTCAGCGAGAAGCATCTCGCAAAAGTCGTCGAGATGCGACTTCAGTGAGGCTCCACGGCCCACAAATTTGGATTGGCATAAATCCCTTCCTGTCGTCTGGGTCTGCTAGACCCCCTTCTGTGAGGTATCGCTCATAATGAGCGTCTGGTTTCACCCACAGAGGATACACCTCGTGCCTCTCCTGGCCGAGGAGAAGCCGGCTGTAGCGCAGCCAGTAAGTTGTCAGTTACGATGTAAACCCCCTCATGCCGCCGTAGATGCTCGTGTCGTAATCGCGAGTAGAATCCCGCATAACTGGTCGAGGCTCTCACTTTTTGTAAGTACCCAAGACTCACAGACTTGGATGGAGAGGAAACCTTGATTGTCTTCGGGTTGACTGGGCCGGCACGGTATTCTCGTTATTCATCATTTGGTAATGCGAATATAGGATAGATCTTGTGGTGGTTTTGTCCCATGGGGGCCCAGCTACAGCGCAATTGGTAAGTTATCCAACAAAACAAAAGTGATTGGAGAAACTCCCTGCCCATTCAATTCTGGCAAATGATCGTCTTTAGACTTCATGAACCAGGAGACAATCTCCGCCGCTTCCTCGGCTTCTGAAGGCCCTTCCAAATACTCCAACGAATCTCGGGATTTAATTCCATGATGGTAACATCAAATCTGAAAGTCCCCCTGCTCTATTAAAAACATCGGAGGCACTCGGGCAATCACGTTGTGGTAACCCTAATAACCCTGACGCCAGAGCCCCATGCATCATGATTGTGAGAAGAATCTCGCAGAGCTTCTTCAAGCTGTCCTTATCGGTGATGTCCCATGGTCCGCAGAATTGAATTTTGAGATAGCCATTCTTGCTCGTGCCATCGACGTAGCCCCCTGTAGTCTCCGTCGGGCTTTGCGAATAGGAGGTATACCTCGCGTCGCTGTAGAGTGTAAAACGGCATAGCGTAGTTCGTAAGTTATTTGTCAAGAAAACAGAACAGAGGAATGAAGAAACTTACTATCCATTCAGATCCGGCAAGAAGTCGCGTTTGAGCTTTTAATCCACGCAATGATTTCCGCCGCTTCCTGCATTTGAAGTTTCTTTAAATGCTTGCGTGGATATCCGGTTTAACTTCCACGATGTCAATATTGTATTCGAGAGCCTTTATGTTTTATTAAAAACATCAAAGGCACTCCGGGAACTACGATGTACTCCTGCGGCCTCGGATGCTCGTATGATAATTGCAAGAAGAATCTCGCAAAGTTCGTCGAGATCTTCCTTCTTTGTGAGCCACCAAGGCACATAGGCTTGTATTGAAAGAAACCCTTGGTCCTTTTTCGCATTTTCGGAAGTTTCAAGGTACGCTTGATATTTTTCGTCTGGCTTTGCAAACATGAGATAAATTTCATGCCGGTTCTGGCCGACAAGAAGCCGGCTACAGTGTCTAGTTAGTATCGCTCAAGAACACAGAACGACATGGGGCGAACTCACTGTCCACCTAGCTCTGGTAATTTATTACCAGTCGAGATTTTCAACGACCCGACTATTTCTGACGCCTCCTGTTTCTGTACCTCCGGCACGATTGACGAACGAATGTTCGGTTTGACCTCCACTATAGCTTGAACAATGTGTTTGTCCTTGGTGTACAATGCACCGTCCGTCATCGCCGTGTATTCTCCCTTTTCAAATTTGGCCGTGAAGCCTAACTGGGCTAGTGTCCAGTTTGACCTTTTGGATGAACAGAGCTGCGCGAGAGTCTCCAAAAGATTGATCACGCAGACGTTGACGATATTCTCATCCGCGCATTGCGGATAACTATCTTTATCGCTGGCCATTCGTTGTGGTGTAATGTGCCCTTCTTGGCTGCCATTGCTGATTTCACTTTTTTCATCATCTTCACTGGGCATGTCCTCGACATAGCTCACTTTTTTTGTCACACGCCTCCTTCTAGATTCACTTTGAGTGGCCTCAGGAAGTGGTGATGGCGCTTTTTGCTTAGCATCAGGTCCGGGTTTCGGGGGGCCCTCCATGGCGTTTCTCCTTCTTGATTTACTCTCAGTGCCCTCTGGAGGTGGTGATGGTGCTTTCCGCTTAGCATCAGGTCTGGGTTTTTGGAGGTCTTCCATGGTTTTTTTAAAAATATTCAAAACAGTACTATTGCCTAATTAGGTACCGACTTTCCTATTTAGGAAAAAGATATGAAGAGGTGCTTTTTGACTCAGGCCAAGACTGCTTTGAGCGAAGACATAATACTTGGCCATCAAATGTAGTAGATTTTACCCAAGAGCCTTTCAAAGTATTCATTGAAGTGGAAATTACCGCAAAACATTGCTTTCATCGTAAGGAGCAAACAAACAAAGCCACGGTGGTTCCTGTATGACGTGCCGCCGACCACCTTCGCCGCATCCCACTTACTTAAACCCATCATCTACCATCCATCATCCATCAACAACCTCCGCTCCCTCTTTTCTCTCTCTGTTAACTCTCACTTTACTCAACATTTTCATTCTGCCGCAGATCAATCGCCACGTTAGGTATGAAGAAACGAGGTTCCCTTCTTGAGAGTCTGTCCTTAGGCTCAGAGAGAAAGTCGGTCGAAAAGACCATCGACAGCCCGGACAGAGAATCAGTCGAAGAAGCCATCGACGACTCAGACAGAAAATTGGTCGAAGAAGCCATCGATGTCTTGTACCAAAAGATTCACGACATTTCTGGGTCAGTCCTGGAAGATCAGCATATTGCAGAACTTCCAGTACGAATTTTCGAGTTGGGCATGACTGGTCAGGAAAGTGAAAATTCCACGTCAGAATCGATATCGTGCCTCAAACCCATGAGCGATGAAGTCTACGAAGGTTACACCATCTTCGAAAAGGAGGACGCCTCCGAGACAATCGAGACTTTGGGCGAGCCTTATCCAGGTTTGGATCCTATCCATGTCGCCAGTGGCCGCAGTTCAGAACTTGCCTGGTTCGTGAATTGTGCGCACCTGAATGAAATTCCCAGAGATGAAGATGGCTTCATGTCAACCCTTGGTTGCCTCACCGGATGGCTTTTCCAACAGTAAGCAGCTTTTATCTTCATTGAATTCTGAAAATGGTGCCGAACTTGCTGCTGACATGATCCAGGAGCCTCTACGATTATGGCATCGACGTGAACTATTTTCACCGCATATTCAACAGCCGGAGAACGATACCAGAAACTAGGTACAAGGGACATTGGAGGAGACGCCCAGACGCTGATACAGAAAAAAAGCCGCATTTCCTGGTTGCCATTAGTGTTGATTTGGAAAAAGAGGAAAGCTTCTTCGAGTAGAGGCACTTGCGATTCTGGCAGCTATGAAGGGCCGCTTCCAGGACGCTCGGTTTAAGAAGCACGTTGTGTTTCCTGTAAGTCAGAAGGGTTTTATTTGCGAAGACCTGGACTAATCAAACTAAACCTTCTCTCAGATCATGCTCTTCTCATTTATGGGCGAGTATGGACGTGTCATCCAGGCCTATTACGATGGGCAAGATCTCGTCATTCGCAAGAGCCGATTGTTCTCATTCCGAAACTCTCCAGCCACCACTCTGGGTTTGTTCGTCCGACATGTCGCCAATACGCCAGTAGGGGACACACAACGACTCCCGAAGCAGATACCAAAGCAGCCGAAAGACTGTACAGTGAACTCAAATGTCGAGACCGATGTCCATCAAGAGAGTCCAAAGATATACACCAACGGTTTACCGAAACGACGATCCATCGGAATTCCCGTTGTATCGGTACCACCTAGAGTAAAGCGCAAGTGGCACAGTGCTTTTCATCGAGACAAGAAACTAACCGAGTATACCGGTAAGAGGGCTATTGCTCAAAAATCTTGATGTGACTGGAGTGAAAAGACTGGAGTATGTACGATATGTAGTTGCTATTGACTAGTTTGAGCAGACAGAGCTGCAGGCTTAATGAATGTAATGACCATGGTAACAATAATACATTCTCGCCGTAGTTTGAGTAACTGAATGATTCCTAACAAGACACTCTACCTACATGGATATCAAGACATCCTACCTGTAAGAGAAGACTTGGAATTTGTTATAGCCTACTTCGAAAAGGCAGCCAGGTCACAGATTTTGGGTCATGGAAGTTGCCATTATTCTAGCTTTTAGAGATAAAACTGTAAACATAAAAGCGCCACGTCCCAATTTCCGTTTTTTGAATTTGTTTTTTTCCCCTTCAACCATTCAACAAAGAACAAACTTTCGATGAATGAGAGACACCGCCGCAGGAGAAAGGTTCATCAGACAGTCCCATTTTTGTAGCGAACCTCCTAAGAGGGAGGAGCAGCACCGCGGCCACGGCCGAATCCACCACGGAAAGTAGGAGCGAATTCACCGGGGGCACCGCCCTCCTTCCCTTCTTCACGGCGACGGTAACCGCCATCGCGGTCACCACGAGGACCACCACGGCCACCGGGGCGACGCTCGCGTTCCTCACCACCGAGCATACCGCGGGGAGGAGCGTGAGAGCGCTGCTGCTTGATGTGAGTAGCAGGCACGATCTCGGCGGGGACGTGGAGCCATTCGCGGAGGTAGTCGAGACCCTCGGGGGTGAGGGTGTAGTAGTAGTATTGCCAGGAGAAACGGGTCTTGACGTATCCACGGGAGTCTAGCGACTGAAGAGCCTTGATGACCTGTACGTTATGAGCATGATTTTTTCTCTCGCTCGCATATTTTTCGTTCTCAAAACTTACGTAAAGGTTCTTGGTGTCGATTTCTCCATGCTTGGGAAGGTTGAAGTCCTTCTTGGCCACGAGCACACCCTCTGTTCATTGTCAGAAACCATTCCTTATCGGACCGAGTCGTAGTGTTTCGATTGATACATACCACGGAAGAGGTACTCGTGGATCTTCTTGCGGTCGGCCTTGGGGATAAGCCTGCGTCAAGAATTAGCATTTGCATAATCGCAAACTTGTCAAATATCAAGGTATACATACATTGTCGCGAGTTCCTGGAGCTATTCGTGGAATCGCTCTGACTATGCTGGTTGAAGTGATTGGGTGTTGGTTGGTTGAACAGTCAAATCGATCTCGAATTTCCCGTTGGGTAAAAGTGCGGATGGAGTTGCGGGCGAGGGCAAGCCCTAAATACAGCACTAATCTGGAATAGTCTAGCCGCGTCAAAGTCACGTGCTGAATATGCAATCACCGCCCAGCCTCCGATCGCCTCAGTGGATCTCCATATAAACTTCACCTCAGCGACTTCATCTTTGATTCTATCGATTATATCCCCGGCAAATTTAACAGACTGATCGCAGCGACAGATTAAGGTCATATAATGGCGCAACACATCAACATTCTCCTGTCGTCCTTTCCAGGACTGGCATTGCCACCAACCCTCTCATTCTCACTCCCGGTTACATCAACCGTCACAGACCTCACAGAAAGAATCGAGCATTACTTGCCAGAGTCGCTAAAGCGCAGTGCAGCAAACCTCACACTTACAACAATTGGAAACAAACAACTTCTACCCGAATCTTTACTCTCTATATCGTCTCTTCTATCAAAACATCAATATGACTCGCCCGAGAATAATCTTCTGCCCCTCCGCCTCTCCGTACCTCTACGAGGAGGAAAAGGTGGTTTCGGCTCCCAGCTCCGTGCTGCCGGTGGCCGCATGTCCAGCAAACGCAAGCGCAACCAAGGCGAAAACAACGGCTCAAACCGGAATCTCGATGGACGACGTCTCCGCACCGTCAACGAGGCCAAGGCCCTCGCCGAATATCTCGCCGTGAAGCCTGAGATGGATAAGAAAGAGAAAGAAGAGCGACGACGGAGGTGGGAGGCTATAGTTGAAATGGCCGAAAAGCGCACCGAGGAAATCAAGAATGGTGGTGGGAAGAGCCGTGTGGATGGACAGTGGATGGAAGACAGAGAAGAAATGAGCGAGAAGGCGCGCGAAGCTGTTCTTGCTGCAATGAAAGATGGTGGCTGGAATGATAATTTACGCGATGTGATTATGGGTGGGTCGAGTACGAGTGCCAGTGAAGGAAACTCAAGTCAAGAGGAGGATGAGAGTGAGAGTGTTGATGAAGATGAGGACGAGGATAAGCCAGAGACTTCTGCTCCGGTGCCGTCATCTTCTAAACCTGCTACGGTGCGGAAATTCATAGGGTTCGACGACGATGATGAGTTTATGAGCAGTGATGAAGACGAGGATGCTGAAGATAGTAAAGGCAAGGGCAAGGGGCCGGCTTGAACTCAATGACGCTTTACGCGATATTAAATATTAACAAGCATGTAATGAATTGTATTATTAGCAGTTAGTCAATTACCATCACAATATGACCTTATTCTTCCAATTCTGTACTTGTCAAAGAAAGTAAATCCTTATCGGTATCAAGCTTATCGGGATCGCCACTAAGAAATTTTACGGCTCGGCATATGTACCAAACACGCCGCGCTGCAGCATTTATTTTTGTCCTGCCAGCAATATATCCATCAATAATCAAAATATGCGCAATTACATGATGAACGTGCCATGATGTCCCTTTACTACTCTTACTTGTCTAGGAGGATACCAGTTTTATCAAAGTCCTGTCATTGCTCGGGTAAAACTCAGCTTTTATCTCGATGGGCGCGGAATGTTTCCTCTTCAACAAGACCATATGTACGTCCGAATGCGAATAGACGGAGTGTACAATGTGCAATACGACCGCGGTATTCGAGTACCGATGCATCTACAGTACCTCAATCTCCTCCGGCACCGGTACAGCATCCCGAAATAGTGATTGAAGGAGCACCGCACGACGAACAAGAATCCGTTACTCCTCCGTTACCTCCGACATTGATATCCCTTCATGCAGATACGTTACCTATATCGTGTCCGGGATGTGGCGCATACGCGCAGACGATAGACTCAAATGAGCCGGGGTTTTATAGTCGAACTCGCAAGAAGGCGAAGCAGCAGTGGCATAAGAGGCAACAAGCTATTGCCAAAGAGCAGCGCAATATCTCATCTCGAGATGCCGTGGAAGATGGGGCTGCCAGTGCAGGTCCTTTAGATACAGGTGGGTTTAATCTTGCAGGGAATTAACATGAAACTAACAGTAGCTAGAAACAACTACAGAAGACCTACAAAACGAAGACACCTACCTTGCAGCCACAGAATACATCCAATCCACCGCCAAACACACCCAAATCTGTGACCGCTGCCACGACCTCCTCCACCACAACAAGGGCGTCTCCATCCCCTCCCCAACCATCGACTCCATAGCCGCCTACCTCGACGAATCGCCGCATCGCATAAACCGGGTATACCACGTAATCGACGCCGCCGATTTCCCCATGTCCCTCTTACCGAATATCTACGAAGCACTCGACCTCCAGGACCAACGATCACGGAATCGAAGATCCAAAACTGAGAAATACAAGTATGGAAAAAGGATGACTACGATAAATTTTGTGATTACGCGTGCGGATCTGTTGGCCGCGACGAAGGAGCAGGTTGATTCGCTGATGAAGCGAATTCGCGAGATCATTCTCCGCAAGATGGATATGAGGCGCGAGGATGTGCGGCTGGGTAATGTGCATATGATCAGCGCCCATCGCGGATGGTGGACTACGCAAGTCAAGGAGGAGATTCGGCAGCACGGTGGTGGTGTATGGATAGTCGGGAAGGCGAATGTTGGCAAGAGCAGTTTTATCGAGTCTTGCTTTCCGAAGGATTCCAAGAATTTGGATAAGATTGTGCATTTGTTGGAGAGTCGGAAACAGGAAGATGCCCTAAAACTTTCCAAGGATAATACCCTTGAAACGGCACCATACCTGAATCCAGACGCCCTGCTTCCCCCGGCACCGCGCGAAGAACTCTATCCAATTCTCCCCGTCATCTCAAGCCTTCCAGGCACGACTGTTGGTCCCATCCGAATCCCTTTTGGCCGCGGCCACGGCGAAATGATTGACCTCCCGGGCCTCGACCGCGGCACATTACAAGACTTTATGCTCGACGAACACAAATCCGATCTAATAATGACCAAACGCATCAACCCCTCCGAACAACTCAGCATCCGGCCCCAACAATCCCTGCTCATCGGCGGCGGCCTCATCCGCATAACCCCCAAGAATATTCCTGAAGACTGCACTGTGTTAGCAGCATGCTTCATCCCCCTCGAAACGCACATAACCCGCACCGAAAAGGCAATCGAAATCCAGTCGGGCGTGAGGAAATACAACACCGGCGGCGGCGACAGAGGCAATAGCGTAATCAAACCCGACTATCTAACCAAGGCCGAAACTGAAGGAGAAGCGTCCACGATCCGATCAGCCGGCACATTCACCCTATCCACGGATGTGACGCTGAGTCATTTGCCGAGTATGATCAAAAAGAAATGGGACGATCACGGCATTCGACCTAACCTCGACACTTTACCCTACCGCGTGTATGCAACAGACATCCTAATCGAAGGGTGCGGATGGATCGAGCTCACCGCCCAAATCCGCACAAAAGGGCGACAAGATCTACAAGCAGACATGAACATGCTACTGCCGCAAATAGAAGTCTTCACACCCCTCGGAAAACACGTCGCGTCAAGACTACCCCTCGAAACATGGAACTTCATCCGCGACAGACGCAAGGCCGAGAAACGGAAACGGTTTACGTCCGGTGCTCATAGGCCGCGAAGAGGGAATATAAGTTATAAGAAGAGGACGTTGCATGGTGGGAAGGGTGCTTAGCCTTTTCTTTCCTTTTCTTCACTTTTACTGGCGCATGTGTATATAAATGTATGATATCTACCTTCTTTACTCTCGTTCGTGTATTATAGATGATATGCTGCATATATTCTGACTGAGTTGGAGAGCTTGATATTTTCAATCCGCTTTTCATTTCAAACAAACCATCCACAAGAGTAACTGGATATACGATTTTATTGAACAAACCAAAATATGATATCATTGCTTTCAGAAACTTTCGGAAGGATATAGAAAAGAGAAACGAACTACTCGGACGGTGGAATTGAAAGCGCGAAACAATAATGAGAAATACCGATGAGGAATGGGAGTAAAACATTCAAGGGGAATAAGCAGAATGATGGATGAGAAGAAAAGAGAATAGAGATAGCAATATCTCATAAAGAGTGACGCGGATAGACCTGGGACAAGGATGAAGAGTAAAAATACGGGTGATGATGGTATGATGATTGGGTTGACTCTATACACACGCACATGAGAAAGTAGAGAAGAAACTGCGTCACATGGAAGAAGATGAGAGAAGGCCGCCTAATATCTGCATCGACTTTCGAATCGAGACAGAAGACGGGAAGAAGACTAGGATGCACAGATCATCACAGATCGATCAAGCTTCCACCCTGCTGTTGCTGCTGGTGTCCCGGAGCACCGAATGGATTATTCGACTGTCCAAATCCAGTCTGCTGAGGCACGCCTGTGAACTGCTGATGGAAGAAAGGGTTGCTTCCGGTCGGCTGGGGTCCAAATCCCTGACCCGCAGAGTTGATGAATTGACCTGGGGCGGTATGGTGAGCAGGAATACGCAAGTCACCAGTGTTACCAAAAGTGTCTTGGCCTTCACCGCTTGCAAGAAGAGCGTTGAGTCGAGAGTATTGGCCGTCGTCGCGAGTGGCGAGTGGTTTAGTAGACGTTGCCGATGCTTGTAGTGGGCTAGGTGCTTTGTAGTTTGCGATAGGGTTAGGTCCAGACGGCATGGTGTTGAAAGCGGTGGTAGCCCTCTCCTCGGCTAATGTGTTCAATGTAGGTGGGCCAGGTCGCGAAGGCTGTGAAACTGGACGGTTGATGGCCGAAGCAAAAGGATTGTTTGAGCCAGTTGGCATGGGTCGGAGAGCATCAAGACCTTGCTGTTTGTCGGTAGCCCATGGGTTGTGACTGCCGGGCTGGAGGTAGTTGTCTTGCTGAGGCTGTTGTACCTGTCCGTACATAGGATTGGTTCCGTACGGGTTGTTGTTGTTAAACGCCGTTTGCTGAGGCTGGAGGGACTGGTTTTGATAAAAGTTGTTTTGTGGCTGTCCAAACTGCTGGTTTGGATCATAGCCGGTTGGCTGCATCTGGAAGCCGTTGCCGTACGCATTGATCTGGCCGGTGGGCTGGTACCCGTTTGGTTGCGCGTATTGATTGTTGAGGTAACCAGTCGTCAAAGGTTGTTGGGTATCAAGAGGGTTGCCGAACCAGTCAACAGCTGGTTGCTGCTGATAACCCTGATTGTACCCTGTTGGCTGCGCCGCAGCTACCGGAGTATCGTCAAACAACGATTTGGCGTTGCTTTCCTCCAATTCGCGCCTTCGCAATTCTTCTTCCTCTTTGCTCAACTTGATGGCTCTGGCAAGATCATCGTCGTCGTCGTCCCGGGCAGCTCTCTCACGTCGCTTGCGCTCTTCTTCTGCTTCGACCTTGCTAGCCTCGATTGCCAGTTGATATTCTGTGTCGTCTTCTTCACGGCCTCTGCGCTCGCGTCTGTCGCGGTTGGGGCGGTGACCGCCGGCTGCGCTAGATCCACCATATCCTTGTATGCCTTCATCGATGCCACTCACACGAGACTTCCACAATTTCCGATCGGACCTCTCGCTGCGCAAACGATCTTCGTCAAGAATCAATGCGGTAAGCTCTTTGGCGGACACTCGGACTAGAAGTGTGTTAGTATCAACCGTTGCATAAGCTTACAATACTACGATGAAACATACCATTTTGACCAACGTCTCGGCCTTCGTCGTCAATGTACTGGAACTCGCGGAGAGTCTTGATAATATAAACATTCTTCCTGGCCCAGGTGACGACAAGTTCCGAGCCCTCATGGAGGCAGTAATCGAGCACTTTGAGCGATTTTAGGACGTGGCGCCAATTCTTTCCTTTATCGTTTAGTCGCTTATCGAGCATGTCGACAATCTCGTAAAAGTCACTGGGGCTGACACAGTCATTAGCAAGCATTCTAGCGACTAGCATATCGTTGGAATCGTACTTGTTGAATGTGAGGGCAGCAATCTCGCCCATTTCCGTGCCCGTTGGGCCCCATGGATCGTTGCTTGTGGCTGTAGATAGTGATTAGCTTAATTGGACAGACTCTAAAAACAAACTACAAAGATATCAGAGGCGACAATCTTTGCAATATTGCAACATGCAATATGCAATATGCCAGAGTCTGATTGAGCATGATAAGACAGAGTCTTATGGGGTGGCGCACTCACCATTGCGGACTTTGACTTGGACTGAGGAATAGCCCTTTGTGACATTCTTCACACTCCTGAGTGCTCGTGACATGTTGTGCGATTGTTATGTGTCTGACACACTGATATTCAAGGCGGTCGTGAGATGGAGGCCAGCTCTCAGTGAATTGGCAGGCTAGGTAGGATGATGGCGGGCACGGGGAACGGCAGCACCAACAGACGCCACTTTCTCAGGGTAGCGGACGTGCGCGGGATGGCTGGATGGCGACTGAGAGATGGGAGACTCAGGGAGAGGTGTAGGTGGTAGCGAGCGTGTCCTCACTAGCAGTAAGGAATATCGAGTGGAAAAGAACAAAGAGATAGACGATAAATAATAGACAGAGATAGAGATTGTGTGGTAAGTTTAGTGGTGAGGTCCGTCCCAGGCAGAGGAAGATGGTGCCGAGTTCACTACGTAATCTGGAGGTTGACTGAAAGGCACGGCAAAAACGGCCGCATGCCTGAGCTCTGAGGCCACAGCCAAGCGTGGCTGAGCTGCCCCAGGCTGCCACATACTGGCATGCACTAGGCTGTTTACAGGCTAGTGTAGTACATGATCTTGTATTGACTGTGTTTTGGTATTTTATTAAAGCCTGGCTGCAGTGAGGTGGGTGTATTGAGATTACACTATGCACACTGCATAACATTTTATCCATGTTGTGTCTGCATGTCATCTCTAACCCTAATTTGATCTAACACATGAAATCTATGAGAATATGCAGTCACTACACGAAGAACATGACATGCATTAGAATGAGTCCTACGAGTCATAGCCTTGTATGTCAAACAGGCTAATCTTCAAGAGGCACATGGCTAATAGCGTGCCCTAGCCACCATCCCTGTAAAAGGGACTCGCTGTGTCTCCATCACACACCTGGTATTCGACTCGCAAACAATGACGACTGACTCACACGACCACATATTAAACAAGCAAGCATTATGTTTGATGCTCAGTTGACTAGGCATATATATGTACATACTATGTAGAAGGCTAGAAGCTTTGTTCCAAGTCACATCCCGCGAACCTCGTGGTCAAAGAAGCCAATCGGAAAGCAACCGTGACAACGCAACCCCACAGCTGTTTCAAGATCCATCCCTTGAGGGTTTGATTGATACATCCAGAATCTTCAGTCAATGTTTCCTGATGCTATGCAAGATTGAAATGTTTTACTATACCTAGGAGATAGAACTCAATGAATGCATTTAAACATCAAAGTGTATTCGACATGCTATCTACTCAATAACAGCAACAACATATTTTATTCGACAACCTTTAAAAACTTCACTCAGCAATATTGACAAACTCAAACGCAGGCTGACCCGGCACCGAATTCTCCGCATTAAGGCCTTCCCTCTTCTCGCCCGTCGCGACCACAGTGCCCGTCTTCCCACCTTCCTCAACAGCTACAATCTCAATCTCCTTTGCGCCCGTCACACGCTTCAATCCCATGACCATCTCGGCGAGAACCTCAAGCTCATCAAACGGCAACTTGCGGTCGAAGACCGTCTCGGGAGATTCCTTGTTACCGATCAAGCGTTTCTTCAAACCCTGGACGAAGGGCATTGCTTTCTTCATTTCGCCGAGTTTACCGACCTTGGCATTCAAGCCCTTGTCGTCGATTTTCAAGTTCATGGCATCGAAGGATTCGCGGACGAGGTCGATGTATTTCTCTTGCCAGGCGGGGAAGCTCTTGGCTGCGTAGATGATGACCTTTTTGGGTTTTCGGGGATCGAAGCTCAAGCTCTTTCCCTTGGCGAGTTTCTTGATGAAAGTGGCCTCGGCGGATGTGATATTAGAGGAGATATCACGGACATAAGCTGCTGCTGCAGACAAGGCGACGTCTGCCTCTGGGACGTCAGGGAACAATTGTCGGTGAATTGTCTCGGGCTATTCAGGGTAAGTATATACACTATACAAGGATTCAAAAGAGTAAACGCTTACCTTCTTGAGGACATCCAACCAGATGTACTCGGCCCAATGAGGAGTAATAGGAGCAATAATCAACGCCTGCATCTCGGCATAGCGAAGAAGAACATCGCGATGCATTCCCAACCCGGCACCCAAAGTCGCCTCACGATACACGTCACGGGCATTCACAAGGTCATAGAGTGCTGACTTGAGAGCCAATTTGAAGTTGGTGCTAAAATAGTCAGTATACCATCAATCGCAATAACAAAAGAAATAGGAACATACTTTTCATAATGTTTCTTGGCCTCTTCCACAATCACGTTGATCGTGTTGTTGAACGATTTGTCCCAGAAAGAGTCCGCAGGACCAGTGCGCAAGGTCTCGTCCTTGATGGCCTCCTCCAAAAAGTCCTTGAGCGCGTGGAGACGCAAAATGTTGCTGTTGGCAACAGTTTCGTCAAAGTTGGCATCCTCGATTCCGTCACCGGCATCAGCAAAGGCAATGCGAGTAGCGTCGGCTCCGTATTTATCGACAGAATCTTTGAGGGTAAGGAAGTTACCTGTGCTCTTGGACATTTTCTCTCCGTTGAGCAACAAGTGACCGTTGGATCGGACACCCCGTGGCCAGTATTCCTGAGGGAAAAGAGCAATATGAATGTAAAGGAAGAAGGTAAGATGGTTCTGAATCAAATCCTTTCCACTGACTCTGACGTCAAGAGGGTAGAAATATTCAAACTCTCTTCGCATGGCTTGTAAGCTTTCTTTGCTAATGCCACTCTTCGCAATAACTTCGTCATCGAGCTCGCGTCTTGTAAAGACATAGTCCCAGACTTCGTCAATCATGTTCTCCGGCTTGATGTTCAAGACGCCGGTCGTCCTTCCAAATCGGTCACCATGGAGCAAGTGAGCAATAGTGTAGTATGCCATGTAGATAGTACTATCACTCAAACTCTCAACAAGGAATTGTTGATCCCATGGAAGCTTAGAGCCGAGACCATAAGTTCTAGCGCAAGCCCATCGGTTCAACCAGCTGAGGTTCGCCTCGAAACCGTTGCGAGTTTCCGGGGCATAAGTATTCAAGTCATTGACCACATGATTCAAAGTAGTCTTTTGCCATTCGGCATCGTTCTCGCCATAGTTCAAGAACCACTGGCCTAAGTAGGCAACAACACAGTCATCACCACTTCGACTGACGACCTTTCCAGATGGGTCTGCGAAGGCGAACGCCAAGCCATCCCTGATGAGAGCTTGACGGACCTTGTCTTTGGCGGTCTGGACAGCCTCGCCCTTGAATTCACCCACAAGCATGGTACCCTTGTAGAAACCCTCGCTGTAAGCCAAATCCTTGGCCTGGGCCAACTGAGTGGCATCTTTAGGAGAGTTGATTTTGAGCTGTTTCACTAAAGCTGGCGCAGTGAGTTTTCCATAAGTAGGCGTCTCAATAAGTGGGAGAATCTCAAGTTCAGCCCATTCTTTTTTGATACCATAGTAATCCGCCTTTTTTGCGAGATCAGTGATAGTAGCAAAGTCGTCGGGACTGTCAGATGGGACCGAAGTAACGACACCAGTTCCCTTGGTAGCAGAGACGGTCTCCATTGGCAAGACCTTGATGGTGTCGTGGAGAGCCAAAGGTGCCGAGACGGATGTGCCGACAAAAGTAGAACCAGTGGCTTCAGCAACCAAAGGCAACTGATCCTGGCTCTTGGGGAAGTTCTCGCTGTTGAAGAATACTCCCTGGAAAGCCATGTTCCAAGCAGCTCTCTTGGTCACGACATAATACTCCTTCTCGGAAACTTTGTAGATACCGTATGTAATCTTGGGGCCCAAGAAGATTGCAGTCTGTCCGTACATGGTCTCCGGGCGCAATGTAGCAGGAACAAAGTAGACGTTGGCATCATCTTCAACCTTGCCCTTGACAAGGTCAGCAGCTGCCTGCGACCATTCCGTAACCTTGACCTTCAACGCGGTGTACTCTTGAGGTCCAATACCCTCACCCTCCGTCCGGTCGTGGTCCATACAGGGTTGTCCGTCCTTGGGTGAATAGATCGTATATCGGCTACCGTACATGATCTTTCCCAACTCGTGCAAGCGGTTCATTTGCCAGCGGACAAAGGCATCGTAGTACGGGTTTGCGTCAGTGGTCACGAACTGTCGTCGCCAATCGATCTTCGCACCAAGACTGTTCAAGTCACGGATAGCGAGAGGGGGGAAGTATTCAAGCCAGTAGTTTTCGTCGGCGAACTTGTGAATGTCCTCGAGGGGGATACCGATGCTCAACATGATCTATTCTGTCAGTAGAGTGGACAGAATTACGATACGGAGTTTCCTACCTGAAACTGATATTTCGCCTTGACCGTCTTAGCGGCAGCCTTGCTCTTCTTACCCGAGAACTTGCTTGGATCAACCGAAACCTCCTGGGTAGGAGCAGGCGGCTGCTCAGGCATAACATCCTCCGGCTTGTATCCCTCAAAGTTCTTGCCAAAGAGCTTAATCTCATCCTTCAACTTATCGGCACACGCAAGGATCGGCATACCGGTGCAGTGGAAACCAAGAGGGAAAAGAGCCCTCTTGCCCTGCATACGAGCAACACCAGTCATGAACTCGACTTTACTAGCTGTAAAACTGTGGCCCGCATGTAGGGTTCCGTTCATGTAAGGGTACGCCATTGTGCCGAAGAACTTGGGATACTTTGCACGAAGCTCCTTTGCGGACATTGTGCCGGCGGGAACTTCTTGCAAAGAAGGGGCATCGACCTCGAAGACACCATTTTCGCGCCATTGTTGTTGGTATTTCTTTTCGATCGCTTGGAGGGCGTTTCTCTTATCGAACTGTATAGCCAGGTAAAGAGTTAGCGTTTGTCTGTGTCTGACTTCACACGTTCACACAAAAAGGAAGTTTTATAGTAGATACCCAGCACCATTGTAGAGAGGGACCATACGTTTTCTATTTTGAGAGTGTTTTTCGAGCTGTTACTAGGATCGAGGGCTGCGGCCTCGGCGGCGGCAGCAGCCATGATGAAATTGACTGCCTTTGCAGACTGAGCAAACGGAGAAAATTAAACGAAGAATGGCTTCTCGTCTGTTATCACAGACTATGCTTGTGAAATAGCTGTATGTCAAATGTCTACCGCCTGGGAACAAGATGAAGGTCTGACTCTGCTTTTTTATAGTGGGGGTTGCTCTGTGGAGGAGTCTCTAGATTTATTTCCCGCACTAAGCACGATTCGGTAAGGGGTATAGTTCAGAGCTAAACTTAAATTGGTCAAGCGCTATTACATCGGTCCTGAAATTTGATACAACATCAAAGACTTGGATATCAAAGACCATACCACTAGGATTGAACAATCAATGCAACGATATTTCTGAGTCATATATGCATATCGATGAGGCTTAGATATATGACAATTGACATCTCACAGCCATTGTCAAATCATAAAGAAAAAGAGTATGAGTCAGATTCGACTGAACACAGCCTGTGTAATTTAAATGGGGAGCTCGTATTGCGCTTGTAACGATACTTGCATCGTACTCTGTAATTATCGGCCAGCATCAACACGTGACCTCAAATTATCTCGAACGTCTTTTCCGGTGCTCATCTCCGGCATCAACAGAAGCAACCATCACAACCCAATTGCTTCCTGCAACCAATTCACATCACATAGCCAAAATGGTCAATTTACTCAAACGAATGCGCAAGCTGAACCAGGTCCGTCCCCAAATCCCAATCCCCAATCCACGTCTCGCTTTACTGACAATTCTCCTGTGTCTTCAAACAGCGCCTTATCAACATCCGAGTAGGCACAGGCGCAGCAACACTCCCATCCCTCAGCACACCTCTCAATAACCTCCCCGCCGTAACACGCATGCACCTCACATACGGCAAATCCATCGGAAAGGGCCACATCGGCGCCCAAAAATTCTATCGCCAATGCCTCGGGCGCCTCAAATATCACAACCCAGCCATCCAGATGAGCGTAAAACCGTACGAAGGCGCAGAAGAGAAACTCGCACCGGCACTTACAATCTTCTTTTCGGGGGCGCAACCGAAAAAGGCACAAGCCTACCATGATGCAGCTATCAAAGACGAGTTTGCGCCCAAGCCTACAGAAGCGGAAAAAGCGGTTGTGTTGAATTTGAAAGATTACAATTTCGAGGAGATTTGGCAGCAAGTTAAGGAATTGACGGGTGCGGTTGAAGTTGAAGCCACACCGGAGGATAGAGAGCAAATCGAAAAGTTTAGACAGATGGATCTCAAGTCGGAGTCGGATAGGATACGGGTTGCTGCTATACGTCAGGCGAAGAAGGACCAAGAGCGGATGCTGCAGGAGGCTAGAGGTGAAGTTGAGAAGCTGCGAGAGTTATAGACTAGGAATTGATACCCTCGTGTGTGTCTGTTTTGATGATTGTTTTTGGGGCATTTGTTTCTGTATATTAGCATCACAAAATATTTCTATTTTCATGTATTTTTAGGGATCAATTAGGCTCGTTCATATGGTCTGAATTCATTTGGCATTGAAAAATCCAGTAGAATGTGCAAAAAGCCGGACATGCCATAGCGAAGGTTTTGGCGTCCAAGTGGTTGAACGAAACACCTTAAATGCAAAGAACAGAACTCAGAGGAACATTGCAATATCTGAACAAAGGTATATTCGCCAAAAGCTCCACCAAGTATTATAAGGCATTATCTCATCAATTAACATGTACTGAAATCTATATAGACATCAAGAATCCATCTGGCTTTCCTCGAAGGAAACAAATGACATGAACAATACTCCAACAATCACATCTCACGAATGATCCGGAGCGTATGTGGTCTCACCAAGCATATTTTGCCCGGCAGCTACAGTAGGAGCGGCTGAAGGAGCAGCGGTAGTTTGACTGGACACAGCGGGAGGCTTGCTAGCAGTCGCAGCCTGCAATCTCTGATCAAGAGCCCGAAGCGCAAGTGCTCGTCGACGTTCCGCTTCCTCTCGCTTACCGGCGCTTCTCGCACTACTTCCAGAATTGCTCAACAGACTTGGAAGACCGGCTTGGCCACGAGCGACAGCGTTTTCGGTGCTGGAAGCGATATCTTCGGCGGAGAACGGGGTGATGACTTTGACGGCAACAAGGAAAGAATATATTTGATCAGTAACGAAAGCAATGGGAGGTTGAATAGCGTCGGGAAAGAAGGTTGCGAACGTAAAAGTCTCGCTTGCGTCACCCTTGAAGCCAAGACCGGTGGTAGAAGTGCCCGTAAGATCGGGCTGATATTTGAAGAAGCGAAGATATGTCCAGCTAGTCAAGAGGCCAAGCCAAGCGAGTATAGCAGCAGTGTCGGTGCCAAAAATGATACCGCTGATGGAATTAAGCAGCAAGAAAATAGCAGGGAAATGCTTGACCCGCATTTTGATGATTCCCTTCAAAATCGTGACAGTATGCTCGGGGACAAGCTGTTTGAATGCGACGAGGAAAGAAGCCTGAAGTGCAACACCGCCACAAATTTGTGTAAGACTGCGAACGATAGGGTCGTCAGCCGGCATTGCGCAAAGAGTTGTACATTCATCATCGGAAGAGAACCAGGAAGCGTACCCTCGAACACTGCTACCAGTCACAGCACCCCAAAAGATATATATCACAATCATCAAAGCATTAGGGATGAGAGCAATAGCCAAGATGAATTTTCCAAATTCCTTCGAACCCCATGCTCGTTCGAGGTATTTCCCGCCGTAGAACACCGTTGCTCCGTTGATCAAAACTGTGAAGATGTTTTGCTCGACAAAGGTCGCGGTGAGGATAGTCCATGGATAATAATAGAACATCGAGGGAACAAGCGTGAGATATGGAACGATCGGAGTGCTTTGCGTTCCTGCGGTCGGAGGGCCGTCATCGAGTTGTCTCCATCTTGCGACGTTATACAAAAAGGAGAGCGCCAGCTGACTGATCAGCAAGGCGCGCGTTGCGGGAGGGAGATTTATCCTGATAGGCATGATGAAAAGACTGTATAGATGATGCGACGCGACTCCTAGAGATCGCTCGCAAGGCCGAACTGTTTAGCCCGTATGTTGGGATGAGGAGTAGACTTGAAGTTGTGATCACTTGACAAAAAGTTTGGAGCGGTTTGTTGCTCGGAAGTACAGACCAGCATGCGTGTATCATTGGTCTGGCTCGGTTCATTGGCCTTGGTGCCTTAGGAGACTTGGAGTCCCTGCGCCGCGGGTATCCACTAGTAATTGCCGTACTTTATTCATCCATTTGTCCATTTCGACATCTTGCTTGGACTTTCATCAATAATTCTTTACTCTGATATGTAGTTTGAATGTAGTTGATTGAGACAATATCATCATACCATACATCTTATACGGTCTTCGGGTATAAAAAGCCAGACGGATAGCTTTCGACTGCAGTCCAATCTCCAGGTGTTCAAACGGATACTGAATAAAATACACCGCGATACAGGATGATGACACGACGATCACACAATTACTATTGGCTGCTGGTTGAAGCCAAATTCCATGACTCAGGAGCCATTCGTCGCTTAACTTCGACAATGTGACAATGTCAGCGTATCTCAACATGAGCAGCAAGAGTCGCTGCTCGACATGGGCTGTATACAGTCAATGAATATGACCTCAGAAATCGATCATAAAGGTGAGTGTCATAAATGTTTGACGGCCAGGTATCACGGGACCGGCAAGCTTCAAGTCTCGACTGGGTTAGCGATCATCCTAACTTTATGTGAGTGTAATTAATTACACAGTTACGATAATTACATCTTTTGTATGATCAGTTGAACATAAGGATGAAGTTCTGCTTGATGGATAGCACTTTTATCATAGATCATCAATCTATCATGATCTACTGTATATACTTATTCGATCTTATATACATCCAACCAGCCCTGGAAGGCTGAAACATGTGGATGAAACAATCAGTTAATCGTTTAATCGAGTTATTCGCGCGTAACATACATAGTACGTACATACCATGGTACAGTCTGGGCTGCGTGGACCATGGAGAGGCTCGCCCCGATCGAGCCTAGCGGATAAGCTTAGCGCATGCATCTTAAGCCACAGTCTGGCGTCGATTTTCCTAGCGGCTAGCCTGCTTGTTCCCGTGCGAGTTCAACTTTCTTCCTTTCTCCAGCAAGCCGGCCTCAAATCTTCAATTCTCCCATCATCTATCAGTCTCACGCCAACCAAAACCATTCACACCAGGAACCTTTCGTTCAGTTATCTACTCTCCACAGACCAGCTTGTGTCCTCTGCCTATTACGCTCGTCCCCTTCATTCAACTACAACACAGTTTTCTTTTTCCCCGTCATCATTGTAACTCCACTCTCGTGGTCCCACGCCGTTCGCTGTCTCCGCGCATCTGTTGGCTCTGGTCTCTAATCCAATCCTCGCTACCTGCATTTCGACTGTGCGATCATTTCATTTGACCTGGAGCGCATTCCTGCCTTGTTGAATCCATCATCTGACACGCGCGCGCATATTGCGCCTTGCCGTTACGTCTTGAATTTGCTTGAGGCACATAGCGCTACGCCCGTGCGGCCCACCTGTACTTATTGGGTTTTGGCATGCACAAATCTCATCCGAAGCAGCCAGTGACCCTAATGTAATCATGGATCTAACATCTCATCACGTAAACTATTTAATATGGAGGTATGTATTATTCCTTACGATCGTGTCATGATTCTTTATACGGCCTTGATATTAACATTCTTCTAGGTATCTCCAAGAATCAGGTTGGTCAACGCCCCTGCCTTCACATCAGAAAAGCGCATTCAAAGAAAAATACATGAACTCATCACACCTTTTTTCTTTTTTATTTGAGACAACATGACTGACAAAGCATAGGCCATGGCGAAGCAGCTGTCATGCTACAAAGAGCATGGCTAGCCAATCCACAGACACTACCTTTTGCTTCCCATATAAAATCGCATGCTCTAGTATCTCTGGTACAGAAAGGTCTGCAATATCATGAAATTGAACAATCACTCGACCAGGTAAGTTTTCTCAACGAATTTTACGTCTTATCTAACATCATTACAGGACGGCAATCCAATCCCTTTTACACCATCGAAATCATTTTTTGGACCAACTCCGCTTGATCCAGAGTCGCTAAAAGTACGCGACGAAACTATCAAAGCACAGAGCGGCCTCAGTACAGCTACAGCGATGCCTGTGCCTCCGGCAAACAAGCCTGTTCCAGAGCCTAGCGTCGCTACCAATGGGCACCCAGTCACCGAAGCTCCTTTACCACCACTGACTGTTAAGAAAGGACGCAAGTCACATCGCGCCGAGCCTGCTACCAACGGTGATGACAGCGCAATGGAGATTGACACCAACGGCATCGGTCATGATCGAGTGTCAGCCCCTCCAACAGTGAAATCACCATCGTCGGCAGGGCTTGCTGATGCGGAAGGAGATATCGACATGGATCTGGCGCCTGCTGTCGATATGCCACACGAAAATCAAGAGACACCCGTGGACACGTTAACGGCCGGACGAAGCGTGGGTGTACAGTACGTTCCCGCCAAGGCGCACGACCTTAGTGCCAACACGACAATCCTCGATGTCGAGGTGGCCCGGGATGACCACGTGACCAGATCGGCTTGGCGGCCCTATGATTCGTCAATTCTTGCTTCGGCTGGCCTTAGCTTTTGCAGTCTGTACAAGCTGTCGCCCAGCAGCACGGAGAAGATATACGACAACAAAGACGATGGCAGCTGGGTTACTGCTATGTCTTGGGAACCCTCGGGTCAGAAGTTAGCTCTCGCCACTTTTAATGAGAACCGATCGTCCATACAAATGTACGACAGCAGTGGGAGCGTTGTCGATCTATTACCCACGGCATCCGGAATGATTAATGCGCTTCATTGGGCTCCTAAAGGCATGCATATGGTGGTATGCTCATCGAACAATGTGAGGTCAGAACTTTCTGTCTGGGACGACTCTATAAAACCGGAGGAATTCCCATCGTATCAGACACTCGACGGACATGTTTACGACATCACCTGGGCGGACGATAACCATGTCTTTGCGTCTGGCGTAGGATCAGTGTGGCAATGTGAAATTGACTCGACGTTGCAAATGCAAGTCGTGAATCGGTATCAATCTCGAGAAGCAAACACCGAATGGTCCTACGTCCGAGGCGTCCAGACCGCCAGCGGTCCCGTTGCCGTCGCGGCTGCATCTTCTGCGGGTAGTCTTTGGATTCCTACACATGATATCCTCGTTGAAGATGCGCATCGTGCTGATATTACGGGTATCGAGGTACGACCCAAACAACAAAACCAGGATGCGAACACCAGCACTTCTTTCACGTTCGCTTCTGCATCCGTTGACAACACTGTAAAAGTATGGACCTTCGAGGTAGAGTCCAAGAAGATGACCTGCTTGCATACACTGTTCTTATCGCCAGGTCTTCCAGCACTGGCCTTGGCATTTTCTCCCGACGGGTGGGCTGTTGCGGCTGCCAGCACCGATAGATTTTTTATATGGAACACAGATCGCGGGGACGAGCCAGTTGCTACCTGCACTTGTCCTACGGATTCTACAACGGATGGTTCAGTAGACCGTACCATTGCATGGGATGCGGATGGCAAGAAGATCGCAATGGGATACGGCAAGAAGGTATTTTCTGGCTGGTTTGAATAAACAAACTGGGTACGACACTAACGAGATTCTAGGTTGCGGTTGTCAACCTCCACGGTAGGGTGTGAATGCTGAATGTCCTTAAATGATTGCAGCATAAATTCGACGCTTTCGATGCTACATCCGACGAACCGAGCGCCCTCGACATACATCACTCACGAAGCATAATACACAATAGACGTTTCTCGCTCGATTACACGAGATATACGGTCATTTGTCTTGAAAACTTACGGACTGGTTTCCCAAAACGGTTCGTTTCGGTATAGAACGGTATTGTTTTGCACATTGCTCGAATCAGCTGATACGATACCCTTTCTTTTCTCACTTTGTACTTTTTTCTTCACCTTGCCTCAGGCCTTGATTTGCAGTGCATACATGAGCCATAGCAACAAAACTTTGTCCTTCACCCTGTCCGAATGTGCTTCTACGTCGTTGCCATTGTAAATAACGGTGGGTTTATTGGGGAAGGGGGTGTTTGGTTACTTGGTTGTCTTTGTTTCTCCTTCTGCTTTTCGCATACTAATAGGTGTTGATTTCTCCTCATATTTCGGAAATGGCGGCTTGGGGAGTTTTCTTATTTTTGCAGCATTGCATTGACCAACATCACCATATACGGGTCAATTTTGTTCGACATATTCATTACATGCACATTCTCAGATTATGTATGAGGCTGATATCAATTGGATAAATATAATATTTTTACTGAAATATGTACCCTCAAAAATGTAATATATGTACAAGAATGAACTCATTTACACCAAACCCTCGGTCAGTATCAAATAGATTCCTGCGGGTGATTTTTTCGATCACGTCTCAACTTCCTCCTCCTCCCCCTAATCAGGAATCCTTCTTCAACATCATTCCAGCCTCTCATCCAAGCCAAGACACCATCCAAAAACGTATCAAAATCGTTTCCATCTTCCTCCTCCTCATTCTTATCGGTGGTGGATTTGGCCTTCCGCCTCCAATAACTCCTCCCTTTTGACCTCCGCCCAGCATCCGCTTTCGAAGAAGAAGAGGGAGAAGATGATTCGCGCTGTCGTTGCCATCGACCAACCCAACTGTCCAGACCGCGGACCGTGCCGCGCAGACCCTCGAGTTCGATTGTGTCTTCTAATATATCCGATTTTCTGTTTACCATTAGTCCACCATTTTCTTATATTCATCATGGTAATGATGGGAGGGGGAGGGGGCGTACAATTCATGAACTTCCTCCTCCAACTCGAGGATACGTTGCGCCAATCCTTCGCATTTCACGATGAATACATCGTGGATGTGCCGCGATTCGAGGTATCGTTGTCGCAGTTCGGTGTTTACGTTTGTTAGTTCTTGGAGGATGGAGGTTAGGTCGTGGGATACAGTTTGCGATTGCGTTGTGGCCTTTGGAATCGATTTGTGTCGGTAGTCTGCAATTGCTGGAGAAATTTTGGTTGTGGGTGTCGCATTGCTTGTGGATGAAGAAGGACGACCGAGCGCAATTGTCTGACTTATGTCTCGTCGTGGATCGAGTAATTTCTCAATATTGTCCAGATATGTGCTCACGGCAGCGCAGTCGTCTTGCGATAATCCTCGTAGCGCATTTTTGTCCGCGACAAGCTGCGCAATATGCACAATCCGCTCATTCAATCCAGTCACATGGCTTGACGACGCAGTAGTATCTACCACCTCGTCCTCATCTTCGTGGTCCTGGTCATGCGCAAACTCCTCTGTAAGCTCAACATCAATCGCAGAATCGCTAAAGGACGGCGTTAAGCGATGGCCCCAAACAAGCGGGGTTTCGGTGGTCATTATGCTTCGGCTCAGACGAACTATTTTTGGGCGGTGTTGTCCATTCGCAGATGGACACAAGAGATGAAATGCATTTTCGCTATCGTATGTTGTACGTAGATGTAGGAACGTAGCCTAGGCGATGATAGTGCTTAAGCTGCGCTTGCAGGGATTAGTTTGATTGCTTTGGGACTGGAAGGCGGGGCGGTGAAGCTTGTCAATCTTCGGAGCCGATAACGCTCAATTAAATTTATGAGATGACTCAACCCACCACGACGCTTCTCTCTGGAGTATACGACATTGTCCAGTGATTCAGGACATTTATTTTCGGTGGTTATGTTTTGAGGCAATTACAACTGTTCAGTCGTCTTTCGCAACTCAATTGCTCTGGTTGCGCTATCTTGCATAGTATGCCTATGTCTGGTCGATAGGACTTCTGCTCGACTACAACCATAAAACTACTATTCACAATCAAAATATCAACATGTCCTTTCCGAATCTGCCGGTATGTCGAACTTTCCAATTGCTTTAGAAAACTTGTATCTAACAGTCACAGGCCACAGTAGCCCCAACCATTGAGGTTGCGCGCGATGTCATCGCCAAATCTCGGAATACCGAAAACCCTCCCAACCTTCTCCCACTGATGACCACGATCCCTGCCGAGCTTTTGACTCCTACATTGGCATATTTGAGAATTGCCGCAAAGTGACTCATACTCTGATCCTTCGCTATACCGGTCTGACTTCTGGATAGGTCGAAATTGTCGTTCTTGTACGAGAGTGCTGCTACTACGGAGACAATTGGGCGATACAGTTTTGTTGGAGCAGGTATGCAATAGTCTACACCATATGGAGACGGAGGATGGTACTGACGGACAAAGATCCCAGAAAAATAATCAAAACCGGCGCTGGGCATGGACCAGAATGCGATCCTCTGCCCATCCTCGAAAAAGAACTCGCACAATTCCGCAGTGCAACAGTGCCTACCCTAAAATTGCCCCCCTTGACTGGAGGCGCCATCGGCTACGTAGGATACGACTGTATTCGATACTTCGAGCCGACGACAGCCCGACCACTCAAAGACGTGCTCGGTGTTCCGGAATCTCTATTCATGCTTTTCGACACCATAATCGCTATCGATCATTTCTTCCAGGTCGTCAAAATTATCACATATATCCAGATCCCCGAGAACGATGCAGATCTCGAGGCCGCATATCGCAAAGGTCAGGCCTTGCTGCAAGAGAAGATTGATATTCTGATAGATCCACATGTTCCTCTGCCGCCACAGGGACCTATAGTTCCTAATCAGGAGTATACATCAAACATCGGTCAGGCTGGATATGAGAGCCATGTCACTAAGCTCAAGCAACATATTCAAGTCGGTGATATATTCCAGGCTGTTCCCTCGCAGCGATTGGCTCGTCCGACATCGCTTCATCCTTTCAACATATTCAGACATTTGCGGTCTGTCAATCCGTCGCCATACCTGTTTTATATCGACTGTGAAGATTTTCAACTCGTGGGTGCCAGTCCAGAGCTTCTTGTCAAGGAAGAAAAGGGTCGAATCATTACTCATCCCATCGCCGGAACTGTCAAGAGAGGTCAAACCGCTGAAGAGGATGAGGCACTTGCCGCCGAGCTGCGGGGAAGTCTCAAAGATCGCGCCGAGCATGTTATGCTTGTAGATTTGGCTCGAAACGACGTCAACCGCGTGTGCGATCCTATGACCACACAGGTTGATAGACTCATGGTCGTTGAGAAATTTTCGCACGTCCAACATCTTGTTTCTCAAGTGTCTGGCGTGCTTCGACCGGACAAGACACGTTTCGATGCTTTCCGTTCGATCTTTCCCGCTGGTACTGTCTCCGGCGCACCCAAAGTGCGCGCAATGCAGTTGATTGGCGAATTAGAAAAGGAGAAACGAGGTATCTATGCAGGCGCAGTCGGATATTTCGGATACGACAAAGCCAGCATCGACGGCTCGAGTACGATACCCGGTGATATGGACACCTGCATTGCGCTGCGGACGATGCTTGTCAAGGGCGGAGTGGCGTATCTGCAGGCTGGAGGAGGTATTGTGTTTGACTCGGATGAGTACGATGAGTATGTGGAGACGTTGAATAAGCTGGGTGCGAATATTGCTTGTATCAAGGGGGCGGAAGAGATTTATATGCAGCTAGAGAAGGCGGTTGCTGCTCAAGGTAATTAGATAGCCATTCCAATGCATGCGCCTGGCAATATATCATACCCACCTAGACAGACGATCAAACAGCATCTTTGACAAACTCCAAAAACCTATCCACCAACGTCATCTTTTCTAGCCGTTCAGTCGTACACGCATATTCATCAACAGGGAACCACCCCCTAATAGCCTCCTCTCCATTAAGCAACATCTCCGCAATCCCCTTCCCACTAAGCCAACAATTCACCATTCCATTCCCACAAAATCCCGCGGCAATCCACTCCCTTCCTCCTCCTCCTCCTCCTTCTTCTTCTTCTTCTTGATTTGGGGCTGTCGGGGGTTTTCTATGCGATATCTCATACGGCACTTTCCCAACAACGGGGTTATTATCAATAGTAAACCCCATCACGCCCGTCCACTGATCCACAATCTTCGTACCATGTCCATGCTGTAATCTCTTCTCCACCGCATCTTGCAGCGTAGCTAATGCCGCGGGGTTCTGTAAATCGTCCCATGTACTTCCCACATCAGCATCCTCGACGGGAACTTGGCCTGTAACAAGAGCCTTTAGAAATCCACCACCGAGATAAATGTCGTCCGTCGATGACGAAGAAGGAAGAGGAGGAGGAGGTGCCTGCGTAACATAATCATAACCAAAATCATAATGCAGAATCCACGATCTCCGCTCTCCCAATCTCGGAAACCCCGGCGGTGCGGTTTGTCGCGTCATTTGGCCGCGGATAGGGTATATCTTGCCTTTTAGGCCAGGCAGAAGATGGGCGGCAAAGGCGTTTGTGCAGTGGATTATATGTGTGACTTTTATGTCTCCTCGAGAAGTCGATAAGAGGAAGGGGTGTTTTGTTTCTTGTGGATCAGTGGAAGTTGATATGCTTTCGACAGGGGTATGTGCTTCGATGGATAGGTTTGGGTATTTTTGTGTGTTTGAGATGTGTGTTATCACTGCGCCGACGAGTTTATAGGGCCACATTGCGCCTGCCGGACCGGTGATGCAGCCTACTGCATTGATTGTGCCGAATTTCTATGCTCATAATCAGACCATTGCTGAAAGCATACTGGTGGTAAATGGGACAAACCTCGTTGATATCATCACCTTCATGCACAATCCACACATCCTTTTCTTCCGGAAAATCATCCAAATAATCTTTCACCTTCCTCTTAACCCTCTCCCACGCATCTTCATCATAGAACGCATCCAATCCATCCACCCGCCTCAAACAACTCTCCTTCTCCGCATCACTCCCCAATTTCCGGGTCACGTCCACCAACGCATTTAACTGCGCCAATCGAAATTTCACAACCCTCTTCGCACCTTCTTTGCCATACAACTCCTTTAAATCCTCATAATCATCATACGGATCCTCTTTACAATGCCCCCCATTCCGGCCCGTAGCGCCAGAGGTCAGACTACGTGCTTCAAGGATTGAGATGCGCAGATCGGGCTTGTGTTGGAGTAAATGATACGCGGCACTGATGCCGGTCATACCGGAGCCGATTATGGCTACATCGGTGGTGGAGGGGAGGTGCGGGGATTGATGGTTTGAGAGGGCATGGGGCTCGGATTGCCAGTATGAGGATGTCGGGTTGGGAAGAGGGAGGCCTGGATCCCGCGCAGCTTTTGCAGCGAGGGCGGTGCAGAAGGCGGTCATGTAATCTGATTCTGACATTTTGTCCGTTTATATATACAAGTTGTCTGGTTGCTGGGAGAACATGGAGAGAGATAGAGATGCTATCTCTTTTATCGATCGATGTGAACTACCCCGCTGGTCCGTGGCCCCCATCATGACTTCACATAGTAACCCCGAGCTCTTATGGATATAGCTCATGGCTTTGAAACCTTCGAAGACTTAAATAAGCTTGGAGCCTTGGAATACTATCGGATCTCAGACATATTCAAAGTTTCTACCTCCGTACCAGTCTGGGGTGAACAACATTGAAAGTTGCCATGGATCACACCGGGAATGTCCCGACTGTTTATATATCATAGATCCCACAAGTGCTGTCAGGGCTATTACCTTGGACACTGGAGCACAGACATAAAAAAGGACATTTCCATAAATATGCTCAATAGTGATCTTTCATATTTGCATATATAACCTGTCAAAAACAAAGAAATGTTTGTATATAGTTGTAGAACAACCGGCAAGAAGCGTCTGTTGTGCCAAGACATGCGGTGATTGGATCCCCTGGGTGATGGGCCCAGTCCAACTTTTGTTGACATCAAAAACATTCACTGGCTACTACTTACACTACGACAACACCAACAACATCTTTCTTCACCATACACCATACAACATACACACCAGTCCACTCAGAAGCAGTGGAGCATTTCTGAAAGTGAATCTTTATCTATCTCACTATTTCCAAACTGTCCTGTGTGTCATTCGACTCGTCCACCCAGAGCGACTCCCCCGCTTCGATTGTTGACAATACAAGTCGTTGATTGTTGACTCTGTTGTCGCAACCACCCCCAGTCGATTTGAGAGACTGCGCGAGCTATACAATACGATCTTGAGGTATATATCAGTTTCCATCGAGTTTCTTCACTATATTTGCTTTTCGCATGATGTCCATTCAAATGCTGGTACTAACAACACCGGGCCATAGAAACCGCATCCTGGCAGCGCCTTAATTGCCTGCATCCGCCACCATGGCCGACGCTGAGGAGGATTTCTCCTCTCTCCCTCTACCAGACCGCTTTACACACAAGGTCAGCATACAAACCCCCGGTCCCACTTAGCAGCCTTACTGATTGGTGCCCAATTGCACAAAAAGGTCTGGAAAGTAAGGAAAGAAGGATACGAAGATGCCGCCAAACAGTTCGAAAAAACACCAGACGAATCAGATCCTGTGTTCACGCCGTTTTTACAAGACCCCTCGTTATGGAAAGGCGCCGTTGCCGATTCTAATGTTGCCGCCCAACAGGAAGGTCTAGCGGCGTATGGTGCGTTTTTGAAATATGGAGGTGTTCAAGCTTGTACCAGGTATGTTCTGTGGCAATTGACATGGGGAATAATTGCTTATCAGTGATCTAGAACCCGAGGCGTAACAGTCTCCGCTATCGCTGAAAAAGGTCTTCCGTCGGCGCGTCCTGCCGCCAAAGCAAACGCTCTTGAAGCGCTACTCTTACTTATAGAACTCGACGCATCAGGCCCTGTCATCGAAGACTTGATTCCGATATTATCCGCCAAACAACCCAAATCCATTGCTGCGGGACTAGCTGCGATTACAGCCATATATCACAACTATGGATGCAAGATCGTCGACCCAAAACCTGTTCTTAAAATGTTACCCAAAGTTTTCGGCCATGCCGACAAGAACGTCCGTGCCGAAGCACAGAATCTTACCGTGGAGCTGTATCGATGGCTCAAAGAAGCGATGAAGCCGGTTTTCTGGGCCGAGTTGAAACCGGTGCAGCAACAGGATTTGGATAAACTGTTCGAGAAAGTCAAAGAAGAGGCTCCGCCAAAGCAGGAGCGATTGACAAGAGCGCAACAGGATGCGGTGGCTTCTGCCCCGGCAGCTGGTGAAGAAGACGCAGGTGGAGAGGCAGGGGACGACTACGGCGAAGAAGAGGCTGAAATGGACCCTCTTGATCTTGCAGAACCAGTGGATGTGATGCCAAAGGTACCGAAGAACTTACACGAACAATTGGGCTCAACAAAGTGGAAGGATAGGAAAGAATCTTTGGACGAACTCTACAAGGCGCTCAACGTTCCTCGGATCCAGGAAGGACCGTTCGACGAGATTGTCAGGGCTCTTGCAAAGTGCATGAAGGATGCGAACATTGCAGTCGTAACGGTTGCCGCTAACTGTGTTGACCTACTCGCCAAGGGTCTGCGCTTTGGATTCGCGAAATACCGTTCAATAATCATGGCACCCATTATGGAACGTCTAAAGGAGAAGAAGCAATCTGTTGCTGATGCGCTCGGCCAGGCATTGGACGCCGTGTTCAGTTCTACTGGTCTTTCAGATTGTCTAGAGGATATCTTTGAGTTTTTGAAGCACAAAAACCCCCAAGTCAAACAAGAGACTGTCAAATTCTTGACCAGATGTCTTCGGACGACCCGCGATGTGCCCCAAAAACCCGAAGTCAAGTCAATAGCCGAAGCCGCTATCAAATTACTCACCGAGTCGAGCGAAGTCGTACGATCTGGCGCAGCTGAAATTCTAGGAACTTTGATGAAAATCATGGGCGAACGAGCGATGAATCCTTATCTTGACGGCCTGGATGAAATCAGAAAAACCAAGATAAAGGAATACTTCGAAACAGCCGAAGTCAAGGCCAAGGACCGTCCTAAGCCTATCGTGGCACCTCCCAAACCCGCCGCCCCGGTTGCGAAGAAGACTGCACCTGGGGCGAAGAAACCCGCTCTCGGGTTGAAAAAAGCTGCTCCTGCTGCCGCACCGCCGCCACCAGTTGAAGAGGCATCCCCGCCTCCTAAGCCTAAAGCTGTCGCTAGGCCAGGACTTGCACGCCCAGGTGCGCCCAAGTCGGGGTTGGCCACTCCTGGCGGTGGCTTAAAGATGCAACGACGCATCCCTGGTGTTGGCGGAGCCGCAGCTGGATCCCCTCAACGACGCGTATCGTCTCCGCCATTAGAAGAACCAGTAGCCGCACCACCCCCGCAGCCAAAGTTCGGCTTGGGACGAGGTCTTACTGGACGACCGATTAGCAAAACTGCGGCGCCAGCAGAAGTAGTACCCGCTGCTGCACCTGTCATGTCCGGCCTTGCGGCTGCTGAGCGTGCTGAACTAGAGGAGCTTCGCATCGAGAAAGAGCGCCTCTGGAAACTCAATGAAGATCTTAGGTCTGAAAAGACGAGACTTTCTTCTCAAGTCACTGAGCTTCAGAACCAGAACGCACAACTCATTGAAGACCATACTCGGGACGTCTTGAGCATTAAGGCTAAAGAAACACAATTGGTTCGTGCTCGTAGTGATGCAGAGACCGCAGAACAAACCGTCCAGAAGCAACTACGCGAAATCGAACGACTCAAGCGTGAATTGGCCCGAGCTGTTCGTGCATCAACAATGAGTCCACCAGTGTTAGCAGATGGACTCAACACTGGTGTCTCGGACAACGGACCATTATCACCGGAAATTACTGCTTATAGCAGCAACGGCTCTCGTGCGGGCTACATGGGCTCGAGATTGGACACCGGTCGGCCCCGAAGCTATGTTTCTAGTCCGAGTGAAGACAAGGAGAACAACGGCTTTGGCTCGCCGACTGCCGAAACAAACCTAGACTCGACATTTGGACGCAGGAAGTTCAGTCCACCTGTGGGACAGAGCTTGTCGAGCAGAGGCAGTCCAGTTCGATCGACGGCTCGGTATGCATCTGCCGGTAGTACCCATAGTGGTGACGACCAGCCTTCGATAACTAGTCGATCAGCCGAGCCGGCAGAGAATTGGAAGCGAGCGGCAGAAGTGACCAGTCAATTGAAAGCTAGGATCGAGCAGATGAAGGTAAGTCCCCTTGAAAGACGTGATGGCATCTAGCATCTCACTGACAATTACAATGACAGGCTCGACAAGGTCTCTCCCGCCCTCCACCATCAACACACTCATAAGCATAGCTATAATAATCCACCAGGTCCTGAACATCAACAAATTGCCCGGAAGCAGGACAAAAGATACCCCATGCCATGACTTCTACGACTGAACTTTCTTTCCCTTTCATATTTGCTCTCCCTTTCTTAGCACTTGTTTTACTAAATGCACACATATGGGATCTTTAAGCATTAGGGTGTGATTTATTTTCTCTTTCTGATATGCTCAAATGGTCAGGGGGTTGTACTAGATAGGTCAATGGCTGTTATATAGGTTTCCTCGAGGTTCTATATCTTATGTAATTGAATACTCTGGCCACGCTATGGGGCGTTGGTCACTGTCTATACACCCTATAACTACAAGCTTGTTGTATCTGTTTAGTCATCGACGTAGCCTGACCCCTGAGTCAGACATCTACAGATCCAGCGTCGTCCTAGCCTCAAACTTGAGCAAATCCCCCTTGACAATATTCTCCTTCTTCGCCAGCAACTCCTCCGGATCCCACGTAGCGCTCACCAACCTCCCATTCAACCACTTAAACCGTGCCGAATCCCGACTTACCCAGACGCAAAACGCGCCGCACAGGTCAGGGTCATCCGTTAAATCTGCCACAACAGTCAGTCAGCACTCACTCACTCATACTCATAAATCTCTCTTTCCTATCTTTCCGGGGAATGGATCAAATACATTTTATGAATTCCTTAGGAGCAGTCTTGAGCGCATTCTCACTCCCCACAGCCCCCGGATGCACACTAATCGCCAACAACCCTTCCTTCCCAAACTGTTCCGCAACACACTCCACAATCCTCGCCTGCGCAAGTTTACTTATGCAATACTTCGTATTCGCTATCGTCCCCTTCGTAATACACGCCGCTATTGAGCCCACGACAAGAAACGCCTTCGTTTCCGACTTGAGAAGCAGAGGCACGAAATAGTGCGCGACGTGATATGTGCCGAGCGTATTGGTGTTGAATACATACGCCCAGTGGCCGTCGGATGGAGAGCCATCTGTGATGAGGAGTTCGACGGGCCCTGATATCCCGCTTACCAGCACGAGAGCGTCCAGCGCGGGGAAGGAGGAGGATATGTATTCTGAGAGGTTGCGGACGGAGTCTGGCGAGGTGATGTCGCAAGGCTGGATGTGTATATTTATGCTCTCCTCCTCCTCCTTATCCTTCTTCTTGCTATTATCATTCGCAGAGAGGATATCGTTGGAGACAGCCTTCAAAGCATCGACATTCCTACCCGCGAGAATGAGATCGCTGCATCCAGCCAGCGCGTAGGATCTGGCGACCCCAGCGCCAATTGCGCCGGAAGCACCGATTACGCAGATTGTGAAGGGGCGTTTGAGGCGGTTCAAGGATGGGGATATAGTTGGGGGGATGTTGGAGTGTGTCGTTGATGTGAAGCTATCCATGTTGAGGACTCGCGGGTCTGCCATTGTAACATTTGAGTCGAATTGATACTAGGGTTAAACTAAGTGATTTCGCTCTTATCTTGGGGCGGATTGATTTGGACATGGCGAAAATGCATCTTATATACGCTTTTCAGACTGTATATGAAAAATAGAACCAGACATTGGGTTGCAATGTATTAGAGACATAATGGTATACTGAGTTGCTCATCTTCCAATGAAGATCCATCATTCAAAATGACTCATTGTGATTAACGGATATAGATTAATAGCGTGCTTATCCTTACTTTAAGAAATGTTGGATTGTTGGTCAATGGTCGTGAGCAGCAGCTAAAATTGATAGTTGACCGTACTGCCGCACTGGATGAATAATGACATAGCCCTGAAGCAATTTACTTTGATTTTATACGAATGCTTTCCATACACCTATAATTTATGACCGACACTCCTAAGCGCACTACCGAAGTGAGACCTTTCAGTCCAAAACATTATTTTGGCATTGATGACGAACATGGTAGTCAAAAGGGGGTATCTGCGAGGAAAAAAAATAGAAATATAGAAAGAACATTTGAAGGTAGTCATCTCTTCATTGAATTTTGAGAACTTTTTATAGCCCATGATTAGACATGACGAATCACAGGTCATAACACTTTTCGTTCAGCTGAGTAGTGCTGGCAAGCTTAGATCTTGATGGCAGACTCGATGGCCTTGCGTTTCTTCTCCTGGCGATCGTTGGCCTTGGCACCCATGATACCACCACCCCAGTGACGACGGTTCTCCTCGTACTTGTCTGAGTAACCCTCCTTGATGGCGGAGACGAGCTTGGAGAACTCGGAGTTGTCCTCGGAGCGGACCTCGGTCAAAGCGACGACGGCGGCGGTCTAATAAAATTAGTTTAAGATTAATGGATAGAAACGAAAAAAAAGAGACGTACCTTCTTGTGGACGACTGTTCCGAGACGAGCCTTGCCCTTGATGATGGCGTAAGGAACACCCATCTTGCGGCAGAGAGCGGGAAGGAAGACAACCAACTCAATGGGGTCGACGTCGTGAGCAATCAAGACAAGAGAGGCCTTCTTGTTCTCAACGAGACCAACAACGTGGTTGAGACCGTACTTGACGGCGTAGGGCTTCTTGGAGACGTCCTCCTTCTTCTTGCCCTCAGCGACGGCGGTGGCCTCCTTGTGGAGACGCTCCTTCTTCTCAGACTTGGACTCAGGGCGGTACTTGTTGAGGAGCTTGAAGGTCTGAGCAGCGGTGTTGCGGTCAAGGGTGTTGGAGAACTGAGCGATCGCAGGAGGGACCTTGAGACGCATGTTCAAAATCTTCTTCTGGCGCTGAAGACGGACGTATTCGGGCCACTTGACGAAGCGGGAGAGGTTGCGCTTGGGCTGGACATCCTGGCCAATACCGAAGTTGCGGCTGCGAGACTCGAAGAGGGGGTTCTACGGTTGTCAGGACGAGTCTTAAAATTGCATTTGGAGGAATGTTTTTACTAACCTTGGTCTTCTTGGCACCAGCCTTACCCTGGGGGAAGGGGGCGGCAGCAACTTTCTTTCCCTTAGGAGGCTATCATTGAGAAAAGAAGAATCAGCAAATCGTGTTCAACACGCTGTCTTCTTTGAACTCTAGAGAGAACACGAAAATCGCAGTGATGGCCAGGTATTCTACCTGACACCACGCACGACAATCATGGCTCAAGCCAAATCATCACCAGTCTCCTGTAGAGATGGATATATCTCTTTTCAGGGACATTGATCAGTCAACTACAGAAGACATGGCGGAATTGCTTCGGAAGAATTTATCTTCGGCCAGTTGTATCGCTGATAGTAGCAAACAACGAGAAAGTCGACGAGAAGTCGTATAACTCTCATAGAGCTCAGGAGAAGACTCTCAAAGAGTCATTGTAGGTGTCTAGCTTACCATGTTGTCGATTGGCGATGGTCGAGGTGCTGGATGTGCACTGTGTTGACTGAACGAGGGGACGAAGAGAGGAAGAATGTCAGAAGGAGAAGCGGACTTGAAGGTGAGAAGATATCGTGCGCGAACAATAAGCGAAGTGGGGCGATGGTTCTCCATCGAGCCAATGAAAAGTGATTGTGTGGATGGGTACGCCATTCCGCTTTCGTCTGGTTAGCCAGGGCTAGCCCTTATCAAATATCCTTATCAGAGATAAGCCGATAAGAACCATCAGATAGTACAGCCATACATTACGAGAAGCATTGTCAATCAAATAGCAGACTATGACGCTGAAATACAAATCACAACTCCATAAATGCAAACCCAATATCCACCACCTACTCTAAGAAGGCTACCGCCACGGCCCAAACCCAGGTATGCTCAACTGCCCAACCGAACTCGCCGCATCAACAGCCATCCTCTTCCCCCTCGAACCCTCCTGCGCCTTCACGCCCGCCACAATCTTGTCCGTACTCGTCTCAACCACCACACCGCCAATAATCATCTCACTCAGCGTCGCATGCATAGTCTCATACCCAAATATAAGATCCAACTCGCACACATTCTGGAACAGCCTGTCGAGCGCTTCGACAAAGACCTGGATTAGATCGATGAGTGCGAGCGGTGATTCCGTGGATGTTGAGATCATGATAAAGGAAAGGGTTGCGTAGGTGCGATATGTGATTTGTGTGGGTGCGTCGGAGGGACCGCTGGCGGCTTTTGAGCTTGCGCCTTGAGATAGTAAAGGTGGGAGGGGGAGGAAGTTGCATGCCGAAGCGGGGCGTTGCGAGACGAGGTCGTAGATTTGTTTTATGAGTTTTTGTTGGATTTGAGTGTCCTGTAACAAAAGTTAGTGGTTGGTTTCATAAGAGTGTTAGAAGCGTACAAGTTGGGTGTAGAACTTGGTCAGTCGAGGCTGACCTGTGTTGTTGAACACGAGCACAGCGTTGATCATTTTCTGCAGTAGGCAGTAAAAGAGGAAAAGATATAGAGGTGGCCGAAGTATTCACAGCGCAGATCTAGGTGTGAGACTGCTGTTGTCGTGACGATGATGATGATGATGTCGCGGGGAACAACCTAGCTCCGCCCGATTTAGGTTTAGCGCCGGAGGTCGCAAAGTTCTCCGACAAGCTCTCATATATTTATCTGCATCTGAACAGCTTCAAGAATAAGCTGAAATCTTCAATTACGACGAATCATGAATAATTGAGCCAGAAATCTCAAAAACAAATTCGTCGCGCCGGAAATGTGGAAACCTCATCCACCCTCACCCTACAGACTCTGTCAAACTCTCCTCTCACAACAACAACACCAACAACGATGCCATCTCCAAACCCTTTCCCCAAAACTCTCCCAGCACACCAACGCAACATCAAAACCTACACCCTCAACAACCCACCGCACATCCTTCGACGACCTCCAGCCCACCGACCTAGCAGCCTACTGGGACACACAACCCCCCAGCCCAACCCAACTCAAATCCGCCTCCCGCTTCTTCGCGCACACCCGTCACTCCCCCGTGAAACTCTACTCAGCAGCCCAATTCCGCACAATCCCCTACGACAGCAAAGAACCCGAAGTCGCGTTTCTCGGAAAAACGAACGTGGGGAAAAGTTCACTCATAAACGCGCTTGTGGATCATGAGATATGTCGTTCTGGCGACAAGCGTGGGAAAACCACGGAGATGAACGCATACGGGATTGGGGGCACGAAAGGTGGGGAGTCGAAGATTGTATTGTTGGATATGCCGGGTTATGGGACGGGGAGTAAACTTGAGCAGGGGGAGGAGATTATGAAGTATTTGCAGAAGCGGAAACAGTACGCCCCCTCACCCCGACTTTCTATCTTTGATAGGGGATGTAGCTGATGAAGCTGATATATACAGACTCCGCAGGACATTCATCCTCCTCGACCTCCACCACGGCATAAAACCCGGAGACCAACAAATCCTCACCTTACTCCGGCAATACGCAATCCCGCACCAACTCGTCGTCTCAAAAGTTGACCGGTTACTCTGCGACAGAGTCCAAGATCTCAAACACTGGCACACGAACCGAACAGTACGAAACGCAAAACTGGCAAAACTACAAAGTGACCTTGATGCGTTACGGGCGATGGATCAGATACCGGCCAACATAAATGACGCGCGGTATGAGTTTGCGGCACGACTAAAAGCGACAAACGGCCCGCCGCCGTTGGGGGAGATTATCTGTGTTAGTGCCATGAAGGATGTGGCGAGGAATATGAAGAAGAGTCACCTTAATATTGATGCGTTGAGGTGGTCGATTATGCGGGCTACGGGGTTTGATGGGAGTCTTCAAGGGAGTACGCCCATGACGCAAAACAAGCCCGTCAAAACATGACAAACCATGTGAAACTTCTGTTGATGGAGTCGCATAATTGTGAATATATGTATTGATGTATGTATATAGCGCTGTGTAATAGTTAGATAACCCTAATAGATGCCCATCAGATACCCTTGATCTTTCAGTCCTCATTACAAATTGGTTATACATCATATCAATATCGATACTGGGATATTACCACAATTTCGTCAACAAATATCACCTCTTTACCGTACATAATTGCAACCCAGAAAGAAGTCAAATGCCGGAGAAGTTGACTATATCGCCAAATTCTTGTAACAACAGTGCATCAATGTTCTCATTCTGAGATTCAGGCTGGTACGTCGAGTGAGTTTGCAACTCATTGAATGGATCATGGCTTGCGTTTGCATCATCAACGGACGAAGGTTGCGTATCTGTCTTGGGGTGCTTAGAAGCGTTGCCGATGTTGGTGGAATCGCTCAACAGTTCGACTTTTCTCTTGGTCAAGGTCGCTTGCGGCTCAGATACAAGGCTCTTATACAATACTTGAGTCTGAGTGTTTTCTTTGTCAAACGAAGACAGCCTGGGTGCATTGTACGACAATGTATCCCGCGGGCCGAGTGTCTTTGAGACAGTACTTGTAAAAGAACTCTGAACATTGTTCGACGGACTTGTGTTGCCTAATCCCATGATACGATCAATATCATCGTCCAATTCGAGACCTGTGTCTACCGTGGGCGAGTCGGCTCCATTGACAGTATTTGATGTAGGTCGGATCGGAGAGAAGAATTCATCCAAGCTGCTGTCATCGTATTCGCTCGATGAGCGTCGGCGACGAGTGTTGGATCGCTTCCTACTCCTAGCCTTCGTACCAGCGGTAGCCTTGGGCAATGCTGCTTGGGATGACGCAAAGTCCAAATTACCCATTCGCGCTGCTTTCGAATCCCGGACTGGATGCTTCTTTTGCTGCTCTTCCTTCGTGGGCTGGGTGAGGTCGAGATAATCAATTGTATCAAAGGAAATTCCCTGGCCTTGTGAAACTTTGTTGGATGTCTTTTGGCTACCATTGCTGAATAGTGGAAGCTGGATATTGCTCTTTGTTCGTTCATTGTGACGAGCATTTTTGTGTATCTTTGGGGGCTTGTCGAGCCCTTCGCGGCAGCAAAAGTGTTTGCACCTAATACTTGGTCAGCCATTCGTATTGCTGTAGGTAGGTCAGGGGACGGACGTTGATTTATCTTTGCACTTATGGTTGCAGTTGTATTTCCCATTCTCAAGCATAACTGGTTGTACTTCATCTGTATCCTCACGAAGGTCACTCGTCCGCCTTTCGTTCTTTCGGCCTTTGCTTGAAGCGGTGTCAACTGAGCCTCGCTGCTGGGGCTGATGATCATCGAAACCATGAGCTGGGGTGTTGTTAGTCAAGGTCGACCAAGGATTTAAAAGATGATGGCACCTACCAGCTTCCAAGAATGCATCATCCGGAATATCATCATCCTCAAATGCTTCACTTTGAATCGCCTTCTGTCTTGAGCCGTCACCATTTCTGCGTCTGGACGTGTTCATGGACAATGGCTTGTTCATATCCGAGTTATCTCCAGAGAAGAAATAATCTGGCACATCGGGCTTCAATTCTGCGTATTGACACGTTCCTCCTGTCGGCTGTTAGGGCAATGTAAAAACTGGTGGACATCCTCCTTACCGATTTCATCACACATCACATAACATGTAATATGCTGTAACGGGCTCTTGATCTCCGCGCTTAGCAGAATCTCTTGATCATTCAGGAGTTTTTGAGCACTAAATGAAATGTTAGTGCATAACAGAGCCTGCTTGATACGACGAATAGATACTTACCTCAAGCGTCGAAAGTCTAAAAGTCGACCGTCAGAAAGCTCCGCTAGGAAGCAGACATATACTGGACGCTTGTGGAAAGTTGTCGGCGTCTTCTCATTTAAAAAGCCTATGTCCGCCTTGAAATTGACTCTGACCGATCCACCATGCTTGCTCGCCTAGAACAGTCAACAAGCGCTCCCAAAGCCATTGCAATGCATTCCTCACCTTGCCTAACATTTTGATAGTCACACGTAGTTTCGGAAACTCGGCGAGCCTTGCAAGAAGTTTCATACCGAACGGAGGATTCTTGCTCAGGATCATGTCAATCTTGTGCGCTTCTGTTTCCTCCAGTTCTTGGATACTGGTAATACCAGCACCAGCTAATTTCCTGACCGCAACGACACCAATTTGGTCAATTTGTTTCATTTGAAGGGGCGAATTCTCCCAGACTCGACTAGCAAAGCTCCGCGCGAGTTCGAGACAATTTCTCACAGCAACACCATCCTCATTATGTATCTGACAATCGATGATACAGCGTATAAGACGATTGATGTGGTTGAAAACGATTGCTTTATCCTGCAGCACTTGCAGTTTGTGTTTCTGGAACTGCTCAGCAGAAGGAAAGTCCACAGCAGCCAGTTCGGCTTGTACGAGAAGAGAGATCTTGTGCGCATTCTGAACCAATTCCACTTTAATCGGAAATCTGATTCCATGAGCACGATTGAGTTCCCTATAAAAAGGGCGCTCCGCTGCTTTAAGACGCAGTTCATGAAATTCTTGTGCTTGAGATATGGCAGATAACTACCTCATATTAGCGGTGCGCCAAAAATGAAACACGAGAGACTTACAATCTCTGAAATCTTCGCTCTTGGAGGAAGTGCTAGTATGATTTTCATGGTCTCAAACTTGACGTAGTACTTGGCCATAGCCTCACCGTACGGCGTAGCCTTAAAAGGACCTTTTTTGACGACAAGCTCAGTCTCTTGGAGCAGCTTGATGTCTTTGTCACATATCTGTTGCAGCATTTCATCCTCATCTCTGCGGTCTGCATTTTCTTTCAGCTTGTAGCGAGTAGGGTTTCTCCTGAGTCTCACGAATAGAAAAGTCCCGGCAAGCCATTTGATAGCACTTTGAATGTCCGATACCGTACCCAGAGAGATCTCTGCGTTCAAATGGTCGATGAGGTTCAGATGAAGACAACTCTCTAGCTGCATCGTGCCCGATACCAGTTGTTCATAGATTGGAACCCGTTCTTTCTTAGTAAGTATGACAGCTACTGCAGTGTCGTCAAACTGAGGACGACCGGCACGGCCCAGCATCTGCATCATCTCCAAGTCGGTGTATTCTTTGCAACCACCTTCCTGCCAGCAGACAGTATTTTTTATAATGACCAAATAGCAAGGAAGATTGACACCAACAGCAAGTGTGGATGTGCAGCAGATGATACTCAGTTTGCCTTCGAGGAAAGCTTTTTCAACAGCATGACGGTCGTCGCTATCTAAACCGGCGTGATGAAAGGCGACACCAGAGGCGACGAGTGCTAGGGATGTTAGTAAAGCCTAGCCAATGGATTGTGGGACATACCTTTCAAATCAGTATTCTTGACAACAGGCATTCTCACCGGTCCAGCCCAGAGCCGTCTTTGAGGAATAGCGTTTGACCACAGCTTGGCGAGCTCTTTTGCAGTAGAAATGGCGGAGTTTCTCGTACAGCAGAAGATCATCATGGGTTTTTTGTTTGAATGCTTGGAGATGATCTCAGGAAGCTTTGAACCCAGTAACCTGTCAAACGCAAAATCATTCCCCGTACACGGATATCCGTAAACGAACTTCTGAAGCTTTGTCGGACGAAACTCCTCGCCAAAATGTTCTTTATGAGCAGGTAGATGTTGCAACGTATCATTCTTCCCCAACCACGTCGCAATATCTTCCGAGTTGGGTATCGTAGCACTCAGAGCAATGAAACGGACATTCGAACCGACGGACTTCATTCGCGATACCACAGCCTCAAGGGCAGCACCTCGAGTTTCATTGAGAACATGCACTTCATCAATCAGGAACAGTCTGACAAGCTGCATCAATTTCGAGTGATCTCTCCACCTCCTCGTCATACTGTCCCATTTCTCCGGAGTGGTGATGATAATACTGGCTGTTTGCACCAGTCGAGATTGAGCATAATCAGTATCCCCGGTCAACTCGGCACACTGCAGACCCAACGAAGTGAACTTGTTGGACCAATCACGAAACCTTTCAGAGCACAAAGCCCTGGTCGGAGCCTGATACACAAGCTTGAAGAGACCATCTTTCAGATTGTTCACCAAACGGCAAATGGCTAGTTCCATGATAACAGTCTTGCCGCTACCTGTAGGAGCAGATACGACGACATTGTAGTCATTCCCGTAGACATGGGGGAAGCACTTGGACTGCACCGCATTGAAAAGGGGGTAAGGAAACAGCGCACGGAAACGATCTGGCAGTGTTTTCGTTTCAATGAGATGAATACCTTGGACTACCGGAGGCGCATGGTTGAATGAAATTTGATGAGGTAATGAAGGCGACGTTGATAGCCCTTTTCTACTTGAAGAGCTGTCCTCTGTATGCTCTGATCTGTCTCTAAGTTGAACGGGCACATACTGATACTCCGAGAACCCTGGCGTTGAAGCGATTCGAGGCTGACTAGGTCTGAAATACCGTAGCAACGGGCTTGATTGGAATGATGTATCCGGTGAGCTGGAGAACTGCCCTATGGCCGGAGATTCAGGAGACACAGCTGCAAAGATTAGCAGTAGTGAAGAGAAGATAGAATAAGAAGTCTTACAATCCTCCGTAAATCGATGCAGCAGACCTTCTCTCGCGGTGGCTGCTGGTCGAAGATCCTGCTCTCCAAGTTGAGCTAATAGCTCACGATCTGCATACGCAGTAGATTAGTCCACAGCACTTGTCAGAAAAGAACAATGCATCCATACCGAATGTATCGAGCGGGATGTCATCATCCTCCATTGAGAGGAAGGGGTTTTGTGGACCGAAAGGCATGTTGGCGGCGACGCTTCACATCAGCAGTGAGTATATTATCGTATGAGTTGTCGTCAAGATCGCAAGAGAAAGACGAAAAGGAGATGAAGAGAATGGAAAGTTGGGGAAGAGGTCCGAATGAAGTCATCGAGCAATCACGACGGAAGGAAGGAGCCCACCCCGTACTCCCATGAGGAAGGTGCCTACCCAACTACACACCTTCCTAAAATCAATGATGCAAGCAAGAAACAGACTGAACTCTCAAATGGATTCAAAATAATTGTACAAGCAAACAAATCATGCCCGCAGCAGCAGCATCCATCTATATAAAGCTCAAGCAAAAGCAAATCGGCAAAAATGCTATGATATCCTATCCTTTCTTTCCCATACATTCAATCATCAATCCTTTTTATATATCTATTCATCAGGTTCAAGGAAATATCCCGAACCGCTCTGATTCGACTTTACTCGCGAATGGCTCGGGGATGCAGGCCGCGACGTCGAGAGCCCGGCAGATAGTAATGGTGTAGTAGGGAGTTTGATGGAGAAGTCGTTGGGAGGAGAGACACCAGGTCTGTTATCCTCGTCAAAACTCTCAATTCGGATTGGAGGTGGTCGCATTCGGGGTGATGTGGATGGTGTAGAACCGTATAGGAATGTTGCGATTACGACTATGACGGCGCCGATGGAGAACTTGTATTCATTAGTGTTATGATTCTCAATAGTACGATTCTGGAAACTTACATTGACCGATAAATCCAAATCAAACAGGGACAAACTGGACAAAATCCCCACGACAAGACTAAATCCCGTTGCAGTCGTCTTTGCAGTCTTGTCTGCATATGCAATGGCGTATCCCGCAGCAATACCACCAATAGCCTGGATGAAAATAATCACCCAGACAATCCAACTATATCCAGCGAAAAATCCTTGCTTCGCAATGGCCTCTCCATCGACGAAAATCACCCCAACAAAGAACGCAGGCACCACCGACTGAAGCGCCAACTGCACATTGCGCACCCACAGCGACGTCTTCGCCGGACTATCCCGAATAACCTTCTCAAAACTAACCGCAGCCAATGCGGACGCAACGCATGCGCACAGAGTCGCAATCAGACCTACTCGCCCATCAAGAGTAGGATGTTCAAGCAACATATCCTCCTCAATCCCTTCGTAGCTCGCCGACCTCTTCACAATCTTCATCGGCGAATACCCCTTCTTCTGCTTCCATTCCTCCAATGACCTCGGAAAATGCATGATTTCATCTCTCGCCACCAGACGATCCGACTCATGACCTGGCGCATGTAGTAGCACCACACCGGCCGCCAAAAACAACAACAATCCCCAATTCCGCGCGGGAATATACCGCCGCAACACCACCAGCCCAAAGACAGCTGCAAATAGCAGCTTAACCTGATACGTAATCTGATACGTAGCCGGATCCAGATTCGACAAAGCCACGTACTGCAGCGAGTTGGAGAGTGTATAAAGGCAGGCTGGAAGAGCCAGCTTCCAGCTATCGCCTGCGAAGATTGTGTTTGATAGATTCGAAAAGAGGGATGTAGCGGGCATCGACGGCGGGGCCCGTTTGGAAATTTCGTACAGCGCCATTGTGAGTGAGATGGCGAGTTTGATGGCTTCGGTCAGGAAGACGGCGGTGGAGGTTACGTAGCGTTTTCCGGCGACGGTGGGCATTACCCTGGAATAATGGATCAACTGTTCATAGATGTTAGCATGTACTTAGATCGTCGTCTTTGGGAAAAGCTTACCACGACAGTTGAAGCATATTGTACCGTCAACTAAACACCGGATAATTAGCCCACTACAATCTTCAACCATAAGAAGCCGGCAAGCTTACCAGCAGTAACGATAAATTCCGAATATAACTCGACTGCGACTTTGACGCAGTCTGCTTTACCCCCATCTTGTCTCTTCCCTTCTTGTTTTGTTTTGTGTGTTTTTGTCTCGTGTGCGTGTTTGCCGGGTGTTGATCACACACAGATCAAACTTTCGGAACGGAAACCCCGTATCTCAGCGTGTCGTTCTCGAATATGTGCCAGGCAAACTTGCGAAATATACGCAGCGACCGAGAGGGAGTCGTATGTAGGTAGTATGATGCTATGTTGTGGTGCGGTAGAGAGAAGAAGAGAGAGGAGTGACGTCTTTCAATCTTGGCACCCAAACGGAGATGAGTCGCAGATCGCCGAACAACAAAATCCCAACCCTGTTGCCGCTTCAACAGAAAAACAAACGAAAACTCTAACAAACCAACTCTGTTTCCAAGAAAACAAGAGAACAAGTACGTAACCTTTTTCTGTGTAGAGTTTGGCGATAGTACCACTATGTATGCAAATTCTGCGAAAATTAGGAGACAGTTGTCTCCATCTGAAAAAACACCCCCTGATACAACTGAAACGGTCTAGTGCTTCTGGCTAGTTTGTCTGGGGTAAGAGGGCCGAGGCCCCCTGGTTGGGTTCTAGGCTTCCGGCCAATTAACTATGGCGCTGTATTGCCTATTCTCTTGAAGTCTTGATGGCCTATTCTTCCGACTCCCAAGGTTGAGGATCTGTCGAGATGACAATGACATACTCCATAGTAGTACGTTTATCTGCCTAGGATAGACGACGTCATATCTGTATGACAGGAATGCTTCCTCGTCTGTGTAACTTCTTGGAGCGGATGTTGGTTGATACGTAATAACGTCAATTCAAATTAATACATACAGGCAAGTAAGGGATATAATGCAACAGATATTATACAAACACATATAAAATATGACCCGCTCCGAAGAGACTGACATGCAAACAAAGAGACGGTGAAAGAAATCAGTGTTTGTTCCCAATGCAACCAACCAACCAATCCATTACCATCCCCCTCTATCTGGACAAATGAACAAAGAAAAAGCGAGCAGTGTGTACTTACCTTCAAGAGCGAAGGTAGATATGATTATAGATGAATCGGAAATGCATGAAAAGAAAAGGAAGGAGAAAAGAGTGACGACGATTAATGTGCAATAGCAACATCGTCAGGATCTCGACCCCACTTCACAGCCCACAAGGGATAGACAGGCGGACTCGATAACTTTTCAGTCTCGCCTTCTTGCAAGACTATGGCATCGCTGCTATCAGTCCTGCGACGAGAATGCCGTCGTGTCGCGACTTCGTCGGGAAGAGGGGGAAGTGCGTGGGATGGCGGAGGAGCTGCCAGCTGATGAGAGAATCGGTGAATGGGAAGAAGAGTGGGTGTGACGGGAGATGCATGTCCCATGGTCGATGATGAAGAGGGCGTTTCGGAGTATGCGAGACTCAATCGCGGCGATGCGGTAAAAGTATTGTTGTTATGATCGTTCTTCTGCTCGGTATCAGACGTCGGACGATATGACAAGCATGAGTCTTTGTCAATTAGAGATTCACTTTCGGCAAGATTCGGTGCAGCAATTGGCGGGATTTTCATAGCTGCACTCAACCGGAGGAATGAAGTATCAAATTGAGTCTGGACGGGCTCAGGAGAGCTAACTGCTGCCGAGACTGACTCCGAATCCCCGTTGTCAGCCGCTCTCTCAGCACCAGGCTCAATGTCCTTGAATATGCTTGGGGTAATTCGACCATTCCGTAACCTCATCGCCTCTAGCAACGACTCTTCCTGCCGGGTAACAGCGATGATGCGACTTCTTCTTTTGGCAGAGTGGAGATCGCTGTATGATTGAGACGAAAGCCGGGGTCGTCGAGTATTGCTGACCTTTTCCGCCTGCTCTTCCGGTTCCTCAATTAGAGGAACATCAAAATGAGCAGACGACCCATACATCTTCGTGGAAACGGACGATCTGCTCATAGAGGATAGTGACTCAGCCCGCGAAGGAATAGGACGTCGTTGTGTGCTGCGCGAGTCGGAGCTAACACTAGATACGTTGGAATTGGCCCGGCCAAGACGAGTCAATTGATAACCTTTGGTAGCAACTACTGCCTCGGCATGGCATATCTCTGGCTCAACATAGTCGTTTGTGGCGAAACTGTCCCGAGGTCCTCGAGATGGTGCTGCTTTTCTCATGAGCTGCTCACCATAGTCCTCATCTGCATCGGTGCCTTCATCTTCGGATGACGACAAAGACAAGACACTATTTTTTGTTAAATCTTTGGTGTGAAAGGTGCTACTGCTCTTTTTCTTTAACAAGCGGCCATCCGGGTTCTGAGCCGAGCGTAGATCACCTTCGGACTGCCATGTTTGGAGGGAGGCGCGAGAACGATTCGAATTTGAGGGAGGTAGTGGCTGGCGATAATAATGATTTTCGCTTCCACGACTTCCGCGTGATGTATGGTTTGATACTCTAGAAGGAGTCCGTGACGACCTCCTGGAATCGACCGCCGAAGAAGTTTTGGCGGGTTGTACTGGAGGTTGAGTTGGTTTTGTGACCGCTGGTGCTTGTGTTGGTGCTCCTGGCTTGGAATACTTCGCCTCCTTCACTGGCTTTGAATCCAGCACATGATCGGGCTGCTTGGTATCCTCCTCATCCTCAACTTCAAGCGTTTCCCCTAGACGGATAATCTGCTCCAAAGGCACATCAAACCAGTCAACGGCGGGCTTGCGTGTGGAAACTCGTTTTCGTGGAAATGGTGGCTCCTCTGGGATAGGAGCAGGAGCAGGAGCTTCTTTGATCGATGCCCGGACATTACCCCTGGAGCGTGGCTTTGTGAGTTTGGCCGGCTGTGGTTTTACCGAGAACTCCGAAGTGACCGGCGACGGCGAATTCGTATATCGCTGAGGAGAAAGCAAAGGCGCCGCAGCAGGTTTCGGCTTCGGAAATAGCAGAGAAAGGTCGAGTCTGCTTGGTTTCTTTTTCGGTGCGTCTTCCGCTCGTCGGTCCCCTTTCGGCGTTGTTGGTTTAGGTGATTTAGCAGGTTTAGCATTCTTAGGACTCTTCGAATTCTGGTCCAATTGTGGAAAACCAATTCCTCGCATATCATCCACCACTCCAAATGCCAAACTAAGCTGGGACCGGGTATCAAATGCAAATTCGTCGAAATTCAGGTCCTGTGAAAAGCCTGCTGCCGAGCCCGGGTTGTGCGATTGGGAATTATCCATAGGCATAGGTGGACGAAAGGATTGTCTTGCTGAAGATTGATTCGATTGATAGCTTCGGCCAAGTAACGGAGACGATGCTCGCACCCGGAGTTCTCGATTGAAGGAAGAATTCGCTGGATCCAACTGTTGTAAGGTAGCCTACACAAGAGACAAGATGTTAGCTTTGTCAAGAACTCGGCGGGTGTGACGGAAAGTATCAATACCATTCTGTTTCTTTCCGAGGCCATTCTCATTGTGCCCTGACTCGCCTTCCTAGGCAAATTCCTTTCATCGTACATGGTGGTCTCTGCGTTGACGCTCGAAGTTCGCACAGCAATAGGAAAGGGACTCCGTAGTGATTGCCGTCCCATGGCGGGATCAGAGGATAGTCTACGGGAGATTTCTGTCTTGCGCGAGACGGTTCAGACGAACCGGAGGAAGTTTTCTGGTCGGCGAGGTGACCATGTGGTTTTGTATCGGGTGTATTCCGGGGTGTCGTAAGTTTTCCGTGGGGGTGAGAAGATATTCGTGAGTGTTGGTTCGACTTGGTTGTCACTTCCCATTGCTGCCCCTGGTGCGGGCTGAGAGTTTCGAGGCGGAGAACAGACCCGCGGCAGGAACTACTACAGACTAGCCCGTAGTTTATTACGGCCAAATTAATTCTGGCACGCTACGCTTAGTACGTTGACGATAGCCCGTGCGAGAGCAGTCCAAGAATGGGAGGCAATTCAATTGTGGACTTGGATTACGCGTGCCATTTTCAATTCTGTGGTCATGCATCTATAGTAGTTGCTGAGTATAGTTAATACTGATCTCAATACTTAGTACTAACTTAGCAGTAGTATGCGGGCAAAGTGGACAGAGGTCCATCACAAAGATCGATCAGCCAGACTAGAGAACGCAAAGACTGGTTGCTAACCCGATCTGAGCTCCTATTGCTTCATTGGTAGAACAGCGGGCAGTGCTCGCGATGATAGTATGTCGATCATGATGATAATAGTCCGCGTGGCTGCTTTCCAAGTTTCCAACCGGTTGGACAACCAACACGCCCTCTCTATTCCATAGTAGAACAGAACTGATGCTATGGAATGAGAAATAGGAGTCGTCCTGTCAAGGGACGGCGATGATTGATAGAGCTCCGAGAAGAGAGAAATCCCCTGAATTGATTGAATATTGCACTAGACCTAATTGAGATGCCTCTCGTGATTGGCTGGAAGCCTCGTGCCGGCCCACCGGACCAAGCCACTAAAGCCACTAAACCGGAGAAAGCGCTGCGAACGGTCTCTGATTGGCCGATTTTGCCATTAATCAAACCAGCGCATGGGCATGAAAACAAACACTGCAAACATTGCCTTAACTATTTCCGATGCAGCTCGGACTCTATACAGAGTATAGCATCCTGAAACAATCGGTTGCTTTTTCATTGTGAAACAAACAGATCCTGATCTGCTGGCTATTATGATATGACTCGTCATTCGATGCTCAGATGACTTGCATGTTCGTACTTGACCCTTGACGAGGGTCCACTGTCAGACTTTAGTAGTATCCGCTGTTCGTGAGATTCGTATCGACGAACAGCTGGCGATCCTTCTTCCATACTCCGTACATAGTACAATCGGGGGATTAACATGTGCGCCTGATAAAAACAAATCATCGGCCCATATCCGACTTACACAATGCACACGTGTCTGACCTGTACTACATACTACGTATGCAGGTATATGCTAGATTCTCTGCTGATGCAGATGTCAGCCCTAGCAACGACCGCGGCTGATGGGGCTTGACAAGATCATGACGAACTCCGAATTGCAAGGATGGATGTTGCCTACCGATCGAGCCCATAATAACTAATCACGTAGTACGCACTACGTGAAAAAGCAATTCTAGGGCTGAATCTAGTTGATCGTAAACATCTACCGCTTCGTCAGAATACTACGTAGTTCCACACACGTCATTTGGAGCTGCCCTGCTTGAGCTAGAATTCTCAGCCTCAACCATGACTAAACGAGCATGTTCCTGGATGTTCTTTATCTCTGCGACCCAAGATCCGCTTCTTCCGACTCGCCATACGCCCAGATATGACTCAGTTGATTGAGTCGTGTAAGCTTCTAGACCTCCGCGGCTAGTATTTCTAATATTAGAGCTAGTATAGTGGCATGGATTGGCGCCATTCTCAGAGTAAGCGAAACCAGCACTTGTGTCAGTGCATCACTTGAGATTCATCTTTCATGTATATAGTATGTTGTTCCAGGCTAACCCTACTTAACCCTAACCGGTCGTACTTTCCCAACTGGCAACTAGTTACCCGAAATGTCACAAGGTATCAAGTTCATTCTATTGCCATGTTACATAAACGTCTTCTTCCAATTCAAACCACTTCCTCAGCACACTCTTCTCTACCACTACTCCCGCCAATTCCGCCAATCCACTAGCTTGCATGATATCAAAACTACTGACATCCGCCTTGAGCTCCTTCGAAATCCAGTACTGGATCTCGAGCGAAACAAGTGAATCAATACCAAATCTGTGCAAAAGCTTGCCCACCTTGATATTAGTCACCGGTACATTCAGCAACTAGTGAGCTTTGCGACAAGTCCCTTCAGCGCAACTTCAGTCTGCTGCCTTGGTAAAACAGTCGTCCGTACCTCTCCTCCTTCGAGTTGGACTTGCCACTGCCATTTGCATAGTCCTGGAAGGTTATCCGATTAACTTCTTGCAATTGTCAGAATATACGTCTTCCAGTCCAGTACTTGAGCGACGCAACTCTGGAGAACCAGGTGTGCAATCTCTTCTACTTTCGTGCAATATAGTCAGTTCAAAAATCATCACTAATTTTACTTTCTAGTCGCACTCTACAACGGCCTCAACTGGACATCAGTCGAACCAGCTGTTGCCGTCCCTGGTGCATGTGTCCCAACCCACGGTCCCCTGCTTCACACAGAGAGCGGTGCGAGCACTGAATTCTTGGGACTCACAGACTGGGATTATAATGTTCAAGTCGTTTGGATATGAACAGTCAGGTACCTAGGTAAGAATGGGTTGGAACACTTGTCAGAGCCGTCGACGTAAGTATGAGGGATATAAAAATGGTGTATATGATGACTGGGTTCTTACAGCTATGTGCTGTGTTCGTCTGGGTAGTTTGAATATTAGGGTAACACGATTAGTGCTCGAGGGTTTCCGAGGGTGGATGTTTGAGTTGCAATCTCCAGACCGGAGAGAGACAAACGGCTAACAGCAAACGACATATTTCTTTTTCTCAGAGTAAAAGAAATGAGACTATATAATAGCATTCTGCAACTTTTGATACCTGAAGAAATTGGCACATGCCTTGTGTAACCGTACAACAAAATACCGTCGAGACAATACATGTAATTACATAACATGTATTTTCCCGGCCATCAGCCATCCGCAGACAGACACAAAGATGCATAATAGATTGCTGGTCAAAGAGCTTAACTCATACGCAATGACCAGCTGACCTACTCACCTCATTATTTCCCAACTCTTCGCTCTCTACCAACCGGTTGACTTGACATCTGATACTCGTTCATCACAAACATTAACCAGCAAGCAGCAGAATGGCTGATAATTGGGACCCAGCAAAACCACTGGTGGCTCGCCAGCCATTCAAACTCATCTATGCGCTCTACTATATCCTCAGTAGTGCAGCCAGCATCCCAGCATGGGCTATTCTCTACATCATTCCCTATCTGAGGCCGGTCTCGTCATGGCCGTACAAAACAGCCCTGACCAACAAAATCTCCTGTTATCTATTGACTTATTTTAGCAAAATTCGCTTCCAGACACCGCAGCCTATAACACCAGGTAAAGAAAGGGACCTTTTTGTGGCCTTGAAACCGGCAAACGATGCCAAAAAGACGTACGCCGGGCTTCTCGGAAACCCTCAAATCCAGCCGACGACTATCGGTGGATTCTGGGTTCCTAGCCTTAAACAACTGGCAGGTGTATCTTCTGCTACGAATAATAATTGGGTTGTTCTTCATTTTCACGGTGGTGCATACGTGCTTCTGACTCCGCGAGACCCCACTGTGCAACGAGGGCCCAAGCAGCTTTGCGAAGAGCTCCAAGCAGATGCCGCGTTGTGTGTGGACTATCGACTGTCTTCGAATCCTAAAAGTAGTCATCCGGCTCAGTTGCAAGATGCGATTACTGCATACAACTATCTCATTCAGGATCTCAAGATCTCTCCTTCCCGGATTCTAGTCTCGGGTGACTCTGCTGGAGCTCATCTGGCTATCCTCCTACTCCGCCATCTCACAACTCACCCAGAGAGCGGACTACCACTACCTCGGGCTCTACTACTACATAGCCCATGGCTTGACCTAACTCACAAGGCGACATGCGTCGACAGTCTGCCCGGAGGACGAGACTACATCTCCGACGCCTTCCTACAATGGGGCGCCACAACATTCACACCCAACGGATCACCGCGCGACGCAGACTTCGTGAGCCCATTTTACCATCCATTTGCCAGCCCCGTTCCAATCTGGGTTCAGGCAGGGGGTGTTGAGAAGCTGTATCCCACTATCGCGGAGTGGGTTGGCAAAATGAGACATGCTGGGTCTACGATTGAGTTGTATACTATGGAGGATATGCCGCATGATGTTTTTCATTTCTCGAGTGACATGGATTTGGAGACTCAGGCACGGGACGCTATTCGTGCTGCGAAGGGGTTTCTTGAGCGTACTCAATGATTGATGTCTGTCACTGGTCGTATTCTGTGGGTAGGGTTTGGTTATCACCACTCGTTTCATGTTCGTGTACAGGCATATGAAGTACTAGGCCTATGTAATCTAATCAACACCCTAAATTTAGAATTCGGACTTTGTTCAGGATTACAATTCTAAATCCCGAATATGCATGTATGTCCAAACCTGTAGTTCACAAAGTGAGGGGTCAACCCCAGATTGTCGCATTCGTGTAACGAACCGTACTGGTAATCCAATTACGCCATACGAACCATGACGATCTTACGCTCGCCGAGGTATCACAAAGCATAACCCTTGGAAGTGACTGCACTGCATACGCATTGCCAAGCCAATTCCTCAGTGGTCTTCGTATTTCAAATCATCGAGCAAGAATCCCTCCATCGACAGAGGTCGATCCCCGCTCTCCCAGCTACCTGTCAGCCACGCCACGACATTTCCGATGTCTTTTGGTATTGGACAGGGATGCTTTTTCAAGCCATATTACATCATCCATGGCCTCGAGGGAACGGTGTCATGATGTCTGTAAAGAGCATGTTAGTATCCCGGGAATCATCGTGCACTCAAGATTTTTTGGGAAGTTCAGATACTTACATCCTGGCTTAATAGCATTGTACTGTATTTTCCTTTCTGCGTATTCCATAGCGCCCGACTGCGTGAATCCGAGAATGGCGCATTTTCAGCGCAGAAGGTATGCGGCTAAGAAATGAGGGGAAGAAACATTAAATACCACGTAACTATACAGCCTCGGCTGCCATTCGAACGTACTTACCGTAGACAATCAAACAAAAAGGAAGCAGTACAGCATCCAGGTAGCCCTCTAGAGCCAGCACTCGGAATATTGAGTATATTACCCCAGAATCCATGCTCTTCGTCCTGTTTTGGAAAATGGGTCATCGCGAACTTGGTGGCCAGGAACGTGCTACATAGTCACGTTCGCGCTGACAGGCATCTAGACTCAGTGATCTGCAAACCTTTCCAAATAAGGAGGGACATGCATTTTGCTGTCAGTATCCAGAATTCCTCAGCCCGCATTGTTAAAAATTCGGTATCAAAACTAAAACATATCCTTGTTATGTAGCTCGTTCGTTTCTCGGGACGCTAGGTAAAGCAAGGTAGGAAAAGAAGTAAAAGTGTCACAAAAAAATAACTACTTGAGAATGGTAACGGCCCCTATATGTACTGGCGTATTATAAGGCTTTTAACCACTTCTACTAATCCTCAAGTTTTGACAAAGGAAACTTTTACAGATATTGTGTGGTGCTCTTTGGATTCGCAGTAAGAACGATGGTGCATAAGTTACTTAGGCACAATGTTGGATTGCTGTCGGGTTCCCGGTGATTATTGTCCTTCAAGGCTTATGCTAACATGGCTAATTGGCAGTATCCTGAAGCTGGTTATAGACATGTTATACACCCGAGAGTGAGGGGCTTGTCATTTTTATTGAGACTTTTGAAAGGTGCAGGTACGTCGACTAGAAGTAAGGACAATCACAATCTATGTAATGCTAGGGTAGCCATACCAGTGGTGAAATCTCATTGTATCTGGCTTCACTCTTGGTTTATACTTTTATGAAGAGCTCATGATATCAGGCTACGGAGGACTGTTTATATGGTAATTGTGATCATGAGTGGCATCGTTCATTGTATCTTCGTAGATATGGAAAGATAGATATTTTAAGTTGCAATAGACGCACACTCTCATTAATAGGGTAACTAGTCCATCAACAGCCAAACTTCATTTAAGATTCTTCTTCCTCGCGGTGCTACTGCAAAATCCTAAGGTCACCCGATTGCCTAATCGAGGTGGATTAGGGCTTGATCCATAGCTAATCTCAGTCCCCACCACCACAAGACGACCAACGAGAAAGTTGATAGGCTCGATTTGAAACAATACAAGAATGCTTGCAAGCAAGCCATTACAAGTTAGAATCGTCATTGTAGAAGGAAAAGAAAAACGTCGGACTGAGAAATTACTGTAAATGGAATACTTTACAGTGTCTAACCTGATATGTACAAGTGTACAAGCTGTAAACCTATCAAACTTTGAGAAATCGGCAGTGTGGGTCTGTCGGCGACGAGAGCTCTCGGGCCCGGGCATAGAAGCCCTAACATGAAAACCAGTCTATTCTCTGTGTATATAGAAGGTGGACTTGAGACTGTGATATGCGCATTTGTATTTAGGTCAAGTAATTCCAAAGTCATTCCTTCTTCGTCGAGAGACAGCTATACTTGTTCTCACATTGCCAGGCCGAGACTCTCCATACGGGAACAATGGGTCGACCCACATCTCCAACACACAGCAATCGACCATCTCAAGATGACATTGAGAAGCAAAATGCATCTCCAACAGGACCATCTCCCACTTCTCAACTAGGAAAACCTCCTGGACCGCCAGGCGGCCCACCCGGAAGCCAATACGCTCCCCGAACCGCCAAATTCTGGATCATCATGCTATGCAACTACCTCTCCCTCTTCCTCGTCGCCCTCGACCGCACAATCATCACAACCGCCATCCCGCGCATCACCGACGAATTTAGCAGTCTAGGCGATATTGGCTGGTACGGCTCAGCCTACATGCTGGCCAGCGCCATATCACAGCCTCTTTTCGGCCGCATCTACAAATTCTACGACATGAAATGGGTCTTCATGACGAATGCAGTCTTGTTCGCGGCTGGTTCTGCGTTATGTGGTGCTGCGCCAAACTCCAAGGCTTTTATCGCTGGTCGCGCTATTGCGGGTTTTGCTTCGGCGGCGATTTTCTCGGGGTCGATACTTATCGTGATTCCGTTGGTGCCTTTGCAAAAGAGGCCTATGTTTCAAGCGGTAAATGGGATGATATTTGGTGTTGCTTCTGTGCTGGGTCCGTTGATTGGTGGTGGGTTTACTGATGGTGCTTCTTGGCGGTAAGTTCTTCTCAATATACGATCTGAAAGTCCACTGACCTGCCTTTCGTAAAGATGGTGCTTTTATATCAACCTCCCCATTGGCGCAGTGAGTTGGATCTTTATGGCTCTCGTCTGGCACCCAGCAAAATCAAAGAGAGAACCTGCCCCTATCGCAACGCATATCAAACGTCTTGATCCCTTGGGCATGTCCCTTCTCGCTCCTTCCATCGTCTGTCTGCTTCTTGCTCTACAATGGGGCGGATCAACCTACGCCTGGAACAATGCTCGCACAATCGCTCTGTTCGTTGTCTTTGGTGTCCTCTTTCTAGGATTCGTCGCTGTGCAGATCTGGAAACCAGAGACAGCGACGATTCCGGCACGGATCATCAAACAACGAAGCATTATTAGCACAGCCGTATACATCCTATCTGTGTATAGTACTATGATGTTGTTGATATATTACATCCCTATATGGTGTAGGTACCCTCTTAACCTCCTATTGCAAATAATACTGACAATCGCAGTTCAAACCGTCAAACTAGTCAGCCCCGTCAAATCAGGCATCTACACAATCCCCCTCGTCCTCAGCATGGTAGTCTCAGGCTTCATCTCCGGCTTCATAACGCAAAAGATCGGCTACTACGTGCCCTCCATGTACACCTGTCCCTGCCTGCTGGCCGTCGGCACAGGGCTTATGTCAACCTTCACCATCTCCACCGGCTCCTCGCACTGGATCGGCTACCAATTCATCTGCGGCTTTGGCCTTGGTCTCGGAACCCAAAACGCTTCGTTGGTCATACAACGCATCCTGCCCATGACCGACATGTCAATCGGTTTTTCGCTGTTACTGCTTCTACAGCAACTCGGTGGCGCCGTGTTTACGTGTGTCGGTGAGACGGTGCTGAATAATGTGCTTATTTCTCAGCTTGCTGGTGTGCCCAGTATAGATGCGAATGCGATTGTGGACCAAGGTATTACGGATTTGGCTTCGGTCGTGCCGGGGCAGTATATGGTTGAGGTGCAAAGGGCGTATAACAAGGCGTGTACGAGGATATTTTTGGTTTGTATGGGGTTGACTTTGGTGGGTGCAGTTAGTTCTTTGGGATTGGAGTGGAAGAGTATTAAGAAGGGGAAGAATGGGCCGGGTAATGGTTCTACTGAGAAGACCGTCTCAAGTGACGAGAAGAGAAAAGAAGATAAGAAGGAGCCGACAGAAGAAAACGCTAAAAAATGAGCAGGATATCGAATCAGTTAAACTCTACTGACAATTTACTATACTGATACTTGTACTATTTATTAGATAGATTGATAGACTCGAAAACATCACACCCCTTAGCAGTTTCCAATAAACTGTCAATCTCAACCACTCCTTTAAAATCTACCACGGAATCTCGTTTCCAGTCATGACATCGATAAACTTTCCAGACATGCCTTCTCTCGTCGCTTCAGACACCTAACAACAGTCAGTAAGACACAAGGGAAAACTTGATATAGAACATACCAACTGAAAGATCTTCTTAACCGAAGCCTCCACATCCGTAGGCGGCTCAGACAAATTAACAGCATCAGCATACGCCTGCCCATTATCCGTCTTGACCCATCTACCACGATCACGGTCAGCCGAATATCCCAAGCGCACGAGAAGGTATGCTCACCCCGGATGAATAGTAACAGCAACCAACCCTCTATTTTCCTCATGCATCTTCCTCACAAAATAATTCCCCGCCGCCTTACTCGCTCCATAACCCCCGCAGGGCGTAAAATCAACATACGTCAACGACCCAAGGACCGAACTCACAAAAATGAATTTCGGATTCGCGGAGTTCTCGAGCAGATCTTTCCAGAGTTGTTGATATAGCTGCACGGGGCCGAGGGCATTAACGCGATAGAATTGCTCTAGCGCGTTGATGGGTGCGTCAAGAAGAGTGTCGAAGGGTTCGCCTACGCCGGCGTTGGCGATTATGATGTCGATTTTGCTGACTTTATGCTCCGGGGAGAGGAGTGTTTCACGCAGAGTGATTGCGTCGGCGGTAGAGGCGCTGTCAAGTCTGTAGATCTTGTGCAACGTACCTGGGTAAGATGGGGGGAGGGCGTTGAGGATGGTGGATGGGTCCTTTGTGCGCGCGGTGAGGATGACGCGGGTGTTAGGCTGGTTGAGGTAGAGCTTTGCGAGGCCGAGGCCGAGGCCTGATGAAGCATTAATAAATTTGACCTTCAGATGAGACATCTTAAGTTGAAGGGATGAAAGATGAGACGAGATTGTACTTACCCCTGTTGGCGCCAGTGATGAGAACCACAGTTTCGTCAGACATGATGTTTAACGTTCAAGGTTGACGATAGGAAATAGTTTTCCAACTTGATAATAGCAAACTAAGTAAATGGATCTGGTTCCGGACGATGATAGCCAGGATGAGATCGAGCAAGAAGATAAAAAGGAGAAGAGAAAGAGAAGATACGAACGTCTGTGGGAGAAACGCACTTATAAACACCCCACTTTAGACCAACAATTAGCCCCAAATTGTTCACGTCTCAGCCAACTTCGCAAGCGAATTGACTCATCAAGGTCTACTGGGGCTTTGTTTAGATTGATACGAATTTTAATTGAGGAACTGGTCTTCTTGAATTCTAATAACTGTACTAAGAGTCTGTTGATGCTCATGCCAACACTGCGAGAACTGTTCGCTAACCATCGTATCCAGTCAACCATCCCACGAGAGCAATTTCTATCATCTTCGATATTCAAGAAAGGAGGAGAGAAGAAAATAAAAAGTGACTTGTACAGGAAGAAAAAAGGAGAATTTGCAACCAAGCAAGAAAACCTTAGCCGGAACAGAGTCGATTAGGGCTAAATTTCCTTTTCGGGCTCAGCTTCGGCCCCCACGAAAGTTTTTGTCACCTTCCTAAAAGGTCCGATTAGGAAAGTAAAATTTCAACACACAAGAAAAAAGGAAAAAAAGCAACCATCACCATCAGCGCTCCCTACTTAAGACAAAGGCTTGTAGGTGAAGCAATCAATACAGTCTAGAATCTTCCAGATTTGCTGATTCTCCGCCGCGCCGTTGATGGACATCTCCGCTTCAAGCGCGCCCCAGCTAGCGGCATAGTTGATGATTTTGCTCTGCTGATCCAGATGCAAGATATTGTTAACGCTCATGGACTCGGCAATGATGCGTTTCCAGAGGTGCAGTGACAGGCCGAATTTGTATTTGGAGCGGTAGCTGTCTGTCATCATTTCTGTGGTCGGTTTCTTGCCCTTGCGACCAGAGGGAGAGGAATCAGCTGGATGTTTATTGCCGTTACTAGCAGACTTGGCGCCATTTTTAGAGACATGCTCGAAATCCGAGTCTTCTTGTATCCCGTGCGGATAGTTTGGCATTGCAGGAGCGACCGGTGGAGGGTTAATCCTTATCAACGGATTCTCAGACTGATGATGCATAGCCGGAAACATGACATCAAAAGTCGATGAGTGAGGATCAAACCTGAACGAAGAGATGAGTGCCCCACGCGGAGGAGGATTACGGTGTTGTCGATGGGCCAATGGCTCTCCTGGTACTATCGGACATCCTGAAGCTGACACTGGAACACTCAAAAGTGTTGGTGTCGGATCGATTGGCGATCCAGGACGACGTTCGCGAGGGTTCACTACCTTGTAATGCACCGAAGTTCCTCGTACTGCTCTTGTAGGATTATTTGGTGGTGATCGTGCTCGTCCTCGGGTGACTGGGCTCTGCGCTGAGGCTAGTCGTGCCTTTCTAGCTGTGATCAACTCATCTTCAACTGATCGTGGACGATTCTCATAACTCAGCAGAATTGCTCGGGCAACTGCCAACATGCGCAATGCGCAGTGCCACAGAACAGATCTCCGAAGCCCCTCAGTAGCCAACACATGAATTCGCTGTTGACTAATAGTGCGACTAAGATTGATCGTCAACTTTTGGCGATGTCGACGACGACGTTCACGTTCCTCCTGAGCGCGCTCAATTTCTTCGTAGTCTAAATCCATGTCCAGACCATCGAAATCTTCGGCGAGTTCATCCTCGGAATTGGCTTCGGCGGTGGTTTCCTTGATCTCTTCAGTGAGTTGCATGAGTCGGTGCGATAAAACGCTGAGGTTCTTGTTTGGCAGCCAGTAGATACCACAACGGCCCTGCTCGGTTGGGGGGAGAGAAGGTGGTTTGCCTCCTGGAAGAAATGACAAGAGGTTTTCTGGGGCGCGGTGGAGTCTAAGCATCTCGGCAAGGTGGACTATGGCGCCGTTTGTCATGTTGACTTCTTGAAGGGTAAGATATGGAACTGAGCGTAGTCCGCGGGTGCAGGCGTAGCGTCGAAGTTCAGCGTCGAAGTAAGTGTAGTGCTTGGATACAGAAGTCTGGGGGGTGCCTGTACGGTGTCTGTTAGTTCCTTCTTATAATCATACGTATGGAGTCTCTCGTGACGAACCTCGGCGAGCCGCCTTCGTTCCCTGACCAGCACCACCAGCCTCATCATCACGTTCAGTGGAGTGCTCCCGCATAAAATCCTCAGGAACATCCACATCTTCCTCCTCCGATTCTACAACTTCCACAAAATCAAGCTCACTGCGAATATACACCCGTGCCAGTAACTCAATACCCCATGTCCCCAACGTATTCCCACTGAAATCAATCTTCTTCAACACACAACACTGCTCAAACGACTGTAGGAAATACTTCCATTTCTGCGCATCAGAGACCGTGGCGATGTTAATCTCATTGTTCGAAATATCGAGTTCCTTGAGATCCCGTGCACTGAGCTGAATCACTTTAGCGAGCTCCACGAGCGCGTTGGCGGTCAGACAGTTCCCTCTAAGGTGTAGTTCTTGTAACTTGTTGATTCCATGGGGGTATTCGGGGCTTGTAAACTGCAAGGCGATACGGAGATCGAGGATGAACTCGTTGAAGCCATCGTCCGTGAGTTCTTTGCCTGAGATGTCGATTTCAAGGATTGGGTCGCGGACTTTGAAATTTGGGGTTGAGGGGATGCGTTTGTTCTAAGACATATTAGTATATTTGACTTGAAAAATAGACAAAAACAACATACCAGATCCTTCTTCACAGTTACACCAGCTTTGACACCGCTGATTTTTCTCTAGGTTTTATCAGCGAATACACAAGGCGTTACCACAAAACACATCACTTACAGCAGTGTAGTTGAGTCGTACCATCTTGTGCTATAGCAGAGGACTGATTTGATCTATTCAAAAAAAGATGAAAATGTCAACAGACTGGACGTAATGACCCAAGTGGAAGTAAGAGATAGGAGAAAAACAAGGATAAAACTGACAAGAAGATATCCCGCCTCTCGCCAATAGGAAGATCGATGTCAGTGTCAAAAACCCAGACAGAGAATGAGGTAAGAAAGCAGGAGGAAGATTCTTATCAGATAGGATCAAAAGACAGAGAAGATGAGGAAAGATGAAGAAGAGGAGGGGAACTTATAAAGATCTTGCGCCCAGCCAGTCAGATTTGTTTGAAGATGACATCTTCCTTCAGGTTCAAACAAACCAGTAAACAAAATCCTGTAAGAATATGATTGAGAAGGAAGGGATTTTCCAGGAGAGAAGAGAAGAGAATTGAAATAGACGGGACTGGGCGCAAATGTAATGTTAAATCTTGACGGGGCGTTTGTTGATATCCAGCGAGAAGAAGCCTACCTAGGTACACTAGAAGACACCCCGATCAAAAGCTCACTCCCACGAGCACAGAGATGGAGGAAACTCGGGACAGGGCTGATGATATTGTCCTTCGTTTGTCTTTCTCAGGAGTATTGTGGAAGAGCTGATTCTATGCAACAATGACCTCGATATCGTTGGAAGGCAATGAAAAACCAATTATCAGGGTGAAAACGAGAAGATATCAAACCGGTTATTAGGCTCGATACTTATGTTTTTGAGTTTTTGAGAATAATAAAACTATCACTGGGATTTGACGACCTTCATATACCTTTCATCTACCACGCTTTTTTCGAGGTTGAAAACCATGGCTACTAATAAAACCATGGGAAACCACAGTTCCTTACAACAACTCATGATTGATAGGCCAGGTGGACACCATTTGAAGTGCTTAGCTTATTGCTAAATGCACATTGAAATTCGGTAAACTAGAATATTTCCATCGTGTGTTTGATTAGCTAGGCATCTACATCAACTTTTGACGAGACTGTAACTACCTAGGTGGCAGATACGTAGATGGCCTAATCCACCTCAAGACTCCGACGTCAAGAACACTTCATTAATTGTTATAGTTTACCATTAGATTCAATTCAAGATAGAATGTCCATTAATGCTTTTCTTGCATAATCAATACACTTGTATAAACGGGTCGCGCCCTGCTTGCAAATACGTAGCTGAAAATGCTGAAACGGAAAAAGACCAACACATACAGAAAATGGATAAAAACACATAAGATATCATGAAATAAAAGTGATAAAAGTGATAAGACTCCAGCCCTCTTTGTATGCCCATAGACAGTATAAAATAAAAAGATGCTTGTGATCAATATGTAATGCTCGCAAGACCTCAAGGATATCGGAGAAACGTTGCATGTCGTAACTTTGCGCAAGCCCGAAGAACCGAACACCTGTCAATCAAAGATGCCATTTGAGAAAGAGAGCAATACCGCCCACGCTATGCAATATGCAAACCTGAAGATGAAAAGAAGTTGATAGTCATGAAAGGGGTATCATGTTTGGTGATATTGTGCCAAAATTCGTCGTATACAGTTCGAAGATTTGGCTTGTGTAGTTGAAGATATACGTTAGTGGTTATTCGGTCGCATCGTAATCGTCTTCATCGTCGTCATTGTCAAGGGAAAGGCCAAAGCGGTCGACCAGTATGCGTTTACCAAGTCGGTATTCAGGAACCCCATCTCGGAAAGCACCAAAATCGAGAACCTTTTTATAATTAGCCACAGAACAGATTAAAAGGAATGGATAGTTAAACTTACCTCAATATAAGTCAAGCCCTCTCGCTGAACAGCCGCCACGCAAGTGCGCTCATTGAATCGTACTTGCCACACCCCACTGAGGTCTCGAAGAAGATCCTTGACGCATTCGCCGTTGCGTACGTTCCACATTTTGAGTGTCCTGTCGGATCCAGAGATAATCTTTTCGCCGTCATGCTGGAAGCAGGTAATGGCTCCAGTGTGAGCGGTTAGTGTGTTCTTGCACTGACCGTTCTCTGGATCCCAGATTCTGAGTGTCGAATCAGCCGCTCCAGAGACCAAACGGTCACCTTTGAGATCCAAAAGACCCACGAGTGATGTATGCCCTTCTAGATTGTAGAGCAAGGCCCCTGTGTCCAATGACCAGACTTTGACCATGTTGTCCATGGAGCCACTGATGCAACGGTTTCTCTCCACATCCAAAACAACGCTGTACACTTTAAGCGTATGGCCTTGTAGCCTGTGCATGCACTCTCCAGTCGAGATTTTCCATACTCGAACCGTGCAGTCGTAGCTTCCTGAAACCAAAGTATCTCCATGTGCTGCGATGGCGCGAACAGAGTATTGATGACCGGACAAAGTGCGTAGGAAGTATGGACAGTCGGTGTCTTCCGCGTGTGAGCTGGCGTCAAGATAATAAGGATCAGTCGGTTTTGGCAACTTCCAGACTCGGAGATTGGAATCGCGTGATCCTGTAATGATAAGTGGTTCCTTGGGCATCATGATTGAAGACCCATCAGGGTTCTTGCCAACTTCAGCGGGAAGCAAAATCTGCAGACATCGCACGGTAGATGTGTGGCCGTGGAATACTTGCGTACACTTGGCCTTTTCGATATCCCATACACGCACTGACCTATCCGTTGAACCGGACACAAGTGTATTCTCGTGATACTCCAAAGCCCAGACACCGCCTTCATGACCTTCAAGAACAGACCTCAACGCCCCTGTCTTCGTGTCGTATACATGGATCTTGGTGTCATCACTACCAGTGAGAATTTTTTCCGAATCGAACTGGAGACAAGTGACGACATGTCGGTCATGAGCACGGAAAGCCAGGTGCTTCGGCTTCATGTCGGAACGCATCCAGCTTTTTTGAATAGAAAGGTGGCGCCTATATAGCGTCTTGTAAAGATGCAAACTACGAAGTGAGCTAAGGCCAACGTCAGGATAAGGAATGGCAGCGGCGGCAGCATTCGCGGCGGCAGTCGGACCCTCAATAAGTGAGACCTCGTTGATCCAGTCTGATTCCGAGGCTGGAGATCCCATCCTATGAGATGACGTCAACTTACGCCTGGCGGTCTTTCGACTTGGGGTTCTGTTGGCTTTCCTCTTTGAGCGACGGGGAGAAGCAGGGTCCAAAGAAAGCGAGTTGGACAAGAAACTTGACGAAAGATTCGATGTTTGGTTGAGGTAGTCGCTATCGATCTTGACGTTTGTAGATAGATCCTTTTCGTAATCCTCCGGTCCGTTAGGAAACTGCCAACCCCAACCTTCTCTAATAGCCTGCTGTAGTTCGCCAGGTGGGAGCTTGAACCCAGCGGTCTCAAACAACTCCTTCCAATGCCGTTCGTCCGAATTGATAATATGGCGCCATTTCTTGGAAACCTGAGAAGCACGGCACATGGTCTGATAGTCGAAATACTTCACAATGTTGAGTGTCAGTTCCGCGGGTAAAAGAGCCAAGAAGTCGCACTTCAACGCAGGGTTGACGACATCGGCCACAAACTGGAGTGTAGGTTTAGGACAACGTTTCAAGAGCTGATACATCATATAAGTTTTCATCTCGTCTGGTATAGCTTCGAAGAATTCCAGCGTGCCTGGGATATCCATCAAAGACGTGGGCCGTGGCTGGACCGTGAGGTCATTCGTAGTTGTTTGACTGCTAGACACGTTGCGCATAGTCTTTTGCCGGAGGGTGTTGGATAGAATAGGGACATGGTTATCCAAGCTGGAGTCTGTATCTGTTCCTTGGTCGTCTGGAAACTCAAGAAAGTAGTCTGGGTTGTGAGTATTCATGGCGGTTACTGGAGATAAGCTCGGGCTGGGCAGGCACATATCTTGACCGAGGACCGAACCATGAGTAGACAGAGCGGTTGGAGCAGTCTGTTGAAACGGCTCTGATTCTTGAGTTTCTTCATTCTCCGCAGCGAACGTTTCACCAGATCCATCGTCTTCGGTAGCCGACTGAGGATCTTGGCCATGATAATCCGACAAGACACGCTTCATAGAGCTCGACTGATCTTCGAGTGCTGGAGTTGCCTCGACCGGACTCTGATGTCGAACACGGGTTTTTGAAGCGAATGACTGATTTGGAGTTGAAGTCTGGGAAAGAGCGGCGTCGCCTTGAGTGGATGCGGCAGAGGTTATAGACTGTCCGACTTTGTCGGTATGAAGACGCTTTCTCAAAGCAGCATGTTGATCAAAGCGAAAACGAGTTGTTTCGGTTTCAGGGGTGGCTAGGCCGGCCACTGACGAATTAGTGGCGGAGGCAATCCCTCCCAGGCGACTCTTTCTTTGTTGCCCACGAGAATCCAAAGGAACCATTAAAGACCTTGTGCGTCTGCCAGATACTTCAGGGTATGTAAATGGGGAAACGGCTCGGCGTTTGGATGCTGCTACACTCGAGGGACGGGAAATAGAGGCAGGAGGGCTGGCGTTCTGACTGGAACCGTCGTAGCCTGCGACCGAGGTAAGTACTCCCTTTGATGACTTCAAAGCGACATGTTGTTCATGTAACTACAATCGTTAGTTGAAAAAGACCCTATAAAGAATCAAGGGTCGGGGTGAAACATCACTAACCTCTTGTAGAGCGGCATCGGTATCTTCTGGTTCGTTAAAGACCACAGACTGGCCATCAAGTTCGAACTGGAATTTTCGTAGAGCGGACGGAGTAGGATATGAAGCAAGAGGATATAATTTGGGGTTGAGCTCGCGAGCCGAGCGTGGAGGATTGAGGATAAGAGGAGGAAAGTTGGTGGTGGTGGTTGTAGTGGTGGTGACGACTGTGGTGCGGGTAGCCGGAGCAAACGAAAACTGACCGATGCTGGGTGTTGGCCCGACGGTGGTTGTGACATGTTTCTCTACCTCTCGTCTGCGAGTGGACTTTGAGGATGTTGGTCGAGACGTATGGTCAGAAGGACCTGGGATTGGTGACGCGTCTCGCATTTGAGATCGCGAGCCGGACACCTCCATTGCGTTGAGCGGCGATATTACCGAGAGTAGGATAGGAATGGGTTGTCGATAAGTACAGTGATCTCAGGGTTGGGATGGTATGTGCATCACAGGAGCGGAAGTTGTTGGTGCAGACACACAACAGTGAACGATGGGTAAAGCAGTCGCTTGCAAAGAGGCACTGGCCACAACGCCCTGCTGATAGGGCGAGATTATGGCCGGTCTCGCAACTAGACAGCCAAAGGAGACATCCTGGAGTGATGTGGTCGATGAAGTAAGATGATTGAGCACAGGGCTGTTGGTGATTATTGGGATTTTGGAAGATTGTAGAGAGAGAGCCGAGAGGAGGAGGTGGTGGTGATGAGTGAGTGAGCGAGGTGAAGGCGGAAGGTGGGAATCAAGTCGGGTGAGTGGATAGTGGACACAGGGCAGGCAGTGGGCGGGCGATAATACATACCTACTGGCAATTAACAATTTAATCTGGAAGGCGGGATGGCAGCCTGAGAAATCAGGACACAGCTGGGGCGGACCAACCGACAGACCCACTGGAGGCGACTCTTTCTCTCACACTCTCTGTTTAGTTACAATATTCTTCAGTACATTATGTCTCTATTATCTTCATCTTGCATATATGAATCTATAGGAGCATGTAATCTGTTCTTGCTACTGGTAACTGGTCTAGACACCCCCAAGCAAACGGATCCACCATCGCCTCGTTTTACTGTCAGTGATCTTGTTTTTCATTTCAACCGCTTCCGACCCTTCTCCCTTCTGAACCTTGCCCTGCGTCTACAGAAACGAACAGCGTCCGGCTATTCCATGGGTCCCTCCGCATACTACAATCTCCTCGACTCTTTACTATGTATTCCAACAACCAGGAAGGCAAATGGCCATGACGAATCTGAAATCTCAAGATTGTATGAAAAACGGGGAAAAGAGTGGGCCGGACCGGGAGCCGAATGGGTCACTGCCACCTCTCCGACGGAGTGCTACAGTCTACTACAGAGTAAACCCTGTACTCCGTGTTTGAAACGAGAAGCCGAGTTTGCGGCGCTTGCTGACTGTCTCACCATCCTTTTTGGGCTTATTCTTCCTTTGTTTCTGTCTTGATCGAATGGTATCGGCAGTCGTCGGGTAGGTATAGCCGAGTCGGTCACATGTGGTGTGCAGTTTGCCGGACGACCATGATGGAGATGGAGTACTGGTACATAGTACAACACTGACATCTGTATACGTATGTATGAGTGAATCCGCGAAGCGAGGATCATGACAATCCCTGCTGCATAGACATTTGGAAATTTTATCCTCTCAACGACATGACGTTGGGGATGGCTACCAACCTCAATATTTCTCGCTTCCCCACTGATGAACCAGGAAATGTAGTCACTCATGAGAGGGCGAGCTAAGACCCAGACCAGCCCGAACCTGGGATATCCAGCGGCCGCTACTGCTAGTGCTGAGTCTGGAGTTGGCTTTGGACGCGACTATCATAAATAGTCGCAAGACAGTTGACCTGTTCTGTCGTGCCCTGTTTGAAGCGTGGAGTCTTCTGGTGACGTTGTAAGTAATGTGCTGAGATTATGTATGTGCTCCTTGCTTCTGTATCCTCAACACTCAGTGCACTGTGTTGCAATGGTCTGTTGACTTGATCTGCTGCAGGTATATAGTAAGTTGAGAATATGAGCCTTGGAAAGGTCATCATTCAACGAGATCTACTACATAGTAGAATGAAGAAGAGTGCCAACTCCTGCATGAACCTAGGATTCAGGGCTGTGGTTGGCTCGAATTGGGATAAATTTAGTGTGGGGCAAGCCTCAAAAAGTTTAGCCTCAGGCGATAAGGCTTTCGCCGATAGGTTATCAGCCCAGGCACTCTTTAGTTACTTGTCATCTCTACAACACCACCACTGCTTGTACATACTCAATCTTCCAAAGAGGACATACTGTCCGCCGTACATATTGTTACTTGCTAAGCGTTTATTCTGAAAACTCCAGCACAATGCTCCGGCGCCAAAAATCATACCACTCCCTCCCCCCTGAAGAACCCTCCAACGCGCCCTCCACCTTCAATGACAAACTCCCCTTACCAAAACTCATCGTCTTCGATCTCGACTACACGTTATGGCCATTCTGGGTCGACACCCACGTCAGCGCCCCCGTTAAACCCAAAGACAACAATTCGCGCTGTGTCGATAAGTCCGTCTCCTTTTCTTTATACTATTGACCTTGAATTCTGACTATTGAAGATGGGGAGAATCATTCGCCTTCTACCCCGCCGTATCCTCAATCCTGCACAGCGCAAAATCGCACAACATCCCTCTCGGAATCGCCTCACGAACCCATGCCCCCGATCTCGCACGCGACATGCTCAAAGCCCTCCACGTAATACCAACCTTCACCGACAATCCCGCCGCGCAGGACACACGCCGCCGCACCGTGCGCGCACTCGACTATTTCGACTACATCCAAATCTTTCCGGGGGATAAAACGCAACATTTCACGCGGATACATCAAGCGTGCAATATACCGTATGACCAGATGTTGTTTTTTGATGATGAGGCGCGCAACAGGAATGTGCAGACAGAGTTGGGGGTTACGTTTTGTTTGATCAGAGAAGGGATGACCAGAGAAGAGGTTGATAGAGGGGTGTGGGAGTGGAGGAGGAATTTTGGGATTAGACCGGGGGATCAGCCGGGTGATTTGGAGGAGAGGGAGGTCAGTCGGTTTGATGAGTAGAATATCCGAGACATGTATAGATTAGACGGATGTTATGATACCTGTTGTATATAGGCATGGCACGATAGAAGTACATACGTATGACTAGTCACCGACGGCTTCTTACCACAGAGGTGAGCATCTTCTTGATTGGTAATTGCAAATATATTCCCTATTTACTCTAATCAAGAATTCTACTTGTGGGATTTTCAACTTGGACAACGGTTGCACTAGGTATCTATGTAGGCATATATCTACATGCATAGCAATACCTACGGCTGTAGCAGACGTCCAACCTGAGTGTTTGCCCTAACTCTTATATATACCAAGAAAAGCGCCCCAGATTGCATTCCCGAGTAAATCAGTCACCACCTGGGCACTGAATAAAAGACGCAATATTTCATTCCAGGCTGGAGATCAGAAAGATTGGCATTGGGTTGAATTTATTAATAGCCTGACAGCAAGGTTGATACTCCAATGAATGTATGCCTCTCAAAGAACATAGCATTCTGAATGTCAGCTATCAATCATGTGAGAATGGCGTACAGACATATTACGTGTTGTGCAGTCCAATCGCTTCCCGTGGCGTGAGGTCAAATGGGCAAGGCTCTAAGTTTATGTTAGGTTAGTATGTGGAAAACCTTGAAACCTTTGAAACGGTCCACTAATTGCTTTGTTTGTAGTCAAAGATGTCGACATCATCATATTCAATTGCCAATTTATAGATCCTGTGAGTCCGATCTATCTTGTTTCCATTATCTGATTCGGAAAATCATCATGTTGGAATCCATGGATGCATTCACAGCTGCCAACAAATACGACATATGGAGTAGATATATGACCACCAATCAAGTCACATATCTAAATTCTGATATCACAGCTCTACTTTCAACCTCGGTCAATCTCTGCAACTGTATAGGATCCTGAATGTCAGTCTCCGCCTCCAGTTTGTCAAACTTCTTGTTCGCTTTGATCAAGGAGATACGCAAGGACACAAGGCAAACAACCGAGATGCAGCCAAATGCAATAATACACCCCCAGCTGGGAGCATAGGTTAGGGCGTATTTGTCTAGCCAGAAATAATTTCCAAACGGAACAGCGGAGATCGCAGATGCATTAGCGATACCGATTGCAGCTGCGCGCTTAATAGGAGGCCGGGCAATGGTCGAGGAGAGCCAAGTATAAGTGACGCAATAAGTGGTATAGATACCACAGACCAAGGGAAAGAGCATCGCATATCGTGCTCATGGCGCATTTTCCTCCAGGGCTACTATTATGATGGCAGCTATAACAGCAATCGACATAGAGATCACTGCTGGGATCGAGCATATTTGTACCCGGTCTGCGTACAAGGAGACGCCAACGATGGACACGGATGATGACACTGTATTATATCGACGCCGTTCTCCAAGCTAAAGACCCGATTCAAAACTTTAAGGCACTTCGCCAGGATATGGATGGAGACGAAAGATCCTTGAGCGGCAGGACGATTCTCAGACACAAGCGATACGATTGCAATGACCATATATGCCGTAAATGTACGAGCGGGTTTCTCTCGCAATGTCTCGTATATCGCACCCAGATGTCGGATCCGGGTCCGTTATGGCATAAATGCCCGACCGAACTTTTGCAATTGGTATTCGAGGGTATCTAAAGTCAACAGAGCCCATGTATGTGCCAAGGTATTTGGATGCATCGGATCTTTGGACGTCAAGAAGAGTCAAATTTTCCGTAGGATTGCGAACATGCTTTGCTATGCCGTCCCACAGAGGGTCACTTCGCGTGCTTTCTTCTGGATTACCGCCATATATTTCGGTAACACTTGTGATAATACTAGGCATGGAAAGATCCTTTAAGAATTCTCCAGCTCGGCTCGGAGAAGCATCTCTGGCAAGCGAACGCCCTCAAAGTGGGATTTGAATCATGTTCGACAGAGGGTGTCATTTTGATAAGTAGAGAGATCTGAAGCACATGAATTCATGTAACATTTTAATTCTCATGGCATAAAAGGAGTTTTGAGGTTCCAACATGTAATCCTGATGGGACCACCACCCATGATATGATTTGTTGAAATCAAGACCAACTACACTCGGTAAAGCGCCAACTTTATTAAAAATTGTTAGGGAAATATGGGGATGCGGAATGCACAGATTTAGGAGGCTACGATATCCGTATAGGTGTATCGCACTATATGTAGAAGCATGAGTTATGCGCTGGCTGGCTATTCGTCCGGTATATCCACATTCTCCACCCCATGAATCCGATAGAAACGTAATATCTTCTTGACATTCAACTGCAAGCACGCCTTTTGTTTCGGTCTCAGTGACGGCTCTGCTTGCAAAATCCATCTCAACTTGGGCAACAGCAGCATTGCACCGATAGCGGCAATGGCATACTTTTCATCGACACGGCCCGCCTCTTTGCTCTGCATATCATCCTCATCCTCGTCCGAGTCCGAGTCCGAGTCTTCGTCGTCGTCGTCATTGATCTTCAATCGACCAATATAGTAAACGAACGAAGCACATACTTCATCCACCATCTGCTCACAGATCTGATCCGCCGCTGCCGCCTGCGAATACAAACGCAACAATGCCGCGCATCGCGATATGATGATATTAGCCATAATCCTCAGGTATCGATAATGATTCCAATCCTGTGCTACGGCTAGCGATGGGTACCTATCCTCCCAGCCGGGATAGTTCGGATAAATATCTCGGACCGCCTTTTTCGGTTGACAGCTTGGAGGAACATAGTCTGGCCATCGCATAAGCTCGCCATCGGTTTGCTCGGCGAGTTGCATGAGGAGTGTTATCCACTGGACGTCGAAGCCGGAGCAGAGGTTGAGATTTTCTAGTTGCAGACGTCGTCGCGCGAGTGAGGCTGAGATTGAAGCTAAGCTGTTGGTAGGTTGCATGTTGCAAGGTAGAGGAAGAGATTTGGAGAGATCAAGTAGTTCCTTCACTGTCTCTGTTTCTCCGCCGAGGACTACTGCTGCCTACCGAGATAATCAGTGATTTACTCATACTAATCAAAAAGAGACTTACAAGTCTGAAATAGTATTGGTGCAGACAGAATAGAGAGATACTACTATCCAGTGACTCCGGTCCTCGATGTTGTAATAATTGTGCAAGACCGACCCAATGAGTCTTTACAGGAGATCTGTAATCCTTGACGCTGCTGAAGTTCTATAGACAATTAGTACAACCAAGTTGATTTGCTCAAACTTTTCAGGGCAGGAACTAACCTCAAACATAGACAATAACAAAACAGTCAACAGCGTAGCATCAGATTTGCTCTCCACCGGATCATCCAATGCCGCTCTTGCCAACGACACAGCAGCCGCAAAACTAGCCTCTGCATCTTGCTCCATCTCTTTACTTTTCAAAATGAATGAATAGAATCCATTGTAGACAGCGAACATGGCATGTTTAAGACTCGAGTCATCGTCAGATTCCTTCATGATTGATATGCATCGTTCCAGACATTCATCTGAAGATGAGTTCCAGCTGAAGTACACGCTGTCATATGACGCTATATGGGCTGTCTTGAAGAGAAGAACAGCTGCTTTAAGTAACGATTCATCTTTCTTGATCGATGCCTTTTTTGGTGGTGCTCGTTTCTGTACTGGCGCAACAACGGGACTCGGAGATTTCTGTTTTGATCTTCTGCTTCGCGTTACCCTCCTATTACCGAGGCCAGTTTCGTATCTGACTCGTGCATCAAATGTCGCGGTGTCCACGTAGCCGGAGCATTTTTGCTTTGCTCGTTCGCAGCGAAGACATGCTGGTTTGGCTTGGTCGCACTGACAACGTGTCAGTGAATTGAAGCTCGGGTCCAAACAAATATATATCGAGATTACCTTGACTTTGAGACGCTTGCACCTATTGCAGCCTTTGCTTGGTCCTCCTATATTTCCCATTTTGCAAAATCACCCCAGAGGAAACAAGAAGACGCCAATTGCAGCTTCAAAAGTTGTCGAGTGTTCTTCTGAATGTTTACAGTTGTGCCCCTGAGCAGACAGAGTGGGTCACAGTTCTCCGCAGATAGCGCATTCCGATTGGCTGCGCGGCGATTCTCCGCTCTGGATCTATCGCCGACATCAGAACTAAAACCTCAACATCAATCTAACAACAACTGCCCTATTCGAGTACCTTTTGCTTATTTGCTACATACAAATATCGAAACGCCTCTAAATTCCAAACGACGATGTCATCAACATATCTCAAACCGCCCCCCTCAGGCTCAACCTCCACCCAACGCCAACGCGTCTCCTCATCCTCCCATCAACAACAACACTCCGGCCCAGCACCTCCCCCCCGCGCCCCAGTCTCCGTGCACTCAACAACCACCGTCTCCGAAACAGCGACTTTCCACGGGATATACCCCATCACAATCGGCTCAGGCACCGTAATCCATCCACGCGCAAGACTCTACTCCTTCGAAGGGCCCATACAAATCGGTGACGGATGCATAATTGGCGAGAAGACTCTAATCGGTGATAATGAGCCGAATAGCAGCTCATCGACAGACGCAAGCGGCGGCATACTTACTCGCATATCGTCTTCAGTGGTGATAGGACCCCAATCCACAATTCGCACAGGATCATACATCCGTTCGGCGGCCGTCGTCGATTCATTAGCCATCATAAACCGCAACGCGACCATCGGCTCACATACCAAAATCTGCTCCTCATGCGAAATTGCCGAGGGAGCCACAGTCGAAGATTGGATTGTTATATGGGCCACTGCAACGGGGGTTGGGCAACGCAAGCTCAGACGGTTTGTGGGTCCTGCTGCTGAGGAGCAAGGGCATTCGCATCGGCCGAATGCGAAGAGGGTTGAGGATGCGAGATTGTTGGTTTTGCACAAGGAGAGGGAAGGGTTGGCGAAGATGATTAGTTTGTCTGCTAATGGGGGGAGTAAGAGGAGGTAATCATATCAGACCGTTCATAGGATCAGTTTTACGAGTTACGATTTTTGATTTATATACCCTAGAAGCTACATATTGATCGTTTTCGTCGCAACAACTTCTTGTACAATTAACACTTGCTCGAATCACCGCAAGGCAACTTCATACAATACATTTCCTCTCTTCACCATGACAAGTCTCAATTCTAAATACATCCGAAAACGAAATCCATACCCCCAAACACCATCCACAATCCTTGTGTGTAAATAACAACAAATTGGTCATTAATACAAAGAGCATCAGGTGCAATATATAGTTTTTGTAGACAAAGGAAATTTTGACTTGTCAATATGTTTTCTTCTTTCGTTCTTCACGAACCCCGATTGTGTCCTCCTCCTCTGATTCTCTTTCCTGCACCACCGGCATCGCCACCGGCTGTCTCGCCGCCATCTTCGCGAGGACGTTTGTTACCCTGAGGAATGAACTGGCGAGCTCCAGCATTCAAGGCGCCTCTGCTGCCGCCGGGACTCTCCTGAGTCTGGCCAGTGGCTTGAGGTACATTGGTCTGAACATGTTGGCCGCCACGACCGCGACCCCGTCCGCGCTGCATACCAGCGCCACGCTGGGCTTGGGCCTGACCTTGTTGTGGCTGTTGGTCCGTTTGTTGATGACCAGCGCCACCACCGCGTCCGCCTCCTCGTCCTCGTGCAATTGGGAGTCCGGACTGGAGAGCCCTCAGTGCAGCGGGACCAGGTCCGGTATGGTTACCGACAGCACCAGCTGGTGGTTTGGCAGGGATGGAAGCCTGTTGGTTGGCCTGTGCCGCCTGGGTTTGACCGTCCTGCTTGATGACTGCGAAAGGACTCGACACATTCTGCGGCTGAGCTGGCTGAGCTGGTTGGACCTGAGGAGCTTGTTGATCTTGAATTGCAGCAAAGGGATTTGCTGCCTCCTGTTGTTGAGCTGAAGGCTGTGAGGCTGCAGGAGCAGCAGCGGGAGCAGGGACTGGAGCCGGAACTGCAACTGGAGTGGCAACCGCAGCCGGAGCAACGTTATTAGCGGCAGCGGCAGGTGTCGCAACTGGTGTCTGAGTCGGCGCCGGGGTAACAGGCTTAGCTGGAGTTGCGGGAGCAGCTGGTGGCGCTTTCGCGTCTTTGGCAACCTCCCAAACCTCGCGGACAGGCTTCTCTGGCGTTTCAGTAGCAGCCTTTTGTACAACCTGGATTTTGGCCATAGCTGTCTTTGCTCGCGACTCGAGCATACTGATCTTAACAGCAATCTTCTTGTCATTCAACTCAACAGCTGATTTAACCTTCTCCTCAATGGCCTCATCTGACGCCTTCTTGAGACGCTCTCGTTCCTCTGCTAGTTTAGTCTCAAGTTCAGCTGTCGCCTCAGGACTAGGACCAGCAGCCGCAGCCTGAGCTCGAGCTTCCTGTTGCAATTGAGCCTTGACTTTGTTCACCTGGTTCTGAATGTTGCGCTTGATAATATCTTTGATGGTCTCATTCTTAGCCACAAGATCCTTGGCTTGGCTGTCTGTAAGTTCAGGCAACTCCCCTGTCTCGCCCTTTGCAGGAGTACCAGGAATAGTGAATTCTGCAGGTTGACCGCCTTCGATAGGTGCTGGCTGCTGTGCTTTGATATTCTCCAACTCTTGCTGGTGGTTTTTGCGAAGTTCTGCTAGTTTGCTGTTGAATGACTCTTTCATCTTGTCAGACCGTTCCTTGAGTCTCGTGTCAAACTGGGCCTCCTTTTCGGCCAAAGCAGCCTCCAGACGTGCGACCTTTTCTTCCAGTGCCTTGATCTTCTCCTCATCTCCTAGCGTAGTTGAAGGTGCAAGTTGAGGCACGGCGGGAGTAACAGTGGCGGGCTCAACTTCCATTGGCGTAGTCTGTTGCTCGACTGGCTTAGATTTGAGTTGGTTGAGCTCTTCCTGTGCTTTGGTGAGTTCCTGCTGGATAACTTCCTTTTCTTGCTGAACTGCATTCAACTCAGTTTGCTTGGCATTGATACGGCCACTAAGTTCCTTTGACCGCTTCACAAATTGTTCAGTCAGCTTGCCACGTAGCTCCGCCTTGCTGTCTTCCGCAGTCTTTGCAAGTTGCTCTGGGAAACCATCCACTTGTTGTTGCAATGTATCACGTTCCGCAATAGCTTCGTCGCGCTCCTTCTCCAATGTTGATAACTTCTCTTTGAGATTTTCCATTTCCGTAGGATCAACGCGGTCGTACTTTTGCAAGATGTTTTCGGTGCGTTGTTGCCAACGATCGCGGTCGGCGTGAATCAGTTTCATCTCTTCATCCTTGGTTTCGACAAGGTTTTCTAGTTCTCGAATCTTATCCTGAAGAGGTTCGATCTGTTGAACAAGTTCATCGACACGGGCCGATTTTTCTGCAAGCGCAGCTTCAGCCTGTCTAGCCTGGTTGCGCAATGTGACACTGCTCTCTCGGAAGACATTAAGTTCGTTCAAGGTCTCAACAAGCTTGTTATGGCTGAGGTTTTGATGATCACTGTCAGCTGTTGCACGTCGTTGTTGTTCCAATTTGAGTCGTGTGTCGTCCAATTGAGACTGAGTGTATTCCAACTGTTGGCGTAGGCGCTTGCTTTCCTGAGTAGACAAGTGATACTGAACATCAACAATCTCCTTTTCTCTTCGCAGATATTTGATAACCTCTTGAAGGGACTCGAGACTGGAACTCGTGCCATCGGCTTCTTCCTCCTCCGTAGCAATATTTGCACGGTCTCTCTGCAGAGCTGTGATCTGTTTCGTAATGTTCTCTAATTGATTGTGGAGAAGGGTGTTCTGGTGTAGCACTTCTTCCCGGCGTTTCTGTAGATCTGAGATTTCTCTTTCGAAACGATCCTTCTGTTCAGCCCAACTCTCTTCCTTCTGCGTCAAGTCTTTCTTGGCGTTCTCAGCTTGAGTTTTGACATCGACTATGTCAAGGCGCAATTGATTTGCTTCAGAGCGGACCGTTTGCAGAAGTTTGGCAGCTTCGGCGTGTTTGACAAGCTCACTTTCGTAGTTTTGCTGGGCTTGTTGGGCGATCTCAGCTTGTGCCTGCACACTCTGTTCATACGTCCTTGCATTCTCAAGTTGTCGTTCGGCTTCATCTTTCAGTCGTGAAATCTCAGCCTCATAGGTCGTCTTTTGTTCCTCCACCCGTCGCGAAACCTCGCTCTGTTCATCGCGCAACTTGGAAAGCTCATTGTTGGTGGTAGTAAGCTCGGACGAGATCTCCTCCACACGCTTCTCAAGTTCTTGAATCCTTTTGTCCTTCCCCTCGACAAGTCGTTCGGTCTCTTCTTGGTATTGTTCTTGAGTTTCTGTAACCGATTGTAGACGCTCCTCCGTGGCTTGACTAATTGCTTTGTAGTCTTCTACCTGCTCCCTTGCGTGTTCCAGATCTGTCCTAGCCAACTCAAGATCTCGCTTCAGCTCTGAAACTTCGATTGCCAACTCTTGTTCACGGGTGAGACCGCTGGTAGGAGCCTGCTCTGTCTCTGCTGTCGTTGTGGTAGGAGCAGGAGCAGCGCCGGGCTTGGTTTGTAGCACTTGAAGTTTCTCTTCAGCGCTCTTGAGCTCGACGCTGAGTTCGTCAACCTTTGTCTGCAAATGGTCGCGTGTTGTCTTGACAGCAATCAACTCCTCGCGAACAGAGCCTAGACTTGTGACCAGATCATCGATGCGCTTCTGGGATTGTTCGTGTTCGTATTCGCGACGCAAAGCCGCGCGCTTCGCATCTTCAATCTCATCGTTCAACTTTCGTTTGGTGGACTGTAACTCGGTCTCTAAGGATTCGACATTGTGTTGGAGGCGACGACGGCTTTCGGCATCGGTATGTTCGCGTTCGTTGAGTATATTTTGTAGGTTGGTGTTCAAAGAATCGAGTCTGCCGCGCTCATTCCTGAGAGACTCGTTGTCGTCGATGAGTCGCTTCTCAATGTTCTTCCACAAATCCTTCTCTGCCTTGAGGTTGGCATTTTCACGTTGCAAACTATCACACATTCCTTTGGCAGCAACCAGATCCTCGGCAGCTTGCTGTGTCTTAATGTCCTGGCGATTAACATTTTCGAGCAAGTTCGAATAACGTTTCTGTATCTCCACATTCTCGTTCTTGAGCAGGTTGAAATTGTTCTGGAGCAACTCAGCTCGCTGCGCTGCGGCGCCTAGTTGACTGTTCAATCGGCTAGCCTCGTTCATGAGTTCGCTGTTCTTGCGAGACAAATCGTTGACTTGTTGCTTTAGCGCAGAGTGATCGGTTGCACTTTCTTGACGGAACGTATCAAAATGAGCTTGTACTTTGCGAAGCAAGTCTGCGTAATCAGTGCCGTCGGCGGCTTGCTGTGGTGTTGTGGGAGGTGCTGAACCAAGCGGCACAGATTGAGAGAAGACGGAGGTGTCCCCGCCAGCTTGGCCTCTTCGCATGAGCATACTGCGGAACGTATCCCGCTCCTTGACATAGCTCTTTGTCTGCGCAGTGAGGTTCATAATCTCATCGCGGTAAGTCTGTACTCGAATGCGCAATTCTTTCAATTCTTCCTGATCTTTTTGGTAAGCTGACTCCCTGTCTCGGGCTTCTTGACTCTCCATTCGGTCGCCCAGCTCCCGGAGCATACGACGCAATGTGACATTCTGCTCTTGAAGCTCAGAAAGGTCCTTGAAGGTAGTCAGATTCTGCGTAATAAAGCGGCCTGTAGCATTGAGGGAAACCATAGATTCTTCAATCTCATTACGAGCAAGCTTTTCTAGCTCATCCCGATCGTATTCCTGGTCCTCTTTGGAGAGAGAAACTTCAAGGACCAAGACCTTAACCTGAGCGCTGAGATCACGAAGTTGCTGTCGAAGAATTTCGGTTTCTCTTTCATAGCCCTCGACTTGACCTCGCCACTTCCTTGCCTCACGTGTTGCTTCATCACGTTCCTTGCCAGAAGTTTCAAGGACCTCTGACATTTCCACAACCGCGTTCTCAAGCCTTGCATGATCCGCACGTAATTCGTCGATCTCGGGCTTGCTGGACTCTAGCTCCTGAACCATTTCATCGAGAGTAGCTTTGAGCTCGGCATTGTTGCGCTGCTCAGCTACAAGTTGGCTTCGGACTCGATCATACTCGGTGTATAATTGTGTCAAAGTCAAACCACCACGACCTTTGGATGTACGTGGAGAGAATGTACCGACTGGTGTCGATGCGCGGATTGGCGTTGATGGTCCTCCGTTCATAGGGCCGGGGCTAAATGGCGCTTGTGTTTCTACTTGGTTCAACTTGGCTTCCAGCTCAGCGACCTTGCGTTCGGCAGCCTCCTTGTCCGAGTGTTCGGTCTCGATTTCGGCGCGGAGTCTTGAAATTTCCTCAGCAGCGTCATCACGTGCCTTCTCGAGCGCAATCTGGCACTCTTGTACACGTTGTTTAGCGGTTGCTGCTGCGTTGCCTTGCAGCTCTGCCAAGCGGTTGGCGCTCTCAAGTTCAATTCGGAGTGACTCAGAAGTGGACGTAGCATCCTCCCTAAGCGACTGCATAGCAGCAATTGACTCCTCGTACTTGTGCTCGACATCATCTAACCGGCTCTTCAAGGCATTTTCGCTGCGTCGAAGTTGATCAATAGTTGTGCTAGCTTCCTCGATTTCCCGTTGAAGTTCGGCAACTCTAGCGTTCTTCTCTTTGCGGAATTTGAGGTATTCGGCGGATTTTGCTTTAAGCTCGGTCTCGAAGTACTCGTTATTTTTCTTTGTTAACTCAAGTTCCTGCTGAAGACTTTGCTCTCGGAATCGAGCACTGGTGGACGCAGAGTTTGCTGACTGGAGGTTCTGTTCGGCAGTAGAAAGCTGGCGTCTGAGTTCCACGGTCTTTTGATGAGTAGCGGTAAGCTCTTCGGACAGTTTATCGTAGGCAGTAGTCTTGGACTCGAGAAGAGCCAAAGTGTCGCGGTTAGAGCTCTCGAGAGATGATATGCGTGATTTTAGACCGTTGACCTCGGACTCATTCGAAGTAGTTGACGACTTGAGGGTCGTGATCTCGGATTCGAGGTTCGATCGAGCATTTTCTGTAACCAGTCAGACAAACCTTAGAAAAACCCGTCGTACATTACTGACCAGACTCCTGGAGGCGAGTGCGCAGGGTAGCCGTTTCGTTCAATCCCTTTTCCACAGAACCCTTCAGCACCTTGATCTTGGACTCGCTGGCACGGACAGCATTCTCCAATTCGACTTCGAGGCGAAGCTTGTCGGATTTTAGCTCATCGGATTCGCGAGCTTTGACCATGATACTCTCTAATAACTGATTAACAAGGTTGACCGTCGGTGCTTGCGAAAGTGTTGTCAATATATCCTCGGCGATACCGTAATGGGAAGCCAGGAATGGAATCTCAACGGTAGCTGAAGCCATGTTGAGTTTCTGTAGCCTCAACAGGCTTCTAACAGCTAGGGAACGAATGCGATCCTATCTTAGTTGGTATTTACTAAAGAATAAGCTTCGGGTTGTTTGAGAAGCAAAGTGAGCGACGGCGCCAGGCTCGAGCGCGTGTGCGGTGTTTGTTGTTAGCACACAGCGCGCAATGGGCGACTCAATGCATATCAAGCACTGCACTCAATATAGATAGTGTAATAAATGGTAGAAAGAAAGAAAGTAAGAAATGAGAGTCTGTTGTCTGGCCCTCGACAAAGCGATACGCCGTGGTTGACTTCGAGAAGGAAAGAAGAGAAGCTGCGTTCGTTCAGTCGCGGAGAGCTTGCTTAGCTCGGGTCGAAACAGATCACGTGACGTCGTTGCCTTATGATGTAGGCGACGTATGATGTAGGCCACTCAAACTTCCACCTTTTGACTCACATTCATCTCCAGCATCTCTTATTCTTTATTCATCTCTCTTGCTGGGCGTGACTTTCCAGTGCCCTGCTTTGTGAGATATCTATCTGGATTTCAACACCAGTCGTATCAACTCATTTTCTCTCCTTTCCAACCTCGGAGAACTATCTGTCACTCTTTTATTAGCTCGTTCACAAGCATCACCAGGTCATCATGTCTTATCTCCAGCAACAAATCAACAGCTTCAACTCCAGCGTTGTCTCATCCGCCGGACGCTTACCGCAACAAAAGCGCATTATCGGCAGTGGTCAGCCTGTCTCCTCTGCCTCTTCTCAGCCTACTTCCACCCCAGGCACCCCCGGTCCAGCGCGCCGCAATGAACCTGCAAATATCGTCTACTCGCAACCTGCCGACACCGGTACGGGCAAAGATATCATGACAAATGTCCTTTATGCGATTCAGAAGATGAAAGAAAAGAACGCACCGCTCACTTTCGAGGATATTGTCGGGTACCTATCTCTACAAGAGCGAAGACATGACCAAGGCTACGTCCACGCGCTGCGAAGTATTCTTCAAGTCCACGATAAAGTAAACTACGATCCATCGGGAGCCGATGGAAAGGGTACATTCAGTTTCCGCCCGCCGCACAATATCCGCTCGGAGGAGCAGTTGCTACAAAAGCTTCAGTCGCAGACGACGATGACAGGTATACTGGTTAAAGACTTGAAAGAAGGCTGGCCCGGCGTTGAGCAAACCATCGATAAACTGGAACAAGAAGGCAAGCTCTTGGTGACACGAAACAAAAAAGACAACCACCCAAAGATGGTCTGGGCGAACGATCCGTCCCTCATGCATAAATTCGACGATGAGTTTCGACAAATCTGGGAAAAGACCAAGGTGCCTGACCAGCAGCAAGTTATTGAAGATTTGGAAAAGGCTGGCATGATTCCGACGAATAAAAACAAGGTGGTGAAGCCTCGCCCTAAGGTTGAACAGAAGAAAACTAAGAAGCCACGACGAACCGGCAAAACGACAAATACTCACATGATGGGTATCCTCCGGGACTATTCGCATCTGAAACGATGAAAACTTTTCTCGCTGTATTATTTTGGATTTGATTGAGCATTGCATCGGCGTTGACTTCTTGCTTGTCATTTATACAACACTTATTTCGGGCGGCCTGCTTGGGATTCAACAATAGTTGCGTGTATGATTATTTACTTACAGACCCTTGATGAGGGCCAAAAAAAGGATACCCTAGAATGGAGAAAATGTATAGAGCTTAGATTTCATGGCACAATATATTCTGTTTTTCTCGCCTCCGTTCTAACCTCTATTCCAAAAGAGAAGAGAAATCATAGATACAAGTAGCTATTATACACGATAGAAAATCATCTATGCTTTTTGTGCCCAAACAACAGCCTCCCAACATCAAGCCTTCCCATTAACAAAATCAAACCTCCCTTGCGGATCCACCTTTTCAAGATAGGCAACCATATCCTCAATCGTGGTAACCTTGATTCCAAACCTCCTTCCAAATTTCAGGCATGCATCTCTCCTCATCATACCATTATTCCCTCTAACCTCCGCCACACCATCAACAACCTCCCCTTCTTCCACCAACTCGCCAATAACACCCGCCAAACTCCTTCCCGCCAATCGACACAAATCAATCGCAGCCTCCGTATGACCCCTTCTCTCCCTAACACCTCCTTCCCTCGCCCTGAGGGGAAGAATATGTCCCGGCCTTCGAAAGTTCTCCGCCTTAATGTTTGGGTCTGCTAATTGTCTACACGTCAACGCCCTGTCGTATGCGGAAATACCGGTTGTAACAGACGCATCATTCGAATCAATCGATATCGTGTACGCCGTAATCAGCGGATCGGCATTGTTAATCACCATCTGTGGAAGCAGTAATTTGTCGGCGTGTGAAGGTAAGATGGGCGCGCAGACGTAGCCGCTTGAGTAGCGCACGAGAAAGGCCATTTGGGATTCTGTGATAGCGTCGGCGGCGATTATGAGGTCGCCTTCGTTCTCGCGGTCGGTGGAGTCGAGGACGATTACGAATTGGCCATTTTCTGTGCAATGTTAGATTGGTTGTTGCGTAGAGGAGATAGGGGATTGTCGCGACTCACTGAAAGCTGCGACCGCATCCTCGACGGGATCGAAGGTTAGATTGTCCTCTGTGGATGAGGGCATGATGGATGCGTTATGCGTATTCCTCCGTGAGGTTCCGGTATATGAATTCTTATTCAATTGGACTCTCCGAGTACTTCGAATGTATCGTCTCCGGTGAGCGTGGAGATGTGATGGTGATAAATATATTGCCGCGGCTGTTGTGATGAAACTTCCGGAAGTACAAATCGTCGATATTGAATATAATCCGTTTATTGTCTGGCAATTGACGTTCGACAATCGATCTCGATGATAGTATCTCAGGCGAAAGGAAATCCCAATTGTATGCGGGGTACACCAGACCAGAAATAAACCGGCAACTCAGCGACAACGACTGATTTAATCTGAATAATCAATTCACCAAAAATCCGCCCGGTCACAGAATTAAAAGTATAAATCGCAAAGGATTGCAAATCACGCGACTCTACTGCTGGAATTCGGACGAAGATGAATAATTGATTACCAATTGGAGTGGCCGTTGAGTCAGACCAGACTCTCTGTCGGCGTAAGTTACCTAGCGGGGCATTTGTCGGTGTTCCGGGCTCTTCGGGCCGTGACCATTTTGAGTCCATCGGATATAACATGTACACCAGGCGGTCTGGTCTACCTGTGGATGGGCTTGAGCCGAGGCTTATTTTCTAGTCTGTCACGAGAAATTCATGGGTGGTATTGTCTTTATTGATGTCATGTATCATGGTCTCGTCAATCTAGATGTATGCACGCTCCGCGCATCAACTATATAGAAGTATTTGCAAGTATATACCCCAAATCTGTGTCAAGTCATTCCCAAACGCCCCATCCATCTCACCTCATCCGCCTGTCTCTCAAGTGCCCTCCGTATACGCTGCGCATATTCCTCCTCGCGACGCTTCTCCAGCGCCCTTGACTTGCGACGGGCTTGTCTTTCCGTAAAATCTACTTCTTCGCCATCAAGAGACATGCGATCATTCATCTCATCGTCTGTATCCTCGTCTATATCATTCGAAAATCGTAAACGTCCTATACGATCCCCTGACCAGAGCAGAAGCTCGTCGCCGTTGAGATTAGCATCTGTAGGAAGTATCTTCCGAACCACGTCGTTCCTCACGCCACTATCGGAAGTGAAGAATAGCCCTCGTACTTGATCTGGTTCGTCGACGTCTCCTGGAGATGCCATTCTAGACTGCCGTCTGCTTGTGTTGATGTTCCAGTATCGGACCTGAGTTTGGCCATCCCGTTCCACCCATTTGACATTGCCGTTTGAGTCCGAAAAGACTATACGCGCGCCGTGCGATGCGACGGATAACAGTTTAGAGCTTGCTGCACTCTGCCGATTTTGATAGCGCGCGGGTTGCATTTGTGACTCGCTGTCATCATTTTGAGGATCAGAGCCGTGAAAGTTCAGATCGTATAGCTCCAAAGAACCTCTTCCGTTATATTCGCCACATGCCACGACCGTATGCTTTCCTTGCCAGTTGGAGGTTGAGACAGGGAACCTTGGAGCTGGAACTGAGGCTAGTGCAGCTAACCGACCTCCAGAGTGAATGGCAGTTTGTAACCTGGGAAAAGTGCGCCGATCGTAACAGAGAATACTTGGGAATCTTCCTGCCAGAAGAATTGTATTGACATGTGGAGTCGGTGGATGTAATATCGACAAAGGCCCAGGCTGGAACAACGGAGCATAATCCGCGCCTTTCTGATGCGGACCTGGACTTCGAATGCGCTGTGGTGGTTGTCCGTTTGGAAGTAGCTGTAGAACCTGACAATCCGGATGGCTATAAAGATCGGACTTTGGTATATATTCCCCAGGCGTCCGTTCGCATCGAAGACTAATCTCCGCTTCTTCTTCCGGCGAGGAGAGACGAGCATCATAAATCTGGAGGCTCAAAGTCGTAGCTAGGGTAAGCGGGACGGAGTAATCCGTTTCCTGTGACAACGCAAATATCGACCAGGCATATCGTTGTTGATGCACGACACGCAGAGTCTCCAAGTCCACTTCGTTGAGAATACTCCCAACCGCAATATACGCCCGTCTGCGCATCGAGTCAACACTCATGCACTCGCCCACACTTAGAAACTCCAGTGGAGGACTGCGAGGAGGAGTCTTGTCGCTTCGCTTGGACATATCTGTTACTAGCACACCTGGGCGGCTCATGCCAGTAATTCTCCCTTTTAGCGAATTTGCAGAGCTTGAATGGGAGTAATTCATATCCCAAACGCAGACAGTCCCATCATCTAGGGGAGCGATGACTCGATCTTCTCGCGCAAAGCTCCAATCCCTAAGCAGACCCATGCCCATCGCATCCCGTAACATACGATGAGGACCACCAGTGACAGGCCTTTGCATCCAACTGAAAGAAATCGGCCCATTGCGAGCTATATATTCCGAATACCAGTCCACATCTTCCGTTTCGTACGTCGGATCCCATTCGGCAGCGGCTCGGCTTCTTTGCCCGAGAGACGGCACAGCGTAATCATTGCCGTCATTCACCACGAGAGTAGTCTGCGCATGCGGTTGTATTAGAGTACGAAGCGTACGGGGTCCCAGTGTACTCAAGGGCGTTATCGACGATAGTGGCTGGGCGCCGGAGATTTGACCCGGCGTGAACCCATTTCCGTTGTTCGCTTTGGCCGAGCTCTCATAACAGTGCAGTCTCCAGAGAAGGTTGTCTCGCGATAACTCGAAATATTTACGTGACACAAGTTGCAGTGCGACCTGCTCCCGAGGACTCAGATCTAATCACAGACCACTGATTAGTATGGTAACACGGTGTTCTGCTTTGGTTTGGCCCGAAAGCCATCTCCCAGTTTGAACGGGACTGGGGGGGTCAAACTCACATTCGATGATCTTCGTTAGGATCTCTACCGGAAGTTTGTCCATGAGGGAGCAAGGAGACAAACGGCATGAGGGGCTTCTGATATACGTATAGCGACCTCTCTATATGAAGGAAGTTGGTGGTGGTGTTGTTGATCAGCAATCTCCATGCTTAGAAATGGATTCCCCGCAGCGGCCTGAATGCAGCCTGAATGCCTCAGGCACGAACAGCCACTGTCGTCAGATTTTGCGCTAGTCCTGCTATAGACTAGACTGAAAATCGCAACGCTAGCTTCATTGGGAAGAGTCTGCATTTTAGGGCTAGGGTTGAGGACTTGGACGACGATGTGCTGGGAGCATGAAGGATGAATTGGTATTTTCAGTGCTGGTAATAAGAGCGCAGGTAGAAAAAATGTATATGTACTTTTACCAAGCCAAAACATAGTCCCGATCCACCGAGATATGCTATGTATAGTTGCTCCACGTACAACTATACGAACCGACCAATCAAAGATGCCTATTTTGTGAGTAGAACGTCCATGTCAGCCCTAAAAGCAATATCAGGGCGAGGTCTCACATATAAATTGTTGGCTTTTTCTGCAGATATGAAAAATTTTTCTCGTTTAGATATATGCTGAGCTGGTACTGGAGGGCATTTTGAAATCATGGGTGCATTTACCGTAGTCATCTGCCATGGCTCTTACCACACCCCAATCCCATACAAGCCCTTTATTACTGCTCTCCACAAGCAAGGCATAGAGGCTTATTGCCCTCAACTACCAACATCAGACCTGCAAAAACTGAACGTCGGCACATCACCAGACGGATTTCCAGATTTCAGCAGCCCTCCACCAGCAACCGGCTACCCCCAGCCATCCGACGATGCAGTCGTGATCAACAAACTCCTCGACAAACTCATTCTCCAAGAAGGCAAGAAAGTTATATTACTTGGTCACTCTTCTGGGGGCTTTGTGGCGACATATGTCGCCCGGCAAAAGTATCAAAGAAAAGTTCGGCAGGCGAACAACCTTGAAGGAGGAATTATTGGTATTTTCTATGCCACTGCATTCTTGATTCCCAAGGGCCAATCTGTTCATTCATTCTTTCAACCAAAGGATGGATCGGAAGGCATTGTGCCCCCGTATTGTCGGTTTCATGTACGTTTCCATCATACACCGCCCGTCCCGTCGGAACTGCTAGACTGACCACGGTATATACAGGGAAACGGGTTCGAAAGTATTGCGTCCACCGTTGATGCCGCTAAATACTTCTTCAATGGTCTACCCGAAGACAAAGCAAAGTACTACGAATCCACTATGACAGCGGGCCCAATCCTTATTACGGTATTGGATCATGATCCGTATATTGAGGTGCCCTGCGCTTTCCTAATCTGTGAAAACGATCTAGCTCTGCCTTTTGCATACCAAGAGATGATGGTTGCAATGCAGGCAAAAAGAGAAGAAACAAATTTTACGGTGTACAAGTGTGATGCAGGCCATTCGCCGCATTTGACTTGGACTGATGGGCTTGTTGGGCGTATCCAGGAATGGGCAGGCTCTATTGTTTAAATATAAGATTTAGTAGATAGAGATGTCGGCTTTACTTGGTATATAAAGCTCATACTATGATCCTATAGATATTTGAATGTGTCGTTGCTAGGTATGATCCGAAGGCGATTTTACCAATAAATAACTAGTTGACAACTAATGGAAGAGCCCTAAAAATTGCCATTTCCTCTCCTCTACTTAATGAGAATAAGGCCTGATCGTGAGCTCGGCGGAATAATCAATAGCAACCAGCGTGTAAATGTGATTAGTACTACCAAATAGGCGAGACTCTTGTAATCCATTCCTCCATGGCGAAATGAAATTCCAAAACAAGAACGAATCTTGGCAGCGTTGTATGTATACCTAGTCTCTCACATGTCGTTACAGGTAACTACATATCACTAATCCCATCATCCACGATGCGGCACACCAGCTTCTCCATCACAGGACACTAAAATTGATCGTTGGTGGCGCCGGCACGACTTCCATGATCACTGGTCCAGCGATCACTTTACTATCATCAAAGATCGCACCAGTGCCATTGATGGCCGTGCTTGTCAAGAGACCAAAACTCTGACCAGAGACCTGCGGAGGTATGGTAACAGCAACCGTATTGCCAGAAACACGGGCGGGTACACTGATTATGTCCAGCCCGCTGACAAAGGTGACGAAGGCACTCGCAGGAATTGCCGTAGAATTCCCGCCAGCCACACTGAGCGTTGCAACACTGTTGGCGGCGAATAAGTTGCCCGACCCGGACCCCTTACTAACCGAGAGGGATGGGAATGCCTTGAAGGGCAAGGCGGCATTGGATGAAGGACAGCTCGTGATGAATGCGCTAGCAATAGTGAATATGGCGTTGGGTGAAAGTGGAGTGCCGGCGATATTCGCAGATACCACATCAAGAATGCTAGCACGTTGAATCGCTTGGTGAAGACCCTCGGAAACAGTAATTGCAGCAGCTACATTTAGGATCGATTTTGAAGAGATTGCGGTTGCGGCACCCAGGTACGCTGACACTCCCACACCTTCCAAGACCGTTGCAAGGCTGACGAAGCTTGATACGCTGTTGACGGGGAAACTATATTGGCAAGCTGCCACTGGAGCTGCTCCGGCTTGTGAAATAGCTGACTCCAGTAGGACAACGTGTTGTTCTTCGTCGTGAGCGATGAATTCCAGATTAGAGATGAAGACTTGGTCGAAGCCTGCGGCAAGAAAATCAATTTCCGAAAAAGTAGAGAGAGCCTCTTTATAGAAAGTATTCTCAAGATGTTCAAGCTATATTGCTAATTAGTATCAAGTGTGGAAAAGCATAGAATGAGAGAGATTCACCGTTAGGGCAAACTGCAATATGTCTACGTCAGAGATAGCTTGCTGGCGGGGCGTAAGAGGGAAAGATAGCACATCTCCTACGCTGCAGAGAACGAGATAGCCAGCGAGTATAGCTTTCTTAGCTGAAATCATGATGGTTAAAGATGAACGTCAGATGTCGCTGTGTAGGTATGTTGAACGATCGAGGCTATGAAAGAGTGAAAAGAAGCGAAAGTAAAAACGGCCAGCCGTTATAAAAGTAGTAGATGGTTCAAAAGAATGAATAAGATCAGTGCAGAGTTGATCTTGAGAGTGACAATATCCGGGAGTTGACTGGAATATATACTTCATACATACCTAGGTAGGTGTCAATCGATGAAATCATCCTACTTTCAAAACTAGACTTTATTTAAACTTTATTTCCTCTTAATCGTGTATCATCAAGGTTTCAATACATATCGCCCTTGCGATGGATGGATGTAAATTGATAAATGCAAAATATAGTTAATTGAGCTTATAGATGTGTGCCCTATTTGGTTACCGGTACCTAGTGGCGTTAGTTAGGGCTTGAAGCTAGCGGCCCATTGCGGCTCAGCGCCAAACACAAGAAGTATGACGATGGCAATCCTTTTTAAAATGATAACTGACTTGAAGGAGCTCACCAGAAGAGGATAGTAGCGAGCATGGAGAGCAAGGGGAACACAAGCCACTCGCTAGCGGCTTTTGTCTCTGAAAGCTGCCTCCTAGCCGTATTAAGCACCGTTGAGGTTATTCCCTAGCCTGGCCCTAGTCCGGAACGATCGAGTTCTCACTACGTATTCAGCTAGTCGATTGTCACAGAAAGCGGACACATGAATCACATAGATTAAAATACTGATCTACAACTCTGGTGGGAGCCTCATGGCATTGAAGAATAATTAAAGTATTTGGAATAGGTCGAATTTAGCTCCAATGTTATTCCCGAAAAATGCTTATTACAAGTGCCATATAGAACCCGGATGTGAATACGAGAGTAACGAGACGCCACTTGTAGGTCCCTACTCCGTAGACTGTTGCAGATAAGATCCTAGCCTGCGAGGGGTCAGCCTCTTCGACTCAATGAAGCTTTAATTTTTTCTGGCCGAAACCGCCAAAGTCCACCCCGATGCACGCTTTTGGGCTTGGCAGATAGCTTCATAGTTAATCAAATATAAGGCTAGCCATTTGTACAACCACATATTGTACGGAGTGACTATGGAATTTGTAACATACGATTTCAATCACCACTGAGGCGGAGGAGTGTTGTTCCGAGATGGAGTTACCGAGTTTGAGGCTTTGAGCTAGACCAACCCTAACCCTAAGTATACGTTAAGCTTTTGGTTGGAAATCTTTACTCGGTATAAAATGGGGGTGTTGATGCGGAATTCGTCGGTGTGTACATATGATTTCTCTTTGTTAGTGAGATCAATTCCAATGTCGCAGCTTGCCCGTGTCTTATATCCCATACAAAGACGTCGGACTTAGGGTTTCATGAACAAAGCCCTAGTCAAGCCCACCCGAAAACTGTTGACGAAACCACGATGAATGTAACGACTATATATGACAAAAGTCTGGGGCAAAGATCAAAGTATTGCCAGTCACAACCCCAGTGATAAAATAATTGGAAAGTGGATGAAAATGGACATCGGAAAGCGATAAAGTATAATACTGACTCCTGCAAAAGGCGGATGTTCAATTGATACATGTAAGCAGTCTCTTTCAATATTCCAGCAAAGCTGAATGTTGTATCACTACTTCGATATCTTTGTAACGCAATATTGCGGTGAATTTTGTCGTTGAATATCGAGAAGGGATGTATATAAGTCTCTCGCCAAACAATATTGAATGATGCTGCAGACACAAATAGCACAATCTACAACACTCTGGTATCGAACAATTTCTCCCACGATTGTCAAGGGCTTGGATATACGAGTATCATCCAACATCCCTTCTAAAAATGTCATCTATCGATCCGTGGTTGCTTCAATTTGACTGGCGACCAGTTTCCCGAATTAGGGTGGTAGTCAACAATACCCCAAATGACTTCTACTGGTTCATCTACTTGATAATCCCTAGCAGTACCGGCTCTGTCCGCATACGTGCGAAATTGGAACATGGAAACCCAGCTAGAGCCTTTGAATGGACAACTTCCCGCGTACCAATCCCCGCGCGTCTGAAACGTTGGGATTTCCGAGCCGCCCCTGGACTCCGGGTACATCACATTGCACAAGTTATCTATAGCAGTGACCGGGAGCTATTTCAATTGCCTGGTAGAGGCCCTGACTCTCAATTCTGGGTGCAAGTATTGTCTTCTACTATTAGCTAGAATTGCTGGCTGATTTTCGATTTAGGTATGCGGTTTTGCGTGAGTTGGGCCAGCGACGGTACACGACGAGCCGGGCCTGTCGGTACATACGGCCTTATGTGCAGTTTCAGCATCACGCATTCCACCAGCGTAGACTCTTGAATCATGCCCGAATTTGATTTCCTCATTACTGACATGCCTTGCACGATGGAAGAGTGAAAACTCATTTTGGTCCGATTTCTCCCTGCAATTTTTCAATTCACACGTCTGGGCGAAGTCTTTTGCACCTACCTATGACCACTGTCACATCACCCAGCCATTGATCAAAGTTATTGCAGTCCCCAATTTGTAGTATGGTCCCTACCATCAGTCGATCAAGCTAATTTCTTGCTGAAGACATGAGGATACCGTGATCTTTCATACTGCTTCGCGCGGATAAAGCAACTGGTAAGCAAAGAGTTTACAACTTTGGGAATCATTCAAGGTGTATCATTTGAACAATGTGCGCCTATTGCTATAACAAATTGAAACCCTCTTCATAGCTATCTCAATCATATCTGACCCTTTTTCAAATAAGTGGCAAGAAGCGTTCCTGACCATAAATATTTAGATTAGTCCATATATCGATGGATTTTTCATTCCTCGGTTAGAATAATAGCTACCTACTTTCGAGGCGTAACATTGGGAATTTTTAGCGGGGGAGAATCCAGATGTCCTTTGTTTGGATCTTCATAACAAGAGTATAACTGTGTGATTTTATAATACATCGAGATATAAGCGGGAGTTTGTTTGCTCCCAGCATTTGCTCGAGCATAGTATATCATACAGGATATAGCACAATGCAAGAGAGTTGTCTAGAGGGTGCATGGAGAGACGGACAGCCTTGCTTCTATAAATACAAGGCTAAGTTAATGGACTTGAGCATGACAAGACGAGAATGCCATTGGGTGCTGAATTTGGCTTCCCAACATTGTTGTGAATATGTGAATGAAATCATAGTATCTTCTTACACTTCAACATCAAATGAGAATGTGAAAGCTTGCCATGCACGTATACATAGTATTCATTTTAGAGATCTATTTATATAGATGTAAGAGTACTGAAATAATATATATTAAATTCCGTTCATGAGTACATATAAATGTAATCCTGCCTTATTGATCAGGTCTATATATTGCATCTTTACACAAAACAGCGACTTTCTTAAAGAATCGTCTCCATTCCAATGGATCACCTTTCACTTTTGTAAATTCAACCTCGAAAAGTCCCTCCGAGACTGATTCCACAATTATGTTTCCCTGCAATAAACACAGTCGTTGATCCTTTGTAGCGACGCGAATGACGACTGGTCCTCCAGTCTCAACACCGGCGATATGGCTGGGGACGGGAACACCAAGTCTATGAAGTGCTTCACTCAGAACAGGGACGAGTAATTTCAATCCCCATGTTGAGTAAAATCGATTCAGGGTTCGCGAGGGGATAATATCGTGGAAGTTCTGCGCATTCTGCGTCCTGCTCAATGGCACCGTCGGGTTTTGGCTGAATTGGGACATGGCGGGTTCGTCTTCGAGACGACCAGCGAGTTGGTAATGATGTGTTGTGGACATGGTGTGGTCTGTGGGTTGGGTAGATGAAAAAGCGTTCACGAGGGGTGTGTCCCAGTCGACCGTCACGTTGCCCATGGGCATTTCGGGTTGTGTGGATGATAATCGTGACTGTAGGTCATCCCCGCTTTCATGTGTGTCGATATCCATGGCTGAAGATGAAGGGCCACTTGGACGGGATCGCTGCGATTGTGAAGGTGGCGGCGCAAGCGGGTCTTGCGAGAAGTCGATATGTAGCGACTCAAACATGCTCGTCGCAAGGTTGAGTTGATCTTTCAATACGCCTTCCGACGAAATGTATTTGTTGGGTCGCGTGAACCAAGGATGGCGCCTGACATCTTCCATTGTGAAGCGACTCGCGACGTCGACCTTCATCATTCCTCGAAGCAATGACAAAACGGACGACGGTAATCGCTGCCAGAGCTCATCGGTTGTGCGAGCATTTTTCTCTAGGTATTCGCTAAACTCGAAGCTTTCTTCAGTCGGACTGTCCCATGGCGTATTTCCAGCAAGTAAAACAAAGAGAACGACACCGCAGGACCAAATATCTGCAAAATCGGCTCTGTATCCGCTGCCTTTAGTCTGACCTCGTGTGCTGCACGTTATCACCTCCGGTGCGATGTATGGCGGACTTCCGCATAGTGTGGTACACGCTTTCATTTTGCCGTTATATTCAAAGACCGTCGCGAGACCGAAATCCGCAATTTTTAAATCGCCATTCGCAGACAAAAGCACATTCTCAGGCTTAATGTCGCGATGTCCCACGCCCTTGGAGTGCATATAACTAACCGCACTGATAAGCTGCGTGAAATAGAAATGTGCAATATCTTCGCCAACACCCGCATCGGCCTCGATTTTGTCGAATAGATCCCCTCCTTCCGCTAGTTCCATCGCGATCCATCGCCACGTTGCGTCTTCGCCGGTGTGAAAGAAGGATATGATATTTCTATGATCGCCGATGTGTTTGTGGACCGTCACCTCCATCTGGAGTTGTCGCGCGGTGATTTTGCCATGGCGAGAGGCGTATTCTTTGTGGATGAATTTGACGGCGAAAACGGGGTTGTTCTCGGTGAGGGGGCATGCTTTTTTGATGCTATACCAAGTTGACATGAGTTAGTAATTTGACTATCAAGGCGAAGTCAAATGAGGGGTAGATACCAGGCATAGGCGCCTTGGCCTATTGTTTTTGACACGATGCGAAAGGGGAGCTCTGTTGGCAGCGGGGCTAGCTGAGAGTGCTGCATCGCGTGACCTATTCAATAGATCGGTGTCAAAGAATGGCTTAAAGAAAGACTGAGGTGAGTGATGTTGTGGTGGTGGCAGTAGAATGTCGCGTCAGACACGGATTATTGCCGAGTCAACAAGGAGTGGGTCGCGTCGTGTCCCGCTTTCAATTTATCCTCTTTGGGAATGGAGATGATATAGATCCACCACCTGACTACTGCTGAAGTATTGTTGGAAGTATCTATGTAGTATGTGCTATTACTATCGTCGCGATGTTCCCACGAACTACGAAGGACAGCGCGACTGATGGTACAAGGGTAGATATGCATGAGGTAGGCCATAATAGGAAATCGCAAGCTCTGCACAGCTATCCTGATAAACTGGATGCCATATTACGGATGTCATTCGGCAATCCCCGGCTTCTCCATGTCGTCTTCTTTGTAGATGTCGGTAGGTCGCGTGAGCTGGACGAGGGCTGAGGACAAGTCATTCGCGTAGCCCGTACTGCAACGAAACAACGGCATCGCGTAAGGGATTCAACGCTGTTCACCGAACAGTAACCGAGTACGTAGGAAGCTGCAAGTACTACTACAGAGAATGGAGTAGGGAGAACAACACGTTTGTCAAGGGAAGAGAAAAGACGAGCGAATGGATTTGCCAAGACACGAGTTGACACGAGTTCTAGAAACAGCGCTAACCCCCAAGCGGACTAGCTGTTGCCGTGGGGAGCGCCGACTGTAAACATTGAGTACACCCACAGCCACTTCTTTTCTCGTTGCTCTTCTTCTCTCCTCCTTCTCGTTCTCTTCTCTGTCTCGGACTGACTCTCTTGGATAAGATCAGCATCGCCTTGGACTCTCTGCACATTCTGTCTTTCGCTTCAATAACAGCATCCTCCTGCTTTTCATCAATATCTGGTTCGGCTGTGGGTCAACACCGCATCCGTCACTTCCACTCAGTAGCACTGCTACATTCCAGTCCAGACGCATTCTCAAGAGACACAATACTTTAAATCGAGATCTTCCCGTCAACCCATTCTCGACAACATGGACTACGCGATGGAGGATACTCAGAACGCTGCACCTCAGGCCCACGAGGCATCCAAACTGGGTGCTCCTGCTCCTCGAGGCGATACTCAGAGCGTCACCAAGCGGTACGTCGATCTACTAGAACTCACTGTCATGGAACATCATCTAATTCGAATTGAATGTAGTCTGCAGTCCGAATTGATGCAACTCATGCTGTCGCCCTCACCCGGAATCTCCGCCTTTCCCAACGCCGACGGAAACCTTCTCTCGTGGACAGCGACCATCGACGGACCAGCAGACACCCCATATGAGAATCTAGTGTTTAAGCTTTCGTTTGCTTTCCCCAATAATTATCCTTATGCTCCGCCGACCGTGCTTTTCAAGACTCCCATCTACCATCCCAATGTCGACTTTTCGGGCCGGATCTGTCTGGATATCTTGAAGGATCAGTGGAGTGCGGTGTATAATGTGCAGAATGTGTTGCTCAGTCTGCAGAGTCTACTCGGGGAACCTAACAAGTACGACCAATCCTTTTTCGTCTTTCATACACATCGATACTAATTGAAAAACAGCTCCAGTCCATTGAACGGCCAAGCCGCAGAGCTATGGGACAGCGATCCAGAAGAGTTCAAGCGCCACGTCCTCGCTAGACATCGCGACATTGAAGACGACGAATAAGAGAACCACATCCTAACTCAACCTCGATCTATCCCATGTCTTTCTATCTGCCTGATAAAAGACGAAGTCACTCAAGGTTGATTGCATTTTCACCGGGCGTTGCATTTACTTTGGTTTCTACTATTTTTATGATCTGACATCCATACGCACTTCGGAGTGATGCATCGTGGCACAGGCAAATACTATAGCGTTACGTTACGTTTGGTTCGGAGTTGTACACACACCATTCTCGTGCTCGATTGTTGGTTTTGAATATTCTTGACATGATTCCTCTTATTATTATTCTTAGTTATGTGATACCTTAAACAAGGCTTTTGCCGTTCAGATGACTCTTCTTTCAAACTTGACCATCCTGTCTCTCAAATAGAAAAGATAATTGAATAGACGCAAAGAGCAGCATTGGAAAAGGGTCAGTATCAAGCCATCAGTGTGGATGCCCCATGTCGGGACTCAAAAAACGGTAATAAACGTATACCAAATACCCACTCCACCAAAAAGGAGTACAGCTTGTGGGGATTCTTGGTATTGGTATGTAACAGGTGTGAACATTCCGCATTCACCGTATTCACGTGACCTTATTTCTAACACCCTATCAAGATCATGTGATGAACCCAAGCCCTACAACCGAAATAGGCAATATTAAGTAAATCTACAAGTTTTGATCCTTGACTGTCTAAAAAAAAAAAAAAATAAGACAACAAGGGCTGTATTGATATCGAGACTAGATTCGAGCACTAGAATATTGATAGACTGTAGGATGGTGTGGACCGAAAAGATGTAACGCTAGGTACTTCATCCGATAATCAAGATGAGTCACAGGCCCTCGTCGAGCTACTTTGATTAAACAAATCGAAAGGCCGGATTCAATTATGAAGGGGGAATAATACACAGTTATCTTAACTACCTGCATTTCATTTCATCTGATTCAACCGATCTTTGCCATCAAAACTTCTTCTGATAAAAAGGGTCAACTTTTGTTGAATATGCCATCAGATCCAACGTTCACAACCTACACCCCAACCCAAGCACGCACCTACGCCCAACACCGCCTCTCCTATCCATCCAAACTCTACGACACCATCTTGAACCATCACACGAGCACCGGCGGAAAACTCAATGTCCTCGCGGACGTGGGATGTGGTCCCGGCCGCGCAACACGCGATTTAGCGGCGTTCTTTGAGGTGGGTGTCGGTCTGGATCCGGGGGAGGAGATGATTCGTACCGCAAGAGCATTATCTGAAAAGGAGGGTCTTGAGGATGGCGGTGAAGGGGGTAAGGTGCGGTTTGCGGTTTGTGGTGCTGAAGACTGTGCGAGGGGCGTTTGGGATGTGTTGTCTACCTTCAAGAAAGAGGTTGATCATGGGGAAGGTGGGGAGGGAGTTGTGGATTTATTGACGGCTGCTATGGCGGTACCATCTCCTTCACTATTCGTGCCATGTTCAAATTGTTACTAACGATTGAATAGGCACATTGGTTCTCCATGCCCGCATTCTGGGCCCAAGCCGCTCAAATTGTAAAACCCAACGGCACAGTGGCGCTCTGGACTTGCTCTTCGCTGTACTGTCGTAAGTAAACTACAGTGGGAACCGACATGTCAGAAATTAATTTCTAATATGATGATACTGGGTGACAGATCCATCAACCCCCAACGCAGCAGCCGTACAAAAAGCACTCTACCATCTTGAACGGGACGTGCTTGCGCCGTACGAATTACCACCGAACCGGGTATCGCGTGATATGTACGACAATCTTGTTATACCATGGCAAGTGGACCGAGAAACAACCACCGGACATAATCTAGCAGAAGCATTCCCCGAATCAGACTTTGTCCGTTTGGAATGGGATCGAGACGGCATCCTTAGCGACGGGGATGATTTCTTTCTGGCTAGTAACAGCCCGAACAAAGGGGAGACGACCCTTAATGATTTAGAGGGCAGTCTTGGGACCGCGAGTATGGTGACCAGATGGCGAGATGCAAATCCTGAGCTTGTCGGCACGGAGAGCGATTGTGTCAAAGAGATGTGTGCTGAAATCAGAAAAGCAATGGGTGTGGGTGCTGATGAAAATCCAAGAATGAAAGTTGGGAGTTCGGTTGCTTTATTGTTGTTCAAGAGGAGGTGATACCGTCTTCCCGTATCAACTGTGATAGAAAGCTGGAATCGTGTTAAGCATCCATGGATGAGAGACTTCCACGGCGTCGATGGTACATGGACTCTTGTGAAGCGTTCATGTGCACTCACCCTTCGTCTTCGGGAAAACGAACCTTGGAAAGATATAATCGCAAGCCAAAATGCATTTAGCGATGCAAAATAATATTAAACCTCCTACCAAGATTCGTTTACATACATGGGTAGTGGTTTGGTCACTTTGTTTGGTCTGTGGGGAGAGCTGACCCTATTTCCATGAAGCGGAAGGCTGTTAATGTAGTGACTGCCTCGAGGACAATCTCGATACATTTTTTTTCTACCATCATCAGTCCCGCATAGATGGCGCGTACTTAATTGACTAATTGTTCCTCGGCTATTGGGTGTGTCTCAGGCTGTAGGAATATGCCGCTGGCTTGATCGATTCGGTAGTTAGGTAGCTGCCATTGTATTCAAACCTTGTTGATAAGAAGAAGTTACAGACATAGTGCGAGAGTCTGAAGACGTGTCGTCGTCAGTCATGTTTTGGCAGTTGTGTGAAGGTCTGATCGCATACAGCAAGGCTCTCGCTTAAGGTTGCTGGAGAGTCTTTTTCAATGTCGTGCAGGCTTCTCTGAACGAGGCTGCTTGCGATTTCAATGTATTGTGACTTGAGCGATTCCGACTGTGCAGCTTGGAAGCAAGCAGCAACAGTAGTAGAATGCTCCATAGTCCTTGATCTGTCAGAAGGCGAGAAAGCACATCTGTATTGTTTTTGTGAGGCTTGTAATGAAGCCTCCGTGAGAGGGTTGATCATTCTATTTAAGGTAGTGGTTGGAATTTGTGTTTGCTTGCATTCAATGTCTAAAGACGACAAGACTTTTGGGCATTTGGGAGTAAACATATACTACTGTATTGGAGTGTTCATCATTGAAAATTCTGCGGACAGAAATTTCTGAGAACAGGTTACCTGTCTACAGAATTTCTGCGATAAAACAAAAAAGTGCCCTATCTTCTTTATTGCTGCTCTTAGCATTGACCGTGTGAACAGACAGTGTTGTACATTGTAAGTGGCCCATTGTATTAGACAATCGGCGTGTAGCCACTATCATCCCCAAAAGACTGAATGGAAAATGTAGTCCACATGTACGCAAACTGTACTACCTATGTGACTCGAAAACTTTTTAAGCTGTCTCAGGCCTAGGAGCTGGGGCTTTTACGCTTCGCCACTTAACGCCAGCTGCACCTAGAGCAGCCAAGCAGTTCATAATTAGCGCAACTTGAAAAGTCCTAGTCAAAGCACCATTATAAGCAACTTGGACTTGATGCATGACATTAGGATCATGAATCAGGGTCGTGAGCTGTGTAGCGCCTGCATTCACAATCTGTTGAGAGTCAATGCCAGCTATACTCGTCAGACGTGAGATGAGGTGGTTGGTGAAAGTGTTTTGCCCAACACTAACAAAGAGTGAGCCGCCAAACATCTGGAAGAACTGCATGATACAGGTACCAATAGGTACATCGGCTAGAGGTAGAACAGATTGTGCAGTGATCATAGCCTGCTGCATACCCATGCCAATACCAGCCCCAAAAATAATCTGATAACCAATCCATTTGCCTGTCGAAGTATCAACCGTCCAAGTGGTCAATAGGCCAGCACCAATAGAGCCAACCACTACCAGACCATACATAAACGGAGTGTAGTAACCCCATTTGGAGACAATATAGCCTGCAGTAATATTGACCATGATAACAGCAATCATCATTGGCAAAGTGTCAATACCTGAGTGTGTGGCCGATGTACCGTGGATGGCCTGAAACCATAAAGGGATGTAATAGACCATGGTAAAGAAAGAAGCACCAACGCATAAAGCGTAAAGTGCTCCGCAGGCTATACTTCGCTGCCTAGCAATACGGATTGGGATAATTGCATTATCGCCAACACGGAACTGCACAGCTATGAAAGCAAGTAAAAGAACACCAAATACAACAAATAGCGCGATAATTCGGCCATTACTCCATGAATATATTGTGCCGCCCCACTGTAGAGCAATGAGCAGACAGATAATACTCGGCATGAAAAGCATGGTACCGAGAGGATCAAAACGCGCAATGCTCTCAATCCACGTCCTCTTCGGCTGCGGCTGGGGAGATGGTGCCTTGTAAAAGAAAAATATTGCAATAGCGGTGATGCCTCCAATAGGAAGATTGATATAGAAGCACCAGCGCCAGGTAACATGATCAGTAAAGATGCCACCCAGAAGCGGGCCTACAACGCTGGCGATGGCGTAAACAGAAGTCATTAAACTGGTGAACAAAGGGCGCCTATGCATCGGAGTGCTAAAAGCTAGTATGATTAATGAGCCTGAATAGAGCCCTGCTGAGCCCAAGCCAGCGATGGCTCGACCCACAATAAGAGCAGTAGATGTGGGAGCAAGACCGCAGATAAGCGAGCCAAGTTCAAAGAGAAAGAGACTGAGCATGAAGATCCACTTAATATTGAAGACCACGTAGAGGCGGCCAAAGAAGAGTAGAAACGTAGAGAGTGTCACAAGGTAAGCGGAACCATACCAGCCAATATCAGAAAGAGCATGGAAGTGATCAGTGATACGTGGGATAGCTGTTGCGATGATGGTGTTGTCGATGGCTACGCAGAGCACGGCCAAGGCCAAGCCGATGACAAGAAAAAATAGCTTCAATCCAGACGGGTACTGTGGATCAGAGTCAGCGTCGCTGGGATCTTGTGCGATGGTCTCGTCAGCTGGTCCAGTCTTATCCGAAGCCGTGGTATTGGTGAAATCCAGTGATTGCTTTTCAATGTGATCATTCTTCGGCGGTGCCGGACTAGGAACCTTGGTAGGCATGGTGCTGTAATTTATGATTCAAGTGGAAGTCGCGTTTCCAGGAGGCGACACTTTGGAGAACAGCAAAAGGCGTAGAGCAAATGAATCGAAAGAAAACAGCGAGAGTAACGCGCTATAGCATAGCATAATAAGGAAAGCATGGCTTGGACTCCGGAGATACTTATCTCCCCACTGGGTAATTGCTATTCAGCACTGTAGTCCGTCCGTTAGACTAATATTGTCTAATTGATCTCAGGCAAGGAACTCTCCCTACTCTCATTGACTGCTAAGTCCGATCAGATTACTAAGTGTTAAGTACCGGAGTACCTGAACTCCATTTTCGGATCCCAAGTGGCAATATCTTACGGAGTAATGGAGACGAGCCTATAAACACAAGAGCGAAATGATCTACCAACGAAAGCATTGGATGCATCGAATCGTTGGTGAAACCATCTATTCCACCAAATCCTGCGTTTTGTTACCTTTTGCACTTTCGGACATTTTTTTTCCTATTTCCAATAATACTCCAACATTTGGACGGAGTTAAGCCCGGTATATGAGTTACCCATCGATTACGTCTAGTAATCCCTTTTCAACCCCATATCATTTCTCTCGAGCAATAGATCATACGGGAACTCTATGATTTTGTTGTTCCCCGTCCTATCAGATTTTGAGGATTTTGAATGCCACTGCCTGAATCCCTCTCTACCTACGTTCCCTGCCAACGTCTCGGATTGGCATTATCTCGTTATACTTAATAATAGGTATTAATCATTTGCATATGGAATTTAGTCCAAGGGGGCGTAATCTGCTTTCGATTTTTTTTTCTCGTTTTCCAACTTCTGTCAGGCATAATCGTGGCTGTAGTTGCTTTCCAGTATACTGAGTGTCGCATCGAGCATAAGATTTACTCTAATCAGCCCCGTTTGTGCCACTCCGATAGAAAATGGGGCATATTTGTTTGAAATACGGACCAGACGAACACACAAGATCCTCTACAAGTTTACTGGATATGATGCTGCTCAGAAACCTGCGCGTTTACCATCTCATACATCAGCACGACAACATCTTTCCACACAACTCGCCTCCCCCTGGCGACGGGATCAATAGGCTATCCGAAAATTTGAAGCTACGTACAGAAATTCGAAATAATACTGCAGTCTGATTCATCAGGTCAAAACTCGAACCACTTCTTCAAGACAGATTTCGCTGCATCTATCTCCAGTATTTCACTATCATCTATCGCCCAAGCCGTAATACCATCAGGTCTGACGATTATAGCCCCGAGGCCGCGTGTGTCCTTTGCAATCGAATTCACATAGTTAACTCTGGGGCCATACTTAGCCTCTGTCCATTCTTTGAGAGTCTCGTTACTCTGGAAATCGATGACCAGACCTCGTCCATCTGCCATTATATTGCCCAGTCGTGAGCCATCATTAAACTCGAAATCTGGGACACTCTGTCCGACAAGGGGATGTCTGGTTTGACTATCATTCTCGAGATCGTAGCGTTGCGATAAGCCCCAGAAGCGACCTAAGAGCATGTTCATCCCATCGTCTGTGTCGATAAAATCGGAGACTAAGTTCCGGACCGCCATGCCAAAGGCCCCTGGTTGGAGTATTGAGACCTGCGCACGTGTCCAATCAAGTGCCCATACCGCGACAGGATGACGTTCAGCTTCGTATGTATCCAGTAAAGTCAGATCAAGCTCCTTTTGGTTGTTGGTGTTCTCTTGTCGTACGGTCGCAGCTAGCTTCCATCCCAGATTGAAGGCATCGGCCAGCCCCAGATTCATACCTTGAGCTCCAAGTGGTGAATGAATGTGCGCAGCATCTCCAGCAAGGAGTATACGACCCTTGCGATAAGTCGTTGCTTGCATACAGCGGTCAGTGTAGGACGATGCGAAGTATACTTTTTCAATCCTCAATCCCGTCACGCCGGTCACTCGGTTGAGAACTTCTTGAAGATGCTCCACGGTGATCCCTTGAGTCCGGTCAAACGCTCCACCGTCAAAGTCAATCAAGTGCAAACCATTTCCCGATATCCGAATGTACATCCCACCCTTTGTAGGGTTGAATCCCGTCTTCAACTTTTCTGGATGATCAAGGTCGCACTGGATGGCGTAAGCGGTAAATTTAGCTTCTGTCCCTTCGTAAGTGAATCCTGCGGCTTTGCGAATCGCGCTTCGTGCACCATCGCATCCCACAAGCCATTTGCTGCGAAATACAAGATTTGCTTCACCAGCTTCTACGGATACGTTTTTGTCGTTTTCTATTATAAGTTTCTGAACCTCATAGCCCCTGAGAACCCTCACACCCAGAGTTTCAGCTCGTTTATAGAGAATTGTCTCCACTTGCTGAATGTTCGTTGCAGTCGGTATTAGACCCGGACCTGGAATACGATACTTCCAACGCTCTAGTTCAAGCTTGTTAGCATTAAGGCCTATTCCTGCAAAATGACCACCGTACTGGTAGCCGGTAGTTTTTGGGAGAGCTGAAGGCCGTTTGCTCAGATCGACGAATTCGCCGAGAAGATCGCGTCGATAAAGGGCCTCAACGGACGTTGTATTCATGCCCCGAAAACCCAAGGGTTCGTCTTTGAAGGGTGATTCAAGCTTTGTATCGCGCTCAAGGACTAGCACTGAGGTACCTGCTAGGCCTAGCTCACAAGCCAGAAAGAGTCCGACCGGTCCTGCGCCGACGATGATGACGTCGTACAGTCTGTCCATTGCGAAAGCTCGGAAGATGGTATCTAATATTATTCACAAAGAGACGTTAGTTGCACTAAATTAATGATTAACAGAGTTGAAATACCCTTTCGAAATCATAAAGCTTACACTGACTTCAGGCAATTGGAAGCGGCACAGAGTCGTCTTGGTTTCGTCAAGCACAGCTTTGCATCAAGTCTCCAGTCAAATTCTCACCTATAAAGAGATAAGTATCATTAATCACGCAGATTTCGGTGTCCGATTAGCTTACGAAAAGGAAATGAGTGATATTGGCTGCGTGTATGTGTGTAACAGTACAGGTAATTGATAAGTGTAATTGGTCGGTCTCGTACTACATAAACTGTAATGGAGGTACTCTATTGAAACACTTTTGTCACCGGCAATACATTAATTCAGGTTGAATTATTTACATTCTTTTTTCATAAAAGCTTGCATCTTAGCGAAGATCTTCAATTGACTTCAGGTCCCGTCGCTTCGACAGAAGACTTTAGTGCGTCATTATACGCCGAATATCCTATTGCAGATAAAATCTATTTTACCCGAAGTGGTATCGCCTCCTTAGTCGAATCGACCTCCCCATTATGAGAACAACACTCCAGACGGTCACCTTTGAAGCACTCCCTTCTATGAGTGCTGTCTGAAGCGTCAGAGCAGAGTCTTATTGGTAACCGCCGTGTCGATTCTCAAATCAGACAAATCTTAAAACGAGCTCCTCCACGTTAGGGTTTCCTGACATTTTCGAATGAGATATACATCGATAATTATCGGAACGAGAATGGAACAAGTTGAAGGCTATTAGTTGACAAGCGAGTACTTCAAAGACCAGAAATTGACGTAAGGGGAATGAATAGGAACCGGAATTCAATATCGATATCCGATCGTTTCGTCCTTTATTAGCTGCAAGGACTATGCTCATCCCTTTGAGCCAATAAGGATATTTCCCTGCTGTTAAATATGATACATCTGTATTTATTCTAGCTATTGAATTCATGACTGCAGGCATCGCGCACTTCGGAGTATCGATAGGGAGTTATTATTATTATTACTAATCAATTTTATAGTCCATAAGTTATGCAACACTAAGGGTTATGACGGACTCACGATAGAGAGTTATAGAAATTAGCCGAATTCTTGAATCCTAAGAGATATAAGATAGAGCTGCCCTGGTTATCTTGTGCAGCGGCACTTGGCTATTCAATAATTCCCGAATATCAACGAGAGAAAAAGCGATCATCAAAATGAAGGTTTACGCCATATTCCTTGCGCCTCTGCTTGCCATTTTCGCCCTAGCAGGACCGGCGATGGAGAAGAGCAATCAAGTTACCAGTTATTTGGATAAACGACAGGTATGTGGAAATTCTTAAGGTGAAAGTTATTTTAGCTTGAAATGACGGAACTGAGAAATGTGCGACAGGGTGTAAGTTATTGCTTCCTACTGAAGAGATGTGTTGAACGATAGAGAGCTGATAATGTCATGATGGGGATAGCTTGTAAGCTACTCCTTTCTCCTGAAGAAATATGTTAAACGATATGATGGTCATAATAACATGATGGGGACAGCTTGTAAGTTGTCATTCTCCCTAAATAGATGTATTGAAATGACACAGAGCTGACAATGACATCATTTGGATAGGATGTAAGTTCTTCCCGCCTACTGAAGAGATGTATCAAAGAATAAAAGGCTGACAATATCGTGATGTTAATAGGTTGTAAGCCATACCTTTCTAAAAGCGGTTGTGTTGAAAGATATACAGCTGATGATGATATGATATGTCTAGAATGTGAGTCACTCTTTCCTACTGAAGAAATGTGTTTAAAAAAATAAAGCTGATAATAATATGATATATATAGCTTGTGAGTCTCTTTTTTTTTCCCTACCGAAGAGATGCGTTGAATGATGAGGAGTTGATACTAATGGGATGGACAGCTTGTGAGCTATTTCTTTCTATTAAAGAGACGTGCTGAAGGATAGAGAGCTGAGACCAATATATTGTGGATAGGGGGTGAGTTGTTCCACATTACTAAAGATATATGTTAAGGATAAGAAGCTGATAATATCTTGATATGATGATATGAATAGAATGTGAGTTGTTCCTCCCACTTAGCAGATGTGTTAAAAGATACACAGCTGATATGATATAATGTGGTTAGCAAGTAAGTCATTCCTCCCTACCGAATAGATGCATTGAAGGATATGAAGCTAAGAAGCATTCGATATGAATAGCGGGTAAGACATCACTTCTTATCAAACAAACCAGTTGAGTTATACAGAGCTGATATTGTATGTTATGGATAGGGTGTAAGTTATTTGTTTCTACTTTGAATCGTGTTGAAAGGTATAGGGCTGAGAACAATATGATCATAACAGGGAGTAAGTCATTCCTCCTGCCAAAGAGATGTATTAAGGATATAAAGCTGACAATATTATGATATCGATAGGATGTAAGTCATTCCTCTCTTCTGAACTGATGTGTTGAGGACGTGAAGCTGAGAACGACATGATATGGGCAGGGTGTAAGTTATCTTTACTAAAGAGATCTATTGAGGCACTTAAAGCTAACAATAATGCGATGTGGTTAGAATGTACGTTATTCCTTTCCACTGAACAGATGTATTGAAGAACATAAAGCTGAGAATGATATGATGATCATAGGCGGTAAGTCATTTCCTTCTGCAGAGATGTATTGAAGGACATAAAGCTGACATACTATGATCTGGTTAGAATGTAAGTTATACCTATCTACTGAATGTTTATGGGATATAGCGCTGATAACAATATTATGTGAATAGGGTGTAAGTTGCTCCTTACTACTGAGGAGATGTATTGAAGAACACCAAGCTGAGAATGATATGATGATTATAGGGGGTAAGTCATTTCCTTCCGCCGAGATGTATTGAAGGACATAAAGCTGACAATTCTATGATATGGTGAAGAATGTAAGTTATTCCTATCCACTGAATGTTTATGGGATGTAGCGCTAAATGATATGATGTGAACAGGGTGTAAGTTACCTATTTCTGCTGAAGAGATGTATTGAAGGACATAAAGCTGAGATTGATATGATGATTATAGGGGGTAAGTCATTTCCTTCTGCTGAGATATATTGGAGAACAAAGAGCTGACAGTATCATAACCTGAGTAGGATGTAAGTTCTTCCTTTCATATTGAACAGATATAGCTGAGGATATACAGCTGAGAACAGTGTGATAATAATAGGGTGTAAGTATTCTCCCCCTACTGAAAGGATTTATCGAAGGACATAGAGCTAAGATCGATTTTATGCACAGGATGTGAGTTACCCCTGCAGCTGAAGCAATTTATTGAGGGGTTTAGAGCTGAAACAATATGATAATAAAAGGATGTAAGTTACTATCTCTTACTGAGGAAACATGTTGAAGGAAATAAAGCTGATAACAATATAATATAAATAGGATGTAAGTCGTTCTATCCTACTGGAGAGATCTTCTGAAAGATACCATGGCTGATAATGTTATGATTTGTTAGCAAGTAAGTTGTGGCATTCTACTTGGGATAAGCAGAGATAGAGCTGACTAAAGGAGTAAATCACTCTTTCGCAAGAAATCACGCCACCATGGAGAGTGCGAGGAATGGTTACTCATTAAATTGAACGGCAATCCGTTTCTTCAGGAAGCCCCACTCTTTGACTTCATAACCATGCTATGGGGCTTTCCTATCTTGCCTTGGTATAGGTTTTTCCTGTTGAGAGGTTTCCCTATACTGTTATGTGAATACAGAGGCATTATTACATTTAACCTATATTAAACAAGTACCTACGTAAAACTGCTATTGTAGTTTTAGTGGATACATGGAGATGCGCCCACAAATGTTGTGGATTAGGTGTATGCATTTTAAGCGATTTTATACTAGAAGACGTACTATGTAGTAAGCACAATATCACTCGCGGTTCCAACAGAACCAAGTCTATAGAAAATATCATAAACTAATTAAGAGACAATTTGATCAATACACGTATATGACTGATGATACATGAAACCGAAAGGTAGGCAGTACAAACGTCAAAGTCGATGTGGCTGATCAATCAGTGGGTCTAGTACTGGGATTCGTGTTGGCTCCTGAAATGACATGGATGATTAGAGCCCCCTTACTAGAGGTCCAGTATCGACACGGCAATATTGCATACACATTCCGTAGACAAATACGCCGCATACAACCAAGGTGGTCAACAAAACAAACCTCTCAATGAGCACCAGTCCTGGTTTTGGGCAAACTGTTCTATGACGCGTATGGTTCTGCCTACAAGCTGCTAAGTCCTGGATGACGTTGATCCCCGCATAGATGGCAAGCAATTCCATAGTTCAAGGATAGAATCAGAGCAGCGGTCATGTACGGATTATGGAAGGAACAAAACAATGTCAGTTGCGTGAGGTAGAAATATGCGATGGAAAGAACAAAAAAACAACAGCATGCCCTCAAACCTCGCGCATCTATAGTACCTAGCTCTCGTTATTATATGATAACTGTGGAATGACTTTAACAGACTGTGAATGAAATTTGCAGAAGGTGTGAACAAATTGCGCTTTAGGGATTTATTGCTGTTCAAGTGGCTTCAGTATGGGCATTTTATAAAGTTTAAAAGGTCGCCCTAACCTCTGGACCATCATCCCTGTACCTCTATCTGTTCGGAGACAGATCTTTTGTGTTTCTATCTGATTAAAGTAATATTGAGGATTAAAATCATATTTCAACCCCTCATTTTGGGGTGACCCGATGTTGATATGGCATTCCATGACTAACTAAGTATTCATTCTCATCCGAAAACGTGAATAACGACGATGAACTTTTCGCATGTTTTTTGCGAGACATTGAAGACATACACTGAATTTCCTGATGGAATGACCTTGAAAGGCTCGGAGAAACAGAACATCGGAGAAACATAACATCAACGAAATAAACAGCTGCTGACCAACCTAGGAAGGCATTTCCATATCAGACACGGCCGGAGAGAGGAATCTTCCTATTGCTGTGATTGCCCGTATATTTATGGTGATGTACCACTCGGATTGGGTCTCGAGATCTTTAAGAGACGTCACCTGAATGGTCACCGCAATTCTTCGTTGATTCACAGAGATTGCACTCCACACATTGTGATAAAGGCAACACGGACTCTCGCGAAATGATTCACCCAGTGTGATCACCACTCGAAGGACACGATGGGAACATGCACGACACTAAGTGTGAGCTGCTCGGTGTCCGATTATGTTATGTAATTGGCGCATATATGTTAGCAATGATACTGTGACTCGAAAAACAGCCTATGTACTATCTACTGTGTCACCCTGTTCGGCAATGCTAAGTTATTCGGTTTCCGCTCAATGACTAGTCTACAAACCTTGTCTACCTATATTTACTGCTTATATGCTTCATGAATATCAAGTCAATCTCATTATCTTAAGCCTACAACGCAAAACTCGTCGAACAGAAGCAATAAAAATAGATATATATGAATAGCAGAAATGGCTAGTGAGGTTAAGGCACTTCTCACCCAGTTAGCTACCGATATACAGCTGGCTATCAATGCATATGATCCCAAGGACATATCTTCCAGCACAAAAATTCAAGCTGCGCTAAAGAAAATGCACAAACTGATCCAGCCGCCTGAGATTGCCTTGGTAGAGCAAGGGTTTCATGTAAGTTCAGCTCACCTAGCCCATCCATCCTGTTCCATTTCTAGATGCCGCTCGATACTAACATGAAAACGGCGCGAACGATAAAAGACACTCGAAAATGTCTGCATACTTGCTGCGATTGAAATGGGTCTTTTCAAATTGCTGAGTGATAACGGAGACAAAAGCCTTACTGCAGCCGACTTGGCGGTGATGTCTGGATATGACCAGACTTTTATCGGTGAGTGTGGGAAACTCTGCATACTTCTTTTAACTCATTGTTATTTTATTATAATAATGATTAATTGTCCTTTTCAAGCCCGTGTAATGCGATTGATAAGCGCGATCGGTTGGGCAGAAGAAACAGGATACCAAACTTATACGGCTAATGCCTTTACCGTCTGCCAGAACCGATCTGGCGAGCAAGGAAGCTTCATTATTTCGTAAGTTTTAATCTACTTACGACTCCTGCCAGATTACCCCGAATGCTAATGGTGCGATTTCGAAAAAGCAATGATATGCTATTCCCGCCGGCAAGCAAGATGCGACTATACCTGCAGCAGAAGAAGCCTTGCAACATGAGTGACAGCCCCTCAGCGTATGACTATGCCATGGGTGAGAGTGTCTGGGAAACGTTAAAGCAAAACGCCCTCTGGAAGAAAGGGTTTGATGATAGTATGACGTATCGAAATCAATTCCTATCTGTCCCCTGGCACTTGAAATATCCAGTTGAACAGAGGATCCCTTCTCTCCTGGCCAGAAGAAATAATGCTGCTGCTACATCACAAACAGCAAAGAATCTTGTGATTGTCGACATTGGTGGAAACCAGGGCGTTGATCTTATCCGTTTTGCTGAAAGCTTTCCACATCTAGACTGTGATCTCATTCTTCAGGATCTACCGGAGACACTGAAAGGAAATCCAAAACACCTCGATTCAAGGATCAAGTCAATGGCTTATGACTTTTTCACCGCACAGCCCATACATGGTGGGTCATCATACTGGATTCTCTCAAAGTAAATGTTCGAGATGAATGAAACTGACTGAATTTTACACCAGGGGCTGATATTTACTATCTTAAGTCTGTACTGCATGATTGGAACAATGATGACTGTCTAAAGATACTCTCAAACACTGCGAAATCAATGACAGCCAACTCTCGCCTTCTGATCAATGAAATGGTATTGCTCAATACGAATGAGTCCTTACTGAGAATAGAAGTGGACATGCTTATGCTGTTTTTATGTAATGGCGTGGAGCGCACAAGGCTACAGTGGGAAGAGTTGTTGGCAAAGGTCGACCCCCCTCTGCGAATCATGGATATTTGGTCTGTCTCTGGCGATGAACAGAGTGTTATTGAGGCTTGTTTGGTAGAGTAATCCAATCCGACTGTTTCCTATTTTTCGGTGGGTTGTTGGAGATTCATTGATTAGTGTACGTTTTCTCTCAAGGAAGTGCTTTTGATGGAAAAGTGATGCCATGTACTTTGAGCTACGCTGCAACCTGGAAATCTGCAGGTTTTCCATAGGAGCTACACATTGTAACTAGGTAGGGATAAGAAGTGAGGACTCAAGCATATGATCTGATGAGGACTGGTACAGCAGCGTGTCGCACGCCAGACAACCTCTACTCCGTATGTATCAAGACATAATGAAGATATCTGCTTGTCAATTTCGTTTTTACATTCAAATAATTGGCAGCTTGTCGAGTTAAACCGTATACAAATCCCCATTCAGCACCTTAACGTTCCTCTTCCAGAAATTCCACTCCGTCATGTCCGACTCCGTCCAGCCCTCTTCGTTGAAAATCAATTTATCCTGGACTCCTCCAACCTTCGCCATCCAGCAAGGAGCCACTTCTCTTTTAAAATTTGTGGTATGTTTTTCAGATTTATCAAGAGTGTTGTCCCGGCGTATACCCAACTCGAATCTCCAATTAAAGACATCGACAAACACTTCAACCATACTGGCAACCATCGCGTATCGGATTGGACCATTATCCTCGGGGTCTGGAACGTTGGATAGAGACCAGCGAGACTCGTTATGGAAAAAGAAATACGTGCACTCATAGCCCATCATAATGAAGTCACACGCGCAGACATCTTCAATTAGTCGATAAAGCGAGCGCAGCGGTGTGTCATGGATGCGGAAGACCGGGATGTTGTGGAGTTGTAGAATTCCCGCTTGGCGTTCATTGATGAAATCAGGTCTTTGCTCGATAGCTTTTACAGTACAGGCAAGAGTGGACTTTGTAAGGGGTAACTCTACGGGAACGGCTAATAGACGAAGAAGAACAGAGACTACGGATCTGGACATTTCTTAATTCGACGTATTGAGGATCGGATCAGAAGAGGTGAGTATCCGTATCTGATGATCATGATAATTCGCATTTTGCTGCATATTATGTACTTGTAGTAAGTTCCGAGCATAAAGTAGACCACGAAGGTAGAATGAGATGTTGCAGGAGCTGGAGGAACAAATATACCAGTCTTTACGCAACCCTAATGATTAGCCCTCATTCTTGTCCAGATTCAGCCCTCAAGGCAATAGACTAGTTGATGTGCAATGAAGTGTTATTAATAAGACTTTATTAGTCCTTCACGGGGTGACCCCTGATAGATAGAGGGTTCATTGTCATTGATAATGTTTGTACTCTACAGCCACTTGACTAGATTCTAGAGTAGGGACAATAGTGTTCCTGGAAATGGAAATCAGGCATTTTATGTGATATTAACTTCGGGGGTACACCGCTTGACGATATCAAAGTCTGATTGACCAACTATTAACATATATTTATGGTCCTCGGGCGTACCCCCAGGTTCTATAGCTCTTTAGCGAATTCCCATATTCTAGAAATGAATGTAGTGTGAATATGGTGTTCGGAATCTTTGGATATCAACATTCCCCGCTTCTTGGAAGCCGTCGTTATTGAATGGGTTATAAACTGGTCGATAACAACTCACAAGATTAACCTGATAAGAAAATATTTTCAGACATTGTAAAGAAGAATCAAGTGAAAGAACTGTAACATGTCAAAGATGTAGCTAGATAAAAAGAGAAGATTTCAATAGAATGAGCAATGACGTCACAGTTCATTCACAAACCAAAAAGCTTCCCCGCTCGAGCCTCGGCTTTAGGTTAAGCTTATCGCCGCTTGCCCCTCCAACTTCCCTTTCCCGACTGTCAACATTGAACCTTTTCTTTCTGTCAATTGCTTCAGCGTGCACCCTGCACTTATCGGAACGCGGAAGTGAATCAAGATGACAGCTTCCTTACATCCAGTGTTCCGCAAAGGAGCAACAGCCCTAATCACAGGCGCAGCCTCCGGGATCGGCCTGGCAACCGCCAAACTCTGCTATTCGCATCGCATGAACCTCATCCTCCTCGACATCAACAAGGAGAATCTCTCAACACTCTCTACTGAATTTCCTTCCGGCTCCGATATTACCATCTCAACTTTTGAGATCGATGTCTCCAATCCCCAGGACTGGGACAGAATACAGCGCGACGTTCTTGCCTTGCATCCCGGCGGTATTGATCTACTCATGTTGAATGCGGGCAGCAGCTTCAAACCTGCCGCCGGGAAGACTAGCTGGCAAGATCCGGAATACTTCCAAAAGACATTTGCCGTCAACACGTTTGGATACACGAATGGCATAGCGGCTTTCATTGACAACATTACAAGCAACAAAACAGATAAACGCGCTATAATCCTAACTGGCTCAAAGCAAGGAATTACAAATCCACCCGGAAATCCAGCTTACAACGCGTCGAAAAGTGCCGTGAAAACTATCGCCGAGCACTTGTCATTTGACTTGCACGCCAGCAACCCAAACATCAGTGTCCACCTTTTGGTTCCTGGCTGGACTTATACAGGCCTCACGAAAGCGCATTTTTCTTCAAAACCAGACGGTGCCTGGGCGCCGGAGGAGGTTGTCGACTTCATGAGCGCGAAAATGGCCGCAGACCAGTTTTATATATTGTGTCCCGATAATGATGTCACTGAAGAATTGGATAAGAAACGAATTACGTGGGGTTATGGAGATATTATTCACGGACGTCCGCCGTTGTCGCGCTGGAGACAGGATTGGAAGGAGAAAGCGGCTGAGGGGATTGCGGGCATACAGGTTACACCGCAGTGATTTCGAGTCATAACTGTTGGTTAATATTAATCATATAACATCAATGTTACATATTGCTTTATAAACCCAGATGCTTGACTGGTATGTTTATGGATTTACAGTGCAAGGTACTGATGGAACCAACCAGACCAAAAAGCTGCGCGCATACTAGATGATCTAGTATGGTATGATAGGGGACATTGTCCCAACAGGTACTGTTCGAGTCGCCAAGTTCGGATACGTAGGTATTTACCCATCGATATGCGACGCTGAAAAGTCGAATACTTTGCTTGCTGTAACAAGACGACTACATCGTTGATTTGAATTGCGGCTAGATGTGTACTGATCGAAGTTACACTTTGTTCATGAGTCATGATCTCTATCCTTCTCAATCGCTGGTGACAGTAACATATCATGGGATAGACTCAGAGATTAGGGCTTAGGGCTAGGGCTTAGGGCACCGCGGTGAACTTTTACTAAAACAGTAACTGAGATACCACCAAATACTAATTGCACCAAAAAGGAGATCCCCTTTGTGCGGCTTCTTGGTAATTGATATGTAACAGGTGCAAATATTTCTTATTCGCTTGAAATATTTCCAACATTTGCCCTCTGGCCAATTGGAACCCTATTGAATAGGCAAGGTTATTGTGAACGGTGTCTTCAAGAAAAATAGACACCCCTTCTGCGAGAACCCAGCAATAGGCACATCTTGGGGTGGCGCATCTTGGAGACCTGTCCTTCCTGATGTTGATACCTGGGTGGCCGGAACTACACTATGATTTTATATTCAATATTGTTTAGTTTAAGACGATGACATCGTAATAAAAGCGCCTTTCATTCCATCTATTCATTTCAATACATCAAAGTTTTCGCACTATCACTATAAGTGCTAGAGTTGAGATCCAATCGACGCGGAGAAATTGTGGAAGTTGAGTAAAAGTATCGTAGGTGAGACGTTTGACTATTGACCATAGGAAATTTAGCTATATTTGTAGCAAGATAGAATGATGCCGAATTTAGCTTATATTACATTTGACCTTTGAAATTACATACAGACAAGATTAACTGTATCAGAAAGCTGCATCTTGAAAGACCATAGAATTTCAAGTCACTGGCTACTTTTGTCAAGAGTAATGGATTTTCCGGGACCGACGCCCTTTGCAATCATAGGCAACACCATCTGTCCTTTTCCCTCATTGAACGCTGCTAGGAACTCATAGACAAGTGAATGAAGTCCTTTCTCCCGCGCAGCATTTAACCATTCTTTCATATCGATCTCTTGCAAGGTGACACCAGAAAGTTGCTCTAGGTAATCTTTTAGACCTCTGTGCGGAACTTTGGTTTTATTGCAATGATTGAAAAATGTCGTGCCTGAATTTTTATTAGTTGTAGTTCCAATGGCCGACTCAACTATATCCTTGGCCACTTCCTGCACTGTGACAAAGTCCCATTGGTCATTAATATACTCTCTATGAATACGCGGTAGTGCGCGTAGCATGAATGAGTACTTGATCAGCATACCAACAGCATCTAACTCGGATGCATCATCGCCCACAACATGCGCTAGCCGATGGACATACGCGGGCAATCCGTTATCCGCTGCGGCCCTGGCAATAAGCGTCTCACTGACCCATTTCGAGGTTGCATATCCATCGATTGAGTTTAGTAGCTCATGATCGGCTGGGAATGCGGGAACTTCATATAGTGGCTGATTCCCGTCATGCTGTATGGCTTTGGCTAAAGACGCTGTAGATACGTAGTGTAGCGGGACACGGCGCGGGATAGCCATTTGACAAAGCGTGCGTGTAGAGAGGACATTGGCGCGGTGAAGAGAGTAATATGTCTTTAGCAGAGATACATCGGCACCATCGTGGATGATACAGTCGACATTGTTCATCAAAAACGTGAATTCGGAGTCAGAAAGTCCGAGGTTGGTGTTAGAAAGATCACCAGTATACTGAACGATCTTGTTGCTTTTAACTGATACTTGTCGTGGTTTATCGTCTGTATCAGGCCGGATTGCTAGACAATGTACTTGTGCCACTCTTGGATCTTGAACGAGTTGTGTTACTAGATATTTTCCGATAAATCCAGTGGCACCTGTTATGACAACAATGAGATCACCATTATCTTTAGAGGGCTTACTCAGCGATGGAGCCGAGTATGGTACATGAAGTCCATCGACTAAGGTTGCAATCTCAAGATCCCAGTCGATCTTCGATAGAGTACCTTTAGATGTCAAGAATGATGCGGTTGTCCGTACTGAAGCAACACCTCCGGTTGTATCTGAAATGTGTTCAATCAGACAGGCCATGCTATGCAAGGTACTAGCATGGAATAACTCAGGCATTGAAATCGTCACACCGAAATGTATGTCGATCAGAGCCTTGAGTTTGATCATCAAGATAGAACTGCCGCCAATCTGAAAGAAGTCAGAGCTAGGTTCTATGCTCATCTGCTGATTATTGGTCCCGAATAGTTGTGCTGTACGACTTGAAAGTACTTCTTCCCAAATATCTTTCAAAGCTTGCTCCAAAGACGTAAAGCTACGCGTAAGACTTCCTACGTCGCTCGAACAGTTCGGTTCTGGTATAGGCAGTTTATCAATAGCGTTTTTATCGCTCTTTCCATTTGCAGTCACCGGTATGTGCTCAATCGGGACTATGAAGGTCGGTCTCATTATTGGTGGCAGGGGAAGGTTGGATCGGATTCTTTCTATAAATTTAGTTCCGCCACCCGTATACGCAACGTCGAACACAACAAATGCAACGAGTATATTCGAATGTTGGCCAGTTCTCAAAGAAGCAGCAGCATTTATTATCACGCCATTGGAAATGTGTACAATGGAATTGGCGATCTCATCGAGTTCAACGCGAAAGCCATTGATCTTGACCTGGCTATCACCATCTAATCGGCCAAGTACCTCTATCGTCCAATTCGGTAAGATTCTTCCTTTATCGCCTGAGCGATATAATTTGATATTTGAAGATGTCGATGTGCCGATATTTGTTTCAACAAATTTGGCCTCTGATTCTTCCGGTCGTTGAAGATACCTGAGACCAACGCCTCGCCCTGAGATACATATTTCACCGGGAAAGCCAACAGGCATGACATTCATATCGGCGTCCATGATTTGAAGACCATAATTTGGTGATGGACGCAGGTAATCTGCGCTGTCATCACTATCTTGGTAGGGCGCAATACCCCTGGCACATGCCAACGTAATCTCGGCTGGCCCATACACATTGATTATCTGCAACTCATCAAGATTCAGCTTGCGAAAAGCTCTACGCAACTCTACGGTCAACTTCTCGCCACCCGACATAGCATAGCGCCACGATCGAGCTTCTTTCAGAATATGTTGTCCGTAATTGAGCAGTGCGGAATATTCGGACGGCACGAAATGTGTTAGGGTGACGCCATACTTAACCATAAGGTTGGCTACATGTGTTGGATCCGCTCGACCGGACTTGCCAACCACGATAATTGTACCTCCATTCGTTAGGGCCAGGAAGATCTGGTCCAGCATTAGATCAAAGCCAAGTGGACTCTGTTGTAGTGCGATCTCGCGTCCAAGATTGAAGGTGGTTGTGGTTCCATAGATTTGGTTTAGTAACCCCTCGTGAGTGAGCAAAACACCTTTCGGCGCTCCAGTAGATCCGCTTGTATATAAAATTATTGCAGGTTGATCCTGTCCATTTTCGCCATCGCGGAATCCATCCGCAGGCATAGGTAAATAGGGCTTGACCTCAACGTGAGTAACGTCTTTGCAATCAATATTCGACAAACGAATGTCGTCTACAGCTGTAGCAATCTGCTCCGCCAGTTCCTGTGTCGCATCATGGCAGACTAAAACTCGAGCCCGACTCTCTGCAACCACAGCCTGAAGCCGTCGTGGATGGTTACGAGTATCCAAAGGAATCCACACCAAGTCCAGCCTCGAAATAGCAAGAATACAGCAGATAGCATCCGCGACCGGATCCATAAGCATAGCAACGTATGACCCAGAAGGAAGTGAAGATAACTGGCGCGTGATTTCAGTCACCCTGGCCGTCATTTGTTCATATGTCAGGCTGTGTCCATCCTCATCTTGGATAGCGATGCCCTCCGGTAGTTTAGCTACTACCACATCAACGCGATCCGTGATTTTTCCCTTCCATGGCACTTCAATCTCTTCGCCGAACCCGAGCTCTACGACCTCCGAAATGTCAGACTCGTTCGATATTGGGCATCTGCAGATCTCGCATCTAGGATCTCGAGCTAGGGCTTCCAAGGCGCGCGTGTACCACCTTAGTGTAAGCGCACCATCAGACGCCCTATAAAGTTTCCGTTGCGTAATCATAGATACGATGCTGAAGTTTGGTGTCGCCACAATATTGAGGAGTATATCGTAAGGGTTTCCGCCTGGAGCACCCCCATCCCACACAATCTTCCCATCGGCACCAAAATCGGACTCGTCAAAAACACTTTTACGGTAATTGATGGCAACTTGAAACAAAGGGTGATGACTGGTCGATCTTGAAACGCCCAACCTACCGATGATAGAGTCCAGTGGTGCGTGAGAATGTGTTATGGCTGCCAAAGTCGCGTTGAAAGATCTTCTAGCCACCGCGTCAAATTGCTCTGATTCATTGATAATAATCCGCACTGGCAACATGTTGAGAAAATATCCGACTGTTCCCATGTCCTCCGCGTTGGCCCTATTCCCATCCACAACTCCGATCGCGATGTTTTCAACACCCAAGCAGCGTGAAAGAAATGTGATGAAGCTAGCAAGATAAAAATGGAATGGAGTAATCCCAACCCTGGCTGCCGTTTTCTCAATCATGTTATGAATGTTTCCAGGAAGGCTGAAATTATTAATGTCAACATTGTGATCCGCAATAGCCGGTCGAGTCTTGCACTTGGCGAATGGAAAAAGAGGGAACGGTTCCGGGATGGTCCTGTAGATATCTTCCCAAAAGATGAGATCATCCTGTATTATCTCCGAGTTGACTGTTTTAATTTCCTTGCCGCCATATCGATTGATTGTGGAATGTCAGTCCGCCCGCTGCTCAGATGCCCAGTGTATGCCTGTGCTAGATCGGCAATGAAGACGTTCCAAGCCAATCCATCTAGCGCTATATGGTGGTGGCTAATGAGTACATTATGTACGTTAGGTGAGTGTGACATGACTGATACTTTCATGACAATGCCTTTCTCAATCTCGAATTTGAAATCCTTAACACTGTCAATCTCACTCTGAACCGCCTTGTCATCGGGAACTGTTCTGTGTGTGAATATGATATGTGGCTCGGGCGATACAGCTTGTACCGGTTTTGCAGTGGTTTGATCCAAGAAGTATGCACTCCTCAGAGCCTCATGTCGTATTCCCACCGACCAGAGAGACTTTTCTAACCTTGTCAGGTTTAGTTGACCACTGAAGCGGCTATAGTAGACGACATTGTACGCATTGTTTTGAAGGTACTCATCCAGGAAGTACAGCTCCACTTGGGCATGAGACATGTCCCCAATTCTTTCGTACCTTGGTTGTACCACCTCCTCAGGCTTCTTATCTGGCATAGTAGTTTGGGACAATGAGTCTAGCTGTACGTGAAATCCACCAGTGGAATCCACCACAAGGGTTACATCTGCTCCCTCTGGTTTTCTTTCCTCGGCGTCGTCTAGTCCAGATTCAATCCAATTGTCCGTGGCAAAATTTTGGAGGTCGATTCCTTTCACTTGCGTGTCCGATTTATCAAAAATGTTCACTTTGCCGTTGACCCAGGACTTTAACGAAGCCGGCAAGTCGTTCAGTACATCATGAGAAATATCATCCAATGAAGAACCGCTTAAAAATCTCAAAACCGGCACATCAATCTGTAACACGCGTAGAAGCCAAGACCATATTTCAACGGCAACCAACGAGTCAAGACCCAAGCGGATCAGTCCAACCTGCTCGTCTATCTCTCCGTTCGAGGAACCAAGTGCCACACTCACTCTGCCACCAATAGCATCCTTCAGAATAGAAAGGGCTTGTTCCAGATTACTTGCAGCTTTCAGATGGTCTTCAATGCTCTGTGTCGGCCGCTCCTCGTTATGGTTTTGACCATCTTCGCATTTCTCCTTCCTACTCTTGACGCTGCAGTGACTAAGCCTTGGTATACTCCGCCAGGGTGTATCGATCTCCGTACCAAGACCAATAATGATTTCAGGATCTAGACCAGAATCCGGGCAATCTGATATGATTGCCGGCGCAAAGACAGCGTGAAAGTTAGATTCGGGAATAGCATGCAAATCTTCCCTCTGAAACCTCGCTTCAAGACTCGATTCATCCTCTCCGTGCAGAAAGCCGAATCCAAGTAGCATCCCGAAATGTATTACTGACGCAGCGAGACCTCTCTTACGTCTTTTTACTGCCAGTGTTGACATGAATAGATTAGCAGCGTGATAATTGGCCTGGCCCATATGGCCAACGATACTTGAGACTGAGCCGAAGAGAACGAAGAAATCCAGAGGAGTTGAGAAGAATAGTTCGTCCAAGTTCCGGGATCCGTTAACTTTGGGCTCAAACACTGCCGTGAGGTCTTCAAGGGCCATGCTATCAAAGGCTCGATCACGTACCACTAGAGCACCGTTGGCCACTCCGGCAATGGGCGGCATGGATGACACTATCTCATCATGAACACTTTTTAAACTTTCCATGTCCGCAACGTTCAGTGAAAATAATCGCAATGCAACGCCCTGATTTTGTAAATTGTGACATATTTCTGGAGAAACATGTGGCTTCCGACTAGCAATGGCGAGATATTTGCAGCCACGATCAACCATCCACTGGCACAGAGATAACCCAACGTCTCCCGTGAGGCCTACCAGAAAGTACGTTTTGTCACTGGAAAAACGAGCTTTGTCAACAGCTGGCTTCACTGGAACTGGGATAGATTGAACCTTAGTCCAGGAAATAACGCTTGTAGCAATTGCGGGTTTGGATAGTGTATCAAGTTGGTTCGCCTTGACCACGGCCTTCGACGCAAAGTGTCCCTGTAAACTAAACAAATCCGAGTCCGTACAATAACTCTCCAGAGTCTTTAGTAGTCGGGATTTACTATGTGACAAAGTAATTGGCTGCTTCACACTCATCTTGTGGATTCCGTGCTCAACAGCTATTTCGCGTCCGAAAGAAGATGTTGCAAATTGAGCAAGGCTATCTGTATCCTTACTCATACTTACGAATCGCGTAAGGTTGCGAGATAACAATGATCTACATTCACGCTCAGCGGCTCGTCCATGAATAAAAATAGCTTTGCCAGTAGAAACCACCCGGGATCTGTTTTGACTGGTGGTAAGGAACACAGGAATATCATCACGATTAGCGAGATAGTATATGATTTCTCCAACGTTATCATCCGCGTTATGGATCCAGATCGTACCGGTGGTGGAGAACAGTATGCTTTCACAGATTATCGTCGTCAATATCCACGAGAGAAAGTCGTCTGCGCTAGTGCCACAGTTGTAGTCAACAGTACAGCTAGGTGTCATCTTGATCTTTAAGCTATTTGTTTCTGATACTGTCAGTATTTTATTATTAGCATCATCCGCCAGACCCTGAGTGATACAGAGGTAAAATGGCTGATCATCGTCTGAGCACACAAAACGGAAAAGCGAAGATGACAGGACTTGAAATAGATTCGAGTTCTCCTGGTGTGTCGCATTCTCCATTTCTGATGTCATATAGATACCATCGTCTCCTGTATGCACCTCGATCGGATGTGAGGTAGGACACACATTCCTAGTAATTTTATACCTCGCCGAGTTGAAGCTATCGTTTAGGGCCTGATCTGGAATAACTCTGGGAATGAGAACAGCCCCTCCCTCAATCACTACCTCCGTCTCCTTATTCCATAAGATTTTATCGTAAGCGGGCATGTCAGGTCACATCATTCGCAACAGCATCTCAGAGAACATAATTGCCGCTGATTGACAATTCTTAGTATCCAAACAATCAAGGTCTACTAATTTCAGCCGAATGTGTTCTGCTTCTCTGGACACCGCACGTGCTACGCCAACCATCATACTAGCATAGGGGTCATCAGCACAACAGCCTCGGGTAGCCAGTATAATGTATTTCACGTTCCGGAATAATCATTGCATAGAAGAGAAACGACCTTCATCCATGCGTAAGAATGTCGCCTCCTCCAGGCCTGAAAGACAGATGACAGCACTTCCATATTTTACGTTGCTGCTCGCTATGTCTTCCAAGCCGTTCACAACCACGGTTTCTTCCGCAAATGAACCGAGAAGACTTTGTATCCGCGTTGCCAGTTTGGATGTTACTAGGGCGTGACCGCCAATGATAAGTAACTTCTCAATCCATGTCAAGCCGTTCGCTAGGTTCAAGGGATCTCGTAAAAGACTAATTCGCTCATCTATTGCTTGAGTTATCATGACAGAAAATGTCTGCATGTAGCCATCTTCAAAGTCCCTGAAAGAGCAATCCATGCCTGAAAATGGGTTGGCTGTCAAGATCGCGTTCCACTACCCCTCTGTAAGTGTCGGGCCATTAGTCCTGCCATCTCCCTGACCAAGCCACCATCCCGTTAAAGCTGAGAACAAGAAAGGTATCCGCAGAGTCATGGGGTTGGTGATTTCAAGTAAAATCATATGACCGCCAGGACGTAGGAGCCCTCGACAATGCTGGACAGTTTGAGCGATTGACTTGGTTGCATGGAGGACATGCGCAGCAATCATGAGATCATATGAATATGGTTGAAAGCCTTGTTCAGCAGGCGGCCGTTCAATATCAACGACCCGGAAGCTCATGATCTCCTCGTATTCCGTGAACCTAGTCTGGGCTACGGAGAAGAATGCCGGGGAAATATCTGTAAATGTGTGATTCTGGACTTTTGAAGTTAGATGTTGCAAAGCAGTGGCCGTGGAACCCCCTGTACCAGCACCAATCTCAAGAACACGCATTCGAGGATATTGATGCGACAAATTGTCGAGAATACCTCCAAGGTGTTTATTACACTCCCTAAACCCTAGGCGCTCGGTGTATAGTGTGTCTAGCATATTGCCCTCTTTAAGAACTTGTAAAGCGGTTTCCGACCCACACAGAATATTTGGAAGTCTTGAACCCAAGTGATGGATTAGCTTTAGGTCGATTCGATCATTATATTGCTGTCTTATGAGTTTCGTCAACGAATCCAGCGTATCCTCATTCCACGAAGCCTTCCAATGGGTATACTGTCCCGACTGAGCGGTAGGAAATATGATGTCCTGACCCCAACGCATTAGAGACTGGAAATGCCTTTCCATCGACGGCATTTCCTCTCTTTCGACCTCTTCACGGAGTTTCTTGAGGTAGAAAAAGGCACTTCTTTCACAAATCTCATGCAGTTCGGAATCTTCTGCCCCGCTTATTCTTCTCGATTCCAGCTCTGTAATAGAAGACGTCTCTCTTTTCCAAATTGTTTTCCAAAACAGGGTTTTATCATTGACTGCACTGGGTACATTGAGCGACGAAAACTCAGCGCCTTGAATTTGAATCTCGGTATGACCATTATTCGGGCAGAAGACGTCGATATCTCCACGTATAGACCTTGCTGAGGATTCTGACAGATAGCAGTTGGCAACAAGTTGTGAACTTGCTTGATTATCCTTCTCCCCGAATCTGGTCATGTCAAAACGAACACGCCTGAAGCTCTGCGGCAGGTACGTTGTCCACATTCGGCCATCGCCTGGGTAGGAGAATGCAGCATAGAGGCCTTGAATGATGCTGTCCAGTGTTGCTGGGTGAATTGTGTATTGACCAGCAGGAATATGTTTAGTGGTGATTGTTGCGTAGTTCAATCGTCTCTGAATGGACTCCAGTACCAAGGGATTGGAATATTGAAGTCCCACTTTCTGCATCCACAAGTAGAACCGGTCGATGGTGACATCCGTCATTGGAAGGCTGGAAGCAACAATTTTGGGTAAAACATCATCAACGGGGGGTCCTAGTATTACCACAATGCGGCCAGTACAAACTTCTTTCTCGAAATCAGTGGATGCTGCATCGGCATTGCGACAGATGCAATCGAATTCTGCCACTTTTCCTGCGGTATCCTCATGGATGAGCCTGGTGTCAAAGGTCATATCAATTCCGGGATAACCTTCTTTTAACGTTAGTCCATTGTGTAGTATTATATCTTGCAACTCAATTAGCCGAATTGATCGTCCCTGTCCGAGCATGTGTATGGCGGCATCCGCAGTCATTACTAGATAACCACTGGCTAGAATCAAGATTTGATTCTGAAATCGATGACCTTGGAGCCATTCCACGTCTGCGAATCTGAGGATATTCCGCCATCGCATTTCTCGACTACTTCCGCCGGGGATTGGGCGACCTAGAAGCTCATGAAAACTTGTGTTGCGCATGCGCCATTTCTTTGATCTCCTCGATTCGCTAAGCATGGGTTTGTCATGATCCCACGGATAGGGGGACAAGCCTTTATAAACTTCTGGCATCGTCCATTCCGGCCCATTGCATGCTCTCTGCAAGTCCTCAAAATTTATGAGTGGGATATCGGGATCGAAGCTTTGCCATACGAAGCCAAGTAGGGTTGAAAAACAATCCAATGTATCCTTATTTCTTTCAAGTACACCTTTATAAGGAATGTCACTACATAAGATGCTCTTGATAGTCTCGGTTGCTGACCCTTTTAGTGCTGGATGTGGTCCGATCTCGAGAGCCATGTTGAAGTCCTCTTTCTGTATGGCCGATGTAATGGCTTGAAGAAATAGAACTGGATTTGCCATATTGTCCACCCAGTAATCGTGTTCAAAAGCAGTGGGCGTAGTCATGTCGTTACCATCACCTGAACCGTATACACTCGAGTACCAGTTGCAAGAACCTCCAAAGCAATTTCTCCTAGGTTGAATGTTGGCATTCTTGAGTGACGTGAGATATGGATGTCGGACAATCTTCATGTGGTGGGAATGATACGCGTTATCCACCTTGAGAATTCTTGCGAAAACTCCATTTTGGTCCAACATTATTTTCGCTTCGTCAATAGCGTCGGAGTCTCCTGATAGAGTGACACTGGATTGAGAATTTTCTGCTGCAACGACGATTCTGCCTTGGAAACACGACTGACTGCAGAACTTCTGTGCGTCTTGTGGTTCCATGCTTACAGCCATCATCTTCCCGGATCTCTCGCTGCTATTTTTTGTCTGACGACAGTGGTATCCTCTATAGTATGCGATTAGAATAGCATCTCTGGCGCTCAAGACCCCAGCAGCATATGCAGCCGCAATTTCTCCAGATGAATGACCGACAACTGCACTAAATGTTATACCACATTTTTTGAGCAGGTCAACCACTGCCACCTGCAAAGCTGTGCAAAGCGGCTGAGAGATCTCGGCAGATGACGTTCGAGCTGGGTCATCTGGTCTCAATATCTCTTCTGTCAGCGACCAACTTGGTGGATCGGGGATATCTTTCAGATTTGATTCGAGCTGCATTATGGTGCATCTGAAGGAGGCTGAGTGCAGAAACAAGCTCTTTCCCATAGAAGGCCATTGAGCTCCCTGCCCTGTAAACACACCCAATATGCTGATATTTGAGCCCTCACCAGCCTTGGTGGCTAGAGAGGACCTTTCTTTATTTTTAATAGCCACGTCCAGCCTGTCTATAAGCTCGTCTTTGCTAGTTGCTGAAAAGGAAGCTCTATACTTGAAGTGTGTCCGACGGAATTGCAGAGTCCAAGCTAATATGTGGAGGTCAATGTTGTCGTTCGTCTTGAGAATTGAGGAAAACGACTGTATTGTCGCTGCAAGGGCTTTGTGTGAGTTGGCAGACAGAACAAATGGTCCCCATGTGGGTGCTTGCACTTCAGATGTTGCGGTTACGCAGTTACTGTCCCAGCTTTCGACAATGGCATGGACATTGGTTCCTGCATTAGGTCAGTCTTTTGAGCTTCAAGAAGAATTTTCTGAATGCATACCTCCAAATCCAAAACTGTTAACATCTGCTCTTCTCGGAACCCCTGGTTGTAGTTTTGGCCACGGCTTGAGAATGGTTGGTACCTCTAGATGACGGTAGAATGGGTCTATGTCAGGATTGAGTTGGTTGAAGTGTAAATTGGGTGGAATGAGGCCATGCTTTACAGCTTGTGAGGCCTTCAGCAGACTGGCTAGACCGGCTGTTCCTTCCAAGTGACCAATGACCGTCTTAATGGAGCCAACGTATATCTTTTGCTTTTTGACTGGTGGAGGCTCACTCTGGGGAAAGAAGGCCATGTTTATGCCTTCAGTCTCTTTTGGATCTCCAGTAGGTGTACCTAGAGCATCGACATGTCAGATATTTGATGTTATCGAGAACAGATATAATATTTCAACGCACCTGTCCCGTGAGCCTCAAAGTATTGACATCGATCCTCCTCTCTCTCGCAATCCAGCCCACATCTTGCATATGCCAACTTGATCAAATCAGTCTGAGCCGTTGCGCTTGGCACTGTAAGGCCGGCAGAACGTCCATCTTGATTCATTGTAGTGTTCCGTATTACACTTTCTATGTCGTCACCATGAGCCAGTGCCCTATTCAACGTCTTGATAACAACGGCAGCAAATCCTTCGCCACGACCATATCCGTCGGCTTTTGCATCCCACATGCGACATTGCGCGGATGGTGATATCATGTGAAGCTTTGATTATGTTAGTTGAGAAACAAGATGCAGGTAATATGGCCGAAACACTTACACTCGACAAGAAACTGAACATCTCGGGATTGAACACCAAGTTAACTCCGGCAACTACAGCCATGTCGGACTCCCCACTCCTAAGAGACTGAATCGCTAAGTGCAGGGCAGCCAGGCTGGATGAACAGGCCGTGTCGATATTAAGCGAAGGTCCCTTCCAGTCAAAGATGTACGAGACACGATTCGCTAATATAGAGCGGGAGCTGCCTGTTGCTGTATATTGCGGGTGACAATCTACATCTCGCAGTATCATTTCTCTGTAATCATCTGACATTTGACCCACAAAAACGCCGGTCGACGAGCCCCTGAGTTGCGAGATAGAATCTCCAGCAGACTCTATACACTCATTTATCACCTCCAGGATGTTACGTTGTTGAGGGTCCATTGATTCTGCCTCTTTGGCGCTGATACCGAAAAAGCCATTGTCAAAGACACAGGGATCTTCGTCGAGTAGGTAGGCTTTTGTAACGTTTGTTGACTATTAGTTTCGTATTAGTGGTAATCTATCTAAAAGGTCTTGTAAGTACCTACTCCAGGATGCTCCGGATTCTTGTGATAGAAGCCCTTTGAGTTGAATCGACTTTCTGGAATCTTGGCGACCAGATCAATAGGCTGCTTCAAAAGTTCCCACAGCTTTGCTGGCGAGTTGCAACCACCAGGAAACCGACAGCTACTGCCTATAATAGCAATAGGCTCCGGCACGTTGTTCATTCTCTCGCTCATTTTGCAAGATTCTCGACGCGAAGGTGGGATTTGTTGAAGGGCATTATCGTTCACAGGTCCCGTCAAATGGTCGAAGACCAAAAATAATCGAGCTTTTGAAGTCAATCAGGCCACCTGCATCTGGCCTTGGCATCTCAATCCGGAGATTTTATGGCAAACATCTTGTACTTGGGTTACATAGCTCTTTCCCGGAAAAAGAAATTTCCAGTCCATAGCTAAATCTAGCCAGGTCCATTGCCTACTCAGACGGTCAGCAGATTTCAAGCCAGTCTCATCACAGACTGTGGCGAACTTCCAGACTGGATTGGTCGTTATATATCTCTCACGAGGTAAGTTCGTACACCCCTATAGCTGTGGTGTACACAAGCCCTCCAATTGGCTGTCATGTAGTGAGTATCGTACAACACGAGCGATCAACTTGCCGGCAATATCGAACGAAAATCAACCGTCGAGGAGTGGGCTGTTCCCTTGTCAAATGTATGAAGTGATAATTCTGGAAATGGTCAAACAAATAAATGTGAAGTTGATGCTTTGTTGGTAATACTAAGGTATATTTGTGGTCACATGACAGCTGTTGCTAGTTTGGCAGGTGCCTGCTATAAATAAACAGAGCTGAACTTCCACCCCGTCTTCCTCGCAAACTCAGCTCTCCCACAACTTTAAAATTGAAATTGGCCTTCCCCAAAATCTACACTGCAAGAAGCTTCCCACTTTCAATTCTCAAACAAATCCGTTGCACCATCACGAAACAACTGCAATCATGGCAGAACTACGCGAAGGCCAACGCTTGAAATACACAGTCACCCACTATCGCCAGCCACATCTCACCCACGAAGAGTTCATGAAATGGATCGTCGACGAACATCTCCCACTCGCCATGCCCGTCTTCAAGAAGCACGGCGTTCTCTCCTACACTCTTGTACGTACCTCCCACCACCCACATCAAACCTTATCCGCTAACCCTAAAGACCAGTTCGTCACCCCTGCCAGCATGAATGAACCCCTCAAAGAGGCCATGATCAAACTTCGTCCTACCTGGGACTATGCCGACTATGACTGCATCATCGAGTACCTGATGCCCAGTCCAGAGGCCATGACAAACATGCAACAAGATCCGGAGTGGCATGCATCAATCAAGGATCAGGAGAAGTGGGTTGATGTCTCGAGGGCGTTGCTGACGGTGGGTTATGCGGTGCCGTATTTGACGGAGTCTGGGGAGGTTATGAATATGTCTAAGTGAAGCGTCTTTTGACATCGACTTGCGATTGAAAATTGGATGAACCAAGACGAAGTAGTTTAGATACTAGATCACAACTTCGAAATGAACATCAGTTGAAAGCACATTTTCGATTACTTCTCCATCCGTCTAATCCTAGGTAGTAATTTTACACATCCGCCGATCACTCCTAGCAAGTTTAAATTAACAATAGCCCTTCAGCTTTAATGTCGTCAATTAACCATCTATGCATGCTGCATGGTGTCGCCGGAAATATGCCAGCGCAGTGCAAGCTTATTTCACAAAGTAATCGCCGAGTCAGCCGACCTTGCATACAAGTACTCCGCTTGAATAAAAACATACATAGAAACAACAATGATACCGGGAATTTACCGGGTGTAACGCGCGTAGTGGTCAGTCCGCTTTTTGAGTCAAGTGTCGCATAGATCGTTGTCAGAGACAATGCCCCCTTATGGAGTGGTACAAGGCATAACTAGATGGCCTTGTCCAACATTATGTAGGATGGTAGTTACACAAAAGGTATCACAAAATACAGGCATAGTCAGCGTAATACGAGCGTTACGGTAATGGCCAAATACAACAACATATCCGTAATTTTCAGCCACAGCCACAGCCCAACTAATTTAGGCTCCCGGCAGTGCCGACACTAGGTCCGATATGGGGTTAGCCTGAGCCCACCGCATATCAGCCCCGACTAGCTGCACTTAACTAGAGATGAAAAAGTTGAGATTGATTAGAAAAGCACATGAAGATAATTATGAGACAAAATCATTAAGGTGCCGCGGGCAATCTAGTGATCTCCGTATGCCATGGGTTATGTCAATATGATCGACTTGGCATTCACTACGCTGAAGCCTGTACCTCCTCCTTCTTGTTCGACTCGTTCTCCAGACCAAACTCCGTCTCCAGCTCAGTACGCATGTGCAACTCCTTTGCCACAAAAGTGAGCAAGAAACCCAAAAGCGCAAACCCTAGTCCTACCTGCCAACACAATTTGAGACTGTCAACATAGATAGATTTGACGGTGGCTTCGAGATCTGGATCACGGTCTAGGCCCAGCTCAGGATATAGAAAACCACTCGCAGACAAGGTATAGGCACCTCCGTTTGACAGCATATCACGCGCTTCGTCATTTCCTTGTAGGCGAGCAGCTGCCAGCGAATCCACCTTTGAATTGAAAATTGCCAGGGGTATAGCGACTCCCCAGATCGTCCCGGATCCGCGCATGAAAGCCCATGTTGCTGTTGCAACTGCCACATTACTCTCAGGCAGAGGGGTCAGAATTGTTGGCAAAGTCACGGGGATAATGATACCAATAGCAAGCGCGCCAATAATCTGGATTCCAACCCAATAACCAGTCGTTGAGTGTTCGTCGAGCCTGGTGAAAAGCCCAAGGGCAATAGGAAAAGTGCAAATCCAGCCATCAGTAAGGGGCGGTAGCGTCCAATCTTTGACATAATTCCGCCACTGATTATTGTGAAAGGCATGCAAACGGCAGCTGTTGGCAGGATGCTAATCCCGGATCGGAACGCAGAAAATCTCAGGACTGCTTGAAAGTAGATGGGTAGGACAAAGATGATCCAGAATACCAGCATGTTATGGATGAAGGCGCACCATAGGCCGACAAAGGATGTGCGATTGGAGTAGAGACGCAATGGAGTAGTTGGTTCAGGAACTCGAGTCTCGTAAAGTAAGAACAATGGCAGCCCAACAAGACCCAAGACCAGGGGCAAGATGGTTCTCCAAGATGACCAGCGCTGCTCACCGCCACCCCAGGTTAGGGCCAGCAGAATGGAAGTAATGGAAGCAACAAGTAACGCATTTCCTGAAAAGTCAACTCGCTTTAGTGATCTCATCGACATGCCTGATCCACTGGGCAATGCTGACAGCGATACGAGAACCATCACAAGCGCCAGTCCAGCTAGAGGCAAGTTCAAGTAAAAGATCCATCTCCATGTGACGCGACTTGCAAACGCACCCCCAACAATAGGCCCTATCGTTGTAGATATGGCATAGATAGCAAAGATGAAGCCCATGAACTTGCCACGTTCACGTAGAGGGACCAAGTCACATACAACCATCTCGACCATAGCATTGATCCCCGCGCAGCCAATACCTTGGATGGCGCGACCAGTGACAAGGGCACCAATAGATGGAGCAGGTCCAGCGATGGCTGATCCAAGAGCGAAAATGATGGCAGCAACAAATGTCAGGGCTCGACGGCCAAAGATGTTGGCTGTTTGACCAAAGATTGGAATAAAAGCAGCAGTAGTGAGAAGATAAGCGTTGGCAATCCACATGTAGCCTTGGCTGGTTCCAAGGTCGTGAATGATTGATGGCATGGCGGTCGAGACGGCTGTGGCGTCCAAGCCTGCTAGAAGACTTGCGACTGCCATGGATGTCATGATGGCCTGTATGAAACACAGCTGTATTAGCATTTAGCCAGAGAGAAAGAGGTAGACCCGGTACTCACCCAGAACCGCCATCCCCTTTCAGGGTGAGTTTGGGCCGTGACTTCAGTGGTCACTGGCTCGTCTGGCTTCATGTTTTAAGGAAGTTACAAGACAGAGGAAAAAGAGTGAGGAATATTGGTTGACTTCGAGTTCCAAGTTTGCAGCTTAATAGATACACACTTGATGGATGTGATTAAAAGAAAAAAAGGACAGTGGAGGTAAGATTTTTGAAGATATTTGGCGGGTGAGCTCCTGTCTAGCCGGTCACACCGCACCCATGGAAACGCTCGTAGGTAAATACCCGCAGCATCACCCTCACGATCATTGTACCACCTTGCGCATTACATCTCGGCGCGTATACGGTCTGCCATGTCAGAGACTGGTAGTAATGATCTACCAAATCTTCTTCAGCTGTATGTAAGTACCCCTCCAGGAAGTGACCATGCTGACACGCTGATCTTCTTCACATCGATCTTACATACTGATCGTCTTCTGGTATTAAACATGGCTTTACCACGACCATCGACTCCTTGAAGGGAATCGCATTTCTGTCTCGCCGGAATTCTTCAACTCAGGAATACAGGACTCCTTCTCTTATTTGAATTAAAATGTCCTACAATCTATTTTCAAGTCTTTTTCCCCGACAGGGGATTGATCTCGACGGCCCAACCATGCCCCCACCCAGCGGTTCTGTTTCCAAGTTTGACCATCCACCAAATGGCAACCATATTGCTATTCCTATTATCACCCTCTGTGCTGTCATCAGTGCGATTTCGTATTCAATCCGATTTTATGCTAAGTTTGTGATGAAAAAGGTCGCCGCTTCTGACTGTGGGTTTCTCTTTCCTCCTTAGTAATTTGTGTCTTTGTTCGGGCTAACTGGTCTAGACTTGACTGTCATCGCTTTTGTACGTCACACTCGCACTGCGCTTATCATGGGTATTGCTAACTATCTATCAGCCCCTCTACTGGGTGTATATATATTACAGCGTTCGTCTTAGCGAAACATCTGGATACCTCGTTCATGAATGGGATATCCGCTTGAAGGATATCACAGCCTTCTCATACGTGAGTCCTTGTCATATTATCGCTTACACAACGCTGACCACACTTTGCAACAGATTTGTTGGCTTGCTACTCTTCTATTCCTATGGATCATAGCCCTCGTCAAATGTGCGATCATGTTGGAGTGGACGCGGATATTTGCGCCTGAAGGAACAAACACTTACCTAAGTTGGTCATGGTATGCCACTGGTGCTGCCATATCTCTTCTTTCGATTATTTTGTTCATCATGGACCTGGTCAATTGCACCCCCTTTTCAGGAAATTGGGATGTGTTGATCGCTGGACGACAATGCCGTTTTAGTGTTCCTGCCTTTGGTCTGGCATCGTCCATAGTCAACCTTACGCTGGAAATAATTCCACTCGTTCTCGTGCAGAAAGTTATCTGGGGATTGCATATGTCTTGGAAGAAGAAGTTGGGTGTTAGTCTGATTTTCTTTATCGGTATAATGTATGTCGCCCACCATCATTTAATCAAGTGGTAAAAGAAGATTACTGATCATGATCGTCCAACAGTGGCTGCGTTGCGAGTACCGTCCGATTATACTATGCAACCCAATTCTACGTCTCCGACGATACTAGCTACTTCTTCTCCATCATGGCACTGTGCTCCCTGAGCGAAACAACCTGTGCCAACCTGATTTTGTGTGTGCCTTGTACGCCAAAAGCAGTCAAGGGTTTCAAGCAGACAAAATCATTTGCAACTCTGAGAAGTTATACGACCTTGAGGAGCGGGTCTACCACTAATGCTAGTAACACACGAAGAACAGAGCCTACTCTCCAGGTTCATGTGACTAACGAGATTGACTCTGTGAGCAAACCAAACGACAGCTGGATTATGATGAGCTCGAGGGGTTCCGGACGGGACTCTGTTTATTCTGGGGATTCTGATAGACACCATTTAGTGTGACTGAGAGCATACGCCGATCTATTTTGCGCCCTTGAATGTCTTGAGCAAATTTGTTCTTGTTGTTTGTCGTGCCTTCGTCTGATATACGAATTGGCTATGTGCTATTTTGATCGAAGAGTCTAAAGAAATATGTGATATCTATCCCACTCCCCCGTAATATACCAGGTATGGACGTATTTTTACATAGATACTATAAACCACCCTTAAGTGGTTGTATAGTAATACAGAATTACGATGATGTATCAAATAGGGGATGCATGTTGTGTTGGTTACACAGTGTAATATTACAGTCATATACACCTAGTTTGATGCTTCCTTCCTCATTTGGTAGTCTGTACCTGCCTTCTCGCTGCTCAACCTTCAACTTCCTCACCTCTCCAACTTTCCTACTCTCCTTTATTCCAGAATCCCCCTCGCAACGAGATATCTCAGATCTCTAAATCCACATCCCACAACAATCAAGAACAAGTCGCAACCACAATGTCACTCACCACTTTCAACCCACTGACCGCTCTCGCCATCGCGCCCCTGGTGTCATCAACATGCACGTTCTGGTACGCGTTCGATCAGAACTACTTTCTCAGTATCTTCACCACGCATCCTGACGACAAATTCGAAAAGGCTATCCCTGACTATTTCACACGATTCTTCACCGCCGGTCTCCCACGCGTTCTGGGCATTCTGGGTACAACATGTCTCTCCGTGGCGGGAAACTACGTCTACCGCTATGACTCCTTAGTCGCAAGTCAGTCACTGAAATGGTACTTGGCTGGAGCTGCGTTGGCTGTCAGTCATCTCTCCTTTACGCCCTTGGTGTTGCCTCATATCCAAAGGCTTCAAGGAAAAAATGGGATTTGTCACATACCCAAATACGTGCTGTCAGAGTGGTTGTATTGGCATAATATTCGATCTTATACTGTTGATTTGGCGGCGTGGGTGTGTTTTGCGGTTGCTGTGGGATCGAATGTGGCTGCTTAGTGGTGGTTATCGAAAGTTGGATCGGACGTGACAATTTCCATACATGAGAGTCGCCATTGGAGGCTTTATCTAACGTTGATCTGATAAGCCCGTGAATGACATGCCCACACGATATCGGCTTGCATTTCCATTGATCAGGCTCAAATGGTAATTTGTAGGCTTTATCCGATTAATGGTAGCTATCTCCCAAGGTTAGAATGTGGTTATTAATGCACACGCAAATCAAATAGAAATTTTTAAAATTGATTGAGTCTATGACTATCGTAGTACCGACTTTGTCTTAACCCTAACCCTGATGATAATTTTGTATGGGATGGATCCAGTGACATCAGTGGGCACGTGCGATCCCCGCAGCCTCCCAAAGGCTCGACAAGCTCGCTACTCCTTCTTTCTAACCACGACCATAAAATACCCCTGTCATTATTATCGAGCGTGGCCCCAAAGTACATATTGCCATTTGATATACTACGCTCAGGTGCCGTCCTGAACACCTTGACTTGAGCACGCTCGAATACGTCGACAAGACTGCGCTGGCGGGCCCAAAATCAACGAACTTTGATTGGCTGACGCGCCGTACCCACACAATATGAATGGGTTCTGAGATCGATCGTTCTTTGCTCTGTGTATATCGCACGCGACCGAGGAGAACTACTCCTCCATGTACATAAAGTGACGGAGTTATAAATATCAACATCAACATACAAAATCACTCGCCATGGCTCGCTCCAAGGAAGACATCGAATGGGAGAAGAGCGAAGGAATTCCTCAGGTCGGGGATTCCTTTATCCAAAAGTATTTCAACGGTCGCAACGCACTCATAGAACAGGAACACAAACAGAGACATGGTCAGATCTTGCATAATTTTATCCGTCCCTTCTCATTATCTCTCTTCTCCCGAGATAGTGCGCATGCAACGATTCCACTGACGCGTTTCTACAGACTTTGCGTTCCGTAGCTCAATGTCCGCCGTGGCCCAAGCAGCTTGCAAAATTGTATCCACGGTTCGCGAAAAAGAGCTTCGTGAAATATGGACCAAGGACGACAAAAGTCCGGACGACGAATTATTGTATCCGGGCATGATGTTCACAGTCGCCCGCGAACGCATGGAACAGACGAAATTATGGAAGATTCTCGAACGAATGCCCAAGGGCGCTCTTTTGCATGCTCATATGGATGCTATGTTTGATCTTGATTTTCTAATTGATCAAGCTTTTGAGACGCCGGGGATGCACATGTCTGCTCCGACGCCGTTGTTGACCAAGGAGGACTTGGAAATTGCTCCAATCACTTTCCAGTTCCTGCCCCATTCACCAGAGGAATCTAAAAATAAGGAACCGATTTGGAGCAAAGACTATGAACCTACTTCTTTCGTCCATATTCGCAAGTCTGCAGCTACATTTCCTGACGGAGGGGAAGAGGGATTTCGAAAATGGCTGAAGAATCGGATGATGCTTACGGCAGATCACTCATATTATCATCATCATGGCGTAAATGCTATATGGAGCATATTCGAACGCATTTTCCCGATTTTGCAGTCTATTATTTTTTACGAACCTATATTTCGACCTTGCTTTCGACGAATGCTTGGACAATTAGCAAAAGATGGCATCAAGTACGTCGATTTCAGAGCAGCGTTTGTATTTGAATGGCGCAAAACCGGAAGCGAGAAAACTGAAAGTGACTTTGTGGAGTTCTTCAGAGTTTTCAAGGATGAGATCGAGAAGTTCAAGGCCAGTGAAGAAGGAAAAGGCTTTTACGGCGCACGTATGATCTGGACGACTGTTCGAGCTTTTTCGAATAGAGATATTGTCGACAGTATGGAGCAATGTATAATTGCCAAACATGAATACCCGGATATGATATGTGGATTTGATCTTGTCGGTCAGGAGGACAAAGGAAGGACACTTGCCGATCTGGTGCCATTACTATTCTGGTTCCGAAAAGTTTGTGCTGAAGAAGGAGTCGAAATTCCGTTCTTCTTCCACGCAGGGGAATGTCTTGGAGATGGAGACGAGACGGATAAAAATCTCTACGATGCAATTTTACTAGGCACACGACGCATCGGGCATGGGTATTCTCTCTACAAGCATCCACTACTGATCAACCTGGTTAAAGAGAAGAAAATATTGATCGAATGCTGCCCCATATCCAACGAGATACTCCGCCTATCAAGCACCATCAAACACCACTCACTTCCCGCCCTACTGTCCCGCGGAGTACCCGTTTCCCTGAACAACGACGACCCTGCCATCCTAGGCCACGGCAAAAACGGACTCACCCATGATTTCTGGCAAACACTTCAAGGTCTCGAGAATCTCGGGTTGTCGGGACTTGCCACGATGGCCGAGAATTCTATCAGATGGAGCTGCTTTGAAGACCAGACCACTGAAGAATGGCACGATGATATCAAACAAGGAATAGCTGGCCAAGGAGTTAAAGCAAAGAGATTACAGCAATGGTATCAGGATTTTGAAAAGTTTTGTCAATGGGTTGTGTTGGAGTTTGCGGATGAGGTTGATGACTAGACATGCAGCTAGTCATCTCAACCATTCCTCTAAGGGTCCATTATTTATACACAGTTGATACCGGAATTATCTAATACTCAGGCAGTCATAGATCAACTATTGGTATTCGCCCTGCAAAACTTCCCCATCTTATCACATAGCTGAGTGATCACTAGCCCTGGGACATATAAGGATTGTTATCCAGCCTGTCATATCACTTCCAAGGTTGCTCGTGCCCACGGTTCAAATAGGAAGACAATGCATGAGGGTAGGGTGACAATATATATGTTGAGCCATTTCTAACGTCGAAGTCGGAATCAAAAACAGGCACTAAAATAACTGCTACCAGATATTTGATGGGTACTAACCTGTAGTGTTGCATATAGACTATAAACTTGAATAATAATAATAATAATAACAATAATAATAATAATTTGGGTACTATGGGCGGAAGTTCACCCAAGGAGGGAGCTGATCTCATGGACGTCTAATAGTTACATAATCGGTGCAGTGCATTTATGACCTTCATGTAATTCAATTCAATTACAATGGTACTACCAAGATGCTCATAAGAACCAGGAGAGCAGGCCGTACTAGACCTCAAACAAACATATATAGAAAATTCGACATGCAATTCAAGTTCTGAGGGTTCATGGAGATGATGGCTCGCAGATTTAACCATTCAGATTGAGCTTGAGCGCTGCCCAGGCTAAAACAACTTCAATTTTGTCTATTCCTCCTGATCAGAAACCATGTCGAAGATAGGGCAATCTGACATCCTCCAGATGTCCTTTGAATGAAGAGAAATCCGCTGATGTTTATTCTGGCCTGAGGCCCTGAATGACATGACTCATGTGGAGAGAGTCCAGATGGCGCTAAACTTGCATTTGGACGATTCTACCGAAAGCGGCCTAGTGTCAGCGGAACAGTAGATGAGGCCGTGACCAGCGGCAACGTGACGCACTCCGCTTTGCTGGCAACCTAACGTACCTTCCTTCAGTACTAAGGTCATTTGTTGTCTCAAGTGCTTCTTTCCTATCCTCAACTTACTTTCTTCAGCACTTGCGGGCTGGCGTCTTGGCTCCTTTGACCGGACAACATCACAAGAACGCCATACTTATCGAGGGGCTTGGTCCTGCTTATCGGTTTCCTTATCTTCAATCGTTACTCCGCTCTCCGCCTCTAGTTCCGCAAGATCACTTGAAGTCACTTCAGACGAAATCAGCCATCAAAAGCGTGTCCTTTCGATCGTACCGTGCGTTTTGAAATCCTACTCCCCGATCCCGGACCAAAGCTTCATCTCATATATATCAAGCCACAATTTTCATCAATATCTGTCCTCGTTTATTCAATCCCGATGAATTAGGAAGCCGTTCACCCGGCTTGGGTTCGGAAGACACGAGCCACGATGGACTACTTCCTGCCGTCGTTTGTGCAAAAGCGGTTGCTGCGATACGCACTCTCTCAACTTGAGCTGGTTGACACCGAAGCTATCGACCTTGATAGCCTGGGTATACGATGGGGACAGAGGAGTACCTTTGAGTTACGCGAGTTAGGTCTCAGGTTAGACGTAAGTGAACATCTTTTCGCAAGCAACGAATAGTATCCTGACGGCGGAATACCTTCGGCTGACACTTCGTCATCTCACACAGAAACTCACCTCGATCCTCCGGTTACCAGCAACATGCAAGCTACTGAAAGCACGCGCATCGCTAATAAGAGTAACGATACCAGCCGACATCTACAGCAGCGGGATAATTATCGAAGTCGATGGGGTCGATGTGCATATACAACTGTTGGATGGAAGTGAATCGGGAAACGACACACCAGCTCAGGGAGATTCAGATCGAAGCGATGGACCAGCGTTGCCCACAACAAACGATCTAGCGCAGTCATTCATCGCAGCCGAACCTAGGGAAGAAAGAGCCGAAATCGAGGCCGCAATCTCTTCGCAATCTCAATACCTGCAACGTTCAACCAGTTCACTAAACGATGAGGAAGAGGTTGGCCTTGGCAATGAGGAGGTTTCACTCCCTAGCTTCATTTCCGGCTTTCTGCAGGGAGTCATAGGCAGGCTACAAATTAAAGTCAACAATGTCAACGTTCGAGTTGATATGGATCTTCCTCAGGATGGACCCATAAAGAGAGCGCCGGCGGACAAACCGGACCAGCTGACAGCGTCACTAGTCGTTGGCGAGTTATCGATAGGCTGCGTTACTCAACCAGAGGGTCAAACCGCTCCACCGAACGCGACAGGCAGGAAGATCACCTTGGATTCGATACATGTACTTCTCATATCTGATCCTGTTGTATTCTCCAACTATGCACGATTCGCTGCTGCGCCGTCCTCTCCTTCGACCACAACCTCGAATCCTGGACGAAGTATCGGACAAGCACGAAGTGTTTCGCCATCACAGTCAGCCTCCATATCTGAGAGCTCGGGGCCAGGCATTACGCAATCTACGATATTGGATCGTTCTGAAGTACATGAGCGGTCTGCAACTCCTACAGCAACAGGTAGACGGTCGATGGAAAATTCTACTGATTCCTTAGATGGTCGATTCTCCGACGCCGACAGCGAGGCGGGATACACATATCAAAATCAATCTCATTCCCTCTCGGAAAGTCGGTTGGATGGATTTAATGAGGAGATATTGGATAATCCTGGATACCTTGACGAGGTTTTTCACTCGCAGTTCGTTGATGATCCTGAAGACTCGACTGAATTACCGCCGCGATCGCCTGAAGATATTGGTACTCCGAGGCCGCAAAGTCCTCAAATAGACTCGTCTCCAGTGGAGACCTGGCACGACTTTGACGAAACTCAGTCCCGGAGCCAACACGAGTATAATGTTGAAGATACTCACTTTTACGAGCCTCTGGGCCAAAGTGCGGAATTTGAGTCATCTCCAAAGGCATCTCGTTCGTTCTCATCTGAACAGGTTCAACGATCTTACTATGCGGACCTCCCGACTACTCCTTCATCTCCAGAAGAAGACGTGAAGAGTCAATCCAGCCAAACTAGTTCCAACTCCGGATCGTTACCTGCCGAGTTGTCAGAGTCGAAACTCTTTACTCATGAGGAGGCATCGAGCATGTATATGAGTGCTCTCAGTGGCGCCTCCAGCCTTGGAGAGCCAGCAATGCCTGGCGCCTGGGATTCACGAAATTTTGAATCACCTACCCATGAGCGAGAGACACTCAACGAATCAGTGACTCATGTCAACGACGATGCGGAAATTTTAACTCCAAAGATTGGCGCTCAAAGTTCATCGTTTATGAATGAAAATGATAGTACCCCGCGAACACCGACACGAGAGTCTTATCACCCAGGTTTTGAACATCACAGCGCTGACATCAAGACCCACGCTAAAGAACTCGAGGTCACTCGCAGGATCCTAGATATCAGCAGGATCACAGTTTGGGTACCAGACAACATCGATCGTAGTCAACAGGAGCCTCGGGAACAATCACACCGTCAAGAGTCCGGCACCACTATGGCCCAGCCCATCAGTAGTGGTGCTCTTGGAAGTTCGAGAATGGACTTCTCCGCATCCATGCGCCGTAGTTCCATCACTTCGTCAATCGCCATTGATAGTGATGAGCAACCAGGCCACAGAAACGCAGAGGTAATGGGGCCTCTCTCCTTCGGGAATCCATCAACAGCCATAGCCATTGATGTCGGCGAAATTGCCGTCCAGTTTGACATAGCAACCGGATGGTTACTTGTTAAGGCAAGTCAAAAGGTGATCACCGCGTTTAATGTTGAACAACTACAGGCAAATGCTTCGAAGAACAAACAGAACTCGTCGTCGACGGATTACAAGCATTTCAAGTTCAGCCTTCAATCCTGTTCAATCAAGTTCTTGGAAAATTTGGCCGTTGTGTCCTACTATGCGCGAGAAAAAATCTCCGAATCATCTCAATCTACTCCGTCTACCGGAGAAGATGTCATCCTGCAGGCGCAAATATCGTCAGTTACTTTTAACTACCTATCTACAAATGACACGATGAAGTTCCAAATCCATGTGACCAAATTTGTTCTTGGATGCGCAACCGAGCCCCTGATCTCCTTCAACAAGGATCTCAAGATGAGAGAATCCATCAGGGATCTGCGAACGTCTGTTCCTCGTGATGTTACACTCACTATCATCAAGACTTCATCAACCGGCAAGGTCGAGTTTGCTACCTTACCATTACATGTTAATTTTAATATACAGAAATTGGAGGAGATCTTTGGATGGTTCGGCGGTTTGAGCACCCTAATGGAGTTAGGAAGCTCTATGGCCTCTGTTTCAACTGTCCGAGGAGATTTGTCAGATTCTGTGAAGAAACCGGCTCGTGGTGTGCGTTTCGAAGGAGTGCCACCTCCGAATATCCCTTCTCCCATCACAACGTCTGCTCCCTGGAAAGTAAATGCTAGGCTAGATGGTATGATACTTGACCTTGTAAGTGAAGTTTGTCGTGTCCATTTGACGACTACTGCAGTCAAGGCAGTAAGCAGATTTGAAGGCATCGGTATCCAGATCGACAAGGCTAAAGTCGTTGGGCCTGTACTTTTTGACGACTACACAGGACGCCCAGCAACGCTCAGTATCGGAAATATTCGAATCGAGTACCTGTATTCGCCAAAGGAAGTCGACCTTGACCGGCTGCTGTCTTTGCTTACGCCTTCAAAGGATAAATACGAGGAGGATGACGATATAATGCTCGATACACTGTTTCGACAACGAAGGCAGGGCGGCGTTCTCCGTGTTACTGTCGCAACAGCCAAGCTGTCAATTCCCGACATTGAAGGACTGAAGCCTCTAGCTGACCTTCCCAACGAAATTGCGAGGTTATCAAGCGTGACCAAGTATTTGCCTGAAGATGACCGACCCGGTGTCATGACACTTGTACTCATACGTGAATTTGAGAGCCATACGCATGTCAATGAGAGGGTTGGGAAACTGCGATTAGCGACCAAAGATACCGAATTGGCTCACATCAGCATTCCGTCTCTGATTGCGGCTCAAGTGAAAAGTATCTCGCTTAGCAGAAATGCCACCGAGGAACTTGTAGGTGAAGCTCTCGATATTGCTACGAGTGGGACCCAGTCATCATCATCTTTGCCCATGTTGATGGTGCGTTTTATCGCGGATGAGATGGACCCTACCGTCAAAGTCAAAATCCATGGCTTTAGGGTGGAATATACCTTGCCTTCGATAATAGCCTTCCTCGGTCTGGGAAATGATGCCACACCTGATGATCTCGCTGCCAAAATGGCCAGCTCCGTAGCTAATCTAACGGAACTGAATGCGCCGCAGCTTCACGGACCATCATTTGGGGAGTATAGCGGCTCTGAACCTGATACGAAGCCTTTTAAGCTCGCTATTTCTCTACGAGATTGTGTGGTTGGGTTGAACCCACGTGACATGCCAGCGAAAGGGTTGGTAGTATTTACCTATGCCAAATTCAAATGCATCAACCAAGACAAGGGGCTTTTCGAGGCGAATTTTGAAATCAAAAAGGCTACGTTGTTGATCATAGACGACGTGCAAATGATTGGCAGCAGTGATAATACAAGTCGTCGAACCATAGGCGAGAGTCAGGAGGAACAAGTCAACAAACTCGGCAACATGGGTTTCGTCCCAGTCTCGTACATATCGTCGGCAGTGCTCTCAGTTAACGTACAACCACCTGATGCAGTTGGCGACAAGTCTGTCGATGTAGAGCTTAGAGACGATCTGCTAATCTTGGAAACCTGTGCCGATTCCACTCAAACGCTCATTAGCCTTCTCAATGGTCTTTCTCCGCCGTCATTACCAAGCACCACGCTCAAATATCGTACCGAGGTCATGCCTTTGCAAGATATGCTTAGCTCATTCACTGGCGATGCGTTCACGACGGACCAAGTCACCAATGCCGAAGAAATATCCATCCGGGAAGCTGAAGACAGCTTCGAGGGTGCTCTTGACGATGAGGTCGACTATATCAGCGATTTCTACCCTCAGCAACCTGGTTCTGAAGGAACGATGAGCGCAAGTATGATGGATCCCATGGCTGATATGTCTCGTTCCAGACAACTTATGGACAGCTTTCAATCTCAATATAACGTTTCCACCAGCGTGACAGGACTTGATTTTCAAGATGATCATTTTGCCAGGAAGTCAACGGTTGGTGGCACTGCTCATCGATGGAATACCACTCAAAACACGTATGGGCTCGCGAATGAAGTCAAGCTTCACAGTAGCCCGTTGAGGGTCAGGGTTCGCGATGTACATTTTATCTGGAATCTATTTGACGGCTATGATTGGCAACGCACTCGAGACACAATCTCCAAAGCCGTTAAGGATGTCGAAATGAAAGCTGCGGAACGACGTGCAAAGACCACAAGTCGACTGTCTCCGGAAGACGATGAAGAGGAATCAGTCATTGGTGATTTTTTGTTCAATTCCATATACATCGGTATACCTGCAAACAAGGACCCTCGTGAGCTATCTCGTGCGATCAACCATGATATCGATGATATGGCAAGTGAGACTGGCAGTTATATCACGTCGACCACAGTCACTGGATACTCCTCTCATCAGAATCGACCTTCCTCGACTCGTGGAAAAAGGCTACGCCTGTCACGAAGCAAGCATCATAAAATGACCTTTGAGCTGAAGGGAATCTCGGCGGATTTTGTCGTGTTTCCGCCGGATGCTGGCGAGACACAGAGCACGATTGATGTGCGGGTGAATGACCTCGAGATTTTCGATCATATCCCAACATCGACGTGGAAAAAGTTTGCTACATACATGAACGATGCGGGAGTGCGTGAAAGCGGGACCAGCATGGTGCATTTGGAGATCATCAACGTCAAGCCTGTGGCAGAATTGGCCGCATCTGAAATTATCCTCAAGGTATGTTTAACCCGCGTTTATTCCCAAGGACAAAATGCTAATAATTCTCTAGGCTACCGTATTACCTCTGCGTCTTCACGTTGACCAAGATGCGCTGGACTTTTTGAGCCGCTTCTTTGAGTTCAAAGACGAGTCAGCACCTGCTCCTAGCTCGCCAGGTGACACTCCTTTCTTACAGCGGGTTGAAGTCAATGCAGTACGTGTCAAACTCGACTTTAAGCCCAAACGAGTTGATTATGCAGGTTTACGCTCTGGACGGACAACCGAGTTCATGAACTTCTTCATCCTAGATGAGGCAGACATGGTCATGCGACACGTCATAATATACGGTGTCTCGGGCTTTGAAAGACTTGGTCAGACATTGAATGATATTTGGATGCCCGATATCAAGCGAAATCAGTTACCAGGTGTACTAGCAGGCCTTGCACCCATTCGATCCTTAGTGAATGTTGGAAGTGGCGTGAAAGATTTGGTCGTTGTTCCTATGCGCGAGTATAAGAAAGACGGCAGAATAGTGCGCAGCATCCAGAAAGGGGCATTCTCATTCGCAAAGACCACCACGAACGAACTGATCAAGCTGGGAGCCAAGCTAGCGATAGGAACTCAGACTGTTCTCCAAAGTGCCGAAGATTTCCTCAGTGCCCCAACTCCTGGAACGGCACACGGGGAAGGAGACGGCGACTCCGCCGATGAAGACGAGAAGAAACAAATATCTCACTATGCCGATCAACCAGTTGGTGTTGTCCAAGGTCTTCGAGGCGCATTCCGCAGTCTCGAGCGTGATCTACTTATGACGCGAGACGCCATTGTTGCTGTTCCTGGAGAAGTCATGGAAAGCAGCAGTGCCGCTGGAGCTGCAAAGGCAGTCTGGCGCCGTGCACCTACTGTTATTCTCCGACCTGCTATTGGAGCTACACGCGCGGTTGGACAGACTTTGCTTGGTGCAGGAAACTCGTTGGATCCCACTAATCGACGAAGAATTGAAGATGTAAGTTGTCTCCCTTCCATCCTGGTTAATACATGAGCTAACATTTTCTTAGAAATACAAGAGACATTAAACGCGTCAGCGTCCGTCCGATTTACTATGACCGCTTATGAATAGACCATATTCCCCCATTTGCTTTTCTCATAACACAATTTGCATACGGCGTCATTGTTTGCTGGACACGAATTCACGGCCGAACTCATGAAGATATCCCAGTTATCAGTTATCCAGATTTACTTTTTGTTTTGCCATCCATTTTTAATTCCAAGATTACCTGCTTTTCTACTCTTCTTATTTGCTTCGTTGGAATCACTTGTCTTGTTATGGAGTATATAATCATCTATTGCATAATACATAACGCAGCGTTCTGGCTTTTCTTGGCTTTGTTGTGTACCCATGTGGAGACATTCATGATACTCGCTAGGATGGATGGCTGTCAAATTGATTCTTCTTACAGGAGTACTGAGTCAAAAAGAAAAAGAAAATGAGAAAGGTTAGACATTCTCCTAGTACTGTCCAAACCACCATAGAGCAGTACAGGTACCCTCGCGCCGACCAAGATCTTGTAGCCCTAAGAAGGATTCTTTGCGGTCTAGGCATCTCATATATACTCTGTAGGGTTACTCCGGCGCCGCGACCGCGAAAGCAAACCTGAAGATCACTAAGCCAGTCAGCTTGTCTCCTGTACATGTAGGCGGCTGATAGGCTGGACATTGTCCATGGGTGTCTATGTACTATCTATTCAAACCCTCCTTTCAATGATCTCCTCGGCAGCAAACCCGCACTTAAATTTCGGTTGGAAATTTTCATTTTTGCTTCGATCTTTAGAGAACAACTTTGGATTAAGATGTAACTCCTGATTTGGAAATATTAGACAAGCTCCAGACGTGCTGTGTCTCGAATGCGACAAAGATGCCTCTCATCTGATTTGCAACAGCCTTACCATGTGGTAAATTCCTGTAAGAGCCACTACATTGTCAAATTTCCTTTTACATTACTATATCTAATTATAGTACCTCAGCCTCACGCTGACTTCCCTCACACTTTCTATTTCTAAATCAGCGAAGATTTTCCGTCTTTATCGTGACCCTCAAATGTTCAAATCGCCGTATGGGGGACGCGAGCCTTCGTCAACATAGGGAATCGCTCTACGACTCCTACAGTATTTTACTACCATGGACTACTTCCTAACCGCACAGAAAGCGCAGCATTTTGGTCACTCAACCCAAGAAATCCCTTGGCTCAGAGGAGATCATGACTCAAGTCAACATTACCCCATGGCTCCCTTTGATCAGTGCCTCTCCGTTCGTGGGTATCCATATGTACAGCCCAACGGGTTATACATTGGATCCTTTCCGATCCAGACAAAGCACTGTCTTCGGTGTAATCCCGGCTGTTCCTAGGTGTGATTGAATTTGCGATAGCCGATTCCTACTCAAGCTCGGGATTTCTGAAACAAAAACCCGATGGACCGATAATCAACACAATGCTTCTAAGGGGTCTGAAAAGTTCTTGGAGGCTGCTTATACTAGGTCTTGGAGTTTCGATTGAGCAGTGGCGAGAATGGTGGAGGAAAACATTCTCAGAAGCGGACGCTATGTTACTCCATCTGGGGGGGCTCACAAGAGATACCATGTCTATACCTGGTAGCACAGAATCCGCAATTGATGATATAATTCGGCTGTCGGTCATTTTGCTCGAGCATCTACTTTTGATCGTACCCGACGAACTGCAGCAAGGGCCGGGGATGCCCTCGCTTATGGCCCGTCGAACCCCAGGAATGGAAGAGCAATTGCGCGGTAGATTACTGAGTCAAGGTTGGTGTCCATCAATACACCAAATCTTGCTGAAGGTTTCTGCAAGTTTACATTTTGACAAATATGCATGCTGTTTCCCGGCCACAGATCAGTCGATAGAGAGACACGAGGGGTGTTCAGAGGAGAAGTGTATCGCTTACAACATGGATGTGCAAACTGCGAAAGCTAAACACCGCCAGCCGGACTGCAAGTGTATCAGTGTGGCCCCGAGTTTCGATCAAATTGTTGGTGCGATCAGTGTGGATAGCTTTCCAGCGATTGATATGAGGAATTTTTGGCCGCACACGAAGGTGGCATTTCCGGATATGAGCGTGATGCTTTGAGAACATACGCGGTAAGAGACTATCGAGAAGGAATAAAGTTTGTTGCCATCTCGCATGTAGGGTCCGACGGTCTCATTGGATCCTCGGAAACAGGCCTCCTTCGGTGTCAGATTCAGCATCTTGCCAATCTCGCCTACACCGCGTCAACGATATGGGCGGAATCCGAGTCCGATGAGACACCCTGGTACCTCTGGATTGACGCTCTATGCATCCCAGAGGATTCACAGGTACGCAAACAGGCCATAGTCAAGATGAAACAAGTGTATTCGAAAGCTTCTGTGAGTACCGTACTGGATGAGGATATGTACCACAGTCAGGACTACCGAACCGGTTACACGATCATGTTTCGTTTCTTGACTTGCGTCTGGTCGCGACGTCTGTGGACCTTGCAAGAGGCCATTCTCTTAAAAAAGCTCTATGTCGTGTTCTCGGATGGTCTCGCGGAGCTATCATCGATTTTCACAGATGTTCTACAAGGGACAGATGACCCGTTGACGGAAGAAGCTTTGAAAAGCCTAGCGGAGTTGACCGAGCTCTCCGTCGACGAGGTCCGGAACGCAAATGAAATTTGTCCTAAAATCCCCTCTAACACCATCCACTCACTGTTTCTGCGAGAGCTGCGGAGTATTCCATACTTGACATGTATGAAGTTACAAATTAGCCAAACTGCCCAGATGCTGGCCCTACGCGACTCCTCTGAACGAGAGGATGAACTACTCGCAATCTCTCCTCTTCTCGGAGGAGATGTCTCCAAGCTTGTCCACTTGTCCGGCGAGGACCGTGTTAAGGAACTTTGGCTGCAAGTTGGCGCGGTACCCAAGGATATAGCGGCTCTAGAATATCCCAAATTGTCGAGTCTTGGCTTCCGCTGCCTCCCGCGGACCATGCTGGGACAGACCATCCAGGCGCCGATGCAATGGAAGTACGCTGTACAGATCACCGGGAAGGGAATCCGTGGCAAATACTGGATCTATCGCTTTCAGGCATCGATGGGCTGTACGATAACAGCAAACGGTCATGATGTGCTTCTCGACAAGGAAGCTCGCCAGGTTCTCAAATGCTGCCAGGATAAGCATGAGCTGAGACAGGGGTCACAGGACGCCGTATCTATCGACGCGATTTTGCTCCTCAACGAACCCACGGATTATCCAAACATCTTGCATCGGCCGTTTCGGGGTCTAAGTTTGTTTCTGACTGGGTTCATTTCACGACGATTGTGAAATTTTCAGTCAGGGAGATTATTGAGTTGTCGTGCTGCTGCACCGTTGGAGAAATGGGATGCAAACCAAGGACTATTCGTCGCCGGCAGAATTGAGGAAGTGATCGTCGGCTGAATTTAGATATCCTGGTATGCACGTTGCACGGTAAAGGTTGAGTCAATCTACTACGCAATATGAAGAGAGTAGAATCATAGTGGCCGGTAACCCATAAGCCAGCGCCACATCTTCACATATAGGCTCTCCTTTAGGTATATTTTCCATTTCTTGTCGCACACCAGACCCGTTCGAGGAAACACATTAATCCTGAAGACATAATTAGTAGTCCTCAGATCACACGCTCCTGATTCCCAGGAATAAGTCAGACTGCAATATTTCCCTTGTTAGGGCTACGTATATGCCGCTTTTACGCCTTGCCCTGCAGCCGGTGTTGTAGGAAATACATAACGCTATGAAAACAACAAGAAACATCCTTCGAGCCTAGTGCTTGACTGGCTGATCGGTTAGATATATGATGAGTATTATTGTAAAACCACGGCATGTACGTCCACGGGTCAACTGGTATATTAGAGCGGTATATTTAACCCTAACAGACAAATCAGCGACATAACAACAACTCTACAATCCATACAAATGGATATCAAGTGCCGTAAGATCACAGAAAATCACAGATAACCACAGATAATTAACAAAAATTCTCCGCGATATTGCAATTCTGCAATTCAATCAACCAAATCTCAGAACCGCTCAAGCTGAGTTGACTGGTATCGGGAGTTACAACTCTCGTATCTCCGCCGGTTATATTTAGCTTCTCCTTCCAAGGTTCTCTTTGACAACATTGAACCGACCGTCACCCTGACTGACGCATGTATCACAGAATGACCAGCTTCTAATCTTAGCCCTAGGTATCACATGCCTAATACTTTGACCCTACCAAAAGATTCGCTTGTTGTACTACCATCACTCCATTGAATCGAGCATTGCACCCTCCGTCATTTGTAATTCTGAGCAACACACCATGCTATCCAATAACTCAATTGTTCCAACGACCAGTGCCGGGTTTATGTACAGTTCATCATAGATACATTCATGACTATGACGGTAGCATGCCAGGGATACAAATATGCGATTCAAAGCTGCATTCGTTTTGGGTCCTCACAGCACAGCGGCATTAGCCCTAACCGTCCCAAAAAGGCAATCTTTCTGGCCAAGCTTCAAGAAAAGAAAGCGCTCCTACGTCAGTTCCTCCATATCTGCTTTACTGTTGTATCGAAGAAGTAAAAGCATTACCTGTACTACATCAGGGGAAGAATGGACTTCTCCGATAAAAATTTCATGAGTAGCCACGATCTGAGCGCTTGCCAACCGCAGCGGCTGTCTCGCTTAAGCAGGGTTCCTGTATTTCATCTATGCACAATCAGTACAGTATTCGATACTACCGGATTTAAAATATGTTGGTTCGGCCTTGAATCAAGTCTTTCTCAGTCACATATTCGCTACTTAAATCTAGCAGACTAACACGGCTGTGAGCTAAGCCCCTGTGTTGCAAAATCTTGGCCTCAGGGAGCAATCATGTTGGAAGCATTCATTGAAGATGAACTAACTTAGCAATGCTGCATCGGAATTTTTTTTTGGCTCTATTTTTATCCGCATTCTGAAGAATGTTTCATGATTACTATTGCGACTCAAAGTTTCAAGATATTCTCGTTTGCACCATCTCCCGCTTTTAGGTACAACAGTTACAACCGCTACGGTCAGTATTTGAGTGCAGCGCAGAAATCAACCAATTACAATTGATCCATCTTAGCCACATGTTGTATAGCCAACATAAGCTTATTTAGAATACATTATAGTGACATTGCTAAAAATCTGTATAGACTGCGGAGCCAATAAGCTTGCCGGGGCTTCCAACGTATCTATATCGTATCAACGAATCAAAGCCTCGGAGACATTCTAATAACATTTTGGTTAATTCCACCATGGCATTGCAGTAACACTTTCCTTAGAGCCAACATCTTCGGTATGATTGTTGGTTTTGTGAAATGATGGCGTCCAGTGTTTGTGTTCCTTTCCGTCCTCGCCGTGGTTATGTATGACCAGGTCTATTGACAATGTACCCTTGGAGTAATCTAGTTATGGATGTGAAATGTGAACACCTGTTCAAATGAACTTCGATCTCTTTTAGTCGTACTTATGTAGGGTCTAGCCCGTCTTTGCATCACTGATCGAACGGCTCGTCATCATCTGTCCGCCTTTGCTCTTTCAGGATGTATTTGAGCGTGATATTTGCATGGCTCGTTGCCTATGTTGCGGCATCGGGCCACAAAGTCAGACATGTACCTAGAAATGATTCCAAGCCTACGCAGACTGCACCGCGAACAGTGGGATATTTTGGAAATTGGGTATGTCAATTTGTTTTCAACATGTATGGTTGAAAAACCCAGGATTAATGGATCAACTCATAGGATATCTATGGTTCAGCGCCTTACTATATCACGAACGTTCCGGGGAGCAACTTGACGCATCTTATATACTCTTTTGCAAATGTTAATTCGACCACCGGCGAGGTGTAAGTCTGCAATCGATGTACCCATATAGATAAAAAGACAACTAAATCCATCCAGATATCTGAGCGACACATGGGCCGACCTCCAATATCCTTACCCAGGAGATGACAATACCGCCACCGGAAACAATATATACGGCAACATCAAACAACTTTACCTATGGAAAAAGCAGCAACGAAACCTCAAAACCCTGCTCTCCATCGGCGGCGGCACATACTCCACCAACTTTGTTCCTGTACTAGCAAATGACACTCTACGTCAAAGATTCGCTGATTCTGCCGTCACGCTCCTCGCCAATTTGGGGTTCGATGGGTTAGACATCGACTACGAGTCCGTCAGCAGCTCCGTACAAGCACAGCAATTCGTCGATCTATTGAACAAAACCCGCACAGCTTTGGACTCATTCGCCGCAAATATCAGCGCATCTCCATTCTCACTCTCATTTGCATCCCCCGGCGGTTCCTCATTTTATGACCTACTAGATTTTAGTGCCATGGACCAATACCTCGATTTCTGGAACTTTATGGGTTACGCCTACACCGGATCATGGAATACCTATTCCGGACACCAGGCTAGTCTCTACAATTCCACGACTAACCCTCTCTCAACGCCCGTAGACACCCATACGGGCATTCTATACTATATCTCCGAAGGCGTGACGCCCAATAAGATCAACCTCGGATGCCCCCTATACGGAACCTCGTTCAACAACACCTCCGGACCCGGAACAACATTCGACGGAATCGGCACATTAGGCGCAAATGGCGCTGCTGGGCTATGGAATTACAACTCCCTCCCTGTGCCAGGTTTCAATGCGACAACTTACAATCTCCCAGATATCGGGGCTAGTTATAGCTACGACCCTGTCAAGAGATATATGATTAGTTACGACACGGCAAAAATCGCAGCTGTCAAGGCACAGTATGTCTTGGATATGGGTCTCGGAGGTACGATGTGGTGGGAAGTCAGCCAGGATAAGACTGATGACTCGAGCTTAATCGGTACTACAGTTAATACTTATGGTGGACAAAGTGCCTTAGATCAAAAACTCAATCACTTGAATTATTCCACGAGTGTATATGATAACTTGAGAGCGGGATTTCCGGGTGAGACTATCAAGAATTCTACGGCGACATCTACTTCGACGACGGCTACTGCGACGCCGAGCTGGACTTCGAGTGTGACATCTACCCTTGTTGAGCCGAGTACAGTTCCTGACTGTACGGAGTACCATCTTGTCGTTTCGGGGGATACATGCTCAAAGATTGAGTCTGAGTATGGAATCACGAATGATGAGGTAGGAATTTCTCAACAACTACTGAACAGATGACATTGACTGACTAGCTAATATGTAGTTTGCACAATGGAATCCCTACAGCGGCTCATCATGCGAAAACCTCTGGCTGGGATTCTATGTTTGTGTACAAGGACCGACGATTTCAACCACCTCATCTGCTCCAGCAACAACTACAGCTACAACTACGGCCGCTCCCTCACCCACGGAGCCAAGCACAATCTCATCCTGTACAAACTACCATCTCGTCGTGTCGGGGGATACGTGTTACTCAATTGAGACTAAGTACGGCATCACAGCTGACGAGGTAAGTTTAACCCATTTCGTCTCTCTAGTTGTCTGAATGCGTGCGTTAATAGACTTCTTGGTGGATATCTAGTTCTCGCAATGGAACCCCTACATCGGCTCAGACTGTATGAACCTCTGGCTTGGCTTCTATATCTGTGTCCAAGGACCGACGAGTTCTACCACCTCATCCGCTCCGGTAACCTCTTCAGCTAGTGCTATCAGTTCATTTATCCCCATGACTATTCCAGCTACAACTATAACTACAACATCTACATCAGCAATAGCCCCTCCATCGCCCACAGAACCGAGCACAATATCCTCTTGCACAGACTACCATCTCGTCGTCTCGGGGGATACATGTTACTCAATTGAGCAGACATACAATATTACGCCTGATCAGGTAAGTACCATCACGGACCCCCTTTACTACTTTCAAGTTCTGATAGAACTAACGGAATGAATGACAGTTCAATATATGGAATCCCTACGTCGGATCTGACTGCAACAGTCTTTGGTTGTCATTCTATATTTGTGTCGGAGCATCGTCGACGGATCCTTTGGATTGATTATCTCGAACATGGTACCTAGGATGAAGGAGTATGTATCCCAGGTTGGTCATGCAGCTGAATTGCTACATATTTAAATTGTTTCAAACTTGAACTCGATCATCGAAATATTGTATATATCAAAAATATGCTAGGTTTATGCAGTAAAATGATTATTGTTCATCTCCGATGCCTGACTTACGGCGGTATAATGTTCGTAGAAGTACCTAGGTATACCTGCTGATCTGGCTGTAAGAACGGCCTAGATCATGTAGTAAGGGACCGACCAAACATTGAAAAATTGCATGAACATTGTCGTACGTACACTTGGCACACCCTAAAACTTTGTCATCTCCCATCCGGAATACAGTGGCCATCACATGCCGTTTACTGGCTGATGTCAGATTACGCACACAGCCACAAACAATCAGCCTCCACCATACATCATCCACACCTTTCTTCATCTGCTACCAGTCAGTACCCATGTCCTCGGATCCTGATGGAAGTAGAATTTGGCCAATAAAGAGCCAAATTCGACGTTGCCTCCGCCAATATAGACTTTCGCATGACCCCCTTTTACGTACACTCCGGACTCGCAGTGACGAGAAAGTTCTCCTTTCGAAGCAGTCAACAATGCACATTTGGCTCTTCAAAAACGATGTCGACATTAAAACACCCTAAAATACCAGACCGTGCCTTGCAGATGCGTCAACAAAACGATAATGCACGTTAAGATCAACCATATCGTGCCACGTTCCTTTGTCTGTGTTTCCCCTCTTCAGCATGCAACCCTTTTCTCGACTGGGACATAGTCATCTGCACCATCCCCACTTGACCTACATACTACGTAGTAGTACACTATTGAGTAATAGCTCACTTCCTGATGTCAAACTATCAGCCCTGTTGTTTCAAAGGACACCGCGTTTCTGCTCGTTGACTGGTTAGACTGTAAATGGCTGTGATTGGTCGATGTAAACAATTCGATGATCTGAACGCTGATTGGCTGCCACTGAGGATAGTCGATCGACCAATCAAACTCACGAAATGGCCATCCAAAAAAATAAAAACAACTTCATCCAAACAAACCCTTCTTGATTCTCGACGAATTTTCATATTCGACACCATCTATTCGTCCATTGGAAATGGATTTCTCTCCTCGTTCCGATTTGTTTTGGGTACCCAATTTCCTGGCCCTCTTTTCGTGAGGCTGGGGTGAAAAAATGTGCCTGATGATGATGTTCAACCAAGTCCAGTCGATTAATCCAGGGTCGATGATGGTGTGGGACGAAGTATGTTTGCTTCAGATCTTAGTCATAATAATCATTTTTTTTTTCTTTCGGATCATTTCATCATTCCAAGGTTGTAGACTCGTTCGATAGCTCGGAGAAAAAACAGAAGAAAAGATAACCTAATTCCCTCTGTGTCGACTGCTTTTGCTTGCATTCGGCTCTCTTTTCCTTTGTCTATTTCAAATCAGCTGCCTCGTCAAACAATGCTCTCCCGAGTTGCTTTTCTGATACTCGCCGATTACCTTGTGCATGAAAGCATGTCGAACGGTCCTGTATAAGCACATACCACTCGTTTCATACTTAAAGATTAAGCCCCCTCGGCTATTAGCCGCGTCATTCGTTTTCTCCAGTTTCGAAAGTATGCATGCTAATCCTGTCTTGCGACGGTGTGTGCGTGTGTAATCTCTGAGAAGTTCTTCGAGTGCGATTGAACTTTGTTTATTGAAGTGTAGGTGTCAAGTTCACGTATAATGTCTGTGGGTGAAACTGATGCCGGAAAAGGCTTTGCTTTTGTCTCTTAATCCATAATTTGCATTAGACGGTGTTTCTTGCTTCGGAATTGGTATAGGGCATAGACGGCGTCGAGGGTTTTTGATCTTCTTGTTCATATCAACCTTTGCATAAAGTGAGTCTGTCCTAGTGATTTTAGTATCGTAATTGAAAATGAAGCTAATCCGATAGATTATCTGGTGGCTGGAGGTTCAATCTTACCTCTGCTTCGGAGCTGTGATACCCCATAAAAACGAGGATCTAGTTGCCGAAGTCCCATTACCAGTTCAAAGATATTTCATCAAAGCTTCAGCTGGTTGTGGAAATGGCGCCAGTACAAGCATCTGGCCTGCGTATCGATACGGGTTTCTCTTCGGGTCAATTGTCACTTCATGAATATCGAAAGTTCCTGTCTCGACAAGACAGCACCAAGGCGTCACCCACATCTCCCAGACCCCGACTCAAGAGAAAGCCGGCTGCCCTGAACCTATGTCAGACATCACATCATGATCTTGGATTTCAGTTGCAGTCTCCTGTCTCGTCAGCTCCTTCAAGTCCTCCGCCGCTTTCTTTCAGCCAGTCTGTGATTAGTTTACCTGGTGGTGACCTGCCCACGCCGATATCTCCAATTTCCATGGTGAGGCCATTCTCTCGGCATGCTTCCTCAAGCCAGTCATTACGAGCACGAAGAATGGTAAGTGTTTGCTAGTGTAGTGTTCAACTGTCCTGACCAATCTGATCTGAAATTTCTTTGTTTGTCAAAGCGTTCATGACCTTCCCCATTCACGTTTTGCGCAGTATCAAACTTGTCTTTTTCTTCCTGTCACTTCCTCATCAACACCTTCACAGGTTTCATTGGGGCCTCCAAGTACTCAAGGACATTGATGTCTCCTGACAATTTTGATCTTTGCTGAGACGCCTCGATCGCATACTTGACTGTCTTTGGAGGGGGGAACGAGTCGCTGATCGCCTAATAGGACCCATTTTCTGCTCGACTGAAGAGACCAAACCAAAATTTCGCAAGTCACAGCCGAACGTCCTCAGACTCGACATTACCCTCCACTAGCGCCCCGACATTCAAAGTCCAGCACAACGGCGCAGAATTCGAAATTTTAAATCCAAAAAGCTCTCCTTCATTTCACTTTGGCGAGGGTTCAACATATAGGTTATCCAGCCTTTTCAGAGACAAGATGGAGGAGGAAAGCCCCGACATATCACCAACCCACTCATTCATGAGCTACGCGTTACCGGATGACATGATTCGACCTCTCTCGGCGTCTGAAAGTGCGGTGCTCTCCAAGTACACCGCACCAGCACTGTCGCCAGGATTACCACAATCCAGTTATTCGTTTGGTGCCTTGCCTCCCTTGAAGGAATCACCTTCCAGTCCAGTGTCCCCTCGATCGCCCAAGACACCAGTGAGAACACTGAAACAGAAAGTGTCCCGTTTATTCAGTAGCTCTGATAGACGGTCCTCGCCCAGACACGAAATCGACGTGAACGAGAAATTCGACTATCACAACGAGAAAGATATCCCACACTCACCACCGTCTAATCACTGGGAAGCAGAAGAATCAGTGCAGATACTACATCAACTAGAAATAGCAGTCGACACCACCAGCTCCGAATACGAAAATCGCGACTCATCCCACCATGACTCTGAAGACATCACATCCCGCCGCAGACCAACATGGGGCCCTCACTCATCCAACCGCCACCAGACCCTGCAGGATGCTCTCCGCCAACTCGAAACCGACAACAACGGGCTCACCTTTGAAGATATCATGTGCTACATTGATGCAGAACAACATGAAGACCGTGCTGGACACGATGATGATGATGAACCAACAGACGGAAAAGTTGAGCGACCCTGGCAGCCAGATACATGGCATGAGCCAACACTAGTGCACATGCCACGCAATCGACCATCGGATAGCAATCTTTCGACGAATGCGCCTAGTACGCGTGCCTCTATTCGGCCGTATGTTGAGCGGGCTGCGGCGTTTATGGCGGGTGGTGGCCGTTCCAGCGTATCGTCGTTATCTAATCCAGATGAGGAGAAGCATGACACCTTGAGTGTGAAGTTAATCAATGAAAACGACCATGCAAAGGACGAAGAGGAAGCAAATGATGAGGATGAGGAAGCCGACAGAACAGAAGATGACCTTGATGTAAGTCATCCCTTTCGGAAAGGACAGGGTCGCTCCTTCCTTGAGCACCCCTATCCACATACATAACTAATATATCGCAGGAAACACCCCCTCTCCGCCGCAGCATATCCCGCCGTGCTCGCCCCCTTTCCTCCAACCCCCCAGACCTCGACACCCCCCTCCTCTTCGACTCGTCCTCTTCCTCCTCCTCCTTAGCCTTGGCCTCGAATTCCCGCGCTATCACCCCTCCACCCAGACGCACGGCCACGCCTCAACCCATGGCAAGAATTAACTGGAGTCCCGAGATCCCAGCACGTCACCCAGATCATCGCATTGTCCGGTTTGAGGACGATGCTACTGCTGTCTCCATCAACCCTAGAGTCGGCACCCCGCCTCCTCTGAATTTCGCAGCGTCGTCGCATGCGGCTGGGCCGAGGGTGGTGACGACTTCTATTGCGCCGAGGAAGAAGGTTAAAAAACACTGTAAGTTCTTTTCTAGTGTGCTAAGACATCCTGATATGTAGTGTTTGCTAATTGGCATCCCTATTCAGCTTCCGGGTGTCATTGTCTCTGAAATGATGACTGTATGACTACATTCTCGACTCGGTTAGACCGGTCATTTCTCATGATTCTTGGGAGTGACATTGACCTCAAACCCGGAAAACCCCTCTGGGCCTATTCTTTTTTGTGTTGGATGTAACGGGGTCGTACGTTGTTGAAACAAACCTGCAGTGCAGGCCGGATGTTTCGGTTGGATGATTATGTACTCTAGCATGATTCTGAGCCTATTGAGAAAGGGCAGGAAATGAATAACCAAAAGATCAACCCAAGTAATGAATTGTCCCAGCTATGCCTATTGTATACATACAACCATCAGACAAGGAGATGAAAGCTCCTCTATAATAACCCCGCGTATCGCAATGCTTTGTACTCCGGCAATAAAAAAACAGACAATCTCATAGTTTTGACCGTGAGGTTCACTTCTAGATGGATGTTGATTAACTCCTCCCAATGCAATGACAAATTCGACTCAACGACGCCAAACAAAAATCCAAGTAAATATATAGACAGAGAATTGAATAAACAAAGGCCCAACAAAAAAAGCAGATCACTGCCCAGGACTCGAAGACCTAGATGTCGGCGGCTCATACATGGCCGATGCAAGCGTTGCACACACCAGACTCTTCCGTCTCAACGTCTGCTCACTCTTTTTCGACAGTAACTCGCGAGCACGTGGTTTTGCAATACGTGTCGAAGAGGCGAATGTTCCGGCTGAAGAAGTGCTGCGCCTTCGAACCATACCGGGATCAATGGAAGTCCGTGACCGATATCGTACATTTCCGGCTGTGGAAGCAGCACTGCCACCTCGGGGCTTTATAGATGCTCGTCGAAGGCTACTTGGTGGGGAAGTGTTTGGTGGAAGAGAACTAGGATGGCATTCGTCGTCACTCAGCCCTACTGACTCGGAGCCTCGACGGGTGAAATCTTCGGCTAGCAGGGCTAGTTTGACAACGTCGATATTGCATTGCGCTCGAGACATTTGTTGTCGTTGCAGCCGCAGACTTGGTTCCCTCGGGAAACGGTGGTGTGGTACATCTAGAAATCCGTCGTGTTCAAGCGGTATAGAAGTTGGTGAATGTCTAGGGTAATATGGTTCCCAGCCAGGAGCCATCTGATCGTCGTATCCTTCGTCTTCATATTCACCTGGTGGGGTTAAAAGCGTCCGTACACTTCCGCGGGACGAAGCTGAATCCTTGGTCACAGAAAATGAAAACGACGTCGGAGAGATTGGTGATAGTGGTGATTCGTATGGAGCGTGTGCCAGTACCGGAGTAGTATTCTGATCCAAAGTATGTGCATTCAATTTCTCAGTCAGCGTGCTGACCGATATCCGGCGCTGGAACTGCTCGTAGTTGCTCGGCATGGAAGTAGGCGGCTGTTGCGGACGACGATGATATGGCGATCGAGGACGCGACAGCGGACGCGACCGTCTTGATAAATAGGACGACGGCGATGGACACCGAGATGAAAGTGGAGATATTGTCGTGCTATCGCAGTCGAGCATCAGTCGATCGTCCACTTCCGCCGTGGAAGACGGGGACGGGAAAGAGAAATTCTCAAACATGCTCGCTCATATAACGGTGTGATCGATTTCCGGTTTCGTAGAGCGGTTGGTATATCAGCAGCGCGGACGTTGGCTTTAATAGGATTGGGGGCTGGAGGATGAAGATGACGATATAGTTATAACTGGGTCGCCGCCTGAAAGGATATGAGTAATAACGCTCCTTGGGGCCGCGGCGGTCCGGTAATGAGTATTCAGCCCGCAAGCAGTAAGCGATGAGATGAATATAAGCGAAGGGATCGTTCGAAGATGTGTATGTATAGTATAGAATACGAAATGTTGATCTTTTGTCGTTTTTCACTTTCTTTTTTTTTTTTTTCCTTTTTCACAGCCCAGAATAGAAAGTGGCCACCGAGGAAGGAAGTCTCGCCGCACCGCCGTCTTGGCCAATCAAAAGCAAGCATCCGGGCGGCGCTAGGCAAACAAGCTCGCCCAATCACGTGCGGCAAAATTGTTCTTTTCAGCTTCTGGAAGACCAGCCCACTGGCTGGTTGGGCTGCCTGGTTGGGCTTAGCGTGGAGATGCACGAATTCTAAGTCTCTAACTCCTCCTGACTGATGCCTCAGGAAGGAATAGACAGGGGCTGCCGCTTAAAGTCGGAGTTCCATTTGGCATTCTGTTGTTTGACAATCTCCAGTCAAACACGCACGCATGCAACTTTCCACCAATCCACTGGCTAATGTACATACTATATACGTATTTCGGTGTCGACTTCGATCAGTCAATACAAACAAACATCAAACACGAGGCTCCATCTAACGTTTGTAGTGTTGGTGTTCAGCAATCGGCCCTTTTATCCTTTTTTATGACATGCGATTGGGGCGAAAGACACTCGACATCGTTAGTATGCTACGCTTGGCTTGCTGGGATTCAATAGCCACAGCCACAGCCACGGCTCTATCCATAATCCGGGCCGCAAGCGATTATCCGGAGACCGGAGTTTACTGTGCAATGAATGTTGATCAAGGATATTCTTTCCTGACTCTCGTCCTACGTACTCAGCAAATGTGTCATCCGCTACTATCCAGCTGAGTTCATGGTTTGGTTCCTTTGTAGTCATTGTACGCTTAACAAAGGAAGGAGCAGCATTTAGCCGTCTCAGTCAAAGAAAAGTAGAGTTCGTGACTCGTGTTGGCAAACCATAATTAGGGGCGATGGAATGATTCGTGTGGAGATATCCATAAAGAAGAAGTCAGATTGTCTCACTCTTGACCTCGGCTCTTGGGACCATGTCGTTTTGATCGAAAGTCGCAGTGCGTATCCGCATACGCGTTGCCCAGATTCGTTGACGACGACCGAGGCTGGAGGTAGAGAGGAATCAATCCTTCATGGGGCAGTTATGGAGGCCAAAGTATATTCAGAAGCTAGCAGTAGTGTGAGCTAGGGATGGTGCAAATAGTATGAGCTCAAGTGGTAATTGTTCTCGTGCTCAACTATTTGTCTGTCGATAAGATGTCGTTCTCGATGGTTGTTGCTGTTGTCGTCGTTGATTCCAGTTCACCGTTCGGAACGAAGACTTGAGAGCAATATGTTAGTGCCTGATAAACCAGGCACCAATAACAATATCGGAAGGCAGGCCGAAGGCCCGACCCCGCGGACATGAGAGTCCGATACTTTGTACAACTACAACAGATATATCAACTCAATCATTCACAGTTGAATTTGCTTCGTGATTCAACGATTAATCATAGTCAAACAGCAGTCTGACAGAGGTCCGAGTTACAGGTCACAGCCATGACCACACTTCTCAAACAACCGCTCAAGCTCGCCCTCATACAGCTGGCATCCGGTCCGTTTAATCACAATCCAAACCCCTCCTCACCATCACTAACAAGCCTTATATGCAGGAGCCGACAAAGCCGCAAACCTCAGCCATGCGCGCGTCAAAGTCCTCGAAGCCGCCAAAGCAGGCGCCAAACTAATCGTCCTCCCAGAATGCTTTAACTCTCCCTACGGCACACAATTCTTCCCCAAATATGCCGAAACGCTCCTCCCTTCACCGCCCACAGAGGATCAGTCACCTTCATATCATGTACTTTCCAAACTAGCCGCAGAGGCGAAATCATACCTTGTCGGGGGAAGTATTCCGGAGCTCGAACCAGAGACGAAGAAATACTACAACACATCACTCGTGTTCTCGCCTACAGGCGCATTGATTGGCACACATCGCAAAACTCATTTATTCGATATTGATATTCCGGGCAAGATTACATTCAAGGAAAGCGAAGTCCTCTCTCCCGGAAACAAAGTCACAATCCTCGATTTGCCAGAATACGGCAAGATCGGTCTAGCTATTTGCTACGACGTACGATTCCCCGAACTGGCAATGGTCGCAGCTCGCAAAGGCGCATTCATGCTCGTCTATCCCGGCGCATTCAACACCACTACCGGCCCTATGCACTGGTCTTTACTGGGACGAGCGCGCGCAATCGATAACCAAGTGTACGTCGCCATGTGCAGTCCAGCACGGGATATGAGCGCAAGTTACCACGCATATGGTCACACATTCATCGCTAGTCCGAATGCAGAGGTTTTGGGCGAATTGGAGGAGAAGGAGGACATTGTCTATGCTGATTTGACGGGCGAGGCTATTGACACCGCTAGGAAGGGTATTCCGGTGTATACGCAGCGCCGGTTCGATGTTTATCCTGATGTGAGCGCGGGGGATGTTAAGTTGGAAGATTAATCGTACATTAGTACCATAATGCCTCTATATAGACATCTTTAGTCAGTCCTCACAGCTCCTCGATCTAGCCAATCAAATTGCGTAGAGCCTGCGGTTGCGGAAAAGTTGAAGCTGTGTCACGTGATGCAGCCACCAACCAATAAAATGGCGCAAACCCTTAAGCGACGCACTAGGCGGGAACCCACACAAATTCTAACGAACTTCTTCAAGCCCCAAGACCGAATTCTCTAGGCCGACGACGACGACAACAAAAGACGACAGTCCGGCACATCTACCAGTCAGTCCTTTGCCTCTATTCATCTTCCACAAATCATCAATACTAAACGTTGCAATAGAAATGTCGAGCACCACCAAGGGAAAGAAGAGCGGTCGTTCCGCCATCGCCGACGTCGTGTCGCGCGAATACACCATCCACTTGCACAAGAGAGTATGTTGATCATTCCTATCCATTCGCAATATGTGACCCTACAGGCCCTGCGATCGAATTTGCAATTGTCTTGTTTCCACCGCTCTTTCACCACCGATCGTCGAAGCGTTGAATGTCGATTTCGAAATCTTCGATCTCCGAGTCATCAAATAACTTCGCCGGTACAATTTTCGTGGGTTCATAAAACGAGGAGGAACAGAGCGGAGGGAATAAGACATTGCAAATGCGATACGTATCGAGACGATGGACGGAGAACCTTTTCTTCTCAACTCGCTTCCTTCCTCGGAAACGAACAAAAGAAGAAAAAAAAACCACCATTCAGCAAATTAGTTTGATGAAGTCCACCTCTATGGCCTGGCTGCTTTCCATGCAGTTCACCTCTCTACTATCCACTCAAAAAAAGGCATTTTGGACGGAAGACTAATTTTTCCCTCTTTTTTTCTCTACGAAAAGGTGCACGGTGTTTCCTTCAAGAAGCGTGCTCCCCGCGCCGTCAAGGAGATTCGCGCTTTCGCTACCCAGGCTATGGTAAGCCCCCCTTCAATCCTCCCCCAAGTCTAATCATCGATGCTCATTGAATTGTAGGGCACCAAAGACGTCCGCCTCGACCCCCAGTTGAACAAGAAAGTCTGGGAAGCCGGTATCAAGGGCGTCCCCTTCCGTCTCCGTGTTCGCATCAGCCGCAAGCGTAACGACGAGGAAGGCGCCAAGGAGAAGCTGTATAGCTACGTTCAGGCCGTCAATGTCAAGGATGCCAAGGGTCTTAACACCACTGTTGTCGAGGATGCTTAGATATGACAATCTAATTTCATTTGATTGTACTTGGTGTTTTTGTCAAAATTTTTCATGAAGGTCATGGCGTGGGAAAAGATGTTTTTTTTTTACCTCGATACTCCTGTCTTAGGACTACCTTTACTCGGTCCGGAGATTATCTGATTCCTCTTACGACGATGACCAGGGCAGGTCATCGTGTCCTAGGATGACCTGCATAAAATAAACACAAAAATGAAACGAATGACAAACAATAACAGTTTCTTAATTTGTATAAAATACGTAGTTACTCCCTACAATACTTTTGTTTTTGCTACACAACACTTGAATGATCTTGAAAAAATCTCTTGATGATAGAATGAAATCGTTGGGAATGAGTTGCAACTCTACAGTACATGAAACGGATTTCAAAAAACCCGTAGGCGCGAGGATTCGAAGGAGAATCACACGAATCCTTCGCTTCAAGGGAAATAAATGCAATACTGATCTGAAATGATGAATTGGAGGGAACCTGACTATTTGATACACGTCGCTTTTGAGGAGCTAGCTGCAAATGCATGGCAATAACAGGAAAAATTATGAACATGAAGCATGGAAAGGGAAACGAGCTGATTAACATTAACAGCAGAGGTTCTATGGTGAGCGAGGACTGAGAGCAAAACATTTGATGGAAAATGGACAAACTCCGTTTACATGAGGGTTCTGAAATGACGAACGAACAACAGGACGAGAACTGAATGGTGCAAGAGTCATGGATACATACACATGGGGAATTGAAGAAGTTTCGGAAAGGGTGGTATGGAATATCGTTTTCGGCTTTTGTGATGCGAATAGGTTGATGAATATCGGCTGCGATCGACATGAAGAATCGAAGAATATGGAACTGGTGACAGTTTGGCTGTAGATGTATGACCTGCGAAAGTCGACAGGATCAATTAACGTAAATCATGCGAATCAGTTTTTCAGTGCTCTCTGCATTGTATATGAAAAGTACCGCTTCTCTCAACCCGCACAGTGATATCAAATCATACAAAGAGGTCCACAAATTTGACTCGTCTATGAAATGCTTCTCTCAACCCAAGTCAAAGACAAGGGGAACTCCACATTCAAAGAGTTGTCAAATCCATTTTACACCAATTTATTATTGATACGTGCACGGGGAGCTCCACGATACAATTCTCAACAATGCTTCCTTCACTGGATCACAATACTCAAGCATGAAAATCCGTAAATCAATTGGACGGAATCAACGTTGACAGCAAATCCTTCAACCCAGTGTGTGGCCACCGAGGTCGATCGCTGATGTTCATAATCCCTTAGGGCAAACCCTCTTTGACCGTCTTCACTGCATTCTCGACTTCCGCAGTGAATTCTTTCTTGAAACGAAGTGACCATAGATCCACACCAGAGCCATTCGCACGGGGTACCAGGAACGTACAACTACCGGATTGGACCTTGTACTCGATTTGGCGACTGATGGATGTGTTGAGGACGGCTTTTCCACTGGGGTCTGCACGTAGCAAGAGACGAGCGCGTTTTGTTTCTCTGTTCACAAGAACACGAAGTGGACCAAGACCCTGTGTTTCCCAGATCTTTTCCGTGTTCCCGTTATCGGCCGTCTTTTCAACCAATTTCAGCCCTTTGCTACGGACTTCGTAGATGCAGTCTTCATCTTCTTCGCCGGCATTGGTCAACAGATTAAGCTGTGTGTCCTTGACAGTCTCGGTGTCGCTCTCTTCCGCGTTTGAATCAGATGTGACGCTAGCAGTGGCGGTTCCCTCTTTGGCGAGAAGTTGGGCAGCTGGGTTCAGGCTGGAGGAGAATAGATTGAATGTTGTTGATGGTGTCGACGATCCTAATTAAAAGCGTTAGTATGTATGCCTCAGAATGTGTTCGATGTCACTTACCTCCAAAGATGTTAGAGGACGTTTTTGGGGTAGATGTCGAGCTAAACAAAGGTGTGTTGTTGGGAGCAGCGAGGAATGTACTAGAGGTGGATTGTCCAAAAAGTGGTTTGGATTTGGGGGTCTCTGCCTTTTCTTCATCTGAGCTGAGGTTGACCGGCGTTCCGTCAGGTCTAGTGATGCGACCGAACAGACTGCTCGTTGCCTTTGGTTCAGCCTTTGGTTCAGTTTCAGCGTCAGGCTGACTCTTCTTGGTGCGCTTTTGAAGCTGCTCCGTCAAATCATCATCAGAGGATTCTCCAGCATCTGAAGTTGCAGTGGAAGTGTTCAAATGACCAAAAATGTTGTTTGTTCCAATCGAAGGCGTTCCGGGCTTGCTGTCGAAGACGGACCCAGAAAAGAGGTTGGACTTGGGCTGCGCAGAGCTTGGTTTTTCAACCTTCTTTTCGACAAAAGGCTCTGCGTCAGAGTCACTGTCTTCATCGGTATCATCATCATCGCCTTTGGCTTTTTGACCAAACTGGTTCAAAAAGCTCTGTCCAGAAACATTGAATTTGGGAAGGTCAAGCTTGACCTTGGGTGCTGCAGAAGATGGCTGGAAACTGTCCTTCGCGAACTGGCCAGCGAAGTTCACGTTGCCAAATTTGGGAACCTCAAATGCTGGCTTTGCAGGAGGTTCTTCCTTCTGGGGAGATGCTGCGCGAGGGGTTTCTTTGGCTGGCGATGCACCAGATCCGAAGCCAAACAAGTTAGAGCTGGAAGACGATGTGCTGGCTGCTGGTGCTGCTGCTTTGGGTGCGGAGAATGAACTTGCAAAGATGCTCGCTGTCTCAGATTTGCCAGCTGGCTGAGTTGTAGGACGCACATAAGGTTGAGCCCTGCGTTTATCATGCGGACCATCATCAAGGTTTTCTGACGACTTTCGCTTACCGGCAGACGAAGGTCGAACAGAGGGAAGCTCAGGCTCTGGGGTAGCCTCTTGAGCCTTAGACTTCTTTACAGTGGGTCTTTGAACAGGCGATTCGATCCCGTGCGTGTCGTCAAGCTTGCGTTTACCAGGCTTGTTCGTGAGTGAACCAACCGGTGCGCCGATCGCCTTTCTCATTTTGATGTAGAAGATAATAATGCTGTCCAAGCTCTGGGTTTCAGGGTCGTAGGAAGCAAGATGTTCCTTGAAACCACGATTCAGGTCGACGATCTCAGCTCTCTTGTCACTTTCAGGAAACTCTTCAGCAGGTACCTGAACCGCGCCTGCAGCCTTTTTAGAAATAGCTTGGTCCATGATTGTACCTCCAAGTCTCTTATCAGGGGACGGCTGAGGTGTAAACAGAGGCTTGGCTTGAGATGGCTGAGCGCCACCGGCGAAGAGAGACTGAGTTGTGGATGTAGCTGCAGGAGCAGCTGTCGCTGGTGCTGTGGTTGTGGCTGATTTGGAAGTCGCCGCGAAGAGTGATTGAGCTGGCGCAGCAGTAGAGGTTGACGCAGCCGGTGCTGGAGTTGTCGCTGGCTTGTTGGGACTGGCTGCAAACAATGATCCAAAAGGATTTGACGCTGTTGAGGTAGTGGCGGTAGGTGCGAATACAGAACTAGCTGCAGTTGTAACTCCGTTTGGTGCAGGTGAAACCGATCTTGACTGTTGTTGGCCAAAGATGTTGCTAGAAGTACTAAGGTTAGGCGACGGAGGGTTGGCGGTCGCTGACGGAGTGGGAGCGCCAAAAAGCGAAGAAGCTGGACGACTAATCTCAGACGGGGCGGGCGTCTGCGCAGGCTTTTGGCCAAAAATGTTCAGAGGTGCTGAAGCTTGTTCGCTAACTTTGCGTTTACCGTCAGGGGAAGTGCTCATGTCATCAGTATCGCTAGCGACATTGAAAAGAGGCTTCTGGGTCGTAGAAGTAGTCTGTCCAAAGTTGAAAGTGTTGGACGCACTTGTTGCAGGTGCATTCCCAAATAAAGAGGTGCTGGCCTTGTTTGGTGTAGATGGGGCAGCGACAGATTGTCCAAACAAAGACGCACCAGGACTCGAGGCAGTAGCAGTCTGACCGAACATATTTGTGGTCCCAGTCGTGGTTGGTTTGGGCTGGAATAATGGTGATCCAGTGGCGAGAGCTCCCTGTCCAAACAATGATGTAGGGCCACTTGTAGCAGTTGCAGAAGTACCACCACCGGTAGATGAAGCATCAACTGACTGACCGAACATGTTCGTGGTGCCTGCGGTAGTTGCTGGAGGATTTTGACCAAAGAGAGTTGAGCCCATCGTTGTTGCAGGCTTTGACTGGAAAAGTGGGGCACTAGGACCAGCAGATGCGGATTGCTGGCCAAAAAGTGAGCCAGGAGCAGTAGTCGCTGCTGCAGGGGTGGATGCAGGAGCAGCAGAAGAGGCCTGTCCAAAAAGGTTGGTACCAGTGCTTGCTGGCTTTGTTTGTCCAAACAAGGATGAGCCAGTCGAGGCAGGCTGTGTTTGGAAAAGTGAAGGAGAAGCGGGGGTTGTGGCAGTAGACTGTGCGAATGGGTTCGCGCCAGTGCTTGCTGGTTGAGTTTGAAAAGATGTGTTGGAGCTCTGACCAAAAATACCCTGACCTGAGGGTTGTGCAGGCTGAGTCGAGCTTTGAGCACCAAAAATGTTGGATGCCTGATTTTGAGTTTGTGTTTGTGTTTGTGTGTTGCTGCCGTTCAAATTGGCGAAAGGGTTGCTGGCAGGAGTCGCACCAAACCCTCCAAAATTGAAAGAAGGAGGAGCCCCAGCGCTAAAAGAAAGAGACTGGGAGCCGTTCTGGGTGGCACCTGAAGCACTCGGTGCAGGGAAGCTCTGAGATTGACCGAATGAAAAGCCGTTAGAAGCTGTAGAGCTTGAAGGAGCTGCGGCGGCACCACTGGTGTCGCCAAAAGAAAATGGTGTCTGAGGAGCGGATGGCTGGTTGGGCCTGACGCGACGTTTGTTGAGATCTTTGATCCTAGAGTAACGCGATGAGAATCAAACCATGCTTGAAACGACGATTTGAAAAACAAGGCTCTTGTGCTGAGAGTGGGAGTGAGAGACACAAAGGTGAATTGAAAGAGAGATTGACAGTGAGATGAAAGAGTGAGTTAAAGAAAAAGTTGGGAGAAGATAGTGAGATGAGAAAAAACAAGGGGCAGGGGCGAGGACAGCAAGGGCAGCTCGATGAGAAACGCGACAAATGACAAACGAACGCGACAAAGAAGGCGCAACAAGTTTCAAAATGCCATCAATCAAGGCTTCTGCCTAGCCAGAGTGTTGTGACAATGGGGCAACCCTGTTGTGCGCATAAATGAAGGGAAAACTGACGATGAGGCAAACAACAATCAACACTATCACAACAATCACAAATCTTCACTTACTTTCTAGTGGCCAACTGAGCAGCCGTCGCCCGCTGAGGCGTATCATTTGGAGTGCTCGACATATCGAAATCGATCCCAGCAGACCTATCAGCGTGCGGGCCTGGTAAAACTCGTTTCGACATCAACGGAGTGAACTGCGACTCCGGGGATTATAATGCTCCTCCCACGGATGACTGAGGGATGCTGTCCCTTATAAGCGCTGAGCACGACCACGCCCAAAGCGGTACCGCCAAAGCACACCCGCAGTCGTGGAAATTTGCCTCTCCTTATTTGCTTCGTCCAATCTTTCGCACACCTTGTCGGTTATAACTTATCGCATACACACGACAGAAAGATGAGGCAAATGAGCCTTTCAATATAACGCGCCGCTGCTTTTGGTGAAGTATCGCTTCAACATTCAGATATCAAGCATATGATAGTAAAATGCGGTTTGACAGCAAGTCTATTGTTCGCCACGATGCACGCGCAGTATACTCGACTGATCGTTCGATGGGGGATGTTAAGTCCGTCGGCGCACGAGCTATATCGATTATGACCAAACACAAATCCTCAAGCGTCAATCGTGCCGGCGAAGCGCAACAGACGACAACTCGTGGATGCAAATTATTACTATATCGAAACGCAAAAAACGGGCTAAAATAGCTTCGGCGCGATGGTTCGAGCTATTTTGATGATGACGGCTGGTGGTTCAATAGAATCGATCGCGGGATCAAGCTCAACGTCAACGAGCAGCCGATGAAAAAACTGCGGCAGTGGGAATACAGGCAGATAGCAAAAGAAGGTGAAAATCAGAAATAAAATAAATGTTCCACTCCCAAACTGCTGTGACTGGGGTTGGGGTTGTTGTTTGCTGGGGTTGGAGATGGTGGATGTTCTGCTCCTTGAACTGTTTTTTTTTCATCTGTGTTAGCCGCGCCTTCTCTCGCTGACTGACTCTGACCTCGACCGCAGGCAAGTCCGACCAGCGCCGCTCTAGCACGCGCTTTCAGAGTCCCAAAGGGGTATAGCTCCTTGCGCTATGCCATATATAGAAGGTCACATGATCTCTTGGCATATAAATCATTGGGGTTAGGGTTAGATGGGTACCTTGAGTATACTCACAATCGACAGCCATTTCCTTCATCGCTCGAACATGAAATGATCATAAGATGGTATAAACATGCAAACTTATATGTAGTTGAGGCACCCGTTCCTCTAACATCTGACGTTCCAAGTTTGCTTTCGCCTCCACCGACATCTGGACATTTTGGCCTGGTGAGAAAATATATATATCGTCGAGACCTACATATCCATACATGCACATGTGGATACCAGTCAACTGGTATGTAGACATTTTTTACCTTGGTAACCCCAACTTTCGACGACTAGAAAATGATTCCTACAAAAGTGTTGAAAACTATTTACCAGGACACCAAAGTCATAGAAGCATGTAGCTTTGATTGCTGGATAATTAGGTGCCATTGGTTAATGCAGGATCGAAAAATTTCGCTAACGGGCTAGCTGGTTGAAACATTTATACAATGATCTGGGGAATCATTCTCAAGGTATAGTCAAAGCTATGCTCAACATAGAAGTTGAAATAGCACAGATAGGCTGGCAAGCAGAGACGCCTAGACGTCATACACTGCTAACCCTAGTCTCAACCCAAACTTCGCGACCAGAGACATCCAACAAACGCCCAAAATCAAAACAAAGACCGTGGATAATAGCACAAACCAACAGAGCGACTCTCCGGACCCCATGGGCTTTTCAGTCTCTCCGTACTGTTTCTTGGCATGAGTGACCTCAGAGGCAGGGGCAGGTGCAGGAGCAGACCCAGAGGTGCCAGACTCGGGCTCGTCGTCGACATCAAACTCATCCTCGTAACTGAATTCGTCTTCAGAGGCGGACACCTCAAAAGGACCTTCAGAAAAACGAGAAGCTCTAGGACTCGTCTGCTGTTGCAGCTGGCCAGCAGACACAGTATTGCCACTATTCGTACCCAAGTGTGACTCTCGCAAGGCTTTTACGGCACGCCAGTTCCGTAACTGAGAGATATTAGCTCAAGTTGGTCCGAAGAGGTAGCCAGAATTGATATACTTACGCGTCTCCCCTCTTCCCATCCTTCTTGAAACAGACGCTGTGTAAGAGCCGTCTTCTCTGCCTGTAATCGACAATATTAGATCGAACCCATTGCAAGCCCCAAATATGTTATGGATACTCACGATGCCCTCCCTAAGCATGTGATCTACCATGAGAAACTGGCACTGTCCTGCTGCATGACGTCTCCCGCAGTGTTCGCACCACTTCTCTTTCAGCTCAAAAAAGCTTTCCGGTAACTGATAAGGAGGCCCGATGTTTTCACGATTGGCGTCTTTAATTTCGAATCCAGACGAAATGCCTCGTGCATTTGCAGGCACGTTCGCTGACATGGTGGGCTCGGGTTCGTGGGAGTGGAAAAAGATGCCTGGTCGCGATGGAGAGTTAGAATTGGGTTGATAATAGACGATATTCGTTGCTAGATGTCTCGAAATGAAAATGCTAGACAGTCCTAGAGAGGCATACCCACATAGGCACGGCCACGAATAAAACGTGTTGATTGTTGATGACTGTCAGTCAGGTTGCCGCAATCCCAACAGGTTCGCGTAGACGGTACAGACAGGATAACAAAGGAAAAGGGAAAGAGAAAAAAAAAAAAAAGGCAAAAAAAGAGGGAGTGGAATGGCAGAACTCCAGGTGGTTGTTCGTCCTGAAAGTTGCCCGACGCCAGGAAAGGCGATAATATAGCTGGAAGGCATAAACCGTCTAATCACAGACAAGCAATCATACTACTGGGCGTTACTCCCACCTAAATCCAATGCTGATGAACGAATTATCACGCATGTCTACGACTGATATTCTATAAGTAGACCCATGTGATAAAGGAGTGTAAGTAGTTGGATTTTCTTCAAGTAAAAGCTATACTAGCAGATGACCTGCTCATGGATGTTTCAATACCCAGAGTCCACGCGATATAACCATATCGTAAGTTTCTCATTTCCAATCTCGGGCTGCAGAACAAACAATGGCGACACAAACACAATTCAAATGAGCGACTGTAGTTGGCTGTAAGAAACGAACGATGGAGAGGTAAACCTCTGCGCTCGTGCTCAGACTTAGTAGTCATTACCACGGCTAATGATCTCGTTCCCAGAGGATTTGATCAAAATTGTCTATTTAAGAGTTAGCTTTGATGGATTTGTCAATAATGATTCAATACATACATGTTCCCACTGCGCGGTATAGGAACCGGGGATATCAACCAAAGGTTCATACTTTTGGACGATCCCATGAGAAATGAGGCTATTCATCTATAACCAAAAACATAACAGTCAGTAACCGACAAGTAGTAATTGCTCACAATCGTGCTCTTACCCCCAATAGATACTTGTCGAGCCCAAGACGATCAAGGTAACGGCGACAGAACGGAATGGTGCCAAAATTCTGATTGATGGTCTTCAGAAGCGCACGTGCTGAAGCTAGGGGGAGATGGACGTTTCGTGCATCTGGTTCTTTGCTATAGCCGTACACGCCGGGCTTTAACATTTGATCAGCTTATAGTCAACCACATAAGGACACAGAGATACTGACACCATCCATCATGTAACCCTTTCCGGTCGTACCAAAAGTCTCAATCGCAAAGACTTCGCCTTCTTCCATCTTGGTTTGATCCTTGCTCTTGATGAAAGGGACCTGCTTGCCGCCATGGACTCGATAAGGGAGAATGTCGTGTCCGCTAATGTTGCGGATCGCTTTGACCGGATGCACTTTGCCATTTATCTCGACCTCGTAGCTCTCCATAGCTTCTTGGATATAACCGCCGATCTCGCCGACTCGGGCATCCACACCGGCGCACTGGACAACTGTTAGTAGCTGCGCGACGGAGACATGTGGGACTTGGTGCTAACCCTCAAACCGGTATTGGTGGCATCCTTCACGGCAGCAACGAGATTGTCGTAGACCGGATCAAAAGTCACTGTAAAGGCGCTATCGACAATCCAACCATTTACATGCACGCCAAAATCGACCTTCATGACATCCTCTTTCTTCAAGATGATGTCCTTCTGACCAGGATTGGGCGTATAGTGGGCAGCGCAATTGTTCAGCGCCAGACCGGTAGGAAATCCCATTCCACCTTTCAGGCTGTCTCCAGGCTCAAGTCCCTGATGACCAAGCAACGCGCGAACGCCATCTTCGATACCCACGGCCAGCTCGGTAAGGGACTGTCCAGGCTTGACAGTCTCGTGAACCCATTGCCGAACCTGACGATGAGTTTCAGCGGCCTTGCGGTAATCGTTGAGAGCTTCATCATTGGTGATAGTACCACGGCTCAAATAGCGTAGTTCCTCGTCGGTAGTACGACGCAGATTCTCATCCGGAACTTTCACCATCTGTCCAACAGGATACTTCCCATCGGGGAACAGTTGAGAAAGAGGCACCCTAGGAGGCGAAGTTTGCTGCTGAGCACCAGCACCGGACTTTTTCTTGCTGCTCTTCTTCTTTTTGCTGCGTTTTCTCTTCTTTGGCTTAGAACCATCCTCGGGGTTTACCACGGCCAAGGATGGATCCTGTCCATCAGCGTCATCGTCATCGTCGGAACCGAATTCGCCATCTCCGTCTTCCAGCATGTTGGCGCCACGAGGTTTACCTCCAACGGCATTCGATTTGGTCGAAAGCGCGTTGGTTGCTAGACGGTGTTAGCATACTTTCACGATCACCTTCTGAGATATGAATCCTACCATCCTCGTGGTTGTCGCCTCCTTCAAAAGTCTTTGCTCCCATTGAGAATATTCCAGACTAGCGAAGAGATGATATTCGAGCTTTTTGATGTTGTTTGATGTCAAGCGAGACAAGAATTCTGTGGGGAAATTGGCCTGCACCACACGTGACAATTAATGCCTGAGGCTCTAATCTAGGTTATCAGGCACCAAGGCACCGTGATGACGTCGCAAAGCTGACGCATTCCTTCGCTCTGATTGGCCACAAACGGGAAGACTCCGTCGATGAAAAATACATAGCGGTAATCTAATTACGTTTTGTAATCTATATCAGCCAATAAAATGGCCTGAAAGTGTACTCGGAAAGCCCCGTCGCCCGGTAATTTTACCAAGATTTCGGAAGTTAGGGCTCCCGGCGACCCGTGCCCGGAACGATCAGAACCCTAACATATCTCTCTCTTCCGTTTACTTTTCCAGGCCAAAACTACGAGCCGATGAGGACTATGGTTGGCCCCATTTCTATGGACTTTTTGTTCACGGCATGCTGTTACCGACTCGCCGACTCACGGATATAACTATGTCGGTAGGATAATCAGGCCGGCCGATTACTCATTGGCATGGCCTTATTGGCAATTCCTGACCGGCTGCGTTTGAACCGGAGCTATAGGAGAAAAGGTGACGAATAGGAAGATGAGAAGATTAGAATAAAACGGAGTTAAGATGTAGGGTGGGACTTTGATTCGTACGTATTTGTTTCATGGATCTTGATCTTGATCTACTTGGGGGTGGTATATAAAAGTGTCGTTCCCCCTAATTGTCATCGTGGCTGAACTTTCTTTCACTCTGGCTTGACACAACCGTCTTTCATTCCTGCTTTATACAACCTTCTTTAGAATTTCCAAAATGGAGCAAGATTACAATCATACTTTATCCTCACCACCAGAAAAGATGGAGCCTACTCCAACTTCCTCGGAAATGCACCAAGGGCACTCCCTCAGCCGATCACTAACTCACCACTGGCCCCTCAAACACAAAGTCGTCGCAACCAAAGACCGTGAAGCCCGCTCCGGCTTCAAGCCTCGCGAGCTCGGCGTAACATGGAAGGGCCTCAACGTGGACGTCGTCAGCGCCGAAGCTGCAGTCCAAGAAAACGCGCTCTCGCAATTCAACATCCCCAAATTGGTCTCCGAATCACGACACAAGAAACCCCTTCGACGGATCTTGAGTGATAGTCATGGATGCGTGAAGCCTGGGGAGATGTTGTTGGTCCTTGGAAGGCCTGGATCAGGCTGCACGACGCTTTTGAATATGATTGCCAATCGACGACGCGGGTATGCTTCCGTGTCCGGTGATGTGTGGTACGGATCCATGACGCCGGAAGAGGCAAAAGCGTATCGGGGACAGATTGTCATGAATTCTGAGGAAGAAATTTTCTTTCCTACCTTGACTGTTGGTCAGACGCTCGATTTTGCGACTAGAGTCAAGATTGCACATCATATACCCAACGATGTGGAGTCGCAGGAGGCACTCAGAGTCGAGACAAAGGAGTTTCTGCTGGAATCTATGGGCATTTCGCATACACATGATACCATGGTGGGTAATGAGTATGTGCGTGGTGTCTCTGGAGGAGAGCGGAAGCGTGTTTCGATTATCGAAACGTTAGCCACACGAGGATCCGTGTATTGCTGGGACAACAGTACCCGTGGACTTGACGCCAGTACGGCGTTGAGTTACACCAAGGCTGTTAGGGCAATGACCGATGTGCTCGGATTGGCGTCCATTGTCACTTTGTATCAGGCTGGAAACGGTATTTATGAACTATTTGACAAAGTCCTTGTTCTCGATGAAGGCAAGGAAGTCTTCTACGGACCCTTGAAAGAGGCACGTCCGTACATGGAGAATTTGGGATTCGTCTGTCGAGAAGGTGCTAATGTTGCTGATTTCTTGACTGGTGTCACTGTGCCGACTGAACGATTGATTCGCGGAGGATACGAGCACACATTTCCTCGAAATGCGAGTGCGTTGCTTGAAGAATACAAGAAATCCGACATTTACCCCAAAATGATTGCCGAATACGATTTCCCTGAGACACAAAGCGCGAAAGAAAATACGGAAACGTTCAAGGAAGCAGTGGCCCACGACAAACACCCTCAACTCCCCAAGTCAAGTGCACTGACATCCAGTTTCGAGACTCAAGTCAAGGCTGCAGTTATTCGACAATATCAGATTCTATGGGGCGACAAAGCTTCGTTTTTGATCAAGCAGGTCTCTTCTCTGGTTCAAGCTCTGATTGCTGGTTCATTGTTCTACAACGCCCCAGCCAACAGTGCAGGTTTATTCGTCAAGTCCGGTGCTCTCTTTTTCTCGCTGCTGTACAATTCTCTCGTCGCTATGAGTGAAGTCACGGATTCGTTCACTGGACGCCCTGTGCTGATCAAGCACAAGACCTTTGCCATGTATCATCCCGCTGCGTTTTGTATTGCGCAGATTGCGGCCGACATACCCATCATCTTGTTTCAAGTCAGTGTCTTCGGTATCGTGCTTTATTTCATGGTCGGCTTGACCGCCTCTGCATCTGCATTCTTCACTTATTGGATCATTATTATTGCCGCCACGATGGTATGTCCCCTTCCCCTTTCCTTATGAGCTCAGACTAACGGTTGTAGTGTATGACCGCTATGTTTCGCGCAATCGGCGCTGCATCAGGCAACTTTGACGACGCCTCCAAGATATCGGGTCTGGTTATCACGGCTGTGATCATGTACAACGGCTACATGATCATGAAACCACATATGCATCCCTGGTTCGTGTGGTTGTACTGGATTGATCCACTAGCTTATGGTTTTGAGGCTTTGCTTGGAAACGAGTACAAAGGCAAGACTATTCCTTGTGTTGGGAATAATATCATTCCCGTTGGACCGAGTTATACGGATTCTGCGTACCAGTCTTGTGCGGGTGTCGGCGGCGCTGTTCAGGGACAGACTTTCGTCACAGGAGAAGCATACCTGCACTCTCTCTCATACAGCTCATCACACGTCTGGCGCAACTTTGGAATTCTCTGGGCATGGTGGGCTCTCTTTGTGGGCATCACCATCTACTCAACTACCCGCTGGCGAATGTCATCTGAAAACGGCCCATCACTGCTCATTCCGCGAGAAACACTGAAAAGCGTCCAACAGAAAAACACTCTGGACGAAGAAGCTGCTCTTCCGCAATCCGGAGACGGCGGCGTCAGCAGCTCAGCAAATACCCTCTTCGAGAAACCGGCCGAAAAATCAGCCGACAAATCAACCGACCAATCCAGCCAGCCCGATATTGACAACAACCTCATCCGAAACACATCCGTATTCACATGGAAGAATCTCTGCTACACCGTCAAAACACCGACTGGTGATCGCTTGTTACTTGACAATGTGCAAGGATGGGTCAAACCAGGTATGCTTGGAGCGTTGATGGGTTCTTCCGGCGCTGGTAAAACGACGTTACTTGATGTTCTTGCGCAACGAAAGACCGAAGGAACAATTCACGGATCTGTGTTGGTCGACGGTCGCCCATTGCCAGTCTCGTTTCAGCGTTCGGCGGGTTACTGTGAGCAGCTTGATGTGCATGAACCTTACGCCACTGTCCGCGAGGCTCTTGAATTCTCTGCTCTATTACGCCAACCCAGTGACGTCCCTCGTGATGAGAAATTGAAATACGTCGACGTGATCATTGATTTGCTCGAACTGCACGACATCGCAGATACTCTGATTGGCAAAGTCGGCTGTGGTCTTTCCGTCGAACAGCGCAAACGTGTAACCATTGGTGTCGAACTCGTTTCCAAGCCCAGCATCCTCATCTTCCTCGACGAACCCACTTCTGGTCTCGACGGTCAATCGGCTTTCAACACTGTCCGTTTCCTCAGGAAGCTAGCTGATGTCGGCCAAGCTGTTCTCGTCACGATCCATCAACCCTCTGCTCAACTCTTTGCTCAATTTGATACTCTTTTGTTGCTTGCCAAAGGCGGCAAGACCGTCTACTTCGGTGACATCGGCGACAACGGCGCCACGGTCAAGGAATACTTTGGCCGATACGGCGCCCCCTGTCCCACTGAGGCAAACCCAGCCGAACACATGATCGACGTCGTCTCAGGCGACTTGTCTCAAGGCCGAGACTGGAACAAAGTCTGGCTCGAGTCCCCCGAATACGAAGCCACAAACCGCGAATTGGACAACATCATCGCCGAAGCAGCCGCAAAACCGCCCGGCACGCTGGACGATGGCAGGGAATTCGCAACGCCGCTCTGGGAACAGACCAAAATCGTAACGCATCGGATGAACGTCGCCTTGTATCGCAACACGGATTATATCAACAACAAGTTCATGCTGCATATCTTTTCCGCGCTGTTCAACGGGTTCAGTTTCTGGATGATTGGAAACACCGTCAACGACCTCCAGATGCGACTCTTCACCGTGTTTCAATTCATCTTCGTCGCGCCCGGTGTCATTGCGCAACTGCAACCACTCTTCATTGAACGACGTGACATCTACGAAGCCCGCGAGAAGAAATCCAAAATGTACTCTTGGAAAGCGTTTGTGACAGGCCTCATCATCTCAGAGGTTCCGTATCTGTGCATCTGTGCAGTCTTGTACTATGTATGCTGGTACTACACCGTCGGATTCCCCTCGGACAGCAACAAGGCCGGCGCCACCTTCTTCGTCATGCTCATGTACGAGTTTGTCTATACCGGCATTGGCCAGTTTATTGCTGCGTACGCGCCCAATGCAGTCTTTGCCTCGCTCGCGAATCCGTTGCTGATTGGTATCCTGATCTCGTTTTGTGGTGTCCTGGTTCCCTACGCCCAAATCCAGGAATTCTGGCGATACTGGATCTATTGGTTGAATCCATTCGACTATCTCATGGGTAGCATGCTCACCTTCACCGTATGGGATAGTCCCATCCGCTGCGCCGAGGCCGAATACGCTATTTTCAACACGCCCAACGCCACGACTTGCGCAGACTATTTGGCAGAGTACCTGAGCGGATTTGGTGCTGCCGCCTACCTCGAGAATCCGGATGCGACGTCGGGCTGTAAAGTGTGCCAGTACAGGCAGGGAAGCGATTACCTCAAGACCTTGAATCTCAAGGAGTACTATTACGGCTGGAGGGACGCAGCAATCGTGGTGATTTTTGCGATTTCGTCGTATGCGATGGTGTATGTGTTGATGAAGTTGAGGACCAAGGCGAGTAAGAAGGCTGAGTAGGGTGTCTTGTTTCTTTTGTGATTATTCCATTCTTTTTTTATTTCCTTGTGTTTTTTCGGTTATTGGTGTTGTCTAGAGGTTTGGAGGAGAGAATATTCAAATCATAATTAACAATTAATAGAGATCCAGTGATACGCTTCAATCAAGTTCAATTGTATTCATTCTAGACGATGTGTATGGCTGTTTCTATTCGTACGAGACGACTCGTTGACCTGTAAGCCTTGAGACAATGTTAGCCAATGACTCAACACATAAAGCAAAGAATATCAAAGCGTAGGAAGTTATTTCAGGTGAGGTAGGAGATGCAAAATATAATCAAAGTATTTTCATATGGGGTTGAAACATAGAAAAGCACCGTTCATCATGTAGAAATAGTAGTGGAAGACAAAAGAATCGACGTACCTCTGAACTACATACGATAAGTATGTACAAGTGATCAATGTTGGAGGATTGATCGTGTTGTCAAGTGATGAGGATGAAGAAGGAAGAAAAATTTGTGGTTGGAGAAGCTTTAAGCTTAGCGACCACGTGATCGCTCCGGATCATCCTGTCTCCGGTATCATCCAAACAGCCTCTGGAACAGTCATTTGAGACGTCAGGTAGGCTGCTGGCTATTTCTGTAGCTTTAAACGAATCCATGGTCGTTTCTTGCACGGCGAATCGATATGGCGGCGCGTAACTTGTCTCATTGCGGGTGGACTTATTAAGTCAAGACGAAGGGAATAAGACAGATCTCCCTCAGATTGACACAGATCGAGTCTGAAATCAATCACTCGCCCTCACCCTTGAGCAACGCCCACAGCTGCCGCGCCTCCTCCACCGTCTTACTATCAAACTGCACTGCGTTCGCCTCATTGCCCTCCTCCCGAGAAGCACCTCGTTCCGCAACCAGTCCCTCGGCCGTCAACTGCTCCAACAACCTCTCCACCCGATTCTTCACATCATCCATCTCCTGTATCTGGTTCCGCGTACTCTCCAACTGTTCCTCCATCATCAGTATAAGAGACTCCCTCGCCTGATGCGGCCTGTAGAGATTGAGAAGGTGATGCGCGTTGATGAATAGATTCCGTAGATCGCCGAGTTTCGCTTCAAATTCTTCGGGGGCTATAGAGAGGACGCCGACAAACTCGAGAAAGTTGAGCAGCAGGGATTTGCTGATTTTGAGGAGATAGTATGCGTGGTTCAGTGGTTGGCCGCCGTTTTGTTCGTCTTTGCCGTCAGTCGGGACGTCGGGATAGAGTTGTTCTATTCCTTGTTCATTTAGGCTGGGTAGATTGGTTGATAGCTATACAATCCGAAATGTTAGCATAAATCACAAGGGTGGACTATGATGGCAAGTCGTACATTCTGTAGCTCCCCAAATACAGAGTATGTACCCTCCGTCGGCGCTTCTGGTGGAATCAAATATCGAAGCTCAGGCGGTACGTCCAGCGTTCGCAGGTCACTTGCTGTCCATTTTTTGCCAGTAGAAGACTTTGAACCGGCTGACTCCTTCTTGATCTTTTCCAGCTTCTCGATGTTGTCTGTTGTAAAGTGTTTCCAGAACGGTGGAGGCGGGGGAAAGGCTGCTGTAAGGGCGCGCTGAGCGTCTGCCATGTTGAGCAATAGGATATTATAGCGCAACCAGGAGATGCGACGTAAGAGGTGGGAATCAGCTCATGAGAAAGTCGGTGTAAGTGAGATGGAGAGGATAAAGAGTTGAATGCGGAGGATATCGAAGGGAAGCTAAGCTCTCCGCTTGCTGCGTTCTTATTGGCCGTCGCACTCAAGCCTTTACTATCATCGATTTATTTTCGACTCTACAACTTCAACTTCAAGCATTATTATAACTAAAATTGACTATCTGGGTATATACACGCAAACTAGCATCGCAACTCAGTAAGAAAAATCCTCAGAATGATACCACACCTCCCTAGCTTTGATCCGTCCTTTGATAATCTGCTGCTGAGCAGTGACTGCTGCCTCGACAACATCATGAGACATGGATGATGGACCGCATGCCAGTAGACTGATCGTCTTGTCTTCTTGGCCGGCAATGAAAGTCCCAATGATGGCCGGCAGATTAGGCCGGCCTTTATGAAAGCTGACATTGAACGCTTCCGCAACGGATGGGTTCTGAGAGTCAGATTGGCTGTCTTCATTATTGAGCTGGATGGTCTTCGAGTTCATTGCTTTTTCGACATCCAACTGAGCACTTCCAGTCTTTTCTTCAGGTCTGGACTGGCCCGTCTCGTGAAAGTCGATATATAAACCACCAACGGCTTCATTGAACCGCGGATACCGATGGGAAATGTCTCTCAAGGCTTCAATATACCACAATCGGGTATCTGGTTCGCGCGTTGCAACAACTACTTTCAATCTTCTCTCTACTTTTTGAGCGGTAGTATACCTTTGCAAAAAATGTTCTATGACAGAAAGAGTGAACCCAGCACCGGCACCACCACCGACAACGACAGAACTATCGGACAGATTCAACTGTGTGCTCGGAATCCCACCATATGGTCCATCCATGAGCACTGGAATCTCGACATTGGGGTGCTTTATCGCATGCGCCATCAAGTACTTTGTCGCCCCGCCTCGTGGACGAATATAAAACACCAATGTGCTCGTCTTCCCCGTCAATTCCAACCGGGGCATCGAGCAAATGGTGAATGGGTGAGCGGTTAGCATGTGCGTTATGCCACCGGCCAAAAAACGGAGATATATGTGTTGTCCCGCAGTCCAGTTTGCTTTCCTTGTGTTGATTGTGATTTTCAGCGTGTCGTTGGTTTCGCGTTGAAGGCGCGCTTTGTGGCCGATGCCGTACTCGAAATACGTCTTGCATTGCGAGTAGCACCACGACAGAGTGTAGAGGACGGCAGTCGCAATAAAATAATCCCACGAGGTCAGGGTATAATCGCAGTGGAAGAAAAAGAAGATAATAAATACCAGCGCGGCGAGATAATGAGTCGATTTGAAGAATTCATAGTATCGGTTTCTAAGCCACGGGATAGAGGCGAAAGTGAGCCAGGCTTGGGCAAGCAATGCGACGACTCCCGTTACCCAGATTCCTCCGTCGTTCCATTGTTCCACGATATCGCCCATGCGAATGTGATAGACGATGAAGGGGAAGGTGTGCACCAGGGCGAGGACGAACATCGCCCAGGCGGCCCAGGCGTGCCAGTTGTTTAATAGCTCGTGGGAGATTCCAGTCAATAATGTAATTGGATTTGCTTTGACGGCCAGCATACTATTTGGTCAGACACTGTTAGACGAATAATTGGGAGGCGACTTACTATATGAATGGCATGCAGGCCAGCGCCATGAAACCCGCACGAGTCGCAATTGGAGGCGAATTTCCATAATTGATCTCCATTGTGTTGGGCCAGTAGTACGGCCGAGGTGTGAGAGTCATTGCTATCACGATTAGCCTTCAGTCCTTCGTTTGCAATACCTGACATACCTAGAAAGAAGATGACCCCGACTGACGCCAGCATGAGCGCACCGATAGACTGCGTACTCCCCAGAAACCACACTCTCTTATAACATACCGTTCGAAACAAGGCCATCAGTCGCGTCCACCCAGAGAGCCGTGTCCATGATCGCGGCGCAAACAATCTAATCAATCTCGCCACTGTGAAGAGCGCAATAGCAACCAGGAACAAAGCTACCGTCGGCAGACTGTAGCGGTGATCTGCTTCGTACCAATATACCCAGTATCGCTGTTTGTAGGCGCATTGTTCGGGGGTCATGGTACACTCTCCGGGGTCGCGAGAAGAGTGTAGCATGACCGGTAAGGTGAGCCATGGCAGCATCGGCATTTTGCTTTGCTATTCAGTAGGACACTTGTATTATTGACCGATGTCTCGCATTCGAAGGGCTGGGATATATATCTCTTGCATCATTCTCATGACGAGCGAAACAGAGCAGATTATTACTAACCCGCCAAGATGCCTCCATGACAGTGGGTATCTTACAGCATAGGGTTGAGTTAGAAATTGCACACATTTGAGAAGATTATCTTAGCGTTTATACCTGGTCAATCGGAAGATACGAGGTCAACCTACATAAGACTGCATTAGTGAGTCGTCAACCACGTTAACGACGCAGTAGTCTGCGAGGCACGTGGAACACGCAACCCTTATGCCCTCTTTTCTGCTGATGGGCTCGTGTCATTGGTCAATCCGCGGCGATTGAGCAGATTTGAGCGAGTTTCTGTGCCGAGAACGGGACGAATGTGTCAACGCCTTTTTTAGGCGCATTAGGGCTATTTCATCTACAGGATGGTGGCATGGATGGTGTCAAGAGGATTTGAGCATATTAACATGAAGATAATAATCAGTTGTCGATGACTTACTCTGAATTTAGTCTGTCATTCACTTTAATTGTTTTTGTTTTTATAACTTTGTAGTCGCATCGACTACCACTATATACACTCATAAACTATCTTACTGTATAACCGGTACATTCCAGACACAAGAAAATTGCAAGCCAAAATGGACATGTCAGGAATGACAACCACATCAGCAACGACAATGGCCATGTCAATGCCCTCATCCACCACCACATCCTCATCAGACATGTCCTCCATGTCCTCCTCCGACAGCATGTCCATGGTAATGACCTTTTTCATCTCCGCGCGCTCATCCCTATTCACCACAACATGGACACCCACAAACGACGGTCAATACGCCGGTACCTGCATATTCCTAATTGTCTTGGCTGTTATTCTGCGCTTCTTACTTGCGCTGAGGCCGATACTTGAGTCGAGGGTTTGGAATGATCATGCACGTGTTATACATGGTGGACATGTGTTGCATGATAACGCGCATATTGAGCAACAGCACTCACTCAAGGATGGAGGGTTGGCGGGGGTAAGCCAGGTGAGGTACGACTTTTCGAGTCGGTGGGCGGAGTGGAGGGTTAATGATGCTGCTGGACGGGCTACGTATGAGTTGCTTGTTGCGGGTGTGGGATATCTCCTGTAACACTACTCTCTATCTCATCGATTTGCTGATCAGTTACTGATTATCGGTAGTATGCTGGGTGTCATGACTATGAATGTTGGATATTTCCTATCGGTTCTTGCGGGCATATGGTTGGGAACGTTTATACTGGGAGGTGCTGCGGCGGATAATCAGTGGGCTCATTGTTGATTCAAACGTTGCATATTCTACAGTCGTATACTGTACTCACATTGTCATAGTGAGATCAAAATTTCTTCAAGGTTCGGCCTTCCATGGATTGATACGCTCTGGTACGGAACCCTAAAGTCAATCTGTGAACAGACCATGGAAATTATTTATCTATAAACCACTGGAACCTCAATACCGACTAGGATAAAAGTAAACAGGCAACTTAGTCAAAACCGCAATGTACTCTCAAACTTCCATCAGAGTGACAACCCTCGTAACGTGATCCTTGCACTCGTCAGTCATATCAGCAGTCGCACAAACCTCTCCAAAACTGCCACCTCTCCGTGGAGAACGCTGGTTTCCCTTGATAAAGCGAGCCAGGTCGCCATGACTTGGTCGTATTCTGATCAGCTGATTTCAGAGGCGTTGGAGAGGGCGGCTCGTAATGATCAAAACCACAGTTACGGGTCAGCAGAAAGTTGTACAAGGTGTTAGTTACCAACCTTATGATAATCGAACGAAGATTTTCCGAGCCGAAGAGATTTACGATTCTCGTCGGGGCCGTCGAAGATAGGAGCTGGTTGTTTTTTCTGCGTTTCTATTATACTATATATGTATCTCTATTTCAAGGTTTCCATCCATGATACATGTACTTTTTTTGTTTCAAGTTTTTATCAAGTTGTCAATTTCTCAATCTTGTCAATGTTTGTTCCACATGTTTGCATAGAACCAACATTGAGTATACAGCCATCTCAATCATTGGCAACAGAGTTCAACCCGATTCTTCATCAACATGTAGTCCCTCTAGGGCATGAATAACCCTAATCGTAGAAGTATATCCCTGCACGCTGATTGGGCGTACCTTGTTACGCTGCTGCCTTGGCGCCTTCCTTCTCCACTCTTGAATTTGTGTCTTCGACTCTCTCTTTCCATACACCGTTCCTACGTACACATTCATTTGACAACAAGCATCGTACACAGTCGACGCTGAAGGCCGCTGACTAAATGGCCGGCATGTCTATATAAGCCTACTCGTCGACAGTTGTACATACAATGCCGCCGTTCCCTCCGCCACGAAACAGCATGGCATTCTCAAACCAGCCCGGTCCTGTCGGCGCAATAGCCCGCTTTTGGGCGCGCACATATGCTGCTGATTATGTCGCATTGGGGGTTGTCGCGACTGGATTTATACTAGTAAGTCACCCCCTACGAAAAGAAGAGCATTGGTTCTGATGTGCGTAGATACAATTGTTCATTACACCGTTTCATCGAATGTTTTATCTGGATAATATGGCTATTCAGTTTCCGTTTGCGAAGTCCGAGCGAGTGCCTATGCGTACGTCTCATATCTCCCACATCCATCTCATCTTTGACTGATGGTTACAGCATGGTGCATCGTCTACTCCGCCGTCTTTCCCGCGCTCGTCCTCCTTCTCTGGGCCATCATCACCCGCCCATCCGCACATAAACTCCACGTAAGCTTTCTCGGGCTGGCAGTTTCTCTAATGACTACACCATTTTTGACGGATATAATCAAAAACGCCGTTGGTCGTCCACGACCGGATCTGATTGATCGATGCAGACCCGAAGCCGGCACGCCGGAACACAAACTCGTCACATTTAGCGTGTGTATGCAGGCGAACGAGCATATCCTCCAAGAAGGATGGAGGAGTTTCCCGAGCGGACATAGCAGTTTTGCGTTTGCGGGGTTGGGCTTTTTGTCTCTGTATGGCTCCTGCCACCTTTCACCATTGGGAATGGGTTGTACTAATTGGTGAAGATTCCTGGCAGGGCAATTGCACGTCTTTCGCCCACGCGCTGATCTCGGTCGTTGTTTAATCGCATTCGTCCCGACACTGGGCGCTTTGATGATTGCTATATCTCGTTGCGAAGATTATAGGCACGATGTGTGGGATGTCACGGCGGGCGCATTTCTCGGGTCGACCGTGGCCTATTTTACATACAGACGATACTATCCTTCTTTGAGGGATAGAGGGTGCCATGTTCCGTACGATCTAGATGCGAAGGGAGAAGTATTCGTAAAGTTGGCGGATGATGAGGAGAGATTATTACATGCGCGTGCTTCGGAGCGTGGATCTGACCAGGAGTCGCTCCCTATCCATATGGACGCACCCCGGATTTAGATATCATTACGCTGTATATACTTTATAACAATAAATGCATTAACTGTACACGACTAATCTACAACTTGGCCTTTGTCTGCGACTTCTTGAGAATAGGATCAAGTTTGGTCGCCTTCATAATGTTACCCTTGATCTTGAGTTTTCCGCCCATAAACAATCGCTGCGCATTCGCTTTTCCGGCCACGAGGGACGCAAAGTCGTCGTCGGAGAGGACCAGCGTTACTTTGTCACTAGTCAGCACATTGCTACCTACTACCAAAGTTTGGGGGGGAGGGAGGGCATACCATCAGGCTTTCCACCAAGACCCTTTCCGACAGTCCCCTTTTCTTTGAGGTCAATGTGCCATGAAGCCTCCTGGCCGGCGGAGTTCTTGAGTGTGAAGGCGTAGAGGCCGGCGCCTTGCTTGATGGCGTCCTTGCGGTCTGCTTCGTTCTGGAGGGCGGCGTTGATGGCGTCGAAGGCGGCGCTGGCGGGGAAGGAATCTATCGCGGTGTTAGTTGTTGTTCATTGGAAGAACATTGAAGAGAGGGTGGACGAACCGTCTTTAACGGACATGTTGGCGGTTGTTATGATGAGGTGTGTGGTGTGGTAGGCTTGACGGAGTCTAAATGATAAATGTTAGATCCTTGAATTCAGATGGGGACACGGTATATAAATCAACAAGTAATGACAATCAAATGTAAGCTATGCGACAACGAACCTCGGTAGTTTTGGCTGGCTGGTCGTGATGCAAAGGGCAGGATCGTCACTTACTGTGTCTAGTCAAGGCTGAGGAATAGAGCGATGTTCGCCAAATCAGATGAAAGAATGAATTTTTAGTGAAGACTAGTGAAAAGAGAGGAATAATACGAGGGTATGGAGAAGTTGGAGAAGGGAGACTTGAGAGCGGTGACGTGAGGACATGTGATACGTGCCGAGGCTCCGATCCGCCGCAGCCAGCTCCAAGGTTCGGCCTTATTCCCTTACTGTACCTCTACTCCGCATGCAATCACACACAACCTTGGAATAATTGGATATTGTATATTGTACGTATTCATTGACAAAAGAAAGCTATACAAGTATAGGCGACTGAACCGCCTTGTGCAAATAATCATGACTACTACCATGACTATGACCATGGCCATGCCCCCAAAACATCCCCTTTGACCGCGCCCAATTACTCAATCCCTCACGCAGAGTCCTGAAATTGAGACTCCCTCGATGCACCGGCTCCTCCTCCAACAACATCGCCGCCGTGGACGCAAAGAGGTCATTATTGACCGCGACTTCAGTCGTTCTGGCATGTCTCTTCTTCTTTTTCTTCTTGCGCCTTTTGCTGTGCTGTTCGGGCGATGATGTCGCAGGCGACTCTTCAGGACTCGGCCCCAGCACGAACGGAACTTCCATAACCTCAACTTCAGCAGGCTGCTTCTCGCCCCATGCCGCATCATACTCGGCGCTCGACAACGTCCTCCACGGCGCAAGCGCATCATCCCACGTCCCCGATCTCAACGAGACCTGCTCAAAATCGAATTCGAGTAAGGAATGACGATGCTCGGTTAGAAAATCCGAGACTTGCGATGCGTCCAGCACCGCATTTCCCAAAACCATGTATTGCAAATATGGAAATTTGAGTGGGCGCAAATAGTGTCGCGTTTTGGGGCATGCTTGTGACCTTGCGGCTAATTCGCACAGAGCCGGCTCTGTGGCGAGTGATAACGGACTCGGCCCTTTGTGGCCATCGCCAACCCATCGGAACTTGAAGTCACGCAATGACCGAAACGCTTGTAAATACGAATGTAACAGTTTCAAATGATCCGTCGCTTGGCCCTTGTCAAACGGGAACGTATCCATGTGGATTTCAAGACGTCGAATCTGTGTCCAGCGTCGACAACTATTCGGCAACGAACCTATACCCGCCATGGGACATAGATACTGAATTCCGCCTGGATGGATGGGCGTAAGCGATAACGCTTCTAGTCTCGGTAGAGGTGCCTGCTCAATTGCAATTCTCAAAGAGGAGAGAGCATAATCCACCACACTGCGACGATAGCGATGCGTAGACTCTTGCCCTGCACAGCTCACTTTCAAATGTCGTAGTGCAGGCATGTGTGTCAACGCAGCTACGAACGAGGATACATTCATAGCTGCATGGAATAAGGGCGGGTACTGCTTGACGAGCAGATCGGTCATTTCCCACGTTCCATACACCCCTTGCCTCTCACCCGCAGCCGTAGACGTAGAACCTGAAGCTGGAGCTGTAGGAGAAGAAGTAGGCGTAGTCGTCCTCACACACGGCGTAAACACAAAACAAACCTCCTCCCCAGTCAGGGGATCCAGCAACGGCGGCAGAAACATCTCGGCACCATGATTGATCACAAACGTTACAGAGCGAATGTTCCATCCAATCCGTTCCAGCGCAGCCATGCGCGCTGGTTTCGTGAATGTGCTGCTCCGAAATGTGATGTAGACATCGCGGAAAAGTTGGCGGGATGTGGTTGCTGCGAAGGCGCGGTTGACCAGACGCAAACTCTTCAAGGTGGGAGTGTCTAGGAGGGAAAGCAAGGAGTCGCGGGTGAGGTCTGTCGACCAGAATTTGGAGAAGGAGTGGGATGTCATTTTTTTGCTGCTTGCAGAGAGGTAGATGTAGATTGGTGGTTAGGGTTTGAGGGTAGGGTTATGTCCCGGATAGGAAGTGAACAGAGAAATATTCCAGATATTCCTTCTTCAGTGTATGAAATAAAACAATATAATATCATAAGTCATCAACATGTAATCATCATCATAATCATCAACATCAACATCATATCATCAGGGGTATTACTGTTGCGAGTAGAGAAGAGAAGAGAAAAGTTCAACCTCAGAAATCGGGCATGACATTGATATATACACATCCCACCGGGATTTCGACAGATTTACTTCTACAGATATGGGGGAGTCAATCGCTTATTCCACGCCAAGAACATCGACGCGTGAAACAAACCCTTTTCTCCAGAAGAATATTCTCTGCGTATGGGTTGAATCAAGATGTCGCGACTCTCCTCCTCCCACGACCCAGAAAAATCAAAGAATCGCATCGAAAATCGATTCAACCCACCAATCTAATGGCATCCTCGAAACAAATTCCCCGAAAATTGAGAAGGTCAGAAAGAAGAGTGACTCACACTCCCAAAATCGCGAACTAGCAGCACGTCTAGCACAGAGAAAGTGCCAAATGCGACGAGGGGCTCAGCAAGGAACGCATCCCATACGCTGAGGACAAGAAAAGTTTCACGGTTGGACTGGAGAGGGTGCATTAGTGGGCTGCACAGAGAGAAAAAGACTTGAAACGAAACGCGATCAGCCACTCAGAACGAGTCGGGATGCATGAGCCTCCCCGCGGCTCGAGATAAAATGTTGAGACGGTGAGGCGATATGACAGTAGAGCCAATAAGAAACAAAGACAAGCATGAGGCGCAGAGTCGCGGACGGGAGCGCGGCGGAACGCGTTTATGGCGCGTTAGAGTCGCGTGGGAGACGCGAACCCGCGCTGGAGCCAATCATCGTGTTTACAGCAGCGTTTATGAGTACATAGTACTTACTATGTAGTACTGTGTAGTAGAACATTGTCTTTGATCTTTAATGTGTGGTATGGGATGCATTGAATGGTAGTCTGTACATATTAATACTTGATACTCATAGCAAATAGTAAAGTGCGTCTAGTCGGAACTGTCAACAATTCCCGGAACTAGACAGCTGTCTAATAACTGAACAAAGCGATAGAGTCCGGGTAAACACTCAGATTGTCAGAGTACAATGCCGCGCTGGTGCCGTTGATGGTAATCATGTTTGTAGTGCCAACAGTCTGGTAGCTGTAAACATTCAATCCAGACACACTTCCGTCAACACGGAAGGTTTCACTCTGGCAGTTCTCGCCGTTGCCGACGTTGGAGCATGAAGTGCTGTAGTCGTTGAAGAAGCTGTAAAGACCGACTCCGTACATGGTAATATCCTTGCTGTTGGTGATGTGCAGACCCAAAGCGTCGCAGTTACCCTCGAGGCAGGTGCTGAAGTCGGGGTCGGACCAGGGGGTGGTCGTGATGGATTTGTAGGGGCCAGAGGTGGCATCGGGCTTGGGTTGGTAGTAGGGTGTTTCGGTTTGGAAGTATCCACCGACGACATTAGAAGCGCCGTTGAATTGGAATTGGTACAGTCCGTGGTGCTCAGAGCCGGTTCCCCACCTAGTCACGTTAGTTGAATGAAAATAAAAGAAGAAAAAAAAAAAGGCTTACATTTCAATGTTGCTGCCCTCGACGAGGACACCGCGACCAGTGTAGACAGAGATCTGCGTGTTGGTGGGGTCCTCAATATCGTGGTCGGCAGTCCAGAACCAGTTGTTCTCGAAATAAACGTTCGACGCGTCAGAAGTAATGTGGACATTCAAGAATGCAGCTTCACAGTCACTTGAAACAGCAGCACTGGTTGGGCACTGGTTGAGCTGCAGGTTAGATCCCTGCCAGCCACCAATCTGCGAGTGCACATCCCATGCACCCGAACCCAAATCACCCGCCAAATTCCACTCAATAAGAATAGCGCCAGCAGTGCCACCGATAGTACCAACACGCATGTCGGACCATTCAATAGTACCGGAATCACCGCTCTTACCAACCTGGACGACAGGGTAGGGGTTAGATGCATCGGAGAACTTGTCTCCGCTACCAGCAATAATGGGGTAGCTTTCTCCGACAACCTTGGATCCTGGGGGGAAGTAGATGGTGTCGCTAACCAAGTACACACCGTAGTCAAAAAGGACAAGAGAACCACTAGAGGCAGCAGATTTAAGAGCAGAGTTGATAGCGGCAGTGTCGTCAGTGGTACCGTCACCAGCAGCACCGGCACTACGGATGCTGACAACCTGGTCGGTGGTGTAGGCCTCGTACTGGGGCTTGGATTTGGTGTAGTAGTTGGAAGTACCAGAGGCAACAAGACCAGTGGGACGGGATGCGGCAGTGTATGTTCTGGAGAGAGTGCTCGGGCCAGTAGGAGTGTACTCGTGACCCTGACCGTAGCTGGCAATAGTGGTAGAGCCTCCTTCGAGGTAAACAGTACCAGGTCCAGCAACGGCAGTAGGGACACTGTCCAAGACAACGTTCTCCAAGATCAAATTACCAGCAGCAGCAGGGTCGGCAGTGGGAGTCCAGGAAGTGTTGACAAATGTTTTGACGTTGGAGATGGTGCTGTCAATAATGTTGACACCACCCACGAGTTGGGTGCCACCGGATGAAGCAAACGTGATTCCAACTTGACAGTTGTTGAGAGTAAGTCCAATGTAGGTCCAGCCCCAGTTCCAGAGTTGGTTGATACCGGTGACGGCATTGTTGACAGTAACGTTGCGCATGGTGTATTGCTGGTTGCCAATGTTGAGACCTTGAAGACCTCCATTGACAATAACGTCACCAATGAATCCAGCCGATCCTACTTCGTCAGCTACATCCTTTAAAGACTAGGACAAACGTACCATCCTCGATGAAGATACCAGTGTGCTGGGTACCCTCGTCAGCGTTCAGATTGACAACCACGTTCTGCAGGCTAGTAGCCTGAGACGTAGGCCAGTGGATACCGGTAGCAGGAGTAGTGCCGGGAATTTTGGTCATGTCAATGACCAAGTTGCGGATTTGACGGAGGAAGACATTGGTAGAAAGCCATCCCTCCTTGCCATTGGATTGGTATTGGTCACCATCAATAAGACCAATACCGGCAAAGCTGGAGGTGGCTTGAAGAACAGCAGGGCTGTTGGGGTTGCCAACGAGCTGGGTAAAGTAGTAGTCAATAATAGGAGAAGAAATCACATAAGTACCGGCCGGGAAGTAGACAATAGCGGGAGTGACGGTGGTTGTCTTGTTGGATGATGGAGCTGTGCGGTCACCGTCGCTGATTGCACTCTGAATAGCAGCGGTGTCATCGGTCACACCGTCTCCTACAAACACATAAGAATCTGTTAAACCATCTAGTGTGAAAGACTAACCAGCGGCACCATAGTCCTTGACGTTACGGAAAACAGTGTATCCGCTAGCGGCAAAAGGAGCATTGCCCTGGTGAGTGATATCGGCCAACCAGTAGGGCGGGTCAGTCGCAGCACCGGCGGCTTTGATCGGTGCAGGAGAAGGAGTCGAAACTGCCACTGAGGACGATGCACTCGCCGATCTCTTGTGAGTGTGATGAGGGAAGGCGCTCGCGCCAGCGACGAGCAGGGCGGAAGAAAGAACGGAAGACCAACGCATGTCGCCGGTGTATATAAAGGAGTGTATGGCGATATACAAAGTCAAGATAGCATGGAATGCCGGACGAAATTCTGGGCGGATGGTCCTTTTGTAGATTCATGTCGAAGGATGCCGGTGGCTGCGCTATCACAGTTCGGCGGCGCCATCCACATTCCATAGACGACCGGACCGTGCTCGACTAGGCACGCTAGTCATCAAGGTTGCTTTCCAGATCCAAGTCCGAGTGTATGTGTGGAGAACGTATAAATAGATCAGCTGCCACTAAGGCTCTTGGGTTGTTGATGTGATTGGAGTCATGGTGTCTTCTCCCCGTCGTGGTCGTACCGGGGGAGGTGATAACCTTGATAGATCCACCGGGACGAAACACGCCGCTGATGACTGTGTGAATATGCCGTTTGACGTTTCATTGTGCTGTGTACTCCGTAGCATGAGTAAATTCAACTAAGTTGCAATAGCCCCTGAGCGTACCTGCTTTAGTCTGTGTAAACAATCGACTAAGTACAAAGGAGGCTAGGACAAGTCGGAGATGTTTATGCGGCCGCCAGTTTGCATTGTTTGTCTCCGTCCTTCCTTCCTCTTACTCCTTCGAAGTTCGTTCTTGCTCTTACTCCCAAGTCAGCGTTGTAGCTTCACTTCACGCTTACAGTCTTACTCTAGTCTGCGCATCGATGATCCTGATATCTTACTTCCTGATGATCTCGATCCTGATCAATGAGCAGATGACTGGATCAGAATGACCACGACACCGATAAACTTCAGCGTGACAGGAAATCGCACCCGACCCAATGGACGTCTACCAAGCCAATCAATAATCAAGAAATCAATAAATCAACCGGTTCGTGCCAGCTTAGCAGCTATCATGAGGTCGTACAAGCTGCACGGCTACGGGGAAGTTTACTCCATATTTCCATAATCAGCATGACAGTGACTCGGCACTCCCCCTCTAGTCGATTGACTCGGCCCGGACTAGAATTAATTAATGAAGATAGTCTGTGAGCGATGTTGCTGATCCTGGACTAATTGGGGCATGGCCTGCTGAGAGGGCTGAAATCACCAGTTGCTTTTTTCTGTTTATTGCTCCTGGTTGTACCCCAGACCGTCTACGGATAGTCAATATCACACGGACCAGATTGAAATTATTCTCAACAATGATTTGTTTGCTCTTGCAAAACAATTCTATTCAATATGCAGTGAGTAATCGAACAAAATATGGTCGAGTTACTTCCGGCCCCCGGATCCGTCCTGACTAGTCACTGCTAATTTAGGGTCAATTCATCCCATTGCAACGGTACGAAACACATGAAATGAGCTATCGATCTGATGCAAGAGTAATACTCACGCACTTGTTCTTGATTTTCGACATGATTACACGTGTATGGTCGGAAGCACGAAAATAGCATTGCAACATGGATTCCATACATAGGATATAGAATCACGTAGTATTGCTAGTACGAGAAGTCGATTCACAGGCACTTTCAACTAACTTCCAGCATTTTTAACAGTGACACGTGAAAATTCCTAAGTCCCACAGGATGCCTACATCAGCACGCTGGAGACGATTTACAACATAAAAGTGCTGAACTTGCGACCCTCGATGAGGTTTTATCCACCGCCTGATTCTCATAGGATAGCTGATCTATTCTTGGGTTACAATCCGCACGATCCTGGAGATTTTAAATGTCGTGACGACAGATGCGCTCTTGACAAGCAGATTGCAACGCATTCCTCGCTACTAACTTAGTACTCTTGATGGTAGTACTGGAGTGGGCGATCTTTATAATAACGTACTCCGCACATGTGAGATGGTCTTTTGATCTTAATTAAGGATTCCGGTGATTTGTCTGCCGAAAATTATCCACTATACTTTGCTACACCACTACGATCGACAACCGGGGGAAAAATCATACTCTTCAGATCTAGGGTCGGCGTTTCTGCAGATCCATCATGATACCTCTACGACTCGGTTGCGACTTATTGCTCAAGAGACTCACAGAAAACGTCGGAACTTTTACCGCGCTTTGATCTTTACCACATCATCCGTGATACCCATCTGTCAAGCAATCCACACGACTTTGCACAGGCCCCGGATGCATCCTCTGTACAACCTTGCGAACGAACGAGAGCGATTTCTCCGTTATCGACTCTGTCAAACAGGTGATATATCCCTTTCGACTTAGTAATATACCGGAAAATTTCTATTTCGAAGGAACGTCACAGTGAATTTGCTGCCACGATGTGGTACTCAACGAGCCTGAGGTACTCTATCCAAGATGCAGTCTTGCTAAACCCGCGATTTTCGTACGCAGTAAGATATCTACAACGCAAATCATGCAAGTGCCCGCTCATAAAGTTCACGCTTTTCAATCGGATCTTTACATGCTTACCTGGATGGGTCAAATAACCCGAGACACCGGGTTGTGTCAAATCGGATGTATTGAACGCCACCCTCGTTTCTTTGTACATCATAAGATTGATGTATGATAGGGAAGTTGTGCGAGTTGTTCCTTGAGACCATACTTGGGGTTGACTTAAATAGCCCTAATAGATATATCTAACCCTAAGATCATAACCCTGAGTAACGAATTTACGTACATCTGAGACATTCTTCATGATCTCGTGTGGTGCAAAAATATCACTCTTTTTCAAATCTTATACACCGACAATCATTTCTAAAGACTAAGCTGACAATTAGAAATACCATTCAAGCCGCCCGGGCCCAGATACGATTAAAATCTACAAATATGTCACTTCAGAACGTCGGCCTCTGCATGGGCAGCGTATCGAGCGCTCAATGTATTCACCGCTCAAGGCGTTTTTCTTTTGGGAAATGCGTTCTACAGCATCATGTATCCATCCTCAGTGGCCAGCTTTGAGGGCTCTTCATTAAGTGGAGTCTCTGAAGACGTTGTTCAGTGTATTGGGTAAGCTTCAACCCCAATAACCGTAACCCAAGTGAATGCCGAATGCTAATCACATCTCTTTTCGCAGCATAGCCTCTCTTGCTCTGGGGACATGCCACCTTATTTCGAGCTATCAGCGAGATACGGCTATCATGGTGTCTTCTGTATCCTTTCGCCTTGTGGCTGTTTGGATTATGTATCGAAATGGCAGCAATTGGACGTAGGTTGCGGCTTTCGAGACCTCAATGGCAGCTGTGGCTAGTGCAGCGCTAATCTGAGATCGGTATGTGTAGGAAGAGAGAGGAATGTATGAAAATATGGAGTAGCTGTATGATACCTGACCTTGACAAAAATGCATCCAGCGATGTGATAGTTTGAGTGAATCTAATTGCCTTAACAGATATAACTTTAAGAGTATATAACCCTTTCTAAATGCTCACTATTTCACGGTCCAGAGGATAGTTACCACCCTTTCCACGGCACCCACGTCTCGCAAACAACATTCTGCTCATCCACCACATAAAACGCATGAAACATCGCACTTGTAATACAAGCATGCTGCGTATATAGCAACACTTTTTGGCCAATCTTGAACCTGTCCCCTGCATTTTCCTTTTTGTTCTCGTCGCCTACCCAGCCGAAAATGCCATGTTCCTGACTAACGCGCACAATACTCCAGTCTAATCCGTCCGTCCACCGGGCAAGGCCAGTAAATGAGCTCGTCTCTTTCGTGAGTGCGAGTACGCCCGCGTTGATGAGTGCTTCGTTGCGCTCGGGATAGACACTGCACACCTCCGCTAGAACTCTCACTGCTTGATCGGAGATGGACACCAGACCGGTCGCGACTTGTTGTAGGTCATTGGCCGGGAAGTTACCCGCATGCAGCTCTAGCGATGTATTTTCCGGCAGGCTGGCCTTCAACATTGAGACCACATGGGCGGTGGGCGTAGCGCCGATAGACAGAACAAGCTCCGTCTTGGGATCGATGAGTTTTTTAGCTGCGATCAGAACACCATTGATCTCGTCGTGGAGGATCTTCACGGCATCTTCGACCGTCTTGGATGCATATGAATGACCCGCATGACAATAAAAGCCATAGATCAATACAGCCTCGGACGCATTAGCTTTCTGAATAACCTCATCGAGTCGTGAAGATGAGTTCTCAATACCAGCACGGTTAGTGCCGACATCGACCTTGATGAATGCCGGCCAGGGTGTTGTGCGGCCAATGCGAGAATTGTACTCTTCCAAAATGCGCATGTGATCAGCGTGATCGATCATGAGAACAATCTTTAGTCCATGCTGGGTTCTGAATGCGTCTAGATCTGCGAGAACAGATGGTCGAATGGGGAGTCCGTACAGACACTTTGAACAGGTTAGTTGTTGCCTCGCACGCAAGAATGCTGATATTACCTCTACGAGAATGCCTTCCTTGACAAGCGGTAAACAACCCCGGATCTCGCACAGTGTAGACGCGACAATCTTTTTATATCGCCCGTTGCCGAGCATGATTCGCGTAGTCTCTATACTCTATGCCACGTTCAGTACACCCTAAACTAATTCATGCTATATAGATTATTTGGGGATAGTGTACCTTGAGAGTCTTGACATGAGGTCGAAACCCAATTCCGAGCTGCTCAACATCATCGTGGAGTCTCTTCACATTGTTCTCCAGCACGGGCTTGCTTATCACCAGCGCGGGGGTGGGAAGGGCGTCGATGGGTTGGCCGATGTATGACTGATGCGTTTCGAGGGAGATGTCCATCTTCTGCTGGTCGACTTGTTGAAGTCGTGTACTTAATAACAAGAAGCAAATTAGATGAACAAATAATAATAAAATAGCTATGAATCTATTGTCGCCCAAGAATGTAGCTGCAAGTGGGAGAGCGGGGGTACCCCCGCACGCTGAGTGGGATGTTCACTCGCCCTTATTTGTATACGTCAACCTGCAACAGCGATAGTCCACCACTCCCAGATTCCGTCCTGAACAGCCATATATGGGCAATACAGAGTGAAATACTCTAATATGAGCCTGGCGACTCGCAATGTCGCGAATGATTGAACACACTCCCGAACACCGTACAACATATGACCGAGCTTAGAGCGACGCGTTTCAAACACCGACCCATGGTACTCCAGTTGTTCACTGGATCTTCACAGCAGTAATTCGTATTCAAAATATGCTTAATCTGCAAAAAGCCAGGTTGTTGGTCATATGATAACCCGCAGGAAGAACTCACGCCGCTGAACGCAGTATGATGAACCGATTCAAGAATTGTTCTTGTCAATATGCGTCGCCAATGAGGGTACCGACAATAGTGAAGACAACGAAACCGACCTTTATCTCAACAATATCCGGCCTCCTGACGTAGGGCCTAAAGGTTTTATGATAATGATGCCCAAAGTTGTTTACGTGACAAATCGATCGATCTGTCTGAAAGGAAGAAAGGAAGGAATTTCGGCCCCCAGCGTCTCCCGACGTGCTTGAACAGAAGCGGAAACTGCCCTCTTGTAGCTCGCTAGGACCGAATTGGAAACTGCCCTAATCCCAAAGTCAGCATATGCGACGTTTCGCCTACCAGTTTCCTAGTCCGGAAGGAGCAGAAACGAGGAAAGATGAGACTTCACAGGATGTTGTGTTTTGGCAGCTCCATATTTCGGACCAACAATGAGTATAAGTATGCTCAAGACGACTGTGTGCCTTGCAGGATCTTCTTCAGTATTCTTGACTGCATCCTGAGATTGTATAAAAATCACGAAAATTGAAGGTGGAAATGCGTCACACCAAAAAAACCTTTTCTGCCGCCTCTTTGGCCCTATTGACGAGTGCAGCTGCTCAATCCGCTGATCCTGGTCTTGGAGTAAACTCCAAGGCGCAGGGTGCGACGGAGCAGGTCACACCTGGTGGTGGTCCAAACGGGTAAGTAACGGTGGGATGTCACAGCAAAGAATCCATTCTTAACCAAATCTGATCTCAAATGCAACAGTTCTGAGGATTGGTTAAACACCGGAATCGATGGCGATGGCTGGAATCCCCCATTCATGGCACTCGATGACATTATCCACGTCGACCTGAACACCTTCTATAATGGCTTCGGCTCGCCGTGCCAGCAGTACGACCAGTACTTTCAAAGCGCAGCTTCTCAATACGACGTCGACCCGGTGATTCTTGCTATTATTGCCATGCAAGAATCCTCCTGCAACGCTGACGCAGGAGGCCCAACTCCTGGCCTGATGCAGGTTTCCTGTGACAACTATCCCAACGGCGTGTGTACCGATAGCATCCAGGATAATGTCAACGCCGGAACCAATTATCTCGTAAGCCAACTAAGTGCGTTCAACGGCAACGCCATCGAGGCATTCGGTTCCTACAATGGATGGTTCACCGCAGGAAATGGATTGAACAACAACCAGGGCTTGACAACCGGCTACCCTTGTTCTTCGGAGGGTCAATCGAACGGGGAGCCTCAGAATCTCGATTACCTCCAACAGATATTTAATGGCTGGATGATGGGCCTGGATGTTTATGGTGATGATTCTTGGATAGGCGAATACCATTGCGCGGGCCAGTGCAATGGAAACAATCTCTGCTAGATGTCTTTCTTTCCTTCGCCCAAGAATTGCATGGCATGGAGATGTTTTGAACAGAATTGGCATACATTCATGACCGAAGTACTTGGATTGTTGCCAGGATACAAGTAATAGTAATGTATGTATTCGTTTCCTCCATTGGGGACGGCAGTCCGACAATGACCGAATGGAAATACTGGCATATCTAGACTTGAAATTTCCAACTTTCCTTCTTGAAAATATATTATTTATTACTACGTATCACTTTGACTCTTATCCGAGGGTATGCAAGACCAACAATTTAGAGTACCGGCCAAAAACTCACCCCCTTGCGTAACAATCTCTAGACTTAACCTAAGGCATAGTCAATAGGCAATGGCTATCACTCGACTCGATTCATAAACTATGATTCACAGACTCGGCTACTAGGTTAAAATCCTCGCGTTTCCCCAGTTTCCGAAGACCTTTGACCCCCGCACGAAGGAACGTGTTATACCTAAACCGTAGCCACTAGATATCAATCCCCCACGCCAGATTGGTGTTTAGCCGGAATACATGTGCGGATTCTGCGGAGTATGTGTATGCATGTGGAGATCTTCAGAAACAGGAGTCCAATAGAGTCCTGTACCTGTCTCAACAGAGTCGGCAATTGAGGGAGAAGTTTGGGGAAGCTCATGATGATCATTGATCAAGTATTCAATAGCCTAAAACTACAAGCACTTTATCCGGACTGGCTTTACCTCTTTCTAACCATCCACGTGGAGAAAACAGAAATCTTCAATCTATTTCTTCCCTGTGCAATATATTTTGGTCTTCCTCAAGAAGGAAGCTGTCAATTAATTGACTCCACAATTGACCACATGTTTAGCCATGCTTTTTTTCTTTGAGGTTATTTTTTTTTTTTGCGCTTAGCTCCAAACCCAGGTTGAAGTCTATTGCAATGAATTCATACCACTATAGTCCATTGACACGAAGAATAAAATAAAAGGCGCCGTGCCACCCTGTCAAAATTCCCGTCTCGTTTTATTCTGCAGCGCGATTTCGCCACGGCTCCTGACGGACTAGCTACGTACTTACAATTCGTTTATCTTCACCTCAGATTCATTGAATTCTTGACCGCATTCGCGATACGATACAAAGTATTGAGAATGGTGTTTAGCAAAGTCGCCGTCGCTGCTTCAGCGCTATCCTTGGGGGCTTATGCCATTGACGCCCAGATCAATGTTGACTTGCAGGCCCGATATCAGTCTGTTGATGGCTTTGGCTGCTCACAGGCATTCCAACGAGCGGAGGATATCTTCGGCAAGTACGGCTTGTCACTCAAGAATCAAAGCTATGTTCTCGACCTCATGTACAGCGAAGAGCGTGGCGCTGGATTTACGATTTTGCGCAACGGCATCGGTTCGAGTAACTCCTCAACAAGCAACTTGATGAATTCGATCGAGCCGTTCAGCCCTGGATCGCCAAGCAGTACGCCGAACTATACATGGGACCACTACAACAGTGGCCAGTTCCCCTTGTCTCAACAGGCAAGAGCACGGGGCCTTCCTTACATCTACGCTGACGCATGGTCTGCACCTGGATATATGAAAACAAACCAAGACGAAAATTGGTCGGGATTCTTGTGTGGAATCGAAGGTGAAACATGCCCATCTGGAGATTGGAGACAAGCATATGCCGATTACCTGGTTCAATACGTTAAGTTTTACGCCGAGTCCGGAGTCCCAGTGACACACTTGGGCTTCTTGAATGAACCTCAGGAAGTGGTTTCATACGCCAGCATGGGTTCAAACGGTACCCAAGCCGCCGAGTTCGTGAAAATCCTCGGTCAGACTCTGGAGCGCGAAGGCATTGACATCGAGCTCACTTGCTGTGATGGCGTTGGATGGAGTGAGCAAGAAGCCATGATCCCGGGCTTGCAAGTTGTCGGTCCCGATGGAAAAAGTGCCGAAGACTATCTTTCCGTTGTGACTGGACATGGCTATTCGTCCGCCCCGACATTCCCTCTTTCGACCAAAAGACGCACCTGGTTGACTGAGTGGACAGATCTTTCCGGAGCTTTCACTCCATATACCTTTTTCGCTGACGGCGGCGCAGGCGAGGGTATGACCTGGGCGAATCACATTCAAACCGCTTTCGTCAACGCCAACGTTAGTGCTTTCATCTACTGGATTGGCGCCGAGAACTCAACTACCAACTCCGGAATGATCAACCTGATCAACGACGAGGTCATCCCTTCCAAGCGATTCTGGTCTATGGCTTCCTTCAGCAAATTTGTACGTCCTAACGCGCAACGTGTCAAAGCCACCAGCTCCGATGCATCCGTGACCGTCAGTGCATTTGAGAACACAAACGGCGTCGTTGCTATCCAAGTAATCAACAACGGCACTTCGGCTGCTTCCTTGACCATCGATCTGGGAAAAACGCATAGAGAGGTGAAAAAGGTTGTGCCTTGGGTCACTAGCAACGACTATGATTTGGAGGAAATGAGCGAAATTGACGTCAAGCACAACTCTTTCCTGGCAAGTGTACCCGCCAGGTCCTTGACAAGCTTTGTTACAGAGTGCGAGTGATGATTGTATTTATATTCCAGCTTTAAGTAGCCATCCATTCAAGGGATGCCCTTCAGTATTGCTACATAGATATACGTATTCCATCCTAATATACTGATGCTACTTCTTCAAAAACAAAGTCTGCGAATTCAATACGAAACAAGCCCACTAACCCCCCACTCAGTCCCAATCCCACTCTCCTTGTGTCCCCCAAACGGCACCCGGCCATCAAGCTCAAAGTGCGTATTGACCCAAACCGTCCCAGCCTGGATTTTCTGCGCTAGCTCGTTGGCGCGTTGAGTGTTTCCAGACCATATAGAGGCGCCCAGTCCGTAGTGTGTGTCGTTTGCTCTGGCGATGGCTTCGTCGTAGGTGCTGTAGCTGAGGAGGGGGACGATGGGTCCTGCGCAGCAGTTAGGAAATGATTGAAATGCATGGGAGGTAGTTGACTCACCGAAAGGCTCCTCAACAACAAGACGCGAGGTTTCGGGCGGCCTGTCTACGATAGTCGGGTTGACAAAATATCCCTTGCCTGAGGGAATATCTCCTCCCGCAACAATGTCAAGTTTCTCATCCTTGACGTGCTCGAACATGCCCTTGACACGTTCATATTGCATATTATTCTGGATTGGACCCATGAAAACCCCGGGTTCATTCCCCTCGCCTACCTTGAGTGACAAGGTGGCTGCAACCATGGCTGCTTTGAACTCGTCAAAGATATTTTCGTGGACGTATACACGTTTCAAGGCAAGACAGATCTATTTCCCGTCAATCAATCTCTGAGGGTAAGATAGGAACGTGGGTCTTATGTATAACTTACCTGTCCAGTGTTCAGAAAGGTAAGTTGGGCAATCTATAGCAAACATTCCAGATCAGCAGATTTCAATAATATGGACTGACAACGTAGACACACCTTGGGAGCAACATCAGCAACATCAACATCCTCACAGACAATAGCCGGATCATTCCCCCCCAACTCGAGGGTAACACGCTTCAGAGTCTTACTAGCAGTCTCCATGATCTTCTTGCCCGTAACCGTAGAACCAGTAAACGAAATCTTTGCCGGAATAGGATGACTCGTAAGCCACGGACCAAGATTATCATCCCCCGACAACGCCTGCAGAACGCCAGGAGGGAAAAAACTCTGACCCAGCTCGACGAGTTTTAGGCCGCCACATGGAGTAAAAGGTGAGGGCTTGACAATCATGGTATTTCCGGTGACCAAGCATGGGGCGATTTTACCTGTTGCCAGGAAGATAGGATAGTTCCAGGGTATGATTGCTACCGCGACACCCAGCGGCGTGTACCGGGTGACGATAGTTTTGTCTTCTTCCTCAATTTTAGAGGTGGGGAGGTCGAGGTTCGACATAGTACGGATCCAGTTTATGGCACAGTTCATCTCAAAATCGGCGAATTGCCTCTAAGTGCTCAGGTGAGAAAGATAGTATCAGTGGGCGACCCAGAGAAACCAAGTTCATGACGTGATCTAAGTGTATATACGTACCGGCTTCCCCTGCTCCCTGATAAGCATATCAGAGAAAGCATTGGACTCAGCTTCAACCGCATCCGCAAAGGCGAGCAATGCATTTCTACGTTCCTCATATGGTGTCGCAGCCCAGCCGACCTGGGCTCTCTTGCTGCCTGCATGACTTCCTCGACGTCATCTTGGGTAGAGACAGGGACGTCTGGGTTGTCTTCGCCAGTCGCAGGGTTCATACTGTGACGGACTTGAGCAGTAGAGGACAGACGACCGTCTATAACATTGGCATAGCTGGACCAATCCAAAGGCTGGTGCGTGGAACTCATTTTGGTAAAGCGATAAAGACGAGATGAGAAGACTGGACTACAAAAATCATTTGATGATCTTATCTGTGTAGGTGTCTTTGAGACGGGAAAGTTGGGCTCACCTAGCTGCTGGGCTCTGTGCTCTTATATCGCCGATCTGTTCGTTACAGAGTGTATGCTGTGCAACATTCTTTGAACTGGAAGTAGAAGGGGCCGACAGCACTGAGCAAGATGAGGGGTAATCGTGGATTGATTCAAGAGAAAAGAACAGACAGTCGTGGTATGACAATGCATATCGTATAGTTCATCATCGGCATGACATTCGAATTCGTGCCACGGCCAGCTGGCTCCCATCCTCGGGTGTTTTACTGCGGCCCGTCCTCAACATCGTTTCTCCATACCAGTCTAGTCATCAAACTCGTTATCTTTTCTTTGTACAATGCTGGTTACCTGCGGGGTTGGCTTCTCTCGTACAAAGAGTTCTTTGTGTGACGGGTCTGTCTGACGACGGCCGTGGAGGCCTGGCCGTAGTGAAGATTACATAGCATGACGAGGAAATCGAGACCCCTCAATTGTTGCGGTTACCCTGAAAGAGATGTCTGTTAATCAAAAATCATCGGCCAGATTATTCTGTGTATACTGGAGCAGGATTAGGTAGTCAAAGCAACGGGGCCGTAAGGTGTAAGATCTGAAGCTGTCCCTGACTGGACAGTCTTGACTGATTTCCTTCCAAGGGTCGTTCTATGATATTGGGTAGGTATGCGCAACATACAATATTGACCTTGGCCTTTGACCAGCAATTAGTAATTACCATAAGGTGACATTGCATTGCCCATTATTGTTTTTCTGTAACGTTGTATATAATATTCTTGAGAGTGGAACATCGATCGCTCGACATACATCTTAAACGATCAATGTGGCGGATTCACTTTCTTGTTATTCAATCTCGCTTCTTGTCCTCAAGGATTCCGCGTTTGTGGGAATGGGTATCCTATACGTAGGAAAGAGAAAGAAGAGGAGTTGGTTATTAGGCTAGAGTTAGGGTTAGACACGTCCTGTCGCTCCTTGTCCAATCCACCTTATCTCATCTTTCCATCTCCTCTCATTCTTTCTTCGTATTCATTAATCTCTGCTTCAATTGAACAACATGATTACATCATTATTCCTAAGACTCAACTGTTGTACACTATTTGCTTTGCTGAAAAGGTCCTGCCGATCATATAAATAAGCTCGAGAGCGCATCCCGGAATGCGATACATCTCAAAAGCATCAGGACCCTAGTCCAACGAGCCTGTAGGGTGAGCTGGCCACTTCAAATTGATACATAATTAATCTACAAAACTGTATATAAGCCTACACAGCGCCGTTATTCAGAGCTCCATTGCGGACGTACGTTCAATGGCCTTTGGACAACACGTACAAAGGCTGAGACAAGAGTCCATTGTTGTCAATGGAATATGAAGCTATTCTCAAACGTTGAAACCCATGTATCAAAGCGCTCTAAAGATTCCATTGAGCATAGCAAATTTATGTCTGAACAGCGCCGCGCATACATACATACGTTGCAGAGTATTCTCCAGGTAAGGATATCGCACTCGTATGAACATTTCTTTAGCATTAGGAAGATTACCAAAGACCCTGTTTTATTAAATTGATTCAGCTTTCTAAATCATTGTTTGGGGGGCTTTCTTAGTACATATATTTCAATAATAAAGAGCTCTCTAGGATGCTCTAAATAAAGGGATGGGTATACTTTGTGTCTGCCCGTACAGGCGACCCTGAGCTATTCTTGTCTATAAAAGCAATAATAACAGCTCAAAACATAAATGATCTCAGTTGATGAAGTAAATTTGTCTCTGGAGCGCTTCAGAATTATTAAACAGACTTCTTCTCACAAACGCCTTCCTACTCTCAAACCAATGAGCAGACACGGCAAAGGACGAACAACACTCGACCTGAAAGCGATGACTCTCACTACCACATCGATCAAGCCGCGTGAGGCACACCAAGCAAGCTGTGACACGAGTACGTTTTATCAGGGAGACAAGGACTACATTTGAGGAATACTAACGGGTATAAATACATAGTTCCCATCTGCATCAGTACAGACATGCCTTGCACGAAAAACCAAGCACGAAACAGGCTACTTATGGAAGCACGGAGAATTGTTCAATCACAACTCTTGACCATGTCAGAAGACTGCAGAATTATTGGCAATCAAGGAGGCATCAGCCTACTCCAGATGATGGAAGATATGAACCGCAAAATTGACGAACAAAACTGCAAAATTGACGAACAAAACCGCATACTTGACAAAGAAAGACGGGACAAGATTCATAACCGTATCATTGAGCTACTCAATCTGCGTTCACAAGCTTATCGCTTCCAAAAAGATCGAGAAGAGCGAAATGCTCGTGTTCACGGCGCAAACATTGAGCTAGACCTAGAGGTCATACGCTGGTTACAAGAGAATGATAAAGCCAAACTAGTTGCTGTTAAACAAGGATTTGAGATGATATATGGTTTGTCTTTTGATGAAGCCAGCTCTCTTATTCCTACAGCGCCAACAGAAATCATTGAATGGATCAATAAAAGAAGCAACCTCAGCCTCCTCGATTACTACAGTTCACACAACACACAAGAAATTTCAGACATGGAGCAAATTTGCACAGATGTTTTTGATCTATGGAAAGAATCGTGTCGTCGTGGTATGGCTTACCCAGAAGACAAAATTCAGGCCAAAACATCTGAATACCAACAGTTGCACAGTACATGGGAAGCAAGCAAGAAATCTGGTGGGAACAACGGCAAGAAAAGGAAACTTAAATGAGAGAATACCTGATTAGGGTGTCTCTTCAGGACAAACCTGAAAAACATTGTGGAATGGCGTTCGGAATCTTGTTGTAAAGGGTGGATCTTTGACTTGTTTCCAACATCTGTACTTTGATTATCTACTCTAAATAATACACACCTTTTGGTATGATACTGTTGCTGCATTCCCAGATAAGTAGTAATATTTACATATCACATCCATATATCTACTAATTTGCATGATAAGAACACTTATCTTGTAAAGATGTACTGTCCAATGGAGATGTCTGCCATGATGTAAAACGGTCCGAAGAATTGGACATTGGAACGAATCGAAGTGCTGTGTAGGAGGGGAAAAGGAATCATCCTGACAAAGAGTGGAAAATCAGAACAATAAGTACTTCGACCCTTGCCATGGACTACCCAAGTCCCAACCCCTCTTTGCTATCATACCTCAATTGCAATAAGAATCTAAGTAAATAGATAGGCTGTGTGCTCATGAACTAAGCATATACGAAAACCGCACTAGGCCAGAACGGGCCAATCATTGTCCTAAAATGGAAATGTTGATTAAGGCTGCATATCATGTTCGCTATTGGCAAGGATTCGAAAGCAGGTCTCAGCCTGATAATAATCGTTCACATATATCGGTGCTTGCCCAAGTTTACACGTTTTCCATGATCCAACATCTGCGGGGCTCGCTTTTTGTGTTGGAAAATGAACTTTGAGACGAACAACTTCCCAAAGAGGAAACTAGACCTAGTTCGCGACCATGAAATCATGTATGATGAGTAATTTCTGAAGCTTAACTCATGTTAAAGGTGATGAAATATAAACAGTCGTTGTATCACCATACAGATTGTCAAGATTTGAGTTCAGACGACTCCAAACGTTCATTTAGCACGATCCGGTAGGAGAAATCATAGGTCGAGTATGCATCTGCAAGTGCCGCCGCATGTAAAGAAGCCAGCGTGCATACCTAATCGTGTGTTCCATTGCTTCAATTGAGAGTGCTTCTTCCAGTCAATGCTGAGACTGTATCATTATCTCCAAAACCGTACCAATCTCGATCTCGACTTCCTGCTCCTTCTTGTTGCTCCTCTCCATCTCCAGAATTGAACCACATCTCTTGGCCTCCCTCTCCCTCTCTTGAGCCGTCGCTTTCTCCATCTCCACCCTTTCCAGCTTTTTTATCCCTCATTCTTCTCAGTTCCTCCTCACTAGGCATGTTTTTCCAAACCAGATATACAAGCGTAGGGTACCAGATCACATCAGAAATAAATTTCATGAAGCCAATGTTTTCCTCTATAAAGTGCGGTTTGGAACCATCCGATTGTTTACTTTTTGCCCCAGTCGTCCTTTCCCCATACCAATCGTTATATTCTCTATTTTTGCGTATTCTGAGTTCATCGAGCATTTGACGCAAGTCGGATTCCTGCCATTGGAGGTACAACCTGTCAAATAACGACTCTTGATCTGGTTGTTGCTTGGGCTTGTTGTTCGGCTTGTTGGTTTTGGTGCTGTAAAACGCGGCGTGATCGAGTTGTCGCGTACGATTTGGTTTATTGAGAGGCTTGGGGTTCGAATATGAGGTGAAAAGATAGTTTCGAGGAGCTTGTCGGATTGCTGGTGAGAGATTGGAAGCTGTCCGTAACGGATTCATCCTGTATGTGTTTTTGGAGATTCTTATCAGGAGAAATAATCCAATTCGCAAGACGAGAATCGCAGAACATCCTTAGCGACCGGGGCAGTGGTTATTCCGTGCCGATGACCCCCTGATGTCAACAGCCCTAACCCTAATTATTACATAAGGGTTAGGGTTGTTTGCTTCACTGAGTTCAAATGTTGGTCTGGATCTGTTCTCTACCCTAGGTACAATTCACTATATATGGTAGGATATCGTGTAGATAAACCTGCCAGATACCACCACACCGCAGTCTGGACTCAAATATTAGGTATGTATCGATAGGGCCTCTGAAACATCCGTTCCTTTCCAAACCCTTTAGACAAGCTCAATGTCTTGCTTTCACACAATACAGTAAACATGACGGGGATCGAAGAAAATGGAACACGATAGATAGTACAAGCAGACAACCACACACAAAAATGAGCACAGAACCTTCAGTATACAATCACAGAAGCGAAAGACATGTAAAGAACCCAAAAATCATTACATACTATCTCGTGCGAGACGTTCCATCAGATTTGTCGCCCTAAGTGCGAGCCTCTTACACTCGTCCGATCCATGCTCACTATCAGCCGCAGCCGCAAAAGCTTTTTGCCAAAATTTTTATCTGTTGAATCCATGCGTGGGCCCAGTATAAAGTCCATCGGTATCCCAAATACCGCCACCACTTGGATTTGCTTCTCACGGGCGCAAGACCTCATCGCAGAGCCATTGGCCAGCACACAGAATCCATCAAGCAGCAGCACTGACATGACTAGTATATTATCTTGCACTGGGCTCGTTCTCAAGGGTATCTTTCATGGTGGGCATTGCCCACAGCGTATCATCAAGAATGGTCAAGGCTGCTAGTCGTGCAATGAATGCTGATATGTTTACGAAGTAGACTTCCTCGTCTCCCCCGGGCTCAAACTCGGCTTTATCATTGTCAGCATACTTGAACCGAATAAATTATATGGAGAAATAACATACGGTCATAGCACTCTCGGACTGCCGTCCGGAATGAATGCATACTAGCATATATTTATGCCCCTGCATGCGAAATTTTAGTTAGCCATCCATGGATAACACCAGTCGTCATATATACTATCAAGTTGAATCAACATACCTCATCAGTCCACCCAATTTCTCTCAATTGTACGATCGCTGCAGTAGTTGCAAGAACATTGCAAACCACATCTGGGCTGGATGCTCATATGGAATCTGCGGCGCCTGTTCTAGGATCAGAAAACCGAAATTTTCCAGCTGACAATGAGGGTCCCGTTCTTCGGTATTCGGGAGCATGTCATCAATCAGCTTCACAGCTTGTTCCATCGAAAGATCCCCACCAGGTTCAAGATATCGTTTCAGAACCTCCAGAGCTTTGCTGTCAGAGTAGCGGCCGATAACCTCGTTGACGGAATCGTCGGTGGTGTCTAAAATACGAAGATTCAGCGACGACATGTCGGTATGTTTCATTCTTATAGTGGTGGTATAATGCGACAAACGATGAAATGGTAATGATGTGGGTCGAAAATGAAAAGTAAGAAAGAAAGAAATGACTTAAATATAAAGAATGAAGTCGGGATTGATAAATTCTCTCCATTTCAGGTGGCACATCAAAGTCAGTCTTGTGAATCACGGTCAGGTTAGGGCTAATTCCAATTCGGCGTCCCCCCGAAGTATTCATTCAGAATTCTCTTGCCAAAATTTGTAACCCGAATCGAGTGTAATCTCTATATTTCTATACCCAAAATTTCGACATTTTATCCTGTTTAAATATAAGTATCTGCACAGGTAAAAGCAGGAGTAATGCCTCCCAAATAATCAGACTTGATCGCCTCGCAAGCGGGTTACAACCCGGGCCCGAGTATGAACAATCCAACGAAGAAGACCAACGACCTGATACTCCTCCTAGTTACCGAAGTTGTGCTTATACAGATAGCAATATACTACCGCAAAGAAAATATGGCCAAAGAACGAATCAAATGCAGCGCTCAACAACGACAAGTAATCTCCCATGCTCAGAGTGATTTCAGCTAGAATGAAACCGAAAGTCCATGTAGCTGTTATGCGTATAGTCCAGTCGTTCTACCCGGCTTCGGCGCACAATAGAACGCCCTTGCATTACCCTGGCTCTTTACTGTACTTAACCTCCAGTCAGTGATACAATGATCTTGCGAATCCATATTAGGGCAAGAAATGGCGCTAGTACTACTTGAGACTAAGACTAGGGTTATCTCCACGATTCTGACGCCATCAGGTCTAATATGGCACCAGTCCCATCCTATCCAACCTAGGGATTAGACCCCTCGCGCAGATGGTGGATAGACTTCAATTCCATAATCCAAAGAAGAGGGGGAAAGTCAAATTCTTTAATTCGTGCTTGTAAGGACTGCTTGCATCATCAGGAAGCAGGTGGGGAGTGCGAGTAGGAGGGGAACATATAAACGAGCAGCATCGCCGGACTGAGGATTCTATATCCTGAAATAAAAAAGCAGATTTGTGAATAAGCAGGCTTCATTTGTCAATCCTTACAACCCGAGGAACAGTCCTACCAGATCCACTTACTCCTTCTCCACTAGCTCTAAATCATGGCTCCCGCGGTCACTGAAACAGAGTCTGCCATTCCAATCAGGGAGCACATCACGTCCAAAAAGGGCCTCAAGCAGACGCCGCTCAAATATAGTGGTGCCCTCGACGTGTATGAGCACTTTGACTTGACACCAACCATCGGTCGAGAATTTCCTACCGTAAGGATAACAGAGATCTTGCGCGCTCCTAATTCAGATGACCTCCTCCGAGATCTTGCCTATACTAGTCAGTCCAATTTCTTCTTTATCTTTGCCAAGAGTTATAACTAATTGAAGCCTATTAGTATCCTCCCGCGGCGTCGTATTCTTCAGGAAGCAAGATGATGTGACCGACGAACTGCAAAAAGAATTCAATCAGCGACTTGGTGAACTTGGCGGAAAGCCCAAAACATCTGGCCTACACATCCACCCCATCGCCAACTCCAGTCGTGAGCACGGCACCCAGGATGATGAAATTAGTGTCATCAGCTCCAAAGAGCGTGAGAAGCTTTATGAGCACCGCAATGAACGCGCCCAGAGCGCTAGATCTGAATGGCATAGTGATATCACTTTTGAACCTATCCCAAGTGACTATACAAGTCTACGTCTGGTAACACTTCCAAAGACGGGTGGTGGTAAGTAAGCTTCTTCTGAACGATGATGATTATTGCTGACGAGAGGCTGCCCAGATACTCTTTGGGCTTCCGGGTACGAGGTGTACGATCGTATCTCTCCTCCTTACCAAAAGTTCTTGGAGGGCCTCACCGCAACTTATGCCCAACCCAAATTTGAAGAAGTTGCAAGAAACAAGAACTTTGAGCTTCACCCTGGACCCCGTGGCGCACCCGAAAACGTTGGTAACATACTAAAAGCCGTGCACCCTGTAATCCGTACGAATCCAGTTACAGGATGGAAGAGTGTCTTTGCAGTGGGAAGTCATTGCCAGAAAGTGAATGGCGTGTCCAAGGAAGAAAGCGCCCATCTTCTCAAATGGTTCGTCGACTTGATTGTTGAGAACCATGACTTGCAAGTGCGTTTCCGCTGGCAGAACCCTAATGATCTTGGTAAGGACATCCATACACTTATCCTCTAAAGTTGCGTTACTAATGTCAACTCTCTTTTTAGCAATCTGGGATAACAGATCAGTGTACCATGCTGCCACATGGGATATTGAGGGCCAGGGTCCACGATCTGGCCATCGTGTCGTCAGTCTTGGTGAGAGGCCTTACTTTGATCCCGAGAGTACTGGAAGACGAGAAGCATTGTTTGGTAGTGAATAAGTTAAGGGTTTGGCAAGATTAACTAATTCATATAATGGGTGGTTGCATGTATCGATGCATATTCTAGATGCCCTTTAACAGTGTTGATTTTACTTCAATGTTGACTATCCCGAGGTCATCACTCGGTACCTAGGTAAATCTTGCTGCCATTGCCCAAACCAATACACGGTCATCTCATACAAAGGAATGCATAGCTGAGTGGGTCTCAACCACATAGATCTCAATATTTGTATGAGGTATATTCATTTTACTGTCAACGGAGCAAAAGCCTGTCTCCATCTTCGTGCTTGTTTCTGGTAGCTCTTGGCGAGGATTGACATTTAGTAAGCAGGGTAATATAATATGATATATCCCCGCTTTCAAATGTCATGCCTAGGTACCTGTAGGTGATAGATATACCGTTACATCAGGCCAAATTGGAAGTAGGGCTATCAAATATAGTAACTATATAACAACGCCTACATATGCATGTTCTACCTAGGTACCATGAAGAGCGGAGGAGAAGCCGTTTAATAAACGAATAGACAAATAACACGAATAATGACTGAGAACAGAATGGAAGGATGAAATATAATATGAAGGAAAAGGTGAATCTTAGCATACTATGTAGTATGTAGAGTCGTATGCCAAGTCAAATAATCTAGGGTTCGGACGACTGGCTGATGTGAGACACAAGCGGCTGATTCTACCTGACGAAGGAAAAGACGAGTTGTCAGCCACAGACGCTAAGTTCGCTGGCTGAAGAATTATCGATTTGTTTAAAAGTCAAAGATATGGTGAGGCTCATGCATAAATACGAGGCTCAATTACCACAATCTACCAGGGCTTGCGGAATATCGGGGTAAATCGCTATACCGATTGAAGACTGAAGAATCCGTACGTACATTCCAACTGATACTACCCATCACAAAAATCCTCTTGTTTTTACGATGTACGAACAATTGTAGGCGATGTCTCAGTCAGGAAGGCGGCTGGACGCTTTCGGCCCAGTGGACCCAGCCAAAGCAGATAAAGTTAAGAATGTCCCGGTAACGTCCATGAATGGCAACTTATCCTGTACGTACGTAATGATTAGTGAACAACTCGATACAAAGTTACAAACAGCCCACAGTTCCGAAGTTAGAGTTTGGCCTACAGAAATAAATCGTCAGTCGACTGGTGGCTTACTTCGTGGAGGCCCTGAGCCCATTCCTGCCTAAGTTCATAGGCCCGCCGCTCACATACAAAAGCCCTAAGACGGTCAGCGAGTCAGTCACTAGGCCAATAATAGATCAGCGAGTTAAACAAATACAGTAAAAAGAGCAAATTGACTTTCCTTCCACGTCCGTATTCTGATAGTAATTCTTCTTGGCTGCAACGCTCAGGCATTTGAGCCCCGGTAGCCGAAGTTTATACTATATAGACGTGCACGACAGCTGTTGGCTGACGTGAGCTGAGACATGCTCTTTTCTTCAAGTATTCTCTGTCGATAATCTGTATCTCATCCTGTGTCGATCGATGTAATTGCTTCAAGCGGTCATACAGCAGACGACCACCTCGTGGCTCTGTGTATCAGCTCCACTTCGTCGTCATTCGACATACAGGATAATTTTCCTCGACATTCCTTTGGCAACTCCCATATTCCAACACGATGATTCCCTCGGCGCGGCCGAGGAGGCTTCAGGGCCGCTTCATTTTCTTCTTAGCAATCGCTTCGCTCTTTCTTTTGTCGTTATTCTTGTGGCGAACAGCAGATCCCCGGACAGTAGATCCTAGACTAGGCGCAGCCGTGGCCAACGCGAAACAAACCGTCGGCAATGAGCATTCATCGCCCTCGTTGATCCATGACTCGGACGAATACTTGGATGATTACGAGTATCTCTCACATTCGCAAGACGAACATATCGACCTTAAACCAACCCCAATCGTTCAACCATTTTCACTCTCGCTACCACCCGCGTCGTCATCCACATCAACATCATCGTCGAGCGCAGTTCAATCACACGATGCGATCCCAACCGAACCGGCTCAGACTCCTGCAGCTAAAGCCTCTCCTTCGATCAACTCAGGCGACTCCGTCAGCACGTCGCAAAACCCGCGCATCTCCGGGAAGCCGAACAACCTAACAATCAGTGGATTCGTGTTTTACGGTCGTCGCGATAGAACTGAGTCAATGCACTGTTATCTCGAGGTATGCTGTGTTTCTTCTTATCAAGAAGGCAGGTTGCTGATTTTGCGTAGAGAAATCTCGTCACCCATGGCGGTTGGCTGGACAATGTGATATGGGTGGTCAACACAAAGGACGAAGCGGATCTTGCATATCTCGACAAAATCCTAGCCCGGTCGCCGTTGTACAAGACCCATGTTCTGCCGGAACAAGTTGGTTGGCCTGATTATGCAAAGATCTGGCGCATGGTCGATCGCGAGACCATGTATATCAAGATTGATGACGATATTGTTTGTGTTACTCCGAAGTTTCCGGTGTCAATCCGGTTACTAATAGATGCGATAGGTCTGGTTCGCGGATGATACCATCGAGCGCCTAGTTAAAAGAAAACTCGAATGTCGAGATGCACTGGCTGTTTCTGCTAACATCATCAACAATCCTCCGCTAAGTTTCTTGCACTACCACATGGGCGCGCTGCATCCGTACTTTCCCGATCTTCCAAAAGGCTTCGATTACAACACGCTCAAACCACCTCCACCAGATCCACCAAAGGAAGAGGAGGAGGAGGAGGAGGAGGAGGTCATATATGAAGAAGTTATTGTGGACGCAGAACTACAGCCGATTGAGGAAACTGTCGAAATAGTTGGGATTCAACCAGAGGAGTCGCAGCCGGAGAAGACCGAAGAAACATTTGAAGCGGTAGAACAAGAAGAAGAACACACCACCCTGTCTAAGCGACTAGCGACTTTCGGCCACAAAACACCCTGGCGGCCATCCGAACACCCCAATTGGACAGGCCCTGACAATTTCGAGTGGTCACTCGATTGGACACCTCCGCCATTCCAAAACCATCGATGGCTGCGGGTTCCCGATGACAAGGCCCTAAACCGAACCCCTGTCGCTCAGTTAACCTACGAAGTTTGGGGGCCAACCTACGAAAGTTGGGCGATCGCATCCCAGCAACATTATTCTTTACTCGAGAATATTGAGACCGAGAGATTGGACTTGTATAAATTTGATCATCCATGGGATATGAAAGGGGAGCGCATCCGGATCAATTTCCTCGCGATTCTGGGAAGCGATGTTCTTGATATGGATGTCTTCAATTGGCCGGATAATCAGGGTGACGAGGATATGCTTGTTCTTACCCTTCCTCATGATACCGGACGACGTGAGTATTCATCGCTTACTATCTACCTTGTCTACAAATACTGACCGTCTTGCAGCCATTCTTATTGAGGGCACAGCTCTTGCAGCCCATTTCAATTTTCAGCATCAAGGAGGCGTGACGACGACCGACTTACTGTCGCGGTACAAATCGCTGGCTGCTGAACGGGCATGTCTGGTCCCGTCGCCGTCTGCCTTTGATTAGTTTCTGTCTTGTCTGGTTTGTAAAAATGTATAATATCATTGCATGGCGTTGGTGGTTTGCTGGCCCGGTTTTAGTTAAAGATTCCTTAGGTAAAAGCTATTGATTCTCTACTGCTTTACACATTACCACTCATCGTTCTAGTCTAAATATCATTAAAAGCAATTGCATCTCTCGAAATTGAAAATTTGCTATCAGTTTTCCAATCGCACTAACCAAAGTTTTCTTCCTCTAACGACGAAGATCAAATTGTCGGCCTCCCCGTCCTTCCCTTCCGTCTCTTCCACTTCTCTCACTTCGCTCACCTTGATCGGTTGTTTGACCCATTGCTTGCAGTGTTGCCGCCCGTAGCCGTTCAGACAAAACATCCAGACTGTTCAACGACGAGTCTTGTGGTCCTTGTGGTGTAGCACGTTGAGGCAATCCGCGAGATCCAGGTAGTATCGGCTAGTTTTCGCGTTCTTGTGGTCGCCCAGAAAGGCGAGGAGACCCAGGTGACCGATACAGCGTCGGCTGGTTTTCAGCAGGATACAGAAAACGTATTCCAGGACGCTGAGGTGATCCACGAGACTGACGGTATATGGGGGAGGTTTCGGCGGAATTTCGGCTGGTCTGATGAGGTCTCCATGGCGCGCGTTCAGAGTCTGACTCAGAGAAGAAATCTTTCTCTCTGTCCCCCTTTTCGACCAACACCTCCTCTCTCTGGCCTTATTCTTCTCCCTTTTCTTCCTCACTTGATTCCTCCTTGGCTGCCCTCCTTTCTTCCCTCTTTTCTTCCCTCTTTTCTTCCTCCTTGCCTTCCTTCTTCTCTTCAGTCACCTTTACAACTTTCCAAGGATACTCTTATCCTCCGGCACCAAGTCCTTCCACAATCCAAATGCGACAACATAGACACTGTTCATACCCATCTCCTCGCCATGGTGTTAGACGACCAATGGGTAACATCAACCAAGTATCTAGAATACAGAAATTAGTTCTCATGTCTTCCCACAAACAGCTTTTGTCATGGCCAAACTTACAGCTTGTCATTCTCCCTATCGTATCTCAAGAAACCCGGATGTTGTTCATCGATGGTCACGTCTTCCTGCGCCAATTCGTTAAGTATGTAGGCGAGTTGCTTCCTGACGCTGTAGAGCTGGGTCGTCGGAGAGTTCGTCTTTGATCTTTTCGACATTTTCACCGGGCACTTGCTTCATGAGCATGACAAAAGAGTAGCCCCCAGGACATACACTCGTATTGGGTTGTTTGTAGCGGACAGTATAGATGTGCTCTGGGCCATGTCCGATGTCAGCTAACTCCCATCATTCGCTGCCTAGCCTTTCAAGGTCCTACTCGATCTCCCATCCTTTCCCACCTTCCCCATAAACCGCCAACTCGGTTTGAAGTGTGCCATCCTTGAGAGCTGAAGATGCAGTGATATTGATAACATAATCACTAACCTCCGCAGCCTTGTCCCTCCCCTTCCAGATATGCTACACTCTAGATGCCATGCTGGGTGCTTGTCAGAGAAGGGCAAAGAATATTGACTCGAATAGAATGTAATGGATGCCAATTCTTGGGTGTTGATCTAAATAGGCCCATGACACCATGTCCCCGAGTAAACAAACAAGCCAGCCTGCTCCTTGAATGCCGCCAATGATCCGGTAAGAAGTAAAGATTTGTCCCGGCCCTTGTCGCCTTGTCTAAGATATACGATGGCAATTCGAGCAAAGCATAACGCTCCTCAAAAAAATGATATCCAAGACCGAAGCCGATGGTGGTTGTATGACGGACTCTAGATCAAGGGAAGGGTCAAACCAAATTTACCCATCTGTGACTCCAGCAATCGAAGGAAAAGTTAATCCACCAAACTTCAACTGACGGATAGGTATTCCACCTGCGTAGATTTTGACAGTCCAGAGACTCCATATGTTCTCTTCAATAGCTCTCATGATAAATGTACAACCCAATATACTATGTCCGTGATAATTTCAACAAGAAATAAAAATATACAATGAACTAATAATATCTAGACCAACCACCTTTCCACCTCCCTCGCAACAATCACTCCCGCCTTCTCGACATACAGTCCCACCTCCTCCGAAAGATACACCAACACCGGTCCCAGAATCATCGTCGCACCGATCCACATGACGACACACGCAAACGGCTCTCTATCCGCGAGCTGTCCACCCGGGTAGGTGTAGCCCGTTAGATCTTTCCATATCCAATTCTTAATCGGTTCACGCCATAGCGAGTATACGATTTGTTGGACTAGATATAGCGGGAATGAGATTCGGCCGAGGTATTGTAATGTGCGTGATGCTTCGAGGGGGCGCTGGAACAGCCAGCGCGGGGAGTTGTTGATGGAATAAATGAGGAGCACGGAGCCGATGGCTTTCCAGCTGTGGTGTACGATGTCCCATGTCTTCCAGGTTGGGGGTTGTAAGATCAGCAAGAGGCGGTATCCGGTTGTGAGATGGCCGTCGTTTTTTCCGCCCGTGCTGCCAGAGGGGAGGCACATGAGATGAATGCCCAGGGCGAAGAGGATGATATTCGTGATTGACACGGGAGTCATTATTTGGCGAGTTTTCTTGCTGTCAGCGCGGAATGAGCTGCTCCATGTTGACAGGCTCGACAGGGTTGATGATAGCGATGATGTTGTGGACCATGAGAAGGGAGGATGCAGCGTCCCGTTAACATTCTCCTCGTCCGAATCCTCTTCAAAATCCGGATGATGCGGATGATTGTGCGTATACCCCTGCTCAGCTTCCTGGTTGACCTTCATCTCCGCCAACCAAAGCCCGGCCACAAATGTCGCAACATCCCACATGCCATACAAGAGAAAGTATACCGCTATCGCACCCAACACAATCAACCTGCGCTGCACTCTCCACGGCGCCATAACCACGACGAGGAAATACACCAGACACGACCCTCGAAACTCCACCGGAATCGTCCAGAACTGTTCATTAAGCCCATGATTCACATCCTTGTACCGCAACGCGCCGAACGGGTTTATGATGTCGGTCAAATACCCAAACAAAAAAGCAATATGACCCCCCGGCGCGCTCCAGGGCCGAATCTTGTTCTCCGCGACAAACTGTTTGATTTCGACAGACGTCCAACTATAAAAATTCATCCAAAACAAAACCTGCGACACACACGCAATCACCACCACCGGCACAAACAGCCTAAACACCCTCCTCGTCGCCGCAGAAGCGACCTGTCCCAGAAAATCTGCCTGATGTCGTCGCTCTCTTAACCGCAACAAATTAATCGAAACCGCATAACCCGAAATCACGAAAAATAGCGTCACCATCGCATGCGCTGCGAATATGATTCGGAAGGGAGGTAATTGTAGCCATACGCGGTTTTTGGAGGCAGGTTCGGCCCAGTACGAGCGGAAAGCGAGGTTGAGGTCGTTCAGAAACAGACGGTCGAAAGCGACGATAACGGCGGCGATGCCTCTGAGGCTGTCGAGGTATTTTGTGCGATCCATCTTGTCCATCCCCGTCATCTCTGTGTTGAGTTTTTGGATTATCGTCTTTTATTCTCGTCTGATCTGTCGTTTATTCATATTCGTCGTACGTAGCGAGCGTCGGTCGTGGATAGACACGTGTAGGGTAGGGTAACAACAGTCTTGAATTGAGATTGGATCTGCATTTAGCCCTCAAAACCAAGAGTTAACTGTAACAGGAAACGCAATCCATCTTCCAGAGTGGTCAATGGTGTGACCAGCTGAAAGTTCCCTCAAATCTCTCTAACAGCGCTAAAAGCAAATGAAGAGGGGCCGTTTTGCTGCTTGCAGTTAGGGGCCACGGGTTAGTCGGCTTTTTTTGCTTATTTTGATTGAGGCTTGGCTCGTTGTTTGTAATTGAATTTTTGGCAGTTGCGGATATTTGATTATCTACAGAGGATTTAATTGGAGGAATCGCGTTGAGCCTCCATTTTCTGTCCAGCAGTCGGCATGGGGCTGTTTCACATCTAACAACGATTGAGCATGAATTGTAGATTCAATTTTGGTATACTACTCATAGTATATATAGTAGAGTGCCTGGAAGAATTATACAGCTTCCGGTCGCTTGATCAACATCCAACCTGGTGGATGGAACAAATGACCTCTTCTCCGTCGCACAAAATACGCATATAATCCACCCGCCATATACACCGCAGCCGCACTAATAGCCACCGGCCACTGGAATTGCGATGGCCTCGAGAAGACAATCGTTGACGCATACGACAACAACTCGAATAGGTTTTGAAAGGCGGCTTCGGTAGTGGAGAATTCTCCGCGATGCGAATCTTCGACTTCCTATCTCAAATCAGTACATTTCCGGTTTCTGCGAAGGGTGTTGACGTACGTCTTGAATCAGATTCTGTGCGCATAGGTCATATCCCCATAACCCAACCCTGCTCAATGCAACCCCTACGGCAAGACCGGTCGCCGCAATAATCACATCGTGACCATCGCGATTATAATCCGCAAAGAACCATGTAACGCCCGCACCGAGCCAGGCCATCTGCCAGCACAGACTCCATATGCCGCCACGAACAACTCCAACCCGTTTCATCATCCGGGGCGCTATCCATGTCGCGCTGAGTTCGAGAGCCGTGCTCACTGTTCGCACGATACCGATATAGAGGGTACTGTACCCGACGGAGACGAGATAGGTGATCATTTGTCCAGAGAAAGATAGGACGGTGAAATAGAGGAGGGATAGCGCAAAGGATGGGATGAATGCGGGGTGGTTGAAGTAGAAGTGGAGCGACGAGATGGGGAAGACTGCTTTTAAGCACTGGATGATCGTTGTCTTCGCAGATCGTTGCGCGGTAGCGTCGACAGCCCTTTCCTGGTGCTCGGCTTGGTTTCGGCAGAGTCGAGGGAATCTCTTATACACCTACAGAATGAGTATAAGAATCAGCGAGGGTAGAGGTACGACTCACCTGAGCAATACATATGTATTCAACCAAAACCGAAGCAACGTTCATGGCCAAAGTAACACGGATCGCAATAAGCGTCGAAGCCAATGCCACCAACGAGATGGTGAACGGTCCCATGAGTTTGCAAAAGAGATCAATCCGTCGCATCCGCGCATTCATCACTAGACTGGTCAGCAGTTGTCATTGCTTCCACGTAGCGCTACTCACCTCTTCGGACCCCCTCGTTTCCTTCCGTTATGACAACAATCTATTACGATCAGCTCAAGTTCTCACTAAGTGCTTCAAATGGCGTACCCAATCCCGCTCAATCGACACCAAATTCAACACAGAACACAACTTCTCCACACACGCGAACACCACTGTAGCCGCAAAAAGCCCATCTTTCACCTTCCCACCTTTGATTGTATCATGCTCCTGCTGCAGCACCCAAAAAATCGCACAACTCGCGGCAACCGCCAACCGCTGCCCAATAATCGATATCTGCACCGTAGACAATCTCTCCCCCCGATCAATCCACGCTCCCAACGCCCGCGCAAAGATGATTGCGGCTCCGCTGCGTATCAGCGCGTAAATGGACATGGGAAGTAAAGTCTGCGGGTATATGGATGCTAGGAAGAGCACGGATCCGAATTCGAAGAGGCGCGAGTTCCATGTTGATAGAAAATGGGATATGTATAGACGGTAGGCGAGATGCGGAGGGATCGAGGGTGGGAGCGGTGGCATCGCTTCGGGTTGTGGTTGTTCGACATCTCGTGTCTGGTCATCTTCGTCTGAGTTGTTGGTGACCATTTCGATGGCGTGGGCTGTGGCAGGTACGGGGGGAGGTGCCATTCTGTTGAATGTTGGAATCTGGTTATTATGCAATGGGCTATCCCAAACGAGGACCTTGGAGACCAATGATTTGAGCCATATTGCTTGTCAAAGCATAAAATAACGCAATCGGAGCAGAATAGGCTCGACGGTGCCAGGTGTGATGGAACTTTCAATTGTTGAGGCGGAATTTGACCGAGCCGATGGTCTGACTCTGGACATTGTATTTGTTGTGGTTTAGTTACCGTAATATTACGCTAATGATGAAATGTAAGCCAATAATAATCGTCACATACGGTATGGCGTCGGTCAGATACAGCTGCCCCTCCTCCACCATAAACCGATAAGATACTCCATAGTAGAAGGTTGTGGTCCATTCTGAAGCTCAATGATTGTTGATAGAAGATTCCCTACTCTAGTATAAGATACCGATTCGCAGTAAACACGCAGCTACCAATCGAGCGAAATCAATCAACCGTCTCGCGGGAAATTCTCGACTCTGCTTGAATTGCCAAGTCGGATCAATTGATCAGTTGATATGTATATTCACCGTCAACAACCACCAAGGTCCTCAGCCCACACAGATAAAAGTGAGTGCGTCCTTGAGAAATCCATCGCATTATGAATAATCAACTAATCAGAGCCAATAGCTTGATAGACATCTGGATCATCAAAATGCCTGTTCAAGCCAAATGGAGCAAGCTCCTCGACGTCGAGACCCTACAGCGTTCGTCCCAGGCGCTATCAGTCGTTGATAACAAAGTCTACGTGTTTGGCGGAGAGCTGCGACCCCGAGAACCCCGCGATAATGTTGTACATGTTGTGTCTTTAGATGGTAAAGGTGCGTTCTAAATTGAGAAGTCTGTTCATTCCGACCTCTAATCGCTTTTGCAGAGGCTACCATCAACTCCATCCCCTCCCAATCCGATGCGCCCTCTCCAAGAGTTGGAACCGCAACTACAACCTTGAACGGAAGCGTCTATCTCTTCTCTGGACGTGGCGGAGTAGCAATGGCCCCAATTGACGAGCAGGGCGCCATCTGGAAATTCGATACCACTACTGGACAATGGTCGATTCTATCTCCAGCTGACGCAGCCAACTCTCCAGAGCCACGCAGCTACCACTGCAGCTGTAGCGACAAGAAGGATACCTTATACGTTCACGCAGGATGTCCTGAAAAGGGCAGGCTGTCGGATCTGTGGTCTTTCAACTTGAACACGAAACAATGGAAGCAACTCGCCTCCGCTCCGGATCCCGCTCGGGGAGGTACATCCATCACTTTCGCAGACGGTAAACTCTACCGCATGAATGGGTTCGATGGAAAAACCGAACAGGGCGGAAGCATTGACGTATACACCCCAGAAACTGACTCCTGGGAAACACACTCGTACAAGCCGGACAACGAATCCGGCCCAATTGCACGAAGCGTTTGCGCTTTGCTCCCAGTCGTCGTTGGCGACAAGACTTATATTGTCACCTTGTTCGGAGAGAGCGACCCAAGTAATTTAGGACATCAAGGCGCCGGAAAAATGTTGGGCGATGTATGGGCGTTTGAAACTGCGGGAAAGACATGGCACAAGGTCGATACTCAGGGCGATGCAGTCCCGGACGCACGAGGATGGTTTGGAGCCGATGTTGTTGGCAGGGACATGATTGTCGTACAGGGAGGACTGGGAGAGGCCAACAACCGCCTGGGGGATGTCTGGAGTCTCAGTTTTGTATAGAAGAAGAATAGAAATAGAAATAGAAAATTAAGAAGATAATTTGATGGTCACGAGCATAAAATGAAGGAGCGACCGTGTCATGTGATCTGCCGCTCTTTCCTGTCGGCCTCCTTCCTCACAAAAAAAGATTAACACATCAACCTCAGTCGGATGTCTTGCAAGGATGTCTTTTCCGACATGTTCTCGCTGTCGAGATGAGCTGTCACTGTCAGACAGCACGTACCGCTATCCCTTGCCACTTGCATGTCTCCTCAGTTGATCCTGGGATGATCAACACGCTGATAATTCGCCAGCTCGATCCCCACCTCGATTCTCGTGTCCACTTCGTTTGATGGACAGAGTCCGTGTTACGGTGTACAGTCAATCCATCTCATCTACTACGGTAGTGAAATCATCCTGCGTGTCCACTCTGTCCAGACTCCACAGTTCAGCACGTCCGAACCCATCACAGTGCTACCAGCGAATAGCTCCGAGATTGGCGTCTGGGCGCCCCTCTCCCACGAATCTCGCCAAATCATCGCCCCGTCTAAGCCTTCATCGGGGCTAGCGGCCTTCTCAATCTTGGGTCTCGAGATTTGGTCAAGATCGACGAACCGCTCCGGCTCCCGCTTTCCAGCCATCTATCCACAAGCCCTGCAGTATGACGAATCCCAGCTTTCTGTTTGGTGCATTGACGGGACTCTGTGATTTTCACTCAACAAATCGTTTCGGATTCAGGTTTAGCGGTGAAATGAGCTGCAGAACTATGTCAACCCACCTGTTTAGCTTGTTTATCGAGCCGGCGGCTGGCTGAGTGATTTGTGAAGCTCCAGTTAGACTTGCCCAGAGAGCTGGCCTGTTCTTACGTACGATGTGCTAGATCAGAGGATGTCTGTCTCCAGACTTTCTTCTCCTTTCCCCTCATCCTTTTCTCAATTCCTCGTTTAGTGACGAATTCGCATCAACATGACGAGCAAGATCCCTCAACCTCCAGGTGTGCCTTTGCTAGGGAACGTCTTTGACGTTGACCCAAGCAATACGTGGGGTTCTCTGAATAAATTGGCTGCTAAATGGGGTATGTTGACATGACACGTGCATGAACAAGAAGTCAACTAACTGTTAAGGCCCAATCTTCAAAATCAACGCCCTCGGCACGCAAATCGTGTTTATCTGCAATGCGGCACTTCTAGAAGAAATCTGCGACGAAACCCGCTTTCGCAAGTGTGTTAATGGACCTATCGTTGAGATCCGCCAGGCCGTCCATGCCTCTCTCTTCACGGCGTACGAATCCGAAGATGAGAAAGTCTGGGGACCCGTCCATCGCATCATGTCTCCTTGGGTGTCGGACGAGTCGAATAAAATCACATTCAATGATCAGCGCGACAGCATCGCGGCCATTGTTCCTGCGTGGACATCTAAACCGGGCCAAAAGGTCAATGTTGCGGATGGACTCAAACGACTCAACTTGCAATCGGTGGTTTGGAGCATGTTCCACCAAAAGGGTGACTGGATGTCAGGCCCCTTCCCAGCGTTTCTTACTGCCATTGACAAGTCTACTATGGAGGCTGTGAAGCGTCCGACTCGCCCTAAATTGTTGAATTGGCTTGTCCACCAGCGCGGTTATGACAAGGATATCAAGACCATGCGGTCTTTCTGCGCCGATGTCATTGCCAAGCGCAAGAATGATCAAGGAACATTTGACGACATGCTCAACGTGATGTTGAATGGCAAAGACCCAAAAACTGGTGTGTCTCTCGACCATGAACAAGTCATTGATGAAATTATCAACATCTTTATTGGATCGGCGACGTCCCCTTGCTTTGTCAGTTTCGCCCTGTACTATCTGATCAAAAATCCTGAATACATCACCAAAGCCCGTGAAGAAATCGACTCTATTCTCGGTGCCGACGGAGAGCTCACCTACGACAACCTCCCACAATTCCAGTTTTGCAACGCAATACTTCGCGAATCCATGCGATTGTCTGCTGTAGCTCCAGGGTTCAACATTGAGCCTCGACCAGACGTGAATACTGGGCCATACGTTTCGCTGGCCGGTGGCCAGTACCAAGTGCCCAGCAAGCAAGCTCTTATTGCCGTACTTGGTGCTGTCAACCGTGACCCCGCAGTTTTTGATGACCCAGAGGCATTCCGCCCCGAACGTATGCTCGGTGAAGCATATGATAGATTGCCTTCAGGAGTAAAGAAGGGCTTTGGAAATGGCAAGAGACGGTGCTTTGGAGCAAAATTTGCTTGGCAGTGGAGTTGGATTACCTTGGTCACTATCTTGAGGGAAGTTGACCTCGAATTGGCCGACAAGAAGTACACAATCGATGGCGACATCAATGGAGCTTTCTGTGTGCAGCCATGGCATTTTGTAGCCAAGGTTGAAAAGCGAAAGGACCGTCCATGATTGGGGCTTGAGTATGTTTTCTTATATGAAGTGCGATTTGACAGACTGCATTATATCATTGTTATCTTTGTCTGGTTAGTTCGTTGTCTTTTATGATTGGGATGATAGGATTAATATAAGTGATTGCCTTACTCAGCTATTGTAGCACGCTTGTCTATTAATTCAAAGACTGACTCGGTTGTCCAAAGCGATTGTTTTCAGGGCAATACATTTCATCTGATGTCAATGAGAGTATACTGATAGTCACATGCTCATGTCAAACAACAGCATCAACAATGAACCAGCCTTCCAACTGACGTCAAGCTCGTCGTTTGCCTTGAAGTGAAGGACAATGCCGTCGAATTGATCTTTGCCTGCCTAATAATTTGACAGAGGGTCTCGAATGGCTGTTACGTGCTAGCCCTCGATGCCTCGTCGGTTTGTTTTTTGTATCTACGCGACAGACATGATACAATATCTTCTTCTTTAACTCCATCCTCGTCTTTTGGAGATTAAAACATCCCAACGCGCTCAATTCTGTCAACTTACTCTCGCAAGCTCACGTATCAGAGAATCTATCAAGCATGGCATCCGTTGTCCTCGTTCCATGTCTATCCAACCACAAGCTCAAGAAAGACCAGCGTATGTCTCCTCACATCTCGACTAACAATCTCTCCCATACTGAACCCAATTGCAGCAAAACCAAACACCTGCAAAGTGCGCTTCTCAATGCCTCCAGAAAAGACCAAAAAGCGTCGCCACCACGCAACAAGTCGACACAACACCTCCTCCTCGACTACATCTTCATCCACCATCTTCGCTGGACCCCATAATTCGCACCCAGAGCCAGCACCAACCCCAACAAAACTGCTTGTTGCGCAACTCGCCTCGCCAACCCTCAACACACGCTCAGAGTTCGACCTAGCCTACAAGATCAGCAAATTCACCACCTCCATCGCCGTCAAACAGCTCGCCACAACCCTCTGCCGCGGCGATATCGCAGAAACTACTTCACGCCTCACTCAAAACCAATCAGACCTCGACGCCCTCATCGAAGTGGTTCAGGAACAAGTCGAAAAAGTGAAAAAGATGGAGCGTGACTGGCGTCCTGAACTGCCCTCTACAACCAAGGAGTTCGCGACTGATCTCATCGCTGGGAAAAACAAGGCTATGCGCGAGGCGATCAAGCATTTTGATGAGTTGAGATGGGAGTATGAGCGGATTATCAAGTGTTTGGATTGGATTGAGGAGCTCAAGGTTGAGAGGGAGCATTTACTTGAGGATCGGAAGTACATGTGTGGTCATTTTGATTGACTGTCTATTCCACCATGGTTGAATCATTTATTCTAGGAGCTTCACTGTACTCTATGCTTCGCTAATTAAATAATACAAAGACCGAAACACAAAGAATGTCTATACATGGTACACTTTGCCTTCAGTCATGTTGCCTAATCATCTAGTTCTTCTCATGTCGACCACCCAACTCTGCCTCACCCCCACCCCATACTTCAAAATAAACCAATACGCAGGCAAAGCAGGAACTGAAATCAACGCGAGTCGGACGCGCGCAATATTAATGTTTGTGAGATCTTGGCGCACGCCGCTGACGACCGTGAGACCAGAGCGTTTGGCGTGACGGCGATAATTCCAGTCGATGAATAATCGGGAAAGATCAATTGCCCTACTAGTCAAAGCCTTCAAAATATGTGTCGCGGTACAGATGAGATTCATAACTTCTAGGTGGGCGGTTTCGTGTCTAGACTGATCAATGAATCTTAAAATTGTAGATTTTATTCTTGATTTCTTGATATCTGATAATCAGCAAACTAGAAATAACTAAATGATAGTAAGTGTATTATTAAGATTAGCCCCATCGCTCATAATCCGTCTCTCAAGGAGTGTAGGGATCAAATAGCATTAAATGAAATAACGAAATGGCAACCTAATAGTTCGACTCCAATCAGAACAACGAAACTAACAGCCATATTCCAGCGCTGATTGTGACAAGCAACCCCTCAGACACTGATCGCGAAGTAGGCGATGCAGCCCCAGTGTAGAGACCGGATGTCGCAGCTGGAGCAGTTTTAGTGACGCCTGAAGTGATTGGGGGTGTTGTCTTGGTGCCGCTGGTGGTTCCCGACCCAGCACCTGGTGTACCGGCCGCACTTCCAGACGCTGTACCGCTGGCAGTTGCTGAACTGGCTCCGGAAGTAATTGTAGTGCTTCCAGATGCTGTGCCACTGATGAGGCCACTACTGGAACCAGAAATAGGGGTAGTAGCAGTGGACGGAGACGTGGTAGCAAGCCCAGTACCTGTTGTAAGAATTGTGGACGATGCGGAATCTGATACAATCCTGGTAAAAGTATTTGATATTCCAGTTGACGTTGCCGATGACTCAGGGGTACCTGAAGTATTTGACAAAGATGTAGCAGATGCCGTGGTAGTACTTGGTTCCGTAATAGTTGTACCCGTAGTCGTTGTCACCGTCGTCTGGCCAGTGGAAGTCGCTGTAGTTGCTGACGTCTCGGTTGGTGAAGCTGTTGAAGTGCTGGTAGTTTGTGTCTCTGAAACTGTCGTGCTAGTACTGATGGTCGTGGTGGTCGTTCCACCCGTAGTCGAATCAGGAAGAATTGGCACACTGCTCGTTGAGATTGTACTTGTACTGCTGGACGACGTCGTCTTACCCAATGACGAACAATAAAATAACCACTGCTCGAAATCTGGAAGGGGTCCTAGCGTTGTTTGCGCTGTAGCATGTGCAGATATGCACGCATTGCAGTCACTCAAGTATCCCATAAACACAGAACTGGGGTCACAAAGTGCCGGAGTTTTTCCATCTTTCTCTCCTTCAAGAGCGACTTTGTTGCACTCGTTGTAGCATACAGGTGGGACGTTCTCTGCGCCTGTTTGCCTCTTGACTCTGTCATGATGGTTCCATCCGCCGCTGTCCTTAGAAGGCTTGCCGTGATGGTATGGTCTACCATAGTCATCACATTCATTTCCCCAAGGAAAGGTAAAGATGCTATAGTTCAAACTAAACTCGGTTGGGTTTAAGTTGAAGTATCCAGGAGTAACTTCGAAGGTGCCGGTTTTGTTTGACTGGTATCCTTCTCCCCACCCTTTATCCGGGTTTTTAATGAGTTTGGGGCTAGGAATGCACTCATCCGGCGAGCAATAGAAAGAGGATGCAGGAAGACCTGCCTCGAAATTGCAGTCTCCTCCACCGGGAGGTTTGTTTTTTGGATGACATAGGAATCCTGGTTCACAGCCCCATGTGTAGTCCGTTGGCAATGGTCCAGGGGCCGTATACGTAGGATTGACAATACGGCTTGGGCATACCAAAACGCTGAATGTTGTACTAGTTGGGCTAGATGTGACAGTTGATGTCAATGTGGTTGTGGAGGTGGATGTTGTCGTTGTGGTAGATGTAGATGTAGAGGTTGATGTGATAGAAATAACTGATGTTAGAAAAGAGGAAGTGCTCGGAATGGTTGATGCAGAAATAGAGGTTGATGTAGGCGTAATAACTGATGTAGAAGTAGACGTCGATGTTGGTGGAACAATTGATGTAGATGTAGATGTTGATGTGATACTAATACCTGATGTAGAAGTAGACGTCGATGTTGGTGGAACAATTGATGTAGATGTAGATGTTGATGTGATACTAACACCTGATGTAGAAGTAGAAGTAGATGTCGGTGGAACAACCGATGTAGACGTAGATGTTGAGATTGTAGAAGAAGAGGATGATGTGCTCGGAATGGTTGATGTCGAAGAAGAGGATGTGCTCGGAATAATTGGTGTAGAAGAAGAGGATGATGTGCTAGGAGTGGTTGATGTCGAAGAAGAGAATGTGCTCGGAATAATTGGTGTAGAAGAAGAGGATGATGTGCTAGGAGTGGTTGTCGTAGAAGTGGTAGTAGTCGGAACGATTGTTGTAGAAGAAGTCCTAGAAGTAGTCGGAATGGTTGATGTAGAGGTTGAAGTACTTGTTGACTCACACTCCGTTTCTGTCAATGTCTCTGTAGTGGTAGTAGTGGTGGTTGATGTGCTTGTCCAAGCAGTCGTGTAAAAGCTAGTTGATGTACTCGCCACCGTGGTAGGATATCCGATAATGGTAGTCGTGCTGGTCGACCAACTTGTTGAGTAATCAGTCCACCAGCTGGTTGACCAGCTTGTAGAGTAACTTGTCCACCAACTTGAGGACCAACTTGTGGACGTACTCGTACTCGTGGACCATCTTGTGGATCTACCTTTCAGAGTCGAAGTGCTAGTGGATTCGGAGCACCCTGGCATATGGTCGCCATCTCGTTTCACATATGGGTACCAACAGGAATCATGACCCCCATCTGGGCTATCTCCTGCTATACTAGCAACTGGCATAATTGCCAGCCACAGAAAAAGGACAGACCATGTTGATTGCATGGTTGTACGCTTTGTAAACCCTCTACTTTCTGCTTCGAAGAGCCAAGCTCATACATCAAGAACGACAGACTGTTGAACTACAAACTTTTTGTGTCAGTCCCCGATGTCAGTTTAAAGAGGGCGATGGAGCCTTACATACATAACGAAAAGGCCTCATGAGTTTTTGGGTAACACTGTGTCATGCCTTTAGTCAATGCTACATCGACTACAAACTCTGTTTACGAGGCCGCGTGTGCTCAAATCAGCCTTGAAGACAATAAACAACCCATGGCTAAATTCATAATACAACCGACCCCGCCCATTCGGTCAGATTCTGATCGGGCTATCATTAGGACACATCGACTAGGCTGCGGGGGACTCGGATTGTACAGTGTGTTGGCACGGCCGGGATCTTTACAGCTCTACAGCCCTAGCTGCGTCTGCTCAAGCCAGTATTGGACTCTTGTATTTTTCCCAATCAGCTTGAACCAATGCGAAGGATTCTTAGTAAGAAGTGCAGTATAGTCCCCTGCCACTTAGCATGCATAAAAGCGCAACTATGCATATGTCAGGCCACGCTCTTCGCAGATTGGTCAATGATCCCGGAATGAGCCTCATGGTCTATAATATTCCACGCCTGAAAGTTCAAGCTGAAAATATTGACCACGGTCTCATGCAAGCAACCGTTTAGCTGCCTGAACAGAGTGCAGTACGACATACCCTCAGCATATGATTGGATTTGCGGATCGTCGCACCTATCACGCAAAGAAATCCAAGACACCATCATGCAACACCCAGGCTGAATGGTACGCACCACGTCGGCCGTGCGGGGAGCTTTTGCAACTTGACTTCCGGTGTCTTGTAGCACCTATATCCAGCCCACCTTGGTGTTCAGCCTTCTCCCACGCTGTTGCCGCCTCGCAGTTCTCTTTCAGGTTCGACTTGGGCTTCCGAGAATATCGCACGAACAAGCGCGAGATGATATTTTGTGGCATATCTGGTTGTGCCGTATTGTGAGCACCGGTGAAAGCATGTTGCGGTTTGCGATTGCCCTCATCGCCTGGACGCTTGTTGAGAGCACCTGTGGGCTTGACTGGCAGAATGAGGTGAATGTGTCGATGTGCAATTGGGCACAGTTCCGAGGTAAGTTTCGAAGTAAATGATATAGAACAGAATAAGTTGACAAAAAAGCGAATGTCATCCGGGACACGGTCTATTTGGACGGCGGAGAGTTGTGGTGGCGGGTGTGAGTCGCGCCTTCCCTTTTGGTCGTTCCTTCCTTCGTTCCTTCCTAATGCGCAACTCGACAGCGGCCTCTCCGACGGAAGCTACGCCAGCCCACAGAACGACGGTCCGTTTTTCTCTCTTTTCTCTCTTTCCTCTCCTACAACCATCTCAACTTTCACTAACTGTTCCAAGGGGGCATCAATGGCGTGGTGTATGAGTTCAACCTGGGCCAGCCCTTCAACCAGTCCACCAATATCACCAGCCTGTTCAAGACCCTGTCCAAAACCGGCGGTCTTGCTAGCAACAACATCGCACCTAATTACGTGGACGGTGCCATGTTTGCGAACGACGACGAGCTGATCACTTTTGGGTAAGACCGCCTCACTCATTGATTTGACGGTTTCTCTGACGAGCTGTAGAGGTCTTATCGACGCGACCAACAGCTCAAGCGCCCCTGCCGAAGACGCTATCCTAGGGTACGAAGCATATCAATACGGTCCAGCGCGTCAATCTTGGTCGGCCGGCTTCATAAACAAACAATTGCCAACAAATATCACTCGGTACGTCACAAATGGCGCCAGTGTCTCGGCTCCGAGCGAGAATATGGGTTACTATTTCAGTGGCATGCGAGCTGCAGACTGGGGTCCCATATTCAACGATGGCGAATCCGCAAATACTTTGGCAAACAGCCTAATATCCGTCAATATGTCAGTAATGAGAGACGAGACATGGACGAATGACACGCTACCATCGTTCGTTCCTGCACGGGCGAATGCAGAGATTGCCTGGATCCCAGCAGGCGAAAACGGAGTACTTGTCGCAATAGGAGGAGTTATCGATCCAGTCTCACTAACTGCCGCTCAAGAGCTGAATTCATCACAGACTAATGCCAGCGTAAGTGGCCTTTAATGTCTATGTGAGTTACTTATTAACCGGTGGTTAGACCCAAACTAGTCCAACGTTCATGGATACAGTTTCGGTATATGACATCGCCAACAAGAAATGGTATCAGCAAAACACAACTGGGGATATCCCTCCCCAGCTGACTATGTTTTGTTCCGTGGTTGCCCCAGCAAGAGATGATTCATCTTTCAATGTATACATATATGGAGGATACGACGGCCTTAACCAAAGCAGCATACCATCAGATGATGTATACATTTTGTCTGTACCACAGATGATATGGACTCACGCGTACACCGGACAGAGCAATCACGGTAGAAGCGGACATAAATGTTTCATGGTATATCCGGACCAGATGATGATAATAGGCGGAATCTATGAAAACAACCCGTTGATTTGTCTTCAAGCTGGAATTGCAGAAGTGTTCAACGTGAACAATTTGAAATTTCAGAGCTCGTATGATCCCCGAGTATGGAGTGAATACAGGGTACCGGATGTGGTCACAGCAAAGATTGGCGGAAAGTAAGTCACCTTTCCTTCCCTTTAACTCGTGGTTTTACTTACTAGGAATAGTGGCAACGGAAGTGCTACAGTGCAGTCACCGGCAAGCTTGAGCGATGTCTTTGCCAGTGTGTATACAAAGACAATCACAACATATTATCCCTATGCGTTACAACCTACAAACTCAACTAATACAACTAACCCGACACCTGGACCAACAGCCATCACTGTCACCAGTGGCGGTGGTCTTCCAACTTGGGTAGGACCAGTATTAGGTGTTGTACTTGGATTGATAGTCGTCGCAGCAGCTATAATTATTTTCTTGATTTGGCGACGACGTAAGTCAGGAAGAAGTACAAGAGTAAGCGAAACACAGGCTAGTACAACTGGAATCAGAGGTTTTGTGCTACGATGGCTGTACGGTACAGCAGCACAAGATGCGAAAAGTCAACCAGATCTGGCTGTGGCAGATATTGACGGAGCCACTGTCGTGTCCTCCAAAACCCACGAACGGCATGTCTCGGAGGCTGGCAGTGTGGCATTGCACGAGATTGATAGTACGTTGATATCTTTAAGTGAAAACAAATGCCATACTAACTTGTTTAGATATTACCACTCCTGTCTATGAGATGGGTCCGAACGACCAAGGACTACAATGGCATGAAACTCAATGGTCTCAACCTCAGCAATCACCGCCACTTGTATCTCCCAATATCGATGGAATGATGTATGGGAGTCAATCGCCTACGAGGCCAACTCACCAAAATGCGCGACACACTAGTAATATGAGTACCGGATATCGAAGTGATATCTCAGAAATCGGGTCATCAGATCCCGGACAGCCTGCTCATAATAGGCAATTGTCAGACAATTCGGTCTCGGATGCAGCATCTGTACCTGGTTCTCAAGATGGAAGTAACGTGGAGACATCTAACAGAGAATACACAGCTACAACTAGCGCCACAATGAGTGGAAGGATCACAACGGTACGAGAGGTTGAGGAGCACAATGCTACTGAAACTGCAGTCAGCCCATTAGTTGAACAACTTGACGGGATACAACGGCAGCGCAACCATTTGACAGAGCTAGAATAGTATGTTTATTTCACGAGATACGAGTCGGGATGTTATTTTGATGTATTTATTGGTGGGTTTATGTAATTTATAATGGTTAATTTGGGAATACCGATATCTTATCCATTTCAGGTGCCTATTTGCTATCTAGATAGGAGCCTTTCGCTGTAACAGCTGACAAAGTATCATCTATAGCGAGTCTGACCTCACACAGATGATTTCTGGACCACCAACCACGTTTTTATCCAACAATCTCTGCCTCCCCATATTGCACCCAGACAATCCTTGAATATCCACCAACCCCAAGTACCAATTGAATCTTTCATGCATCACAGAGATCAGTCGGCTCACTAGCAGCACTCGACGTCGTACTCGCACTGCCCGAGGACGATGGGATGGTACACGAAACGCTCCCAAAGCTGCTCCCCAACGAACCAGTGTCAGAGATTCCCGGCGCACTGAAGGTGCCTGTTACATCGCCAGAGCAATCGGAGCTCCTGTCATGAATCATTCAGTAAGTTACTGGTTCACTCGGCGGGAGGTGTAGGGTATACTCACGCGTAAACATTGCAGGTAGCATTTTCATCGACTGTTGCGGAGCCAACTATTCCTGATCTGTGATGTATGCTTAGCCTCTTGTTTCGTCTTTTGAGTCTTTGTATGGGTGTCGACTTACGCTGGAGCGGTGATGGCCTGGCAGTCACCGGGATTGAAGGTGTAGTTTTCGGTGTAGTCTTGGAAGTTGGCACCACCCCAGATGAAGATCTACTGGATGATAAATGGTTAGCCCTAATATTTATCCCAATAAAGATAATCATGAAAGGAAAGTAGTGGGATCTATACATCAACAGTGTCTCGCTTCTGGATGGTGGCGGCAGAAGCAGGTGCCACCAAGACCAACGCGGCCAACAGGAATGTCTTGAGGAACTGCATGATGGAGATGCAATTATTTCCAAACGCTCGATGATGAAATATTGAGTCTGATAACAGGTTGTGGGCTCGTCTTGTCAGGACTTGTATCTTATCGATAGATAGATATCAACAGGGGTGAGGAAGATTGAAGAAGGTCAATAGACTCGAGACCTGATTATGAATTACTTCTCTGTTAACCAACATAGGAAATTCCCAGGGATCTGTCTAAGATTAGTGACAAAATGAACGATTCTTTGTTCCCCGAGTGGTACAAAAGTTGTAACGGACTCGAGATGTGAAGGTATCATAGATGGCAATCCCCGCAGCCAACATTTGATTATGCTCATTATAAGATGTCCCCATTTTCCGTGTTTTGAATTTCAGAAGTTCCAATCAGGTAGTGATATGTCGAGATTTGTGTAACGCTGTATTCCGGCGCTGTGTTGTCTGTATCGGTATCCAAATAATTACATGCTTTGTACTACAAGATGGTACGGATTACTCCGCGTTAATCTAAAGAATCTCCATGAAACATTCGACAAACTAATAATATTTCAACGGAGAATATCCGGCAAAAGAACACCAACTAGTCCACTATTTAATCCACCCCTTTCCCATCGCCGTCTGCGAAACCTTTGACCAGAAAGTCCCCTTGCCCTCCAACTTATTTCGATTCATTTCAGCATAGAGCACCGGATTTACGCCTTTGCTTCTTATTTTCTCCTGCTCTTCGGCGGGGATTAAATGGACTGGGTGATCCGGACCGGGGGGTTCATCCTTTTTGTTGGCGTTGATCTTGGGTGTGACGCCCCATTTGAGGCCTGCTTTGGCTGCTGCGAGGGTCTCGCGGGATTCTGCGTACATTTAAAAGCTTTCCATCAGTTATGTATAAATAGTAAAGCAGGGTTGTCTTTAGGGTTACCTTCATCCTCGATATGGTCGACGTGATCGGTTGCTTTGTTGCCAGGCATGTTGCTGCGTTTGTCGCCTGAAGGAGAGAAGACGGCATTATAGATCTATTTATACAGATAATTTGCACCATCATAAGAGTAGAGCATAGCCACATCCAACACCCAATCTTCTCTTCTATTGGGAAGTTGATGTTGTTGATCTTCATAGCGATGACATCATAGCTGAGATCTATTAATGCCTCAGGCCTCAACACTATCAACTTGGTTTAGTGTTATTAGGGCTACTAAGCATTATTACCCTAACCTATCAAAAAAAGTTCCCCATGGTTTATGGCACCTTTTCATCCATTCCTATCTCAATCAAATTTGCGCATCCTTTTCTACCGAAAAGTCCAGATACTTTAGTAAAATTCTTTTCTTTGACGGCTGTATTCTGATGTATGCGACACAAGTTCTCGAACGTCGTCAGGGTGGCTGAAACATCTAGTAGCAGTTACCCCTTTCTACTCTGTGGAAAATGCATATCTACGATCTGTTGAGCAAGAACTACTTAGAAACCGAGCGCAGGCTGAGTCGGCCTATACAGGATCATAGACTCGTTATTAAAACGTGTCATGCCTGTATGCTCAGAGGTAGCCCCTCAGATTCCTTGGGGGGCCGTGAACGAATGAAAGAATAAGAAGACAGAACAAGAAATTTATAGGAGAGTTGCTACAGACAGGCGTTTCACACTCGAGAACAGGTGATAAGGAAAGAGAAAATCTGGTCAGCAGCGGGAACGTAGTCACTTTTCTTATCACATCGGGTATGACAAGAACATTCCTAGTATGTAAATCGGAAGCTGGGGTGATCGTCTCCTAGATTCTCGACCTCCTCCTGTGGAAGATTGAGGCGATAGTCTCTCTTCCCTTGGTCACGGATTTTGTTTTCCCACCACAAACCTATTTCGGTGAGGATCATGACCAATCCCGCCGCGACGATCAAGGCTAGTGAGACTGAATACGCTCTCTTATACGCTGGAGCTTCTTTGGCGACAAATGTCATGGTCGGCACGATCGCACCCGCGTTGCCCAATCCGATTTGGGCGGCACTCGACCAGGAACGCTTATAGTGGCCGGCCATGTTGTTACTTAGCCATGTCCACAGAGTGGGAAGGACCATAAAACAACCCCCGTTGAAGAGGAAAAGCGCGCCGTACTGTGCATGGAGCGAGACTTTGTCCTGATTGAGGAGAACGGCATATCCGCAACCACAGAGCACTACCGCAAAAAGGCACGGTGCAAACCGATTGCGTATGCGATCTGATATCACGGCTGCAATATATGCTAGGACGCCTGCTACAACGTATATCGGAATGGTATACGCCAGTGCTGCAGCGTCGGTGTAGCCGAGACGCGCGATGATACTGGGCACAAAGGCAGTCGCATTGACTGAGGCGGAGACGCCAAAGTAGATGATAATTGCGCTATAGATTTTCCAATCGCTCAGGATGCGGAAGAGCGCTCTCCGGTCGAGACGATCCATACGAGCCAGGCCGCCATCTTGGACAATCTGCCTTGCCCTAAGAAGTCTCTTCTCGTCGACAGATAACCATTTCGCTTGGCCAGGCCAGTCAGCGATGATGAAGAGGAGGAGAACGGACAACACAATCGTAATTATTCCTTCAATGATGTAGATCCAACGCCAGGAGTGATATCCCCCGTGTCCTTCCAGGTGGGTCATGTCGTAAGCGATGAGCTACCACTAATGGTGAGCTACTACTGTCGCCAGTGGTCAATTGTTTGGTGGGGTAAGAGACTTACGCCGCTGGTTGCGATGGCGATACAATTCGCAATGTACAATCCAACCATGCGCTTCTGCAACTCATAACGCGTATAGTACATGGACGTCAAATACACGGCTCCTGGAGATTGTTAGAGCGAACTATTTCGAAGTCATCAGGAGATAAGACCTGGGACTAGGCCTGACCCAAAAAGGCCAAGGAATATCCGAAGGACAATAAGTCCATGGAAAGATTTGACCAACCCTTGACCTAGGGTTATGAAGCCCCAGCATAGACTCAAGCCGCCTAGCCAAAGCGACGGACGAACCTGCTTAAGGATGAGATTGCTTGGAATTTCAAAGAATATATACGGCGCAATTTGCACGATCAAGGCCACATTGAAGTCGTTGCCAACCATATGCAAGTCCTTCTCAATCCCTTGAAGCCTAGCATAACCCAGATTGACTCTGTCCACGAACGCCCAAAAAAACACCACGCCGACAGGTAGGATGACGTGAATATCCAGTTTCCTGATCAGCCTCTTCTCGGCTGCCGGATTCACAAGGCTCTCTACGTCCTCTTTCGTCAGGATTCCCTCGTCGGTTTTGATAGGGATGCCGTTAGACGACGAGTCACTTCTCGTAACGACAGTAGCCACGGTGTCCGTCCCCATACTGTGGGATTTACCCAATTCTCGCTTTGAAGGAATTGCAACCCACGAGAGAGGACGAGATGCGTGAGGGGTCGACTGGAATATGGGCTACCTCATCGCGAAAAGAAAACTTCTTGTAATAGCCACTTCGCTGGGGCGTGGCAAAATACTTAAATGGTGTTATCACTAGCAAGGTAACTAATTACCTGGCAATTCTAGATGCAAATCTACCGAGCAAGTCAACCCAGCTCACACTAATGGAATGAATGTCTGCAGCTGGATTAGTTACCTTGCAGGGTAAGTGCATACAAGGATGCAACCCTTGTCTACTTTCCCATGTCTTCCGGGGTCGAGCGGCCAACGATACAAGGCGATAAGACTGGCTTACGATCTAAGAGAGCAGAGGGTCTGCAACGTTTTGGTTTTGCCAGCAGTACAGAGTGTGTTGAGGGGCTTCGGTCTACCAGTGGCTCGCCGACCAGGTAGTACAGTTGGCAGTGCATTATCAGCAGGCCGCTAAGTAGTATTCAAAAAGGGTTGGTCGATCAGAACGGCCACCCGCTCCACATAGGTTGGGAAAGTGAGAAATAGTATGGACTAAGACAGTGGATATGTAACCAATACTTTATACTTCCCCGGCCAATGCATGGTACGTGAATAAGCCTAACCAGCCCCTCTCCGTATAATAGTTTCGGCACCAAGAGTAGATGTCTGTCATGGCTCATTTAGGTCGATATGGACAATAGACTTGTTTAACCTACGTACGTACATAGTACAAGTAGCTCGAGGCATTTAGGCTATTTTACTGTCACGGACCCATGTGCACAACCCTTACAAACGTCGCGTACGCAGTATGGGTGGACTACCTTGGACATGGACGACACACTGACATATTTAAGTGGCTGGTGGAAATCTACGGATTCGCTTGCGTTAGTGGATTCTCGCAGACAGCTTGCTGCGAATGTCCAGATTGCGAAAGCCGAATTCTGAACACTATATCGACTCACTGGGACCACCTTGAAATCCCAGTGAGTATGGAGCATCTACTTGTCACCCTACCATTCCCGGAACCAAAGGTCGTCATTGGCCGCATACAGAATGCCTTTCCCAACCTGAAAATTACCTATGTTTCTCTGTTGGAGTTAGAGTCTTCCACTTCCTATTTTTCAATCCTACACGGGCACATGGAAGATTTGTTCTGCTTGCATCGGGGTTAGTCCATTGGGAACTAGGGTTACGACAGGCTGCAAGTTTTACAGCTTCGTTTATCACAAAGAATTTCTGGAAACCAATTCGTTTAACATAGCCCTTTTTTTATCGTTTAAAGCTTTACTGTAGTGATGCTATGGGCAAAGGCGAAAGTTTTGACTCCTCATACACCAATTAGGTGGCTTTAATAGCATTTTCTGCTCATCCATTTCAGTACATGGGCAGTCTCCCTCCTGATAGATAACGGCATGCAAGTCACAGAAGTCCACGTACTCCAAGCTCTTGCAACTGCACAAGCAGTATTATTCGCGAAGTTACTCGACAATATGCCAGTTGAATTGCGGAAAGACGCAAAGCTCTACATACACGATGTCAAACGCATCATTCGCTACCAACCGCAGAAATTAGAGCTATTGGTTGAAAGAAGCACCAATCCCGAAGAAGCTCGCACAGAAATCGAAACAATCAACAGAGAAAAGGGGAAATCAGCAAAAGAGAAACCAGTAAAGTTCAAAGATGCTGTGGGAAGGAAGTATAATCTTCCATTTATCTTAGTGAAGACGTGGACGATACAAACACTGCTCCAAATATATATACGTTAGCTACTAACTTAAGTGACACATTGTAGGGGATAGAAGATATCATCAGACAAGCCTTTCTGTACGTGGAGGTAATGGGCATACTTGTAACAAAGGGCCATTATGACCTCGTTGGACCACATGAAGACATTATTTTTCCGCACACTTGGGAAACTAGAAACTACTATCGAGCCCCCGATATTATAATAACAATGCATATGTGGCCTATACCAGAGACCATCTTAAGGCCTGCTCTAGAAGACGACCACAGCGACTAAACCTTCCATCTCATCTCATGGCGGAGTATCTAGCTAGATATGTCGCTTATACAAGATACCATTCTGTGTCCGTGAGTGAAAAGAGGCCCTGATAGTGTGAATGGCAAGCTGCGATAAGATTTCGATGGCATTTTGGCGAAGACAGAGGGAGATCTTAGGGCTACAAAGTAATTGCCTAATTTGGAAATTCTACTACACCTCACGTGCTCAACCGTGGGACAGGAATGAGCCTTGGCTCCCTATGTACCCTGTATTCTAGATTGCAGTGATAATAATCATTTTTATACTCATGAGCAGTAATTACTGAAAACAACGAATTTGACCTCCCGCTGGGTATACTATTGATCCACTGAAGAATACTACGATGGTCATGCATGGGTATATTATAGCAATTAAGATATAACACTCACCAAAAACCCACCATAATCAAGGCAAAGTAAGAAACAACAGCACTGGCTCCGTTCTCCATCATGCAGCGTAAGAAACAAGATCAAGATCAAAGAATCTTCTTCAACCAATAACACGAACCCTCATTAACATCACATATCCTCCTCTCTGCCGAGTCAGCATGGTATATCGCATCCCGACACACCCTCGTCGCAACATGCGGCGAAACTCTATTGAGCCATGTACCCATCGTATCCGAAACGATGATCGTCCGTTTCGTGCTAACCATATAATCACACTGCGACCGGCCAGTGTTCGTCATGAGCGTGCCATCTCTGTTCAGGATGGGCCACCTAGCCTGTAAATAGTCATGAGATGCTTCCGAAGAGAAGTCCGCTTTGTCCATGAGATCTTCATGCACATCGGATCGTGTATACAGCCATGCGCAGACAACCACGATCTTAGAGTCGTGGAAAGTTGTCATTTCAGAAATCATGGCTAATCGTTCTGTGCCGTCTGATTGACCGATCCCGACTATATTCCCGACCCCTAATGCTGCCGGAGTTCGTTTGGTCGCTGTTGGTGATGTAGTAGATGTCTCTGTGGTCATAACGGTATTATCCGCTTCGTGTATTTCCGTTGTAGTCGTAGTCTTAGTCATAACCGCCATCGACTTTTTGGTGTACTTCTTATTTCGTTGCGAATCCTCGGCCCGATGATGATTATTCGATCGACCTTTTCGGCCGATTCCTGCTGCCGGACTCAGGGTTCGGTACACCATATTCAATGCTGCTGGGTAATCGGACATTTCAATCGTTTGTGTACCGCGAGAAACTGTCCGGACTGATGAGGAGAATCTCATTCTTTCGTCATAATGATAGCGGCGTTTTGGGATTGGGTTTGTTCTTCTTGTTCGCTCGATATGAGCTTCAGGAATGGTGTGTGTGGATGTCATGTCGCAGTAGCTGGTGCATTAATTAAGGTTATTTGGTTGTCGTAAATTGTCTCCAAAATTTCGCTTGGTAGGTGTAAGTTCTGATATGGGTGAAGTTACATGGGCAGACCGACATTTATCTACTATACACGTATATACGAACGTATATGAAACAAAAAAGGGACCATGAAAGAATTTCCTACCTAGGCTAAATAAGTAGGCCCACATGTTTTCGACTAAGACTACGTTCTGCTTCGTATATGAACAGTCGAAGCGCTAGGTACCATAACTCTGGGATAATTGGCGTGGGACCCAAGTACATGGTGGGCCCAGTGAGTCTGCCTCCTCGCTTAGACGTTTAGTACAGCGTTCGGGAATCGAGATGCAATCCTGCCAGCATGACACTGCCAACACGTAAGGATCCGAGGCATGTTGATTCATTGGATGAGGGTCTAGAGTATTCTACTACTAGCATACACGGTCGACATGTAGTGCTTCGTACCCAAACGTTCGTTCATGAAGTCCTTGCCAAATCATACTGCAAAGGTTATAGATTGAACATGTTGGATTCCCCGCATTTTAGTTAGGGGTTTTACTAATAAACAAACTCGAATGTCAGACAGTCTGTGACAAGTCGACGACGCGATTCTATAGGGCAGGCTGTGGACTTGAATCTTCAAAACAAAGTTTATCGCCAGCTCTCATCGTATAGATGTCGTATATATGGAGCCAGATGAACAACTGGCGGTCAATTATTGGCAACGATTTCAGGTTGTGAACAACAAATGACCTCGGAAAGAAAGATTGTCATGAGTAGTGTTCCCATGGTGATATTCTAGGGCTTACTCCATACAGACAATGATTCTTGAGCGATCACGAAACCGGAAGCACTTATCCGTGACATCAAAGCATAATTGATTGCATCTTATGACATCGATGGATCTCTTAAACGATTGCCGAGTCGCGGAGAAGCAGGTGGGATGTGGTCGTAGTAGTATGAAGCTATCAAATCTGTCTGCTACGTAAAGCGCAGGATCATACTCCTCACCCGAGTACAACGAGTAACGGAAGGAGTTAGCGAGACACAAAATACTCCGAAGGCACAGAGTAGTGGTGATAGCCAGGAAGTCACGTCAGAGAATTTTATACGAAGCTTCGTACACTAACCCCGATGTGGCATTATGACCAATCCACAACGGGCGCTAATCTAGATTGATGTGGCGCTAGTCCTTTTCAGGGAAGTACCCAAGTGAAGATTCTCCACTTTCGTACACTAGGCCAAGAAAAGAAGTAATCTTTACAGTCTTTACAGCCTCATTCACGGATTTCTTTAGGCGTCGGCTGTACTTATACTTCGTATATCCAGTCCATAATACGAATTCATCGACGATTTATCTCGGCAAGTAGCTATACGATCGGACGGGAGCAATGACATGCAATACCGAAGCCGAGACAGGGTCTGCATTGACCCACCGGAATGCTGGCTTTCGGAACACCTGACCTGATGCTCCATACGAATCTCGATGTCAAGTATGTTGGAGCGTAGATACAGTTTAGATAATATATACGAACTTCACGGCAGCATCTATCCATTTCTAAACTTTGCGAAAGTAGTTCGGAGTGGTGAGCTCAACGCATTTTCAGCAAATCCAGGGCTAAATGCCAACCTTGGTACACAGTCAGAGGCTATTTAGGGCTGTATCCATGTGATGTGAAAGTGCTGTTAAATTATGACTTCTCATCCAACAGTGACATGATAGAATCCTGCAAGATGGCTATAGTCAGGTGAAGGATTTAGTTGCACCATCGAAACCGTCGTATTTAAATTCTTGACTTTGGTAGCCATTCGCCAGAGCCAACCCGCTCACAGAGCCTGCGCGCAATATGACCAATCCACTCAAAATCTTCAATCTCAAGGTAAATTTGCCCACTCAGCCGTAGCCACAACCACCCTCCGTGGGGGTAGAACTTTGCAAATGTATCATATTCCTTTATCAATCTGGCTTGCATCCACTCACATACTGGCGTTGCATCCTTGATGCTGAGCAAGGGGAATGGAGATGATGATGGATCTGGTACATGTGGATTGACCTCTTTGTCATCTTTGAAGGCAAGCGGCATTCGTACATTCACCATGGCACATCTTCGTATATCACTTTGCTCAATGGGATTGGAGAGACCGGGTTCTTGCATGATATCTGTTCCTGCTATTTGAGCAACAACATCTCCGCCTTCTTGGGCAATGGTGTGTAAATATTTATATATAGCTTCTTCGCCACCGCATATTCGCTTTCGAAAGTCGAGAGCTGCTGGAACGCACATGTACGGAGTATCATCCGCGGTAGCAACAAATTCGAACAATATTTCAAAATCGGTCTTTCCTGCGTGTGTCCCACGGCCTCTATCAGCAGGTGACGTGTAACCATGAGACGTGGGGAAGGACGTTCGTAGTAGCTGTTGGTTTCGTTTAGGTACGTAGAGTAAGCCACACCCACGCGGTGTGTATAGCCACCTATTGGCTGTCAGTCAAACAAATATCATTCCGATACATGTACAGCAAGGTCTCAGAAATGTTAAAAATAACATACTTGTGACAGTTGCTGACAAAAAAGTCCGGACTAAGGTCACCCAGATTCAATGGAATCTGACCGACGCCATGTGCTCCATCAATGACACTCAAGACAGACTCCTCTTTGCAGGCCTTGATGAGTTTTTCGAAAGGGAATCTGACTCCTGGTACGGACACAATCGTGTCGAATATCGCTGCCCGCACATTCAATCCCTCACTCTTTGTCTGCTTCACCACCTTTAGGAATCTCCTCACAATCTCGTCATGTGTGATCGGAAAAGTATAGTCGACCTTCCGGGTTTGCACCGGAGTCGATTCCATCAACGATTCTAACGTCTGTTCCACAGCATTATACACCGTCGCAAAGAACACGATAACATCGCCCTGTTTAAAATCCAGGTTCCGAAGAACGGTATTGATTCCTGTCGACGCATTCTTCACAAACACGCATTCGTCGACAGGGGCATGGACCAATTCCGCGATCGCTTTGCGAGATTCGGTGACATGTTGTGCATGTGAAATGATAAAGAAGACGTCCGGTCGGGACTCTTGCTCGTCCTGGAATATGCGTTGCGCATCGCGTACCTCGACGGGGAACGTGCCGAAGGAGCCTATGAGATGCAGAAAAAAAAACCCAATTAGCCTACAGTTCAACACAAATTAGAATCCCGTCTAGATCCGACGAAAGAGGTTCGCTAGGCGGAAGCAAAGTGAGGTAGGTCAAGTACCATGATTGAGTGGTCGGTATTTCGGGTTGATCATAAAGTGCTTCTGCAGCATGTCGCGACCGAAAGGGGTCGGGCCCTTTGGATCTATAATGTACTCGCCCATTGCCGATGGTTATATTTGACAATCTATGCCCTGTATACTTGGTAGTAATCAGATAGAGGAGATGAAGTTGAGGAAGGTAACGTGGTAAATCTAGAGCTTATCAGGGCGACAAGGTACGCGATAAGGACCCCACACTTAACCCCTGGCGGCCTGGTTTTCAAGGCTTGAAACTAGACTGCACTGATAAACATAGCCCTAGCCCTAGCCCTAAGAGAGCTTTCGATAGCTTCGTTATTAGCCAATCCAATTCTTCACAAAACATACAATACTACGACAAAACAGCATAATGAGAGCTCTACAAGCAGCCCCACCGTAATCTCAAGGTAATTATTACGCCCAGAGATGCATTGACACTTTTGGATTGTATAGGAACGAGTACATCGGTCAACTGCCACTGCCTGTGGACGACTTGATTGTATACTCCCCCCCAACAATTTACGAGCCCTCGGCCCTTTTTTGATTTGGCTATTGAAGCCTCAAAGTACCTCTGATCAAATCATTTCATTTCTATCGTATACGAGGTAAATATCAATAATGGTATACTATTCCGTCATCTCCAAAGGAACTATTTGCCGATCATCAGTCTCCAGAGTAGCATACTATTTCCATGCTATTGAAGTCTATATCAGCGCAAATCTTTGTATTAAGTATCAAAACTATAAGAACACCAATAATCACGGCACGAGACAATTCATTCTACATGGTATTTGTTGACAGAGTTGGGCTGATAGTCCGTACTTTTTGGTATTAACACAGCTTTTTCTCCATTCCTCTCCAACTGCAGATTTCTATCTTTTTCACAATGCGACTTCTCCTGCTACCTAGGTATGTGCTTCCATGGGCCTTGGCCTAGTCCTCGGAGCACAGATAACCCCGGATAGAAATTTCCAATATAGTATGAGAGTACTAGTTACATCTTTTAGTATCAGGTACCTAGGTAGCGTTGCACATTCAAGTGACAGCCTTGGGCGAAGTTCAATGTTCTGTAGATGGGCCTTCCCCGCAAAGACGTATAATACCACGGGGGAAAAGCCCATTCTAGCCCAACTACCTTTTATTGAACCTTCTGTGACTTGAAGAAATAGAGCGACGATGAGTAAATTGCCTAGGACTGATCAATACGGAATTTGTGTGATCAGAGAGAAAACTGAGGCTGAGTATGTACAAGAAGCGAATCTTTCGCGAACCTGATATATTCGAGGCATTAACCCACCGTTTTCTCGATAACTTGGACCACAGCTTGGCCAAACTCTATAGTGCCAACGTTTCCACCCAAATCAGGTGTGCAAATGCCTTGGCTACATATATCTTCAACAGCTTGGAGCAAGATCGCGGCCGCTTCCTTCTCTCCAATCCAAGCTAGCATCTCTGAAGCACACCACAAGGTGGCAACAGGGTTGGCAACACCCTTGCCAGTAATATCAAATGCACTACCATGAACTGGCTCAAATATGGACGGATTCTTGCGCGTGGGATCAAGGTTGCTAGAAGCGGCAATGCCAATCGAACCAGCAAGTGCGGCAGCAAGGTCAGACAGAATATCCATATGCAGATTTGTGCCAACAATCGTATCCAAAGACTTGGGCTTAGCGGCCATACGGACTGTCATAGCATCAACCAGCATCTTGTCCCATTTAACGTCCGGAAAATCCTTAGCAACCTCGGCAGCAACTTCATCCCAAAGTACCATACCGTGGCGCATGGCATTGCTCTTTGTTACAACGGTGAGTAACTTGCGTGGACGGCTGCGAGCTATTTCGAATGCAAAGCGCATGATACGTTCGACACCCACGTGGGTAAAGACAGACACCTCGGTCGCTATTTCCCAGGGCGTTCCACGATGAGTGCGTCCGCCTTGGCCGCAGTATTCTCCTTCGCTATTCTCACGAACGAGTACCCAGTCGATATCTCCGTCTTGAACGTCTTTGAGTAATGAGGGAACGTTAGGGAAATTCTTCACGGGCCGTACGTTGGCGTAGAGCTGTAAGGGCCCACGCATTGCTAGGAGAAGCTCCCATAGGGATATATGATCGGGTACGTCTGGACAGAGAAAGTGTATTAGCACGTTTAAATGGCTAGCGCTTCTAAGACCGCGACATGACGCATTTGTATGCGGAATTTCATACCTGGTGCACCGACTGCGCCGAAGAGACCAGCATCAAATGTTTTCAATGTGTCCAATCCATCGGCTGGCATATATTTCCCCGTCTTTTTGTATCGTGCGGTACCCCAGTCAAGCTCTGTAAAGTCGAGCTTGTATGTGCCGAGGATGTCCTGTAGGGACTTAAGTACATCAATAGTGACATTCACGACTTCCTATGATGATTAAAGAGTATTAGCACTTCAACAAAGATTCAGAAAGTTTCGAATATTCTATAGGTCAAACGCTAACCGGGCCGATGCCATCTCCTGGAATGCTAGCAATTTTATATGTTCTGATCTCCTTTGCTGCCATTGTGATGCAAGTTCAATGTCCTAAAGTTGCCAAAAAGGCGTCGTTTTTAAACAAAAACATAGAATTATGTGATAGAATTATAATAAAGATGATAATCAACATTTCAATGCTGGACACGGCGCAATTATAAGTTGAAGAATTTCTGCGGGGAATTGACACCTCGGCTGATAGTTCTGCCCCAAAGTACGCTCTGCGTTGGTAGGTCAAAATTTGAAATTCCCTTACCTACTGCTTTTATTGACATAAATCGAGCAACTTTCTATTATTGTCTCAAAATGTCTACACACTTAGCAAGTACAGTGCTCACAAGTTTATATTATTGTTGGCGATAGACGAGGAGGGCGGTTGATAGTTCAACCGAGCAACATAGCCAAGATCAGCCCTTAACTTCTTATTGTCAGCGACAGGCGTAAAGTCTTTGACCTTGAGGCTCTGCTTAGAAAAGAATCTAATGAACTCATAATCAAAGTACAGACGTAGCTATATAATATATTTCGGCATGTTAACCGAGCGCACAAACTCTCTTTGGTTGAGTTCTTCTGACGGTCAAGCGGAATACGGGAAAGGCACCGCCAGAATGCTATGTAATTTCACTCTTGACCCATCGTTCAAATAGCTTCAAACCAGCGATTCGCAGCAGGAGTTGGACTACTCCGTACCACGTAGAATGCAGTAAAACGGACACCAGAGGGCGTTACGCAACCGATTGTCCACTATGACTACCCTTCCTTACAAATACGTTCAACCGCACAAAGTTCGGATGGGGATGAGGCATCATCATCTCGCCATCAGATAAAGCGTCGCAAAGAGAGTGCAAAGAATGACTGCGACTCGCAAGTTCCATCGTGCCTCCAATCCCTGCAGTCTTTCGGATTTTGGGTGAGAACTAATGACTAGTGCTTATGGTACCCAGTGTGAGGAAGCATGAGCGAGACTTGGCTATGACAAAGAGTTACAATAATCGATATGAATTTAAGCGCACAACTATGAGATTGAAGATTAACCCAATAACCACATCAAAGAGTGTTGATTCCAAGGCATATAATGAGTTGGAGATGTCCAGTTTCGGGAATTTTCCCGAACGGATCGAGCGGAAGGATAACTGCCTAAATCCGCGAGCCGAGCCTCAAATGCCATAACGGGGAGCACTCATCATGATTCGATGCTTACAAAAGCCTCTGGATGAATTCGGAGAAATGATGTGGTCCCTAAACTGGTCAGTAGCCAGTAAAATCACTAGCAGCACAGCTACTAGCCAACTAGATAGTAGCAGCTGAAGGTTTTGTTGAAAGCCCCCGTTTTAATCTCCACCAGACTTCGTACGCTATACAACGTTACAGAATCTTCAGCGCCTCTAACAAAATCTAATTGAGTCAAGTCAAATTTCGATGTTACGATTGGCTGTTCATGCTTCCTTGTGGAGGCGCAGTTGCCTAGACATGCAAGTTCAAAGATAAACTGCGTATCAAACATCGTAGGTGACAGGAATTGTCTTGGATAAAACGCCACAAATCAATAGTTTTTGGCCTAATACTCATGAACTATGGGGTTCGCGCATCCTGACGGATTTTAAATCCTGACGCACATCTCTTGTGGAGGTGACTTTCTCAAACTTAAAAATCCGGAGATTTTGGACGCGGTGGCCTTCAAAAAGTCCATCCGAATACAATACGCTCTTTTATTTCACTTTACTTATATTTCGAATCACTCGCTTATAACGATGCGTGTGTCAGCTTCGTTACCGCTCATCGTCTTGTCGACGGTGTCGGCCAGCAATGCGCTCTCTCTTCATAGACGTGATGAGCCAGCAGTTCTAGCAGCACCGTTACAACGCAGACATGTGGATGGGATTTTGGGCAAAAGAGATACGTCGCCAGTTGATGTATCGATCTTCAATCACGTACGTACGAGGATTTCGAATGCAATATTTCCTGGGACCTAACGACTGCATAGCAAAATACAAGCTACTGGCTGAACTTGACTCTGGGATCACCTGCGCAGAATTTCACACTCGCCTTGGACACGGGCAGCAGCGATCTATGGGTTATTGAGGGATCCAAAAAGGCAGCTAATGTTTACGTCTCGGATGATTCGTCCTCTTTCAAATCTCTGGATCTTCCATACAACGCAACATACGCGGATGGCACCACGGCTCTCGGTGTCTACGCGACTGACATATTGAGCTTGGGAGGTGCAACTGTCAAGGACTTTGAGTTTATTGTTGTGAACCAAACTTCATCTGATGGTGAGATCTGACCTTATGAAAATATCATTGTATCTTCTGCAAACTTTAGTGGCGTGTGCATTCATTCTAATTCATGATTGATTGTATACAGTGGGCATTGCCGGTGTCGGCTACAACATCTCAACATATGCATCTTCAGGCCTGAACAAAACATACAACAACCTACCTTATGCCTTGGCTGCCAGCGGCGTCACCAAATCTGCTGCTTACAGCCTGTGGATGGACGATGCCGCAGCAACTTCAGGCACGATTATGTTTGGTGGTGTCAACAAGGCAAAGTACATCGGTGAACTCCAAACTCTCCCAGTCGTGCCAGTCTATAACAGGTATTACTCACTTGCGCTCGCCTTGACCGAAGTCACTGTGCAAACTGGGGACTCCAAGAGTACTACGACGAACCTTCCGCTCGCAGTTTCTCTGGATACGGGCTCAACTTCCACTTTGCTGCCCCAAGACCTTTTTAATGACATTCTCGGCGCTCTGAATGGAACCTACGACGAGAAGAGCGGCTTCGCCTATGTGAGCTGCGACCTCATAGAAACCGATTACAATGTGACATTCAGTTTCTCTGGAGCTAAGATCGACGTGGGTCTTAGTCAACTGGTATTTTTCGGGGCCGTGGCTGGGTGGCCCAAGAACAGCTGTGTTATTGATCTTACTCCCAGCGAACCTGGAGTGAACATCCTTGGAGACAGTTTCCTGCGCAGTGCGTACGTCGTCTATGACCTTGAGAACAATGAAATTTCCCTTGCCAACACCAACTTCAACCCTGGTAAGGACGACATTCTGGAAATCGGTACCGGCGCCGATGGGGTGCCAGGTGCCACTCTTGTTCCCTCGGCTGTCTCTACTGCTACAGGAAACGGCGTTCAGACAGCGACTACCGGTGTGGTGGGTGCTACCGGGGTCACTGTCACCGCTGGTACTACTGCTACCGGCAGCGCAAGCACCGGCGGTTCTGCAAAATCTACTGGCACATCTTCTGGCATGGCAGCGTTGCCCACCGGCAATGCCAAACTTCTTTCTGGTCTGGCAGGCGCTGGTCTTCTCCTTATGATCTAAGAATGTTGAGGTTGACTTGATAGTCGATCGCTTCGTTTGTACATTCCATTAGCCAACTAAAGTAAATACTAAATGATTTTTTGCACAGAACCCATTGTCCAGAGGCTAGATTTTGTTTGCGTTATCTCCGTCCACAAAAACCCAACCACAATCTCTACTGAAGCTTGCAGAGACGTTCAAACCCTAATCTTTTAGTATCAATCAAGAGGCGGTTCATGCCGACATGAACCAACAGTATTCCCGTTTCAACCAACAATGAGAGATTTGAGTTTGAAATTTCCGTCTACTAAAGACATCGCCAAGTAGAAAGCGGGGGATTTGCAGGTCAAGATGCTACATTGGGGTAAGAATGGGGAAAGATAAGGCATGTGCTGATAAAGGTCCGCCTTGGATGCGGAGATGTTCATATAAGTCCCTCTCGTTTCTCCCTGCTAATAAATCTTTTTATTATTATATTAATTATTATGCAGAAAGATAGGTAGCAAAGCCAATCGCATGAGTATATAGCGCGTCAACATGGCCAACGACACACCAAAAGACGTTGAAGCCCTCGGGTCTATTGAACCAAAATACGTAGCCGACTTGGGCGTTACAGATAACCCTACGATCAAAGACGACGACTACGAACACCATAACGTCGGCACGCTCCAGAGAGGCCTAAAATCCCGACATGTCCAATTCCTCGCCTTATCCGGCGCTATAGGTACCGGCCTCTTCGTCGGTACAGGTCAAACACTTTCCCTAGCCGGACCTCTGTCTGCAGTACTAGCCTACCTTATCACCGGCTTCAACCTCTATGCTGTGATACATAGTATGGGTGAAATGGCGACTTGGCTTCCACTACCAGGTGCAGTACCCGTCTATGCAGCGCGATACGTCGATCCGGCTCTTGGTTTCACGCTCGGTTGGAATTATTGGTATCAATTCGCGATCGGTGTGCCTATAGAGATCAGTGCGGCGGCATTGGTTATTGACTACTGGCCGAATAATGTGCCTACTGTGGTCTGGATCACGATCTTGTTAATCGCAGTCATTGCTATCAACCTATTTCCCGTGCGGTATTATGGCGAAATCGAGTTTGGATTCGGTGCAATCAAGTTGACTACAATCTGCGGGCTAATTCTGCTGATGCTCATTATTGCTCTTGGAGGTGCACCGAATCATGATCGTATTGGATTTCGATACTGGGACAATCCTGGCCCAATGCTGGAATATCTCGAGCCAGGTGCCTTGGGACGCTTCCTTGCCTTCTTCAAAGTCTTCATCAGCGCTACATTTGCTTACGGAGGAAGTGAGATGGTAGTCGTCGCAGCAGGGGAGACCGAGAATCCACGACGAAATATCCCCAAGGCAGTCCGAAGAGTCTTCTGGCGTATCGCAATTTTTTATGTGTTGAGCATCTTCTTGGTGGGTATGTGTGTCTCTGCCAAGGATAGCCGTCTGCTGAATGCCATCAACCAAAGCGCCCCGGGTGTTGGTGCTAGTCCCTTTGTTATCGCGATGCAGAACGGAGGTATCAACGTTCTTCCATCGATCATCAATGCGGTTGTTCTCACGTCCGCCTTCTCGGCTGGGAACTCGTTCTTCTATGCGTCGACTCGAGTATTGTACTCTACGGCCCTTGATGGAAAAGCGCCCGGATTCTTGAAATACGAGAAATTCGGAGTTCCTTATGCCTGTGTGGGCGTTACGACATTGCTCAGTCTACTTGTCTATTTGAATGTCAACTCAAGTGCATCCGACGTCTTCTTCTGGATCAGCAATCTGAGCTCTGTCAGTACACTGATTGTGTGGACATCGGTTTCCATCACGTATATTCGCTTCCACAAGGGCATGAAACATCAGGGTATTGCTCGGTCTTCACTCCCATTTCGGGCTCCATTCCAGCCTTATCTTGCGTGGTTTTCGTGTTTGTTCTCTGCTACCGTGGCATTTTTCAATGGCTTTGACTGCTTCTTTCCCGGAAAATTTAGCGCGAAATCATTTATCCCACCGTATATTGACATACCCATCTTTGCGGCACTGTTCTTGGGATACAAGATCTATTACAGGACGAGCTTTGTCAAGTTGGATGAGATGGATTTCTTCTCTGGGAAGGAAGAAGCGGATCGTTTGGAACATACTTGGGAAGAAGTCAAACCGAGGAATATTTTTCGTAAGTCAATTTCCTCGTCAAAAATCTCAAATATACTTTGTGATATTGAATGCCAAATTTCTAATTTACGACAGAGAGGGTGTGGTATTGGATCGCTTGAAAGGTGATTTTCTCAAAGTACATGAGTCTGCAGATTACAACATTTGAAGGTTGGCAAAGTCAACATATAACATCATTTGATAGTTCACATTCAACCTTGGAAGTGTTATACAGACTCCCTTGAAATTGACATATTCAAATATGCACAATGTTGCCTCGAAATCATTCATTAGAAGTGTTTCAAGGAGATATAAAGGGAAGTAGCATCAATAGATTGTAGTACATATCGCTAATGTAGTAAAGAATATATCACAGCATAGATCTATTTCACAATCCAACGCTATCAAACAGGCAAGGACCTCAACACAAGCTACAGGCTAATGAGAAAAAATAGTAAAAGAAGTCTGAAACAAAAGAAAACTGATTAACCCCATGAGGTTCCAACAGATAGAACAGAGATTAAGCTGACTGAGATGGCAGCAGCTCATGTGCACTCTCAGGCTTCTGAGCCGCCTTGGACTGTGATTTCCGCACATTCGAAGCCGTCCCCAGAGCAAAGCTACCATCACTAGCAACAGGATACTTCTCCGGCCACAACCAAAAGGCCTCATGATTCGGCTTGCCAGCTATCATACCCGACACATCAAACGGATCAATAATAGTCTGGATCATAGATCGTTTATCAATCCAGCCGGGACCAAGACGTTCGGTTTGGCAATCCAGATCCAAATAACGAGTCTTTTGTCCAGGGAGCAATCGACCGGGATGCCTGATATTAAGCCAGTAGGTGAACAGGACCATTGGTGCAGCCTCAAAGCTGTAGAGGTACCATTCGTGGGTTATAATAGAGCTGCAATGGCCTTCAATGCAGCTATCAATCTGAGTAAAAATTGTGAAAGACTCGATGGCCCGGCAGATACATCGGAAGATGATCAAGAACGATGTACCGTATAAGGTGATGAAGAGTCTTCGCACGTTCGGTGGTGGTGGATGGCCGGCATGAGTGGCACGATAATGCACCAGACTAACCACGCAGACTACCATGGACTCAATGACGGCTTGCAAGAGGAGTGCCGTCGAGATAAGCGTTCCACCACTTTTGTACTTAGACAAGTCGTCTACATTCGAAGCCATGCGAGCAGCGCCTGTAACCGTCAACGATTCGACCGCTGCACCCACCCAGACGAAGAAAGTGGTGACGCGGTTAGGATGGAGTGGGGCATGCATTGGTAGGTAGTGCAATAGTCGGCCGATGATATTGTACGCTGTTGCAGAGTATATAGGCGGTCCCGCATAGATGAATACGTTTTGGACGATGTAGAGGTTGAAGTTTGATGTATGATAGCTCGATATAGCGCGTGTTATCCAGCCGACTGTAAACACTGCACCACCCCATGACATCCAAAATGTGGTAGTCCAGAACTTGTAGCGGCTGTAGGAGGTCCATGGTAAGCTGCTGTACTGGCAATCTCAATTGATCAGCGACTTACAAGTTTTGGTAGACGTGTATGACAAACGATACGCCGATCAATGCCGCAAAAACAGCCGGAAGGACATGGCTTGGGTGGTACGGATAGTAGCTATCCGGTTGCAAATCCGAGCCAGTACTCATACTGATGGTGAGTCGTGAGTCGTGAGTCGTGAGTCGAGAAGAGGTATCTTGTATTGGCGGATGGATGCGTTGCTTAACGATCTGTCTCCAGGAGACTGGGCCTTTGTCCTGATTGACATGACTGACGACTCGGGGTATGCGATGATATTTATGCTCAGACGAGGCAACCACAACAGCAACAGCAATAACAATAAGGGTCTTCTACCTTCTCTGCCATGAGGCCGGCGGCACAAGACGCTGCTTAGGGTAAGCGTAGCTGAGCCTCCCCAACCCTTAACCTTAACCGTATTCCTCAATATCTTATTGGTCAATCAAGGGTGGTAAGCAAGTGACAACTTCTGATTGGATGCTTGGCTTAAAGATGACGTCTCTCCTGCAGCCAATCTGGTGGCTTTGCTGCCCCCATTTCTGGAGCTGATTGTTATTGGTTAATCGCAAAAAGCTCCTGGCCTGCGACCCACTGAACCCCCAAATCTAACCAATAATATCATTGCAAAAACGACAACGGACCCACCAAGCGGTACATATGTCTATAAACAGTTAGACTGCCAGCAAATCTAGCCAATCACATGCACGGCTATATACTCCGTAATATCGATCGTGCATTGCCTGAATTCTGGCGGTTTGAGAGGGATGAGAACTTGAGAAGTCGTACTAGCAGGTATGCAATTTGATAATTACTTCGTATTCCATCGTCATAGCCCGTATTCCAAGCGGCGTGGTGCATGGATATTGATCAGCGATTAGGTCCTGTGTCAGCCTTGGGATAAGTACTGTACTGGACCCATGAGAGAATGACTAGACTTCTGGTTGAAGAAGGACCATCGTATTGAACAGGCACTGAATGGATGACAATGCTTAACCCGCCAAAATCTTATCAACCATATGAACCTTCAAATATATGAAGACCATACCTAGCTATGGCTGTGAATACCGGAACATATCCCAGCCGGACGGGTCAGCGCCCATCACACCGCCAAGGTTGAAGCACTGCCATGTTCGATTTTAGCCCAGGATGATCGTGATAAATTCACAAAGACATCTAACCAGTGAGTACTCAGAAGTGCGAAGTCGAAATGTTTGGCACTCCTTGGCGATCGTTCAGCGTGGTGGAGTCACCCAATGAGGCTAAAGCGGCTGTGACGTGCGTCTCGCGGCTGAGTCGAATCGGTGCAAGACACAATTGACAGCAGAAACAATTCTTGTCTAGAACGTTTGGCAATTTTGCTGCAAATTCTATATGGTCTCTTCCGTTTAGTGTCGTTGATGAAAAGGCAACCCGGGAGCTGTTTCATAGCAATAGCCAGTGAACAAAATGCCCGGAGTACCCTCCGGAAAAGCATGTGACGGCTGTCGCAAGTTGAAGAAAAAGGTGGGTTAACAAACATCTCGAATAACACCATAACTTTTGAACTCACTCGTCCGATCCTAAAGTGCGACGAGAAAACTCCCTCGTGTTCGCGATGTATCCGCATCGGCATACAATGCGTCGGTTCCGGCCAACAACGATACAAATTCCAATCACAAGCATTTGTAACTGCCAAAACGAAGAAGACAAATGCACGGAATAAATACCTTTCAACAACGCAGCAATCCAAAACATTCCACATCCAAGCGGATCTGATTACACCATTCCTTCGATTGCCACCAAGCAACAAAACCACAATTTTGACAAGCCAATACATTCAAGCGATCAAATTAACAACAGACTTGAGATACAATCTCGCTTGGGCATACGGCTTTTTCATGTTCGAAATCCCGCGACGCATGAATGAGAACGAAGCATTGGATACTGCGGTTAATGCGCTCATTTGCTCACACACTAATTTCTGCTCGCGAAAAGAAGTCTCCGTGGAGACATTGAGTAGTTATTCCCGTGCCTTGCGGAGCTTGAGAAATTGTCTCGATGATCCGGACAAAGCTTCACAGACGGAAACTTTGTGTGCGGTTATGCTACTTTTGATTTGTCAGGTAGGTCGAAAGAGTCAAAATCTACCATTAGGTCGAGATACTAAATACTACTAGAACCTGAATGGTGTAGAAGGACAGCGCTGGTCCGGCCACTGCGAAGGTGCCGCAAAGATACTAAAAGCGCGACCCTTTATAAAACCGCGCGACGATTTCGAAATGCAATTACTCCTGTCATTAAGAGGATGTGTGGTATGTTCCAAGCTGCACCGAAATGGTTTCATCATATGTCATATACAACATGCTTATTCTTCCGCAGTTATTTGAAGGCCTATTCAATGAGAACATAGAACTTGACCCGCAAGATTGGATTTCACTAGTAGGAAACGAATTGGACCAAAACATCCCCGAGGGAAAGTTAATGCGATATCTTGCCAACATACCAAATATACTTCGCCGTGCTCGCGCGGCAACCAATTCGAGCGAAATCGCAATCTTACGAGACGAACTGAGACCCGTATATGAAGCTTCCCAGAAACTGCTACTCCAGCTACACAAACAATGGGCGGACGGCCGCACCCTCGATGTGGATAATGTTCTCAAGAATGTCATATTACACGCCTACTATCAACGTGCATATGGAATTGGTCTTTTGATTGTGACTATTTTCAACTGGGTGCTTCGCGCATTCACTCCACCCTTTGACGCAATTGAGCTCATAGCCGACTCCACGAACCTCGTGACTCAAATATTAGAACTAGCTGAGGTGGCAAATAGATACAGGCCGTTAGGGGCGGGATATATCCTCATCGTCCTAAGTGCCGCATGGCTTGCAGCCAGCAACGACAATGAGAGCGTTGCTGTGAATATTCTGCTGCAAGAATATAGGCAGGATTTTCCATTGCGAGCCACGGACAGGTTTATGATTGAGTTGAGGTGGATGGCGGAACAGTTGCAGTATTTGCCTGTAGGTTGTTCATGATCTGGTTCGGTCTGCGATGTGGTCCGATTGTACGCATGCCCTTCGTTGGTCGAGAAGATCGTCTTTCCAAGTTCCATAGATGGGAATCGCCAAACCACCACCCGGCGGGACATGTAATCTGAAGCTAATATCGGCTTCATGAAAACACTTGGGAAAGAATTGATTAGATAGATGAACAGCTACGGAAGAGATGTATCATCCAATCTGACGACATGAAAAGTTATATGGCATCTGGTTGAGCAAAGATGCAGCAGCTTGATTCATAACGTTGGCATCCAGCATGATTGCCAGACCTTGTGTGTAACCACGACGGGCATTGATCACATCATCAGTGCCATGCTCGCGAGTCCATATTCGTTCTTCAAGGACCTTTCTAATAACCAAGACGCTACTACTATTGCTCTTGCGAATGACACGATCAAGCCAGCTTCTGACTAGCGAAATGTCATTCGCCTCATAAAGCACCGCGCCGATGATGGCGAGCGGCCATAGGAAGAATTTACCCCAGGTCCTGTCAATATCATCTGCGGTTGTTATCAAGAGCTTACGGGCTTCATCAAGAGTCGAGTCGAATTCGGTATGCCAGGGGGGGCCGGCTTCGAAGCCTTTGTCATTGGCGTGTCTTGGAGCGGATACAATGTACAGAAATAGAAGTCGAATACCAACAGCGTATAACTTTCCGATCCATCGGCGGGAGTCACAGTAATAGCTGCTGGCGGTTTCCTCAAGAGTGAATTGAATGTTTTGGACCTCGCAATAACGTGACCACGCTAGTATTTCGTCTGTCACAGATCCCGGTGTAATGTCTCGTGCGAGTTGGGTACCTTCCATAAGAAAGAGGAACATATGGTAAGGAGCCCCAAGAACAGGCGATTGGATTATCGATTGGGGTTGGGGTGCCGTGTCATCCTCCACATCTGTCTTGTGAAAGACATCAAGGGTCGAAAACGGAGCTGACACGCGACTGCCGAACTTCTTCAATACCATAAGTGTATCTTCTATCAAATTAGTTTGACCGTCAAACAGTGTCGTGACAGCGCTGTGATATATATAAGACTCAACACACATGCGCTCCCAGATTAGTTCTGACATGGAAGCATGTCTGTCGTCCATCGGTTCACGTAACAGTAGTATTCGGCGCAGTGCCGCAGCATGAATGGAACTCGGTCTTCGGGCCTCAACTCTGGAGTTCTGTAATGATTGTCAGCGATCGTCAAGAATCAGCAAAGGGTGATCGTAGCAATCGTACTTCATATACACAAAGCCATATAACTGTAGCGAGAAGAGAATCCTCCGTACCAGTCAGAGTACCCTTGGCGATACCAGCTGATATCTCAGATATAGCAGCCATATACAATTTGTTAGATGATTCATGTGAACGATCCATGGCCATTGCCGAGTTCGATGCAACCATGGCGCATGCGGACACTGCATTCAGCAAAAGGTGCGATTCCAAACACAAGTATCGTAGATACGATAGGTCCACTGTGGGCCTGCCATCTGCAGCTTGGTGATACTGAGAAGGCAAAAATGAGAATAAGCAGTACTCCACAAGCATGGATTCTCTTTCGTCAAATACGTGCTGGAAGAAGCTGATACTCATCGGTACGCGGATGCAACCATCGTAATCAGGAAGTTCACGTTGGTATGTTGGTGTAGGCACAGTCTTTTGCACGGCTCTTCGATGTCGAAGACGACGCCTGTCTACATAATCGGCGCCCTGCCATTGACAAGACAATCCATTTCGCCTGCACCCGGCACATGTAGGTTTCTGCTCATCACACTTTTTACGTCGTCGGCGACCTAAAGAAAACCCATTAGCCTCGCAACAGATGATGCATCCGAGGCATGAAGAACGCACATGGTAAGCAGCCTGTAAGTGTCCTCAGTTTTGCAACCATCGCGTCGCCGTTGCCGACATGGAGTCATTATTGTGGCTGCACACTCACGAAAGTCGGACGTTGAAGGAGTGTCTGTTGTAGAATTCTTCGATGAAGTTTGTCCAGACCAGGGCGCAAAAATATCTGATTGGCCAATTTAAAGTTTAGCCAATAGAAAGCCAGAGAAATATGGGCCCCTAATCATGGCAATCTGATTGGCCAATCGACAATCTATGGATATTTTCCAACAGTTCAGCTGCCTAGCAGACGTCTGTTGCAATTTGAGAATTTTCCTAAGAGTTCTGATCTGCTGAGGTTTTGGAACGTCTCCAAAGTGTATACAATTTTACGGAGAATCACCGACAACGCCCAAATGCCATTCAAACTGCGTCCTGCAGAGGACAAAGACGTCCCTCGCATAGCAGAATCGCTCCTTGCCGCCTTTGAAAGCGATCCTCTACACATGGCAATGCTTCCAAGCGAACATACCGATAATACAATGGACTGGTATCAGGGACGATTACGCAGTGCCTTGTCAGATCCAAATATGTGTTCGATGGTAGCCATCGATGTAAGACAGGAAGCGGACGACGATGCGAAAGAAGCCATTGCCGGATACAGCAGATGGCTTTTACCTTCTCAATCGAGTGAGCCTGACGGTGCAGTGGATGATCAGAAACCAGCTGTTGCGTTTCCGGACAAGGCAAATAAACCCTTGGTGGACTTTTATCTGCAACAATGTGACAATAAACGCGGGAAGCAAATGGACAAATCCCGAGATATCGTTCTGTATGTGCTAGCCACACATCCTGCTTATCAGGGACAGGGCATTGCTCGGATGATGCTTGAATGGGGAATCAATACAGCCGCAACGGTATCCCAATCTGGCCAGAACAAGACGCCCAGGATTCTCCTAGAAGCTACACCACTGGCTTATCCAGTATACAGAAAGTTTGGTTGGAAAGATTACGACGCCATAACGATTGATCTGAAGAAATATGGAATTGAGAATGGGATTGAACATACGACTGTTTGTATGATCAGAGAGTGATGTTGTAGTGGTAGTGGACGTCGCGCCGCTGACGTTCAGCTGCCACTCTCAACGGGAGGAATATATCTCTCGGCGCATGTGATCCGTCGCACGGTTGCATGTTATGGCCAATCTACAAATATGTCGAAAGTAAATTAAAACGGCCTGTGAATGGTTGTAATTATTTCTGAATGGACAAAAATAGACGACGCGGACAGCATGACGTCAAGGCGTTCCCCACAAAAGCTTGATTAAATGCTTGTTTCTGGAGACGTTTTATAGACATGTCATATTCCTCATTATTTTCTCCGAGGGCTACATCAAGTGTTGCACCAAGATACTTGGCATTCAGGATCTCCTTTTGATTTAATTGAGACTCGCATCAACATGATATCCGACAAGCTGTATCAGTTCGCCGTGAGCGACAAAAGTGTCAGCTCGGAACTAGCCGAGAACCCTAATCAATCTCCTGGCGAGATCGTAAATAGGCTGTTCAAACATAAGCAAGAAGCTACAGGCGATAACCCGGAACCGCCAACTCGTGCAGACGGCGAGGAGGCAAACCTGCAGCGCGCATTGGAATGCGGGAATTGGGGAGGCCAGCGGCCGAGTAATCTGTTTTTGAAGGTAAGACTGTAGACATACACTATCAACGCAAGTAACTAAGACACATTTCATTCAGTGTTACCACAATGCTTTGCACTCACTTGAAAACCAGCCTTTAGCTGGACTGGTATCGCCCAGTCTGATGGGCACTCATGGTGTTGTCCCATTGACCATCATATCGACACTGCCAGACATTAACCGACATACCGCAAACTGTATTGTACGAGCCGAAAAAGAAGTATTCCTGGCTACTAACTTCTGGATTCATTCTGATGCTTCTATTATCATCACCAATGCGCTGCGTGAGCTGTCTAAACGAGCAGGAGAGCGAGGCGACAAAGTAGTCGTCAAGATCATTTATGATCGTGGCAGTGTTAAACAGGTGCGTTTAAATCGGTGTAAGCACCATTCACCAAGACTAATATGAATATAGCTGTATGAAAACCATCAACTTGTTTCACCTAAAGAGTACACCGGTGACAAAATTCAACTCCCCGCGCGCGAGGACGTTCCAAATCTACATATGGAAGTCATCAACTATCATCGCCCGGTACTGGGCACGTTTCACGCAAAGCTATGCGTGATTGACCGAAAAGTCGGACTACTTCAAAGTAACAACATTCAAGACAACGATAACCTCGAAATGATGGTTCATCTAGAAGGCCCCATTGTGGATGCTATGTACGACACGCTACTCATATGCTGGTATAAGCATCTTGACCCGGCGTTACCCATGCTTGGAAGACCTGCAGCTAAGGAACCGATACCTGCCCATGATAACTTGGCTAGCAAAGCGGAGTTAACAAATGCAACTGCATCTGGCTCCCAGCAGAAACAGGTAGAGATCTTGCCGGAATCTACGAGCTCAGAGCCACATTATGATCAGACTTTCGTCGAGGAAGCGAAGAGGGTGAATAGCCAGCTTGATACAAGATCAAACGAATCCAGAAGGGACGCTGCTACACGCCATCTCAGTAAGTTCGCCTACCGAATTGATCTTGTCGAAAAACTAACTTGAAGTTTAGACAAGAGAACGCTGGCGCACAATCAACAGGCATTGGCAGAGAAAAGTCTTCCTCGCCCCGACGGACCAGACATTACCGAGGAGGATAAGATGACTCCGTACATAGTGCTACCCAAACACGAACCAGTTCCAATGGCATTGGTGAACCGAGAACCCAATGGCTGTAAGTATTAGTCAATGCATTAGACACCTGAGATATGAGTATGACTGATATCTGTACAGCTCCCGGCAACTCAAACTACCCAGTACCGCAAAACGCGGCCTGGCTGACCGCAATCAACAACGCCGAGAGGACCATCTTTCTTCAAACGCCAAACCTGAATGCCGAACCACTATTAGAGCCATTGCTCAATGCTGTCAGACGGGGAGTTTTAGTAACAGCGTATGTGACACTCGGATACAACGATGCCGGGGAACTACTTCCTGGTCAGAACGGTACTAACGAGATGATTGCTCATCGTCTATACTCTTCTCTCGCCAGCGAGGAGGAGAATTTCCGACTCAAGATTCACAACTATGTTGCAAAAGACCGCAAGTCGCCTGTTCACAACAAGTTCAAGTACCGCAGTAGTCATGTTAAGTTGATGATTGTTGATGAAACGGTTGCTATTCAAGGTGACTTCGTTCACATTCGTCTTTTAGACGTAGCTGATAATGGAATCCAGGAAACGGCAATCTCGACACACAATCCTTCTTCCACTCAACCGAAATCAACGTCATGATCGATTCCCCATTAATCTGCAGAATATGGCGCGAAGCTATAGAACGCAATCAAAACACATCACAATTCGGCCTCGTCAGTTCTAAAGACGGTTGCTGGCATGACCCTAAAACAGGCGCAATAGCCGAAGGCACAATAGGGCCTGACCCTGGCCGGTTTAGTTGGGTTAAGGGAATTGTTGGAGCCGTTCAGCGCGTTCGCGGTGCTGGTGGTTTTTGATTGACCATAATGTACAGTCTATGTTTGTTCATAACGTGTAAATGTGCAATGTGTATTTCTAGCTCTATGTGAATATGTACTTAACTCAAATGTACCGTTATATCTTCGACTTTGTATCATTTTCATAAACAAACCCGAGCTCCTCCAGTGTCTGTATTTCCTTCCTCTTACTCCCCAAAGCCTGCGAAGCAGCCTTGATTGTAGGAGTCAATTTGCGTACCCACTGTTCCTCGTCTCCCCATACCGGAGGTATCTTGCCTCGGCCATCATTATCCAACCCACTCTTTCTAGTCGCCTTTAGACTCCAATGATGAAGGTGATTAAGATAATCTGCATCCGCAGGAAATCCGAGAACATTGAAATTCTTATCTGCTCCGTGCCTGGCAATCCAATCGATTTCCCACGCCTTCATCTCGTCCAATGCTGGTAGAGGTAAGCGGCCTGAGTACACGCGTGCTATGACCGCGGCTTGTGCTTCAGACAGAGGGAAGGGGATAATCTTCAGTGGCAGTCCGATGAATGTCAAGGTTGGCTGAGGATAGTAGAAGATATGTTGGAATAAGTTGTTCGGGCGACTTCCATTCTGCACTTCCACCGGCGGCGTTAGAGATGACAGGAATGGGAATGTATAGAGATATCCGGTGCAAAATAGGACGTGATCAACGTCTTTCTCGATATGACCATCTGAGAACCGAAGTGAGCGATTGGTTGTGATGAATTCAACGATTTCTGGAACAATCTTGATGTGAGGGTTCTTGCTCAGATATGGTGGTGACTCGCTTCTCGCCGAGAGCAGAAGCGGCTGTTGCAAAACGGCAGCTATCTGCACACTCACGTCGATTCCAGACGCTGAGTTTCCAACCACGACCACTTTCTAAGTAGTATTAGAAATCAATTATTTGCACAGAGACGATGAAGAAAAACTTACCTGATTTGCATACTGCTCCGGACGTCTATAATGCTTCGAATGAGATATAGAATGAGGATAAGCTTCATTCCACTCTCGTAGACCGGCAATATCGGGAATGTAATGATCATTGTAGTGGCCACTAGCAACAACGACGGCATCGAAGCTATGCGTGGAATATTTTTGCGTTCGGAGGTCTTGTACAGACACCTTCCACCCATTATTTGCCGTCCGGTTATCTCGTAGTCGTACGTCGACGACTTGTGTATGAAACACAATTGAAGATAACAGCTCCTTTGCATAACCTTGAAGATACTGCTTCACAGCCTGATGCGAAGGGAACAAAGACGTCCCTTTTGGAAACTTCCAATCGGAATAACCCATCAAGGTATGCGGGATATTCGTCTCTAAGAGATCGTATACCGGTGATTGAAAGATAGCTTCGCTATTTGTCTGCTTAGTGGGAACAGGTTTCTCCGCTGTCGTTGTAGGCTTTGTATGTGGGATAGCGAAATCGTCTTCTACAGCGTTGTGTGAAGTATAACACCAGACTCCGCCAACTTCATCGCGCTGTTCGAATATTGTAATCGCAGAGAAAGCTTTCTCAGCGTGGAGATATCTAGTAAACACATCGGGGGCTCATTAGACGGCAATCTACGAACTCTACCGTGAAGGTGACGGTTTCTTACTTGGCGGCAGCCAGACCCCCTGGGCCAGCTCCGATAATAGCAACTCGCATGTCTCTTCCGAGATCTAGTTGATGGGACTCTGGTTGACGTTGAAGTCTATCAAGTGTGTGAAAAGTGTAAGAACATTCATTCATTGCGTGTTGTGGGAGATTTATCGATAGCGCAATCGATCGGGTCGATTCCATCAGTTGCTTATCTTTCTTATCTTATCTTATCGGAATTGTAACACAAAGCTGTAAAACATTCCAAGTAGTTGAACAAACACAGGGCCATATGAGATTTATTAGGCTATGACAGACTATAATTGAGACTGAATCAATATTTTTGATTGCTATCTACCTCCAATTCATAACATCCAGAGTCATGTATGTACATATCGGTTTGCTCCGGACTGTTGCGATCCTCCCGTATATTCATAGAAATCTTTAATGCATGATGAAAAGATGTACCGAGTTGTTATAGAAGCATAAATCTCACGAACGTGAAGCTCCAATAGTCGTGACACCTGAGGGGCTTGACTTAAACGTACTTAACGGTAACAGTGCTGCCGGAAGCAGAGACAGACGTGAGAACGCTGTTGCCCTGCTCGATATCAATGATGGTGGCACCAGAGGTGTCAACAGTGGAACCGCTCTTGGTGGCTTCAGCACCGGTGAAGGTAACAGTGCCAAAGTTAGCAAAGGGAACCAAGGAGCCGCCTTCTTCAAAGTCCTCAACGATCCATTCAGCGTTGTACTCGCAGAGCTTGTCGGATTCACCAGAGAAGGTATGTGTAACAGTTTTACCCTTGGTGACATTCTCAACAACAGCAGAGCCCGCAGAGGTGCTAGTGGCAGTCACAGTAATCTTGATGACATCTCCAGCAGAGATAGTGATTCCAGTGAAGTCATAGGCGTAGTCAGGATACCACTCATACCAAGCATCATAGCTGACCGAGCTGCCCTGAATGCAGAAGTCGACACCAGTCTGGAGAATGGAAGTGTCGCAAGTGTCTCCGTCAAGACCAACCCAGGCAGAGGCGCAGTACTGAGTGCTGCTGCTGCCACCGCTAGGAACACTAGGTTTAGGGACAGTAAACTCAGCGGTGACGGCACTGTAGCCGGTTCCAATAAGGACAGCACCGGCCCAGTTCGAGCTGTACTCGACGTGCTTGGTGCCGGTAATGTTCAACTGTTCCACACCGAAGGCGTTGGGAAGGTAGGCGGGGTTTGAGCGACGAGCGGCACGGCGAGCCAAGCTCTTCTCAGTCAAAGGAGCAGCGACGGCGAGGCCGGCAAGGAGAAGGGTAGAGAAAACGGTTGACTTCATTTTGGATAAGAATGTAGTTACAACGAAGTTGTGATGATCTTGTCGGTTGACAGTTCTGTAAGGCCTTGGAAGCTTGTGTTGTTGATATTTCTTTCCAGTCTCGACTCAGAAGGAAAGATCATCGCTTTTATACCTTTTCTGACTCGTCTGTTGCCGGTAATCAGATGTTTCGAACGTTATGATAACACCTTATAGATCCTTAATTGATAGGAAGTATGGATTACAATCGAGGCCATAAATCACCTTCCCAAACGAGAAATGACCACGCATAATGAAGCCATACTACGCTGCAGAGATAACATGCAGGAGCGGGCCATTTACTTGCTAGTTACACATTGACTCTCTTATTAAGTGCTGTTATTGGCGAGGATCGCTAAGCTTTTATCCTGATGGGGCCGTGGAGCCCCCGAAACTTTGATAGAGAGTTCGCTCGTAAGCCTATCTGAAGAGGATAATAGAATAGAGTTTCCTGCAAAGTCCATCAAAAGCACATGCAGACGGCTTCGTGGGTGCCTTCATCATGCTTGACTATCTACATCCCACCAATGCCGGACCTTGACCAGCCATTCTGTAGTTCACTGCAATAAAAAGTGAATCATGTATTTATTGTCAAACTACACTACGTGGAAAATCTTGGCAATTTCCAAGGAACAAATAATGTCCATGTATTGGCAAGCAACATGTTTACTCCTTTCCACCAGAACCTTGTGTAGTATTGGGCCTTGCTAGACGCGCAATGCTTCGGTGGGGTATGTAACAGTGGCTTGAATGAGAAAGTTAGGTAGGAAGTACACAGCTAAGACAAGACGGAAAATTGAGGTATTAAACACATAACTAGTATCCGCTCCCTTTTCTTTCTCAATTTAGAGTGATAACAGGCTACGAGTCGAGGCATGGACAAAACTAGGAGACGTCTCCACGGACCACGATCTAGTCCAAAGACCCCGCAGTCAAGCGCCACGTTATGTCCCTCTTGGGAAGGTGATATTCGTCAAGAGCGAAGCTTATGTGTGGTATGTTTTATCAAGATGAAATTGGACAATGGAACAAACAGCTATCGAGGCATATGACCCAACGGCCTCGCGGGGGGTTCGTTGGGTGGTCTAATCTAAGATCGTCGAATAGACCAATGAACAGGAACATGATGCGCATAAGAGAGCTTTTGCATATTATTCCGCAAGACCCGCCAGGGGATAAAAGGCAGGTAGATAGATGCATTCAAAGACTATTGTTGACCTCTGATGACCCCTGTATATTCCACGCACACACGCCACCCCATAGAGCACGACTGTTTTCCGTATGCAGGAGGGGACGAAGCATAGTGCGGATATCGAGGGTAAATCTTTTTTTTTTTTTTTCTCTCTTTGCTTCCAAGCAGAAAATCAACAAATGATGCCTGTAAATTCCCCGTGTATATTTGACCCACTGATTATAGAGTTGCATCGGCACTAGGCTGGTGAGCCGAGGGATGACGGGGAGCTTGAACTGACGAACACTAAACATCGCCGGAGCAAGCCACGTTTCACACCGAGTCCAATAAGAGATTGAGACAGCTGAGTAACTAAAGGAGAAACTTGGAGATGTGTCGGTTTCTAGGACAATTAGAGTATAGTATTTGTCGATCATTGGTGTGTTGGCTAACGGAGCAATATGCGTATCTACTATGTACCGTAGTAGTGTCCGGGGTTTGATGAAAAAGAAAGCTATTCCTACCTAGGAATATTCATACCAACGTGATAATGATGCATGGTCAAATATCACATAATAGAATCCAGATTGTTATCGCTATTGCCGATATAAACGACTCCTTATAAATCGATCGACAGTAAGATGCTCAGAGTGTTCTCGACCCTATGGCTAGGACGGAAGAGACCGAAGTGCTTCGGGTCTCCGGTTTACTTACTCTTGACAATGTAAGTAAAGACCCCTGTCCGTGGCAATCTTCTTTCATACGTGGAATATTTGCTCTAGAAATAGTCCACATCTATCAAGTGCTAGATAGTAATTTGAGATCTAGTCTCAGCCATTGAACTCTGTTAGACTCAAATATAAACTCCACACCCTCTTATCAAGAGCACTCCCCGTATTCGCATAGGGTCTTATCATTTATAATACCATATGCAAGATGCATAAATACTCCTCTTAATTGCGGTTATCGTCGGAATTGGCTTTTACCCAGGTGGCTGATCCATGAGACGTCGCATTGATATGAATCTGTGCAGATAGAAACATCTTATATGGAGCTAGATTAGGGCTCATGCTGAAGATATCACAACATGGTAGTCTGAGTTATACGTCAGACTATTTGTGGAAGGTGTTGGCTACGACAGGATGAGGTGGATCAGGCTCAGAATAGTGGCCCAGGCGGCTTTCAAGAGGCAAAACATTCCATGTCCCACTTATAGGAAAGACTCAAAAACAAGCATTTGCTCCGACCAGCCAAGCTTTTGACAAGATATGTGGCAGAGTGTGTGACTTTTGCAGTGTCATAGCTACCTCTCTTACAGGACAGATAATGTTTGATGGTTCATCCGGGTGAGTACTTATTCGACAACTTCATGAAGTGACAGAATATGGAGGCATTTTTTAATGCGGCACCAGAAATTCAAAATAGGCCTACAAACAAGGTGCAATCAATCAAAGGCCCTTGAAGTTACACCGAAATATATTTAACACGGCATAAATTCTTCGAAATGGATTCTTGGTGGCGTTTTTGTACGTCAGTGGCTATGGTTGATTAAGGCGCCTATTTGGTATGCTCGGTCAGGCTCGACGAGTCCTTGACGAATGATGATTTCTTGTCACTCTCTTATCAATGTATCCTAACTTTGTCGATTAGAAAATCTTAGGTACGTAGTAGGATATAATATTTGGGGGAAAATATAAACCCAGCCTCAGTGGCGTGCATATCCATGTAGAGAAGAACATAAAGCAAAGGCCCCTTTTTTAAATCAATTGTTCTTTTCAAGCGTGGGGCAAACGTATCTGATGTAATTTATCATTGATATATTGATTTTCAGATTCTTTGATTGTTAAACCAACTTCTACTCGATCGCTCAGTACGCTCAACGCGCGGAACTACCGTCGCTCGCAGTTTTACATAGAATTTCGAATGGGTATTCTGCACTACCATCCAGTCATCTTTCAAAAGTGAAATCAAGACTGCTCGTCTTCTTTCCAGTGCACTTCCAAATCAGGTAAAAACTCGTTATTGCCGCATTTGGTAGCTCCTTCCCGAACCGGAAGGTAGGGCATGTCGTGCAGCAACTCTATCCTGGAGCAGCTTTTAATACTGGTTGAATTCGGGAAATTCAACTTTAGATGGGAAAAGGTAAAAAAGAGAAAACTGAAAGCAAAGCAGATCCCTTTGCATTCATGAGAGGATCAACGATTGACGATGTCTTGGACATGCCAGATATAAGTATTCAAAGCTTTTAGATGAGAGGCTCGCGGATTGCTTCTCGACGTATAGCAGAATTCCCGCAAACAGTCAACCAAACCACATTGCATGTTTCCAGGAACATTAAGCAACGAGTCCTTTGCCTCCGCGATAGCTGTCACGGCGTCTACTGTAACGTGAACGCGGCGACTCTGTAGAACTAAAACTCAGATAGTAGCGCGCAATCAGAGACGTCAATGAACTTGGAAATACCGTTACTTTATCAGCTATTTCTATAGAATCTTTTACTTACCAAGGCAGCGCTGGATATAATGTCGTCTGCTATATACATATTGTCGATTTGCAGAAAGAGTATGAGCAACTACACCTAATTAAATGTTTAAGATGCTAACACAGAGCTACCATACGGGTTGAAGCATTGTCTTGAGCTGTTACATGGCGACGTTTGCAGGTTTGGATTGATGATTGGTTGGGTAAAGCTAAAAGGAACAGATGCTGACTTGAAGGCAGATATGCAAGACGGGATTTTTGTGGCTTGAAAAGAATGTAACCTTAAATTGCTGCTATTTTCTATATTGAAACTGTCTGTCGCCGTCAGACTAAGTGAACAACTTCAAGGCCGGACATCTTTTGTCGTTGGAAACTTCTCTAAGAAATCGCAATCATCTTGGGGAAATTGCAATATCATTCTATTCGCTTTCAAGATAGCGTGATTCAATTCATAGAAATTTGCATACGGAAATTGCTGATAGTCTATTATTAGTAGTGGCTATTCGAGCGATTGGGCTCCCATTCACAACCAATTGTTCTGCCAACAGTGGCCGCGACGGTACCTTTTAGGGGTAGATTTGCAACCAGCTGGGCTTAGACGAATGCTACGGACATGGTCGACGAATGAAGCCAGCTTAAAGGTCCTAACCATAGTAACCAACGTTAGGGGATCGGCCCCCGCAAATTTATGACTCCATACCAACTCGCCCCAGCATACGTATGCCGTGGGGTTATGCAACCAATCATTTTTCTTAGTCGAGTTGAGATATTCAGCTTCGGATATTCCGCCGTGGTGTTGAGTGTTTCCAGAAACAATTACGCCATGAAATAAACATCTATGAAAACTTACGGATTCCAGAATTGAGAGGACGTCTCTCACATGGTTCAGATAATGGCATATTTTAGAAGGCTCGATCTTGCTCCGACACTTTTCATTCATTGTCTACCCACAAGATAGGAGAGTGATAATCATGACGAACAGATTCATCATGTCTTATGCACTAGCCTTGGCCGGCCTTACTAGCCCTTCGCTGGCAGGAACTGTCAATCTGCCATCATATCCGCTTGCCGTTAAAAGCCCATACCTGTCAACATAGGTGCCGGGGCAACTAGTCTCAGACGCCGCGACAGCTCAACCAGAGTTCTGGTCTGGACAGAAGTTGACCTGGCCAATTCTTTCGCGTATCGGAGGGACAACCTTCATTCTCTTCGGAGCACCTGATGGCGTGTCTGGTGCTATTGCAGCGACGACGACGGGAGTCAATTACACGTCAACCCATACCGTTTTCACGTTGACGGCTGGACCAGTTGATATCACGCTCGATTTCTTCTCACCAGTTCTACCGGGACCATCACATTATGCGGAGCACTCTCTGCCTTACTCATATTTCACTGTATCAGCGACAGCTGCCGAGGCAACTGACATCCAGATTATCAGCGGTATAGACTACACTTGGATAACCCAAGATGGCGATGCCGGACTCAATTACACTAAATCGGAAACAGCTGGCTATTTCTGGTTCTATAACTCCGACCAGACCTATTATACAGAAAGTAGTGACACGGCCACATGGGGATCTATCTTGTACGGTGCTACTACTGGTGATGGCTTGACATACACCTGTGACACAGCAGCCAATGTCTACAGTAATTTTACAAGCAATGGCAACTTGAGCAGTACTGGCACATGTGGAGGTTCTGACCTGGCAGCTTTCTCGCAGAACCTTGGTACCGTCACTGCAGGCCAAGGAACATTTGCCGTGGGCTTCCAGCGTGATCTTGCTATCAATTATTTGGGCTCTGCGCAGACCGGTGTTCACCGTTCATAGTGGTGGCTCATTCCAGAGGCCGTTGAATTTTTCCTTAGTAACTACGATGATGCATTGACCAAATCTCAAGCTTTTGACTCGGCTGTGCGGACAAAGTCTGAAGCAGTCTCGAGTGATTGGGGTTCGCAATACGCTGATATTGTAGAAGCTAGCGTCCGACAGACGTTCGGTGCGACTGAATTAAAAGTAAGGATATTACATGAAGAATATCTCTCGGCCTCAACTAACCGTAAACTAGGTACCAGTTGACAACACAACCGCCTCTCCGCAGGTTTTCCTTAAGGAGATCTCGAGTGATGGCAACATTCAGACAATTGATGTCTTGTTTAAAACATGGCCAGTCTACGTTAGTCTTAATCCGGGGTACTTGAAGATGCTGCTCCAGTCTGTTCTTGCTTATTTGGATACGGAGTACGGCCCGATGCATGGGTTATTCATGATTTAGATACACGTAAGTCCTCAAACGACAGACAAGTTATAGCTAGTAAAATTCCTAACAAACATTTTGGAATAGATTGTCCTAGCGCCATCGGTCACGATGACGGTGTTGCCGAGCAGATGCCACTATTCGAAAACTCGAGCGTCTTCATTATGCTCTACGCACATCAAAAGTATACAGGCGATACCAGTTGTACTGCAGAATACGTTTCCCTTCTAGCTGGATATGCCGAGTATCTCAACCAGAACTCCCTCTACCCAGCAAGTCAATTCATCAGCGTTGACTCTATCTGCCCAGGCCGATCAGACTGGTCTGGCAATCCAGTCAGCCATCGGTTAAAGGCAGCCAGTCTTGTTCTCGGTGACTCAACATACTCCGATACAGCTGATACAATTGCAAAAACTGTATACAACGACGCAATTGGTCTTGACGGTCCCACGCTTGCCGAGGGCACGCACTTTACTTACTACTATGGCCAGGATGACACTTCGAATGTTCTGTTCCCGGCATATTCTGATGTGCTATTAGAGTTAGGAACTGTTTGACTCAGCTGCGTGGGACATGCAGTCAACTTGGTACTCGCAACAGATGCAAGAAGGAGGATTACCATTCGCTGGGCCAATTACTGATACGTCTTATACTGGATCTAGTGTCGATTGGGGCTTTGCTGATTGGAGTATGTTTACCCTACTGAATATTTACAAATGATACTAATTCTTCTAGATCTACTTGTCGCAGCAACTGTATCTGCAGATGTTCAAGCCGAGATAGTTAACACCACTCATACTTTCGCCACCAATGGTCTAAACTCCATTCCATTTGGCACAAAATACTACGTCGAAGGCCATAAAGTGGGTGCTTGGGTCGGCAACAAGGCGCGAAGTACTGTGGGATTGAGCTTTGGGTTGTTGGCCTTGGATCAGGGTTACTGGGGGGATTCGTACTAGGGTAATTGCGACAAAAGTCTTTGATATGTAGGTATATCATGAATAGTTTTCATGCCTTTTGGGCCGCTTTACAACCTGTCCATATATTAGTAGTGGTAAGTTGTATAAAACAACTAGAAGCGTCGACCATGACATCCCGCAGCCAGTTTATTTCTGTCCATCTTTCATATCTCCTCGCTCCTTCACTGCCTTTGCTATACTTCTTCCAACCTCACTGTCCAGATTATTGAACCCCTGAATGACACCTTCTCTATCTCCTTTACCCTTGTCCTGATCCATCTTGAACTTTCCTTCCAACCGGTGAATTTGGATCTCGATTCCAATAATATTCTTCTTGAGTAGATCGACATAGGAAGTTGGAGCGTCGGACACCTCCCAGGCCTTCGGTCTGTCCCCTCCCGTATATCCCATAATGGATGTTTCTGCTTGTCGACTCAAGGCCTCAACTTGACGTTGTAAGAATGATGACGTTTCCTCTGATTTCGAATCGCAATAAACCTTGATTTTCCCGTATGCTTGGACTGCGGAATAATTCCAGGTGGGCACGACCTTGCCCGTAGTCGGTTTCGTTTGGACATAGAACTTAGGTGTCACGTAGTGATGATGAGGTCCATTGAAGAGTATCAGGACTTCCTCTGGGAGTTCTCTAACTGTGGCATCTCCACGCTCATTCTGGGTTGCAACGAGTTCCTCCATTAACACTTTTGCTTGTGGATTTTGTTTGGCCATATGACCCCGTAGGATTCCATATGTCTCACACCCGTCCTCCGCATTGTCTGCATTCGTATCATTTGACTCTGGAAGATCGAGAATGAAAGGAATATGGCTGGATTGGATGAATGGGTAAATTGCCGACTTGATGGCAGTGGTCAGGATGCCCAAGGGGTTCTGTTTGATGAATTCCTGTAGCAGGGCGACATTGGCCTCTGCATGGGCTGCACGCAGATACATATTTGGAAAGATCAGCAAGCTATATGGGTGTAAATCTTCTTCGAATCTTCTCAAGCCTGCGATGAAGTCTTTAGATATTTGAATGGCTCCATTCAGTCTCTTTCTGACTCACTGAACAAAGTTGGAAATTAAGAGTTTTGATTGGTCAAAACTGCCGACATTTATCGCTCTACGATTGGCTCATAACGCCGAAGAATATAAACTTCACAACCAATCATTGTGCTCACAAATAAGCAGTCTAACCTAATGCAGAAGCAAACATCAGACAGTGCAACCAATCATAGCAAGCGATTGTGCTAGAGTGGGTACTATCGCCCAGGGACAATTTGCTACTGACATTTGCAACACGTCTTGCGCTCTACAAAGTCACATAATACTGCGATCGGAATTTCCAAATAGTATCGTAGGCAGTGCTGGTACCCTTTGCAGAAGAAGATTGTCATCTCATGGCGTTGTGAACCCTAATTAACGCGTCTCGTCTATATCACTGCCGAATTAGCTTCCGTATTCGGCAGGTCGATAGGCCATGATAAGCCCTCATCAACAACAGTCGGCATGGCACCACCATATAATAACCGCCAGTGTTTGCAGGGCGCAGGGCATTGCTTCGTTTGTTGTCAATCGTGCTTCATTGTTTTATTTCCCTCATCTCGGAGTCATCTTAAATGTAGAATCGGACTTCGGCTTAAAAACTCGTCTTGAAAACTCATTGCATTCGCATCTTCATTCCTATCTGAGCCGGGTAGAACTCTCAAAGAGCGCGCATTTCGTCCAGATTTAGTTTGCCCGAACGCGTCGAGAACGAAGACTGACTGAAACAGGCCGCCGCATGATATTCAATCGGCTGGTCACATAACGGTGTGTCACACAGATCTGCTCCGATCCGCCGCTGGTTTAACAGGATTGGGAAGCGAAGACAACGCATAGAGCCATTTCACGGCAAATTGCGAGAACAGCATAATCAAACCCACAGCGGCACCTATTTCATCTTCTCTGATACGTACGACAGTATTCAAGATGGCTTCTGTGCTGGATGCATGGGAGGCTTGCTCCAAGATTGATACCGTCTTTATTCTCGTTTGCTGCGTGTTCTGCTGGCCCATTATCCCTGCAGTCGGCCTTGGGTACTCGGGCTATTCGACTCGTCGCAGCGGTCTAGCCTCCTTCTACCCTGGTCTGATTGCCGTGATTGTGTGCAGCATTCAATGGTGGATCATCGGATACTCGCTCGCATACGGCGAGGGCAATCCAATCAGTGGGGGGTTCGAAAAGGCGTTTCACCGTGGAGTTCTGGCGGAACCAGTGGGAACGATTCCCGAGATACTCTTTTCTGAGTTTCAATTGGTCTTCTGTGCAACAGTCTGCGCAATTGCTGTGGGAGGAGCGTGTGAACGTGGAAGACTGCTTCCGCTGTTTCCATTCTGTTTTGTAAGTCATCACTTTTGTCCTACTCGATGTTGGGTCTCTCTGATCCCATAATTCATATAACAAAAATGGCTCGTTTATTAACCGATTCGAAAACAGCTATGGAGCACTTTCGTGTACGAGCCACTCGCACACATGGTCTGGTCCGAAACCGGTTTTCTAGGCAATCTAGGCGTTCTTGACTTTGCCGGAGGAACGCCTGTCCACATATGCAGTGGTGCAAGCGCAACGGCTCTCAGCGTCTATTTGTCCTATCCACTGTTCCGCTCTAGAAAGTCGGGTAGTCGCACACCTCAACATCTAAAATTGCACCGACCCCATAACAGTATGTCTCAGCTACTTGCTTTGGTCATAATCTGGAACTCCTGGTTAGCCTTTGATGCTGGAACCACGCTCTCGCTGAACTTCAAGAGTGTAATGGCTGCCTGTGTGACCAATATTTGTGCCTCAGCAGGAGCTATGACGTGGGCATTCATTACTTACTTGGAATCCGGGGTCTGGAGTCTCGATAGTACCTTTATGGGCGCGATTGCGGGGCTTGTTCTCATTACTCCCAGTGCTGGCTTCATTGACATGACTACCGCATTTTTCTTCGGTGTACTAGGGGCCGTGGTATGCAGACAGGCTTTGCGCATCAAGTCTACAAAAAAGGCTGCTATGTGGCGCTGGGTAGATAACGGAGACACCTTTGCGACTCACTGCATTGGTGGATTCCTTGGAACGATTATGACGGGCCTTTTTGCCCAGAAAGAGGTCGCTGCTTACGATGGAGTAACATACATTGCAGGCGGTGTGGTGTTTGATGGTAACTGGAAGCAGCTCGGCATCCAATGCCTGGAAGCTATCATTGGGTTTTTCTGGAGCTTCGTCGGGAGTTACGCAATCTATGCACTCATTGATTGTGTTCCTGGATTTGAGGTTCTTGCTACTGATAGGTAAGTGCCTGAGTAACTTTACACTATTCCAGAGACTGACATGTGTTCTCGTTCTCAGCGAGGTCATATCCGGAATGGATGCCTCTCAGATGGATGAGTCGCTATATGAAGCTCAATGGGAGGGGGAAGCGGACTATCATCCTTTCGAAGGCTCTGTCCGACTCGACTAGGCTTTCTCTTTCATCATATGGAAGTGGATGAAAGAAGGTGGCAAGTTTCCGAAAGGAAGTCTGGCCATCACATAATGAGCCCTGGGTATATGTTCTTGTAGCAATTCAGAAGGCAACTTCCTTGAATGCGTGTAGTCATGGAATGGAAGAATGATGAGCCTCGGGCCTTCAAGACACTGGTTTCTGCGCATACCAAAAGTAATAATTAAAATAGCGATGTGTCTTGTAATCATCCAATCCTTTCCGTGCAAATGCCAGCGTCACCTGACTCTCTTCTGGAGATAGTCCCAAGGCACTGAAAGGTCGTCCAGCGAGAGCCGGCATTAGATCCAGAATGGCCATTTTCTGATAAAGCCCGATCAACCTCAAAGTCTTATTCTTGGCCCAAACTCCAATAGGCACTTTTTTCACCACCACATGAATATTTCGGAATCCTGCATCGTGGAGTAAAGGCTCCAGTCGTTTCGGTAAAGTGACATCCATTCCGAATTTTCTGAACGCTTGGCCAGCCAAGTCGTACATATATTTCACCGGATCATCGTCCGGCATTGTATTGTCATCGCATAGAGGCTCAGCGCAGAGCTCTTGCAGTTCGATCCATCCGCCTGGCCTTAAGCTTCTGTAGTATATCGCATTAGGCACTGTGCTGCAACCTTGGGGCAGAAGCAGTCCTTACTTGAAGGCGTGCTCCAAGACAGTGGGGACATCTCGTAGTATTATAATCATAAATCGCAGGTGAACCAAATCGCAATCTTCGGTCAACCAATCCTTTTCGCAATCATCAATCAAAAAGTCAACGTTTGGTGGTACCCAAGTAGGTTGTATAGGCGTAAGGTCTATTCCACGGACACGCGCGCTCGGATATCGATCGCCAGCTAATTCGTTTCAACGTTGAATTCATCATAACTGGTATACCATTTATTGCAAAAGTAGAACAATTATGAAGTGATCTTTAACACGGGAAAAGGGGTGCGCTCACCATCTATTGCCCAAATACCTTTGATGACATGGTTCAGAACGTTTGGTCGTTGTGCTTCATATTGACTCAACCCAGGTAGGCCTAACTCACCTGTGCCTGTTCCAATATCCAAAATACTCTGCGGATGGTCGCCAATCGGTGCATAAAATAGTTCTCCATCTGTAAGCTCCAGCATCATCGCATGTTTCATATCTTCCCTGTCTTGTTCGCTATCGTCGTTCGGAATTGGGTATCGTCCATTCTTAAAACACTGGTATCGCCGACCGTTTTCATAGGTATGCGCATATATACTCGATGTCGCACTCGCGGATCCCGTCGATCTCACATCTATACCATCTGTTGTTTCGAATTCGTCTTCTTCTTCTTCTTCACGTCCGCTGGCCGGTTCTATCGGTACGCTCGTGTCAACCAACGAAGCCGCCGTCAAACTAAACTGTTCATCCGTAGACTTTGGTCTCGTTCTTCTCTCCGCGCCACTCATGTTTGAGGATCGTATTTGCTTCTTTTTGTAATTAAATGACAGCTTCAACCCGAATGCAACTTTTTCATTTCGCCCTGCAGTAGCAGTGGTGAAGAAACATGGATGTTCTGCGACCAAACCTCTTTGACGGACAATTAAAAACTGGCCCCGGTCGGACCTGTTGATTTATTGCTTGCTTCGCGACGGGCCTAAATGTGATACAGCAGATTCGCCCGCATGGGGGCTTGCGGGTCTATTGGTTAACGATATGCGCATTGACGGCCCTGGAGCTGGATTCGTCGGTAATACAGTGGGTAGTTCAATAGGTGGTTTGGTCTTTTGCCTCTCCATTATTGAGTGTGCAGAGTTGAAAAAGTTGGTTTCTGCTGGATAACGACATTGCGACCAAGCCCTTTTGGTTCTAGAAATTAATAGAATAGAACTTATAGTCATGGATGCCATGCTTGTCGGCTAAATCTACCGCTGCTACTGGCTGGAGCTCCTGATGGGAGACGTGGCCTGAATATTTCCTCGCAAGTGACTCCTATGGTCAAAAAACATACAAAACCGCTCAAGTCTCTCAAGATACTGTCGAGAACAAATTTCTACCACCATGTAGATCGAATTCTATGGAGAAACTGGGATGAAAAGGTTTAGGCCGACCGACCATGGCCATGAGTAGCCATCAGCATTCTGCTAACAGTCTCAATATTCATCGAGTACTCGGCTTCCTGCAAAGACTGCTTGACTGCTTTCCCAGTTCGTTCAATCATTTCCGCGTCAAAGGCAGACATTATTTCCTGCATGTCGTTAGTGTCTGGCGAATCTCGGATTTTCACAAGCGCATCCACATAGTTCTTAACGTCCGTGATTGCATGTTGATATCCTTGACCGCGGTCTAATGTGTCCATATTTGTCAGTGTTTGACTAGAGCGATTTCTAGAAACCAACAAGGAACAGATTGGCAATATCGGTCAAACTTACAAGGTAACATAGGGTGAGCCGCATCTCCGACAAGGGTTACTCTTCCGGCATGGTTATCAAATGGTACCGGGACCCAGGACTTCATTTCATCGACATAGCATGCACAATCTGGAGGCGTCCAGTCAACCAGCGACTGAAATGGCTCGCATAGGTTCTTGGTAGTGTCCTTGATATACTCCACCATGTTTTTCTCTTTAGGCAGTTCCGCCGAGGTCCCACGCCAGATCTTAGTCCAGAATGTCGTCCACGTGGACATGTCATCCTTGTCTTCTACATGTAGAACTTGAAGGTAAATAAAAAATGTCAGTGCCATGAAAAGACAAAAGGAGATTTGCTCCTTTGTTGTGAGGGATACTTGGAAAATAGCCATACCTCCGCACCCCGCTACGGACTCCGTTCCCAATGTAATCGCAGCCACGGGGTGGGCTTTCACCACGGCGGCAACTTTGTCTGCATCGCGGTAATTGGTAACACCTGTAGCAAACATGAAGCCAGCAAGTTCAACACGAGCTGCCTCAGGGCCGAGTAGTAATTCTCGTATTTTTGATGAAGCTCCATCAGCAGCCAGGACGAAGTCGGCAGCGGCGGTATCCCCATCATCGAATATAAGCTGAACAGGGCTCTCGTATTCCGTGATATTACCGGTATCGTCGGAAGGAAACTCGATCTGTACGACTCTTTTGCTCCATTTGACGTCAATTCCTTGGTTCAGAACTTTTCGCAAACGCTGTCGGGAAATGCGTCGAGATCCTGGCAGTGGGCTTTTGAACAGAAGCTCGCCTGTGTTACCGTTGTAACAGGGAAGGCATTCCACGTCAGCGTTGAAATCCAAATATGGGTTGCATATAGCCTTTGGCAAGTCGTTCTTGACATCGTCATCCAACAATTCAGTGAGGATTGGCAGGGCCCAGTGAAGCAGAATAGTCCAATCGCGTGGGCGAGAATCAATGCTGGATTCACCTTCAAAGACTGTAACTTGAATGTCGTTCTATATGCATGATGGTACATGCTTGTGTTAACAATCGAGAGTGTTTGCCAAAATGTATTTAGAGATAAACCGGGGGTACCTTTTTCAGTCCCTGAGCAGCCAATAGCCCAGTGAGTCCAGCGCCAATGATGGCGACTTTTGGCGCTTTGGCAGTTGTCTCTGCTTGGTCGCCCATTCTTTGGTTTGCTGGTTGAGCTTCCTATTTGGGGAACGCGAATGTGTCGATTAGAAAGCGCATCATTAACACTAAATAGACAACTTTGCATAGGAGCAATCCCTGCAAGGTGATTTCCTAGTCGAACTTGTCGCGCACTCCCCCGCTACCCCGCCTATATTAATCAATATCAGACGAAACTCAGTCAATTGATTCGGTGGCGGATATGTTACTTGCTGTTTATAGAAAGTTTACGCAAGAAAAAAAATGAGCAAAAAGGGACTACCAGCGTGTCTAGGAATGTACTATGGCCATACTCCGTATGTAGACGCTCCATATTCTTTATTTCCAGTGGAGACTTTGCCAACGATATTCGCCGAATCCAAACGCCCACAAACAATCAACAGCGCCCAGCAAGCCAAACGATCAACCACGCCGGGCATAAATAAATACTGAAGTTACACAATAAGAACGATACACAAAGTGATATTTTCACGGGGAAAGTCTTACACTTGACCACAGTCAAGGCCGCAGGTGTATCCATTCCAGTCAACTCCGCCCCAGAAAGACCCAGAACCCGGCTTTTGGCAACTCTTCCATCTTTGAAGATAGCCATTAGGGTCTGATCTGTTCGACGGAAATTGATTCTATCTTCTGGGGAGACCCATTCTTCAGGCATCAATTGATGTATGTGAATACACACGGTACCCAGGTGAAGGCGACGGATAATGAACACCATTTTCTGATGACCTATTTTGAGTAGAGGAGTAGTCTTCGAGTCACCAACTCAATCTTGTTACTTCTCCCAAATTCCTTCCAAGGTTGGTAATAAAAACAGTATTTGTTTGATCTATATCCCGCCTGGGGACGGTTGATCAGTGTTTGCCCATGTGGAGGATTCCAAGTTATCAGTTGGAATTGTTATATATCTCTGGACAAGGAGTCTAAACCGACGTCACTTAACGCCCCTTTTCCTACATGTACAAAAGTCAGCAATTGTCACAGACCACACAAACTAGAATTATCCCCAGACTCCTACAGATATTGATAATACGAACCTTTTGACTCTTTGAACCAAAGCTGGACGAATGTTGAAGCCCCGTTTGAGATGCCGGTGACCGCCGATAAGAGGATAGAACGCCGGTTTTGACCATCGAGAGACATCACCGGAGTTAACACACAAGCTAAACCGTGGACTCGACTAGTTGACAAGAAACATATATAGCTTTCCCGGATGCAATAGATGAGTTCTGAATCCAGCTTATGGGTGATTCATCGAACGGTCAAATTAAGGCAGAAGCATCAAATCATGAAATTTGCGGTGTTCAAATCCCATGCAGCAGTAGGAGGCCGACGCGGCGATTGATAGATTGGGTTCATGGAGACCCATCCATATAGGAGCTTAGAATTAAATAGAAAATACAAGGTGGGTTGAAGATAGCACCCAAAGGAGACAGATAATGTATCTGTGCTTTCAAGACAGTTGTTTGTCAAAAGAACCACCTCTTTCTGCTCAGCCGCTCTGCCTAGACTCCAACCACGACGAATCGTGACCGGAAATAAAGTGCTACCATAATGGCAGATAAAGACGACGAGTCCTCTCAATTGTTTGATTTAAAGGTTGAGGTTGTCTTCGTTGTCTTCCCTTCTGGAAAACGCATACTATGTGGCGCCAATCAAGGCGATTACTTCGCTTTGCATGGCGAGATGCTCTACTGCCGCCGAACCAAGGGATACGCATTTACAACCTGGGTAGGCGCTTCTGATCTCCCTCTCAATAGACAAAATCACTGCTCGTAAATGTAGATGGTTAATAATTTGGATTTTGCATTGAAAGCATCCGTACTGCCACTTCTCGCGGCCACACCACGCGTTACCGATCGAAACGACTGGATGACGACGGACCTGTTGATTGCCTGTCCTAATCCGAATTGCCCATCCCAGCTAAAGATAGCCAGAGGCGGACTTAGGTACAACAGTGGTCCCACTTAAAAAATGAGGATTTTGAAAAGCATGGGGAAGTAGTTGCATGGCAGAGGATTATTCAAGAAAAGAAAACACCATCTTGTATACAGAACCCTGCACTGTTAAAGATCCCAGCCCATGTTTCATCGTCCGTAAAGATTGGATTGTGATTCTCCTGATGCAAGACTTCCATTGGCGAAGTACTTATTGGGCCATTATTTGTATGTAAACGGCGCTGTAGGGCATCGCTTTGTTGCTCGCGATCCTGGACCCCGTGCGAGGAGCTAGCGTATTGATATGCATGCTTATGTGGCAGTGCCTCGTCTAACATTCTTTCCCTGGTTTTTACGGATGTAATATCTGCCACTGTTGCCGCTGGTTCTAGCGAGGGTTCACGAGGACTGGGATGAAATTGGGCGTTGTTCAATGTCGAATTATCGTGACCTGCGTGGCGCATGCGCTCGTAATTTGTAATTATCTTACCGAGGAATCTGGACTGCAGAAAGCAGCTAGAACCAGGTGGTGCCGATTGCTCTGAGAATACAGCAGCTGCAGTTCGCAAGGTGTCAATTATGATAGGCTCAATTTCGGACGTAATATACGTCGGTGCCGACATTAACAGCTGTTTAATTGATGTCAGATATGCACGTCGGGGTAGTTCAAGCCATATACTGAACTACAAATCATACCTTGATCAAGAAAGCCGCTGAATATGCCGTCATGACATGTATAGAGTCTTGTGCGAAATATAACCGTGCTGAAAAGTGACAAACCAGCTTCAACATTGCGATAGCGTTGGAGTAGCTTTCCCATAAGGGTGCTATATCGAATGCAAAATGATCGTTTCTGGATCTCAGTATTTCTTGCAGAGGCAGAGAATATAATTGAAGTCGAAGATGGGTCCCATAAAAACGGATGAGAAATGGATGGCAGCTTTCAGACTCTAATCGATGCTATAGTTAGCCGTCTAAAATGATTAGTTGTTGTGTACTGGGACGTTTCCTACCATCGCCACATGCTTGTATCCATTTGTCTTCCCATTCGTCAATGCGATTGCCAATTATAGTAAGAAATGATTTGATGTTTTCAAACGAGCTGACGTGACGACATGGACCGAGAAGTTTGAAGACCTCGGATGTCAAAAGGCGAAGTGTCACGAAAGCAGCTAGAAGCGTATCATTTGCGGTGGCTGTCCGCTCCTTGCTCCAATGCTCAATGCTTTCAATGAATCCACTTCGCTCAATCATCCATGGCTTTCCGGTTTGCAGACTCAGACTGTCGACGTAAGGATTGTTAGCAAAAACTATCGAAAGGGAATGGACTGCTCACCTGCGATCATAAACAAATAGTAGGAACCAGGTCCGTTCGATATTGCGTGCTTCCCGCAGTTCTAGCTCGTCCATCCCGCTGCGGTCTCTTATTGCCTGGGGGTTTAATTTGTGCCATCCTAGATCAATACATATCCTAATAGCATAGCCTAAATTGACCCAAGATCGGGTATCTTCCGGTTCTTTCCAGTAGGTAAACATCAAAATGGCTTGTACGGTCTCAGTGGACTTGTATCCGACCCGAAAAGTTTCGAGAAACAGGTCTTCTGCGTATTGGTAAAGACGCTTATAAAGGGATGGATTGAACATTTTTGACGAAACGGCGAGTATTGAGCCCAGTAGAAATGGCGATTTCTGCCGTACATACGAAAATGTGTGCAGGTCAGAATCCAGTTGACTTATGTATGGGTTGAGTATTTCCATGAAGCTTCGATGAAATTTAACAGTAAGCAGATATGAATCGTTGTTTATTAGCGGGGTGATAGGAGGAATCACCTTCTGAATAAATGCTCGGCGATAGATTGACTCACAAGGCCAATTTCGATGGCATCTTGTGTAGGCTGAACGAAAGGTCTTTCGGGCATGGCATTCTCGACTCGTTCAAGTTGGGTATCAAGAATTCTCTGCATTGAGAACTTTCCTCTCATTGCTTCGTGGTTCAGTAACTCTGATGGCTGGAGTCCGGATGTCTCTGCGGAGAATTGTGGCTTGCTGTATGTCTCAAATCTCGCAGGCTGAGTAACGTACTGCTTTTCCGTGCCGTTTCTAGGAGCCATTGCACTTTTCGGTGTTCCTTTATCATTGTCTTCAAGACCACTTTTCCTCGTGATTCTAGTTGATTGTTAGTCCGGTACCAATCGCTACCGGCAGCTTACATACCTTGTACCAGGCTTTCTGCCCCGGCGGTGCTCCAAGACGATACACTCAATTGACTTTTGAGCGCAGCGAGCACAACTGGTCTCGCCACTTTGAAGGCGACATTTCATCTTGACCCTGCGACATGCCAAACAGGCTTTCATCTGGATAGACCGGACGCGGGTTGGCACTGCGGGTAACGCTTGCCAGTTCTCCTCCTGGGAGTCGTTTACAGTGCTCTCTGTCATGCTGAAGCTCGGCAGTACAGTCGCACTAGCTGGCAGTGACTATCAATGGGCTAAACGAATGAGTTATACCCTTATTCAGGGCTACTGCAGGCAATGGCATGAGGTTGTGGAAGGAACATTCAACACGGCAATTTTCTTCGGTGAGAATGCCGGTGACAAAATTATGTGAGCAAGTTAGCGTACCTGTGTTTGTTCTGTTTGTTCCGCTTGTCTCCTCCTGGCCTCGTTCCCAATTCTCCAACCTCCAACCTCCAACCTCCATCGTTAGCCTTCATTTCTTCAAACTGGCATCTTCACCAAGTCTAGTCCATCATTGTTTCTTATCTTTACTTGATCCACTAACGGTGCTCTCCACCGAGTCCACTCCTTAGGTACTCGGTAAGACATCCGTCTGGGACCACACTCGCCGGCGTCTCAAATAGGTACATCCCACTATCGAAAACGCCGATGAGACGCCGGTATGCTGATTATCGCATCTATCTGAAGAGCTCTTCATCCAGCTCCTCTACCTCTATCGAGATTTCCTTATCGCGTCACGTCCTTCGTCTTGCTAGGTTAAACTAAACTGTCTAGAATTTAACGCAAAACGTTCATCGATTGCAAGACGGACTGCTAAACTTGGTTTCCTTGATTATCACTGGCGCTCTGCGGTAGAAAATTGTCGCGAGTATTCAGACATGGCTGTAGCAGAACCCCCAACTAGGACCCAGGCGGCTCATGTCAATATGATGACCGATACCATCATCGCCAACTTACCTCCGGCCGCCTTACGATCCATCGTTCGAGCTGTACTTGTTTCATATCCGAATTCTACGGCAGCTTTCGAAGAAGAAACTAGAAATTATCTGAAATTCACTACACCCACCGCAGAAAGCTCGATTATAACAAAGGGAAACCTTGTCAGAGATGACTTCAACCTTCTACAGTCGCGGATTCGCTGTATGCTTGGATGTGGGTTATGCTTTCAGAGTCTGCCTCTGTTGGCTAAAATCGTCGACGAATCCCAAAACATTGATGTCAACAGTGATGGAATCTATGATGCCATGAATTTGATCGCATCTACCGATGGAGACATTGTCCAAGCTGTTACCGCGATACAAAAAGCATTAGCAGTTTCAACCGGCACTCGAGAGCTGTCGGATGATGAATTGGCTTTACTAGGTACTCTTTACGAGTCTCTCACAACATCTCGGACATACTTTGATTCCTCTGAATGCGATTTTCCATTTCAAAGAGGACTAGTTGCGATCTCCAGTCTACTAGGTCGTACGGTACCTACGAGCGCCGCGAAATCTACCAAAGGCACAAAAACGGTCAATGATGCGTTACTTCTGGCCCCGCTGGAAACCAAGGACACATTTCAACTAGGAGAAACTAAGCTGCCTCGCATCTTCTGTGGTTTATGGCAGCTTTCGAGTCCGGCCTGGGGATCTGCACCTGCCACCAAGATCATGACGGGCTTCGCACGATATGTGCAAAGAGGCCTCAGAGCATTCGACATGGCTGACCACTATGGTGACGCCGAAATCATGTTCGTATGTAAACCTTCGTTTTCAATGCCATACTAGGTTGTCACACCATTCCTTGGAATTAATGTAACATTTTTAGGGTAGCTTCCGCTCCGCTTACCCCTACCACGATACCCTTTTTGCAGCGACCAAATACTGCGTCTTCCATCAGATGACCGCCACCCGTGAAACAGTACAAGCCAATGTTACTGAAAGGTGCCAGCGGTTGGGAGTGAACAAAGTGGATCTCTTACAGTTCCACTGGCAATTTGTAAGTCTTTATTTAGTCTTTCGATTAATTTGTATCGAAAATGCTTATAACGCACCGCAGTATCAAGACAGCCAATACTTGGACGTCGCGAAATACTTACAAGAAGACGAAAGAGTCGGCATGTTGGGGCTCTGTAATTTTGACACGGAACATATGCAGCGAGTGATAGATAGCGGTGTCACCGTATATTCGAATCAAGTGCAGGTATTAATCGCCCTTTGCCAGTTATCTTTGGTTTATTCGCGTGAAACGTAATAACATACTTACTCTCATACAGTTCTCTTTAATCGATTCTCGACCCGTGGTTAAATTGGGTCAAGCATGCATCAATCATAATGTCAAATTATTGACTTATGGCACATTGGTACGCAAATTACCGCCTTCAATCCGGGCTATTCCAAGAAGTCCACATCCTGATATCAAATAGTGCGGTGGCTTCCTAGCAGAAAAATGGCTAGAAAAACCTGAGCCCGACCTCTATGGTACTGCAATCACTCCTAGTCAAAGAAAGGTAAGTTTATTCTTGACAAGTCGCAATACTCATTTGATAGCACTGCGCTGACTACTATTTGTCAAGTACTACACGATGATCCGAAGCTGGGGTGGTTGGGAATTGTTCCAGAATCTCCTTCATACTTTGAAGTTGATTGGCACGAAGCATAATGTCTCAATCTCTAATGTCGCGACACGATGGGTGCTGGACTTTCCTTACGTGGGAGCAGTTATAGTCGGTTCACGAATAGGTATTAGTGAGCATGTCGATGAGAACATTGCTGCTTTTGGTTGGTCGCTTGACAGTCAGGATCAAGAGGCTATTGAAAATGTGTTGAGAAGGAGTCGGAGATCGGAAATGTTCCGGTCAATGGGAGACTGTGGCGGGGAGTATCGATAGGGGTAGCGAAAATGCTTGTATCAGTTTGTCTAACCCTTTCTCTGATGGGAACATCTTCCGACCATGCTGTCGTTGCTTGATCTCCGATAGGGTATCGTCAATGCAAATTTGGACCCGAGCTGACCAGTGAGTAGGACTGGATAAGGTTATGTTTTACATACTCTAAACATGTATAATTTAGATTCTGTGTTTGGAAATGGGTCACATATAGATGCGAGATTATTAGAAGCATATAGTGTATCATAAAAACAGCCATTTAGCTCTCAAAGGTAGTGCTAAGACTTGTATATATAACATATACTAATATATACCAGACTGTAACCTTGGGAATGAGGTCAGTGACAACATTGAAAGCTAGCTCTCTTGGGTAATTTGAACTTCCAGGAGACAAGTTTTCTTGTTACAATATGCAGTACGCTATAAGCTGGCTTCAAATGCCATGGCATAGATACTCATGTCCTTCCTGAAACCACCTAGTCGTCTAGGTCGCCATTCTAGCAACAGTTCTGCACGTGCTGAGGTTCCATTGAAAGTAGCACTCATAGCTTTCGAGAACGAGTCACCTCCGTGACCAACCAATTGGATAGTTCCAGCGTATCCCGAACACAGAGCCAGTGCATCGAAAATATCACGCATGCTCTCTTGACTCGTGACAAGGTCAAATACTGGATATATTCTCACTCCGGCTATCATTGGCAATTTCTCAACAGCTTTTTGAAATGCTGTAGCAACATCATCGACGTGGATCAGGCCAGGTCTCGAGTTTTCCACAAGAGGAATCTCAATGGGGCTCAGAGTCTTGTTTCTTGCCGCTTGAAGGACAGGCATGAAATATGGTGCCCAGATTGTCGACTCGCGCCCATATACCAAGGCAGGTCGAATTATCATGACGTCTAGGATATCACTGGAAGCAAGAACTTCCTTCTCGAGGGCGACTCGCCAAGCTGAGAGCTCTTCAGGGGGTGTTTGCGAGTCGGGACCTACCAAATCAAGATCCGTCACGGGTCTCTCGGATGATCCATGAACCCAAGTCCCGGAGCAGTAGATGTAACCCAGCTTCGGTCCGTTGACAATCCCTTTTCCACGCCATGACTCAATGCGTTCCTCCCCCAGTCGCTTCACGTCTCTTAGAAATGCATGTGATCCCTGGCCAGCTTCTGAGACATCAATAACAATGTCTATGGATCCCGAACGGATCGTTGAAAGATAGGACTCAGGGTTATGGGCAGGATCGGAGCATAGGACTGGTATTATTTCTTCTCTCTGAAGCAGCAGGGCTTTTGCTTGAGTTCTTGCTACGCCGTAAACACAGTGCTGACCACTTTGGACAAGCAGACCAGCAACTCGCCTTCCCACGTATCCCGTGGCGCCGAATATCATCACTCTTGGCATGATGTTTCAAGGGTCGTGTAGACGAGTCGTTTCTTACCAAATATTCCTCAAAGATTATTTTTTTAACCTGCAATTAAGACTTGATTTGCATGTTTGTATATCATTTTAAGATATTCGACAAAGTCAGGTTTCAGCGGCAAAACTCGATGGTCTATTTATTGCCCTGCAGGTATTGTAGCTAATGTCCAATTGGGCAGATACATCCAAGTGCAAACTATATGCACGTGAATATTTTGTCCTCGTATTCGACTTGGCACTTGGCACTTGCCAGGCGTGGAAAAGACCCACGTAGATGGGTTGAAGCAGCCGTGGATGGATAGTGGATTTACAGTACGTACCGCGAAATAAGTGTTGACACCCTTGTGCGGGTATACGTATACATAGGGGTGTCAACACTTATTTCATCCCACTGTAACGACGATATTCTATCATTGGGTCGTCGATACAAAAGTCGGATCACGTTAAGCAGAGATATGTAAAGTATCCCTAGAGACCGCCGCCAGGAGTAAATGATAGGTAGTGATATTTCTTTCAACGATTGTATTCCACTGAATTAAATGTTATTTCATGATAGTCCGGCCTGGCGCCTTTGGCTGTTTTACCGAGGGATACCTAAGTAATCCATCGACATACCAAAACTGCTAGACTATTAATTATACTTTATTCCGGCCCTGGGGTCTCTTGTTGAAAGTTATACAAAGTCAACTACCGTTTTGAAAAGTAAGGGCTTTTCTTGGTGTAGTTGGTTGCAACGCCTCTTGAAGTACCTAGGTATATATTGTACAATACATTGCTCCATTTTTCCGGACAGCGAAATTTTTCATTCCAAAAGTCTTATGATATATCGACGGCAAAATTGTATACTCTTGCGGTCTTTTAAAGCTACCTCTGTATTTACTAGTTCCCATCCAGGGATTATTCGCGGTTAAAAGGTCGGTAAATAGGCATGGATGACATGCTCCTCGCGCAGTTACATTGTAATCAAGAACCTTTAGTACGTAACCCCGGAGGTAAAGGCATCGCCACGAGAATGTCCAATTCCTTTCCTCTGTTACCCTAGCTGTTGGATTTTGATTCTTGTCGTTGTCTTCAATCAAAATGTTCTTCAACATTTGTTTGGCAACGCCTGCGCTGGTAGTCAGCGCGCCATTTAGGGTAGCATTGGGCATTAGTGTCAACAACTGGCGGCAATGCATCAATCCCATTACTGTATGGGATAATGTTCGAGGTGGGTACAGTGGATCCAACATCCAAAAATATAAACCATCTTCTTTTAACACTAATATGATAGGACATTAACAATTCAGGAGATGGTGGTATTCACAGACAAATGCTCAAAAACAATGGATTCCAGGGAACTAACCCTGGATTGACCGCGGATGCTGTTGTCCGTAATGTGAATATTTCACGAGATACATCAAATTCACTAAGTACGGCAATTACATCTAAAGTGTCTGTGCCATCCGGAACTACGGGATACGTTGGGTTTGCGAACGCAGGTTACAACGGCGTCCCGGTGTTGAAAACAACATATGCCAACTGCTTCTGGATAAAAAGGATATACTCCGGCACCATCACTCTGCAACTTGTTGGATCGGAGAGTGAAATCGTCTATGCTTCCCACAATATCACAGTAGACAATAACTCCACGGCATTCAGTTACTGTGAGACTTCCTTTACATCGACCGAATCTCCAGATGGCAACAACGAATGGCAGTTGCTTTTTGATGCTTTCCAGGTAACAGGCAGCTCACTGAACTTTGGCATGGTGCAGTTGTCTCCACCAACCTATCACGACCGGTACGTCAAATAACACAATTCTCTTTGCAAAGTCGACGATACTAACAATAATGGAAATAGGTATAATGGACTTCGAGATGATGTAGCTAGCTTCCTTGCAGAGATTGAACCATCTTTCCTTCGCGTCCCAGGAGGTAACAACTTGTAAGATAGTCCATGAAAAATACGGAGAATACATCTAACGAGAACGGTCTACATATAAGGGGAAAGCTTCACTCGGTGATCGCTGGAAGTGGAATGAAACAATTGGTCTTGTGGTCGATCATCCCGGACGAGAAGGTCAGTGATGGCTACTATTACCTATTATTGAATACTCCTAACGTATTCTGTGCTTACCCAAATACTGACGCACTGGGGTTGGACGAGTATCTCTATTGGTGTGAGGATATGGGCATGAAACCAATTTTAGCGGTTTGAATCATATCCGGGTCGGCTCTCGGTCCGTATGTTGACGATATTTTGAACGAGCTCGAGGTAAGTACTTGACCTGACTTCGTTTTGTGGAACTCAACAGATTCCGCAGTTGTCAAAAATCTCATAGTTTTGCAGTATCTCCTAGGTGACACAAGTACTACCTATGGCGCTCTGCGTTCCCAGAATGGCCTGGCCGTGTTAATCCATGGCCCGTGAGATATATTGAAGTGGGCAACGAAGACAACATTTCTGGAGGCTGTAGTCCCTATGCATCCCGATTCACCCAGATATATAACACAATTCACGATCAGCATCCTGAGATATTAGTGATCGCCTCTACCACGAGCTCGAGCTGTCTGCCCTCAACACTACCTAGGTACCTTCAGGTGTCTGGACAGACATTCACCTCTATGAACCACCCAATACATTTGTCTCATTATCCAATGAGTGGGACAACTGGTCTAGAGACCATCTCATCTTTGTTGGAGAATACGCGAGTACAACTGGAAATGACGGTAGCACGACATATTGGTCGAATATGCAAGGTAGTTGCAGAGTGGCCGTGTATATGGTCGGCCTCGAACGCAACAGTGATATTGTAAAGATGGCTAGTTCTGCACCTCTTCTCGATCACTTTGATTTGGCTGAGTGGTCAGTAAGTATTTCTGCTTCCTACAACAATGTGCTTCTGTTGGACAGGTCTGACCAAACCACGTAACCCCCACCTTTCCGGTTTAGATTCATCGCCAGACTCAATAACTGGATATATATTGGGTAGTAGCAGTCGGAGAATTGACTGATTAGGTTAAGCTGGAAACTTACGGTTCGTCTGGAGAGTCAGTTACAATTGAAATTAAAGGAACAACTGCTGGTACCTTGCAGCTACTGTCCGGGGGTGAGCTCGATAGTAACTACCCACATAACGTAACCATCACTCCGCAGACGAGTGAGGTGTCGGGCAGTGGAAGCTTTAATGTGACACTACCTACCTGGGCAGTTGCCGTGCTGTCTGTATCTTAGATAGGGTTTGAGACCCTTTTCAATATTCATAATAGGATTCATTGCGAAGTCCTTCTCTCTGTCAACGGCAGGTACAGTAATTCTGATAGGGAGACGTGCACAGCTTCTACCACGAATGTTAGTGTGCAATTGTTTGCTGTCTACACCATACTAACCTACCTTGAATATGCATGTAAATATTTCTACAGATGACCGTTATACAGAAGAGATAGAGTAAGCCGTCTCTCCAAGCGAGTATGATCATTTTAGGGTTAGGGTCATGTTATATCTTTTATCAGACCGCTAATACCGTTATCTCCGAGCAGCCAGCCAGCCAATCGGAAGCGGCAGAAATGTTTGGGGGCGGCGAGTCAATCTTTCCAGCCTCAACGACTTCGCTGACTCTGGCTCTCGACAATCAATGCGATGCATCGACGTACTAACGGTATATGGAGTCGTCGGTTCGATAAGACAGGATGCCATTTGAGTTCATCGATAATAATGCGCGCATCGATCGCAAGACCCGAAAGCGCATTCGCAGTCTTGTCGCCACAGGGAAGAATGCCGGCAAGACTGTTGTGCGTCCATCCAGGATCAAAGCATTCAAGGAGCAGTCCAAATATCCTACTGCGTTCTCCAGTGTGCCAGGAACAGTGGAGTTGAGGCAGCCGGATTTCTCCTCTTCATCTCCCGATGACACGGCGTCGAGTCCTGGAATTGAACGACCAATCGGAGATGATTTATTCTTTACCTTCACTTCAAATCAACTGAATCCAGCTTCTAGATTTCTTGCTAAGAGAGGTAAGAAAACAACCCTTATCATGCGGATTCTCTTTTGTCTAATCATGAATTTTGTTAGCCATTTCCTTTTTGGTGGCTCCACGCCATGCATCCGAGCTGAATGAGGCTTTTGAAAATAGTCTCACTGCTGGCCCGGCGCTAGCTAAAATGATGTTTATAGATGAAACATGTAAGCTACCACCAAGCTTGAGGGTTAACGGAATGCTGTGATGGACGTATTCTCTAATTTTTCCAACGCAATACAGTCTTTCATTGCGCCATTGCTCTAAGCACAACAGCAATCGACAGTCTTTCTGAACAGTCAAGCCCTTCCAGAGATGCGATCCATCACTTGTGTCAAACTCTTCGCTTGGTGAATAAGAAATTGTCCGAGAACAAGCTTGCTTCCATGTCTACAATCGCTACAGTTTTGATGTTAGCTCAATACGAGCGACATCAAAGCGAACAATATCACGGCCTTGTACATCTGAATGGTCTACAGAGGCTGATAAGCGTGCGAGGTGGTGTGTTACAGGTACAGAAGGAGATGCCAATATTGATGCAAAAGGCGTTTAGGTAAGTGTGTCATTCCATAATAAGGCCAACACAGATATTAACCAGCACTTTATAGGGTTGACCTTGATTTTGCACTCTATATGGGCACAGCAACAACTTTCAACGTCAGTCATGTGCTTGCAGGTCGCATGGCCATATTCGGCACGATGATCGACCCCATTGAGCATCTGCGATCAAATGTCATCTCGTTACCGGGACTATCCAAAAATCTGGGTACGGATCTTCACAATGCTCTACTTGAAGCAACAGCCCTCGCGGGCCAGCTCAATGATGCAGCTGCCTCGAACACGTCCAAAGTCAATCTGTACACCTTCAACGCCAATATAATTCTTCTCGGATACCGAGTAGTTGCTATAAGCTCACTTAGCCAGTCATATCAACTCAGCAGAATTGAAAATGCAATTCATCTGGGTCTCGCCATCTTTGTGACAACCTTCATGAACGGGCTGGACAGGAAGATACCAAATATGCCATTCATGTCGGAACTACTTCGAGCACTAGTCAAATATGGCTTTCAAGATGATCACTCGGTTTTATTGTGGCTACTGTTTCTTGGAAATGCTACGGTTCTTGATCCCCATGACCATGATTGGCTTGTGCCAATGGTAGCGACAACAGCTTTGGTGTTAGGTCTGCATAGTTGGGGCGACGTCTTGAAGCTACTTGTGCGACTCCCATGGATCAATACGCTGTATGATAAATCAGGCCAAAGTCTTTGGCTACAAGCCTCGACGTATTATGCTCCTCCGTTGACTGAAAGTCCTTCGTTATCTCCTGACTCTTTTATGGGGTGACTACGCTTGGGACCAGAACTAATCTCATTGTTTGATACTAAAAAGTGGCAAAATCATCTATTAACTTTCGATATCGATATTATGCTGAAGTCAGAAAAAACTATATGTCACATAGCAAGGCATATGGACTAATGGAGCCGACTCGCTTCATAGGATGACGTTTACCGAACCAGGCGAGACGACCTCCAACTCCTTAGCGAGGCTATTCCAGACCAATTCCTGGTCCTTCTTTCCCTCTTCATCCGTTATCCATGATGGCAGCTTGTAACTACACAGTGAACACAGTCAGCAAGGGACTCCGGTGAGGTTATAAGGTCTTCAAAACTCACTCGGCAACCTCACAATCACTCAGATAACTTCCGTGGCTACCATTTCCCCCAACAGCGCCATGTAGAAGAGTACGGCTACCGACTTCGGCAGTCCGACCGAACTTTGCATGCATGTCGGCTAGTTGTTTTTGAAATTCGGGTGGTGCATTTCGAGAGAGCTCAGTCTTGCAGAGACCAGGGTTGACAAGATTCAGGACCACTCCGGTCTCAGAGACAGGAAGGAGCTTGGCAAGCTCGCGAACAACGAAAATTTCAACCAGCTTGCTGAGTGGGTAACTTAACGATAATTGATTAGCAAGTTTTTCTCCGCAAAACATGCCATGCGACATTTTTCCAGATTGGCCGAATACTTACGATACTAATCCAATATCAGGATCATCAGCCTTCACCAGCGGATCATCTCTGATTTCAGACCATTTGTCACGTAAATCAAAGGCTGCACCGCTACTCACGATAGCTATGTGGGGAGTGGTGCCGAAACGCTTCGCATTCTCTTTCAACTTGGGCAGAAGGAGCAACGCCAACAGGATTGTACTATACACGTTGACGGTCATGCACAAGTTATGTCCCTCCGCCTTACCCTGGCCCGTAGCAACTGCCGCATTTTCAATAACTGCATCGATGCGATCCAATTCTGCGATAGCTTTTTTTGCAAAAGCTTTTACTGAATCATAGCTGGAGAGGTCGAGAGCCCATACTTCGGCAGTGCCCGTTATTCTAGTATCCTGGATAATTCGATTCTTGGCCGCCTCGCCTGCCGGTACATTACGGACACCAAGGATGACCTTCGCAGCGCCGACCGCTACAAGGTGCTTAGCTGCCTCCAGACCAAGACCAGTGTTTGCGCCGGTGACTATATAAGTACCGCCGGAGCATTTCTCGGCGCTGATAACGAGAGGAAGCTCAAGAAGCTGATTGGAAATTTCGGCGGACATTGTTGTTTTGTGATACTAAATTCTAAACTCGCAAGTTGGAAAGTTATAGAGTGATTCGGAGGAGTGGAAGTGTATGTATAATATATGTGTTGTCTTTGTAATGATTATTCTCAAATGTGTCTGAATCAAATACCTGGAATCAAAGGTGTCGACCAATATTTATACTTGACCATCGTTCCATCATCCTCACTATAAGGTACATTATAGCGGAGATAAGCATGACCGGGTTCTGGCGCATAACAAAGTCCGAAATTGAAGCAATTCGGAACGATCTTAAACCACTGATGGCATTGTGGAATACTTGGCCAATCAAAGGTAATGGTGATGAGATGGTCCATAAAACCCTGGCCAGTCCACTAATCAGAGAGGATAACTTGTAAATAGTCTAGGGCCGTCGATTTTACAGGGTTTTGCGGCTTTTGCAGTCTGTCGACTTAGGGTTATTATTTAGGGTTAGCTCGTTCATCACAGAGTGGGATGCTGGATTGCTCTAGTGCTGCAAATGTCGATTATTTTTAATTCTTCTTCCTCTGTAGTCAAATCATTAACTATAATCTTGCTGGAAATAGCTTCTTACACTGCCTTGTTATGTCCGTCCCTATTTCGCTCAATGTATACGTCTCCGTCCGTCAACATTTTAACATGGATAAATGCTCAATAAATACCGCCACAACTTTGCAATAGTTCACGACTTAAAAGAATGCGCTCCTTTTTCCATTGCGGCCACTAATTGAACAATCTATGTCAGCTATCAGACTTGCTGCTTCGGGAACATCCCGATTAGATACATACGTTTAAAAGGTCGTTAGGGTCGTCCTAAGGCTGTGGGACGAGCATTACATGTGCAAAACGCGCGTGACCGTGCTTCAATTCTTAAAGGGGCACAACGGAGAGTTAGGAGGGACTGCTACATGGGACAAGTGGTCAGTAAATATTGTCCCGATGTGAATTCGGGGTTCCAGTTACCTGTCCCAGGCACGGTGTCCAACTTGTTGCATTCAAGTATTCCGAAAGACATTGTGACAGCTGCGCTTTGTCAAGAGTTGGTATGTTGAACGGAAGAAAATGATGCGCTGTACAACGAGACAAGGTCAAGATCGGACATATGGGGTGTTTTATACCTAATCCTTCCCCACGCTCTCCCTCGCAAATAAAATAGTATGATCATTGTACCTTGGAATTTCCAAATTCCAATGGCAGCGGCGGGACAAGTTTTAATGCTGCAGAGCTTCTGCAAAGGGTGCAGACCCGAAGACTCGGATGTAAAAAGTATTAAGAATCTGAGTGGGACGTGCAATGTATTGTCATATGTACCAATCCATTTTGGAATCAAATATCCAGCATGGCAGATCGCCATGGAGGTTAGGTAGTCCATAGTAATCCCCACAACTTAGCAATAATAGCCCGAAACTTCCGGCGGGACCTTGAACATGTATGAGGGCCACCAGGCGTTCTCGTAGTACTATTAAATATCCGCTTAGAAAGGTTTTCGAGCAGGTATTACTACTCTAATAGATGATCTCCTGCTATCACTAGTAAATCACCGCGTTGTTGCCTTGCCAGTTCCCAGAACATATACCAGCTTCAAACCCAGGTTTTAAAGTACAACATCAACACCAATTTATCCTATAATACGCCCTACTTCTCTTAAGTATACTGGCTGCCCTTTGGAATTATCACAACGAAATAATCGTCTTTCTCAAGACGTAATGGATGGTCTTAATTTTGATGAGCATGGCGAGCCGAGACTGAAGCGCTCTTACAATCTCAGATTCGTTGGCGATTGGGGTGGCGCAAACTTTCACCGTATCTGTGCCTGGCTCACGCAAGAATTCTGTGATCGTGCGGGTCCAGGAAGCCGGACGTCAATCCTAAGTTTTCGCGATGGAGGCATGGAAGGCCTCACACAGGTACATGAGGGTGCTGTTGACCTAGCCATTGGAAACCCCGCGTCACTCATGAGCAAGGCATTGACGGGCAAGGCTCCTTTTAAATACGAGATGCCCAACCTACGTGCGATTGGCAGGCTACCGCAGAACGACCGGATGGTATTGGCAATAGACCCAAAGTACGACATTAAGAGTATCGAAGACCTTCGAAACGTCAAGCCAGCAATTCGGCTCGCAACTTCTACTGATGACGGAACAAGTTTCATTGGCTACGTGGCAACCAAATTTCTGAATGCCCATGGCATATCAAAGGAAACTATACAGTCGTGGGGTGGAAGAGTTTTGACTCGCCATCGACCTGAGCAATGCGCTGCCTTGGTTGAGTCTGGAGAAGCCGATGGCCTATTGCAAGAAGCGATCATGACACCCTGGTGGTGGGGACTTGTCGAATCGAACAAATTACTTCCCTTACCAGCTGAAGCCCTTGCTCTGGACAAATTACAGAAGTCGTTGGGATTGGGCACAAACGAATTGCCAGCCGGTTATTGGAAGAATATCCAGCACAGCTTGCCAGCCTTGGACTTTGCGGACTTTGTGTCAATTGTCCGCGATGATATGCCTAAGGAAGTCGCCTTTCTTCTGACTTGGTGTCTGGTAGGGACCAGACATCTGCTGGAAGGCCAGTATAAGCATCTTGTGTCTGAGCGAAGCCCCCTGACATCCCCTTGATCCAAAGAGGATGGCCCAAACAACAATACCACTTCACGACGGCGCGCACGAGTACTACTCAAAAGCTGATACTTTCGCTCGATACCAACCTCTACTCAAGTCACCGTTTTAGAATTCTAATTTACTCACAATCTACTCATGTTAATAATGCATAATACCTATGTGTAGGAGGGAGATAAGGCACTGATTGGACTGTTACTCGAGATAATATCGTGGGGGTGTCCTATGTACTGCAGAAATACGCAATGGTTACCAGACAGATTATTTTTTTCATCCGTAGGAACTACCATCCAGCAACACTGGATCTACATCCCCGGGACAATGTAAACGCATTACTGTTGATTATTAAATCTTTGCGAGGTTTCGAATGTGGCACTACAGCCAAATACAAGCCACATAGGATTATACGAGATTACAGAAACATACATTATTGATCCACATATTGTTGATTTCACATTATAACCGCAACGTACAATCTAACAGGTCTTGCAGGTCTTGCCAAAGCCACCAGTGGGCGTACGAGACCCCGGGTTTTGCGGCCTTTGCAACTTCCATGAGAGATTCTTCCAATCAGCCTGGCATTGCCCCGGAATCTTGCTTATCGTGATCTATGTTGTGACTCCGCAAAATATTTGCAAACCGATATATAAAATGGAATTGATGGATACCACGCTGCAACGCCATCCCATTGGCAGACAATCATACCTGGGTGCCATATCCTTCATCACTATGAGTAAGTTTCCGTGAATCTTGCGGCGTTGCCACCGACTCACGAAGCCTTTAGATGCCTACGGTCATCTAAGTGTTCGACATCTAGAAAAGAAAGACACATTTTGGATGCCCCGGAACATGTCTCCAGCACTTCTGTCATGGAGAACGAACATTGTTGAGTGCCGGGTAGAGGATGTTTCCCACAACGGCCGGAGCCTAGTGCGGGGATATCATCGAAAAAATTTCATATTGAACCTAGGAAAATACGTTCCCAAGTTTGATATTGCCAAATTCTACTCAGAAGAGGACGTCCGGGATCTTCTGATAAGGGACCAACGGCTAGGCAAACATCTATCCTCCTGCTTTTCCCAAGAAACGAATGATTCTTATCACTCGGTTGTATTAATGCGAGGCCATGGTTTTACTGTGGTTCGTGAAAGCGTGGCAGAGGGTCTTTAGAGCTATTAATACGGTAGAGAATCCTCGGATTCAAACCGCATCGCTGACTCTTCAACTTAGTGCGAGTACTACGGTAGGGGCCCCTGTTGGAGGATTGTACCTAGGTACGTCTCGGACGAGTCTGAGATATATGCTACGACTCAGATAACACAGTGGTCGGTCATGCGTCGTGGAATCTGTGGGTGCGCGAGGTGGAAGCAAATCGACTCTATACCAACAATGCTTAGGTTATAGTCGGGCTCTATATCCTACATTTAACGAAATCGAACTGGTCGAAATAGTTAAGTCGTTGAAAGGGTCTACGTGACTTTTCTGAACTTAGGATTGTGTTTCATATCAGTGGATCAATTGATTCATGAGACTAGGCTAGAAGACCTCAAATTTCAAAGTATATAGGAAAGTCTCCTAAGAGAATTATTCAAAGCACGGAAACAACAGAAAGATGAATCGACATATGGAGATAGTGGCATTGATGTGGGGGGAGATTAGGTGCCTGAAAAGTAAACAAGAACTAAAGAAACCGTACCGTAGGCAGATAAGAACATAAGGAAAGGCAGATTAATGATCAATTTAGAGTTCCTCCTCCTCCTCTGCATGGAATCCATTCGAAGCCGATGCCTCAACAATGTCCCAACTTTTGATGTTCGTATCCAACAGGTCATCATTTCTCTCAGCCTTCCCGGATCCGAACTTCTTCGGGGCCCATTTCTCTACACCCTCAACTCCATTGAGGTCTTCTTTGAATTCGCGGAAGATATCCGCATTGAGACGTTCAAATTCGCTGTATTCCTTGGGCCAGTCACCCAAACGTTCAATAGCGAGCTTCAGGAGATCAAGGTGTTGACGGACGTGTTGGCCCTCGGTCCAGTTACTTGTCGCAACATTGGCCAGTTCGAGAGAATAGGTGGATCCATCCATGCTCATGCTCATATCACCACCTTCAAGTTCAGCAAACGAAGGATCAGTGAATACACGCAGAATATTTTCGTGAACAGCCGCGGCCTTCTTGTAGTAACGATGAGCGATCTCATGGCCCGACTTCTGGCTCTGGTACCGCTGAGCGACGCTGGTGTATAGTTGAGACAAGAGAATAGACATCTCGAGCGTGCTGGGGTGACGAGGTCCGTGGACGCGACGACAATTATAGACAATATCTTCCGCGAGACGGAGTGCACCCGACACCTCTCCCACTAGGTAGCGCACAAGAATAAAACGACGTCCCAGAGCAAACGTGACGGATGGTTGCCACGACCGCTGAGCCTCACGACTGTTCCAAAGCAATGTCAAAAGCCAGGAGAGAGACTTGTAGTCTTGCTGTTCTCCAAGAAGAGCAATGAGATTGTTTAAGTGAGCAAGACTAAGTTGTGTCAAGTTGATCCTGAGTTCTTTGATGACCTTGAATGCTTCTTGCAGGATAACGGAGGAAACCTTGAGCAATTTCGAACGAGCAGCAGCATCAGATACCGGTACGACGTTGCGTCCAGCAACCGTAAGGCCAAGTTGGAAAACAAATTTCAAAATTGCCGCGCTGCGATACTCTGTATGAGCAGAAATGTAACGGAAAGAAGCAAGAGCAAGGTCAGCAGCGACGTCGTATCTTTGAGCGGCAATCAGTTGTTGAGTGTGCTCGTGGCTTGCTATACCAACAGAACGAAGGAAGTTCTTAGTCTCGTGAAGACTAAAGTAGTTGAGTAACGTGAGTGTGAAGATCCTTGCCTGAGATATCTCTGTCAATTTGATGCGTTTACCCTCTGTGCCCAAGAAGTAGTTTAAGAAATCCTCATATACTCGCGTCGCAATCGACTGGCGCTCTCTGGATAATAAGAACGCATGTAGTCGTGCGGCAGTGAATGTAAGACTCTGCAGAGTGGCACTTGTTGACTTCAGTTGACTTCTGTACTCCTCAAAGTAAATATACTCGGTAGTCAAAGCTGAGAAGATCTCATTCAGTGTCACCGATGAGTTTTGACGCAAACTATATTCAAGTTGGGCCAAGAAAACTAGACTCTGGCGTTCTTTTGACGTGACATCGAAGCTGACGGACTTGACGTTTGCGCTGTCCTTCATGACAATCTGTCGGTATACTTCGTGAGATAGTTCAGTAGCCTTGTGAATTTGATTAGATGTAATGTAGCTTGTTGCGATGGCTGAGGCACTGGCAATAAGTTTGGTAGATGATGTTTCTGTCGTGAGAATCTGCACCGTAGCCTCCTTCAACTCCTTGAGAACCGTCTCAGTCTCATTGCGCTTGGAGTAGAAGGAAACCATCTCTTGCATCTTGGAAAGAGACTCCTCATGGGCCCAGCCGTGGCTCTTGCGTACAGTTGTAATGCGGCGCTTGAGAACGGAGATTGCACGTTCAACCTGCGCCGAAGACACTGACTCGGATTCGGTCGATGTTACTATAGCTGTCTGCTCCTCATAGATAGCATCGAGTGTGGCGGTGATCTCCTGATAGTCAATCTCCTCGGACTTGATTTTCAGTAGCTCCTCATACAGATGAATTGCCTCAATTTCAAGGCGCTTTGATTCTTGACAGATTTTGGCCAATGTCAAGGTGGCTTGAATTGTGATCGATGCGGTCGCACCAAAAGTAGCCTTGACCTTGGCCTGATAGTCGACTGTGATTTTGTGAATTATAGCGAACTCTGTCTGTAGAGCTCGAAGAGAATGAGTGTATCGCGTGAAGAATAATTTGACAAATTCCTGGTCTTCGAACTTAGGGTTCAATTTCGGCTGTTGAAGGAAGGTCTTATAAAGAATCTGGTAGTAGTGCACGGCATCGGAATAACGTCCCTGAGTCCACAACTCTGTAGCCACAACGACAAGGGGCTCTAATGCATCCGGCAGGCAGATATCAGAGTCCTTGTTAATAGCATTAACAATCTGACGGTAGTAGTCAACGAAGATGGGACGTGGGCGCGTCAGCTCCGCCAGAGCCCAGAGATTGGTAATCACGATTGAATGATGAAGACCGTATTTGCCAATATAATCGCTGAGCAACTCCTGGCGAAGAGTTATGATCTTGTCTGTTTGAGAAGTGCGTTCAAACAAGCGTAGAAGTTCTGTTGTGACACGGTCAAGGAGTTTGTCTCCAACTTGCCGATCGGACCTCACTGCTCGATAAATTCTTGTACGGATATCTTCTTCCTTTCCAAGTCGGCGACGAGCGTGATAGCATTGACTTAATTTTTCGGCAAGCTCAACGCAGTGATCGACATGTTTGCCCGGAAGAGTAACATCTTGAAGCGATGGAGCAAAAAGATTAGGCCAGATTCCATGCAGAACTCGCTTGATCAAACGAGTGCTATCGTGCCAGCGATGCTGTGAGATGTACATCTCGTAGAGAGTTGAGACAGCTGTAATTGACGTTTGATCAACTTTTGTAATAGAAGACGACGCCTCGTACACAATTTCCTCAAGTGTGGTTTCGGAAGTGACCCAGGATGATGAAGAGACCACCTTCATCACCTCCTGCGATGTAACCTGGATGCTCTGCTGAATCTCTTTGTAGGTAGAAGTCTGGGTCCGGCTGGTGCTCTCATAGAATTGCGCAACACGCTTATAGACCGAAAGAGCAAGACTAGCTAAGCCAACCGTCTTCATGACATTGGCGATTTCAGATATGTAGGAAACAGAGGTCTCGGTTGCCACACTTGTCTGTTCATACTCTTGCCACGTTGTGGTGAGTAGAGAGGATGCCTCATACTCTCGCTTCTGCGTTTTCAAAAATTTAGAGTATGATAGAACAGCCTTGAACTTTCTTTCTTCCCACTCCGAGGAATAGTGCATGCGACATTCCTTGCTTGCACGTTGCCAAATCTGAACAAATATCTGCTCGGCAAGCTGGAAATGGCCTTCAGACGAATATTGTTCGGCTTTCTTCAAGAGAGCCCAGAAGTCCTGGGTTTCTGATTCCACAAGCTCATCCCTCTCCTCGACGTCTAGGAGTAGTGTTGTTTGCGTATCCGTCTCGATTTGGGTAGTATGGCCAGTAAGCTGTACATTCAAGCTGCCACCTATGTCTCGAGCCTCTTGAGAATCTGCACCATATTGCTGTATAGTAGCTGATCTGAGTGAAAGTATGATCTCTCTTGCCTTAGACTCTTCCTTGATGAGCTGGTAGTGCTCAACCAACTGAGTCAGTGTTGAAATCACGATCTCAGAGGTCGTTCCATAATGAGCCTTGTAGGAATCCACAAGTAGAAGAAGAATTTCCTCTCTCCTAGTCATAATCTCCGTTTTGGTCTCGGTGACTTTCTCGGCAGTCACTTCTAAGAAGAGACTTGCAACTTGTGTAGTAATGATATGCAGCGGGTTGAGTACTGTGCGGCTGATAGAAGTTGCCTCATAAAACAACTGACCGGCCTCTGAATAGCGATTGATCTGGCGGTAGAAGATGGCAAGGGTAAGGATTGACTGCAATGTCGCCAAGTGGTTTAGCGTAAGGATAGTACGCGTGAGCTTCGTGACCGTTGTGTACCATGACAGAAGAGTCGGTACGGGTCTATGCTCCCAGACGGTCTGCTCCAGCAAAAAGAATGTTGTGTTTGTCGGGAAAAGCTTGCCAAATTCCTTTGAAACCCCAGCTTCGCCATCCGTTGTGAATGCTGTCGTCTGACGGAGATGTGTGAACCAGTATCTCAAGGAAAAGTCAAGAAGGACATATTTGTCAAGAAGCTTGGACTTTTCGAAACGATCGAACGACGTCAATGAGGGCTCATGATCTTCAGTAACTGCAAAGCGAGAGTAGATAAAAAGTCTTCTCAACAAGTCGGCATGTCTATCCTTGATGCTTGGAATAAGCTTGCCTTTAGAGAAGATATCGATGACAGCGGAGCGAACTTGACCGTGTCGGAGATACACATAACTATCCTCGACGTACACAAGGGCGTTTACTGGCTTCAGGAGTCTCAGGACATCAACTTTTCGATCTGTGACTGTGGCCTTGTCGATCTGGATAGAGAGCAAGGTGGAGAGTTCGGTCTGAGATAGAGGACGATCCGCAGTAGCTAGCCATACCAACATGAGCTTGGCTTCCTCCGTAAGATCTGGAGATTGCAAAAATTGCGTGACAAAGTCTACAATGGTCAACTTGGAAGTCACTAAAGAATTAACAGACTTTTGCAGGGCTTCAGAGGTTTCTGCATTGCGAGCGAGCTTGGATGCAAGCTTAGCCCACAGAAACGAGCCATTGGCAGCCTGGGTGATTTGCTCAATGAGGATTTCTTGTTCCGTCTCTGATAGCTTAGTATAAACTGGGTAATTTTCGTAGCCGTTGCGAACCACGGCCGCAATGTCGTCAAAAATCAACTCCGATGTTATGTGTATGTTGGTGAGTTCGCTTGATGCCTCGAACTTCTGAGATCCTAAAACTATCAATTTCAAGTTTGGAGTCTTGTGTGTAACCGCTTGAAGCCTCTGAAGCAAAACCGACTCAGAGCCAGAGGCTTCATCGAGGCCGTCAACGACAAGAACGACAGGCTTGGCTCCACGGAGAGGGGATCCAAGGGAAGCGTCTAAGGCGTCCCAAAGGATTTTCTCATATTCATCCATGCTAACGGCTTTTCTACTACGCTCGTAGGCATTGGAAAGAATTTGAAACAACTGTGTGTTACCGATTCGTTTTTCAAACAACTGGCGAAGGATCGACTTCACCACTGCCTGAGGCTCGGTCTCGACCGGAACACGAGCATCTGACAGTTGGGAATTAAGTTAGTTTGGTCGACTGCAGAAGGAGAATTCTTTCTTACTGATTGGAATAAATAGTGTGTTGTACGTAATACCACCGATAGGGTGTTGTAGATGGTCAACAATGACCGAAGCTAAAACTGTCTTTCCTGAGCCCGGTGCACCTGAAATTGACAGACCCTTGAGTTGTTGACTTTTCAAAAAACGAGTCAGATATGGACTCAACCAAAGGCATGTCAATTCTTCACGGTCATGGGCAAGGTGGGAGGTATTCTCGGCAACATTTGCAAGCACACGGTCTTCAGGAGCCAACCATTGTCTGATAGATTTGATCTCGGAAACTGTAAAAGAATTATGTTAGTCAATCTAATAGACATAATCTCGTTTTGATGATCGTTGAAGAAGCTCACCTCGCTCCCCGTCCAAGTCGTCTTTCAGGAGTTGGTGTTTCCACATTGCCTCAGAGATTTTCTCGCACCGACCGCGGAAACTCTCAATCTGTCCCGAGAACGTGCCATAAATATTCACGGATATGGAAGGCTTCGTAAGCCCTCGCAGAGCTTTGTGAAAGTATGTTGATACACTGGCCACCAGCGTGACAAGGTCGGTCAATGCCAGGACGAGTTGCTCTTTGATCTCTTGGGACACCGCGAAAAGCTCGGTACGCTCGAGAAGGTTGACTAGCACCATTGATATGCTGTAGAAAAATCCGAAAGAGACCCTAAGGGCGGAAGCGTTTTCTTCACCAAGCTATAAACAGGGCATTAGTTCGAGAACTGTGACATAACGTGAGAAAGGACGCAAACCTCTAGCAAGATTGCACAATAACCGTATGCCAACTGTGCAGCCAGGTAGCTATCTCCCGCAAAGTGCTCGATAGCGAGGTCGAATGAGTGCAAACGCTCGACAAACAGTTGAGCCCATGCGAGGACCTTGTCATAGCTGCTTCCCTCTGGAGGAATCTTGCTCATACGCTGATGACGAATCCAGTCCAGTAGTGTAGCGTGGTTGGCATTCAGGAGCTTGGAAGATGTTGTCACTCCCAGTTCATCGCCACTTCTGCGCTTAAGGGAATATACCACGTTGGAAATGTTTGATGACTCTCCAGCGCCTGCGGTTTTTCTGGATATTCTTCGTGAGACCACCGAGCGGGCAGCTCCATTCGAGACACTGTCGAAATCGTGAAGACCTCCAGAGATTCGTCTCCAGTGTCCCCCCGCCCCTGGAGACAGAGGGTTCAAGGGGGACTCCACTTGTAATGACGGTGCCATATTTGTTGAAGGAGGAGGGCGATGTTTGGGGCTTGAGATAGTTGGGGGGTTTTGTTTCCGTTGGATGGTATCCTTGGGAGGTTTAATAGTATTTTGCTCAACGCGATGCTCCGACGGGTCTGTTACCGAGGATTTCTGAGGTGATGAAACCAACTTTGGGGGAAGAGGAGGGTCACTTTCGGGTCCTCTATTGCAACACTTGAAGCACTTGAGACAAAACATCCAACAGCTTCAGTATGATGTATGTAAAGAATCGAGTAAAGAAAACTCTCGAGTCTTTGACGTGCGTACTTCCTATTTATTAAAGCTATCTCGCAGGATACAAGGGTCTGATGGTCGGTTGCATCAGAGCCAACCATCCGAGTTCTCGATGCACTGCGCACAGTGGAACCTTGAAAGCCTTTCCTAATGCAGAGGACCACCCGGCTACTCCGACTTTGAGCTTGCTTAGAAGTGCGATGATATATGATTCTGTCATATAGTGGCAAGATTCATGTCTAGCGCCCGAGTACAGCTAGCATCTGCCCATCAGATCACTGATTCCTCATCAAAATTGGAATGATCAAGTGATCCACAAACATCGTCGTCTCAAATTGCAGTTATCCACGCACGAACTTGGCCAAAACTGGTTACTGATCCCAATGAATCATATCGCAGGCAAATTTCGACAAGCAGAATGTGGAGTAAGCTAGCGGCACGAGGATCTGAGCTCTCGAAAAATCAACCCCAGGATCTGTGCAATTGAACGAAATCAATAGCTTGTGGACAATTTCCAGTGGGGACGAAGACACCGACTGCAGATTTCTTCCTGGACTCAGCTAAGCCGCCGTAGCCGTCTACCAGCCACTGGACGGTAGGCGATATAGCCTGCCTAGGGTTCTATTTCAGTGTAACAATGTGCTGCATTTGAGACACCTCGTAGCAATATATGGCTGCCTGAACCGCACATGCATTTGATTTCTTTTCTCTCGGCTTTGGATGACGAGTCTCGAATGAAATGTTTCAATGGAAGCGCAGGGGTATGAGCACGCTCGAGCCAACCGGAGAAAAGACCCGCATATGAAAGCGTAGGTCGTTCATCTTTCGGAATGGTTGTCGCACCAAGAGACAGCAGTCACGACATCTAATTCTAACTAGCATCTTCCCAGGTCGTAGTCATGCCTTCATCGTTGTCAGCAAGTAGATCTACCCCATCAATCCCATCAAGGCAAACTCTACGATTCGAAGATCCTATGTCATAGAGTAATGCTTGACGGATTTTATGGAGTAGTATGTTAGGGAGCAGTATGAGGTTCATCGCGATGCAAGTAGTTGGAGCCTGTGCAAAGATGCTTGCTACGCTCAGGCCAATGGCCTTGCAAGTGGAGAATGAAAAGGTGGAGGTATTTGCCACTGAACTTGGTCGGCTACAAAACACTCAAAAGAGTGCTGCGAGTATGACAAGGGTATGATCGTATGAATCTGTGACTTCTGCCGCTGCATTGTGTCTCGACGCGAAGAGGTAAGACGTGGATGTCAAAAATGCGTGGCGGTTGACACAGGCTCACAGCCAGCCCGGTCTTAAGTGGGCCGGTGGAGAGGCTAGAAGCCGAAGATCAGAGTTTCCGACACGAACTGGTGAGTTTGGCTGGCGTCGAATGCTGCGTCTGACTTGACGATTCAATTATAGTTGCTGGTCAACCCGCTGATCGTGCCTCCACTGTTCGAGACTTGATCTGTTTCTCAATTTTGAGACTCTGCTCTGTACGGAGGAGAAGACGGTTGATTAGTTACTATTTTCTTTTCATGCTGTCAACCCGGGCTGTGAGTTACTACGTACAATACTCCGAACCACCTTATTGGAAGAACAGCTGACGCCGGACGGGTGGCTGGCGATAGTCCCTGTTAAGTGGACAAGACGAAGATTCCGCGCCGAATCCGCGGCACCCGAAGCGAGCTACCTACTACCTACTAGGTAGTGGGTGCAGCCAAAACATCCCCGCTGTCGGTCTAGATTGAAACAAGGGCGTGCTATGCTAGAATCGATACGAAGTTACTTGCACTTCAGAAATGTCCAGGTGGGCAAATGACTCTGACTGTCCGGTATTTCCCCTTCCTCTGAACATATTGACGGGATTTTCTTAGCGATACAGCATGCCGTAGTTACCTACTTCCTTTCAAGTTTTGGCATTCGATATGGGAGTGTGCTCAACATCCTATGGGGTGCACAGATTTACGACGTACTATGTATGATGCAGCTCAGGTTCCACCACGGACATTGAGCAAGTTATAAGCCAATTGACAGTGGATAAGTGGCCCATGCAAAGCGTGCATGTGCATGGTCTCAACAACAGTTCGGGTAAATCTAAGCAGCAAATCAAGCTGATCCGGTTCATGGGTTTGCTGACAACCTAATCTAGTCAGCAACTCTGACCATGAACAAAACTGACAGGGGTGTCTATTATTATATCACCCCTCATAAATCCATAAACATGTCAGTTCCTGTTGATCCAGAATCTGCTCGGCTACCATAGCCCCTTTCGGAAGTGTCGCAGGCGATTTGCTGTTTTTATCGAGAGGGAGCCGGGACGCTATGTTACTCATTCTGCTAATAATTTTTTACTTCAACGACATAAATGCCACATGCAAAGAGTATCATGATGATTTAATGTATGGATCTCTACCCCGGAAATGATCTACCCGGCAAGCCAACTTAACCAAGTACTAATAGGAATATACTCTTCATACTTTTAGTGTTTGTTAGTACATGCATGAGTCGGTCTCTCTGGCCATTCATATACATGTTAGGAAATGTAAGTGAAGTGTAATACATGAACTCCATATAAATCATGCTTGTAACCGCGGCCAAGATTTTCTCACTAGTTACCATGAGGGGTCAAAAGCACTTGGCAGTGTTAGCATCACATCGCAACAACTAGAATCCACTCAAGTATACGCGGTAGAGGAGTGATCAATAGATTAGGTGGGCTAATTTCCACGACATATTATGAACTTGCAGGCATTCCGCATATCAGCTAGCCACCCAGTCCAAAGCAGCATAATGTTCCGAGTGCAAAATAGACGAGCCAGTAAAAACGAAAAGAAAATAGTGTCTCCGTTTTACGATTCCTCTTCTAGTATTTACTATCGCGGCACCCAAAGGGCATAGTAGTGCTTATACTAGTATGGATTACATACGCTGTAGAAGTCTTGCGTCTTCTGAAAACCCTACCTTTGAGGTAGCGAAAATCTTCAAAGAAGCCTAGCCCTAATTACCACCCAATGCGGAGTACGTGCATGTAATTTAATCAAATGCTTTCATGCTCATCGCCATCATGATTACGCCAAGGAAGACCTTGAGTTAGCATTCAATACTATAGTACGGCATAGGATTAGGGTAAAGAGATAACCCTATCGATCTTGAATGATGTTAGTTCTAGTCCCAATGATGATACCATGTGCTGATGATAGAATAAATATCTTCTAACAATATGGCAAAAGTATTAAATAATCAAATACAGGCGAAATAACCCGAGAACTATTTGATAAACACGCTTCCAAATGACCTGTCGGTATTACGCAGTATATCCCGCGTGCATTAGGTACATCTATGGATGTACATAAATGTTGATCAACCCGTGGACCTTGGAAACCTCAAGCTTTCGATCCAGATGCCTTTGAAGTCAATTTACTGTATTGAACAGTTGGACAAATTGAACTTTGTCAGGAATCTACTATTAGGACCAAGGAATGATTGAAAAGATAATCCATTCCAACTAGATGTATTTGCATGTGCTATAGTTAGTCATGCTACCACTGACCACTTTCAAAATTACGGTAATGGCAATCCTGGACGACATCACTGCGGCTCCAGCACTACCAGTCCTACCTAGATAGAAACTTATCAACCCAGATGGTTCAATCCACATGCTCTGCTTCACCGATTTCATCAACATTCCCCCTTTAGTCCAGAAGACATGCTCACTTGTCTAACCGCCCCAGGACCATCAAACACTTCTGCAAGTTCTTCGAGAGAGTACCCCTTGGTCTCAGGAAACATGAAGTAGGTAACCACTAACACGAAGACATCGAAGCAACAGAAAAAGATGTAATAGTGCCATCCGATACTGTCTAAGGCAACGGGGTTGACGAATGCTAGAAAAATCAAGGACCCGTATACCAACAGCAGTTCGGGGGTCAAGCCCTTGCTGCGGATTGAATAAGGAAATATCACGGTCGGATATCCAAGAATTTCTGTCCGCAATTTCGGGCACATACTGAGCACACGTTACTGATGGTTCCGGTCTCCATTGCAGACCATAGTCGACCTCGCAGCAATTGGGGACAAGGAATAAACACGGAGATACTATTACCCCGCGTGGCATGCATATAGCTACAGTACTATTGAATAGTCTTGTTTTCATTGATATGACATTGAAATCATAGCACGACTTACTTCTTCATTGCACTAAACCACTCCCCTGTGGGATATTGTGATTCCGCATATACTTTATTCAAAGATGGCTGAAATTATATGTACTATGCGTTAAATTTGAGGTGAGTCTGAATCGTTTAATGAGGCTTTAGCTGATATTGTCTAGAACCCTGTCTTTGTCCCGAAATCGATCAAGAACGTTTCGATCGAAAACCGCGACATCCCAAAAGTACGTGACGAGCATGACGTTCGAGTACACATTGGACAGACTGGTATTTTTGGAAGCGATGTTCATTATTGGCAGAGAGGTCGCATTGGTGAATTCATCCTTACCAGCTCGATTGTCTTGGGACACGAGAGCTCCGGAGTCACGGTACAGGTGGGTGGCAAGATGAAGAATGTGATAGTTGGGGATTGAGTTGCAATAGAGCCTGGTGTACCGTGCCGATAGTACGTAATCTGTTTTTGATTCCTGGTATGCTCGCGTAATAAGAAACTGACGGATGGCAGCTGCAATTACTGTCACTCCGGCGCGTACAATCTGTGTGAAGATACAATCTTTGCAGCCACCCCGCTGTATGATGGAACTCTGCAGATTATTATATCGTTGCCGGTGATTACTGCTATACCCTTCCCGATCACTTGAATGTAGACGATGGTGCACTAGTTGAGCCCGTGGCCGTGTCTGTGCAAATCTGTAAGGTGGCAGACCTCCGAGCAGGCCAGACAGTGGTGGTCTTTGGTGGTGGGCCGATTGGAGTTCTCTGTCAGGCAATTTCTAAGGCTTATGGTGCCAAAAGGATTGTTAGAGTTGACATTTCCCGGCCAAGGAGGTGGGCGGCCTGTTTAAAAGAATGATTGGAGTAGGAATGCTGACTATCATGGAACGTCGCTTTCCCAATCGAAACTGCATGCATTAGAGTTTTTGTTATTAAAGGCTCAGTTCGATACACGACCGGGTGTTATTCAAGTGCCGTAGACTTAGTTGCATCAGGCAAGGTTAACCCTCGAGCTCTTGTTACGCATCGATTCAAAGTTGAGCAAGCAGAAGAGGCAGTCCAGTTGGTAAAGAAGGCCCAGGAAGACACTTTGAAAGTCATCATCGAGGGAGTCCAGTAAATTCATTATTATTGAATCATATTTAACTAGATACTAGGGTGAAAGTTTTTGAGATAAATGACCTCCTTGGTATCAGTTGTGGAAACAGCAACACTATGTTAATAATCTGTTTCTATGAATGCTCAAGTCTACTATATCAAAAGCGAGTCCGTAAGGTAGTGTTAACTCTGAGAGCGATTCGCCTTTAGAATTATCTACGTAGTTAAATTACAACAGCCACGAAGGAGTGACACGCATCAGTGGCTCCTCCAAATCGGTCTCATACAAGGAAGTACAATTTATCAATCAAATGAGATTTTAGTAAACAGACTGTTAAGCGTCTGCAAAGCAGTGGCCCTGATAGAATACTGGGCGTGTCAACAGGTTGACTGTTGTCCGTTCTGAGAAGAGAGGAATCAAAGGCGAGATCAAAGATGCCTCCACTCGTGGACGAGGACTGGAAGGTCCGCAAATTGTATGTATCATGGTTGTCGGTCCTGAATTCTTGTCCGTATGGTAGGGCGAGGGTGCGAATCACTAAGCCGTTAAGCTATATAGTAAGCTGGATCTTAAATTTAACCATGAAGAACAGCAATACACAAGATGTCAGCTTCATTAGACACATTATATTTATCAACAATTCTATAAACATGGTTCTTGCACCTCATCCGTGCCCTACTGCACCGGTACTTACAAATTTTGACCTGTCGGGGAAAACTGCCGTTGTCACTGGCGACTGTCGTGGCATCAGCCTCGAAGTTGCTCGAGGATTGTGTGAGGCTGGTACAAATGTTGCCATAACCTACAGCAGCGCTCCCCCAGCAGAGGCTGATAACATTGCTGCGATTATTGCCGCTGCAAATAACAGTCGAACAGTGGTGGCATACAAATGCGATGTAAAATCGAAAACCGAAGTGCAGGCCACAGTTGAGAAAGCAACAGCAGAACTTGGGGCTGTCAAACTCGATATTGTGGTAGCAAATGCAGGCACCATAAGTTCCGTGACATATTTGATGTCAACGTCAATGGGTCATGCTGGACGGCGCAAGCAGCGACCAAGGTTTTCGAAAGACAGCAGAAAGAAGAAAAAACTCCGCATCGAGGATTGATCATCTTTATCGCATCGGTATCAGCGACTCTTGTGAATGTGCCGGTAGAAGCAAGCTGCGTATAATTCCAGTAAATCTGCTCTGGTCCATCTATCCAAGTCTCTTCCCGTAGAGTGTGTGGACTTTACAAGAGTGAACCGTGTTTCACCTGCCTCCGAAATACATGTTTCGACCATTATGCTAACTTGTATCTGAACAAAGGGTTTCATTGACACCGAGAGTAAGTGGGCAATGCAGGTTGTGTTTGATCAGACTGATGATGCTTGTTCCAATATTGCTCACAGTTCATCCCGAAGAATGCATGATTCCCGGTCGCAGACTCTGCAATGCCGCAGAACTCAAGAGTTCATATGTGTACTTGGCAAGCGATGCAAGTAATTATATGCCTGGTAAGACTTCGATTCAATGTTGAGAGATTGACCCAACTTACTAGATGTTTTAGGGGCGGATCTGATAATTGATGGAGGCTACGCCCTGCCTTAGGTGAACAAGAATGTTAGACCCCTTCCGGGGAACACCATTCCTACGGAATTGTGCTGATGAAATAATCCTGTCAATGAAATAAGTTCTCTTGCTGCTATCTCACAATTCGAGATACCACCTCACTCAGGCTCGGCAGATCATGAAGCTACCTAGGTAGGTACTAACCTAGAAATTTTCAGTGATGATTCTGCAAACATATCCATGGGATTTTGTCTAGGTACCTAGGTACAGATGTATTGATATAGAATGCGGAGTGTTCCCAGCTTACGGATGAATCATTGTTATCATGCGTACACGAAAGAAAGTTGGACTCCGAGACAAATAATCAATCGATCAAGTTTCACCGTTCATCCTTGTCGAAGTTGATCTGGAATTTAGATACATACTCACTTCTCAGTTTCGGTAATCTCCGGTATGATCCTGATTGATGATCACTTAGGGTTAGACTCGGAGAGTTGTAATCACGTACTAAACTATACAGGGTTTAATACAGTGGGTTTCTAGCACGCCAAGGAAGCCTTGCCCTTTTACACGCGAAATGAGACGATCCAAGAAATTTTGTTAGCTTTAGCCTTCCGGGTCGTGAACTTGTGCAGACTTCAGACGCCGACTACAGCTAATCAATCATGGCATAATTACATAGAATGTCGTCCCGGCGCCAATATTCTAGTTGCGATCCATGTCGCCGATTGAAGCGCAAATGTGTTTATGAAGAAACCACTCCTCGACCGGGACTGGCTTGTCTCCGCTGCAAGGAGCTGGGATACAATTGCACTTTCGACTACGTCTTAACACGCGTGGAACAGAAAAAGAGGAAGCGATATTCTACTAATTCGGGCCATAAACAAGACCGGTCTCAATCAACAGAATTGACATCCACCGGGGAGCTGGTGGGGGATCTTGATACGGTGGACTGGAATTCAGTTCTTCAGCCTCACGACGGGGATATTTCCCTTGGATTTGATAACTTGAACGACAGTATAGTTACTGGATTTCTCAATTTGGAAAGCCTCGGTAAAGAATGGCAAGATCTGGCAACCGTTGATTCTGCCCAACTGTCCATCTTGGATACAAATAGCACGAGTAGTGACTATGCGTTACCAATTAGTCTTCCGCCTCAAAACCGTGGCTCTAGAAAACAATCTGAACGAGCACTTCTTTCCAGCGCTTGGAAGGGAACCCCGACCCAACTGCTCAACTCCATCTTCACGGCAAAGTCGCTGGGAACATGTCTTTACCACACTTATGCCACCATGATGCATGGAATGGAATCGAGATATTTGGAATATGAATGCAATCCATTCGGTCCAAGTCAGAGATACACATTTGACCTTAAGAATGCATCGCTGGTGATTGAAGATAGCGGACCTTCCAATGAAGCTCCCGGTCCTAGAATGTCGGCTTATCCTCTCATGAGCATGTTGCAAGGTCTAAGACATCTTCGTCAAGGAGGTTCACCGCAAGACGTACCGCTTGGCGATTCAATCAAAATCACGTTTGTCGGATTGGCCAGATTTCTAGATCACTTTGGCCACTTTTATGGAAATAGATTGAGTCGACGAAGGAAGGTGGAAGATGAACGTATGCTGATGGCAGCTCAGCAAGTTTTTGCTCTTCAGTGGGCAGTAACAAGCTCACACGAGACAGATAAATCATTTCCAATAATCCAAGGATCAAAAAACTCATCCACAGAGGACCTTCATGCATTTGCCAGCTCCTGGTTCAGAGCGCGGTCTTTAATTTTGAACGCTACGCCTGGGAGCTCTTTCACACGGGTGTATGCAATGATTTTATTTCACATCTCCGTTCCTCCAAGAGAGGCCAAAGATGTTGCGGGGGAATTGAACGATATTCTCGATCAATGTCTCCGTCAGTTTGAGGATTTAAAATATATGGTGGACGGGTACGTCAAGCTGTTGAGCAGCACCTCGACTTACCGAAACCTGCTCCAGTCCTCTGTGACAGCCTTTCAATGGTTTGCATATATCAAGGACACTTTTGGGGCCTTACTTACAGAACGGGATTGTGTACTTACCGAACACCCATTCGACTTGTCTGGTAAGTTCTAAAGGTGTACCGTACGGTCAAATGACTGATGGTTTTGTAATAGTGACTGGTTTGCGAAGCACTCTCCAGACCGTAGAAAATTTTGTGGATGCGGATGTACCATTAGTCTGCCAGAGAGCCGTTCTTTTGATTTACCGAATATTAAGACAAACTGCGAAAGTGAAGCAGATTGTACGGAACACTGAAATTACTGGAAGGTCGTCTCAACTAGTCAGTGCTTTGGACCTTGCTATAAGCTTTGTCGAGGAATTTAACCATACATATGATGGGTTCCGTAACCGATGTATGGCCGACTTCGAGTCCCTTTCCTCAACGTCCAAACTGTCTTTTGGTATGTTTCCAGCTCCCTGTCGGCATGTAATACTGAAACTTATCCAAATAGGTTATCTGGTTCTATTTTGGAGTCTGGGAACCCTAACTCTAGCCGAACAAATTGGGCGAGCGCGTAATAGTTGTTTACGACAAGAAACCAACTTCATAGAACTTGCAGGAGGCAAGGGAAACCAGCACGAGGCGGCTGCGATTTCGTCGGTTATTGCGATTTCCAAACACATCGCTGATATGTCTACCGAAAATGCATCCTTCAGCGTCTCTGGCGACTCGGGGATGAAGTTACCGTTCATTTCACATCACGCGAGCCTTGCGCCCATTGTGGCTGTTTTGAGTAAGAGTATCGATCATGTTATTCAACGTATCGTCGATAGCGAGACCCCGGATGATGGAGTCAACTGGATGCTATCAATCAAACCTGTGCTGAGTTGTCTGCTCGATATGAGATCGACGGTGGCAGGATCGCAATCTATTCAGGCCCCCCTAAGCAGGTTACTAGCGTTTCATGGAGACCTTCTGATGGAGTGCTGGACTATTGACGATTTCGCTGAGCTGCTTGATTAAGAAGTCTCGTCAGATTCCGACAATCAAAGATTCCGCTCTTATAATCGATCAATATGTGTGTAAAATGCAGATTCAACCTTACATGGGCTACTATCCGCAGAAATTAATTATCGTATGTTTGATATACGGCCGCCGAGTCGCTTAGGGTTAGAGGTAGACGGGATCCATCACAATGATTGTCATCAAGGATGTTGAGAATGAGGCACGGCTAAGAAGTCTTCACGAGGTGTTACTCCAGATACAAGAAACAGTCATTGGCCGTCGAATAGCCTGAAAACGCCGTCTAGAATTTTGTTCTTAGTAATACCTCTGGCCCATCACGGAGATCCGTGGCGGCTCTATAGCGGTTCCCAAGCGGTTCCGCAACTTGGATAGTCAGCGATACAGAAAACCCCTCCGTCAATTCTTATATAAAAGATGTTTTTTTCTACCTGTAGTCTAACAGTTAATCACATTGAAAGAACATAATACTCATAATACACTCAAAGAGCTCCGTTTTATCCACTGAATTCAAGCTTCTCACCCTCACCTACCGCCATGTTAACTGTACATCATCTCGAGTGCAGCCAAAGCGAGCGGATTGTCTGGCTCTGCGAGGAACTTGGAATACCCTACAATTTGAAACGTTACAATCGAAGCCCTCTCTTTGCTCCGCCTGAGATGAAGGCGCTCACACCTATGGGCGGCGCTCCGGTAATCACGGACTCTACCTTCGATCCTTCCCACCCCCTGACGATGGGTGAAAGCGCGGCGATTGTGGAGTACATCATCCATAAACATGGAGGCGGGCGCCTGATTTTACCTCCGTCTCACAAGAATTATAGCGATTACCTTTACTGGTTCCACCAGTCCAACACCAATTTGCAGGGAGCCATTTTTAGAGCTATGCTTGTTGGACAACTGAAGTTGGCACCTGAAAATCCCGTACAGAAAGCCATAGACGCGAAAGTGAAGGCAGTCCTGGATACTCTCAATGGTCGGCTTAATCAGGTGACCTGGCTAGCAGGAGATGAGTTTACAGCAGCAGATATCATGACAGTCACTTCCGTGACGACAATGAGGCTTTATTATTCTATTGATCTTACTGGCTACAAGGGTATCCTTTCATGGCTGCAACGTGTTGGAAAACGCCCAGCTTACAAGTCTGCCATGCAAAAAGGCGACCCGGGAATGGTACCTTGTTTAGGAGCTGCACCACCAGACCTATTTCCGGCGTGGGCTGCTATCGTGCAATGAGTTTTATAAGGATATTACAGGAAAGATGTGTAAAAACTTTACGTTTGATGGCAAGTCCTGTATTCTTCTCATACCTGTAGAGTTACATAAGCTTTTGAGGTTGCTTGTATTATCTACCTAGGACTTCGTCTCCACTCAGTCAGCAGAGAGATTCACAACTTGCTTTAACCATTTCCCATCGTTTTTGAATCATTAAACAGTCGAACTAGTCATGAGTAACGAAGGGCCTCCCCAGATTTTCAACGAGATATACAGAGCTATCAACATTGCCATACCTCATCACACTGTGTGTTTGACCCGAAAGATCTTGTTTGCCGTTATTAATGACACATCGACTTGAGTTCATTCTAGGCTGTGGCATCTACCGCTCTCAACCCATTAATTGCCTCACATCCTTCGGCGAGGTCACCTAGGGTTATGCTACCTGGCAGGTAGTAGCCATTTCCGACGTTGAACTCATCTGGACACCATGCCCAAGTCAATTGATTCGGAGCAATGACTGTTCCATCATCGGCTATTTTGCAAATGGGATAAGCTATATCCCCGCTGAGGTTTGATCCGATGTTGAAACACACACTGCTCGTATAGTTGCCGTAAAGAGTGTAAGCAGATCGCTCTTCGTAAGTTAAAGCAGAGTCCGTTACCAGACGACCGGTGGCCGAATCGAAGTAAAAGATAGATGGCGAGCTATTCCCCTGTACGGGCTGGAGCACCCCTTCTATATCAATCTCGTTATGGTTGGTGGCAACTAAAGCTGTTCCGTTAATGCTGGTGTCAGATGCGGAAACAACGAGTGTGAATTGGAGAATGCGCTGCTAGCAGTCGAGGTTGATGCAGAGTAAAATGAGAGTCAGTGTTTAATCCATAGTAAAGATGAAGAAAAATAGGAAGGAGAAATACCGGCAGCAGGCAGGGTCACCGTTAAGGCTAAAAGTGACGAACAGATCTCCATGATGTCTTAATAATACGAGAAAGAGCCTCGTTCCGGCCTTAGTTGATGTTCAGTCGCTTTCGCGGAGAAAGTCAAGTTTGGGTACCCTGTAACGTAAAGCTCTTGTATGAAATTCTCTTCTGGCCTTATCAGCAGGTTTTCTATATACACTGAAGGATGTTCCACATAGTTACAGCCCCCAAGATGACATCTTGGTTTGGTACGCAGATCTTATTTCGAAAATTCGTATGACAATAGACAGGCGATCATAGATTAGAACCTTAATCAAGGCACCTGTCGATCTTGTGAGCTGGATTTAGTAGATGAGCCGCCTTTGTGAGACTATGACATGTCATGTCTCATTTGTACGCCAATACAGGTACCAAGTCGTAATGCTTGAAGACGCCTAGCTTCCACGATTATCTAGTAATATTGGACAGAGAGCTTGAACCCGGTAGATGAGCCGCAAAAGCCTGTTCGACAATGAGAGATTTGGACGGTCCATGAACAGAGTGGATGAGTATGACGGATCACCAAGTACGTACCCTCAAAATGCCACACAGTCAAAATTCTGATTCAGAGAATGAGGGTATCAAAAGTGCCTTTTATAGCCGAGACGTGGAATCGGACTTAGCAATTCGAGAGACATTTAGCCGCACTGACTGCATCCAAACTTGATGTGATGAATCTGAAGTAGTAATTTATTGCTTACCTCCAGCACAGCCTGCTGGATTTAGAATAACATAATTGTTGGGCATTAGATAAGGGCACCTCTCTTGCCCCAACCTTTTCGTCCTTACGATTGCATCTAACACTCGTCGAATGTTGTAGCTTGTATGGTAGCACTAAGGAAATTCCCCCAACAAAGAGCCAGCAGAGTTTTGTTTTACGTGGAACATTCATCAAAAAACTCGCTTTCATGGTTACAGTCATTTCTTATCATGGAAAGAGGATTTAGGAGGAGCAAGAGGCAGTTACAAGATTCCAAATCACAAGATAAAAGAGATATTGCCAAATCGGTCATATGGATTGTTTGCCTTGTGCACATACACATGCAAACTAATTTTAAGGTCATCCTGCAACCTTTCTATGATATGCTAATGAAGATTGGAGAAACGTATATTGCCTAGATGGTATCTCGCTATTCGAGGCAAAAGTCGAAAACATCAGCCACTGGCTGGGACACCAGTCTTGGATGCGAACAACTGTTGTATCCGACCAAGCCCATAATGGATTTGCCACTACGAAGAAGAGTAATATGAGCCACTATACATCGACTATGCATTCCAGGGTTTGGTTCAATCATTCCATCGAGGATGAACAACAAGGAATTTGCTGTGAACATTTCTGCGCACAGGAATTCGCTACCATCTTGTAGAAGGTTTTGCTCTTGTCGCACTAATGGCCCCTGCCCGAGCTTTAGTGGTCGAGAAAATAGTCTCTTCGGAAATACCTTGAGTACTGAAAGTGTAGTGTGCTGAATCTACAGATGTTCCAGCAACGAGAATTGGTCAACTGGAAAGCCAAGCCCCTCTAATACATGCAACGTAGGCACGAGTTCGCTCTCGAAGTAAAGCAAATGATGTTCACTGTTAACTGTTAAGAATTACCCGTGGCTGGCAAGGAGGGTCATCGACTTGATCATTATGCTTTTGAGTGGTTAAAACAATTGAAAGTGTTCGCTGATGTACTAACAGGCTTCTCCCACGTTATGCGAAATTCGCCGTACTCGTGCTCGTGGAAGTAATACCTCCTAGACTTTTCTATTTTGCCCTTTCTTGAGTACTGTATCTCGGTTTCTTTAACCAGATGCTGCGATGTCCCTAACCCTAACCCATCCGTTTGGTTACTTATTTACTTAGGGCTAGGGTTATGATCCTAGAATAACTTATTGGAGCCTAGGGATGAGTCATCCTGCATGGTAAATATTACAAATGGCCTGTCTCTTTATAGCCAAAATATTGGAGGCCATATTCCTGTTACGGTACACTGGTTACATTGGGGGCCAAGACTAATGGCCTCTACACATGGTTCATTTCTCGCAATCTGGGATCTTTGTACGTCAAAGAGAGACAGACCCAATAGATTAGTCCAGACTATAAAAGCTTAGCGACAGAGTTTAATTTCCTTTTCAGATCTCCCGTCTTTAGTATCTCCTAGGAACTCAAATCGTAATCTGATCTAGACAAAAAGGTCTGTTAGGTTTCTTGTCCCTGTGATTACTGATTAGCCAACATTCACTAGTGGTTGTAACCCTCTACAACCAATCCATACACAAGAGAAATAGTGTTCGGTTTCTGATCGAATATTAACAAACTCCTTCCCAAAACAGCAGTTGGTAAAGGTTTGATCTCACGTAAAGCGTAATATATTGAGACTTTAAGTCGCATGCCCCAGTCCAGTACTTCAAATGCGGCGGATGTCTCCATCCATTGCAAAAGTATATTGGACGCTTTCTATGGAGCTAAAATATCTACCTCGACTTCAGCTGACCGATGACACCTGAAAACATCGCGGAATTGGCTCCAATTTCCAGATTCAGGCATGTGTATGACTACAAACTCAGCCAGAGTTACATGGCTCGCCTGTTCTTCGCAGCAATAAATCCAGAGCCACCGAAATCTGAGAGTCGAGGCCTTGCTTGATGCAAAGCTATATAATGATGGGGTAGCCTCTCCTTCACATTCACCTGGGCACATTCTAACACAACAGAAATACTTACACTTGTTGAACTTTTAATGTTGAATATGTTTCTCAAAGACATTGCTTCGTTGACGGTATTAGCCGCGTGTGCGCTGGCGGCTCCGGGTGTATGTTACCCTCATTTTATTTATGACTTACCTAGGCAAAAGTTGACCGATCTCTTATCAGAAGGATATACAAAATGGTGCTCCTCATGAGCTGGTATCCAACCCCTCCAGCCAGCAGGTAACTTCGTCGGAAGCTTTTACAACTGGCGCCGGCAACTATAACAACGATAATATCTATGATGGTACTGGAAATGCTGGCACTGACCAGTATAGTAAGCTGCATCCTCCCTTATCCATATCAAGCTCAATTTACAATACTTAACCTAGATTGCTATTACGGTGGATGGGAAAACTTCCCTCCGTCCTCTGAATGGGTTGAATTTGACGCCATGTGGAATTATTCCAAGTCTGCAATGTCAACTTCGTGTTCCGACCTTGGTGTTGGATCATGCTCGGATGGGGCGGGGGCATTTGGTGATGGTGATACTGGCGAGCAAATCGGCTTGATTTGGAATGCCATTCAGCAGGTTGCCGAAGCGTCGTTAGTTGATCATCGCTTCATCCTCGCTACAATCCTACAAGAAGTGAGTTCACCCACGAGATAGGTCAAGTCAGGAGTTGTCGTGCTAATATTGCTCTGTAAAGTCTTCTGGATGTGTCAATGTGTGCGCGTCGACGAATCCCGACCCCTCACAGCCGGATAACCCAGGTCTGATGCAATCTGATGGCGGTTCGACTTTCATTGGCAATTCAGCTAGCGACTCAGATCAGCAGGCCAGCATAACACAAATGGTCATTGACGGTACTCAAGGGACAGCTGATGGCGATGGCCTGGTTCAGTGTATCAACCAATATGGAAACATCTACGAAGTAAGCATTCTAGACCAGAAAAATTACAAGAAACAGCAATGTCAGTTGCTAATATGCACAGGCCGCTCGATGCTACAACTCAGGATCAGTGGATAGCTCCGACTTGAACAACGGTGAAGGAGCCACTAACTCGTACGTGAACGACATCGCTAACCGCCTGACTGGGTGGTTGTATGCCCCCTCAAACTACAATAACTGTTGATTGTGTCATGATGCATTGAAGATAGAGGAGACTCAACCACATACACAAAGTCTTTTATGTAGAAGTAATGCGTTTCCAGGAGACAGATGAAACAACATTAATCAAATTGCAGTCTTGATGATACAAGTGCGCTAGGCTGCTGTGTCCTTCATGCTAACGTCGTTTACGTCGTTTTTGAAACTCATTCTTTATTTCTAAAAAAATTGAACTTGATTATTTGCTAGTTCAAAACATAATATCTGCCCTTGATGTTCTCAGATTTTATCGAGTTTTCACTATGATTGGTTAGCTGTCTTCTTAGTGTCAGGAGGTTTTCCCTTGCAAATTATCTTTTCTCAATGATTACTGTATGAAATGTAAGAAATTAGAATATATTCAATTATTTACATCAGCACCAGGCTTGTGGATATCGACGTCCTACAATGGACGTGGAGATTCCGCAGCATTTTCTCTTCGACGACATCCACGTTACACAAACTACTTTCCTTGTAGACAAGCTGTTTCAGCGTCTACTTTCATTAGATTTGGTCCATTTACCCTCATAATCATGTCAAGGAGCCATATAAGCCTAAACCCACAAAGCCGAAAGCTGCTGCCACAAAGGATACTTCTTGGCATGAATATAAATACTCCGTTAATGCCATCCTCAGGCGATTCCAAGGTTTTGAAACCACCAGGCCCTCCAAGTAGCTTTTGAGCCTTGCAGCTTCGTTTCCAGTCCTCTGCAGGTTAGTGAAATTCAAGTCAATTCATGCGGTGGGGAGCTGCTTACATATCCGACAGTCATTCCTTCCAAGGTATTCAATCTCATCATCCTCAAGCCCAGTACGTGATATCCACTCGCTACGAACATTTCAACCTGCCCCGGTGCGGCTAATAGATAACTTTCCAAGTCAAGCTCAGCTTTACAGAAATAGAGGTCGACATGCACCTCACGGCAATTCTCATGGCTTTTTTTGCAATTGCTTGCACTGCGCAGGACGTGAAATGTCAACCAGGGACATATACCTGTGGCCAAAGTTCTCTCGGTATTGCCATTCTGGTATGCGATATTTTAAATGTTTGGGAAGTCGCAGCTCACTGCGGCACTGGCCAGCGTTGTCAAGATGCACATGGTGCTGCGTACTGTTATTAATGGCATATTAGAACCTATTAGTGATCAAATGGAACGCAAGATACTGTATCAACGCAATTTGCTTGAAAAGGCTATTGTAATTTCTGTCTAGATTGTGTGCATTATGTCACCGTGTGATGTAGCAGCTAGTCCTTCCCTCCCACAAAATGAAACAGAAAGCTTAAGGCATAATAAACATAATTTCATATACCGAGAACAGAAAGAATTACTCTCATGACGCCCATAAAATCAATCGGGCGAAGACAAGAGAAACATTCATGAAGGCCAGGGCATTGTTTGAGCTCACGATACGAATTCAAAAGGAATTCGCGATTTTCATTTGTTGCAAATTTGCGAGGCTCTGTAATACCAGCTTGCCAGAATGTGCGGTAGAAAATGGAACAGAAAACATCAAAGAACTTCAAATAATGACCGAACATGCTAAGATAGGTGTATTCTCGCTCTCTGGCTTCCATCCATGTGTCCGAATAGACGGGATCCAATATAATTAGCACGAAGCTTTTCGCCAATGCCAGCTCCGATAGCATCGTAGAATGCGTCATAGGAAATACATGTTCCTATATGGCATAGGGTTAGTTTGTTCGATCAGTGGTTTACGCCTCGGGGGTTTACTTACCTGCGATGTCAGCAAATCTGATCGATCAGATTATGAATGTAATCACAAGTGCCAACAATCATGTCTGCCAAGCGGGTCCAGCTACCACATAATCCCTCATGCCATGACTGTATCAACCATGCTCGAGAAGAGGAAATATACACCGTAGCAGAAACCTGTGGCGATGTCCGGGGAAATAACACAGGTTGAAATATGGGTTATGTAGTCGTTCCGTTGAGGATCCTCGAAAGCTTGCACTAGAAAAAAAGAAGGGGGGGAAATGTGAAGATACCTGTTTTGTTTGTATGTCCACTCGGGCCGGAATCTGCCAAAATATCAGAGACCTTGAAAGAGTAGTGAAAAGCTGACATTAAGCCGGTCAACAACGGATATTATCACAATTACCTGTAATCTCTACAAGATTATCGCATGCTTAGTGTAAATCAACCCTAAATAAATCCATATACACATTTTTATTTCTATAGAAAGTCTTAAGATTTACCCACTTCCACACATTGGGCATTCATTAGACATCCCAAACACTGTGGTCCCATTGTCTCATCTTTTCATCTATTCTCAATCACTTAAACAGAATATCACAGTGAATTCAAAGGGATCAGCCTCTAATCTATGACCACTGAAAGGACCCGGACCACAACTTGCCGTACCAATTCCATGGTGGGCCAGATCGACGTTTAGCTCGGATTCATCAGCTAGCTCTGAAAGCTCATGTGGATGTTTTGCGCGATCGAGCTCAGCAATCGAATACTGACGGAGAGAGAAATTGAATGGGCAGTGCATCCTCACTTCGAGTCCGGAAACAGGCGCAAGTGCGCCGGCAGAGGCCGCATATGAGATATCAGGAGATGATGAATGAATACGAGCCCAGTGCGTATCCGTCCGGTTACCATTTTCCTGAGGCCACTCATAGGGAGTTTGAAGACCGTCACGTAGACTTGCCGTGTACGTTCCAAAGCGGGCGGCAGATTTTTTGTCACGATATGATTCTCCCGGGCCCCTACCAAACCATGTGGAAGCATCGTAGCGCCGAGGCAAGCGCACGGTGAGGCCGAGTCTCGGGATATATTTCGGGTGCGTGCCAGAAAAGTCGCCTTTCACATGAAGATGGACAGATGACTCGGCGACTGTATAAGTAAGAGTAGCCTCAAGGGCCCACTCAAGTACGGTAGGAGCAACTCGAACGTTCGTTTCAATGGCGACGGTTCCATCGTCATTGCAACGCCAAGTGGCGGATTGAACGAGCATGCGAGTGCTTTCAACACGGAACTGTTCCCATTCAATATGAGGACCTTCTAGACCAAGATCGTTTTGGGTCAAAGCACGGTAAATCCCTAGCTGCGGACCGCTGTTGAAGATTTTACCTGTATCCGTTGACCAAGTGAGGTTTCCTCTGATAAGGTCGTAAGTGAAGCGCGAACCGAAAGTCTCAGAAGCGATATATAACCTGCCTTGTCCCTCTGAAATCGACAGAACCGACTCTGACGATGCAGAAATTGAAGAAATAGAAAGTGGCTGGTCCTCGAATAACGGGATTTGTGCCCAAGCAACCTCATGGCCCGCTGGAGCCCAGACTGTGGCATCTCGGAGACAAAAATTCAAGGTGAGCCAGGTTGAATCAGAAGTCAGACTCACCCCTTGCGGAAAATCGACCAGCTTGGATTCTCCAGGTTTAATCTCAGGCAGCTCCCAGAAAATCGGTTCTGTCATTCCGGTCTCCTTGACAAGGTGCCATGACACTGTCAGGTGGTCGAGTGTGCTGAAATCAAAGTGGTTCCTTAACTCTAGCTGGTTTCCCTTCAACTGCACTGTCACAGGCTCGATAACTTTCTTGTATTCAACAAGACCAGGGGTTGGAGTATGATCGGAGAAAACCATTCCGTCGAGGATGAAATCTGCATCATTAGGCTTGTCCTCATAATCACCACCATACGCGTAGTAAGACGTATCGCCATCTCTCTTGAGAAGTCCATGGTTACACCACTCCCAGATGAAACCTCCCTGGAGCAATTTCTCGCTCCGGTAGGCCTCAATATATTCTTTCAATCCACCTGGTCCATTACCCACTGGAAAGATAACAATTACTACATGGCCAAGAGATGTGAAGGGTCTGAATATCCACTTACTGGCATGGCCATACTCGCACTGAATCAAAGGCTTGTCAGTCTTTTCTTTGATATGGGCCTTCAAAGTGTCTACACTCCAGTACATGCTAGAGTACAAATCGGCTGTGGCAGCGGCTCTGTCTCCCTCATAGTGGACGAGACGCGTTGGGTCGGTTTCCTTGATCCACTTGTACATAATAGCGTGATTGTGACCATAAAAAGCCTCGTTACCAAGTGACCAAAAGATGATGCAAGTGAAATTTTTGAATCTCTCCACAAGCTCAACAGCACGATCGAGGTAGGCATCCCTCCATTCCGGATTATCTGATGTCCACTTTTTAGCCATCTTGTATGAGGTCTCTTGGATGTCATACTCGGTCATCAAATGTTGATCCTTGATATTATTCCTTTCCACCGGGTCGAATCCATGTGTCTCGAGGTCTGCTTCCGCAATGACGTACAGGCCCAATTCGTTACAAACTTCATATAATCGGGGGTCGTTGGGTTGATGAGCGCATCTCAAAGCGTTGATATTGTGCTTCTTCATAAGGATCAAATCCGCACGCATGCTTTCATAAGGCACAGCACGGCCATGAAGGTGGTGGTGTTCATGGCGATTCATACCGTACAAGATAATCGGCTTTCCGTTGACAAGGAAGTTAGAGTCTTTCTGCTCGATGCGTCGAAAACCGATGCGCTGGGGGATGGTACGGCCGTTGAATGATAAAAGCAATGTGTAAAGAACAGGATGCTCGGCAGACCATAGTTTCAGGTCTTCTCCAAGTACTTGGATCTTGTGAAACTCCGTGGCGCTGAAAGTTGATTCGTTCAGAAGGGTGCCATCTGGGCGATATAGCTTAGCCTGCAGATTACTTTCTTTCCCTTGGGTTTTCACACTTATAGTAAGCTCTCCAGAAGCTAGATCATCGCTAAGTTTCGGGATAGCTTTAAAATCGATAATGGAGTCCTTTGGAAATGCAAGCAAGCCAACATCTCGAAAAATGCCACTGAGAAGCCACTGGTCTTGTCGCTCGATATACGAGCCATCGCAAAACTCGTACACACGTACTGCAATTGTATTCGCGGATCCTGAGGGGTGGAGAAAACTAGTAATGTCAAACTCAGCAGGGTTTCGTGAGCCTTGCGAATATCCTACTGGCTTTCCATTGATCCACAGGTGGAAAGCACTATCAACGCCCTCGAACCGAATGCGGATTTGTTGTCCGTCCCACGCTTGTGGCGTGATGAACTGTCTCCAATACGATCCAGTCTCATTTAGAAGAGGTACATGTGGAGGGTTGACGTGAAACGGATAGTTGACGTTGGTGTAGGTTGGGTGCGAGTAGCCTTGGAGCTGCCACATTCCAGGCACTTTGATGTCGTCCCAGCTTAATGGATCTGCGGATTCCCATTCCGGGGCTTCAAGAGGAGACTCATCATGGCGAAACTTCCAGGTGCCGTTCAAAGACACATATTCACTCCGCTGGCGGTCTAGTGTGAGGGCCTTTTCGTCGGAAACATAAGAGTAGAAATGCGCTCTTGGGGGAAGAGTACCCTTATGGATGACCTTGAGATTGTTCCAGTCTGGTACAAATCCTGGAAAAGACATAGTCGGCGCGCGTACACACGATCCTTGGATGACGATACAATTGCTATTTGTGCCTTTTTCGGCTGGCGTTGACGGCGCCTGAGCTCGGAAACAATGTATAAGATTCAAAATAGCCGGGTATCTGTCTGCGCGACCATGAAGAGAAGGTTGGGTAACCTGCTAAAGAAAAGCTCCTCGATCAAAAACTCAACTAAGAAAACTTTTGGTACTCATGAGGACCCAACAGTATCTTGGCCTAAAGATGATGGGTCCGGCGTAAAGCGCGATGAATTTACCGGGGCGCGTACAGACGATCGAAAGAGAACTCCGTAGTAATGGCGATCTACCGGTAGTGGGAAAGTCACCAATCATATACCGTAAGTGCTGGCCAGTTGGTCGCCATGAACCAGAACGACCCCTCACTGATAAAGTGGAAGATCTTCACATGATCAAATTTCCAAAGTCTGTGTCCAAGTTGAGTTGATCCATTAATCAGATTCGTCTGATGTTATCCCCGCACGGTGATAAGTCCTGAGGGTGCTTTTTCTCCCTATTACCCGGCCTTTGCCGGATTGAACCGAGTCGTGATCACCACTATTTACGCTTTCACTGTTTGAGGCTGGTCCCAATTAAAACAGTAGAACTAGGAATTTGAACCCATTTCTCCCTTGTATAGAAATGTAATAAGTTTTTCCAGGCTTTCCTTATTAACCCTAACCGCATATCACTCTCCTCAACCGGCGTTACTCCTACATAAATCGATGCAACTCTGGAATAAACAGTTAGGAGCCGGACTTTAACGATTTCCTAGGTTGAAAAGGCTTTCAGGGGCGGAAAATACTATGGAGATCCTAATGGGGAATATCCCTGAATATTTAGGTATTTAGGAACGTCGCCCAGAATATATAGATTAGAGCTTAATGGCCATATGTTGTTACTATGTAAACTCAAATACCGCTCAATAATTCTCATGTTCAGTACAATTCTAGGTACAAGTACATGACGAGACCATAGATAATGGCAACGAAAATGCGCAGCTGCGTCCATACGTCCAGAGTCTCATCAACAGGTATACTTCAATGTGAACGACATCTTGGGTGTACCCGTGAAGTTGGAAGGAACAACGTAGGAGACGTTGTACACTCTGTTATCCTCGACGGTTACGCCGTAGGTGACTGGCTGTTTTACCAAGCCATCGGCGGTGATGTTGATATCGAGGCAAGGCACATCTTCGAGACCGTTGACAACTTTCTTCTTGTTGAGAGTCCAGGTTGGTGGCACCTGTGCAAGGGCGTAAGTGAATATGTCAGCGCCATCTTGAGTGGTGTTGGGGTAGGAAATCTCCAGGCTGTTAGGGCCTGCAACGGCCTTTATGGTCGATGCGGTAGGGTACAGACTAAAGAAGGTCATATACGGTTGTGGTGTATGATCTTTGTCACCGGCCCACTGAACAATGGCTGGGACATATTGTACTCCACGGTTGACAGTCTCGTTGACTTGTTCGGCACCAATCATGAGAGGAGAGCTGATCCAAGTGGTGGCGATGCGGACCTCCGCGTCAGCACCGATGGCATCGGGAATACGCTTTGTGATCATACGGTCTCCCTGCCAGTCTTCGCGGGATGCAAGCCATGTAGCGTTTTCCTTCGAGATGTGATCGGCAACAACATCAATAACAAGAGCCAACGCACTACCCTGGGAGATATCGTAAAGCAGGTCTGTTTCGAGCTTGTTGGGCTCGGGTCCGTTACCGTAACCGTATAGTCCCCACCAGAAGCAGTCGATAACAGCCGAGTTTGTGACCATATCACGAGTGTAGGCACGGTCGTACTATCGGACAAAACATTGTTAGCAAAGTAAACGGACATTCGACGTGCTGAGAGGAACTCCTACCGGCCCAGCCATTCGCGCAAGATAAGGGTTGTAGTGGTTCGCGATATCTTCCCAGAGGTCAGTCAGCATTACTTGGGCGTTTTGGGTCATTGTAGCATTCTTGGGGCCGTATTTTATGGCACCTGCAAGTGCCCAAATATCCATTCCATAGTATGTAGGTGCATTATACTCTGACAGCACGTTAGAACCTGTGGACTTGAAGAGCTCTAAAAGAATGTCGCCTTGCTCATTCGCATAATTGATGAAGGTCTGAGTTTCATACGTCAATTGAGTTTACAGGTCAAGAATTATACCTGAATGAACGTGACAGGTACAGTTCATCCATGATCACATACCTCGTTGTTACGGCGCTCGCCGATCCATGAAACGTACCAGGCACGCATGATACCCGGGTTGGAGTAGGCAGGTGTCAGGTTGTCACCTTCCGGGTACGAGCCATTACGGCGCATAGAGCCAACAGCAGCGATTTCTAGGCTGTCTTCGATGCGCGATACGAGACTATCCCCAAGTATGTCGGAAAACTCTTCGACAATCTGGACGAGTTGCGTGCCAATAAATTCCCTCCAATTGGGGTCATATGTATTCTACCAGGGCTTGATATCAGCTTATGTATTTCAAAAATTGCATGTAGTCTCAGCTGAAAGCTTACATAGATGCTTGGAGGATATAGGTCCGAGTCTGGAGTCGGGTATGGCTCGTCTGGCGAGAGCTTGAATGTACCGTACCAGGCTGAGTTGTAGCTCTCAGTCATCTGACATGATAGGCTGCACTCCAGGTCAGCTGTTGACACGAAGGAAATAACTATCAGGCTATCAGGCCAGCGGAAAGAATTGAACTCACATGTTCTCAATGGCTGCCTTGGCGTTGGAAAGATCTTCTCCTTTGTTTCGATACAGGAGACCCGCAGCATACCATGCTGTGAAGCGAGTTGACCAAGGACCATTGTCGGAGTACCAGACGTACTTATAGGAATCGTCCCAGCGCAGGTCGTTGACGTAGATTGACCAGTCGAAGAGATCCTTTGCATCTGTCCCAAAAACTTGTCAACAAACACGTTACTTATGTTTCACAATGGTTCAATTTATGTCTCACTTTTGGATAAATTCTTTGTGATCTGAGCAGCTGAAACAGTCGTCGCCAGAAGCAGGCTGGCTGCACAGCCTACGGTACCTTTTAATCTCATTATGTTCAGCCTTAGTATCGAGTATAGGTGATAGATCAACAAAACCAAATCTTGTCAACTAATCTGATCATGAATAAGAAATGCAGTGACCACGTCATTTTGTAATGAATGATTGAGAATAACACTAAGATTGTTTTGGATGCATTTAACCGTGAATCCTGGCCTTGGAGTCCTTTGCAACGGCACAATGAACCTATCCGATTTATGAACGAAACCCGGTGATCAACAAATCGATTTACCGGAGTTCAGCTTTACCGCCTATCTCTTCGGATCGATCCGTGAAGCCCACAACGCTTAAGATAAGCCACCGGATAGAATAGAAATGAGTCCCTTCCAGAGACCCGGTTCTGATAATGGTTTATCAAGCTCGAAATTATACGTTATGATAGTTTTTGGGGAACTCTAATCTGCAATTATCCTAGAGGGATAAGACCAGTACTGTGATGTGTGCGTTGTTGCTATGGACGGCTCACGGCTTCAGGTAGGGTTCGCTGATGATATCCACAAATCAAGCCATGATACAGCGCCAGGCGTAGAAAATTATAGCAATACGTACTTTATGTTGATTCTTTGAACATTTGAACAGGCATCTCTAGCGTCTTTAGGACTACGGGGTCCCCAGCTTCGTTTATTCAATTCTTTAAACGGCACTATGTCCAGATTATCGGGAACAACCCTAGTGTTGTACGTCTCAGTCTACCCACTTCAAGTGACAGGTAAACGCAGGTACAAGATGAAAAGTGGATTTTGAACTTAGCCACCGTGAGTTTTATGCCGGTGAATTGACCGCACTTGGCCAGTTGTGTAAACATTAGACTTTCTTATAATTTGCATCTTCAAAGTACAACAACGCAGATTTCGTGAAGTGACAGCTATCTCCAAATTCGAATTCGGGTTTCATGTTGTCGCATGAGCCGCTATAGTCCATATTCCATTCGCCTTCAATAAGCCTGCGAATTCGGATTCGTAACCGTCTTCCTCCAGCATTCCAACACATTTTTTTGACCCGGCAAAGTTCGGTTTTGTCTCCGGCAATCTTCAGAACCACGTTCGCTGGTGGAGCAATATACCGGCATAGTACGGCAATCTTTGCATAGCTCCGATGATAAAGTTCAATTGTTTTAATTGGTCAAGTCAATCAAATTAATCTTCGTCGTGTGATACGTTTGCGATAATGGGGGAATCTGGGAACTCCAGTAATTGAGCCGAGACCACCATGCCACGTTTTCTGGGGCTTTCATATAGATATGCGTTTCGTCGGACTTATATTATTTTCTGAATCCTCTACTTAAGAGTCCACCGTTCGAGTCTTTGAGGCGCCGGATGACCGTTTTCCTTGCCCTTCATCTCACGTTCTCACAATGGGCGCCTCCACGCCGAATGCAGAGTCACCTTTGACAGTCGGTGCCTTGAAGGACAAAGGCACCACGTTCTCATGGCTTTCAGATGGTGGTATTATCAAGCTTAACTTGATGCTTGTGCTTTTTCAGATATCAAGTTATGCTACCGGCTACGATGGTTCGATGATGAACGGGCTCCAGTCCCTCACTACATGGCAAAATTCCTTCGACAACCCTGGAGCATCTGAATTGGGCCTGTAAGTAGCACATGCCAGAGAAGGTGTAAATTCGCACTCACTGACATACTTCGAGTCTAAACGCGATACAAAATGTTGGTCAGCTCATTACTATGCCTATCTGTGCCTACAGCTGCGATAGATTCGGTCGCCGTCCGGTGCTTTTCGTCGGGGCCTTTATTCTCATGATTGGTGTCGCTCTACAGGCTGCGGCACAGAATGTGGGCATGTTCATCGCGGCGCGAGGCATCATCGGTATGGGACTCGTCTTGAACATAACGGCAGCACCCCTTCTGCTTCTAGAACTGGCATACCCTGGCCAGCAGGGACCCCAGGTTGCCATCTACAACAGTCTTTGGAATCTAGGTGCATTGGTAGCTGCCTGGGTGACGTACGGTACGTTCCGTATTGACAGTACCTGGGCATGGCGCATCCCATCAGTTCTACAGGGTCTCTCCAGCGTCATTCAGATTGGACTTTGCTTCTTAGTCGAAGAGTCGCCGCGATGGCTCATTAGCAAAGAGCGTGACGAGGAAGCAAGACGACTTATTTGCAAGTATCATGCCAATGGTGACGACTCCGATCCTCTTGTCACTCTCGAGATGGAAGAGATTCGTACTGCTCTTCGTCTGGAAGCTGAGGCGAGGCGCAATACGTCGTACTTGACCTTCTTCCAAACGAAGGCGAACATTAAACGATTTTTCATCATCTTGTCTGTGGGTTTCTTTTCACAGTGGAGCGGAAACGGTCTCATTTCATATTATCTTACCTTGATTCTTGACTCGATCGGCTACACCGCCGAAAGCACGCAGACGCTTATCAACGCACTGCTAACGCTGTGGACCTTGCTCTGGAGTGTTCTTTTTGCCACTGTTATGAACAAGTTCGGTCGGCGTACCTTGTTCCTTATTTCCACTGCAGGTTCGCTGGCTGTCTACATCGTCTGGACGGGTCTCGAGGCTACCTACGAGAAGCAAACTGCGCTCGAAGGTACGGGGGGCGACGGGTATGCCAAGGGTGTTCTGGCGATGGTGTTTCTGTTCAACTTCTTCTTCTCTATCGGGTGGACTCCTCTGCAGGTGACCTATTGTATCGAGATCCTGCCATTCGACTTGCGTGCGCGTGGATTGGTGCTGTACAATTTATTCGTCGCCCTTGCCAGTATCTTCAATCAGTACGTGAACCCGATCGGGGTAACAAACAGCAGGTGGAAATACTACATCACCTATGACGTGTGGCTCTTGTTTGAACTCATCGTGGTATACTTTCTCTTTGTGGAAACGGGCAATTTGAGCCTCGAAGAGACGGCCGTCATTATGGATGGGGAGGAGTACGAGAACAAACTGATTGAAGGCGCTGCATCATCTGTTGCCGAGAAGACTTTTCACCAAGGGGAAAAGGAGGGTATGGTAGTGGAAAGTAAGGCGCTACCGGGTGAATCATAGTGTTCGCGTGTGCATCTTGTAGTTATATGATCAGAAGTATTGGTAATTGTATCTGAAAATGAACATTGAGCAAGACACTATTTGACTGACTATCTTAACCCTGACCCTAACCCTGGCTCACTGTGGCTACCTCGGTACGATGTTGTTGAGACTAGGACAAAAAGGGTAATCGGGGGTAGAAGGGTTCTTTCCGATTGGTCAACGAGGACGCGTCTGATTCCATTTCTAGTTTAGTGCACGACAGTCCGGCCCGATGTATACCCGAGCCCTCCTTCTGTTTGTTCCTCTCTCTGCGCTTTCCCCCGAAGAAAACCTTCACCTTTCATCCTTCCACCACGATCCATAACACAGCATTGAAAGAACATGGCGTCGCTTATTCGATGGCTTTGGCCTGCTCCTCCACACAGCAATTAACACGCCGTGCATTGTCCTGCACTCTCTCAATGTGGACTCGACGCGTTGAGCCACGAGAAAACTCGGAAAAGAAGCTTTGGCTACTTACCTAACGCTCGCACGCAGGGACACAGGAACCGAGATTCCCGGGACTGGATTGGATTCTGCCTCAATTGGCAATTCTCAACCTCGGCGGCGGCCCCCCGTGGTACGCAGAGGTCTGATCGTGAGTGGCGAGTCTGGAAGCAGACGAAAGTCTTCCATCCGCATGGCACCCAGAGCCTGCCTCATCGAGGCGACTCACCGACGAGCTGCATTTGCATAGCAATATCATCCGTACTCCGTAGTGCTATCTAGGCTAGGTATGTATGTGTACCAACTTCCACGTACGTAAGTACTACCGTCTACGTAAATACTTAGTAGCCGCTAAGATTGATAGGTCTCCGCTAGATCCACCCAATAGATCCCAGATGGGATGTTTTGATCAATTGCAGAGTCAAAGCTTGCGCAGAATTATTCACTTCTATTCATTTCAATGCGTGTTGTCGATTTTCTTCTTCAGCCTTGATTTCTCTTCCGTTCTCTATTTCATCTGTAAAAACCGAAGATACCATGCACATACAAATCAAAGTTGCTCGTTATCAACGCCACTCCAAAATCCAGGCCCAGCCAGCGAGGGGAATCAAAACTCTAAGAAGTCCAAAAATCGAATATTATTCCTCAGACACGACAGTTAGGGTTCCGGAGCAGACATGCGCTCGGGGTCGTCGCCATGTTTACGGTCAGACCTACACCCACAGGGTGCCATGGATCGCACCAGGTAACCCAGCACGGTGATTTGGTCAGTTTTCTTCGTCTCAATTAAGCCAGGGGTTTTTGCGATGGCAACTTACACGATATATTTGATACTATGATAAAATTCATCTTTTTTTTTCCAACTCCATTCATTCCTTCCATTTTCCTTTTCAACGCTCTTTTTGCTTCTGACACTTCTTACCTGTGAAGATGCAGAAACGCCTGTACCTTTTCTGAAAGTGATCATTACTCTTTCTGTTCGTTGTATTACATCCAAGGTATTCAGGCCGGAAAATGAGAATGGAAGTCACGAGCGCAGGAACGGGCTTCCTGGTTCTGATCTGGGTTCTGACAGTCATGTCGTTGCTGATTGTCGGTTTGCGCATTGTCGCAAAAGTTAAGATCAACCAGTTCAGGCTGGACGATGTTCTGATGATCACTGCCTTGGTATGTACTATTTCGTGCTTTCCTCTGCTCCTATTTTAGCAACAAAGCCTAACCGCTGGCGCTCTTCTTAGGTCATGGGTATCGTCGCCGCCGTACTCAACACCATCGGAGTCCACTATGGCTATGGCCATCCGGATGAAACAGTCCCCGAACCCTATGCGTCGCTGGCCAGGAAGTACTATATTATTGGACAGGCTGTTCTCATCGGCTGCACAGCCATGGGACGTGCTGCCTTCATCGCATACCTTATGGCCATTTTGGGTAGTCAGAAATGGCAGCGCATTATCTTGATTTCCCTTGCGGTGATGGAGCTCATCTTCAATCTTGTTTCCATCATCTTGATCTTTGGTACCTGCAAGCCGCTCGCGGTGCTCTGGGATTATACAATCACCGGAACTTGCTCATCAGCAGATATCCAGATTTACTATGGGTATTTCCAAAGCAGTATGTGAACGTTGACATCTCCAAGCATTCAAACAACTGACACGAACAATTTATGATAGTATTCAATGTTCTCATCGATCTCTATCTCGCTGTCGTCCCCACATATATTTTCTGGCACCTCAAGCTCAAAGTAGCGATAAAGCTCAGTTTGATTGGACTCATGAGCTGTGGTCTGGTGTAAGTCTAGATCCGTCCATATCGTGCTCGCTTCCTTATTTCTGAGACGTAATCTACAGGGCCATGGGAGCCGCGTTGGCCAAAACTATTCAGTTACAGGAGATCAACAATGAACCTCTAGGAGGCACAATGAAGCTCATCCGCTGGGGCTATATCGAAGCGCACCTAGTCATGATTACCGCCTCTATTCCATGTCTCCGCTCTCTTATTCTCTCTGGTTTCCATTACGTGACAAGTAGTGGACAGCAATCACGGTCATACGAATTGGGCGCAGCCTTCACTGGGACCCGACGAGGGATTACCACTGTCACAGCACATAACAATAGCCAACATCGGAGGACCGACTCGCGTCTGCGAAGTATGCTTTCCAACAGGAACAACGACGATGGGGCTAGCGCACATCATATACTTGAGAGTCGTAACAGCATCGACGCTGTCAAGTCGAGTGAAAGTAGTCAGGACTTGCGGAATGGATCGATTGGCATTCAGAAGCAGGTTGATGTGACCATTACCATGCATAATCATTCTTCGGAGGATGAAGGAGGATTCAAGCAATGATGATATACTACAATGAGTTAGTGATTAATTAGACATTTGTATAACTACGGCCGACCTCAATTGATGAAAATTGCTATCTCAAAAGATCATGCGGAGTTTGCCCCCTCCTTGATTGGTGCATCACACCGCTCCATCAGTTCACACGAACCTAGGTTTCTAATACGTGCTTTTAATGCTCGCTAATTATTTTATTTAGATTCTTTCAAATGGTCGCATTTATACAAAGCATGTCAATCATGCAAACGACCATCCCCCGGTTTTCTGAGCAAAGAACCCGTCAGGATCGTATTTTGCTTTGATTTGCTGTAACTCCGAATATGTCGAAAACGTGGCCAACGGGTTCTGATCAAAACCAGCATCATTGACGAATAACGGCAAGCCTCCGGCATTACCAACAGAGTCCACCATTTTGGCGAAACTGGCCTGCACAGCATCGTAGTCCGCTTGAGACATACCCTGAGGAGTCTCCAGGATATAACTAATCCAGACCCAGGGCCCATCAGGCATTTGCATGGCATTTCCACCATTCTGAGCATTACTGGCATCGGTTAAGCTTTTTGGGACAGGTTCGTAGTCAAATGTGAGAAGTTCATAAGCGCCTTTATTTGTCTCAGCCCAATCGCGCCACGCACCAATTGCTATTTCATGGCTATCATCATCAATAACTCGGTGAACACCAACACGAAATATGTTATCACCTCGAGTGAGCTCGGCAAGGAACGGTATGGGCATGTTGATGACCTCGGGATATGTTTTTAGAGACATTGTGTTTAACAAATAAGGGATGCTCGTGAAGTTCTTAAATAAATCACCAGCATCGGGGCCATCGTAGACGAGAAACATGAGAATTGCTTCGTCCAGATTGAGATCCAAATCTGGTGTGGGTAGCTTCAAATAAGTCGCAACGATGCTCGCTTTGGGATCTGGATTATACTGCATGAATGCCTGGATGGCATCAACCACAGCATCATTCTGTTCGAAAAGGTAGACGAGGTTCCCGGCATACAATCTACCAATTGGCCGGCTTTGAACTGTGTATTTAGTGACGACTCCGTATGCGTTACCACCGCCACCACGTAGACCAAAAAAGAGGTCTGCATAAGATTCAGGAGAGGCAATCACAATTTCTCCACTAGGCAGGACAACTTCCAATTCACGGAAATCATCACAAGCCATTCCATATTGAGGCGACAAGTAACTCAACCCACCGCCCAAGGCAGCACCAGTGCCAACGCCAGCAAGTGTAGGACCGAGAACAGTGCGACCAAACTGGGCGTAGTAATCATATAGCTCTCCAAAAGTGCTTCCAGGTTCGTATGTGGCCAGAGTACTTGATGAATTATGTGACTTTCCATTCATGGAACCCAAATCAATCAAAACCCCATTGTCCACGGATGAGAAGAAGATGTTCGTATTATGACCCCCTGCCTTGACTGCGAAACGGCTACCAGAAACGCGAATGGCTTGCAGTGCAATGGACACATCCTGTGCAGACACCGGATATACAATGCATGAAGGCTGGTAGACGCTTTGCAGCGCGTTCCAGTAATCTTCTCGGCTGGCGATGTACCGTAGGTCCAAGGGGTTGCTGGACACTTTTCCAAGCCCCAGCAAGGTTGTGAGATTAGTACATGCAGTTGCGCCTGAAGTCAGCGTAGTAGCGGTGGATATACCACAATAGAATTGTATGCCAATTAAAACCAAAGATGTCGTGATCATCCTGTGTATTTTCGACGTTGTTTCTGGTATGTGGGATGGGTGGAATAGTTTCTCGAGCAGTGCCAAAGGAGCGATTATGTTTTCGATGGGCGAGCATTGTCTGTAACTTTTCTTTGCTTTTTGTACATCTGCGGCATTCTTTTTCTCCTCATCCAGAGATCCAGCCTCCTCGCTTGCAGCAAACTGATTGTAGGTTGTCCCTATTGGCTCGATGCAAATCTACTTCTCTTGGCGGCATGCAGAGTTGCTCAAAATCATCACATGGTACACGATCGCAAAATTCTGATTGTCTACCTAGCAATAGGTGTTCGCATTTGTTCCGACAGTAGGCTTCATGCGCAGACTACTCCGTAGTGATACTTGGAAAAATTCAAAACCTCGTGACTTGTTATTAAAGTTACATCACGGCCTTGCTCTAACGTCAGATTAGCAACAGTCTCCATTTTGCTTTGTAACTTGATGTCAAGGATGCATTGCTTTAATTTCCGATGAAGTTGGTGTAATTCACCATTTAAGGTTCAATTCTGATCAGTAGGTGGTTGCCACAGGATCCAGATATCCGCATCAAAGACATGTGCATGGAGGATATATCAGTCGATCCACCTACTTTGGTATGTAACAAAATGCTCTTTTACTAATGCCAACGATTTCATCGAGTTTACTTGCGAGTTGTACTGAAATCTCTGATGAGAAGATTGTGTGGCATTTCTCATTCTGCCCAACAATGTCTATGTTCATATTGTTCTCGCCCAGGTGATCACGATCCATACACCACCAAGCGACATCCATATGGGGCATTCAGCTGAAGCCTCGCCACAGATACATTCGCAGAGTGCATCAATATATCTAGCTATCGGAACCTAGTTCCACGACTCAAGAGCTGCCTGGATTGCATCGACACAGTTGCCCTCACTCGAGTCTTCAATAAGGTTCTTATAATCAGTTGGATAATCGTACTGTTCATGAAATAGTCAGCCAATGCCCTGGAACTTCCGCGTCAATATAAATCATGGTTCTTACGTTCATATAGGCGATCTGCAAAGTATCAATGTATGCGGCAATCCCGTCACTACCACACAAAGCAGTGTAATCGGACCAGTCAAAGGTGGCATCGCCAGCATTATCGCATCCCTCTCCACCAAACGTGTTGTTACCCGCTACTTCGATAATGTAGTCAATCCAGGTTTGACGATCATCGGACGGCCATGTGCCGCCATCGCTACCGTTGAAGCCCCCGTCAAAGATGCAGTCGTCGTGGATTGTCACTGCACGGCTGCCGTTGAATAAAGCCTGATGGTCGGCGGGATATCGTAGCGCCACCTTGTGCCCTGTCGAAAGAAGGGTATTGACAACATTTGCCTTGATAGCAAGATCCTCTGCAGTATCAGCCATGCCCTGAGCTTGGCAATATTGACCATCCTAGTGGTAGTTAGTCGATATCTGCCATCTGTCAATTAGGGTTGAGTCATTCGAAAGCCCTACATGCCACTCTCCCCACTCTCCAAGAAAACCAGCTTGAATAACAGGGATATTGATAGTTCCTGTGATATCTTGAAAGACATTAGCGAATGTGGACACATCATTCATTAGAATGCTTTCTTCTGGCTCGGTTGCGATTGTATTGTTCGGCCATCCATAGCGCACTCGGGGAATCACTGAAACTCCCTGGCTGCCGAAATTCCGTGCTAGGGTCTTGAAGTCGTCAATAATATCAGCGTGGTCGGCGCCATCCGGAGTTATCTGAATATAGAGAAACAGGGTGCTGGATCGGCTAAACAACCCCGAATACGCTATCTCACCCGAGTTATCTTTTCCTTCATCAATCTCCTTGTAGGTTGTAAAGCCAACCGTCGCTGAAGCGCGATGCAGCAGAACGCCAAGTGCTAGATATCGAACGAGTTTCGTTGCGTATTTCATGTTGTGGGGAGAAATGACTATTATAACACGATTTTGGGCAACTGATTCTATTCTGTAGTTAGGTCCAACACGAAGCTTTTATATATTATGTTGTAATTACCAATGTCAATATTGCTCCAAATTGCCCCAACAATGGTTTGGTTGTTTATGTTACGTTGCAACGGTTGCAAATATGCAGATAATTACAAGAGCCACAAGTCGTCCTATAATGGCAGACTTTGTAAGACCGAAATGCCGTCAAAGGCCAATTAGACTGACGGTGATAGAAATCCCACAACGTCTCTTGTTGCATCAGACAGAATGAATCGGCCCGCTTTTCATCACTAGCGTTGTTGGTGGACGTCAGCAGCTTCTGAAACCGGTTTATGTGAAGGAGACGGCATCAGCAGTAAAGAGGCGTGAGAGATGGGCCAGCAAGAAGCCTGTGGCGCCCAAACAGCATCACCCACACTTGTGAAATCCTCGACTTTTGCACAGTACTCCGTATATAACTAACTAGTTGCTAACTGATTAGTAAAATGTTAGTGTTTCGCAACCTTGCGCCTGGGTTGCCGTTTCGGCAAAATAATGCGAGAGGGCGTCGCTGCGAGTCAGAGCGACCCGCAAATACTCAGATTGCCAATCAGGATTTGCTGTACTTGGCCCTATTCCCTAATCAGATAAGTTTCATGGTCTGGTTTAGATCTTACTGTTTCAGGGGCGCATCCTTCAGCTGGCTTCAGCTGAATTCTGAATCCATTAACGACGCCCTCACCAGTCGAACGCCGAAGAATGAGGTCAATAGGATGTCAGCCATGTGGTCTCGTCGAGGTTGGAATACAGTCTATACAGCTCGTGATCGAACAATGAACTTCAAACTGGGCAGGGCTGTGGACGAAGTTTGAGCAATTAGGTCGAGCATATTGCTGTTGGTTGGGTGATTGGCACGCGAATAATTTATAAAAGCCACATTTTGCGTCTGTGTATTGCATTCCTTAAAGGTCTGCCGCGGATCACTGGCACTGCTATAGCTAACTAACTTCTGCTTGGCTTGTCCAACATCGTCTATCATGTCGAACCTGCCTCCCAAGTCCAAGCTAAGCCCTGTCCTTCTCACAGGAGGTAACGGCTTTGTGGCCTACCATATAATCGCGAAAATCCTTTCCGAAGAGCCCGACTGCAGCATTCACTCGCTTGATGTGAACATCGACCGTAACCGTCATCCCAATACAAATGTCCACTACCACCGGGCCGATCTCGCCTCTGCAGCGGATGTGGAGCGTGTGATACAGATTGCGCGACCCCTCACCATCTTTCATACCGCATCGCCCGAGTTCTCCAACGCACCAGAATCCGCCTACTACCACATAATCGTCGACGGCACCCATCATCTCCTCGATGCCGCTGTCAAGGTCGGGACTGTGCGAGCTTTGATCAACACATCGACTCCTGGAGTCATCAACGACAACCACTCCGATCTGATTGATGCCACGGAAGAGATGCCAATTTTACGGTACCCCCAACAGAAGCGAATATACTGTCTTGCCAAGGCTGCTGCTGAGGAAGCCATACAAGCTGCTAACCGTAACGGCGGTCACAACGATAGGGGAGTGCTCACCTGCTCAATACGACCCGGCCTTGTGTTTGGTGAGCACGATGCTGGCACCTTGGGCAAGATGTTTACTGTCGCCCAGCAAGGCCGGTCAAAGTTCCAGATGGGCAACGGACAAAATCCGTACGACTTCGTATATGCCGGTAATCTTGCAGATGCGCATTTGCTAGCTGCCCACGCTTTGCTCGAGTGCTGGGGCAAGCCTCGCTCCGCCGATTCTAATGCCCGGGTGGACGGTGAAATTTTTAACATTACTAATGATGATCCTTGGTTCTTCTGGGACTTTCAGCGAGCGGTTGCTGCCGAGACCGGCAATCCCGTGCTCCCCGAGCATATCATCGCCATTCCCAAGTGGCTGGGACTGACCATGGGATTTGTGAGTGAGTGGGTAGTGTGGGCAATCTCAGGTGGCACTCGGACCCCGAATATGACTCGTGAGGGCATTCGTTTTAGCACCCTGATCCGCACGCTAAATATCGACAAGGCTAAACGGGTCCTTGGGTATCGACCCAAAGTCAATATGCAGGAAGGTATTCAGACCAGTGTGCGTTGGTTTATGAAGCAGGCCAAGAAAGATATTTAAGAGGCTCTTGGCGAATTTCCTTGTAAATTGGTGTCTAAGGACTGCATGACCATGGTTTGTTCAAAGCATCGGTTGGGTTTTCGTTTGAGCGGTGGGGATCCTTGAAATTAAATTTTGTTGGTTTTCTTCAATCAATTATATCATGCATAGCCATGTAATAAAAATTCCTCTTCTCTCTCTGCTGCTCCAGCACATCAGTCATATCGAATGATCCCAAAGACAGATTTTCCCACACATGAATTGGGAGCTTTCAAAGCATTGATACAACAAACAAAGTGAGAACCTTTCCGAAGCGGACGATGACCAAAATGCCAGCATAGCCAGCAGTTCGGAAGTTAATCAACCTGGAACATCTACTATTGCAATAGGTGGCCGGCCTTCTATCAGGCAGGTAGTGCAAGATACAGCAATTGAAGATTCTCGATCCAACTCCGCAACGTCGGCTGTCTTTACCTGTGGTCCCTCTGAGATGTCGGACGACTGTCGCATGTCGGTATAGTCAGTTATGTAAAGTGGCGTCCGTTTCATTGAATTCTTCGACAAGCAGAGATCGTCTCAATCAGGAGGACATCAAACTAACACTTGGTCCAATAGCTGGTCGATTAACGATTAGTACCTGGGTACGTGGACATCACATTGATGAAGCTTCAACTGGACCTGTTGATTTATGTACAGGGCCAGTACTAGATGTGGAGTTTCAGCGGGTGGTGACTTATCAATTATGTGAGCTGTGATGCACAAAGCCGAAAAGAGGGTGTTGTCCTATTTTTAATTTAATTTTGCGGATAAACAAAGACTGCCTATTTTATGCGGAGTCTGATTATCTCCAGTTTTGGTGGGATTTGAAGGTCATCGTCTCCGTCAGCTCGGCGACCAGGCCCCTTACACAGTAGCTTATTCCTGGCATTGTCAGATTCTAGGGCACCATAAATTTAAAGTGTGGCTCTGTCAAGTTTGATCAATACTTATTCACAACCTAAAACACCAAGTGGTCTTCCAAAGGACTAAATGACATTAATAAACTAAGTATAGGTTTGAGACTTGGATCATACTTTGAGCACATCATTGATGAAGTACTTGAAAGGAGAAGCGACGTTAATCGCTAGCTAGTTCTTACTGGAGATACTGTTTTTAAATTGCAGCAAATCAGCTCAAATCTGCTCTACATGAACATCCATCTCTCTTCTCTTTGTCATCTCGTCGACCTTCTTGTCATGAGCATTTTGTAACACCCTAGACTCACTCTGTCCATATCTGCCAATCTGATACCAGGGCAGCGTAAACAAACGATCCATGGATTCCAAACTGAGCACTGCGTTTCTGGAGTGGATAACCAGGCCCAGAGCACACTGAAGCCCGACACGGCAACAAAGAACGAGAATGCGCCTGGCGGAGCCATTCCTCCTTGGGACAATGGCAGTAGCATCAAAGGCACTGCCCGGCTCGCACCGTATTGATTGACAAAATGAAGCATCATGATGAGTGATGCAAATATTGCTCGGATGTGAAGAGGGTAAATTTCGGCGTTGATCAGATACTGGATGTCATTACACCCCAGTGCCCATTCGAACTACACAGGTAAATCATGACGATTGCGCCAATGCTAGACGACTTTTGTGATGGCGTAAATGAGGATGGATCGGGAGTGCCGACGATGTTGATGAATATGGCAACATATGCCATTGAGACCGTCAGAAATGTAATGCCAATTCCAAGTGATCGCTTGCGGCCGATGATATCGACCAAGAAGAACGCGCAGACAAGGGCTTCCACACATTTTACAACACCCAAGATGCAAGTCACAGATAATTTCTCGGTCTGTCCACTGCCTCCCGCCAGTCGAAAGAAGTCCGGGGCGTATACGGTGATTGATTGTGCACCGCACCACTGAGTCAGTATCTGAATAGCGAAGCCAATGTAGATGCCATAAAAGTTTGACGGAGTGGCGAAGATGAGGTGGAGGCTTGTGGGTACCAACCATTTACACATTCGTCATTGTTAGTTTGGCCTTCCTAGTAAATATTCCAACAGGGAAGAAGAAGATGTGTACCTACCCACCGTGTTGACGTAGTAGGAGATATATGCAAACTGGCGCCCCATCCAGCAAAATATGCCAACATGATGCCAATATACACAGACTCAGCGAACGTCATTGTGCATAGTCCTCGAATGGATTTGGGTGAAATTTTTGAAACATAAATGGGTGCGACAACAGAGGCTTGACCGATTCCAAGACCAGCTATAAAACGACCGGCGTAGACCATGCCCAGGTTACCGTTGTTGTACATGAAAATGACAATTCCAATTATCTAGATGACACAGAGTTTCCTGGTTGCCCAAAGACGGCCGATACAATCACAGAGGATGAAAGCACTACGAGACTATTAGCAAGGATACAGTGTTGGGATAACAGACCTCGGACTAAACAAGAAACTTACAGACCTGTCCCGGCAACACTGCCAATAGATACCGTGGATGAAATTGTGGCCTTCACTTCTGCATATTCGGGGCTGTCGACATCGGGAAGATGGTGAAGATCCTGAAATCAGCAGAATCCAGCATCCCACTTATCAAACCTTCATCAACCCCTCGAGCAGCACCCATAATACCAAGGGAGGATACTGCAAATCATAGTCTCCAGTTCAGTACTTGCCTGAGATCATCACCGGGTTGTAATTTAAAGATGTTTAAAGGACTTCGAGTATCACCCATGATTTCTCGGATTATTTAGTATATAAAGAAATGCGAGGAGGAGATTGAAATCAAGATTCTAACAGTAGCTGCCCCTAGTAACAGTCTTCGGCCAAGAGGATATTAAGAATACAAGTCGAGACAAGGTTCATTGAATTGCTGAGAGAGAGTAGTAGTTGTAAAAAAGAATCTTTCCGAATTTCTCCACGTATACCAATGCATCTATGTGCCACGGCCGCTCTCCGGGATATTGGTTAGGTACAAGATTGCTACCGGGGGACCTACCGAGAGACCTACCGGATCGATTATCGCGTAGACTGGGTGAAATCTCTGGGAAAGATGTCGTTTTCTATTTATGATATATTTTTTTCGGGCTTCTCTATGGATTGCCACTCCATATCGATTGGCCGGTTGGCACTTCATCCATCCAAGCAATTCCTTTGGATAGCCAAATAATGCACAGTACAGGTAGTCGGCCCTATGGCTGCTTCTCTAGATTCAATCCTCTCGTTACTTCGTCATATTCCATGTGGGTAACCAGTCAGTATCTCTTATCAATGATGTTTCTCACCTACGAGATAATCGACACACGCATTGTGCAGTTGTGATGTCTCAACCATCCCCATTGGGGGTTTATGGCTGGTCCAACGATGCGACCAACTCAGCGACAGGATGGAGACACCAGGGTTGTGGGACTAGCATACATCGGTAAATTTCCAGGTAAATTTCCGGAGCACGTGCTGAAACTAAGCTAAGAAGGGATCCTTCAGTATTCAAGTCACTTTGGCATGTCCCTCCCTTCCCGAGCTGAACAATTTGGCCTCAGTTACCCGTCAGAGTGCAATCATCAGCTGGCATCCCAAACAACAGGGGTAGCGTCGACATGCCTGATGTAATCCGCATAAGCCCACCCCGATCACATGCCTTTGTGAAATCGATCCGTTTGTCGCATCGGATGGCATCAGATAGGGATAATATAGTTGCTGATGCAGTTGTGCTTGACGATCTACGCGGCGTCGATTCACACAGAATCAACCGCCTGCCCAGCTACATTGCCCGAATCAAGGCTGGTGTCCTGGCTACGAACCCTGTCCTTGCAAGCTTAGATGTGAATAACACATTTGGCTTTGTTGTCGGCTCCCTAGTAATCAATGAGAGAATCGAGATTGCGTCGACGTATGGTTTGGCCGTTGTCGGAGTCAAGCCTAGCAACCACTACAGAATAGTATCGACTTATATCCACCATGCTTCAACAAGCATTCGCAGATTCTGCCTTCACGAATGCTAGACGTTCTATGTCTCCTTGGGGTCGAAACGAGCCTTTATTCTGCACAAGTCCATTTGAAATGGGTGTCCCGGGGCCAAGCAGGGGATTTTATTCTCGACTTGAGTTCAAGCATTGCCGGCCCCGCTGAGATTCGGAGGGCTGCGCGATCGGGGGAGCCCATTCCGGAAGGCTATGATTTAGACAAGGATGGCAGACAGACCAACAACCGACGCCCAGGCTGCGTTAGGTGGTGTGGTACTTCCAAACGTCGGGCCGAAGGGCAGCGGTCTGGCCATTATGATGGACATTTTAGGGGAAATTTCCACAGGTGCTGCCTTCGGAGGGGCCGTGGTTGACATGAACAAGGACATGAACACACCACTGGACCTCGGTCATTGGATTCTAGTTTGCTGACCAGAGTAAAAAGCAATTTCATCATCGCATGGATAAGTTGAGGGATAGAATTAGAACATGCGAAAAGGCTGATGGTTCTGACAAAATTTACGTCAGTGGGGAGATTGAGGTAGAGCGCGAGATTGAGAGTAGAAAGATGGACACCCTTTACAGACAAGGTGAGGTTGAAGCACTACATCATCACCGAAGAGCCCGGATCGAAAGTAATGCTGGAGCCAATGAGGCAGAGTGCGCATCAAATTTAGATTAGAACTGCTCCCAAATGAAAACGCAGTCAATATACCTTAAAAACGTGTATATGCTACCCTGGGATTGTAAAATAGCAACGATGACAGGGACAACCTGTAGAGTAATTCAAATTTCTTTCATGACGTCTCGCTCAGAGAGAAGCAACCCACCAGAATAATATAACGAGGATATTGTTGAAGGACGATATGACTGATCAGGAAGACTTTGAAGTTGATCATTTTCAGAGGAGGAACATGAGCAGTCTACCTAGGTATTCCGTTCTTCCTCAATCACAAAATAATAGACCAGGTTCATCTCCCCCATCATTGTAAAAGACTCAGAAGTGTTCGCAAGTTGGCTGCTGGCTATCATTCTATCATAACCTCAATTTATATACTTCGCAAAACAAGACTTTCCAAGAAAATTGGTGATAGCCTGGTCTATATGAGACGCATTGGGTGTGACGGCGTCGCCTGTTTCCCTATTTGTGCATCCGAAGCAGCACTCGGCAACGATATTACACGGAGTTATAGGTAGGAGTGTCGAAGGGCTGATTGTACGAAACGCGTACGAACACGAGTGTGGCAACTGGCACTGAAGCACTGATGTCTACGCGTGTCTTAATTCTCAGGGAGACGAAATGGTACGGATAAGAGATCTTCCGAGATAAGGGTATGCGGGACGGCGGTAGGTAAACCCTAGATAACCCAAATTTAGTTCGATAAGATCTCCAAGATACTGATTGGGTGTTGATATATCGAATTAGAAATGAACAATGACTATGTCTATTATATCCATCATGGATATAAATCATTCATACAATTATGGCCCAGCTCTTCGACTTCGACCTGGCTATCGTTCCACAGAGGTTCTTTCCAGTGCTTTCTTCAAAACCCGTTCATCTTAGCATAGCAACTCCGCAATAGCCACCACCTAGATAACTTTCGTTGGTAGGTGCAAATACGTCATTTGTGTAAGACGGGCTGTTTTCGTAAGTAGTGGAGCAGGTCAGGCATAGTATATTCTAGCATTGTGAGTCTGCTGGAATCTATCTCTCGGCAGCCTAGCTGTGACACGGCAAGAATATCAGATTGGTTTGTTCAGGTGCCTATGGTTAAGATGTTCGAAATCAATAGTCTCAATTCCATTTGACAATTATCTGCTAGATCATCAATTGAAGGACTCAATTTGCAGATAACATCGTCGGTCTGATCTTTGCTGAAATCATTCAAAACGGAGTGGAGACGGCATTTGATGGCGAAGTTGATGGTTACTGCCTGCTGCATCACTTGCACTTGTAGCTTTAGTAATTGGCATTACCTTCACAAGAAATACTGGGGATAAGTTGAAAATTTTAGCTAGTAACAACAGTTTCAGAAAATTACATATTCAAAGTAACTAATCCCATGTGCCAGCTTATTGCTCTATTCATCTCATGTTCGATGGCCGGTCAATAACCACTACTAGTGGCTGACTAGTGGATGTTTATAGTGCACAGGAACGTCGTACAAATTTAATTCATTACCAGGAGCATGTTTCATTCTTTTGCTCAATGTCAATATTTGCTCCACCTTTCTGTTGATATCGGACGAACGGGACCAGTTGCGGTTTCATTGTCTCTCATATCAAGGGACAACTACATGTGGTTTGGAGTACAGAGTGGATTGATGTGGCAAAAGCGTGTTTATCCAATGAACTTATCGAAACCCTTGAAACAGTTACTGTATTTGAAAGTCAGCAACACATTATCTCCACCAACATATCAATGAATGACTTGTTTATATCATCTAACGCCCGCTCTCAAAGCACCCATCATCAGATTCAAATAAAGAATATACACAGGGATAAAATACATAGTCGGCTATGCGCTTTGTAGTCCGATGCCAGGATAGTAAAATCGGGAACCTCGGGCTGCATTTCAGCTTCAATAAATGTTACGCTATAAATACGCCGAAGATTCCCCAATTTTGATGGGTCATGCTGAGTATTATAGACAAGAAATCATTGTACCAGAACTTGTTATGATTGTTCGAGGTTATAACTGTAATAACGGTGAGCAGTGTGAACCCAGTCAGCAAATCAAAGGAGCATATCGAGGGTAGACTGATAGATCCAAGTTAGAATATACAAGGCCCCTGCACCACTTTATAGATGCTGTTTTACGTATAGTGTGCTACAGCTGAATGTAATTCCACTGCATGTACAAATGTGGTTACAATGTGCCTCTATGTCAAAAGAACAGTCGGAGAACTTGGGATGAAAAGAATAGTACCCAGTTCAATATTAGTTGGATATTCATACCATGAAGGCGGATTTGCCATGAGTCACTCATTGACTCAATAGTATAAACTATGAGAAGAAAATGTATATAAATGAGTGCTCAGCAACGTGTCAATGCAATCGAAAACCGTACAGTCCACAGCTTCAAGTCTTTCAGTCTCAAAAGCTAGCAAGCTTCAAGCGCCATGACCGATAAGACAGGCCGCGAGGCCTGTGATGAAGGACTACAACCATTTGTTGACAAGTTTGCCGAAAAGCCCTTCGTCTTTAAGGATGAGAGCGCAATCCGCAGACATAGGTCTGATATGAACAAGACTGATACCGTAGAGTCTGTTCAAGAAGGGTACCATAAGTACGTTGACGGAAGGCACAAGTTGATCCACAAAGTACATGAAGTGAATAGTGGGAATGTGGCGCCCTTCAAACTGTCAATATTCACTCCGGACAAGCCTGCACCTACCGGCGGTCGTCCTTGCCTATACTTCATACATGGCGGTGGGCTCGTTACCAATAACGCCTTTTCCGGTATACATTCGATTTTCCACTGCATTGATACTCTAAATGCTGTGTGTGTCTCTATAGACTACTCCCTGGCACCAGATTTGAAAGCGCCTACTCAGGTAAAACAATGCTATGAGGGACTGGAGGAAATCTGGAACAAATACAACAATTCTAACGAAATAAACTTCGACAAACTCGCCATCATCGGACGGTCTGCGGGTGCAACGCTACTCGTGGGATTGAATATCAAGATGCGGGGGCATCCACACATCAAAATTAGATGCAATATCATGTCATTTCCTATGCTAGATAACGGGTGTGATACCCAGTCGCACCAAGACTTCTGCGACGCACCACATTTGCCTAGTAGAACCGTCATACTTTGTTGGTCCCATTACTTGAGAGGCGGGGAAGTCTCGGGATTGACCGTTCCAGCGTTGTCAACGATCGAAGAACTGCAAGACTTTCCTCCTACTTTCATAGAAAAGGGAAATGCGGATGTTTTGAACGTTGAAGCTGAGAATTTTCAAAGGAAGCTATCATCTGCTGGGGTTGATGCGCCAATTCGTCACTATGCAGGCTTTCACTGTTTTGATGGCACCTCTACAGATATTGCCCGCAGGATCAAGCAGGATCGCCTGGAGTTTTTGAGAAACCAAATGGAGTAAATGGGGCTAAATATTCAGCATCCGAGGTGAGGTGTTGTGTGTATCCAGGTCTCCTCCTTTTTCTTTTCTCAATCCTCTAACTACCCTTTCGGTTTGGTCACTTTTCATTTTGGTCTGACCCATGCATTCGTATTCATAATTTTCTAATAATTTCATGCTCCTTTCTTTCGGGTGCCTTCCTTTCTTTTCCTGGATTTAGTTCATAGCTTTAAGGTCTTGGGTTGCTATTGTTGAAAGCATATACACCTCGCCTACTAAATTGACAACTATTTACTAGCTAAAACAAAACAAATAGAAGCAAACATTACTAGCAACCTTCCCATAAGTCTGATAAAACCTCTCCATGACCTGTAACCTTGGCTAAGGTGGTCAAATGCGTAGAATGTGGAAAGTGCAAAGAACGAGTTTTGTTCTATTGCTTCCCGGATACGGCAGACTTCACTTGAGTGGATGCGCTGGTCATCGCTGATGGCTGCTGGGCTCACTATGTTAGTCGGTGTGTGGTACCTATATGTTCAGTGCTGCTACCAGAAATTGGTCCGTGTTAAGTGATATGTAGATTTTGTGTCTTCGACCTTGAGGAGCTAAATACCGTTGACGTTTAAGAAGAGTACAATGGCCTGTTAGACCACCGTTTAGGGTTATGTACTTGTGGTGGGAGGCGTAACCCTAATAACCCCCACGCCTACATGCGTACAGGTTCTGCCCCAGCACTCCGTCCTCCTGGACATTAGGGTTAGAGCCTCGCTCTCATGAACTCGAGTATACATGGTATGACTATTTGATGCACGGGGATAGTGGCTTTGTCTTTGAGTGCGCACTCAATTATTAACGCGAGCACTCACTTCTTACATGCGGTCGAATCAAGGTCGCTTAGTGACATACGATCTGTTCATCGCACAGATCAGTTACTCACTTATACAGAGATAACCATACCCTCACCGACACATCTCTCACCCATCGTGTACTGTGAGCGCCACAGAACAAGCAGCTACGCGATGCTCGCTGCTGAACTTGAATCAATGTATGTGCTATGTCATATCCTTGTTCGGGTGTGTCGGCATGATTCCGTTTCGGACATCTCGCCGAATACATCACTACCACTGAAACAAGATTCTAGCGTAGGTATGAGGCGCTAATCGCTCAGCATTAACAGCCATCAGCCTTACGAAGTACGTATGACCACAGTGGAGAAAGTCTCTCCACGATGCTATCCCCGCGACCAATTACAGCCCATCAACCTCAAAACTAACTCCAGAGATGGTCAACAGTTGATAGTTGTAGGCCGGAGCAGATACATGGCCCTCCTTCAAGATCAACTTGTCGAATGGAAACTCTATCAGGAAGTGCCCCCGGCAAAGTTCAACATCGTGCTGAAATTGCGATCAGTGGCGCAGACCGATTGCCACACTGCAACTTTTATTTTCATAACCCTAACTCCGTGCTGTCTTCGTTGTTCCTAACAACCAGCTCTTAACCTGCCTTGCACTGATAATGAGCTAGCGGCAAGCCAATTGCTTCTGCAATAGCTTTTATTCTCCTCAAAACAACCCAGGTGGTCTTTAGCTTCCCTCTACCGAGAAGCCTTTACGGCTATAATATCAATCAGCGACCTGCACCCAGACGACAGTTCCACGGACCGAAAAGCTGGGACCGAAAGAGGTTACCGTTAATATTGTTGCGCCAGGCTCTGTCATCACCAAACCCCAGGTCGCAGATCCGGCGGACTTGGCACCTGTTGCTACCAAGATCTTTATCAATGCAAACATCAAATGACCATGGAGAACGGAAAAGATTGTTGAAGCCGTGAGATGCCTTGTGAGCCCCTTGTCGGGATTTGATACGGGGCAGCTGATGTCTATTGATCGTGGAGCTGGTTGTCCATCGGCAGTGATCTTTTCATCTTTTCGAATGGCATAAACCTACGAGATTGGGTATTGAAGCGTGGTTCCATTCTTTGCTTGTTTGTTTAGATCCAAGGAGGAGAAATCGATATGGCAGTCGTCATGGTAGTGAATTTTCTATCTTCATTTCATATTCAGACACTCTTATAGACCAAATTTCACTTGCTGACATCGCTTCAAAACTTTCTTATCGACACTGTACTCGAACACTAGATGTCCTATATACTAGTTGAATAATAGATTATATAGCATTAAACAGTAAGTATAATAGTCAGAATTCAGTTATCTATCTAGTCGCAATCATTTTCTATGGCCACAGTCGTCGAGACCATGTTTCTAGAATCCATCAACCCTTTATACTGAAGCCAAGCGTTTCCGTGCTCTCGCGAGTACCATCTCATTTGATGAGATCTATGGTTTAGTCCGGACGGCGAGTTTTCTTCTTGGTGCTTTGCATGAAGTGATCTACATTCTCAGCCTCATGTAAAGCTAGGTACGTACTTGAGCGGCTTTGCTTGTCCGGCGAATCATTCTCAGGAAAGCAACTGGTACTGTATAGGTCGATGGTAACCAGGGGCTAGTTTCAGTAGTGGAATGTGTTCTTCTCTATACCATCTATCGAATCGATCTGATCTTGCAGTTCCATCTCGATCGATAAGAGCTGTGCAGGCGGTTCTGTATGCAATTAGAGAACACCACTGAATTTCTTGCGTCATGATAGTGAAGAGCGGCTACATTGGTCCCTAGGCCCCGTATAATAATCCTGAACGAGCTAGTAGTTTCAGAATTTACGTCTTTCGTTATCTCAGCTTTCCTGATCCAGGTCGTTTGGTTTGAGGGAAAACATATATTGTGGATTATCTTGGGCATTCACTTCCTAGGTTTGAACGAGCGTTAGAAGATCAAGAGACTTCGCAGAAATCATAATACCTGGGAATAGTATCTCTCGATAAAGTATCGCCATGGATGCGATTCATTTCAACACTTATCATGCAAGGCGTTTTATGGTAAAGCAACCTTGCCCGACTTCTTCAGACACTATTGTTGGCTCTAAGGCTTTGATAAGAAATGGCATGGCCGACATTGTGTAAATACTTTGAACAGTCAGCTCGAACAAAAAATGAGCGGAGACACTGTAGGGACGCGATGACCAAACGTATAATCCTCTTTCATATAGAAATACTTTTCATATCGTATCAAATGCTTCTTTAAAGACCAAATGTTCCTCGCTCTAAACCACCCATTAGAGCGCTACTCTTTTTGAATTGCAGCGGCTTCGAATCCATGTATTTTGCCCATTGTCCGTACTTGCGGATGAATACAGCTGCAGGACAAGCCTCGGAATTGTTGCAGGTGTTTCCTAGTAATCCCATAAGTTGTTATAGTTGAGAAATACAGTTATGTTGACCAAGAAAACCACTTCTTGATACTCCGTCACAGATTGGCTCATCATGGCGTTCGGTCGCATAGCGGTATGCTATTATACCGCAGAGCACTCTAGAAGGGATGATCAATGAAGCTCGACAGCATATAGAATACCAGCGTTTTTTTCGTTCTGTCTCTTCGTTTTATTTCACGTAGAAATTCGAATGTGCTATGGAGGAAACTGATGTTGTAAGGCACTGTAACTTAGGGTTGGGGTTAATTGCCACCCAATGGTTGAAGGATAATCTTACATGTAGAGAAAACTATAGTTAATAATATTGTTTACGTGTTGATTATGCACGGGACGAGAAGCTACATTGCCACGGCACGATGATAGTAATATATGCATGTTGAAAGTGAGTGAAGCCATGAGGACCTGGAGCTCGTTACCTAGGTACAGATTGCAATCAGATATATATTCATAGCGCAACAACTGATGTATACACCAGGTCGACACTGGAAACTTTGGAAGATGCTCATTCATCCCTGAATAAGTCTCCTCGGAAGAAGGGGACCAGGAATTAGTGTACCAGTTATGCGATTGCTTTACTTTACGTTTTTGCACACCTCTAGGAACAGTACCACGTAGGAGGAGGTACGTAATAAAGTTATTGGTTCATTACGGCGTTCGATTGTTCTACTGACTTTCCTGTTATCGTTAAAGCGTGCAGCTAAAGCGTGGAGAATAAAATCTTAGATTCATTAATCATAACCAGGATATACCTAGTGCATACCAGTTGTCGTGACTACGTATTTCCTTTTCGGTTCTTTTTCAAGTCAGATGATCTCTGGCGAGAATTTGTTTTTCGGACACGGCAACACACACCGGTCACACAGCCGAGGGCGGAATCGGCGATTCGAAGTATTTATTCATTGCAGAGAAAAGAGAAAAAGGACGGTCGCGTCTCGCATCAATGCCATATGAGATGACTATGATTTCTATCCTGTCCATGTCGAAGAATTGTCAACAGCAATTGGCAAGTGATGCTCTATTCCAGATTGTTGTTAGTGCTCTGGACTACTCCATAGATAGTACGGAGTACTATCTATGAGTATGAGCCAGACCCGCCGAGAGAGGGCTAGACCCAGCCCTAACCAAATATTGGACCAGCCAATCCATCCTTTGAGTTTGCAAGCTGTATCTATCTCATCCTTGGCCTTAGTTCCTTAGTCTCGTAATTATATCTGTATTATCGATATCTGTAGCCGTACTTGCTTTTTCTGAATATTATGGTGACAGTTGCGGAAGCTCATGAAAAATTCGAAGGTCATATGAGCTGATCCTGCGCACCGGTTCATTTCAGCAATCCTCAGTCAGTCGTCTTGTTTCTCATCCTTGATCCAGGCTTCAAGCATAGAAGAATCCATACTGAATCATTGATTCGAGGACTTGGAGCATCCTAGAAAATAATATGGAACCATGACGTTGGGATCACCGGGGTCCGGCAAGCCTTGACATCTCCTTGGCTCCAGACACTTAGGAGTTGCCGTCGAACAGCCGGACGCAGTAGGAATGCCAAGAAAATACGGTCCACCGGCTATCAAACTCTGAAAAAAAAAGCATGCCAAATCTCAACGCTTTTGTGGCGAGTCGGTTTCTGCGACCCTCACCGACTATTTATATCATTGATAGTCATCATTCTAGTCCTCGGTCGCCTTTTCCTTTCCTCCTTTCTTCTTTTCCATTCTCATCTCTCTTCCCTCCCGAATTTCTGATCGCTACGGTATGGCATCTATCAAGCTCAATAGCGCCCACTTAGAGAAAATTTCGACGGCAGGTAAGGCGCAGGCCCCAACATACCGCCGCAATGGCGCCGTCAAGGAGGGGATCGTCCATATTGGTGTCGGCGGCTTCCACCGAGCTCACCTGGCCGTTTACGTCCACAAGTTGATGCAGAAGTATGGGATGTCTGACTACGCGATCTGTGGCGTCGGGTTGCAGCCCTTTGATGTCAAAATGCGCGATGCATTGCGATCGCAGGACCATCTGTACACTGTTATTGAGCGTTCCGCTAAGGGAAATTCTGCACATGTGATTGGCAGTATCAACTCTTACCTCTTCGCACCGGATGACCGCGAAGCTCTCGTTGCTAAGATGGCAAATCCCGACACGCATATTGTGTCTCTCACTATTACTGAATCCGGCTATTACTACAATGAGAACACGCATGAATTGCAAGTTGACCACCCGGATATTCAGTCCGACCTCGACCCAGCCAACAAGAAAACACCACGGACTACTTTTGGCTTTCTCTACGCCGCCCTAGAGCAACGATACAAACAAGGACTCAAGCCCTTCACTGTTTTGTCATGCGATAATATGCAAAAGAACGGATCTATCACCCGGCACATGCTTGAATCATTTGCACGTCTACAGAACCCCGAGGTCGCACAGTGGATTTCCGAGTATGGTGCTTTTCCCAACTCCATGGTTGATCGCATTACCCCTCAAACATCGGCCATTGATATAAAGAACCTTGCAGATGAATTCGGCATTGAGGATGCATGGCCCGTTGTTACAGAGCCTTTTATGCAATGGGTTGTTGAGGACCAGTTTTCTGATGGACGACCGCCTTTTGAGAAGGTTGGTGTGCAGGTCGTTAGGAATGTCCATGAAGTTGAGTTGTTTGAGAAGCATAAATTACGCTTGCTCAATGCCAGTCACTCAGCTATCGGCTATCCGGGTCAGTTGGCGGGTTTCAAGTATGTCCACGAAGCCATACAGAATCCGCTGTTCTATAATCTGGTATGGCAGATGATGCAGCAGGAAGTGAAACCACTCTTGCCTGATATCCCCGGGGTAAATATTGATGAGTATTGTGTTACTCTCATGGGGCGTTTTTCCAACCCAACAATCATGGACCAGTTGCCTCGTATCTGTCTCAATGGTTCTGGCAAGATTCCACAATTCATCATGCCATCCATTGCCGAAGCAATTTGGGTTACTGGCCCATTCCGCCGACTTTGCTTCGTCACGGCTGCTTGGTTCTGTTATATCAAAGGCGTTGACGATAGTGGCGAAACTTTCAATGTTGATGATCCAATGCGTGCAGAGCTACAGGAAATGGCTCGCCAAGGAGGCAACGACCCATCGAAACTGCTCAGTATCAAAAGCCTATTCGGTGATGACCTGCGAAATGATGAAAGATTTATCAAAGAGGTTGCTTCAGCCATGGAGGCTATCAATCGGGACGGCATCATGAAAACGCTTCCTCAGTACATTGATTAATAATGGTTTCATGTGATAGGGACATATAGTAATAAGTAATAATAGCATAGATTCTTGGATACAAAAATGACAATAGACAAAGACAAATACCAAAACCCGGCCTACTAAATACATATTCAGATACGTATTCAGCAGACTATGTAAGTATAAAGCGAGCCACTTGATAGATTAATTTATTACCGAAGTAATCTTTTGATAGTTCCTATATCCTGAACAACAGTATTCATGTTATATCAAAGCAAATGGTCTGTTTATTCTACGCCTCTAGGGCTGACCGAGGGGTTTCCGATTATAGCATTCAAATAATGTGCCCTCAGGATGGATTGTTTGTTACCATGCAGGTGTCCACTCACACGATTCATAGTAGATAGAATTCTGGTACGCCATTAGATTGAGGTAAAAGGTCCTAGAATGAACTATATTGGGCGCATCCAAGCTTCGTCTCTAGTACGGACACTTTCTGTCAATCAAATTAGACTTTGGAAGTAAATATCGGGATAGGGAGGTGCCGAGCGTATAATCTTAGGTAACTACTGTGCGATAACCTATTTAACATAGTAATTATTGAACAAGATACTTATTTGCCTCTCTGGGTGCGGTGGCATTCTTTATTACTGCTGTGGGAATAGACTGGGACCTAATATACCTGTACAACCAGTGGCGCACTCCGATAGTTTATAGAACTAATCAAAAGAGTAATAAGGATTAGGGTTAATGCAGGGTTGTGTACAAAGGTCCGTAACGTAACGGACACAACAGCCAACTATTTAAAATATCACCTTCTCAAATGCTTCACGCAGACCCCGAGCCGCTAACCATGCCTCTAACGCCTGCATATCCCCCCTATTAGCTCTCTGGCCGCTACGTTCACCTAGGGAATCCGTGATCTCCTCCATCTCGGTAAATACTCGTCGAATATCCGCCATTTCGCGGAACCGCTCACTGACTTTCTTCTGATGACTGGGGATATCGCCCCACGAGTTTATCTTGATAAAACTCATATATGCATCGATATCTGTCGATTGTCCCTCCAGACACAGAACCCCCGGTTTCCCTGCCAACACAAAGCCTGTAAGAGAGTAGTCGGAGGCATAGTTAACCAGATCGTTTCGTTTTCCACGCGTTGAGAGAGAAGGAAAATAGAACCAGACTCGGACCAGCGGCCCAGTACTGCGGGTAGCTATCACTTCAGTCAATGATTCACGTTTTTGAAGTAGATGCATGGCCTCTTCTCTAATATATTCAAATGCTGCAAACACGTCGTCGGAAGGCATTGTAGCGGCGATGCTCGCAACCTCGGCTTTGGACATCCATTCTGGTTGTCGCAGTGAGTAGCTTATTGGAAGTGACTCGTTGATTCCGAGATTCTCACTTTGGGAGACGGATATTGAAATGTTAACTTGGATAGACTTGTCCGTAGCGATTGCTAAATAGACTGCCAGCGAAAGACTCGAGGGGATCCCAGTTAAAACCTTAGTTGGATCTTGGCACCAATCATGAAGTTTGATGAGAGCCTCTTTTGTAGATTCTGGAATTTCAAGCTCGGATGGCGAAGGGAACATAGCTATCAGGAGGTCAATCATCGACAGCTGAGACTCCATCACGTCTGCTGGTAGAAATGTCATTCTCAATACCGAACGTGATTCTGGCTTTGGACAATGGTAAGAAGTCTGACTATTAAGTCCGTAGCCGGATTGTTCCCGCCTATCGATATGTATAGACGTACTGGAGATATCTAGTGGATGACAAAATTCAATGTCTTTTATTTTATTGGGAATTTGTGGATACCTGACATTTTCTGATTCCGATTGGCTCGTGATCCACCCCATCGCTAAATAGCAAATCTTGCGTTCACCAAGAAGCATTCCGAAAGCGTGGGTGACTCTTCTGATTCGTCTCGTCGTTTCAATTCTATAATCGATGAGGCTACATATGTATGGTTTATCTAGTCTTTTGATAACAATTATATCACCGATTATAACATGCTGACTGCCAAGGTCTTCCGCTTCGCGGTGTACATACACAAACAAAGTAGTCAAACTAGCCCAAGCCATGGAACAACAATATCTAGATAATAATAATTGGGTGGGAAGATGGTTTCCCAGGTGCAATTATATGTTCTGGGCTCCATGTGTGCTCCTAGTAAAGCGCCAACGTCGCTCTGCGGTTATACCAGAGCTCTCAACCTTATATAGAACTGATGGTAATGCTCTATGCACTTGGTTCATGACTACAGCTGAAGCTTTGGCCCATGGTACTTGCTCGGAAGCACATCAGCAGCCTCAAAGCTTGTTCTTTCTGGGAATCCATCTAAGGACTGAGCGTACGTGGCAACGGAATGAGCGACAAGCTATAGAGAATGGCCAGTCAGTAACAATATTGTAATGGTCTTGTGTTTCTTGTTTTCTGTTTCAAAGAAAAAAGTGCAGGAATGCCATACCTTCGTATTCAACTCCCAAGCAGTAAGGTTGAGATTTGCCAAGCTATCGCAAAGCTGGTGATAGCAGGGATCATACCAGTCACCAGCAGTACCACCGAACATCTGCTGTTCGGCTTTTGTCTTGACTCCCTCAGCCCCAGTAGCAATACCACCACCAGGGATACCATGTCTGATAAAAGCATCATAGTCACTTCTACCGTCAAACGGAATATAAGTGAAGTTCAAACCATGAGAAGTGTAGAAGTCAGTATAAAGGTCACGCAGCTCCTCAGATCCAACAGGGTTCAATGTATTGGTAGCGTTATAGACCTGGTAGGCGAAGTTGGGCGATGCAAGCATGTCGTAGTCCATGAAAAGACGGATCTTCAAGTTTTCTTCCGGGGAAAGCACAGAGACATAGTAGTCCGACCCGAGTAGTCCTTCTTCCTCACCTGCCCACCAGGCGAAACGCACACAGTTGTTGACGTGGTAATTTGTAAGTTGTGTAGCAACCTCGAGGAGAGTAAGAGAACCAGATCCATCATCGTTGATGCCAGGCCCCTCTGCAACGCTATCACTGTGACCACCCAGCATGACGCAGTTGTTGGGGTCGCCTTCCGTGGTCTGCGCGATAATGTTGGTGGTCTCGATGGTCTCCACGATGGCATCAATGTAAGCGCTGGCATCGACCGATTGTCCATTTTTCAACTTTTTGATGTACGATGAAGCATCACTGCCTGAAATTGAAAAGGTAGCAATATTGTCAGGAGATGGGGTGCCGAGAGTTCCACCCAGCGCGCCTTTTTCATTATTGTAAATAACTGCGGCGAGGGCGCCGGCTCGTCCAGCAAGAGCGGACTTGGTGCCAAAAGGACACTCGCCACGGCTGATGAGCGCGATTTTACCAGTTAAATCCGGATAGTCCGATTCGCTACATCCGACATTGGACACAAGGGTTAATGGCCCCAGGACTGGCTCCTTATCCTTGGTAGGAGGAGTTAGACTCATTGCAATCGCCGAAGCTGGAACCTCATTTCCCAAGACCAGGCGCGATTCAAATACATTGCCCACTACTGCGGGGAACGACTGGTTCCACAGAACGTAGTAGTCCCCCAATTCAGCAATGGTGGAATAAACATAACTCATGGTAGCAAGGTGTCCTGTGGCCATACCTGTCAGCTAGCCATTCGAGAAGAAAGGTTAGAATATCGATAGGTACCTTTGCTCCCGATAACTCTGGTGGGGTGGTTGTATTCGTCTGTTCCGAGCTCAGCAATGCTGTACAGCACCTTGGCTCGGTCGAATAGATTGTCTGCATGGATGCGATTTTGCAGGGAGGCGGAGTCGACCAGCTCCTTTGCGGCCACATGATTATGAGATACGGGTGATGGGTCAAAGAGGGGAAGCTGCTGGAATGCGAAGGCATCTCCCAGCAGTAGAAAAGCCCCAAACAGGTAGGAACACGCCATATCCGCAAAGCCTTGGCTTTTGTCGAATGGAATATATAAGATACGTGAACCAAAAAGTACTCTATAGTAATTCTCAATATGCGACTTGGGCGGTGTGACTGGCGTGCGTTGTTGACATCTTATCCCAGGTGACCGAGATGCTATCTCCTAGCGCGTTTTTTTATGGGGCCTAGGGCCGCCTTGCCCTTAAAGATGTTCTCCAAAACTGTTCTGGCCTGGTACGCGATGTCGCCTGAAAGATAAGTGAAAATTACTATACAGAGTATATTTCAAGACAGCTACTCCTTCCGGAGCCTGCCCGACTCGGAAATCTTGAATGATATCTGGACCTATTCCAATGGGAAGATAAGGCTAAACTTATGTGGTACGTATGCGGTGAAATTCACCTATCTACTGCTAAATAAATGGAGTGCTTGAGCTATTGTTAGTTGCAACGATAAATAATTATCTTAGCCAATCGTCTCTGAGATCTGCCATAAAGATCGAGACGTATACCGGTAGCTTCCGCCCGTGTACAAATATCGCGGGACAATTAGAAAAACGAGAATTCTAAGAACGGAGCGCGGGGTTATACCGTAATTACGCCATTTTCTCGCCCTAGATTTTCAGGCTCATGCTCCACGTATTTAGGTAGTTTTCTAAAGTTACTACTACCACAGTTACACGTTTCAATACACAAGAGGTCACATACGCAGGCGGGCTCTTTGTTGGCCTTGCCCATACAGAGTATTGATTCTCTAACTGCCTTCGCTTTGTTGGTGGTTTAGCCGTGAAACTCTGAGTATCCGGGGTCACAACACAGTATATTGCTTTGAGCCTCAAGGACTTCTACGTAGTACAAAGAATCGCCTGGTATGTTTCTGAGCAGAAGGCGGCTACCCCGTCCCTATTGTGATATTTAATGTCATTTTGAGGCAGCGCCATGGAGTACTTGTTTTTTTTTTTTTTTTTTTTTTTTTTTTTTTTTTTTTTTTACCTTTGACTGCAGCAGGCCGTGTCGTTGCCTGTTCCATCCCATGGGCCATGGTCATCCCATCTCGTTACCTGGCTGATTATTGGTGGCTGCATCCGAGTGCGATTGAACATGCAGAGGATATATCAAGCGAGTTGCCAGATTCAACTTTAACGCGAAACTAATTTCTCTCTCTCTCTCTCTACCGTTATCACGAATAGATTTAAGAAGGGCGGCTTGATGTGGGCGTCAAAGTAATAACTTGGGCATCTTTGGAAAATTAGCTGGACAATCACGAGACTCAAGATCACCCGATTGCAATTACAACGAGACTTTCCATTTTGGATCCATGAACGACTATCGAATTTCATTGAATTTCGCATACCCACGAATTTTGCGTATCATCCACCTAGCTGAAAATCGTTATGTTGACAATAATGCTATGTGGAGATGTGCCACGGAGCCTCGTATCATAACGTTATGTCTTTCCACGAACGAAGTTATAAGAACCCCAAGCAGCCAGCAGCAAGTCATGGATGCAAGCAAGGTTCTAGCAACATTAATGATACACTGATTTACCGATAAGCACACCCTTTCTCAACCAGTAAGTTGTTAAAAAAGTCATATAAGCCCTCGGCGCAATCTTGTCTAACATATCTGCCAGGTCAAGAAACAAACACACCGGGACAATGTCTGGAAACAATTACTCCCTCCATTCCATCGCTGGTGCATATGCCTTAGGGCTTGCCCCCCACGGCTACTATCTCATTAAGATGATGGCCAACGCAAATGGCCAGGCGAGCAATATCGTGTGCGTAGTCGCCCTCGCCATGACAATCAGGGAACGGAATGCTAACTCACGGATTTCAACAGACCACGAGAGAACTTGACAAATCTGAAAGGTCGCATTCCAGGTCATGTATGGGACAAACTAGCTAGGGCACGTGGAGCGCATTTGAATGCTATGGAGGGGTTGCCTGCATTTGCTGCCGCAATGGTACGTCAATGCCTTAATTGCACATTTCGGATGCAAAGATAAATCCATGACTAAATCTGGCTTTAGCTCGCAGGAAATTTGGCAAAACTGCCATCCAGTGAACTGAATACGCTTGCCTTGGAGTATGTCGGTGCTCGGCTCCTGTATACTGCTGTCTACCTTGGAGTTCGATCGGAAGCAGCAAGCTACTTGCGCACTGGTGTGTGGGTATGGAGTATCTCGATACCTATCTGGGGTCTGATTAAGGCGGGAAAGATGTTGAATATGTCTGATTGAGTTCTTTGCACTTCTTTCTGATGTACAGGTTCTTCTTCATTTGATCCTTAACTACATGCATGATTAAATCGATTCCCAATTCAAATCTCAGAGCCTTGCATAGTCAAAGCATTCTTGCCTCTCTTCTTCCTAGCTTGATTACTTCGGACCACTACTTCCGTTTCGAATGCCCACCACCATTTCTCAAACATGAGCTGACCAATCTCCCATCCACATGCGTCAAAGGGGTCGCAGCTATCGGGTCTGACACCCTCACCGGTATCGTCTTCCATATCTTGCACCAGCTGAACAAGGCCCATGGGACTCTGTGCACTTTTCGGGCGTAAGTGGGGTGGAAGGTTGAATACTCTAATTAATTTGTCTCTTGTGCTTGGCCAGGGAAGCAAATCCAAAATGGGGTGATGGGGAATAAGGATCTGGGTAGTGGTTGGACGAAGGTGGGCTGGAAGCACAGCAGACGACAAGTCGGTATTTATTGTCAGAGACGGAGTTTGCAGTGAGGGAGCATGCGATGAAGGGGACGAAGTTGCAGAATCCGGAAATGCGTGCCCTTGGTAAAACGGGCTATTTGCGCCTAGATCCCATATGAGGTCCGCAATGTTTAATCGTTGCGCTACTTGTAGAGCAGCTCTAAGAAGGACAAGGGACGGGACCTCTAAGAGTCGATCGTCAGGAAATGTAAACGTTGCAGCTTCAGACGTTTGAAGCTCGCTGGAGATATCCACGTTGTAGGGGAAGGCATTATCATCGAACACGTCACAATTACTACCTATCCCCTGCTCGGCAGTGAATATGTCCACTCCTGACCATTTATCAAATGTGGGCAAGGAACAAGGATCGTTAATTGACTCAGAGTATGGCTGGAAAGGTGACCAAAAAGAGACATCGAATTGTCCGGAAGAGATAACACGTTGCGCGTCTTCGCCTCCACTGCTACCGTGTCCTTGAGATAGAGTAGATTTAGTTGAGGAGACACCTGGAGCTGGACCAACATCAGACTCATTAAGATCGGAAACCAACACTTGGGACTGGTCAGACTTTCGCTGGGTAGACGTTGATGGCTCGGGACAACTTAGTGTAGGATTTTCACCGTCGGCTTTTAACTGGGACTCTAACGATCTCAGTCGCTCCTTCTTTCTTTGTCCTGATACAAGGTATTAGGGGGATGTATGATAAATGGGTGGTCTGGAGCATCTTACGGTATCTCCTTTGAGCTAGAATATTCAGTACTCGCTTACGCTGAGCTGCGTCTTCGGCGAGCTCTGGGACTACCAGATCTTTGCCTTTATTCTTTCCGGCCATTGAATTCAAAAAGGTTAATATTGGGAAGATGGAAATGGTGTTTGGCATCAAATGAGAACGAGTTCGCAATCGAGAGAGAAACTCTCACAGGACGATAATCCAGTAGGCTGAAGTGTGTTCACTCGGGGAATAGGTATAGGCCAAGCGCGGAACAGGAATCCACAATGCGTATCAAAAATACACCGTATTGTAAAATTGAATACTGCCACGCGATTTACTCGTGGTGTTACCTAGTCATCGCTTTGAACGAGGTCTGAAGTTCGATTTGACCGTTTGGCTTGTGTATTGGGACCGTCCCAACATCTTTTTCTGTCTATGGCTGGGAATATTTTCTTCCTGCTATGGGGGCAACGACTACGGACTACGGAATCTATGGTACACATACGGAGTACGTACTACGTAAAGTACAAATCGGGATAAAGTTTGTGTAGATTAATTAAGCCATGGTTGAATCGTTGCATGATTGGACGCCTCTATGAAAGGCCCACCTAAAACTTCGTATTTTCAATACCCTGGATGCAACGGACGACCGGAACCCTAACCCTAAGGACACATAACGTTATGTATAACAGCAACATAACGAAATCAAAGAGAACTTTGACTGCATTTTTTATGTACCTGAGATTTATATATAAAGGATAGTAGCACCACTTGAATCTTCTTCATCAAAACCAGATCAAGATTCATAATCAAGCATACTCGAACTACGAATACCCGACCCTAGGCTATCGCCATTGAACCCAGATTACCCCGAACAACATGCCTTTCTTCTCCAGTCCTTTCGACGGTGCGGAACTTTTCTACCGTGACTATAGACCGAGTTCTCGATGTACCGCGTTTCGTGCGAACCCACAGTATCAAGAAAATGATGGACGGACATTGGTTTTTATTCATGGCTGGCCGTATTCTTCACTTGCGTACGAGGAGGTTATCGTACAGCTCTGTGAGACGTACAGATTCCGATGCATTGCCACAGACCGCAGAGGTTTTGGCAAAAGCGAGTGGAATGGATCTGGTGTGACTAACTTGAAGGATATCGATTACGATGTCTTTGCCGACGACACCATTCACTTAATTTCATCACTCCTAAAACTGAAGTCATTCATCCTGGTTGGCTCGAGTATGGGCGCTGGTGAGACTCTTCTGACTTGGGCGCGAAGCACTTATGTCCGAGAGCGCTGCAAAGTAAGTCTTCCAACCTGTCTGTCTGTTACCGTTATGAAATATCTAAGAATAATCGTATCCTAAGGGCTTTGTGTGGATTTGTCCTTCAATGCCACATCCGATTCAATCTGCGCAAAACCCCTTGATGGCACCCCAGGATTTATGGGACGATATTGTTGCTGGATTCCGAAACTCGAGAGCGGAATACACAAGAACCGCACTTCCTGCTGCTCTCGTACACGACGAAGCTACTCAGCTACCTCCCTCGGTACGACAGCGCTACGAATATATTGTCGGCGAGGCTGATGCGATTGCGCTTGAACGATGCGTCAAAATAATCACAACCTACGATTTTAGGCCCCTGTTGGAGAAGCTTGCAAGCCTCGAGGCCGATCAGCCCGCGGTGTTGTGTCTCCACGGCCAATTTGACCCAGGAATGCCTTATGAAGCGAGCTCAAAAGTGATTGGTGAAATTGTTCCACGAGCGCAAGTGAAAATATACGAGAAAGCGTCGCATGGTGAGTAGACCAACCGCAGGTAGTCTTCGAGAACCGTACTGACTGATGATATGGATTACAGCTCTACAAATCACAAATCGCGATCGATTGATCGATGATATTGTCAACTTTTTCCGAGAACTTTCAGTCTAATAATCTATCAGCTTATGGTTGTTTTAATCTACTACTTAATTTAACGTAATGCAATTGTTGTTCAAATGATATCCATGAATATACGCCGCACTTTGGGTTGCTCGGGAATTGCTTCGCGGATAGCCTTCACCCGGGTTTTTGAAGCATGGGCAAACCTCAGGAACCGACTGGCAGTTACTGCATAATGTATGACTTCCTCGATACCCCATCTATAGGCTATAAAGAGGTATTGATATGTAGGCGTTCCCCGGTGCTGAGCCCAACCAAGTATCCTGAGGCTCGATTCCCAGGACGGCTCTTGGATGATGTGGGGCCCGATACGCGCCTGTATTTAATCCTGTTCCAACTACTCCCTCGGACTCGACAAGCATTTGCTGTTCTGGCTCGATAGACATATCGGTATAGTCAGAGAGAAGGAATGGATTCAAAAATGGAAAATTAGATTCTGGCCACTGTGTTTAGAGTTGCAGTTTTGTACAAGTTTTTCGCCCACTAGTACAATGGCCTGTATACCTAGCAGCGTATACAACCATGCACTCAGTCTTCAGACCATAGATTAGGTGAAGCTATCGATTAGGTTTAGCATCCCGTAAGGTTACTCTAGGGCCGTTAAACTGAGACAATCTCGAACACAACTAAGTATACATACCCCAGGTAGTTAACGTCGTTACAAATAGGTTGTCACCAGATAAATGCAGACGAATCAATAGCAACCTTCTGACCTATCAATTATTACTTATCGAAGGATATTAATATTTCACAATGCTGATCACTAATTCAGCAACAATTTAGTGCCAAAATACATGTGCAAGGGCCCAGTTAGAGTTAGTGGTGGATGGATATATTGTCCCGTAGGGTAGGTATGATTCAAGGTCTCACTCCTAGTCTCCTACTGTAGTAAAAGATACAGTTTCTTAAAACTCACACCATTAACTATAAATAACCCTGGCTTCTAAGGTACAGCTATTTTCCAAAGAGCGGCATTTGCCGATGTATCTCTGCCAAGAGAGGAGAAAGACAAAAAATGGATATGACCATGATATGATCGATTCTGAAATTAAGATAAATTAATTACTATTGCCAACTCCAATCTCTGTACAAGCATATGCTCTAGAATGCCATTTCTCGCATTATCGCAAATGAAACTCTCAGATTTTACAACCTTCGCTCTTGCGATTGGGGTTTCCCTTACAAGCCCAACTTCGCATCGCCATGTTCGTCATAAGAAGCGAATTGATATGACGTAATGGCTAAAACTATCGAGAGCATCGCCGAATATGACGCTGCCCGTGCGAGTTGCCATACCTCTAAAAGACGTCCATGTGGGTCATGGCCTTTTAATAGAAATATCTAACACCAAGTCCAAAAATTATGGAAAGTATTTAAGCGCGAAAGAGGTTGGCGACATATTCGGGCCTTCTAACAAATCTACTTCTTATATTCGGGAATGGCTCCACAACTCCAGCATTGATCTAGATAGACAATCTGCTAGACATAGCTGGCTCAAGTTCAATGCTACTATCCAGGAGTTGGAGACTCTACTGCTTACAGAATACCATGTCTACCAGCATCATGAGACTAGGGAAGAGCATATCAGGTGCAATGAGTATCACGTGCCGCGTGCAGTTTAGCAACACATCAACTTTATCGCACCTGCTGTTTCCACAGTTAGAGTATCAAGGAAGAGCAAGAACAGAATAATGAGACACATTACTCCTATAGCTCAGAATAGAACTAACAAGCTACCTTGGGCTGGAGCGGCATATCATAAGGCTATTAAGCCTGGGTATATCAGATGTGCACATATTCTCTGATAGTTGATCCACACTGTCTAATTGCATAGGCTTTGAGTATTCTAACAAGAGATAGCCTTGTATGACATTCCCATAAACAACTCCAGCATATCTGGTAACGAGTTCAGTCTGTTCGAGAACAGCGACTGGTACGACCAAGAGGGCCTGATCTGATTTTACGGCCGTTGCGCCTTATATCAGAAACAGAACACATCAAATTCTTGAGGGAATTGATGGTGGCACTGCTTCTTTACCCAGAGAAGGTGGTATGAAGTCAAATCTTGACATGGCAGTTATCTTTCCCTTAATCCACCCTCAAGATATTATCTTGTTTCAAGTCAATGATCTCAAAGCAACCAAAATTATCAAGGCTTTGCAAACACATTCCTCGACGCCATCGACGCAGTAAGTTTGGTAAAGTGACTCTTATAAAGCCAATTTTACCCTAATTATTTACTTCAAGTCATATTGCACATTCGAAGGCGGGGATGATCCTGTGTTTGATCCTCAGTATGTCAATTCCAACAAACTCTACTGATCATATGTGTCGGACTTTAACGATGCCTAAATCACCTAACTGGTTCTAACTATATGCTTTAGCTACCCTGATACTGGGCCAAACCTTCCAAATGAGACATGAATTGTACCAGGGACCTGGGATAAGCCAGAGATGTATGGAGCCTACAAGCCGACGAATTTCATCCCTGTATCCTATGGGATAGCAGAAGGCGCGTATTCTTACTTTTATATTAATAGGCAATGTCAAGAATATAGGAAGCTCGGTCTTCAAGGTGTCTCGGTCATTTACGCTTCCCAAAACAGCGGTGTAGCATCTGGTGGTTGTATTCATCCGGATAATGTCAACAAGACGACGCTTGCAGCCAATCCTGGTGCTTTCTCTCCTGGATGGCCTGCTGCTTGCCCCTATGTAACTTCTGTTGGTGCGACGAAGGTGAGCAATATCCTACCCTCTTATGGTGTCCATGCAACTAAAGATTGCAGATCAACCCTAGAGCGTCTCTCCCAGAGTGCTGCCTCAATACCCGGAAGCGACTTTTATTCCGGAGGAGGGCTCAGTAACCACTGGCCTGCTCCAGATTATCAAAAAGCGACCTTAGATTCGTACTTCACCAATACTCCTCCTCCATATGACAACTTGATGATTTACGGTACACCATATTACAATAGAACCGGCCGAGAATATCCCGATGTCTCTGCTGTCGGAGTGAATATACCAGTATACGAGGCCGGAAAGCCCGTTTTGGAATATGGCACCAGTGCTTCAGTTCCTAGTTTTGCTAGTATCATCAACTTGATTAACGAGCACCGGATAGCCGCTGGCAGGGACCCGGTTGGATTCTTGATCCCAGTTTTGTACCAACATCCTAAAGATTTTACGAATGTAAGTATAATATACTCACTGATGACGGATAATTTAGCAAATAGCTGATTGGCGCGGTAGATATCAATGGGAAATAATCCTGGAAGTGGTACTCAGGGCTTCAGCGCAGTTAAAGGCTGGGACCCAGTCACTGGGCTTGGAACACCGAACTACTTGAAGCTTCTAGATGTTGTCATGGCATTGCCATAATTTTAGAATCCAGGGGCTCTGCTTCCCTGAGAGCCGATTCAGAATCAAACAGCGGGGGGATGAAGACTGGTTTATTTGTAACAAACTTTACACTCATTATGATAGTCACCATGCTGAAGGATCACTCTCAGCAAAATTCTCACTATGATTGGATCCAATATGAATAATATAACCTTGGAACCCGTTAGAACCATTCTATTATCAAAGGGTGGATCTTATGTGTAATTGCCCTGAATATACTATGGAGCAAGAAGCTGTTGAAAAGACAAGCTCTTGAAACGTATTATTTCCCGTACTGTCTTGTAGCGAATAGTGTTTCCAGATATTTACCTAGCTACAACTACATATGGTTTGTGATAGTCTTGGGTGCGTTATAGTGTACGTCTTCCTCTTTCGAGACGCCTGTCTAAGTTCCTATTTTCCCCTGATGCTCGTCTCTAGCCAACATGCGTGGACAGGTAAACAATTGCGAGATTATCTGATCGTAAACACTAGCATAATCTTACTGATAATATTACCGAAGTATTTTTCAACTCCAGCTAAAGGCTAGTGTATGAATATCAATATACGATCTAGAGAACAGGTCTCTGTATATACGCTCCTCAGATTAGCACGGGTATATTGCTATTGTTCGGACTTTAAGGAGTTACGGATCAGTTGATTGCTACCACCAGGACGATAAAGGTCTGGTTGAGCTGCACAACTCTAGCTACCATGATGTATAGTGTGTTGGAGTGGATCAAAAGGTGTGAGGGTAAGATTGATTGATTGGGCACTTTACCTCTATTACAAGGGGGACGAAAATGGGCATCTATTTGCGTACTCCAAATCAGTAGGAACAGGCATGTGGTCAATAGACCTTCCGCTTGCGACAAGTATCAAAATCAATTATCAATGGAGAGAACAAAACCCGAGCAATTTATCTAGGTAGATGGAGTATGGTACTCTTACTGACTAAATGCCTGGTAATATCACTGCTTATATTTTATTAAAGCGCAGTTATTCAAGGGCGATATCAATCGCCAGCTGAACCTTCACACCCTACCTATATAACAGAACATCAGATCTTCTCTGCCACTTCAACGTGTTCAGTCTTACTAATCTTTTCGTCTGATTGCGACTGGGCGGCAAATGGTTCGACCACTGTGGTTTTGAATTTGCGAGCGGGCACTTTTTGCTCAAAGAGCAGGTCCAATTCAGCGTATGTGCGGCCTTTGGGCTCTGGTAAGCGGAAGTATGTCCAGACCAAGCCGATCAAGCACGAGCCCGCCCAGAAGAAACCCGTTTTGGCCCTCCAATTCCATGCAGTTGGGTTCAACATTCGTGGCGTCAAGATGTTGGTAACGATTCCCACGATATTGTACGTGTTGCGTGCCAGAACAACCGCCTTCTGTCGTAGCCGCGTCGATGGCAACTCCGAGACCAGTGAGTAACAAACGGGGCCTACAGTCGCGTCATATACGAATGTGTACACCAACAGCATGCTGCCAATTGCCCACTGCGCTCCGGAGTTGTTGGGCGAAACAAGTCCTAGTAGGCCGATGATGAAAAGTAGCAGAGCCATTGTTGCTTGGCCGGACAGGTACAAGGTCCGTCGGCCCAGTTTCCCCATCAGTAGCCACGATGTCACCGTACCAATTGCGCCCATCACGTACATAACGATCGACATGGTAAATGAATTACTAGGTGCAAGTCCAGCTTGCTCATAGAAGTAGGTAGAGTAACCCATAAAGGTACTGCCGCAAAGCGTTTGGATAGCCCATGTTACGCAGACGATCTCGAGCCGCCGCAAGTCTACCCCCTTAAAGCAGTCCCAATAGGAGACACCTTCAGACATGTGTTTCTCCATTTCGTTTGTGCTCCGCATCATTGCAATAGTCTCGTCCGCGTTGAAGTACGGATCACGCTCGGGCACTGTTAGGCGCTGCAGGGCCTTTCGCGCATCTTCATGACGGCCCTTACGTACCAGCCACCAGGGTGATTCTGGAGCGAGCGCAATCCCAATAATAAGAGGCACTGGCCACATCCACTGCAGCGCGAAAGGAATCTTGTAACCCCATTCGTCGGTTCTGGTTTGCATTGCTTTCAAAACACCCTATCAAATTGTTAGAAAGAAGCAACCAACACATAAAAGCTGCCATCACTTACCGAGGCAATTAATTGCCCAAACACCCAACACAAATTGACATACGTCGTCAGGTATGGCCGCAAGACAACGGGGCAAACTTCTGCCGCATAGGTGGTGGTGATGGTTTGAAAGATACCCCAAGGAATGCCGATCAAGATTTCTCCGACAAGGAGTATGGGTAAAGAGGCGGAGAAGAAAATAATAAAGGTGAATGCGATACAGAGCATCAAGGCACCAATGAGACTTTTGCGGTAACCAAAGCGCTCCGCGATGATACCGTTGAGCATCAGACCAAGGATTTCGCCTACCAGGGCTCCATTGCTCAGGCCTGTCTGCCACGCTGCTGTCAGCTGGTACTTGCCGTCGGCCCCTTTGACACCATACGTGCGTTGAAATGGCTCGTACGCGTACAGGTTGCTGATCAGAACGGTATCGTATCCCTCCATGATGATTGCCGTCGAAAGCAAGATTGACCACCCGGCAGCGTGCGGATAGGTTTTCAGGCTCTGCCACAGGCTCATCTTATGCTCTGCGGCTACGGCGCGGTGAGCGTCATGTTTCAGCTGAGCTGTGAGCTCCTTGCTAGGCAAACATCCCTGTTCAAGGTTCGACATTCTGAGAATAGTGAAGTAGTTTGAGAGATAAGATGTAGGCAGACTTATTGTCTTTGCAAGGGATGTCCATGTCCTGACCCTCGAGGGATGTGGCATGCTTTATAGACGCTCGCATCATATGGCCGCGTAACTATATCTGAGTAAACCTTTTCTATGCGAATCGTTACTTCAGTTGAATATTCCTTCTTACCCCCCCCCAATTTACTCCCCTCAAATTCATCCATTTGAAGTCGTTCTCGGTCGGGGTGCGTGCGATGGGCGGCCCGACATTGGACAAATCAGATCATCTTCCGTGAACATTGGATGGAGTATCACGTGGTATATTTGGCCTAGAAGCCTTCCCAAGTAGCTTTTCCCATGGGGAAGTGGCGCTGTCCGCAACAGCCATGTTGGATCTCATTGGGTTTGTAACCCTAATGGCTTTTTTTGCCCCAGATTTTGGTCTACGGGGTCCATACACGGTTTAACCAATAGCGCAAGCGAGTTTCTTTCCACTGAATTGACCAATAAACACTTCGTATAAAAGCCAATATTATCGGCCCGACATACATCCAATCGGAGGCTGGTGCTGAGAGGGGTAAAAGCGAGCTGTCGAAAAGGATCGTTCATGATATCGGACCGACGTTCGGCCAATGGGCCCGTAGTCAGGAACAACGACTGTGCTCAGCGCATGGGATATGCCATCATAAAGAGGCGAGAGGTAGCACTGCTGTTTTGTTACTCTTTTTCTTTTGTTACTATTTCTCCATTTTTCGCCTTTTTTTTGTTCAGTTAATTCACCTTCTCGACGCTTTTTATATTCGGTATTGATATAGACTGTGCCCCAAGGAGCAACCATGTCCTGGTGGAAAAATGCAACCGTTTACCAAATCTATCCTGCGAGTTTTAAAGACTCAAACGGCGATGGAATTGGCGACATTCCTGGTATCCTTGCTCAGCTAGACTACATTGAGTCGCTGGGTGTTGATGCCATTTGGCTATGTCCTATGTATGACAGTCCACAGCATGATATGGGATATGATATCTCCAACTATGAGGCCGTCTATCCCCCCTACGGCACTGTGAAGGACGTGGAAGCTCTCATTGAGGCTTGCCACGAGCGGGGTATGAAGATATTGCTTGATCTTGTGATCAATCATACCTCGAATGAACATGCATGGTTTAAAGAGTCACGCTCATCCAAAAACAATGACAAGCGGGACTGGTATATCTGGCGGCCAGCCAAGTATGACACGGACGGGACCCGACGGCCTCCAAACAATTGGCGTAGTTGCTTCGGTGGTAGCGTGTGGGAATGGGATGGGGGGACTCAAGAGTATTACTTGCATTTGTTTGCTCCGCAGCAACCAGATCTTAACTGGGAAAATCCTGCCACTCGTGCAGCCATCTACGAGTCCGCAATGGAGTTCTGGTTACGCAAGGGCATAGATGGTTTCCGTGTCGACACAGTCAACATGTACAGCAAGCCGTCAGACTTCCCAGATGCTCCCGTGACCGACACGAGCCTGCAATGGCAGCCAGCCCACCATCTGTTTTGCAATGGCCCACGTATCCACGAGTACATTCGTGAGATGGGCCAAGTACTACTCAAATATAACGCCATGACCGTCGGAGAACTTCCACATTGCCCTGAGGTGGAAGATGTACTAAGATACGTCTCAGCAAAGGAGAAGCAGTTGAGCATGGTTTTTCAATTTGAAATTGTTGATATGGGTGCTGGCCAGACTCTGCGGTATGACACAGTACCGCGCAACTGGAAACTACCGCAGTTGCGACAGCGCACACTTGTCACGCAGCGGTTGATGGATGGAACAACCGATGGCTGGAGTACAGCCTTTCTTGAGAACCACGATCAGGCCCGGTCAGTCTCACGCTGGGGTGACGATACAACGCCTGAGCTCTGGGCGAGAAGCGCAAAAATGCTATCCATGTTCGTGGCAAGCCTATCCGGGACTTTGTACCTTTATCAGGGCCAGGAGATTGGGATGGTGAATGGCCCATCATCTTGGCCGATCAGCGAGTACAAGGATGTGGAGAGTATCAACTTTTATCGTTTTGTGCGCGAGACAACAAATGACGATCCAATCGCGCTGGCTAAGGCTAAGGTTGCTTTGCAACATCTGGCGCGCGATCATGCCCGGTTGCCAATGCAGTGGGATGGTACGGTCAATGCCGGATTCACCACCCCAGAGGCCACGCCATGGATGCGCGTACACGATAATTATCAGTCTGTGAATGTGAAGAGGCAGAATCTCGATGGACAATCAATATTAGCATTCTGGAGACAGATGCTGAGATTGCGGCGGAACTATCCAGATGTGTTTGCTTGCGGAATGTTCCAGGATACCGATCCTCAGGGCGAGTCCGTCTTTCTGTTTGAGAAGGTAGGAGAGAGTAACAGAAAGCTGGTTGTGACATTAAACTTCACATCCAAGACACAGAAAGTTGATTTGGTCAATCGCCTAGGAAGGGACTACAAGCTCCTCATTCAGAATGGAGATGGGGATAGTTTGGAGGAACTCCAGGCTTATGAAGGTCGGGTGTACTTGTTGACTTTGAGTGTGAGTTAGAATGATGTATATAGAGGTTAAGGAGAACTTTATTAAAAGTACCCGAATAGTTTGCTGGTCAAGCGCTCACAGCATAGAAATAGGAGAAGTGGGAAGTTTTCGTTGACTGACATATGTGTACAAAGTGTACAGCCATACATAAATTGGGAGTGTTAGCAAACACTCTATCAATCGTCACACCTCCGATATATCACTTACTTCGTTCATAAGAAATGCTATACTCAAGGTTCGTTGGTGTGCGTCTTCTGTTAAGGAACCCAAATTAATAGAACGGAAGAGCGAAGGAAGAGAAGGCTGGTCAATGATATGTGCCCCACACTTAGGTACCTATCGTAGCTCTTCCCTCAATTTGTCTCCGTAACTCCCCATTGAGCCCACCACCGACACCACCCATTAACTGACACCATATGAAACGCACTTCCCAAGCCTGTGAGCCGTGTAAGCGGCGTAAAGTGCGGTGCGACGGCCAACCGCGCTGCCAGCAATGCACCCACACGGGGATTCCTTGCACCTACGCTGCTAGCCCACCCCGACGTTCGCGAAAGAAGACTGTCGGTCGAGGGCGAGTCGTTGCTGAATGCAGGGAATTGCATACTCCCAATAATGGTACAAAAGTGAGAAATATCCTTGCGCCGCGACCGATTGAAGATGGTGTGATCACTTCCCATTCAACCACGACTTTCTTCCTGGAGCAACTCGAGAAATATGATCGATACGTCTACCCGATGAGTCCTGTCGTGACGGCCGCTGAGATTCGCGACATGATTTTTCAAATGGATACGCACCGCGATATCGCCTCATTTGTGTATGTCTTTGCAGCAGTGACTCTTAACCTGACATGCAGTGAGTCAGTGCAACGTGGTCCCGAGACAAGTGAACGGATCGCAACCCTACTGACTCGCTCGTTGGAGCTACGGACTCCCTTTGAGTTCAACTCTAAACCATCAATCGTGACTGTAATGCGCTCGTTGTTTACGCAGATGTGCTTTGTAGGATTGCGCAAACTTGACCTCGGATTTTTGTACCTCCGGGAAGCCATTTCGTTGGTCTATATGCTACGCATTCACGAAAAGGACGCGATGCGGGATTTGGAAGACAAAGAGAGATGCCGTCGACAGCGTGCATATTGGGAATGCTTCATTCATGAACGTTTTACGGCTTTGACCTATTATCGCCCCCCATGTTTACCACCTTTGTCAGCTCTCCCGGATCATGACCCATCCATCGACGCTGAGTTGGAGGAGGGTTTCAATAAGACGATCAAAAACTTCAGAATTGTTGACCCACAATTCCTCGATTTCTGGCTCGGAGATCGCTCGACTGTGACGCCCGACTGGGTTGCGAATAAGCAGCAGCAACTGGACAATCCTGAGTGGGTCACTGAAGTATCACGACTACCCATGATATGGCAGGCTGATCTGATTATCACACGACATTGGTTACGTACCCTGACGTGGCAGATTGCTCTCTCCAACATTATTCTATCATCCTCAGCAACACCCTCGATGTTACTCTCGCTTTCCTTCCCCTTGCAGCTTTCGAACCAGCTCCGCCAATTCCTGGTAACGATTCCTCGACAATCGGTAGGCATTCACGGCTCTGGTTTATTGGAGAAACTTTTTGAGATTGCAAATACAATCACCGATGTTGTCCTGCATCTCTGTTATGCATTGGGAGATGACACAGTACAATACATCCATGATATCCTCTTCCTCAAGCACTTCGTCTTCTCATTCCCAGGGTTTGCGGATCTAGGACCCATTAATCTCACGCAAAAGTTTGAGATGATACGTGACAAATATCCCGAAATCAAAGATATTGAGTTATTAGTTTAGTGTCTGTGGCGCAACTAAAGGATATAACAATGCCCTATTATTCGTTTACATTTAGCTATCCTTCGGCGTAGGATTAAAGCTGTAAGGCCATAGACTGAATGGCAATGCGGATAGCCTCATGTACAGGAGGCATGTGATATACGTGACCTCAGTTAGAGTTAGTCATCATATATTAGTCATAAGCGAAGACTATATATCTTGATGGGCTAGATAGCGTTAACAAAAGTTCAAATCAAGAGAGATGAAGTAATTTTTAAGTGTATATTGGCGTCAACTATACTTGAGATGAGTCTGATCGAGTCTGATGTCTTTGCTTGGTTTTGCCACTTGGCGCCACACGGTACCGTTGTCTTATAACATCAAAATCCTAATTTATAGAGTTATAAATAATTTCTTATAATACTACATTCAATTGCCAACAACATGATCGCGAAGTTAAGAACTAGGATATATTCTACTGTTGGCGTTCCACGGGTATCCAGTCGTCTCTCTACTTTCAGTAATCAGCAGATACAAAATCCAACAAGTGCATCCATTTTTAGCAGACACGTTGTCGCGAGGAAGTTTAGCAGCATGGCAAGCGTAAGGATTGTCTATGGAGAAGAGAATATCGAGGATATACTAACTTTCCCCAGTAGAACAAAGCGCAACAAACAATGAAAAGCCTGATATATACGGGTCCTAATAGCTTTGAGATACAAGATCAACCTATACCCCAAATCAAAAGGCCAACAGACGCAGTCGTGAGGATGGTTCATTCTTCAATATGTGGAACTAATCTTCATATTCTCAAGGGTCACGTACCCACTGTTGGATACAGCCGAATTCTCGGCCATGAGGGTGTCGGTACGATTGTGTTATTGGGAAACAATGTCGACGGGTTTTTCGTCGGAGATACTGTGTTGATATCTTGCATAACGACCTGCGGTGTGTGTTCGCCTTGTACAAGCGGCCTACGCTCTCATTGCGTGAATAGCAGTTAGATTTTAGGCAATTTGATTGCAGGAACGCAAGCAGAGTATGTTCGAATCTCACACGCAATGTGATCTCTACACAAATCGCCGGGAAACATCGATACCAAAGCTTGTAGTGCTTTCTCCGATGCGCTTCCTACCGCAATGGAGTGTGGGGTGATAAATGGCGATATAAAACCAGGGAGAACCGTCGCAATCATTGGGGCAGGTCCTGTCGACTCATAGTAAGAGACTCACTCCCACTAATCAGCTATTCTGGCGCCTTGAATTGACTGCTTTCCTAGACTTTCCTTTTTCCGAACTTGCAGAGGCTTACCGAAAGTTTAATAATGAAAAGGCGACATTGAAGGTCATAGTTGACTTCTGGCTACTAGTTATCCTTTTTTTTTTTTTTTTTTTTTTTTTTTCCTTCTCAGTAAATTGTGCTATCTAGTGTACTTACTATTAACAAAAGTTCATTTGCGACTTGATAAAATTCGAAAAGATCGCCTGTAACGACTGAGCATCACTTCGTAGTTTCCAGGGGCCTCAGCTAGGACATGGAACTATGACTATTAATGCATTAATCATACTTAGAGTCCATATGAGCATTACAGGCTATGATTTACTTAACTTATAGCCTTAGCTAGACCCCAAGAGCCTCATCAGAGATTATAACTTCTTGTGATTTGCCTTTAGGTGTTACACATAATAGAAAGTCGATTTTTTTTTTTTTTTTTTTGGCAGAATAGGCAATCGCATTAAGATCCATTAGTCTGTCGTAAGTGAGAAAATGTCTTGCCGTCAGATCATGCTGATGCGAGGCGCAAGTACAGGGCTTACGGAAATGGATGCGCTAGGACGGGTCGAACCGTGTGATCATGTCTGCCTTTTCCATGGTACGAGAATCTAACCCAACGTCAATGACTCTCTATTAGGTATATAATGTGGCCAGCCTAACAAGTAGGAGGGTGTGGCAGTGATCAGAATCTCCAAGTTGGATGTTAACTAATACTGCAGTTAATGCAACAAATCCCTGAATATGCCTTATGTAACGCATTCACGCGGCTTGCAGCTCAAGAAAGAGCTAAGTGGAACAGATTCAGACGTGATTACCCCTGATGATGAAGAGTACGCAGAAAGCATTAAACGCTTCAGTGAGTCTTGCGAAAGAGAAGCTGTAAACCATCCTGTCTTTAATCATTCCGAAAGCTACTAAATATGTATTAGGGAGCCGTCGTTCGCGTGTCATCTCCCGATGAAGTGTCAAAAGTTGTGAAATTTGCTACTAAACACCACATTCCGATTGCAGTGAAAGGGGCCGCTTATAGCACAAGTGCATCTTCTTCGACCCACGGGGGAATCGTGATTGACCTGTGCAAGTTGTCTCGAGTTATTGTTGATCCAGAATCCCATACAGTAACTGCTCAAGGGGGTGCGACGTGGGAAGATGTCGATAGGGCTGCAGCGAGATTTAGATTAGCCGTTGTCGGACCTACTACAAACTATATTAGTGTTGGTGGTACGGCATTGGGAGGTGGATATGGCTGGCTCACTGGCCGCTACGGCTTGGTAATTGACAATCTGCTGAGCTTAAGGATGGTGTTGGCGGACGGTAGAATTGTGAACGCAAGCGCTGAAGAGAATCCCGATCTGTTTTGGGCAGCCCGCGGCGCTGGACAGGATTTTGGCGTTGCCACAGAGCTCGTTTTCAAGGCATATCCTCAATCAAATGAAGTTTTTGGGGGAATATTGTACTTCAGCCTCGACAAGCTACCAGATATCGTGGATTTTGTGAATGGGTTTGAACACCAATCAACCGGAAACGAAGGTCTGTTCTTCGGTTTCGACAGACCCCCACTCGTGGAAAAAACCATGATCTTGACGATACTATTCTACAACGGTTCAGAGACTGAGGCCCGGGAGTTTTTCCAACCACTGTTGTCTCTGGCGCCCACAGTAAATGAAACGGAAATGATGCCATATATTCGAATGAATACATTGATGAATAAAGCTGCCAAGTTTGGAGGTCGCAAGAGAATCAGCGGGACTAATTTTACTCTTCCACTTGACATCAAGCTTCTTGAAGAGCTATGTCAGGATTTCGACAAGATCATGAAAACATACCCCCGCGTTAATCAGAGCGCCCTGATGTTCGAGCTACTTCCGTACAACGAAGTGATCAAGGTACCGAACGACGCTACCGCATTCATGAACCGCGGTAGATACTATAATGTAGCCTCCATCTTCTGCTGGCATGCTCCTGAAATCGACTCCAAAATGAAATCCTTGCAGCAGTCTATGATGCAAAAAATCGGAGAACGCGCGGGTATTGCACGAAGTCCGCATTTGGGTGATGGAACTGGTTTATATGCAAATTTTGTTGGTATGTACCGATACAGGTAGTAGACTCTTTCTAGATCAGACTGATGAAAACTCTAGGGCACGATGCTAGTGCAAAAGACTTGTTTGGCGATGGCCTTCCACGGTTACAGGAATTGAAAATGAAATACGATCCTACTAATGTGTTTCGAAAGTGGCATGATCTTTTCGATCATAAGAATGTGGTTTAATTTGATACGTCGGTTCATTTGTTTTTATTAACAATTCGCAGAAATCAGCACCCGGAAATCATAGGCTGTCGAGTGATGAATTTAAAAATTTGAAAGGAAATCTCTTATCTTTTCAACCAGCAGAATTTCCAAGCCTATTCAATCACCTAGCCAGTCTACCTAGGTAGGAAGAATAGCATTGGTACCAGATCGTGCTACGTGATTAATACAATCTTCTTTGATAAGCGCTTACCTAGTTGTCGCCTAGGATAGATGACCGAGTAATATTCTTAGCACTAGATGAGTGATCCGTAAGTATTTATTTATGATCGCATAATACTCTTGCATACATTTTGGAGACAGCCCGATCATCCATGTCAAGAATACTTAGGAGGCCTGTGGTAGAAGGGCCTAACAAATACTTTTCTCTAGTCACTTATTAGAGAGGAAGGTGGTGTGACGGTTTTAGCTAAATTCTCAGGATTATTGTGCTGCAATGACTGAGATAGGCCTCCGTGCCACCAAATGATCATTTTCGCCCAAATCAGGAACTTCAAACTTATTTGGTATCAGAATGCACATCTACTCGCACAAGTTGCCGAATAAACCGGTAAGCTGTGACTAGTCAATGGTTTTGAGCAAAGTATAGTGACATATCACACCAGGATGTTAGTTGTTCAGTAAATCGTAGGTAATCCGATTTCGTCGTGAATGATCCCTGGAGCAGTGAGTTTTATCTTTTGAGTCTAGATTTTCCAGAGCAGGGTGCACGTACTTCAAGTGATCACAAGGTCACTTTTGCATTCTTGCTTGGTAACCACCTGATTGCCACAATTTCCACCCTCCGTCTAGATTAGCGGCTTCATATCCAAGCTGCTTCAAAATTCGATAGGCAATATATCCATGGTAGCCCACGCGTGAGTAAACAAGAACAGGTGAATCCTTTTTAATACTTGCTATATCTTGTCTCAGCTTGTCAATAGGTATGTTCTCTGCATCCAGAACATGATCTTTAGAAAAGTCCTCGGCGCGTCGCACGTCGATGATTTGCCACTTGGAAGTATGACCAACTAGCTCATCTGGATGAAGCACATAAAGGTCCCGACGTACTACGTTAGAAGCGGTGCAGCCAGCTAGATTCACTGGATCCCTTGAAGAGCCATATTGGGGTGCATAGGAAAGCTCGAGTTGCTCCAGATCAAACACGGACATGCCTGCCTGTAGCGCGGTGGATAACACATCAATTCGCTTGTCCACGCCAACTTTGCCAACAGCTTGAGCCCCTAGCAAGCGGCCTGTATACGCTTCAAAAATGATGCGTAACGTAAGGTGACTCGAGGCCGGGTAATAGCCTTCATGATCCGGAGTATGAATAGTCACCCATAGGGGGTTGTACCCGATGCTCCGAAGTTTTTGAATAGGCATACCAGTGATGCCGGCGGTAAGACGGAAAACCCTAGAGATGGTGGTGTCCACATCTCCTGAATACACACTTGCTCTTTTGTAGATGTGGTCTGCAACAAGGCGTCCTTGTCGACTGCCTGGCCCCCCCAATGCCAGAATACTTGGGCTGTGCGCAAGGCGATTCTCTGTTTCAACCATATTCCCTACTGCATATATATCTGGATCGCTAGTTTGCATAAAAGTGTTAACGACGACTCCCCGTTTGACGGCCAATCCGGCATTAAGGGCAATCGTGACCCGTGGATTTAGACCAACAGCCGTAACAAAGAGGTCAGAGGACACCGTAGACCCATCACTCAGCTGAATACAGGAACAATCCTCAGCCTCATTCCTCATATATCTCTCTGCTCTCATTCCAAGATACAGATGCACGTTATTGAATTGCAATTCAGTTTCCAGGTAGTGGGCTATATCCTTATCGAATGTGCAATAGACCTGATCGTTCGACTCAACGAGACTCACTTGCAGGCCAAGGTGGCGCAAATATTCCACAGCTCTCAAACCGATAAACCCTCCCCCGATAACGATGGCGGTCTGACATTCATGTCTCACGACATAGTCCTTAATGCGTTTCAGATCCATTTGCTTCCGCATGGTGAAAAAGTTCTGCACATTCTCGAGACCATCAATTTGGAGCTGAGCCGGTTCTGCACCTTGTGCTAGGATCAATTTATCATATCGAATATTGTACGATTTTTTTGAATCAAGAGACTGGACGACAACCATGTGCTCTTCTTTCGAGATGCTGATCAACTCTGTATTGATATGTACCTCCAAGTTGAATCGAGCTTTCAAGCCAGCAGGAGTCTGCTGCACCAAAGTAGTATCCTTCTCGATCACCCCCTCTAACGCGTACGGTACACCAGAATTGGCGTGGCTCACATAAGATTCTTTTTCAATAATTGTGATACTCGCACGCTCATCAAGACGGCGGCAGCGAACCGCAGCAGCTATACCTGCAGCTGTGCCGCCGACAACAATAATTCTTAGCGATCTGTCTTCCGACATAACGGCAGTACACAGTTGTTTGCAAGAAGATGGAGTGAGTGCAGGGCTCTACACCCGAATAATAAGTGGGCGTGACCAGATAATTGATGACTAAATACAGAAATCGTAACTGCTTACCTGAAATCTGGTACGTACACACGTAACAAGCCTAACTGAACCTATGCGAATCCCATCGCAAGGTCAATACCCTGGACATCGAATAGGCTCAAGAATTTGATCTAAAATCGCAACCCATACGTGGAATTTTACAGACGTTATCATCATATGATCAAGTACCGAATCATCACATGCATGTCTTGAGGGCGGATTCAATTCCATGGATCACATCAGTACTGACATCGGATCCTGCCGGTTTCGGTTGCTGTGATTTAATTGACAAAGTATTTCGCCATGATCAGAAGCTGTTATTTAAGATGGTTATTTTCTCTCCAACAACTCCTCATTTTATCTACATCTCACACTACGATTCATATATAATCGAACTACAGGAAATATAATATTCCAAAATACCATAATCATGGAGAACATCAACCCTGAGCAGCTCTACCATGTCCTTTTCATAACTTCACATCTACAAAAAGATCCGAACGGCAAATTCCAGAAAATTCGAATTCCTGGTACATATATTTCCCTATCATCTGCAAAAGCAGCAGCCCATCGATGTCTATTTGATGCGGGATACGAGCGCGAATGGTTTAAGATATTCGACACTAGTCACGAGCGGGAAGAGGACGGCCAAGTTGTGCATGCTGTCGCTCCATCTGGTTCCACGTACCGTGTTCGTATCCTCACGACTCCCAACACTATTGACAAGTCTCTGTTTGCACATGACGATGGCAGGATCACAATGGGTCTATATTACGTGGTTCAGATAAGGGCAGGTCTTGAGGATGAGGAATACCGTGATATCAATATCGAGGGAACATTCACCTCATACTCAAGTGCGCGGGACTTTGCCCTCCAAGTGCTTCTGGACTCTGAGGATGGGATTACAGAGGAAAGCTTTGCCGTATATGACAAGTCTGGTCCCGGTCGGACGGACTGCGGGTATGGAGACAATATCATTGTGCATGCCGTGGGGAATAATGGCGAGAATTTCTTGATTAGTGTTATCGAGACTCAAGTGCTGGAGACCACACGAGTAGTTGAAGCAACCTTTTGACAGAATGCTAAAGGAGAGGTCATTATAAGTAGCTATTAATATAAAAGTATGTTTTTTCTATGCAAAAAGAGAACGCCGAAGTACGAATCAACAATATCAATGGCCTCGTTCCTTGTTGGTAGTTCGAACGTTTTTCTGATCCATATTGAACTTTTGTTGAGACTACCAACCTGACATTTCTAAAGATTATCATGTAACTCTGCTTTCCTACTTTGCTCCTCGTCAGTATTTGAAGAATCGCTAGAGATCGACCTTTGTTTCCTCCGCAAGAATCAGCAAATAAGGCATCGTCGCAACCAGCGCAATCAACACCCCAAGTGCACCGATGTCGATCGTGTTACTCGGCTAATAAAGCTCCCTCAAGATATTCCACCGCCAGATAGAGCCGGCCACAGTAAATCTCCCCAATAAAGAGAAATCCGCATCCGAGCAATCCAATGGAGATTCGAAAGCCTATTTGCTACGGGATTTTGTAAACTGCAATAGAGAATCGGGTGCACAATATCATGACACCTATGTAAAGACTTATAATGGTCGCCCGTTGCCTAGTTGCTAGGCAAGCTTGACCGAGGTCTAGGATAGAGCCGCTCGATATAAGGCTACTCCCGGCCAATGGAAGACTGCAAAAAGAGAGTTATAGAGAAATAGTGGAGAGCGCCACTAATTGCAGACGAGATAATGCATCATAACATGGGTTCACAAAGCGTTTCTGAAGAAGCTATCAAGATCTTGAAAAGTATCATGGCCAGGTTGATGATACTGTCATGAAGCTCAGAAAAGCGGCAGGTGATGGCTTTTTCAGTCTGAGTAGGCGGTCGTACAGAACCCAACCTTTGTTTTCGTCAGCGTAAATTCGGAATCAGAATTGCTGCTGTATCAGCAATGCAATAAGGAACATAAACAAGGGGTTTGCGGCATCGCGGTAACTTGCACGAACAGCGAACTTTGTCCAATTTGTTGTCTATCTGGTCAGAACTTGGATTGATATAAAAACATTCAACCACCATTTTAAACTAGACCGACACTTGTAATCTAATGTAGCTTGTTGATGCTGCCAGAGTGACTCCCGTTAGGACCCGGTCATACGCACCTTTGCTGGAAAATTCACGTGCCAAATGGGAGGGTAAAAGTTAGAGATATCTTGTGCTCTTCCCACGACTCGCCTCATCATTGTGAGCTCACTTCTAACTGAAGGAAGGCCCCCGAACAGACCAAAGAACATCGACGGCAGAGTGGAGGATAACCTGCCGCACCCCGAAGTTTGACATCTTTTTCACTGACGAAGTCCGGAATCTGGGCTAGAGCCCTTAGCGTCACTATTTCGTGGGCTGCTGGCGCAGCTGAGGACTTAGACACCTTGACGGTCTTTGACTGGATGAGAAGCTACAGCGCAAGCTGAAGCTTAACATGATGACTCTTCGTCTTTCGGGAGTTATCTAGAAAAACAATACTAGAGTATTTAAAGGGAGGAAAAGACTGTTATATGTTCAAAATACATAGTATACGCGCGAAGACATTATTGGTGACGGGGTTATTATAGTCATGTTTCTGTTAGGGCATACGACTAAGTATAATCTCGTACAATAACTCTAAAACGTATAGGATTATATTCTAGTCGTTTTTCTATCCCTTTGCCCCTGGTCTACTGATCCCCTGAGACCCTACGGAGAGCTTCTCCCAGAATCTCCCTATTTTTTATACAAGTACTAGAGATAGTAGATTCTAAAACTTTTTAAGATAGAGATTCAATATAATAGACAGCATAAGATTAGATTTCTTTTTTATTAATAACAGTAAAAGACCAAGGAATTTAATTTTCTAAAGAATAATTATTATTATAGTTCAAATAAATGGAAATGTATACAACCGACGATTTCTTTTATCCGACTTACATGAGTGTAGCCTAGTCTTGGACATCACCACTCATCCGACCTATCATCTCCTTCAATTCCTCTGTAGACTGCTCAAGTCTAGCTTTCTCATCAGTCGTCAAAGGCATTTCAATGCTCTTCACAATACCGTTTCTTCCCAGAACGACTGGGGAACTGAAATAGAGGCCGATTTCATGTTGCAAATGACTAAGTGGGAGAACAACCCTTTCGTCGAAGCAAATAGAAAAGCAGAGTTTGGCAACAATCGATCCAACCCCATAAGGAGTTGCCCCTTTAGCTTTCACTATGTTCTTAGTTCTGTCCTTGCATTCCTGCTCAAGCTTTCTGCGGTCGATGGTGTTTGACAGAATCGAACTGCCGATGGGAACGCCGCCTACTGTGGCAGTGGACCATACGGCGACTTGAGAATCGCCTTGTATACCTAAAACGAGGATCTCGGTTGACTTCGAAGATATCTAAATGTCGCGTGAGCCGGCCACAGGGCAAGAAAACAACGGTTGAAACATACCCCTGCTTTGTCTGCTAACAGCTGACTAAGGCGCACCGAGTCAAGAAGCGTGCCAGAGCCTATGACTTGCGCATCTGGAAGTCCCGAAAGTTGTTGCGCAACTTGGGTTGCCAGATCGACAGGGTTTGAAACAATGAGTAAGACGGCATCTCGCTTGAATGGCCTCATTGCTTTAACGACATTGCGAATGATTCCAACATTGCGATACATGTGTAGTATACTTGTTTCACCTGATGATTATATTAGCCCTCCTTCTACTATGTGAAATAGCAATCATCGAGCGCAACTGATTTGATGTGCTTCTCACCTATGAAATATTTAGAACCTGCGGTGATGACTATGATATCACACTGGCCAGCCTCATGGTGGCTTGCCGCCTTGACGCGGGTATTACTGTTACTGCTGTAGGTCACATCTGAAAGGTCGTGTACCTGCGCATCTCTCCTAGCCAAGTCCACGTCAACTAGGAGCAGCTCACTGGCACATGAGCGGAGGATAAGCGCATAAGCAACGGCGCCGCCTACTTGGCCGGCGCCTATGATCGCGATGCGAAAAGACGGATTTGCCATATCTACCTATTAATTGAGTTTAGATGTCGCGTGTTTGAAGGCAAATTAATTGCGAGTCTCTCAATAGCGCTTATACACACACAGTGCATCACACTCATTTATCTGTTGCAGCTAGCTGATGACGCAAACACTCGTCCGGCCAGATGAGCAGCATGTGATTGTAAACCTTACTAATTATCCAGTAACATGCGATCGAAAGTTGATGACTCTTCACAGGTCCGTCAGGTTCTAGAATTCCGCAAGCCAGCTCGGGCCAAGTTCGGAACTGTACCCAGGTAAGTAGGGATTTGGTTCTTGTCAACCATGGACTGTTGTCCCATACTTTACTACTTTATTCAATACCCAGCAATCGAAAATGTTGACATCTCCTGTTTTCTGGCAAGAACAACAATCGAGGAATTTGCTGTGGTATTCTGGTAAAGGATTGTACTGTCAGCTGATCATAACTCCATGACCAGCAGAAACATTTGATTTTGGTTATGAGCATTTAAACTACTATACAGACTGGAAAATACAGTCTGTCTATTGATGTATCTCTCGGCCTGGTTTACTTTGACTTCAAGGACATTGGAGCCGGTGAAGGCTTAGCTGCGCGTAAGGATTGATATTTGTGGACAAGGAACTAGTAAATAATCACCTTTGTTTTGTCTTTTTGGATTAACCTATTCACTCCATATGAATTCTGTAGATATAACTGCTACAGTGTAAACTCAACCTTGCTAGAACAGGAAAGGGAAACCTGAGAAGCAGAGGCCTACTTAACCGAATGAAGCATCACAAACCTTGAGATTCCTTAAAAAGACGGGAGGACCCCGCGAGAGATCGAGAAAAACAAAACCCTTTTTCCATCAAATCATGCTAGGTGTTTAAATCTTTTTAGGTCTGATAATTCAAAGTTCGGCCGGGCGTTATCTGCTTGGAATTCGTGGATATATGCCAGTACATTTACGAATATTTTTGATTTGCTTCGTTTCTGCCACTGATCCTTACCACCGTCGCCGCACGTCGAGTTTTGAGGATAAGAGTCTGACTGTTTTGATGCGCCAGGGCCAGAAATAGCGTTTTCGAGTTCGAGGAACTTTTCGTTCATTTTTTCCCGATATCGCTTTTCGATAGTATTATGACGGATATTTTCTGTTTCCTGGCCGTTGCTGGATTTGACTCATTTGATAGACTGGGTTGTTGACCGTTTGGAAGTGGCCATGGTTCTGACGAAGTTGAGGTGATCGTATCACCGGAGCATTTTCGTGAATAAACTGGTAGCTGCAAGTCGTCCGTGGCGAGAGCGGCCGGGGGTTCTCCCTAACCCAGATCAAGAAACCCCAAACCAATGAAGAAAACGTCCCCAGGTCCTCAGGATGATACATACAGATAAAAGTGCTTCCTCGGATGATGTATCTTCCTTACTGACGGTGTTACCTTCGTAGTCCATTAAAATAGAGCAATCACTTGTAGCGTAAGAATGAGGGAAGTCTGAATCAATAACCATCTTTTCGCTATGATTACCCCAAGACCCTAGGTCATAGGGTTTCTCGGCGATAATGTCAGCTCTACACGTCAAGAAAGATACCATTTCAGGGTTAGGGTTATGTTGGGCCTTTTAAAGTAGACCGAGATGTCACCGTTGATAATCAGCTGCCAGCCTCAGTCGCACGGATCGGGCTAGCAGGCCATTGACGACATTTGGAGGCTATGAACATATCAGTCGACTGTAGTCAGAAAATCTTCGACAGACGAGTGTCTGTGTTCTGGGATCAACGCGGCTTCGGAAAGAGTACTTGTGTAGGTTATTGATGAGACAATATAGGTCTGCTACACAAGCGATGTCAACTATCGTAATTTCGTACATTTGGAATAGTGAAATTAATTTACAAGCTAGTTGGATATACAGGTGTCCTGATATAAAGCTGCTGCGTTCCGACCATATCAAATGGATTTTTGTCACTGTCAGTTGAATAGATGTTGTTGCTAGCCATTAGTAGGTCCTGGAGTTTAATATCCAATTCAGCTTCATAGGTTATTCTGTAACATAGATTAAATCTATGGGAGCCATATAATGGTTGACAAAAGAGAAAAGCGACCTTCATATCTGAATACCACGTCTCGAGTGGCAAACGGAGCCACCTTACTTGTCGCTTCCGAAATCACGAGTTTCGGCTAGAGAACCCTTGGATCTTGAATTTACTATGGATCTGATTGAATGTAGCCTTCCTTCATTCATAAAATGCGAGCTCTCTTCCATCTCTTTCCCTTAGTTCAGAAGACGGTTCGAGCAGTTCATTACAGTTATAATCCTGAAAACAGAGACAAACCCGAATTTCAATGTTACAGCAAGCTTTGACTAGCATGGGAACTAGCAATCCTGAACAGCTTTATCATATCCTGTTGCATCACCTCTCATTTACGGAAAGAGACCAATGGCAAAATCCAGAAACTCCGCATTACTTGTAGATACATCTCCTTCAAAGGATGGAAGGATTACAATAGATATTTACTATGTTGTTCAAATCAAGGCAATCTTGGAAGATAAGAACAATGTAATATAAATATTACAGGGATCTTAACATCATACCACAACGCGCGAGAGTACACGCGAGAGTTCTGGACGCCGAAGGTGGGGTGTCTAAGAAAAGCTTCGCTATATACGGAAACGAGCCTGGTCAGGCTGCGGGTATGGAGACAACATACTTGTATATGCTGTGGGACAATAATGTGAGAACTTCCTAGTCAGTGTGGTGAAAGTCCAGGTGATGGACAGTGTACGTCTGCACGATAAAAGGGGAATTAATCTAGCTTATACTGAGCATAGTAATGGCGGTATTATTCCTTTAGCAAAAGTGGTTCTTGAGCGTGGATTTTAAGCTATGTCAATAATCTTCAGTATAGGCCTTAATCCTTGTGTCCTATACAACAGAGACAAAATTGGTGCCGAAATAGAAAATCTGGCGACACAAAGGACATGTTGCATGTCCTCTTATGAACCATGCCTCCAAACATTCAGCATGGAGAAGATGATGACACGGGATCGGATAGACACTCTCGTCCTCATCAACAGGCTCAAGACAAACCGAACTAATGCGACCTTGTAAGCTCCAGTACTCTGCCCCAACATATAGCATTTGTCTCACCAAATCATAAAATTGATCGCTACCTGATCCTCGAAATGTGTTTTATCAGGATCGGTTTCGGGCCATAATCGCCTTTTCAGGGCGGGTATTTCTTTCTGGAGAAGCCTCACACGTTCTATGAGTGATAAACCAGCAAGCGAAACTGCCAATCTTTCATCTGGCAACTCGCTTGTAGTAGCGTATACTGTGAATCTTCAGACATTTAGTCGCGTTGTCACTACCTGATAAAGAAATAATTCTACCACATACATCACAATCAAAGATGTCAAAAGCCATAGCACTAAAAAGATAATCGCACCTGTTTCCGTATCCATACCAGTTTTGCTTGCTATCATCTAAGAAACGCCTATATTTGTCAAAGCCTGACAAATGCGACCATACTTGAAACGCAGAGTGTAGCCTTTTGGACATAATTTATATGGTTTGCCGTCGTCCTATATCCGGCCGTGGTCGTGTGATTCATGGATTTTGCTAACAGGGTACATCACACCATCTTTCTTGGTTTAATTACAATACCACAAAATGAAAGATTTCACATCGGAAGTAACTCGGCGGCCAGTTCTGGTGTTTTACCACAAAAACATTATCCATAAGGAAGGGTCTGACGAGTGATCGTGTGGCTAAGAGCTTCAACCATAAGCTCCTTGCATTTTGCACCCAACTTGATGTTAACACTAGCTAGCTGCATATTCATTGATCAGAAATGGATCCTGGGCCTAATAAAAGCGTGAATTTTGGTTTTAGATGTTCTAACCTCCACCCCTGACACCATTTTTTACAGAGTTATAGTTCAATATTCTGACTTCACAGCAGCACAAATCGCTCCTTAGAAGTCGTTGTAGCCCGATTAGAAAAGGAACAAGCCACATGGCTTTAAATCAATAAGGGGGGTTTTTTGGCTTTTTTTGTTTTCTGAGCTTGCGGGTAACTTGCTGTTCAGAGATGTTGGATCCTATATTTGGTTGGTGATGAAACTTCGCTACGTTTAAAAATGGTACGATGTTGTTTGCAGGTAAGTGAACCATAGTACTTCAAATCCTTATTATGTAGTTTCAGTGATTTAAAGACTGAAAGCGTGCAAATTCCAATTGATCTTATCAAATGATGATTCATGTGGCTTGATTATCCCAGTAACCGTTGCCAAGCTTCCAGGGCCTCATGCACGCCAATATCATAAATCCATCCACTCTCGCGCTCTAATCTGATAACAGTGTTGAAATTTGTACTACATCCACACAAAGAAAAGATATAGCTATAAAGCAGAGAATGTTCATTTGCAAATACACATGTATTTGGACATATGACTAAAGCCAAATTGGATCCGGCATGTTCAAACGTTACAGAGTAAAATTAGGGCAACAAAGAAACGTGTTCAACAGCTTTACTGATGAAGCTCGCTTTCAGCCACATGCTTTTTTACTGCAAAAAAACTATCTGGACTGACTGAGATCGAACTGATCCCGGCACTGACCAAAAACTTAGCGAATTCAGGATGATCGCTTGGTGCTTGCCCACAGATTCCAATCTTACAGCCATTCTTCCGCGCCAGCGAGATTGCCTTGGCAATCATCCACTTGACTGCCTCGTCTTGCTCGTTGAACAGCTCGGCCAATTCTTCAGAATCGCGATCAACCCCGAGAACCAGCTGAGTCAAATCGTTTGACCCAATGGATAACCCGTCAAAATACTCCATAAACTGTTCAGCGAGAATGACGTTTGAGGGAATCTCGCACATGACATACAATTGAAGGCCGTTCGCACCTCGTCTGAGACCATTATCGGCCAATACACGCTGAACCTTCTTTGCCTCGCTGACTGTCCTACAAAATGGAATCATCACAATAGCATTTGTAAAGCCCATAGTATCTCGTAGTCTTTTAATCGCGGCACATTCCAGCTCGAATCCTTCTATATACTTTGGTGAGTAGTAGCGGGAGGCTCCCCGGAACCCAAGCATAGGATTTTGCTCCTGAGGCTCAAATTCGGCACCGCCAATGAGACCAGCATACTCATTAGTTTTGAAGTCGCTCATGCGTATGATTGCAGGCTTGGGGTAGACAGCGGCACACAAAGCTGCAAAGCTGTGCGAGAGTATGTCTATAAAATATTCCAGTTTGTTGCTATATCTGTCTGTAAGCCTTGCAATCCTGTGTTTTGCTTCTTTATCCTGAAGGTGATCGAAATGAATAAGTGCCATGGGGTGTACTCGTATTGAATTTGTGACCACGAACTCCATCCGAGCAAGACCGATACCATCAGTAGGAAGTCGCCACCATCGGTAGGCTGCCGCGGGGTTCCCGAGATTAATCATGACATTTGTCCGGCCTGATGGGAACCTAGTCAAGTCCACTGTCTCCGTCGTAATATCGGAGATGCCCGCATAAATGAAGCCATTCTCACCTTCGGCACAGGAGACGGTGACCTCCTGATTCGTGTGTAGTATGTACGTCGCATTCCTGGTGCCTACGACGGCTGGCAGCCCGAGTTCGCGACTGACAATGGCAGCGTGGGAAGTACGTCCGCCATGGTCCGTGATGATCGCGGCAGCTCGTCTCATGATCGGGACCCAATCTGGGTCGGTCGTTTGTGTGACCAAGATTGATCCGTCGACGAATTGGTCCATGTTCTGGACCGATTCTATAAGACAGACACGACCTGAGACAGCTGCGTCCCCTATGGAGAGGCCAGTGGTGAGCAGACGGCCCTTTTCCCCGACCTTGTAAGTCTTCAGTACTGCAGCATCACGACGCGAATGGACTGTTTCTGGTCGGGACTGAACGATAAACAATTCTCCTGTTTTTCCATCCTTGGCCCATTCAATATCCATAGGACAACCGTAATAATCTTCGATCGTGCATGCCCAACGACTCAACTGCAATATCTCTTTGTCGCCGAGCACGAATGAGTCTCTCTCTTCTTTGGAGGTGGGTACGTTTTGAGTAAGGACTTTTTTATCACCGTAGACCATCTTAATTAGCTTGTCGCCACATTTTTTTTCGATGATCGGAGTAAATCTCGACTCATTCAAAAGAGGCTTGAAAACCTGGTATTCATCCGGGTTGACGGCTCCTTGTACGATATTCTCACCTAGCCCCCAGGCTGCAGTAATGAGTACCACTTTGTCGAATCCACTTTCTGTATCAATAGAGAACATAACTCCGGAACCAGCACAATCAGAGCGCACCATGCGTTGTACTCCAATGGAGAGGGCGATGCTCAAGTGATCGAAACCTTTTGCCTGTCGATAGCTTATGGCCCGATCGGTGAAAAGCGAAGCATAACACCGCCGGCACGCATCCAAAAGGGCGGTCTCGCCAGAGATATTAAGGTAAGATTCCTGCTGACCGGCGAAACTTGCTTCGGGCAAGTCTTCCGCTGTCGCGCTGGAACGAACAGCAACGCTCAGGTTCCTAACGCCCGCTGTAGTCGAAAGCTCCCTATACGCCGTCCTGATAGCATCTGCAACGCGTGATGGCCAATTACCATGGAGAATTAATTTGCGCGCCGCATAGCCGCTTTCGGCGAGAGTCGATTTACCCAACTGCCAATCGGCGATCACTTCAGCAATTTTCTCCCGGAGGTGGTTTTCGTCAAGAAACCCCCAATACGCGTTTGAAGTCGTTGCAAATCCCGGTGGGACGGCGATGCCTTTTGCACCAAGGGCACCGATCATCTCACCGAGAGACGAGTTCTTCCCTCCCACTACAGCGACATCCTTGCGTTGTAGGGTCTCAAAATTGCGAACTAAAGACAGATCCGCTTCTAGCCCCGTCATTCTCCTTGATTGTGATATGCTTATATCGATTTGAAAAGATAATGGCCTTCCGTGTAGGAAGTACTATAGTCGAGAGCAAGCATAGTCCGATATTAAAGGCAAAAGAGTGCTACACCTGACCAATTTAGTGGATAGAACGTCGGATTCACAATTCAGAGTGTGCCAGATGCGGTAGTCTTATTTATTCCTAGTCGTACAATTGTAGTTCGCTTGAATGAGATAAGGAAAGCGTCATCTTCTCGTGTTCTCTTAGGCATTTGTACGTTCGATGTTCGGTAGAGGTTGCGTGACTCCGAAAATGTGGAGTTGCAATCCTACTGGCCGTTACGGACTTGAAAAGTTGTCTTGACATCATAGAGTATTGGAAGCGGTAGTCCCTCATTCCGCATCTAAATCGCTGTACGCTGGATCTTTAAAGGTGCTTTTTCCAAACGATATAAGAATTATTATTGACTGTCTAGACTTGGTACTTGGAAATCTGGTTATTAATAATCAGACTTTGCTGCTCAAGCGTGAATGCGTGGTTGGAAAATTTCAACAAGTAATCTACCTGCTACATACCGCTTATGATATACAAATCATACCGTTATTCTTTGCGCCACACCCATATATGACTTCAAGAATCTAATCAAGTGTTCATACAGAAACCCATATCCTTTAACAGATCACTCGCCGTAATGTCAATCCCTGCTGTTCGGGAATCATCGATACCGAAAGCGAGGAAGAGCACATCATCACTGTAACCATGGTACCTTTGCCCATGGCATTTCCAGCTCATCGAGGTAATATATATCATCTCGTGCGTGCCTCTTTCCAGAAGTGACGGCTTTCGGCCATATATCCAGAATGGCTTTGTTGATATACTATGTATCTCAAATGGAGCAGTGCGATGGAAGAGCATGACATACGGCTCGTACGAGCTCACACCGAACCCGAGATGCGCCTTTTTCTGAAAGATGGTGAAAATAAAAGTATTCATGTCGGTGGGTTTGCAGCCTGGCTCTGAGCGTTTGCATAGAGTTATGGAGAGGGAGTTGGTGGCTTGGTGAATGAACCCCTCCAATTTATCCGGTACTTGAGGCATATATCTATCCATGCATGTCATATCACTCGTGCTAGCCAGAACTGCCAGATCTGGTCCAACGGTGAGGCTGACTATAGAAGATTCGTCGACAAGCAACTTGTTCCCTTGAAATCCCTCAATCTTCGCGAATGAACGTTTTGGCCACACATCATAATGTACATACGCATCACCGGCCGAATCCCAAAAAATAAACCAGTTCTTTTCAATCTGTCCATAGGGAGGCGGGCGATATAACTCTGTCGCGCTACTGAACATCTCTGTGTTCTTCTCAGTCTGCGTCGACTGCAAACTTGGATCTTCGTTGAGTGATGATGACGATAATGATGATTGCCAGTTGACGAGCTTGCGGAAGTCATGTATCCATTGGCCGAAACATGTGAATTGAGAATTTGATCCGTAGATAATATAAGGAACCTGGGGCCCCATAAAGAGGCGGGCATCGTGAGGCCCGATATTGAGACTTAGCGGAGACCAACGACCCTGGCAACGGTTCCCAGAGCTCGTAGCCTCGATGGGTAGAATAGTGGGCGGAGTTATGCATGATAAGGTCTCGCTACTGCTGCCACTACGGCTCGTGGATAACGAACAGCTATCATGAGCATTGGCCTCACCACCATCTGACGAACGGAATGAGGCATCGCAAACTAACTGGATATTAACAGCTGAATGTTGGCCTTCTTGATCATCTCCGGCCTTCTGTTGTGCAACGATGATCCATTTGTCGCTAGATGAGGGATGCGGGATGATGTTCGGGTTGAGCGTTTCGTAGTCGCTGAACGAGATATTGAAGTATGTTCCAGAAGCTGTTGAGAGAGAGAAAATCGTGTTGTGTGTATTGCCGAGCTTTTCTTGTGCTGTTGTTTCTGAGTCTGGTGACTGCCCAAGAATTTCAGCTGCTGTTTCTTGTTGTCCTGATGATTGCACCAATTTCCCGTCTGAAAGTGGGACTTTCTCAAGATCTAGATAGATATCATGATCGTCTGCGTCAAGATGTTTGCTCAAATCCAGATCCGGACGGGGTTTTGAATGTGTCTCCTTCGACGGATCTGGCGATAATATTAGAGGAATCACAGTTGCTTTTGTCCATCCGCCGTATCCAATTAACCACGAACCCGGGAACAAATTCCGCTTCAACTGCACAACAACGAAGACGAGGAGCAGTGCAACTGGAAAGAACAGTCGCGTAACTCCTCTGATTAACATGTTGCTGCTTGTGAATTATGATGATAACTAGATTTTCACTGCATTCGCATGATAGGTTGTATGAATAAAGTTTTCTTTCCTCCGGTAATGGCGTTTCAAAATCAATGACCCACGAGAAAGAGTGCGTCACATGTCAAAATTGGTATAAACTAGATTAGTTAGGGCATGGTCAATAACTGGGGGCCCGCGGAACACCCTCGAAGGCACCCCTGAGCGGTGCGCGACTTTGCTAGCCAGACAATTAGTTACGATAGATCCTCCGCGGGCCATTTAGTTACTGTTTTCGGAAATAATAGTGGAACATCAATGATCAATTACTTGCCATCTTAGTGTTTAATTACTCTATCTGGGACCAATGCCGATCCCCACCAACGTCTAAATACAATATTCAACGTTGTGGTTAAATCTACTTTTCGCTCGAGGGGAGCATTTTCTTGTACAGCCATTGTGATAACCGGATGCTGGGGTCATCAAATACTTTTGTTACAATCTCCGCGAGCCACAGCGTCAGTGGTAGTAAGATGAAATGCAAGACCAAGAAACTTGGTTCCAATCCTAATGGACCACCCTTGGGCAACGGAAATCGATTAATCCAACCAGGTGCATTGCTTGCGTGCCATTCGCGCGGCCAGCCGACCGCGGCATACAACCTGTCACCCACGAGCCACAGAACAGGTCCATGCACAAGATAGAAGGCGAATGATATACGTCCAAGGTACTGACAAAAATGGGTTTCAAAAAAGGCCTTCAACCAAGGAATGTGCGGCACTGAAGAGACAAGGAACGTGGATGCCCAGATTAGAAAGAACCATTTGTAGTCCCACATGGCTTGCGGTTTGAGATAGGATAAATAGCGCCAGCCATATGAATTGCGAAGGTTATCGAGGTCAGCATTGCGACTGGGTACGCCGCCAAGATAGATAGATACCGCAAATAAGGCGTGGAAGATAGTTCGCTTGTAAGGTCTCAGGGCGTAGAAGAATTGCGGCAGATTGCCATTAGCGGCAAGGAGGTCCAAATCGCATAAGAGCATGCCCGACGAGAATAGTGCGCAGAACCAGCCATCCGTGATCCAGATAAAATATGAAATCAAACCAAGTTGGCACAGTAGCCGTGCGTTTCGCGTGCATCGCGAAAATGCCATGACGGAAGTGTAGATCAGAATAGAGCCGCGGAACTCGACAGGGATGGACCACGCGTGGAAATTGTAGGTAAACCAGGGCTCACCACCAGACCGAAACACAAAGGCGAAGCTGTTAAATTCCTTATACCATATCCAAACTTCTTCCCAATACGTGGGAGCGAGGTCCACGATTGACGTCCGAACCTTGGACAAGTGCAACACAGACATGAAGACAAAAGTCGTGCCAATGACCGGTAGAAAAAGTCGCAACCATCGACGAAAAAATGCTGATCCAACATTATCTCCCAGCTTGACAAATTCGCCAGCGTGGATGAGCACCAGAGGCTTTGCAGATAATACATAGCCAGAAATAACGAAAAACACGGTAACCGCAAAATGGCCGCCTGAGAAGAAGATTCGAATACCGGGCAGCGCGGCAAAGTAGTACCGGCCGTTCCAACCAAATACATTCTCAAAAGCGTTGTTCATCTGAACGTCGTCGTGAGCCCATAGCTGATGGTGTAGCCAGTAGACCATGAAAGCTGCAAAGCCACGTAGACCATCCAGATACGCGGTTCGTCTGAGCTGTTTGCCATTGTTACCAGTATTGGCCCAGTACGTTGGTCGGACAAGGTCGGCCATGGTGCGAACTACTCTAGACGAAAGGGCGATCTTCAGATCATGGCCTTGTGTGGACATGCTCTTCAACAGCTTTACGTCGTCCAAAATCCCTTTGACATCTGCCGGCATTGTGACTGGAAATTTTTCAGCATGAAGGGACAAAAAGTAAAAGTAAGAAAAGCAGTAGTGCCAAATTCCTCATAAACATTGTACACAGACGAGCAATTAATGGTCCGTCGGACTCTGCAACTGCTCATCAAGATTGGCGGTCGTCACGTAAGCAAACGCCGATCAACACCCGGCAGACTGCAGCGCCGGTTGTAGTGCCTTGATTAATTGATTCGCCTGTGCCTGGATGCCTCACATGAAAGCGAGGGTGGATTTTCGGGATTTTCGGGATCTGGCGTCGGGTGGATGCTCGAATGGAATTGTCAGGCTGGGGTCAATACCCTACTACCAGTACTATAAGTATGTGGTTCCGCTGATTCCGCCGAGCAAAAAATGATAGCCCCGCACACCTAGGCGCGGGGGAACCCACAGGTAGGCCTGTCTACAACTACTGCGGAGTATTCACATGCCAGCGTCTCATCTCCGACACGAATCTCTACCGAGTGTGTGGGCGGGGAAAACTGGGGAGAATCCCGATTGTGCTGAAGATATATTGGATACCCGTGTTCGTCAAGGGATTAGAAGAGCAGCCATAGCTTAGGTTTTCAGCTTAATGACAGGATCAGGAATAGCCAAATGGGTTGCGCGGCATATTTCTCCCAAAAGTAAAAAAGAATTGCCTCGGTTTTTGAGGTTACTACTGCCTGCTAATTGGCGAATCGCGGCTTGCTCCCAGAAACAAGCAGACGGTCGACTCCATTTATCATGACTCCATGCGAGAGATTGCCCTCTACGACCAAATCGCCGAGGCTTATTGTCCAGTCCGGCGTGGTCTTCCCCAAGCGTTCTTGCGTTTGAACACCCCAGCATCCTTCATCAGTGCAGCTGTTGATAGCTCTCGACAAAGACTTCTGGCTTAATTATCGGCCGTCTCTAATATTTTTTCTTGCGATGCTACTTTGTAGAACAATTACTCCCCTCCTGTTTTTCAGCTAGGTTTTGTTGTCTCATTTTTAGACACCGCAAATATGTCGGGGGTCGTCCTTGGTAACGATAGTAGGACGAAACACATCAGAAAGCTGTCCTTTCTGTGCATCGCGTGCCTGCTGTTCATCTTTTATGTACCCGGGTCCGGATCGTTGAACGGATTCGAAAATAATCTCTCCTATCAGACAACCGCAGCAACTGGGCAGTTCCCGCGTAAAGTTTGGCAGACATGGAAGGTTGATCCTCTCGCCTTTGACGAGCGTGATCTCTCAGTAGCTCGGACCTGGATCCAGAAAAACCCAGGCCACCGGTATGAGGTGTTGACCGATGGAAATGATCTTTACTACGTCGAGACACACTTTGGACCAGCAGGCCTCAATCGCCCAGACATTGTTTACGTGTACCAATCGCTCACGGCAAAAATTATCAAAGCCGACTTGCTGCGCTATCTAGTTATGTACGTCGAAGGTGGTGTCTACACAGATATTGATGTCGAAGCCTTGAGGCCCATTGACCGATTTATCCCTGACCGATATGACCCGAAAGACCTTGATATGGTGATTGGCGTCGAGATCGACGAACCCGAATGGTACGATCACCCGATCCTTGGACCGAAGTCGCGCTCGTTCTGTCAGTGGACGTTCATGGCTAAGCCTGGATTACCGGTCATGATGAGGCTGATCAACGGAATCATTAAATGGCTTGAAGGAGTCGCACATAAGCAGCGGGTTTCGATTTCCGAAATTCAATTGGACTTTGACGAGGTCATCAGCGGCACGGGACCGTCGGCCTTCACAGAAGCCATTCTAGCTCAGATGAGCGCAGAAAGTGGCCAAACTGTGAAATGGGATACTTTTCACAATCTAGCGGAATCAAAGGTCGTCGGAGGCATTCTGGTACTTACCGTAGAAGCCTTTGCCGCCGGTCAAGGTCATTCGGATTCAGGAAATCATGACGCGCGTGCCGCGTTAGTCAAGCATCATTACCACGCCTCGATGTGGCCGACCAATCACCCACGGTACAACCATCCCATGTATGGAGAAGTCGAGAGATGCAACTGGAACGGCGACTGTATACGAGAATGGGATGAAAATGTCAAGAACTTCGACGCCTTGCCCAAAGATGAACAAATTCGTCAGATCGCGATGAAAGAAGCACGCGAAGCTGCTTACAAAGATATCAAAGCAAAGGAGCAGGAAGAGAAGGAACCGAAAATCCAGGAAGCAATACAACTAGCTGCGGTCGCGCCGGTGGCCTAGCCATTAGCTGAATAGTTGTGATTGTTTCTTTTCCTGTTTTTCTTAGAGACCATAGACTATTCCGGCTAAGCCGCCGCAACTGCTTAATCGATAACATTCGTGTGTGTTCTCAGACATGTTTGGACTGAGGAGTTTATTGCCCTTCTGGAGTCGAGGCGCTTTAGCTATCTGTGCATAGCTTGGTCTTGGAGTTTATAGTTATAGGGTTATGATACCCATGTGGATTATACCCGTATAGCGGGGTTACAGCGGAGAACTGTTCTTCCGTTCTGTTGTGTGTTCCATTCCATATATAGTGGGTTCTGGGCTGATCTGGCATAGCCAGGTCAAAGCTGGTCTTTTTAGCCTTGTGGGATATAGGCAGAGCCCAGATGCATGTCCTTACAGTTGTTTATTGGTATTCCTGCTTTTATCTACCTAGAGCACTATGGATAAGATGTGCTGTGAGTGTTATTTTATTTAAAAGCCTGACATTTTGGCAATGATTTAATAACGAGATATACTCTCTTCGTGCTGACTTAGTAGTTGTTCTCCCATAAACCTGGTTGCTCACAATAAATGGCCGTAGTGTAAAAGGGTGGTGTGATTACGTTTGCGCCCCTCGGGACACTATAGTATGGTCCATGGCAGAAAGGCAAGCTAGAATTATTCTCAATATACAAAACTGACAGGTAATGGCGACAAGACTAACCGGAAAAGTCTGCAGTCCGCAGTGTTTTGAATGCTATCGAGTCGTCCTCTGGAGATGACGCATCAGTTCATGAAACTGGATTGAGATCCAGCTCAGCTGGAAATATAGATCTTTCTTATACATACGGTGAATGCAATTGTTCACAACTAAATGACTGAATACGCTGGACATGACAATCCGAATGATCCTGGCAGTATTGGATCTATAAGTCATAGTAAGTCAGCCAAAAGGTTCTATCTCATCTTAAAATGTATAATGAAGATTAGACAGTTCGCATCATTTGAAAAGAAATACAAATAGCCGTGCTTCTTATACTATGTAGTTGAAGGAAATAAAAGAGGATGCTGTCAGAAAGATTTTGACATACGTTGATGTTACCTTCTTCATTGGCGACGATGCCGGAAGCGTAGATCGCTATGCCTGAGGTCAGAACAAACTTGATAAAGTGCATAGTAACAGAGGTTGTAGTCTCAGTTATGGGTCAGAGTCTGATTAGTTTATATTGAGAGTAAGTAATGGAAGTTTGAGAGCGGCGAAAGTATCTTTTTCGTCTTTTTCTGACGGCGGGTTGAAACAACTATTTAAGTTTGTTTCAGTATCAAATGTCTCCTTGTCGGCATACTTTGAGACGTTGTAAGCATTACATAGTTATCTCACGTGGGTATTACCCAATGTCCAGAACACTTCAGATAAAGGTTAGCTTTTCACTATAACAACCATGTTGGGTTAGTCCGCAAACAACAGTCCAATACGTCATATGTATTGTCCAACGTTGGCTGATAATGTGATATTTCTCCAATTTAGATCCAATTTGGAGGGTTTCACCCTAGTAACATGGAAAAAGATAATGCTCCAAAAGATATACGTAACTACGACCTTAGTGATCCGGAAACAAAGACCATTAACCGCAGGCAGATATCAAACAGATCTGAAAACTAACATGTAGCGCTGATTGGGCATTATTCTTTGGAAAGCCCTTTTTCGGCCAAAACCGGTTGAAACTGAAACATTGTTATCCGTCAAGAGGAGGACCTAGCTTTTCGAGTATATTTACATTGGCAGCGGAAGTTGGGGATGATTTATTATGTACAATTCGATTCTGACTGAATAACTAGGCGCATTAGAGAGCTATTATCTAGAGCTTAAAACGACGCAACAAATGTGAAATTCACTCAGACACCGCAACCTACGTTTCCGTAGGATGCAAAACGGTAGATTGATATATATAGCTGTTCGCAATCTAATAATGATTGATCATTTCTCGGGTAACTATTCTACTACTTGAGTATATATTGCATATCACAATTTTGATGGTGATGAAATATTACATACATCAAGACAGCGGACGATGTCAGCATTAGGTTATGGATCCCGGAAGATCACCATGCGGGGCGTGTTTATCCCCGGATTTGTAGATCAGTATGCTTACAGCTATGGAGCTATGATGCTAGTCTAGCTTCAAATGGGTAGGACATGGAAATTGACCATGTTCGCTAGGCTAACGCATATTTATTTGTGTAACCTTAACAGTCAGCAGGTTTACCCCATCGCTTCTCTCGAGCTTTATGGACCAGTGATTGAGGCAAGTAGCGATCCTACCGTCCTTTCGGTAATCAAATGCACTGGTTTAGATTACCCGATGCGTCAACATTTGTTCTAAATCATAAGACATGGTTGTATATACTTGTAATTGGGGCGTCAACCTACCAGTTGAAAGAAGGTTTGTCAGATCTTATTAGCTAGAAATCCTTGTATATAAAAAGTATGTCGATTCCCCCGCTAGACGATCATCTAACGCAAACTTAATGCACCTACTCCTGCTTAAAAGTTCAATCCAAGCCTGCTCATTAGCTTCCTCATAATATTTTTACCTTACGTGACTGATATCAATCACCATGCCTTCCTTCAACACCGTCCTTAACGCCATGGCCCTATGTTCTTCGGCTTCTGCAGCCATCCATGTGAGTTAAGATACCGTTTCCTATCACTCTTATTTATTTATTCTTGCTACTGCTGCTGCTCCACTAATGAAGATATGAGGGCTAAAATTTTCCATTTAGCTTGGTCTGTATCAAAATCCGAACTTTGGGGGCGACAACGTCTTTTTCAACCCTCCGAATGGGGCCTGTCAAACCTTACCCAATCGTTGGTATGTATCTCACTAAAAATCGATGGACAAAATACTAATGTCAGTCAGGCTTGGAGCTGCTAACTCCGCCAAGGTTTTTGGTGGTTCCTGCACCCTTTATTCCAGGCAAGTATTAGCTCTCTTTAAAGACCGACTCTTTGCGAAACTACTTTGGATCTAATATAGAAATACAGTTCAAACTGCCAGGGACATCAGCAATATATTAGTGGAAGTGAACCTCAAATTTCGCCTCCTTTTTCTTTCGCGTGCTATGAGTACGATAACTTTTAGGAGTGGATTTTGATGTAGGAAGGCATTCTGTGTTTTCATGCTACCACTCTACCTGTTTCTAGGATCTTTCAAGGTGATAAGTGTTAGGCGCTAATATAATTTACGTAGCTTAATTTATTTATGCTTGTGACTGCCTTATCGAATACAAGTTCTTGATATTTATAATATTCTTTGTTTCAACTCACCTAGGACTTCCCACTTCCATAGCTTCTTCCAGGTCGGTCATGACTCCAGAGAGTATTGATCATCATTCACCAAGACGGTTTCCTAGCACTAGGTTCTGGCGAGGCAACCGACATTTGAAAGTCGGATTCATCAAAATTCCAAATATTAGAAGGCGTAATCTTATAGTTATTTATTATAATTTTTAGACAGTCAAACCAAGTCTGTATAACAGCTAGGTCCTCAGCAAGGTGCCGCTTTGATTCAATAGTCTTTTACTTCACTTTTATATAGTCTTTGCCTGGTCGTTTAAGAAAGCGATAGACCCAGCAATCTCCGAGTTTTGGGAGGGGGGTTGGGGAGCTATCTGCGTTAGGTGCATATTTTGATACACTTTTTCCGCATTTTTAAAGTGCGGGAGCTAGGCCTATTTAACAGGACCTAGTATTATATTTTCATTGACCTCGTCCCTGATCTTAGCTCCATATTTTACTGTATTATAGATAGTCTCGGAGACATTCTGGAGACTCGCATGGGCTTCTGCAGCTTTGACGAAGGCGGCGGGGACACTGAGATAAAGCAGATTGATTATCAGTATTAAAGTGCAGACGAAGGGGAGATTAGAGACACGAAAGGGAAAATAGGCATCTTACTGCATCTCCCACCCCTTCGCTTCCATACTTTTTATGCCTAGCTCGCTCATTTCGCGGACATGTGGGCTCGGGACCCGTCCGGCCCAGGACCCCGTCTAACTCTTCCAACTGCATCCACCCTCCCGGACCTTCACCTCCAGTGTCAGTCGACACTACTTTTACCAGTATTGTAGATGACATCATAGAATACTCACGCAAAAGTTGGACAAGATTCTCTACCACGACAGCCACCTGCCCCTTCGCAAAGGCTGCGGCTAGCAATCGTATGTGTACGAGGTCATATTTCCTTTTACGTTCCTCCGGGACAGGATTTAGAACATTCCAAACATCATAGGCGAAATTGTCTGGGTGCGAGTGTGGAGCTGGGAAGTGGGCAGGGGTTATGTCGAGGCCGACATGTTGGCGTTGGGGGGCTTGGTCATTTGAAATGGAATCTAGATGGGCGGCTATAGCATCAAGCCAGATACTATTTTTTGCAAACATCATCAGTATCAGTATCCATCTCAGTTGATACATCGTTCACGGTTCCAGGTAGGATTTACCCTGTGCCTGTTCTGACGTCTGCGACGGAGGTGATGGCCGACGGATTGATAAGCGCATGGAGGATTTTGTTGTCGATTATGTGGATTAAAACGACATGTTGGTTATTGAGTCTGCAGAAAAGTAAATTACAATTCGTCCATATTTACGATAGATGGGACCTACCTGGCGCGTTCGTCCTCGTCAGCTTCGAACAAGTACAGGCTGTTATCGTCGTTAATGGACTCCATTTTCTTTTTGGTCATGCTATTATCCATACGATCTCTATATGTACTGCCTATATATGTTTACATGAACTGCAAATGTCAGACCGTATTGCATATCTTGCATGATTGATACCTCGGAGTCGGAAGGATTCCGGACCGATCAGGACTAGCTTCAGGGTTTACGGATTGCGGCATGGGTGGGGCAACTAAGTTATGGCTCCGAACTATGTTGTCTTGGCGTGCATGTCAGAAGTATGCTTTCTGATTGTTCAATAGCGACAAAGCGTTGGCGGATGCGGTGCAAATGTCATCCCGTCCGTAGAATTCTTTGTCACTATTGGCGAATGCGGTGCAATTGTCATCCCGTCGGTAGAATTCTTCTGGTTCGCGAAGTAATGCCCCTGGATTTGTAGTCGAGAAAGTAAATTGTATCTAGCATTATATTAATACGAATAAAACTATGGATATAGAGTAGTTTGGAGTTGCACATCAGTCTCACTACCATATCTCTTCCGTACTCCGCAATGGCAGAACCTCAAGGCCAGTCGCCTGCCGTTGAAGCTCCATACTCTACAAAGGATGGGCTTGAAAAGGATGGGACCGACCCTGAGACTGAGAACCAAGATTCTGGGGAAGCAGTCGATGCTGAATATCCTCAGGGTATAAGCCTAGTCCTTATTGTCGCCGCAGTCGTTCTCGCCATCTTCCTGATATCTCTCGATCAGGTATCAACCCTTGTTCAGCCCATTAAAAAAAACCAAAAACTCTACGTACTAACTATACCAGACCATTCTAGGCACGGCGATTCCCAAAATCACAGATCAATTCGGCGGGCTGGACAAGGTGTCCTGGTACGGTTCGGCATACTTCATGACATTTGGCGGCTTCCAACCAGCGCTTGGTAAAATCTACCGGTACTCCGACCTCAAAATTACGTTCCTTGTCTCCTTCTTCATTTTTGAGCTTGGCAGCCTTTTATGTGGCGTGGCACCGAATTCTTCCACACTCATTGTTGGCCGGGCCATTGCTGGTGTCGGCGGTGCAGGCATGGCAACAGGTGCCTTTACAATTATTGCCTTCTCTGCTGAACCAAAGCGACGCCCGCTCCTCACAGGCTTAGTCGGCTCTGCATATGGTCTGTCCGCCGTATCAGGCCCGCTAATTGGCGGTGCATTTTCAGAAAGGGTATCGTGGAGGTGGTGCTTCTACGTCAACTTGCCAGTGGGCGGCTTCTCCGCTCTGCTTATTCTGTTCTTTTTTCACTCGCCCAAGGCAGCGAAACCCATTCAAGCGAGCTGGCGAGAACGAATTCTGAACGTGGACCCGATCGGTGTGATCTTGACAATGTCCCTTATCATCTGCTTTATCCTTGCCTTCGAATATGGCGGCCAGAGCAGAGCATGGGACTCCAGCGTTGTGATCGGTCTCCTTGTCGGGTTTGTCGCGATTCTTGTTACCCTCCTCATCTATGAGTACTACCAGGGCGAGCGCGCCATGTTTGTCTGGCGCCTCTTCAAGAAACGCAGCCTCTGGGCCCCGGCCGCCTACATTTTCTTTCTCGCCGGATCGTACTTTGTCCTCCTCTACTACCTCCCCATCTACTTCCAAAGTATTAAAGGGAGCAACCCAGTCGGGTCTGGGGTGCGCAATCTTCCAATGGTGATTACATTTAGTATTGCAGCAATTCTCGCCGGCGCGTTTATTCAGCGCACCGGCCTGGCCACACAGACCATGATTGTTGGAGCGGCCATTGCAACCATTGGAGCAGGTATCATTTACAGTTGGGGCATTGACACTCCAGCGGGGAAATGGATTGGGTATCAAATTCTCGCAGCGTTTGGCTACGTGATTCCGTATCTTGTTCCCATGAACATTGCCCAGGCCAACGCGGACGCGAAGGATATGTCGACAGTCACCGCGACACTCTTTTGTAAGTTGAATTATTTCCGATATTTTTGTTGGAACCTGGAAGATGAAAGTACTAACAAATCTCGTGTCCAGTGTTCCAAACTCTCGGCGGAGCGTTCTGCGTTTCGGCCGCGGAGTCTGCCTTTGTCAATACTATAATTAAGAAGCTAGCGACGACAGCCCCAGACCTCAATGCGATGGTTGTGGTCGCAACAGGCGCCACCAGCATCCGAGAGGCCTTTCCTGACCATCTAGACGGGGTTCTCCAGGCGTATATGGCAGGCTTGAAGGCAACATTTAGCATCTCGATTGGCACCGTTGGGTTTGCGACGCTGCTGGCGTTATTTAGCCCGTGGGAAAGACTGCATGGGTCACCAGAAACAGTCGGGTTTGCTTGAACAATAGGTAGAGTTGAGTGGCATGGTATGTTTTGAGACAGTAAGGAAAGGTCCATCTTCTTCTGCTTCTTGCCTTCCCCTTCATTACAATTTTTCTCCTTAATTTTTCTCGTTTTCTATTCATGCTGTGGAGAGTTCTAATTATTCTATTGTATTACAAAATTGTTGACTAGATAATATTGTTGATTCATAAAAAGAATTCTTTTATAGATATTAAAAATTCTATGCTTGGAAGGATTTGGGCTCTCTACTTAAATCGCATTACTATTCTAAACGAGGAGACTCAACCTCATCTAGTCATCTATTGGACTGTAATCTATCTTAACATGCGCTGAACAAGATCCTGTTCTAAAACCGTAACACATTGATCGATTTAGCTTTGAAAAGCAAATAGGGTTTTATGCGGTAGGGTCAGCGAAACAAAGCTATTTTCTACTCTAGACTCTACTCATATATTGAAAGATGGTAGAGCATTTGATAAAATAAATACTATTATCTAGATATAAGTTATAGATTATATATATATAAGCATATATATTGAGCAAAGCTCACAAAGAATGAAAAAGGCATTATACTCAAAATCTATAAACTAGAGGCCTTACAATAGAGTTCATTCAAAGTTTAAAAAGACTATACAAAGGCCATACAAATATAAAACTATACTAAAACCAATATAAAACAGATATCTATTTCAAGATTTGAAATCATATAATATAAAACAACAAATGGTTTTATATTTACAAATCATACAATATAAAACAAAAAGGGTTTTAGATTCATAAAATATCATGCAATTGATTTGAAATCAAGAATATTGATTTGAAATCAAAAAAACTAAATAATGAATATAAATATAGGTAGAATTCCTGATAAAAATGTGAAAAAGAATAACAAGCAATACAACAATACAATTGAATACAACAACTACAACAATATTTCCTTTATTCTTATAAAATCTTTGCCTCTTTATTCTTCTTTATTCTTTTATAAAATTGCACATTATTTCTCTTCACTTCACTGATCAAATAACCTGCTAAAAGTGAGCTTTGCTCAATATATATGCTTATATATAGGAGTATTTGAGGGTTTCCTATTATCCTATGGTTGAAGGAGAATTCGCTGGATCTATCTTTTAAGGAAAACTGTAAAGGCTGATTCCATCACGAGATCGAGAAGGCCAATCTGATTGTGTTGGAAACTTCGGTTGGAAACCGTCAGAGTATAACTAGGATAGTTATATTAATGGAAGAAGTTAATATATTCTAAATATAAAAGGCTATATAAGTGTAAAGTCTTAAGTAAGAGGCAAATTAAATATCCTATTTAATAGAAGAATATATACTTAAGTTATCATAGTTAATTAAAAATAATAAAATAAAACTAACTAGATAGGTGAGTAAGTATTCTTATATATATAAATTATTCTTAATAGAGAGTATTATATATTATATTCTAAATATAATATATTAGATCTATAGATATATTATATTATATTCTAAGTATAACTAAGTTATTATTATTATTCAAGTTTATAGTCCATATGCAATACTACAGGTTATAACAGACTCATGGGTAGCCATAGCTAGCCTCTAGGGCCCCTAAGACTCCAGTAGCTCCAGCCCTTAATAGTCTTAAGCATAATATAAATCTAGATTCTATTTCACCCCTATCTAGCATCTTTGCTAGGAACCTTTAGGCTTGCTTATAGGCCACTATATCTATAAGGATCTCTTATACTTTATGAGATATATAAATATGCTCTATAGAGTCTAATTATATATATTAAACTTTATTATAGGTATACCTCTCCTCCTATTTATTTCTAGAAATATCCTCTTATAGGACTTCCTAGCTTTAATAGTTATTAAGCTTAGCTTTCTTAACAGCTTACTCTTTATTCTAAAAAAGATTAGTAATACTTATAAATTAAAGTAGCATTATAATAGCCTTAAACTTACTAAAAAGGTATACTTCTAAGATATTTTTTACTACTATAGGCAATAGGACTCTAGCCTTAACTAGACCTTTATATAATACTTACTAAGCTCTATAGTGCTTCTAGCACTTAAATAGAATATAGAAAACTATCTTCTATAGCTCTCTATAGACTCTATACTTTAGAGAGTCCTAGGCCTTAATCTAGTAATAATATATATCTATAGATATATATCTAGTTTTTAACTAGTAATAATAGCTTACTAGATATTTTAGTATCTTTATAGCTACTCTATCTAATCCTTATTCTCTTAGTATTCTATAGGCTCTACTATGCTAGTAAGCTTCTTATATAATATTCTTCTAGATTTATTCCTTTACTATTTTTTTTTTGCCTTAGTATAGGCCTATTTAATATAAACTAATAATAGATCTTTAAAATTAGGTCTTATAAGTCTTATAGAGACTCACTTAATAGTCTAATCTATCTACTTATTTTCTTCTACTCTAGTATAATTTAGTATTTATTATATTACTACTAGATAACTACTAAAAGTAAACTAGAAAGTAACCTTATAAGTTCTAAGTACTAGAGCCTAGTCTAGCCCTAATTCTATTAATTAAAAATAATTAATAATAGCTTAAACATCTAAAAGGATATAAATAGGCTCTTTAAGACTTTTATCTAGTACTTATTCTAATACTATAGCTATCTCTACCAGCTCTATATTAAAAATCTTATAATCTATACTTATAAATACTTCTAAGTACTCCTATAATGCTTTTAATCTTACTTATAGTGCTACTCTAGCTCTAGTATATTTATTATCTTACCTAGAACTATCTAACTATAAAGTAGTCTTTAAATACTTTTTTATTACTTCTTTTAATATCTTTTTAATATTTAGAATCTAGATAGTTCTTAGGAATATTATTAATATATATTATAGTATTTTTTTAATTCTATCTAATAGATTTTTAGCTAGATGCTTAGTTAGATATCTTACTAACCTCTAATCTATCTACTTAAGAGGCTTATCTCTAATTTAAGCCTATTCTTAATTATTTAGTAATTACTTATAGGATTAGATATAGATATTATTATATTTAAGAGTTACTAGAAGCAGTTATATAGTAGAGTAAGTCTCTAATAGAATTAATAGCCTAGCTATATATCTAGCTTTTCTAGTATCTAATAAGATATTAGCTAGCTCTAGGATTGCCTTATAGATTAAGATATCTACTAGAGTCTTAGAAAATATATTAGTAATAGCTCTAGCTTAGATATTAACTAAATATTATAGACTCTAAGTCTATATTTTTTAGTCTTATTACTATAATTCTACTCTCTATAGAGCTTATATTTATATAGTAGCCTTTTCTAATCTCTATATAAGCTTTAGAATTAGGCTATTAGCCCTATAGAATTTATAGAGCCTTATCTTAGTGTTTTAAGCCTTTTATATACTTATAGTATAGTAGCTCTATAGAGTTAACTACCTATCTAGAACTATACCTAATTAGTATACTATTTTATACTATATACTAGCTCTTATACTCTCTACTATAATTTTAACCCCCTATATCTTATGTCTATAGTGTCTATTCTACTACCTTATAAAGAAGGCTATTTTTATCTTACTATAGTTAAATTAAACACTATTTTCTATCCTCTAACCAAAATGTGTAATTGTCGGCAAGTAGCTGACAATTCGGGTTCGGGTTAGGGTTGTTTTTTCACTAACAAAAATCTAGGGTTCCGAGGTAGCTGACAATTGTTGTAATATGTAGCTGATAATCAGCATTTTAGGGCCAATCCATGTTAAATTTACACCATATATTATTTAACCACTTAATTTCATACGCTTGTAATTTCACTATAATTCACCATGTAGATAAGCTATAAAAGTATTGTAAAGTTGGTGAGTTTAACAGTTTATATTTTTGTTAGGGTGCGCCGGAAGCCATGTAGTAGTTTAAATAAAATATGGTCCGTGTCTAGTTCAAGGGGTAGTGTTTACAAGCCCGTTCCATAACTTATTCCCACCATGGGGCTTAGATAATAATATTATATATTTCACCGCCATCAATAGTATGATGAATTTGAATCCATTCCAGAATGCGTATTTTGAGCGGTTAGTGGATTTCCCTGTTGTTATCTGCTGTGAATGCTAGTATGGTGTATAGCTGAGCTAGATCGAAGGTTATTTATAGCATGTCTACTGTTATATATCGCCTGTGATCTGGGTTCAACTTGGAGATGAGGTCCGTAGCTGGCTCAATATTGCTATAGATGCAATTGAGTTGGATATTCCATCTATCCGCAGCCAGGCCATCCCCCAGCTGATTAGTCCATTAGATGGTTGGCAGTGCCAATTATCACCTAGATCATGTTTATATGTATGCCCTAGTATAAGTACTATGTGGTAACATTGGTTAAAATAACATGGTTAGAGCTAAACCTCCCATATTAGCCATCTAATGCGATCTAACATGTAAATCATCTAGGAGTGGTAGAAACAGGCATGTCGACTGGTTCTATGCTAGTAATTGTTTCCCTGGAAGACCAGGTCCCAGTATTTTACCATTATCAATAAAAAAGAGGACTCTAACCCCATTCGTACCACACCTGGATCCACGATTTAGGAACAAGCTAGCCAGCAATATACTGAGTATAAGAAGCAAGCCGCGGAGTGGATTCAACAGGGCCATGTAGATGAAGCTAATCTGTGGCTCCATCAGACGGGTTGAGTATCATATTTAAATTTATTTTCTGGTACCCAGTTGTTGGATTATATCAACATGCCCGCTATAGACGACTCCACAGATTACTCCCCAATCACCAATCCCAATAAGCATGCCATCCAGGCTATATAGATGGCCATAGGCCAGGTCAGACGGATCAGTTAGCAGTCTATTATCCACACCGGCGTATTCGTGCGCATGGAAGCTATCTGGATGGAATAGCATTAAACCTAGTATCAGCCATTAGAGGCATATCAGGATCTAGAGACCATTAGCGAGCAGGTTTGTCCATAGCAGTAGATGTTAATGTTTTTTTGGTGGACCTAGAACGGTGCATCCGACAAGAGGCATCCTTCATATCGATTCACCCGATAATAACAGGCGGCATGGGATCGATTGGTACAGATGGCTCATCCCGTCATTTAACCCCAGAATCCTGGATAGTCGATCATATTGCAACCCAGACGGCGCTGTCCATGGGAACTTAGCCCATCTCCCATACCCAGCGAGTCGCCCCGCTCGGACGACAACTCATTTACTGATAGTAATAGTATGGATGAGGATCTCCACCTAGATTCTAGTCTGGATTCTGAGCGAGATCCCACGCCGGATCTCATGCCAGAGAGCTTCATCCCACCATTAACCACCATTCAGCGGGCATGTTTAGATTTTTGTATTAAGCTGTTGAACCAGCGCGTGGTGCATCGGGAATACAATTATGTATTGGTGTGTGCCATGGCCGTATTAGGCGTTCGTGGTCGAGGTGGATAGCGCACTCTAGAGGATTATCCCCCCATTTTATCCAAGGTCATTAAACTCGCGCGGTTCATGGTGGTTCGGAAAGCCATAGAACTGGCTGGTATTAAGGATGAAGCTGAACTGACTAGTTCTATGTAGGAAAATGACTGGGATAGCGTGTATGGAGGATTGCCATCCCCTAGTTCCGTATCACCCTAGAAAGGATGTTTGCAGTGGGTGACACAGATGATGGACTGGTTTATGGTGTGTGGAACCTAGAGCCTGATGCAGTGGATGTTAGATTTACGCATATATGGATTGAAGATCTATTATAATACCACGTCTGAGGGGCATGTTGTGTGATAGAATAAGGATGAGCTGTTGTACAAAGAGGTCTGGTTTACTATGTGGCAGTTCCGTGGCATGGTTGACTATATGGTGCGGGAGGCCCAGCGGATTTTGATGGAGGATTTACTGCAATATGCCCTAGATGAGGTCCCTGCTATCCTATGGGACCAGCTGTACGACAATCCCACTAATGAGGATTTCTAGTGGAGTTTTGTGCAGGATCCACGGACCCTATGGCTGGTTGATGGCATGAGCTGGCTGTGGTAGCATCTCCAGGACTATCCCGCTTTATATTGTTGATTGATGCAGGCGGATGGACAGGGTATTCAACTAGTCTAATGGCAGGTATTCTATTGATGGATTATGGTATTTTTAGAAAAGCTGGGACTGGGTGTGCAATTCACATGGGGCCAACTGGCTCGTGTCCCGGAGTTGTTTAGCATTTGATACGAGAACAGCTGTGTTGGTGGCATCCGGAACATGTTCATTGAGGATGGCATGGTGGTCTTGGTGGCCTAGTATTATAAAGGATACCATATCCATAGCAATGTTAAAATTATCTATTGATATTTACCGCAGGAAGTGGGAGAGCTGCTGGTGTGGTATTTATGGCTGGTATTGCCATTTCAATGGTGGATTGATGTGTTGATCTATCAGTGGAAGGATATTAATCCCCATATCTAGGTATCAGCACCGTGGGAACCGGTATGGATGTCTGAATGGTTCTGGCGGATTTTGCAATGGGAGAGCACTGTTGGATTATCTGGAGTGATGTTGAATATTGCATCATATTATGAGATTGCTATTGCTATTAGCTGTTGATATCTGCGAGCAGGCTGGGCCTTTGTGAGCCATGACCTGGATTCTACTGCTGAGAGTGATGGCTATGAGGATGAGGCCCAGATGATGGCCTGAATTGTGGATGAGCAGGCCGGATATAGCTCCCATGTTGCTGGAGCTATATATGCGCGGGAGATCACTGAATGAGTGGGTGAAGTGGCCTACTGACGACAGCAATTCTGGCAAAGCAGCTAGGAGTGGCACCAGTTTTTGGGATTTGCATCTGCTATTTGATCGTTACCTTCTGAGAAGATTACCCCATTCTAGGACATGGCCCAGGCCAGTCAGCTCGAGTGATGGAGCTGGACCCAGGCTATGGACGTCGATGAGTTGTTGCAGCAGATGATGGGACTGTTGGCCATATTTCGTGGAAGCTAGAAAGTGGTGATCCAGTCAATCATCCAGCGACAGAGTCCCATTGTGGCTGTTATGCCCACTAGTGCTGGGAAAAGTGTATTGTTCATGTTACCAGCATAGATGAGCCGTGGGGGTACGATCATTGTGGTTATTCTATTGGTGGCATTATGGGCGGATATCTAACAACGATGCTAGGTATTGGGGATATCATGCGTGGAATGGGATTCACGATGTCCTGCTGATGGAGCGGCTATTATATTGGTGACCCCTGAGTCTGCAGTTACTGAGATATTCTAGACCTTCATCAACTGAAAGCAGTGGACCAAGGAGCTGGACCGCATTGTGATTGATGAATGCCATATTATATTGTAGGAAGGATATGAGTTCTGGAAGCAGATGGCATAGCTGGGTGTATTAGTCCGAGCTGAGATGTAAATCGTGTTATTGACCGCCACGCTGCCCCGTGACTGTGAAGTATTGTTGTGCCAGCGAATGTATTTGGATCTCCATACAATCCAGTGGTTCTGTAGCCGGACCAGCCGGACCAACGTGGCATATCAAGCGATGGAGATTGGAGCACGCGAGCCCTTCCATGCCACTGGAGAGCAAATGATTCGGTGGATTCAGCAGCGAGTCCAGCAGTTACACGAGGGGAAAGTGGTGATATATGCCAATACCGTTGCCACGGTGCAGCAGATCGCATGTCAATTACAATGTCCAGCATATTACAGCAAGGCCGTGGATAAGCGGGGGATGTTGGAATCATTCCGGAAGCAGAGTCCCGGGGTGGTTAGGGTTAGGGTTAGGGTTAGGGTTAGGGTTAGGGTTAGGGTTAGGGTTAGGGTTAGGGTTAGGGTTAGGGTTTGGTTAGGTCAGTAGAGCGTTTAGTGTTAGGGTTAGACGGGATCTTCTCT